>JARZZO010000012.1:55602426-60402426 GCA_030544215.1 Zantedeschia hybrid cultivar
TTTAACTCTTAATTAGAGTTAATTTTACAAAATTAATGCTAATAACATGTAATTAATATATAAATCTATGCAATCAGATTCTAATAAGTTCAATTGAGTGTTTGTCACACTTAATTGAACCATAATTATACTAATAATATAAAAGTCCTAATTTTTATCCCTTAATTAGAGTTAATTTTAAAAATTAAAGCTAATAAGATGCAATTAATGTACAAATCTATGCAAGCATATTCTAATAAGTTTAATTGAGTGTTTGTGTAAGGTTCTTGGGATTTCTCGGGATCGCAAACGCAGCAGAAAATAAAATTAATAACCGCGATCCCTGTTCGCTTCTGAATTTTCTTCGAGTACTGCTTGTGGTTATTGTTACAATCCCACTCATCAGTCTCACAATAATCAAGCTCTTCATGTAAAGTCCGCAAGGCAGTAAAATAATCCTCAACTGTGAGATTTCCTTGCTTGGTCTCATAGATTTTGTTTTCAATTTGATAAACTTAAATATCATTCCTTCTTTCCCCATACATCTTCTCTAAGAATACCCACATATTTCAGGCAATTGTCTTCCTCATGATCAGCTTTCGTGGAGCATCTTCCACTAAGTTCATAAGCCAAGACATCACAATTCCATTGTCCTCAGCCCAATCATCAAACTTATCATCTTCAACATCCGTCTGTTTGATTTTTCCATTTATATAGCCAACTTTCTCTTCCCTTGAAGAAACATCTTGAGAGAGGATGACCACTCCACATAAATTCGCTTGTGGAGTTTTACTGGAGCTATCTGAAGAGCATGATTGTCATGATGGGAAGAAGATGCAGGTTTCTTTGCAGGAGATAAGTCTATATGAACATGGATGGTGCTGGTGCTTTAAGAAGAGGCATCCGAACTAGATGACATCTTAGAATCTGCTGTGATAAACTCCCTTTTTGCGTCAACTACTGCCTTGGGTCCTAGAAACCTCCATAATGCTGCTCTCCAGCGGCTGCGGTAGACTCTTTATAGGAGGTAAGGAGGACGGTCCCAGCTTGGGTTGCAATAAATCTTCCTACACAGCCAACCCTTCCTAGCTTGGGCTGCAAGAAACTGTCCTTCACAGCCAACTGGTGGGAGAGACAGGGTGGAACAGCCAAGGATACCTACCGGAGAGGAGAAGAAGGGCCACCGAACAACGGTTAACAAGTAGAGGAGCAGACCTCAGGGCGGCTACACCAAAACCCTTTGAGTTCTCCTCCTATTTGTGGACTCCACCAAAAAGACCCACCGGTCGGCACTTTCTAGGTCTCTCCAACAGCTGTTTCTCCCCCTTTTGCTCTGATACCACATAGAGAAGAAGGCCAGGGACAGAAAAAGAGAGTGAGGATGGTGCAGAACAGAACAAGGATGGAGGCTGTGGTATTGATTGGCCTGCTCAATCTCTCCATCAGCCCCGTCTCTTCTATTTATATTATTAGGCAACACAATTAACAGTACATGACTAAACTGCACCTGGTTAAGCAACAGCCCAGTGGGCAAGAAAGGACAGAGGAGCCAAAGAAAATAAAACAGTACAAAGAAAAATTATAATAATGCCCTCAACTGTCTTAGCAAATACTAAACTGGGCAAAGTATGGAGCCATCTCTCTTACATAGATAACTAAATAAATGGTAATTGCAGCCATAAAATGATACTTTTAAACTAATGTTTACTTGTGCTGTGTCAACTAAGCAGCCATATTATGCTCTTACACCATCCATCCGAACTGTCCACCACTAATTCACTGCTACTCCCTGTACCAATCTCCTATAGTTTGAAAAAAAAATGTCCACAAGCTTAAAATGTAAAATGTAATATAATGTTGTGAGGACAAATTTCATCTGGAAAACTCGTCTGATTGAGTCTATACCATAGTCTGCCACATTGTCATGTTATCAGCATCACACTTTTCTGCTGAACAGCGTCACACAACATTTCTGCATTTCTGCTGAACAGCATCACACAACATTTGTCACAAGTGAGCTTGTCCATGACCTCTGCACCTTTAGAAAATTGGGTTGTTCTTTAAAGAAGGAAAAAGGAGATTCAAGAAGTAAGTTTGAGTGGGACTTTGTTTACTGTTTATTCTTCTAAGTTGATAATAGATGCTGAAGAAATTAGAGAAGAAGGTGAGAGGGACCGGTGGAGAAGAACAGGAGGTTGCGGCAACTCACGTACAGGCCCCCCCACCTCTCTTATTTGTTGTGGGTCTTGAAGTTACAAAGATTGGGCAAGGACAAAAATATCCTTTGCTCCAATAAAGACAAAATAAACCCCATAAACCCACAGAAAAAGAGAGAACAAACTAATGCCTAAGTTACCCTTGACTATACTCCCCCTCAAGCTGAGCATAGATATCAGACATGCATAGTATGGGCAAAAGAGAGACAAAAACATCCTTAGACAACCCTTTAGTGAAGACATCAGAGAGTTGATCAGCCGAGCGAACATAAGAGAGATGTGTCTCCCTAGAATCCAACTTCTCGCAAATGAAGTGACGGTTAATCTCAATGTGTTTGGTGCGATCATGCTGAACCGGATTATTAGCGATGTTAATGGTAGCTTTGTTGTCACAATACAGGCGTATAGGCATGTGAACTTGAACCCTAGGATCTTGAAGAAAAAGCTTAAGCCACAACATCTCTGTAACACTGTGTGCCATGGCTCAATACTCAGCTTCAACATTGGAACGAACACATACAGTCCGTTTCTTACTGTGCCCAGTAACAAGGTTTTCACCCAGAAACATACAATAGCCAGTGGTTGACTGTCTATCATCATGAGAACCTGTCTAATCAGTATGAATAAAAACATCAATATTTACATGTGGAGCCTTAGTGTACAATAGACCTCTGCCATGATAGGACTTGATATAGCGCATAATTTTCTCCACAGCTCGCATATGTGGAGACCGAGGAGCATGCATGAACTGATTGACAATGCTAACAACATAACAATGTGTAGTCGGGCGAGAGATAAGTACAAGAGCTTCCCGAGAAGGCATTGATAGGAACCTTTATCGGACTCAGATAGGAGTTCCCCTACTGACTCAGACACCCTATAATTGGTCTCTATGGGAGTATGAGCTGGTTTGCATCCTAGCTTTCTAGTTTCTTGAAGCAAGTCAATGGCATATTTCCTTTGGCAAATGTAGAGATCATACTGGGACTTGGCCACCTCAATACCAAGAAAATACTTCAGCTCCTCATGATCCTTTAATATCAAACTAATGTGCCAGACTGTGTTTAAGCTTTTATATCTCTGTGGTATGATCTTCAGTGATAATCGTATCATCCACATACATAAGAAGAACCACCACTCGGTCATTCACCCATTTGATGAAGAGAGTATGATATGAGTTGCCCTGCTGGTAACCAAACCAAACTATAGCAGTCCTAAATCTGTCAAACCAAGTCCTTGGGACTATTTTAACCCATATAGTGCCTTCTTTAGTCGACATACTCTCGGCATCAAGTCCAGGTGAGGGCTGCATATATACTTCTTACAAATCACCATTAATGAAGGCGTTCTTAACATCCAACTGATAAAGCTCCCAAGAAAATTGGACATCAAGAGAGAACACAACTCACAGATTTTAGCTTGGCCACAAGGGCAAAAAGTCTCTAGATAATCCATACCTAGTCTCTAGATAATCCATACCTAAGTCTGGGTAAAATCCTTAGCAACAAGTCTGGCCTTATACCTCTGAACATTACCATCAGAATGATACTTAATAGTATATATCTATCGGGACCCAACCAAATTCTTCCCTAGGGGTAAGTTCACCAACTCCTAAGAGTTATTTTTTTCAAGAGCTTGCATCTCCTCCTCCATAGCTTACACCCACTTTAGATCCTTAACAGCTTCTGCAAAGGAGTTAGGAACCTGGTAGGTAGAAATAGTAGACATAAATGAATAATAGGATGGTGAGAGACGAGAATAAGAAAAATAATGAGAAATGAGATGCTTGGTATAAGTTATCGTCACTTTCTGAACAACAATAGATAAGTCCAAATCCGCAGGTGCAGTAGGGGAGGAGGCCAAAATATGACCTAAAATTTCGGCAGCTTCTTGAGATGGTAAATCCGTGGAGGCCTATGCTTGTGCCATGTATACCTGAAGTAGGTAAGGTATCCGACGTAGGCTTCTCGGGTGATCCAGATGCAGCACCAGTCGTGTCAGTGGCAAGAGGTAAGGGAACTGACTCAGGAGAAAGATTACAATAGGAAATAGGAGCATCTTCCCCCTTATCAGAAACCTGAGGAGAAAATAAGACTCTTACTAAAAAAAGGTGACATCTTTGAGGACATACTTTCTCCTTATTTTGGGGTCAAAACATTTGTACCCTTTATGAGTGGGAGAATAACCCAAAAATATGCCATCGATAGTACGGGGGTCTAGTTAAGTAGAACCGGGACTTGGAGAGTGAATGAAGCACAAACAACTAAAGACATGGAGGTCCAGAGCAAACAACTGATGACCAAGACAAAGTACCTGAATAGGAGACATGTAGTCAAGTATCCAAGAAGGCATACAGTTAATAACATAAGAGGCAGTTAGAACAGTATCCGCCCAAAATTTCTTGGGCAACTGACTTTGCAAAAGGGGAGCTTGAGAGGTCTCAAGTAGGTGTCTGTTTTTCTTTTTAGCCACCCCATTTTGTTGAGGGTGAATAAGCATAAGATGATTCATGAATGATACCCCCATCTTCCATAATGATATTGAGAGTCTTCTTGAAGTACTCTTTTACATTGTCAGATCTAAACGCCTTAACACGCCGTTCAAATTGGTTCTCAACTATTTTACAGAACACCGGAATAATTTAAGGTATACGAGATTTCATGAAATAGATTCAGCAACAGTGGGAAAAATCATTAATGTAACTAATGAAATAACGATGACCATCCATAGAGGGAACAAGAGATGAGTCCCAAACATCATAATGAACAAGTTGAAAGGGAAGTGTGCTCTTATTCATGAAAATTGTAAAGTTGGTTCTACAATGTTTGGCAAGCTGACACACTTGACATTGGGGAGTGTCAACTTTTTTTGACTTGAACAATGAAGGAAACAAGACTTGTAAAGACCTAAAAGACAAACGCCCTAGACGACTGTGCCACAAATGGATCACTTTATATTTTTGGTTCATGCCACCATCAACACTGGATTGAAACGTAACTCTACCACCAGGCTCCAAATAATATAGGCCTCCTACTTCACGACCAGTCCCAATCATCCATTTGTGTTTTAGGTCCTGAAAAACACATTGTATAGGAAAAAAGGTTACTGAACAATGAATTAATTTGGTCAGGCTGCTAACAGATTAAAGGTTAATGGGTAGGGCAGGAACATGAAGTACAGAGGACAAAAGCAGGTCATCGTTGAGACTTGTAGAACTTTTACCCGCCATTGTGGCGTGGGTACCATCTGCAATGGTGACCTCTGTCTAGAACTCAAAGAATATGAAGTAAAGAGAGAGGAGGTACCAGTCATGTATCTGTAGCTCCTGAGTCAATGGCCCAAGGGCTACAAGGGGAAGCAAAGTGAATTACACTCAAGGCCGCCCCGATAATATCTGATGTGGAAGATGTAGTGGCGGATGAAGACGTGTTAAGCTGAGAGAGGATGCATTGAAGGTGTAGAATATCGCGTGAGGAGAGTGCAGGCACTTGATAATTAGTGAACCCACCATCTAGGAGAGGAGTTGGATGGGTCATCTGGGCCTTGATTAAAGGTTACATTGCTCTTTGCCTGTTGTCCACTATTTGAATTTCTGAATTTCAGTGGCTTCTTATCAGGGTCAAGATTCCAACACTTGTCCACATTGTGATTGTCCTTCCCATAATGTGAATAGTGTCTCCCAGTCTTTCCTTTCTCCTTACCCTGACTACTATCACCCTTTATAGGCTCGGAAAAGGTGCTAGCTAGTATAGAGGACTCTACCAAGTCTCGACCACCAGTTGTTACAGTGTCTCTACTCATAGTTGTCTTCTCTTCCCCCCATCTTCTCTCAACACCTTGTGGTACACTTGTTCAAGAGATAGCACTGGGTCAATACTGAGTATGTGAGCTCTCAAGCTCTCATATTCTGAGGTGAGACTAATAAGGAACTTGAAGATCTAGTTCCGTTCCACATGTTGCAAATAGATCTTCTGATCTTCAGTACAAGTCCAACTATAGGCAGAGTAGTAGTCCAACTCCTCCAAATTACTTTTTAGCAGCCCAAAGTAAGTGGTAGCGCCAACACTACCCTATTTCAAGTCTTGTATATTAGTTGTCAACTGATATATGTGAGTGACATTTTGCGTCTGGCTATACATCAGATTCAAAATATCCCACATTTCCGTTGTTGTCCTCTTCATCATAATTAACTACTGGATCTTAGAATTCACTGAGTTGGGGATCCAACCCATAATTAGGTTATTCTCCTGTTCCCACCGGGTATAGGTGGGGTCATCATATGCTGGTTCCTTGGTCCTGCTATCAATATAACCTGTCTTTCCTCATCATCCGAGGAAAATCTAGGCGGAGATAGACCAGAGACAATAATTGGTCTCCGTTAGCTTTACTGTAGTCATTTGCAGGGCAAGAAGATGGTGCTCCATAGATGAAGAACCAGCAAGACGCATTATTAAGGAGTTAACTTCCTGATGCTCAGCACCGCTGGTCGTAGACGACTCCATGAGAGCCCCACATCAAGAATCATAGAGGTGTAGGTGATTCCTAAACACCCAGCAAGGTCTCCACCCCACAAACAAGGGCACCAGCCAGCCCCCATGGCCTCGAACAGAGGAAAACAGGCCACCAACATCACTGGCAGCAACACAAAACAGCACCCACCGCTGAATAGGACACCAGCCTGCTCTTAGGGCAAGCCCAACCCTCTCCAATCAAACAAGCGCACCACCAGCACACGGAGGGTGCCGGGTGCAGAGGAGAGAAGGGCTGGCAGGCCTGGCCTCCAGAAGAGCCTTAGCAGGTGCCCGGTGCAAAGTTAGAAGGGAACGACCCCTCTTCCGACACCAAATAGGGCACCGGTCTACACCTGCCTGCTCAGGGGTGGACCAGACATAACACAAGAAAGGGGACGACCTCTTCTCCAGCCACAAATGGGGCACCCGGTGGGGCAGAGCAAGGCACCAGCCTGCTCTGGAAGCCATAGGGGTCACTGGACAGTGCAGGGGAAAACCCTAGAGGGCACCGAACAGGGCAGAGCAAGGTACCAGCCTGGTCTAGAAATCATAGGGGCACCGGATAGGGTAGAACAATGCACCGACCTGCTCTAATACCATGAAGAAATTAGAGAAGAAGGTGTGAGGGACCGGTGGACAAGAACAGGAGGCTGCGACAACTCACACACAGGCCCCCCCCCACCTCTTATATATTGTGGGTCTTGAAGTTACAAAGATTGGGCAAGGACAAAAATACCCCTTGCTCCAATAAAGACAAAATAAACCCCATAAACCCACACAAAAGGAAACAAAAAGATGGAACAAACTAATGACTAAGTTACCCTTGACTACATATGCCCAAGGAATTCCGGATCGGATCGGGTCCCCGAATCGGGACCCGCCGATCCCGATCCGACTTGGATCGGATTGGCCGAGTCGGCCGATCCAGATGAAGTCTGGCCAGTCCGACTCGGCCAGATTAAAAAATAATAAAAAATTAAAAAAAATCAGAAAAAATCAGGAAAAAATAAAAAAAATCAGAAAAAATTACATACATATTATTCAATTGATGTACAATAAGAATGAATGCAATTCATGTACATCCATAAAAAACCCTAAACCCTAAAACCCTAAACCCTAAACCCTAAACCCCTAAACCCCTAAAACCCTTAACCCTTAACCCTTAACCCTTAAACCCTTAAACCCTTAAACCCTTAACCCTTAACCCTTAACCCTTAACCCTTAACCCTAAACCCTAAACCCTAAAACCCTAAAACCCTAAACCCTAAACCCTAAACCCTAAACCCTTAAACCCTTAAACCTTAAGGGGGGGATCGGGACCGGCCCGAACCGGACCAGATCGGGTCCGGACCGGCCGATCTGGCTGGTCCAGCCCCGATCTGGTCCGGTTCGGGCCGATTTCGGCCGTTTTTTTTTTTTTTTTTCAAATCGGTGGGGGGGAACAGTGAAATCCCCCCCGAATCGGATCGGAACCCGCCGATTCCGATCCGAATCGACCGATTCGGATCGGAATCGGCCGATTCCGCAATCCATGCATATGCCTCCTCTCAATCAACAATAAGCAGGTGGCTCACTTAAGTCTAAACCAGAATCCCATCCATATTTCATGAAAAGGGAGCTACATCCTATTCCTCATTGCTCCTATGCCTGTTGCAGCCATAAAGAGCTGGTCCTCTAACAACACAAAATCTACATGTGTGAACAATGCCTTTGCTGCCTGTGGTTCTTGCTGAATATCCTTTTGACATCACAGGTGAATTACTGTTGGAATTGCCTGATAGAGTGACTAGATGTATTCTATCGCATGTGCTCATTGGTTTATCTGGTGGCATTTGCAAAATTCTATCAGTAATTCTGGCTAGACCTGATAGAAAAGAAATTTTAAAGCCTTTTATTTGTGAAAATGATGTGAAGCCTTCTGACACTGATTTGATGAAGACACCCAACTAAGTTTCTTGTATATCAAGTGCTTTTGGCTGAAGAGGAATGTGGAGCTGGCTTAATCTGTGGCAGTGGTGGATATAAAGATGTGTGCACTTCAGTGTTACAATGGCTAATGGTATTGGGTGGATTAATTGATGTCAAATAAATGTAAAACTCTGTTGTGATTAGTCTTGAAATCTTGGCTGGGGTATTTTTTGGTTTGGTTTAAAGGTTCTTGAATGTTAGCAGTGCTGTTCGCTAGTTGAAGAGATAGAGCTGTCTATGCAAACTTTAGATCTGTAATGGACTTTTGGCTTCATGGATGCTGGATGGATCAAGCCACAGATGAGGAATTGTTGACCATATAACCATTGCCATGGATGGGTAGGGGTTATGGCATATGACCAAGGATGAGCTGTTGACTGAGACTACTTAGGGCTCTGATGATTGGCGATCACTGTGAAGAAGAATATGGCTGGATTGTCTAATCAATTGGTAATGAGCATTGGCGGCCGGTATTTGTAACATGAATGGCTGTAGACTAGATGGCATGGATCTCCATCTGGTGCTAGTGTTTCCTTTAAATGTTGTTTGAACAGCAGTCTGTTGCTGCAGTAATATATATATACATAGAAAAGAATAGAGAAGGAAAATTGGATGTTGGACAACCAGTGAATGGGTTGGTTGCGTTCAGTATGAGGAGCACGTCTCCACAGCAAAAGATAGAGCAATAAAAAGGGAATATCTAATGGGACCTATTTGTGCCCTCATGTGTCAGCATAGTGGAACAAAGCACATTTGGTCTGATGAAGTGGGGCAATCCACATGCATATTTTGTCAGTTAGGTACAAAGAGCAAGGCTAAATGATGGAAGTTGTGCAACTAATTTAGACAGGTTCCCTTGAAGCTTGAAGGCAAGTTCTGTAGAACTTCTCTGAGTGGTGTTGTTGTATGGAACAAAGTGTTGAGCTGTGAGGAAAGCACATGTACAACATGAGAATGTTGGGATGGATCTGCAGAATGACCAGAAATGATAAGCTTCAGAATGAACGTACTCAAGGAGACTTAGGTGTAGCTTCTAGACATTAAGATTAAGGAAAATATCTTAGATAGTTTAGTCATGCACACTATCACCCAAGTTTGGCACCGGTTAGAAGGTGTGATCAAATTCAAATGGGGGACGGGATGAGAAGTTGTGGAAGACCTAAATAATGTCGTTAGATGCATTAAGGAATGACTTGACCTTCCTGGGTTAACTACAAATATGACATTGGATCATTTAAAATGGTGGGACAAGATCCATGCAGCCGATCCCAAATACATGGGATATGGCTTTGATGATGATGATTGGAAGAAGACATGAACAATAGGAAAGTAGAGATGGAGGGCAATAGATAAGGAAGAGTTAGCATGCTTTGCACTAGAAAATTAAGAGATGCTCTGACTTCTGACGCAGGACATTCTCTTACCAATATGCTTCATGCATGAACAGACAGCCTCATGCTGTGCCTCATAGGAAAGAAGGGTTTAGTTTCAGGCAACAATCATCATCATCAGCAATTTCCTTAATAAAGATGATAAGAAGAACACATGTTTCCATGCCCTAACATGGGTAAAGGCAATAGTAGCCGTAACAAATTATAGAGACTGGGCAACCCTTAAATTGGGCAAATTTTGGAATTGCCTCTTTTTATGACTAAATAATTAGTAATCCAATTGCCTAAAACGACACTCCACAGTCTGCTGCAGTCTGTGTCAATTGAACAGGGTTCTCATATGATCTTCCTTGTGATGTCCATTAATAATGCATTTAACTCGTTTGTCATGCAATTGGATAATCCATGGCATCTTACGCGTCAATTCAAAATTGACGAGGCCATAGCTGGTTTTGCTCCTCTGCTTTGGAGGTTTTTCCATTCTCTCTCTTAGCATTTCCTAGCAACAAGGGGATAACTATCAATTACCTGCACTATGACTTCCAAAGATAATTTTGGCTAAACTTCAATGTTTATATATCTTTTAAGCATGGATATATTTTTTTATTTGGAACAGATATATTTCATAAACAACTGCTTGTACTAAGAAAAAAGATGTGTTGCAGACTACAATATTTTTGCCCATTTTCATCTCAGATGAAATTGATCGTGATTTTTACCTTGATATAGGTTTCTCGGCATTTTGCAGAGTGCATGTCATTGGTGGATCGCACTAATGTTCAGGTAAAGGTGGTAGCTGCCTTACCAAAAGCTGTACTTGTCACTGTAGAACCCGACAGTGAAGATGACTGGGAAATTTTGGAACTTAACTCTGAACTTGCTGAGGATGCCATTTTGAAACAGGTTTGATTAACCGTTTCATTTTCACCTTATTTGCTACATCAATAACTAGCTAAATTCCTTTGATTTGAAAATTTGAGCAACTAAATTATTTTCATAGATTCACCTAGTGTTACAAGGATGGAATTTTATGATTTTCTCACTTTCTAGTATGCTCTTTGAATGGTAAATAAATGGAAAGAAAAATCCTTTTTTATTGTTGTCATGGACCTCACGGTTATGAACTTCCCTCTGGAGATTATAAAAAATTGTGGCATTACTTTGGGAGATGATTCAGTTCTTAGAGGTTATGGTCCCCAATCCCTATAGAGTATAGGCTTACGCATAGGTTGGTTTTGAAAAAGGAGATCACATTCTTTAGCAGAATGCAGACATATACTATTTAGGATGCTTTAACTCAATCTATAATAAGATAACCTTTACTGCTTTTGTTAGGAACCTATAAGGAGGTGAGGTGCCTTCTGTGGGAATACATACAGTGACAAGAAGAAAAACCCATCAATCTCTCATGGACACACAATGCAACCAATTTGAGAGGCAGAAGTTCCTTTTCTTTAATCTTCTGCTAATAAATATCTTTATACGTAGCCATGTAATTATCTAAAATAAATCTACCTTGCATAAAAGTAGTCTGGTTGCTTCCTATTAGTCTGTTAAGAACCTTCTTCTTTCTGGTAGCTAGTTCCTTTGTATTATCCATTTAAGAGACTGATGGGTCTGAAATTCAGTCACTCTCTCCCCTTTCTGGTTTAGGAAGGAATACAATGTAAGTAGCATTTAACATATTGATACTTAGGGGCCTATCCTGAAATTCCTTCCCCACCTCCATAAAATCTTCCTTAATAGTCTCCCAAAAATGTTGATAGAATCCCAGTGAGATACCATCTGGTCCAGCTGACTTATTTGCACATATTAAAAGTTGTTTCCTTTGCTGCTTTGATTTGTGAACATAAAACCTCATCTTCCCCATTCCCAATTTTAGGAAGGACTCCCTCTTGTAAATGTTGTCTCCACAAATTCTCGTACACCTTTACATTCTCAATCCTCAATGATCTCTTCTTGGCACTGGCAACTGCATGAAAAAATGCTGTGTTCTTATCCCCATATTTGAGCTAATTTTCTTTTGCCCTGTGTTTCTATTTGATTTCTCCTCCATGCAGCCAGTCGTAATATTCTTTTTATACTTTTTAAGATCCTGCATGTCTTTGAATGATAAGTCTTCCTGCTTACTTCTCATCTCTAAAAAGTCAATTTTTTTGTGAGGTTGTAGGCTTGTTGCCTAATGTCACCTGCTTTGCCAAATATCTGCATATTTGATTTTTTGATCTGATGTCTGACCCATTTAACTTTCTGCAAGAATGACAAGAAAGCATGATCTGCAGATGGTGCTTCTCTCTGCCACTTCTTAACCAGGTCATTAAACCCTTCATGAGTAGGCCATGCCAATTCATATCCAAAAATTTGCTGTGTCATACTTGTCCCCTGCTCAACTGAATATTTATGTTATCAGAAATAGTTCTGGACAGTCCCTTGACATGAGTAAGTGGGAAAATCTTTAACCATTCAGTCGAGATAAAGGCTCTGTTGATTCTGGACTGAATAATCCTCTGTTGGCAATCGGACCGAGTAAATCTCCTGTTCAGAGTCTCCAAATCAATAAGTTCACAATTCCTAATCCACTTTCCTCGTCATTCCATTTCCTTGGACCATTTGTGTAGGCTTGCCCTTTATCCGGTATATTTGACACAATTGAAATCCCCAACTGGACACCACCCCTCTGAGAACATGTCATGAAGCTTATATAAGTCCTTCAAAAGTTATACTCTTTACTGATCACTATGTGAACTGTGAACGAAGGATATCACCCACCAGTACTGTCATTATTGTTGCTGAACCTGACAGAGTAAATTCTCCCACATCACTTGGAGTGCCCTTAAATCTATACTCATTCCACAGTAATATCTGCCCCCCTTTGAACCTAGCAGTTGGTAGAATAGTCCACCCTGACAGTCTGTTACATCCTATTCTCTTCACAATTTGAGCATCTACATAGGCCATTTTAGTTTCCTGAAGACATAAAAAGTCCAACTTGAAAGTTCTGCCATAACCCCGACCATTTTTAATTTATTCTCACTGTTAAGGCCTCTAATATTCCAAGAAAGGAGTAACATCACAGCATCAATTTGTTTCCCTTTCCTTTACCTTTATTATCTCTAAGGCTGTCCACCACAACATTATTCTTAACAAATTCTAGTTCCCTTGTTCCAATCCTAAGACCTCCCCCTTTGCCTTTCCTCTTCAAATTGTTATGAAGTGCATTGAACATTTTTACTGTTCACTCAGCGTATTGGATACTGGTTGATAGTGGCCTCATGTTTCCTCTTGCTCATGTGATTTGGAAACCTAAATCTCCTTTGAAGGTCAGGATCCTATTATGGCGTGTATGTCATGGGAGGCTTCCTACCCGATAGAGACTAGCTCATTATATTGATGGGATACCCTCTACTTGCCCTCTGTGTGGTATGGCTGATGAGAATGTGGACTGTCGATTTTCGGGCTGTTCTGTCACCGATGAGGTCTGGCAGTTCTTGAATGCCAAGCTGAATCTGAATTTGCCGTATTGTGATTCAAACTTAACCTTGTTTACCTTCTGGGGAGAGCGGACAGTACCGAAGGACGAGAGGCTCATCTGGTGACTTATCCTACATTCTACGGTACGGGCTATTTGGAGCGAAAGGAACCGATGCATCTTCAAGAATGAGGCCTCAACTTTGGAGTCAGTTGGGCGGTTTTTGTTCTAGAGTGTGGGAGTGGGCTTCAGCTTTTTGTTAACACCCCTCTTTTTTGTTTGCTGGGGAGTTGAGTGGTGGTTGCACCTTCTCGGTGCCCCTTTGTTTTTTTGTGGGTGGTGGATATTGATATACTTGTATGTCCCCACCTTCTTTTGTACCTATCTTTTACATTTTAATACAATTGTGGTACTAGCAACTTAAAAAAAAAAGCTTCTAACCGTCTCTTCTCTCTCTCTCCCTCAAATGAAACACCAATCCTTCTCCCAAATGAAATAATATACTCTGTCCATTCATCGCCGAAGAGACCATAGTAGGATGCCCATAGTTCCCATTGAATGGAACAAGAGTACCTACAGTAGGATCTCCTTCTCTTACACAAACACTATCACCAGAGAAGACTTGGAAATAACAGCATAATCAGGAGTAGCCTTCACCTACTTTGCTCTGTCATCTTGAATTACTGCATCCTTGCATAACGCCTGAGCGAACAAGGAGTCAGCCCCATCAAGGAATCAGGTTAAACCCGGAGGAAATGGACTGTCTACGAACATCCAGCAAAAGTTCCATTCACTTTCTGGTTGATGACACTGGCTCCACCAGAAGGTGCAGAATCAGCATTAGAGCAAGCTCCCTACTGCCCTATTCGACATCAGCATCAGATCCTCCAATGACATCTCCGAGACATCCACCGATTATCATCTTCCCTGAAGATTTCGGCACCCTGCAGGATGAGAAGATGAGGGAAAATCCCCAGTTTTAAAATGCCTTCTTGACCATTCCATCAACCCCATAAGAGGCCGAGGAAGAGAGTCGGAGACAATGGTTTAATCGAACTGGTCTGATCCCCTACAGGCTACAGACCACCAGCTTCTGTTGGTTTGGACTTAATTTAGGATCCGCAACACCATTAGAAGCCAGATCCGGATAGTAGAAGAGGAGAATAACTTGCTGCACCGCACATGGCTGAGCTGGAACGGGCCGCCCCGTCCCGCTTCGCTGCGTGCACAGCTGCACATGGTCCTGCTTCCCGCGTTAACTGCACCTTGAAGTCAGCAAAAAAAAAAATGAAAAAATTTGAAATTTTTTTATGTTTTCAAGAGCGTCAGGATGCTCTCAAGAGCTTCCTGATGTTCTTGAGAGCGTCAGGATGCTCTCGAGAGCATCTGACTACTCGGATGCTCTCGAGAGCTTCCTGATGCTCTAGAGAGCATCCTGACGTTCGAGAGCATAAAAATTTCAATTTTTTTGATTTTTTTTACTGATGTCAGGGATCACTTAATGCGGGGCGCGTGGGCCATGTGCAGCTGTGCACGTGGCGGAGCGGGATGGGGCGGCCCATTCCAGCTCAGCCATGTGCGGTGCAGCAAGTTATTCCCATAGAAGAGTTCCGACAGATCAATCCCAACCCAGAATTGTACATCTTCCTTGCTGAATTTGTCACTGTTGCCCTCCCTGCCTAGAACGAAATTTGAATCTGCCTCGGGACTGTTAGAAATCCAGCCAGGCTTATGAGCCTCGAGGAGAGCAATGTCTTCAAGACTCATGCCCAAACCAATGCCACTGAACAATGGATTGAAATCATGGTCTGGAGCAGTTAGATTTCCAATCCACCTCAGGACAGAAAAGCCATTAGCCACAACAAACTGCATAGCCTCTAGTCTCTGATTTCTAGAAGATGACTCGGCCATGTCAACCGATTCCATCTTCCCCCCCATCCACCTGCTCTGGATTCCCAGTTTCCCCCCTTTGTCTCTGTCAGCTCGATACCTCGTGTACTGAGAAACCACCTCTGCACACATCCAGTTTGGAGCTTCTTCAGAATGACCGTGATCTACCTTCTTCAGAATGACTGTGATGATCTACTCAACCCAAACTTGAAATGGGGCTTGCCTCCACCTGGAAATGAATCCAAAAGGACCTACCTTTCAGTACAATCTTAGCCTTGACTGAGATGCAATCTAGCTGTTTCACCTCTACAAGCAGACAGGCACGAAGCAGTACCTCTCCTCTTAAGGTATTGCTATCAATTCCCTGAGAAACTCAAACTTGGTCACAATTACCTGAAAGGCACTGACATTCCAAAGATGCAAGGGGATTCCCTTAATCCTCAGTCACATCTCATCACCCTCCTGAGCAGGCCCAGCAGGGATAAAGCATGCTTCACAGCCCAAGAAGTGAGCCTAAGAGTATAATCATTCACTCTAAGCTTTGACTGGAAGATGACTGCCTCCTCCTGAGGATTGTCAGCAAACACAAGAAAGGGCTGAGCCTCGATCTCCCTAATCCACCATTTCTTCACTGCCAGCCACCGACCTTGCAGCAACTGCAACACAAAGTCCCAGGACATATCAGCTACCAAGTCCTTGCTCTTAACAAGCCTCACAACGCCACTATCATCCAATTTACCTCTAGCTTTACCGACTTCTTGTGATCAAGGGATTTCAATTACCCCTAGTAAAGCTTTCCTCTGTTTTGGAATAAAAAACTTTGGAACCTCTTCCACAACCTTGGCTTCCTTCTTTCTTTGTCGTCCGCTCAACAAGCTATCTGTTGGTTCAATGACCCACATGCCTACACCGAACATGTCCTGCAGTCCCTGGCCCAGTGCTCCTTCGATAAACACCTAATGCAGCATCCTTCTCCATCGGGATAGCAATAGAAGCCAATGTTGTCTTAGCATTTCTCTGAGACCTCTTCCGTTGGACCACCCATCCTCCATCCTCTAAGATTTTCCCTTTTTGGGTTTTTAGTTCCCTCAAATAGAAAATTCAAGTTGACTTCCCATCTTAAAACCATGAGCTTTAGCCTCCTATTCTCTTTACAATTTGAGCATCTACAATGGCCTTTTTAAACTCTTTATCTATTCTTAGCACTTTGGTGGTATAATGTTTCCAGGTTTCTCTGTACCATGTGATTCTCCTTTTGCTGCTCTTTTTGAAATTGTTTTTAAGTAGCATCATGTTTCCTTCATTTGGTGTTGAATATTATTGATATAGAGTAGTGTCGTTTACTTGGCTACTTTTAATGTGTATGTTTTCTGACACCTGGGTAATACATGTGTAAACATCATGGATATGCGTCACTTTTATGATGGTCCATGTCTGTTCTTAAGGGTAAAAGTAAATACTTGGCCCCATATGTTTGTGAATCTACCTTCATATCAGCTTTTGAAAAATGCAGGTTGGGGTTGTCCACCAGGGGATGAGATTTCCTTTATGGTTGCGTGGTCACACTGTTGTGTTGTTTCATGTCGTGTCAGTGTACCCTGAAAAACCAGTAGGTAAGATTCTTTTGTTTGCTGGCATGTTGCTTTTCCTTTTATACAATGATTCTACATTGTAATGACATTGTTCTTTTGTTACTCTAATCAAATTCTATATAAAAGTGCCTCTTCAGATGGGAAATCTCGAATTCTCTCTTTCTTCACCATAAATGTAATTAGAGACTTGCTTGTATGGTTTGTGTTTGGGTTTGCTTGTAGTCATTTCTTTATCAAGGCATGCTCATAATGACAATTTTATATGTGCTGGTTGATGGAACTGGATGTATGTATGTTCTGATTAGTTGATGCCAGAGAAGAATATCATTAATCCAGGATCTCATTCGTACAAATGACAAGTTTTTTAGAAGGCAAGAGTTAGTTGCTGCATGATGGTCAGAACATTTGGAAAATTTCATTGACAAGCTAATTTCCACTCTTTAGTTGCTGATATTTTACTGCTCATTTTCAAACTTTCATGAATTATGTTATCTATCCTGTTGGCTGTTGAAGATGTTGTTTTTGGTATCCACTTTCAGGGAAAAGGAGTGATTGAAGAGATTGTTTCTGGTATCATCTTTCCCGAGTTGCCACTGCGCATGTAGTGTCATGACTCGCATGTTCATCTCAAGTGCTAAGATAGTGCTGGAACAGTAAAAGGAAAAGAGGAGATTGTTTCTGGTTTCATGTTTCCTGAGTCGCCGCTGTCAATAAAGTGTCATGACTCGCATATTCCTCTCAAGAGCTAAGATGGTGCTGAAAAAGTAGAAGGAAAAAGAAGAGAGGAACAACCATAAAAGAAAAAAGAGAATCAATGACACCACAACAATAACAAACAAGAAGAATAGTAAAAGGGGAAATCACCTGTCCAAGACACAAACAGGAGAGCAACAGGAGTAGCAGCCATGTGCCAAAAACAAGTGCACCATCCAAAAGAAAAAAGGAAAAGAAGAAGAGAAGCATAATAACAAGAGAAGGGGCAAAATGAGAGGAGGAGGAGAAGAAGAAAAGGAGATGCAAGAGAGATCTCTTGTACACCCCAAAGAGAGGAGGCGGAAGAGAAAGGGGGGCAGTCCAGCTGGATGTGTGCGCAGAGAGAGAGAGAGAAGGAAGGAAAGAGTTCCACTCAACACAGGAAAGGGGAAAAAAGGAATGGAATGAATAGTTAGTGATTCGGGTACGTCAATTGAGGCGTGAACCCCTGCTGGTGTTCTTTCTCATACACACCCAAGAAGAGAAGGGTGAGGGAGAAAATAGCATTGGGCAAACTCTAATTGCTAATTTCATTGGGCAAACTTAGATTCAAAGTCAAGAAGAAAGGGAGAGTTCTCAGAAACCCATCCATACACATTTTAAAAAAAAACTTCTTTTATTTTTAAAAGATGAGTTATCTCGAAAATCCATCCAATAGATGGTAACCATTTCTGTAGCATTTGGAACCCAAAAGTTTAATGCCTAAATTCTTTATCCTGATCATTACTTGAACCTCTCTGTTTGACGTTCATCCACTTGGGTTTTTTAGTTTCTTCATGTTTCTTTTCTGAAATGTTTTGTTCTTTAAACATTCACGTTGTAAAGTTATTAATACTTAGTTGATAACTTATTTGCAGTTCAAGTTTGTTCCATGATTTATAATCTCCTTGCATCATTTTAGCACATATTCTATGATTAGGAGCTTACTGCATTTGATCTTAATCTCTCCAGTTTCCTACTGTGCTTTTTCATCTTCTATGCATTGGAAAAGGAGTAGCTAGTTGTAATTCTAAGATTCTTGGGACTCATTTCACATATTTTGGCCTAAATTTCAGTGCAACTTGTGCCCGGAACTGAAGTTGCAGTAGCACCAAAAATGCGCAAAAAGAGCAGTGATTCACATCAATACATCAATAAATCATCTTCTTTAAAAGGGCAGATGAGAGCAAAAGCCCTACTGCGTGTTCAAGATCCAAGCACGAGGGTTGTTCATAAGTTTGAGTTTAAAGATTTTGAATTGGGGGTTGCTCTTACTTCTGTTGCTTTTATTCATCCAGAAACAGCTAGGAACTCATCATTTGATAATCTTCACATAGTGAGTATTTTTCCCAGATTGTCAATAAATGAGAACATGCAGAATCACAAAGATGGTGTCTCCAGAAGTGGAAGCAATCTTGCTACAGATGGAATGTTGGAGGCCCCTGTTACTAGCAAGGAAGCTGCATTTAGGCATGTAACCATTCGTCTTTTGTTTTCAGACATAGCGGCCAAAGGACATCTGATGCTTCCTCAGTCTCTTCAACTGTTGTTGAGAGTGAATGTTCATTCATGTAAGTTGACACTCTAATTATTACCAAATTGGGACAATCCTTATTTCTTCTATCCACATGGTCCAATTGTGGAAGCAATTGAGACTTGAATGATTCTTTAATTTTAAGATTTAAAATGTGTAGTTCTATTATATATAGGCTGGTGGTGTTAAATTCAGTTGCTTCTTTAGTAAATACAATGACTTGAGTCACTTGACCAGATGGTTGCCTAAGGCGGTAAGGCCCTACACCATGTTGATTTCCCTTGTATTACTGTCTCATTAAGGGCCATAAATGTGCAGGGTGTTGACGAAAAGATTTACGAGACATTTACTAAATGGTTCTATGATATGGTATTGCGATGCAGCACCCCTAAGAAAAATTGAGGTGACTGCTCTGTGATCTTCTGAGGTGGGAATAAGCAGCTTCTGCCCGCCCAGCATCTCTTCCGAGGGCAAGGTCATATGGTGACTATGAGGGACAAAACTCAGTGCTCGGATATCATGACTGCCACATTAGGTCATACCCGCTGGGACAAATCAGATTTGCTGGAACCAGTAGAGGTCCCTAGATACAATGCACGCTTTTTGAACTTTTGACATTGAGACTAAATGCATGGTTTGCCGTATCGTACCGGATCGGGCCAACTCGTACGAGTCAACTCGTATCTGGACGAATCCGAGTCACTAGGACAGTTCGAGTCATCGAGTCGCATCTGACTCGAGCCGATTCGATGCGACTCGTGCCGGCTTGTACGTGACTCGTGCTGACTCAATGTGACGCGTACGTGACTCGTGATGACTCGTGCGATATGCTGTGATCTGGTTCAAGCCGACTCAATTGGACTTGTATCTTATTAAGTAGACTTTTTTTCTAATTTGATAAGTAATTGGACTTTTTCTCCAATTGGTAAATAATTGGACTTTTTTCTTTAATTTAGTAGGTGATTTACACTTCTATATTGATTAATATGGTAGATTTCTCCTAAATTTGACTTAAAGTCATTGTCATTAATAAACCACTAGAGTTAAATGTTTATTTATGTCATAATTATTCACAAAATTAAAGAATCTGAAAAAGATAAAAAATAAGCATGGATCGGCCTAACTCATGCGAGTCGGCCCGAGTCGGATCGATATTGTATCGTATCTACGAAGATACGATCTGATACGGATCAGCGATACGGCGAACCTTGACTAAATGAGTGGCTAAAGAAATCTTAGGTGAATTTAAAACTGAAAGTATTTCAAGAAAAGACCCAACATGTTCTTTTTTTTTTCTTGAGATTATGAGATTCAAGATGTGCAGTTGACATTTGGAAGCAGCTGTAAACAGTTCCTATGGATTTTAAAATGATCTAAACAAAAAGAAAAGGTATTTTTTTTAGTTTTTGGTTCCTCTACTCTGCTTAGTTTGGGGACAACTCCATAGAATCTTTCTTTTAAAAAAAACTCCATGTAATCTCACTTTTATTTGAAGAAAAAACCCTTCTTCAGGGAGTTTTTTCAAAATATTCAGGGATTTTTTTTCTTTCAAATCTTCCGGGGGTCTTTCAAATAAAAATGGGAGTTTTTACTAAATAGGGAGATTATAGGGAATTTTTCCTAAATTAAGTAAATTAGAGGGACCAAAAAATGAAAACCAAAAGAGAAAGAAGAAAGTTGTATACAGAGATATGTGATAGTGTTATTTCAATATCCACTTATCCAGTGCCAGCCCTGGTCCAAGATGCTAAGACTGGCCAGATTGTCATCAGATCTCAACTCATA
The DNA here is from genome assembly GCA_030544215.1 of Zantedeschia hybrid cultivar. Classification (NCBI taxonomy): domain Eukaryota; kingdom Viridiplantae; phylum Streptophyta; class Magnoliopsida; order Alismatales; family Araceae; genus Zantedeschia; species Zantedeschia hybrid cultivar. The sequence continues at coordinate 55,623,494 of JARZZO010000012.1, forward strand.
GACTGAGCTTGCACAGCTGTCTTGAGCCTGTGTTTAATTGAGCAGGTTCTGGATGGGGTGGTATGGTCTATTTAGAGTTCTACTCATTTGTATTTAAGTGTTTTAAGAACTGCATTTGTGAAACAAACCATGCACTAGGATATTGCTGCAAAATTAGTCATACACAAAAGCTAGATATTTTCAAGTTAGTGTAGGATTTGTTTCAAGGTGCTTTAGTTAGTTGAATTGGGTTTTTGATGTTTTTCATTCCCAAAAGTTGGCACTTTACTATGCCAAACAGATGTAAAACTTCCATAATTGCTGCCTGATTTTTAATAGAGAAAATATCTGCAGTACCATGAATTCTAATGATTGTTGAAACCTAATGTGGTTGGGGACTAATTTTTTTTTTTTGTAGTACCTTCTCCAAGATGCCTTCAAGGTTCTATAACTTTGAAGATCTTCTGAGTTTACCTATCTTAGGTGATCAATATGTGGCTTGAACTACTTCGACTACTTACATTTTTTTTTTTTGGAATGTGTTATCTTCTTATTGGTGTTTTTGGATATGTTTCTTGAGCCTGTGCTTATTTCTTTTTTCTTTTTAGAAAAATTCTTCTGTGTTCTGTCACACCTAAGTTGCTCTAGTTTCACTTGTTTTACCTCCTTTATGGTGCCTTTCAAGGAAACGTGATAGTCTGTCCGTTATAAAAATGATGCTTTCAGGCTACTGCTTGCAAATGCTTCTCCTATTCTCTGGGTAAAGTTGACAACTTTTTGCTTTCCCATCAAGGTCTTCGCAAAATGCTTGCCATCATCTTCATCCTCCAGTGTTTTTTTTAAGTAAATGGAATGTCAAAGGAGCAAAAGAAGGATCCTATATTTTTGTCTATTTAAATCATAACAACACTAAACTTCTGAGCATTTTGATTACTGTGCCCAAGTCTTTTAACAGAGTACCTTTTTTGCACAGGGGTTTATGTAAAAGGGTGTCCTACTAGTCCAAAGAATGATGTTCCTCTGATGAGACTTTCACCATGTCGTTTCAAGTTGGTTAAAAATAAATCTACAGAGAACAGTTCCTCATACATGCTTGAGGATAGTAAGAGCTCTAGAAGTAAGAATCTACCTCCAAGTGTTGCTTCTCTCATTAGTGTGGGTGCCGTGGATTGGTCACTTCATGAAGAGCTACTTGCTTCTCTTTGGTATAAATTTGATAAGAGCGATGGTGAAAACATAGTTTCAAAAATCTTTGCAACAAAAGAAATAAAATATCTTATTTACTTATGGCTTGTTGGACAAATCAAGGCGATAACTTCACATGTGGGTGAAAGTGAAACAAGTATCAACTCAGTGGTGCTGGCTAATGAAACTCTGTTTCACTTTGAGGTGGTAAGTAATAACTTTGGAGGTAGGAGGCAACCATTTTTGTCTTCCATACATTTAGAGAAGAAGAGCAGTACTGAAAAATCAAGTGTAGAACTCCTTTATCTACTGACAGCTATTTTTGAGGGGTCTTCTTCTTGTGGACTTCAGAAGATATTTGAGATTTCTCTTGAAGCTGACTGTTGGAAGACAATGCCTCCTAAAGATTTGCAACTGTCCCTTGGAAAGTTGGAGTTGGGGGAACCTGTTTCTTTGGATTTAGTCATAGAACATAGTTCTACTAGAAGCTTCAGCCCCACAGTCTCATCCTTGAGCTGGATGGGGACAGCTATCTCTCACACTATCGATCGTAAGTATTCTCTTTCTTATTATAGTTTTCTGCTTCAGCAACATCAGTGACACTGGCTGAGCTTAGCTCAGTTGGTACCAGGTAGATTTTGGAGGGGAGCACCCAGTTTTTGAACCTGGGTGGGGTTTTATTTTGTATTTCTGTGAACCGTGCCCTACCACTGTGGCAGGGACCTCAAAAAGAAGAAGAAGAAGAAGAAGAAGAATAAGAAGAAAAAACATCAGTGATGCATATTCATCCTGAAATGCATTCGATATGTCGATTATCTCTTGAACACTATATTAGAAGTGATAGGATATCGATTGATTTTCGTAGAGGATTGATACTTCTGTTACTTGTCTGTTGATGTTTCTGCAGGGTTGTCGGTTCTATTATCTCCATCATCTTGTAAATTGTTAGGCACATTACATCTCCCTCTCCCAGGACATGTCCTTATATATGGACCTCCTGTAAGCATTTTATACTCAATTAACATCTTTCTCCTGCAATGATTATGCATTGTTCTTCAATGATACTCTTGTTGATTTTTTCTTACATGTATTATTTGTTTGCTTTTATGGTACACAGCAATGTATAAATTTTTGATTGAGTAGTTAATTTACACTTTTTGCAAGTCCAATAAGTTATCTTTCGTGTGGCTTCTTAGGAAAGGGTAGTTTCATGAGCCTCTTGCAATAAGGGCCTGGTTTACTCATCAATCCAGGTCACCGTATATCTTGCCACTGCTTTTTGGTTTTGTTGCACAATTAGCATGCAAATAACTGACTAAACCTTACTTGTCCGCTGACCAAACTTTTTCTCCATTTCAATTATACGGTGCAGGAAAATTCAGCAAATATATGTTCGGATGTAACTTAGTTATGATTTGGAAAGCCAATCAAAAGTTCAGTCAAAAAAAAATGGATGACAAAAATGCATAGTAAAGTATGTATAGTTTTTATTTACCAAGTTGTGAAAAAGAAATAAAAATATGATATAACTATATAATAAATAATTAAAACACATACATATTTTGAATAATTAAAATCATAATCAACAATCTCATTCGAAGAATTTAAAGAGTGAAAGGTTTCAGCATTTTCTTTTTATGAATAAGCCAATTGTATGAGCATCTCTCTCTCTCTCTCTATATATATATATATATACATATATATATATATATATATATATATATATATATATATATATATATATATATATATATATATTGTTTTCGCATTCTTTTTTAGTAACTTCACAGCATCACAGTACTTGCAAGAATGCCTTTGATGTTACCATCTATCACAATTCCGTTAGAATATCTTATCTAATGCTGGCTAATCTTTAACCAGAATTGAAAAACTCCAAAGTATGTCTATTTTCTCCAAAACTCCCTTTGTGTGTGTGTGTGTGTGTCTCTCTCTCTCTCTCTATATATATATATATATATTTATATATATATATATCTGTGTCTGTTTCTCTCTCTTAGGTACAATGCACCACTCAAAAGGACTCCTTTTTGTAGTGGCATTTTTGTCCAAATATCAATTGCAACAGTTGAGGAAGTGATATTCTCTGCATACTGACTGGAGGTTAAATGAAATAAGATTGTCAATTCTAATTTCTACCTAAGAAGGGAGGAGGGCGGAGAGGCAATACGAGGAACGGCAAGGAGGTATGTGGATGGGGGTGGTATGGAGGGGAATGGAGTGGAGCATCAAGGAGTGAAGTGGAGGGAGGAGGATCTACAAAGATTAGAAAGGAACGGGAAGATGAACATGGAATTGCATCGGATGGGTGTTATACAGGGTTTATCTCTCGATGGTAGCAAACATGCATTTAGCAGGAGTAGATATTGGACTTCCCATGATCTCTGTCTTTGTTGTTTGGAAAAAGGACATGGACCTAAGGTATGTCGTAATGCACTGGTGTGTAGGAAGTGTTCGGGGGTAGGCCATTGAAGCTATCACTGTTTGCGGAAAGGAGGAAGATTCAAATCCCTATTCTGGAGGAAGCAGGTAAGGCTCGACAAGGCCCTACTTTAGATGGTCCTTGGTTCCATGGCTTTAGGAAAAACTGGGAAATTTGTCATCAGAGTTTGGTGGTCACGTAGATGAGGGTAAGATAGATGGCGAGGATTTAGGCAGAAATTTGGAGAACTTGTTTCCTGGGGAGGAAGGTTGGAATATCTGCAAATTTGATGAAGATCATTTTTTGTTAATCAGTTATTCTCATGGGGTGTACTGTAAACTGATCAATGTGCAGAGGGTTCTTGTGGAGGGATGTAAAGTATCGTGGCATCCGTGGAAGCTGGATGATGCTACTCATTCGGCAGACAGAGGAACATTGTCCTGGTGTTGTCTTCGAGGAATTCCTCTCCCTCTTTTGGGATGTAGAAGTATTTAAAATTATTGTTGCGTCATTTGTTTGGTTGAGAGGGGTGGATACAGCTACTGCAACATGGAAAAATCTTATGGCTGCTCGTGTTTCAGTTGAAGTGGAACAGGGGATCATTATTCCAGAGTTTCTGAAGCTTAGGTGGGGGTGATAAGCTATGCTGGGTTGCAGTAGAACTGTAGAAGTTGAACCTGTTATGGAAGCTCAGTCAGAGGACCAGCCATGGACATACAAAGAGGTGGTTGCTGCTTACTCTGAATACAGAAAGGTCAACGATGGAGGAACATGAGCTAGGAGTCGGAGGTTGGAGACGATGGCTCACTGTTGTAGTTGCTGACTGGGCCACTATGAGTGTACTGGTTTATGAAACAGGTTAACACGGGCTGGACGTTCTCAAGGCGGTTCAATCTAAAGGGATCGGGCCAGCTGTTCCTAATGGTTATATTGATTCTACTGTTAAGTCTGATGTGGTTTCTAAGGGTATAGTTGTAAATGCTACTGACTTGGGATGGAAGACGGCCATTAATTCATTTGCACATACACTCGTCGAAGGTGTCTGTAAAGAACTGGTGAAGATGAGATGATCTAGGGTTAGGGTTTACAGGAGAGTAAGGAGAAAGGCTTCGACAGTGGATAAACAGGCTATGCAGAATTTTTCGGAGGCAATCCCGGCGGTAGAAGATGGAGGATCTACTTGCGAGGAAAGAATGCTCGATGCACAGCGCTCATTTTCTTCAACGGACCGAGGTTCACGGAGGTTGGGTGAGGAAGAATCTCCAGCATCTTCTCCATGATCAATTCGAGTTCCGGGTATGCCTTTATCTTCAGTGCAAAACCCCCCTAATTTCCCTCCTCCTCTGCCGCCTTCTCTAAAACAAGCAACAGCGGCAGCAACTTTTCAGCAGCCGGTTTTTGTCAAAGAAAAGGCAAACATTTTGGGGAAGGGAATCCAAGTTACTCCACTTGATGATTGGTCAGATGCACAGATCAAGGCAAAGGCAGAGGTGTTGGGATTACAATTGCAAAATAAAGTAGGCCAATACAGAAGGCTTTGGAGGACATGCTCGGATGGAACAAAAGCAAGGGATAAAAAATAAGGAGTCACGGGAGTTGCAAAATTTGTTGAAAGCTCCTGGTGATAGTGTTACCGCCTCCGGAGATATTCTTACACAAGCAAGGCAGAAAAGGGCCTATAATAATACTCAATGAAGCTAGCGGCATGAAATGTGAGAGGGTTGAATGCAGGAAGGAAACATATGGCTGTCAAAGAATTTATTAAAAGATGTCAAGTGGAGGTTATTTGTCTGATGGAAACAAATATGGAGGCATTTAACCCAATTATGATTAATTCTATCACTGGTTACAGTCAAGCAGATTTTGTGTTCACAAGAGCTGAAGGAAGTTCTGGAGGAATTTTAGTAGTTATGGGACACTTATAAATGGAAAGGCAGACTTCTAGACGTGGGAGAATACTCAGTCACTGTTGGTATGACTTTGATTGTGAAAGGGTCAGAATGGATGATGTCAGGGATTTACAGTCTGAATACTCATATTGAGAGACAGAAGGATTCTGTTTGAAGAATTGGCACAATGTCAACAAAAATATGTGATTCCATGGTGTATTATGGGGGATTTTAATGAAGTCAGTAACCCTACAGAAATGAATAGGGGTGGAAAGGTAACCAGAGGGATGAAGGAATTTAATCAATGGATAGAAAACATGGGTCTGATTGAGTTGCCTTTATGAAGCCTGCAATTCACGTGGAGTAATTCTAGAGGAAGACCTTCAATGTCTAGGAATTGACAGTGTTTTTGTTGATGATGCCTGGGTGGAGGTTTTTCCTATGTCTAGATTAATTGGTGAACCAAGAACTGTGTCTGATCACTCTGCACTGATACTTGATACTTGTCAATTTCAAAATGTTACAAGACCATTTCGGTTAGAAAAAATATGGTTGAATAATAAGTATTTTCAAGCATTGGTCGAGAAGGTTTGGCAGAAGGAAAGTCCCTTACAAGATGGCATTAGGGGTTTGACTATCAAGCCGAGAGACTTGAAAAAAAATAAATTAAAGTCTGGGAAGCCAGTTGGAGGGTGTGAGATTCCCATTTTGATTTTACTATCCTTAGATTTTAAAAGAAAATCTATGTCGGATTTGAAAATCTTTATGGAAATCTTGATTTGAAAAGAGAAATTTGAGTTTTAAAAACATGTTCTCTTTTCTTTTAGGTAGACTTTTAGGATTAATCCTCAAAGTCTGAATGACTTCTGGATCGACTGTGGATCTGTGTTTTTGACCTCTCCCCACTGACCTTGATCAGTGTTAATTACACCAATCAAAGATTGGTAACTTTTGATTAACCATCCAATTAAGACTTGAAGAAAGCAGGAATAAGCAAGATTAATTACAGGCCCCAATTAGGACAGAACCATAAAAGTCACCGACTATGTCCATTGATAGGGATGAATCAATAATCATAACCTTTGGTCACTCTATTAATAAGAGTGAACTATTAATCAAGTAGTCAGTCCAACAATAGGATAGAACCACTAAATTTAGGTCATTCAACTAGTATGAATGAACCTGATGATTTTTTTTATTATCTTTTTTTATTTGAAAAGAAGGACTTTGGTTATCCAACCGATATGGAAGAGCTATGTTGATTTAATTAGTTGATTAACAAATTTGTTAATTTAATTGGTTGAATTAGTTAATTGATTAATATATTAGTTAACACATTAACTTAATTGATTAAGTTAATTGGTTAATTAACATATTTTTATTAATTTAATTGATTGAATTAACAAATTAACTTAATTGGTTAAGTTAATTGATTAATTAACAAACTTGTTAACAAATTAACTTAATTGATTAAGTCAATTGATTAATTAACAGATTTTGTTAATTTAATTGATTAATTAATAGATTTTGTTAATTTAATTGATTAATTAACAAATTAACTTAATTGGTTAAGTTAACTGATTGATTAATAAACTTGTTAATTGAATTAGTTGATTGATTAACAAATTTAACTTAATTGATTGACTTAATTGGTTAATTAACAAGTTTGTTAATTTAATTGGTTGATTGATTAACAATTTTAACTTAATTGGCTAAATTAATTGATTGATTAACAAGTTTGTTAATTGAATTGGTTGATTAATTAACAATTTTAACTTAATTAGTTAAATTAATTGATTGAATAACAAATTTTTGGTCAACCAAACATTATGGAAGAACCATGTTAATTTAATTGGTTGAATTGATTCGGTAATTAACAAGTTTGTTAATTTAATTAGTTGATTGATTAACAATTTAACTTAATTAGTTGATTGGTTAACAATTTCAACTTAATTAGTTGAATTAGTTAACAAATTAAGTTAATTAATTAAGTTAATTGATTGATTAGTAGATTTTGTTAATTGATTGATTAATTAACATATTTTATTGATTTAATTAGTTGGTTGATTAACAATTTAACTTAATTGATTGATTAACAACTTAATTTGGTTAGTTGATTGATTAGTTAACAAATAAGTTAAATTAATTGGTTGATTAACAACTTAATTTATTAACTTAATTGGTTAAGTTAATTGATTGATTAACAGATTTGTTAACTTAATTGATTGATCGATTAACAAATTAATTTAGTTGATTAAATTAATTGATTAATTAAAAAATTTGTTGATTTAATTGTTTGAATTAGTTGGTAGATTATCAAGTTTGTTAACTTAATTAGTTGAATTAATTGATTGGTTGAATTAATTAACTTAATTGGTTAATTTAATTGATTAGTTAATAGCTTTTTGGTCTACCAAATATTATGGAAGAACCATGTTTATTATTTAATTTCTCCTTTTCTTTTTAGATTAATATGGTCAACTAATCAATATGAAAGAATCATGTTTATTAATTTATTATTTTCTGTTTTTAAGTTAATTTATTATTGAATGGCCATCCAACCAATATGGAAGAACCATCATATTAATTTATTATTTTCTGTTTTATTATTTTAAGTCATTCTTTGAATGACCAACCAACCAATATGGGAGAACCATTATTTTTAATTCATTATTTTTTATTTTTTATTATTTTAATTCATTTTTTGAATGGCCAACGAACCAATATGGAAGAACCATTATTTTTAATTCATTATTTTCTGTTTTTTTATTTAAGTTATTCTTTGAATGGCCAACCAACCAATATGGAAGAACCATTATTTTTAATTTATTATTTTCTATTTTTTTGTTTTAATTTATTTTTTGAATGGCCAACCAACCAATATGGAAGAATTATTATTTTTAATTTATTATTTTCTGTTTTTTTGTTTTAATTCATTTTTTGAATGACCAACCAACCAATATGGAAGAACCATTATTTTTAATTCATTATTTTTTTTTTTTTTTTAATTAAATTTTTGAATGGCCAACCAACAAATATGGGAGAACCATTATTTTTAATTCATTTTTTTTAAATTTTAATTCATTTTTTGAATGGCCAACCAACCAATATGGAAGAACCATCTAAAAATAAATAAATTCACATGAACATTGATACATATAAAAAAACTTCTAAATTTATTTTCCCCAAATTCAGAAATTACAATCTAAAAAAACAATAGGCCTTCTCTTCTTTCTCCTCCTTTTTTCTTTTGCAGGCTTGAAGCTAGAAGGCTGCTGGCCGGGGCGGGGGGGGGGGGGGGGGGGGCGGAGGGGGGCCTTTTGCGCTGGAGCCAGGGGCCTATTTATAGGCTGGAGTGGGCCTACCGGTAGGGGGCCTTTGGAGGCCCGGTAGCACCCCCTACCGGTGCCAACTAGGCGCCAGTAGGGGGCCAGCATACGTGCGGATGAGAGAGGGAGAGATAAAGTTGGAAGGAGAGAAGTTAGGGGAGGAGATGGGGCCCGGTTAGGATAAAGATGGAAAGAGAGGGAGACGGAGGAGGGGTCGGTTACTGCAGTGCGCTACAGTAACGTGCTACAGTAGGCTTTTCATCCCCCCTTCTTTTTTTTTGTATTTATCCCTTCTCTCTTTTGTCTCTATCCCTTATCTCTCTCTTTCCTTAAAAGAAGGAACCACATGGGCTATTAGGGCCGGCCGTGTGCTACCCTGCTTTCCCCTGTTATTGCTGCTGCTGTTGGAGCTTTCGTTTGGCTGCAGTTGGGGCTTCGCTTGGCTGCAGATTGGCTGCCATTGGAGCTTGTTTGGCTGCTGTGGATTGGTTGCATTGGAGGCTGCATTGGGCACTTCTTGTTGCAGATTTGTTGAAGGTTGCTGGTGCAGATTTGAGGTACGTATTCTCTTTTTTTTTTATTTGTTGTGGTATTCTTGTATACATCCTTCACAAATATATGCAAACATGCATGCATGTTTCTTAGTTTAAAATTTCTGGTTCAACAGAACGAAAACAGGTTCAAAGATAAATAGGGATATATTAGATGATATCAGGAAACTTGAACAACTGGAGGAACAATGGGTATTGTCATCTTAGGAAAAATCAAATCTCACTGCTTTGAGAATCAAGTTTACAGAATGGAGCATAGAAGAGGAAGATAAATGGATACAAAGCTAGAGTGCAGTGGCTGAAGGAAGGGGATAATAATACAATATTTTTTCATATAATTGCTAACGGACGGCGGGGAAGGAATTATATTTCTATCTTAAGATTGCAGATCAATGGGTCAAGGATGAGGCAGTCATTAAACATGAAATAATAAAGTTCTACAAGTCCTTGTTTGCAACAGAGGATACATGGTTCCGCCAATGGTATGATCCAACTGTTCCAAAATTGAGTGCAGAAGAAAGTTTAATGTTGATCACAACCATTTCAGATGAAATTGAGCATGCTGTTTTCGCTCTAGGCAGTGACAAGGCTTCTGGCCCTGACGGGTTTCCATTGTTCTTTTTATCAAGAATTTTGGGAAGTGGTCAAAGTAGATTTTATGATGGCTGTTTGAGATTGGTTTTCCAAGTTTAGAGGAGGTGAGTTTGTAAATCAAACATTCGTCGTGCTTCTGCCAAAGAAAACTAAGGTGCTAGAACTGATAGACCTATTAGTCTTCTAAATGGGTCTTACAAATTTTTTACCAAAATTCTAGCTGATAGATTGGGAAAAGTAATCGGGAAATTGATCGAGGAAAATCAGCATGCCTTTGTGCCAGGAAGGAAGTTGTTTGATGCTTTTGTCCTTGCCCATGAGATTCTCTATTCAATGAGGCAAAGTCAAAAACAGGGATTTCTAATCAAATTAAATTTCGGTAAGGCATACAATAGTGTCTTGGAAGTGTTTATGGGATGTGATGTTCTTCATGGTTTTCCATCAGAATGGATTAGAATCTTGAAGGACTGCCTCTCAACTGCAGTTTTTTCGATGCTGATTAATGGGGAGGTAAGTAGGTAACTGGATATTTCAAGAGCATGAGAGGTTTGAGACAGGGAGATCCTCCATCTCCTTTCCTATTTATTTTAGTGGCAAATATTCTAAGCGGGAGGTATAAGAAAGCAGAGGCAGAAGGGTGGTTTCAAGGGGTTACGGTACTCGGAACATTAGGAGAGTATTTCCCATATGCAATATGTAGACGATACTCTAAATTTTCTAGGAGGGGATGAGCAATTGCAAAATCTTCGTTTTGTTCTGAAGAATTTTGAATATATCTCAAGGTTGAAGATTAATGCTTACAAAAGCTCCATTCTGGGTATCAACATGGAAGACATATTAAAAAGTATTAAATTCCCTTCTCCAGCTATGTAAAGGAATAAGCAAGAATCTACTGCAATGAAATAGAAAATGAATTGCTCTGGAGGTATGGATGTTCCGGAGGGTGTTCCGGAGAAGGAAGGCTGTTCAGGAGTCCATCATCCTGGTAAGGGGGAAGGGTGGAGTACGGTGCAGAGGAAGGTGTCTCGCAGAGTTGGTCACCGGAGGACAGTGGCTGCGGAAGCTCTGCCTGTGGGACGCGATGTCTGCATTCGCTGCTTGGGCAAGGGTCATCATGCAGCCAGGTGCAGAGAAGCAGTCCGGTGCCTCCACTGCTATGGAGCTGGACACAGAAGAAGGCTTTGTCCTTCTCTCCGATATATTGACAGAAAAACAGAGGTGAGTAGTAGGAGGATGAACTCTGGTGTAGATCTTAAAGTGGACAGCAAGCCTGCCCCGAAGGTCTTTCATGGAGTGGTGGACATAGCATGGTCACCAGAGGTTGCTGCAGCTAAGCGTTCATTGGAAAACTGCTTTGTAGTTTCATTCCGGAAGGAAAGCAATGGAATCGCAATGGACTGTGGGGAGGTAAGAGCCATTCTGCTGAAGTTTTGGCCGGAAGTTAAAGGATGGAGCATTCGAAGATTGGTATCCCATTCCTTCCTAGTAAGCTCAGAAACTCAATCGTGGAAGGGTCTTGCATGCTCCATTGGAAGGATAGAGGTGAAGAAGGACTTTTTTGTGGAGTTTTCTCAGTAGAGGACAGAAGTGGGAACTTTCCTTGCAGAGGAGGGAATCGAGCTGTGGTGTAGGTTCCAGGGGGTGCCTCTTCACCTTTGGAACATCAACACATTCCAGTCAATCTGCTCCAGGTTTGGGAGGCTTAGAGAAGTGGATAGCAAGGGACTCAGGGGGGACAATTTGTCCTTTGTGCGGGTTAAAATTTCTGTTGAGCGAAAGTCAGATATTCCTGAAAGGATTAAGATCATGGTAGGAGGAAGGATCTTCTGGTTCCACATCACAATGGAAGAAGTTGGTAAGGATACAGGAGTTGAACAGGACTGGCGGTGGGCTGATGTGGTGGCGGAGTATAGAAGATACAAGACAAACAGAGACGGCGGGGCTGAAACAGGGCAGCCGGAACTCGGTGTTCACCCAGGTTTGATCGAGTCCGGTACTGAGTCAAGAAAGGTCTCTAATCAGTCGCACTCAGGTGCGACGAGTCAGATGGAGATGAAGAGGCTGGTAGGTGCAGACAGGGGAATTCAAGACTGCGGGGTTCCAAGGCTAGTTGACAGTAAAGGAATAATGGGGGTTCTCCCAAATCCCTTGAGAGGCCCGTTTGAGCAGCAAACAGTTCAGGGGAAGAGTGCCAATTATTTTAATAAGCGGGGGTGTGGTTCCGAGGTGGAGGTTGAGCAGGGTATTGAAGGGAGCTCGGGTGTTGGGCTTCCGGGCGAGGAAGATGAACAGGCGCGGGGAGCTCCGGATTTGATAGGAGATCCGATACGTAAGGAATCTATCATATCGGATCCTGACTTAACCTTGAACCGGGAATCGTTTCGTCCGGTTCAGTCGTCTGAACCTAATCCGCCCCCGAACCGTCGTCTTCCCCGAGCTCTCATTGCTTTTCACGAAGAACAGAGTACCGGAAGGGAGATTGCTCCGGCCAGAGGAGAGAGATTTTCTGCAGTGTGGGTATAGCAAGACGATGCATCTTACTCGAGGTGTGGACAGGGTGACATAGATCCTATCTGGACTGATGGAAGGGGGATGGGGAATAATATTGGCCTTCCGGAGGTCCAACTTCTTAAGCTTTCAGGGAAGGGATGGAACAGTGTCAGAAAGGAGGGGTCGTCTCAGGAAGAGTTAGAAGCGATTGTTAACTACAGTTTGCAAGATAAACTGGAAGAAGAAGGATCGGAAAAGGTTAACAGAGACAGGGAGTTGCAGGAAGAGACTCAGGCCAAACAGATTACGACATATGAAGGCAGTGAGGTTCCGTTGGCAGTAAATTTGTGTGATGAGGAAGAAGTCTGGAGGAATGAAATTGTGCAATTTGGACAGCGTATAGGGGTGTCATTTGAAGGCAGGGAAGATATGGTCCTGAACTTTCTTAAGAAATTGAGAAGGAATGCTATCTTACAGCAATCAGCTAAGAGGAAAGGTACGGGAGGTGGAATGAAGATTGGAAAAAGAGAAGCAAGCTTTGTGAGTAACAATGAAGTCTTGGACAGCTTGAGAGGGAAGAAGACCAAGGATAAAGGGAAACAGGTTGTTACACTATGAATTTGATCTCATGGAATATTAGGGGCCTCAATGGGGACTTCAAGAGGAGAGCTGTAAAAGATTTGGTGTATTCTCAGCATCTGGACTGCATCTGTTTACAGGAAACCAAGATGGCCAATATTGATAAATCTGTCTTAAGTAGAATATGTGGGTCCAAGTTAAATGAGGTGGCAGTTTTTCCTGCAGAAGGAAGTAAAGGAGGGCAATTAGTGATTTGGGATGGAAACAGGTTCGAGGGTAATGTCTGTGATTTAGGCAAATTCAGCATTTCGGTTGCCTTTAAACACAAGAATAGAATCTCTAATAATGACTGTTGGGTCATTACTTTTGTGTATGGACCCCACACCGATCAACAGAGGGAGGAATTTGTACAAGAACTATACAGGTTGCATAGTCTTTTCCCGAAAACTTGGTGTATCTTGGGAGATTTTAATTGTGTAAGGTTTCCATGGGAAAGGACTGGTAGGCAGAGATGGAGCAATAGTATGGATAATTTTAATCAGTGGATCAGAGATGTTCAATTAATAGAGGTAGATGACCCAAACAGAAATTATATCTAATTTACAGCAGGATAGCATCCAATCTAAGATTGACAGAGTTTTGATCTCTCCAGATTGGTTCAAAAAATTTCCCCTGTCACATGTGAAAGGGTTGTTCAGGTCTGTCTCTGATCATATACCCTTGCTCATTATGATGGAGGATAAGAGGAGGAGCTCCAGAATTTTCAGATATGAATTGAAATGGCAAAGGGAAGTTGGATTCAAGGAAATGGTTGGTAATTGGTGGCAGCAAGCACCGAAGGCAAATTCTGCAGTGCTTAATTTCATGGGCAAGCTGAAATGGATAAGGAATTGTTTGAGACAATGGTCTAACCAGAATTTTGGAAAGGAAAAGGAAAAAAGGCAGAAATTGATGGGCAGCATTGAAGAATTAGAATTGAAAAGTGAGGTTGCTGATCTTTCCAATAAAGAGCTTCACTCTTTGAAGGAGTTCCGGAAGAATTACAATGAAGAACTTTTGAAAGAAGAAATTGGTTGGAAACAAAGAGCTAAGGAGCATTGGCTAAAGGAAGGTGATAAAAACTCTTCTTTCTTCCATGCCATGGCTAGTGCTAAAAGAAGATACTTGTCTATTGATCATGTCAAAGAAGAAGATAGTGTCATTGAAGATCCCGGGGAGATCAAAAACAGATTTGTGGATTTCTTCAGAAATCTTTTCTCAGAAGATTTTCTGATGAGACCCCACATACAAGATGGATTACTTCCCAAGTTAGTTGATTCAGAAGCTGTTAAGTTGACTGAGCCCTTTGTGGAGGAGGAAGTTAGAATGGCTGTTTTCAGTATGGATCCTAATAAAGCTCCGGGTCCCGACGGATTTTCGCTGGGGTTCTATCAATTCTTTTGGGATGTTATTAAAGATGATTTGATTAACCTTGTGCAAGAGTTTTATGACAGGCCGGAAAGGATTAGAGCGGTTAATGCTGCATATGTTGTTCTTATTCCTAAGTCAGAAGGAGCGGAAAGAGTGACAGATTTTTGGCCCATTAGCTTACTCAATGGATGCTATAAGGTTATTGCCAAGATCCTAGCAACCCGAATTAAGAAGGTGATACATAAACTTGTGGGCATTAATCAATCAGCATTTATGCAAGGCAGATTTATACTGGATAACTTTATGACAGCTTATGAGGTTATACATCATTACAAGATCAGAAATAAGCAAGGAGTGTTATTAAAGCTTGACTTTGAGAAGGCTTATGATAGAATCAACTGGAATTGTCTCAAAAAAACAATGATCCTCATGGGTTTCAATGAAAGATGGGTTAGATGGATAATGAGCTGTATTTCATCCTCTAAGTTTTCTGTGTTGATCAATAGAGAACCGTGTGGATATTTCAGTAGTTCAAGAGGTCTTAGGCAGGGAGATCCATTGTCTCCGTTTCTGTTTTTGCTTATTGGACAGATTTTTAGCTCTCTTTGGGATAATGCTGTTCAACTTGGCCTTATTGAGGGATTCAGAATAGGCAGGAGCAACATTCACCTCTCTCATCTTCAATTTGCAGATGATACGCTATTGTTTTCTTCAGGAAGCAAGGAGGATATCCAGAATATCAAAAGTTTGCTTATTTTGATAGAACTTATCACAGGACTGAGGATCAACTATGAGAAATCAGAAATAGTGGGTTTGAATGTGCCGCAGCCTAGTCTTTTGGAGATTGCAAATTCCTTTAAGTGCAGAGTGAATATGTTCCCTATTAAATATTTGGGTCTGCCCTTATCAGATGGAAACTTAAGGGTGAGAGATTGGGATGGTTTAATTAAGAAATTTGAGAGTAGATTGGAAGGGTGGAAAGGCAACTTTCTTTCAGGAGGAGGGAAAATGATATTGTCAAAATCGGTTCTTTCGTCTTTGGCAATTTACCATGCTTCTATATTTAAGATACCTCGAGCAGTGGAAAAAATCATTGAAGCAATTCGAAGTTCCTTTTTTTGGTCAGGAGGGAAAAGGGAAAAGAGAGGTATACATTTGATCAAATGGAGCAATGTTTGCAAAAGCAAGGAGCAAGGAGGAATTGGCCTCTGCGGTGTGGTTACTTTCAACAAAGCAATGCTAGCTAAATGGTTGTGGAGAAGGGGAGAACATCCGAATGCACTTTGGGCTGTGATTGTGAAGGATCTTTATTTTCAAGGTGAGAACAAATGGAATTTTTATCCTTCAACCAGCTACAATATGTCTTAAATCTGGAAGAATATTGTTAGATGTGCTGAATTCATGGATATTTCGAGTACTATTCAGGTGGGAAATGGGAGGGATACACAGTTTTGGAGAGATAAATGGTGTTCCAATATGGCCTTTTCTAAGCTTTTCAGCAATATCTTCAATATAACCCTTCTCCAAGAAGCTACAGTAGAGGAAGTGTTATGCAATATAGATGCAGGGCAGATCAGCTTGCCTTTGAGAAGGAATCCCACGGATGAGGAAGCAGAAGAACTAGTATTGCTAATCAACACCATCAGTGAAGTCAGAATTTTTGGTGAGGTGCAAGACAAAAGAAATTGGAGATGGACCAACAATGGACAGTTCTCGGTCAATTCCATGGCTCAAATGTTGAATGATGGTGGAATTAGGGTGTGGTGGAAAGAGTTAGTTTGGTCTAATCACCTTCCTAATAAGATCAAAATTTTCCTGTGGAAGCTTGCTTGGTGCAGAATTCTTACGGGAAAGAGGGCCAAGAAACTACACATCTCTGGGAGCTTCTCGTGTGTTTATTGTGCTCTTTTTGAGGAGGATCAGAAGCATCTATTCTGTGGCTGTGGTATTATTATCATACAGTGGAAGATTATGTGTAGATTATTTGGAATCAATTGGGTAGAGCAATCTTCTGTGTTGGATCTCCTTCATTGGTGGAGCATTAATTGTCCATACAAAGATCTCAAACAATTGTGGTTCTTGATTTGCCCGGCCCTTTTGTGGGCCATCTGGTGTGAAAGAAACAGAAGGAAATTCAATGATCAATGTAGAAGCTCTAATGATCTGCTGAGGAGTACATTTAGATGGGTGGAAGATTGGGGACGGGCTGCTGGTATCCTCAAGGAGGGGAGTTCTGATTTTTTTGAAAAGGCCAGGAAGTGGAAGGATATGATCTCCTGATAGGCAGCTCTTAGTGTGTTTTTGTTTTATTGGCTTGATAAAACATCATTGTAAATTTCAGCTTTTCTTAGGTAGTTGGGGTTCAGGACGGGGATTGTCCGATCCTGAAGGTGATGGCCCTTGGGCTATTCATTCTCCTTGTAATCCTCTTTTTTACTCTATGAAATTGTGACTTAATGTCACCTTCAAAAAAAACATGGAAGACACATTGATTAATGACTTTGCCTTGCTTATGGGTTGTAAAGTTGACAGCCTTCCAATTGTATAGTTGGGACTTCCTCTTCATTACAAATCAATAGGAAATGCAAACTGGGATTCACTTATTTTAAGAGTACAAAAGAAACTTTCGAAATGGAAGGCGAGGAACCTTTGCTTGGGAGGAAGGATTGTTCTCTTAAACTCAGTTTTATCATCTATACCAGTGCATTTTTTGTCAGTTTGTGTGATACCAAAAGTAGTTGTGGCACAACTAGATCAGATCAGACGAAAATTTTTGTGGGGAGATATACAATCTGATTCAATGGCAATTCCATTGGTGAGATGGAGCAAGGTCTGCACACCAGTCAAAAGGACAGGTTAGGAGTCAAAAATTTGATCTCTATGAATTTTGCATTGCTTGGAAATGGGTATGGGAGTTAACTGGTTCATGATGAGCTACTATGGAAGAGAATTCTAAGGCCAAGCATTATGGTGGTGCTGGAAAGTTTTATCTAAAAGCAGCAAATTTGTCTTCTCTGTCTCCTATCTGGAAATGTATTTTGAAAGCTGAGAAGCGGGTTTTGAGGGGTCTGCAGCTAAAAGTTGGAAATGGAAATGACACATTATTTTGGTAAGGATAAATGGCTAGGAGACTTCACACTCAAGAACCAATTTCTGATTATTTGCAGAAATGGGCCTCTGTCAAAGAATTTTATCATAAGGAAGGTGATAACATCCACTGGAACATTTTTCTTAGAAGAAGTCTCAAAGATCCTGAATTTGATATTTATCTACAACTATTGAAATCATTGTCTGAAGTGAAAATAAGTGAAAGTCAGATGGACACTTTTCAATGGATCAGTAACTACAATAATTTCTCTGTGAAATCTCTATATGATGTGATTGAAGGGTAGCTTCCTGTTTATAACAGATACTCAGAAATCTGGAAAGTCAAGTCTCCCTTTCAAAGTGAGAGCTTTTATTTGGCTACTTTTCCAAAAAAGACTTGTTACTAAAATCTTTAGGAGGAAATGGATTAATGATTAAGATGTTATTTGCCCTCTTTGCACGAAATATGAGGAGAACGTTGATCATCTTTTTATCCAATGTGAGATTAGTAAAGAGGCTTGGCGGATTGTGTCTTCAATTATGAACATTCACTTCAACTTTGATACTATAGAGGGTATTTGGATTTATTTCAAAATGTGTCGGCAGAATGGGAGATCAAAGGCTCAGCTTAAACTGATTCACTAATTCCACATGCTGTCTATTGAAGCATATGGAAGCAAAGAAATGACCAAATCTTCAGAGGGAGCAGAATTTATGTGGATAACATATGTTTCCAAGCGGCAACTATCATTTATCATTGGGGCAGATTCATTCTTGGTGTTTCTATGGATAATTGGTCCTTGGCTATCCGTGATTTGTAAGAAGTTTTGTTTGACTTTTCAATAATGTAGTTTCCTTTATTTCTCTGGAAGGTAAGGAATCACTCCTACCTTCAGCTTGGTTGTACTACTTCTATTTATTATATAACATTGATGGTACATACCATATTTTCTTTCAAAAAAATCATAGAAATAATAACAAATTATTGAACCGTAGCACTTGAACTAATATTTTGACTGCATCATTTCTAGGTATAGCATTGTTGAATGGTGCTATTAGGAAACGATGATTGGAACGCTGTTGTGGAAAATTTTGACCAAAGACTTGAAAGTTGAAGGTCATTTCAGCTGGAGGAAGGTGGATTCTTTCTCGATCAATTCTTTCTAGTTTGGTGATATATTTCCTCTGTCTTTAATCTCCCTAGAGTAGTTGATAGACAAATAACGTCAATTAGGAGCAACTTATTTTGGACACTGACACTAAAGGGATGCATGAGTTTGGACAGGATAGGTTCGAGGCTGGATTGGTAGCAAGGGGTTTCACACAAACCTACGATGTTGATTACCAAGAGACCTTTTCTCTTATAGCAAAGTTAAAGTCTGTTAGAGTCATCATCCTTTTTGTGTGGAAACGTTAAGGAATGGGCTAGGTGTAGACACCCATTTTTGGCCCATTCCATAGACCGATTTAAGCTTTGTTGTGTTAACGGGCCTTTGTGTTGATCTTTTTTGTCGTTTCCCGCTCATTTGGACTTCTTGAAATTTATTTATTTTTTGTCAAAAAAAGTTTTGTCACAAAACGTTCATTTTTCTAAAAAAAAGTGCATGATTTCAAAACTTTTTTCATTTTTAATGCATTTGGATTTTAAAAATATTCATTTTTTAAAACTTTTTGTCAAGTCCATCAGGTGGCCAGAGTACTGGCTGTCTGATCCATCAGACGGCCAGAGAGCTGGCCGTCTGACCATCCTTCAGACGGCCACCTTCCTGGCCGTCTGATGGTCAGATGGCCAGGGGCCGGCCGTCTAATGGTCAGACGGCCAGGTTGCTGGCTGTCTGATACTTCAGACGGCCACCTCTTTGGCCGTCTGATTGTCTGGTTTTCCGTGATTATCCAAATCCTTTTTACGCCTTTCTCTCGGGTTTTTGACCATATCTTCCGCATTTTCTCACCCTAATGGATTAAGATGAAGGTGATTTAGGGCTTAGGTGTCAACTTTTGATTGGTTTTGGCTTATATTTTGTTGAAGAGATCCCTATCCAACCTTCTTTATCCTCATCCATTGGCCCACGAAATGGGGGCTTCCTAGGGTTTTAACTCGACCTCCTTTGCCTATTTAAGCTCTCCTTCACCTTGGGAATGTCCCAAGGAGGGTTTATTAGAGTGAGGGTACCATTTCACATCAAAAGAGAGAGAGAAAAGAGTGATTTCAAAGTCTAGCATTAGACTTCTGCTTTGGAGCTCGTGGGAAGAAAACAACTATGGAGTCTTGAAGGCTCTAGGAAGGAAGAATGTGCTGTCAATCTTGTGCCCATGCAACACTCTCTTCAACGTCAAAAGGGAACCTTACTCTCCTCTCTCATTTTATTATTTTTATCATTCTCTTCATAGTCCCATGTATGCATGCACCAATCTAGGATTTTGTTGGAGGGTCTTTAATTCATTGGTTAATGGATGATTTCATTTTTATTTACTAATGGTTACCCCAATGAGCCTGACCACGTGACCGATGAAATCTTATTAGTTCAAGACAGATTTTATGGAAAGAAGTCAAACCATGAGAATCACCTGCCTTCAATTCCAAATGAAGCTAATAGAAGTGATGAATTGTGAAACTTTGTTTTCTAAATTTCTTGAAATTTTTATTTAAAAAGAGTTTTGATTTGAAAATAGAGTTTTTGGAGTTTTGAAAAACATGGTCTTCTCTTTTCCATTTACACACACATGCACTCATGGTTAGGTACCTTAGATCCTTGCTAAGGGGTTTATTTTGATCCAAAACACCAAAAACGGGAAGGTGGGTGGCCATAACACTTGGTCACTCATCCTTCACACCCACACATTCGGTAAGCTCACCTCTAATTGATACATTTCTTTTGCTTAATGAATGGATACTATGTTAATTAAGAGTCTAATGTGTGTTTTAATTTATGGTTAATTTGCAGGAAATCAAGGCGTGAGGTCCCGTCTTTTTGGCCGGCCGAGGAGAAGGGAGTGTGGACTACAAATCCCGCTGCGCACGGAGGTTTTGGAGTGTCATTCGCGATCAAGGTAGTCCCTCTGGGTCGAGGTAAAACACCCTGGCGATCACCATTTTAGTTCTTGGTGTTTTAGTTCATCAAGTCAGTTGTTCTTTATTTTTTTTATCATTATCCTAATTCTGGGTCCGTAGCTATGGAGGTCGGCCTCCGCTCACTAGTTGAGCGCGGGGTCATTTCCGGCGCCTACACTAGGGTCTTGTATAATGTGGACAGCTGTACTTGTTCCATTTTTGTTGTCTTAGGGAGGGGTCTTAAAGAGCCGCACCATCTTGGTGTTTTGCGTAGAGGTTCTTTCCGTCTTTTTCTTCCATAACTTGTACATCTTTTTTCATCATTTATAATACAAGTGGTACCAGCCACCTTCAAAAAATAACTCCTTTCATTGGCAGTTCACTTTTTCTTGGAAATTACATTAATTGAATGTTAAGAATGTGTTCCTAAATGGTGATCTTGTGAATAAGTACATATGTAGCTCCTGGGATTGTTATAAGGGTAAAGTTTGCAAACTGAAGAAAGCATTGTATGGATTAAAACAGTCTCCCATAGCATGGTTTTAGAGATTTAAAGTTGCTATGATCAAATATGGCTTTATACAAGTTAATGGAGATTACACTTTATTTACAAAGTGGAAGGATGGGAAAAGTTACTATTTTGATTGTCTATGTTGATGACATGGTAGTAATTGGAGACAACCAAGAAGAGATTGAATCCTTGAAGAAAAACTTACATGTGAATTTGAGATCAAAGACTTAGGCAGCATTTGGGAACATAGGTTGGGTGAGATTTTCAATCATTGGGACTGAGTATGGGATATAAGGGAGACATGTGCATTAAATGACCTTTTGCCAAAGCCAAGGTAAGAATAAGATGTGGAAGAGTTGGATGCATGGAGGAAGATTGGTCGGCAGTCTTGCTCAGATTATGCTCTATTAGAGTGGGATTTCATAGGCATCTATAGCCCACAAAGCAGGACGGAGAAGAAGGCACTTTGGGATGAGCTCCTTGCATCACAAAGTCTCCTTGGTAAGCCATAGTGCATTGGAGGAGACTTCAATGCTACTGTCTCTCCGGAGGAGAGCAATGGGTCATCTCATTCTATAGGGGTGATGGAGAATTTTAAGGAGTTTATTGCTAAAGCAGCTCTTGTTGATGCTCCTACTCCAAATACTTCTTTCACCTGGTCCAACCTTTATTTTAAGGAGGTGCCCTCTTTATCTAGATTGGACAAGTTCTTAGTGATGGTGGACTAGGAGGATCACTTCCTTTGATGCACGCTGAATGTTTGACAAGGACTACGTCATAGTACAAGCCAATCCTTCTTCATTTGCATTGCTCTTCTCACATGCGACATAGATTTAAAATGGAGATGTATTAGCTGAGGGAGCCTGATTTTGTTGAGTTGGTTAGTAGAGTTTGGGAGGGTACTTACCAAGGGTCTGATGCTATGGCTAGGCTCACGACCAAGCTCAAGAACTTAGCTAAGAAACTCACCTTTGTGGGGGTCCTTGAGGACCCTACTTGGGAAGGAAGCCAAAGATAAAATCTTAAAGTAACTGGATGCTTGGGATGCGTTGGAAAAGGCAGGCCTTCTGGATGCTGAGGATAGAGAGAACAGGAGAAAGCTTAAAGCTGAGTTTGATGAGATCCTCATAAAGGAGGAAATTTATTGGAAGCAGAGATCTAGAGATAGGTGGATAAAGGAGGGTG
Source organism: Zantedeschia hybrid cultivar (assembly GCA_030544215.1). Taxonomy (NCBI): domain Eukaryota; kingdom Viridiplantae; phylum Streptophyta; class Magnoliopsida; order Alismatales; family Araceae; genus Zantedeschia; species Zantedeschia hybrid cultivar. Next base: position 55,645,775 of record JARZZO010000012.1, read on the forward strand.
ATAGGAACACTACATATTTCCAGAGAGTGCCTTCAGGTAGGAGAAGAATGAACCACATCAAATGTCTTAAAGACGAAGAACATGTTTTCGTGCAACCTAATCAGATAAGAATTCATGTGTGCATGATTTCTATTCCAAGCTCTTCTTTGAGGTAGATTATTTTAGATCGACTATTGTAGGTGACCTTCTTCCCATTGTGGATATAGGAGAGGGTTGCCATTATAGCTCCTTTTATAGAAGATGAGATCAGAAAGTCGGTGTTTGACTTGGCAGGGGATAAAGCTCTAAGCCCAAATGATTTTCCCATCTTCTTTCAGGCTTGCTGGGATGTTGTTAAGAATGATATCTGCCAGGCTTTGGTGGAATTTCAAGAAGGCAAAGCTCATCTTAGGGGCACCAATAAGACATTGATCGTCTTGATCCCTGAGAGGGAGAGTGCAGATACTCTGAAGGACTATAGGCCGATTAGTTTACTCAATGGGGTTTACATTATCATTACCAAGACTTTGGCTTCCAAACTGGAGAAAGTGGTTGATAGATTAGTCAGTTGCAACCAGGGAGCTTTTATTCATAGTTGTCAATCTCGTCTCTGTCCCTATCCCAATTTTCTACTAGGTCTAGATGCCCCGGCGTCTCGGACAATTTCGGTGTCCCATCTTGATTTTTTTTTTTACATATTTTTTTTAAAAAAATATGAAACATATATATAATATAATAATATAATAATAATAATAATAATAATAATAAGATTAAAAACAATATATGATAATTACATAAAAAACTATGTTAAACCTCTAATTATATTTTTTGCCCCTTGATTTTTTGAGGTATTATTAATAACCCTGTTAAATGAAAGTTATGTCAAGAATGCCCTTCGAGTTAGTTACTGTTAGCTACTATAAGAATATACCCAGAATATACAGTTAACTTTTGTTTTGAAAGGTAACAAAGACAATAATACCCTTCTGTGTGTGTGCGTGTGAGAAAGACACCCTAGCCAGGGGTTGGGGGGGAGAGAAAGAGATGGGGCGGGTGGGTCTTTCCTACTATGCCGGGTATCCCGGTTAGGGGGTTGCAGAGAGAGAGAGAGAGAGAGAGAGAGAGAGAGAGAGAGAGAGAGAGAGAGATTACCTTATCATGGGTGGCCGTCAGTGAAGGGCTCCAGGATTGTCTGCCTTATCATAGCGGAGACAGGGGAGTTCGACAGATATCAAGGCTAGAGGCAGACGAAGAAGGACCAGTCTCTCTCTTTGTGCGCACCTTTCTCTCTCTCAGTGCACCCTCTCTCTCTCTCTGTGCACCAGTGTCAAGATCGTTGCTTAAGGGGAACCCCCACCCCCCGTTTGCTCTCTCTCTCTCTCTCTCTCTCTCTCTCTCTCTTTGTGCGTCTTTCTCTCTCTTTCACTGTGCACCTCTTTCTCTCTCCCCCTCTCTCTCTGTGCACATGTCTCTCTATGTGTAACCCCCCCTCTCTCTCTTTGTGTGTACGTGCACCGACGCTGGCGTTGGAAGGGGAAAACCTCTGGTTGCTCTCTCTCTCTCTCTCTCTATCTATCTATCTATCTACAACAGTTTTGGCATCGGATTGGGAAACCCCGTTGCGCTCTCTCTCTCCCCCTCCCTCTCTCTCTCTACGCATTGATGCTTGCTGGCCCCACTCTAGTACCTCTCGAGCTCCCCCATTTCAGCACCAGGATGCTCTTCATTGGAAGGTTCTAGAGAGAGAGAGAGATGAGGGGAGGGTCTTTCAGAGAGGAGAGAGGAGGGTGTTTTTGTCCTTTTCTATGTAGAGTTAAGATTTAACCATAGTTAGGTCCTTTTTTAGTTTGACCTGGTTACTAGACATAACTGTAGGGGCATTCTTGACATAACTTTTGTTTAATAGGGTTATTAATAGTACCTCGGAAAATTAAGGGGAAAAATGTAATTAGAGGTTTGACGGGTTTTTTTGTGTAATCATCCCAACAACAAATCACATGAAAAGAGCAGATCATTAATGCATTCTACCTTCATTTTGAGTGAAAGAAAATGACAATGTTTAATAACATCTCACTTATCCTCTCGGACTCTCAAAAACAAGGAAACCAAAAGTAATGCTCTATTAATAGAGCTTAGCCACTTGAGCTAGAATCAATTGATCCTAAATCCCCTTCTTCATTTCCTTCACTTGTAGGTGCAGCATTAGCTTCAAAAATAGTATGCTGGTCTTCCTCTCTTGCTGGTCCTATTGTAGGCTGCTGTACAAATTTCCACCCACATGCATGTTCATCATTAAGTAGATGCTCTTCTTCACAAACCCAACCAGCCAATATATCAATGTGTCAAAGCTAATAGGATCACCAGTGGGGATTGGTTTTGTTTTTTTGCCCTTAATGCACAACATTCAACCTGTTATGCCCGAGCCTATTTCTCTTCTTGTTGTGAATATATTAAAAAATGCTCCAACTTCTTTCACGTCCACTTGAACTACAACATTGACTCAAAATCTTCATGGCAAATCGTTTATGTAACGCCCCTGCCGACCTAGTTTGGTCGTGCTCACCTATAACGACTTGGCGGGCTAACGCCACAGTGGGAACAACCCAAAGATCCTCTTATAACTTCCAGAAGAGTAATCATGGAACAAACCATGAATAAAATGATACAACCATCATTGCGACAATATAAATCCACTATTTAAGATAAACAAATACTGAAATGAATAACAATGTCTCAGTATCCAGGATCTCTAAAACATCCATGAAAGTAAATTACATCACTTGAACTAAATTAAACTAGTCTATACATCTCTTGTTAAAACTGAACGGAAAATAAAACCTCCTTCTAGATGACTAAGCTTCAAACTCAAGCTTCACACTCTTCTTCAGCCTCACCCTCCACAGCAGGATGTTCCTCGACTGAAAAGTAGTTAGTCATACAAGGGTGAGTCCATATAAACTCAGCAAGCTCATAATTCCACAAACCATAGAGTTTTCATACATTCATATATGAGTAAATCATGATAATCAGCATACAAACTTGCAGCAAATTCAGTAATTTATACCTAGCATGCAGCATGCTTCACTTCCTAATCACGTTCTTAGAGATAAGCAAAAGGAACTATATGCAGCAAGTAAACATGTGGCATATCTTATGCCATGATTACGCATTCACCCTACACATGAGAGCATGAAATTGTGCATATAAACATGAGTCATGAACTACATGATAGTAACATGATATCCAACATGAAGACATGGTCATTAAATACACATGCATCATCTTCCCACTGTGATTATAGGACACACATCCAACCCACGACATTAGGAGATCTTAATCATCTTTCTTCTTCTTCTTCACCTAGTGGTAAGGTAATGCCCACTAGATCTTTGGCTGCACAGTCAGGGGATCGACACATCCTACCCAGGGTCGGTGTACACGCAAGCAACTGCACTTCTAGGATTTTAACTCATTGCCTTGGGTCCTTTCACATCTTATTTAACATCTTCCCCCACAAGGACGCTTTTGTGGGTTGGACCTTACTCCTAGGGTGGCATCGTCCATTGTTTAAGCCTCATAATGCACATGCAAACATGCTGTAATAGTGCAGTAACTAAATACCAGATCACCATAGCCAAGAGCATGCATTTAACAGATCTTTGCCCGGGACCGTTCACAGAAAAACCTGAAACACGTCACTCACATGTGACGTGAATCATGAATCGCGTCACCTCTCGGTGACATCTTCCAGGGTTTTTTGACAGGTTCATAATTTCCTAAAAATTCATAATTCTTTCATTTAACTGGGGGTTATAAAGTTAAAACATGCATAATAATATGCTATGAACAAGGTTAACATGATCATGCATAAACATAAACGTTTTTCCAGAAATTAAATGAAAGAATCTCCAACGAGATTACACGGTTATGCATAATTACAAAAATGTTTCATTTAAATCAATTACACATACATGATTCATGGTCTCAAATTTAAGGATACATGCTCAAAGAAATCCCTAAACATGCTTCTAAACACAATGCCTACTAAACATCACTTACATGAACTATAGTATGGAGTTCAAGTATATTAAGTGCGTAAATATCATTAAATCAAAGCCAGGCTCAAGCTTATCAGATGCTCAGTTGAATCGCGTCACCATTAGGCGACGTGATTTACAAATCACATCACCATAGGATGACACGTTTCAACTTGTTCACAGGGGTTCAATATATTTTGTAAGGTTTGTGAACGTGGGTTTCATGCAACCATGCAAAGCTTCATTAATAGACACAAGCAATATTAAAAGTGCCCTTCAAATTTATCTTTCACATACATATCATATACTTAAGAAGATACTTTGAAAATATGTTTTCTATACATAAAAATAGCTATGGAGTGTAGATTAATCATCAATTGCCTCGAACTCCACATAAAATGAAGTTGATGAAGCTCGCCTAGGCAAGGCGATCAACCCCTCTCACACATAGCAACGCCGCCGCGCCATTCCGCTCGTGCCGTCCACCAAGAACGTGCGAAGAACGCTGCGGGACGTCGCCACTCTCATCACGATTCGCTCGCGATCTTTCCCTCAATCATGTTCTAGGGTTGATTGACGCACTAAAGGGCTCTCATGCACGCAAGGGATCCTTAAATAAGCTCTAAGTCGAATTCCATGTGGAGTTAAACACTCCACGGAAGGAAAGAATAGAGTCCAAAGCGGACTGATCTTGGGCTCTAAATCGTGTCAGCTCGACCTAACGCCTTTCAAGAGGTTCTAAATCGTGTCACTATTGGGTGATGCTTTTCACACTCGCAAACCAGAATTTAAATAAATTAAATCTAATCCCACTAATGGGCGTACCCAGGCTACTAATGGGCTGAAACTAAGCTACTAACAGGTCAGGTATTACATTTTAAGCTCAGATGCATCACCTCCAAATTGCTCCCACCATGAAGCTAATCAAAGATAAAAAAGACTAAGAAAAATCAGGAACCTAGAAGGCAATGAGTTCTGCATTTCAAGTTTCAACTAAATTCTATTTAGTTGGTAGATACTTGGAGCAAGTTGAGTGCAGTCTTATTACCAATCTACTACCAAAGCTACCACGAGCATGCTTATAAAGATCAAGTTGTTTGATAAGAAGATCCTAACTAGTCTCATCAACCACCAATCCATCCACAACCTCATTTAAGCCATTGATAATTTCTTCATGTGATGGAATAGCTAGGGCTGTAGAAAAATTCTAGATTTAGGAAGTAACTTGCAGCATGCAAGGAACTATGCATTTGGTTGTCCCATCCTCTATCTATACCCTCTAATAAGGCTTGTATTCTCTCTTCTTCTTCTTGAAAATTTTCATGATCGCTTCTTTTGCCCCATCCATGGCTTCATATAAATATCCCATGGCTGGCTTCTCTTCACCGTCAACAAGCCGTAGAACTTTGACTAATGGCTCACTAACCTTTAAAATATGTTGAACATCTTTCCAAAATGAACCATCAAGAAGAATATCATCAACTTCTTGTTCAACATTAGTTTTAGAATAAGAGGAATTTGACCAAAGATCACTTGTAAACAATTGACGAAGTTCCATCTTGAAAAGGTAAATGCATTGTAAGATAATAAAGTTTGTAGCAAACCTTGTGATACCCGGCCTCATCAAATCCTTTCCTTTTGTGAAATCTTGCCTCATGATATTAAGAATCCAAGCATGATTGTAAATGAATTTAGTAATCTTATTTGCTTTTTCAATTGTTGTTGCATTCTTTGGAAATCCATCATCCTTTGCCATATCCTTAAGAATTAAATCTATGCAGTGAGCTGCACAAGGGGTCCAATAAAAGCTTTTATACTTCTCCAATTTGTGCCCAACAGCCTTATAACTAGCCTCATTGTCAGTTATAAATTGCACAATATTGTTAAGCCCAACAAATGAAACTACCTCATCGAACATATTAAGCAAAGTTGTCGCATTTTTCACCACACCACTTGCATCAATTGATTTCATAAACATAACCCCTCTAGGACAATATACCAAAAAATTAATCAAAGCTCTGTCTTTTATCTGTCCATCTGTCAGCAATGACAGAGCATCCTATTATTGTCCATGTTTATTTAAATGATTTCATGAATTCATTCACCTCATGAACACTATTCTTTAAAAGTTTCTCTTTTAAATCATGATAAGATGGCATTTTGTAACTTGGACCAATTGCACAAATCGCATCAATACCACCATCGAACAACATTAAAGAGAATATTTGCATCATACTACCATCGAGTAACAGCCATATTGGCTGCATCAACTACCTCCTTAGTTGCCATAGAGGACTTGATGCTAGGTTGGGAAGCAGGTGTTGTTCTTGGAGCAAACAATTGAGTAACATGGATGTTAGGATTATGCCGTTTCATAGGTTCAGCCCCCTTCTCCTAATATTATTATCAGGTACATAACCTTCTCGTTCAGGCACTTGTTCTTCTTCTTCCACCTCAATCGGTGATACATGAGGATTACCAATTTCCGCATCAATCTGTCTCTTTCTAGATTTTTCTGTCTTGCCACTCTAAATTAGTTGCTTCATCCTAAATCTAGTATCTTCATCTACTTGCTTACATGAAGCTACTCCCCCTTTTATCTCAGGCAAATGTTCTTTGAATCTAGTTATCCTCCTCCCTTGGTAAGCGTGTTACAAAACAAACAAATAGTTTGTTTCTCTGCCCTGGAACAGATTTTGCATAGTTTCAAGCTATATCATCAGACCTAGCAGGGGTCGAAGTAACTGATGACTGGGATTGGCCTTGGGTACCAGCGCTAGTTCCCTCTATGTTTTCAGGAATGTCACTCATTTTTGCAGCAAAAAAAAAAATCCCCTACAAAATCACAAGAAATGAAAAGAAAAAATAAGCGTACAAGGAACAAGGAAGATGCGACTATAGAAAGTTTCCAACATTTAAACAAGAGAATGAGCAAGAAAATGATCATTAAGGAGTACAGAGAGAGAGAGAGCACAGAACCAAGAAAAAAAAGTAATAGAGACTGCCATGGGTATATATATATACATATGTATATATATATATATATGTATATGTATATATATATATATATGTATATATATATATGTATATATATATGTATATATGTATATGTATATATATATATATGTATATATGTATATATATATATATATATATATATATGTATATATATATGTATATATGTATATGTATATATATATATGTATATATGTATATATATATATATATATATGTATATATATATGTATATATGTATATATATATATATATATATGTATATATGTATATATATGTATATATGTATATATATATATATATATATATATATATATATATATAGAGAGAGAGAGAGAGAGAGAGAACGTCGACTAACCTGTAGAACACCCTTCATGTGAGTAAAGACAAAGGTGTGAGCGAGAGAGAGGACCTTGCTGTGACCTCAATGCCGATAGAGGGTCGGGAGCTAGCCGTGACACCGATGCCGTGAGAGAGGGCTCGGGCCTTGTCATGACGCCATGAGAGAGAGAGAGAGAGAGAGAGAGAGAGAGCTCCTCGTGAGGACCTTGCCGTAACACTGTAAGATAGAGAGAGAGCGATCGGGTTGTCGTGAGAGAGAGAGCTCCTCGTGAGGACCTTGCACAGAGAGAGAGAGAGATGCCGGCAAGAGAGGAAGAGGAATCCCTCGACATGGCTTCTCCACAAGCGAAAGAGGGGGCGATAGGGGTGTCTTTACGAGCAAGAATCGTTTCGACTTCTACGCGTTTGGGGTTGGGGGTTTTAAAAGAGTCACAATTGTACATGTAACATATTTTATATTTACATTAATATCCCTCACTAAAGCCAATCTTCAAATCCCGCTTGGAACACATGCTCCTGGCCGAGATGACCTAGGATGGTTGGAGACACACTAGAACTGTCTGGTCAGCTCGGGTCATTGACTGGGACGTATAGATATTTGACCTGTCCCATTTTTTCACTAGGATGGGGTGACCCGACCTGTCCCAACTGGGACGGGACGAGTTTGACAACTATGCTTCTATCAGAGGCAGGCATATTCTTCAGAACTTTTTTGGTGGTACACAAGGGGTTACGTTCCTTAAAACTATTACACAAGAGGGTTTGTAACGATCCGCCACCTTATAATCGAAGATCCGATTATTAAATGGGTATCGAATCATTAAAATTTGGAACCAAACCAAGATCTTGATAAGTCTGAAAAATAAATGATAAACTAGGATAAACATTCCACATCACATTGAATTGTAAAGGAGGTGCAAGAATTAAAAAGGATTACAATTCGACTCGACTTAGCAAATAATTACATATTCAAACTGAAAAGAAATAATTAAGCGTACAAGCTTGAAAAGGAAATAACAACTACATCGGAGCATACTCCGAAACAGTGGCTGCTGGTGCGCAAACCCGAGACGAAAGTCTCCACGCTACGCCTGCTTGGAACCTTCACCTGCAAACCGCAAGGGTGAGTCTCATCGAAATGGATTTAGTAGGGATCCTCTGATCCCAACCATCTACTAACGCACCCACAAGTGCAACAGCACGAATAGGCAATTAAATAAGTAAAGCAGTAAACATAGTTCTCAAATTCTGATATGAAACATATTCATTCGAACATGCAACAGGTATAACTCTAAAATCACTCGACTCAACACCGGAGTCCACAACCAACGTTCCTGCAAAACACACAAACCACGCAACCGAACGCGGAAAAACACCGACCGCTGGGACAGAGCAGCAACCCCTCGGATAGCACACTGGCTACTCCGGCCTGTCTAGCTCTAGGTGGTTCTGCCTCCTCCCAGCCACGAGTGACACTCCGCCATGTACCACTCCCACACAGGTACTAGCTATATCTCGGGGTACACCAGATAACCCTCTCTCACTAGGCGTCACCCTACCACTCTCACACCGGTCCTGTGTCATTCCCACACCGACACAGGGTATCAAGTGCTAACAACTATCACTCTAGGTCTACGATCGCACAAAACACAACACAGTACGATCCGGTCACGTGGAAACCTTCGTCCTCGAAGTACAATTTCGAACATGTATTTAACTAAATTATCTAATAATGTATACACATGTTAATTGCATGAATTAATGGGGTTCTGTCTTGAATGGCGTCGTCCGTGGCCGACGTCATTCAAGATCTCTAAACAGGTTCTATGTTCTGCAGCACTGGGACCTAGGGGATACTGGCCAGAATGATGTCGCCCATGAGCGACGCTATTCAGCTCTTTATCCCTGTATTGGCCTTGGAATATGGGAAAATGAGTTGTAAATCGCGTCGGCCATGGTCGACACCATTCTAAATGGCATCACCTAGTCTAGACGTCAATTAACGTCCGAAATCGAGGAATCCTCCGGCCTCCACTGAGCCAAAATCGGTGTCCCTTCTCCCTTAAAAACATCCGAAATGCAAGAAGATAGGGGAAGAAATCAAATAACCGATTGAAACACACTAAATCCCATTTCATAAAAATGCCTATTTTTATTAAAAAGTCTCTTAAAACATGCTTTCTACCCAAAATTCTCCATACACATCGCATGCTTCAAAGCGAGAAAATCATGGTAAACACGAGGATCGTCATCCTACTGGTTACTTGAACTCTTCCTAGCTCTAAGTCGTCGCCGCTACACCGCAAACCGCTGCTGGTACTACTGTGGACGCCGTCACTTCATCGGGACGTCAGCCGCCGTCTGAAGAGCAATGTGCCGCGGAGGAGATGGTGGCGATAGTGGTGAGGGGTAGGAGGTTGATGCTGTGGAGAAATAGGAGGAATGGGGAGAGGAAAGGAATGGAAGGGGAAACAGAATTGTTCGGAGAGAGGGAGGAGAGAGAGGAATGGGAAGAATGAGGGAAATAAAGGGAGGGCTCAGAGCGTCAACCAAAAACTACTTAAATCGCGTCTTTACCAAACGACGCCATTTAGACGACAGGACGGGGTCGTAGATTGGCATATCTCTGAATGGCGTCGGCCATGCAAGACGCTTTTCAGACGATCAGACCAGGGCCGTACTCTCGTCCCAACGCTCGCCCACGTGGCACCCCCGCATGACTCTTAAATGACATCCCCCTGGGCCGACGCCGTTTAAAATCGCGTCGCCCCATACCCCAGGCCCATAAGGGCCCAAATCAAAAGGTCTGATACCGAACCGGATCCAAAACCTCAATCCTTACAAGATTTGTGTTGAAGTTAGACTTTGAGAAATCATATGACAGGTTGAATTGGGGATGCCTTTTTCACGTTCTCAGTAAGATGGGTTTTGGAGATACTTGGGTAAGATGGGTCAAGGAGTGTGTTTCTTCAGCCACTTTTGTTGTGCTCATTAATGGGCAACTTATTCCTTTCTCTTACAGTGGGAGAGGATTGAGCTAGGGTAATCCACTCTCCCTACTATTTATTCTGGTGGTCGATATCCTTAGTAGAATGTGGAAGAGGGCAGAATTATTAGGTATGATCAGAGACTTCTAGGTTACACAACAACATGGAATGCAAAATTGGCTGATCTCGATCCGGATTGGCCGTAGCCGGTCCAATTCTGGGGGGAATCGGCCGAAATTGGCCGGGATCGGCCGATCCTGGCCGATCATGGGCTTTTCCCTTTCTTTTTTGGTGGCCGATCCCCAACCGATTCTGGCCGATCCCGATCGATTCCGGCCAATTCCTGGCTGATCCGATTTGGCCGATCCGACATCGCCGAGGTTCGATCCGGACCACCAACCCCAGTTAGAATTTCATGCACAATAGGGCCTGCACATCTCTCACCTTCAGTATGCGGATGATATCATTCAACTTTTCGTTGAGGAGGATCAACTCTTTGTGGCTAGACTATTGCTGGTGCTCCTAGAGGAGGTTGCTGGATTAAAAGTCAACTTTTAGAAGAGCCAGTTGATTGGGGTTAATATGGGAGAGAGGGAATTGAGGAGAGCTTCCTTAATACTTGGGTGTTCAATAGGTGATTTTCCCATCACTTACCTAGGGTTTCCTCTAACTCCAGGGGCCTTATTCTGTAAGGATTGAGGTATTGTGAAGAAATTTGCGAGAAGGCTTGCTAGTTGGAAGGGAAGCTGTTATCTTATGGGGGTAGACTGACGTTGTGCAGATCTGTCCTCGATAGCTTTCCTATTTACTTCATCTCTATTTTCAAGATCCCTTTGACTGTGGCGAGGAGACTAGCTGTTAGTCAAGCAAGGTTCTTTTGGCATGGGTCCGAGGAGCCTAAAAAAGAGGGTTTTGCTGTTAGTTGGGAGAGAGTATGCAGATCTAAGGAGAATGGGGGTTTAGGATTGAAGAACATTAATCTTTTCAACACTACTCTCCATACAAAGTGGCTTTGGAAGCTCGTCACGTTACACTCCCAGAAGTATTATGCTAACTCTAGGATCCGGGATGTGGCCACTACGACGATTTATATAATGTGTCCATCTGGAAGGTCATTTTATCTTGCTTGGATGTCTTCATGGCTGATTCCCATATTAGGCTTGGCGACGGAAAGTCCACTCTCTTTTGGTTGGATTCTTGGTGCTCAGCCCCTTCGGAGTCTTTTCCCGAGGTTATATGCTATTGCCTGCAACCTGTTAGCAGCATGGATGGCAGTACCGGCCGATACCGGTATGTACCGGCCGGTACGTACCGGTATCGGCCGGTACCGGTACCCGATACCTGTAAAGGGTATCGGCCGATACCGGCCGATACTGGGCCAGTACCGGCCGGTACGTACCGGTACCGGTACCCACCGATACGGGTACCTGTACCGGTACTGCCATCCCTGGTTAGCAGTTGTTGCCCTTTTCTTCGATATGGATTTGTGGACACCTTGTTGGAGCCCTACCTTTAGGAGAAGCTTGAGGGATGAAGAAGTGATTGATTTGGCACACTTGCTCCTTGTGCTTCGTCAATTCTCCTTAGATCCTTCCAAATCAGATGTGTGGACTTGGAGATGGGATAGTAAAGGCATATTCTCTATCAAGTCTACCTACTCTATCATCACTGATGGGGGGACTAGATACCTGTTCTTCCATGCTCTATGGAAAGCAAAGAATCCTATCAAGATGTGGGCCCTTCTTTGGAGCACATCTATTAATAGGCTCCCTACATGCAATAGGATTAGTCACTTCATGCCATGCTTGAATACCCGTTGTTGTCTATGTGGTGTACAAGAGGAAACTGCAGACCACCTTTTCGCTTCCTGCACATTTTTGGAGGTGTGCCAGTTGATGAGCGATCAAATTTAGATCAGGTTCAGCTAGTGGAATTCAGTGCAGGAGCTTCTAATTTCCTGGGATAGGTACTGGCCGCGAAGAGAAATCATGTGTTGTGGTGGCTGATCCTACATGCAACCATTTGGTTGATCTGAAATGAGCGTAATAGCAGAATCTTTAGGCATGAGGCAGATACCCCAAGTAGAGTTTTTTACATTATTTGTGAGAGGGCGAAAGAGTGGGCCCAGGTCTCTTGTAATATCAATGAATGTAATTCTCTGCTTTTTGGACTCCTTGGGGACGGGTATGAGACCTTTACACCTTCTTGGTGTTTTTGTATAGGGGACTTTTGTTCTGGTCCTCTCTTACTTGTACATCTCCACTTTTTGTTTTATAATGCAAGTGGTACCATCCACATAAAAAAAGGGGGTTAAGAATCAGATGTGTTGTGGGTACAGAAAGATAGGAAGAAAAAGGAGGAAGAGAGGAGAGAGGAAAAAGCTAGATGAGGGGAACTTTTCTAGCTTTTGGATAGATTCTAATGATAACACTAGGGTCCACACATCTCCAAATCTCCAACACAAAATCTCCTCTTTCTTACATTTGTTCCCTAACAGTGCCTTAGGACAACTGAGGTACTTGTTAGATATTGAAGTCATCATGTCTATTAGGGGTATATGTCGGCGCAAGTATGTGCTCGATTTGCTGAAAGAAACTAGAAAACTTGGGTGCATGACTATATACTCTCCTATTGGGACAAACCATAAATTAATTGGAGAATATGGTGATCTTCTTTCTGAGGCGGAAAGGGGCAGTATCAGAGGCTGGTGGGAAAATTGTTGTATCTTTCCCTCATTAGACCTAATATTGCATATGTTGTGAGCCTAGTTAGCAGTTTATGCGTACGCCTTGTACATCACATCCTGGAGCTGTAGATAGAATCTTGTGATATATAAAAATCTTGCCCTAGAAATGGTCTCTTGCTCTCCAAAAGAGATCATCTCAGGTTGGAAGGGTATATAGATGCGATTGGGCAGGCTTTCAAGATGATAGGAGATCTACTACTGGGTATTGCATTTTTTTGGTGGAAACTTGGTCATCGGGAGAAGTAAGAAGCAGTCTGTTTGTGCCAGGTCGAGTATCAAAGCTGATTATAGGGCTATGGCACAAGCTGTAGCTGAATTAATGTGATTGAAAATTCTGCCTAAGGACTTGGGAGTGAAACTTGAATTGCCTGTGAAGTTATATTGTGAAGGCAGCTATCAATGTTGCAAACAATCCAGTTCATCATGATAGAACAAAGCACATCAAGATAGACATACACTTCATTCGAGAGAAGCCTGACCTTGGGGAGTTGTGTTTGCCTGATATCAAATTCAGGTGAACAGTTGGTTGATGTTTTGACTAAAGGTCTGCCTCGAGAGCAATTTATGGCTGCAATTGGCAGGCTGACACATGATCAATATACATGCTCAGCTTGAGGGGGTGTAGTAATTTGCGTGCTAGACAATGAAAGGGCATTTATGTTTTTTGCATGTTTTCTCATTATTTATTTACCCCTTGGTGTTTACATGTTACACGGGTAAAATTGTCATGTATTTTATTTATGTTTGTCCTAGTAATATAAATGGGAAGAGAGGTCTGCGGCTGTCTTTCTTAGGTTGGGAGTTCAGGTTGCAGCCTCCTCCACCTCTTTTTCTCCTCTCACTTTCTATGCATCCTCTCTTTCTCTGGTCTACAAGGGTTATCCCCCTAGGTTTTTTATGATAATGTCCACATTGGAATCTTCTTCTAATTCTACCAATCTTGCTGATTACAGCTTTTGGCAGTATAAAAGCTTACATGTAGAATATGGAAAGAAAAGCATAGGTGGAATTAAGCAAAGTGATCCTTCCTTCTACACTCAAATTATTACCTTTCCATGTGAACCAGCTTTTTTTGGGAATTTATCAATCAGCTATTCCCAGTATGAAACTTTGAACACAGTTTAATGTTTGCGGTATTGAAGGCATATGTTTATTTTTCAAATTTTTTTATAACCATGGATGCAAGGAACTAAAATTTCATTATATGCTGGCAAAATGTGACATTTGTAATGGTCAGCTTCTGGGTTACTTTTGATTGGTCTAATATGTTTCTTCTCTTCTCAGGGTTCTGGAAAGACTTCACTATCCATGGCTATTGCAAATTACTTCGAACAACATGAAGAAATCTTAGCACACATGTATGGAACTTATCTGATACATTTGCCTTTGTGCTGGATTGTTGATTGCTTCAACCCTTTGAAAGTCTACATTTATCTTTGCTGGTTTTCTCCCCTTGTAAAACTAGTGCAACACTTCATTTGAACAAATAAAAAATGAAACCATACTCCTACAAGATGACTGCAATGGAATGGCCAAGGATCTACAAGGCTTTCATCTCATTATGTTAGCACCATTTCCAACATCAGACCTCCCAGCAAATAAGAAACTGCAAAATGTCAGTATTCCATTCTGAATAAAGCGGATGAGTCTGGTTATTTTCACTCTTCACTGCCGCTCTGCTAACAGGGTTCAATAACCTTTGTGACAGACAGATACTTTGTTATGATTATTCCATGCAAAATTTATGTAAATCAGCTTCTTCCAGGTTGCTAATGTACACCACTCAGGAGAATTGTCCATACTTTTTTTGGCACCTAGTCTCTATCTCATATCCACAAAAATAGACAGATATTTGGATCTAATAATTAGCTAATCCATAGGAATTTTCTGCAAGCCAAGCCCCCTCTGGGGTCAGCTTTTGAGCAGGTTGACTAGGAATGCTACGGTCATAAAATATAAACATATAAATATTAATCACTCATTTTATTGATAATCTTTCATTTATGTTAATTTTGTTTGATGATGTTTTTGCTGGCAGAATTTTTGTAAGCTGTTCGAAACTTGCTCTGGAAAAGAACCAGACAATTCGACAGACACTCAACATGTACATATCAGAAGCTCTTGTTCATGCGCCATCACTAATGATATTTGATGACCTTGACACTGTACTTTCAACTACTTCCGAGCTTGAGGGATCTCATTCATCAAATGCAACCATTCCTCTTGTGGAGTTTCTTGTGGATATCATGGATGAACTTGGGGTACATAGATGATTCTCAAGTCATGCATGATGTGCACACACATGCATTTGCACCCAAGCACGTGTACACAAGCAAGCACACATGTTCACTCACAAGCACTTTTTTTTCTTTTGTTGAATGTAAGCTTTAGTAGTTTGCCTCAGTCTTTGTTCTTATTTATATCCTAAGCAGGAAATCAGTCAAGATTCCTGTGGGCTTGGACCTATTGCTTTCATGGCTTCTGCTCAAGCGATTGCAAAATTACCTCAGTCTCTCTGCTCCTCAGGTTTTCTTTATTCACCTACCAATTGTTTTGGTTACAAACTGTGATTATTTTTTTCCGGAACATTTTATTTTTGGATTTGTTTTCTACTTTCTACCAGGAAGGTTTGATTTTCATATCCAATTGCCCGCTCCTTCTGTGTCTGAGCGTGGAGCTATACTGAAGCATGAAGTCCATAAACGTTCCTTGGAATGTTCAGAGGAGATTCTTTCTGACATTGCTTCCAAATGTGATGGATATGATGCCTATGACCTGGTAGTATTCTGCCACAAAGGAAAACTTGTCATTTTTCCAATTTATCATGAGCTGTTGTTGTCTCAGACTTTCAGGCTTCTGAACCTTGCATATTTTCTGTTCCACTTGCATGCTGATGGCTGGAATGCACGTTAGAATTATTAAAATAAGTTTTGTCGTATAACCAGAGGTTCTCCCCTTATTGGGAAACAAAAAACAGAAACTGAAGCATGAAAGAAAAGCAGGTAACACTTTGTTTGGCAACATTTTAACTTCCAAAATAAGGTGAAGCAAGAGATGAATTCAAGGAACAAGGAACAAAGTTAGACATTTGTGAATGTTTAAACAACTTTTCCAGTAACCATCCTTCTTTCATGCTGTCCTGGGTAAAGAGGATAGGAATAAAGCACATTCACTTGCTATATTCTCCTTTTGATTAGTATTTTTCTATTTGTGGGACCTGGGAAGGAGCTCCTTTGACCCCTAAGATCTTACTCTCAAGATGGCTCGACTTAGGGAAATCATAGTTAAATGTGAGACAAGATAGAATCCTCCTGAGGGCGAGCGTAACCTGCAAAAGGGCAATATCCTAGCGCACTAGAATTTGTCACATGTTCAGAAAATTAAAAGTGAAAGCTACCACTGAAGATATATTCAATGTATGTGAACTTTGATCTTTGCTATATCAACCTGTGAAGGTCGGCCGTCTTCACCTTCTACCTCTAAACCTTTGTGGCTGACTGGTGATACCATAAAAAGGGCTGGTTATCAAAGACAAATTGATAAGATGAGATGTTAGGAACAATCCTAGAAGATTGAAGGGTCAAGGTGTGAGGTTGTTAAAATCCTAGAAGATTGAAGGGTCAAGGGTCAAGGGTCAAGGTGTGAGGTTGTTAAAATCCTAGAAGATTGAAGGGTCAAGGGTCAAGGGTCAAGGTGTGAGGTTGTTAAGATTGCAGGAAGAATCCTAGAAGATTGAGATGTTAGGACAAATTAATTAGCTATGTGTTAGGTGTGACAAAAGTGGGTTAAGACAAAGAAGTACACATAACGTATACAAAATGACTATTTTCATACAGATTAAACATGAAAAGTATTATGTTAATGTACTAAATATTTACAACAATGCAAAATGTTAACGAAATCAAACGATCCTTACCTATGAATAATAACCCGTAGATCCTTCTGATTCATCATCTGGTTGCTGTTGCTGGTATCTATAATAAGGTTGCATATGTTCCCTATATTCACCATAACTAAACAATGATGCAGCCAAGTCGTGCATCCCTCTTTGAATCCCTCTTGGAGTATATGCTTGTTGATTTGATGAAATTCCAGAATCATGATGCAAAGAAGTAGCATGAGGATAAGAAGAAGACCCTGACCCATAATTGCTACTGGGTGGAATCGGTGGATGGAATTGAAAGCCTTCATACTCTACTTGATCTCCCCAGCTATACATGCCTGCTTCTTGTTGGCCACCTCCATAACCTGACTGCTGTCCATACTGACTTTGTGAATCATAATCTCCTTGACTTTCATGTTGTCCTCTTCCTGTGTCAATATGTAAAGAGAAAGAAGGTGCATACACTCCACCCCCAGTAGTAGCACCTGCAGCTACCAGCATCATCACTAGGAGACTCTGTCCCTTCATCATTATCATCATCATCATCTTGATCATAATCAACAATTAACTTTCTTTTGACATTACTTGATTTTTTCTTTTGTGATGCTTGTTTTTACTGGCTTTATTTTTTTTCTAGATCATTTTGCAAGTTCAATCGATTCAATACTCTTTTTCCTCGTGGTGTATGCCTCACATAAATTTGCTTCATCTCATCAATGGCAGGATCGTCCCTGGCAGTCAGATTAGTCCTCTCCAATGTAATGTACTCCTTTTCAAGAATGATGGTGGCCCAACCATTCTAGGAGTGACTGGCCTACTATCTGATTCTGAGTGTCTAGCAGGCTCAAGCTCAGTATAAGGTGCAAATAAAGGCACATGCTCAGTCTGACTCTGATGCTCATGTGAAGGAGGAGGTGAATTTTCTTTTTGCCTTTTTGAGGTTCTTAACTCTGGATCTCTAGCAACAACTCCATCTAGTATGCCTTCAGCCCATTCTATATCATCATGATCAAAAACTGGCTCATCGACAGTTGCTCGTGTCTCAACCCAAGTCTGCAAGGGATTATCATCATCAAATAACTCTTCCACATCAATTTGGCTAACAACATTTTCTGTGTGCCCTGCAGCTCGTTTCTCCCTCAATTGTTGTCTCAACCGGATGTTTTTGATCCTCAATCTCATGTTGTAATGGCAGTACACCAATTTGTCCAATCGTTCAGCCTTTAACCAGTTACGAATTTTTGAGTGTATAAGGCTGAACGTACTCCAGTTTCTTTCACATTGGCTTGCCGATGTCGTCTGACTCAAAACCCTCACTGCAACGGAAGCCAATGGATTATAACACCTATCTCTGTTGTACACCATTATCCACCACTCAGCTGTGCCATCATTAAAAGAAACCAAAAAATTAATCAATGTATGTTCTCGTTTCCTATGCACATATGACAACAATGCAATGACTAAGTATACCTGGGCTCACTTTTTCTACGGCAATTTGCACAGAGTCTTCATTATATGTCTCCAGCCTTAGCCTATAAGCTTCCATCTACAAAGATGGAATTAACAATTAATAGAATTCATAGGCTTTTCAAATTACAAGTAATCAGATAAATCTTAAAGTCAGATCTTCACTAAGTATACCTGTCTCTCTGCCTCAATCCTATCTTCTATTGTCCTCGACAAACGTGCAATCACATTTAGTGTGCCTTGAATCACCTCTCCATCAATATGCACTTGACGACTGTACATTACTCGAGGATTTAAAAAATAACCTGCATTTAGCTGAAAAATTACTAATGTCAATTTAATAAATAATCTCCCATGTAACAGTATAAGACTTCACTTACCAGTTGCATGCAAGTCGTGGTGTAATGTGCTTTCCCATCTGACATCAATAAGGTCCCACCACTTCATATAAGTATTGGAAAATGCGTTCTTGATGTGCACCTTAGCAATGTCAATTGCCTCGTACAAATATCCCATGTAATTCTTATCATCCCCATCCACCAATTTTAACACATGTACGAGAGGTTCCACCAACTTCAGATAAGTCTCTATATTACTCCAAAATTTTTTATTCTCTATGATTTTTCTCACTTCCAAATGTTCAGATTTAGATTCATTGGAGGTGATCCGCATATACTCCAAGAACTCCTTATTAAACATAAAACCCTTGATCTCATTCTTGAATTTGTGCAAAGATTCTAAAGAAATAAAATTAGATGCAAATCGTGTAGGCCCCGCACGGATGAGATCTCGACCTCCAGATGCTTTTTGTCTGAACATGTTCAAGATCTTGAGATGACCATAAATAAATTGGGTAATTCTTTGGGCTCTCTTTACCGTCTTGCTGATAGTCGGATCCTTACCAATGTCTTCAAGCATCAAGTCCAGACTATGCGCTACACATGAGACCCAATAAAGGTGTTTGCGCTTGTCCATTAACTTCTTCCCTGCAGTTTTATAACTTCGTTCATTATCGGTGACCACCTGCACAACATTTTCCTCTCCAATTTCCTGCACCATCTGATCCATCAAACCAAATAAATATTTTGCGTTCTTTGAATAGTTTGATGCATCAACAGATTTCATAAAAACTGTCCCTTCTGTACAATAAACAAGAAAATTAATCATGGACTTTTTCGTGGTACCAGTCCAGCCATCGCACATAATTGTGCATCCTCTCTCCTTCCATACTGTCTTAAAACTTTTAACCCACTGTTGAAGTTCCTCGTATTCTCCATCAAGCTCCCGCCCATATATGTCTCGACGTGTGGGGGCTTTGAACCTACGACTATGATCTGCTATCGCATCAATCATAGGCTGAAAATAAGGAGACTGAGCAGCATGTGAGGGAACACCTGCATGCAAAAATCATTTGCAGATGCTTTTAAAAGTATGTCATGCTGCTTCAGCTGACTTTTTTACTCATCTCATTGCTTGCTTGATTTTTGGCTGAGTAGAATTCTGTCTTCTAAAAAGATAACTGTCCATAGGACCCACTTGGCCTGTAGGTTGACTTGTGCCTCTTGTTGATGGTCCATCACCTCTCCTTCGGACTTCGTCTTCTTGTTGATGCCACAAACTCTCTCTTCTAGCTGCAGCCATCTCAGGATCTTCATCATCATCATCACTAGAGTCTACAATTTGTTCAGTCCTTTGCCTCTCACGTATAGAAATGTCACTGGCCGCAGTATACATCCCTTTGCCTTTTGTATTATGTCTACCTGAAATTTCGTCTTGGAGTTCAACCTCCTCTTCATTCCTTTACTCTTTTTGTGCTGTCCGGCCACGCAACAATTCACGCATCTCGTTGGCAACTTGTCGGAGACAGACAGTACACCTTGTCACCTGTCCTGTCTTTCCTGCTAAATGTTCTTTCCCTCGAGTGATTCCACCACCCATCTCTTTGCTACAATATTTGCATTTCACTCTCCTCTTTGCACTATTAACTAAAGTGATATGGGCCCACCCTGGGTCTTGCTCTTGCTGTTCAGCCATATTCCTACAACACATAAAAAAAAGTAGAAACAAATATAAGAACATTTGGCATTATACTCATACTTTAAAACATGCAATGAAGTTTAATTAAGTTTCAAATGATGTTTAATTTAAGTAATTAGACAAAAACTCCAATTTTTAATCGCTAATTAGGGCCAAAATTGGAGATTTCTCCTAATTAACCGTCGATCAATGCAATTGACAGCACACTCCTAGTTTAAAACATGCTATGAAGCTTAATTAGGCTCCAATTGATGTTTAATTTAAGTAATTAGACAAAAGTCCCAATTTTTAATCGCTAATTAGGGCCAAAATTGGGGATTTTTCCTAATTAATCGTCGATCAACGCAATTGACAGCATACTCCTAGTTTAAAACATGCTATGAAGCTTAATTAGGCTCCAATTGATGTTTAATTTAAGTAATTAGACAAAAGCCCCAATTTTTAACCGCTAATTAGAGCCAAAATTGGGGATTTCTCCTAATTATCTGTCGATCAACGCAATTGACAGCACACTCCTAGTTTAAAACATACAATGAAGTTTAATTAGGCTCCAATTGATGTTTAATTTAAGTAATTAGACAAAAATCTCAACTTTTAACCGCTAATTAGGGCCAAAATTGGGGATTTCCCCTAATTAACCGTCGATCAACGCAATCGACAGCACACTCCTAGTTTAAAACATGCAATGAAACTTAATTAAGCTCCAATTGATGTTTAATTTAAGTAATTTGACAAAAGTCCCAATTTTTAACCGCTAATTAAGGCTAAAATTGGGGATTTTTTCTAATTAACCGTCGATCAACGCAATTGACAGCACACTCCTAGTTTAAAACATGCAATGAAACTTAATTAGGCTCCAATTGATGTTTAATTTAAGTAATTAGATAAAAACCCTAATTTTTAACCGCTAATTAGGGCCAAAATTGGGGGTTGTCTATTTTACCAAGAAAATGAACGTAAATAATCTAAGAAATAGTTACCAACTAAAAAATAATCACTACATTAAAATATAAATCATACCTTCTTTTTTTCTTTTACCCAAAACGGTGAAAACGTCTCTGGAAAATGGTGAAAACGTCTCCGACGGCGGTGGCGGGTGGCGGCGGCGGTTCTTTCCCCTCCTCCTTCTCCTCCTTCCCTTCCCCTCCCACTGCAAAAACCGAGCTTCCCCTCTCACAGACCTGTTTCTGTGAGAGGGGACAGTGAAACATGGCGTACTGGCCCGGTACCGGTCCGGTACAGTAATTTTTTTTTTTTAGGTACCGACCCTAAATGGGGGTACCGGTACCGGTCCGGGCTGGTACCGGTACGTACCGGCCGGTACGTACCGGTACCGGCCGAAACTGCCATCCATGTCAACAAGCAACGGTGGCATGCCTTATCATGTTGGCCTGTTAGGTTGTTACTTGCTACATGCAGTGATTTCTTGTTTCTGGTTTTGTTGATCTATGGTAAGCATCCATGCTTTTAATCATTACATGTATATCTCTGGTTGTAACATGCTTCCTTTATGCTTACACATCTGCAGGAAATTTTGGTCGACCGGGCAATTCATGCTGCAACTAGTCGTTTTCTGCTTTCACATGCTGTGGTTCAAGAGCATGAAAAGCCTACTTTAGTAAGAGAAGATTTTTCACAAGCAATGCATGGCTTTGTTCCAGTTGCCATGCGTGGTCTCACTAAGGCTGCTTCTGAAGGTGGGCATAGTGGTTGGGAAGATGTTGGAGGGCTCAGTGACATCCAGAGAGCTATCCAAGAGGTTTACATACCTTTCTCTCTCTTTCTCAATATGCATAATGTTTCCCTAGGTATATTTTTGGGTGTGGCCATGTGGCCAAATTTGTCAAAGAAGGTAATAATGCCTAGTTCAATATCTCAATATCTCATGTTACATGATTACCATATGGTGGTAATGAAATGTACCTATAGACAGAATTAGCCCTTCCTCTCAAGCCCCTTTGTAAGCTATATCTTATCCCTTTGCATGTTATGGAAGTTACTCCGATTCTTATAACCACATTTCAAAATTTGAATCATATGGATGGAAATTTTAGAATCTAATCATTTTGAATAAATGCCAGAGGTACTTGAAAAGCATTGTTTCTCGCGTGTCATATGTATCTTGATCTTGACTCCAGCCTTGAATGCCTTGTTGGAATCATTGCTACAGTTGTATGGTAGTGGGT
The DNA here is from genome assembly GCA_030544215.1 of Zantedeschia hybrid cultivar. Classification (NCBI taxonomy): domain Eukaryota; kingdom Viridiplantae; phylum Streptophyta; class Magnoliopsida; order Alismatales; family Araceae; genus Zantedeschia; species Zantedeschia hybrid cultivar. Next base: position 55,668,454 of record JARZZO010000012.1, read on the forward strand.
TTTGAGGCCTATGCAAGTCAAGCTGTGAACTAACAATAAAAATAGAAGAGAAAGCATGAGCTAGGACCTAATAGACCAGTAAATCAAAGAACAATTGTAACTATGAGGGAAGTACATAGCCAATTTGATAAATTTTCATATGTCAAATAAAAGGAATAATACCTTAAAGAATTGCTACCCATGTCTAAGGGTAGAGACTTCACTCAAACCACTTGCCCTACTTGGGTTCTTGCAAACCTGTAACCCTACCAGAAACAAAATGTGGAAAGGTGACCATGAGTTTGTGGAACTCCTGTAGGAATCATCTATAACACTATCACGGGTCACGTGAGCCAAAACTATTAAAGGAATGAGCAAGTGCAACTTACAACAATAATGAAATAAGAAACAAATGTAATTATTAAGTGAATAATTTAATAAATAAATATTGATATTAAAAAATAAATTAATGTGCATGTGCACGTACTTATGTATAGGAAGACTAAGCTAGTAATGTGAGCTATAAGATGACAATTAAAATTTAATGCAGTTTTGATGTTGAAGAATTATATCAGACATTCAAAAAATAAAATCCCATATGTCATTTCAATATATGTCCATGAATCTCTATAAGATTCTTAATTGTAGACTCATATGATATTTAACTAAAATGGAAAGAGCACAAAAAAAGGTAGATCCAGTTGCAAAGCCAGTTAACTAGCATTAGCAATAAGATAGTCTGGGTTCCTTCCAACCATAACCAACCCCTAGCATATTTCTTCCGCAAGAAATCAATAGGTCTTTCATCATTGTCAATTCTCTTATATCATCACGGGTGGTCTCTTTATTCTCTATTGTCATTAAGTAACCCAGTTTGATTCTCCAGAAGCAACAGGGTCGTCAGACACTAGTTATGGTCACAATAATCATCATGTTACTAAAATTGCTAGCAAGAAATTCCAATTAGGTCTCTTCCTGTCAGCCTGCAGGTGTGCAACCAGCTCTCCACCATTATCTATCTATCTGGTAGCCACAAAAGAGAGAGAGAGCAGGAGCAAACAATGGGAATAGCCTATTCAGAGTAGAGAAAAGAGTAGAGATCGGAGGAGAGGAGAAGTAGAGAAGGCATCCTCCTCTTAGGACAAGCCTCTCTTCCTTGCCTCCAACCTTAGGAGAGGGAAAAAGGTGCCATCCGAGCTCCTGCAACCCATGCTCAGACAAAGAAAAAGCTAACTGTGTAAGACCACCTTATTGGAGTTTTGCACCAAGACATGAGGACCCCAGGTACCCTGGGTAAAGTATTAATTCCTTTCTTCCTTTTATACAGTTTTGAGTTTTTTAGGGGGTTTGAGGCTTGACATGTGCACATCGATTAAGGGGATGTGTTGTCCGAGTGTTTCTTTAGCCTTAAGAACATGTTCATGTGTGTGGAAAACCTGAAACTAGCCTAGGGATGTGTATTGTATACATTAAAGATAGGAATGCATGTCTCCTACATGACCATGACTGTTGGTAATTCTTATTGACAATGAGGTTTTGATGATTTGGTGCAGTCTTTTTGATGGGAATCCAAGAGTTGCAAAAGCAAGGCCAAGAGTCCATTTTACATTTTATTGGTCCTATTAGAGGCCCATTTGATGTATTTTTGTTTTTTTAAGATTTAAGTCAGATTTTAGTCATTTATTTTGAATTAGGGGTATTTTAGTCATTAGGTTTGGGGTTAGAGTCAGATTTGCTTTAAATAGTGGTGTAATCCCTTCTTTGAGAAATAATGAAGAATTTCTGAGAGTTTGCAGTTATGCCATCTCCGTGATGGAGCTCCTCCTTGGGTGAGATGTCCTAACCCTAGGGCTGGCAATCAGCAGAACGGCTTGCGAGCTACTCGAACTTGGCTCAAGTTTGGCTCGGCTCGGCCTGGCTCGTTGATAGAAACAAGCCAGGCTTGGGCTTGAGACAAAGGTCGCTTCTCTTAACAAGCTGAGCGTGAGCTGAGCAGAGCTCGGCTCGAGAGCTTGCAAGCTTGCGAGCCAGCTTGAAGCAAAATTTTCTCGTGAAGGGGTGTGGGCAGCAGTTTTGTGAGATTACCTTTGGTGGAAGTATATAAGGGAGTATAAAAACTTTGAGAAACCGATACAAGATTAAATGTCCACCTGCTCTCATCCACCTCTGGTGTGGATGCTTCCGACTTTTGTCGTGCCTGCCCTGCTAACATTTTTGAAAGCATCCGGCCTGACCTCGCCGGGTCTCTCATCAACCCAGTTCATTCAAGGAAACGAGTCTGCGGAGACACAACCCGGTTCCATCTTCTATGGAACCTTCTGTCCACCTGTTCCATGGCTTCTACCCACTTCTTCCATCTCCATTCTTGTCACAGTCCTCATCGATGAGGTGATCCCTGCACACGATGTGCACCTGCGGGTCGCACAACTACAGCACCTGGTCGCCCCTGATGAGGGGCAGTGCCCAGGCCAGGATGAAGGTGGTGTCCACTGTCCATGGCCAGCTGGCAGCTGACGAGCTCCAGCAGCACCACGGTGAAGCTGAAGACGTCATTCTTGTGGCGCAGCTTTCCTGGCGTGGTGTAGCAGGGGTCCAGGTAGCCAATGGTGCCCGTGGGTTACTGCATGCAGGGGCCCTGATCATCCGCACTGCGAGGCTGAAGTCAGCCAAGCAAGCGTTCCAGCTGGGGTCAATGAGGTTACTGGCGGAGCTGATGTCACTGTGGATGACGGGGGCACGGCGTTGTGGAGGGTGTGCAGGGCATGGGTCACCTGCAAGGAAACGAGTGCCTGCCAAGGCCACACCGGGGGCGTCGGGGACGCATGGAGGAGGTCGTGCAGGAAGCCCCCCTACCCGTCTGTTCCAGGCAAGTGGAGCGGGGGCATCTTGGGCAGGATATTTAGTCTGGTATCGATTCTCTCAATTTTTTTCTTCCCCAAATGCTCTATAAATAGATTTCTTAACTGTTCTTTTCACTTGTCAGTTGGCTGGGCTGGCTTCTGCGAGTTAACCGGCCGAGTGGGCTTGGGCTCGGCTCGTGGCTCGCTAGTTTCTACTCAAGCTCGAGCTCGAGCTTGCGCTTCTTGTTGGGATCGAATGATGGCTCAAGCTCAGCTCGGGCTCAATTTTTTTTTTGCCGAGTCGAGCCTGAGCTAGGCAAAGCTCGGGCTCGACTTGGCTCGTTGCCACCCCTACCTAAACCCCCTTCCCTGGTGCGATGTTGGGAAGATCCTCTCCACCGCCAGTGCGATGCCGGTAACCTCTCCAAGACTCCAACCCCCCTTTCTCCCCCGCTGTCCTGCGTCACTTTTTTTAGTAGATATATCTTGCTATTATATTCTGCACCTCTTGAAAACCTTGACTAGTGAATACAAGGTAACATGAACTAATTTTATCTCACTAAGAATCTGGATTTTTTTACAATATATGTAATGAGTGTGCTGATTGCTACAGTAACAATTTGTGTGAGTTTTATTAACGTGGCTAAGGTCTTAATGTTGGTTACAGAAAAAGAAGAATGGAGATAGTGGAGAAAATAACTTAAACAATAAGTAGATTTTTGTCTGCATTTTAACTTGAAGAAATCCGTATAATCTAAGCATTCCCTGGCAGGTATAATAAGTTTTACACAAAATCAATGATATTCTGTCTCAATTCTTATCATTTCAAATGAAATTTTAATTTAGCAAATGTATGGCAATTCCTTGTCTGTTCAGGTACCGTATACAAAGCTACATTTAGATTATTTCGTCTAATTTTATTGAATTCTCATAGCCCTATGTTACATGTGGTTAGTGCAACAAAGATGCTGGATCCTACATAGAAATGCATGCCAACTCACTAAATTTGTCTCTGTGTTTCAGTATAGGATGGGTAATTTCGATTTCATATTTTTGTTGTTTCTTCTGAGTGGAAATGGAAACCGTTCTTTGTTTTATCTTTTCTTGTGCTGATTTCTTTCCTTGGTCCAATATTCATTGAAAATGTTAGTCTTAGCCACTCTTTGTGATCCTCTATATTCAGAATTTTGAGTGAAATAAACATGGTTTTCTGTTTACTTAACGCCCAATGGTTCATCTTGCATTTCTTTTCCAGTCAGGTGTTGTTCCTCTTGTGTTAGTGTTTGCGTATCTTTCCATAAACAAGTGTGGATCTGGGCTTGTTGAATAGCGTATGGATGTTATGCTTAGAATTCCTCATAGAAGGGTTATGAATCAGAATGAACAGGATTTCATCCAACTATTCTAGCAAGCTAGTTTTCCTGATCTCATTTATCATTTTCCTCTGTCTAGTGCTTTGAATATTTCATAGTTATGTTTTAATAAAACCTTTGATGAAATTATTCTTTACCTTTTGCAGGCTCTCTTTTTTTTTTTTGAATTATAGCGTTACCATTAGTTCTCTATTATTCTAAGGAACTGGTGTATTTGTGAATGCTTTAAATATAATTTGATTTAACTTCCTTTTCCTTTATTATCGTTTCTTCTTGACCATGCTTTGTGTTCTTACTTTTGATCATCTTTGCAATTTTAGAATTGTCGGTATTCTTATTTTTGCTAGCCTGATTTTTTTTTCTCTTTCTTTCTGGGTGGGGGTGGGGGCAGATGGTAGAATTTCCTTCAAAGTTCCCAAATATTTTTGCACAAGCGCCTTTAAGATTAAGATCAAATGTCCTATTGTATGGACCTCCCGGATGTGGTAAAACTCACATTGTTGGGGCTGCAGCTGCTGCCTGTTCTCTAAGATTTATTTCCATCAAGGGTCCTGAGCTACTGAATAAATATATTGGTGCTTCTGAGCAAGCGGTAAGATACATGTCCTTGATCTTCAATGCGTTGCTATATTATTTTCTTGATCATTTTCTTTTCTTGATTTTTTTTATTACTCTGAGGGTCTAAGTGGTATACACTTCGACCCTTTCTTTCTTTCTTCATATTGAAACAGAGAATAATCTTTTGCACCCCTATTGATTGATCTGCGGTCTTGATGCTGGTCTAAATGAAACAATCTTTCAGAAAGTAGTTCCATTACCATTGTAGCCAGTGCCAATTCAGAGGCAGGATCCTCTGAAGCCATTCACAAGAGCTAAGATCTTGCAAAGGACAAACGAGCCAGCTCAGCAGGTTCGGACCTATGTGAATCAGTTGGGGGGGAGGGAGGGAGGTTGGAGGGGGAACAACTGAAGCAAAGGAAGGGGAAAAGTGCGAACTCTTATGGGAAGTGTGATCATGACAAACTGACTGAAGCTAAGAAAGGAGAGGGTGAATATGGCAGGAACTGCGACCATGACAAACTGTTTCTTGCACAATGGTAAGAATCTTTTAGAGAAAGCAGGAACAAAAGGACAATGGGAAGGGAAAAGCTTTGAAGTGTCTGGATTCACTTCATCCAAGGGGGAGGGAGCAAGATCAGGATGCCCTCATGAGGGCTGACTTAACACTGAAAACCATGGACTGACAAACACACATCACATCACAATGCAAAAAAGAGGGTCTCCCATTGACCATCCTTAATGTCTAGGGCTTATCATATTAAAAAAGTTTACATCTTCGAGCATGGAATAGAGTATTTTAAGCAAAAACATGTGAAATTTTGATGTTTGTTCTAGCAAATCTTAGTAACATAGTTTGCGGCATTGTACCTGATCATGCCGATTTGTATGAGTCAACACGTCTCTGAGCGAGTCCAATACATTGGGACCTATGGACTTGCAGATGTGCATCCAACTCAAGCCGACTCGATGCGACTCGGACCAACTTATGCTGACTCTTTGTGACTTGTACTATATGCTGCGATCCGGCTTGAACCTACTCAATGTGACTTGTTAAGTAGACTTTTTTTCCCTCCGATTTAACAAGTAATTTACACTTGTATATTGATTAGTAGGGCTTCTAAATTTGGCTTAAAGTCATTATCATTAAATAAACCACTAGAGTTAAAAGTTTATTTGTCATATTGTAAAACTAAAGAATCTGGAAAAAACCAGAAATAGCCCTGAATTGGCCTGACTCATGTGACTCGTACGAGTCGGACCAAGTTGGACGAGTTGGATCGGTACCGTAGTGTATCTGGGAAGATAAGATCTTGTTCAGATTAGTGATACAGCAAGCCTTGCTTAGTACACAACAAATTATGAATTATTGAATGCTCCTTCCTACTTAAAGTACGCTGACTAAAAAATAACCTGGACAAGGATGACCTATGATTTTCTCAAGCCATAACTGTGCTGTAGGATGTCAAGAGCATCCCAACATTTCTATCAAAGGAATCAATTCCTCATTTTAAACCATCAAAGCAGGAAATATATCAATAAAAGATCTGCTGGTACTGGCATTTTGCTGGGATAGAAATCTGATACATGACATGATGGTAGAAAAGTCAAAGACCCTAAAATGCCAAAATGCCACCTTAGAGGAAGATGAATGGGGTGTGGAATCTGATAGACAGACTCCACAAATCTGATACATGATAAAGTCTCCATAGACTCTGATGGCAATCTGATGTAGCCATGTAGGACATGGTCAGCATGGCTAATGCTTTTCCTTCTACCTTCAGGTGCAGAAGATCACATTAGATGGCTAGAGTAAGCTGACAAGGCTTAAGATCTTGGCCATGGGTTGCAACTCTTGGACTATGGATCAATATGCAGTTGATGGGTCTGCTTCAGATGTACTTGGGGTATCACCACAGGTAAAGGATGGCTGAGCTGAGTGGCCAACAAAACTTGTTTATCTTGACTTAGTTGTTTGGGCTTGGCTATTGGGAAAGGTTGTGGTTATGGTTAACAAGTTATCATGTTCTAGATTAGGTCCCTCTTATGGGCCAAGCCATATGATGCCATTGGGAGCATCTATCTGATGGTTCAAGGCTCTGCTTTTATTAAGTCTTGTTTTTGTTTTCAGAACATTTTAGAGGAAGAGGAAAGGGTTGTCGAGTCTATCTATCAGGTACAGATGGTGGAGGGTTCTGCAAAAGAATTTATTACTTTGGAATGCAATTTAATGGATATTAGGTTGAATTGGCTCTCTATAAAAGGGGAAATGGATTAGGATATCCAAGGTTTCTTTGTGTGTGAAAATGCGGTACCATGAGGTTGTAACCTATGATGGTTCAATAACAATTGTTTGGCCACGCAAAGAAGGCAGGTCAACGGGATAAAATGAATCAGGAGATGAGGCGTGTTCAATTCATCAAAATCATCTTTGGACTTCCTGATAAGTCGACATATTTGTTCATGTGGCCGCTACAGCTTGGTTTCCTGGCAAAAAAGGAGGACTATGACTCATATGTTTAGTTAATGAAGAGGTTTTGTTGACATTAGGCATTGTTATTGGCTAAGAGTTCCTCTCTGCAGCAGTCAGACCTATGAGGAAGCTTCTTGTTGGTTATGATGGCCAGTAGGAAGGAGCTGATGTCAACAAAAAACTGACTTCTCCCATGCAGACAGAAGTTGTTTGTCTTTCTAATCACATCAGGCATGTGGGGTGACCTCGGTGAGTTATTGGTTTGCAACAACACTACTAGAAGAAATAGGACAAACAAGTGAAGTGAGGGTAGAGGAAGGTGTGGGTCATGCAAGGAGTGTGATGATGACAGATTTTCTTGCGAGGCTTTGATGATTATTAGGAGAGGGAAGGGAATCTAAAGAAGAAAAATAGTACACACCTCACTGGATCCTTTCATTTTTCTTTTTTATAATTGTTTTTGTGGAAGGGGTGATAGGGTGCAGTTTGGCCTCATGCTAGATGGGCCAGAGATGGCCTCATGTCTGAAACCGAGCTTTACATTGTGGATTTGTGGCTTTATACTCCGATGAACTAGGATGCACTAAATTATTACATCAGGAAAAACCACTCTTTTCTCCCAGTCAACCATCCACATCCCTCCAAGATCCGTGTTTGAAACCCTGGCTTCTCATCAGAGGGTTTATGGCTTTCTATTCCCATGCACTAGGATGTACTAGGCTATCATGTCAGGAAAAAAACCACTCTTTTCTCCCAATCAACCATCCACATCCCTCTAGGAATTCTTGTCACAGGTATACTAATTGCAATTGCATGTGCAAGTTCAATATTGCCCTCGAGGCCTGATTCATTTGGAATGGAATTCTGATTTTGCTTTAATCCCAGGGAATGTCAAAATCTTATTTAATGATCTCTGATGTATCAAGTCAGCTCTGCAAATAAAAAACAAGCCGTAATTGCACTACACATTCATAAATTTGGACGGCAATTTCCTTTATGAAGGCTTCTCCTACTACCACATCGCCATCCACTACCAATTTTTTTCTTGTTTTATATAGGTCCATCGTGAGTTTATCTAATCCTATGGAAGAGGAACAAGTGATGGATTGCAATCAAGATATAAATTTTAGAACATCGCATACATTTTGATGGCTATTATTATAAATAATAAGGTAGCAATAACATAAACGTTATAATTGCTTTTTCATCCTAGTGATTAAAAGTTTTAGATAATGCTGCAAATCATTCAACAATATTTCCATTGTGTGTTTCAGGAGACATCACCTGCATCAATTATCTCATTTAACTCTTAATGAAATATGCTAGTGGTTCATCTATCTTGCATTATTCTGGTTACTAGTATGAATGTTGCAATTTGAAAGTCACCATTATTTGATTTCCTTCTATCATTGGTCATCTGCATATATTTATTGTGACATTCATGCATTAATGAAGTCCAACTGGATTTATTATCCAATGGTATTCCAGGTTCGCGACTTATTTGCAAAAGCTGCAGCAGCAGCTCCCTGTCTTTTGTTCTTTGATGAATTTGATTCCATTGCTCCAAAGAGAGGGCATGATAATACTGGAGTTACTGATCGTGTTGTTAATCAGGTCTTTTTCTTTTTTCATCTTTTTCCTTCAGAATCAATGGCTCATATTCCAGTAACATATATCATATTTTGTCGTCTTCTACATTCTTCACAGTTACTTACAGAGCTAGATGGCGTGGAGACCTTGACAGGTGTATTTGTATTTGCTGCAACCAGGTTCATCCACCTTTACCTTATTCCATTACACAGATGGTGCAGATTCTAGTTATTTCATCCACCAATGCTATTAAAGTAACTTACCAAAATTGTTTTGTCTTTACTTTTTTCAACTGTTCTTGTTTTAGATATTAGTCCACATGGTTACTACTTACTAGGAGTATATATTTTACTTGATAATAGGAATAAGTGAGAGGGGCCTTATATATTTAGATAAAATCTTGGCATCATGTTGCTTATGAATCTTCTGGATGGGCCAGTGATTCTGGCAGTCTTTATCGTTCTTTGATACTTTGGCTCGGAACTTCATGGTAATTTCCTACTAGCCAACCTCTTATGCCAGCTCCATTTAATCTCTCCACAGCAAGGATCAGCTTCTTAAGACCAGAAAACAATTCAGGAGCAAACCAGGTTCACATTGGTAAAGTGGGGCAGACTGATTATGTTATGGACAAGCATTCAGAACAAGTCATCTGAAACATCAAAAGATAAAGAGAGAAAAGATAGGGATGAACATAGGAAAAATAAGAGGAGGGAGAGCGAGAGAGAGAGAGAGAGAGAGAGAGAGAGAGAGAGAGAGAGAGAGAGAAATGGTACACCAGCCTACCATTTTTTTTCCCCGAGTGGCTAAAATTGCCACATCAGTATGTCCAAAGTGGACTTTAATTTGCTGGACTAATTGGAATTTTGTTTTAAATGAATTGTTTGTGCATTTATTTTAGGATGATGTATCTTTCTCTGCAAACCATGATGTGACTCATGACAAACATTTCGTTTGTAATTTCTAATCCTTCACACCCCTTCTTCATTTCTTACTTTCCATCTACTATTAATTGCTTCATTTTATGTAATTCATAAGATACTTCAATTTTCTGCTGTACTTTTGAAAATGTTAGTGAATCCTTCATAATTGATACAATGAAACAGTCGACCAGATCTTCTTGATGCTGCACTCTTGCGTCCTGGAAGACTTGATCGCCTTCTTTTCTGTGACTTCCCATCTTGGCATGAGCGATTAGATATTCTAAAGGTTCTTTCGCAAAAGGTTAGTGTTGCCACTCAGTGATCTTTTAGCGACTATAATTATGTGTTTATAACTTAGGTGATCTTTTTAGCAACTATAATTATGTGTTTATAACCTTTTTCTTTGTTTGTGCAGCTTCCTTTGTCTAGTGATGTAAGTTTGGAGACTGTTGCTTCAATGACTGAAGGCTTTAGTGGTGCAGACCTCCAAGCCCTTCTATCAGATTCCCAGCTTGCATCAGTTCATGAATTCCTTGATAGTGGGGAAGATGATAAATCCAGGGGAATGCCTATTATTACTGATGAACTCCTTAGATCTGTTGCTTCAAGGGCAAGGCCTTCGGTTTCAGAAGCTGAAAAGCAGAGACTATATAAAATTTATGACCAGTTCTTAGGTTCAAAGAAATCTGTTAATGCACAGGTTATCTTAATTTTGTTTCTTGTTAGTTTCTCTTCAACTATTCTCTGGTTTGGCCAATTTTCTTATGTAGTGGTTATGTCTTGTAGTCAAGAGATGCAAAGGGTAAAAGGGCAACACTGGCATAGGGAGGAGAAAAGTGTGCCATTGAACACCACTGAGGGACCTGTGGTCTGCCATGGTAAGTTCGTTTGGATTCTAATTAGAACTTGGGAGAAGTTTTCATTATGTAGTACCTTGGGCATGTTTCTATCCAAATGCTATTGTAATGTGTTTGATGTTGTGACACCGGAAGGGGGGGCAAAATTACTACAATTGCATGAACTGTGCAATGTGCTAATGAAAATTGGCTTGTTTTCTTCATTGAAAGTAGCTGTTAATTGCAAGATGCAAAATAGTAACAAATTTCTTTAGAGAAGCCTAAACTTTTGCCCGGCAACATAATATTGTTGTACAAAAAGAAGTACAAAAATTATACAATATTAAAGCCCCTTCCTAAAGATAATGTTTGGATATGTAGGAGTCTTGAATACATTGCTAAAAAATATCTTCAGAAATTGTCAAACTGATGTGTGGTTGCATCCGTGTTCATTTTATTTCATCCTGTTTCTTAATCATGATTTGCCCATGTTGATAGTTTTCTTTAGCATTTTGGTTTCATGCATAGCATTTTTCTGTGCCCATTTCCTCGTGAGATGACCTGTTATTAATGTCTATGGAACAGTTTAGAAGTAGTTATGAGAAAATTAAATTCTCAGGTAATCAACTTTAAATTTATTGTTGTTTATCATGTGTCTCTAAAATCAGCTTTTTACAAACACGAGCTTGGACACAATTGATTTTAGAGAAAGCTGAATGTAGTATTTGGTGGTTGATCCTTCATGGAATTCTTTGGACTATTTGTGTGTGTGGTAGGGGGGGTGTTGGAAGAGGGAAGTCTCTTGCCCAGAGTCTGTTACACTTTTTGTTTGTAATAGGGTGAGGGAGTGGGTTAGATTATTTTACGTGTGGAGCGTTGTAATGCTTCCTTTCTTTTTGTTCTCCTAGAGGAAAGTTAGTGACAATGCCTCCCTGGTGTTCTGGCAACACCTCCCTGGTGTTTTATGTAGTGCTTTTTTTGAGAGATTTTTTTGTATATCTTTTTGTACACCTTTCTTATGTTTATAAAATTCTGTGGTACCATCCACGTTCAATTTTTTATACCTATTGACAAGACAACCTTGAAATTGAAAGAAGTTGAAGGGCAAGTTGACTATGAAATAATTTTTGTGACCTTTTCAAATAATACTTTCTACTAGAAGGAAAACCATGAAAGTGAAACAAATTGAAGTAACAGATGACTATTTCATTTCCTGAATGGTTTTCAGTCTGAAGCCAATTCTTGCATGGATTGATTGTCAATGTCTAAAGGACACATCCAGTATTTTAAACAGTGGCTGCAAGGATAGCAATCTCGGGATCGGTTCCCATACCAGTGGGTACCAATAATGATACATATTGATATCGGCCGGTACCGGCCCATTTTGGCTTGGTACCAGCCAATAACAAATATTTTTATTTTTTTAACTCACCCCCCCCCCCCCCCCCCCCCCTCGTTGATATCAATACCCATCGATACTGATACGTATCGGTACAGGTACCCACCTGATGCTGCCATCCATGTTGCCTAGATGATTTGGCATCCACCTAGGCACTTCGGATGAGTTGGCCACCTTGAAGGTTTCTGCCTCAACCTTTTTTTGACAATTTTGTTTAATCAGTTTTTTCTCCCTCATGTATATTTGTAATTGCCTAAATGTCCCTGATAACACATTACATAATGTGTTGTATCTCTAGATGTTGGATATGACTAAAAAACTTATAAAGATCTTTCCATAGACATTGGACTTCTTCATTGTTCGTGATTAGATTTATGATAAAAGTTGGGGCCACATTTATTTGCATCAATAAATAGGGGAAATCAACAAATTGTATAGTGTCCTTATCCCTCAACTACATTGATTGGACTCTTCACTAATGTAGACTGCATCTCAATGTCTTTTTTTCCTTTAAAGTTGTATTGTTTTATTTTTTTAATATATATAGGCCTATTATACTCATATCTAGTAAATAATTATAATTCTCAATCTTGGTATGTAGTTATAGGACTACTTATGTCACATTACTGATATAAATTATTGAGATACAACAATATCACTAATAGCCTCATACTTGAACAAATATGACTCTTTAACTTCATATTTAGTTATGGATTATCTTACATTACATTGCTTACATTTCATTTGAAAAGTGAAAATAAGTTGTAGTTGTTCCTTATTTATGATTAATGTATAGTTGAAAGTCCCAAATGTCATTAGAAATGAAAACATTTTAATCAACCAAATGGTACACGAATATTGTGTGAAATGTTCAAAACTGACAAGAATAATCATCTCATAATAAGGCACCCACCTTGCTGATTAGGCAATCTGCCTAACCAGTAGGTGGTCCTACCACCTTGGCCCGCCTAGTATGTTTTTAAAACATTGGACACATCACTACTTAGTAAGTGGTAGTTCGCCATCAGGATCAGTATTCATGGCCGCTATGTGAAAGAAATGTAGCATGTGTTATTAGACATCTATTAGTTTGAGAAAGAATTTAATATTGACATGATGCTGGATTTTTAAAGCATTTCACACGGAAATGGCATGGTATCCTGTCTAATGTATGTGTGTTGAGTGCAGACTGTATTTTTAAGCCATGTGGAACAAAACTTTGGAATCGGTAAGAGTATAGACATGGGTCTCTTATGTAGGTTGAATGATTGATCAGAATTTGATGAAAAATTTCTTGTTGAACTTGGAGGCATAACATTTAGCCTTTGACATTAGATTTTGATTTAATCTTAAAAACCTAAATTCCTTCACTGTCTATTTATTGAGGATTTTCTTCCTCATTCTCCAACCTACGGCCTTGTGTTTTTATTTAGGCTAAACTTCAGTTTGTCATGAGTGTTGGAATGAGCTTGTGTAAGAATCTCTACGAATGGTAACTTTGGTGGGTTGCATATAGACTCACAAGTAGATTCACTCTCGTGTAAGCACTTTTTTTTTTTCTCTGTGCAATATAGGCATGGGAGATCACATAAAAGCGAGCCTAGTGGAAAGAAAAAGGCTTAATAGATCACCAGTGATGCAAGTGTTTCAAAGTTGGTTATGCATGAAAAATATCTCAAACTTTAGCATGTATACGATGCCTCCATTTGGATAAAGATCATTGTTGCATGTAACTGACTTTTAACATGTAACAAATGTGGTGTACGGCAGATTCGTATGCAACCCCTATGATTTTGATTCTAGCGTAGGCCAACTGATTGCTTCAGATCTGAGTTATCCTTTGTGAATTCTTGTTATATCTCAAATCGTTTTTCTTCCATCTTTCCGCTTGATCTGGTTTGCTGATGTTGTGCTGGGATTTGTTCTATCATGTGTTCCGTATGGGGTCTACTTGAAAGCATTTATTTCCTTTTCCTTGTGTGCTTGTATATATTTAGTTCCTCTGAGACTTGTCTGAGAAACATTGACATCTTGTCTCATTTCTGTGTGTAGATGAATTCAAATAATATCATGGAAGGGAGGCAACTTTGTTTCTCCCAAAGCTTCTCTTGGCAGATGATTGTACCATTTTTTTCTCTTGCCCACAACAGCTGTTATAGTGATATTTTTTAATACACATATATTTCAACTAGGAGCAATCCTTGTGGAGTTCTTCCCCCTCTGTCAAGGATGAAAAAAATTATTCGCTTCAGTTTTCCAAGTTTAACAATCATTTACCAATGTCTTTTTCAGGCATATCAGGAAAGAAGTTGTGCAGCACAACTTTGTAATTAAGACAGATAGAATATCTGTACAGGAATAGGTGCATGCGCAATAGATGTAATGCCCTTGCCTCAGCTCTATCAATCTCGTTTGGCGCTTGATGTGGTTGCATCACTTGTATCTATTGATATTCACTATTCTTAAAGTTCACAGATATATCCGTACTAAAGGTATCATATCCTAAACTGATTATAATAGCCTTTTCCTACTGTTAATTCCATCACAAAATCTTGGCATATAAGATTTCAACTCTCAAGGGTATAGGTTATCTTGGGCAACATTATGGTAGTTGTGGATTAAATAGATGATTCTTTGTAAAGGTAGTCGTGTGTAATCGACAAATATGGCAATCGTATGATAGGCAACTTATATGGGCAAATATTTGCATGGTGGATGATCGTACATGAGCAATATGGGCATTGACGAGTATGTACTGTGGACAAATATGCATAAATGAATTTTCGCACAAACGATTAATGTGTTTGCTGCAACTTTGGGCCTGCTTCTCTGATCTGACACGGTCTAGAACATACCAAATTTTTCAAAAGAAAAATAGAGAAAAAAACATAATGCTTAGAGACGACTCAAATTTAAGTTCTATATCATCTGATTATCTAAAATCAAGGGGGCATGATTTTATGGCTGTATTTAGCAAAAATTACTCATGGAATAAAGATTGAGAGCCTAAAATTGATGTAAGTCGTAGCATGGGGAAGAACTCACCCATTTGTAGCCAAGGATTGGGAAAATTGTGGAATTAAAAATCACAAAATTAGTTGTAAACTAGAAAATATATGTCACATAATATCATGATAACATGCTAAACATTTCACATGACAGACCGCAACGTGATTTACAGGAAAAACGAGAAACTTTGAAATCAACTTGGATTTCAAGATGTGTTTTCTGTGAACCATGGGTCCATTATTTTGTGCTTACTGGATGCTAAACGCATCCCTATATGGTCAAATTGTACTCAATTGTCCCCGGCGTCGGTGAAAAGATGAAGAAAATAGGGTGATAACATGTCAACGAAGGCACGTGTTGCATTAACTGAGAAGGAAAGTTATTTCATTAGGGCAAATTTTACTCTCAAATATTCTTGAATAACATACCGTCTGTCTGCTCCTTGCGCTCCAAATTTGACACAAACACAAGACATTAACACCAATTAAGGTATCAAGCTACAGCTTCTTTTTTTTTTTAGGCCTATACAACACACCTCTGCAATGCTAGCTGCACATCAGTTCACATCCTAGGAACAGGAACATCAACAAACTAAACCTTCCCTTGGACCTAGGAAGAACTTGGACCCCCTTTCCCCCACCAAAAAACACAAAGAATTAGACCTTCCCAAATACCCATCCCTTCATGCAGCACTTACACCCACATGTGGGTGGTGCACCTGATTTAAGGGGAGAAGCTGGTGCCAATGGACAATTGGGCATGGGGAGCAGTAGTACATACAGATGAGGACACGGCTAGCTAAGCCACCCACTCGCATTGGTACTCTACTCCGGAAGGAAACATCGCAGCCAGGTGATAGTCCAGAGCACGATCTATGTCCTCCCAACTCATCTCCTTCTCTTCTCGAGGGTTCCCGTCCAGATCCAAGGCGGGCTTCTGCTCTGCAGAACCAGCAGCAGAAGCACGAGCATCAACTCTGGTAGCATCTTGAGGAGCACCAACACCGGCAGCACCGCCACTCGTCCAACAAGGAGAAGAAGCCTCTTCGACTGGTTGGGGGGCCGAGGAGGAACACGAAGAAGAAGACGACGGCTCCATCGCCGGTACAGCGTCGTCCTCGTCGGTGCTGATCCAGCCGTGGAGTGCTTCTATGCGCCGCCGCTTCGTGCGGCCGGCCTCGTCGCAGTAGACGCCGCTCCCGGTGCAGGGCGAGTCGCAGCGCGGGCACGGCAGCCGCGGACGCTGCGATGGGGACTTCTGCGGCCGCCGCCGCTTCGATGGCCGGGCGTCGCCATAGATCCCCACATTGTGCGTGGAGGCAACGGAAGAACAGGCGCTGGGCGCGGGAGATTGGAGAGGCACAGAGAAGGGCGCAACTGGGGTTTCTTCTTCTTGCTCGGCGACCCTGAAGAACTTGACGCAGGAGAGGCAGAAGTGCTTGGCCCTGGTGGTGGCCCCTCCGTCGTAGTAGCAGAACCTGGTGTCCGGCGAGCGGCAGCGCGGGCAGGAGGGGTGCTTCACGGTGGGGGAGGAGGAGGAGGAGGAGAAGGTCTTGGCGTCCATGGCGTCTGATGCCTCCAAGAACCGTGCGCAAGGGGGGGTCTGTGTCTTTATAAAGGAAGGGGAGAGAAACTAGGGAAGTCGGATTCCAACTCCGATTGGTATCTCGGTAAGGTTTCCTTTTCCAACTCCAAGCACAAGTCTGAAGGCCCGTGGATGGGGCCCAGACTTGACCCAAACCCAAAACAACCCAGACACTCGGCCATTGGGAGGGACCGAGATTCGAGACCATACTTACCCTACCTCACCGGGTATTTAACTGGGCCCGAACCAATGGGAAGCCCAAGAACGAATACCGAGTTACTGAGAAACACAGCAATACTTACTGCACCCTATGGTTGGCCCCATATGCACAATTCAATTCTCTGATCAGAGATTTCAAAAAGTTCTAAAAAATAAAAAATCAAGTCTTAATGAACAGTGAAAAACACTCTTAAGGGCCGAGCCAATGAAATGGGATTCAATTTTTTATGTTTTAGAAATCTTAAGAATACATATAATAACGAAAAGATAAATACTTGATGCACCACTTGGGGTGCAGCAAGGATAGCGTGTATTGCTGCCCTCCAACCACGAAACGCCACGAACCTCCTCCCCCCACATGCCTCTGCAGGCGTAGTGATGGCGCCCCAATGCACGCTGACGTTAGTACACATGGGCACCCACTAAAAAGAAGAAAATTTTACTTTTGCCCTAGATTTTGAGGAGCATGTATATGTTCTTGAGAGCATGTACAAACTATGGGGAGCATGTTCACGACCCAAATCTTGTACATGCTCTTGAGAGTGTGTACATGCTCTCGAAATGTTGTACATGCTCTCAAAAATCTTGGACAAAGTTTTTTTTTTCTTTTTAATGGCTGCCCATGTTTGCTGATGTCAGTGCGCGTCAAGTTGTCATCATTACGCCTGTAGGGGGATTGCACCCCAAGTCGTATAGTAAGTATTTTTCTAACAAAAAAAAGTTGCTTTTAAAATTTCACTTGTTGTTTACAACAATCCCATGAAGGCCTATATCAGTCCTGATGGATGAAAAGTTGGCCCAGTCCATAATGGTTTGTGGGCTGGCCCAGTGGTGCAGGCTCGAGGTAAGACTTGCTGACGTGACCAGCAAAATAGCCTCGCCGCCTATAGGCGCCCTGCCTATTGGATCTACCCCATCAAGGGGACACATGAGTCCCTAATCCGATAGACCCACTAGGGTAGCTCCAGCGAGAGTCTACCTGATAGAATTGGGTGGCCTCAAAGCCAATTATTGTACATTCTAGTTCGAAATATTAATAAAGACAATCATTTCATTATATATAGTTCTCGCAACTTAACTATCGTAATAAAGGTCCGTAGACAAATGTATCGGATATTGAATCATGATGAGATCATGATAGTGAGATCAATATTCTTAGTCACTTGTCTTAAATAGTTCTCAATCATAGGATATTTGAAATGGACATTAAATATTCGATAAGATCGACATAGGTTATTTCTGCTCATGCGATGAGGATGAATGATCTCACATTCACTCATGTGGTGACACTAAGACAAGATTGTGGGTGCTCACTAGAGAATGAGTTCACTGAACATATCCAAATTAGAATTCCTAGATGATCATTATACCTAATAGTCAACCAGAGAATTCAATCATTGCAGTAGCGCAGTTGGTCTTTTGACCTAAGTCACCAATGATACCTTGCTTGTAGACCATTGTGACTTGATTATCTGGCTTGTGGACTTTAACCATTAAGTCAACGATAAACAGTCTCTCAGACACAGCGGAAAGCTTGCGAAGGTAATTGAGTGAACAACAGGGGATCACTCACTCTTGGTATACGACTGGAGAGAGAATGTCCTATGGATGTGTACACAGAAATCTCTGGCCAGGGTCAACTGAAGGAAATGTCTTTCTAGAAGTTAACTGAGTACTTGAATCCATCTAAATAATGCGATAAAGAATTTGACTTGAAACCATACCTGTAAGGATTGAGGTTTCGGATCCAGTTATCGAGTCAATTTCGGTGTCGGACCTCTTGGTTTGGGCCCTTGTGGGGCTAGGGGCATAGTTTCTATATCGCATCGAGCTTGCGAGATGTAGTTCAAACGGCGTCCTGTTAGGGGGACACGTTTTAGAGTGTGCCACGTCGGTGCCACGTAAACGCCATGTGGGCCAGTTTCGGACCGCGAGAGTACGGACCTGGTCTTGTCACTTGAATGACGTCGGTATTGGGCGACGCGTTTTATCTAGGTTCAGTTTAAACCCGCGAACCCTCCCTCATTTTCCTCATTTCTCTCATTTTCTTCTCTCTCTTCCCTCTCTCCGATCTCTTCTCTCTCCCTACCCCTTCTCCTTCCTTTTCTCTCCCTCTACTCCATCAACCCCCCCCCCCCCCCCCCCAACCTAACCTCTCCGAACGGCGGTCGACTTCCCGGTAGAGTAACAGCGTCCACGGCGGTACTGGCGGCGGCTTGTGGCGTGGCAGTTCGGCGGCTTGGAGCTCGGAGGAGTTCAAGTAACCGGTAAGGTGACGATCTCCGTTGTGTTTTGATTAAAACCACGTTTTTCCTGTTTTGGAGCATGTTTAGGAGATTTTCGGGAAGAAATTTCACTTTTTGTACTCGGAAGGCTGGGGAAAACCTGTTAATGAACGCTAAATGGCGTCTTGGAATAGCAACGCCATTTTGAATGGCGGCTGCCTCCCACGACGCGATTTAGTTCGGTTCACCCTGAGGCCTGATTATGTTTCTGTTGTGAATAGGCGACTAGGGACAACGACGCCTTTTAAAAAGTGACTACCTTGCACGACGTGATTTAGGCCATCTTCTGAGGCCAGGTTTTACATGAACCAGTTTAGGAGTCTTGAATGACGTCGGCTACGGGCGATGCGATTCAAGACAAAACTTCATTAATTCATGTGATTAACACGTGTTTATATTGTTAGATAGTTTGGTTAAAATGCATGCTTAAAACCATACTTCGTAGTCGAGGATTTCTACGTGATCGTATCGCACTATGACGTGTTTTGTGCGATCGTGGACTTATAGTGACAGTTGTTAGCGCTTAGGCACCCTGTGTCGGTGTGGAAGTGACACGGTGCTGGTGTGGGAGTGATGGGGTGACGCCTAGAGATAGGGTCACTTAGTGTACTCCGGGTATAGCTAGTACCGGTGTGGGAGTGGTACATTCGGAGTGTCACTCGTACTGGGGGAAGCAGAACCACCTTGAGCCAAGTTAGGTCGGAGTAACTAGCGCGCTATCCGAAAGGTTGCTGTTTGGTCTCAGCGGGTCAGTGTTTTCCGCGTTCGGCTACGTGATTTGAGTGTTTAGCCGAGACGTTGGTTGTGGACTCCGTAGTGGAGTGGTTTCAGAGTTGTGTTTACTGCTTTATTTATTGCCTTTATTCGTGTTGTTGCACTTTTGGGTGCGTGAGTGGGTAGTGGGGATCGAAGGATCCATACTGAGTCTATTTCGATGAGCCTCACCTCTTGCGGTTTTCAGGTGAGGGTTCCAGGCAGGCGTAGCGTGGAAGGTTTTGTCTCGGGTGGCGCACCAATAGCCATCTTTCTGAGGTATGTCCCGATGTAGTTGTTATTTCTTTTTAGGCCTGTACACTTAATTACTTCTTTTCAGTTGAAATATGTAATTATTTGCTGAGTCAAGTTGAATTGTAATAATTTTTAATTCCTGCATTTCTTTTACAATTCAATGTAATGTAGATGTTTAGCTTAGTTTATCATTTATTTTCCAGACTTATTGAGATCCTGGTTTGGTTCCAAATTTTAATGATTCGGTACCCATTTAGTAATCGGATTCCCGATTATAGGGTGGCGGGTCGTTACAATACCCTTGCGTAATTGGGACATTGGATGAGTGAAGGATTTTATTTGTGCGGTATTTGTAGACGGAAAGATTCAAGTAAAGGAAAAAGTATCCCTTATATCTTTTGTGATCATGAGATAGTGTTTGGTGCCATTCTTGGTCAGAAGGTCAAGTGGATTAATCATCGGATGATAAACTACTTATTTATTGAATTAATTATTTAACATATGATGTTTAATAATAATTAATAAATACTAAACTTTAGAATTAGTTTTAAGTTTAGTGGGCCTGAAACTAGACTGATATATAGGCCTAGAAGGTCACACACATAAGAGTTCTCGTAAGACAGTGAGAGATGTTAAATATTATATTTATCTGGGTTTTTGTGAAAAGCTGCAAGATAAACATGAATATTTAAATGGAGAATTTTCTAAGGTCAAACTCTTGGATAATCATGAGGATTAATCCTTGGCCTTATCTATAATTGTTATAAAAGGAAGCCAAGAGGAGGGTGGTAGAAGTACACGTACACAACAACACTAGCTTTTGGAGTTTCTCTCTCCTCTCTCTCTCTCCCTCTCTCTCTTGAAGAAGATCCCTCCCTCTTCCCAACTGCATGGTGGATTTGAGATCGGGTCGAAGTACTCAAGCCGAGGAGGAAATCATGTCTGCGTTGGGAGCTCGTGTGGATACCTCTGGAGATCATCCGCGTGCGCGATTACCGAAACGGTTCAATCCACAGGAGATTCGAAACCCCGCAAAGGTGAAGAACGTTTCTTCCCATTAATTTTATTGTCTATTTTACGATCCCAGCAACTCGATACTTGGAATCGTTTTTATTTCCGCTGCGTTCCCACAATTCCTTAAACTACCCTCTCAGGCAGAACCCAATCTTGTCGGCCCAATCTGACCTTGAGGAGAGGTAGATCAAGACAAACTTGGAAACCAGATCAGATACAAATCCACAGATACCTTTCCTCCTTACGATTCCCAGGGGATTATGATAAATTAACGGATCTGGCTTGGATTTGACTTTCCCTAAACATGCTCTTCGCCTCCTAAGTGATTTCCCCCAAAAAGGGACTCAGACGAGGTACTTGTTCTAATCGAAATTGGATCGGAGAACTAGTCCAATCTCTCTCTCTCAGCTTCTTCCCTACACCCCCCAGTTCTCTAACTTAAGCATCAGAGGGGGATCCCTTGGATCACCATTGGGGGCCCTTAATGGTGTTCTCTTTTGAAGGAGGTGGCTGAATCTTGACCCGCTAGTTACCGACAGAGGGCCTTAATTGTGGTGAATGAGATTTTGACCTATCATCTTTTAGTTCCTCTGTAGAAAACAATCTGAAAATTCATCATTAGAGGCAACCACAACAAGGCATCTAGGCAGAAGGAGTCCGCGAGCGATGAGGTAGTCCTCCCCTCTCCGCCATCTTCAGTCGCCGACACCCACGTAGCACAAAGACCCAACAGTGGAGACCACAGCCACCCTGAGGAGATGCGTCATGCAAGGCCCTGACTTACAGTTCTTTGATTGACCTCATCCATCGGTTGGAAGTTAAGGTCGATTGCCTTGAAGGAGAGGAGAAGCGTAGGAGATGCAGGCGAATGGCGAGCCCTCTGGGGAGACGTTGAAATGAGGAAAACCCAATACCCCCTACACTACTGCCTCCACAAGGTAGCCCTTTAATTCTTGTAGGATAACAACCCTCTCACCGTGATCCCAAGCTAGATGGGGACGCGGTCGATCCCGTGAGTGGTTGGCAAGGGAGCGGCCTTTTTCTCGGGCACCCAGTCGAGCAAAAAGTCTTGGCCCCCCACGAACTAAAGGTTCACACCGACAATGGCAGAATAGTGCCTCTGCCAATAGTAGCACCTCCTCCCAGTCATCTTCAAGCCACTTTTCTTCCTTCTCAGGATCAACAGCCTTGCCCTGACATAGGCGGTTCTAGCCGCCACTCCAGTCACCTGTCCCCTGGGGAGAACATGGTGCGAAAATTGGAAGAGCAAGTAGATAAGCTAGTCTGCCGATATTGAAAATCCATTCTGGGAGATACAGGAAGTAGGGGCTCCTATTTTACTAGGAAAGTGCGGGAGGAACTGTTAGTATTGGATGGCCAATAAGCCAATCCGACACTGTATTATGTTCAGATTATTAATATAATGGCATATTTTCATTGTGTATCTTATTTGAGCATTGCTTATTGAATCACGATGAAGTCCATGAACATGTGCATTAATCTTCGGATTATGATGAGATCATAATTACGGGACCGAAGGTTTATAAACACATATTTTTAATTGTTCCTAGTCATAAGATGTTTGAGAAGGACATCGAACATCCAGATAGACTAGTATAGGTTTCTTCAGCTCATATGATGAGGATGACTGATCCTATAAGTCACTTGTGTGGAGACACTATGCTAGACCTGTAGGTGCTCATTGGCGAATGAGTTCACTGAACTGATCCGACTATGAATCGCTGGATAGTAAACACCTCACTGTTAACCAGCTCGATTCTTTTGTCACGGTTGCGTAGATGATCCTTAGACCTGAGATGTCAAAGATATCTTGTTGGTAGGTTTTTGAACTTTGATCTTAACTCATGAATCCCTAACCATGGGTTATCAATAAGTCAAGTGATCGGATTCAGTGAAATACCTTCGAAGGTAATTGTGTGTTCAATACGGGATCATCCGCTCTCAGTAGTTTGAGAGAGAATGTTTCGAGAATGATGCGCTTAAGTCCCTGGCCAGGGCGGACTCTGTATCAGATAAAGAGTTATTCGATATATATTAGAGGCATCTGATTCAAGTGAATTGACCGGCTAGGGTTTAACAGTAAACCATACCCTAGGTTGATTCAGGAACATTAATGGATGAAGGATTATATCCACGCGGTAACCGTTGACGGAAAGCTTCCAATAAAGGGTTGCGATAACCCCAATGCCATCCAGGATCACGCGATGTTGCTTGGCATCCAACGTGTAACGACCCGCCACCCTATAATCGGGGATCCAATTATTAAATGGGTACCGAACCATTAATTTAGAGCCAAACCAGGATCTTGATAAGTGTGGGAAATAAATAATAAACTAAGCTAAACATTCACATCGTATTGAATTAAAAAGAAAATGCAGGAATTAAAAATTATTACAATGCGACTCGACTCAGCAAATAATTACATACTCCAATAGAAAGGAAATAATTAAACATACATGCCAGAAAATAAAATGACAACTACATCGGGGCATACCCCGGAACAACGGCTGTTGGCGTGCGACCCAAAACAACACTCTCTTCGCTACGCCTGCCTGGAACTCTCACCTGAAAACCGCAGGGGTGAGTCTCATTGAAAAGACTCAGTAGGGATCCTTCGATCCCCACCGCCCACTCATGCACCCACAAGTGCAGCAACACAAATATAGATAATTTAAGCAAGTAAAGCAGTAAACATAATTCCTAGATTTCAATACAAAACACATGCATTCAAAATATAACATGCACAATTCTGAAACCATTCTACCACGGATCCCACAACCAGCGTCTCGGCAAAAGACGCCAACCACACGGCCGAACGCGAGAAACTCCGACCCCATGAGACCAAACAGCAACCCCTCGGATAGCGCGCTGGCTACTCCGGCCTGACAGGCTCTAGGTGGTTTTGCTTCCCCCAGCACGAGTGACACTCCGAATGTACCACTCCCACACCGGTACTAGCTATACCCTGGGGTACACCAGGTGACCCTCTCTCTAGGCGTCACCCCGCCACTCCCACATCGGCGCCGTGTCACTCCCACACCGACACAGGGTGCCTAAGCGCTAACAACTGTCACTTTAGGCCCACGATCGCACAAAACACAACACGGTGCGATCCGATCACATAGAACCCATCGTCATCGAGTACATTTTTAAGCATGCAATTAACTAAACTATCTAACAATGTAAACACGTGTTAATTGTAGGGATTAATGGAATTCTAGCTTGAATCGCGTCGCCCAAGGCCGACGTCATTCAAACTTCATAAACTGGTTCATATAAAAACTGGCCTCGAAAGATAGCCTAAAACATGTCGTCATATGTAGCCGCCTTTTGAAAGGCGTCGCTGTCCCTAGTCGCCTGATAACGACAGAAACTGAGACAGACCTCGGGGTGATTTCACTTTAAAACGCGTCGAACATGGAAGTCGCCGTTCAAAAGGCGTCGTTGTCTCTGGATGCTCATTAGTCTAGAGACAAAGTCTGTTATTTGGGCTAAATTGCGTCGCGGGTGGAAGCCGCCTTTCTAAAAGGCGTCGCTGTCCCCCGATGCCATTTAACCCTCACAGACAGGTTCTTCCTCCGCCATCTCCCAATCCACGGGGTTGGATTTCCTCTCCCAAATCGTGTAAAAACACAAAAAAAGTGGAGAAGGAGGAGAAGAACCTAAATACCCATTAAAAGACCCAAATTCTCATTACATGCAATTAGTATTTTCACCCCAAGAAAACCCCTAAACATGATTCAAAGCGGGAAAAACATGATTTTTAAACGAAATACAACGGGGATCGTCACCCTACCGGTTACTCAAACTCCTCCTAGCTCCAAGCCGCCAACTCGCCTCGCCACACGCCGCCGCCAGTACCGCCGTGGACGCCGTTACTCCACCGGGACGTCGGCCGCCGTTACTCCACCGGGACGTCGGCTGCCGTCTAGAGAGAAAAACACCGCGGAGGAGATGGTGTTGGTAGTGGTGGGAGTTAGGAGGTTGATGGAGTGGAGGGAGAGACGGAATGGAGGGAGGAAAGCAAGGAGAGGGGGAAGGGTTCGCCAGAGATCAGAGGGAAGAGAGGAGAGAGAAGAGAAAGGAGAGAATGAGGGAAAAGAGGGAGGGTTCGCGGGGTCAAACAGAAATTAGGAAAAACGCGTCGTCCAAGTCTGACGTCATTCAGACAACAAGACCGGGCCGTACTCTGACAAAGTAGGGTCGTACGCTAAATGACGTCGTCCATATAAGACGCCATTCAGACGATAAGACCGGGGCCGTACTCTCGCGCCCCAAAGCCAGCTCACGTGGCACAGCTTAAAACACGTCCACATTGATGGACGCCGTTTAAACCGCGTTGAGCTTGAAACTAAGTCCCAGCCCCACCAGGGCCCAATAAGAGATCCGACCCCGAAAATTGACCCGATAATCAGATCCGAAACCTCAATCCTTACACAACGTGATCGTAAGCTCATCTGAATTTATTGTGGGACATTAAATTCGACTGATTAATTAATATAAGGATATTAATTAATTTAGTGGGTTCGTAAAGAGTTACCGGGGCTTAATGGGCCATTAACTGGACTGGTATTTGGGCCTAGAGAGTCACACGCAAAAAGTTTTCAAGTCTATGGATAATTCGACAGGATTTCGAATAAGTTTGGGTTTTTATGAAAACCGCAAATAGGCTTATTATAAAAGAACGGATGCTAGGTCGGGGGCCAGCAACCCTAACCTAGTCGCCACCTTCTTTCTCTCTCTTCTCTACTGGGCGTACGACACGAGGTGGCCATCTGGAGGCTCCGCTTCGACTCCCGACTGCTCCGCCTTCCGTCCGACGGGAGATTCCTAATCTGCATGTCGCGGCGGATTACGCGTAGCCAGATGTGATCTACGAATGCCGCATCGAGCGAGGAGGCGAGGACGATCCATTGCGAAGAGAACCGCATGGATACCGCTAAAGGTCGGGCACGTACGCGGCTTACGGTATCGCTCCGACGGAACCGGAAAACGAACGCATATTCGAATTTGCGCAAGGTAAATTTGATTTACTTCGGTTTAGTTTTGTTAATCGAAATGGGACGGATCCGATCCCGAATATTTTATTTCCGCTGCGTTTTCGGTCGGATCCTGACACAGCGAAGCTAACAGTAGTATCAGAGCTAGGTTCCAATGTGTTTTCGCCGTTTCGGTTTCTAAAATTTTGATTTACATGAATGAATTCCATGCATGTAATTATTTTATTGTTCATGAGATGATCAATGTGATGAGATCGCATTTTTAAATGAAGAAAATAATTTATTTTTGGGGTTTTTAATAGTGTTCTTCATTGGACGAAGAACGCCTCGTTCTTGGTGTTTTAACCGGATCCAAAAGATCTTTCCCCATAATATATAATTGATATATGATCTTCCACTCCTAAGAAATGAGTTTTGGCGATGGTTTGGGGTTTTTAGATCGCCGACCATTTTTTTTTTCTTCGTTTTTGGTTTTTTTTGAAACCTGAAATTTGGGGAGAAAAAGGGGATAAAAATTCCAATTTTGAGGCCCTCTCGGGCTGCCGCCGGTGGCCAGACGGCGCCGGCGGGGTCGCCGTTGCCGGCGGTGGAGGTCCGATGCCCAGCCGCCGCCGAGACCGGCGCCGTAGAAGAAGCTGGGGGGGGGGGGGGGGGGGCATCTTGTTCTCTGCAACGACCCTGTCGGGCAGCTAGGGTTTGCCTAGTCGCCGACAGGGTCCGGCCCAGCTGGACCCTGGCCCAGGCCAGGGGTCCGAGCCAGGGCCAGCCAGGGGCCGGACCTGGCCTGCAGGCCAAGGTCCGGGCCCCTGGCTCAGCCTTGGCTTGAGCCAGGGGCTCAGCCGAGCTGAGCCCTTATGGACCCAATTATTTATTTATTTTTTAATTAAAAATTGTTAATTGATTTGATAATTAATTATAAAATGTGATTCTACTTATTGTTATCGAATTCATTTTTTTTTTATTGGGTCATATTTAAGGTTTATTTTGTTTTGATTAATTAATTGACAAAAGTTATTAATTTAATTAATTAATTCTAAATGTTAGATTAAACCTTATATGATCTAATTGTTAGATTAACCTCATTTATTTGAAGTGTTCAAATAATGCATGGAATATCCTTAGATCATTATTTTCAGTTATTATTCACATATGATGTGCATTAGTTTGCTTATTTAAAATTTTGATTTAAATTAGCATGCTTAAACAGAAAATTTTTCGAAAATTCCAAATCCAATTTTGATTGGTTCCTGGTTTTATGAAACCTAAAATTATTTATTTTCGAAAATTTTCTTTAGCCATGAGATGTGCTATTTCATGTATGGTTTGATTAATTAAAATTAAACGGTAGTTATGAATGTGCATCATTTTGTGGACGTGGAATGTGATTGTGTGATTTATTATTTGTTAATTAATAGAGGTCTACAAACATCTCCTTCTCATATTCCATTGTATTTTTATCTCCCTCCTTGATGTATTCGCTATAAGGCTTCCTCTTTTAAATTATCATGTAATTATGAATTTATGATGTAATTTGATTGAGGCGATTGCGCATGGAGCGAGGATGATCCACAACTGCAACCAGGTGAATATGAAGGAGTTCATTGAATCTATGAGTTTGCAGACTCATGATATAAACTGTTATATTGTGTGTGTGTGTGTGTGTGTGTGTGTGTTTGACTGTCTGGCTCAAGTCAAACCGCAGTGCCGTATATGACCACACTAATGACATGTATGTGATGCGTGTGTTTTTATTTTGATTATGAATCAAATTAGCTAGGCTATTAGTATAAATATATATTCGATATATCTAATACTATCGCCTAGGATGAGACCAAACTAATTAATATAAAATTTTCATTTTAAAGTCGAAGCCGTAGCGCGAGTCATTTAGAATGCACCGCATGGCTCTCCATCAATATAGTTATTAAATCTCGATTCTTTGGTGGCATGTTCTTCGTGTTTACCCGAGATTTGTCATCATCTGATGAGAGGTCTATTGACTATGGCATTGGATGCCTGGAGATTGGAATAGAGGAACAGTATAGCTATCCACGTGTTTTCCCGGGGGCTATATTCGTACTCTACTCCATCACGTGTTGATGGTAATACTTAGAACAGATTTAATGATCTACTGTGTTTATCCGGGACCATTAGTGATCTAGAGTCGAAACAAAGATTAGATATTGCAAGGAGTTGCGATTATCATGAGATGATTGCTCTGAGATAACAGTATGATACTATGTATTTACCCGAGGTCATACTGTGAGGCTTGGAGATTCTGGTTCCCACTAGGAGACAGTCGGCGTCTCCCGTTCTGTATATCTAAAGGTTATGCAGTTTGACAAAAAATAGTGGGAGTAAAACTAGATAATAAAAGACCATATCTTGTTTTAATTAATCTGAATACCTGCTAATTTGATTATCTCCTGTAGGCAAGAATGTCGCACCATAATCCGTTGCATGACATACTCGATGTCAACCATTTGACAGGCACCAATTACTCAGACTGGCTCAGGAACCTGAAAATTGTCCTCAGGTCTAAGCATATTGCCTATGTCTTGGATAATGAATCTCCTACTGAACAAACATTAGATGCCCCAGAGGAGGAAATGGTTGCATATGAAAAGTGGAAAGAAGACTCCACCATGACCCAATGCTACATGTTAGCCTCTATGAGCAATGAGTTGCAGAGGCAACATGAGGAGATGGATGCTAGATCCATCATGCTCCATTTGAAGGAGCTGTTTGGTGAGTAGAGCAGAATCGAACGATATGAGATATCTAAGAATCTGTTCAAGGCTCAGATAGCAGAGGGAACTTCAGTATAGACTTATGTACTAAAGATGATAGAGTGGGTGGAGAGGCTAGATGCTCTTGGGGTCACACTTCCCAACGAGATGCATACTGACCTCGTGTTATCTTCCGTTCCACAATCAGACCACCTTAGTCGTTAACTTTAACATGAAAAAAATTCAGACCACCTTAGCTGAACTACTGAACATGTTGAAGACTGCAGAGGGGAACTTTGTGAAGGATAAATCCTATATCCAACAAAAAGAGATTTGCAATCCAAGCCTTTCGGAAAGATAAGAACAAGGTTCAGAGAAAGTAAAAGGTTGTCAAGAAAGACAAAGGCATAAGTGCTGAGAAAGGTGATTGCTTCTACTGTCATCAAAAAGGCCATTGGAAGAGGAATTGCAAGGAATACCTCAAAGACAAGGCTCAAAGAACTATGAAGCAGTAGGATGTTTCAGACATCTATATGATAGATGTAAACTTGTCAATAAGAGATTGTACATCATGGGTATTAGATACTAGATGTGTATCTCACATATGCAATTTTGTGCAGGCACTGACAAGAAGACATAAGCTAAGGACCAACGAGGTGGAGCTAAGGCTAGGTAACGGCGTAAGAGTTGCGGCGATCACTGTGGGGACAGTGAAGCTCAAGCTACCATCCAGAGACACTTTATCATTAGATGAATGTTATTATGTACCTAACATAATAAGAAATATTATTTTTATTTCATGTCTTGATAGAATTGGATACAATTTAAATATTGGGAACAATAGTTGTTCAATTTATTTTGGAAATAAATTAATAGCTTCTGCTATCTTGTCCAATAGTTTATATCTATTAAATGTGTCTCATGAAAATTTACAGATCAGTTCTTTAATTAAAAGAAGTATGAAATGAACAAAGCCTACTTATGACATTGTAGGCTTGGACACATTGGTGAAAACAGACTTCAAAGGATACATAAAGATGGATACTTAGATCTATTTGATTATGAATCATATGCAACCTGTGAGTCATGTTTAATGGAAAAAATGGCTAAGACTCCATTTAGTGGAACTGGAGAACAAGCCAAAGACATATTAGAACTTATACATTCATATGTATGTGGTCCTATGTCTACCTAAGTCATTGGTAGTTTCTCATACTTCATTACATTCACTGATGATCACTCAAGGTTTGGATACATATACTTATTGAAGTATAAATATGAAGCTTTTGAGAAATTCAGATAATTTAAGAATGAAGTAGGGAAACTGTAATGACTGAGATTTCGGGTTCTGTTTTTGGGTCGGGTTCGGGCCGGATCCCCTGGTTTGGACCCTGGAGGGGTCTTGAGATTGCTGACTGAATGGCGTCAGCACTGCTCGACGCCTTTCAAAAGGCGTCGGGTTGTGTGGACGCCATTTAGGGTCTGTTGGTCGTTGCGCCACGTGGGCGGGTTTCGGGCCGCGAGAGTACGGCCCCTGTCAGATTTGTCTGAACGGCGTCCAGCTCGGTCAACGCGTTTCAGACTGCGACACCTGCGGTGTCAGGGTACGGCACCAGAGCGTTGTCAGTACGGCCTGTCTTGTCGTCTGAACGGCGTCCGCGGTGGGCGACGCGTTTCAGAGCGGTGTCAGTACGGCCGTCCTGTCAGACTGATTGGCGTCTGCCTCGATCGACGCGTTTTAGCGGAATTCTGGTTGACCCCGCGAGCCTCCCCTTCTTTCCCTCATTCTCACCTTCACACTCTCTCTCCTCACCCTCTCCACCCTCTCCGACGCTCTTCCTCCCTTCCCTTCCTCTTCTTCCTCTTCCAACCACTCCATAGCCTCCTCACCTCTCACCTCTACCTCCACCACCTCCTTCGCGGCGTTCCCTTCTCCGGACGGCGGCCGACGTCCCGGCGGAGTGGCGGCATCCTCGAGGGTACCGGCGGCGGTGTGCGGCGCGGCGGGACGGCGGCACGGAGCTTGGCGGAGTTCGAGAACCGGTAGGGGGACGAAACCTTGCATGTGTTACTCGTTTGCTTCTTGGCATGATGTGGCGTGTGTGGGGCTAGATTGAGCATGTTTAGGAGGGTTTCCTTGTGGGAATAGCGGCGTTTGTGATCGTGGATTCGTAGCATGATTATGTGGTTGAGCTCCTCTTCCTTCCCTTTTGGTTTTGGGGCTTTTCGGGGTGCCCGGGGTCTAAGGGTGAAGCCCTCGGATTGAACCAGGAGACCTGGTTTCTGGCGCTAAATAGCGTCGTACCTGGTCGACGCCTTTCCGAAAGACGTCGGGTCAGTACGACGCGTTTTAGGGCAGAAACCTCCCTGTGCGAGGTTTCCTGAGTTAGGGGTTCTGCGCTAAATGACGTCATGGATGGACGACGCCTTTTAGAAGGACGTCGGGCCATCATGACGCCATTTAGGCAGGAAATCGCCCCGCTTGAGTGTTGAAATTCTGGGTTTTTAATGTGAATGGCGTCGATGGTTGCGGACGCGTTTCAAAGGGCGTCTCCCTGTGAAGACGCGTTTCAAGGAATAATCTGACGTTTAACTGAACCTGTCTGAGGGACTTGAATGGCGTCGACCTCGGTCGACGCGATTCAAGACAGAAGTGTTATATTGCTGGTTTTAGCATGTGTTTCACTGTTGAAGGTTCTGAGGCATGTTTTATGTTGTACACTGGGATTGAGGACTTATGTGTCAGTGGAATTACAGCATGTTAAATGTGTATGTGTGTGTGCCTGTACGAATATGGATTCGGAATGACTGTGGTTTCCGTTTGTCACAATGGACCGATGGGGACAGGGTCATGGTGTCTGTGGAGTGGTGCATGTTGTGTTTTACCCTTGGCTGAGACAAGCAGAACCACCTTGAGCCCGTCGGGCCGGAGTAGCCGGCGTACTATCCGAGGGGTTGCTGTTTGGTCTCAGTGGGTCGGGGTTTCCCTTGGTTGTTGTGACAGCTTCTGGCGTGTTTCTTGCTGTGGAGCTGGTGGTGTTTCTGGTGGGAGTTGGTTTACCCTTTAGCCATTGGGCCTGATGTGACCTTTGATCAAGGTTACGAGTGGTACCTATAGCCCTTGGCCTGACGCAGCCCGGGAGAGTTGGGTTTGTGGGTAGTTCCTGTAGCTTCGGCTTGACGGGGGTTCGCCGGTCCCCAGGGCCCTCCTGAAGCGCTGAGGCCTAGCGTGGAGGCAATCCGGTGGTAGGACAGTAGTCTAGACTGCTTGTGTGCACACGTAGCTGGCAGTGGCGGTACACTGGTTCCAGCTAGTCCTAGTTTGACTCACTGCCTCACCCTACAGTGCCCCGGAACACTGTAGGGGTGGACAGGCGTGAGCTGTGGTGGTAGTGTTGGGAGGCGACGTTCGACTTCGGTCGACAGTGTGGTTTAGTCGCTTCGTGGACTTTGACTGTGAGTCGTGACTCTGTGTTGGGTTCTTCAGGTTACTTAGAATGGTTCTTGTTACACTGCTTACCGTGTGTTTCATATCAGAGTTGGGTGCTGTGTTTACTGCTTTGCTTAGATTGCCATATATTCCTGTTGTTACACTTGTGGGTGTGTGAGTGGGAGGCAGGGGATCGGATGATCCCTACTGAGCCCATTTCTGGTGTGGCTCACTCCCTGCGGTTTCAGGTGTGGACCTCGAGGCGAGCGGGAGCGTGGTGTCTTCTTGGTGTGCGGACCAGCAGCTGTCTTAGTTCCGGGGTATGCCTCGATGTTGTTGTACTTCCTTCTGCCTGTACTTATTTAATTGTTGGACATGTAATTATTGTTGGACTGTATACGGACATTATTATTTTCCTTCATGCGCACTTGCTTACCTTGTAGTCCGTGAGATTGTTATATTTAGTCTTGTTTAGCACTTACTCCTCCAGATGTGTTGTGTGAGATCCGGGTGTGAACCCGCAGTTAATGGGCCGACATCCATTTAGTGACCGGGTCTCCGGTCATAGGATGGCGGGCGTTACAGAAACAAACTAGAAAGAGTATAAAAACCATCCGATCCGATCGGGGTGGTGAATACTTGAGTACAGAGTTCATTAAATACTTAAAGGATAATGGTATCCTTTCTCAGCTTACATCTCCTTATACACCTCCGATGAATAGTGTATCAGAAAGGAGAAATCGCATATTAATGGAAATGGTGCGATCTATGATGAGCATGTCCAAATTACCAGTGTCCTTATGGGGATATGCATTTAGCTCGACTATATATATCATGAACAAGGTATCCAACAAATCTGTTGAAACCACTTTATATGAGATATGGAATGGAAGGAAATTAGACCTTAAACATATTAAAGTCTAGGGATGTCCTGCTCATGTTAAAAGACATGACGCAGATAAGTTGGAGTCTAGAACTGACAAATGCAGATTTTTGGGATATCCAAAGGAAACTTATGGATATTACTTTATCATCCTGGCGAACAAAAGGTGTTTGTGGCCAGGAGAGCTGTCTTTCTGGAAGAAGATTATAATATCCAGAAGGACAGTGGGAGTAAAGTAACTCTGGAAGAAATTCAAGACCTACAAACTGGTAATGGTTCATCAGATGAACTATCATTTTTTGAACATGTTCAAAATAATACACAGGAAGCTCGTAGGTCTAAAAGAGTACCTAAACCATCAGAAAGATATGTGGGACATATTAATATGGATGGTTCAAGGATACTCTATAATGAAGATGATGATCTTAAGACTTACCAGGAGGCCAAGTTCAGAGGCCGAAAAATGGCGGGAAGCCATGAATTCTAAAATACAGTCCATGTATATCAATTAAGTTTAGAACTTGGAAGATTTACCCGATGGTATAGTACATATCGGCTGCAAATGGATCTTTAAAAGAAAGATCGGTGCAGATAGACGTATTGAGACTTATAAAGTAAGATTAGTGGCGAAAGGCTATCGTCAAAGACAAGGTGTTGACTATGACAAAACTTTTTCGCCCGTTGCCATGATTAAATCTATCAGAATTATTCTCGCCATTGCTATCTACTTTGATTATGAAATCTGGCAGATAGATGTGAAGACTGCCTTCCTTAATGGAAACCTTGAGGAGGAGGTGTATATGATACAACCAGAAGGATTCATGTAACGACCCGCCATCCTATAATCGGAGACCCGATTACTAAATAGGTATCGGATCATTATTTATGTGTTCACACCCGGATCTCAAACGACACGTCTGGAGAAGTAAGCGTTAAACAAGGCTAAATATAACAATCTCACGAACCTCAAAGAAAGTACAAGTGCGCAGGAAGTAAAATAATAATGTCCGTACACAATCCAACAATAATTACAAAGTCCAATGAATTAAATAAGTACAGACAGAAGAAAAGTACAACAACATCGGGGTATACCCCGAAACCGAGATAATTGCTGGCCCGCACACCAAGGAGAACATCACACGCAAACACAAGCCGAGAAGTCTACACCTTAAACTGTAGGGAGTGAGCCATACCACAATTGGGCATAGTAGGGATCACCCGATCCCCACCTCCCACACACGCACCCACAAGTACAACAATACAAGTTGTAGGCAATTTAAGTAAAGCAGTAAACACGGCTCCCACATATTCCCTAATTCCAATATGAAACATATGCATTCGCAATGCAACAGACACAGTTCTAAGCAATTCAAGCAACCTAACTCAACACCGCAGTTCGTAACGAAAGATCCGGCTAAACACACAAACCATACTGTTGAATGCGCACAAACGGCGCCTCACAACACCACCAATACCCACGCCTGTCTACGCCTACGATGTTCCGAACACCGTAGGGTGAGGCAGTGAGTCAAACTATGATTAACTGGGACTAGTGAACCACCACCACCTAGTCACGTGTGCACACAAGCAGTCTAGACCACTGTCCTATCGACCGGACTTCCCTCAATGCCAGGCCTAGGTGCTTCACAAGGGTCCTGGGGACTGGAGAAACCCCCTCAAGCCGAAGCTATAGGGACCACCCGTAACCCTAACCTCCTGGGTCACATCAGGCTAAAGGGCGAAGGGTACCACTCGTAACCTCGATATCTCAAGTTACATCAGGCCCAATGGCGAAAGGGTAAACTCTAGCAACACCAAACCCGGCTCCACAGTAAGAAACACGCCGAAAACTGCCACAACAAAATAGGAAAACACCGACCCGCTGGGACCAAACAACAACCCCTCGGATATCACACTGGCTACTCTGGCATGTCTATCTCTAGGTGGTTCTGCTTCCCCAGCCACAAGTGAAACACTAACATGTACCCCTCCCACACTGGTACGACAACAATGCCACATAGACACTGCGTCCCTCCCACACCGACACAAGGTGTCAAACGCAAACCACAATCATTCTAGCTCCACAATCGCATAAACACGCACACACACAATGCGATTCCGATCATATAGAAATTCTCGACCTCGATGTACGATTTCAAGCATGCATTTAATCGAACTATCTAACAATGTAAACACATGTAAATTACATGGATTAATGAGGTTTTGTCTTGAATCGCGTCGCCCATGGCCGACATCATTCAAGACTCCTAAACTGGTTCATACGAAAAACTGGCCTCAGAATATGGCCTAAAACACGTCGTCCTTGGCAACCGCCATTTAAATGGCGTCGCTGTCCCTAGACGCCATTCAAAACAGAACTCATTTCCACATAAACTACTCCCGAGACAAATCTGGCCTAAATGATGTCGTCTTAGCCCTCACCATTTTAAATGGCGTCACCCTAGCCAGACGCCATTTAAAGCCCAAAATCTGGTTCCCTACAACCTCTCCCGAGCCTCAAAATAGGGTTTCTTCTCCCCCAAAATTACCTCAAAAATACCCAAAAATAGGAAATGAAGGGGAGAATCTAATTTACCACTTGAAACATACTAATTTCCATTTCATAAAAATGACCATTTTAATTAAAAAACCCCTTAAACATGCTCATTCTACCCAAATCTCCACACACGTTGCATGCTTCAAGCAGGAAAATATGGATAAAACAACCAAATTACGTATACAGATCGTCCCCCTACCGGTCACTTGAACTCCTCCTAGCTCCGTGCCGCCGAACCGCCGCACAGCAAATCGCCGCCGGTACCGCTGTGGACACCGTCACTCCGCCGGGACGTCGGCCGCCGCCCGGAGAATGAAGTGCCGCGGAGGAGGTGGTAGTAGTAGTGGTGAGAGGTAGAGAGGTGTTGGAGTGGTGGAAGAGGAAGAAGGGGAAGGAGAAAGGAAAAGGGGAAACGGAGGGGATCGGAGAGAGGGAAGAGAGAGAGTGAGAAGGAGAGAATGAGAGAAAGGAGGGAAGGTTCAGGGTATCAAACCGAAACAGATGAAATCGCGTCGTCCTAAACAGACGCCA
The DNA here is from genome assembly GCA_030544215.1 of Zantedeschia hybrid cultivar. NCBI lineage: Eukaryota > Viridiplantae > Streptophyta > Magnoliopsida > Alismatales > Araceae > Zantedeschia > Zantedeschia hybrid cultivar. Next base: position 55,704,695 of record JARZZO010000012.1, read on the forward strand.
TTCAGGCAACACGTCGGGGGCGTACTATGACAGAATGTCTGAATCGCGTCGTCCATCCAAGAAGTTGTTCAGACGATATGACCGGGGCCGTATACACGTGCCCCAACGCCTGTCCACGCGGCACAACATCAAACTACCTAAATGGCGTCCGTACATCTCGATGTCATTCTAAAGGTGTCGTGCACCCCAGACGTCGTTTAGAAGGCACACCCCTGACCCACCGGGGTCCAAACCAAGGGGTCCAGTTCCGAAACCGACCCGATAACTATACCCGAAACCTCATTCCTTACATACTCCCTCCCTTTAAAAAAATTTCGTCCTCGAAATTATAACCGCTCGAACGACAACCACTGTCGACAATTCTACGTCGGTAACACATATCACATCAATCACCTTCACTGATCACACTCCTCTACGGGGCTCCGTATAGTCGGCCGATCTCATCAACACTAGGCTAACCACGTTCTACGATTCTGCCACTACTGATGGACTAATACAACCATTCATTAGCCTTACGAGGCACATATTACAAAATTGATTCTCCACCATGACCAAAATACATAAAAAGTGCCATAAGTGCTCACAACTACAACCTAAAAGATAAGACAAAAGTGTTCATCTAGCCCAGCATCTCGGACCTCTTCTAAGAGAACACACAACACCGCTCTAGGTCCTGGCTTCTTTTGACCACTCGGCTCCTGACCTAACCTATTCTTCTGGAGACAGTTCCTCACAAGATGTCCCTTATTACCACAGTCAAAACAGCTACCAATGACCAATGGACATATCCGATCACCATGTTGTCTACCACAACGGGGACAATGATCTGCCACATCATGTCCCGCTTCCTGCTGTCTGCTAGCCACAATCTGCATCTGCCGAACCGAGCCGTCTTCGTCCTCGTCATAGAGCATCCCTTGGAACCTGGACCCAAAGGAACTTGAACCATCTGTCGAAAGAATCGCCGATTTATTCTTGCTTTGTGGCTGCCCTTGTGCTGACCGCTCCAACTCTTTCGCCATTTGTTGGAACTGAGTCTCCACTGCTGCTGCGCACGGAACTGCTGATGCAAGATCACTACAACAATGAGATGCCACCATTCCCCTCAGATCGTACTGGAGTCCATCCACAAATCTCTCCGTTAGACGTTCCTCATTCTCAGATATGTGCGGAACGAACCTTCCGAGAGCCACAAACTTCATCTGATATTCCAGAACTGACATATCACTCTGCACCAATTCCATAAACTCCCTTTCCTTGGCCTTCCGAACGTGCTTCAAAAAGTATTGTCCACTAAACTCACTCACTAATACCTCCCAAGGAATCTCTCTCAAGGACCTATCCAAAAACATCATTCTCTTGATGGTAACCCACCAATAATAGGCATCGTCTTTCAATCATAGGCATCGTCTTTCAACAAGTAGGTGGCCAACAAAGTCTTGTCATTCTCAGCATACTCAAGAACATCGAATGCCTTCTCTACCTCCTTAATCCAATGAGCTGCCTCGTTTGGGACAGATTGACTCGTGAAAGAAGGGGTCTTCAACTTCAAGAACCGTTCCATTATCGTGGACTGACCACCTCGGGAGTTGGATCCCTCACTACCATCTCTCGGTTGGTATCTAGACATTGCCCCAATCATAGCCTCAATGAAGCGATCCACATTATGCTCATCTGCCCCCGAACTACCATCGTCAGTTCCCGTACTACGAACCAACAGAACTCTCCTCTTCGGTGCTATCACTACTCTATAAACACAAAAATCAAAACAAGCACTTCAAAACCTATTAATCTATGCCAACAGCCATCGCCCGTACAGACTCGTACTTATTGTTGGACTATGATATCTAACCTGGTTTATCACATACTCGACCAGACTGAGCTCTGATACCATCTGTAACGACCCGCCACCCTATAATCGGAGACCCGATTACTAAATGGGTATCGGATCATTATTTACGGGTTCACACCTAGATCTCAAACGACACGTCTGGAGAAGTAAGCGTTAAATAAGGCTAAATATAACAATCTCACGGACCTCAAAGAAAGTACAAATGCGCAGGAAGTAAAATAATAATGTCCGTACACAATCCAACAATAATTACAAAGTCTAAGGAATTAAATAAGTACAGGCAGAAGAAAAGTACAACAATATCGGGTCATACTCCGGAACCGAGATAGCTGCTGGCCCGCACACCAAAGAGAACACCACACGCCAACACTCACCGAGAAGTCCACACCTTAAACCGTAGGGAGTGAGCCACACCACAATTGGGCGCAGTAGGGATCACCCGATCCCCGCCTCCCACACATGTACCCACAAGTACAACAATACAAGCTGTAGGCAATTTAAGTAAAGCAGTAAACACGGCTCCCACATATTCCCTAATTCCGATATGAAACATATGCATTCGCAATGCAACAGGCACAGTTCTAAGCAATTCAAGCAACCCAACTCAACACCGCAGTTTGTAACGAAAGATCCGGCTAAACACACAAACTACACTGCCGAACGCGTACAAACGGTGCCTCATAACACCACCAATACCCACGCATGTCCACCCCTACGATGTTCCGAATACCGTAGGGTGAGGCAGTGAGTCAAAGTAGGACTAACTGGGACTAGTGAACCACCACCATCCAGTCATGTGTGCACACAAGCAGTCTAGACTGTTGTCCTATCGACCGGACTTCCCTCAACACCAGGCCTAGGCGCTTCATGAGGGCCCTGGGGACCGACGAAACCCCTCAAGCCGAAGCTATAGGGACTACCCATAACCCTAACCTCCTAGGTCACATCAGGCCAAAGGGCGAAGGGTACCACTCGTAATCTCGATATCTCAGGTTACATCAGGCCCAATGGCGAAAGAGTAAACTCCAGCAGCACCAAACCCGGCTCCACAGTAAGAAACACACCGGAAACTGCCACGACAAACTAGGAAAACACCGATCCGCTGGGACCAAACAGCAACCCCTCGGATAGCACACTGGCTACTCCGGCATGTCTAGCTCTAGGTGGTTCTGCTTCTCCCAGCCACAAGTGAAACACTAACATGCACCCCTTCCACATCGGTACGGCAACAATGCCACATAGACACCGCGTCCCTCCCACACCGACACAAGGTGTCAAACTCAAACCACAATCATTCTAGCTCCACAATCGCATATACACGCACACACACAATACGATTCCGATCATACAGAAATCCTCGGCCTCGATGTACGATTTCAAGCATGCATTTAATCGAACTATCTAATAATGTAAACACATGTAAATTACATAGATTAATGAGGTTCTGTCTTGAATCGCGTCGCCCATGGCCGACATCATTCAAGACCCCTAAACTGGTTCATACGAAAAACTGGCCTCAGAATATGGCCTAAAACACGTCGTCCTTGGCAACCGCCATTTAAATGGCGTCGCTGTCTCTAGACGCCATTCAAAACCGAACTCATTTCCACATAAACTACTCCCGAGACAAATCTGGCCTAAATGATGTCATCTTAGCCCTCACCATTTTAAATGGCGTCACCCTAGCCAGACGTCATTTAAAGCCCAAAATCTGGTTCCCTACAACCTCTCCTGAGCCTCAAAATAGGGTTTCTTCTTCCCAAAAATTACCCCAAAAATACCCAAAAATAGGAAATGAAGGGGAGAATCTAATTTACTACTTGAAACACACTAATTTCCATTTCATAAAAATGACCATTTTAATTAAAAAGCCCCTTAAACATGCTCATTCTACCCAAATCTCCACACACGTTGCATGCTTCAAGCAGGAAAATATAGATAAAACAACCAAATTACATATACAGATCGTTCCCCTACCGGTCACTTGAACTCCTCCTATCTCCGTGCCGCCGAACTGCCGCACCGCAAATCGCCGCCGGTACCGCCGTGGACGCTGTCACTCTGCCGGGATGTCGGCCGCCGCCCGGAGAATGAAGTGCCGCGGAGGAGGTGGTGGTAGTAGTGGTGAGAGGTGTTGGAGTGGTGGAAGAGGAAGAAGGGGAAAGAGAAAGGAAAAGGGGAAACGGAGGGGATCGGAGAGAGGGAAGAGAGAGAGTGAGAAGGAGAGAATGAGAGAAATGAGGGAAGGTTCGTAGTGTCAAACCGAAACAGATGAAATCGCGTCGTCCTAGACAGACGCCATTCAGGCGACACGTCGGGGGTGTACTCTGACAGAATGTCTGAATCGCGTCGTCCATCCAAGACGCCGTTCAGACGACATGACCGGGGCCGTACACACGTGCCCCAACGCCCGTCCACGCGGCACATCAGCAAGCTACCTAAATGCCGTCCGTACATCCCGACGCCATCGTAAAGGCGTCGTGCACCCCAGACGTCGTTTAGAAGGCACACCCCTGACCCACCGGGGCCCAAACCAAGGGGTCCGGCTCCGAAACCGACCCGATAACTGTACCCGAAACCTCATTCCTTACAATTCACATCCAAAGAATCTCCAGACATGGTATGCAAGTTGCAGAGGTCCATTTATGGACTGAAATAAGCTTTCCGAAGCTGGAACATAAGATTTGATGAGGCGATCAAATCTTATGGCTTTATTAAGAATGATGATGAGCTATGTGTATACAATAAAAACAGTGGAAGCGCAATCACATTTTTGATTCTTTACGTTGACGACATCCTACTCATTGAGAATGATATAAGAATGATGTCATCGGTAAAGATATGGCTGTCAAAGAACTTCTCCATGAAGAATTTGGGAGAAGCATCTTACGTATTAGGAATACGGATCCATAGAGATAGATCAAAGAAGATACTTGCTTTAACCCAATCCATGTACATAGAAACCATTGTCAAAATATTTGGCATGAGAAATTCCAAAAGAGGTCTCATACCGATGAGACATAGAATTTCACTTTTTAAAGGCCAGCCTCTCAAGACATCTAAAGAGAGGGCTGTAATGGATAAGATCTCCTATGCTTCTGCCATAGGCTCCATCATGTATGCCATGCTATGTACTAGACCTGATGTAGCATATGCTCTAAGTGTTACGAGAAGACATCAAGTGGATCCAGATGATGAACACTGGAAGGCTGTGAAATGGATCCTTAAGTACTTAAGAAGAATTAAGGATATATTTCTAGTCTATGGAGAAGGAGACTTAAAGCTGCAAAGATACACTAACTCGAGTTTTCAGTCTGATCCTGATGACAGCAAGTCAACATTAGGTTTTGTTTTCACACTCAACGAGGGAGCAGTGAGCTGGAAAAGTTCCAAGTAGGAAAACACTGTTGATTCGACAACGGAAGCCGAGTATATTACTGCTGAAGCCGCCAAGGAAGCTGTGTGGATGAAGAAATTCATCGACGATCTTGGTGTAGTGGAAAACATATATTGTCCCGTCCCACTGCTGTGTGACAACAATGGAGCAATTGCTCAAGCGAAAGAACCGAAGTCTCATCAGAAGTCGAAGCACATTCTGCAGCGCTTTCATTTGATTAAAGAGATTATAGCTTGAGGAGATGTCGTTGTGGAAAGAGTTCCCTCAGCCGACAACATAACAGATCCACTAACAAAGCCTTTGTCTCAAATTGTATTTGAGCGTCACTTAGAAAATATGGTTATTCTGTATAAAAGTGATTGGCTTTAGTCCAAGTGGGAGATTGTTAGTATTGGATGGCCAATAAGCCAATCCGACACTGTATTATGTTCATATTATTAATATAATGGCATATTTTCATTGTGTATCTTATTTGAGCATTGCTTATTGAATCACGATGAAGTCCATGAACATGTGCATTAATCTTCGGATTATGATGAGATCATAATTACGGGAACGAAGGTTTATAAACACATGTTCTTAATTGTTCCTAGTCATAGGATGTTTGAGAAAGACATCAAACATCCGGATAGACTAGTATAGGTTTCTTCAGCTCATATGATGAGGGTGACTAATCCTATAAGTCACTTGTGTGGAGACACTATGCTGGACCTATAGGTGCTCATTGGCGAATGAGTTCACTGAACTGATCCGACTATGAATCGCTGGATGGTAAACACCTCACTGTTAACCAGCTCGGTTCTTTTGTCACGATTGCGTAGATGATCCTTGGACCTGAGACGCCAAAGATATCTTGTTGGTAGGTTTTTGAACTTTGACCTTGACTAACGAATCCCTAACCATGGGTTATCAATAAGTCAAGTGATCGGGTTCAGGGAAATGCCCTCAAAGGTAATTGTGTGTTCAATACGGGATCATCCGCTCTCGGTAGTTTGAGAAAGAATGTTCCGGGGATGATGCGCTTAAGTTCCTGGCCAGGGCGGACTCTGTATCAGATAAAGAGTTATTCGATATAGATTAGCGGCATCTGATTCAAGTGAATCGACCGGCTAGGGTTTAACAGTAAACCATATCCTAGGTCGATTCGGGAACATTGCACGGATGAAGGATTATATCTGCGTGGTAACTGTTGACGGAAAGGTTCCAATAGAGGGTTGCGATAACCCCAATGCCATCCAAGATCACGCGATGTTGCTTGGCATCCAATGTGATCGTAAGCTCGTCTGAATTTATTGTGGGACATTAAATTCGGCTGATTAATTAATATAAGGATATTAATTAATTTAGTGGGTCCGTAAAGAGTTACCGGACTTAATGGGCCATTAACTGGATTGGTATTTGGGCCTAGAGGGTCACACGCAAAAGGTTTTCAAGTCGATGGATAATCCGACAGGATTTCAGATAAGTCTGGATTTTTATGAAAAACAGCAAATATGCTTATTATAAAAGAACGGATGCTAGGTCGGGGGCCAGCAACACTAACCTAGCCGCTGCCTTCTTTCTCTCTCTTCTCTACTGGGCGTACGACATAAGGCGGCCATTTGGAGGCTCCGCTTCGACTCCCGACTGCTTTGCCTTCCGTCCGATGAAAGATTCCGAATCCGTATGTTGCGGCAGATTACGCGCAGTCAGACGGGATCCACGAACGCCGCATCGAGCGAGGAGGCGAGGATGATCAATCGCGAGGAGAACCGCGTGGACGCTAGAGGTCGGGCACGTGCGCGGCTTGCAACATCTCTTCGACGGAACCGGAAAACAAACGCGGATTCGAATCCGCGCAAGGTAAATCTGATTTACTTCGGTTTAATTTTGTTAATCGAAATGGGACGGATCCGATCCCGAATATTTTATTTTCACTGCGTTTTTGGTCAGATCCCGACACAGCGAACCCAACAGGAACCCCTTCCTCCGCGCTTCCAGATGTTGACTTTAACAATATATGATGGCACAAAGGACCCAGACGAACACTTGTAGATGTTTGAAAGCATGTTCTCCCTCCTGAATGTGTCGGATGAAATTAAGCGCCAAGCTTTCCCAACGACACTAGAGGGGAACGCCTGACAATGGTTTAGGCAATTCAAGGCAAACTCCATTGATAACATCAGGGAGCTGCGGTGTTCTTTCTAGAATAGCTTCACTACTAGCAAGGGGATGCTGGTGACGACGGCATCCCTGCCATCCCTACAATGGAGGAAGGATGAGTCGCTCTAAATAAGCCTATCTCTACAAGGCAGCATTGAAGATCCCCAATGTAGAAGTGCCTAACGCGGCGTAATACTTCATAGCAGGCACTACCATTCAGTACGCTCAGTTCGAGCTTAGTAAAGAACTCTCGATTTATCTCCTTGATTTTGTCCGAAAGTTCAATCTATGCATCAACAGTGAGGAGCTGTTCCTCACCTGTAAAACCTTGTAGTAGCGGACCGACCTTGAAAACAAGAATGAAGAGCAGAAGTACCCGGGAGAAATAAGAGGCGTCTCGACCATGGCAAAACGGACAACCATATAAAGACCAACGCTAAGAGCAAATGGAGAGTCAGCGTGACTGGTATCCCGTTCGATTGGAGGAAAATTATAGCTTGCTGAATAATCTGATCGAACATATATTGTAGGAAATTAAAAATGTAAATTATGTTCATTGGCCAAAAAAGATGAAACCAGTCTCCGGGCTGAAAAAATCGGGAAGTTCTGTGCTTTTCACTAGGAGTATGGCCACTTCACATCCAAATATTACGATCTTAGGAGGAAAATTGAAGCCTTAATCAAATGCGGGTACCTAAAGAAATAGGTTGCCAACGAAGGCGAACGAGACTCCAGTTAGAACCGTGAAGGCAAAGCAATTGATCCCCTCCACCCACTGGCCGTGATCTTCGCCCCTCCCGACCGGGTCATTCATGTGATCTACGGGGGAGCTTCCAATGGAGGGGATAGCAACAAGAAGGGAAGAAGCTATGCCTTCGAGACCCAGTGGCTCGCCTGGGAAATCGCTAATGTCAACCGCATCCCTCTGACTAGGAAACCGATATTCTTATTTAATGAGGACTTGTAAGATATCGTGCTCCTCCATAATGATGCATTAGTAATTGAAGCTAACATTGCATGCTATTGCATCAAGAGTGTCTTTGTGGACGATGGGAGCTTGCTAGATATCCTGTTCTTGAACTAAACAGCTCGAGCTAAGCCTGACGGGCATGCGGAATGTTTGAATCTCAATCTACAACTTTAGCGGCCAGCCCATGACTATTGAAGGTAAGATATTTTCATGACGTTGGGAGCCCCACCACCATCAGTCACCTAAGAGATCGAGTTTACAGTGGTTGACATCCACTCCACATACAACGTCATACTTGTAAGAGAGTCAATAGGGAAATTCAAGATAGTTTCATCAAGCCTGCACTAAAAATTAAAGTTCTCGACTGAGGAAGGAATCGAAGAGGCCCGGGGGAACTAGAATGTCTGTCGATAGATGTACCTAGCAGTGACCAATGCATAGCTAAAGAAGCATGCTATCACTATCTGAGGGCTCGGACCTCATTTGAGGCCACCTTTTCCAAAAGTAACTTTGATAGACTTTGCTCAGAAAACTCTTATGAGAGATGTTCCTTTACCTTTTTTCTGAGAGAACTTCCCTTTCTTTTATTCCTTTTCATGATAATTTTTGTGAAGAACATGACCGGCCCTTAACTAGTGCATTTGGCGAAACGAGAGATCGATGATCATAAAGGTTTAGACAACCAGCGTCGGCTCCAGGCAATGGCGATCATTCGACTGAACCCCTGCTGAGCGGAGCCTCGCAGGGAAGAGGCTCCCTACCCTCAAATGGGATAAAACTCACTCGATCGAACCGCTGTCGAGTCAAGCCTCGTAAGAAAGAGGCTCCTCACCCTCATATGGGACTAAACTCACTCAACTGAATCCCTATTGAGCCTTGCCTCACAGGGAAGGGGTTCTCCTCCCTAAGATGGAGCTAAACTCACTCAACCAAACCCTGCCGAGCCGAGCCTCTTAGGGGAGGGTTTCCCTACCCTCAAATGGGATTAAAGTCCGTCTGAACCCTGCCAAACCTCGCCTCATAGGGAATGGGATTTTTACCCTAAGATGTGCCTAAGCCTCCCCTAACCTTACCTCGTAGGAAAGTGACTTGTTTCCCCATCATTACATACAAAACTTCAAGAGTAGACCACGTTAGCTTAAGTTGTCTTATGCAACTTAGCCTAAATGTTAGAGGGGAGAAGAAGGGATACATTACATGCACCACACATAATAAAAGAAAAAAGATGCCAAAAGGTGAGAATGGACCAAAGCAAGCAAATTTTTCATTCCAATAAAGAGGCGACAAAGAACAAGGATATTGGTGGCTGACCTTCCAGAAAGATGCGCTGGAGTACGTGAAGAAGTGTGATAAATGCCAGCATTTCGTGACAACTCCTCACCAGCCAGCATTAGCCATGACAAGCTTTCTAGAGTCATGTCCATTCGCAAGATGGGAGATCGACATATTAGGCCCTCTGCCTGAAGCCCAAGGACAGAAGAAGTTCATCATCGTAGCCATCGATTAGTTTTCCAAATGGATAGAAGCGGAACCCATGGCCAAGATTACTGAAAGAGCAATATGGAACTTCGTTTGGAAGTCCATAATCTACAAATTCGTTATACCAAGAGCGATAGTCTTAGATAACGGAAGACAATTCGCCAGCGCCCACTTCAGAGAAAGGTGCGAGCAACTGAAGATCAAGAATTGCTACACCTCGGTCGCCCATCCCCAGGTTAATGGCCTGATCGAAAATGCTAATTGAACCTTACTCTACAGAGTTAAGACTCGATTAGAGGGGGCCTCAGGGTCCTAGATAGAAGAGCTACTCAGCATCCTATAGTCACAGAACGACAACCCAGACGGCTACAGGAGAGACCCCCTTTCACTTGGTCTACGGGGCAGAAGCCTTAATCCCTTTAGAGATTGGGAGCCCCTCGCTACGAGTGGATGGAAACAGAGAGCCACCGACAGCTAAGGGAGAACGTCGACATTCTGCCAGAAGTCCGAGAAAGCGCAACGATCCGAATGATGGAATACCAATGGAGGATGGCTAAATATTACAACTTAAGGGTCAAAGAGAGGCAGTTCTTCTTGAAAGATTTAGTCCTACGGAGAACAGGAGCCTCGGCACCACAGTTAGCTACGGGCAAATTGGCCCCCAATTGGGAGGGACCGTACCAGATCTCGGAAGCCCTCGGAAAGGGCTCCTACAGACTCTCTACGCTCGATGGAAGATAGGTACCCCGCACTTGGAACACCGACAACCTTCAGCCTTATCATTGTTAGACCTGCAGTCTTCTGTACTTAATAGCCAAGGAATGAAAAAACTTTTATCTTCCAAGTTTATATAAAGTTATCTCATTCCCTGAGTGCTCACACGCGGGAAGGAGACATAAAGCCATCTCATTCCCCGAGTACTCACGCTCGGGAAGGACACATAAAGCCATGCCATTTCGTGAGTGCCCACGCTCGGGAAGGGCACATAAAGACATCTCATTCCCCCAGTGCTCACACTCGGGAAGGGCACATAAAGCCATCTCATTCCCCAAGTGCTCACACTCAGGAAGGGTACATAAAGCCATCATATTCTTTGAGTGCCCACGCTTAGGAAGGGTACATAAAGCCATCTCATTCTCCGAGTACTCACACTCGGGAAGGGCATGCTTAGTCATTTTGTTTCCCCAAGTGCTCACACTCGGAAAGGACATATGCAACCATCTTATTCCCTCGGGTACTTACACCCATAAAGGGTTCTCTAGCCATGGTCAAACAAGACCATGCAGGAAGAATACTTGGTGGGCCACATCGCATTTTTAACAAAAAGGCAACGGATATACTTCTTTCAGTTGAGGAATGAATACATGATTCCACCCAAAAGTCAAAACCCACTCAATCACCCTTGACGTTAGTGCCGACTTCTGCACTGACCCCCTGTCCTGCCGCGACGTCCTCTTCCTCTAACAGGGAGTAGTGTTTCAATAGGGATTGGCGCTTCAGCAGGGTCGCCTAAAGATGGAGCAAGGCCGGCCCCTTCCAACACATGAACGGAAATGAAGACGCCAATGTCGTGGGGGACATCTACGCGAAGGTCTTCCACCAGCCAGTTCCCTTCATCATAAAGCCCTTGGTAGAAGCCATTCAAAAGGGGATCGGCAACAAAATCCCTCTAAGTTGTGGGGAAAGGCCACTCCTCACCGGCCGAGCAGTCGACCCAAAAGAAAGCCTCTTTCCGTCCCTATGGAGGGAAGTCGAGAGGCACAAAGAGGGGCCTTTGGTCACCACGGCAGACAAACTAAAGGAAGCTACGCACGCCGGGGATCACATAGTGGCGGACAGTGGCAATATGAGAGAAGACGTTGGGCAAGGCCTCAGTATGGTCATAGAGTCGCATCAAAATGATGAAGACTATGGCCATACGTCAGGAATTCGGGAGGATCTGCGCAGGGGACACTACAAAAAATTGCAGCAACTCCACGACGAAGGCAAAGATCGGCAACTAGAAGCCAGCCTTGAACATGGCCTCCGTGGCCATAAAGGAGCCAGGACTACCCGAGTAGAGGCAGTCGCCGGTTGATGGCATGCGTAGCCCAAACTCGACAGAAATTCGGAACCTACCCCGTACTTGATCGAGCAAACCAACGTCGATCGTGGTAGCCCTGAGAGAGGCCTGATCCACTAACACTCTGCAGGCATAGCCTGAAACCATCGTAGCTAGATGACAGGAGGAGCTACGAGGAGGAAGATTACTCAGGTAATTACTGCTCAGCTCCTTCCCATGCTACCCTTTTTATGGGTAGGAAGCGGAGCGCCTCCTATCCATAACTACCCGATAGTAAAGGCAAAAAAGTTGTAACTGATCTTAACCAACTTCAAAAATGGAAAGAGTCAAACATATCCTCTGGAAGACGAAGTACGAGCAGCAAAACTTCATTATACTCAACCCGAATGACCAGTGGTGTAACTAAGGTATAGAATAAAGGCCCCGATGAGCCAGCAAAAAAAAAAAAAAAAGGAAAGGAAAGTGCTGGGCCTAAGGCGGACTGGCCGTCTCGTCCCCTAACAGGGCCCGAGTTACAAAAAGTGCTGGGCCAGCATGACTCAGATGGAGGGTTGTTTGAATATTTTCTTTGACAAGGCACCCCGAATGTCTTGTCAGTTTCAACTTTAGCCCGGTCGGGATCCGAGGAAGAATCTCAAGCGCTAGTGGGGGTCGTAGCAGCGGTCCTTAAACATCCAACAACGGGCTCATAGGAGTCAGTCGGGGAGCCAACAGCCCCAGAGGCCTCGCACCCCTCGGCACCTTCCCTTGATTCTTTGACGTTGGAGCGGTAGACGAAGTCATCCTGCTCCAATCGCGACAAGTTTTTAGCAACGGGCACAACTCCCTGACACGAGCAACTACCACCCGAAAATCGGTCGAGAACCTTGGCAGTACCCTTGTCATACCCAATGGTGTACTGCTCACGGCTGAACTCGATCTTCTCGTTGAGGAACTCGGGAGAAGATCTGAACCGAGTCAGGGTCTCGACGACTGCTGTCTCCAACGACCGAGCTTGGGCGCAGGTGATCTCGAGATCGTCCTCTACCTTCTTCTTGCGCTCCTCCGACTCGGCAACCTGGGCCAGGGTGACCTTGAGTTTGCCGCCGAAATCTTCCTTCGCCTTAGCCGCCTCCTCTAAGGCCCGCTGCATCTCAGCGCACTCTTCCTCTGCTTTTTGCCGATCATTCTCCATCTCGACGAGCCGCTTAGCGAGACAGTACGTTTGGTCGAGCAACTGCAGGCCAGACTGCAATGCCCGGATGGAGAGTTCCAAATTTTTCCTCCTCCCGCTCCCGTTCCATCGAGATGCGCGTGGCCAGGGCCAGATCATGCACCACGCCGCCATCGGTAAAGGTGCTTTCAGGATACACCCTCTACATGGGAGACTTGTTGGGATCCTGGTGGGGCGTGACGAACGTAGTGGAAGCAACAAGAAAATACCCGCCCGATGCCCGCAGATACGATTCGGAACGAAAACTAAAACCGAAAAACAGTTGCTGTGATCTCATCACCTTGAGTGGAATCGAATCCGCGATCATTTCTGTTCCGTCGAGGCGATGCCGCTAGCCGCACAAGCGTCCGGCCTCCAATTGTATCCACACGATCCTCCACGGTGGTTCATCCTCGATCCCTCGTCCAGATCAGCTCTCTCGCTGAAGAATGCTCGCCGCAACCATGTCTGGATCATTCGGACGAGAATTCACGACTCTCGAAAACGCGCGCGGCAGAGACGGTAAGTCTCCCGGCCCCTCGAACGGGGCGCCCAGAGGAGGAGGAGAGAGAGAGGGGGACGGCCAGCCTTGAGAGCTCCTAGAGCTTGGCCCAGAGTTTCTCAACAGTGCGTATATATATTAAGTTGGCGCAACTTTTCTCTAAAGTCTCCAAGTTAATATAAATCCCACTTAAGTACTACCGATTGAGAATCTGTTTGTGTGTGACCCTCTAGGCCCATTAACTAGTCTGATTTTCAGCCCGTTAAGTCCAATAACTAGTTATTGACTTATTGTGATTAATTAATATCTAGATATTAATTAATTACTTAACCGAATTAACATCTTATGTAAAATTCGGTCGGACTTCCGATCAAGTTGGGTGCCAAGCAACACCGCATGATCCCGGAAGGTAATGGGGTTCAGCAACCTACTCATGGAACATGTCCGTCTATAGTTACCGCGTGGCTGTAATCCTTCGTTTGCACAATGCTCTCAAGTTAACCTAGGGTATGGTCAATTGTCAAACCCTAGATGGTCAACTCACTTGAATCAGACTCCGTTGTACAATATCTGAAAACACCATTTTTGATATTGTGTCTGCTCTGATCAGAGACTTCTGTGGATCTATTCTAGAACATTCTCTCTCCAGTTACCTGAGAGTGAACGATCCTCTATTGAACACACAATCACCTTCGAAGGTCTTCTGCTGGACCCAATCCTTGACTATTAGAAATCCCATGGTTAGGGATTCGTAAGCTAAGGTCAAAGCCCAGAAGTCCACCGACAAGGTGTCTTTGGTGTCTCAAGTCCAAAGACCAACTACGCCACTGTGACGATGAATCAAGCCGATTGACAGTCAGGTAAATTACCATTTGCCGATTCATATCGGATCAGTTTAGTAAACTCATTCCCCAATAAGTACCTACAGGTTCACTATTGTGTCTCCACACATGTGACTAACAGGATCAGTCACCCTTATCATATGAGCTAGAATCACTTGTACTAGTCTTACCAGATGTTTGATGTCCTCTTCCAATATCCTACGACTATGAACAATTCATAATATGTGTTTATAGGTCATCGGTCTCATTATTATGATCTCATCATAATTCGATGACCGTTGCATACATTCATGGACTTCATTATGCGACTTAATAATAAACACGCCAATCTACATAATGAAATATATATGCCATTTATTATTGAATCAGATTGAAATAGGTGCCTCATGTTTTGCTTAAAGGCCACCTATATCTATCAAGGCTGCCACGACACCGGCTTCTCTGGAGGAGGAGAGCTCACTGGTGGCTCCGGTTCGATCAGGGCGTCCCTGATTACGACCCCCTTGAGAGGTTGGGGCGTCTCGGCTGTGACCGTTTTCTTGGCACAGAGCACAGGGGCTTTTCCCGTGTCCGTCCGGCATTTGCTTTAGCGGATGATGACACTCGCAGACACCTATGGTCTCTGTGGGGAGTCACCGGCAGCTCTCTTTTTTCGACGCATCTGCTCGAGATGGGCCGAGACATCCGCATCACCGGCCATGACCCGCGTCGGCGAAACACCCTTGGGGGCATCAAGGCAAGACGCATCGAGGCCGACGTCTAACACAAGAGCCTCAGCGGAAGGTGGCCCTGCATGCGCTCCTTTGTCAACCTCTGCCTAGTCCTGAGCTACAGAGGGTCTTCCTTCAATCTCCGCGTCCCTCTGAGCGGCCTCTTCCACGAGCAATGCCTGGACAATCGTCTCGGCTGAGAAGTTAGAGAAACCACAGTACCGTCAGAAAGTAGTAACATAAGCCAAGGCAGGCACTCACTCCTAGACTCCCGTGGAGCTAGGCCAGCCCTCAACTGTGCAATCTCGGAAACCTCGAGGTCCACGTCGTCCACGATCCCAGCCCGAAGAATCGCCCTCTTCTGCTCCACACTAGGAAGGATCCGACAAGGCAAAGGGTCCTCCCTCATAGGGTTAAAATTGAAGACCGAACAAAAGTCCCGAGGAAGAATGACTTTGGGATCTCGAGTGATGAAGAAGAAGTAGTTGTTCCATGCCTTGTGGCTTGAGGCGGAAGAACTCAACCGAAGAAACGAGTTATGAGGTTGGGCCTTCACGAAGAAGAACCCATCGTCGATCAAGGTGTGGGGAAGGTGTTGGAACATAAAACGGAATAGCACGATAGAAGGCTCGACATGCCACTCATGGTAGACAAGGAGGAAGGCATAAACATAAAACTAGATGTTCAACGTTAGCTGTAAGGACTGAGGTTTCGAATTCAGTTATCGGGTCGATTTTGGTGTCAGACCTCTTGGTTTGGGCCCTTGTGGGCCTAGTGCATGGCCTCTTAATCGCGTTGAAATGGCGAGACGCGCTTTTGAAAAGTGTCGGCCTTGGGGGACGCTATTTAGGAGCCATGCGGGGGCGCCGTGTGGCTGGCATTGGGGCACGAGTGTAGAGCCCCGGTCTTGTCGTCTGAATGGCGTCGTGCATGGCCGTCACCATTCAGATACCTTCTCTGAATGGCGACGTCCATGGCCAACACCATTCAGAGATCTGTGCATGTACGACCCCTATCTCGTCGTCTGAACCACATCCTCTGGGAACGACGCGATTTAACTTGGTGGTGTTGACGCCCCGAGCCCTCCCTCCTTTCTCTCCTTCTCACTCTCTCTCTTCCCTCTCTCCATCCCTTCCGTTTCCCTCTTCCTCCCCCTTCCCCTTCTTCCTCTTCCACCACTTCAACACCCCTCTACCTCCCACCACTTCCGTCACCATCTCTACCGCGGCACTTCACTCTCGAGACAGTGGCCGACATCCCGGCAGAGTTGCAGCGTCCACGGCGGTACCGGCGACGGCTTGCGGTGTGGTGGTTCAGCGGCAAGGAGTTAGGAGTGTTGGGTTTTCTCGGTTTCTCCGGATCGCTCACGCAGCGGAAAATAAAAATTTTACAGCGATCCGTTTCCCGTTTCGAAGAACTAAAATACAATAATCGGATTATCGAAGTTCTCACCGTGTGCGGATTCGAATCTGCAGCCGTTCGGTTCCGTCGGTGTGACACCGCAAGCCGCGCAAGCGCCCGGCCTCTAGCGAAGTCTACGCGATCCTCCCCGCGACGGATATCCTCGAGTTCGTCGTTCTTCGCAGCCCGCGAAGCCTCCGCTGGTCGCCGCAATGTTCGCCGCAATGCGCGGACGATTTCCCGTCGAACGGGATTCGGAGAAGCGGTGGAGCAGATCTGGATCTGCCTGGACTCCAGAGGAAGACAAAAAACGAGGAGGGGCGGCTAGGGTTAGCAGCTGCTTGGCCTGCTCAGCCCGTTCGCTATGTTTTATACTAACCGCGCGGTTTTTCACAAAAAACCCCCGGTTTGTATAAAACCCACTTATTTATCCATCGCCTTGAGAATCATTTGCGTGTGACCCTCTAGGCCCAAGTACCAGTCCAGTTAATGGCCCAGTAAGCCCAGTGACTCCTCACTGGCTTTATTAATTAATTAATAACCCTTTATTAATCAATTAATCAATCGAATTGATGTCGCACATCGAATTCGACCGGGCCTCCGATCACGTTGGGTGCCAAGCAACACCGCGTGAACCCGGAAGGTATTTGGGGTTAAGTAACCCACTCTTGGAACCTTTCCGTCGGCGGTTACCGCGTGGATATAATCCTTCATTCGTACAATGCTCTCGAGTCAACTCAGGGTATGGCGAGCTGTCAAACCCTAACCGGTCGACTCACTTGGATTGGATGCCGCTGATGAATATCGGAAAAATCCTTTTCCGATATTATCGTCCGCCCTGGCCAGGGACTTCCGCGCATCCTTTCCTAGAGCATTCTCTCTCTAAGTACCGAGAGCGAATGATTCCTTATTGACACACAATTCCCTTCGACAGTATTCCGCTGTACCCAATCCTTGGCGTATTAGAATCCCGTGGCTAGAGATTCGTAGACCAAGGTCAAAGTACAGAAGTTCACCGCCAAGGTGTCCTTGGTGTCTCAGGTCCGAGGACCATCCACGCAACTGCGACAATAGAATCAAGCTGGTTGACAGTGAGGTACAATACCATCCAGCGATTCAGTCGGATCAGTTCAGTGAACTCATTCTCCAATGAGCACCTACAGATTCGCCTAAGTGTCTCCACACAAATGACTTATGAGACCAGTCATCCTCATCATATGAGCAGGAGCAATCTGTACTAGTCTAACCGGATATCCGATGTCCTTCTCGGATATCCTCCGACTAGGAACGATTAAGAATATGTGTGTTTAAGTGATCAGTCTCATTAGTATGATCTCATCATAATCTGATCACCATAGCACATATTCACGGACTTCATTATGAAATGATAATTAACGCGATTTACACATAATGAATGTTATGCCATTTATTAATAATGAACGAGATTTACATTGTTAGATTGGCTTGTAGGCCACCTAAACTAACAAGGAGGAGTTCAAGTAACCGGTAGGGTGACGATCCTCGCATGTAGTTCGTTTGATTTAAATCATGATTTCCCACTTTGAAACATGCTATGGAGGTGTGAGGATTTTGGGTAGAATGAGCATGTTTAAGGAGGCTTTTGATAGAAATGGTCATTTTTATGAAATGGGGAACGGTGTGTTTTTAAGTCGGTTGGTTGGATTCTCCCCCACCTTTTCTATTTCGGCGCTTTAGGGCGATTTAGGGGAGGAAATCCCACGTTGTAGCTCGGGGGAGGCCAAAGGGAAGTTCTGGTTTCGGGCACTAAATGACATCGGGCTAGGGCGATGCCTTTTGCAAATGGTGTCGAGCATAGGTGACGTAATTTAGGCTCAGGTGCCAGAGAGCAGTTTGGTTTTCGGGCGTTAAATAGCGTCAAGACAAAGTGACGCCATTTAAATGGTGTCAACCATAGGCGACATGATTTAGGCCCAGGTCCCTCCTTTCCCGAGGCCAGTTTATGTGGGAACCAGTTTTAGGGCTTTGAATGACGTCAGCCATAAGCGACACGATTCAAGCCAGAGCCTCTTAATTTCATATAATTAACATGTGTGTATATTGTTAGGCAATCCTGTTAAATGCATGCTTAAAATCATACATTAAGGGCGGGGATTTCTATGTGATCAGAATCGCATTTTGTATGTTAATGCGATCGCAGATTTAGAACGGCTGTGGTTTGAGTTTGACACCTTGTGTCGGGGTGGAATTGACGCGGTGTCAGTGTGGCAGTGGCACTATATCGGTGTAAGAGTGGTACATGCGAGTGTGTCACTTGTGGCTAGGAGGAGGCAAAACTACTTGAGCTAGACAGACCGGAGTAGCCAGCGCGCTATCCGAGGGGTTGCTGTTCTGTCCCAGCGGGTCGGTGTTTTCCTGGTTGCCTTGGTAGTTACTGGCGTGTTTCTTATTGTGGAGCCGGTTTGGTGCTGCTAGAAATGTACATGTTCGTCATTGGGCTTGATGTAACCTGAGACGTCTAGGTTACGGTGTAGACCTTTTCGCCCCTTGGCCTAATAACCCGGGAGGTTAGGGTTACAGGTTGTCCCTATAACTTTGACTTGAGAAGGGTTTCGCCGGTCCCTAGGGCCCTCGTGTAGTGCCTAGGCCAGGCGTGGAGGGAAGTCCGGTTGATAGGACAGTGGTTTCGACTGCTTGTGTGCACACGTAACTGGGTGGTGGTGGTTCACTAGTCCCAGTTAGTCCTAGTTGGGCTCACTGCCTCACCCTACGGCATCCAGAGCTTGTAGGGGCGGTCAGGCGTGAGTGTTGGTTGTGTTGTGAGGCGTTGTTTGTACACGTTCGGCTATGTGGTTTATGTGTTTAGTCGGATCGTTGGTCATGGACTCCAATGTTGAGTTGGATTGCTTGAGTTGCTTTAGAACCGTCCCTGTTGCATTTACAAATGCATGTATTTCATATCTTGCAATGGAATTTGGGAATCTTTGGAGCTGTGGTTTCTTCTCGTTGACTTTCGCCGTTGGGGCTGTAGTTTTATTGCTTTCGTTTACAGCTTTCCTTTACTTATGTGGTTGCCTGGTAGTGTTTCCGAGAGGTGGGAATCGGGTGATCCCTACTGAGCCCAATTCTAGTGTGGCTCACTCCCTGTGGTTTCAGGTGTGGACCTCTCGGCAAGCGTTGGTGTGGGTTTCTTCTTGGTGTGCGGGCTAGCATCTATCTCGGTTCTGGAGTATGCCCCGATGTTGTTGTATCTTTTCTTTTGCCTATACATATTTAATTTATGTGGACCATGTAATTGTTGTTGGACTATATACGGACATTGATATTGTACTCCCTGCGCATTTGTACATTTCTCGTGGTTCGTGAGATTGTTATATTTAGCCATGTTTAACATTTACTTCTCCAGACGTGTTGTTGAGATTCGAGTGTGAACCCGAAGATAATGATCTGATACCCATTTGATAATTGAGTCCCCAATTATAGGGTGGCGGGTCATTACATCAGCTGTGGCGACGCCAGACGATACTGGACCAGGAGGCTACATACAAAACGAGGCACCGAGAGCCGGAATCCAGCCAAAAACATCTCCCGGCCTCAGAAGAAAGTCGGTCGTCGAGACCAACCGCAACAAGATGGTACCCATGGGGCACTTTGTATTCCTCCATCATCCACCTTAGCTCGTCTTGCTTGATTAGGCTACGACTATGATGAGCCACGGTGGGAGACCTCCTCCCGGAGTAGCCAGTAGAGCTACAGACTTCCTCGAAAGCCATTAAGAAGGTAGAGGGACAGTCGGTGCAAAAGGACAACCTACTAGGTGAAGCAGAAATGTGAGGAAGAGAAACCCTTGGGGAATCCGAGGAGTTAACAAAACCGGGGCTAAGTCGAACTCACTAGGGAAAACAGCTAAGCGCCGAACAACGCAAAGGACTCTCTCTCCACAGACTCAACAGGCGAAGAAGAATTCAATAGCAGGTGCAAAAAATAGTCTTGTCGCTCCTCCCGCCCTCCTAGATATATAGGGGGAGGGCAGCGATCATGTCCGCTCCGCTCCCGCTTAGGGCCTCGAGCGATGCCAAGACGGCCCGTCATTATGGCAGCCTGAGCAATCAACCCAAAGACGAAGAGACACCCCCCACAAGGAAGGCCTCTGGACGTCCAATCACGCATGAGGGAACACCATGTGGACAAACCGACTCCCTCAGGGACACCCAGGGGTCGCGAACGAGAAGCGATGCCATCATTCCCCATAAAGGGGCATCGTCTCATAATACAACCGATATCCCCGGGGATCACTCGGGACTACGAAGCAATGCAAGGCGGGTGTTCTGTCATATGATAGCCCGTGCCATGCATCTCATACTTGTTGGCGAAGACGACTTTTCGTGAGGCCTCCCGCACCATTTCACTCCTACATTCAAAATTCGAATAAGGGAGTGAGGGGGCCAATAACGAGGGGTGATCGGGTTCGGTCCAATCAAGCCCATTTAGCCCATGGACCCAAAGGCCTATGGCCCACCGAAGCTAGCGCAACGGGACATGTGGCTCACAATATCCTGACCCGCGTGATAGAGACAAGATTCCAGAACCACTAAGTCCAAATCTCTAGCCCTCGCGCCCGGTAGCCGCTATCGAAACCCCGAGGTAACGAAGGTTCCCCCTTGAGGGGCAACCCTTCGCGCCTCCACATCATCAGGCGGATCCTTTGAGTGCAACCGCCTACTTATAGCAGGTCCGCGCAGTCCACCCCCCATGACCGCAGGTGGATATTTCCTTGCTTATTATCCCACGATCTCTCTAATCAAGGTGATCAAATTGTGGGCAAATCGCCCCCTCGGAGGAAACCGTCCCTAGGATGCCTCGAGGGAGGAGAATTGTATAACCACCGGGCCTTCTCCGGTGCAAAGTATGCCATTCTGAACACTAAAAAATCCCTAGCAAGATCTCATCTTCTAGCACCTACTTGAGGCATCGGAAGGTTTTGCTCCCTAACAGACTAGGGGGCCCTTGACGCCTCTGCTCTCTTCTTGTAGGTTCTACTTTAAACGTTTTCATCTCAAACAAATTCTATCGGAGTAGCCGAGATCTTTGATCAGACCGTAGTCCGACCAATTTTCGACCCTTACACAGATGAATAGAGAAATGGATAAAGTTCGTTTTCTTAAGGGATATGAAAATGGATAACTTCATTCCTAAACCTGTTATTAGAAAAATGTAAATTCCCAAAAATTTTAGTAGCTATAAGAAAACGTCTAGAAATCTGCTATATTTTCAAAAATCAGCAACTAACTTATAGTATGTTTACTGAAGTATGTTTACTGAAATATCTATGAAATTTGGGTCAAAAGAAATAGGTTATTAACCTGCGTTGCATAGTCATATTTATTGAATAAATTGACTCAAAGTAGTTTTATGATTAAGCTAAAGATCTTGAGGATTCTTTTATATATCAATTTAACTCGATAAAACATCCTCAGAGGAAGTAAGCACAAACGTTATTTAGCCAGCTTTGTTAGATAACTGCAGATCCTTGTAACAAAGATCCTTATACCTCAATTGTCCTGACCCGTATAACGGGCACAATGTGCCACTGTACTATAGAAGCTTCAACATGATGCAATGTGCTAAGAGAATAATGCTTGCTGCGCCACACACGATGCAGTGTAGGGTCGTGCGAGTGTAAGATCTTATTTTTTACATTTTTTTTATTATCCGATGAAAGACCAGACTGTGCAAGAATATCTAATTCGATAAGTTTTAAAAAATACAAAATAAAGTTACATCATTCGTTGTCATCCAATCAAAGAGATCAAACAATAGCGCTGATATGACGCATCTTGCCGACACAATACAACAAGTGTTACTCGTGCTAAGAAAGCATGGTAAATGGTAGGTAAGGTCAGTTCGGTTTTACATGACAAGGTCACAAGATAGGAAGCGAGGCATCTGCTGGATCTAACCAAGTCCATCATATGTGGAGGAGGCACTAATGTTGAGTTTCTGCGTTCAAGTCCCGAAACAGCACCTATGATAACTTTCACGTCTTCAAATTTAATAATTTTAGTTTTAAAAAATTAAAATAAATTGATTGAATTTATAATGTCCCAAGCATTTTGGTAAAGAAGACTCCTTCCTCTTATAGAATTTCTGCGGTGGGCCAACTACAGGAGGATGTTTGGGCGGGACAGCACCGAGCATTCCAGAAGGCAGCGCAGCAGATACCGACAAAACTTTTAAAATCTGTTAAGCAAGTACTCGAACGTTGGAAAGCAACGGTCGAATTCCAGAGAGGGGCCATGTTCCAGAAGAGCGACCCATATATTTATTAGGGAAGAGCTTTTGGTTCCGCAGAAGAGCAGGCATCCGCCCCAACTCTTGATTAACATATCCAGAGAGCTCTGCGCAAGAAAGCAAAAGAAGAAGATTCTTTCCACACACATCCTTGGGCCATTATCACCACCACCACCACCACCATCACCTTCTCCTTCACATTGGCTTCTCTCTGAGACCAACCTCCACCAGCCCCCCTTTCCATATATCTATCCCTCTCTAGCCACCTCTATCTCTGTCTACCTCACTGAGAAGAAAGAAAGGAGTAATTTTTCATCTGGGTCTTTGTTACCCTTCAGTTTCCTGAGTCTGTAGACGGAGGGGAGGTGATGGGGTTTGTGGTGGTCATCTCTTTGCCTCTGATCCTCTTCGCCGTGCTGCTCGGCTTCGGCTGCTTCTTCTTCGGAAAGACAAAGGGGCGGCAGGAGGCGCTCGCTGGGAGGGGTTGCCAGGTTTACGGCACACCAACGACACCACCAGGGGCGGCCGGCGGGATGTCGCCGGTACATGTGAAGAAAGAGGGGCCAGATAATGTGTGAGGTCTCTCAGGAGCTCTGGCCGCTGTGGTTTTCCTTTCTTGCTTGGTGTTATACTCCTTTTTGGAATATCGAGAGCTTCAATTGGTTTTGGAGTGAGTATGGATTGGTCTTGGGAGTGTAAATTAGACATTTCAGAATGATTTGAAATGTGTTTGGCTGGTTCTTGTTTGTATGTATTGTATGTGTAAGGTCTAATTTATGTGGAGCATTTGTAAGTGGGGTACTTGTGTAAAAAATAAGAAATTATAGTCTTCTTTTGATTTGAGTTTTTCTTCTTCTTCTTCTTTTTGACAGGGTCTTTTGATGAGAGTTTCACGTTGGGACAGTATCCTATATGTTGTATTTGGATACTATATTAGTTAATTCTCTTTAAAATTGGGAGGCTCAGATCCAGGTCCCCTCATTCTCTTTAAAAGTGGGAATGTGCTCTAACTTGTTTTGCCTAATTCACTCGCATGACTGTTGTATATCTCCAGATCGATGTCCGTCAATGGAGCTGCAATGGCTACAGTATGCTCAAAGCAAGCAATAGAAACTAAACTAAACTGAAAGTAAACTAAATAAAGATCCAGACAAGATGAAAACTAGAGACGGCAAAGGTACAAAAGATTGATAGAGTTACAATAGAAACTGAAGCAGTTCTATGAAATTTTAGAATGTGCTCTGTAATCCAAGTCAGTCAGGAAGTCTACAGTTCCTGTCATCTTGTTCATATAGGAAACAGAATCTGGTAGGATATAAACACTATCCCCATTGTGGCATTTTCACAAACAAGTAGTGCACACCCCAGTTGGTCAGTAAGAAGTGTCCATGACGCCGAGGAACCCAAGACACTATCCCCATTGTGGCATTTTCCAGGCAGGGTCTCCTTCTTACCAGAGGAGAAAGCAAAACAAACGCTCTCTCTCTCTCTCTCTCTCTCACACACACACACACACACAGATGCCATAGATGTTGCCGGCGACGACCATGAAGGATCATAAGCTCATATGAACAAATTAGGCAATCGAAACACCCATATCCTTTGTTGATGACAACAATGCATTAACAACAAACAATTCAGGTGTCCGGCAGGCTACAGAGTTGCTCTACCAGACACCTCTGCAACGCTACAAATCCATTTACATCATAGGTAATAGCTAGCAACAAGAACATCACAAAACGCAGCTGCTGGGAGGGCAGCTGGTATGCGTATCTGGGCATGGAGAGCAAGCAGTACATGAAGAGAGGGCAACATGAGCAGCTAGCCATCTGATCTCCCACCACCCATTCGAATCACCGTCCCTCCAGAGGGAAGAAGGTAGCCCTGAACTCCTCTTCTAGGTAGCACTGCAGAGCACAATCTATCAACTCTATGTCCTCCCAAGTCAGCTCCCTCTCTCCTCCAAGGACGTTCCCATCCAGATCAAGAAAGCCGGCCTCCGGCAGCTTCGTATCAACTCTCGTAGCATCTTGAGCAGCAGCAGCAGCGACATCGGCAGCAGTCTCTGTGGTGGAGGCATCACCACCACTCGTCCCACAAGGAGAAGAAGCCTCTTCCACTGGTTGGGAGGCCGAAGCGGAACAAGAAGAAGACGACGACTCCATGGCCGGCACAGCGCCGTCGTCGTCGTCGTCGTCTTCGTCGGTGCTGATCCAGCCGTAGCTTGGTTCTCTGTGCAGCAGCTTCGTGCGGCCGGCGTCGCAGTAGCCGCTGCTCCTGGTGCAGGGCGAGCCGCACCGCGGGCACCGCAGCCGCGGACGCTGCAATTGGGACTTCTGCCTCCGCCGCCGCCGCTTCGACGGCCGGGCGTCACCAGAGATCCCCACATTGTGGGCAGAGGCAGTGCAAGAACAGGCGCTAGGGGCTGGAGATTGGAGACTGGGGAGAAGGGCCGGGTGGTTGGGCCGGGTGGTGGCGCCTCCTCCGTAGTAGCAGAAACCGGTGTCCGGCGAGCGGCAGCGCGGGCAGGAGGGGTGCATGATGGTGGTGGTGGTGGAGAAGGAGGAGGAGAAGGAGGACTGGGCGTCCATGGCGGTGTGCATCCAAGAAGCGTGCGCAAGGGGGCCTCTCTGTTCTTATATTGGGGATGCCCGATTCCGCCTCGAAGTAGAAGTCGGACTCGAAAAGGAAGGGGTGGGGTGTGGGCCCCAGCCTTGGCCCC
This sequence comes from Zantedeschia hybrid cultivar, assembly GCA_030544215.1. Lineage (NCBI taxonomy): Eukaryota > Viridiplantae > Streptophyta > Magnoliopsida > Alismatales > Araceae > Zantedeschia > Zantedeschia hybrid cultivar. The sequence goes on from JARZZO010000012.1 coordinate 55,730,236, forward strand.
ATCCCAAGCCCCGACCCAGCCAAGAGATTCGAGAAGCCAGACGGCCCAGACCCGGCCCACGGAAGGAGCTATTCGAGACCTGACTGGCTGGATAGGGTAATGCTTCCAGCAAGTTAAAAATAAAATAAAATAATTTTTAGGTCGGATTCAATGTGCCATACCTATCTATATAATGTGATGTTTAATCGGACGATCTAAAACTTTTTAAAAAAACAAAAACTGTTATTAGGCTTAGACAATTAAGGTATTTTTTAAGTTTAATTTTTTATTTTTTAGATTTTTTTTAGATCGAGCATTACACTGCATGAATGAAGTAGGGAACATGAGATCCGACCTAAAAAAATAAGAAAAGCTTTTTTTAACTTGCTGCAATGGCCTCCATTACAGCATGAAGGACATTGTAGTGAGTATTACTCCAATGGATATTATAAGTGGCCCTCTGCCTAGTGTAGTACAGATCTGGATCACTCTTCATAAATATTAGAATTTGACCACACTTTTTTATCTTATGCATGAATAATTTATAATTTGTTGAAAGAATTTTTAAAATATTCCATAAATTTAATCATCATCATTTACTCTTCGAAAAATTCATTCATTATCTTTTTAATATTTATATCATATTTAAAACATATTTTCTAAACTTAACAGCATGTTTGGTTACATTATAATTTTCTATATACTTGTGTTACAAAAACTTATGATGAAGAGGTATCTATGATAATTTTTAAAATTATAAAATATCTAATAATCATGTTTCAAAAAAAAAAATATGAGGATTTATTTATTAGCACTTTCAAATTAGGTAGTATGATATTTTTGAACACAAAACTATCATAATCATATTTCTTCTAACACCCGTGGACATGAAACAATGATACCTCCATCTTAACAAACAAATATCATATTGTGTGTGGACATGTTGGATGGCAGTCAAAAGTGCAACTACAAAAGTCTAGTGACATTTCTCACCTAAACCAAGTTGGTTTTGTCCTACAACTCAATCCTCCTGCAAACCCCACTATCAGCTATTTATACATCCCAATAAATTTAGTGATAATTAATTAATTAACAAATATTATTTTCAACTTATAGTAAGAATATTACAATTAACTTAGTTTGACATACATAAACACATTTCGATAAATGCTTCTATTAAAACACTTGTAACTAGAGTGCATCATGAAAGCACTTCTAAGTGATTTTATTTGAGAAGGACAACTAGTCGCTCCATGAGTAGTTCTATGCATTGGGCGAGACTTCAATCTCTATACATATTCTTATATCCGATCTTCAATCCACAATCTCAACATATTTGTAGACATTGAGAAAGTAGATCATTAATAAAAGAATCAACGTACGATGATGTAAGGATTGAGGTTTCGGATCCGATTATTGGGTCAGTTTCGAGGTCGGATCCCTTGGTTTGGGTCCTTGTGGAGTTAGAACTTGTGTTCTTTATCGCGTCTCGCAAGCTCGACGCGGTTCAAACGGCGTTCGTCGAGGTGGACGTGTTTTAGGCTGTGCCACATAGGCTGGCTTTGGGCCGCGAGAGTGCGGCCCCGGTCTTATCGTCTGAATGGCGTCTTGCATGGACGACGCCATTTAGAGTACGACCATGCTATGTCAGTGTACGACCCGGACTTGTCGTCTGAATGATGTCGGGCTTGGACGACGCGTTTTACCCAGTTTCTGTTTGACCCTGCGAACCCTCCCTCCTTTCCTCTCTCTCTCATCTCTTCTCTCCGGCCTCCAGCAACTCCTTTCCCCCTCTCCTTCCCCCCTCTCCTTCCTTTCCTCTCCCCATTCCTCATTTCTCTCCACTTCATCAACCTCCTAACTTCCTCCACTACTACCACCACTTCCTCCGTAGCGTATTTCTCTCCGGACAGCGGCTGACGTCTCGGTAGAGTAACGGCATCTACGGTGATACCGGCGGCGGCGTGTGATGAGGCGGGTCGGCGACTTGGAGTTCGGAGGAGTTCGAGTAACCGGTAAGGTGACGATCTCCGTTATATTTTGTTTAAAACTATGTTTTTTCCCGCTTTTGGAGCATGTTTAAGAGATCTTTGGGGCGAAAATGTTAACCTTGTAAATGAGGAATGAAGGACTTTTAATAGGTATTTCGATTTTCCTCCTCCTCCCCATTTGTGTTATGTTTTTATGTGATTTGGAGAGAAATCCCATTTTTTTAACTCGGGGAAGGCCAGCAGGGGAACCTGTTGGCGAACGCTAAATGGCGTCTTGGGACAGTGACGCCTTTTTTGAATGGCGTCTGCCCCCAACGACGCGATTTAGCCCGGTTCACCCCGAAGCGTGATTCTGTTTCTGTCGTTAATAGGTGACTAGGAACAGCGACGCCTTTTAAAAGGTGACTACATTGCACGACGCGATTTAGGCTATATTCTGTGGCCCATTTTCACATGAACCAGTTTAGGAGTCTTGAATGACGTCGGCCTTGAGCAATACGATTCAAGACAGAATCTCATTAATTCCTTCAATTAACATGTGTTTACATTAATAGATAGTTGGTTAATTGCATGTTTGAGATCATACTTGAGAACGATGATTTCTACGTGATCGGATCGCACCGTGTTGCGTTTTATGCGATCGTGGACCTAGAGTGACAGTTGTTAGCGCTTAGGCACCCTGTGTTGGTGTGGGAGTAACACGACGCCGGTGTGGGAGTGGTGGGGTGACGCCTAGAAAGAGGGTCACCTGGTGTACCCCGGGGTATAGCTAGTACCGGTGTGGGAGTGGTACATTCAGAGTGTCACTCGTGCTGGGGGAAGCAGAACTACCTTGAGCCAGGTCAGGCCGGAGTAGCCAGTGTACTATCCGAGGGGTTGTTGTTTGGTCTCAGCGGGTCGGTGTTTTCCGCGTTCGGCCGTGTGACTTGTGTGTTTAGTTGAGACGCTAGTTGTAAACTCCGTAGTAATGTGGTTTCAGAATCGTGCATGTTATTGTTATAAATGCCTATGTTTTATATCGAAATCTAAGAATTGTGTTACCGCTTTATTTAGTTAAATTGCCTATATTTGTGTATTGCACTTGTGGGTGTGTGTGTGGGTAATGGGGATCGAAGGATCCCTATTGAGTCTTTTTTGATAAGACTCACCCCCTGCGGTTTTCAGATGAGGGTTCCAAACAGGTGTAGCGAGGAGAGTGCTAGGTTGCGCGCCAGCAACCGCTGTTCCGGGGTATGCTCCGATGTAGTTGTTATTTCATTTTCTGGCCTGTACGCTTAATTATTTCTTTTATGTTGGAGTATGTAATTAATTGTTGAGTCAAGTCGAATTGTAATAATTTTTAATTTCTACACTTCCTTTACAATTCGATGTGATGTAGATGTTTAGCTTAGTTTATCATTTATTTCTCAGACTTATCAAGATCTTGGTTTGGCTCCAAATTTAATGATTCGGTACTCATTTAGTAATCGGATCTCCGATTATAGGGTGGCGAGTCGTTACAGATGATGTCTGCTAACAAGTGATTAAAGACAACAATCATCTTGACATTTATAGATAATATGTTAAAGGTTTATCTTGATGAAGACAAGATTTGAATCAGAATCAACATCAATTAAAAAGGCAATGTTAAAGGCTACCAACTGAAAGAAACGGTTGCCATACAAGCTAATCATAATTATTTTGATGAGACTATTATTTATACATTCTACAAATATTTTACAATGACCGAATCCAACCGTTGTGAAGTATTCTCTAATTTAAGTCAAGCATGTGTAGTTTTTCTCCAAAAGAAGTCTTACAAGTTATTAATCCAAATTTCATATATATGGCCCAGTAGTTTTTTCATTGTCCAACATGAGGCCAATCTAGCTCATTCATGTCCCAGCCCCCCAGACAAAGTGGTAGCTCTACACAGTGGTCGCTCTATGCCACTTCACCTCATGGATAGCCATTTTCTATGGGTAGCCCTCTCGTCTTGCCCGACTCGTAATAGGGTCACTACAGCTCCACCAGCTTTCTTGTGATTTGTCCTCAAACTAGTCTACATTGTACTATATAGAGCCTACTCTTGTGATGTATCGTCTACTTTGGCCAAGTCCGTACGATTTTATCTCGAAAGACATCTCATAAGTTCTAGATTCAAATGCTACATACATAATCCAATAACTTTTTCGTTTTTTGATGTGAGACTAATTCAGTTTATTCCTGCCCCAGTCAAATCCCACAGATATGGCCCAGTAACTTTTTTCATTTTTCAATATAGGATTAATTTAGTTCATTCCTATCCTAGCCCCCTAACACAGTGGTAGCTTCACGCCATGATGGCTCTATGCTGCTTCACCTCATAGATAACTCTTTCCTACAGGTAGCCCTCTCTTCTTGTCTAGCTTGTGATTGGGTCACTACACTATTATGTTAGTCTTAGGTGGCCTACAAGCCAATATGACTTTGTAATCTCGTTCATTTGTTAATAAAATGACATTATATTTATTATGTCTAATGCGTGTTATTATCGTCTCATAATGAAGTCCGTGAATGTATGCGATAGTGATCAGATTATGATGAGATCATACTAGTGAGACTAATCAGTTAAACACATATATTCTTAATAGTTCATAGTCGGAGGATATCCGAGAAGGACATCGGATATCCGGATAGATTAGTACAGATTCTTCCCGCTCATAAGATGAGGGTGACTGATCTCATAGTCACTTGTGTGGAGACACTAGGGTGAATCTGTAGGTACTCATTAGAGAATGAGTTCACTGAACTGATCCGACTAAATCGCTAGATGGTATTGTACCTCATTGTCAACCAGCTTGATTCTATTGTCGCAGTTGCGTGGATGGTCCTCGGACCTGAGACACCAAGGACACCTTGTCGGTGGACTTATGTGTTTTGACCTTGGTTTATGAATCTCTAACTACGAGATTCTAAACAGCCAAGGATCGAGTACAGTGGAATATCTCGCTCTCGGTATTTAGAGAGAGAATGCTCTAGGAAGGATGCGCAGAAGTCCCTGGCCAGGGCGGACGATAATATCGGGAAAAGAGTTTTTCGATATTATACGGTAGCATCCAATCCAAGTGAGTCGATCGATTAAGGTTTGACAGTATACTATACCCTGAGTTGACTCGAGAGCATTGTACGAATGAAAGATTATATCCACACGGTAACTGTCGGCGGAAAGGTTCCAAGAGTGGGTTACTTAACCCCGATACCTTCCGGGTTCACGCAATGTTGCTTGGCACTCAACGTGATTGGAGGCCCGATCGAATTCGATGTGCAACATTAATTCAATTGATTAATTAATTAATATGAGTTATTAATTGATTAATCAGGCTATTGAGGAATCACTGGGCTAATTGGGCCGTTAACCGGACTGGTTATTGGGCCTAGAGGGTCACACACAAATGATTCTCAAGGCGATTGATAAATAAGTGGGCTTTATATAAACCGCGGGTTTTTATGAAAAATCGTGCGGTTGATATAAAATATAGTGAACGGGCTGAGTAGGATAGGTTGCTGCTAACCCTAGCCACCCCTTCCTCTCTTCCTCTCTCTCTCTCTAGTGCCCCAGACGAGTCGGAATCCCCGGATCTGCTCCGCCACTTCTCTGATTCCCGTTCGACGGAAAATCGTCCGCGCGATGCGGCGAACAGTAGAGGCTTCGTGGACTGCGAAGAACGAGGAACGTGAGGATATCTGTCGCGATGAGGATCACGTGGACTCCGCTAAAAGTCGGGCGCTTGCGCGGCTTGCGGTGTCACACCGACGGAACCGATCGATTGCGGATTCGAATCTGCGCACGGTAAGAACCAATTATTCGATAATCTGATTTTAGTATTTTTGAAACGGAAAACGGATCGCCGTTTTAATTTTATATTCCGCTACGTGAGCGATCCGGAGAAACACGAGAACCCAACACATTAGTCGAATGAAAGGTGGGCAAAACCCCTGAATCATCACATTAAACATATATCTAGACTGTGTTATGCATCTAATAACCTATAACAACATCTTTCAATTGGACCCATAAATCCAACCAACTATTTGACCACCATTTGGTTTCAACAAGATATGACAATGGTTGCTTCAGGAGCAATGACAACATCTACAGGTTCGGAAGGAACAAAAAGAGAACCAGTAAGATGACTATGGGCCTGTGACAAGCTCTAGCTAGGTTTTGTAGTAGTACACATATGGTATTGTTTACTGAAACAAAGCAAGTAGATGAGCTCCCAAACCTCTTTGCCAGAAACTGCAACTTAACACCACTACTTGGTGGCAAAGTGACTTCTTCACCTAATTCTCCCTTTCGCCTATCACTAGTTTCTATGGAGTTGTTTAGCTTTCTTTGGTTGAAGAGGTATCCCATATAGAGAAGTACTCAGTAAAATGGACCTATTCCAACGTATATGGTTCCTTGCAACTCATCAATTGCCTACATGATAATGTTAGAAATCAAAGTATTGTCATTTGCATATCTATTGCTTCGGTCTACCTTCAAATCTCTGAACCAAATTGCCCACATTCCTTTAACATCAATTAGCCAGCCTTAAAACCCTTAAATCAGGCTATTAGCACCTAATTAAGTAAGCCAAATTAAGAAATAAGGTCTCATCTCAATTTTTTATACGGTAATTCAAATAAGGTGAAATTTAGACCATTAGAAAGTCTCTTAAGTTCACAACAAATTCATATTTATCACTTCTTATAGTCATCCACAAGACAGGTGAAAATGTCAAAATTATAGATTGGTCAATTTTGACAGAGTTTACAATAATTATGAAAATGCCACCCAGAATTCAATTAAAAAATGGAAAGTAGACGACTCCCAATCCCATTAAGAAATTATCTTAGCACTCCTCCAAATTTTCTTAGGATACTATTGGACCTACTAGCAATCGTCTTCTTCTTCTTTTTTTGTGGGGGTGGGGGGTGGGGGAAGGGGTGTCACTAATATGTTACCATTCATTAAAGCCTAGAACGAAAGACTATAGGAGTGGATGGGAACACACAAAAACCATCAACAATAGAGATAGGAGGGAGTACACTGAGCATCCATCAGGGTAAGGCTAGGTGATGCACAATGCTAACAACAACAACACAGTATAAGGAGGTGCATCAGAGAGCCGAAGGAGAACCGGATCTTGCTCAAGGTAACCAGGTCATCCACCTCAAAGAGGTTGATAGGGGAAGCCAGAAGATGCTACAACTCCATATGAGCAACCAAAGCAGTGAAGAGCTCGGAGACATGCACCTGTTGAGGATGCATGGATTATGCCAGAGAACTTGAGCTCCATTGTTTTTTGTTTTTTTTGAACGTTGAGCTCAAGGCTCGTTTCATTCCTTGCTTTCTTCAAGTACAATTTGGTGAATAGATTGTGGGCATTGCCCAACCCCCCATCTGAGAACAGAGTTGGTTTTCTTAGCAAAATCTGCTAAAGTGTGGGTTGTTCTGTTGGCCCGGTTTTCTTAGTAAAATCTGCTAAAGTGTGGGTTGTTTTGTTGGCCCCCCTGGGTACATAATTAACTTTGATTCGTCTGTTAGCTCTAACAATGGCTCCACTGTTAAACTCCAAGATCCCAACATAGGATCGATGTGGAGGAATCCAAATCACCCTAGAAAATTAGATTAACCAATGAGCGCTCCAACAGTTGTTGGATCTAGACAAAATAAGAAAGCAACACAAATTGAGGAGGAAACTGCACGAAGAAAGAAGGAGGAGTTGGAAGAGAAGGGGATGTAAGACTACTATGCCGAGAGGCCTATGCTACCAAGGTCAAAATTTCTAGGGAAACCCACTGATAGGGAGCCAAAAGAACCAAAAAGGGGTGTTGGATTCCCAAAACAAAAGATAGATGCAGAAGGGGGGGAGGGGGAGGAACGGTGTGCACAGCGGATGGGGGAGGGTGGGGCAAGGTTATGGAGAGTGAAGCAGTAAAGTGGAGGAGATGATGGCGGAGATGAAACGAAGGAGAAGGGTAGAAGGGCAGCGGTCATTAGTTGGAGGTGGGCTATGGGATGAAAGAAACTAGAGATTGGGTTGTGTGGAGGGGGAACCAACATCGAGGGTTAGGATAAAGAGGGCAGTGGCGGAGGTGTAGGGGTATGGTAAGGAAGAAAAAGAGAGGAGAGGGGAAGAGAGAACCTAGAAAGAGGGGGGGGGAGCACCTGGAGGGAACTCCCCCCCTCCCCCACCGGTCCGCTGGAGAGCGGCGACTGTTTCGCTGGATGTTCCATGATCTTCTATCGAGGTTGGCAGGGGGGTAGGCAAGTGGTAGCCCCCATGTTAGGGTTTGATCCGATAGGCTATACCAGTACTCATGTAGGATTCTTGATGTGTCACCATAAGGGAAGGTGAAATGCACCTTGCCCATGATCTACTAGTAATCGTACATATATGATTTTGGTGACTTGAAAAAGTTAACAAATAAAATCTATCTTTGACCCTCTCTTTTTTTTCTTTTCAAGGCATCCCTTCATTGTTCATTTAGGGGAGGGATTAGAACGTGAGGAATACTCTCATAATAAGTTGTATTCCTCCAAAGTATATGAAACATTAAGGACAACATGAAAAGGTCACCATCAAAAGTCTATTATGATGGACATTTAAATACGCACATGAAAACGCTTCAATAAAAGGATAGGCACATAAAGAACCTAGCCTTAATTATATGTTTTAATTTTACAACCTATGATTACTAAGTGTCTTTCATAAGTAATCTAAATTATTTAGATCACTAAAATTAATTAAGGATTAAAGAAAAATGATGAATTGGCAAAGTCCCATTATTAGTAGTAGTATTAATGTCCATATTTATAATTTAAGTTTTGAGCATGAGAACTCTAAATTCATCTTGCTAACATTATAAAATAGGGAATAGGAAAATTTTCCAAAAAAAGACACAAAACTCACCAAAACACGTGCTTAACAATCGAGCAGCACAGTATGAATCAATTGAAATGAAGAAGAGAATAGAAATCAAACAAGTTTAAGCCTATGATTGCAAGTAGCCTTGACCTCCTCTTCTTGAGTAGCCTACTAAAGCCTTTTAGAATGCAATTGGAAGCTTGAGAGGCCACGGAAGAGTGAATCTTGAATCAAGAGCTTTAGTTACTAGTTTGAAATAATCAAATTTTTATAATTAATAAAGTTTAGGAAGATCTATTTGTAAAATGATTGAGGGTGTATTGGTGTAACGACCCGCCACCCTATAATCGGGGATCCGATTACTAAATGGGTACCGAATCATTAATTTGGGACCAAACCAGGATCTAGTAAGTCTGGGAAATAAATAATAAACTAAGCTAAACATTCACATCGCATTGAATTGAAATGAAAGTGCAGGAAATTAAAATTATTACAATGCGACTCAATTACAGCAAATAATTACATACTCCAGCTGAAAGGAAATAATTAAGCATACAGGCCAGAAATAAATAACAACTACATCGGGGCATACCCCGGAACAACTGCCGAAGACGCGCAACACACGGCCGCACACGCCGCTCTAAGTCTGCTGGGAGTCCTCACCTGAAAACTGCAGGGGTGAGTCTCAAGAACAAGACTCAGTAGGGATCCTTCGATCCCCACTGCCCACGCACACACCCACAAGTGTAAAGTACAGCCAACGGTGAAGTAATCGGTGTAGTAGCAGGTACAAATCCTAATTCTCTACGTGAGAATACATGCAATCACAGTTATGTTAATCATGCACATTCTAAACCAGCCGTTAGAAAACCTACAACCGTCATCTCGATAGAACTCGCCGACCGTGCAAACAACGATGGGAAAACCTCGACCCGCTAAGACCAAGGAGTAGTCCCTCGGATAGCACGCTCGCTACTCCGGCCCAACTGGCTCAGGTGACTACCCCTTCCCCCAGCTTGAGTGACTCTCCGAATGTACCACTCCGACACCGGTACTAGCTGACCCCGGGGTTCACCAGGTGACCCTCTCTCACTAGGCGTCACCCCGCCCACGCCCCCACCGGCGCTGTGCTCACGCCCCCACCAGCACAGGGTGATAAAGTGCTACAATGTCACTCCAGGTCCACAGTAACTGAAAACCCAACATAGTGCGATCCGGTCACGTGAAAAGCCCGCAATCGCATAACCCACATAGAATCATCCGATCATGAGGAATCCATCTCTATCAGGTGCACTAAAACAAGTGTTAACCATCTATCTAGCAGTATGAACACGTTTTACTGGCATGCTTTAATGAGATTCTGTCTTGAATCGCGTCGACCAAGGTCGACGCCATTCAAGCTCCAAATACAGGTTTATATAAGTCAGTCTTCAGAATCTGGCCTTAAAAGGCGTCGACCCCCATGGTCGCCTTTTAAAAGGCGTCGACATCCTCAGACGCCATTCAACACCGAAATCCGGAATTCCCAAGGCCTTATCCCAGGGATTTCTGCGGTAAAACGCGTCATGGGTGCCCGACGCCGTTCAAAAACGCGTCGCTTACCCATGACGTCTTTTAGCCACAGAAACCTCAACCTGGCAGACTGTCTGACAGTCAATTCCTGTCTAAAAGGCGTCGTGATGGCCCGACGCCCTTCAAAAAGGCGTCGTCCATGCACGACGTCTTTCAGTCCCAGGAACCAGGGACGCCCCAAACCCGAGGGCTCCCTTTCCAACCCCAAACAAACCCAAAAATCATCAAATTGGAGGGTAAACGAAGAGCAAGACATTTCAAAGGCAAACACCCCCATAGAGATCCTAAACATGTTCATTCTAACCCCCAAAACCGGAGATCTACCACATGCATATCGAGGAAAACATGATTTTAAACACAAAGTCACGGGGAACGTCACCCTACCGGACACTCGAACTCCTCCAAGCTCCACGCCGTTCACCCTTCTCGCCCCACGCCGCCGCCGGTACCGCCGTGTCGTCCTAGTTCCACCGTGACGTCGGCCGCCGTCCGGGGAGTAGAACGCCGCAGTGGAAGTGGAGGTGGTAGTGGTATGAGTTAGGTAGAGGATGGAGTGGAGGGAGAGGCGAAATGGTGGGAGGAAAAGAAGGAGGAGGAGGTGGTCGCCGCCGGTCGCCGGAGGAGGAGGAGAGAAGGAGAGTAGGAGAAAATGAGGGAAAGGAGGAGGGCTCGCGGGGTTAACCAGGAATTGGCTAAAACGCGTCGACATCTACGGACGCCAATCAGGTGATGTGACGGCCGCTCTGACAAGATTCTGAAACGCGTCGTCCTACACAGACGCCATTCAGACAACTTGTCAGGGCCGTACTCTGACACACCCAGAGTCGCAGTCTGAAAGGCGTCGTCCTACTCAGACGCCGTTCAGACGACCTGACAGGGCCGTACACTCGCGGCCCAAGGCCAACCCCCCCGCGGCACCCACGTGGCAGCACCTGAAATGCGTCTGCCAAGGTGGACGCCGTTTAAAACGCGTCGCCAGGTCCTGACGCGATTCAACTCAGAACTACCGCCCCCCACAAGGGTTAGAACAACAAGATCTGACCCGAAGACCGGATCCGAAAGTCTCGGTCATTACAATCTCCCCCCCTTAAAAGAATTTCGCCCTCGAAATTGACTGCTAGAATTCAACTAGGTCAAAACAAGGATACAAGTTTACATTAAAACTCACGAGAATAGGTAAGGGAACTGCTCCCGCATCTCGTCTTCTCGCTCCCAGGTTGCCTCACCTTCGGAGCGGTACTGCCAAATCACTTTGACCAGCGGTACAACCTTGTTCCGCAAGACCTGCTCTCTGCGATCCTCAATACGAACTGGGCATTCTGGAAATGACAGGTCCTCAGCGACCTCCAACTCTGAAAAGTCTAACACATGGGACGGATCCTGAACATACTTCCTCAACAAGGACACATGGAACACATCGTGCACTCCTGCCAGATTGGGTGGCAAGGCCAACTGATACGCGGTTTCCCCGATTCGAGCAAGAATGGGAAAAGGTCCAATATAACGCGGACTCAGCTTGCTTCGCTTCCCGAATCTCATCACACCCTTGGAGGGTGAGACTCGGAGAAACACGTGGTCCCCAACCTCAAACTCAAGTGGTCTCCGTCGGATGTCGGCATAACTCTTCTGTCTACACTGAGCTGCGGTCAACCTCTGCTGAACTGTCCTGGCGACCTCAGCACATTGCTGTACCAACTCAGGTCCTGCAATCTGTCTCTCACCGATCTCAAACCAACACACCGGTGATCGACATGGCCGCCCATATAGAGCCTCATAAGGCGCCATGCCGATGCTAGAATGGTAGCTGTTGTTGTAGGCAAATTCCACAGTGGACAAATGCTGTTCCCACGAACCCCCCCAGTCTAGGCAACACGCCCTAAGCATATCCTCCAAGGTCCGAATAGTCCTCTCCGACTGTCCGTCAGTCTCGGGATGGTAGGCGGAGCTGAAAGCCAACTGAGTGCCCAATGCCTGCTGAAAGCTCTTCCAGAATCTGGAAGTAAACCTTGGATCTCGATCCGATACAATAGACAAAGGCACCCCGTGCAGAGAGATGATCCGGTCTACAAATAACTTTGCCAGTTTGCCGACCGACCAGTCCTTCCTAATGGCTAGGAAGTGTGCCGACTTGGTCAGCCGATCAACGATGACCCAGATGGCATCTCTTCTGCTAGGGGATGCGGGCAATCCCATCACAAAGTCCATCGTCACATGCTCCCATTTCCACTCAGGAATCGGCAAAGGTTGCAGCAACCCTCCAGGTCTCTGATGCTCGGCCTTGACCTGCTGACAAGTCATGCATCTGGCTACATACTCAGCCACATCTCTCTTCATACCGGGCCACCAGAAGTGCCTCCTCAAACAGTGATACATCTTTGTTGCCCCGGGATGCACTGCATACCTCGATCGGTGCGCCTCATCAAGAACACATTTGCGCACATCTTCCTCAGTCGGAACATAGAGCCTGCCTCTGAATCTGACGGTACCATCATCCCATAACTCAACCTCAGACCTCTGGAGAATCTGGGGTAACTCCGCATCTGCCCTCTGAGCCTCAATCACAGCATGGTACACAGCCGGTCTCACAGTCAAGCTGACAAGTACTGCTCTATCTTCTTCACGTGGAACCCTAAAGGAGGATTCCACCACCTGCTCAAATAATTTCCACTCCCGCACCATAAGATATGACATGACCGTCTTCCGACTCAAAGCGTCTGCTACCACATTCACCTTGCCCGGATGATAGGAAAGGTCAAAGTCATAATCTTTAATAAACTCCATCCACCTTCGCTGCCTCAGGTTCAGGTCTCTCTGTGTGAACACATATTTCAAACTCTTGTGATCTGTAAAAACCTGAAATTTCTCCCCATACAAGTAATGCCTCCAGATCTTCAGTGCAAACACCACAGCTGCAAGCTCCAAATCATGAGTAGGATAGTTTTCTTCATGCCTCTTCAGCTGTCGAGAAGCATAAGCAACTACCCTGCCATGCTGCATAAGGACTGCTCCCAATCCTCGACGGGACGCATCCGAGTAAACCACAAATCCACCCGACCCAGATGGAAGCACTAGCACTGGGGCAGACGTGAGACGAGTTTTTAGCTCAATAAAACTCTGCTCACAATCCTCAGTCCACACGAAACGGACTCCCTTTCGAGTCAGCCTCGACAAGGGGGCCGTTATCGAAGAAAATCCCTGAACGAACCGTCTGTAATATCCGGCAAGCCCCAGAAAGCTCCTGATCTCGGTCACTGAAGTCGGCCTGTTCCAGTCCATCACTGCCTCTATCTTCGCTGGGTCTACTGCGATACCTTCACCAGAAATAACGTGCCCAAGGAAGTGTACCTCGTTCAGCCAAAATTCACATTTGCTGAACTTGGCATAAAGCTGATGCTCCCTCAGAACCTGCAACACTGCCCGAAGATGAGCAGCGTGCTCTTCCTCAGAAGAAGAATAGATCAGGATGTCATCAACAAACACAACCACAAACTGGTCTAGGTAGGTCCTGAAGACTCGGTTCATCAGATCTATAAAAGCCGCCGGAGCATTGGTTAAGCCAAAGGGCATAACCAGAAACTCATAGTGCCCATACCGAGTCCTGAACGCTGTCTTACTAACATCCACATCTCTGATCCTCATCTGATAGTATCCAGATCTCAGATCGATCTTGGAAAACACCCTCGCGGTCTGCAGCTGATCCATCAAGTCATCGATTCTAGGAAGCGGGTACTTGTTCTTTATCGTCACCTGGTTCAGCTGCCTATAATCGATGCACAATCTCAAAGACCCATCCTTCTTCCTGACAAACAGAACTGGAGCACCCCATGGAGATGTACTAGGACGAATAAAACCCTTGTTTAGCAACTCCTGCAACTGCGCCTTCAGCTCAGCGAGTTCGGCTGGCGCCATCCGGTACGGGGCCTTAGACAAGGGCGCCGTACCTGGTGCAAGCTCGATAGAGAACTCAACCTCACGCTGTGGAGGAAGGCCAGGCAGCTCTTCCGGAAACACATCGATGAAGTCACACACAACAGGTACCTCCTCAGGGCTGCGACTAACTCGGACATCGGAGACAACTACAGAGGCAAGGAAAGCCTCACAGCCACCATCAAGCAACCTCCGTGCCTTAAAGGCAGAAATAAGAATACCTCGGGAAGAAAGCCTAATACCTTGGAAGAAGAAGGTCGGGATGTCCGGAATGGAGAATCGCACCCTCTTCCTGTGGCAGTCCACCTCTGCATAAAAGGCTTCCAACCAATCCATGCCCAGGATGACATCAAAGTCTCGAATGGCAAGCACAACCAACTGGGCAGGTAGCACATGTCCCTCAATGGTCAAGGGGACATTCCTCAAGCAGTTATAAGATATCATATAGTCTCCAGAAGGAACTTCCACCATCAAACCATCAGATAATTCAACAATAGGCGCAGAAAGGATATCTAAGAACTGCTCAGAAATAAAAGAATGCGAAGCACCCGAATCAATCAACACATGTGCAGAGTTCCCAAGGACAGAAAGTGTACCTTCCACCAAGTTGGACGCGCGAGCCTCCCTCCTGGTGATAGCTAACACTCTCCCCTGGGTCCTCGGCTTCTTCTGCTCTCCTGAACCATGTCCCTGACCATACCCCTGCGGGCACTGCCTCGCCAAGTGGCCCTGCTGGCCGCACGCGAAACATCTCCTGGGAAGAGTGGGACACTGAGTCCCACCATGGGTACCACCACACTGCTGACATACTGCCGGAAGCCTCTGAGCTGGCTCCTGCTGCGCACTGGACACTGTCTGACTCTGCTGCCCCTGTCTGGGCCGGCTGCTGCCGCTGCTACCGCTACTGCTGCCACCACCCCTGAAGAATCTCCTGAATCAGGAGCCGAGAGAAGATGATCCCGATCCAACTGAAGGAGCCGGTGCCGCTGCTTTACCCCTGCCCCGAGATGTCCCCTTGACAGTCTGTCCTCTCTCCCGGGCCGACTGGATCTGCTGAGCCTCCACAGCTGCTGCACTCCTAACTGCTGACGCCAAGTCTGTACAACAATGGGACGCCACGAAGTTCCTCAAACTGAGCCTAAGCCCATCCACAAACCTTTCCGTGCGACGCTCCTCGTCCTGAGATACGAAAGGTACGAACCTCCCCAGCGAAACAAACTTCGCCTCGTACTCAAGCACCGTCATACTCCCCTGCGTCAGATCCATAAATTCCCTCTCCTTGGCTCGCTGGACATGTCTAGGGAAATATTGTGCGTTGAACTCTTTGACAAAGGTCTCCCAAGATATTTCCCTAAGACTCCTGTCTCCATAGGACAAACTCTTCAAGGTGGTCCACCAGTCGTAGGCGCTATCCTTCAGCATGAAGGTAGCTAACGGGGTCCGCTCTACTGCAGCACAATCCATGGTGTCAAAGGTCTTCTCTATCTCTCTAAGCCAATGGATGGCCTCGTCAGGGTCGGGACGACCGGTGAAGTGAGGTGGCCTCAACTTCAAGAACCTCTCCAGTGTAGCTGTGGTCCCTCCCCGAGTACTAGAACCCTCGCTAGGATCTCGTGTCTGATACCTAGCCATAGTATCCATCATGGCTTCCATAAACTGCTCAACACTCGGTCTCCCAGCCTCGGACCCACTAGGGACATCTCCCTGCTCTCGGATAACTGGCATCCTCCTTCTGGGAGCCATCTACTCGCCTACAATTACAAAATCAAAAAGTTCTAATTAGAATCCTAAAACCTATGCTACCGACGTGCCTGTACGGGATAATGTATTTATTTGCCGAATTTACAACATTTAACCTAGTTATTTATTTATGTGCCAGACCGTATGCTCTGATACCAACTGTAACGACCCGCCACCCTATAATCGGGGATCCGATTACTAAATGGGTACCGAATCATTAATTTGGGACCAAACCAGGATCTAGTAAGTCTGGGAAATAAATAATAAACTAAGCTAAACATTCACATCGCATTGAATTGAAATGAAAGTGCAGGAAATTAAAATTATTACAATGCGACTCAATTACAGCAAATAATTACATACTCCAGCTGAAAGGAAATAATTAAGCATACAGGCCAGAAATAAATAACAACTACATCGGGGCATACCCCGGAACAACTGCCGAAGAAGCGCAACACACGGCCGCACACGCCGCTCTAAGTCTGCTGGGAGTCCTCACCTGAAAACTGCAGGGGTGAGTCTCAAGAACAAGACTCAGTAGGGATCCTTCGATCCCCACTGCCCACGCACACACCCACAAGTGTAAAGTACAGCCAACGGTGAAGTAATCGGTGTAGTAGCAGGTACAAATCCTAATTCTCTACGTGAGAATACATGCAATCACAGTTATGTTAATCATGCACATTCTAAACCAGCCGTTAGAAAACCTACAACCGTCATCTCGATAGAACTCGCCGACCGTGCAAACAACGGTGGGAAAACCTCGACCCGCTGAGACCAAGGAGTAGTCCCTCGGATAGCACGCTCGCTACTCCGGCCCAACTGGCTCAGGTGACTACCCCTTCCCCCAGCTTGAGTGACTCTCCGAATGTACCACTCCGACACCGGTACTAGCTGACCCCGGGGTTCACCAGGTGACCCTCTCTCACTAGGCGTCACCCCGCCCACGCCCCCACCGGCGCTGTGCTCACGCCCCCACCAGCACAGGGTGATAAAGTGCTACAATGTCACTCCAGGTCCACAGTAACTGAAAACCCAACATAGTGCGATCCGGTCACGTGAAAAGCCCGCAATCGCATAACCCACATAGAATCATCCGATCATGAGGAATCCATCTCTATCAGGTGCACTAAAACAAGTGTTAACCATCTATCTAGCAGTATGAACACGTTTTACTGGCATGCTTTAATGAGATTCTGTCTTGAATCGCGTCGACCAAGGTCGACGCCATTCAAGCTCCAAATACAGGTTTATATAAGTCAGTCTTCAGAATCTGGCCTTAAAAGGCGTCGACCCCCATGGTCGCCTTTTAAAAGGCGTCGACATCCTCAGACGCCATTCAACACCGAAATCCGGAATTCCCAAGGCCTTATCCCAGGGATTTCTGCGGTAAAACGCGTCATGGGTGCCCGACGCCGTTCAAAAACGCGTCGCTTACCCATGACGTCTTTTAGCCACAGAAACCTCAACCTGGCAGACTGTCTGACAGTCAATTCCTGTCTAAAAGGCGTCGTGATGGCCCGACGCCCTTCAAAAAGGCGTCGTCCATGCACGACGTCTTTCAGTCCCAGGAACCAGGGACGCCCCAAACCCGAGGGCTCCCTTTCCAACCCCAAACAAACCCAAAAATCATCAAATTGGAGGGTAAACGAAGAGCAAGACATTTCAAAGGCAAACACCCCCATAGAGATCCTAAACATGCTCATTCTAACCCCCAAAACCGGAGATCTACCACATGCATATCGAGGAAAACATGATTTTAAATACAAAGTCACGGGGAACGTCACCCTACCGGACACTCGAACTCCTCCAAGCTCCACGCCGTTCACCCTTCTCGCCCCACGCCGCCGCCGGTACCGCCGTGTCGTCCTAGTTCCACCGTGACGTCGGCCGCCGTCCGGGGAGTAGAACGCCGCAGTGGAAGTGGAGGTGGTAGTGGTATGAGTTAGGTAGAGGATGGAGTGGAGGGAGAGGCGAAATGGTGGGAGGAAAAGAAGGAGGAGGAGGTGGTCGCCGCCGGTCGCCGGAGGAGGAGGAGAGAAGGAGAGTAGGAGAAAATGAGGGAAAGGAGGAGGGCTCGCGGGGTTAACCAGGAATTGGCTAAAACGCGTCGACATCTACGGACGCCAATCAGGTGATGTGACGGCCGCTCTGACAAGATTCTGAAACGCGTCGTCCTACACAGACGCCATTCAAACAACTTGTCAGGGCCGTACCCTGACACACCCAGAGTCGCAGTCTGAAAGGCGTCGTCCTACTCAGACGCCGTTCAGACGACCTGACAGGGCCGTACACTCGCGGCCCAAGGCCAACCCCCCCGCGGCACCCACGTGGCAGCACCTGAAATGCGTCTGCCAAGGTGGACGCCGTTTAAAACGCGTCGCCAGGTCCTGACGCGATTCAACTCAGAACTACCGCCCCCCACAAGGGTTAGAACAACAAGATCTGACCCGAAGACCGGATCTGAAAGTCTCGGTCATTACAATTGGATAATATATCTTCAAAGAAATATGACTTTTGCTCAATGTAGATATAAACTTTAAGAGGGGTGCTTCTTTTAGATATTTTAAATTTACAATGCCCTTATTAGATATTTTGAAGAATTTGTGTACTTTTGAATAATTCTTCCGATAAAATATTATTCTCATAATTCTTATATCTTTTTTTTTATATATATGAAATTTCAAGCAAAAGAATGTAATATTCTCAACTAAAGATGAAAAATCAAACAAAAGAATTGATCTCCAAAAATATAACTTTGATTTCCAATCTACGCATTTTTTAAACACTCAAGGTAATTTTTCAAGAAATATGCTTTTACTTGTGCAAAACACTACGTAAAACTTAAACTACTTCATAAAAAATATGATAGTTTGCATATGAAAAATTAACCCCTATTGTTTCCTGAGAACATATTTAAAATGATGATTTGATCTTGTCAAAATGCCTAAATTAGTGACAGCTCGTGATTCACGTACTGTTAGAAATTATGAGTTTTCATTGCATATTCACTTTAGAAATTCATTAAATGTATGTAAATTGAGAAAAATATGAAAACAAATTATAGATCACGAAAGATAATTTTATATATTTAGACAAATTCAAATAAGTCATTTCAAGTGAGTTATATGTATTTTGACTTGTGGGTTTCTTTGTACGTTAAAGTATCCACTTTAATGATGTATGGAATAAGATAGTCTTCAATTTTATTTTATGACAACTATTTACTAAAAACTTCTATAATATTATATTTCACATACGTAAAAGACAATACCATCTTAAAGAAATTCATAGACAATCCTCTAGTGTCTATTTGAATAAGGTCATTATGTGGCACGAGTGCAAAGGATGAAATTTAAGAGTTAAGATCTTAGCACCATTACTTCCTCTAGTAAATTTTCACAACATGAGATATGATATGATTTAATGTAATAAGCACATAATTTAGTTTGATTAGTCTATAACTCCACATATGATTTGAGATATAAATCAAACAAAATAAGAATATACTTAACTTGATTGTAGTCCTGTAAGATACGTGTACATGCTTATATGATATGGTTCAAACCTCTTCATGTGTTAGTGATAAATGATTCACATACTAGACATACGTATGTAAGTATGAAACACAAGCTTTATTATGAAAGTATGTGCGTGAAAGTGAAACTATAAAATTATATGATTATCAGTTTTAAAATTTTCTGGAAAAAACTTTTGCACAGTATGATTTGACACTATGGCAATGCTTTCATATCCTTTTTGTCCCATGCTATACATTTAGAGAATTGCCATTTCTTTCCATTATATGTATATTATTTTTAGGATGCTATTATATGATAAATTGTGTGCAAAAGTCGGATGCCTAATGGGTTCACTTTCTTCGTGAACATTTTACAAGTTATTCAACTATAGATATGCAAATTAAGTTGAGTGACGGGATAAAATCATTTGCCAAGGCAAGTTCATATAGTATCAAAGTCTAAAAATGAACTTTGATTGAAGAAAGTCTCAAAACTCCATATAACGTTTATAATGATCTTGGACATTACTCTTTCAAACAAAATTTTTGGATACGACACCCTACCTCCTTCATTTGGATTTTCACATTTGATATGTTTCATATATTTTTATTTGAAACTAACTAATTTGAGATGAAATTAAAATGTAGCATGGTAGAATGGTTTCAAAACAAGGAACTAGAACAATTTGAGAGAGTAGTACTATAATCAATCAAGTTCATCCTCAAGATAGAAAGTCAAGTAAAAAGTCTAAAAGAATATAGTTAGAATGAGAATTTGACAAATAAGAGTACATAGTAGAACATGAAATGCCCATGTTTTCTTAAGATAGAGTAATTAGGTTAACTGTATATGGCAATGGATGATGCTATGGTTAGTTATTGTAGCTACATATTATATATAAGTTACAAGTATTGTATAACTAATTAATCCATCTACACTAGAGTAATACTTTTCCAGTCACACCGCACAACTTTCTGCGGTTGGACCACGTGACCAACTTGACTAGTTGGACGAACTGACATTGCCACTCTCATAATATTTCGATTGATAAATATTATTTTCGATTAACAAATATATATTTTGATTAACAAATATAGTTTCGATTGACAAATACATATCTCGATTGACAAAATACAGTTTTCGATTAACAAATATAATTTTCAATTGACAAATACAATTTTCAAAATATGTATTTGTCAATCAAAATCTATACTTGTCAATCGAAAACTGCATTTGTCAATCGAAAATTGTATTTGTCAATCAAAAACTGTATTTGTTAATCAAAAATTATATTTGCCAATCGAAAACGATATTTGTTAGTCGAAAGATTATGGGAGTGACTATGTCAGCTCGCCCAACTGACTAAGTTGGCCACCTGATCCAACCGGAGATAATTGTGCAGTATAACTAGACTTGCTGCACAACCTAATTGTGCAGTAAGTATTACTCTCTACAATAACTGGATGACATTTGCAAGACTTGAATCTTAGAAGGTACATTGTAATTACATATTTTTGGAATGTCTATTTGTAACCAGATGATTCTAAAGAAACCTACAACTATAAGAGTGGCTAGTTTTAGGGATTATCTTTTTTACATCAATATATATTTTTTTAACATCAAGACAATTGCCATTAACGCAGAATGCCATTATCAAAGTGTGGCAAACTCAAAGAAATAACAATTTAAAATGGTATTTTCCACAATTTGCCGTACAAGGTCAGGAAAATCATAAAGGACATGATTCTTTACAATTAAGAAAAACTTTGGCTAATATGCCAAATTGCCAATATGCCAAACTAGTAGTGAAAACATTTCTCCGTTACCTTTTTTTCTTGGGATTGCCACAAAATCTAAAAGTAAGAGGATAATTTATGTGGGAATGACACCTATCACATTGTCAAATGTTTAGCTTTTATGAGAGTCTAGAAACTTGATATCTGCTGTTCCTATTCGTTTATACTAATCCTATTTTCGTTTCTCTCACAGTCTGAGACCTTAAAAATCTTAACTACGAGTGCAAACAAATGCCCCTCTTAACATCTATGAATCGGGCTTGGTCCAGCCCAGCGGGAGGGGAACTAATTTAACCCGGCCCAAACCCAAGCCAAGGCCGCAGGCCCAAATCAAAGGCCAGGTTAACTAAGCTCCAGCATGAGCATAGAAGGCCCGCCAAGCCCATGACAGTCCTCTTCACCTTCCTCGACCTAGTCAGCTGTAGGTCCCCACCCACCACCACCCAACCAGCTGCTGCCACCACTTCCCCAGCAAAGCACCCCCGCTGCCACCACACCCCCAGCGAAGCACCGGCACCCACATTCCGGCGCCGCCACTCCTCTGGCACAGAATAAGTGGCCCATCGCCGCTGCTCTTCCAACACAGCACAAACGACCCAGCGTGGCCACTCCTCCGGCACAGCACCCATGACCTCTCCGCCACAGCACCAACGCCCAGAGCCGCCCCTCCTCCGGTACCGCACGCACCCCATGCCCCAGTGCCACCACTCCGGCACGGTGCCACATCCTTATTCAGCCAGTCTGTACGACAGGTAACGGAGGAGCACAGCACGGCAGCTGTTATCACACGGCGGTTGGGTGCCCGCTGCCATTGCCATCGCCACCACAGTCGTTTCCCTATGATTTAGGCAGGGCACCGTCTGGCCCTCCCGCCAACACCGTCATCCGACACCACAAATGGGATTGGCACCGTTTAGTCCCCCAGAATGGTAGATGAAAAGGAGAGGATTCAGGTGAGGAAGAGGCATAGTTCCGGGGGAGGAGTTATACAGGCCGATGGGACACTAATTTATGGGCCTTATAGTGGGCTTGGCGCTGATTCACAGGCTCAGGCGCGGCCCATGACAAGAGCCCAATTGCAACAAATCTCGGTTCTTTGACAATCACAGCATGATTCAAGCGGTTTCCAGACAGCCATAGGAAAGGCAGTGCAGGGAGACGACTAAAAGTCCAAAAGAATTTTGAAACACCCTGGCATTAGAAGAAGGAAAAAAAAAAAGAGGGACATTGATGTAAAGTAAATATTATTTCCATTCACCAAGGACGGATTCCTTTTGGATCCTACTACAATGTCTGGATGAGGGGGGAATCTATAAAGGGGTCTCTTACCTCCTAAGAGCTCAAAATTTCCCAAGCAGTGCATCTACTGAAGCAAAATCTTGTCTTACGAGTTCTACTAGCCTTCAGAGCTCACATGGACTTAATCAGGATTGGCGTACATTCTTCCTCACAAAAAGACTGCCGTGGATGGCAAATGAAATGAAATATCAGAAGTTCATACCTTTTTCAAATGTACATGCAAATGAAGAGCAACCTTCGTCAAGGAATTTATTCGCTAATTAATGAAACCAGATTCCACTCAAAGGTTCATGCTTTCCAAGTCTAAACACTAAAAATGCATACTTCATTAGAAAAACATATATGGTAATTGTGTATTGAAGAATGCAAATCACCTTTCGAACAGTAAGTGTGGCTGCTAAAAGCATTTCAGAGTAAACAATAAAAGGAATTGAAATAGTTAGAAAACATAATGGATTATTCAATTATCTAGCACCTCAAAATTCACAGATGTCCAACAAGCCAGCATGATCACACAACTGGTAACATAACAAAACTGACAAACCCGATATCTTCATAGGCCATGGAAGGCTGCCCATGCAGAAGGATGATTAAATTATTATTCCACATGAAGGGAAAAGCAACCTTTTCTTGATGACTACTTTGCTGTTTTAGCAAACAAGTTAACAGCAAAATAGTCAAGATGACATTTTGGTGTTGAAAAATTGGGGATTTCAAGCAGGAAAGCTGAAAACCCAAACTGCAGAGGCCGTAGTAAGCTTCACACAAATGACCAACTAAAGAATAATTTACCTAGGTAGCATGTAATGGATTACAGTCTTAATCTACTCATCTGAAGAAACAAGAAGAGGAAACTAAAGGAAGAAGAAAATGGAAAGAGAAAGGAAGCATATTCCCGCATCTTGTCTATGGAAAAACAAAGGGCATATCCCTCATCTTGTCTGGGAAGGGGAACAGAGAAGCCCAGAAGCATCTGCCCCAACAACCGCTATCTCACAAACTGCACATAGCTGCCCTTCCATTGCTGGCACAAAGCGTGCCCCACAGTAAGGGCAGGACACATCCTTCTGCCCCCGGTATACAGGCACAAACGTCGCACCACAAACCACAAAAGGATTCCTGAAATCATAGTTTAGCTGAGTGGAATCCTGCTTATCACCGCAAGCCTGGAGAACTTGTCTTGCTTGCTTTGCATGCACCTCACTAGTTGGGTTGGTGTCCAATAACATCCTTGCAAAATTGGCAGCTGTACTGAAGTTACCACCCTTGAAGCAAACTCTCATGGCACTGATTAGAACAAGCCTCAAATGACCCTTCTGCAATTTGCAGTTGGTGAAGTATGCTGCCAACTCTTGCTGGCGGATCAAGTTATCTTTAGTCTCCTTTCTCTTTACCTCCATCTTTAAGCCAAGCACATACTCCCTTGCTATCTCTATCAGCTCCTTCACTTCGTCAACCTCCCTTCTCTGCTCTACAACAATGAGAGGAATTGTATGCAGTATATTCAGGAACAATCGCAAGGCCTCAGGGAACTTCCCCTCTGTGGTAGCCTTGTAAGCAAGTTTGAGCTTCTCCTCCAGCTGAGAGAACTTAAACACAAGTGCTGGAGGACCTCTCACATTAGGACTGGCAGACTCACTCCAACCTTTCTCAACAGCAAGAGATATCACTGGTGCCAAAGCAAATGCACGCAAACATGAGTGGCTGCCCATGTGCAAATCCATGAATAATGACTTTAGTGGTGCAAAGTTCTTTATTCCCAGTTGACGGCTTAGCAAACGCATTGCAGTATCGAAATTCCCAGCTGCCGCATGCTCACCAGCCAGGGATGATTTCTGAATCCATATCTGGCTCACCGGCATGCCAGGGGTCGGAGCAACAAACAATGAACTGCGAGAAACAACTGCAGCCTTTGGAGTATCAACATCAGGTGGGAGTTCAAGATCTTCCATCTCCCATCCTCCTTCCTCGTCATTCTCTTCATTCACTTCACCCTCAATATCTTCTGCTCCAATATCACCATTCTGCAATGCACGTTCAACATCAACAATGTCCAAATCTTCATCACCCCAATCTGCAGCAGTAGCCTCTTCATCTTCATCATGGGCAGACCTTCCCACACTATCCAGACCACCTTCAAAGATACCCCTCATGACTCGCAATAGTGGCCAGTCCCCACCGCAAACAAGAGGAGGAGGTGGGAGCAGCAGACTCGGAACCTTTGCCTGGGGTACAGCAGGAACATTATCTCCCAGCTCAACTGCAAGTCTATCAGCAACATCTGTGAGCCCGTGAATAGAAGCAGTGACATATGCAAGGGGCAATTGGCCAGCATTCTCCAGAATCTTGAGACGTTCCTGTATATCACCCAAATACAATGCATTGTGGAACTGGCCCATCACATCATTCTTAATCTCAGCTATTCTCAACATCTTAGAGAGCTTTTCCGTGTTCCCTGTTATGAGATAGAGAAAGGATAACCTTTCAAAGTTCTTAGTCCTCTGATATGCATATTCTACGATGCTTGTATTCCCCTGCCGAAGGGCCTCAATTCCAAGCTTGTACCAGTAGTCCTTTTCATCAATCTCCTTTGCAGAAGCAACAGCTATCTGGATGTTGCCGCTCTCAAGGGCCAAGTTGAATCTAGTCCTTTCATCTTTGACAAAATGCAAAGCAACTTCAGGGAACCCCTTCTGTTGAAGATAAGCAATCACTGCCTGCCCACAAAGCTGTGAGTTCTTGATCATACTCATGACCTGGTCATACCTCTTCCTCATGAGGGACAGTTTGAAAATGTATTCCGTGGCATCAATTGTTATAACACGGTTCTTTCCATCCCTATCCAGGCAATAAATATTATTACCAGACACCTTTGTTATGTATATTGGAACATCCAGAGTTCTGATAATTCCACTATCACCATTTGGAAGACAATATTTAATGTGATTCAGAGTAGTATAAATGAAAACACCATTGTCATCCCAGGCACCACTTTTCACACGGATTGTCTCATGAAGAGTACATCGGTGAACAAGCTTTTTGCTGGCAATCACAATTGCATGTTTGCTAAGCAAAGCAACAGCCTCCATGTCACTTGACCAAACCACATACTTAACAGAAGGAGCCTGGAGCTCCCCAAGAACAATCTTCTGCTGGAGATCAAAAATGACAACTCTATCCTCAGCCCTGCACAACACATTCCCTGTCCCGGCATAAAAGATTGCATCAGTGGCAATTGGAAGAGTACTCTTCTTTATTATTTCATTCTTCAAATTTTTCACCACGGCTTGGTTACTTGTCTTGTCAAGCACTACAAACCTATTTCGAGCCACAAAAACAGCTGAAGCACCTGGCCCTTTCCTTGCATCTTGCACAGAATCACTCCTTCCAATAACATCTTTGGATATAACATAGAGCTCATAAGACCCACCATCTGCATCGGAACAGATCAGAACTGCATTCTCAGTAGGACTATAGGATAATGTTTTAGGGCCCTGATTTAAGCTGACTGAACCAGGCCTTCGTACAGGAATCACTTGGTTATCTTTTTGAGATGAGAACTCATAAAAGCGAAGGAAACGATCTTTGACATAGTATAAAGAATCTCCACTCACTGAGAATGCAGGTCGTTCTCTCTCCAACTTAAAAACAATCATACCACTGTCATGGCCGGCTGCCAGAAGATTCATCTCAGGGTGTGCTGCAAGAATCCAGAAGCGGTCATGCTCACGACGAAAGGTCTGAACCCCAGTGCGTTTTGTAACATCCCAGACTCGAATGCTTTTGTCCTCTGAATTTGAAACTATGATATCCTGCTTAGCATGGAACATTACACAGGATACATTATTCATATGCCCCCTCAGTGTGTCCACTTCCCAAGCTTTTGTGTCTGCAGAAAAAGTAAAAAAGACAGATAGAATCACTTCCAAAATGATCTTCTACTTCATGATTAAAAACAATGCTTTCAATTCACATCAATTGGCATGGGCATGACTATTTACTTTTGCCTGATACAGAATATAACTTTCTTGTCAAACAGGATATTTGCTTTGTATGTGAAGAAATGGATAAAAACAAGGGAAAATTACTGAAACGAGCACAAAAACTTCCAAGATATCCAGTAGGGGCACTACAACATCAAAATATCTAAAAGGGGCACTATAACTTACTGAGAAGTGCACAAAAACTTTCGAAATATCCAGTGGGGGCACTATCGCTTCAAGATATCTAAAAAGGGCACCCTTCCTAAAGTTTACATCTATTTGGGACAAAAGCTATATTTCTTCTAACATAGTACCCAAGATACCCTCAATCACTTTAATAGATTGTCCTAAATTTTGCTAATTATAAAAGTTTGCACTCTCAAACTAATGACCAAAAATTGATTTATGAATAATTATTAGTATGATTATGCTTATTTTGTTCATGGAATAAAATTCAAAATTAACGTTATTGCATGTTTTTTTACATGCTTGTCCCTTTACTAATCATAAAATTTTAGAAGCCTCTTCTCAATTTTAATTTTTGAAGGAATGAATTTTCTTGCTAGTTTATAATATTTTTAGATATTTTTTATCAAAGATACGGAAGTGATATTATGTAGACCTAGATTAGGACAATTTATACGTAAAACAATTGAGGGTATTTTGGGCAGTATCTTAGAGAAAATATGACTTGTCCCATTAGGAAATGAATTTTAGAAGGAGTGTCCCTTTCAGACATTTTGAACTTATATCGCCCCTATTGGATACTTTGAAACTTTTTGTGCCCTTTTTAGTAACTTTCTCTTAAAATAATCCAAATTAAAGTGGCTAACACAAAAAGGGTCCCCTTGCCTATGAGATGGGCAGTTTTATACTAGCTATTTGGCTCTCTCTTTTCTTTTCCTTTTTTTTAACTTTGTGAGAACCATGTTGTGACTCAACCAGTTAACAAGAAGGGCAATGGCATGGGTTCATTGAGTTAGTGCATGTGCAATAAATGAAACGAGGGATTCAGAATGACAATGAAATTAGCAAGGCAATAAGAAACATGCTATTATATGATTGAAGTCAGTGATGTGGAGATGGGAACCTCTTATGCTGAGATCCTATCAAAATGATATATTCAAGAAAGTGCTTATATTGAACACATTAAATTCACCTTATAACATGAAAAAAACAAATAACACAATTGGTGTAATTCAACTGAGCAATGATGATATCCTGCAGAAAAATGGTTGACAAAGTGTGATATATGCTGCAATTCTTACAACACTGAATGCAAAAACCTAGATCATGTTATGTCCAAAGTTGTTAACAATCAGTGTCTGAAAATGAGCATACCAAAATGGATATGCCGCAGCTTAGTACTCCATCTGCAATATAGAGGCGCTTTGTTATCATTGAAAAGTAAACAGCACATTGTCTCATCACTGACTGCCTTAAAGTATGGAAAATGGAAAAAAGACAACATATTTTCAAGGGGAAAAATGGTCAACACAAAGAAAATCAAGACATTGGTCAGCTCTAGCAAGGAGATCCAAATGAACTATGGATGTATACCAAACCAGCATGTATACTTGGGACTGTGCATCAGTTTTTGCCAGGAGGTTTCTGTATATTTTGAAATAAATGCATTGCTAACATCAATGTGAATGGAGAATTCTAAGCCTATGCTAAACAGAAACCTACTTTTGCTTGGATCATGCCATTTCTTCCTCTTTTATTCCTTTCTTTACCTTTCATCCTCATAAAGCACCTTGCCTCGGTTCACATGTATATGGATTTACTTCGGAAACAATATAGAGAAAAGGCAAACTCTATTAATGAAGTACCTACAAATATACCATGATGCCCTACAATGTATTTGCATATCTATAAATTGAGCCCTCTTCTGAGTTTTGAAGGCATGAGCAATAGGAGTGATAAGTATTTTAACATAAAAGAAGGCAACAGCAAAAGATCTTTGGTTACCATTCATTCTCCATAGTTTTATTTGGCGATCATCTGCTCCAGACACTATGAGAGGAAGGCTGGGATGGAAGGAGGCCCAATTAACACCACGGTCATGACCTTCAAGAACATACTTCACAACAGCATCAACTCCTCCAAATAAATCTGTATTCATCTGACTAAGACGTGAAATATCATCAGCTGGGGAGACAGTTTTCTTTCTCAAAGCACCTATATCCCAGACACGAACTGTTTGATCCAAGGAAGCAGAAACAACCAGGTCTTCTTTAGGATGGAATGAGGCACACATGACATAGTGATTGTGTCCAGTTAACACAGAGATGCAAGTCCGTGACTGCCAGTTCCATATTCTGATGGTTTGATCATCACTTGCACTAACAATCCAAGGATATTCATGATGAAAATGGACAGTACGGATGTAGTCAAGGTGTCCAAGCAGAGTAAATAGACATCTGTGAGTCTTATAATTCCAGACTTTGATCTTGTAATCATCTCCTGCAAAATAAAGTGGCTTTTTCAAGACATTGTATCACCCCAAAAGCTAAAGAATGACAAGACCACACTGCCAGCTACATTTCAAATGATAAACATGTGACAAGACAATAAGCGACTCTTGCCCGAGGAAAGAGCATCAATGCCTTCATGGTGAAAAAAATACCAACAGTTCCATCTCATGTCAAAAGAAGCAAGTAAAACAACAGAACACCAAGAGCGAAAGCCGATACCAGCGTGTGTTCTCTTTGCCCCGTTGACTTCCAAAATGAAGGGAAATGGAAATACAGAGAAAAAAGAACTCACTTTTCAGTTTTCACTATGGTATCAAAATACATATGCACATCACCGTAAACTGTGGATATAAGCTCAAACAGCTGGATACAATGTGAGAAAGCACACATTTTTAGAGCAATCCAAATAACAACTAGAGATGGACCAAAAGAATGTTCTGCTTCCATATGCAATTCCCACAATGTGAGATCTGCATAACCGAATCTTGTGCCAATTCAAGGAAGACGACAAGAAAATATTACGAAAACCCAGGCAAAATATACACAGAATGAGACTGGGTCAGGAAAGTTCTCAGGTTGAAGCCTGGGAAAAACACCTCCGGAGACGAAGAGGGGCTGGGATTTGTGGAAGTGGACGCCACGGACGGGGCCCTCGTGCTCGTCGAACCGGTCGATGAGGGTGCCCATGCGGTAGTCCCACAGCTGGATCACGCCGCTGTGGAGACTCGCCAGGATCCATGGCCGCTTGCTGTGGAAGCTCAGCCCCTTCACCCGGTTGCTCTTCGTCTCGAACTTGGTCAGCATCTTCGAACAGCCCTCCTCCTCCTCACTCCAAAACACACCACCCCGAGATCGAACTGAAACACTAGCAACCAGATCAAGGGGAACTCGAGGCAACCCAGATCGGGAAATCGCAAAAGGGTGACACCTGAATCAAAATCTAACACGGAAATTGCGCCAATGCTCGAATTGGATCCCAGATCTGCGAAGAACAGAGGGTGCAGAAGCCATGGGGGAGAAAGGAGAGAAGGCAGGGGCTGACCTGGGGATTTGAGATCCGGACAGGATCCGCGGCCGCCGTCGCCTAGATCCACAGGACCAGATCGATCTCCACCGCTGCCGCCGTTACCGCCCCGACCTTCTCTCTCTTCGCTTTGTTCTCTCTCTCTCTCCTTCCTTCTCTCTACCTTCTCTCTCTCTCTCTCTCCTCCGTGTGCTTTGTTACTTTGTGCGAGGAGGGCAAAACCCCCCAAAAACGTTAGCTTGTGCTGCCACTATTGCCATGGTTCAGCCATTTATTTAACAGAGTTTTGCAGGAAAGCCCTATAAAAGAGATATAACTAAATCTATCCCCTGTGCAATTTTTTTTATTTTTCTTTTTGCAAGAGTCCCTGTGCGATTTTACACGGGAGGAAAGAGCCTTGCCAAACTTTACGCGTCACCTAAAGACAAAAGCATCTGGTTTTCACTGGATTTGGGCTGGCCTGGACCTACATTGACATTAAAGTAATACTTGTTGTAATGTCATGTATTGTAATTCACGTGGATCGTAATGCATGACATAGCAGTCATTCGATCTGGTCGGATCGGACGGCTGTTGTGCAGCCTGTCTAGATTTAAGGAGGATTTTAGAGGAATTTTTTTTTATTTTTTGATTTTATGGTCAGATTTTTTAAATTTTTTAATTAGACAGTCGGGTTGGGGGCCGACTAAAGCAACTTGACTGTACCGTCCGATTTTTGATCGCACGCTCCAAAAAACTTTAAAAAATATGAACACAAAAATAAAAAAAATGAAAAACACCTCCCAAAGCCCCCCTTAAATCTAGACGAGCTGCATAGCAGTCGTCCAATTCGATCGGATTGGTGTACCATGCACTGCAATCCACAGCATTGCAGCAAGTATTACTCTTGATATTAATAAGCCATTAGCAAAATGCCCTAATTAAATTAACATTACATCTTTATAAACTTAGTTGAATTTCTTTGGACAAGTGTTGTGTTCTTTTGGATATCGATCAAAGTAGGTCTAATTGAAAACCAAATGGATTCTATTCTCACTCAAAACAGGCTAAAAATTTGAGCTACATATTAGGTTAGATGTAAACTAGGAGAAGAGTTATTATTATACCACAATTTTTATCATTCATAATTCTTAAGAATGGTCCATCCCGTCGATGGTTCTTGGTAAAGACATATTGAATATAACTTTTTTAAGTAAGCCAGACATTTAATAAGAGTTCTTCACTAATGAGTAATAAAAATAATAATAATAATAAAAAGTATAGCACACTAGTTCTCACAAGTAAAGGAAAACTTTACTTGCAAAGACATCCTCCTGAAGGTACAGGATTCCATCCCAAGATCCAACACTGCCAACCATTTGCATGGTGTGCCCCACCTGGTGTAAGTCGTAATGACTCATATGAGTCGTATCAATTTTTAGCAATGTTTTTAAAACCGGATCGGTCATTTAACCGGTCTAATTTGGGTGGACCGCTGCGCTTCAAACCGTTATTTGGATTGGACCGCTTTATTTGGTTGAATAATATTGAATATATATACCTTATAGATATTTATATCTATTTTCTATCACAAAATTCATTATGCCTTTTATATGTGCGGATTTTATGTTTAAGTAGTAGTTTTAAATCCAAATTTGAATACTTTCAAGTGATATTCTGGCTTTGATTTCTTTTTTCCCTCTTTGTTTTCCAAAATACAACGATTTAACTGTTAAGACTACCACACTACCCTGTGAAGTGGCAAGGATCCAACTCTGAGCATGCACTATTCTTTTTCTCTTTCCTCGGTCATTTTTGGTTTTTTACATGCAGAAGACAAGATTCAAACAAATACATGGCCATCAAGCTATGTATCGAGCGGGCAGTCGTTCGATCTGGGTTGATGGACGGCTACAACAGTAGCAAAAAATGAAAAAATTGAAATTTTTTAAGTTGGTGCCATCATTTATGATATATCCGTACAATCTGAGCATCAAACGGACAACTTTAAAAAAAAAAAATCTGAAAAATAAAAAGTCAAATAATTCATTGACTCCTATTTTTTATTTTTCAGATTTTTTGAGTTGTCTGATCAATGATCGGATTGCACAGATGTATAAAACATGATGAGCCAAATTTAAAAAAATCAAAAAATAATTAAATAAAATAGGCTGCACCTTGTACGGTGCAGCAAGTATTAGTATAGCTTTAAATTCTTTGAAACGTGAACTTCCAAATCTCAAAAGCTGTGGATTTTTGCACATGGATAATCTTATCATTTAGCAAGAGATGAGATCATCTGTTCTTCAGAATTACCAAATTAAAAGATGATCTGTTCTTCATTTTGTAAAGTTTGATGTACCTCTCATTTGCAAAGATTATATGTAAATTTAGTACTTACATCTATCTTCTCTAATCAAATGACTGTTTTACCCTTAACTTTTGCGAACAGAAACACTATAAAATCCATAGAATAACGTCTAGATAATCTTACCTCATTTAATGGGACAAAGAGAAGGTAGCAATAAATAGGAGAAATGATGCGAACCAGCTGCCTAGGGCAGTTGGTTCACCACCTCCCTTTTAAAAGGGAAGTCTTAGGTTCGATTTTGGTTGGGGCCTAAAAACTTCCAGAAATCAGACGGATCTGGAATTGTCGCCTAATTAGACGGCCCCATCAACCGAACCGAAATTATCTCCACTCTAGAGGAAAATCTCGGGTTCCCGATTAGAACCCCGGTCGCTTGTACATAGTTGTACATAAACAGCCTCTGGGCCCTTTCAAAAAAAAAAAAAATGGAGAAATGATGCGCCCGTCGTAACCCATTCTGCTATTAAGGTGGTAGTGTATGAGTTTGAAGTATAAAGACTGTTATTATTTGACTAGCTTTGATGTTTGCCGTTGTCAAATTAGAATAAGCATGACGGCTCTAGGTTATGCCTTTCAATGGTTGGGGTGGGAGACATGTTGCAGACTCTTTTGAGAATGTGAGTACGACACCCATGTTGGTAGCAAAATGAAACGTCAGCATTGAAGAAAGCTTACGAGCAAGAATTATTTTCAGATCATTCAATCCAACGGCATTAAGAAAAGAGTAATACTTGTGGCATCGCATGCGGTAATTTTTTAAAGATTCGGTTCATCATGTCTGACATATCCGTACAACTCAATCTTTAATTGGATGACTCAAAAAAATAAAATATTGAATCTCAATGAACAGTAAAAAAATATCTGTAATGAGCCGAACCCAATAAAAGAGACTCAATTTTTATTTTTTCAGATTTTTTTAGGTCATCCAATCGAAAATCAGATTACACGGACATATCAAACATGATGGACCCGATTTTTCAAAAAATAAAAAATAAAATAAAAAATAAGACGCATGCCGTGCAACGTGGCAAGTATTACTCTTAAGAAAATGGCTATTGTTTGTAGGATAAGAACTGTTATTTTCTTCCTGGTCCAATAATGTATAGTTTATTGCCACTGGATTGTGGTATCATAAGTTCCAACTTCCCAAGAAGTACCCATTTTTATAGTAAGTGAATCTTCTTAATTTGAATGGCTCAATTAACAAAAAAGGGCAATTAAGGCTTTAAAGTTTGATAGAGATTACATTGATAGAATATCACTTGAAACGGTAAAGAGACTGAAAACCTATGTTTGAATGGATTTGGATCGTCTACTCCAAGTTGCCTACTCCAAACGTACTTCACTACTTATCATTGGTCCATGTGTCAACTTATTTACATGTCATCTATGAGTTATTGCCTCCCAAGAAACCAAAAATGGGAAACAAAGTCCCCCCCGTCACGCACGCGCAGGATCAAAAACGGGAAACTGAATCCTCTCCTCGTCTTCCTCTTCACGCGTCCTCTTTGACAGAATCCTCCCCTCTTTCGTCTTCCTCTTCATGCGTCCTCTCCGAGTACCTGCGACAGCGACCGAACGGCCGAGGGAGATGAAGACACTTCTGTGTGTGCGTAACCGAAAAGGATGGGCCAGGGAGGAGGACTTATAAAGGTTTCGAAAGAAGGAGATGATATTATCTTTTATGATAACCTCGTCCATGGTCCAGGATCCATTCGACAACTTGAGATTGGAAATTTTGTTAAAACTTCTCATGTGTAGGACTTTTAGATGAAAAAAACCAGTGTTTCTATCGCCTTCCTGCACCAATGAGATTTAGCCCCTGCATCCAATACTCCATCTTTACAACTTTTTCAAATTGTCTCTCAAGATTGATTTTTGCATTGAGCAAATCCTCGGTGATCGGAGATTTTTGAATTTTCTGAATTTCACACATGATACGATCCATTTCTGCTCTAGGATTTCTAAAATGCTTCTTTCTCCGGATGCCCACCTTTTTATGAAAAGTTTTGATCTTACTGAGATAGCAGCTGCCTCTAGAATACACACAGTTCCAACTGTCAAATATCATTGATTTAAAACCTGGGTGAAGCATCCAAGCGTTCTCAATTTTAAATGGGAATTTTCTTTTGCTTGAGGAACATTCTGAGTTGATATATATATATATAGGACAATGGTCGCTTCCCCATCGAGGCAGATGAAACACTTGAGCTTTTGGAAACATCATTCTCCATTTAGGCTGAGCAAAAAGTCTATCCAATCTTTCTCTAATGTGCGCATTTGCTTTCCTCCTGTTTGACCAAGTAAAGGTAAGTCCTTCAAAGCCCTATCTCCAAAAGGGACTGGAAGCTGGAGAGGTTCTTCTTCTCTTTTTTTTGAGTACCCAAACATAGCTCAGTCTGGGTCTTCCCTGAGAGCAGTACTAGGAAGAGGTTCACTGAACAAGTCTCTTACCGCCACGAATACTCTGTCGGAGAGGACGCGTGAAGAAGAAGACGAGGGGAGGACTCAGTTTCCCGTTTTTGATCTCATGTGTGCGTGACGGGGGGAACTATGTTTCCCGTTTTTGGTTTTTTGGGAGGCAATAACTCATAGATGACATGTAAATAAGTTGACACATGGACTAATAATAAGTAGTGGAGTACGTTTGGAGTAGGCAGCTTAGAGTGAACGATCCGAATCTTGTTTGAATGCTATTTCTTTCAAATGCTCAGTGAGTGAGGATCAAACAGTATTTCAAATGCTGTCTCGAAGTAATCTAATACGTAAATTTTTTTTTTATTTTTTTAATGTCCTCAACATGGATGACATGAGAGAACATTTAATGGGGGACAGGTCTCATGTGAACTTTCTAAATAACAAAAGAAAATATGAAAGGCTCATTCCAACAGAAGAAGGTAAATAATGCACAAACCGGTCTCTCCAATAATTCTTTTTAGCCAAACCGGTCAAGGGATCCGAACTCGAAGAAACCTCTCAAAGGAAGAGGGAATATGCACAAACAACATCAACCCAAGAGGGAGAAAAAAAACCGCCCACACGAACATTATTTACCTTCTTCTATTGAGAGAGATGTCCCTACCACTACACTAAAACACGAGGACCAAGCATGATTATACTGACAGATTGGGTGTTTATAATCTTCCTCCTTTGTACCTTGTTAAGATTGCCTTACAAGAAAGGAGACCTTGTTTGTCCGAAGAGACGAGGGGCTTTTAGGATTTAGGGCCTTTAAAAATCAGCAATATGCCATTTCTCAAGCTCAATTCTCTCCTTTCCATCTACTCCAATCTAGTGACACCTCATGACAGACATAACATAGTTTAAACCAACTCAACTCAACTTAACAAATTCTTAATTCCAAATAATTGAAATCGATTATATAGATTCTATGTTTCCACTCTAAACAATTTTAGACTACCTTTTTTAAAAAACTTAAAACTTCCAAATCATATCATACTATCCTCTTCTAAGTTAATATAGATCTACTCCTTTCTTTCTTCTCTTCCCCGATCTTAATATGCTCCACTTTTTTAATTGGAGCAGTCTTAAACCTACGCCTAACATGCCTAAACCATCTCAATCTCCTCCTTAAACCTACACCTAACATGTCCAAATTATTTCAATCTCCCTTCTCTCAATTTGTCTTTAATTGGTACCACTCCACCTAAATATGAACATCTTGTACTTAATTGGTCCCAAGTCCGGATAAAGAAGGAAAGTTACGATAGATGACAGTTAACGTAAAAATCTTGTCACATCTGATGATATAAATTCAATCAAATTAACATAGTTTAAACCAAATTGCAACATTTTATGGTGTGGAAGCAAAACAACAATTTTTGCACTTGTTGGCGCGATGAGGGCCCGAAGGTATTAAATAAAAGTTTTTCCTTTTAACTCTATATAGATATTCTCCAGTAAACTAAAACTGGAGGTGCATACTGGACAGTGTGTTAAAGTTTCCAAGGATTATTTGTTTAGAGATATGGACTCTTTTTTGAGCAATAATTATTCCAGTAGTCCTCTCACTTGTAAGAAGAGCTCTAGATCACTTGGTCATGGAACGAAGCCTCTCAGTCAGAAGTGAAACTTGAAACCAAAAACCTCACCTCTGAGTCAGATGTCACAAACTCTGTTGAGAAGGCTAAGCTGTATTAAATACCTTAATTGGCCAGGTGCAGTGAGCAGCACACTCTTCAGAGAGGTGTCATCACCTGGGCAACAGCACAAAAACAAAATAGCTCAGAAGCTAAAGGAAAACTATCACCAGATCTCTCTCGACATGATAGTCAAAAAAATGATAAATATCATCCTTTGTGATGGTTTAGACGTTAAACTGAGAAATATTATCATACAAACGGGAAAACAAATGATGAGCACAACATAACACCAGTGTTTCCTCTGGAATTCTGTGTTTTTCCAATATCCACAAGCAATGTACAAAATATATAGTGGTCGTGAGCGAAGCCAATCCATGCCAAACCTTCGCCGCCAGACTCATCGTCAGCAACAGGTAAGACGACAAAGAGCTCGATCTTGAACTTGTACCCAAACCGAATTTGAGGCCCGAACTGGAGTTAAGAGCCCCGTAAGGACTTAAGAAGCTCAATCAAAGCTCAGGTTGAGCTCGTCAAAAAAGGAGTATAATTTTAATACAATGTGAGACTGCCCTCATAATTTTCTCCCCTTTTTACAGCAAAAGCATAAATGGCTTCACTGTAAATCTTTATGAAACCTTGTTCCTAAGCAGTAGACGTACAAAGCCTGCTCTCCAGAAGCATCACCTGTTCAAGATGTCACGTGCTGTAACAGGGCCATTTGCTAGATCATGGTACTCGTGCAGAGAACTCGTTCCCTCGTCAGAATGGAGCTGAGCTGGCTGCACCATTTAGGAGCAGCATGTAGATCAGTGAAACCCTTTGCTCAAAAACAGCATCTGCTGGATAATGCAAGTAGATATGCTTCACATGACTGATCAACAAGGGGACAGCATGGCTGGATCTTGCTCCAGAATCATCTCCCTGGGCATTCTGTGGGGTCTTCACTTCATCAAAGGATTAAAAAGAATTCGTGCAATTGCCTGGATGAGCGGTTTTCCTCCGAGTACCTCAGGATCTGGAAATGTCTTCTCCCATCTGGAAAGGCCCTGGGAAATTAAGCAAGCACCATGTGTAGCAACAACCCCAGAAGAACCCTCGCTTCTACATGTAGGTTGCATGAGGAGAGATTCCCATAATATCATCAAAAGCCTCACTGCACTTCTCACCTGCCAATACCACTAGTAACCGCCATTTCTCCAAGTACCTCATGATCTGGAAATGTCTTCTCCCATCTGGAAAGGCCCTGGGGATTAAGCAAGCAGCATGTCTAGCAACAAACCCAGAAGAACCCTCACTTCTACATGTAGGATTGCACGAGGAGAGATTCCCATCAATACCATCAAAAGCCTCACTGAACTTCTCACCTGCCAATACCACTAGTATTTTGCCTTCTGACAATGCTATGTTGAGAAGCATCACGATGTGTCTCACTGGATTGCCTTTCCACACCCACTGAACTCTCAGACGACACCCTCAGATTCCTGTAACTGCCATTTCTGACAATACCCACCGAACTCTCAGACGACACCCTCAGATTCCTGTAACTGCCATTCCTGGGAAGTGAGACTCTCAATTTCCCGTCATCTTCAGATTTTGTCCTGGACTGTTCTCTGCACCTGTTATCCAATTGTCTCTGCCTTTGTATGCCAGACCTCAGATCTCTCAAGTTACATGACACTTTTCCTGGGGCATAACTGGATCCTTTGGGAACAAGAAACTCTTTTGGGATATCATTTACATCCATGAAACACTTCCTTGACTTGGCATCCTTGATAAGTGTGGCCCAGTCATCAGACTGCATGAGCGCATTTGCATTACCCACCACCTGAGTCAAACACAAAATTAAGACTTGCAATGGCATGGCATTTTTCAATAGACAAGTTCTTCCTCTATGTGCATGTGTATGTGTTTTGAGCAGGAAAAGAGAAAATAAGGGGGAAAAAACCCACCCATAAGGCTCTCCTTGCACGTGTAAGTGCAACATTCATCCGTCGGATATCAGCAACAAATCCCACACCATGGCTCGAGGCTCGAACACAGGACATGATTATGACATCACGTTCTTGACCTTGAAAAGCGTCAACAGTGTTGATGTAGAGACCTTTCCCTTCCTCAGACTTCAAGACTTCCTCAA
Source organism: Zantedeschia hybrid cultivar (assembly GCA_030544215.1). Classification (NCBI taxonomy): domain Eukaryota; kingdom Viridiplantae; phylum Streptophyta; class Magnoliopsida; order Alismatales; family Araceae; genus Zantedeschia; species Zantedeschia hybrid cultivar. Next base: position 55,769,010 of record JARZZO010000012.1, read on the forward strand.
ACTCTCGTCGAATACACTTCAGCTGAAGCTTGTATGGTGTTATTATGCCAACAGAAACCTTGTTCCCACCATTTGATTTCAGGAAATTTTGGAGATGCTCATATAACCTCAGACAAAACTGGCCTTCATGAATGTTTTGGTATGAGACAGATGCACCTCTGTGGGACTCTCGTCCATGTGTGATATCAAAGAAAACATACGGTTTTAGTAAAGGGTCTTTGTAGTAAATTTCATCAGCTAAGCATGTTATGCTCTCGCTGTCTGTCAGACGTCCTTGGTAGAAGTACCTCGATGGGAAATCACGAATTTGTGGATGCATCCTGTACTGCACAGACAACAACATTGTTGGGCAACCTGCTTGTTGAAACCTCTCAAATAGGCTTCTGCTGTACAGCAAAGTACCAGCAGCTTTGCTAATCACAGTTGCAGGCAGCTGCTGAGGATCACCAACCAGAACACACCTTGCCGCACCAAGTGACAGAGGAGGAAGTAATGCCACCTCACTGGCTTGGGCTGCCTCATCTATAACAACCACGTCAAACCCATGACTGAGGCGAGCGAACAACTTACGACCACTACTTGACAGGGTGGTAAAAACAATCTCAGCTTCATTAGCAAAACTTGCTTCAAGATTGGAGCGAGCTTCCTCCAAGTTGAAGTTGCTCCCAGCACGAAATTTTCCTTCAACAACGAGAAGTCGTGATATTTCAACTAAAACTTTGTCCCTACTCTCCACAGCTGCAGCCAAGTTTTGCAATAAAACATCTCTATTATGATCCCGGGCAGCAAGAACATCAGGATCAACACCCATAGATCCTTGAGATCTACCAGCCGCCGCCACTGCAGTAAGTTCCCTTTGAAGAAGAGTTATCTTCTGTGACCACTGAGCTTCACTGAGTCTCAGTTGATGCATCCAACCAATTACCTCTTCACGCTTCTTATCTAGAAGTTGCTCAGTTCTTCTCTCAACAGAAACAGCCTGAGCTGCACGAGTTTGTGAATCCACACCAACACGAGCAACATCTGGCCGATATACTTTCATTTCTCCATCCACAAACCCACGATCAAGAACACGAGCTAGTAATTCATCAGTTGCAGCATTTGATGGAGCACAAACAAGCATGCGTGGCTTTGGGCAAAGCTTTGGCAGAGTTCGAAAGAGATTTTGATCCATGTTCTGAAGGACTTCATCAATGGATCCAGTTGCAGCATGTACACTATTGCTCTCGCTACTTTGCTTGTAGCTTTCAGGAGCAAGTTTTTTAAGTAATGCCGTGTAGTAGTGCTGATATTGAACTAGATGAATCACATTTAGCATCCCCCAAACTGTGTGTGTCTTTCCAGTACCCGGGGGTCCTTGAACAAGAGTAAAAGGCCATGGATCTTGCTTTCTTGACATTCCACCACCACTACCTGCAGCAGTATGCATGGCAGCCCACTGAATTGCAGCTAGTTGTGGGCCGTTAAAGCTCCTATGCAGGTGGTCAAGAAAATTGTGTGTAAAACATTCGGGCATGGCCGGAGGCTGCTCTTCACACTTGGGGAAATGTTTAGGGCTGGGCTTCAGAATTGCGGTTTGCATCTGGAGAATTCATGAGATTACAATATGTCCGTGAATAGATGAGGCATAAGGCTTAAAACATTTCTAACCAGAAGTGATGCAAAAAATGACCTGCAAGTTAAGGCGGCGAAACGCATGCAAAGCAACATATTCACGCTGGGTAGTTGCAAGAGAACCAAGCACAGTGAGGTACCAAACAGTCATGGGCTGGAATTTCATCCAAACATTGTCATCATCTGCCTTGCTGATGTTTAGCAGATGAGCAGACAGAGAAAAAGTCACTCATTTAGTTAGATGAGTTTTGCAGCAGCTATTGTAACTAAAGGAGCTTCTTGTATCAAAATAGAACAGCTTTTTATTTTTGTGTGGTTATTTGGCATGCTTCATTTTCAATTCAGAGGACAACCACATCAACCATCCTTTCTAAAAGTGCACAGAGGAAAAGAAATGTTACATTTCCCTAAACTTAAAGAGTTTTGGGGATCAAATCCAAGCCAACCTCATGTTGTCACTCTGAGAAAGAAAATGATGATTAGTTTCGATCTCTAGCTTATCCATAGTCATATGACCACATAAGAGAAAATTTCCATAATGGTCATAACCATAATTCTGACAAACTGGCCACACTAAGGCCATCTCAACCTATATACGTGACTGGGCAGCTTACAGGGAATCACTCATTGTTAGAGACAGTGCATTATGATATTCCTACCTAAACATTCATTCAAGAAATGTAAATTTGTTGACCCCCGGTCTTCCCTTGTTTCTTGTGCCCTAAATTTTTTTAAAAAAAAATTGATAGCTTTTCTTGTACATTTATGTTTTATGGCATTTAGCGTGGCACATGAACATCTTCCGAGGGAGCATTTGTAATAAGTGGAACTATTCAACTTCATCACAAATACTCAAGGAGCAAAAATACAGAGTATGGTGTAAAATTGAATATACCTGGTAGAATCATACATATCACCTACATAAAAGTGTAGGATTGCTCCAGGGGCCTCGCGTGTGTCAGCAGGGGAGTGTCGCCTCACAGTACCAACCACTTGTCCAGTAACCCTTGTATCCACATCCTCTTCACCTGAACCAATATCGTTGTTTCTTCTAGACCTCACTGCTTATGAAAATTTAGAGATTTCAGGTTTGTTTTTTGTTTTTTTTTGTTTTTTTTTTTTTTTTTTTTTTTGGGGGGGGGGGGGGGGGGGGGGGGGGGGGGGGGTGGGGGTGTTGTTTCCAAACATTACAAGCAAAGCTCAAGTAAACAATATGAAAGACCTCATAGACAAACCTGCACTAGGCCTTGGGGATGAAAGAATTGCGACATCACCCTCTTTAAAGGTCCACTTACACTCATGTGCTGGAAGGACTATGACATCATACCATCCTAGATAAACATGCGATAGCGGAATTAGGTACACAACTAAGTGAATCGTAACCAAGATCTATTATGTCAACTACAAAGCACAGGACCTCATCCAAGGTTCTTAGTTAATTTAAACTAAAAAGTTACAGTTATATTTAAAGAATCTCATAGAAGGTTTAAGTAATCCCTCCCAATAACCAAAAAAGCTGATAATAACTATCTTTACAAGACAACAAAGCAACAAGTAGACTTCTGCTTGAAATGAAATTCTAGATCCTCTGAAGTTATCTAGCAGATGGTTAGGCAAATTTGATCAACCTTCCAAAAACTTCCATCACGATACGACAGGATGACCACATGGAATTATACAATTAAAAAAAAAATTACACTATCCCTTGAGCAAACAGCAGTCTTTGGGAAGAGAGAGATACTGCTCAACAGCATTGAAGGAACTATTATTGTAAAACTTGCTCACTGAATGACAAAAGAGCAAAACTGTAATACTTTACTTGTTTAGCGCATAGTTAATTGTAACTTCTGAAGCTTCAAATCCCTTCCTAATCCACCAACTTCCATAATTGTGCTTCCAAACTTGTATTCATCTATTTCTTCATTTTTTCAAACCCTTTGTTGGTCTAATCAAGAATCATTTGGATTGTTGTAAAACACTGAAATCCTTGGTCTCCTTTTGTTTGGAATGATGCGAAATGTGGAAACCAAAGATCAGAATCAAGATCTGGATCAAATACTTTGGAATCCCTGGTCTTTTTTTTATCAACAATGGCCATAAACCAAAATCCGGGATTTTGTTTCGCTGGTTTTGAAACCAATGACTTCAAAATCCAAGGACTTCCAACTTTTGTTTCAATTCAAATGACATTGTAGTGAAAAACTAAATTTAATATCCATTAAAAGTTGAGGTTATTATTGATAAACTTTATGCCATCTATAGACTGACATTGTGGCATATCAGATATTGGTCTAAGTCCTCGACATAATCCAGTGGCAATAATTACTTCATCATGCTTTTTCGGTTGAACCATGGATTGCGGAATCGGCCGATTCCGATTCGAATCGGAATCGGCGGGTTCCGATCTGATTCGAGGGGGATTTCACTGTTCATCCCCCCCCCCCCCCCCATTTAAAAAAAAAAAAAAAAAAAACAATGTGAATCGGTCCGAATCGGCCCTTAAGGGGGCCGATCCAGCCCTGTTGCTGGCCTTCCCCCAGCCCCTCCCCCGGCCACCACCGCTGCCACTCGTCGCCGCCGGCAACTTGACCCCCAAAACAGGCTACAGGTTGGAAAATCTCAAGTAGAATAGGCTAGGGACAAACGAAGTGATTAAATCTTGTTGCCCTTTATCTGGAAAGATCCAAAATAGGCTTCGTCCAAAAATAAGGTTGCCACTGGCTTCATACATTGGAAGGAAAATATACACAGATGATCATCAGTAAATAAGACAAAAAGAGAATAACCAGCAACCACAATAGATACAGAACCATCAAAGTAGAAACAAGAAGCTGATGTACATTGCCATGCTATGAATGGCTACCATCCGCCATTCTCTGCACTCCCCCTATTAGATCTCTCCCAGCCACTTCCCTCGCCAGAACTATGTGCTCCACCATGAGGCTTTTCTCGACTCCAAGCATCTCTCTACTAAAATGAATCACTGCGATTGCCCCAACAACCAAGCTCGTCAGTTTTATCGGAATCAGTCTTTGGAGCCTAAGCTTGATCCTCATTAGACATTGCTCCTTTGGTTGCACAGATGTGGAATTCCATGCTTTTGCAGAGTCACTGTCAAACCCCTTCGATTTTTTCCAATTGTCCGGCCGTTGGGACACTTGTCCACTTGCTTTTTCAGAGGAAACAATATCACTCTTCTGGACATCAGACCCTTAGTTGTCTTTAATGTATATATTTATGGATGTACATGAATTGCATTCATTTTTATTGTATATTCATTGAATCATATGTATACAAATTTTTCTGATTTTTTCCTGATTTTTTTTCTGATTTTTTTAATCCGGCCGAGTCGGACCGGCCAGACTTCATCTAGACCAGCCGACTCGGCCGATCCGATCCAGGTCGGATCGGGATCGCCGGATCCCGATTTGGGGACCCGATCCGACCTGGAATTCCATGGGTTGAACAGCAGCAACCAATATGAAATAAATATGATAATAGTCTCCAAAAAAAAGTCAGCCAGCTCATCATATCACCTTTTCCATACACCATGTCCAAACACAAGCCAGAACTGAGCAAATACTGGTGAGGACGATACATTTGGACAAGATCTAACAAACAATTCACTTACCTTAAAGGATCACACTTTATGGTACTTTGAAACTATACATCTACAGACATCTCAAAAATATCAGTTGCTATTATGCATCCTGGGTTTACAAGAAATTTAAGAACATGACTACCTTAACAGGTCTAAGACCCCTCTGGTAACTATACAACACAAGAATATATCTAATGCTTGCAGTACAATTTCACAAACCTCCATCAATATACATCTACACAGTGCACATCTAGTCCATTTTCCGTAAAGCACTCAAATGGGACTACCTTAACAGGTCTAAGACCCCCTGGTAACTATACAGCACATGAATATATCTAATGCTTGCAGTACAATTTTACAAACCTCCATCAATATACATCTATATGGTGCACATCTAGTCCATTTTCCATAAACCACTCCTTTTCCTTGTATGAGTATTAAGTCACTAACATGTATCAGGCAGTAAGAAAGAAACTCTTAAAAAAAAAAAAATCTTGCATTAGTATACACCACATCTATGAGCAGATAATTTAAATATCCCTCTCCACTTTTATTATTTTCAAGGCCAAACAAGCAATCCTAATATAAATGTTTCTCAAAAAATCCAAAAAATAAACGAAAATCTTCTGAACACTTTCTTTCCCATGAGATGCAGATTTATATAGACGAACAAAGTATCCTCTTTCTCAACAAGTAGTCTCTTCCCAAAATCCACTTAGAATTTGATGAGGTAGTGACAAGACAATCAACTTAGAAAAGAAAACATGAGATGCATGAAAGATAAAATACTGAGAGAGCGAGGTTCACATTTGAAATTATTAATTTCAATCTAGTCCTTCAGTTTAAAAGAAAAACTGTTCACAGTTCAGATGGATTTATCCAGGAAAGTTTTTATATTGGTAGCAGAACAAATGACAGCCATAAAAGACATCGTATGTTCTCTCCCACCTAACACTCAAAGCATAAAAGCTAATTTAAGCACCTCAATGAAAGGCCATATGGAGAAATGAAAAGGATCAAGCATGCCGGATCAAATTGACAATATGATTACAGGCAATTTAGATCAATAAGGCCACCTCAGGTCCACCAGGATACCAAGTGAAATGGCCCTCTGACAGGCTGCAGATTCTGCAAGAATACGCAGAGGAAACAATCAGATAAGAAACTATTCCATAATGGTAGGAAGGTTTACATACTGTCCATCTAGAAGTTACTAGTGAGATCAACAACACCATGGCTCTTTGCATGACACTAGCATAAAGGTAGGAAGCCTCATTGAAAGATGAGCATTGTCACAAACAGGGCTTAAATCTTGATATCTGACATAGCAAACAGACAACAAGATTCTGGCATATACCCTAAAGAGGGAAGAATAGCAGAAAGAAGGTGAAGGTATTCTTTCCGGCTGCAAGCGATGTCATACGTTCACAGTAACCACTATGACCGAACTGATTATATGATGCAACATATATGCTTAAGGTGGTTCCCCATTCTCGTAGGGTAATATCATCTCTGTTCTGCTGTCATGCAACATTCTCAGGACGCCTTATAAAGCTTATACTGATGTGACCAGTGATGTTTTATTCTCTCATCTTGCTATCTGCTGTCGTGCATTTCATTCACCACCTAATTGAAAGAAAAGAATGCAACTCCTATGGACATTCTAGGATGAAACAATTGCTTGATTCTTCATTACTGCACTACTCTGATTTAGAAGTATCCAAACCTAACTATTTTTTTCGAAAAAAAATATTAGAAATTTAATGGCATAGAAGTACAATCAAGGATATATATATATATATATATATATACACATACATACATGCATTCTAACATTGCATGATTTATAAAGAAAACAATAAGGTTTATGCAAAGCAAGAAAACAAACAAAGCAACTGAACCCCAAAAAAAATTCTCACAAGCAAGCTTACCCCTTTCCCTCCTTTCCACAGCTTTCACACGAACCATTATGTGTACATCCCTTGATATTGTCTCTGTACTCTCCTCCCAAGTGCTGTAAAGTTGAGCACGGCACTCCTCGAAAAGCAGTGGTTCAAACACTCCCACGTACTCCTCAGCAGATTCAAAACTTCCAGGGACACACTGGAGTTCAGACTCCTCTGAAATTACCAGCTGATTATAATTATATGTAATTTTGCATATAAGCAAAGTTATGAAAATCAAAACAATGAAGAATGAACAGGTGAATCATCAAAATAAGAAATACTAAAAAGTGAGGCAAACAATTCTCAGGCTCAATCTGAAATTACTGCTCTTCTCACAAATACTTTCCCAAATCTAAGTCATGATCAGTGATTCAACACAAAACTAATTTGAATATTCAGAGAGCAAGGTTAGCTGTACCCTTGATCTGTACTGGATCATATCTTATTGGATACAGTACAATACCAATCAGACTCAGTACAGCTTGCATGAGTCACATGAGACAGGCCAATGCACTTGTTAAAAGTAACAACTTTAAGTCACATTTTACAGAAATGTACCCTATTAATTGATATAAAAGTGTAATTTTACTTATTCAATGAGTAAAACTCAATCTAAAACAACTCAGAGGAATGTGCAAACACAAACTTTAATGTTGCCATCCAATAAAAGGAAGCAGGAAAAAAACTAGAAACAACATTATGAAACCAAAAATTATAAAATAACTCTGCCAAGGGAAAAACAAGCTCATACCAGGATGATGCCAGAACTTCTGGTTGGTAACCTCCCGCAAAAGGCGTTCAATCGATGTATCTTGATATAACATGTTATTCATGGGTTGCTTCCTCACTGAAGGACTTCTTTTATTTCCTAACTTACTGTCAACAGTGTTCTGGCTAGCCACTCTTGGCTTCTTTGATGAAACCTGAAAGTTCCAAGACTGTCTTTGGTCTACAGGTTCCTTCCATGAGCCTTGTCTAGGAATCACCAGTGGATACACTTTGGCACTAAGCTCATTACTGCTGCTTATCTTCCTAGAACAAGCTTGAAGTCCCGTGCTTATATCACCATTGGAATCTATTTTCTGGTCACCAGAATCCATAGGTACGCTACCTTCACCACTCAATGCATCAGCTTGTCTCTGTTCCTTAAACACCTGTTGAGCTTGCCATTCCACAGTCCGTTCGGCTGCAGAAGGATTAGCACGACATTTCTCTTTCATCGCATGCATGACTATGGGGGAAGGAAAAGATGACTGTTTCTTGGGAGTAGTGGTTATCATTGCACCTGCTTGCTTTACCTCATCAATGTTGAGAAAAACAGTTTGCCTGTTCCTTTTCTTTCCTAGCATCACCTCCTTGTGCTCATCAAGCTTGGATATTTTTCCTGGGTTATTGGCGATTCTCAAAGCATGATTTGCCTCAACACCTTTAGTTTCCTTTGGCTTCACAATGAATGAAGCCCCCTCCAAGCCATCTGCAAGTACATCTCCTTTGGCATCATAATATGAACCTTTGCTTCCTGATCCCAATGAAGCATGCCCACTCACAACTTCTGCAATGTGACTGCCATCCTTGATGCTCTCATGAAGACCAGAATCATGGAAGTTACTTTCTAAAGGTCTATCAGAACCTATGAGTTGATCACTTCCTGTTACTCCTAGCTGTTGCACAATTTCACTCTTACCAGCTTCTTCTTGTTTACTGCTGTCATTGACCCCCATGGCATCGATATTGTCCTCTGCATCCGACCATTCCCCTTCTTCTATTTCAACTGTCTGAGCATTAGGGACAACTGAGGGTGGCAATTCAATCAGTTTGCCATCCTTGACAGTTTTTGCAATTAAAGGAGATGAGACACAAAGAGAATTAATCTCATTAACCTTTTTCGTGATGGATTCTTTCAATGTCTGAACATCTTTGGACCTAACAAAAGGTTGAATTCCAGAACCTGAGGATGCATGTGGAGAACCATTATCATTTGAGCTCAAAGTAGGATGTAGCTTTTGGTGCTGAATATAAGCCACCTCTTCACTCCCATTTTCTTCATCAGCTGGGGGTTCGTTGAGATCAAAAACTGGCCTACTATAACTGCCCATTTCATGTTAAATGCATATAAAACTTCATACAATCTCCTATCAGTCCATTTACAGTACTTTCTTGCTTTTCTGTCAAACAAAAAAACACATGCATATCAATGAGGCAGAAGAATGCCAATCAATTTTCCACAAAGTAAGATCCTTGCGCAAACAGAAATGCAACAAGTCTTCCAACTAGGGCCGTCAACGGATCCGGATAATATCCGACTCCGGTTCGTATCCGCATCCGATTAGGACATCCAACGGATATATTCGAATATCCATTTATTATCTGATTAATATTCGAAGCGGCAATGAAAAATAGATATCCGCTCCGGTTATTATCCAATCGATTATGTATTTTGATAAATTCTTCTAATTCTAATAACGTTTATATGTTTAAATAAACAATTTGATGTTTGAAGTATGCTTGAGACGTATGGAGTGATAATAATGAAATTTAGTGTATTTTTTTTAGTAATTTTACTTATTTAGATAAATTGTTTAAGTCATTTGTTATTATCTAAGGTATATTTAATAAATCATGTGAGTTATTTAAATTTTATTTAGATATTTATAGCATGAATATTTATTAATTTAAATCTATGGTGCTTATGGACTATACAAAGAATAAAATTTACAAGCCATTAAATTACAAGTCAAATTTGGAATAATCAAATATTCAAATTATTATCCGAATTCAGATATTATCCGTCGGAGTCGAATTCGGATAGAAAATTTATTATCCGTCGGATAGTACTCGGAGTCGTATATTCAGATAGTGTTAAACGAAGGAGTCGGATACTGTGACATCCGCTCCGTATTCGCTCCGTTGACAGCCCTACTTCCAACCAAGTTCAAAATAATGAGGAAAAAAAATCTGTCAGCAATAATAAGACGTGAGATGAGAATGAGACACGTGATAGAGGTGATATCATGTGTCCCTGAGTCAAAAAGAAAAGAGCAAGCACTTGGCATCAAACGAGCATTATGATAGCAAATTCCATTCCATTCTATTACCAAAGGAGTTTTATAAATGTCTCCTCTACAACCTACGTAGTGCAGCAACGTAGCCACTTCACTGTTTAGCCAATTTTTCATATTAGAGTCTTTTATAAAGTTATTGCACAAGTCAACAGCACCTTTTGGTCCTATTAAGTCTATCTATACAGGACAGAACCAGATATGAGTCACAATAGGAGAAAAATGCAACAACATAACCAAACCTAGAGGTGGAGCCAGTGGCACCATGGAGGCCATTGCCCAACCTAAGTCATGTCCCATGCAGTTGTCATATAATATACATACAATAGCATGGCCTTGAAATCTTTGAATTTTCTCTTGCACCCTTGGGCTGCATTTGCTTGCACTTCCAGCCCCGATTTCAAGGTCCTCAATGATATGAAGCCCAGACAAAGAAAAGAAAAGGTCATATCATATCGATATATCAATATACAAAGTGGACAGGTATCACTCCCACATTTACCATCCACCCTTCTTTTGATTAAGAAAGAAAAACAAAATTTTGGATTATTATAAAAATCTCCCTACCCAAAGCTTGCCATATTAATCAAGACAAGCCTATAGTGTGGAAGAAGAAAACAAATTCCACCTTAGACATGTCTTCATCGAAGATTTTAATGCCTTTTACTCCTAACTTCTATAATTTGGAAAAAGTCATCCACATATTTAGTGCCCATCCCCAAAAGCACACAGACTTGCTTCAGCTCAACACCCAAGAAGGTTCCTTCCGACACAATGCTGCCAACAATTAGACTACCCATTATAACAAGAATTAACTGCAAATATAACATTCTAACAATCTTTTAACATAAATTTTAGATAGATCTAAGTGGGGCCACAGATTCATTTAGCCAACCACCTCAAAGAAATGGGATAGATTATCCTCTGACGATGAGGATGACGATGAGGATGAATATATTTTTTTTTTTCAAAGTAAACGTTGTAACAACTGAAAATATTACCAATAATTCACCTCCCCGAAGCATGTGAGCATTAAAACCAACCACCTCAACAGCAATCCTAACCCTAAGTGCATTAAATAGCAGGGAACATGGTTCAATTCAAATAGTCAAAAGGCAGAGTAATAAATGCTACTCTTCCCATAAACAGGAAAGAAATTCCCAAACCAGCCATGCTGCCCAGCCGCGATCAAATCACAGATCCCAAAATATGGATACAGTGCACGGAATCTAATCGAACGGGAAATTTTCGCAAAAGGCAAAGGAGGGGGGTCTAAAGGTTCCATTTTTACCACTTTTTTTTTCCTAGTCGCGTATTCCAACTTTTTTTCAGGCAATAAGATTAAAAAGATCCCCTTTTTATTATTAGTCTATGTAAAAAGTTTAGCTCAAAGGCCTATTTAACGTTCTTTTGACTTATCTTGCGGGGACAGGATTACAGGGGGAAGGCCCCACGAGCAAAATTCCATAAAAGCCCTCCAAAAGAAACGGTTTCCCGAAAGAAGACGGCAAATATTGGGCGTTGGGCGGGGGGGCACACTAGGGCAGGGCAGCAGATCTGCTCTGCCGCTTCCTCCTGTCTTCCTCCTCCGCTTCTTCTTCGAAATAACGAAACAGGGGAGGGAAGAGGAGCAGCACCATGGAAGGGCCGTCCATAGAGTCTTAGAGAGAGAGAGAGAAAGCAGCAGGAGAGAGACAGAGAGGTGTGAAAACCAAACCTCCTCTAGTCGCGACGCAGTTGGTGGCGGTGGTGGTGGGCACTGGGCCCCACTTGTTGCCCTGCTACAGGAACAGAGAGAGGGTGGGAGGGATCAGCTAGGGCAAACGCGTGTTAGAGAGAGGGGGAGCGAGGGGTTCTTCTTCCCACTCTGGCGCAATGGCGGTGAGAGAGAGAGGACGAGGGAGCAAGGAAGGAAGCCGAGGTTGGGCGCGTATTTATAAGGATTGAGGACTTGTGTTGGGGGTAGGGAAAGTGGGGCCACGCACGTGACGGGGAAGGGGGACACGGTATCTAGATGCGCGTTAGAACTGTCAACTGAGCCGATACCGCAGTATCCGACTCCGCTACGTTTAATATTATTCGAATATCCGACTCCGGATACTATCTGACGAATAATAAATTTTTCTATCCGTATTCGACTCCGTCGGATAGTATCCGAATTCGGATAATAATTCGAATACTTAAATATTTTAATTTTGTCTTGTAATTTAATGACTTGTAAATTTTATTTTTTGCATAGTCCATGAATATCATATATTTAAATTAATTATATTCAAGTTATAAATATCTAGATAAATTTAAATAATTTGAATGTTTCATTAAATATACCTTAGATAATAACAAATACTTAAATAATTTATGTAAATTAGTAAAACCATTAAAAATTAAAAAAAATCACAAGAAACTTCATTATTATCATTCAACATGTCTTAAGCATACTTCAAATATTGAATTACCATTTATTTAAACATATAAATATCATTAAAATAACTTATTAAAATATATAATCAGTCAGATAATAATCGGAGCGGATATCTATTTTCCGTTTCCGCTTTGAATGTTAATCGGATTATTAAACGGATATTCGGATATGTCCGTCGGATGTCTTAATCGGACAAATATTCGACTAATCGGATACGGATATGGATATGAATCGGAGTCGGATATTATCCGAATCCATTGACAACCCTAATGCGCGCACCATCGTGCTTCATATGCGCGCGGTGCGCTGGACCAATAGGAAGTGGATGTGGGGGTGCATACAAATAGTTATTTTTTGAACGCCACCACTTAGATGCAAGTCCAAAAAAAAAAAAAAAACACCTTCACCACCTACTAGCACCTAATCGAGCATCCAAATTGGGGTTAATATGTTTTTCACTCTTATCTGTATCATATGTTTTCACGCTTATCCGTATATAGTCCAATTTGTTTACAAAATAAGTTATCCGGAATTACTTATCCGGAATAGTGTATATTAGAATAAGAGGCATTTAGTTTTGATAGTTCTATGGGACTCACTGACGGAATGGAAAAGATAAATAATTCTTGAGTCTAAGGTCGAATTGTTCATTCTCCTTATTCTAGTATAAGTAATTCTAAGGCGGTACGAGCCATTCTGTCCATCAAACTAAAATAATCTTATTCTAATCTCTAATTCTGCAAACAAAGTGGGGCATATATGATATTCGGTGATAAATATGAACTTATTAGTCTGTTACATTAACTTGAGATTAAGTAAATTTGATTTGATATAAATATAGAATAATAAATAAATTATAGAGAAATTATGAGAAGTGTGACATGTTTAATAGAATAAAAGTGAAAGTGACATGTATATTAACATATCTGAAGGAGAATCATGGAATACAAAACTCGAGGTTAATCTAGATTTATCTCTTCGTATTTTAGATTAGCATAATCTTAGGGTCAAGTTAGGACCTTCACGTACGTGAGAGAGTCATGCATTTTACGAAGATGAAGGTTGTAGTGCTTGTTCTTAAAAGTAGAATTTGTTGCACCCCTAGCAGCTATTATGCTGTATGTCAATACTTTTATTTCAAATACAAAATTTAAAAGTTTTTTTGGAAGGTTTTATAGTGTCTTACATGTTCGTACAATTCGATCTTAGATCGGATGACCTAAAAAATATGAAAAATTAAAAATTGACCATAAATAAACAGTAATTTGGGCCCCAAAAAAAAGGTGAGTGAACACCTTCCCCAAAAAAATAAAAAAACAATTTAAACAAGAGCATCACCAATAACGACGCCCGACAATGCAGCAAGCTTTACTCTTGTTCCTAATGTGTATCAACAGAATTCAACCCATTTAAAGCCACATACTATATGCTTCTCCAAATAGTAGGAAATCAGTTTATAAATGCCAAAGTTAACTTGATGGAGACGTAAAATGACGTCTGGTCGAATTGTTATTAAGACACAGAGATACGTCTAACACTTTGAGTTTACGTTAGGTAAGTATATCAAGAAATGATTTTATTAAATTATTTTTCAAATAATACAGAAGTAGATGGTCCATGACCTTAGATAGCTCAAATTTAATTGATTCTAACTAATTGAGGGATGAGACATGGCCCCCCACTCATAGGAGATATCAGTGATTCTTGTAAAACCTTTTCCGCATTGAATTTGACATAGAGAAAATTATTTTACAAAGTTTTTCACATCATATTTATGATTCTATCTGAGATAAATAGTGATTAAGTTTAGGGTGGTAACTTTTAATGAGTCAACCCAAATCCAAGCAGGTCAACTTAATTGATAATTTGGTTGAATTGAGCAAGACAAAACTTGAGTTGCATCGGGTTGGGTTTAGGGGTCTTTCAACCCAACCCTGGATGGGTTAGATCAAATTTAGATTACAACATACTTATAAAGGTGCTCTAAAGTAGCAGTCGTGTAATTATGCGTGTATCTTTTTTTTCAATTAGTTATTTTGTGAAAACAAATATTTAAATTCATTCACCCCTTTGTAAAAGAAAAATTAAGAATATACTCTATTAAGGATATAATCCGATTCAATCCGACCCAACATAGTGAAAGTTGGATTATGTAAGTTAGGTTGTGTTAGGATATTATTGGATGAATTCAGTTAAAGTCAAGATGATGAGTTAAGAGTTGAGTTAGACTCGATAAAGATTGAAGCTCTTTTAATATGGATTAAATTAAGATTGACCTCAACCCATGATTTGCTTAAAAATAAAATCCATCCATCTTACTCTCTCAAAGACATGTTTAGGACATGCAGGCCCTGCGAGGGTCCATTTATTGCAACACCTTGAGAAAATGGGGGCATAGGGCAGACCCACCGGCCTTTACCAGCACCATTGTTGAACTGGTATGTAAAAATTGGTGAGTCATCAGACCTTTTGGCTCGTAGATCATTATTCTAAAGAGAATTACAGAATTGCTAAGGCAAGAAATGAATGAGCATACATAACATTTTTGAAGAAGTTTTAATATTTGGTCCAAGTGCTGAGCCTTCATTTTAATCTTTTGAGATTATAAGTTATAATTGAGAAATCGCCTGTTTTAGGCAGATATTTCGTGTATTGGCGGATTCGAATTCAGCTCCTCGAACTGGATATTTGGCCTTGTAACCACTGAGCCACTTCGACTAAAAAAAAATGAAAAATTACTAAAAAAGACAAAAAAACTTTTAAAATATCTTATAAGGATATTATAAGATCAAAATATTAAAAAAAGACGACCCTCTTAAAATTCATAACTATATGAGACAACAATGATAGTTCTTCTAATATACTATTCAGAATACGACTCAATCATTTTATAAATCAGTCTTAAAATCTTGCTAATTATAGAAAATCGCCATCTTAAATTAATGACCAAAAATTAATTTATCACTACCAAAGGTTCCCATTATCTGTTCATCATCCATTGATAGGAAAGGTCCCCGTTATCAAATGCCTGAGCCATTAGATTTAATCCAACAAAGAACAAATTTTGATAGGGGCATAAATCCACACTCATCTAAGAGAGTAGGATTTATGCATCATCCATTAGTGGATGTGTAATTCAGATGAGTGTTAAGCGAAGTTTGTAGAGTGCTCAGATGTGTCATGTGGCGAAATTTTACAAAGAAGTACTTGCCGCACAATTAGATTGTGCAAGAAGTTCAGTCACACCGCACAACTTCCTGCGGTTGGACCATGTGGTCAACTTGGCCAGTTGAGCGAGCTGACATAGTCACCTTCATACTATTTCAATTGACAAATATCGTTTCTGATTGACATATACATATTCTAATTGACCAATACAGTTTTCGGTTGACAAATATAATTTCGGTTGACAAATACAGTTTTAGATTGACAAATACATATTTTGAAAAACTGTTTTTGTCAATCAAAAATTGCATTTTGTCAATCGAAATATGTATTTGTCGATTGAAAATTGTATTTGTCAATCGAAATATATATTTATCAACTGAAAATTGTATTTGTCTATCGAAAATTGTTCAATTGAAATATATATTTGTCAATCGAAAACCGTATTTGTCAATCAAAATATTATAGGTGTGTCCATGTCAGCTCGCCCAGTGAACCGAGTTGGCCAGGGAGGTCGGGCTTGCTTGGCCCAGTCAGGCTTGGCTCTGGCCTAAGCTTGGGCTAGACTCGTCCCGCATGCTGATCCGGCTTAGGCTGACTAGGGTTGGCTTGGCTAGCTGAGCCGACCGGCACCAGCTCTAGCTCGTCCCAGTCGAGCCTCCTAGTCAGTGTGGCTAGGCGCTGCCCCCTTCACTCCTTAACCCACACCCCCTCACAATGGGAGGGGCGACGCCAGAGGGGGAAGGGATAGGTGTCGCCAGCCATTGCCACCCAAAGGGGAACAACCGAGCTGGCAATCATCGCCAGCACCACCGGTGGGATCGGCAATGGCCTCCTACTTCTGCTAGGTTTGATCTCAACATGCATGCAGATTCACCGTGAATGATTACCGCTTCCAATTGGCACGATTTTTGGGTTATTTACCATAAAAAATAAACTTAAATCACACAGATAATGAAAGATCCAATCTTTATTGCATACAATCATCTAAGAACGTATTTCAAACAATCGAAATAGATCAGAACAGAACTTGACTATGATACCATTGTACAGATCGCACAGGAAGAACAAACACAAAATTAAAATATGATTATGTATTGAAAATGAAAACTTCCACATGTGTTTCCTATCCATTTTGAGATAATTAAAATTGATTTGGAGATCTAAATCTTATCTTGCACGGAATCATATCTACGTTCATTTGGTTTCAGTGGAGCAATGTCTCCAACCGTGCAGGTGTCCGACCTCTCGTAATATCCACATCGTCCTCCAGTTGATGGTTGATTCTCGTATCCTCTGTAGGTTCAGCGTGATTTGCGAGTATTCTTGTTTTCGACGATGCTTGCAACATGCGAGCAGAGTCTCTAACAGGCAGAAGAGAGAGAAGGAGTGCCCCTTATAGGGAGGGCCAACCAGATGAGAGAGAAAGAGAGGAGGGGACGACCACGTCGAGACAAACCCTGGAGCTTGGTTTAAGGTTTCTCTCCCATATATATTTATATTAAGGGCTTTTATATTATCAGCCCCTAAAAACTTTTGATATTACAGATAACTCCCTTAATCTAACTATTTACAAAAAAATCCCTCACAATCTCAACTTTCTTATGAAATGACCCTCTAACCACCTTTTGTGACACTTAGGGAATGCTTTTAACAACAATTTTTGTGACACTTAGGGATCTTGCACCAATTCATAGGAATTATAGGGCTTATTTGTAAATAGTTGTATTATAAGGGCTTTTTTTGTAAATACGCTATATTTTTAAGGGTTAAAGTTTAATTACATCTTATATTAATTATAGGTGACTTTTTGTAAAAGTCCCTAAATTAATATAAATGTTAGAATTGGGTGGCCTCAAAGCCAATCATTGTACATTCTAGTTCATATTATTAATAAAGGCAATCATTTCTTCATTTAATTGTTCTCGCAATTAACTATCGTAATGAAGGTCCATAGACAAATGTATGGGATATTGAATCATGATGAGATCATGATAGTGAGATCAATATCCTCAGTCAATTGTCTTAAACAGTTCTCGATCATAGGATATTTGAGATGGACATTAAATATCCGATAAGATCGACACAAGTTATGTATGCTCATATGATGAGGGTGAATGATCTCACATTCACTCGTGTGGTGACACTAAGACAAACAAGTGGGTGCTCATTAGAGAATGAGTTCACTGAACAGACCCAAATAAGAATTCCTGGATGGTAATTATACCTATTAGTCAACCAGGGAATTCAATTGTTGCAGTAGCACAGTTGGTCCTTTGACCTGAGTCACCAATGATACCTTGTTTGTAGACCATTGTATCTTGATTCTCTGACTCGTGGACTTTAATGTCCACCATAATCGGTCTTTCAGATACAGTGGAAAGCTTGCGAAGGTAATTGAGTGAACAACAAGGGATCACTCACTCTTGGTATAAGACTGGAGAGAGAATGTCCTATGGATGTGTACACAGAAATTCCTGGCCATGGTCAAATGAAAGAGATGTCTTTCTAGATATTAACTGTGTACTGGAATCCATCTGGATAATGCGATAGAGGGTTTGACTATAAAACCATACCCTTGCGTTATCGGGACATTGCATGAGTGAAGGATTATATATGTGCGGTATCGGCAGACGGAAATGTTCAATTGAAGGGAACAGTATCCCTTATATCTTCTGGGATCATGAGGTAGTGTTTGGTGTTGTTCATGATCAGAAGGCCAAATGATTTGATCATCATATGATAATTCACTTGTTTATTAAATTAATCATTTAATATATGATGTTTAAATGTTAATTAATAAATATTAAACTCAAGAAACAATTCTAAGTTTAATGGGCCTGCAACCGGACTGATATATGGGCCTAGAGGGTCACACACATAAGAGTTCTCGTCAGACGGTGAGAGATGTTAAATTTCATGCTTATCTGGGTTTTTATGAAAAGCTGCAGGATAAACATGAAGATTTAATGGAGAATTATCCAAGGCCAAACTCTTGGATAATCATGAGGATTAACTCTTGTGCTTATCCTTATTTCTATATAAGGAGGGCCAAGGGGGAGTGGTAAAAAGTCAGTTGGACGAATTTTACTCCCCAGATTCTCTCTCTCCTCTCTCTCTCTCCTTCTCTTGGAGTGGATCTGTCTCTCTCCGCACATGGTGGATATGAGATCTGGTCGGAGCACTCAAGTCGAGGAGGAAATGGCGTCTGCTATGGGAACTCGTGTGGATACCTCTAGAGATCGTGCGCGTGCGCGATTACCGAGTCGACATCATCAACGGGAGATTCGAAACCCCGCAAAGGTGAAGAACTGTTCTTCCCGCGTTAATTTTAATGTCCGTTTTACGACCCCAGCAACCGATACAATGGAATCATTTTTATTTCCGCTGCGTTCATGGCGATTCCTTACAATAAATTCCCACTTAATTTTCATCAACTGGGAATCTTGTACATATGACCCTCCAGGCTCAAGTGCTAGTTCGATTTAAACCTAATAAGTCCAATAATCCCTTACTAACTTAAAGCAATTTATTTAATATCTGAAATGAAATAAATACTACCGATTTATCATCTCATGATAATCGATCGGATTTCTAATCAAGTTGGATGCCAAGCAACACCATACGATCCTAGAAGGCATTGGGGTTCAACAACCTGCTCAAAGAACATTTCTGTCATTAATTACCACATGGCTATAATCATTTATTCCTATCAATGTTCTCAAGTGATCTTAGGATATGGTTAACTGTCAAATCCTAATTCATTCACTTATCCAGGTTGGATGTTGTAAAGCATCACCAAGAAACACCTTTTCTAATATGATGTTCTGTCTTGGATAAAGACTCCTGGACATCCTACCGTAGAGCATTCTCTCTCTAATTACCGATAATAAATGATCTCGTATTGACCGTACAATCACCATCGAAGATATTCCACTGGATCTGATCACTTATGTATATAAGATCCCATAGTTAGAGATCTTTAAGTCAAGGTCTAAACGTAGAAGTCTATTGACAAGATATCTTTGGTGTCTCGAGTTTAAGGATCAACCACTATGATAATGAATCATCTAATTGACTGTTAGGTAAGTTACCATCTAGTGATTCAAGAGTTGATCAGTTCATCGAAATCGTTCACCAATGAGCACTTACAAGTTCACCTTGGTATCTCCACACAAGTAACTAGGAGACCAGTCACTCTCGTCTTATGAGCAGGAGTAACCTATACTAGTCTCGTTAGATATCTAATGTCATTCTCAAATATCTTCCAATTAGGAACAATTAAGAATATCTGTTTAAATAAGATTAATCTTATTATTATGATCTCATTACAATTTAATCTCCATTGTACATGTTCACATACTTCGCTATGAAATGACATAATCTATTTACATATAATGAATATAATGCCTTTATTATGATTATTAAAAAATAATATTGTAAAAAATAGTTATGTGATTGACTTGACGGACATACATAACTAATAAGTAGTACAACAAATAAGTCATTTTCAAGAAATATTATTTTAACAGCTTCTATGAGATTTTGTTTAGGCCTGTTTGTTGGATTCGCGATGTAGGAATCACGCCTACCTTTTGGGTGATCTGATCTAAGATTAAAAAGAGGAGCGCAAATAGAAGAACAAGCTAGGTCAACAAAGTGAGAATTACTTTTGAAGTTGTTGTACGTAGATAGAAAATTGTAAATACACAACTCATGTAAAATTTTTAGCCCTAGCTTATACTTGAAACTTGTTTTAAAGTATCAATGTGGGGTTTGATCATCAAATACTCAACTCCTATCCTAAGGGTTTCTTTTTCTCCTATTATGTTCTACTGATAATCCTTGAATAATTTTTAGCAATTAGATTCGGCACGTGAAAGCGAGTGCTATCAAAGCAAGGTTTAGTTTTTGATGTGTTTTACCTATCATTCAAGTTAAATATGGGGATCATCATATAGAATTTATTGAATTCCTACATTAGATTTAGGAATTGACTTGAGCCCTTTAATGACTAGATATTATGGCTAGAAGGAAGACTAAAAGTCACAACAAGCATTGAATAGTAGAAGATCCCTTGGAGAATAGAGAAGAACATCATAAGAAGGGACCTTGGAGCATAGGGAGAATTCAAAATTTGCATATGCAAAGACCTTATTAGGAGGATTGGGAACATTTTTACAGACCTTTCAAGGATGGGCGTAGGCAATGCAAGCTTAGGTAGCAGTACAAACGTAGTTCCAAGAAGAAATAAGGATAAAATTTCCTACGCAACTAGAAAATCCAAAAAAATTGATAAGTGTAACTTTGATGGAGAAATTTCGTAAAGTGGGACTACCATTTTTTAAAGGGGTGAGTTGACCAAAAATAGCTGAAAGTTGGATCCAAAAAATGGAAAAAAAAATGTGATGCCACTAAATGTGCTGATGAGGATAGGACTACATTGGCCACCTTTATGCTGCAAGAACAATCTGATGAATGGTGGAGGATAGTCTAAAGGATTGCATTTGCAAAGCAACAAAAGGATATTATTTGGAAGGATTTTCTTTTCTTCAAACCTTAAGGGAGAATTATTTTTCTGGAATGTCTAGGACCAACTGGAGTTAGAGTTTCTTAGTTTACAATAGGGCTCCTTGACAATGGCCCAATATGAGGCGAGATTCACGGAGTTGTCTAAATATGCACCACATATATGTGATGATGAGAAGAGGCGTTGTAAGAAATTTGTGAGAGGACTGAAGGATACATTGAGTATCTCTGTTTGACTATGAGATTATGGCTATTGCATTCTATATAGAATGCATTGCTGAAGGGATTCTGAGAACCCACAAAAAGTTCAAAAGGGGGCTTCTCATGGTAAAACACCCATGTGTCATCGATCATAGAAGAAAGCAAAGACTCTCCATTTATCAAAAATCTTGTCCAAAGCATTCAATATGCAAGCACTGAGGAAAGAAGCATAGAGGAAATTGCTAGATCACTACTGGTAGATGTTACAGGTAGCTCTTTGATCACTTAGTTAAAGACTGTCCAAAGAAGCCAAAGATCAGCCACCAAGAGCACCGACTAGGATTTACAACTTTACTAAAGAAAATGTGGAGGCATCTAGGGCTACAGTTGAAGGTACTATTCATGTAACCAATTTCCATGCACAAATTTAATTTCATTCAATGGTGATAGATTCATTCATTTCTGTAAACTTTTCTAATTTACTAAAGAGTGATTTTCCTAGATATGAAGTGGGGTCACTAGAAATTAGAACGCTTATTGGAGAAAGTGTTACATCTCAGCTAATGCCTGATATAGAAGTTATCAGTCACAATAGAAGTATGTTAGAAAATTTTTATTTACTGGATATGGAGGATTTTGATATCATCTTATGAGTGAATTGGATCAAAACACATCATGCACTAGTAGACTATCGATATAAGAAAATAATATTTCCCATCCCAAGAGAAAAGAATTTTATTTTTAGTGCCCAACCCATAAATCCACTAAGATCATGGTATTAACACTTCAACAAGAAAATTGCCCAGGCAAGAAAGTCAAGGTTATTTAGTAAATATAATAGCACATCCTGAATCTAGTTCATCCTAGATAGTGGCCAATGTAGATGTAGTTCAGGAATTTCCAAATGTTTTTTTTTATTGTATTCCTCGGTTACCTCCTCTTAAAGAAATTGAACAAGGATTTCATTCATCCTAGCGCTTCAGCTTGGGGAAACCCTACTATTGTTTGCCAGAAATAAGGATGGGACATTGAGGTTATGTATTGATTATAGAAAGTTGAATCAAGGGATTGTTAAAAATAAGTATCCCTTGCCTAAAATAAGTGATCTCTTTGATCAATTGTAATTAGCCCAAGTATTTTTCAAAGATTGATCTTCGATTGAGAATTAGAAGTGAGAATGTTCCAAAGATAGCCTTCAGAACAAGGAATAGGCACTATAAGCTTTTAGTCATGCCATTTGGACTTACTAGTGCACCTACAACCTTCATGGATCTCATGAATCGAGTGTTTAGGCCCTAGCTAGACCAATGGTAGTGTTTACAGATGATGCTTTTATATGTTCTCCTAGCGTGGAAGCCCATAGAGTGCATTTGAGAATATCATTGCAAACTATCAAAAAGCACCAATCATATGCAAAATTCAGTGAATATAAATTTTGGTTATATAAAATTTAATCTTTTGGACACTTTATTTCCAAAGAATGTATTACAATTGATCCTAAAAAGGTGAAGGCTATAGTAGAAATGGGAAACAAGAAGGCTTCTTAAAGATTGCTGCACCTATGACCTGGTTAACAAGAAAGGGAGTTAGATTTTTCTAGACTAATGCATGTGAATAGAGTTTTCAATAAATGGAGAAAAGATCGAATCAAGCTCTAGTCCTTGCTTTACTGAAAGGGACAATTGGATATGTGTTTTACAGCGACGCTACTAGACAAGGAATTGGTTGCGTGTTGATGTAGCATGACCATTGAAGTATCGCGAATTAAACTATCCCAGTCATGATTTAAAATTAGCAACTATGGTCCATGCTTTAAAAGAGACATAGGGTGAAACATTTGATGTATTTACTGATCATTAAAGTCTAAAATATTTGTTTTCTTAAAAGGACCTTAATTTAAGGTCAAGGCGAAGGCTAAAATTTCTCAAGGAGTATGAACTTACTCTCAAGTATCATCCTAGTAAGGTCAAGGTTGTGGCTGATGTGCTTGGTAGGAAGAAGGTGATGGGTGTTCAATTAAAAAGGGTGCGGAAAAATGTAGCGCACATGACTAAATATTGTCCCAAGATTATACAAGAGAAATCCAAAATTTTGTTAAGTAACTTAGTAATCCAATCTGCCCTAGTAGACTAAGTAATGGATGCCTAGAAGAAGGATCAACAAATCTAACGTTTAATTGGAAAGCCGTAGATTGTTCAAAAATTAAGAAGAGCTTTGTATTTTCAAGATAGATTGATTGTACTAGATGAAATAAAATAGGGAGTGTTCGAAGAAGCTCACAAATCCAAATATACTATACACCTGGCTAGCACCAAAATATATCATGACCTGAAAGAGATTGAGAATTTAAGAAAGGAGAACATGTATTTTCTAAAGATATCTCCAGCTAAAGGTATTATTAGATTTGGAAAGCATAGGAAGTCGAATCCAAGGACCTCTAGGCTTTGAAGAGGGTAGGTTGAGTTTCTTACGATCTTGTATTGCAACCAGAATTAGTAGGAATTTATAACATGTTTCATGTATCAATAATAGGGAAGTATATTCACAATCCACACTATTGATTACATACGATTGGGGATTGAACCAGACTTAACAATTAAGGAGAGACCTATTCGCATCTTGAATTGGAAGAATAAGAATTGAAGACAAAGAGCATTCAATTTGTCAAGATTCTTTGGTGTCATCATACAACTAAGGAAGCAATGCAGGAATTGGAAGAAGAGATGTAGAGGAAATATCTAGATTTGCTCAAGTAAGTTCTTTTCAACTTTTGAGGACATAATTTCTTTAAGGGGGAGAGGATTTGTAACATCCTAAAAACATTACGAAGAAAAGCTTGAAGTCATGTAAAAATGTTCTATTCAAATTATTCAAAAATTACCTAACTGAGCATTAGGGTGTTATTTAAGAAAATCTTTAGATTTCGGTAAGGTAGAAAAGGAAAAGTTTGCTTAAAATTTTAATAAATCTATAATGGAAGTAAGTTATTGACAAGGATTATGGGCATACATATAATTGTGAAAAAGTACATATTCGTAAATCCTTAAAAAGTATGTTCACCATTAGTAGGAGTCTATAAATGTAACTAACTACCATTATAGGGTATTATTAACTTAAACTTTCTAAGATTCCAAAAGTCTCCTTGTATAACTAAAAATGGGACAATATAGGTTAAATGATAAACAAGGACATGTATTAGGGATATATATGTCATAATTTTAAGATGGGGTGTATGTGTAATGAAGAGAACACCTATGCATACATGTGTCATATTTTTTGAAAAGCTTATATTTATATCCTTAAATTAAATATCTATGTATATATATATATATATATATACATATACATAGATTTGTACACATCTAAAAGCAATATGTGGTAGCATATAGGCTCGTGTATATCCTTAATGAGCGGTGACAACCATAGGCTCAAATATATCATAAACTTGACTCCTAAAATGATAGGTGGCAGCATATAGATCTATGCTTATTATCCATAGGTGGCAAGAAGTTTTAAGAGTGTGACAAGTGTTAGCATAACGTGGTGTCAAGTAAGGCTGTTCACTATTTGGTTAAAACCGAAAAACCAACCAAACCAAATTAAATTTTCAGTTTCATTTGGTTCGGTTTGACAAACCCCCCCAACCCGTAGAGACCAAACCAAACTATTTAAACTGAAATGTAATATCTCAATTTAATTTCAAATCCATTTTATCAATACTTCCATTAAGAATTATCTAATCTATGGGCCTTCACGATGGTCCAATACATAGTCGTGCCCAAACATAAACTGCCGAAGCGATGGGAAGGCAAATAATAAGTCTTTCCTACCATCTCCTTCTCTTATGTATCCAAGGTAGGACTAGCATCCTGCTCACACCTGCCCATGGCCTGCCTGCAGCTAGACCGTGGAGGACCCACCTGACAGGGATGATGATGCTGGTATCATTAGGATGCTGAAGTGTAAAAGTCCCCCAAGCAAACATGTGAAGCTGATGTTGCTATTGTCATTGCAGTGGTGTTGGAGTATTAAGCATGGTTTGCCACCGGTGAATATTATTGGAAGGTGAACCAAGTTGCGGGCAACCCTATAACATCCAGAAATGAAGGGGAGGTCTGTGAGTGGGCGAGCTTGGCTGCTTCTTTTAGCAGTGGAGTCCATGGTGGCAGATTTGAGGATGACTCTGGAGCTGGTGAGGGCATTGTGCACCTAAAGTCTCGGGTTCCTTCTGTGATGGAGGGATCAGCGAGGTGGAAGTTGCTACTCTTTTAGTCCTACATCGGGAACCAGGAAAAGGAGAATAGATGGGGAATCTATAAATACTGTTCAAACCTGCCAATAACCGTCATTCCATGCGAGTACAAATGTGGGCCTCTTCAAGTGCCTTGGCCCGCCAAGGGAAAACCAAACCAAAGTGATGTAAACCAAAGTTTTTTGGTTTGGTTCGTTCGGTTTACCTGAGCTGTTCGGTTTGATTTGGTTCAGAAAATTTTTTCTTTAACCCAAATGAACCAACCCATGAACATCCCTAGTGTCCGGAATGTCACCTTTTAGATAGTGCCACCTGAACTTACACATACTTATGTTGTGGTCTTGGGAAGCCTGCAAGGTACAATGCCAAACCATCTACAAAATCCAAGAGCATACACCACATAATCATACCAACAACCAATTAATTAAACCCATTTCAAGTACATAATTGATACAAAATAAAAGCCTAAAAATTCATCAAAAGTCTGAGCAAAATTACATATGAACCTATCTATTACAAAAATTCTCATGCCTAGATCCTCAGAATTCCAGCCCAGCTCCTCTACAACCCCCTACTGGAATCTCCTGAAAGCATACCTACTCACAAGTGTGAGTCTAATACATAGTAGGTGTCAAAACCAAAGGTATGCTTGCTAAATAATAAAATTCACAATTCACATGTCAACATACTAACATTCTTACAGATTATTACATATGACCAAACACAAGGTAAAGACATATATATGTAGTACATGATTTCTAAATTTCACAGCTGATTTCTTCCATTATAACTCTAAGCAAACACAAGATAGGTTTCTTATTCAAAGGCATGTTGTACAGGCTATCATATGCACATTTCCATCATACCAGAGCATATCTAAAGAGATCAAATCACAACTATAACTAATCAAATCTTATCTTAAGCCTCAGACTGGTATCTAACCATAATAGAAGGGGAGGCTACGAACATCCTAGCA
This sequence comes from Zantedeschia hybrid cultivar, assembly GCA_030544215.1. NCBI lineage: Eukaryota > Viridiplantae > Streptophyta > Magnoliopsida > Alismatales > Araceae > Zantedeschia > Zantedeschia hybrid cultivar. The sequence continues at coordinate 55,795,775 of JARZZO010000012.1, forward strand.
CCTGGACAAGAATAATACCATGATCTTGATACAATCAGTTGGGATCGAGGATCATTCCTCACCTTCTACTAAGTCAAAATTTAGTTTCAAGATTTACCTATGACCTTTTGTCCATTAAGTCCACAAAATGACCAGACTACAATAGATGCTTACTACGGTTTTAGTCCCTATCCACTCCCTAGATGTCATTGTCCATGCATATTACTTTTTCTTAAATTTGAAAATTGACATCTTATTTACCATAGTTTCTAAAACCGATAGAGGGAAATTTGGATACAAAATAATTTGCATGATAGTTTAATTTCCTGAATATAGGAAGCTGCTAATAAGTTCTTAATCAGAAAATTAGAACATAAGTTTGTTGTAAAATAGTCTGGTCAATAATATAGGTAATCTAAACAGTATATAATCTATTATAAACTTCCCCACATATGCAAGTTTCATATTCTTTAAATTATCAAAATAGATTTAAAACAATATATACAACAAAATAGAATGAATTGGCTCATCATGCACTTGCTTTAGATCAAGAATCTATAGCTAATTTTTAAGAATTCCCAAGATTTCCCCAATTCTCTACAACTGCCCTGACCCAGATTCTCTGCCTCCGCTTCTTCTTCTGCTAATTCCTAGCAAAAAGCATAGAAAATAATAAGCTAATTCCCACCAAATATGGGTTATAAACCCACTGCTAGACAAGTCACTTCTACCGCTAGCCACTTGTAAATATCCAAGCTAAGTATCCCTCATGTGTTGTCAAATGGGGTAGAAATCCCACTAAGAACTTAAGAAAAATTTAATTAATTTCATTGTCAAAATGCACTAAGCCCAACCCATGCAACCCTCTAAATATAAATATTTTTATAAACGTAATTGATAGGTTAAACTTAGTCATCAAATCGATTACATAGACTAAGTCTTCAATTACATAAGTTCTGTCCATCGATTATATGCATTACTCATTTAATCGATTATCAGGCTTAATTCATCGACTACAAGAGTTTTAGGTATCAATTACATGTGCATCACTAATTGATTATCTATCGATTACATGCTTAAATTATCAATCACAAATTGTTTATCTAATCGATTCTCTATTGATTACACAGCCTAAATTATCGATTACATGCTATTGACTAATCGATTACATATGAATCTATTAATCGATTTTACATTATTCTTAAAATTGATTACCAATCAATTACATGTTGTTCTTATAATCAATTATCCTTGTTCTTCTAATCGACTGCCTATCAATTAAATATTATACTTATAATCAATTGGTGTCTTATTCTGACTTCAATTACAAGACTTATGTTAATCGATTATGGGTATTCATTTAATTGATTACATGGCTTATTTTAGCTTCGATTACAAAGCTTAACTTAATCGATTATCTATTTATCTGTTAATTGATTATCTGTTTATCTATTAATCGATTTTGTACTTTGCCTTAACTTCAATTATAAGACTTATTTATCTTCGATTATCAACTTATCTTAACTCGATTACTTAACTAATTTTGATCGATTTTTACTTAACATAAACTCAATTATAAGGCTTACATAAATATTTAAATTCAGAACTTATTTTGACTTTCATTATACCTAATCTAATTAATTAAATTAGGCTCTCTCTTAGCTCTTCTAATCGATTATCTAGGACTTAGCCAAAGTTTTCAAGCTCTATCTATGAAAAACCCGTTACACTTTAATGGATTTTCTATCTAGATTAACTATCTAAAACTCGCTCTTATCAACTTGTTTAGACTAAAATGACTACTTAATATTTGGGATTTATATGTGGCATACAAATCTTTAAGATCTCGATACATAAGTTGTAAGGTGTCATTTCCTCATTTCAAGTCTTCTCCTATATAAACCCCACCTTACTTCAAATTCTCATCACCACTAGATTTAAGGGATATATATATATATATATATATCCCTAATCCTCCTATTTAATAAAACATTAAATATTTAATTAGCCCCCTTAGGATTGTTTCTAACCTTTAAGCCTTAAATTTAACCATCCGATAGTGAAACTCATCCATAGCCATCCGACGGGTGCGTGCAAAAAAGGTTTTTTTAAAATTTTAAAAATATGATAAAAATAAAATTTTAAAAAAATAAAAAAATTCTTAATTAGCACTTAGGGTTGTTCCTATCTCTTGGGGCTTTAATTTTCATTGCCAATTAGAGGGTTAAAATCCTTAAAATATGGAACGCTACCAACGTTGCAGGCACAACAACCATGAATGTCTATTCAATTCAACCTATGTGACTCTTTTCTCTAATTGATGAGTTTATATGAAAATGTACCATGAGAAGAATATTAGAATATTTGGTTCTTAAATTAATTATAAGTACTTAATCCTTGCAACCTGTTAATATCTACCTATTCTATGATTCCTGAGTGACCTTTTTTTCTTTTTTTGAAACTTAAAAGGAATATTTCATTTATTCATAACATTAGGAATACAATGATCTGTTGAAGCAGCTTGGGAAATGAAAAATGGTAATAGCGAAGAAGTGTAGACATCTTCCAAGCTAGAAGTGGCAGCTAACTTTGCTACCTCATGAGCTACTCTGTTACCCGATCTAGGGATAAAACAAAGAGAGATACAATCATTCAGGAGTAAAGATTGGCACCCATCAATTACAGTTCTCACTTCCCAGGGTGGCAATCTCAATTTCAAAGCTGAGTTGATAAGCACTTTAGTGTCTCCTTCCACAATAACCTCCTGATTAGGCTGGGTTGCAAAGGTTAATGCTTAAAGCATAGCTTGAGCTTCCACTTTATAAGGATCAAATTCTGGGATTAGTTTAGAGCTGCAGGATATGATACAACCCTCATGATCTCTTAAAATAAACCCAGTAGAGCCTCCATCAACAAAAGTGGCACCTCAAAATTTACTTTTAGAATACTGCCATCAGGAGGGCACCAATTGACATGTACTTTTTGTTAGGGACTTTAGGAATATCTAGAGCGGAAGCCATCCCTAACGCAGAGGAAGACGATGCCGGAGTCGATCCCCACGAGCGACGAGTCTCGGACAAAAACGCACGAACCCCGGACGAGGAGACGGTGTAAACCCCAGCACCCTCTCCACTGGTTTCCTCTCTCTATTTCTCTTGATGCGTATGACCTAATGGGGAGTCACAAGCTTCTTTTATAGAGACGAGGGACCAGTCCCGTTCTAACTACTAAATTGATCATACCCATTACAGGATCCTCAATGGACACCTAATGGGTTAAGCCCAATAACTTATTCTATTAATTGGATGCCTAACGGTGTGCAAGTGTGTAGCTCAGTAAACACAAGTGGACCACTAATTGGGTAAAAACCCAACATTCTCCCACTTGGTTGTTAGTATTAGATGGTCTCAAAGCCAATCCGATACTGTGTACATATTCAGATTATTAATAAATGGCAATAATTCATTGTGTGTAATTAATTCGATCTGTGTTTATCGTATCACGATGAAGTCCATGAACATGTGCAATAGTCTTCGGATTATGATGAGATCATAATTACGGGACCGAAGACTTATAAACACATGTTCTTAATTGTTCCTAGTCATAGGATGTTTGAGATAGGACATCGAACATCCGGATAGACTAGTATAGGTTACTTCAGCTCATATGATGAGGGTGACTGATCCCATAAGTCACTTGTGTGGAGACACTATGCTGAACCTATAGGTGCTCATTGGTGAATGAGTTCACTGAACTGATCCGACTATGAATCGCTGGATGGTAATCACTGTAGACACGCTAATTTTGACGTCATTTTGAGTAAATTTCATATCATATAATAATGCCTCATAATGGTTTGATATTTAATCATTGATTAATTTTTATTGATATTTTTGAGTGTCGGGTTTAACAGACATGTTTAAGTTAATCAATCAAATTGATTTTAACTCAAATTTCAGTTAAAATATGAAGAATCCTAAAAGGCGTCGACTCATGTGGACGCCATTTAGAGTTTATTCCTATTTTTAACGTTTAAATTTGAATTTGAATTAATTGATTTATTAACTAAAAGGCGTCTGTGAGAGTCGACGCGTTTTAGGTTTCCTAAGCTGTTTTAACTTCTCTTCCGGATGTTTATCCTTATCTTAATTAGGGTAAAAGACGTCTACACACGTGGACGCGTTTTATCTAATAAAGATAAAGATAAGTTTTCCCGGATATTTATCCTTATCTTAATTAAATCTGAAAGGCGTCAGCCATGGTGGACGCGTTTTAGATAATTACAGATAAAGATGAATTAATCAGTATTTATCTGTCGATTAAAGTAGATAAATCCTAGATTTTTTTCTATGTTAATCGCGAACGCAGAAAATGCCTATAAATACATTGCCCATTTCAAGAGTAAAAAAAAAAAGGAGAGAGAGAGAATTATTGAAGCACAGCGTTATAGCAATTTGAAGATCGAAGCAACCACGTCGGAACGCCGGAGCACTGTCATTTCCAGAAGTCGGCATTCTTCTTCAAGATCTTCATCCCTTCAAAGCTTCAACCAACTGGACTGGGCATAAGTTTTTCATATCTGAATTTCATTTTTTATCCATTAGTTTCATTCTCATAATCACTCCATGCAACACACACCACATCATTGATTTTCCAAAACCCAACTGTTCTAAAGGGGTTTCAAAACTCTCAAAACAAGTGAGTTGCTATTTTAAGCATGTTTTTAATCTTCATTAACTTTGATATTTCTATTTAGATTCTCACCATTTGTTCTCCTTCATTTCTCTGTTTCTGTTTCTACTGCACCCAACAACAACAACAACAAGAAATCAAAAAGAGGGAAATCAAGCACGAAGCCAGAAGAATCTGGACGATCCTCAACATTCAACAGCAAGAACAAAAAGAACGAAGAGGCTCTCTTTCTTCAGCCGGCTGAAGGAGGGGAACCAAGGAATTCATTCTTCCGCGTTTAAACAGGTAAGCGATCAATCCTTCTTTTGAAGCTTTTTAGTCAAAAGTTTCTGGCGATCACAGCATTTAGTTGCATCTTTTTAATAGGTTAATTTACCTTAAACAACATAGTTTTCATACATTAATCACACGAGCATTTTTCAGCACCTACAGCTTTTTTGGCGATCACGATGGGACCTGGTCTCGCCATCTTTTAATTCTTTTGTTCTTGCTATCATTAATCGGGCACCCACGGTGCACCACTTGTGTCTTTCGACACGTCCTCACCAATTGGTGAGTGTTTTTAGTTTAGTTAATTTCCCACGTGCACCACGTGCACACCCCAGTGGCAAGATCTTGCCCTCCCCTTGATTGCTTTAAAAAGCTGTTTTTGTGATAGAATGATGTGTGATTGTGTGATTTCTTAGTTGTTTAGTTAGTAAATTATCCTGTTTAAAATCTGAAACTAAAAATCCTTGCATGAGTTGATTATTTACTGCATTTTACCCTGTTTAAGAAGGATTCGACCCAGAAAATCCTTCTGGAAATCTGTTTCTGCGAACTAAAAAGCGTCCAGGAACAGCGACGCTTTTCAAAACCGCGTCCGCACAACTGGACGCCTTTTAGCCTCCAGATTCTCTCTGTCGTTTACATCTGTTTCTGTGAAATAATTAACTTCTGTGTTGAATAGCGTCGACCATAATCGACGCGATTCAGACAGTTTTTAGTTATTTTCCAGGTTTTCTCTGCTGTTTGCATCTGTTCTCTGCGAAAGTATTAAGTTCTGTTATGAATAGCGTCGACTATCATCGACGCGATTCAGACAGTTTCTTAATTATTTTTCAGTTTCCAGATTTCTGTGTTGAGTGCTAGCTACACATTACTCTATTAAGCATTAGAGGCCATCCAGGTCGCAGGACATACGCATTGAGGCTAAAACCCTCCTTTTCTTAGGAACACATTACTCGACGTTAGCAACTCTCTCTGATTGGGTTGGTCCCTTGATCAGACTAGAGAAGTTGACGTTGAGACCTCCATAAGTCCCCAAAATCAAGGTATTCCTCCTTGATCATCGGGCTGGTTGTACCAATTGAAGTCCCGGCTAGATTCCGAGAGCGTTGTGAGAGAAAAACCTTAGAGAATAACGGTGGAAATCAAACTGAAACTAGGATCCTTCCCTGAGCGAAATTGTGGTTTAATCCAATTCAAATAACTCAACAAGGAATCCTGAAATCACGTTAAGCATCCACTTGTTTGATTAATCTCTGCACAACTTGTTTGATTAATTTCTTTGAAAAGGAATCTAATATAATGTTGCTGCGAACAGGCAGAGATTTGAGTATGGCCCAAGACGCCATTATCAACTACGAGGGAGATGCTAATGCCCCTCGCAATTCAGATTTCAACTACGAGAACGGGAGAGATGCTGATGCCTCTCGTAATTCTGTCCCCATTCCAGTTCGACATGACGGGAATGTCCGAACTCCTCTCTTTCATCCGCACGATCAATATCATGATCTTCCTCCGCATGAATATGCGATCCCCAATCCCGACTTTGAGGGGGACATGAATCAGAATGATCCCTCACCCTCTGATCCTATGGAACTTGTTAATGCCCTGGGAGTTCTCGCCTCCCGACTGGACCCTCAACAATTCGAGGCCATCCAGTCTATTTTGAAGGGGAAGGCGCCCATGCAGCCTGCTGAGCCGAACCCTGTGGCTCCCCCCGTTGTTCCTCAACAACCTCCTCCTCCTTATATCCATCAGGCCATGGAAGGCCTTCATCTTACTTCTCGGCCCACTGGGCCACAACCTTCATCGTCTAGGCAACCGGCTAGACCGCAAACGCCTATTCATCAAAATGCCCTCGGGCATGGCGGAAGCTCTGCCGGACCTCATCCCTATTATCCTCCTTGTCCAACGTACTCTAGGCAGCAGGCCTATCAAGTACTTCCTCCTCCTCCTCCTCCCCAAGCAGATCTGACCACGCAGACATTGCTGGCCAAGATGGAGCGCATGGACGAGCAGTTCAACAATCTCCAAAAGATGATGGGGGTTAAAGCTGTGCCAGAAATCAGTCTACCGAGCCTGCCAGTATTCCATCTGCCACCCTCTGAAATGCCAGTGTATCGAAAGTATAACGGTACTGGTAACCCCTTCACGCACCTGAAGGAGTTCATGTACGAATCCTCTTTCTGGCAGAATGATAAGAGGTCATTGGCTTTCTTGTTCAGGAGATCCTTAGAGGGACCAGCCCTCGAGTGGTTCTTTTCTTTAGAACCCTCAGAAGTAGAGGATTACGGTATCGTTTCACGTAAATTTATCCAACGATACCAGGACAGAGTTGCACCCTCCTTGTCTATCACGGATCTTATTGCAGAAAAGATGAAACCAGACGAGGAGTTTGTCAGTTTTGCTGACAGGTGGCGGGGCCTGGCTGAAAAAGTGAAAGATCACTTGTCCGAATCCGAACAAGTGAAAATGTTGATTTCTAACGCCACGCCCCAGTTCAAGCTAGTCCTCTCCTTGAACAACTTGACGAACATGGCAGAGCTCTATGAAAGAGCACGGTATTGCCAGAATGCTTTCAGGGACGCTACGTTCTCTAGCGTCTTTGATCCTCACAGACCTAACAGGCCTCCACCTCGGAAGCCTGTAGTGTCAAATTCTCCTAGCTCAGGTCCAACTACTGAGGGTACGCTCTCTCACGAGCAGGTCAGTACTATGAACAATAACTCGCCCCAGTTTGTGAGGAATCAGCAGTACCAGAGGCCACCACAGCCAAGCCAGCAGGGGTACAGGCAGCAACAGAACCCCCATTACCAACAGCAGTACCAGCGGCCCCAGCAGCCGAATCAAAACCAGAACCAGCTACAGCAACAGCCGCAACGGCAACAGCAGTATCAGCAGCCACATCAGCAGCAACAGCAACAGCCACAGTACCAGCCGCGTGCACCGCCGGCGTACCACAATGTCCCTCCTCCTGGTGACTACAACCAACAAAGGAGACCTCCAGGCCCGAAAAGGGCAGAGTACCCGGCCCTCCCAGAATCCTTGGCGGATATCTTCAGTGCTTTAATGGCAGCCAATGCCTTAGCTTTGCCGAGAGAGAAGGCCATCTGGCCTCAAAATGCCGATACGTCTAGGTATTGCTACTTCCACAGGCAACCCGGGCATACCATTGACACCTGCTTCCAATTCAGAGATTATATCCATGATCTCAATGAGCAGGGCGGCATTGACTGGGAGGAAATGAAGAAATACATAACAGCCTTGAAGGCGAGGAGACCGCAGCAGCAGCAGCAGCAAGCAAGACCACCGGCACAAGCAGTAGCACCACCTAACATGGGCATAGTGCAGAATCCACTTCCGGAGCACCAGAACCAAAACCAGGTTGCTCCCATTCTGACGAACAGCCAGTCTGAGGCTGGTCGTGGGCAGCAGTGGAGAGTAGAGGACTCTTCCTCTCTTTGTTCAACGGGTCACACCCAAAGTACCGCAGAGCGACCATCACGCCGCACCATCCACATACCAAGGCCACAATCCGTTACCATCACCCCTATACCCACACCCACATATCACTCACCCACACCCAATAACCCATTACCACTACCCGCCTTCCTTAGACCCATTACGCCCCGCACCACTACGCCTCCATCGTATAACCCCCCGCAAACCAATAACGCACCCCTCCTACCATCTAGGCCACTATTACGCGTACCATTTCCTACTTCACCCGCTACCAACACCACCCACACAGACATCCCCTTACCATCTAGACCGCTATTACGCGTACCATTCCCCACTTCGCCAACCACTTATCCATCCACTATCCAACCCTCTAGGCCTTTAATCCGCACTACGCCATCACCACCTAGCCCTACGCCATCACCTACCTACCAACCCTCCGCACCATCCAACTCTGCAGTACTTAAGGTGTCACCCGGATCCTCCACGGTTGAGGAACATGCGCTCCGGAGTGGCAGGATTTTCAACAAGGTCTTCCCTCAGTCCACAGTCAGAGATGGCCCATCACAGCCGACTGAGGAAGCCCATAATGAAGAGAGTGCACCAGGCACTCAATATGACCTATTGAAACACCTGGATCGGACACCGGCACGGATCACTATACTCGAACTGATTAAAAGATCCAAGAGTCACCAAGAAGCTTTGATGGAATATCTGCAGAAGGTGATGGTCAATGAAGACGTGCCAGTAGAGAAGATTGCAGCACTACTAGTTCCTCAGGGGGATCAGCCCTCAATAACATTCCACACATCGGAACTAGCACCGCCAGCAGCCAGAAGCATGGCTCTGAGTATCACGGTCAGCATCTGTAAGAAGGCCGTGGATGCATGCCTGGTCGACACAGGGGCTTCGATCAATGTTCTACCTCCGAAGACCCTGGAGCTGTGCGGTGTGCCCAAAGAGAAATGGCTGCCCAGCCCCATATCAGTAACAGCATATGATAATTCTACCCGTTCCCCTCTGGGAATGGTTTATTTAAAGGTGGAGCTGGGCCCCGTAAGTCATGCAGAGGTCGAATTTCACATCCTGGAAATCGACCCTTCCATAAATGCCATCCTAGGTCGTCCTTATATCAAAACTCTCGAGGCGATTCCCTCTACGAATCATCAATGCCTCAAATTTCCTTACAAAGGACGAATAATTAAAGTAACGAGCATGCCGATCCTTGCTGCTGCTCATTCCTTGAACATCAAATCTGCTGTTTTACCTGGCCGACAACCTTTTCTGTCGGTATTACAGGTCTACCGCCCAGTGGCTGATCCTCTGAAAGCCGCTACTATTTCTCCATATCCGTTAGATGCTATCAAAAGGGGGAAGTGCATGAGTACCCCAGGATGGAGGATCATGATGAAAAACGACTACGAGCCTGGGAAAGGTCTGGGCACACAGCTGCAAGGCAGGACCACTCCTGTCAGAAATCATCGAGCAGCACCCGGAAGTGGTCTGGGCTATAGGCCAATAAAATTGAAGCAAGATCCGGTTCAGAAAGCAGAAATCAAAGAAGGCCCGAAGATCTGGGAGGCAATGTCCACACCGCCCAAAGAAGGCCGAGAACCCTTAACATGGACCCTGTGTACGCACTTTGTAAGAGGGCCCATACTTAGCCAAGACAATACGGTAGTCATTACTTCCTGTTTTGACTTCCATGATATATATGGGAGGGATTTGGCCAGACATTGCTCCGAATTGCTCACGTACCAATCCTTGGAGGCTCTGCGGCCTATGAAAAGGAGGAAATTTCACGATCCCGAATGTGAATGGTACAGGTGGTTCGATCTGAGGGACCTATACATAGCTCTGAACAGACTATTCCTGGATCCTGCAGAACCTAAGTGGCCGCCGCAGATTGATGAACTGATCGAAAGCCCTGGTGCTATATTTGACAAGCGGATACTGCTGTCCGAAGAGACTGACGAAGGGGAGCCGGATGACCCATATCAAGCTGGTTACACAACAGATCTGCTCTGGAGGGGGACATATCCTTCACATGTCTTCATGCTCCATACTTTATTCCGTACACTGCTCTTGACCCCGACTTGGTCGCGGGTCATAATTGAAGATATTCCACGGGCTCCGCCCATCACGATTACTCTGTCCCCTCGGGACATTATACCACAACCTCCTCTTGATCTAGAGAGGTTGTATGATCTGATCTGGGACATATTACTATATGATCCCCCTAATCCTCTGGCCTTGGTGCCGCTTCCTCCATCTGATTATCCTCCCATCTGTATTCATTCTTGCTTTATGTTTAATTCTTTCATTTTCCAAAAAAAAACGCCAATTTGGCAACAAATTCTTCCCAAATCCTCATCGAGGAAACATCTTACTTGTCCGATTGCACCCCGCCGCGCGGGTCCTTCGGTCAAGATTCTCTCCTAGATTTACTCTGTCCCTCCCCTCGGGAGGATTCTCTTGTATTTCCACTTGTATCCCAGGATTTTCATCCTGCTTCATCTTCGTTAGGTTATGATAGTGAGTTTAGTGAAGTTAGGCAGTCTAGTCAGGTTAGTCAGGTTAGGAAGTCTAGGAAGCCTAAGGGTAGGCAAATTCCAGATAGATACCTCCAGGACTTAGCTGATAAGTGCTCTTCTTGCTCTTTAATCCCTCAGTTTCTAGAAAATCCAATTCAGATGCCAGAAGATTGTATGGATGATGAGTCAGTCAATGATGGGTACGGGGTATATGAATTGGTACATGAAAAGGACCCCATTGAGGAAGATGACGAGGACGCGGCTGAGGCATATGCCAGTGGAGTAAAGAGATTTGATGAACCCTCAGCTGCCGTAGAAGAGCCCACCAAAGAAATTAATTTAGGGACTGAAGACGAACCTAAGGTTGTCCTCGTCAGTAAAAATCTTTCTACAGAGGATGAGAAAGCAATGGTGCAAGTACTAAAAGACTATAAGGACACTTTCGCCTGGAGTTATGAAGATATGCCAGGGTTAGACTCATCTTTGGTTGAACACAGGTTGACATTAAAGGAAGGAGCTAGCCCGGTCAAACAGAAATTAAGGCGATTCCACCCACAAATGGCTTTAAAGATGAAGGAAGAGGTCGACAAATTGCACAAAGCCAAATTTATTAGAGTTGTCCTTTATCCACAATGGGTGGCCAACATAGTCCCGGTTATGAAGAAGGACGGGAAGGTCAGAATTTGCATTGACTTCCGCGATCTGAATCGGGCGTGTCCTAAAGACGATTTTCCATTGCCTCATATTGATGTACTCATCGATAATACTGCCGGTTATGAGACGTTATCATTTATGGATGGATTTTCAGGATACAATCAGATTAAGCTGGCAGAAGAGGATCAAGAGAAAACATCATTCACTACACCTTGGGGAACATATTGTTATGTTGTCATGCCGTTTGGATTAAAGAATGCTGGAGCCACCTATCAGAGGGCCATGATGGCAATATTTCATGACATGATGCACATAGATCTGGAAGTGTATGTGGATGACTTATTAGTTAAATCGAAAACAAAGGCTGAGCACGCCAAAGTTTTGGCAAGGGTGTTAGAGAGGTCGAGAGAATATCAGTTAAAGATGAACCCCAAGAAATGTGTATTCGGGGTGTCTTCAGGAAAATTGCTTGGATTTATTGTCAGCAAACGGGGAATTGAGATCGATCCTAACAAGGCGAAGGCTATTAGAGAGATGCCCCCTCCCAAAAACTTGAAAGAATTGAGAGGATTAATCGGGAGGTTGCAATTTATTCGCCGTTTTGTCTCCCAGCACTCACAAAGGTGTAAGCCGTTTTACGAGCTTACCAAGCCAGGAGTCAAATTCGATTGGGACGATAAGTGTCAGGAGGCATTCGATGGATTAAAGGATTACTTAGCAAGTCCTCCTGTTTTGAGACCACCATCTCCAGGCAAACCATTGATACTTTATATTTCAGTCCTGGATGAGGCAGTGGGGGCTGTCTTAGCACAAGAGGATGAAGAAGGAAAAGAGAGGGCAGCCTACTATCTCTCTAAACTTCTCAACCCCGCTGAACAGAGATATACGGCGATGGAGAAAACGTGTGCAGCATTGGTTTGGGTTGTGCAGAAATTGAAGCATTATTTTCTAGCCCATGAAGTCCATCTCATCGCTAGGATGAATCCGATCAAATTCCTTCTGGAGAAATCTGTTCTTACTGATAGGTTAGCGCGATGGCAAAGCTTTCTATCTCAATTCGACATCATCTACATTCAGCAGAAAGCGATCAAGGGCTATGCCATAGCAGAACATCTTGCTCATCATCCCCTTCCTCGATTTGACCCAGTGCGATCAGAGTTTCCGGATGAGGAACTGATGTCCGTAAATCAAATCAGAGATGATATGTGGACTCTGCATTTTGACGGAGCTCTGAATTCTCATGGAAAAGGGATCGGTATCGTTCTGTTATCACCTGAAGGTATCACCATTCCACAAGCCTTTCAGCTTGATTTTCCAGTTACAAACAATATTGCTGAATACGAGGCACTCCTTGCTGGTCTCGAGGCTGCTCATTTCCATGGTGCTACCAAACTCAGGATTGTGGGTGATAGCCAACTGATTCTTTGCCAAGTGCTGACCAAGTATCGAACTCTCGATCCCAAGCTCAAGCCTTATCAAGAGCTGACTTCTGCTTATTCAAAGCTTTTCACAAAATTGATCTTTGTCCATGTCCCTAGGAATCAGAACATCTTAGCTGACGCTCTAGCTTCACTTGCATCTTCTCTCGATTTTCCAATCAGCAAACAATCCGAATCAATCATAGTTCATAGGCGTCTTTCACCCGCCGTGAAAGATCCTTCATTCCTTAGAACTAAGGAGAAGCTGCTGAAGAAAGTCAGAGACGGAGATATCATTGAAAAGAGAGAAATCATGTTGATGGAGCTATTAGAAGAGATGGATGATGAACAGAAGCCATGGTATTATGAAATTGCAAAATATTGTGAAGATCAATCATATCCTGAGGAAGCTACAACTGAGGAGAAGAGAGCTATCAGGAGAGTTGCTCAAAGATACACCCTAGTTGGGGGAGCATTATACAAGAGAGGTTTTGATGGAGTTCTTCTGAGATGTCTAGACGAAGATGAGCTTTGGAAGATTATGGAAGGAGCTCATAGTGGAGTTTGTGGTGGTCATGTCAATGGACAGATGTTAGCAAAGAAAATCCTTAGACAAGGATTTTATTGGCCAACCATGGAAGAAGATTGTGTAGGATATGTTCGTAGGTGTGCTAAGTGTCAACTACACGCCGATAAAATTCATTCTCCTGCATCTTCACTCCATCCTGTTTCTTCCCCATGGCCTTTCTCCATGTGGGCTTTCGACATTATTGGACCTCTTGGTAATCCAGATTCCGGCATCAAGCAAAAATCTTTCATTCTCACAGCAACGGAATACTTCACCAAGTGGGCAGAAGCTGAAGCGTACGTGGAGATCAAAGCATCAACCGTCTGCAAGTTCATCATGAAGAACATCATCACCAGATTTGGAATTCCAAGTACCATCGTCACCGACAACGGACCGCAGTTCGTGTCACAAGAACTGAAGGACCTCTGTAACAGGTATAAAATTGCATTGCATCATTCATCTCCTTATTATCCGCAAGGCAATGGCCAAGCAGAGGCAACAAATAAGACTTTGATAAAAATCATCAAAAAGACGTGTAAATCTAACAAATTTGTAGATTGGCCAGAAAAATTGGTTGAGGCTCTATGGGCCTACCGAACTTCAATCCGCACGCCTACTGGGCAGACTCCTTATTCCTTAACATTTGGAATGGAGGCGGTAGTTCCATATGAGATCCTCATACCGTCATTAAGAGTACAATTGAATAAGGAATTTTCCATTGATGAACATCGTTCAGCACTCCTTGCTCAATTAGAACTTTTAGACGAGAAAAGATGGTCAGCTGCTAATCATGCAAAAGTTTATCAAAATAGACTAGCACGTTTTTATCAAAAGAAAGTCATTGAACGTAAGTTCAAAGTCGGTGAAATGGTTGTCAAAAGAATTTTTATAAAACCTGGTGGTCCGCGTTCTAAGCTCCAACCCAACTGGGAAGGACCTTATGTTGTATCGCACGCTTTTCCTGGTAATGCTTATCGTCTTGTTAATGCAGAAGGAGAAGAGCTAAAACATCCATGGAATGGTTTACATCTTAAGAAATACTACCCTTAGGTTAAAGAGTCGATCAGTATGGTACAAAGACCAGTGGAATCAGAAAGTTTATAAACTCGAATTTCTTTATTAGTCTGGATAACTTAATTTCAAGCCCATTACTGCACACACTGACACGTTTGATTCGAAAGCTTGACCAAAAGTGCAAAGTACAAATCATTCTTTTTAAAGCAAAAATTCTGTTTTAAACTCGGCCCATGATGTAGGAACGAGACTTAGAATAGATAACAAGAATACCCGTCATCTTAGTAGGAGGCCGTCATAAAAAAAAGGGGGAGATCCGTCCCGAAAAAAAAAAAAAAAAAAAAAAAAAGAAAAGCAAAAAAGCAAAAGGGCAAAAGCCAAATCAAAAAGACCATTACATTACAAACGTTACATCAAGGCCATGAAATGAAATGAAAGGGAACGCAAGGTCGATAAATACCTCGGAAAGAAAATGACCGAACCCCAATGGATATTAGGGTAGGAAAGGGACATCTTTTTAAATCTCCGGAACCTTCTCATGGGCTTTCTAAACTTATTCATCTTTTCTTTCTAAAGAAATGTACTCCAAACTTAAGGAATGGTTTAAATTGACTAAGGGTCAAATCATCAAATGGGATCACGAATGGAAACACAAATTCAAACACGATGGGTTTAAGTTAAGTTGTTAAGAATAATTTGGAAATGAAGTTAATAAATGAATATGATCTTTTGATTTAAGTACCATGCTGATCTCTTAGTCAAAAACCCAAAAATTTACATAAGTCAAAAATAAAAAAAATACATATTTCAAAATCCAAAAATACATGTTTTCAAAAAAAATCAACAAAAATAAAAAAAATACATATGTCAGAAATTCAAAAAAATACATATTTCGAAATTCAAAAAAATACATATGTTTCAAAAAATCAAAAAAATTACATAAGTCAAAAAAACCAAAAAAAATACATATGTCAGAAATTCAAAAAAATACATATTTCGAAATTCAAAAAAATATATATGTCAAAAATTCAAAAAAAATATACATACGTCAAAAATTCAAAAAAAATACATAAGTCAAAAATTCAAAAAAAAAAATACATATGTCAAAATTCAAAAAAAAAGTATATATTTCAAAACTCCAAACAAAAATGAATATTTCAAAACAACAAAAATATTTCAGTTAGCATCTGCTTGTTGCATTTAGTGTGTTTCATTCCTTTTATTTTCAGTGAGCATCTGTCTGCTTGTATGTTGCATTTTATTTAAGTCTGATTACCTTTGTTAATAAAGGCTATGCCCCTTGACCCTTCTACCAAGGATAGGATCAAGTAGTCGGTTACTTAACTAGGCAAGGGGCTAAGCCTAAATAGATGCTTAACCTGTTTGTTAAGTCATATACAGGACACAAGGCATGAAAAGTGTTGGAATCCGAATAGAGAACAGCCAGAAACCTGTTTCTGAAATTCAAGAAAACCTGAGTAAAGCTGGAAATATCAAGAAGATCTCACTATGGAAGTCAAGAAGTCTCGACCGTGGCTAAAAAGACGGTTATCTCTACCCTTGTACTCTTTTCATGTAATTATTGTGCATTCGCATTAGCATATGTTAAATATTTATTAGAATATATCAAGGACCTTGTAATTTTGATGAAACTGGAATTTGAGTTCCCCTTCAACAAAAACAGTGATAATTCCAGAGGATTCTTAATTGCACGGATAGGCCGTTTGATTGTTAATTAGTGGGGACGATGGTTCCACTTTTGTGAAACGGTGCGTGGAGAAACGAGCTTCGGCTTAGCACTGAATTACAAGAATTGGTATCTTGACTTATTAATGACAATTTAACAATATTATCCTTGATTAATTTATATTTTATTTGACTTTATATTTTTCTTTTAGCCCAGCATGCATCATGTAGGACTTTGAAATCATTGTGATAAGAATTAATTATTGATTAAGTTTCAGACCATTAATCAAACAATTCAAACATGATATGAAATATTCCATTCCGAATTGAGTATCTTGATTATCTTTGAGGTTCGCTTGAAGATATCATTGGAATTCTATCCTTGATTGGATTCTTTATCCAATATTTCTTGTTTTCTTTTAAGATCCATCATGGCTGCAGCGCGTCCACATTGGCTGGCAAACGCTCCCCATGATGAAACCTACAGTGTCTATGACCTGGGGTACTTCCCACTCCGAGGAGGTTGATCGACTTTATTTTATTTCCTTGTCTACCTCATCCAGACAGGATTGATTCCATTGATTTCATTGAGCTATCTTCATTGATAATTTTGAGAAAAATTCCAATCATGTGATGTTAAGAGCGTGTCTCATCACACCTTGGCATCACCTTTTCAGTACATTCCATTTCATTTCACTCCCTTGCAAAGACGATGCCAAGGTGAGGCAGCTGTAGACACGCTAATTTTGACGTCATTTTGAGTAAATTTCATATCATATAATAATGCCTCATAATGGTTTGATATTTAATCATTGATTAATTTTTATTGATATTTTTGAGTGTCGGGTTTAACAGACATGTTTAAGTTAATCAATCAAATTGATTTTAACTCAAATTTCAGTTAAAATATGAAGAATCCTAAAAGGCGTCGACTCATGTGGACGCCATTTAGAGTTTATTCCTATTTTTAACGTTTAAATTTGAATTTGAATTAATTGATTTATTAACTAAAAGGCGTCTGTGAGAGTCGACGCGTTTTAGGTTTCCTAAGCTGTTTTAACTTCTCTTCCGGATGTTTATCCTTATCTTAATTAGGGTAAAAGACGTCTACACACGTGGACGCGTTTTATCTAATAAAGATAAAGATAAGTTTTCCCGGATATTTATCCTTATCTTAATTAAATCTGAAAGGCGTCAGCCATGGTGGACGCGTTTTAGATAATTACAGATAAAGATGAATTAATCAGTATTTATCTGTCGATTAAAGTAGATAAATCCTAGATTTTTTTCTATGTTAATCGCGAACGCAGAAAATGCCTATAAATACATTGCCCATTTCAAGAGTAAAAAAAAAAAGGAGAGAGAGAGAATTATTGAAGCACAGCGTTATAGCAATTTGAAGATCGAAGCAACCACGTCGGAACGCCGGAGCACTGTCATTTCCAGAAGTCGGCATTCTTCTTCAAGATCTTCATCCCTTCAAAGCTTCAACCAACTGGACTGGGCATAAGTTTTTCATATCTGAATTTCATTTTTTATCCATTAGTTTCATTCTCATAATCACTCCATGCAACACACACCACATCATTGATTTTCCAAAACCCAACTGTTCTAAAGGGGTTTCAAAACTCTCAAAACAAGTGAGTTGCTATTTTAAGCATGTTTTTAATCTTCATTAACTTTGATATTTCTATTTAGATTCTCACCATTTGTTCTCCTTCATTTCTCTGTTTCTGTTTCTACTGCACCCAACAACAACAACAACAAGAAATCAAAAAGAGGGAAATCAAGCACGAAGCCAGAAGAATCTGGACGATCCTCAACATTCAACAGCAAGAACAAAAAGAACGAAGAGGCTCTCTTTCTTCAGCCGGCTGAAGGAGGGGAACCAAGGAATTCATTCTTCCGCGTTTAAACAGGTAAGCGATCAATCCTTCTTTTGAAGCTTTTTAGTCAAAAGTTTCTGGCGATCACAGCATTTAGTTGCATCTTTTTAATAGGTTAATTTACCTTAAACAACATAGTTTTCATACATTAATCACACGAGCATTTTTCAGCACCTACAATCACCTCACTGTTAACCAGCTCGATTCAATTGTCACGGTTGCGTGGATGATCCTTGGACCTGAGACTTCAAGAATACCTTGTTGGTAGGTTTCTGAGCTTTGACCTTGACGAACGAATCCCTAACCATGGGATATCAATAAGTCAAGTGATCGGGTTCAGGGAAATGCCCTCGAAGGTAATTGTGTGTTCAATACGGGATCTTCCGCTCTCGGTTGTTTGAGAGAGAATGTTCCGGGAATGATGCGCTTAAAGTCCCTGGCCAGGGCGGACTCTGTAATCGATAAGGAGTTATCGGATTCAGATTAGCGGCATCTGATTCAAGTGAATCGACCAAATAGGGTTTAACAGTAAACCATGCCCTAAGTCGATTCGGGAACATTGTACGGATGAAGGATTATATCCGCGCGCTAACCGATGACAGAAAGGTTCCAATAGAGGGTTGCGATAACCCCAGTTCCATCCAGGATCACGCGATGTTGCTTGGCATCCAACGTGATCGGCAGTCTGTCCGAATTTATTGTGGGACATTAAATTCGGCTGATTAATTGAATATAAGGATATTAATTAATTCAGTGGGTCAGTAAAGGGTTACTGGACTTAATGGGCTATTAACTGGACTGGTAATTGGGCCTAGAGGGTCACACGCAAATGGTTTTCAAGTCGATGGATAATCCGACAGGATTTCGGATAAGTCTGGGTTTTTGTGAAAAACCGCAAACTGACTTTTTATAAAAGAACGGATTCTACGTCCGGGGCCAGCAACCCTGACCTAGCCGTCATTCGTTCTTCCCCACTTTCTCTCTCCTCTGGGCAGCCGCAGCGAGCGAGGAAGCGAGGACGATCCATCGCGAGGAGAACCGCGTGGATACCGCTAGAGGTCGGGCATCTGCGCGACTTGCGGCATCGCTCCGACGGAACCGGAAATCGGACGCGGATTCGAATCCGCGCAAGGTAAATCGATCTACATCGGTTTTTGTTTTAACGACCGGAACGGGACAGATCCGATCCCGAACTTCTTTATTCCGCTGCGTTTTAGGATCGGATCCCGACACAGCGATCCCAACAGTGGTATCAGAGCCAGGTTCTACTGTGTTTTCGCCGTTTCGGTCTCTAAAATTTATGGTTTTTGAATTTATTCCATGCTTAGATTTATGTTCTTGAAAGATTTATAATCATTAGATGATTACTGCGATGAGATCGTGATTTAAATCTGAAGAATTTTTTTTTTTTGGGGTTTTTCGTCGTGTTCTTCGTTGGACGAAGAACGGGGCGTTTTTGATGTGGTCGGATCCATAGAGATGGATTTTAAGGGGTTCTAATCGCTGTAGATCATGCCCAATGACCCTGGTCGAGTTGTTGGTGGCATGGGAAGCCGTTGAAGAGCGGCCATGGACCTTTTTTCTTCCTCCCCACGGGTTTGAGAAACCTGCAAAACCAGATTTTTTGGAGGAAATAAAGGGGCGAATAAATCCCTTTCCGGATGACCTCCAGGGCCACCGCCGGTCACCGGACCTCGCCGGAGCTAAGGGGTTCGCCGGCGACGTGGTGCGGTGCCCTACCCGCGCCGGGATCGGTGCCGGAGAAGACCCCAAAGAGGGGGCGGCGCCGTCGGGTTCCCTGCGTTGCAAGGAACCTCGGGCGGTTCGGCCGGGCGGCTAGGGTTTCCCTAGCCGCCGACCGGACCGGGCCCGGCTGCGCCCTGGCTCGGCCCTGGCCCGAGCCAGGGGCTCAGCCCTTTAGGGGGCCCAGTTTGTTTATTTTATTTTTAATTAATTAGAAATTGGTTTAATAATTATCTATAAAATATGATTTTACTGTTTTTATTAAATTCAATTTTTTATTGGGCCCTTATTAAGGTTTATTATGTTAATTAATTAACAAAAGGTTGTTAATTGAATTAATTCTAAATGTTAGATTAAACCTTATGCAATCTAATTGTTAGATTAACCCCATAAATATTTGAATTGTTCAAATTGAGCATGGAATATTTCTGAAGCCGTTAATTTTAGATTTTAATGCATTTTTGATGTGTTATTGATTTGCTTGTTTAAATTGGATTTAAATTAGCATGCTTGCAATAAATACTAAAGTTTTCGAAAAATTCCAAATAATCCAAATTTTGTTTGGTCCCTGGTTTTATGAAACCAAAATTAATATTATTTTCGAAAATTTTATTTAGCCATTTGATGTGCAATTCATGTGTGGTTTGTTTAATAAAACACATGGTGGTCATGGACGGGCATTACTTGTGGATGTGGAATGTGATTGTGTGGTTTATTGTGTATTAATAAATAGAGGTCTGCGAACCTCTCCCTCTCATATTCCATTGTACTTCTACCTTCCTCCTTGATGTAATCGCCATAAGGCTTCCTCCTCTGAATTATCATGTAATTGGGAATTACGATGTAATTTGATCGAGGCGGATGCGTGCGGAGCGAGGATGATCCACAACTGCTGACCAGATGAAAATGAAGGAGTTCATTGCATTCATGGGTTTGCAGACTCATGATATAAGTTGTTATATTGTGTGTATGTGTGCGTTTGACTGTCTGGCTCAAGTCAAACCGCAGTGCCGTCCATGACCACACTAATGACATGTATGTGATGCGTGTGCTTTATATTTGCTAGGTTATTAGTATTAATAAATATATTCGATATATTTAATACTATCACCTAGGATGAGACCAAATTAAATAAGCAAAACCTTCGTTACAAACTCTAAGCCGTAGCGCAAGTCATTGAGAATGTACCGCGTGGCTCTCCATCAATATGATTGATAGAACTTAATTCGGTGGTGGCAGATACTATGTGTTTACCCGAGGTCTGCCATTAACTGATGAGAGGACTGTTGATCATGGCATAAGATGCTTTTGGATAAGAGTAGAGGAACGATATAGTCATCCACGTGTTTACCCGGGAACTATGTTTCTACTTTACTCTATCACGTATTGATGGTAAAGCTTAGACCGGGGATAATGGTCTACTGTGTTTACCCGGGACCATTAAACTTGGGAGCCGAAATACGATCAGATATTGCAAGGAGTTGCAATTATCATGAGATGATTGCTCTGAGATAGCAGTATGATACTATGTGTTTACCCGAGGTCATACTGTGATGCTTGGAGATTCTGATCCCCACTAGGAGACAGTCGGCGTCTCCCGTTCTGTATATCTGAAGGTTATACAGTCCGTCGAAAATTAGTGGGAGTAAAACTAGATAATAAAAGACCATATCTTGTTTTAGTTAATCTGAATATCTGCTAATTATCGATTGATTATCTCCTGTAGGCGAGAATGTCTCACCATAACCCGTTGAGAGGCATACTTGATGCCAACCGTTTGACAGGCACCAATTACTCAGACTGGCTCAGAAACCTGAAGATAGTCCTCAGGTCTGAGCAGATTGCCTACGTCTTGGATACTGAACCTCCTGCTGAACCAGCATTAGATGCTCCAGAGGAGGAAATGATAGCGTATGAAAAATGGAAGGAGGATTCCACCATGGCCCAATGCTATATGTTAGCCTCTATGAGCAATGAGTTGCAGAGGCAACATGAAGAGATGGATGCTAGATCCATCATGCTCCATTTGAAGGAGCTCTTTGGTGAGCAGAGCAGAATCGAACGATATGAGATATCGAAGAATCTATTCAAAGCTCAGATGGCAGAGGGAACTTCAGTACAGAATCATGTGCTGAAGATGATTGAGTGGGTGGAGAGGCTGGATGCTCTTGGGATTACACTTCCCAAGGAGATGCACACAGACCTTGTGTTGTCTTTACTTCCACCTTCATATGCTCAGTTCATCATCAATTTCAACATGAACAAGATCCAGGCCACCTTAGCTGAACTGCTGAACATGTTAAAGACTGCTGAGGGGAACCTTGTGAAGGATAAACCCCAAGTCCTAATGGTTGGTAAGACCAACAGAAAAAGACTTGCAGTCCAAGCTTTTCGAAAGAATAAGAACAAGGTTCAGAGAAAGGCAAAGGGTGTCAAGAAAGACAAGGGTAAAAGTGCTGAGAAAGTTGATTGCTTCTACTTTCACCAGAAAGGGCATTGGAAGAGGAATTGCAAGGAATACCTCAAGGACAAGGCTCAAGGAACTGTGAAGAAGCAGGACGCTTCAGGTATCTATATGATAAATGTAAACTTGTCAATAAGAGATTGTACATCATGGGTATTAGATACTGGATGTGTATCTCATATCTGCAATTATGTGCAGGCACTGACAAGAAGACGTAAGCTGAGGACCGGCGAGGTGGAGCTGAGGCTAGGTAACGGCGCAAGAGTTGCGGCGATCGTTGTGGGGACAGTGAAGCTCAAGCTACCATCCGGAGACACATTTTTATTAGATGATTGTTATTATGTACCTAGCATAATAAGGAACATCATTTCTATTTCATGTTTAGATAGAATTGGATACAATTTAAATTTTGGGAACAATAGTTGTTCAATTTATTTCAGAAATAAATTAATAGCTTCTGCTATTTTATCCAATGGTTTGTATCTATTGAATGTGTTTCATGATAATTTACATATCGGTTCTTCGATTAAAAGAAGTAAGTATGAAATGAACAAAGCCTACTTATGGCATTGTAGGCTTGGACACATTGGTGAAAACAGACTCCAAAGGTTGCATAAAGATGGATATTTAGATCCATTTGATTATGAATCATATGCAACCTGTGAGTCATGTTTAATGGGTAAAATGGCTAAGTCTCCATTTAGTGGAACTGGAGAACGAGCCAAAGGCATATTAGAACTCATACATTCAGATGTATGTGGTCCTATGTCAACCCAAGCCATTGGTGGTTTCTCATACTTCATTACATTCACTGATGATTACTCAAGGTTTGGATATATATACTTATTGAAGTATAAATCTGAAGCCTTTGAGAAATTCAGAGAATTTAATAATGAAGTAGAAAAACAAACAGGAAAGAGTATAAAAACCATCCGATTTGATCGGGGTGGTGAATACTTGAGTACTGAGTTCATTAAATACTTAAAGGATAATGGTATCCTTTCTCAGCTTTCACCTCCTTATACACCTCAGATGAATGGTGTATCAGAAAGGAGAAATCGCACATTAATGGAAATGGTGCGATCCATGATGAGCATGTCCAAATTACCAGTGTCCTTATGGGGATATGCACTTAGCTCGGCTATGTATATCCTGAATAAGGTACCCAGTAAATCTGTTGAGACCACTCCATATGAGATATGGAATGGAAGGAAACCAGACCTTAAACATGTTGAAGTCTGGGGATGTCCTGCTTATGTTAAAAGACGTGACACAGATAAGCTGGAATCTTGAACTGACAAATGCAGATTTGTGGGATATCCAAAGGAAACTTATGGATATTACTTTTATCTTCCTGGTGAACAAAAGGTGTTTGTGGCCAGGAGAGCTGTCTTTCTGGAAGAAGATTATATTCTCCAGAAGGACAGTGGGAGTAAAGTAATTCTGGAAGAAGTTCCAGACCCACAAACTGGCAATGGTTCATCATATGAACCGTCAGTTTCTGAACCTGTTCAAAATGATACACAGGAACCTCGTAGGTCTGAAAGAATACCTAAACCACCAGAAAGATATGTGGGACATATTAATTTGGATGGTTCAAGGATATTCTATAATGAGGATGATGATCCCAAGACTTACCAGGAGGCCATTGAAAGTTCAGAGGCCGGGAAATGGCGGGAAGCCATGAATTCTGAAATACAGTCCATGTACATCAACCAAGTTTGGAACTTGGTAGATTTACCCGATGGTATAGTACCCATCGGCTGCAAATGGATCTTTAAAAGAAAGATCGGTGCAGATGGACATATTGAGACTTATAAGGCAAGATTAGTGGCAAAAGGCTATCGTCAAAGACAAGGTGTTGACTATGACGAAACCTTTTCACCCGTTGCTATGATTAAGTCCATCAGAATTCTTATTGCCATTGCTGCCTACCATGATTATGAAATCTGGCAGATGGATGTGAAGACTGCCTTCCTCAATGGAAACCTTGAGGAGGAGGTGTATATGATACAACCAGAAGGATTCACATCCAAAGAATCTCCAGACATGGTATGCAAGTTGCAGAGGTCCATTTATGGACTGAAGTAAGCATCCCGAAGCTGGAACATAAGATTTGATGAGGCGATCAAATCTTATGGCTTCATTAAGAATGAAGATGAGCCCTGTGTATACAAGAAAAACAGTGGGAGCGCAATCACATTTCTAGTTCTTTACGTTGACGACATCCTACTCATTGGGAATGATGTAGGAATGATGTCATCAGTAAAGATATGACTGTCAAATAACTTCTCTATGAAGGATTTGGGAGAAGCATCTTACGTATTAGGAATACAGATCTATAGAGATAGATCAAAGAAGATGCTGGCTTTAACCCAATCCATGTACATAGAAACCATTGTCAAAAGGTTTGACATGGAAAATTCCAAGAGAGGTCTCATACCGATGAGACATGGAATTTCACTCTCTAAAGGTCAGTCTCCCAAGACACCTGAAGAGAGGGCAGTGATGGATAAAGTCCCCTATGCTTCTGCCATAGGGTCCATCATGTATGCCATGCTATGTACCAGACCTGATGTAGCATATGCTCTAAGTGTTACGAGCAGACATCAGGCAGATCCAGGTGATGAACACTGGAAGGCTGTGAAATGCATCCTTAAGTACTTGAGAAGGACTAAGGATCTATTTCTAGTCTATGGAGGAGGAGACTTAAAGCTGCAAGGATATACTGACTCGAGTTTTCAGTCTGATCCTGACGATAGCAAGTCAACATCAGGTTTTATTTTCACACTTAACGGGGGAGCAGTGAGCTGGAAAAGTTCCAAGCAGGAAACCACTGCTGATTCGACAACGGAAGCCGAGTATATTGCTGCTGCTGAAGCCGCCAAGGAAGCTGTGTGGATGAAGAAATTCATCGGCGATCTTGGTGTGGTGGAAAGCATATCTGGTCCCGTCCCACTGCTGTGTGACAACAATGGGGCGATTGCTCAAGCGAAAGAGCCGAGGTCTCATCAGAAGTCGAAGCACATTCTGCGGCGCTTTCATCTGATCAGAGAGATTATAGCTCGAGGAGATGTCGTGGTGGAAAGAGTTCCCTCAGCCGACAACATAGCAGATCCACTTACAAAGCCTTTGTCTCAAAATGTTTTTGAGCGTCACTTAGAGAATATGGGTATTCTGTATAAAAGTGATTGGCTTTAGCCCAAGTGGGAGATTGTTAGTATTAGATGGTCTCAAAGCCAATCCGATACTGTGTACATATTCAGATTATTAATAAATGGCAATAATTCATTGTGTGTAATTAATTCGATCTGTGTTTATCGTATCACGATGAAGTCCATGAACATGTGCAATAGTCTTCGGATTATGATGAGATCATAATTACGGGACCGAAGACTTATAAACACATGTTCTTAATTGTTCCTAGTCATAGGATGTTTGAGATAGGACATCGAACATCCGGATAGACTAGTATAGGTTACTTCAGCTCATATGATGAGGGTGACTGATCCCATAAGTCACTTGTGTGGAGACACTATGCTGAACCTATAGGTGCTCATTGGTGAATGAGTTCACTGAACTGATCCGACTATGAATCGCTGGATGGTAATCACCTCACTGTTAACCAGCTCGATTCAATTGTCACGGTTGCGTGGATGATCCTTGGACCTGAGACTCCAAGAATACCTTGTTGGTAGGTTTCTGAGCTTTGACCTTGACGAACGAATCCCTAACCATGGGATATCAATAAGTCAAGTGATCGGGTTCAGGGAAATGCCCTCGAAGGTAATTGTGTGTTCAATACGGGATCTTCCGCTCTCGGTTGTTTGAGAGAGAATGTTCCGGGAATGATGCGCTTAAAGTCCCTGGCCAGGGCGGACTCTGTAATCGATAAGGAGTTATCGGATTCAGATTAGCGGCATCTGATTCAAGTGAATCGACCAAATAGGGTTTAACAGTAAACCATGCCCTAAGTCGATTCGGGAACATTGTACGGATGAAGGATTATATCCGCGCGCTAACCGATGACAGAAAGGTTCCAATAGAGGGTTGCGATAACCCCAGTTCCATCCAGGATCACGCGATGTTGCTTGGCATCCAACGTGATCGGCAGTCTGTCCGAATTTATTGTGGGACATTAAATTCGGCTGATTAATTGAATATAAGGATATTAATTAATTCAGTGGGTCAGTAAAGGGTTACTGGACTTAATGGGCTATTAACTGGACTGGTAATTGGGCCTAGAGGGTCACACGCAAATGGTTTTCAAGTCGATGGATAATCCGACAGGATTTCGGATAAGTCTGGGTTTTTGTGAAAAACCGCAAACTGACTTTTTATAAAAGAACGGATTCTACGTCCGGGGCCAGCAACCCTGACCTAGCCGTCATTCGTTCTTCCCCACTTTCTCTCTCCTCTGGGCAGCCGCAGCGAGCGAGGAAGCGAGGACGATCCATCGCGAGGAGAACCGCGTGGATACCGCTAGAGGTCGGGCATCTGCGCGACTTGCGGCATCGCTCCGACGGAACCGGAAATCGGACGCGGATTCGAATCCGCGCAAGGTAAATCGATCTACATCGGTTTTTGTTTTAACGACCGGAACGGGACAGATCCGATCCCGAACTTCTTTATTCCGCTGCGTTTTAGGATCGGATCCCGACACAGCGATCCCAACAGTGGTATCAGAGCCAGGTTCTACTGTGTTTTCGCCGTTTCGGTCTCTAAAATTTATGGTTTTTGAATTTATTCCATGCTTAGATTTATGTTCTTGAAAGATTTATAATCATTAGATGATTACTGCGATGAGATCGTGATTTAAATCTGAAGAATTTTTTTTTTTTGGGGTTTTTCGTCGTGTTCTTCGTTGGACGAAGAACGGGGCGTTTTTGATGTGGTCGGATCCATAGAGATGGATTTTAAGGGGTTCTAATCGCTGTAGATCATGCCCAATGACCCTGGTCGAGTTGTTGGTGGCATGGGAAGCCGTTGAAGAGCGGCCATGGACCTTTTTTCTTCCTCCCCACGGGTTTGAGAAACCTGCAAAACCAGATTTTTTGGAGGAAATAAAGGGGCGA
This sequence comes from Zantedeschia hybrid cultivar, assembly GCA_030544215.1. Lineage (NCBI taxonomy): Eukaryota > Viridiplantae > Streptophyta > Magnoliopsida > Alismatales > Araceae > Zantedeschia > Zantedeschia hybrid cultivar. Next base: position 55,823,214 of record JARZZO010000012.1, read on the forward strand.
ATAAATCCCTTTCCGGATGACCTCCAGGGCCACCGCCGGTCACCGGACCTCGCCGGAGCTAAGGGGTTCGCCGGCGACGTGGTGCGGTGCCCTACCCGCGCCGGGATCGGTGCCGGAGAAGACCCCAAAGAGGGGGCGGCGCCGTCGGGTTCCCTGCGTTGCAAGGAACCTCGGGCGGTTCGGCCGGGCGGCTAGGGTTTCCCTAGCCGCCGACCGGACCAGGCCCGGCTGCGCCCTGGCTCGGCCCTGGCCCGAGCCAGGGGCTCAGCCCTTTAGGGGGCCCAGTTTGTTTATTTTATTTTTAATTAATTAGAAATTGGTTTAATAATTATCTATAAAATATGATTTTACTGTTTTTATTAAATTCAATTTTTTATTGGGCCCTTATTAAGGTTTATTATGTTAATTAATTAACAAAAGGTTGTTAATTGAATTAATTCTAAATGTTAGATTAAACCTTATGCAATCTAATTGTTAGATTAACCCCATAAATATTTGAATTGTTCAAATTGAGCATGGAATATTTCTGAAGCCGTTAATTTTAGATTTTAATGCATTTTTGATGTGTTATTGATTTGCTTGTTTAAATTGGATTTAAATTAGCATGCTTGCAATAAATACTAAAGTTTTCGAAAAATTCCAAATAATCCAAATTTTGTTTGGTCCCTGGTTTTATGAAACCAAAATTAATATTATTTTCGAAAATTTTATTTAGCCATTTGATGTGCAATTCATGTGTGGTTTGTTTAATAAAACACATGGTGGTCATGGACGGGCATTACTTGTGGATGTGGAATGTGATTGTGTGGTTTATTGTGTATTAATAAATAGAGGTCTGCGAACCTCTCCCTCTCATATTCCATTGTACTTCTACCTTCCTCCTTGATGTAATCGCCATAAGGCTTCCTCCTCTGAATTATCATGTAATTGGGAATTACGATGTAATTTGATCGAGGCGGATGCGTGCGGAGCGAGGATGATCCACAACTGCTGACCAGATGAAAATGAAGGAGTTCATTGCATTCATGGGTTTGCAGACTCATGATATAAGTTGTTATATTGTGTGTATGTGTGCGTTTGACTGTCTGGCTCAAGTCAAACCGCAGTGCCGTCCATGACCACACTAATGACATGTATGTGATGCGTGTGCTTTATATTTGCTAGGTTATTAGTATTAATAAATATATTCGATATATTTAATACTATCACCTAGGATGAGACCAAATTAAATAAGCAAAACCTTCGTTACAAACTCTAAGCCGTAGCGCGAGTCATTGAGAATGTACCGCGTGGCTCTCCATCAATATGATTGATAGAACTTAATTCGGTGGTGGCAGATACTATGTGTTTACCCGAGGTCTGCCATTAACTGATGAGAGGACTGTTGATCATGGCATAAGATGCTTTTGGATAAGAGTAGAGGAACGATATAGTCATCCACGTGTTTACCCGGGAACTATGTTTCTACTTTACTCTATCACGTATTGATGGTAAAGCTTAGACCGGGGATAATGGTCTACTGTGTTTACCCGGGACCATTAAACTTGGGAGCCGAAATACGATCAGATATTGCAAGGAGTTGCAATTATCATGAGATGATTGCTCTGAGATAGCAGTATGATACTATGTGTTTACCCGAGGTCATACTGTGATGCTTGGAGATTCTGATCCCCACTAGGAGACAGTCGGCGTCTCCCGTTCTGTATATCTGAAGGTTATACAGTCCGTCGAAAATTAGTGGGAGTAAAACTAGATAATAAAAGACCATATCTTGTTTTAGTTAATCTGAATATCTGCTAATTATCGATTGATTATCTCCTGTAGGCGAGAATGTCTCACCATAACCCGTTGAGAGGCATACTTGATGCCAACCGTTTGACAGGCACCAATTACTCAGACTGGCTCAGAAACCTGAAGATAGTCCTCAGGTTTGAGCAGATTGCCTACGTCTTGGATACTGAACCTCCTGCTGAACCAGCATTAGATGCTCCAGAGGAGGAAATGATAGCGTATGAAAAATGGAAGGAGGATTCCACCATGGCCCAATGCTATATGTTAGCCTCTATGAGCAATGAGTTGCAGAGGCAACATGAAGAGATGGATGCTAGATCCATCATGCTCCATTTGAAGGAGCTCTTTGGTGAGCAGAGCAGAATCGAACGATATGAGATATCGAAGAATCTATTCAAAGCTCAGATGGCAGAGGGAACTTCAGTACAGAATCATGTGCTGAAGATGATTGAGTGGGTGGAGAGGCTGGATGCTCTTGGGATTACACTTCCCAAGGAGATGCACACAGACCTTGTGTTGTCTTTACTTCCACCTTCATATGCTCAGTTCATCGTCAATTTCAACATGAACAAGATCCAGGCCACCTTAGCTGAACTGCTGAACATGTTAAAGACTGCTGAGGGGAACCTTGTGAAGGATAAACCCCAAGTCCTAATGGTTGGTAAGACCAACAGAAAAAGACTTGCAGTCCAAGCTTTTCGAAAGAATAAGAACAAGGTTCAGAGAAAGGCAAAGGGTGTCAAGAAAGACAAGGGTAAAAGTGCTGAGAAAGTTGATTGCTTCTACTTTCACCAGAAAGGGCATTGGAAGAGGAATTGCAAGGAATACCTCAAGGACAAGGCTCAAGGAACTGTGAAGAAGAAGGACGCTTCAGGTATCTATATGATAAATGTAAACTTGTCAATAAGAGATTGTACATCATGGGTATTAGATACTGGATGTGTATCTCATATCTGCAATTATGTGCAGGCACTGACAAGAAGACGTAAGCTGAGGACCGGCGAGGTGGAGCTGAGGCTAGGTAACGGCGCAAGAGTATGACTTTCTTGGCAGCTTTCCAATGATCCATGCCTGGGTTGCTCTGGTACCTGCTGAGCATACCCACGGCAAAAGCAATATCTGGACGTGTACAAATCTGAAGGTACATCAAGCTCCCAACGGCTGAAGCATATGAGATTGGCTCCATCTGCTTCCTTTCCAAGTCATTCCTGGGACACTGTAATTCACTGAATTTATCACCTTTTACAATGGGTACTTTATCGGGTGCGCATGACTGCATGTTGAACATTTCCAAGACCTTTGAGATGTAAGCTTTCTAAGAAAGATCAAGAGTGCCTGAGGGTCTATCTCTAGTGATTTCAATGCCCAAAACATAGTGGGCATCACCCATATCTTTCATTTCAAAGTTCTTAGAAAGGAAAACTTTAATTTCATGTAATAAACCTAGATCACTGCTAGCAAGCAAAATATCATCCACATACAAAAGCAAGACAATGAAACTACTCCCACTGATCTTTAGGTACAAACATTCGTCAATAATGTTTTCCTTAAACCCAAAGGACAGTATGATTTCATTAAACTTTATGAACCATTGGCGGGAGGCTTGCTTAAGTCCGTAAATAGATTTCCTTAATTTGCATACTAAGTGTTCTTTCCCTTCAGCACAAAACCCTTGAGGTTGCTCCATATATACTTCTTTATCTAGGTCCCCATTGAGAAAAGACGTTTTCACATCTATCTAATGTAACTCCAGGTCAAAATATGCTACCAAGGCCATGATTATTCTGAATGAGAGCTTCTTGGAAACTGGAGAGAACGTCTCATCATAGTCAATGCCTTCCCTTTGAGTGAAACCCTTAGCTACCAATTTGGCCTTATATCGTTCAACTCTGCCTTTAGAGTCCACCTTAGTTTTGAATATCCAGTTACATCCAACAAGTTTGGACCCTTTAGGCAAGTTAACGAGATCCCAGACTTGGTTTTTAGCCATTGAGTCAAGCTCTTCTTTCATGGCTTCAAACCAATAGGCAGATTTTTCACTCTTCATGGCTTGTGAAAACGTCACTAGATCATCAATGTCACCCATGTCTACACTGTCCTCCTGTAGGTATACTATGAACTCATCAGATATAGCAGGTCTCCTGACTCTTTCAGATCGACGCAGTGTTGGCCCCTGATCCACCTGAGGAGGTGGTTGGTCAACAACAACGACATCTTCTGGCTCTAGAGCAACCTAGAGTGGACCAACTGCAACTATTTGCTCCCCTAGGATTTCATTCCGAGGAATGAATATGAGAACAACGTTGTCAGTCGTTACAGGTGTTTCAGCCTGATCTTGTAACTCCTCAAAAGAAATCTCTCGAGAAGGTCCACTCCCACTAACTCCGCCATCTTCAAGGAACCTTGCCTTATTTGTTTCTATAATGATGGGAACATGGGATGGGCAATAGAATCTATACCCTTTTGATCTCGCTGGATAACCAATGAAGAATCCACTAGTTGTTCTGAGATCAAAAGCCTTTTCCTGTGGACTGTATGGTCTAGCCTCAGCTGCACACCCCCACGTGCGCATATAGCTCACAGAAGGTTTCCTACCACACCATAACTCATAGGGAGTCTTAGGCGCAACCTTCGTAGGAACCTTATTCACAATGTGAGTAGCTGTCTTAACGGCCTCGCCCCACAAGGATAAAGGAAAAGTAGAATGACTGAACATTGCCCTGACCATTTCTTTAAGCGTTCGATTCCTTCTTTCTGCAACCCCATTCTGATATGGGTTGCCAGGAGTAGTGTACTGAGGTACAATACCCTTCTCTTTAAGGAATTTAGCTAATGGACCAGGCCTTTGTCCCATCTCAGTATACCTACCATAGTACTCACCACCTCTATCAGACCTGACTATCTTGATTACTTTCCCTGATTGTTTCTTTACTTCCTTCTTGAAATCCTTAAAGACATTGAAAACATCTGCATTTTCAAGAAGTAAATAGGGATACATGAATTTAGAATAGTCATCTATAAAGGTGACAAAGTACCTCTCACCAGTCAGACAGGGTGGAAAAGGACCACAGATATCAGTGTGAATTATTTCTAAAATTTCAGAACTTCTTGTGGCATCTTTATTAGGCGTGTGTGTTTGCTTTCCTTTAATGTAGTCAACATATGTCTCGAAGTTAGTGAAATCCAGAGTGTGTAACACTCCTTCTCCCACTAACCTCTTAAGCCTCTTAATGGAGATGTGTCCTAATCTCCTATGCCACAACATAGATGAATTTTCATTAACTCTACCACGCTTGTTGCCAGTAAGGACCGAAGTATGCAGGGTGTTATGAGATTGTTCAATCACATTGCTAAGACACAATTTATACAAACCATCAGATATACAACCAGTACCAATAACAATAGAATCATTTATTAATTCAACTGAAGAATTTCCAAGATTGACTTGAAAACCTTTTGAATCAAGTGTTGATACTGAAACCAAATTTCTACTAAAAGATGGTACATAAAAAGTGTCTTCTAAGTCTAGAACAAATCATGATTCCATAACTATCCTATAAATTCCTACTGCCTTCACTTGTGAGTGCGTCTTATTTCCTGAAAAGATGCTCCGCTCACCCTCATTCGGAGGCCTTTGGAAAAGGAATCCCTGCATAGAAGTGGCAACATGCACAGTAGAACCTGAGTCAATCCACCATGTACTTTTAAGAATATTGACTAAATTAGACTCATAGCAAACATAAGATGAGAGATTACCTTTCTTTTCAAATCATGCCTTCCTTTTCAGACAATCTTTCTTAACGTGTCCAGGTAATTTGTAGAAGAAGCACTTGTCATTTTTGCCTTTTGACTTGTCCTTCTTCTTGCCCTTCTTCTGGACACCCTTCTTCTTTCCTGATCCACTTTTCACTTTATGAGAGGTAAACAAAGCAACATTGTTCCTCTCTCCTCTCAATCTCTCTTCCTCCTGGACACACATGGTCATCAATTCATTGACTGACTATTTAGCCTGATGTGTGTTGTAGGAGATCTTAAATGACTCATATTCACTTGACAAAGAGTTAAGAATAAAATGGACTAGGAAAGTGTCTGAAATAGTAACTTCCATAGCATTCAGTTGAGCAGAAATATCTCTCATAATCATTATATGCTCTCGAACACTACCACTAATGTATTTCATTGAGGACAATTTAGCTATTAAAGTACTGGCTTTGGCCTTATCAGAACTAATGAACTATTCCTCAATGGCTTTAAGAAATCCACTAGCAGTAGTCTGATCTGGGATAGATCCCTTGATGTTCTGTCCAACGTGTCCCTGAAGGAACAGAAGACATAGATGATTGGACTTTTCCCATTTTTCATAATGAGTCTGTTGTTCCATTGAGCTTTCTGGAGTAAGTGGAGCCGGCATAACCTCACGTAATGCTAAATCTAAGTCCATACATCCCAAAGCAAATTGTACCCTTTGTTTCCATTCAGTGAAATTAGTGCCATTCAGGTATGACACACTAGCATTAAATGGTGCAAACAAAGGAGAAGCAGCTGAAATAAACAAACACATGCTCACATATAAGGCAATTGAACTAATATATTGCAAGTAATGAGATAAGATTTGAATTGAAAAGTAATTCAATAACTTAAAATAAACTACTTTATCAAGTCGTCCGATAGCTTCATGGACGAACTCTCCAAATTAATTTAAGTGATAAAACTAAAATTTATAAACATTTTGATATCAAGAGATAGTACTTTTGGGTACATAACTCTCAAGAATCGCCATGTAGATAAATTTTATTTTATCCTGCTCATGACATGAAAATAAACACTCCTTTGGGAGTTAAATTTACAATCAAGCCAAGAACACAAGCATTTGATATCATTTTAATTTCTTAACGAGCATATTTTATTATTCTCCATGCATAAGGCCACTTTGGTGATCTACTTACACACTTTGAATTCTAAAACATCCTCCCCCAATTAAAATGATAACAAATAACTAAATGCTCAAAAATAATGCTATTTAAAACTTAATATGGTAAGATTTTTTTAATCCTCGTGATTAGTGCTACTTTGGTGGTCAAACTAATCATTTAGAAATCAAAATTTACCACAAAACTACATAATAACATCAATTAACACTAAATATGAGCAAAAAGGACATAAACACAATAATTAATGCAATCTTAAATGGAGATATTCATGCATGATTAAAACTGTAAAGAGGACAAATAATCACAAGAAATATCTCCTAAATTTACAGCAATAATTATTGATTCATAAACAACTTTAATCATGCTTAAAACTACATTAAAATGACTACTTAACAAGTTTATAGCATGTTGTTACATATATGTCCTTTTCTATTTGCAGAAAAGAAATCTGAATTGCAAACATAACCAGTTCAGTTTACAGAAATATCCAGAATTGTAAACACACTTTTCAGTTTGCAAGAATAACCAGAATTTGCAAACATGTCCATTTTCAATTTGCAGAAATAAACTGAATTGCAAAAATATCTGTTTCTGTTTGCAGAAATAACCAAAGTTACAAACATATTTTTCAGAAATTGTGTATGTATCCAAACAGATTTAAAAGAGGATCTTTTATCCTTTAAAGATCACTAACGGACTTAAAACGGGCCCAGAAATATGGGCCTAAGATCCAGAACTTAATGGATCCATTAATTGACCATTAGTGAGCTTTAAAAGATAAAGATGACAAAAGGAATTTAAGTTAAATGATTTTAAATCTTAAAGGATACATCTACACAAACGGATATAAACGGATGCGGTTCCGGATCTAAACGGGTTAACGGGTTCGATTTTGGGTTGGATTAACGGGAACGGGTCGGGAACTTAATCGGATTCGGGTCTTAATGATATCCAAACGGATATCGTACCCAAAATCCAAATCTAAAACCCGTTAACTTATATCCGTTACGGAATTATAAAACGGATCCGGATCTAGATCTTAATAAGATCCTAACGGATCTAATACCCAAAATAAGACCCGAAAAGCTATAATCTAGATCCGTTACGGATTTAAAAACCAACCCAAAATAAAACCCAAAAGTTTCCTAAACTCCATCATCTTCAACCGTTCCAAAAAGAAGGTTAGGGTTTCAATTTTAGGAAACTCAATTTTAGGAAACTCCCTACGAAGAAGATGGCATGGAGCCACCGCCCCCTTCACCGGAGCACCGCCGGATTGGCAACCCCCACCCGCCGGAACGCCGCCTGCACTGGCCGAGAAACCCCAGCGGCGCGGGTGGCCGGAGAGCAGCCCCCAGCGGCGTGGGTGGCCTCTGCCGCCGGCGGCAGGCCCGTGCGCCCCGCGCATGGCGGGCCCCTGCAGGGCGCTCGCCCGCGCAGGGCGGCGCTCCGCCCGCGCGGGCCGTGCCCCGTGCGGGGCCGCGCGCCGCAGCATGCACGCGGCGGGGCCGCGCCGTGTGCCGCGGCGACGCCCCGCGCCCGTAGGCCGGGCCGCGGGGCGCTGCCCCGCATGGGGCCGCACCGCGTGCCGCAGTGAGCCCGCGGCGGGGCAACGCCGCGGCGCGCCCACTGCGCGGCGTCGCGCGGCCGTCCGGCCCGGAATTTTTTTTTTTTAAGACAACGGGAAAAAATCCCGTAAATCGGAGCCCCAAAAAATTCCGACACGGGCTCTGATACCACTTGTTAGGGACTTTAGGAATACCTGGAGCGGAAGCCATCCCTAACGCAGAGGAAGACGATGCTGGAGTCGATCCCTACGAGCGACGAGCCTCGGACAAGAACGCACGAACCCCGGACGAGGAGATGGTGTAAACCCCAGCACCCTCTCCACTGGTTTCCTCTCTCTATTTCTCTTGATGCGTATGACCTAATGGAGAGTCACATGTTTCTTTTATAGAGAGGAGGGACCAGTCCCGTTCTAACTACTAAATGGATCCTACCCATTACAGGATCCTCAATGGGCACCTAATGGGTTAAGCCCAATAACTTATTCCATTAGTTGGATGCCTAATGGTGTGCAAGTGTGTAGCCCAGTAAACACAAGTGGACCACTAATTGGGTGAAAACCCAACACTTTTGGCTTAGTATGTTGCAGAGAATGTTAACCAAAAGAGGTTTTTAACCAAAAGTCATGGCACACCTGAGGGTAATGAGAGGATTAATATTCTTGTCCTCAATTGCATTTTTGCATCGGACCTTCCATATGTGCCATAAGATATAGAACATAATGCAATGTGGGATTGGTCTCCTTTGAATTGAGAGAAGGGTAAAGCAAACCAATCGATTAATCTATCCCTTAGTGATTTGTGATTCTGATTTGAGTGGTAATTAAGGAGAGAGGCCTCCCTGATCAGTCTGGCCACATGGCCGGCAAAGAATTGATGCTTAACAGATTCTGGTTCACCAAAACAAATAGGAGATAGAGAATTGACAAAGGGAAGTCTACTGGCAAGTACCTCATTAACTGGAAAAGAGTTTTGGAGACCTTTCCAAAGAAAATGTTAGACTTTAGGGGTAACCACATCCCAAATTTTGGAGAACCATAACACCTTCCAGATTGTGTCAGGGATATATGGAGATGGAGGCTGCTCAGATTCCATAAGGCTCCTATAAGCTTATTTCAATGTGAATTTGCCTTTGTTGTGTCTCTACTAAATGTATTCTCAATGAGTTGCTTATTCCAATGGTGATCCTTGATTATTTGGCAAACTCAAATCGGAGGATCGCCTGAGAAAAGAGGATGCAGATATTGAATACACCTCTCCTCCCAGATTTTGGTATCTAGTCCATTTTGTATAGACTTCATATACACCTTTGCAACACATTTCTGAGTTTGATCATGGCAGCCCTAAGTGCGAGAGGAGTTCCAAGGAGTTGGAGCATTCCCAAATGAAAGATGAGGCATATAGCTTAACCACAAGGATTGAGGATCCACCAGAAACTTCCATATTAGTTTCATGATATAATGTTTGTTGAAGGCCTCTAGATCTCTAATGCCAACACCCCCTACGTTTTTGTGTTTCTTAAGCAAAGTCCAAATGTTGATTTGTAGCTTGCTATGCACTGTGCTATCCCCCCACAAAAAGGATCTTTGGATCTGTTCTAGTCTCTTAATAGTAGATTTTGGAAGAAGATTGGTGCTCATAATGTGCACAAGTAGGGAAGTGAGGACTGAATTGATGAGTCATTTTACTTGCAAAAGAGAGTGTTTTGGTTTCCATTGATTGAGTTTTGGTACGCATTTTACTTACCAAAAGAGATAATTGTGCATTCTTTATTGTTATCAGCCCAGAGAAGAATCCCATGATATCTTTAATCTTTCTGAAGTGTTGCAATATGAAATTTCCCCTTGAGACTTTTTTGAATGAGAGCAGGTGTATCTTTAGAAAACTTGATACCATACTTTGTTCTACTCAAGTCCTGACCTGACCATTGCCCGTATTTATCTAGGCAATCAATGAACTCATTGATCCATGTGCCATCTTGGAACTGGAGTGATGTGATTCCATTTAATCTTCTTCTACAAAGCACATTCACATGAAGAAAAGGGTTTCTTATCACCTTCTATATGCCAGTGAGTTTTTGCTCTTTGTCTCCAAGTTTCATCCTCCTCCATCACAGCCTGCCAATATTCTCTACTAATAATAGCTCCAAGACGGATATTGTCATCAGTAATAGGCAATGCTTCAAGTTCCTCAAGTCGGTTCTTAAGCATATCAACTGTTTTCCTAGGATTGGTAAAATTCTTCCTTTTCCAAACTATAAATTGATGTTGCATGATGTAGCCGAAGCTATCACGACCGGATTCCGAGGCTGGAATCCGAAGTTGGGATCCGGAGCTGGGTCGGATCGGAGAAGAGGCCCGATGGGGATCCAGAAGGCGATGGAGGTGGAGACGTAGCCGAAGATCCGAAGCCGAGGGTTACCCGGTCGGATGTGGGCTAGCCTTTGGAAGGTGCGGCCGAATTCCCTCCGGTCGAAGGGCAGCCGATGCGGAGCCGAGGTGCCTTCGGGCGAGGACCAGCCAGCGAATGGCGTCGAGACCGGAGGAAGAAGTCCGAGGTTGGTGGCCGACACCGACTCGGGGAGGTCGGCGAAGATTCAAACCGCGCCCCTGCAGGAGGGAAAGAAGAAGAAAAACCAGTCAGCAGGAGTCCCGGGCTTTGGCCCTTAGGAACCCCCTCCGACGGTTAAGTTAGCTTCTGAAGATGATTCGATTCAGAAGTCAAAGAGGTGGATGAAGCAGCTTTAATGCTTTTTGAACTGTAGTCCTTAAGGGTCACGAAGACATACCTTTGATAATAAATAGCCGTGTATTTATATTGGAGGATAGAGGTTGCTTAATGGTGGCAGCCGATATAGGACTATGTTCTGGGTTTACTGGTAAACCGCCATAGTGCCTAACCCTCCCACCGGAGTGGGCCGGATACGGCTATTGGGCTGAAGGGGGTTGGGTCGCTGATGGGCCGAAGCCTATTGGGCCGAAGGCTGCTGGGCCGCTGATGGGCCGAAGGCTGCTGGGCCGCTGATGGGCCGAAGCCTACTGGGTCGAAGGCTGTTGGGCCGCTAATGGGCCGAAGGCTGCTGGGCCACTGATGGGCTGAAGCCTACTGGGTCGAAGGCTGCTGGGCCGCTAATGGGCCGAAGGCTGCTGGGCCACTGATGGGCCGAAGCCTACTAGGCCGAAGGCTGCTGGGCCGCTAATGGGCCGAAGGCTGCCAGTGGGCCTTTTACTACTGCTATTGGGCTGATCTCAGTGCTGGGCTTGTTTTAATGGGCCGAATCGGATTCTGCATCATCATTGCATATTCCGAACTTTCTTTGCATAATTACCACCCAGGAGGGGAGGACATCCAAATGGATTTAAGGGCCTCCTGGAAGTCTGGTCTAAGAGTTCAAGCTGACTCAAATTTGAAGGGGATTTTTCTCTTAATGGGATAACTTGCCAAGTTTAGCAGATAGGGCTGTGGTCACTAGCAATGCAGGGGAGATGCAAGACTCTTGCCTTAGGGAAGAAGAGGTTACACTGATAATTAGCTAACACACAATCAAGTCTTTCCCTTATGTGAAAATTCGCAGACCGATTATTAGTCCATGTATATGCTAGACCATCATAACCCATATCAATGAAACCCACTTCATTAATGAAGGTTTGCATGCGATGAACCTAACTGAGGTTGGAGCCACCATCTTTCTCATTAGGATAGAGAATAGAGTTCATATCACCATTGATGCAGAGCATGTGGAATTCTAATAATCTAATTTGAGAGATTTTCTCAGAATTTCTTCTTTCCTTTGGTTGGGCTGCTGCATAAACACATACTAGATACCAAATTTTTGACCTTGTTTGTTATGCTTTCGAAATCCGGTTGAGTATACCGACTCATATCAAACTCGATACACAACATCGGCTTAACAAATGGATATGAGAGGCAAACATACCATAAGACAATTTAAATAAATATCATTACCATAACATAGTCCAAATAAATAGTCAAATATCAAAGTCCAAAAAATTACAATAACCATCAAACAATATTTCAACTCTTAATCTCACCAAATAAAGAAAATTACATCAAGTTTTTCATAAGTAATCCTACTATATCAAACTACTAAAGTAGAAAATAAATTTTTAAAAGACCTTTCAAAGGTCCAACAGGCTTAATTCCTCACCAAGGTGGATCCTGATTCGGTTCTTTCTGAAAAATGTTTGATCAAATTTATGAGTCTACCACTCAATAAGCTTCAAATCATCTACATAACCTAACATATAGTAACCTTGCAAATCACATTATACAATAATACTAAGTACGATGATCAGATGAAATTCTACATATAGTATAACAAAGAAATTATATGAAGTATGTTATATTTGTCAAATATCATCATGATAATCTTAGTCAGATTTGATTATTTGTATTTGAAAATATCATCATATGAATATTTTCAAACACAAATAATCAAATCTAACTAAGATTATCCATAAGGTCAAATCAGGATGTTCAAATAACAAATTTTATATTTTATATTATAGTTCTCTAGCCAGTGCACTTATCGAACAAATAACTGCTAATCTATAAGAGGTAGCACATATCAAATTCTCACATGTTTAGCAACATGTTAACATAATTATATTTTCTAGGAACTTATGGTGAGGCATGCTAAGTTGAGTATAGCAGCGATGAAGATTATATAGGTTGCCCCAATCAGTCGAAGCTCTGCACCAGCTGCACGACGTACTCAGATTGGCTTCCCTACAAGAGCAAGTGGAGAAGAGTCAAATCCATATGATGGCATGGTCTTCAGATAAGCTCGCCAGTCAGCTCGAGTTTTGAGTTTGGGTACTCGATTGATCATCATTTCATTGAATTTCAGGATATTGGAAATATGAAAGATTGGACTATTTTGATATATCTGAGATGGTCTTTCAGAATTTTTAGTGTGATACTCAAACTTGAGGTGCAACTCAACCCACAGAGCGAAGAGAAGCATGCAACCATAAGGAGGCGAACCTATAGATACTGCAGAAAGCCCACTGTAGAGATAGGCTAGGATTGCCGTGCCAGTCTGTTTTCCTTTAAAGATCTCACAAATTGCACTTACTTGATCATCCTCTAGAATGTTGTCTTGGGTAGGAAAGAATAGAGCTCCAGCTAGGCACGTGGTGAACGCCTTCATCACGTTCTCAGTGTCACCCTCTTTGAGTTCTTCAATTTCATATAAGGTCCACTCTGCCAGCTTCGCGAGGTTAATCCCTTTCTTAGTGAGGCATCCTTGAACTTCCTTTGGATCCTTCAAAATCTTCATCAATAATTGTTGACCTGTGATCTTTTCCCTTATAAGAGTCATCTTATTTAGGATCAGTTCATCATTGTTCAACTTTATTTTAGGAAGGCCCAATAGAAGTTCGGCCTCTTCAAGAAGTATAGTGGATTCGAACTCGGCAAAGAGAAAAGTGTGGGTTTGAGGATGCCACAATTCAATTAGAGCACCCATCGCTGCCCAATCTACATTTGGACTCTTATAGTGCTTTGCATGGACAACTAAACTTTGGATGTTCCACTTGGAGACAACACATTGCATGGAGATATTGATATTTTTCGTAAGTTTCCGAATTCAAGGAAGAGATGTGAATTTTCTTTGGCCGGAAAAAAGCGGATATGCCTAAATAAATAATTGCTATAAATTGTATGAAGAACGTGAAGAACATGAAGAAAAAGGGAATTTAGGAAGAAGAATTGGAAGAAAAGAAAAAGATTTAACTTACTTGTAAGTTAGGATCTCTCCCACTAAGATGATCCTTCACCTCTGAAAGCTTCTCAAGCATCTTCTTCATCCTCTTGTTTGAAGAATTCATATTATTCTTGAGCTTTTCCCCTCGAAACTTTGATTTCTCTTAAACTTTGGAGAAAATTCCTTACTTTGATCTCTAGATTGTGTTTGGGTTGCTTTAATACAAGTTAATGAAGCCTATCTATAATGATTTGCGATTCTAAGGAGTCTTTTCCGAATTGGAGAAGGAATATGCATGAAGAGAGTTGGAATCCGGATTGAATACAACAAGAACCTGTTTCTGTGACTTAAAAGGCATTGAATAACAGTGACATGTTTTGACCTTAATGGCGTCGGCGTGACACGACGCGTTTCAGGGTTTTCTGTTATTCACCCGAAATTCCATGTTTATCCATATTTGATGTTTAGTTAATATATTTGCTTAAAGTAACTGATGATTTTTTAGTGTAGAAAAAATTAAATGAAGTTGAAAATTTCAAGAAGATCCCACTGTGAGAGTTTATGAGTCCTGACCGTGGCTAAAAAGACGGTTATCTCTATCCTTGTATTTTTTTATATAATTGATTTGCATAGTTAGCATTACTATATGAAATATTTATTAGAGTATATCAAGGACCTTGTGATTTTGATGAAACTGGAATTTGAGTTCCCTTCCGACAAAAATAATGATAATTTCAGAGAATTCTTAATCGTACGGATAGGCCGTTAGATTGTCAATTAATGAGGACGATAGTTCTACTTTTGTGAAACATTGCGTGGAAAAACGAGCTTCGATTTAGCACTGAATTACAGAATTGGTATCTTGACTCATTAATAACAAGTTAACAATATTATCCTTAATTAATTTATATTTTATTTGACTTTATATTTTTCTTTTAGCCCAGCATGCATCATGTAGGACTTTGATATAATTGTGATAAGAATTAATTATTGATTAAGTTTTAGACCATTGATCAAATAATTCCCAACATGATATAAAATAATTCCATTCTAAATTGAGTATCTTGATTATCTTTGAGGTTCGCTTGAAGATATTCTTGGAATTCTATCATTTCTTGGATTCTTTATCCCAAATTTCTTGTTTCCTTTTAAGATCCATCATGGTTGCAGCATGTCCACATTGGGTGACAATCGCTCCCCATCATGAAATCTGTAAAGTTTGTAATCTAGGATACTTCTCAATCCGTGGAGGTTGATCGACCTTATTTTATTTTCTTGTCTACCTTATCCATACATGATTAATTTCATTGATATTCCTTGAATTATCTTCATTGAGTATTTTGAGAAAGATTCCCATCCTATGATGTTGAGAGCGTGTCTCATCACACTTTGGCATCACCTTTTCAGTACATTCCATTTCATTTCATTCCCTTGCAAAGATAATGCCAAGGTGAGGCATCTGTAGATACGCTAATTTTGACATCATTTTGAGTAAATTTCATGTCATATAATAATGCCTCAAAATGGTCTGATATTTAATAATTAGTTAATTTTTATTATTTTTCCAGAATGGTTTAAATAATATCAAGTCAGACAGACATAATTTAAGTTTATTAATGAAATTGATTTTAACTCAGATTTTAAATCAAATATGAAAAATTCTAAAAAACGTCGTCCTATGCAGACACTATTTAGGGTTTTATTCATATTTTGTTTTTTAATTTGAATTTGAATTAATTTGATTAATTAACTAAAAGACGTTTGCATGACACGACGCCATTTAGATGTCCTAAAGTGTTTCTATTTCTTTTTCCCAATGTTTATCTTTATCTTAATTAGACTGAAAGACGTCTCCCTTGGACGACGTATTTTAGTTAATTACAGATAATGATGAATTTAGCTGTGTTTATCTGTTTCTTAGTTAGATTGGCTTCAAACTCCTTCATGTTAATCCGTAAGTAACCACGGATGCGCAAACTCAACTCTATAAATACACAAGCCCTTGAAGAGGTGAAAGTTAGTGAAAAATCTTTGAAGTTAGTAAAGAATATTAGTGAAAGTTGGGTTAAGGATTTTTAGAAGGAGACGACGTCCAAACTCTGAAGAAATTGAAGGAATCGAAGCGCTACTACTATTTCCAGGAATTTTGAAGCAAGTTTCATCCTTTCTTCGTCCTTTCTACATCTTTCAAGATCCATTCAAGAATCAAGGTTTTCCAGGGGCCATTCAACCTAGTTTTTCTTAATTAATCTCAGCATAATTTCATCATATTAGTTCATAATTTTTCATCACATTACTTCATGTTACACACACAATACTAGCATACTTTTTCAACCCACATGTTAAGGAGTTTTAAAGACCACAAAACAAGTGAGTTCATCCTGTTTGAGTTACATGATTAGAATTTTTATTAGAATAGATACTACCTCCATTTAGTTCTTATTGTTCTTTTCCTCTTTTATTTCATTCTTTGCAAGGTCAGAAGATCAAAAAGTGGGAATCAATAAAGAAAATATAGACAATCCTCAAAGCCCAATTAGCATTCAAAGTAAGAACAAAGTTAGAAGGACTCTTTTTCTTCAGCCGGCTAAAAGAGAAGAATCAAGAACTTCAACATCTCCCACATCTAAAACCGGTAAACGATCAATCTTTATCTTTTGAAACTTTTTAGTCAAAAGTTTTTAGCGATCACATAGTTTTTAATAGGTTTTATTTGTCATATAATCAACAAATTTTCATGATAATCACATGTCAAATTTGAGAACTCACAGCTTTTTTGCGATACAGTGGGACTTGGTATCGCCATCTTTTAAGTCTTTGTTCTTGCTTTTATCAATCGGGCACCTACGGTGCACCACTTGTGTCGTTATGGCACGCCCTCACCGATCGGTGAGTTTTTAGTTCAATTGTTATTCCCACGTGCACCACATGCACCACGTGCACACCCTTGCGACGAGATCTTGCCCTCCCTGTTTCATTGATTAAAAAGTTGTGATTGTGATATGAAGAATGTGTGGTTGATTGAATGTTTAGTTGTTTACATGATAAATTATCCTGTTAAAAATTAATAAAAAAAAAGATTCGCATGAGCCAATTATTTACCGCTTTATCCTGTTAATTTTGTAGACACGCTAATTTTGACGTCATTTCGAGTAAATTTCATATTATATAGTAATGTCTCAGAATGGTCTGATATTTAATCATTGATTAAATTTTATTGATCTTTTTAAGTATCGGGTTTAACAGACATGTTTAAGTTAATCAATTGAATTGATTTTAATTCAAATTTCAGTTAAAATTTCAGAAGTTTAAAAGACGTCGACATATGTGGACGCCATTTAGACTTTATTCTTATTTTAACGTTTAAGTTTAAATTGATTAATTAGATAAACAACGTCTGTAAGTCTTGACGCGTTTTAGGTTTTCTAGGCTATTTCTACTTCTCTTCCGGATGTTTATCCTTATCTTAATTAGTGTAAAAGACGTCTACACATGTAGACGCGTTTTATCTAATAAAGATAAAGATAAGTTTTCCCGGATGTTTATCCTTATCTTAATTAATCTGAAAGGCGTCAGCCAATGTGGACGCGTTTTAGATAATTACAGATAAAGATGAATTAATCTGTATTTATCTGTTGGTTAAAGATGGATAAATCCGAGGTTTTTCCATGTTAATTACGGACGTAGAAGAAGTCTATAAATACCTTGCATCAATGTTGAGTTAAAAAAAAAGAAGAAGGGGTGAATGCTGAATGTTGAGCGTTATTGAAAAGAGTTCGTGATTGAAGCGAAGCAACAACGTCGGAACGTCAAAGCGCTACCATTTCCAGGAGTCGGCGTCCATTCAAGATTCTTCATCCAATTCAAAAATTCAACCATTGGGCATAAGTCTTTTATTTCTGCATTTGCATTCTATTTAGTTTTACATTCTTCATCACCACTTCATGCAACACACAACACCTGCATTCTTTTCAAAACCTATTTGATTAAGGGGTTTCAAAGCTATTAAACAAGTAAGTTTGCTGTTTAGTTGCATGCTTAAGAGCTTGATAAGAATATATTCTATTGTTGCTTAAGTTCTCATCATCATTTCTTCATTTCTATTTTTTTTTATTTTTTTTGCTGCACGGAGCAAAAGGAGAATCAACAATCAAGTCACAAGGACTCTGGACGATCCTCAAATTCAACTTCAACAGCAAGAACAAAAGCAAGAAAGGGCTCTCTTTCTTCAGCCGGCTGAGGAAGGGGAATCAAGGGCTCAATATCTTCCGCGTTTAAACAGGTAGGCGATCATACCCTCTTTTGGAACTTTTAAGTCAAAAGTTTCTGGCGATCACTGCACTTAGTTTCTGTTTTTAATAGGTTTATCTTGCACTAAATAACATAGATTTTTCATGATAATCACACTAGCATTTTAAGCACTCACAGCTTTTTTGGCGATCACGATGGGACTTGGTCTCGCCATCTTTTAGTTTTTGTTCTTGCTATCATCAATCGGGCACCCACAGTGCACCACTTGTGTCTTTCGACACTTCCTCACCAATTGGTGAGTGTTTTAGCTTAGTTAATTTCCCTCGTGCACCACGTGCACACCCCAGTGGCAAAATTTTGCCCTCCCGTTGATTAATTGAAAAAGCTATTTTTGTGATGAAAATGCTGTGTGATTGATTGGCATCTTACTTGTTTAGTTAGTAAAATCATCCTGTTAAAATTTGGAACTAAAAAAAAATCTGCACGAATTGATTATTTACTGCTTTTATCCTGTTTGAGGAGGAATCAACCCAGAAATTACTCCTGCAAATCTGTTTCTGCGACTTGAAAAGCGTCTAGGAGCACTAACGCGTTTCAAACTACGTCAATAAACCCAGACGCCTTTCAGTCTCCTTTCTCTGCTGTCTGCAATCTCAGTCTCTGCGAAAAATTAAGATTTTGTTTGAATAGCGTCGACTGAACTCGACGCAATTCAGACAGTTTTTTAATTTTTCCCCAGTTCTCAGATTTTTGTGACTTGAGTGCTAACTACCCATTATTATTAAGCATTAGAGGCCATCCAGGCCATAGGTCATACGCATTGAGGCGAATACCCTCCTTTTCTTAGGAACACACTACTTGACGTCAGCAACTCTCTCTAATTGGGTTGGTCCCTTGATCAGACTAGAGAAGTTGGCGTTGAGACCTCCATAAGTCTCCAAAATCAAGGTATTCCTCCTTGATCATCGGGCTGGTTGTACCAGTTGAAGTTCCGGTTAGATTCCATAAACGTTGTGAGAGAAAGCCATAGAGAATAACGGTGAATATTGAACTGAAACTAGGATCCTATCCCTTGAGTGAATTTGTGGTTTAATTAAATCTAAAATAAATCAACAAGGAATCTTAAAATCACGTTAAACATCCATTTGATTAATTAATCTCTGTGCAACTTGTTTGTCAAATCTTTAAAAAAAGAATCTAACATCATGCTGCTGCGATCAGGCAGGGACTTGAGTATGGCTCAGGACGCCATTATCAACTACGAGGGAGATGCTAATGCCCCTCGCGATTCGGACTACAACTATGAGAACGGGAGAGATGCTGATGCCTCCCGTAATTCTGTCCCCATTCCATATCGACAAGATGGGAATGTCCAGACACCTCTCTTTCATCCCCATGATCGATATCCTGATCTTCCCCCGCATGAATATGCGATTCCTAATCCTAATCTTGAGGGGGACATGAATCAGAATGATCCCTCATCCTCTGATCCTTCGGATCTCGTCAACGCCTTGGGAGTTCTTGCCTCCCGACTGGACTCTCAGCAGCTCGAGGCGATCCAGTCTATTCTGAAGGGAAAGGCACCCGTGCAGTCTGCTGAGCCGAACCCTGTGGCTCCCCCTGCTGTCCCTCAGCAACCTCCTCTTCCTCCTCCTTACATTCATCAGGCCATGGAAGGCCTCCATGTTACTTCTCGGCCAGCTGGGCCGCAGCTTTCATCCTCTAGGCAACCGGCTAGACCGCGAACGCCTGCTTATCAAAATGCCCTCGGGCATGGCGGAAGCTATGCCGGACCTCCCCTTTATTGTCCCCCCTGTCCAACGTACTATAGGCAGCAGGCCTATCAAGTACCTCCACCTCCTCCTCCTCCCCAGGCAGATCTGACCACGCAAGCGTTGCTGGCCAAAATGGAGCGCATGGATGAGCAATTCAACAACCTCCAGAAGATGATGGGGGTTAAAGCTGCGCCAGAGATCAATTTGCCGAGCCTGCAGGTATTCCACCTACCACCCTCTGAGATGCCAGTGTACCGGAAGTACAACGGTACTGGTAACCCCTTCACACATTTGAAGGAGTTTATGTATGAATTGTCTTTCTGGCAGAACGACAAGAGGTCGTTGGCCTTTTTGTTCAGGAGATCTCTAGAGGGACCAGCCCTCGAGTGGTTCTTTTCCTTGGAACCCTCCGAAGTAGAGGACTACGGTATTGTTTCACGGAAATTTATTCAACGGTACCAAGACAGAGTTGCACCCTCCTTGTCCATCACTGACCTCATAGCAGAAAAGATGAAACCTGATGAGGAGTTTGTCAGTTTTGCTGACAGGTGGCGGGGCCTGGCCGAAAAGGTGAAGGATCACTTGTCCGAATCTGAGCAAGTGAAGATGTTAATTTCCAATGCCACGCCCCAGTTCAAGATAGTTCTATCCCTGAACAATCTGACCAACATGACAGAGCTCTATGAAAGAGCACGGTACCGCCAAAATGCCTTCAAGGACGCTACGTTCTCTAGCGTCTTTGATCCTCACAGACCTAGCAGGCCTCCACCTCGGAAGCATGCAGTGCCAAACTCTCCCAGCACAGGTCCGACTACTGAGGGCACGCTCTCTCACGAGCAAGTTAGTAGCATGAATAATAACTCGCCCCAGTTCGTGAGGAACCAGCAGCAGTACCAGAGGCCACCGCAGCCAAACCAACAGGGGTACAGGCAGCAGCAAAACCCCCATTATCAGCAATAGTATCAGCGGCCCTAGCAGCCGAACCAAAACCAGCAACAACAATAGCAATAGCAGCCGCCGCAACGGCAGTTGCAGTACCAGCAGCCCCAACAGCAGCAATATCAGCAACAACAACAGTATCAGCCGCGCGCACCGCCGGCATACCATAATGTCCCTCCTCCTGGTGACTATAACCAGCCGAGAAGACATCCAGGCCCGAAAAGGGCAGAATATCCGGCCCTCCCAGAATCCTTGGCCGATATCTTCAGTGCTCTAATGGCAGCTAATGCCTTAGTCTTGCCGAGGGAAAAGGCCGTCTGGCCTCAAAATGCCGACACGTCTAGCTATTGCTATTTCCATAGGCAACCTGGGCACACCATCGACACCTACTTCCAGTTTAGAGATTATATTCATGATCTCAATGAGCAGGGCGGCATAGACTGGGAGGAGATGAAAAAGTATATATCAGCCCTGAAGGCGAGAAGACCACAACAACAGCAGCAGCAGCAAGCAAGACCACCAGCACAAGCAGCACCTCCACCAAACATGGGCATAGTGCAGATACCACTCTCGGAGCATCCGAACCAAAACCAAGTTGCCCCTATCTTGACAAACAGCCAGTCTGAGGCTGACCGTGGGCAACAGTGGAGAATAGAGTACTCTTCCTCTCTTTATTCGACGGGTCATATTCCAAGTACCGCAGAACGACCACCACGCCGCACCATCCACATACCTAGGCCACAACCCATTACCATCACCCCTCTACCGACACCCACATATCACTCGCCCGCACCCAATAACCCATTACCACCACCCGCTTTCCTTAAGCCCATTACGCCCCACACCACTACACCTCCACCATATAATCCCCTGCAAACCAATTACACACCCCTTCTACCATCTAGGCCATTACTCCGCGTACCATTCCCTACTTCGCCCACTTCCACTACCACCTACCCAGATACCATCCAACCATCCAGACCGCTATTACGCGTGCCATTTCCCACTTCACCAACCACTTACCCATCCACCATCCAACCATCTAGGCCTTTAATCCGCACCGCGCCATCACCACCTAACCCTACGCCATCACCTACATACCAACCATCAACATCATCCGCGCCATCCAACCCTGCGGTACTCAAGGTGTCACCTGGATCCTCCACGGTTGAGGAACATGCGCTCCAGAGTGGAAGGATTTTCAACAAAGTCTTTCCTCAGTCCACAGTTAGAGACGGCCCATCACAGCCGACTGAGGAAGCCCATAATGAAGAGAGTGCACCAGGCACTCAATATGATTTGTTGAAACATCTGGACCAAACACCGGCACGGATCACCGTACTTGAACTAATCAAAAGGTCGAAGAGTCACCAATAAGCTTTAATGGAATATTTGCAGAAGGTGATGGTCAACGAAGACGTGCCGGTAGAAAAAATTGCAGCACTACTAGTTCCTCAGGGGGATTAGCCCTCCATCACATTTCATACATCGGAACTAGCACCGCCAGCAGCCAGAAGCATGGCTCTGAGCATCACGGTCAATATCTGCAAGAAGGCCGTGGATGCATGCCTGGTTGACACAGGGGCTTCGATCAATGTTTTACCTCCGAAGACCCTAGAACTGTGCGGTGTGCCCAAGGAGAAATGGCTGCCTAGCCCTATCTCTGTTACAGCATATGACAACTCTACCCGTTCCCCTCTGGGAATGGTTTATTTGAAAGTAGAGCTAGGCCCTGTAAGTCATGTAGAGGTCGAATTTCACATCCTAGAAATCGACCCTTCTATAAATGCCATTTTGGATCGTCCTTATATTAAAACTCTTGAGGCGATTCCCTCCACGAATCACCAATGCCTCAAATTCCCTTTTAAAGGACGAATTATTAAAGTGACGAGCATGCCGATCCTTGCTGCTGCTCATACTTTGAATGTTAAATCTGCTGTTTTACCTGGCCGACAACCTTTTCTGTCGGTATTACAGGTCTACCATCCAATGGCTGATCCTCTAAAAGCCGCCACTATTTCTCCTTATCCGTTAAATGCCATAAAAAGGGGGAAGTGCATGAGTACCCCAGGATGGAGAATTATGATGAAGAACGGCTATAAGCCTGGAAAAGGTCTGGGCACACAGTTGCACGGCAGGACCACTCCTGTTAAAGATCACCGAGCAGCACCTGGAAGTGGTCTGGGCTACAAGCCAAGAAAATTGAAACAAGATCTGGTTCAACAAGCAGAGAATGAAGAAGGTCAGAAAATCTGGGAGACAATGTCTACACCACCCAAGGAAGGCCGAGATCCCCTAACATGGACCTTGTACACTCATTTTGTAAAAGGGTCCATAATTAGTCATGACAACACGGTGGTCATTACTTCGTGTTTTGACTTCCATGATATATATGGGAGAGACTTGGCCATGCATTGCTCAGAACTACTTACGTACCAATCCTTGGAGGCTCTGCGGCCTATGAAAAGGAGAAAATTCCATGATCCTGAATGTGAATGGTACAGGTGGTTCGATCTGAGAGACCTTTATATTTCACTGAACAGATTGTTCCTAGATCCTGCAGAACCCAAGTGGCCGCCGCAGATTGATGAGCTGATTGAAGGTCCCGGTGCCATCTTTGATAAGCGAATATTGCTATCTGAAGAGACCGATGAAGGGGAGCCAGATGACCCCTATGAAGCTGGTTATACTACAGATCTGCTCTGGAGGGGAACATATCCTTCTCATGTCTTCATGCTCCATACTCTATTTCGCACACTGCTCTTGACCCCGACTTGGTCGCGGGTCATTACTGAAGATATTCCACGGGCTCCGCCCATTATGATCACTCTGTCCCCTCGGGACCTCATTCCACCACCTCCTCTCGATCTAGAGAGGATGTATGATCTGATTTGGGACATATTGCTATATGATCCCCCTAATCCTTTAGCCCTGGTGCCACTTCCTCCGTCTAATTCTCCTTCTATTTGTATTCATTCCTGCTTTATGCTTAATTCTTCCACTGTAAAAAAAAAAACGCCAATTTTACAACAAATTCTTCTCAGATCCTTATCGAGGAAACCTCTTACTTGTCCGATCACACCCCATTGCGCGGGTCCTTCGATCAAGATTCTCTCTTAGATCTACTCTGCCCCTCCCCTAGGGAGGATTTTCCTGTATTCCCACTTGTATCCCAGGATTTCCATCCTGCTTCATCTTCATTAGGTTATAATAGGGAGTTTAGTGAAGTTAGGCAGTCTAGTTCTAGGCAGGTTAGTCAGGTTAGGAAGTCTAGGAAGCCTAAGGGTAGGCGAATTCCAGATAGATACCTCCAGGACTTAGCTGATAAATGCTTTTCTTGCTATTTAATTCCTCAATTTTTAGAAAATCCAATTCATATGCCAGAAGATTGTATAGACGATGAGTTAGTCAATGATGGGTAAGGGGTATATGAGTTAGTATATGAAAAAGACCCAATTATTGAAGATAAAGAAGATGACGAGGACGCAGCTGACGCATATACCAGTGGAATGAAGAGATTCGATGAACCCTCAGCTGCCGTAGAAGAGCCCACCAGAGAAATCAATTTAGGGACTGAAGACGAACCTAAGGTTGTCCTCGTCAGTAAAAATCTTTCTACAGAGGATGAGAAGGCAATGGTACAAGTACTTAAGGACTATAAGGACACTTTCGCTTGGAGTTATGAAGATGTGCCGGGGTTAGACTCATCTTTAGTTGAACACAGATTGACGTTGAAAGATGGAGCTAGCCCTGTCAAGCAGAAATTAAGGCGATTCCATCCACAAATGGCTCTAAAGATGAAGGAAGAGGTCGACAAATTACACAAAGCCAAATTTATTAGAGTTGTCCTTTACCCACAATGGGTGGCCAACATAGTCCCGGTTATGAAGAAGGACGGGAATGTCAGAATTTGCATCGACTTCCGCGATTTAAATCGGGCATGTCCTAAAGATGATTTTCCATTGCCTCATATTGATGTACTCATTGATAATACTGCTGGCTATGAAACATTATCGTTTATGGACGGATTTTTAGGATACAATCAGATTAAGCTGGCAGAAGAAGATCAAGAGAAGACGTCATTCACTACACCTTGGGGAAATTACTGCTATGTTGTCATGCCATTTGGATTGAAGAATGCTGGAGCCACTTATCAGAGGGCTATGATGGCAATATTTCACAACATGATGCACATAGATTTGGAAGTGTATGTGGATGATTTATTGGTTAAATCTAAGACAAAGGCTGAGCACGCCAATGTTTTGGCAAGGGTATTAGAGAGATCGAGAGAGTATCAGTTAAAGATGAACCCCAAGAAATGTGTATTCGGGGTATCTTCAGGAAAATTACTTGGATTCATCGTCAGCAAACGGGGAATTGAGATCGATCCCAACAAGGCGAAGGCTATCAGAGAAATGCCACCTCCCAAAAACTTGAAAGAGTTAAGAGGATTAATCGGGAGGTTGCAATTTATTTGCCGTTTTGTCTCCCAGCACTCACAAAGGTGTAAGCCGTTTTACGAGCTTACCAAGCCGGGAGTCAAATTCGATTGGGACGATAAGTGTCAGGAGGCATTCGATGGATTAAAGAATTATTTGGTAAGTCCTCCTGTTTTGAGACCACCATCTCCAGGCAAACCATTGATACTTTACATTTTAGTCCTGGATGATGCAGTGGGGGCTGTCCTAGCACAAGAGGACGAAGAAGGAAAGGAGATGGCAGCCTACTATCTCTCTAAACTTTTCAACCCCGCTGAACAGAGATAAACGGCGATGGAGAAAACATGTGCAGCATCGGTCTGGGTTGTTCAGAAATTGAAGCATTATTTTCTGGCCCACGAAGTCCATCTCATCGCTAGGATGAATCCAATCAAATTCCTTCTGGAGAAATCTGTTCTTACTGATAGGTTAGCACGATGGCAAAGCTTTCTATCTCAATTCGATATCATTTATATTCAGCAGAAAGCGATCAAGGGCTATGCCATAGCAGAACATCTCGCTCATCATCCCCTTCCTCGTTTCCATCCAGTGCGATCAGAGTTTCTGGATGATGAACTGATGTCCGTAAATCAAATCAGAAATGATATGTGGACTCTGCATTTTGACGGAGCTCTGAATTCTCATGGAAAGGGGATAGGTATCGTTCTGTTATCACCTGAAGGAGTCACCATTCCACAAGCCTTTCAGCTTGACTTTCCAGTCACCAACAATATAGTTGAATACGAGGCACTCCTTGCTGGTCTCGAGGCTGCTCATTTCCATGGTGCCACCAAACTCAGGATTGTGGGTGATAGCCAACTGATTCTTCGCCAAGTGCTGACCAAGTATCGAACTCTTGATCGCAAGCTCAAGCTTTACCAAGAACTGACTTCTGCATATTCAAAGCTTTTCACGAAATTGATCTTTGTCCATGTCCCTAGGAATTAGAACATCTTAGCTGACGCTCTAGCTTCACTTGCATCTTCTCTTGATTTTCCAATCAGCAAGCAATCTGAATCAATCATAGTTCACAGGCGTCTTTCACCCGGCGTGAAAGACCCTTCATTTCTTAGAACTAAGGAGAAGTTGCTGAAGAAAGTCAGGGACGGAGATATCATTGAAAAAAGAGAAATCATGTTAATGGAGCTGTTAGAAGAGATGGATGATGAACATAAGCCATGGTATTATGAAATCGCCAAATATTGTGAAGATCAATCATATCCTGAGGAAGCTACAACTGAGGAGAAGAGAGCTATCAGGAGAGTTGCTCAAAGATACACCTTAGTTGGAGGAGCATTATACAAGAGAGGTTTTGATGGAGTTCTTCTGAGATGTCTAGACGAAGATGAGCTTTCGAAGGTTATGGAAGGAGCTCATAGTGGAAGTTGTGGTGGTCATGTCAATGGACAGATGCTAGCAAAGAAGATCCTTAGACAAGGGTTTTATTGGCCAACCATAGAAGAAGACTGTGTAGGATATGTTCGTAGGTGTGCTAAGTGTTAACTTCACGCCGACAAAATTCATTCTCCTGCATCTTCACTCCATCCTGTTTCTTCCCCATGAACTTTCTCCATGTGGGCTTTCGACATCATTGGACCCCTTGGTAACCCAGATTCCGACATCAAGCAAAAATCTTTCATTCTCACGGCAACGGAATACTTCACCAAGTGGGCAGAAGCTGAAGCGTACGTGGAAGTCAAAGCATCAACCGTCTGCAAGTTCATCATGAAGAACATCATCAGCCGATTTGGAATTCCAAGCACCATCGTCACCGACAACGGACCACAGTTCGGATCACAGGAATTGAAGGACCTCTGTAACAGGTATAGAATTGCATTGCATCATTCGTCTCCTTATTATCCGCAAGGCAATGGCCGAGCAGAGGCAACAAATAAGACTTTGATAAAAATCATCAAAAAGACGTGCAAATCTAATAAATTCGCCGACTGGCCAGAAAAATTGGTTGAGGCTCTATGGGCCTACCGAACTTCAATCCGCACACCCACTGGGCAAACTCCTTATTCCTTAACATTTGGAATGGAGGTGGTAGTTCCATATGAGATCCTCATACCGTCATTAAGAGTACAATTGAATAAGGAATTATCTATTGATGAACATCGTTCAGCACTCCTTGCTCAATTGAAACTTTTAGACGAGAAAAGATGGTCAGCTGCTAATCATGCAAAAGTTTATCAAAATAGACTAGCACGTTTTTATCAAAAGAAAGTCATTGAACGTAAGTTCAAAGTCGGTGAAATGATTGTCAAAAGGATTTTTGTAAAACCTGGTGGTCCGCGTTCTAAGCTCCAACCCAACTGGGAAGGACCTTATGTCGTATCTCACGCTTTCCCTGGTAATGCTTATCGTCTTGTTAATGCAGAAGGAGAAGAGCTAACTCATCCCTGGAATGGTTTACATCTTAAGAAATACTACCCTTAGGTTAAAGAGTCGATCAGCATGGTACAAAGACCAGTGGAATCAGAAAATTTATAAACTCAAATTTCCTTATCAGTCTTGATAATTTAACTCAAGCCCATTACTATACACACTGACACGTTTGATTCGTGAGTAACAAGAGATGCCAAGTCCTAAAGAATATCAAAAGCTTGACTGAAAGTGTAAAGTACAGGTCATTTCTTTTTAAAGCAAAATTCCGTTTTTAAACTCGGCCCATGATGTCGGAACGAGGCTTAGAATAGACTACCAAGAATACCCGCCATCCTAGTAGGAGGCCGTCATAAAAAAAATGGGGGAGATCCGTTCCAAAGAAAAAGAAAAGAATAGAAAAAGCAAAAGCAAAAAGGCAAAATCCAAATGTCAAATCAAAAGGCCATTACATTACAAACGTTACATCAAGGCCATGAAATGAAACGAAAGGGAACGCAAGGTCGATAAATACCCCGGAAAGAAATGACCGAACCCCAACGGATATTAGGGTAGGAAAGGAACATCTTTTTAGGTCTCCGGAACCTTCTCATGGGCTTTCTAAAACTTATTCTTCCTTTCTTTCTAAAGAGGCGTACTCCAAACTTAAGGAATGGCTTAGATTGACTAAGGGTCAAATCATCAAATGGGATCACGAATGAAAACACAAGTTCAAACACGATGGGTTCAAGTTAAGTTGTTAAAGAACAATTTGGGAATTAAGTTAATAAATGAATATGATCTTTTGATCTAGTACCATGCTGATCTTTTAGTCAAAAATAAAAAAAAATACATATGTCAAAAATCCAAAAAATATACATATGTCAAAAATCCAAAAAAAATACATGTCAAAAATCCAAAAATACATGTCAAAAATTAAAATATATATATATATGTCCAAAATCCAAAAAAAAACATATATTTCAAAACCCAAACAAAAGTGAATATTTCAAAACAACAAAAATATTTCATTTAGCATTTGCTTGTTGCACTTAGTGTGTTTCGTTTCTTTTATTTTCAGTGAGCATCCGTATGCTTGCATGTTGCATTTTTGCTTAAGTTTGCTTATGGTTCAATTACCTTTGTTAATAAAAGCCATGCCCCTTGACCATTTATTGAAGGAAAAAATCAATTGACCATTTATTTGGTCAGGCAAGGGGCTAAGCCTGAATAGATGCTTAACCTGTTTATTCAAGTCATATACAGGACACGAGGCATGAAGAGAGTTGGAATTCGAATAGAAGAACAGTCAGAACCTGTTTCTGTGAGTAAAAGGCATCGAGGAGAACTGACGCTTTTCAAGATTGAATGGCATCTGCTCGACATGACGCGTTTCAGCCTTTCTGTGATTTATCCGAAATTCTGTGGTTTTTGATGTTTAAATTGAATATTTGTTTGGAATTATTAATAATTTTGATTGCAGGAAATTCAAGTAAGGTTGGAAATATCAAGAAGATCCCACTGTGGGAGTTTATGAAGTCTTGACCGTGGCTAAAAAGACGGTTATTTCTACCCTTGTATTATTTCATATAGTTAATTTGCATTATTATATGTTAAGTATTTTTTAGAGTATATCAAGGACCTTGTGGTTTTGATGAAACTAGAATTTGAGTTCCCCTTCAACAAAAAAACAGTGATAATTCCAGAGGATTCTTAATCGCACGGATAGGCCGTTGGATTGTTAATTAGTGAGGACGATGGTTCCACTTTTGTGAAACGGTGCGTGGATAAACGAGCTTCGGCTTAACACTGGATTACAAGAATTTGTATCTTGACTCATTAATGACAATTTGACAATATTATCCTTAATTAATTTATATTTTTATTTGACTTTTGAGGTTCGCTTAAAGATATCCTTTGAATTCTATCTTTTCTTGGACTCTTTATCCAATATTTCTTGTTTTCTTTTAAAGATCCATCATGGCTGTAGAACGTCCACATTGGCTGGCAAATGCTCCCCATGATGAAACCTACAGTGTCTACGACCTGGGGTACTTCCCACTCTGTGGAGGTTAATCGACCTTATTTTATTTCCTTGTTTACTTCATCCAGACATGATTGATTCTATTGATTTCCTTGAGCTATCTTCATTGATAATTTTGAGAAAAATTCGAATCATGTGATGTTAAGAGCGTGTCTCATCACACCTTGGCATCACCTTTTCAGTATATTCCATTTCATTTCACTCCCTTGCAAAGACGATGCCAAGGTGAGGCAGCTGTAGACACGCTAATTTTGACGTCATTTCGAGTAAATTTTATATTATATAGTAATGCCTCAGAATGGTCTGATATTTAATCATTGATTAATTTTTATTGATCTTTTTAAGTATCGAGTTTAACAGACATGTTTAAGTTAATCAATTGAATTGATTTTAATTCAAATTTCAGTTAAAATTTCAGAAGTTTAAAAGACGTCGACATATGTGGACGCCATTTAGACTTTATTCTTATTTTAACGTTTAAGTTTAAATTGATTAATTAGATAAACAGCGTCTGTAAGTCTTGACGCGTTTTAGGTTTTCTAGGCTATTTCTACTTCTCTTCCGGATGTTTATCCTTATCTTAATTAGTGTAAAAGACGTCTACACATGTAGACGCGTTTTATCTAATAAAGATAAAGATAAGTTTTCCCGGATGTTTATCCTTATCTTAATTAATCTGAAAGGCGTCAGCCAATGTGGACGCGTTTTAGATAATTACAGATAAAGATGAATTAATCTGTATTTATCTGTTGGTTAAAGATGGATAAATCCGAGGTTTTTCCATGTTAATCACGGACGTAGAAGAAGTCTATAAATACCTTGCATCAATATTGAGTTAAAAAAAAAAAAAAGGGGTGAATGCTGAATGTTGAGCGTTATTGAAAAGAGTTCGTGATTGAAGCGAAGCAACAACGTCGGAACGTCAAAGCGCTGCCATTTCCAGGAGTCGGCATCCATTCAAGATTCTTCGTCCAATTCAAAAATTCAACCATTGGGCATAAGTCTTTTATTTATGTATTTGCATTCTATTTAGTTTTACATTCTTCATCACCACTTCATGCAACACACAACACCTGCATTCTTTTCAAAACCTATTTGATTAAGGGGTTTCAAAGCTATTAAACAAGTAAGTTTGCTGTTTAGTTGCATGCTTAAGAGATTGATAAGAATAGATTCTATTGTTGCTTAAGTTCTCATCATCATTTCTTCATTTCTATTTATTTTTTATTTTTTTTGCTGCATGGAGCAAAAGGAGAATCAACAATCAAGTCACAAGGACTTTGGACGATCCTCAAATTCAACTTCAACAGCAAGAACAAAAGCAAGAAAGGGCTCTCTTTCTTCAGCCGGCTGAGGAAGGGGAATCAAGGGCTCAATATCTTCCGCGTTTAAACAGGTAGGCGATCATACCCTCTTTTGGAACTTTTAAGTCAAAAGTTTCTGGCGATCACTGCACTTAGTTTCTGTTTTTAGTAGGTTTATTTTGCACTAAATAACATAGATTTTTCATGATAATCACACTAGCATTTTAAGCACTCACAAATTGGAGGAGGAATTGACCCAAAAATTCCTTTTTAATTGTTGATTCTGCGCTTTGAAAAGCGTCTTGGAACAGCGACGCATTTCATAACCGCGTCGCCAAACCCCGATGCCTTTCAGGCAAATTCCTCTGTTGTCTGCTGCCTAAGGTTCTGCGACAGAATAAGATTCTGTTTGAATAGCGTCGAGGAACAGCGACGCGATTCAGGCAGTTTCTTGTTTTGTTCTTCAGTCCTTGGATTTATGATTCGATTGCTATTACCCATTACATATTAAGCATTAGAGGCCATCTCGGCCACAGATCATACGCACTGGGGCTAACCCCCTCCCCCCCTTCTGATAAGAACACATTTCTTGACGTCCTCACCTCTCTCTGATTGGGTCGGTCCCTCGATCAAACTAGAGTGGTTAACGTTAAAGACCTCCGTAAGTCCTCAAAATCAAGGTATTCCTCCTCGTTCATCGGGCTGATTGTACCAATTGAAGTCTTGATTAGATTTTCATATCGTTGTGAGAAAGAGCCTTAGAAAATAACGATGGAAACTGAATTGAAACTAGGATCCTACCCGTTGAGTGAATTTGTGGTTAACAGGATCCAAATAATCCAACGAGGATCCTAAAACAACGTTAAACATCCACTTGTTTGTCTAATCTCTGCACAACTTATCTATAAATCTTTGTTGAAAAATCTAATACCATGTTGCTTCGATCAGGTAGGGATTTGAGCATGGCTTCAGGTGCTCTAGTCAACTACGAGGGAGATGCTAATGACCCTCATGAATCTAATTATCATTATGAAAATGGGGGAGATGCTAATGCCCTCCATGATCCTCATTCCTACCCATCTGAACATGAAGGAAATCCTCATATCCCTCCTCCTTTTGTTCTGAACACAATTCTGGTGTTGATCTTCTCCCGCATGTGCATGCGGTATCTAATCCTGTCTTTGAGGGAGCCATGGACCCAAATGAACCCTCATCATCTAATCCCTCCGATCTAGTCAATGCTCTCGGAGTTCTGGCCTCCCATCTGGATCCTCAACAGCTCGAGGCAATCCAATCCATCTTAAAGGGGAAGATGCCCGTACCATCTACTAGACCGAATCCTGTGGTCCCCCCTGTCATTCCTCAACCTCCTCCCCAGCATACTTCATTTATTCATCAGGCCATGGAAGGCCTTCAGGTTTCAACTTCTCAGCTAGCTGGGCCACAACTGTCCTCCTCAAGGCAACCGGCTAGACCGCCCACGCCAACTTATCAAAATGCCCTCAGACACAGCCTTATTGTCCTCCTTGCCCCACATACTCTAGGCAGCAGGCCTATCATATACCACCACCCCCCCACCCCCCTCCCAAAGTCGATCCAACGACTCAAGCCCTGCTCGCGAAGATGGAGCGCATGGACGAGTAGTTCAATAATTTTTAGAAAATGATGGGAGTTAAGGCTGCACTTGAGATTAACCTTCCGAGTCTGCCGGTGTTTCATTTGCCGGCCTCCGAAATGCTAGTATACAGGAAATACAAAGGTACTGGTAACCCCTTCACCCACCTAAAGGAGTTCATGTACAAATCATCCTTCTGGCAGAACGACAAGAGGTCGTTGGCATTTTTGTTCAGAAAGTTGTTGGAGGGACCAGCCCTCGAGTGGTTCTTTTCCTTAGAGCCTTCCGAATCAGAGGACTATGATGTCATATCATAAAAATTCATTCAACGATACCATGATAGAGTTTCACCATCTTTGTCCATTATAGATTTAATAGCAAAAAAGATGAAGCCCGACGATGAATTTGTCAATTTTGCCGATAGATGAAGGGGTATGGTAGAAAAGGTTAAGGACCATCTGTCCGAATCTGAACAAGTAAAAATATTAATCTCCAACGCTACACCCCAATTCAAGTTAGTCATTGCGCTGAATAATCTGACCAGCATGGCGGAGCTCTATGAAAGAGCGCGTTATTGCCAGAACACCTTCAGGGATGCTACTTTCTCCAATGCCTTTGATCCTTACCGACCTAGCAAACCTCCACCTCGGAAGCCTGCTGTACCAAACTCTCTTAGCACGGGTCCGACAACTGAGGGCACGCTCTCCTACGAGCAGGTCAGCATCATGAACAACAATCAGTCCCAACAACCACCAAGTCAGCAAGGTTACAGACCTCCGAACCAACAAGGTTATAGACCCCCGAACCAGCAGGGTTACAGACCTCAGCAGTAGCAGTATCAACAACCACCATACCAGCAGCCACAGCAGCAGCAGTATCAGTAACCCCCAAAGTAGCAATACCAACCTCCTCAGCAACAGTACCAGCCGCGCGCCCCGCCGGCATACAATAATGTACCTCCTCCCGGTGATTACAATTAGCTGAGGAAGCCTCCAGGCCCGAAAAGGGCAACATACCCAGCACTCCTAGAATCTTTACTGGATATATTTAACGCCCTGATGGCGGCCAATGCCTTAGTCTTGCCCAGGGAGAAGATAGTCTGGCCCCAAAACGCCGACGCCTCTATATATTGTGCCTTTCACAGGCAACCTGGGCATACGATAGATGCCTGCTTCCAATTCCGAAATTATATCCATGATCTCAACGAGCAAGGAGGCATTGACTGGGAGGAGATGAGGAAGTACATATCTGCCTTGAAGGTAAGAAGACTTCAGTAACAACAACAACATCAACATCAACAACAACAACCCCAACAACAGCAGCAGCAACAACATAGAGTGCCAGCACAGGTAGCAGTACCTCCGAACATGGGTATAGTGCAGAACCCACTTCCGAAGCACCAGCACCAAAATCAAGTTGTCCCCATTTTGACAAATAACCAGTCTGAGGCTAACCGAGGGTAGCAGTGGAAGGTAGAGGACTCTTCCTCTATTTACTCAACAGGCCACGTCCCGAGCACCGTCGAACAACCGCCACGCTGCATTCTTCGCATACCCAAACCGCAACCCGTTACCACTACACCTGTACCCACACCCATTACACCATCCACCACTATGCCTCCATTGGACAACTGTCCGCAAGCCAATTATGCACCCTTCCTGCCATCCAAACTATTACTCCGCATGCCATTCCCTACATCACCTACCATAACCACTTACCCGAATGACATGCAGCCATCCAAACCATTACTCTGCGTACCTTTCCCCACTTCACCCGCACCGACCACTTACCCCTCCACCATCCAACCCTCTAAACCTCTCATCCGCACCATGCCTTCACTAAGTAACCCCACACCATTATCTGTAAACTAACCATCCGCACCATCTACACCATCCACCAACCCTGCGGTGCTCAACTGTCACCTGGACCTTCCACACTTGAAGAACATACGCTCCAGAGTGGGAGGATTTTCAACAAGGTCTTTCCTCAGTCCACTGTCAGAGACGGCCCATCACAGTCGCCAGAGGAAGCACATAATAATGAGAGTGCACCAGGCACTCAATACGACCTATTGAAACAATTAGACAGAACACCGGCACGAATCTCTGTGCTCGAGTTGATCAAGAGATCCAAGACCCATCAGGAAGTCCTGATGGAGTACCTGCAGAAGGTAATGGTCAATGAGGATGTGCCGGTGGGGAAGACACTGTTAGTTCCTCAGGGGGATCAACCCTCTATTTCATTTCATACTTTGGAACTAGCACCACCACCAGCCAGAAGCATGGCTCTGACCATTATGGTCAACATCTGCAAGAAGGCCGTAGATACATGCCTGGTTGACACAGGGGCTTCGATCAATGTTCTATCACCGAAGACCCTTGAACTGTGTGGTATACCAAAGGAGAAACGGCTGCATTCTCCAATTTCTGTTACAGCTTATGATAACTCCACCCATTCTCCTCTGGGAATGGTCTATTTAAAGGTGGAATTAGGACCTGTATGCCATGCCAAGGTCGAATTCCACATCTTGGAAATCGATCCATCTTTGAAGGGCATCATTGGCAGCCCTTACATTAAGTCCCTTGAGGCAATTCCTTCTACGAACTATCAATACCTCAAATTTTCATACAAGGGACAAATCATCAAAGTTACGAGCATGCCGATCCTTACTGCTGCTCATTCTTTGAATATCAGGCCGACTTCCTTACCTGACCAACAACCTCTGTTGTCGATATTACAGGTTTGTCATCCTATGGCTGATCCTTTGAAAGCCAATACACTTAGTCCTTATCCAATTGATGCCATGAAGCGGGGGAAGTGTATGAGTACCCCTGGTTGGAAAATTATGATGAGAAGTGGTTATCAGCTTGGAAAAGGCTTGTGCATACAATTGCAGGGCAGAACTACGTCCATTAAGGACAACCGAAGGACACCTGGTAATGGCCTGAGCTATAGGCCAAGGAGAGTCAGGCATGACATCGTACATCAACAAGAAGATGAAGACGGCCAGAAGGCCTGGGAAACAATGACCACCCCATGTAAAGAAGGCCGAGATCCTTTGACATGGACCCTGCATGCACATTTTGTCAAGGGACCCATAATCAGTCATGATAATGATAACACGGTGCTAATCACTTCCCAGTTCGACCTGCATGACATCTATGGAAGGGACCTGGCCAGACACTGCTCAGAATTGCTGACGTACCAATCCTTGGAGGCTCTGCGGCCGATGAAAAGGAGAAAATTCCAAGATTCAGAATGTGAATGGTACTAATGGTTCGACCTGAGGGATATGTACATTGTACTAAACATATTATTCCTTGATCCCTCAGAGCCGAAGTGGCCACCACTGATAGACGAGCTGATTGAAGGGCCTGGCGCCATTTTTGACAAGAGAATACTGTTGTTTGAGGAAACATATGAAGGGGAGCCAGATGTCCCCTATGAAGCTAGTTATACTACGGATCTTCTTTGGAGGGGAACATATCCCTCTTATATTTTCACTCTCCACACCCTATTTCGCACTCTGCTTCTGACCCCGACTTGGTCGCGGGTCATTACCGAAGATATCCCACGGGCTCCGCCCATTATGGTTACTCTATCCCCACGGGACTTTATTCCTTAACCTCCTCTCAATCTGGAGAGGATTTATGATTTGATCTGGGACATACTACTGTATGATCCCCCCAATCCTTTGGCCTTAGCGCCACTTCCTCCATCTCATTCTCCTCCTATTCACATTCATTTTTGTTTCATGATTAATTCATATTTTTTTTAAAAAAAATGCCAATTCGGCAACTTCCTTTTCCCAGATCCTCGTTGAGGAAACTTTCTACTTGTTCGACTGTACCTCATCGCGCGGGTCATTCGGATAAGATTCTCTTTTAGACTTACTCTGCCCCTCCCCTCGGGAGGATTCTCCTGTATTCCCTTATGTACCCCATGATTTTTATCCTTCTTCGTCCTCATTAGGTCAGGATAGGGAGTTTAGTGAAGTTAGGGAGTCTAGTTCTAGGCAGGTTAATCAGGTTAGGAAGTCTAGGAAATCTAAGGGTAGACAAATTCTAGATAGATACATCCAGGAGCTAACTACTAAATGCCTTTCTTGCTCTATGATTCCTCAATTGTTAGAAAATCTTATTCAGATGCCAGAAGATTGTGTAGATGATGAGTTGGTCAATGATGGATATGGAGTGTATGAACTAATACATGAAAAAGATCCCATTGTTGAAAATGAGGAAGATGACGAGGACGCGACTGAGGTGTATGCTAGTGGAGTGAAAAGATTTGATGAGCCCTCAGCTGCCATAGAAGAGCCTACAGAAGAAATCAATCTAGGAACTATAGACGAACCTAAGGTTGTCCTCGTCAGCAAAAATCTAACTGAGACAGATGAGGAGGTAGTGGTCCAAATTCTTAAGGATTATAAGGACATCTTCGCTTGGAGTTATGAGGATATATCGGGGTTAGACTCATCACTAGTGGAACATCGATTGACATTAAAGGATGGAGCTAGCCCAGTTAAGCAAAAGTTAAGGCGATTCCACCCACAAATGACTTTGAAAATGAAGGAAGAGGTCGATAAGCTGCATAAAACCAAGTTTATTAGAATTGTCCTCTATCCGCAATGGGTGGCCAATATAGTCCCGATTATGAAAAAGGATGGGAAGGTCAGAATATGTATTGACTTCCGAGATTTGAACCGGACATGTCCTAAGGATTACTTCCCACTGCCTCACATTGATTTACTCATCGATGATACAGCTGGCTATGAAACTCTATCATTTATAGATGGATTCTTAGGATATAACCAAATTAAATTGGCTGAAAATGATCAAGAAAAGACGTCATTCACTACACCTTGGGGAACATATTGCTATGTCGTGATGTCTTTTGGATTAAAGAAAGTTGGAGCCACTTATCAAAAGGCTATGATGGCGATATTCCATGACATGATGCACATCGATCTTGAAGTGTATGTGGATGACCTGTTAGTGAAATCTAAGACTAAGGCTGAGCATGCCAAAATTTTAGCAAGAGTTTTAGAAAGATCAAGAGCATATCAGTTGAAGATAAACCCCAAGAAATGTGTATTTGGAGTATGCTCAAGAAAATTACTCGGATTC
Source organism: Zantedeschia hybrid cultivar (assembly GCA_030544215.1). NCBI lineage: Eukaryota > Viridiplantae > Streptophyta > Magnoliopsida > Alismatales > Araceae > Zantedeschia > Zantedeschia hybrid cultivar. The sequence goes on from JARZZO010000012.1 coordinate 55,861,125, forward strand.
ATTGTCAGTAAACGGGGAATTGAGATCAATCCTAACAAGGTAAAGGCTATCAGAGAGATGCCACCTCCCAAGAACGTGAAAGAGCTGAGAGGATTAATCGGGAGGTTGCAATTTATTCGCCGATTTGTCTTCCAACATTCACAAAGGTGTAAGCTGTTTTACGAGCTTACCAAGCTAGGGGTCAAATTCGATTGGGACGATAAGTGTCAGGAGGCATTTGATGGATTGAAGAATTATTTAGCAAGTCTTCCTGTCTTGAGACCACCATCTCCGGACAAACCTTTAATTCTATATATTTCTGTCATGGACGATGCAGTGGGGGCTGTCCTGGCACAAGAAGATAAAGAAGGAAAGGAGAGGGCAACCTACTATCTCTCTAAACTTCTCAACCCCGCTGAACAAAGATACACGGCGACGGAGAAAACATGTGCGGCATTGGTCTGGGTGGTTCAGAAATTGAAGCACTATTTTCTGGCTTATGAAGTTCATCTTATCGCTAGAATGAATCACATTAAGTTTCTTCTTGAGAAATTTGTTCTCACTGATAGGTTAGCGCGATGGCAAAACTTTATATCCCAATTTGATATCATCTACATTCAACAGAAAGCAATCAAAGGCTATGCCATAGCGGAACATCTTACTCATCATCCCCTTCCTCGTTTTGATCCAGTCCGATCGGAGTTTTCGGATGAGGAACTGATGTCCATAGACAGAATCAAAGATGATATGTGGACTCTGCATTTTGACAGAGCTCTGAATTCCCATGAAAAATGTATTGGCATTGTTCTATTGTCACCTGAAGGTGTCACCATTCCACAAGCCTTTCAGCTTGCCTTTCCAGTCACTAACAATATAGCTGAATATGAGGCACTCCTTGCTGGCCTTGAGACTGCTCATCTCCATGGTGCCACCAAACTCAAAATTGTGGGTGATAGTCAGTTGATTCTTCGCCAAGTGCTAACCAAATATCGAACTTTTGATCCTAAGCTTAAGCTTTATCAGGAACTTATTTCGGCTTATGCTAAGCTTTTCACTAAATTGATCTTCATCCATGTTCCTCGAAATCAGAACATCTTAGCTGATGCTCTATCTTCCCTCACATCATCCCTCGATTTTCCAATAAGTAGATAATCCGAATCGATCATTGTTCATAGGCGTCTCTCACCTACCGTGAAAGACCCTTAGAACTAAGGAGAAACTGTTGAAGAAGGTCAGAGATGGAGATATTGTGGAGAAACGAGAGATTATGTTAATAGAGTTGTTAGAAGAGATGGATGATGAACAGAAACTATGGTACTATGAAATTGCAAGATATTGTGAAGATCAATCATATCCTGAAGAAGCCACAGCTGAGGAAAAAAAGGCTATCAGGAGAGTTGCTCAAAGATACACCCTAGTTGGAGGAGCACTTTATAAAAGAGGTTTTGATGGAGTTCTCTTAAGATGTTTAGACAAAGATGAGATTTGGAAGATCATGGAAGGAGCTCCTACTGGAGTTTGTGGTGGCCATGTTAATGGAAAAATGCTATCAAAGAAGATCCTTAGACAAGGATTTTATTGGCCAACTATGGAAGAAGATTGTGTAGGGTATGTCCGTAGGTGTGCCAAGTATCAACTTCACGCCGATAAGATCCATTCTCCTGCATCTTCACTCCATCCTGTTTCCTCCCCATGGCCTTTCTCCATGTGGGCTTTCGACATCATTGAACCCATTGGCAATCTTGATTCCAGCATTAAGCAGAAATCATTCATTCTCACGACAACGGAATACTTTACCAAGTGGGCAGAAGCTGAAGCTTACATAGAAGTCAAAGCGTCAACCGTCTGCAAATTCATCATGAAGAAGATCATCACCAGATTCAGAATTCCAAGCACCATTGTCACCGACAATGGATCTTAGTTCGTATCACAAGAGCTGAAGGACCTCTGCAACAGGTATAAAAAAATGCATTGCATCATTCATCCCCATATTATCCGCAAGGCAATGGCTAAGCAGTGGCAACTAACAAGACTTTGATAAAAATCATAAAAAAGACATGCAAATCTAATAAGTTCACAGACTGGCCAGAAAAACTGATTGAGGCTCTATGGGCATACCGAACTTCAATCCGCATGCCCACTAGGCAGACTCCGTATTCCTTAACATTTGGAATGGAAACGGTAGTTCCATACGAGATCCTCATACCGTCATTAAGAATACAATTGAACAAGGAATTCTCCATTGATGAACATCGTTCAGCACTTCTTGCTCAATTAGAACTCTTAAACGAGAAAAGATGGTCAGCTGCAAATCATGCAATAGTATATCAAAATAGATTAGCACATTTTTATCAAAAGAAAGTCATTGAATGTAAGTTCAAAGTTGATGAAATGGTCGTCAAAAGAATCTTTGTAAAATCTGGTGGTCTGCGTTCTAAGCTCCAACCTAATTGGGAAGGACCATATGTCATATCGCATGCTTTTCCTGATAACGCATACCGTTTAGTCAATACATAAGGGCAAGAGTTAACTCACCCCTGGAACGGTCTGTATCTTAAGAAATACTACCATTAGGTTAAAGAGTCGATCAGCATGGTGCATAGACCAGTGGAATCAGAAAATTTTTAAACTCAAATTCCCTTATAAGTCTGGATAATTTAATTCAAACACATTACTACACATACTGACACGTTTGATTCGTGAGTAACAAGAGATGTAAAGTCCAAAGGAATAATGAAAGCTTGACTAAGGGTGCAAAGTGCAATTCATTCTTTTTAAACAAAAGCTTTATTTTTACATTCGGCCCACGATGTCGGAACGAGGCTTAGAATAGACTACCAAAAATACCCGCCATCTTAGTAGGAGGCCGTCATAAAAAAAGGAGGAGATCCGTCCCATGAAAAGGAAAAGAAAAAATAAAAGCAAAAGGCAGAAAGCCAAATATCATATCAAAGGCCATTATACTACAAACGTTACACTAAGGCCATGAAATCAAATGAAAAGGGAACAAGGTCGATAAATACCCCGGAAAGAAAATGACCGAACCCCAATAGATATTAGGGTAAGAACGGGACATCTTTTCGGGTCTCCAAAACCCTCTCGTGGGCTTTCTAAATAAATTCTTCATTTCTTTCTGAAGAGGCGTACTCCAAGCTTAAGGAACAACCTAGATTAACTAAAGGTCAGACTATCGAATGGGATCACGAATGAAAACACAAGCTCAAGCACGATGAGTCTAAGTTAGATTATTGAAGAACAATTTGGGAATTATGTTAACAAATAGGTATGTTCTTTTGATCTGAGTACCATGCTAGTCTTCTAGTTTGCATATTGTTTCAAAATCCAAAAAAAGTATATATTTCAAAATAAGAAAAAAGCATATTATTTCAAAATAAAAAAAAGTATATATTTCAAAATCCAAAAAAAAGTATATATTTCAAAATCAAAAAAGTATATATTTCAAAATCAAAATCCTAAAAAAACAAATATTTCAAAGCAAAAAAAAAAAAATTCAATTAGCATCCGTTTGTCGTATTTGGTGTGTTTCATTTATTTCCGGTAAGCATCTGTTTGCTTATATGTTGCATTATTTCTTTCAGTTCAATTATTACCTTTGTTAATAAAGGCTATGCCCCTTGACCCTTCTACCAAAGATAGGATCAAGTAGCCAGTTACTTAACTAGGCAAGGGGCTAAGTTTGAACAGACACTTAACATGTTTGCTAAGTCATATACAGGACATAGGTATGAAACTCAAAGGCAAAGACACAAGACACAAAGCTGAAGACAAAGAGTTTCATGTATATCATCAAAATGTGTTTTACATACATATCTGAATCCATCAACATCAGGACTCACCAAAAAGAAAGGAAAAATACATAACAACAGCCGTCAAGGCTGACTCTCCCTAGCCCCCTCATTCTGACTCTAAGCTTTGTCAGGACCCTCTGGCTCGCGAGTCGGTGGTAGTGGAGGTGGTCCCATCAGGCTTGGCCTAACTTGGCCCGATGATATGGCAACACTCGCAGTGAACGCACTCCCGTGCCCCCTTTCCTGCGCTCGCTAGTGGGCACGTTGGTAACGCTCCTCCACGCTGCGTTGCTTATGCTCCGCAACTCCAAGCTGGACCCGGAGGGAGGTCACCTCAGCATCGACTCGCTGCCGCTCTTATCGCTCACGCTCCCGGTCCTCAGTAAGTATCTCCAGACGAGTCTGGAGGCGTGTAAGCTCCCGAGGAAGATCTCCGATGGAGAGTTGAGCCACCTGCTCCTCAAGCTCCCGAACCCGAGCCGCACCTGCCTCAGCCCTCTGAAGGGCCTCATGAAGCTCAGCAACCTGCAAGAGAAGATATTGTCAGTCTAAGATAATCAAGCAATCAATATCAAATTCTATAATGAAAGTAAAAGATTAGAACTTACTCTGGAAGTCCGGTCCTCTTCTGCAAGAGAGGCTCGGTGGATGGCGGAGGCGAGCTGACTCTGGAGGTCAGCCAGAGCGGCCTCGTGAGCAGCCGCAGAGGAAGACGAAGCCCTAGCTAAGGTACATGGACCGCCTGCATGTACATGGACCGCTGCACCAAAAAGATCAACTGTCAGTGGCTAATTGTTAAAACAAATCAACTAATTAAAATGAACATTCGCATCACATGCATGCATACCAAATCAAAAAGTTCCTTCTGAACTTGTTCTAATTGGGCCTTCGCATCTTGTAGGCGGGCTCGGAGGTCGATGATCTCCGCATCTCGCGCGTCCTACATAATATCACATACATACATTCATTCACAAATATGAATTAAAGATAATAATAAAATGAAAGACGCATGAAAAGCATACTTACATCGAGTGGACCGAGGAGTCACAGCTGATCGGCGTAGTAGACCCGATACTGTTGGAGGTAAGCGACGCTACTCTCCGCCTGGGACTCCACTTGCACCCCCCGGCGGTGCCAGTCCTCGTATTGCTCCGGGAACTTGGCACGCCAATTCGTGAGGGCTTGCTTGCCCCTCATGCTCTGTCCTACTCCCTCCGGGACCTCCTTGTCAATCCACTCATGGTGGAGGCCCAGCGTCCTCATCATGAGGCGGAGGCGGAGGCGGAGGGGCTCGATCTCGTTGAGGCAGTACACCCACATCTGCCTCTCGGACCTCCTCTGGCCAGCTGTCACCCACGGCTGGCCCGCCTCGCCCATGCCTAGGTATGGGCGCCAGATTACCTGCATACAGGTTAGATGCATTCATAGTAAATAAATTGCATTTAAAATGAAACATTGTATTTAAATAAAATAAACAACTAAATTTGAACAACTCACCAGAAGCTTTGGATAATCAAGGAACTGACGACGGAGCGCCGTCAGTTGGTGGTGCTGTGGGGCCGTGTCCACAATTGGCTGCCAACGGCAGGCCAATGGGACGACGCCCGGTCTCACTATCCGCGCTTGGCCGAGCGAGAAGTAGTGATAACTCCAAACCTGCACACATAAACATGTAAGTTAGAAAAGCATCATATCGCATCATTCCATTGCATAAACAAATAATTAAAATGACTTACACTTAGAGGAACGGCGAGAAGCCGCTGACGGTCGTCTCGCAGTCCGGCGTGACCGCTGACAAATCTGCGAAGAGGTGGGCCAGGAGGGCCGCACCCCAAGCGTCTCATGCAGGCTATCTAGGTCATCTAATAAACTAAGAAATCTACAATGAATGTGGTCGCCCTTCATACCGAAGAGCAACCGACCAAAAAAGAAGACAAGGAAAACCCTCAACTGTCTATCTATCTCCTCTACCTGACTAGGGTCACTACAGTAGACGGCAGAGGAGGACCTGGCTAATCTATCCCTAAACTCCTCCCGGGTCTCGTCAGACCGATGCTGGGGCTCTATTAAACCTAAAGGTGACTACTTCTACCCTAGGGACTGTCCTAGACTCTCTATATAAACTGGAGACTTCTATCCCAAACAAAATCTCAGCTAATCCTCGATAATCGGGGTAGGTCACCCCGCTCACCGCCCTACCCTCTACTCTAAGGCAAGTGATCCTGGCCACATCTTCTAAACTTGGGACCATGTGGCCCCAGGGCATTAGGAATGCCCGACTATCTGCATCCCACTTCTCCCGAAGTGCCTGCAGGAGTACCAAATCGAGCCAAAATGGCTCGATCTCCAAAATATCCCCGAACCCCATCCGGCGCAGACGCGCCTTCTGGAAGTCCAGGAGTCCTCGGTAGGCCCCAACAACTAGGTCCCAGGATATCCTGGCTCTCATCGTCCCCTGCAAATAAATCAAGAAAATTTTCATTAGTCAATGGGCATTAAAAATGAATTTTCAAAATAAAAATATTCTATCTGAATGGCGTCGGCATGGTGGACGCCCATTGAAAGGCGTCCACATGTCTTGATGCCATTTAGTCCAAATTTCCTTATTTTTAAAAAGGGATCACTGACTTGAATGGCGTCGGATCTAGGCGATGCCCTTTGAAAGGCGTCACCTGGTCTGGACGCCATTCAAGCCCGAAGTCGGACCTTTTGAAAAGGTCCCTTTCCCATGTTCATTCTTCATACAAATGCATCTATAGGGAACTTACCAGGTGGAGGGCGCCCTCCCCTTCTTCTTCTTCTCCCACCGCTGCGGGTGGAACCTCCTCCTCTTCTAAGAAGGCCGCCACTGCCGTGAGGTCGGCCGACACCGCTTCGGGAGCCTCCTCCGTCACCATGATAGATGTCCATCGTTGTTTCATGACGACCTTGCTTGATTGCCCCTTTTCCATAGTCTCGAGGAGAAGAAGAAGCTCGGGTGGAGAAGAGAATGAGAGGAAGAGAAGGAGAAGGCCGACGATGGAGAGGCTGGCTGGAGTTGAGGAGGTCACTGGGGATCGTCTAGGTCGCCGAAAAGGAAGGAAAGGTTGCGGAGAGGAAGGGTTGTCGCTAGAAAGGAAGGAGAAAGAGGGAGGTTTGGGAGAATGAGGAGGAGCTCGGGCTCGCACAGGTTCTGTTTGAGAAGTTCAAAATGCGTCGAGGCACAGCGATGCCATTCAGTACACATAAACTGAGGCGGCAAGGTAGAACTTTTGAAATGATTAAAAGACGTCCACAGGTCCCGACACGTTTCAGGTTAAACCATCAATTCTGGTCAGAGCCGTACAAGACATAATGATTAACCGCATCCAAGTCACACGACACGTTTTAGTGGATTAATCACGGGATTAATGACAGAAGTCTGAGAAAAGTAAGAGAGAGAATTGAAAGGCGTCTACATGTAGGGACGCGTTTTAGGTATAATTCAGGTTTTTAAGGAATTGATCATCGAAATTTAAAAATTAATTATGATTGAAAGGGGTCTTTATTGGACGACGCCGTTTGCACCCATAAATCTTATTTTAAGGAAAAATCATGGTTCTACTTAAGAAAAAATCCTGAATAAATCATAGAAGATTGAGGATGAATTTCCATGACATAAAAGGGAATGATTATTTATTGAAAATAAATTTATTACGTCATAAAATGAAAAAACATAAAAAGAGCTTTCAAGGACGGATTTCCCGAAGTCTCATTACATATGGATATGCTAATCCTTTGTGAGCTTCATTAGAAGATTTTACACGATGATTGAAGCTGATGTTCCACAATATAATTATAAGCTCAGTTGCTTCAAAGTCTTCATTGGATTCTAAAGCGCGTTTCTTGATTGGAGAGATGTGAGAAAATTCTGGGAACTCATGGTGAGGCATGCTAAGTTGAGTATAGCAGTGATGAGGATTATATAGCACGAACTCAGTTGCCCCAAGCAGTCGAAGCTCTGCACTAGCTGCACGACGTACTCAGATTGGTTTCCCTACAATAGTAAGTGGAGAAAAGTCAAATCCATATGATGGCATGGTCTTCAAATAAGCTCGCCAGTCAGCTCGAGTCTTGAGTTTGGGTACTCGATTGATCATCATTTCATTGAACTTATGGATATTGGAAATATGAAAGATTGGACTATTTTGATATATCTGAGATGGTCTTGCAGAATTTCTAGTGTGATACTCAAACTTGAAGTGCAACTCAACCCACAGAGCGAAGAGAAGCATGCAACCATAAGCAGGCAAACCTGCTGTTGCAAACAACCCACTGTAGAGATAGGCTAGGATTGTCGTGCCAATCTGTTCTCCTTCAAAGATCTCACAATTTGCACTTACTTGATCATCCTCCAGAATGTTGTCTTGGGCAGGAAAGAATAAAGCTCCAGCTAGGCACGTGGTGAACGCTTTCATCACGTTCTCAGTGTCATCCTCTTTGAGTTCTTCGATTTCATACAAGGTCCACTCTGTCAACTTCGCGAGGTTAATCCCTTTCTTAGTGAGGCATCCTTGAACTTCCTTTGGTTCTTTCATAATCTTCATCAATAATTGTTGACCTGTGATTTTTTCCCTCATAAGACCCATCTTATTCATGATTAGTTCATTATTATTCAACTTTATTTTAGGAAGGCCCAATAGAAGTTCGGTCTCTTCAAGAAGTATAGTGGATTCGAACTCGGCAAAGAGAAAAGTGTGGGTTTGAGGATGCCACAATTCAATTAGAGCACCCATCGCTGTCCAATCCACATTTGGACTCTTATAGTGCTTTGCATGGACAACTAAACCTTGGATGTTCCACTTGGAGACAAAACATTGCATAGAGATATTGATATTTTTCGCACGGTTTTTGAATCCAAGGAAGAGATGTGAATTTTTTTGGGCCAGAAAAAAAGATGATATACCTAAATAAATAAAGGAAATTACTATAAATTCTATGAAGAACGTGAAGAACATGAAAAAAAAGATAATTGAAGAAGAAGAATTCGAAGAAAAAGAAAGATTTAACTTACTTGTAAGTTAGGATCTCTCCCACTAAGATGATCCTTCACCTCTGAAAGCTTCTCAAGCATCTTCTTCATCCTCTTGTTTGAAGAATCCATATTATTATTGAGCTTTTCCTCTTGAAACTTTGATTTCTCTTGAACTTTGGAGAAAATTCCTTGCTTTAATCTCTAGATTGTGTTGGGTTGCTTTAATACAAGTTAGGGAAGCCTATCTATAGTGATTTACGATTATAAGGAGTCTTTTCCGAATTGGAGAAGGGATATGCATGAAGAGAGTTGGAATCCGGATTGAATATAGCAAGAATTTGTTTATGTGACTTAAAAGGCGTCGAATAATAGCGACGTGTTATGACCTTAATGGCGTAGGTGCGACACGACGCGTTTCAGGATTTTCTGTTATTCACCCGAAATTCCATGTTTATCCATATTTGATGTTTAGTTAATGTATTTGCTTAAAATTACTGATGATTTTTTAATGCAGGAAAATTTAAATGAAGTTGAAAATCTCAAGAAGATCCCACTGTGGGAGTTTATGAGTCCTGACCGTGGCTAGAAAGACGGTTATCTCTATCCTTGTATTATTTTATGTAATTGATTTGCATAGTCAGCATTACTATATGATAAATATTTATTAGAGTATATCAAGGAGCATGTGATTTTGATAAAACTGGAATTTGAGTTCCCCTCCAACAAAAACAATGATAATTTCAGAGAATTCTTAATTGTACAGATAGGCCGTTAGATTATTAATTAAAAGGACAATAGTTCCACTTTTGTGAAACAGTGCGTGGAAAAACGAGCTTCGGCTTAGCACTGAATTACAGAATTAGTATCTTGACTCATTAATAACAAGTTAACAATATTATCCTTGATTAATTTATATTTTATTTGACTTTATATTTTTCTTTTAACCCAGCATGCATCATGTAAGACTTTGATATAATTGTGATAAGAATTAATTATTGATTAAGTTTCAGACCATTGATCAAATAATTCCTAACATGATATGAAATATTCCATTCCAAATTGAGTATCTTGATTATCTTTGAGGTTCGCTTGAAGATATCCTTGGAATTCTATCCTTTCTTAGATTCTTTATCCCAAATTTCTTGTTTCCTTTTAAGATCTATCATAGTTACAGCACGTCCACATTAGCTGGCAATCGCTCCCCATGATGAAACATGTAAAGTTTATAACCTAGGGTACTTCCCAATCCGTGGATGTTGATCAACCTTATTTTATTTTCTTGTCTACCTCATCCAGACAAGATTGATTTCATTGATATTCCTTGAGTTATCTTCATTGAGTATTTTGATAAAGATTCTCATCATATGATGTTGAGCGTGTCTCATCACACATTGGCATCACCTTTTCAGTACATTCAATTTCATTTCACTCCCTTGCAAAGACAATGCCAAGGTGAGGCAGCTGTAGACACGCTAATTTTGACATCATTTTGAGTAAATTTTATGTCATATAATAATACCTCAAAATGGTCTGATATTTAATCATTAGTTAATTTTTATTATTTTTTTGGAATGGTTTAAATAACATCAGGTCAGACAGACATAATTTAAGTTTATTAATGAAATTGATTTTAACTCAGATTTTAAATCAAATATGAAAAATTCTGAAAGACGTCGGCCTATGCTGACGCCATTTAGGCTTTTATTCATATTTCAATTTTTAATTAATTTGATTAATTAACTAAAAAAACGTCTGTATGACACAACACCATTTAGGTGTCCTAAAGTGTTTCTATTTCTTCTTCCCGATGTTTATCTTTATCTTAATTAGGCTGAAAGACGTCTTCCTTAGACGACGTATTTTAGTTAATTACAGATAATGATGAATTTAGCTATGTTTATCTGTTTCTTAGTTGGATTGGCTTCAAACTCCTTCATGTTAATCCGTAAGTAACTACAGATACACGAACTCAACTCTATAAATACACAAGCACTTGAAGAAGTGAAAGTTAGTGAAAAATCTTGAAGTTAGTGAAGAATAGTAGTTAAAGTTGGGTTAAGAATTTTAAGAAGGAGACAACGTCCAAACTCTGAAGGAATTGAAGGAATCGAAGCGCTACTACTATTTCCAAGAATTTTGAAGCAAGCTTTGTACTTTCTTCGTCCTTTCTACATCCTTCAAGATCTATTCAAGAATTGAGGCTTTCCAGGAGTCATCCAACTTAGTTTTTCTTAATTAATCTCTACATAATTTCATTATATTAGTTCATAATTTTTCATCACATTACTTCATGTTACACGCGCAATACTAGCATACTTTTTCAACCCACATGTTAAGGGGTTTTAAAGACCACAAAACAAGTGAGTTCATCCTATTTGAGTTGCATGATTAGAATTTTTATTAGAATAGATACTACCTCTATTTAGTTCTTATTGTTCTTTTCCTCTTTTATTTCATTCTTTGCAAGGTCAGAAGATCAAAAAGAGGGAATCAATAAAGAAAATATGGACGATCCTCAAAGCCCAATTAGCATTCAAAGTAAGAACAAAGTTAGAAGGACTCTTTTTCTTCAGCCAGCTGAAAGAGAAGAATCAAGAACTTCAACATCTCCCACATCTGAAACAGGTAAGCGATCAATCTTTATCTTTTGAAACTTTTTAATCAAAAGTTTCTGGCGATCACATAGTTTTTAATAGGTTTTATTTGTCATATAATCAAAAAAATTTCATGATAATCACATATCAAATTTGAGCACTCATAGCCGTTACTCCACTATGACGTCGGCCGCCGTCCGGAGAGAAATGCGCCGCGGAGGAGATGGTGGTGGTTGTAGTGAGGGGTAGGAGGTTGGTGGAGTAGAGGAAGATGATGAATGGGGAGAGGAAGGGAGGGAGAAGAGGAAGGGGAAGCGGATGGATCGGAGAGAGGGAGGAGAGGGAAGAGAATGAGAAAAATGAGGGAAAGTAAGGAGGACTTCGGAGCATCAACCGAAACTCGTTAAAACGCGTCGTCCAAGATCGACGTCAATCAGACGACAAGACGGGGTCGTACACTGACAGATCTCTGAATGGCGTCGACAATGCGAGACGCCATTCAGACGATAAGACCGGGGCCGTGCTTTTGCGGCTCAAAACCAGCCCACGTGGCACATTCTAAAACGCGTCCCCCTAACCAAACGCCGTTTGAACTGCGTCGAGCAAGCTCGACGCGAGAAAGAACCCATATCCTAGCCCCACAGGGGCCCAAACCAAGAGGTCCGATATCAAAACTGACCTGATAATCGGATCCGAAACCTCAGTCCGTACAATTTTGGATTCTTACTTTGGTTCTGGGAATTCAAATTTTTGGTATTTTAAGAAAATTACAAACGAGAGTAAAATAAATATCAAATGAGTTCATAAAAATTCAAACCTTTATATAGAGGTCAAAAACAGTATGACGAATGTCTCCACAAAATTTTGTAACATTTGGACATAATTTGAGCGAGATATAAAGTTCACAAGTTAATAACTCAAAATTGTCAAGATAAACTATGTATGTTGATAAAGTATTTATGGAGTAAATCTTAAATAAATTTATAAAAATATGAAATTTGGTGATCAAAAAATAAACATCTATAACAAGTTTTGATCAAAATTTTATGTCAATTTGACATTGGTTGAAGGAGAATGGACATCGGGAAGTTCAACGAAAAATTAGGATCTGAATAGGATTTCTTGACAAACATGGTCGACCGTTTCGAACAAAATGGTCAACCATTTTGCTCCTATAACCTATTTTGGACAGAAAAAGTAGTCCAAAATCACTGAGACTAATCGGTCGACTGATTCCTTCGAAACGGTCGACCGTTTTCAACTGAAATAGAGCAGAAAGTAAGGTTTTCAAGGGATTTCAAGTGTAGGATGGGAATCTATAGTTCCTTCATCAATTATTAAGTTTTGAAAATCTTTTAAAAGATAAAACAATACATACATATAAAATAATCATGCTTAGAATTATCCGTCTATCTCTTTTGACGAGATATTGGATCTAGATGGCTTCTAGGGTCTCTTAGCACACCTCCACGAATCTCCCTTGCTTTGAGGCCTTCCTAGTTTCCCCCACATCCTCTAAGTCATCAAGAAGAAGATCATGGGGTTAAAAATCATCCTCTCACGAATTAGAACCCTTTGCTCTCTCTTTTTCTCTTAAGAAGAACCCCTAAAACTCACCTTGAAGAACTCTAATGGCAATAAGGGTTGAAGCATGAATCTTCACCCATATAAGTAGCTTCTACTCTGAACTCTAATCCTAAACAACTCCCTTATCTTCTTTTAGGTCGGAATTACCATGGATTGACTTTCCCTTCCATGATTCAACAAGAATCCAAGTGGAAGCCAAACTCTATTCGCTCAGTCCCCAGTTTCCATGACTGAATATCAAATTTGTACACCCTCTAAACATAGAATTAGGAAAAATGATCTTTTACAAAGTTTAGAATTTTTTGAACTCTTTTCAACAGTATTAATCACACATTTTTTTAAGAATGCTAGAGAAAGTTATCCTAATTTTACTGGCCTGTTGTTCTGTAATTCCAAATCCATAAATTATACTAAGTTAATAGGTTGTTTTAATTTGCTTGATTAGGTTAATGGATCTTTACTAATATATTATTTAGAATACATTAAAATCATTATTGAGCTCTAAGGTTGCAAGCCATAACATTGTTTCCTCAGTTCGAGCAATGATTGAGTGATTGTCTGAAGATATAATATTCATGTTAATGGAAAGTTGCCACTAGATCCATAACCCTCCAGCACTGCCTTGGGACTCCACAGAATGATAGTTAGAGATGCTCCTACAAACAAAATAGTTAAGACCGAAATCTTTTCTTGCTTTGATCTCCGACAAGAAGATAATATATGATTGCACTACGTGGTTTATTTGGTTCAAACATGAAATTGTCGTAAGCCCATGGATACCTCGACAATTCCATAATAAAAGTTTCATTCGGGATTTTTCAGTCATTTAAGGTCGGTCGCCACGACCATCTCATCAGTTGGACTTCGAGGAGGAAATGCACGAGGAACTTGAGGTTTAGCAGACGGGCCATTGGTTTCACTTTGGGATTTATGTTTATGTTGTTTCAATCTGCCTTCTATCACTTGCTTAGAGTGTAGACTAGAGGGAATTGGATAGTGCCTGCGAGGGGTGGAATTTGCTCCATCTCTCCTAACCTTTTGGAGGGGTTTGCCAACAATATAGTATATGAGCTAGGATTATCTTAATTTCCTTTTGATGGGGTTGTTTTACTACAATGCTACATTCACTCCTTGTGTTGGATAACCCTTGGATCCTTAGGAAAAGTAGATATATGACTAAAAAACAAATCCTTAACCCTAACAGACTGTCTGAGCTTGTTACTAGGATCAATTTGCATGCTATGGCCAGAGGATAAAGTAGGATTCTTTGCCAGCTCAACCATATCACAACACTGGGGATTGGAGACCTCTAAAGTACCAGGATATATCTTATCAGACATAGACTTGTCCAGCTGCAATCGGGGAACACCAAGTAACCGATCCTAGACATTCTCAAATATTTGACATTAGGCTTTGGAGTCTGGAGGTGACGCAGTGCTATCACTATCAATTTGGAGTAGCAAGTCAAAATTAAGCTTTTTCTTGACACCAACCTCACTTTTCCATTTCGGCACAGATGAGCTTTTCGGCAAGCCAGCATTAATAGGCTTAGGCTTATGTATCTGGTTACTGAAATCAGACTTGTACTTGCTCACTTTAGCTTGGTTGGGAGGGTAGTTGGTTGCTCTTAGTCAATCACCATACTCCATGGGAATAGCTTCAAGCTTGTTAGTAATCTAGGAGGCAGGGGAGAAAGAGGAGGCTTCCCTCAAAAGTTCTTTTGATTTTCTCCTTTTCTCACTTTTTAACTACAATGTGGTTGATGACATATTAGTGGACCTAGTTATACTTGGATAGCCAAATTCATTGTAGCTCCATAGATAACTACACAATACAAACGGATTAATTGCCATGATTGAAATGTTAACTACTTGAATATAGTAAATTTTAATATCGACGAGTGCTATGCCCAGCTCTTTGAGCCCATAGCTTATAGGTCAACCCAATAGTGGTCAACCAAAAAGACTAAACTCAAGTATTGGGCCCAATAAGTCATGTTTGATCACCCAATTAAGGATGCTACTTCCTTGAATTTGATTATGCGATGAAAAGTCTATATTTTAGCCATAACTTTTAATAGGAATGTCACAATAAGTAAAGTTAGGCTCAATTAGATGTATGAACTTTTAGTAGTCATGTCACATTAAAGTAAAATTAGGCTTATTAGAAAGATAATTAAATGTATGCCATTTAGGGGTTAAAATAGGCAATCGTAAGACAAGAGTTTATTTGAATAGAAAATTGAACATGCTTTAACCGTGATTAGAATTAGATTTATGGAGGAAACGTCCAAATCCAGGCGTTGTTGTGTTGCTAAAACTTTTGATGATTTAGGAGTCCAAATAGGATTATATGGAATGAAGGCACTATAAATAAAGCAAAATTCACCTTCAAACTTCGAGTTTTAGATTTGGCATTATGGGAATAACTTACTGCATGAAGAGGGAAAATTCTTGAAGTTTTAATGTTATGTCAAGAAGTTAGGAAGACTCAAAGGAAGGACTAGAGTCTAGGGGAGAAGGGTGAACAAGCTAAAGAGACAAGTTAGACCTAGGAAGACTCTTTCCTTAAAAGATAGGCATACAACAACCCTAACCATGATTATCTTAAGTATATAAATTCATTTAATTTATTTGATGTTGTCAAACTTAATCCCCATTATTTGAATATTTTTAAAATATTCTAGGTCAAAGAAAGATAAAACTTTTCATTAACAAAAGTGAACCAGTCTTTTGGACTTTTTCACTGACAATTTGTTTTAAAACTACCATTGCAGCCCTACAATTAACAATTTTATGAGAGAGAAACTTAACATTTGCACATTAAGCTTTAGGAATTTGATTAACACAAATCTAAAAGTTCATGAATAATGTACAAATGTTTTTAAATTATTATGACTAATAATTTTAACTTTATTTTATTTTTAATTAAAATTCTTAAGAGAAGTATAATATTTGAAGTAATTTGTGAAATATGAGAAATCTATCTTTATGCCCTTGGAATCTAAATATATTCTTTAAGTAAAACTTAAATAAGTTATTAAAATTTATTTTCATGTCCTTGATTTGTAGATTATGTTGCACATTAAAGCAACACTTTCACAACTCTGTAAATAAATTGATGCTAAATTTGTTTGATACATTTTAATCTAGAAGTTTATTGTAAGACATGCTTTAAAATGTGCACAAGTTTAGTGACACCCTCTAGGTGTGAGTTACAAAATTTGCTATGTTTTGCATCATTTCTTTTATGTTGATGAAACTATGTTATTTGATTGATACTCGACATGATGGTACATCCCAAAGAATGAGATGATGCCAAGAATTATGTATGTGAACATGTGCTCATGTTCTAGGTTCTACACACATTGTTCCTACCTTGAGATTCAATTAGATTCTACGTCCCCCTTTCCTTCCATAATTTTGTCCCTCTCTTTTCAAATCCATGGAGGGAAAAAATAAAGAAGTGGCATGTCTTCTCCCAATCCAACACACTACTTCTGCACCACAAATCCCAAATGCCCCACATCTCGAGACCTATCACAAATCTCATCCAAACAAGACATGCCATGAATCCCACATGAACAAAAATCTAGGGCTTATAATATGCCTACATGATTTTGGCAATCCTATATATTATACATCTCCCATTTGGCATTGCCTAGACTATGGAGAACCCAGAGGGAGGTGAATGGGTTATCAGGAATTACTAAGACAAACGATAATGGTAGCTAATCGCAATAGAAAATAAATGCACAAGGATTTTTATACTAGTTCGGTCCTCAAACCTATGCCTAGTCCCCAAGCAACCCTTTGGGAGTTCACTAGCACATAGGCTACACAAGGTACAAATCTCTTGCAGGTTACAATGCCAACAATCATACCCCCAGCTACAACTGGTCCTCCCTTCTCTCAAGAAGAAGTACAATCTCCTATAACACAGGCCTCTCTTCCTCTCAAGGAAGAAGTAACAGAGATATTTATAAATAAAATATACATAGAATGCCTCTCAATAGGCTACAGTGTACAATGTAAATGCCAAAACAGATTCAAGACAGAGGAATGAGAAGAAGATGAGTAGTGTCTTGAATAGCTATAGAAGACTTGGAGAGCTCGATGTGGCACAATGGAGAAGAATGCAGTGGATGTAGTGCTTCTGAACTCAAATTAGCCCTCTCAGGCACTTCTCTCTTTTTTTCTCTTAAGCACAAGGGATCTTTTTGGGACAAAGAGTGATTTCTTATTCTCGAAAGCTCTTTAAATCATTGTGTCTTCTTCTAGTCAAGGTCTCCAATTTATAAAAGACTTTAAAAGGGTCCGTTGAGGCACATCTTCTCTTTCGTTATCTCTGTGAGCTTCTAGATGTGTCTAATGTTAACTCCGTTGAGTCTAATGTTAACAAAGTTGTCTTGCTTGGAGAGATCTCGAGAAGACAATGGTTGCTCTCGGTTCAAATTTGCTATGCGCTGTCCCCTTATCTACCTAATTTGACTGTACAATCCTCGCCTAATCCTATTGAATTACCATAAAAAGAAAATTTCCATCTGGTGCACCAACTAGAGGGTAGGTGAATGGTAGAGGATATGTTAGAGCAAATCGGACACATAGTATACAAATATCTTCAGGTTGGCACGAAGAAGATAAACAATGTTGGCTCACCTAATCGATTTAACAAGTCTGTAGAGTCGATTAAGTATAAAGAAAATCAATCAGAAGATTGATTTCAAAAGTTATCATTTAATCGATTCAACAGAAAGCTTTAATTGTTAATCGATAGAGACAATCAATCTCTACACTCAAGTCTCCAAAATCAATTAAAAGTAAACAAATGACTGCTGTAGATATAGGCAGTTAATCGAATCAGAAATAAGCATAATAATTAACTAAATAGATAAGGAATATTAATTTCAAAACATGTTAATAATTGATTTAGGTATATACACATAATTGATTAAGCAAACAGGATGCACGAGTTCAAAGTTAGTCACTAATCAATTAAACAGAGATAGATGATTGATTTATCATCAGATGGATAATCGCTCTTATAGTATAGGCTAGGAATTGCTAGGTCCTTCTAATCGATCAAGTAGAAGTAGTCGATTTACTGATGACTTATTAGTCAATTGATAATCATAGTCCAAAGAGCACATAATCGATTAGACGAGCGACTTGGCTGAAGTAATGCTCGAGTTAACTGATAGACTTAATTGATTAGCAAAGTTCTTCTAATTGATACAGCTAATAAATTTAGCATTAATGGTAGATATAATCGGTTAGTGATAGCGATTATTAGGGAGACTTTAATCAATTAGTGATGTCTTTCTAATCGGTACAACTAATTGATTTAGCCTTGACAACGCACTTAATTGATTAGCGAAAATGATTTAGAAGATGATTCTTAGTCGGAATTCTAATTGATTTGAAGTCTAAATAAGGTAACTAACTTTCCCATGGTTAAGAGATTAACTATAAAGAATTAATCAAAGTTCTAGTGAGTCTTTAATCAATTTGGTTTAAGACTTCTTGAAATCGATTGTGTCCCAAAACGAAGTATTTTTAGTGCAGCGAGTCTGTCAGTTTGTAATCGATTAATTCACTCCTTTAACTCAGAATAAAGTAAATTGATTTCTTCATTTTCATTGTATATTATCAACAAAATATGGGGATCAAATAAAGGATAATAAATTTGCTCAACAGTTAGATGCCCCTACGCTTTTTCTTCAACTAGTCACCTTTGAAGAAAATGTAGGCTAGACATTCAAGACTTTGAGAGGTATTGACAATGTTATACAACCTTCTCAATTCTTGTGTATAGTTATCATGCGGCATGCCCCTCTATTCGTTTTCTTCATCCAATTTACTAGTCATCTTTTGTTCTTTTAGGTGTAATCCTTTTGATCAGAAAAAATTAGTTTATTCTCGTCTTTCTAATAATCTCAATATAAATTTGAGTTCTTGATTGTTCCTTTGCCCCTTTTGTGGTATTCTATGAAAAATACTTGTTTCTATTTTTGTTTCTTATACGAATCATTGTAAAAAATTATCTAAAATGAAATAAAAATGACAAGAGGAGCTTTTCTTTCAAAGTCCATTTTCTACTTTATTCAGAAATGGATAATAAATCCTTAACTTTTGAACTATTCGTTAAAATAAAAATTAATAAGTTAATAACTTTGACCTTTTTACTAGTGAATTTTACTTTGCCCCCTTCTAAAACTTCTAGAACCTTCACTAGTCATGTTGATGGTAAAACTTAGAGTTTGACTAAGCATAGATGTTTGATATGAATTCTTTTCATACATATGGCTTATTACTTGGCCTTTGTGAACCTATCAAATAGATGGCCTAGTAAGGCTGAGACCTTATGCTTGATATAGGTGTGATATGTGTTGTGCTATGGCGTGTATGTACACATGTAGGTATATTTTTGATAATTGTGTTGACGTGCCCCTGTCATTGATATGTGATCATGTGCTTATTAGTCACATCTCAGGCATCTCTTTTACATATGAAACTTACATCTTATAAAATATGATCTATAATATGATTCGATAAGTTTAAAAATCTACTTGATAAGCTTATGAACCTTTGTATTATGTAAAAGTTTAGCTATGAAATAGAAACATGCATTTGATATGGTTACTAATCATCGCTTAGTCTATTTATATGATAAAATTTCCTTAACTTCAATGTAAATATCGTATGCTAGTCATATATGATTATTAATAGATTTGATACCAAATATTTTTATTTGATCATGAGAGCATAAAAGTTTCAAGTCTGGTTATTCGAGTATGTTATTACTCTATGCTTATGGGATATGATTCATGCCTCTTTATGTGCTAAAGGCTAACTATTATTACTCTATGTTTATGGGATATGATACATGCCTCTTTATGTGCTAAAGGCTAACTATGTGTTAAGTTCATACATTGACTAGATAGATGAGATTTTGAGGCATGGAATATGATCTTTAATATGCCAATATGTCTGTGAAACTTATGTTACTTAAGTTTGTAATAAATTAAGGAATACTTTAGTTTTATCATTATTGCTTCGATGAAATACTTTTGTATATCCATTTGATTAATGCTATATGTCTAAACATTCCAATCCCATGTTAGATGAGATTATGCATGATTTAAGCCTTCAAAGTTTATTATATGATAAGTCATATGTAAAATTTTAGATAATTGTTGAATTCAACAAAGGCACACTCTTGCCTACTAATAGTTTCCTGAAAGCTTAGCTTAGGTTTTGGATCAAGGAAAGGTGAACTTATGGAACATAGAATTCGAAAGGAAGATTAGTCATCATAAAGTCAAATTATTTATTTCTTTTCCTATTAAGTAGAATAATGTAGTAGGTTATTGAAGACTCATGCAAAGTGTATCTTAAGAATTAATATTAAAACATTTATATGAATGATGGCAATTTGAGTATGGTTAATTTATTGGACATTTGATCATATTACGACAACAATGTTGTGTGTTTTGTTTGCTTTATAATTATCTTACCTCTTAACAATGTAAAATTTTGATGAGTTAACTCCCCCATAGCAGGAATCGATCTTGCTGTGGATAAAGGTGGATATAACCAAGATGACATTACAAGAAGAAATATCATGTGGGTGAAAACTTTATTAGTCCATTACGTTGGACTCCTATGGTGCTACTTGTAGATTGGCTTGATCATTTGGAGGCCCTGGCCTGAGTCTATAACCCAATTCATCACTAAGATATTAGCCTTGTTTATCTGAAAATAGCATATGAAAGCACTTAGATGGTGCGGGGGTATATTTGGTGCATCTTCTAAGTACCTTTGGTTTCTATTTCCTAAAGATTTCAACTAAGGAGGGTGTTTACATTTTCAAAATTTCTCACAGAAGTAAAGAATCAATTTAGCTTGTACATGTGGTATTCTAGATTTCTTGTTCTCAAATCTCTTATTTTAAAAATAAAAAGTTACTTTGAATAGAATAAATAGTTCAATGGAGTAAGTAATTCCTATCTTTTAAATAGAATTCCACTTATTTTAAGAATAACACATCCGTGTCAAGAATAACACGTCCGCACTCCGAAAGTGAATAAGTTGCATAACCCGTCCTATTCAACCCTTATCCCGCAAACAAATCGACCCTTTGAGAGTGAAAAATCTTGAAAAAGAAAATCATCAGAAAGCAAAACCACATATCCACATTCTTAAATCAAGTGGGAAGCAAGAGAGAGAAATAAAGTACCAAAAGATACTTTCCCTTGGAAAAGGTTGAAAAAATAAAAACCTAGGGGAAAAGAGAATATCATGAGACTATGAAAACTGTTTTTCAAACTAAATTTTTTGGTGCGCTCGTGAGACTTGTGTGAGTTGAGAAAGTAAATATCTACAGAAAATTTTACGCATGCAAACACCCTCTAAGCTATTTTGAAGGAGACTACGGATTTATTTAAGAAACTTTTACTTTTGCTCCAAATTTTATGAAAACATGAAGCATAAATGTTTATAACCAAATTTGGGAAATTACAGAAGTCAAACCATCCATAGCAAGTTTACATTTATCATAATCTAGGAAGTTTCCCTTTATAATTTTAGATTGGAAGTCAAAAGAACAACCAAAAGAAAGGCTTTCAAGCACTAGTCTTAACCTACAAAAATGCGAAAGCACTTCCCAGGGGAAGCTGTTTCAATTAAAGAGGAGCTAAAATAATTACAATTGAACAAGAGCTAAAATGATTACAATTGAAACCCAATTGGATCCAACAGAGTTACCACTTTTTCCTCCAAAAGTCCCGATAGCCATAGTACATGTACGATCTTATATAATGGCCAATGGAAAGATGCCAGAGTCCTCGTCTCAAGATGCATCCATGTAAAATAAAGCCCTGCCGCAGTGCACCCTCCCAAGCAGAATTTCATTTCATACAGCCTAAGGTAGAACCATCTGAAATAGAACCAGAACCAAACACAAAGAAGGTACATTTGAGAGGTTGGACAACATTCACTCGCCAAGGGTAAAAAAAATTTTAATAGCAGAAGCTATAATATGATCAAATGGAACAAATCACAGGAAGACAATTTGTTAATTACAAAAAGTAAAATTTTCATAGCTGCCTTTGATGCCAATTTGCTGCTAAAATTGATCAAGATTGAGATTTCTCAAAAATTCTCCACAATGCAAACCATGTTCAGCTTTGGGTTCACAGGACAATGAATACCATTACATTATATACACTACCTAAACCTCCCAACAACAGCTGGGATGACTTTGAATAATAGAACAAATAGCGCAATCAGATGCATCACGGGCCAAACGCAACACTGGATAAAACATCTCTTTGTGCAAGTGTTGAGAGTGAAATATAAAAAAAAAGCCAAAACCCGAGACGACTAAACAGGAAAAGAGTAGGGACAAAGACTTGGCAACTGCCATTTGCCAGAAGGGGTGATGCTCGGTAGGCTCTGAAAGTTGCCTGCTGTAGATAAAGAACAATGGTATGCAGATGCACCATGAACTACCTGTTCACTTTTGTCAGTTGGTGGTGGGAATGCCTAATCTTACAAAGCACAGGCAAAATGATCACTCTCATTGATTGGGCTTTCAAGTGCAATAATGTGCTTTTTGAAGGATGCTGCTGCTGCTTCTCTGTCCTGAAGCTGCCCAAGCATGTCATAGATGATAGCCATCAAATAGAATGCTTCTGCAGCCATTTCGTGATACTGCATCCAGGAACATGGGATTTTGTCAAATCAAGGCCATTAAAAGGTGGTAACACGCTGATGAGAAATGTGTTATGCTTCAACATTAATAACAACATTGAAGCCATAATCATAAATGGGGCTGGGATCAAGCAACTAAAAAGTGAACCAGAAAGCACTTGCTTTATGAAAGTAAATAAATATCATTTTCTTTTTCGCCTAGAGTTACACACCTCCAAAACTTGAAGATCTTCGGCAGCTTGTTTCAGGGGGTCCAACACGACATCAGGGTCCTCAGAAGCTGGCCAAAAATAATAAAATCCAGGCTCAAATAGGGATCTGTTAACTCAGATACTTAAAAAGCTTATTCACCCCCCCCCCCCCCCCCCCAAAAAAAAAAAAAAAAAAAAAATCAAGAGAATAATAAATGATCTAAAAACTTAACAAGATTTAACAAAAGCATTAAAGATGATAGATCCACATCTAAGTTGCTGAAAACTACATCCAGCCAGAAATACTGAATTATCAGTTGTGCAAAATGGCCTCATGCTACTCAACCCAAAACAAGATAAATCATCTTTAAATGAATAAAAAATTGTCCCATTGGAGTCCCCACAGAAAACTGAAACTTGAAAAGAAAAAATGAATAAAGATAAATCCTCTACAGTTTCTCTCTTTTTTTTTTTTTTTTTTTTTTTCCTGTCTTGCATCTTTTCCTCTTTCTTGTTTTTCCTTCCATATTGTGTAATTTGCTTATATTTTGGCCTCATTTCATTTTTACTCATTTTTTTTTTCAACTAAGAAGTATGCGCACCTTTAGGCGGCCCCCTTATCTATCCTGTCGACCAAAAACATGTTCAAAGCTTTTGGAACTTGGCCATCTGAGTCCTAAGCTAACCTCCACTGGTGGGAAGCCTTGATGAAGACGACAATGGATAGCAACCTAAAAGTTTCTAAAATTTTGATGCATAGAGGACAAACATCATTCTTCACAATTGGAAAGGCAATTTTTTCCAATGAATATTAATCCTAGGCGACCAATTACTGTACTAAACAAGAGAAACATTATTATGAGCATTAGACCTGGTGATACTGCATCAGTCCAATACACAGTCAGTAGCACATGAAGCACAATATGCGGATGGGAGCACCTGTAAAGCCAGGATCACAAAGATAACATTTCGCTAGTACAATATTGGCTCGCGCACGTAGTTCCAATCCTCCATGTCCAAGAATCATTGGAAGTGTCTGATGCACAAGGCTAGATGCTCTTTTCGCATGAGTTGAGCCAAGAGACAGCCATAATTCAGCAATCATCAGGGTTGCAGATGCCTCAAGTAGATCTAAATTGAATGTTCGGCAAAAAGATAAACTTGCTAATGCGTAAGGCAGGCCCCGAACTGCATTGCCTGATTTCTGAAAAACAAGGATGGGCTAATATTTAAACATCTTATGTGAAGAACGTAGCAGATGATAACCGTGCTTTTATTCTGGATCTTTCCAAGCAACAGATGTACAATGAAACTAATGGAAGAGAATTATACTCAACCTTATGGATCTCAGCTAGTAAGAGAAGAATGGTGGCATTCTCAATATGAAGGTTGAATTTGTAGCATGTGCAGAAAAGAGAATGTGCCACAGCTGCAGCCTGCCAAAAAAGTTGAAGGAACGAAAGTTGAAGAAACACAAAACATGGTCTTTTACAAGAAAAACCTGCCTATGAAGCACACTGATATGTTTTGTAGGATGTATGTATGTTAGTGACCTAATAAGCATTTGATTATGGAAAATCAATTTTGTTACGATGCAACCCCCCCCCCCCCCCCCTTCTCTCTCTCTCTCTCACTCACTCACACACACAAACACACAAAAGCGAGGCTCCATCTGGAATTCTTCATCCATTATGCTTAGGATAGAGAGTAGGATAGGATACATCCCTTTGGCATCTGTGTTTTGGTGCATCTCATGTCTCTTTTGATGCTGAACCTACTTCTTTAGGATGGCTGGAGTTGACCTTGGATGCAAGTGGAAGCCATGCCACCTTTATGCTAGGACATGTGCCCTTCGCCCTGTGAACATGCCTACGGATGTTCCACAACATTTGTGGAACTAAAACTCCCACTATGCTAAAATGCATCTTATGAACACATTTTTAGCATGAGGACATATGAAACGGATTGCCAACTACAATGTGAAAAGAAAGAAGAAGAAATTTACTTAAAATAACAGCTGAAGTAACAGCTGAAGTCCCTGGACCTAGTTTTCTTCTTTTAAATACCTGGCATGTTAATTGATAGGTAAAACAATGAGTGGGACAGAAACCGATTTTAAATCAGTTAAGCACCAAAGAGTATTCTTCATATAATCTGGAAAAGTTGTATTGCAAACTAACAAACTCAGAATAAGTATATCCATATTCTAATCAATTATATTGAGCAAGTGAGCAAAACTATCACATTCAATGAATTTTGGGAGCACAGTGCCATGTACATAGTACATGAAGAAACAAGAACAAACTTGTGAAGATTGAGAGGATCAAGAAGTGGAAATAGAGTTGTGTAAGTTGACAGCCAAAGCTTCAGAGACTGCAGGCCCTCCAACTCCCCTATTTAGTTGGTTAATTGTAATATATTACAAATTCGTTGAAGTGCTAATTGGAGACAAGTAGAAAGTGAAAACAAGAATTTTAAAAGTTGAGGGTTAAATAAAAACTGTCAACTTAACAAGGGTTTATTTTAATTTTCCTAAAACATAAATCATCTCAATTGGGCCTTATTACGATGGTGCATGGGCGTCGTGCGCCTCTCTGTGATTGCTGAATGCTTGGACCAATTGCTAATGAAAAATGCATGATAAGGATGTGCCATCCATTTATTGGTTTGGTGACATGGTGGGGCGGGATTGGCTGAACATGAAACATGTCATCTTTTGATTGGTCTAATGACATCATAAGATAAGATTAGCCGAATGTGAAACATATTACCCTTCAATCAGTTGGGTGACATGGATGCACAAAATTGGTCGTCTAACAACCCTTCATTGACGCGGCGGCATGGTGGCTGATGATTGATCATGCATGACACATGTCACTAATAACAATTGACACCAGGGTGTGCTAACTCAATCCGGGTCGGATCGGATCGCCCGATCTGCTCGGAAACCGGGCGGTCCGATCCGACCTTGAGCCCCGACCCAGCGGTCCCGCCCCGGGATTGCTTGGATCAAGTTGGGTCGGCCGGATTGAGCGACCCAAGCCCGGGTCGGACCGGTCCGGCCGACCCCATCCCCCAACGGCTAATTCCGAACTAGCCGTTGGGGTAACTGTTGGGAACCCATTCAAATGGATTCCCAACGGCTAG
Source organism: Zantedeschia hybrid cultivar (assembly GCA_030544215.1). NCBI lineage: Eukaryota > Viridiplantae > Streptophyta > Magnoliopsida > Alismatales > Araceae > Zantedeschia > Zantedeschia hybrid cultivar. Next base: position 55,887,138 of record JARZZO010000012.1, read on the forward strand.
AAGGGGCTTCTAAGCCCCTATAAAACCCCCTCCTACCCTTCTCTCCCTCATTCACATAAATTCTCATTTCTCTCTCTCTAAGCTCTCATACTCTCTCAAAGATTCAAACTCAAAGCTCTCTTGCTCTCCAAAGCTCTCTAAAGGACAGACGGACGGGCTACATCAATTTTTTTTCATCATTTTATGATTTTTATATCTTTAATATTTCTGTTTTTTTACGTTTTTCTTATTTTCTCTCTCTAACTTTTTAATATCTTTTTAACACATATCTCTTTACTTTTTGTCTCTCTTACTTTTTTTTCCCTCTAACATATATCTCTTTCTCAGACTTTTTCATATCTAAATTCCTCTTTTTTTTCTCTCTCTAATTTTCTTTCTCTCTAACCATTTTTTTTCCTGTATCTATTTATTTTTATCGCATTTTAATTTTTCTCTCTAACTTTTTTTTGTCTCTGACTCTCTGTAGCTTTCTTTCTCATTGTCTCTCACTCTCCCTCGAGGTATGATATGAAATCTCACTCTCTTTTTCTATGTTTTTCTTATTTCTCACCATTTCTCTTTCTGTAATTCTCTCTTTCACTATTAATCTTTTTTTTTTCTTTTCAAAGATGTTGACTTCTAAGCATAATGAGGCCACATCTGTCACCCCTCATGGTGATCCGGGATGGAACCACTGCACTGTCAGAACTCTATTTTTCTTCTATTTTTTTCTTTTTAAAAAATTGAATCGGCCAGACCGGTCCAGCTCAGTCTGGATTGGTCCAAGATCGGATCGGATCGGCCGATCCACTCGGTCAGGACCAGACCGATCCGAGTGCGAACCCCGAGTTAGCCTACCTTGATTGACACCTCTCCTAGTGAGGTCCACACCACCACCTCTTCCTCCCAAAACTGCCAACTTCAGCCCATTGGGTTGACTAGAAAGCAAGACTTCTAGCCCATGGTGGTTATCCTCCAGCTCCTTAGCACTCGTGCATAAGGAGGTGTGCAGCTTTCTTCTTCCTCAGTTCACCCACCTTACTCCTAGTGTAGAACTGAGTGGGGTGGGGGAGAACTAAGAAGCGGGATAGAGCAGGAACAAAGAGGGAGAGGAAGAAAAGGACAAGAAAAGTAAAAGGGTGGGAGAGAGGCAAGAGACCTGAGAAGAAGCATTGGGAAGAGGAGCTTAATGGTGCGGGAGTGCAGACAGGACACTTAGGAGCCAGTATGCAAGACAATGCTTGATGGAACAAGACCACAATGTTCTAAGTGGAGTGAGACTACCTTAATCCTATTTCTTTTAGTCTTATTCTTGTTCCATCTTCTCCCTTTTGAGTTAGGTTTTCTTTGGTTGGGAGAAAGCTTACTTGCTGCATCCATGGGCTGGTGATTTACATGAATTCAGCTCTTGGAGTCTCATGTTGGTTTTTAGCTCGGAATGCAATCTCGTGAAATTCTTGCGAGATCTCATGAGAATCTCAGTCTTGGTGGGCTTCTCAGAACAGATGCCCAAGAAACTGCCATAAACAGCAACCTTGGCAAATCTAATGAGATCTCAGAAATTCTCGAGTATATATGTAGTACCGTGGAACGATGTTCTACATTGGTGCAGTTTAACTGCATGGTCCTAATCCATCTCATCTCCATGTTAAAAAAATTATCATAAATGTTTAAATATTCAATTATCCCCTGTAAGTTTATTTCCATCCCTTGGGGCTTAATTTTCACCATTTGATTGTATTGACTTGATAGTAGCCCTTTAATCAGGTGCGTACAAATTGGTGATGAATACTAAAATCCCAACGGATGGATATAACTCTAAGGGTAATATGAACAATTTTTTATTTTTTGATTCTTTTTTGATATTTTTTAAAAAGTAGGATTGACATGCCCCTGATGGACGGTTACAATTGAGTTTCACAATCGGACATGATCATATGGTAAAAATTAAGTCCCAAAGGATGGAAATAACCCTAAGAGGGTGTTCTGGAGGACCTTTTTATATCCTTTTAATCTTTTTTGTTTGGGTAGACTGTGAGGATTTAGGATGAACCCCGAGGGAGTCTAAGACTTCGGATCAAGCGAGGATCCGAGAATTCAACATTTTCCCCACTAACCTTGGTCAGTATTAATTATGTCGATCAACTGATCGACCCTTGATTAACCATCTAGTGATGCCCTTTAACACTAATTAAGCACTAAACCATGCAGTACAAGTACATGCAGTTCAAGCATAGGAAACATCATTTGGGTCGAGCCCAATGCTTCACCCTGGTTCAGGAGGGCTTTAAGATGACTTGGTGTGGTTTAAAAGACCTTTAAGAGGTTTTGGATTGATTCTGGGTGCTTTAAAACCACAAGGGTATTTTTATAATTATGTCAAGTTGGAGGATGTGGGGGCACTATAGTCATTTTAGTGTTTGGCTATGTTTCAATGGATAGGGAAGGTTTTAGAACCCTAGGATGCGTTTTTGGACTGTTTTGAGCATTTTGGGGGTGCAGGGGTATTTTGATAATTTTTAAAAGTTTCAGATTTTATGGGTATTTAGCATGTTTTAAGTGATTAACATTTTTTATGATTTTTTTAAGAATTTAATGATTTTTGGTGCATTGGGGTATTTTGGTAAATTTTCTCACTTCTTAGGATCTTAAGGGCATTTATGGTATGCTGAGTTATTTTTATATTTTTAAGATTTTTTGAGATTTTAACTAATTTTTTATCATGAGGAGGGTATTTTGGTCATTTTTAAAGTTCTGGGGGTTTTAAGTCATTCTCAAGGTTCCGGGGATATTTAAGGTATGTTGAGCATGTTGGGTGGTTTCTTACATTTTTTTCCTGGGATTTCTGTAATTTTTACAGCCTTTTGTTATTAGAGGATTATTTTGGTTATTTTAGATTGATTCCATGATTAAGTGTGCTATTAAGAGTGGTGAGGGCATCTAAGTCCTTTTGGGACCATTAGAGGTATGTTATTTAAGTTAGTGAGAATGTGCTTTATGTTTTATTAGTTTAGATGTTTGTTGAAGGCTGGGCAGGTTTTAGGACTTAGGTTCATTTAAATAGAGAGCCAAGGGTATTTAAGTCATTCAGGCAGCACTGGGATTAGTTCCAAAACCATGGGCCAGCTTATTGGGCTTCAAAACATTGCAACCACATGCACCAAACATGATGGGTTTATTCCAAAATTATTCAAATCCACCAAATGATAGCCTTCTGGATATTTATTTAAAGGGGTACAAAAGAGGTCATAGACCTATGAACACCCATTAAGTATCCTTCAGGGCTTCATTATAAAAGAGTCTAGCTTCACTCTGTCATGTGCATAGTTAGTTATCACGACAAAACATAGGTCATGCAAGCTTTAATAATTATTAGCATCACACGTAATAAAACATCATGCTCATTTCATTGTTCTTTATTTGAGTACAAGTCCTTCAGAAGACAATTTTGCTAAGGTTCCTAAGGAAATTTTGGCAACATTTTCCATCTTTAAAGAACCTTAAAAAAAGCGCAAAGAGAGCCTCCTTGGACAGCAGCTCCAGCAAAATCCGCAGCAGAGCATCCTCCAAAGCTTTTTGTGTTCGTTTCTGTGTGTATGCTCTCTGCCCTTTGGCCTTCCCCCAAGTGGGGTATTTATAGAGCGCAACAGGCCCAATCAGGAAGAGGAGGGGGGGGGGGGGGATGGGACCCGGTGGTAGCCCACCATCCCTTCTCCTCCAATTAACAAGAAGAAAAGAGATAGAGATATGAGAGAGTGAGTGAGAGGGGAGACCCCGTGGGCACCCCCCACCAGTTTCCACAATGGTGGGGGGCAAGGATGGCAGTACCGGTATCGGTGGGTACCGGTACGTACCGGCCGGTACCGGCCCAGTACCGATCTGGTACCGGCCGGTACCCAGGGTACCGGTGCCGACCGATACCCCGGCGGGTACGTACCGGTATCGGCCGGTACTGCCAACCATGGTGGGGGGTGTATTCTTCTTCTTCTCTTTTTTTTTGGGTTTATTAAATGGGGTGGAGACCCATTAACACCTCTTTTATTTTAATGGACGAGAGGGCTCCCAATCATTTCAGCCAATGATTGGCATTGATGGTTTTTATGTAGTGGAGAGTCCACTAACTTGGGAAGCCCCAAGGACAATACTACACTAACCAAGGCCATTAGCGCCATTTAATCCCTCTCCCCCTCTTTTTTTTTTTTCTTTTTGAAATTTGAATTGGGGGGGTTCGGGGGGGGAGCCCCCCCCCCCCCCCCCCCCCCCCGCACCGGTTTCCTCTTGAATGGGAACCGGTGGGGGGTTTTGGGGAACCCCCTCCACCGGTTCCTCCCTCTCCCTTCTTCTTTCTCTCTCTCTCTCTCTCTCTCTCTCTCTCTCTCTTATATAGGGACCACTTGGGGATTTTTATATCCCCATTTGCTGCTGTTTGCTGCCCCTAGAGTGCCCCATCCTTGGCTATTTTTGGGCCCCCTAGGTAGACTGATATTAGGCCCATTTGGACTGTTTATTGGGCATACTATTAGGCTGCCTCAGACTGCATGTTGAGGCCCTCTTGGGCTGATTTTGGGCTGTCTTGGACTGCAAATTAAGGCCTTCTTGGACTGGTTTTGGACTTTCTTGTACGGTCTACTGGGGCTGCACTCGGACTGATTTTGGGTGGCATCCAGTGCTGATTTTAGACAGCATATTGGGGGCCTTCTTGGGCTGTTTTTTTTTAGGTCACTTCTTGACCCCTTGAAAGAGCCCCAACTCGAGGTAATCCTTTAGTCCTATCTCCCTCCCATGCATGCCATACTTTTACATGATTCGCATGCATATACCATGCATTTTATTTGTTACATGGCAACATGCATGCTGCATGCTTGTATATATATTGTCATGCATGAAAAAAAAATAGCCAACAGAGGGATAATCAAATATTTAAAAATTTATGATAATTTTTAGTTTGTAAATATGGGGATAGTGTTGAAATAGTCGTGCGTTTTAACCGCACATACTTTAGCAAACCGCATAGAGTCTATATCAGCTGGATCAGGGCCATAGTGGGCATTCTGTGAAGGATCAGCCCGATTCATGGTTGATCCAGGCTGATATGGCCTGATTTTGGCATGGAATGCACAATCGGCCAATTCCAATCCAGATCGATCAATTTGGATAGAAATCGGCACCAACCTATCCGATCTCAAGAGGGAAAACTGATCCCCCTATTAAAAGTGTGTAAAATAAAAAATAAAAATAAAGACTGAATCAGCCTGAATTGCCTAAAATTAGTCATATTGACCAAGATCGGACTGATATGACTCGATCTATGCACCTATCCAAGGCGATCTAGGCCAATGTGGCCTGTGTCAGCCTGACCCAGGCTAATGTGGTATGCAACCTATAGTTATTAATTCAATGCTATGTCATTGAATTTGATTGTTAGTGTGTGGTATTAATTTTTTCTTATTAATTTACTGAGTTTCTATCTTTTTTATTGTTTCTTATTTTTTAAAATAAAATTCAAGCCGATCCAAGGATCGGCCAATCTGGCCAAATTCCGATTCTGATCTGGATCAGGTAGAGACCTGCCCATCCCAGGTTCCAATCCGATTCTCCCTGCCTTGGATTCTAGCCAACTCTAGCCAATTCTGGCCCTCTTTATTATCATTGTCATCTAATTTCCTTTGTGCGATCAGATTTCCCCCATAAAATTGAATCGGCAACCCTTTAATGCTGATATGCATCAGAATCAGCCGATTCTGTAAATGGTGCATTTTAGGCCATATTGTCCTGGATCGGGCCAACATGGCCACATTGGCTTGTATCGTCCCGATCCAAGCCAACACAATCGATTTTTGGCCGATTCAGGTCTGATTCAGTCTTGTTTTATTTTCTGTTTTTTATTTTTTTTCACTTTCCATGGAGGAGGTTTCCACCTGAAATCAGATAGCAAGGGGTCAATTCCAGTCCGAATTGGCCAATCCTGCAAACCATGCATAAAGTCCATGAAGTGTCTTTAAGGATATCAAACAAGTGTATGCCTCTCATTTCATTCATGAACATAATTAAGTGTATTAGGAAACCACGTAATATGGTTATATGGCTCCAGTTCTGCAAATTTTTTCATAAACAAAGAATAGGATCTCTTCAATAAAGATTAGACATGACTGTAAAAATTAAATGAAATTTTAAGTCCATTTGATATGAAAAACAATAGACCATAACCTCAAGGATGCATAGGGCTTGCAACTCATATAAAATTTGTTGGCATATGATGGAATAGGCAGTTCATTTCTGCTTCAAAAAATCCGAAGGCTTACCAAACAGAGGTATGCAGATATAAACCCAATGAAGAACAAAGGGTACCTGGCTGAATTGATTTGCAGCAAGTAGAGTACGAGCATGGCGAATGCTTGCCTCTGTTTTAAGCTCCATATCTACTCCAGTTATTGATGCAGCCAGGGATCCAAGTTCATCACATATTTGTTGAGCTAGTTTCAATTGGCCTCTGGATCATATGGATGATAAATTGCACTTTAAATTACAAAAACATTATTGATAACGATAGTCTACTTCAGACACAAGATATTCAAATAATCTATATCAGGGAATATCTCAAACATTAGGGTATATGAAGGGAAATGATTACTTTTTCATATGTTCTTCCTGATTTAACAGTGAAAGAATTTAGCATGGAGTTGAATGTATATATCCTCAGTTGTTAGACTAGGATTTTCAAATTTTCAATAATATTTTTATAAATATGACAAATCTCCTTAAAATTAAGATAAAAAATGTGTAATAAAAAAAAAAAAACAAAGTCAACTTTATCAACATTTACTTCCCAACAAAGTTAACAATGATATAAAAGTAATGTAATATAAAGTATTTTACTCCTCAATGTCAAAAAATATAATGTGAACTTTAAAGGCAATATTTCAATTATGTTGATCTAACTTAAAGGTGTAAACAATTAAACATGAGGTGGTAAGAAAAGAATGCATCCTCTTTTTCCAAATTAGATAGAAAAGTGTAGAAGGCACCTGAAAAATTCTTATAAATTTGAGTTTTTCAAGTTTTAGGTCAGTTTTGAGGGAGGTGGGTGGGTGGGGAGGAAAATAGCTCGTTCACACACTTCTTAATTACCAAATAAAATATAGCACCCTAGATAGATATTTTGAATGTCTTGGGTGCAGAATAATTTTTTTAAAAATTTTAAATATCAGTAATTTTCTCAAACCAATCAAGAAAACTGCTGCCATGTGAATGCCTTACATCCCCAATGTAATATCTTTCTAACCTATGAAAGCCAAAATGTCTTACCGATGTAAAGCACGTTCATGAAGCAACTGGAACTTCAGTAGCTGTATACGTGATTTTGATACAGACAAAAATCTCTCCTCAGCCATCTTTAGAGCAACAAATGCTTCTGCAATGCAAATATTTCTACATCATATGTGAATGATGCAACACTACAACTTAAAGGTTAGGCATCATACTCATCTAACTTGAGCAAGATATCATTATGGTAGAAAAATGAAGGTTCAAGTAGTGCCCTTGTGTTGATCAAATGATGAGTGTGAGCCTCAAAATAATCACCTATTTAGTAAATTATGCTTCATGTTTTTATTAAAGATAAATTTAACCATTCAAATCCAGGCATAACACTGATGAAATGCTTATTGTCTTTATATATGTTTTGAGCAAAACATATTCTTTTTGCTCCTTTTTTTTGGGGTGGGGAGGGGTGCAGGGACTGGAATGTTTCTTCCATCCATTAAGTGGTGGAATGACAAAGTGAGAGGAAGACTATTTTACCACATTCTGCTTTCTTCATGGCTCCCAAAAGCTTTATTTACCTATTGAATTCCTTAGACCTTGCCTCACTCAGTACAACATGCCATGATTTAAGAATTGAAGCTGTTATACAAATATGCATCAATTTTTGGTTTCACTGCAGCATTTTAATTGATGAACAATGAATTGATATCTATCACTTCTTACACAGACTTTCATGCATCTATAAGCACCAACAGCTTATTAAATTTGACCGGTACAAACGAAAACAAAGCAAAAGGTTCATGTGGTCAGTTCTAAGTGACACAAGAATAAATGAAAATAAAGCAGCAGGTTCATGTGGTCAGTTCAAACTTCAAAGTGGTACAAGAATCTAACTTTTGTCTGGCCCCTTTCTACTAAAAACAAAATAAGATTGCATGCCCACAGAAACACCCCCCCCCCCCCCCCCCCCCCCCCCCCCAAAAAAAAAAAAAAACAACAGAAACTCATTACATGAGATAAGAGAAACAAACTGACCTTTATAGCCCTTAAATATGGCCAGGTGTTGAATGAGTTTGGCATATGCTAGAGACAACTCCGATGAACTGAAATACAGAAAAAGAATGATGCAACATCAAGCCTATGAAATCCACAGCTGAAATAGAAAAAAAATGAAATCAATCCTTGATAGCAAACTCGGAAACATCATAGTGTTGTTACCTTGCAGCATCAGCAAAGCAGCTCACATAAATCAATGCATTGGCTCGGACAAGAGGAGCACTGAAAAAGGTTGTCAAATAAATAGAAGTTCCAATCATTTATCTAATTTATTCCCAATCGAATTCATAGGAAAAACATTACAACCTTCTAATGCCTTTAAGAAGGGAGCAAAATCAGAGATTGCATAATGTACTCATCATCATCTATGCAAAAATGACAGCTCAGGCATAGGAGTTCCAAGGACAGAACCATACAGGCTGTAAATATGTTGGTCCAATCTGGACTCTGGCATAGCCCATGAATGGCCTCCTTGCCGGCAACTCACATTTCAGCCAGACATTAACTGACTATTCTACCTCTAAAATGATGCCAGGTCATGTCAAACCTAGTTACCATTGAATTGAAGCATCTTGTCAGACAGGTAAGTTAATGTCATGGTTTCCCATATCCGATGGGATTGTGCCAACTTGTATGAGTTGACTTATATTTGTACTTGGGCAAGTCCAATCAGCTGCCACACATCGTATCAGACTAGACTGCACCAACTCGTACATGCATATTGAGTTGTTTTAGATTGTGACACGAAAGACATGAACGGCATAGATCGGATCGGATCCGCCGATCTGATCGGTTTTGACCCGAACCAGCCCGACCCGATTCCGATCCACCGATTTGGGCTGGGATCGGCTGGATTGGACAGGATCGGCCGGGATCGGTCCAAGATCAACTGGTTCGGTTCAGGATCGGACTAATTTTTTTAATAAATAATTAAAAAAATAAATGGGGGACCGGTCCGGACGATCTAGGATCAGTCTGGATCGGCCGATCCGATGGGTTTGGACCGGGCCGATCCGTGCCCAATCCCCAATTCTTCCTAATAGGGTACATTTCGCTTAAACATGGCTTAAACTTACTGCCATGCAGCACTTCTGCCTACAATTTGGCAGTATTTTTGAGGTAGGAGAATTGACCTTGGTTATGTGCTTGTGCAGCTTCCCCTCTTCCTCAGTTTTGGTTATTAGCATCTCTCTCCATGTGTGGAAAGTGCTCCAATCTATGGGAGAAGCTGCCAAATTTTTTCTTATGACTTAGAAAAGGGATCTCCTAATATAAGAAGCTAGAAGAGAGATGGATTTTGTTATATTTGACAGGTAGTTCCACTTGGGGATGCAGCGCTTAACTTGTGCACTTCTTGTTATAGGAGAATAGTAAATGATGTCTTTTTCCTAGAGAAGCTGAAGTGAAATTAACCATGTATGTTCTAGAATTTTAATGGAGCCCATAGATTTTTATTTTTATTTTTATTTTTATTTTTTTGGGGGGGGGGCAGTTGATGTTGATGTAGCATGCTTGAGTGTGAAAATTGGTTTTATGTACATAATGCCTCTTCGTCAAAATCAACTCACGCAATATGTTCGAAAATCTGTCCACACGGTGGAATTCGTAGGAAGGATCACACGCATGTCACTCTAAAAAGGGTTTTGAGAAAAAGGAGGATTAGGAGTTGCAACCAGATTTGGAAATTATAAACGTGAGTGGACCATTGTAGAGCAGTCAGTGTGTTTTTAAGTGTATCACAAAGGTGCAACGTGTGGCGCATGAAATAAATTGAGCTGTTTGGCCTTCAAATGACGTAAATCCTATGACACCTGAACTATTAAAGAGTTAAGATGCTATAGGTCTCAATTGGGCAAGGATTTGTTGATGGGTAGTTGTATGGTACTATGGTAGTGACCCAAGCATGAGTTAGCTTACCAACCACATATTATGATGGGGGACATAGGATGAAGAAGGGGGTTTGGGAAGACTACCGGTGTCGAACCGGCAGTGGGGAGGCCTCCGGCATCGCACGGTGGCTAGGGCATCGCACCCAGCCCCGTCACAGGACAGATTCGACCCTGGGTCAACTTCTTCGTCACAGAGAACACCAGAAAATAACTCAGAATTCGTGCAATAATTCATCCATAAATTAAAAAGAGACCATACATCTATATATATAATGTTTAGGGACCTTTCTAACTCAACCTTGACTACCTAACTCCAAGACAGACTCAAACACTTCTAACTAGATAATTAGGGCGAAAATTCACACTAAAAATTCTTAAAAAATAGAAAAATACACCTGAGATTTAGAAAAATAAACATATTAAATGGGTTCTAGACAAGACAAATAAAATAACTATGGACTCGACTAAAAATAATGTACACTTCAAACGAACCTTTGGAAGCGTCTGAGCGCAATAAAGCTTACTATGATCCCAGATTCCCATAATCCTCCCCCAGTCCAAGAAAACTCATCCTCGAGTTTTGAAATGCTGCAATATCCACATGCAGATGATGAGAGCAGCAAAGCATGAAAGCACGGCTAATGTCATTGAGATCACCATGTAGAAGAAAGTTCCAACTCAAGGTGGAAAGTGCCTGAATCTCTCTCCATAAATGGTCAAAGTGAAGCTTCCGATTCTGTCTTAAATGATCTTCGGTTTTTTTTTTCGAGAAGATGGTTAGATTATACCACCAATTTTATTAAATAAACAGAGGTAGTACAATCGGGTGGCATGGTGAGAAACCTCAACCACAACTATAGAACAAATTAAGAAAAAGGCACTACATAAGAGAAACCTCAGACCATAGGCTTATTGAGGCGTGTACAAACCAAACAAAACAAACTCCACAACAAAGAAAAAACCTTTTCAATCTCTGCAATTTCTGATTGCCTCTCTTTGTTCCCTGTTGTGCGAAACCGCTACTCCATATTCATTATTTGGGTGCTCCTTATCCAAGTTTTGCTCTGGATAACTGAACAATCTGCGTAACTGGCCTGCTTGTCCTTTGCCCACTTGTAATCCTAGAATGGAAGCTTTTTGAATTAACTCCTCATTACTCCAATCTTTGATCAAATTTGGATTAGAAACTTGTTTGGATTTTGAATTTGAATCCCTCAACTTCTGGCACTTTCTATGCTTAACTTTCTTTTTAAACCTCTGTAGTGCTGAAAGCTGAGCATCATGAATATCTTCCTTATCAATAGGAGATACACCTGGATTTGCAACGGATCCGCCTGCCAAATGAATTCCTTCCAAAGCCAACAAACCCACCTCCTCCCAGTTACCTTGAAAGGAATCACGTTGTCCAATTGGGGAGAGTCCATCATGCGATAGCTTGCAATTGCCATAACTGACAGGATTTTGAATCCCTCCCGAGGAACAGCCTGTTTGTTTTGGACTTTCCACGGATTTACATGAAACACTCCCAGTTTTAAATTTCCTTCTATGATATACTTGTACTGGAGAGCATATTTTTCTCCGTGATTTGTGCTTCTTCAACGCCAAATCAGAGATTGCTTCACGCCATGTCTCATCACCAGAAGACACATGCCTTTCTCTTTCATCTTTATTTGTCAATAATAAATTCAAATTAGACTGGGGCCTAGATTGTTTCTGCTGGTTACCTGGTGACTCAGCCATCTGATGACCTGCTACAGATGTAAGTTCAATGGGACTAGTTCTAACAGACTCATCTTCCTTCCGCTGCTACGTACATATAGGCCTGTGAGCATCTGAAACTCTATCTTGATTCCTTCTATATGCCTTGTAAGACTGAAAGACTTCGGCATATGTCCAATCCATGGAAGAATGAAGCCCTTGTTTTTCAGTTTTAATGGTGATCCAAAGACTTGAAGAACCACACTTCAACTTAACATTCATTGGAATATCAGAGGGCAGATCAATCTCAACTAAAACTCGGACAAATTCCAAAATTTTCCAGGACAAAGTAGATTTATCAATCTCTTTCAACACCCCAAAAGATGAAACAATGCTTCCAAACATCTCCTCACTCCAGAAGTGAAGAAGGATACCATGAATATGACACCAACAACTAGTTTTCTCTACAGACTGAACTGATAAAACCCAAACTTATAAGCTTCCCAGTGAAAATATGGATTATTAACTGCAAAACATTGCATCTTAAGAGCTTCGTATCTGCTTGATCACTAGAGAAAAACACAAGAAAGCTACTTTTGCTGAGTACCCCAATACTCTGTATTTGATTGCCTGGCCACTGTTGCTGGAGTGCACTAACTATCTCTCCTCTCTGTAGCTGACCTCTGATGAGATGCCCCCACTAAACATTTTTCTAACTTTTTCATGTTGATATCAAAAGCTGAACTCCATGCCGCTTGTACGACAGAAACCTTATCCTCCACCTTCTCCTTAAAATACCCACCCCCCATGGAAACTACCTTAGACTTCAAAATGGTAGATGCATCCCCACCATAGCTAACACTTCTATGACTGATTTTATTATACCGCCAACACACAATTGCATTACGACACACGGAAGCGTGATGATCCATTTCCAGGCAACGGAAACATCGACTGCTATACACACCAGCTCCACGGATTAACAAAAGCGGAAGAACCCTTACCGAAGACAACATCTGGAACCCCAACCGATGTAGAGACAAGCGAGTTTCCCTGGAACTCGTTCTTCGACGACGGCCACGAGTGTCTCCCATGAGAACTTCTAGAAACGAGAGGATCCATATGGCTCTCAGCTTTGTTGTCGTTATCACCATCGCTCCCCTCCTCGCCCTCACCCTCGCCCTCGCCTTCTCCCCCGCTCCTCGATGCTCTCATCGCTCTTACCAGAATTAAGCGATCTTGGGGTGACTAACCACTTTTGTGATTGTCTCTTCCTTCTTTGGCTTGTGGAGCTCAACCATGAAGGTGGAACTAGCCTCAATGTAGACTTCAATCACCTCTAGCTTTGGTTCAATAAAAAGGGTGTCATTACAAAACATCCTGAACTCAACCTCTTCAAAATACTCGTATGTGAGTGCTAGATCAACTTCATAATATATCTCTTTCATTTGGTTTTCATACTCCTCGATCAACATTGGATCAACCTCATAAATTATATCTTTCCTTGGATCTTCATGTTCCTTGATCAACACCGGGTTGGTGTCAACCGCCTTCCTTAATTTGGAAAGTAGATTCTGAAGTTTATTCTGCAATGCTATCCAGTTTGGATCTTCCCTTAGCCGAACCAAATCCATGCTGGAATAATCTGTGGCCATCCTCTCGAGAAATAGGCTATGTAAGTAGAACTATCCAAAAGTTAGCACGCAAATCAAGTCGGCTGACATGGGCCTCGAGATGTGCGAATGGGCATCTACGGAGTACGATGGGAATGGCATGTAAAACAATGCACTACTGGTGGATGGGGTGCTAGAGGAGATCCATCTCCTTGCAAGGATGACAACAGTACAATCGATGGATGACAACAGTACAATCGATGTGATTGGACTGCAATCGATGTGATCGGATTGATAATCACAGACACAATCGATGTGATCGGACCGCACCAGCTCGCATGTGATCGATGTGATCAAAATGATCAGACCATTTGATTAATGTTGACGGGCTAGACTAAGATGATCAGACCATCAGATTTATATTAATGGACTCGGTATTAATAATCAAACCATTAGATTGATTGTAATGGTCTTGATCGAGACAATCAGACTATTGGATTAATTAATAATGGACTTGATTGAGACGATCAGATCATTGGATTGATAGTAATGGACTTAATCAAGATGATCAGACCATTGGATTAACATTAATGGATTTGATAAAGATGACCAGACCATCAGATCATGCAGATTTTATTTTTTTATTGTATATGATCCATTTTTGTGATTAACTTATGTATAGCTAGCACGATCAAAAGATCATATGATATACATACTAAATTATGCAGTCAATGATCAAATGATCTAGTCTTTGGGACTCTCAAGGCAACAACATGTAACATATAATGTTAAACCATGTTAAGTTATAATCATGCAACATATAACATTAATCCATGTTATATTAGTTCATGTTCTATTCACATTAACCCATGTTATATTAGTTCATGTTGTATTCACATTATACCATAATATTAATTCATGATATCACAACATAACATAAAAGGGCTAGACCACAGTCTAATAACCCAAGGCATATAAAAGAGTGAAGGTCAAAGCCTTACCAATCGAGAACAAGATAGAGAGTCCTTCATGCAAGGAAACTCACCTTCACCCATCTCGATCCTCTGCAAATGGGACCCCCGGTGTTATTTATAGCCTCCCGATGGGGGCGGTTACAAGCCCAATGGTGCAACTCCACTGGGTGAAAGGTAAGCTTTCTCCCGCGTGCACAAGTTTGAACAAATGCACACCTCCACCGGGTTATAGTTTTAAGAATTTTACTGTGGGAAATTACCCACAAGGGGACCAAGTCTCACCTCCACCTCCACCGGTGGAAGATAAGTTTCTTCCCGCGTGCATACAAATGCACACCTCAGCCGGGTGGCTGGTTGGATGGTGAATTACCACCGTAAAAGTAAAAAACCAATTCAAGATTAACACTTTTTTACCTCCATTAGATGATGGTAGTTACGACGAGAGGGCACAAATGCCTCTCCAATTCCACCGGATTGCAGTTAGATCTTAGAAGGAATTCTTGTTCATCTCTCTTTGCATCCAGTGGAGGTATATAGCAAGAATTACATGAAAACCCACTTAATACAATTGTCTTATACCTTTGTACACATGTTTCATGTTTATCTTATTTCTAAGATAGTAAAGACGGTGAGTTTTCATTTTAGACCCCCTCGCTTTTATTTTCTTTCAAGAAAATATTGTCCAAGGGATAGTTGGGAGGAGGAGGAGGCACAACATAACCAACCCTTGTAAGGTATTGTCTACTCTAGGCCAAGCTTGCACGATTTTGTGAAAAGGTGCCTCACAGGTTATGAATACGGCCTATATAGCCTAATAACTTTTACCCTTTTTTCTGATACAAGACTAATCTAGTTCATTCCGACCCAACCCCCAAACGTAGTGGTAGCTCCACACCATGGAGGCTCTACATCACTTCACTTGTGGGTAGCCCTTTCCTACGGATAGTCCTTTCCTCTTGCCTGGCTCATGACTAGATCATTATACGCAGCCTTCTCCACTTCCATCGAACACCTTCCCGAGGTGGAGGATGGGCCTATGGCCTTCAACCTGCACCTAGTGTGTGTTGGAAATCCCACCTGTGGTGGGTTTTCTCCACACAGGGGGCTCCCACCTCCACCAAGTGGCCTCCCTCCATCGGGTGGAGGTAAGGAGTCTCACCTATGGTGGCACTCTTCCCACTGATGGTGAGAAGAGCCTCCCACCTCCACCGGGTAGACTTTCCCAACCCGGTGGAGGTAGGGAGTCTGCCAGAGGGTGGGATTCTCCCCCCTCTGATGGAATTTGAATTGGGAGAGGCCTCCAATTTCAAATTGTGATTGTATATATATATATATATATATATATATGGGGCCGGCCATCTCTTCTCTCTGCTCCTGCTGCTGCCGCATGGTGCTCTGCTGCTGGAGGAGCTCTATTGGAGAAGTTCCTTGGTGCTCTGCTGCTTCCACAAGCTCTGTTGGTGTTGGTGACACTTCCTGCTGACATTGCCACTGGTTCCCTGCTTGGGAGAGCTTGATTGCTTGTCAAGGTACCCCTTCTTTGTGCTCTTGGTTATCCTCTTCACTATTTTATCATATGAAACAGGACATAGGCCATCTTTCTCTTCCAATGTTACATGTCTGGCTGTTGTTGACGTATATATTTTTATCTCTCTTTGTATTAATTTCTTGGCATGGATAGCCTGCACAAGATTTCTGCATCACCTTCCTCTTAGACCAGTAAAGATACTTTTAGACTTGGAGGGGCAGCTGTTTACACTAGGATTTTCTTGCTCTGCTGTTACCAAGTGAATTTTTATCCTCCGTCAGTGAGGGAAGCTTTGACATAATATCATACGTCAATTTGATTTCACCTTGTATCAGTCTTGCCGTACACAAGTTAGAGAATTCCAAGAATTCTTATTCTTTGCAGGCTTTAATATGCATGGTTGGCAGTATCGGACGATACCGATACATATTGGTTTCGGTGGGTACTGCTACGATACCTGAAGGTAGCCCGATACCACTCATTTGCATTTAAACGGTTTTTATTGACCGGTACTAAGCCGAAGTGGGCCGATACACCCAACACCGACACCGGTACTACCATCCTTGCTAAATGTCGCGCTTTCCTTTACCTTGACAATTGAAGTCACCTTAGAAGCAATGAGCATTGCGCTCATATCAAACCCCTTACGAATCCCAAATGATGAGATTCCCTTTTATGATTAATTTTAACTTGTAGTCTTTTGATTGACCAGATTAGAGAATCTAATGATGTAAGTCTCCTGAAGATTTATTCTCTAACCCAAGAACCTTGTCAGGGTTTGGCATATGGGGCTTTTACTGTTAAGACAATGTTGACAATTAGACCTAACCCCACTCAGATTTTCAGAGAGAAATTTAATGCTGGAAACAGGTGCCCACAGGCCAAATCATTGAAGCCAATGAGATCATATGGTGGAAGAGATTTCTTGTCATAATGCATCCTTGACAGTCGCATTTCCGAAGGCCAAGCCAAGCATGTATCAGGCCAGCAGAGCTGACTCACCACAAGGTTCGCAGAACTGGGACCAGAAGAGTTCAAAAATGGCAAGAACCTGTCAGAACTGCCAAAAGCAAGAATCACTGGTTCCTATCCAGTTCTGCCGGTTCCGGTTTGAACAGGTCAGTTCTGCAAACCATGATCCACCACCAACCACCTTCAACTCCATTCATATGTTGCGAACCCTTAATGCAGAGGTAAGCGCAAATAACCCTGAGTTTTGGGGAATAGGCAAGCACAGGACATGCTTCCCAGTATAGCATTCTGCATCTAGGGATGACGGTCCAATGAAGGGTCTCAAGCTTCCTCTGGACAAAGTAGGCAGATCTACGGAAGTAGTGACTTCCACTCATGACCAAGACCTAGACCTTGTGATTGCACAACTGTGGAAGCTGCACAGGCACAGTTCTACGGTGATTGTTGCTACCATGGTTGAAGTCCAAGGTGTCACTGAGGCGCTCAGCATTATGGACGCTCTGGTGGGTGAAATCAAGTTACTGGGCAGGGATGCTAGATTTCTGTTTGAATTGAAAGTCTAAATGCAAAATTCTAGAGATGGCTGATTGTATCAATGATACGTCAAGAAGATAAATATAAAAATTTGTCAGTAACTCATGCTGAAGGGAAGCTAGTGTATCTAATAGAAAATCTGGGGCTTTGGATAGTTTATGGCCCCCATTTGGTAAGTATAAATTTATGTTTATTTTTTAGTTCTGGAGGGTAGGGACTTTGATTTTTTATTGGATGGGCTGTTTTAGAGTCCTGATGGAAAAAGATGTGTATCTTTTGGGACTTCCTTTTGCGGTTGTCTTTGTCTTGGTGGATTCCTTCTGGGCCATGCTTAGGGGTTTTCCTGATCTTGGTTGGAGGCTGCTTGAGAATTGCAATGGGGGGGTGATACATGTCAGGTGGAATATACACCATACATGTATTCTCTTTTCATTAAAGAGGCTGTGTTCCTTCAGGTGTCTTTTTCTTTTTTGGATATTTTTTTCTCCCCTCTTTGTATTCTACTCTTTCACTTTATTTATATGAATTGTGACTTCCTTGCCTCCAACAATAGAACCGACACAAGGAAAATCCTTACCTGCCATATAGTTCCCATGATGTAGCCCTGAGTAAATATGATGCACCAGCCAGCTGCAATACAGATCCAGGAATTGGATTTGGCTGTGAAGTAAAGTGAAAAGTGTCAAAATCATTTGGCCTATTGCCATTTGAGGATCCCGGTGAGTTGATCGATTTCTGCAAATTCTTAAGCCATGTAGTACTAAATGCACCCGTATCATTTGGCAGAGAAAGGCCATCTGAACCAAATTCAGAAAGTAAATATGAGCTTAACCTCAGTCCCTGCAGCAAGTATAAACCAACAGTAAGCTGAAATTATAATACAAGGAAGAAGCAGATAACGTCTCTATAAGACAGGATTGCCATTCCATCTCGTCACCTTGCAGACATGAGTGGGGTTTGTTCTGAGCTTTGTTGAAGCTTTTGGACCAAAGGATAACAATGGCCTTTTCACATGCTGAAAATCAAAATATCAAACAGAAATGTTCAAACTCATGAAGCCACAGAAATGTTTGACAATAAACATACGTTTGAAAAACTTTGACTGAATCATATATCCAGATGAGGTAGGCAAGTATTTTTTGCACATGTGAATCTGTACAAGTCTGTTCAAGCTTATTGGCGTCAGATATTCAGAGTGAAAAAATTCAACTCTGCAGGCCAATATTACCCCCAAGCAAATAACAAATGAGAAGCAGTTAAAGAAAGCATATCACATTCCAATGTAGGAGATAACCGTCATGTCAAATATCATAGAGTTATTTGGTATTGGTCTACCTTGAGATCAAATTTGGCTAGTGAAAGGCGATTGAAGGCCATGAGACGTGTAAGCTTTAAGCTCTCAGCCCTCTTTAGTGACCGTTTCAACAGAACAAGCAATTGTTGCTGGGTCGATGGTGGGGTACCATCCCCCAATAAATATTTTGAACCAATAATACCATGTGTGCTTGAGATGCCGATTTCAGATAGAAGTTCACACATGGCTGCTAAGGTGTATGCAAGACAAGAATCATCATTATTCTGCAAGAGTAAAACGATTCAGGAAAATCAAATACCATAAGTAATGAGTATACAAATTGAAACAAATTCACTTGACAAAAAAAGAAGCAAAAAACAATTTTAAGCTTAAAATATTTCCAAGACATTGATGAAAATCTCATGGTAAAATTTACACAAAGACAAAGAATGACAGGCTTAAAAATTTTCTGAAAATGTTTTCTTATCATTGTTATTTGAAATACCATTAAAAGTCTTTCTGAAAATGTTTTCACCAACAGATGCAGTAAGCACTGCCATCCCCCATCCCGCCTTGTTACCACTTTTATCAAAAGCCTTTAAGAAGGGATAAAGCTGCTGCATCATAAACTGCACATCCCTAGCTTAGGCGATGAGTCATGAACCTTGCAGAAAGTATTGTGCTTACATGATGTTTATGATAGATATGATGAAGGGGTAATACCAATTGAACAAATGACTTCCGGCTTTCTAATATCCAGAATTGTCAACAGTATTAAAACGAATTAACCTATAATTAACTATGTTAATAACCTATAATTGATTATGTTAATTGGTGGCCTTGTTAAGGTTATTAAAATATTACTGTATTAATTAGAATGCTTAAATCATTTAAGAATTAATAAATACAATCACAATTTGAAAGTCCAACAGCTAACCCTCTGGGAACCACTAATTAGTATTGTCAATTTTGGGATTTAGATAAAACTAGATGTGATGAAAATGATGTGGCATCTTGAATTTAATTAGTGAATAATTAGTTTAGAGGAGAAACTTTAATTGTACTATACATTTAAGTGATTTCAAATTTATTCCCAAAGAAGTACATAAGATATGAAGTAAATGCTCTTATTTGAATGAGGACACATATATAGTTGTTCAGGGGCAGTGTGGAAATAGTTGGAAAACTTATGTTCAAGAGTTGCTCAGTCAGATAAAGGGGAAGGTGATGTGCTATGGAGGATGACATATTTTATCAGTCGATTTAAGATGGGAAATCTAGTGGGATTAAGTTGGTGAAGTGAAGGAAGATATGACAAGTGGCAAGTAAGGCTCATTAAGATAAGAAATCTAATGGGTTTAAGTTGATGGAGGTGAAGGAAGAAACATCATGTGTCAAAATAATAACATAACCAACAAAGGATAGGAGATCAAGCACAAATGGTCTGAGACCGACTGATCAGATTGGGCAATCCAATGCGGACTGATCCCCAGCCAATCTGTTCAAGCATTGGATCCAAAAAAATGTAGAGTTACATTGAGACTTGCAGAGTATCACAAAAGAATATGATTCGTACATGTGCAAGGCTCAGAATTCATGAATTAATTGCATCCAATGTGATCATAATTCTACACAAATAATCCATCAATTTTGTGTGTTGCCAATGTATTAATTCATATTCTGTATAATATTTACATTTAATTAAGGACAAATATGGAAAAGTGACAAAAGAATAGTATCTTGTTGTACCCTGTTAATTCAGATTCTTGTACGAGAGTTTGGCATGCACTTGATATGAATTAAATGTAAGTTACAAGAGATGGTGGCTAACATTGAATATGAATTAAATGTAAGGAAGTTAGCCAAAACGGCCAAGAATCATTGCATTACTTGAAGGAAGTTACAAGGGATGGTGGACGATGGGGAATAAGCTTGGGCCAAAATGGGTAGCAAGCTTGGAATGCATACCTAGGCCCCAATTAATGGTTCCAAGTTCTTCTACCCATACTAATCCTTAGAAAGATCCCACTCTCCTCTACCCTTTTTTTTCCCTACAGATGGCCATTTTTGGGTGAGATTAGGAGGGCCTTTCCTAGATGAGTTTAGGCTAGAACAAAAATATGTACAAGGCGGGGCACGGGCCGTGGCCATGCGAACAACATTGGACATAACGGTCGTGACAAGCTCCCCCACTAAAGATGGCGACGCCCTCGTCGCTTGGCGCTCTTAGGCTCGAACAATGTCTTCATCTTCGTGTAGATCCTCCTCAGTCTCCCAACTTACCTCAGAGTCTAGTAGCCCTTTCCATATAACAAGGTACTCTATCAACTACTCACCACTAGGAAGGGGCCACTTCCTTTGTGCAAAGATGTCATCGACGTGCTTCTCAACGGCTGAGAGGATAGGAGGAGGCTTAGTCGACAACCCGCACGACAAGTCTTGGCGGTTAGCATGGAAGGGCTTCAAGCAACTGACATGGAAGACCGGATTGATAACCACGAAGGCAGCTCCAACCCGTAAGATACTCTGCCAACCTGCTCACTGATTGGGAATAGGCCATTATAGTTGTAGACCTTTGTGGACTCGGCAGATGAACTTGTGCTAGGTAGGCAGAAGCTTCACCATTGCTAAGTTACCCACCTTGAATTATGTTGGTCTTTTGCCCAGTCTGCCTACTTCTTCATCCTCTTGGTCGCCTTCTCCAAGGACAAGCGAGAAAGTTCCTATTGTTGGTGCCAATCTCTGGTCAACTGGAAAGCAACTGGGCTCGAGCCGACATAGTCCACCATGATAGCATCCGATGTAGAGGGTTGTTGTCTCATGACAAGCTCAAAGGGGATATGGCCTGAAGCAGAGCTCTTCTGGAGAGTGTAGGAGAACTGGGCAACATCAAGTAAGTGAACCCAATTCTTCTAATTGGCGATAACAAAATGCCACAAATATTGCTCCAACAAGGCATTGATCCTTTCTATCTAACCATCTGTTTGTAGGTGAAAACCGGAGGAGAAGTAGAGCTTTAATCCCAATAGGTGGAATAACTCTATCCAAAATCTTCCCAAGAAACAAGAGTCTCGATCACTCACAATGTTTTGCAGCACACCCGAATACTTTACAACATGCTTCAAGAATAGCAGTGCAACCTCTTCTGCATTGCAATGTAATGCGACAGGTATGAAGATAGCATACTTGGAGAATCGATCCACCACTACAAGGATCGAGCCAAGCCCTCCCACTTGGGGCAACACCAAGATAAAGTCCATTGAGAGACTGTCCTAAGGAGGCCACAATATAGGCAAGGCCTCAAGCAAGTAAGGCATGTTAACACATAATGTTCCACATCTGCCGACATCTTCGACCAGTAGTAGTGACGTTGAAGTAATGCAAAAGTGCACCTTGTCCCTGGGTGGCCCACCTAAAGGATGTCAAGACACTCTTTGACCATATCCTTCCTCAGGTCGCGAGATCGAGCGACATATAGGTGACTCTCAATGGTGAATAAGAGCCCATTACGGTGCGAAAAGCACTGCGTCTTGGCTTCCTTTGCCAGACCAAAAAGGTTGCAGCTAAAAGGGTCTTCATTCATTGCCCCCCTTATCCTATCATAGGGGCTGGCTTGGACTCTGCTCACTGTGTAAGTCTTCCAGTGCTGCATTACTGCAAGTCCAGCCTTACGGCTAAGGGCTTCAACAACCTGATTCTGGCGCCTAGGCCGATACACAAGTTCCATGTTGAACTCTACAAGGAAGTTTGACCACCGTACTTGCTTTGGGGAGAGCTTCTTTGCTTCAGGAAGTAGCTGAGAGCGATGTTGTTTGTCTTGACAACGAACTGGGACCCAAGGGGCAGCGCCTCCAAGTCTGCAAGCAATGGATGATAACTGCCATCTCCTTCTGGTTAGCCAGATAGTGCCTTTAAGTGTCGCTAAGTTTCCGACTCTCAAATGCCACGGGATGCCCCTCATCTACGAGGACACCACTAATGGCGAAGTCTGAGGCATCACTTTGCACCTCGAAGGGCTTGTCGTAATCTGGCAAGCTCAACATTAGTTCCTTCATCACTGCAAGCTTCAACTCTTGGGAAGCCGCTTCGCACTCGGGAGACCATTCTCAAGGAATGTCCTTCTTCAATAGATCTGATAGAGGAGCCGCCTTCTGAGAATACCCTACAATGAAGTGATGATAGTAATTCACAAGGCCAAGGAAGGAGCAGAGCTCGCTCACATTTAAGGGGGCCTTCCATCGCTGGATAGCCCATACCTTCTCTTGGTCCATTTGAATGATGGATATGCCCTTGATACATTCCTGGTGACAAATGAGCACTTCTCTTTCTTCACATAAAGTTGATTTTCTTGCAACACCTTAAATATGGCCCAAAGGTGGGCTACATGCTCCTCCAAAGTCCGACTATATACCACGATGTCATCATGGCAAACACAAACTTATCAAAGAACTTGTGGAATAAGTCATTCATCAAGGTGCTGAAAGTTACAGGACTACTCGTTAAGCCAAATGGCATTATAGTGAACTCATAAGAACCATAACACGTCGCACACGTATCTTGTGCTCATTGCCTTCCGTAATGTGGACTTGATAATAGTCGGACCGAAGGTCCAATTTAGTGAAGTATCGGGCTTCCCCAATTTGATCGAAGAAGAGATTGGCAATAAGGGGAAAAGGGTACATGTTTTTAACAGTGAGCTTGTTCAAGGTGTGATAGTCCACACACATCCTCAAGCTTCCATCGTGCTTCTTCTGAAAGAGGATCGACACTCCGTAGAGGCTTTTAGTGTGACGTAAGAAGCCGGTCTCCACCGTCTGGTCTAATTCTCTCTTCAACTCGACCAACTCTTAAGGAGACATGTGGTAGGGCTGCCGTGTTGGGGGTTAAGCCTCAAGCACCAGCTTAATCTTGTGGTCAATCGCCCTCTTTGGTGGTAGGGCCTTCGGTAATTCAGGTGGCATGACAGCCTCAAACTCTTTCAGAACCCCATGTATAGCCTTGGGCAAGGGAGCTACTTTTAATGGTGATTCAGCCATAGTAAGGGCCACGAAGAAGGTAGGCTCACCCTTACGTAGGCCCCGCTTCAACTGAATAGCTAAGAGCAAGCTAGTTCCGCCATCACACTTCTAGGACAATGCAACTATGCAAGGGGACTCATCCCCCATCAGACAAATGGAGTTTAAGAAGGGCATCAGTACAACACGAGTGCCCTGCAAAAACTCCATGCCTCAAAATGAGACAGAAGTCACCCATGGACACCGCGAGGAAGTCTCTGCTGCCAAACCATGCTCCCACTTGGAGCCGAACACCCTTGGCAACGCCTACTGTAGGTCGCGCCTTGAAATTAACAGCCTTCATGTAACTGACATCTTTCACCGACTTGAGGCCTAACCTAAGGGCCTCATAAGCAACAATGAAATTATGTGTGGTGCCTATGTCAACCATCGCATGGGCAAAACGACCATTAAGGCGGACATCAACATACAAGAGGGCATTGGCATGTAGGGTTTTACATCCACCTTCTCTCCTGTTTGAGCCTTAATTGCATGGAGTAGCCACAAGGCACCAATCCTGGGTGCCTCTTGCTCATCCCTCGCGATATCTTCACTGTCACTTGCTTCCCCCGGACCAGCAGGTTTGGTGAGGGCTCCTTGTATGGCATACAATCCCCGTGGGGACAACTGTCAACCTTATAAGGGCCGCCACAAAGGATGCAACTTTGTGGCACATTAGTCTCTTCTTATTGCATAGATTTGTTGGGAGGCCCTCTCCACGCATTGTAGCATATTCTCCATCTACCCGACTGAGCGGTGTTGGCACTTTGAACTAAGGATGCAGTCGACCTGGGCTACTCCCCCTTGAAGCACTTGTAAGAAAAAAGGGGGGGGGGGGGGGGGGGGGGGGGTGCACTTCCTTCGTGATTCATAGGCTTTCGTGACGGTGCTCCCTGCCGAGAGAAATCCTCCAAGCACTCGGTCATGGCCTGTACAGCAACGACATCCTTTACCTCACAGTTGAGGAGTTCATCTCAGGCCCAAGGCTATAGGCCTTCAATGAAATAGTAGAGCTTGTCCTTTTTGGACATGTTATGGACATCAAGCATGAGAGCGGCAAAGCGCTTCATATATTCCCAGATGGAGCTAATATGGCGAAGGTGCCAGAGGTTCCTCCGCGTAATGAATTCCACCTTTTCTGGTAAGTAATAGCCTTGATGAGCACCAAGACTTATGAGGCAAGTTCCTCCATCCTTGCTTGGAAAACCTCGATGGTGCTCCAAGTCTCCCTGACAAAGCCGCTAGTATTCTCCGTGGGAATCTTCAATTGGTTGTCTTGGGCCTCCAAAGCTTGGGCAGCCACATTACGAGACTGCTCCAAAGGATCAACCTCATCCATAAGCTCTTCTAGCTTGTGAGCTAGCGACAACATATGAGCACCAGCATCCCCGGCGCATTCTTCATCCCGAACGGGGCCAAATAGATCCGCCGCTGTGGTGGGCTGGAATGACCCACATCCGCACCTTCAACGGAGCCTATACGTCCACCAACGCATGTTTGCACTACCGCGCGCACTTGTGCCTCTTAAGCTTGCTCTAATACCAACTGTCATGGTCTCAAGTCATTGTGCACTTGAGGCCATGCGGCAGCCATGTATCTAGCAGCCACATGCCAGCCAACATGCACACTACCCTGCACATTCCCTGCAAGAAGCAAGCAATCCCACAACAAGCAACCACAAAAAGAGGTATGAGAGTTAAGCTAAAATGGCCAAGAATCATTGCAGTACTTAAAGGAAGTTACAAGGGACGGTAGACAATGGGGAATAGGCCTGGGTCAAAATGAACAACAAGCTTGGCATGCACACCAAGACCCCACTTGATGGTTCCAAGTTCTTCTACCAATACTAATCCTTAGGAAGATCCCCCTTTCCCCCACTCTTGGACATAAATTCTCCTGAAGAGGACCATTTTTGGGTGATGTTAGGAGGGCCTTTCCTAGGTGAGGTTAGGCTAGAACAAAAATATGTACAAAACGGGGCAGGGGCCATGGCCATGTAAACAGCGCTGGACATAACGACCGTGACATGGTGCATCGAATGTCCCGTTTACGGGGCCTACAGTCCAAACTTTGGACATAATCAATTTAGGCAGTTGATGGAGACCCACTTGAGTTCACTCATGATTGGGACCAAGGTTTGAAAACATGGCCCGGATCAGCCAATCCGGATCGGATTTCGGCCAACTGTGCCGATCCCAAGTAACCTAGCCGAGTCTAGGCGCCAGATCGGCTGATCCGGGACTAAATCGGCCCATTCGGTCCCCAACGCCGTTGGGTTTCAAACTACCCATTACTGGCCATTTCCAAACAGCCAGCAACGGGTAATTTGGGCCTTGGGGGTCTATTTAAACCCCTTCCCCCACAGGCCCTCTTAAGCCTCCACAAGTATCACTCTAACTCTCTAACTCTTGCACACTCTCGTTGTCTCTCACACTCTCGATTGTGAAATTCTCTCTCGGTCTCTCCTACGACTACAAGCTCGGCGATCTCTACAAGACTTCCTATCGCACGCTCTCCCTTTCTTTCTCTCCTCTTCTTCTAAACTCTTGTACTTTTATTTATCAATTTTTTTCATTTTATATTATTATTATTCTCAGCATCTCTTGTCCTTTGAAAGTTGACATGCTGTGAACTGCTCATCTGCCTAAAGAATGGCATCTCAAGGTATTACTGAGCGGTCCGTTAGGAACCCTCCTAGCGTTGATCCTATTTGGGCTTATTGCACGTCATTAGACATGGCCAGAGAAAGGTACAATGCAAGCATTACAACTGGATTGTCTCTGGCGGGGGTCAAGTGATTCAAACAACATCTTGTTGGAAACATGGTTTGCCGTGTCGTACCAGATCCGATCCGCTGGACTCGTGCCCAGATATGAGTCGACTCATGGTTAAACTCATTAACTTAACAAACAACTCATTGATTTTAACAAATTCATTGGCTGGACTCGTGCGAGTCGGACCGAATCGGATCGGTATCGTTCCGTATCTGGGAAGATACAATCCGATACGGATCAGCGATACAATGAACCTTGGTTGGAATAAAAGATGAAGTTGCATCATGTGCTCGAGTTCTTTCAGAAGTTTGAATCCAGTATCAAAACTACATGAAGGAAAAAGAATCAAGTAACGCAAGTATTGTCAAAAGAAGATAGGAAATTCGAGAGGAATTGTCTGAACCAACGTGAAAATCCGATGCTGGAGTTCGGCTTGGTGAAAGCAGTCAACTTATAAACATGGATGATTGGGATACACATAAGTTTGTTATTTAACTTATTTTCATGTTCTTCAATTAACACTTTCAGACAAAAAGTTACAATAGATTAATTTTTTTCTTTTACATTTAAAGATGAATTGCGACGTACAATAGAGGCAAGCCGACGGTCCTTTGCAGATGAGTACTTATTTTGGTAAACTAGAAGATATGCAGGACAAGGAAATGACTCTACACCTTCTGGATAAGGGAGCACTAGTGCCAATATGAGCACTAATGTATGAGATACTCTACATAAAGAGTTCACTAGAGATGAAGATCCTAGAGTAGATCCAATAGATCCTTTTCTCACTAAAAGGAAAGATAAACAACCTTCCATTACTGCTACATTCAAGAATTTAAAATTTTGCAAGGAGAAGATTGGAAGAGCTACATCTAGGTGGTTTTTCTATAACAATACTCTTCTTAACGCTGCCAATGGGTCATATTATGATTCAATCATCGAAACTATCTCGGAAGTTGGCAAAAGGGTTAAAGGGCCTACCCCGTACGAGATCTACAACAAGTACTTGGACCTAGAAGTTGATGACATCTGGACATATATTACATCTTTTGAAAGGATATGGGACGAGTATGGTTACACTTTAATGTACGATGGATGAACATGTATGTAATTCTCATCTTCTTCCTACTTTTAGTGCTTAAGCACGAATACATCTCTGTCTAGTTTCTTATCACCTATGGAACTTCATAAGGATGACAAAAAGAGGTATAATCAACTTTTAATTTACTACAAAGCCGGAACTGTGTTTTAAAAGTATGTTGATGCATCTAGAAAGGTGAAGAATGCCCAGTACCTATTCCAATTAATAGATCAAATGGTGAAAGAGGTAGGGAAAAAAGGATTGTCCAAATAGTTACTGACAATATAGCGGCATTCAAATTAGCTGGACAAATGTTGATGGAAAAGAGACAACATTTATACTGGGTTTCTTATTCTACTCATTATATTGACTTAATGTTAGAAGACATTTGCTCTGAACTGATGGTGGATGGAGTAGTCAATAGCGCTCGATTTATCACCACATTCATTTACGACCATAATAATATTTTGGATATCATGCACAAACATACTCATGGAAGAGAGTTACTTCATCTAAGAGCCACCGTGTTTGCATCTCATATCTCTCTAAATAGTTTAAGTCAACAAAAGAGCAACTTGATTCCAATGGTGGTATCAAAAGATTGGGAGAATCACATGTTGCGGCCTACGCCAACTAAGATCAGAGAGAAAGGTAAGAAAGTGGTTAATCTAATTCAGTCTAGACCATTCTGGAACGCAGTGTAGGTAGTGTTAAATGTTGTAGAGCCGCTTGTCCGTGTCTTGTGAGTTTGTGATGAAGAAAGAAGATCAGATATGAGATATTTATATGAGGCTGTAGACAGAGCCAATAACAACCCAACAACCTATGTGAAGTGGTGGGAGATAATAGACAAACATTGAGAATACATTTTATACCATGATCTTCATGCAGTTGGTAAGTAAGTAGCTTTGTGCATTTATTAATTTATATATATATATATTTATCAATTTATTATAAATAATAACTAACTTCAGCTTCTCTATTTAAGTTATCTTTTCAACTCTCAGTACATGTATAAAATTGATGGGAAGAAAGATAATTATGACAACACTTAAGAAGTGTTGATTAGGACTATAAATGTTATTAGGCGCATGCTTGAAGATGAAGACAAAGCGATAATGACATGCAAGAAAATACATAACGATAGACTCATGTTATACCACTTCCGGACAAATACTACTCAAAAAAATATAAAGATTTTAGATCTAGATTTGAAAATATTAATCAAATGTTCTACTTAAATTTTAATAGTAGTTTACACATTGTTAACATGTAAAACTTTATATCTACAACTGACTGGTAGCTAGATCATGAAAAAACATATGGATATGAAGATCTAGCCTATATAGCAATTCGAGTCCTAAGTCAAACAACCTCTGCATTAAGTTGTGAGAGAAACTGGAGTCCCTTTGGCTTGATTCACACTAAGTAAATGAATCGATTGAAGTCGACCCGTCTAGAAAAATTGGTGTTGCCATTAGAACATGAGGTTGAAGCAAAAAAATCTCAAGCTTATACGGAATCTTTAGAGGTACAAGAAGGAGAGAATTTTCAGACAAGACCGGAGAGCTCAAGTGCAGAAGAACCCACAACTTGGATGAGGTATTCAAGGAGCAACATCGACTAAATGCATAGGTTGATGCAATCACTTCAATTAAGCTTGAATTCAACCCAAATGATCGGAAATGGACGGAAGGTGAGTTAGATAGTGTACCACTACTTGATTTTCAACTTCCTCCTTCAAAACGTTAGAAAAAGAGTAAAAAGTAAGGAACAAGTAAAATGAATAGTGCTAGTGAAATTGACATTGTTGATCTAGACACTATCGAGGAGGAGGATGAAATACTAGAACTAAGTGATGAAGTACAATATCAAACTTCAAATGACTCGACATCAAAGACGAGCACTAAAAGAATAGGATTACACACATACTACTCAAGATGAATATCATGGTAGTAGAGCAAGGCAGAAAGAAAGTGAAATTCAATGATTCAGTAGATCAAAAAAGAAGGGAAAAGGAAAAACTCCTTAGTATGCAGAACTCATAAGAGAGAGAGAATATCAAGAGTAACTATCAGCATAAAACTCAAAAAACTACATCAACATAAAACTCAAAAAACTGAAATATATCAGCAAGAACATAAAAAACTGAAATATATCAGCATAAAACTCAAAAAACTACATCAAAAGAAAAACTCCAGAGATAAGATTAAAGAGATTTATCGCCTATGCCTAAGAATCAGCTGAAACTCCTAGTATAAACAGGCTCCACTGATATGAGAATCAAGCTGCACGTATGCATATATTCTCAGCATAAACCTTGCTTCCTTGAAATAAGGTATCATTTCTTTGCCGCCAAATACTCCAGCAAACAGCGTGCGGAAGGATGAGAAGTAGTTTGCTCCTAATAGTCTTCTTTCGATGTTGCCGACATAAAGATTTATAAGCAAGCCCACATTCCTCCAGACTTCTCTACTAACTGCACATTTGGTGAAAAGATGATCAACAGCTTCCTCTTCAATACCACAGAATGAAGTTCAATGAACAGAGAACATGAGTATCCGGTGCCCACTTCTTCCGATGTACTTTGGTGATAAGTCGTCTCTGAGACAACAACCACATGAAAGCTTTAACTTGGACCGGAGATTTGACTGTCCAACCTTCTCCGAATTTAGAATAATTTGTCATCTGCCCTATAATCATTTCATATGCTGATTTCCCGAAAACACCCCATTGTTCTTTCCCAAACTGCAGTGTCCCTCTGATCATGTACAACCTGTACCGCTGATAGCTGGTTCAATAAAGCAAGAAACTCTTCCAACTCTGTCTCCTTTAAACCACGTCTGAGGATGATATTCCAACATGTTCTGTCACCTTCTTGATAGCTCAACTCCCGAACTTTGGCCCATTTATTCACAGCTATGAAAAAGATAGAATGAGACCTATCTTTGTGTCATACCAAAACAGTGCATCCTGACCATCTCCTAACTTGATTCCCTTATCACCCATTTGGAAGAATTTACTATGCCTCTCCAAATGGGAGACATATTAACAAGGCTCCAATTGTGCAGATAGAATTTGCCACAAGAAACATAATATCTACCCCTTATTATTGTTTTCCACAAATGTTGATGATGAGATAACAATTCCCAGAACCACTTACCAACCAAAGCTTAATTTATTGAGCTTAAATTTTTCATACCCAGGCCTCCATATCTAATTGGTCTGCACACCCTGCTCCATGTCACTAAATTAATAGGCTTGTGATCACCCCTTGCTCCTCCCCACAGAAAACCCCGTCTAATCTTATCCAGTCTTCTAATAACTGATTTAGGCATAACAAACACAGACATAACATGTATTGGAATAGAAGACAAGGCAGAATTTATCAAAGTGATCCTGCCCCCCAAACTGGGGTGTCTGGCTTTCCACTTGGATAGTTTCCTCTTCAGCCTGAGAATGATTGGTTCCCATTCCCTTTTACATATAGCTTTGTAATGTAAAGGAAGACCCAAATATAAAATGGGCAGCTGTTCCACCTTGCAAGACATGATCTGAGCACAGTCCTGGATAACATTATCCTCCATGTTAATCCCCACCAAGGAACTTTTTTTCAAAGTTAATCTTTGGACCTGAAGTATACTCAAAATTCTTCAAGATAAAAACCATTCATCACCTCTGTCACACCTCCTTCCAAGAAGATGAGAGTATCATCTGCATACTGCAGATGTAATACTGAAATTGGGCCTCTGTGAAGACAAACCCCTTTAATCCAACCAGCTGCCTCAGCTCTCTGGCATAATTTGCTCAGGACATTTGCCACAAGGATGAAAAGAAAGGGCGAAAGTAGATCTCCTTGACGCAAACATCTTGAACTCTTAAAATAGCCATTGACATTGCCATTAATAATCATGGAAAATGAA
Source organism: Zantedeschia hybrid cultivar (assembly GCA_030544215.1). NCBI lineage: Eukaryota > Viridiplantae > Streptophyta > Magnoliopsida > Alismatales > Araceae > Zantedeschia > Zantedeschia hybrid cultivar. The sequence continues at coordinate 55,918,770 of JARZZO010000012.1, forward strand.
GCTGTGGTAATACAATTCTTCAAAATTTCAATCCATTCATCTGGGAATTCATGAAGCTTTAAAATATTCCAGAGACACTGCCACAACATTCTGTCATATGCCTTGTTAAAATCTATCTTAATCACCATTCCTTGCTTCTTGCTCTGCTTCATAGAAAACAGCACCTCATAAGCGATAAAAAAAGCATCAAACAACTTTCTTCTTGGCACAAAAGCATGTTGATAGACCTCAATTAACTTCCCTATTATTTTCCCCAGGCGAGTTGTCAGGACCTTAGTAAAGATCTTGTAAGACCCATTTAGCAAACTTATGGGCCTGAAGTCCTTCAATTCTACTACGTCTTCCCTTTTTGGTAGTAAGACAATGAAGGTCTGAATGACAAACTCCCCACGTTTCTTTCTAGAAAACCTGTCTTTGACAGCCTAAGCGGCATCTCCATTAAACAGCTCCCAGAAAAACTGATAGAAGAACATTGGATAACCTTCAGGCGAAAACAGCTACCTCAACTTCTGCATCAGTAATTGGTGCCTTCAACATGGAAATTTCTTCTTGACCTAGCCTTATACTATCCTGATACTGCCATAATGGATACCAACGCTGTTCAGGTTCAAACAAGGAGTGATAAAAATTGATGATTTCCCCTCAGATGACCCGTTCATCTTCAACCCAACTCCCATTAATCTGTAACGAAGCAATGAATTTCTTCCTGCGTCTTCCATTAGCTATCAAGCGGAAAAAAAAACTTGTATTGTTATCCCCCTGCTGAAGCCACTGTATTCTTGACCTTTGCCTCCACCTTATCTCCTCCTCAATTTTCCAATCAATAAATCTGATCTTCAATGCAGTCAATTTCGCCTTTTCATTTGCATTTAAGTCCCTCTGTTCCTCTATCATTTCCAGTTTATTGATCTCATCTAGAATGTCCTACTTAAGTTTAGATCGACTTTCCTTCCAAAAAACCACCCATTCTTTGATTGCTTTCTTCAAACTTCTGAGCTTGATGGCCAAGTTTCATACTGAATTGCTGTGGAGCTTCCTCCTTCCACTTATCTTCCACCAAAGTTTTAAACTGATCAACAGACAGCCATGTCCTTTCCAAGCGAAAAGGCTTGTTTTTAATAACAATCTGATCACATTGTACCAATAAAGTACAGTGATCAGAAACTATTCTAGATTGACCACTGAGACTTGAAAGAGGGACAACTTCTCCGATTGATCTTCTATGAAAATTCTGTCAATCCTAGACATAGAGGGCTACTCTCTGGAGTTACACCAGGTATATCTTCTATTCATAAGAGGCAACTCAATCAATCCTCTTTCATTTATCCAATTGTTAAACGCTTCCATACCTTTTGATATCCTTCCTCCTCTGTTTCTATCAGCTAGGCTCCTCACTTCATTGAAATCTCCTTCTATACACCAGGGAAAGTCAAATTTGACTCTACATTGAGAAGCTCCTCATACACCATAAGACTTTGGACATAATTGGTAGGGCATACTAGTTTCTGATTACTGGAAACAAGCTTCACTCTAACAGAAAATTCCGCAACCTCCAAAGTAGGCTGAACCATTTTTCTGGGTTCCAGACAATGACAATTCCTCCTGAAAGACCTTCTGCCCTACGAAAAGCAAAATCCACTGTTTTGAATCATGTCAACACTTGCAGTTGATGTAGATCAAACATCTCCATCTTGGTTTCCACAATATAAACAATCCAAACTTGGTATCTTCTTGTTAACTCTCTGACCACTAAATGTTTGTGTTTCCCATTCAATCCTCTGATATTCCAGAACAGCATCTTCATTGATTGCTATGAGCTCCCCTAAACTGCTTGGCTTTTAAGTGAGAAGTTCCTGGCTCCCTATCTCCAGAAACCTTCAAAAGACTCTGCAGTTCCCTTGTACCTCTTAGCTTCCTATTCTGCCCTGGCCCCCTTCCAAGCATGCTGCCAGAGTTTCCTGTATTGCCCCACTCTTTTCTGCACCTTAAAACCCAGCACCACTGTCCTTGCTATAAGTTCTGCGTCTGTCCAGCCCTCCAAGAAACTTGAATGGGTTCCCTCCTCCATCCTTTTTTGCTCTCTTTCCCCATCTTTGTCTTGCACAAAGAAGCGGACGAAGTTGCTCCTTTGGACGATTTGCAATTTGGGAAAGTGACAAGGGAGGACGGGAATAGGGGGAACCTGCATAGACGAAAATAGTGTACCCGACACAAACAAAGCAGATCGAGCTGCCGAATCTACCTCTGAATCGCCCTGGCACAGCTCCTCTTGAGTATCTCCATCTCCTTCTTTAGCCTGAGAACACTGATCATCACGGGAGAGATTGACGTCATCCTCGTCCCGAGCTTTGGAAGGTTCCGCAATGCTGATCGAACCTTCTGGAGAAGATCCTGGAGCATCCCTCCCCTTCGATCATCCTTTCCTTTTGAGCGCATGTAAACACTAATGGAGGGTTTCCTTCCCTTCTTCAAGCCTTTGCGCACCCCCTTGACGACTTGGGACGCCACCGCCTCGATCGCCAGCCTCCAGGCATCTTTAGAGACTGGCTCGAGTGGTTGGGATTTTAAAGCTGCAGATCTGGCCAGTTCATTCAAAGCAACATCTTGACTTGGTTTAGCCGAACCGGTATTAACTTGAACAGACCTGGCCTTGTCATGAACCATTTGAACCAACCCGGCCTTGTCATAAACTGGTTCACTGTGTTGAACCGTCATCTTCAAGCTCGCACCGGTCCCTGTTTCATCCCTGTTTAACCTATAAACCTTGTAGGCTTTGACAACGTTGCTGTAGGACCAATCCTTCTCTCTCAATTGATGAAGACGAGGGCCTTCTTCCACAATCTTCACCAGAAAAACCTATTTTGCCATCGAAGTTTTATGAAAGCTAGGGAGAGAAGTCCCCTGTTCTTTTTACAGGAGCACCTTCGCATACTTCAACTCCTCCCAATTTAATGTTCTTCGATCAATAGCTCTCAAACTACCAAAAGGGGCCGCTACAGCAACTTCTACATCCCAAAGAGACAATGGGATTCCGAACAATACACCAAACTAATTGATTCCTCAGGGTTTCAATGGTACCAACAACATGGGACCAATGCGACCAGCTAATCTCAATTCCATCCACCAAGGAATTCTTCAAAGCAACGAGATCTTGCAAAGCTACAACAGAAGAACTTCAAACCAGGAAGTGATCCCCCCCCCAAAAAAAAAACACCAAATTTTCCACGATGTTTTCTCAAGTCCCCCTTGTTTAGAAAAGATCGTAAATTCGAAGACGACAAGTGCCCCTGTTTTGCCTGCCCTGCCGTTGTCTCCCTCAAGAAACTCATGTTCTTTTGAAAACTTTGGCACCATGGAGAATCCACAGATCTGTTAACCACCTTACTCTCTCCTTCTTTCAGATCAAACCAAGCAGCCATACTTCACATCTCCAGAGTCGGTGTTGACCTCCGAGGACATGAAACTTTTCTATGGCCCAACCCGCCACAAGTCTTACAGACAATAGCATTTCGACTCTGGCTTGCCCTGTGACCCAAACCCAAACATCTCAAGCATCTACCCCAGTAAACATTGACACCCTTTCTCCCCCCCCCCCCCCCCCCCCCCCCCTGCCTCCATCCCAGAGAACATTGCGAAGACCAAGACCCCCATGGCAAGAAAAATCCCTCCCCTTCTCTTCCTTCAGGTCCACTGCAACTCTACCCTCTCCTCCTCTCCACCACTTCTTCCCACACCTCTCCCTCACTCTCCCCTGCAACCCTCTGCCCTTCACCATCCTCACACCACCTGACCACCGCCTTGCCTGCTTCCCTAGACTCCGCTGGAACACCCACCACACCAAAGCGCCGCCTCGCTCCACTCCGCTCCTCCTCACTCATTGCTCCCGAAACCGGCAACTGGTAAGAATCCCTATTGTTGCATTGAGTGCAGCGTACCATCCGATCCAAGATGTAGGACCCATGTGTCTCAGGTCACAGCCGACTCAAACATAATAATTGACAAACAATATTTTGGTGGCTTATAAACTATGTTTCCCTATTGTTCATGTTTCCCATTTTAAACGTGTAAATTTGAGGAATATGCATATCATAGTATATTTCCTTCACAATGAAGACATGGCCAACATGTTGCATGTAGTATTTGGGAAAGAAGGTGAGTTTAGCAATCAATACTGAGTACTATGACATTGTCGCTCACTTTTGTTTTTGGAGGATGAGGTAGTGTGGAGGGACTTCTCGAATTGCAGAATACTGGTCACACAAATACATATACACTATATATATACATATACATATATATATATACACACACACACACACACACACATATATATATATATATAGGCCATAGTTTCTCGGTTTTCTTTCTCTTGACTTTTTTTCTTCTTTTATATTTTACCTTTTTGGGGGTTTTGGGGGGGGGGGGGGGGGGTAACATCTCACCACCTATAATAGGAATCAAGACAGCATTGGTAGTGCAACAGGATCAAGAATATTCATGAGAAATCTCTACAAATTGAAACAGGGCAAACAAAGCAAGATTTCAGAGAATACAAACATCATAGGAACTTCAAAAATGGGGGCAACAGGTCTTCAACCTGGATAACAACTTTAAAAGCACGAGGCATATCTCAAATGGATAGAATTAGCATTACCTCTTGAGAGACGCGCACTGCTTCCGTTAGAACCTGAAAAGATAAACAAAATAGTTGTTTTACAATACTAAACAAAATCCCTAACATAAGAAGAAAGAAAATTCAAATAAATTTTGAGAGAGACAACAAAACTTACCTCCAATGCTTGCTCAGAATGCCCAAAACGAGAATGCATGATTCCTAAGCACAATAAAGCAGACTCATAGCTTCCTACTTCAATGCCAGACACAGAAGATTTAGCTGAGCCAGTAAAAACTCCTTCCATCCCTGCACTTTATGTAATGAATCCTAAATTTAGACGTCAGAATCAGTAATCCATCAGGAAAACATATTTCTATAGAGATTGGGCGTAACTGTTCAGAATAGGTGATAGCACAGGGGAGACCTATGCACAAAGTCAGTTAGAGAGATTATATAGAAATGTTCCTTTTGGTGCTATATAAAGTTGAAGCTCCATTGTTTTTGTAACTCTAAACTCTCTCCTAACATCTAGGATTACAGGATCAATCTGCATCCTCTGGAAAGTGGGGTAAAGGTTCACTGGATGAGCGTTGTAGAATGAGGATGGTCTAATAAAATAGAACATTGCAAATGACCAAACCCTACTTAGTCCAAGAATTGCATGTTAATAATGATGCAGCAGTGGCTAGGTAGCGGCCCGATGGTAGTCAAGCATTGGCTCGGCGGCAGTCCAGCGGCAGCTCAGGCTTCGATGGCTCTTCTTCATGCAGAGTGATTCCTACTCATCCTGTTCCTAATTTCTTGAAGGGTTTAGGTAGTTATTTATGAATTGATTGGGGAAGGTTTGGGGTTTTCATAAGTTATGGTGCATGAAGCTATGATTCTCATCTAGTCTTTCTTTATGCTACAAGCATTAAGAGTTCTTATTTTGATAATATTGCATGAAGGTATTGGATAAAGTAATCCATTAAAGCTGAAGCTAACAATTTAGGGTTATTAAACATATGCATGGTTTTTAAACTTACCTTCATGCCCTGTGAATTAAGAAGGCAGGTGTTAGATAAATATGCATGTAGAAATCATATGCATCACCTTGTAAAACCCTTAATTAGTTCTATAATTACATGTGAACTATGATTCATGATACGTAGCTTAAAGTAAAAACTAAAACATGATAGATGACAAAACCCTACTTAATCCAAAAAAATTGCATGTTAATAATGATACATACATTATGATTACATACACGTGATGCATAGATAATATATAATGCACAGATAATGTTATCTACTGCTATTAGACATAAATCTATGATTAAAGTGTGACTATAAGGTGCATGCTGTAGTTTATAAAAGCTACTATGTTGATGTGAATAACCTGGTTTACTATGACTATAAGGCCAGGCTTAGAATGAATTGGTGGAAGAAAAAGCTAACTGGTAAAGAATCTAAAGATACCACATGATCCCTCTTAGAGAAGTGTTCACAACAAGATACAAATGCAATGAAGATGTAAATTACTAGACTAACATGTTAGTTAACACCTACAAAGTATACTTAATCGAGCAAAGTGTACTTAATTCGAGTAGAGTCCTATCAAATTAAGGCCTTCATTACCATTATTATGTAGAACCATTACCTATACTTAATTCGAGTAAAGTCCTATCAAACTAAGGCCTTCTTTACCATTATTATGTAGAACCATTACTTCTGAGAATAGGACAGATTTTATGATGATATTAATGATAGAATATACATACTTCATGCTGAAATTTTTGTGTATGAATGACCCTAAGAACCTAATAGTCATTCTTGTTTATCCCATAACCTTTGGTTTATGGTTACATGACGCAACGTAAAAGATTTAATAATGAAATCATGCATGTCTAGGGTACAATTGAAAGTGATTATTATTTCTTACAAAAATGCCTGCTTTAAATTTTTTTGTCCTATTATGATTATAAATTCCAAAGCTGAAAAGATGACATAGTTGATGGTGATTATACAATGACTACACATGCCTAAAGACGTGATTAAGAAAATAAGATAATACGATGAAGATTATCTAGTTGATGATTAAAACAGTGATGGTTATAACTATAAAAAATCCTTAATAACTATGGATTAAGATTACAATTACATATATAGTTAAAGATTATGATTTTATGACATAGCCTTTTACAAAGATTAGAATTTCTCATATGATTACAATTACAATTACATAGAGAGTTAAAGATTATGATTTTATGACATAGCCTTTTACAAAGTTAGAATTTCTCATATGTTTTGCTATTAAATTATTATAATAAGTAACAACACTTCATTAGTGGGATGGGCCCACATGATCTATCCCTTGGAGATGGGGGGGGGGGGGACACCGTGTCAGCTCCTTAGGACAAGTGTCATAGTGGGGGTACGGAGTGTCGCTTTCTTGTGGGTTCTAAAGTATAGGCTTGAGAAGTGACCAACTACGCAGTAGGTGGAGACCCACTTGAATGCATCTGGGACTGAGATGATATAGTTGGATACTATGTACCCCAAGTTAGCCAATCAACCTACCTCTTCCACTAGAATATCCAGCTATGTAGTTTAGTGGCATGAGGTGACTAAGGCGACTAAGGAATCACCTTACCTCAAACATCTAGGCAATGGCCTGGGCATTTGAGGCGTTATTAAAAAAATCTAAAATGTCATATATATAAATATATTGTTAGATATGTCGAAAAAACAGATGCAAAAACCCAAGAAAATTACCTATTCATAACACAAATGTATCAAAAATATATGGAAAAACCCAAGAAAAACCAGTAAGTCTCCTAACAAGATTAAGTACAAAAGTAAAAAGAAGTTGTAGACTCTTGAGAGTGGTCTATGGATGGAGGCCATCAAGTAAAAGTGCTATAGGATGTCCGGATTTGGTACATCTCTCCTAGTACATCCACTAATATTTCTTCTCCTTGAAACGGCAATTTCAGCACACCGAATGTGGTGTTCTCTGCATTGACACTTGTAGTTGGACAAGGGATGTTGTGAAGGAAGGCTGCTGGAGGACAATCAATGTCTAACATGAGTGAAGTAGACGTGGGCGAGAGGAGAGATCAGCCAGTCTAGGAGGTGTGGATTCAAGTCTTGAGGAATTTTTTTTTTGAAAGACTGAAAACAGGAAGAAACCTTCTTAGTACAGTATCCCTATGGAGAAAGATGCCTGAATTAGGTGTCTGAAGAAGGGTCAATGCGCAAAAAACGGTTTGGGAACCGGAACTGGGTAGGGCCTGTTTCGATCCCAGTTCTAGTTCAGGTTTAGGCCCGGTTCAAGCCTGAACCAGTCATTCTCACTTATATAAAATAATTATATTATTGATATTAAGCATGAGATATAGGATAATAAATAAGAAATAACTATTAAAAATGTAAACAAGTTAAAAAATAAATTCAAAAAAATTGATTTTAAGCATGAGTTAAAAAATAGGATGATTTAACTTGAAACTGGGTGAACTGGATTGAAACCAGCCTGACCCAATCTGGTTCAGCCGGTTCCAAGGTTGAACCGGTCAATTTGATTATTTAATAAAAAGAATACAAATTAATTTTTTAAATAATCTTAAATTGAGCTAAAAGGGGTTAGAATCCTCCTGAACAAGGCTTAAACTGGGATAAACCCATCATTAATAAACTTAAAAACTTTGAACGGGCATAAAGATTGGCTTAAAATCAAGGTTTAAAAAATCAGTTTGGGAATCAGAACTCGACATGCCCAATTCCCATCCTGGTTCCAGTTCAGGCCAACTCAAGCCTGAACTGATCAATTCTCACCTATATAGAATAGTTACATTATTGATTTTAAGTATAATATAAGAATCAATAACACATGGGGGAGCACGACAGTGTGAACAAAGGAAAACAAGAGGAGGCATACGGGTATGCTCCAAGAGAACCAGGTCAGTTTGCACCAATCAACAGGCAACCATGTTTGTAAGACCCCACAAAGAAAAATTCAAGCGCATATCTATAAATTCTTAAAAACCATAAACACAATTAGTAAAAGTTTAGGGTTTAGTCAAAGACTACTTTTATAAGGTCTTAAATGAAATTATAAATGTATCTTTAAAAATTTGAAAAAGGCCCAGCATTGATTACTTTGTAAAAGAAATGGGGGCATATGTACAATTAATAAAAGATAAAACAGCTTAAACGTAAACTTGTTCATTTAAATTTAATAGGTTATTGGGCCTAAACCAAGGGGGCTTATTGGGCTGCTAGGGGACCCATTAATAGGTCTAATGGACCCTAAGGCCATGTTTAAGGGCCTAAATAAGCCGAAATTAAAGGCCCAACAAGGGGCCTGTTAACAGGGCCCAATGGGCCTGGTTTAATAGGCCTACAGTACCGCCCCCACTAAGGGGGGGCCTCCAAACCGCCCCAACAATACCCCCCCCCCCCCCCCACTGTATAAAGGGGGGTAAGGGGGCAGCAGCAGGAGGTAGGGGAAAAGAGAGAGAGAGAGAGAGAGAGAGAGAGAGAGAGAGAGAGGGAGGGAGGGAAAGAGCGAGAGAGAGAGGAGAAGGGGGGAAGAAGGAAAAGGGGAGGTGGCTCGGCAGCATGGATGGCAATACCGGTACCGGCCCAGTATCGGCCGATACTCTTTACAGGCATGGTACCGGTGCCGGCCGATACCGGTACGTACGGTGATACTCCCCTGATACTCCTATTTAGTTTTGCCTTTAGAGGGAGTTATAAAGTATGATAAAAATTTATGTTTTTAGGAAGAAGAATGATGATTGGATAATTTCTGTTTTAAGGGCAAATAAAAATAAAATAATAATTCATATTGAGTATGATGTAGCGTAATCAGACATGACATTTAAGGGAGAGTTTAAAATCATTAATGCACATGATATGGTATATGTACAATGGTTTGTTTAGCATATGTCCTTCCAAACATTATTATAAAGGTGTATGAAAGATAGACAACTTGCATGGAAAGGGAATGATTAAATTATGAATCAAAATTTGATACTAGAGAGCATGCATCATAACATGATTGAGATCATATTTGAGTTGAATGATTTAAAACTTGTGACATGTGACAAAGACGTGATTAGTTTCCTATTTTAGGAAATTTATGAAGAGGTTAAGGTTCGTAAGAACTGACTTTATTTTATTCGACTCTCCTTGTGCAATATATGCATATTTGCATGTTGTTTTAGCTGGTTTTCCATATAATTCATATAAAGTTTTACTAGGAAGTATGTTAAAATCTATATATGAAATGTAAAGATTCAACAAATCATGATAAACCCTATATGAATATAATTATACGAGTGCCACGATATAAGGATAAATGCAAAAGGAACTTATGATGATAATCCCGAGAAGGGAGACATGGTGAACAAGAATGTGAACATTGGAAGACATACTCCAGTGCACTTCCTAACAAAGAAGTGATTTATGAAAATAACATGATGATTTATGAAGAAAAAGACTTGACATATGTTTTAGCTATATTATACCATGGACATATATGTATATGTTATAGAACAATCTCATAGCTATGATGGTTCCAATGAGAGAAATAAAGACTATGAAATGGAATGAGGCGTAGAAACCTCCATGATGATAAAAATGAAATATGATTATAATGATGAATGTGGAATTGAGGAAGCCTCAATAATGGAAATGAGTTCTTATGAATTGTATGATCGGTGTTTTCTACGATAATTTGTCTTTCTTTCTATATAGAAAAGAAATGACATCATGACTAGCGGGACGACATCACGCCTCCCAAGGATAAGGTGGCATACGAAAAGCTCTGCAATTGATGTGTGCCGAGACACGGAACATCCCTTCTTTGATTACAGTTCCAGAATCCAGATTCGAGATCTCGCCTGGGCAGGAGACAGAGTTCTTACTTAAGTGCACTCATAGGCTGGGGCATGGGCGCTGTAATAGGGTTGTGAGGGGTAAACTGCAGACCCAGCCTAGCCCTTTCCAACCTCACCCGATAAGTTTCCGAAGACTTATCGGGTTGGGTAGGCTAAGGTGGGAGGTCTATTAGGACCTGCTTACCATTACGACTGTTAGTTCATGGTTATCCATGTCACTTCTGGTCGAAAGGATGAGTTGTCCTACGAACTTACGACTTATGAACGATTAATGAACTTTATGACTGATTGGGTTATGACTATGAGTAATACGACCAATCAGGTGAAAGATTAACGAATGAACGACTCAATCCTGAGACCTTATGATAATGACTGACAGTAAGTATCTCTTTATTTTCTATGCTAGTATAAAATATCACTTAAAGGAAGGAACATATGAAAATGTGTGACAATTATTATTCTGTTAAACATTTTTCATTCTAGATTCACGTTGTTTTATGATGCATGCATTCCATATTAGTTTAATGCATCATTCTATCAAAGTTTCGTACATTTATGAGCATATTATTAGGTATAGTTCGAAAATTAGTGATAGAAGAATAAAATCTGTAAATTGGCATAGAACAACTTATGAAGTTTAGCCTTAGAATTTTATTATATTTAGTGTTTCATTTCCAACTGTTACCTGTGTCTGCTGACAAGATAAGAAACTGCATATTATGCACATCTAGAAGAGAGAAAATATATTGGCATATGTGTGTGTGTGAAAGTGGGATATCATTAGGGATGTAAATGATCCCTACTGAGAACTTAATTTATGGGTTCTCACAAAAGTTATTTAACATATTTTTCAGAGACCCACAATGGATGACGGAGAAAAGGAAAGATAGCTCTAGTTCATAAAAAAGAAAAATTTCTAGGTATGGCCAGCTGTTTTATTTATTTGGGATATGTTACTGATATTTCTGTTGTATGATGGACACGATCTACATGTTGTTCCTTTACATTTATGTTTCTTATTGTTTTGTTTTTTGTTCTTGTGCATCTACCGAAGATCTGTAAAAGTTGGGCCATTACAATGTTCTTCTACAAGCAGAAAGGAGATTGGAAAATCGCCCTCTGCTCCAGCAAATGTTGGTTCGTTCAATGTTGAACAAAGCAGAAGTCGTCATCCGTCATTCCATGGAGGCCTACTGTTTACAGCAACCAATGTTTATGATGTCTAGGGAAGGGGCATCACGCCTCCACTTGTCGCAACACTATTGTATGTTGGTGATGTAAAGCTCTTGGCCATAGCAGGCGGATGTGTAGTGATGGTCATGCATCACAGTCTAAAAATGACAAACTTCCAAAGGATAATGCTGAGAAATGTGGGAGAACGTGGCTAATAAGACATTTGCAGCCGAGGCACCGTGGTTTCTGACTTTCGATAAAAATCTCCAGCTGCTAGCAAACTGCTCACTGGGTGTTCTTCTCAGAGGATTGATTGATAAACACGAGATCACTAGGGCACTGCAGCATCGTTGGCCGTCTGCACAAGCATGGAAGATTGGGGTCCTTGATACCAGACGAGTCATTGTATTTTTACCAATGAAATCAGCCAGTACAAAGCATGGATGGCAGTACCGGCCGGTACGTACCGGTATCGGCCAGCACCGGTACCGTGGGTACCGACCGGTACCGGGCCGGTACCGGACTGGTTTTGGGCCGGTACCGACCGGTACCGGGCCGATACCGGCCGGTACCGGACCGGTACGTACCGGTACCCACCGATACCGGTACCGGTACCGGTACTGCCATCCTTGGTACAAAGCTCTTAACCAAGTTTATTTTAATCTCTCAAATTCCTGTATTCAATGGGAGGCATATATGTGCAGTTTAGGAACAAGTACTATAGCTGAAGGTAGTCGCATTTGGTGCAGACTTTATAGCAATCCTTTTGTGGAGACATTTAATTGTACTCTTGAAGCTTTTGGAAAACTAAATGAAGTTGGCAAAGAAACAGCATCTTGGGATCAACTGGAATTTGCTCGAGTGTTAGTGGTTGTCAACCAAGTTTCAGAGATCCAATCACAGTCAAATTGAGGTGAAGTTATTCTGATTATTTGATCAAAATGAAGCCTGAGAATCAAATTTCTTTTAACACTCTGGACTGGACATATACAGAAGTCATGCAGTCATACAAGAATTACATAGTCCTTCGGGACAGTGTTTCAGCAAATAGACTTGTTCAAACAGAGTCTCCCAAATCAATCTCAACTCAAGCACCAGCAAACAAGAAACCTGAGTAGGCTGGCAGCAAATCAACTCAGTTAGATGCAGTTGACAATAACTCCCCTGAATAGGAGATGAAATTGCTGCTGGCTAATGAGAAAAAAAGGGAGGAATATGTTGCTTCCGCCGATGTAGCCTGGGCAGCAGCCATCTCTCAGCTGGCATCCCATATCGTGGAAGGCCTTCAAGCCCAGAAATCGTGTAAGAGAAGAAAGCATCCATTCCAAGTATTCCAAAGGAAGGGGGAAGATACTCTATGAAGCTCCCGTGCATCCGTGCCAGGTGCAATTGAAGCAGCTACAGAAAATAGAGATTCGTTACTTGTGCGCAATCAAGACATCTATGAGTAGGCTCTTCCATCCAACATCACAGTTCTAACCAGGGAAGAAAGCTACTAAGGGAAAGTATATGGAGAGAAGGCAGGAAGTGTCAAGTGATTCTTCCGCAACAACCTAAGGTAATGCTTTACTTGGACGTAAACAGAATCTCTAGGAGGCTGTAGTTTTGGCAGAAGACCTGCAATTATCAAGAGACAAATAAGAAGGTTGCGACCTCAAATTCATTTTTTCTTTCAGATTGGAGCTATGAGGACATAATTCAGGAGTCGATTTTGGGGTTGCAAGTTGTTGAACATATTTTCTACATCACAATGCATTAAATATATGTATCTAGTGCATATAAATAAACCAAGAAGACCTATCTTGGTATAGGCCTTACACAAAGCCCAAGGTGGGGCCTTTCCCACTTGCCAATTGAGACTACAAAGGGCAGCAGCACACAGGCAATACCAGTAGCAGTCAATGAACCAACAACAACAACATCGAAAACAAAGCAACAACAAGCAAGAGAAGCAGCCAGCAGCACCAATAGCTGCACCTGACAGCAGCAGCAGCAGCCATAGAGGCTGCAGTCTCCTGTTCCAGACAGAATAGGGGGTCCACAGGAGAGAGAAGGCCAACAAGAGACAAAGAGGGCCAACAGGACAGAAAGAAATCCAAGGGGGAGAGAGAGAAAATACCCAATGGATGAATATTTAGGCCAAAAAAAAGAGAGAAGAGAGAGGGTTAGAAAGAAAAGGAAAGGAAAGAAGAGAAGGAGAAAGCTGGTGGGGGATTCTGCCCCCCCCCCCCCCCCCCAAACTAGTTGGTCACCTTTTCCCATGGGGAAGAGGAAAAACCCCCACCGGATGGCAAGGGGGTATTTTTGGGAATAAAAATAAACAAAAAAAGAAAGAAAGGAAAAGGGGAGGAGAGAGAGAGAGGGAAGAGAGTGTGTGTGTTCCGGTGGGGAGGTACCACCGGAACCCAACCCGCCCCCCCCTAGCAATCCCCTCTTCCTGTCCGGAAGAGGGATACCCCCCACCGGATGGTGGAGGACCAATTTTGTCAATAAAAATCTCTCTCTCTCTCATTTATTCCTCTCTCTCCTAACAAAAAAAAAATTCAAAAATGGAGGGAAGAGCCATCCGATGGGCAGAACCACCAGACCAATTCACCCCCCATAGGATGCATTCAACCCTTATAAATACCCCCCAAGGGGTTGCTGCAAAAAAGGACTCTTTTGGAGACAACTTTGTGCCACCACTTGGTTAGAAGAATTCCAAACCTTGAAGGCAAGCTCCAAGCTCATGTATTCTTGAGCTTGATGATTTTTTATTAGCTTTAGGAAGATTCTCATGCATTCTTGAGTTGTCTTTTAAGTTTTGTATGCAAGCTCATATATTCTTGAGCTTTGCGGAATTCATTGCATGCAACCACATGTATTCTTGAGCTTTACAAATTTATGTAATGACTCATGTATTCTTGAGTCTTATATCCTATAACATTGATTGTGGTTAATGTGCCCCATTAATCATATTGGGTATTGTCTAATTAATCTGATCCTTAATGGGTCATATTGGATTTTGTTGTGCCTTGTCAAACTTTGTCTAATCAAAGTGGACCTTTAATAGATCATATGGACCTTGTTTAATTAATATTGGTTCTTGGTCTAAAGTGGATCTACTAATACCCACTAAGATAAAAGATACTTAATGGGCCATTGGTATGGTTCACTAGGATTCATTAAGAAACAATACTTAAAAGACACTTATTGAATCTAGTGGACCACACTTTTCTTAATGGATCCTAAGTAGATGTACTAATGCCCGTTAAGTTAAAGGATACTTAATGGGTTATTGGTATGGTTCATTAGGGTTTATTAAGAAATAAGGATTTAAAAGACACTGGTGTTTTGCTGCCAGGTGGAGATCGTGTGCATCTTGAAGACCAAGATGGACTCCTTTGATCTTCCTAAAGTCAAGGTAATCACGGGGACTAATTCAGCAGAGTTCCTGTTCAGACGAGCAGAAGGTTAATCTGGTGGCATTCTTATTGTCTGGGATACAAATAAGTGGAATGGTCAGTTGATGGAGGTAGGGGAGCATTCTGTGTCAGTTTTGTTCAAGGCTGTACCAATGGGGCAGCATGGTTGTTTTCTGGGGTTTATAGTCCTAATAAGTATATGGAGAGAAAGAAGGTTACAACAAGTTGTCACAGTGCAGAAGTAAATTTGACTTTCCATGGTGCATGGGGGTGGTTTTAATTAGATCAGGGAACCTTCAGAAAGGAATGAAGGTGGTAGGGTGACAAAGGGGATGAAACAATTCAACAAAAGGATTGATGATAGGGGTCTGACTGAATTGCCTTTAAGGAGCAGAAATTTCACCTGGTGTAATTCCAGTGATCACCCCTCAATGTCAAGGATTGAGTGTTATAGATGATAGTTGGGAGGCGCCGTTTCCCCTCTTGAAACTGTGTGATCAGCCTGGGATAGTCTCCAATCATTGTGCTTTGATTGTCAACTGTAATCAGATGCGGTTAAAGAACAGACCTTTTCAGCTGGAGAAATGTTCGTTGTCAAATGAGAACTTTAAGCTATTGGTTAGTTCGATATAGCATCAGCATATATCACAACAATATGATATGAGATTGTTGGCATTTAAACTCAGACTTTTGAAAAAGGCAATTAAAGGTTGGAAAGTAGGTTGGAAAGAAGAATGGAAAAAGGTAAAGAAGGATCTTCTTGATGGTATTAAAAAATTGGAATTGTTAGAAGAAACAGAAGGTATTGTTTCCTCAGGAAAAAAACACAGCATGCTACTCTAAAAATCTGATTTTTGAATGGAATATAGAGGAGATTAAATGGAAGCAAAGGTCCAGAATTCAGTGGTTGCAGGAAGGAGACAATAACAAAGATTTTTTTTTCATATGATGGCCAATGGGAGACGTAGAAGAAATGCTATTACATCTCTTAAATTAATGGAACCTGGACAGATGATGAAGGAGTAATTGCAGGGAAATTATTGTTTTTTATTCTAATTTGTTTGCAGCAGAACATAGATGGTATCCAAAATGGCAAGATCATGAGGCACTCAAGCTGACTTTGGAAGAACAGTTTTTGCTTAATTCACAAATCACAGATGAAGAAATCACAACGGTAGTTTATAGTTTAGGGGGAGATAAGGCGCCAGGGACAGATGGGTTTCCACTGTTCCTTTTGGTAAAAGAGGATGTTAGCCAGGCAGTGAAAGGATGGTTTGCTAGGAGGAAGGGTGGGGAGCCTGTTAATCAAACTTTTATTGTGTTGCTACCAAAAAAGGAGAGTGCTGCAGAATTGAAGGATGTCAGACTGATCAGTTAGTTAAGTGAGTCTTATAAGATTTTTACAAAAGTTCTGGCAACTCAACTGGGGAAGGTGATAGGGAAGCAGATAGAAGGATATCAGCATGATTTTGTGCCAGGCAGGAAGCGGTTTGATGCATTTTTTATTGCTCACGAAGTTCTGCTTTCAATGAGACAAGGAAAGAAACAGGGGCCCGCTTATTAAGTCACATTTTAACAAAGCTTACTACAGGGTGTCTTGGCAGTGTTTATGGAATGTTATGCTAATTCACGAGTTACCATAACAATGGATTGAAGTTTTGAAGAACTGTCTTATAACTGTTTCTTTTTCTATGATTATAAATGGACGTGTTGTTGGTCATTTTAAGAGCTCTAGAGGTCTCAGACAGGGAGATCCCTATCTCCTTATTTATTTATCTTGGTAGCCAATGTTCTTAGCAGGTTATGTCAGAAAGCAAAAGTGGCAGGGTGGATTAAAGGGGTTACAATTCTTAGAATGCCCATAACTGTTTCACATATGCAGTATGCAGATCATATGCTGATCTTCATGGAAGGTGAGGTTGAACAAGTGAAGAATCTTCTCTTTGTTTTGAGAATTTTGAGTATACATCAGGGCTGAAGATTAATTTTGATAAAAGTTCTATTGTGGGAATCAATATGGAGGAAACTATCTTCTCAGAATGTGTTCAGATATTACAATGAAAGATGGACGAATTGCCTATAGTATACCTGGGGTTACCTCTTCATTTTAAAGCCAACAAAAAGGGAGATTGGGAGTTGCTGGTGTCCCAAATGCAAAAGAACTTGTCCACTTGGAAGGCATGGCATCCGAGATTAGGAGGTAGAGTTACACTGGTGAATTCAGTTTTGTGTTCCATTCCATACACTACATGTCATTTTTTGTAATGCCAAAGGCAGTTGTAAGGGACTTGGATCAGATAAGAAGGAATTTTCTATGGGGAAGTAACAATGAAAACTCAAAAGGCATTCCTTTGGTTAGATGGAGTAAAGTGTGCCAACCAACAAGAAAGGGCGGTTTGGGAGTTAAGAATCTTGTATCAATGAATTTTGCTTTGCTGGGGAAGTGGTTTTGGGGTATGCTGTCGCAAGATCTGCAGTTGTGGAAGAAGATTATGAGAGCTAGATATCATTGGACCTACGGGAAATTATATTTGCAGAGCAGAAGTCAAGTTATATCCCCTATTTGGAAGGGAATCCTACAAGCATCAAAGTGGGTGATCAAATGTACAAGGGTTCGTATAGGTGATGGTCGTGATACCCTTTTTTAGTATGACAGATGGGCTGGAGATGTAATTCTCAAAGACAGATTCCATTCTATTTTCCAGCTAGCTGAACACAAATGGACTACTGTTAGTAATTATACACCGAGGAAGGGACACTACAGTGGATATCACTATGAATTCCTTGCACTCATAGAATTACTGAATGAGGTTCAGATTTCTGACAATCAGAGTGACGAAGTTTTATGGGATAAGAATAACAGAATACTCTCAATAAAATTCTCTGTATACTTTGATGGAAGGGGAACTCCCTTCTTTTCTTCTTATAATGAAGTATGGAAAGTTAAGTCCCCTTTGAAAGTCAAAGCTTTTATGTGGCTGCTCTTACAGAAGAGGCTTGTTACGAAGGTCTATAGGCAGAAATGGGCAAATCGTACAGATCTGATGTGTTCCTTCTGTAGTTTGAATGCTGAGGATGAGGATCACCTGTTCCTTCAATGTGCAATCAGTAAGGAGTTGTGGAGAATTGTTGCTGCCCTTGTGAATATTCAGCTTAACTTCCAGAATATTAAAGAAATGTGGGAATTCTTCAAAGCGTGAAGGTTGTCAATTGGTCATAGGCCTGAAAAGAAAGTCCTTATTCTTCCGCATGGAATCTGCTGGAGTACCTAGAGGCAGAGGAATGAATGTTTATTTCAAGGGAGCAAGGTCTACATTCGAGAAGATTTATATTCAACCAGCATCTTTTCTTTACCATTGGAGTAGGTTCATACTTGGAATGTCACTTGATATTTGGGCAAGTGTGATAAGGTTCTTATAATTGGCTGGAGTATGTTTTTATTTCTGTTTTTCTTTTTTTGGTAGTTAAGAGGAATCTCTCCTCTTCTACACCGGATGTACTGCCTATATTTATCTTAACAAAATTAGTGGTGCATACCATAATTTCTTTCAAAAAAAAAGGATTTAAAGGACACTTTTTGATCGAGTGAGTCGTACTATTAAATGATCATGCTCTCAAATCAATGATTGTTTTGAAACCTCAAAAAGGTACATACCTTTAAAGAGTACCCTTTAAGGATTTCAAAAAGAACTTAGGGTCCATTTGGTTGCACGTAAAACATAATCGGATGGAAAAGGTTTTTCTAGGGACATCAATTTACGCGGAAAATGAAAACATAATCGATCATTCGGCACTTCTGAAAATATTTTCTTGAAAATCTTCTCCTTCGTTTGTTTGCACGTAAAATAATTTCATATATTTATTTGCTTATAAAAGAATTTTCGCATTGCAAAATTTTTAACATAGATATAACAGAGCCGAAGGACTCTTTTTATATTTTTCTAAACTGAGAGAATACTCCAACTTGACATTTAATTGGACAATTCAAATAAAAAATGCTATATCTTCACATGATCAAAATTCAAACCGCAATATTAAAGGGTATTTTTTCTTTCTTTTTATTTTTCAGCTTGGGGTACGTTTGGTCTGGTTCTATGTAAAATTATAATTTATAAGGGTATAAATATAAGTAATTCTAAAGGGAGAAAATTATAATTATGGGTATAAATATAAGTAATTCTAAAGGGAGAATAACTTACTGCACCCTTAGGGCTTATTACGTCGCCTGATAGTTCAGCCAAACTAAAAAAAAAACTTGTTTGATTTTTTTTTGAAGCCCCCAACATGCCTTACATGTCCATCCAACATGTCTTACATGTCCACATAATTGGATTTTCTATCGGACATCCTAAAAAATAATAAAAATTCAAAAACCAAGGCTCCATAAACAATAATTTGCTATGCATTGGGGAATGGTATTTTAATTTTCATAAAATTGTTTTGAAGGCTTCTTACATGACCTACATGGTCATATAATTCGATTTTCGATCGGACATCTAAAAAAACGATGAAAATTCACAAACTAAACCCCAATGGACAGTAGTATACTATTCATTAGGGCTCAATTTTTTATTTTTTCATATTTTTTGTAAAAGCCCCTAACAAGTCCTACATGCCTATCTAATTTGATTTTAGATCGAACATCCCAAAAAAGATGAAAATTTAAAAACCTAGCCCTAGTGAACAGTAATGTGGCACTCATGGAGCTAAGGTTTTTGAATTTTCATGTTTTTTTCTGAGTTGCCCTATGAAAAATCTAACTATATGAGGATGCAGGCAATGTTGGAGGTTGTTGTGTTGATGCATTAAGTAATTCTCTTCCTAAGGTAAGAGGCGAACAGATGCATAATCAGTTATATCTGTTGCACTGCATGGGGTGCAGTCATGGATGGCAATACCGGTATCGGAGAGTACCGATATCGATACGTATCGATCGGTAGACTCGGTACCAGCCCAATATCGGCCGGCATCGGCCGATACCCATTTACATGTATCGTATTAGACCAGGCCGATACCGATATGTATCGGTATCGGCCGATACTACCAACCATGGGTGCAATTCAAACTTTTTATTTTTTATTTTTTGAAAAAAAATTATAGTAGGCCCCATCATGCCGACATGCTTGTACAATCCGATCTTTAATCAGACAATCTAAAAAAAATAAAAAATAAAAATAAAAAACCGAGTCAATGAATAGTGATAATTTTTTATTTTTTAGATTTTTTGAGTCATCTGATCAAAGCTCGGGTTGTACGGACATGTCGAACATGATGTGGTCCATCATAAAAAATAAAAAAAATGTTGACATCAGACGGCTCCATACTTGGTGCAGCAAGTCACACTCCATGCTAAATAAGAAGGAATTCATGTATGGTTGTTAGCTGGGAAAATGGTTTACAGAGACATTTTGAGGATGCTAAAATCGGGATTTGTCGTGTTGCAAGGAGTCAACTTTACGTTGACTTTCAGTTTTACATGCTACCAAATAAATCTAGGTGATGAACTTTTCCTGAAAATCTCATCAGGGAAGAGTTTTTCCCTGCAACCAAACGGACCCTTAATAGATTTATCATGCGATTCAAAACAATCAAACTTAATCATTAATGTGCACCCCTTAAAGAGCCTAAAAGGACACAAATACATTATGCCATGGTTCCCTTTCAGTGATACATCAAAACTTAAAAATCTTAAACTTGTTGTGGTCCAATTGATTAATTCAATTCATGTTTTGCATTACATTAGTGTGCGGTTTTGTTTAAAGGATATCACCCAATGACAGTTAATCAAGGGTTGTCGATCACTTGATCGACGTAATTAACACTAACCAAGGTCAGTAAGGAGACGTCAAAATTGGTGGATCCACACGCTTGATCCAACACTCTAGATCATTTAAGGACTTAACACCAAGTTCTTAAGATCTACCGAAACAAACCAAATAAAATTAAAAAATAAAATTGAAGTGTGAGGGCTCGATCTCCCTCATGTCTCCCACACAAGTAAGCCAAGGGCAAGCAGGGCAGTTACGGAAGCTTTAGGAGGATTCAGAAAATAAGATCCATAACTCCAAAAATACCATAAAGGGGAGGAGAGAGTTACGAAGTTTAATAAAGGGCACCACAGAGAAGATCAGCAATAAAGACAGTGTCAAGGCACTCCACCTGTTTTGGGGCACTTCCACGAATTGAAGATTGTTAGGAGTCGGCTTAAGAACAGTGGAGTCGAGATTTTACTTCAACCTGACTAACATTTTACTTTTGTAACAAAGTTGTATTAGTTGTTTCTCCTTTTTTCACTTTGCAGTTGTCTATGTAGTGTGATGGTCGAGGAACCTCACCTCACCATTTGATTGTCCTACCTCTGTTTATAATCCACATCTTGTTTCAAAAAATATATAAGATAGTAAATGATAAATAACTCCTAAAAATTTTAAAAAGTTAAAAATATATATTCAAAAAATTGATTTTAAGCCAATCTTTAGGCTGGTTCAAAGTTTTTAAGTTTATGAATGACCGGTTTAGACCAGTTTAAGGCTGGTTCAGGAGGGTTCAAACCCTTTTTAGGCCAATTTAAGATTATTTAAAAAGTAATTTGTATTATTTATTATTAAATTATCAAAACCAGCCGGTTCAACCTTGGAACTGGCAGAACCGGACAGGGTTAGGCTGGTTCCATTCCTTTTCAACCCAGAAGTTCTTTAAACCATCGTGAAATTCCATTAGGATGAGATCAAATGTATACTATGCAAAGGATTTGGTCACAAGACATGAACTTGTCCTAAGTCTCCTAACAAAAGCTATCAGAAGAAAGAAGTGGATTCACTGGAGTCAAAGGATGTGGTTCACCATGAAAAGGTAGGATTCGTACAGGGTAATAGACTCTTACTTGGAATTGTTTAAGTCCCTTGGTCGTTGAAGGTTGTGGAGGCTAGATGCAAAATGGAGTGTGTTGTGATGCTGTTGATGAAGGCTCCAGAGATCATCAATTAGAGGAAGTATATCGAAGAGGCATTGGCCTCTTGCGAAGTGGTGGTGGGTTTGTGAGCTTGACCCACACTCCTTTTTAGTGAAAGTTGATTCTTCTGATTGGAGAGAGGAGATATGCTCAGTGGAAGTCATAGAGATGGAACATATCATTATACATTTCTCACCTTGGAAGGTGGAAGATGGTACTATAACTGCTTGTGACGGATTCAGGCTTTGGTGCAGAATTAAAGGAGCCCTGCTTCATCCGTGGAATGCAGGCACTTTCATTCTATCATCTCAAAGTTTGGAATTCTAAGGATAATTGATGTGAGGACCTTAAAAGGGGAGTGTTTGAGCTTTTTGCCCCGGGTGTCAGTTGAAGTTGTCAATGTAGAGGAGGTTCCGGAGAAGCTTAAAATCATGGTGGGTGGTAGAGCTTTTATGGGTCCTGATCAAGAAGGAAGAAGCTGAAGCACCTAAGTCTCTTCTAAAATATCCTTCTTCCAATGTTCAACGGACATGGGCAGAGGTGGTCTCAGAATACAAATGGTATTGTCAAGCCAAGGATGTGAAGCTGGAGAAGCATGATGGAAGCTTGCAGAGCAACAGGGGAACTGAGCGGATAAGATCCCGAATCACTGAGTCAACGGACTCACCCATCCAAACACACTAAGTGAAGATGAGTCAGGAGATTGAAGGTTGTCAGTATGCAGGAGTTTACCTGATTGTGTTATGCCAGTCCCATGGGAGATGGGTATTCCTAGCATCTTGGGCATTGGTCCCAGGCGATCACCAGATGGCGGAACACATGCTTGTGTCTGTGAGGGTGGTTCTGTCTTTAAGCACAGTGGTTGGGCTGATTTCAGGTGATCCCAAGGTTAAGTTGTATTGAGCAACTGAGAGGGAGGTTGTTCAGATGTCAGGTCAGGAGGATAAATAGTGCCCGCCCGCCCGGTTTGCAACCCCAGCTGTTTAAATTCTAACTAGATTCCATCCAATATTTTTGGAATAGATCCTGACTTGAATTTAATTTTAGACCAGCTGTTGCTTGATCCGAACTGGTCTATCTCTTCAATCAAGGGCCTGGTCAGAAACAAGAGAGGAGCTGTTTTTAAGCTAGATTTTGAAAGGGAGTTAGCTGGCATTGCATTAGTAAAGCTTTTGGACTCATGGGATTTACAATGTTGGATTGGTTGGTTAATGAGATGTATTGCTTCCCCTCGATTTCCATTCTTGCTAATGGAGAACCATGTGGGTACTTCAGCAATTCAAGGCGATTGAAGTAGGGTGATCCTATTTCTCCACTTAGCTTTCTCCTTCTGGAGCAGATCTTGAGTTCACTATTGGATAGAGCAGCTAAGCAAGGTTTAGTTGATGTTTTTCATATCAGGAGGAGCATAATACAATTAGCTCAACTTCAGTTCACGGATGACACCTTACTGTTCATCTCTGGACATGATAACATGATAAAAATATATCAAGAAATGGCCTTGGGTAGTGGAAGCTACCGCAGGGCTTAAATTCAACCTTGAGAAATCAGAAGTGAAGGGTATTAATATGATGTAGGGCTCTATGGCAAACATTGCAAGAAGAATAGGTTACAGTTGGTCATCCCTATTAAATATTTGAGACTGCCCTTGAGTGCAAAAGCTATTAAGTTGAGGGATTGGGAGGGGCTCCTTAGAAAGTTTAAAAATGGAGGAGTGGAAAGCGAAGCTTCTTCCAGCAGGAGGCAGATGGGTTCTTTCCAAAACTGTGCTCTCTACTCTGGCTAACTTACTATCTTTCCATTTTCAAAATCCCAAGACTGTTAGAGAGAATTATTGAAGCTGCTAGAAGTTTATTTTCTGGGCAGGGGGGAGGAGGAAGAGGAGAGGAGTCCATTTGATTAAAAGGGATAGTGTGTGTAGAAGGAGCAATAAGGAGCTAGGTTATGTAAAATTGAATTTTTTAACAAACCAACGATGGCTAAATGGGTGTGGAGGCTGGGCGAGGGGACAGAATCTTTGTGGACAAAGATTGTAAAGGAAAAGTATTTTAGGGACTCCAGCAGATGGTGTCTTAACCCACCTAGTATTTCTAATTTATCATCTACTTGGGAACATATTGTCAACATGGTGGATCTACTGCCATTTTCAACTTCTTATCAAGTGGGGAATGGTGAATATATTAGATTTAGGAAGATAAGTGGAGTTCAGACATGTCTTTTGCTAATCAGTTCAGGAACTTATATCAATTTATGTCTGGAAAAGGGGTGCCAGTGGCTCGAGTTCTGGCAGATGATCATGCTGGACAATGGGTTTTGATGCTTCAAAGCGATCCTACAGATACAGAAATATAGATAGAAGAATATGGAGATAGAATAGGAATGGGATATTTCAGTTGGTTCTCTTGTGACATCGATTGATGATGGAGGGTGCAGAGTTTGGTGGAAAATTTTAGTGCAGTCCAAATTTTTTACCTAATGGTTTCCTCTGTGTTATTATCTTGATAGCACAGAGAAGTCCTTTTTCTGTGTATTTTTGCCTTGTAAGGGGGTTAATGCTTGACATTATGTGTATGTTTTTAAATTTTGTTTTTGAACCAGTGGTTCACTTTGCCCATTGAGAGGTGTGTGATATCATCAACTTTGTATTTCTGTTTTTTTTTTCATTGACATGAAATCTGACATGTCACCTTAAAAAAAAAAACAAAAACAAGAACAAAAAAAAAGTCCCCCTATTCTTCCTTTCTCCCACGGAAGTTAAGAATGCGCACACACACACACAACACAGGGGGAGAAAAGAAAGAGATAGAGGGACTGGGAGAAAGAACACAGACAGAGAAGGGGGAGGGAATACGAGATAGAGGAAGAGAGGAAGGGAAAGAAGAAAGAGAACATAGAAAGAGACAATCTATCTCTCTTTTTTTTCCTTTTTTTTGGGTGGTGGGGGGGTTGACATACCTTGTCAAGGGAGATGTGCCGGCTCAGAGAAGACATGCCGGTTGGAGATGACATGCTAACTTGGGGAACCGTGTGGGAAGACTGTACAGTCGCTGGTGTCGAGGAAGACCACATGTTTTTGCTGAAGGTGGGGAAAAGATTGTGCGCTGTCACTGGAGATGCAGGACCTCTCCTTTGCTGACATGGGCCGCAAAATCCCACCCTCACCGAACCCTAGCCATCTTCCGATTAGGGAGAATCCCCGAGGATTCGAGCAGAGATTCATATATGATTGTAATGGGCCAAGTTGCGAGTTTGGTTGGGACGTGAAGTGGGCCGAGCCAGGGGAAGGCACGATGAGCAGCAGGAGCACTATGAGGTGATTGCCTTGGTGGCTGCAGCATTCCTACAATCACCTAGCCACTGAAGCGCCTTTGATAACATAGGTATATAGAGTCTCCTTGGGATGTTCAACTGGTAGCTGACGGATCAAGCCAATGTCAGAGAAGACTGTGCACAGTCGCTGGTGTCGAGGAAGACCACATGCTGTTGCTGAAGGTGGGGGAAAGACTATGAACTGTCTCTGGAGACACAGGAGCTCTCTTTTACTGACACGGGCAGCAGAATTCCTCCCTCACCAAACCCTAGCCATCCTCCAATCAGGGAGAACTGGCAGAGATTTATATATGATTGTAATGGGCCAGGTTGCACGCTTCGTTGGGCCGTGAACTGGGCTGAGCTAGGGGAAGCAAGGTGGGATGAGTGGCGCAAGCACCATGAGCTGATTGCCTTGGTGGTTGCCTTGGTGGTTGCAGCATTTCCAGCAATCACTTAGCTGATGAGGCAAGGCAAGATGTCCCTCAGGTGCCTTTGATAACATAGGTATATAGAGTCTCCTTGGGATGTACAAGTGGTCAGCTGATGGATCAAGCCAATGTCGGGGAAGACTGTGTAAAGTTGCAAGTGTCGAGGAAGACCACGTATTGTTGCTGAAGGTGGGGGAAAGACAGTGCGCTGTCATTGGAAATGCAGGACTTCCTTTGCTGACATGGGCCGCAGAAACCCTCCTCACAGAACCCTAGTCATCTTCTGATCAGGGAGAACACCCAAATATTTAGGTGGAGATTTATACATGATTGTAATGGCCGGGTTGCGAGTTTGGTTACGCCATAAACTGGGCCGAGCCAGGGGAAGTAAGGCAGGAGGAGCAGTGCGAGCACCATGAGGTGATTGCCTTGGTGGTTGCAGCATTTCCTGCGATCGCCTAGCAGATGAGGCAAGGCAAGATGCCCCTCAGGCACCTTTGATAACATAGGTATGTAGAGTCTCCTTGGGATGTTCAAGTGGTAGCTGACGGATCAAGCCAATAGGTGCTTTACTTACTACCAGTGAGCAGTTATCCCTGTTACTCGCAAGTTAAAAAAGGGCAGCGTGATATAATGTAAGACAGCTGCAAGTCAGATATCATTTGATATGACTTGTGACACAAATTAAGACAGAAAAGAGCCAAATATGAACAAAAGGACTTATGGTCCACTTCTTCATATCAATGCATGATAGCCTCCTGTGGCCATTTGAATGTAAATGGGATTAATGGACAGTACTCATGACCAATCCATAACTTTGACAGTGTAAAGGGACACTTAGCCATACTTCCTTTGAATATACAATTCCAGGTTTCCTTGGAACAATCTACCTGTTTTGATATAGTTAAGACTTGCAAAGTTCATGCTTGTGCAAGCTTAGGCCTTTGATATATATAGATAGGATGATCATGACCCCAAACCTCCTATACAAGGGAAAGAAAACAGGAGCAATGCTGTTGGAACCTCTTTTTCTTTCTTTTTCCTTTTTTTTTTTTTTTTTTTTTTTGGGGGGGGGGGGGGGGGGGGGGTTCTTTTTGGAGGCAACCAGCATGAAGAAAACCACTAAAATCCTTAACAACTGCAGAACATGTACAACATTTCGACAAAAAGAAAGATACCTATAATCAAAATAACAATGGAGATTGTCCAGAGCAGAAAGGTAATCTTCATGGTAAAGGCTATTCAAGTATCGCAGGTACTGAACCTGGGGCAATGATTAGGATCAGATTAGATGAAAGGAATAGTAAAGCCTAGGTGTAGTAGGAATAGAAACCACACATTAAACCACAAATGAAAATGAGCTCTTCTGGGCTGAGACTGAACTTACATGATGTAGCTCTGGGGCCAACTTCTGAAGCTGGCTTAGGATTACCTCAAATGTATTCAAAGGAAATGATCCAGCATGCCTGCCAAACAGCAAACAATCAAAAATTAATTCCGAAACATGACTAACCAATAAGCTCAAGGAAATGATGGTTTTACCTCTCAAGTAAATCTGCCTGCTCATTTAAGTATCCCTGAATTTGCCACTTTGAGCGTAAGAACAGACCTTCCTGATGGTCATCATCTCCATACAAGTCACTAATGGGCACAGAATAGTTACGGCTGCTATAATCACTGACTTCAAACTTAGGGTCAACTGCAACCTGAACATCTGTGTGTTCATGCACACGTAGTATTCATTTCTCATGATATTAACCTTGGATCGCATCCAATGGATAAAATGTAACAAAGCAACAAAAAACATGTCACAGTATATGCTATATACTAACAGGAAGAATGCATTGACAAGCTGAGAAATCGTTGCTCCATCTTAAATTCTAAACATAGTACACTAGTATGATAATAGCTCTCAAATGGTAATGTAGGTAAGTTCCTAGATAGCACTATGGAAAAAGGCATCAATAGAGGATAACGAGTTTGAAATATCCACCACTCTTCAATGATATCTGACAAGGTTTAAACTATGTGGTAGCTATGACACTCCCCTTAGGTAGCACTTATGCAAACATCAGAAGACATGCTACTGAAAGGTTGCATAAATGCAGGAGGGTTAAAAGATAGATTAAAATATGTGATCCAGCAATCGTATATCAAACGCTAGGGATTTTTACATTCCTATGGCTATAATTAAGCTTTGTAAAGAATGATCCCTGCCTTTGGCCACTGGATCCAGGTTATTAGGCCTGGTATCGGGTCTCTTTTTATGTTGTTTCTGGGTGGTATGCCCTGTTATGGGCGAGTGTATTAGACCTGGGATATAAAGGTCATTATGTCTTAACCTAATAGTTAATATAAAAAAGATGGAGAGGGACCCGATCCAAAGAGAGAGATCAGAACCCTAATCCCGTTTTCCCTTTCTGTCCACCAGCTTCTCTTGTCTCCTTCTCCCTGAAATGTTTTTCCAACATGGTATCAGAGCAGGGCAGGGTAAAGAAGGGCCAAGTTGGCCTCATCTGAGCAGGAAGGATCTGATCTGGGCACTCTGCTCTAGTCCCTGTCTTCTTCGGCCTTTGGATAAGATGAAAAAGGGGGCGGACAGCACCTCCAGCCTTCTCTTCTTCTGCCTCGGTTGACCAGTCTCTGAAATAGGTGAACACGTCGGCTCATACCCTCTGAAGACTGAAGAGTGAAGTTTATCTGCTGTTCTTCCTCTCCAATTTTTTGCCTGTTCTCCTCATTCCCATAGCTGTGGTCTTGGTCATCCCTGTTTAGGGCTTGGCCATATTTCCCTTGGTTGCAAGGAGAAGGCTGCAGATTACAAGGGTGTTGTGAAGAGGTCTCTTGGCTCCCTGTTGGGAGATCTCTATCCTAGAGGAAGATGTCTACAATAGAGAGAAGTAATTGATCTACAGCCACCAGCAAGACTGCAATGCTAATTGGGACAGATAATCCCACACTTCATATCACTCCTATGAAATTGGATTAGAAGAACTTTATATTCTGGTCTGCTGCCAAGTTATATCTCACTAGCTGAGGGAAACTTGGATATATAAATGGCAAGATCAAGGCTCCTGCTGCAGATGATCCCAACTACGAAGCATGGACTCTTGAGGATGGCATTGTATGGTCCTAGCTTCTTAACTCAGTCGGTCCAGAAATGCAGCACACCATTCTGATGAAGAATACCACCCAAGATGTCTGGACTCTCCTAGAGGAGCTATATGGGTAAAAGCAAAATGCCATTCGCATTTACTAGCTGACTCGGGAAGTCTACAAGATGGAACAAGGCTCAACATCAGTAACCTCCTATCTTAATGCCCTCTGAAACAAGTGGGAAGAGCTTGATTGTTACACTTTAGACAGCTGGTCATGTGTGGAAGATCAGAAACAACACCTGAAGTACATCCAGGATCAAAGAACATTCACATTCCTTGTAGGGTTGAATGAAGAATATGAGACCGTTCGCGGTCAAATTCTGAATATGGAAATTGTACCTTCACTAGAACAGGCCTATCATAAAATTCTTGATGAAGAAGAGCGGAGACATGTGATGGTAACTATAGGAAATACATCAAAGGAGCAAAGTGTTGGAGAACCTTCTGCTCTGGCCAGCACAACCTTCAAGGGCGGAAAAGGAAATGTAAGTCAAAGCGGAGAGAAAAATAAAGGTGCTATTGTGTGTACTCATTCTGGGAACTTCATCCTGAGAAGAAACCAGCAAAGTTCAAGGGTGGAAAAAAGGGGCAGTAAGCAAAGGGAAATGCAGTTGTTATGCAGCCAGCCAGTGGAATCCCTCTAGATGGCGATTATGTGCTTTCCCGTGCACCAAGGTTGAACGGGCTGTCAGACACTAACATTGCAAATCTCCAGAGGATCTCTCACACCTTTAACCCTCCAATGCCATGGGTGCCTGTTCCACACCTATGTCAGGTACAACTGGGATGGCACTTAGTGCCACATCCCATCCAACCAGCATCTCTTGGGTCATTGACTTAGGGGCTACTGACCATATGACAGGTATTTTCACTCTCTTCTCTGCTTACACCCTTGGTTCTAGACAAGATAAAGTTACTGTAGCTGATGGTACTCGTGCCACCCATTAGGCTGGACAGTCACTTAGTCTGGCCCTCTAGCCTCTGCTCACCATATCCTGTCTCTCTCCATAAATCTCCTTTCAGTAAGTAGCCTAACAAAAAACCTAAATTGCTCTATTACTTTTTTCCTTGATTACTGTGTTTTTCAGGACTTAAAGACAAGGCAAACGATCGGGACTGGGCGTGAAACAGGAGGTCTTTAATACTTCGAACCTGAAGAAAAGCAGCATATCAATCCAACATAGCTAGGGGTCATGTCGAAGACATTCTACCGTGGCATTTTTGCCTTGTCTTTTCAGTCCTTGAGAGTCTTATTCCTTCCTTATTCCAGTCCATGGACATTCGTTCACTTTAGTGTCATATTTGCCATTTGGCGAAGCATTGTAGAACTCAGTTTCCAAGTTCTTTGAATACAAGCACTTCCTTGTTTGAGTTAATTCATTCAGATGCATGGGGACCTTCCCCATGTGCCCTCCATGGATGGACATAAATATTTTATTAGCTTCACATATGATTTCTCCAAATGTAATTGGATTTATCTTATGAAGTCTAGACAAGAACTTCCAAGAATCATTCAATTGTTCTGCAAAATGGTGGAAAATCAATTCAGCAAAAAAATTAAAGTGTTACAATCAGATAATGAAAAGAATATTTTTAAAGGGACTTGAATATTTTCTTAGAGGATGGAGGAGTCATTCATGAATCATCATGTTCCTATACTCCTCAACAAAATGGAGAAGCCGAGAGGAAAAATCGACCTCTCCTGGAGACAGCTAGAGCCTTATTATTTCAACATGGGCTCCCTAAAAGATTTTGGGGCGAGGCTGTTCTTATAGCAGCCTATATGATCAACTAGATTCCATCCAGGGCACTTGGAAATAGGTACCCCATCACCATTCTTCAGCCAAACCATCCCTTGTTCACTCTTCCACCAAAGGTGTTTGGCTGTCTTTGTTATATTCATTCTCTTGTTTCGAATTCCGCAAAACTTGACCCCTGATCCAATAAGGGTATCTTCTTACGATACTCACCAACCCAAAAAGGATACAAGGGTCTCGACCACCGCACTAGTAAAAAGTATTGTCTCAAGGATGTTACCTTCATATAATCAAAGTCCTATTTTTCTCATGGGGTTCCATCTCAAGGGGAGACGCAACCTTCCAAAGACACTTCTTCTATGTCGCCTAGTGTCCTCCATCTTTCCATTTCTCTTAATATCCATCCAGATCTCACCACTTCTGCCACAAGGGATGCAAGACATGACTCGGGGGATTTATACTGTTTTGGCCAACAGGACAAACAATAGCTAGCTTACTCCAAGAAGAAGAAACAAGATCAAGACACTCCTGTGGAGTCTCCAGCCTATGAAGACGCCAAGTCTAGTGGTTCTGAAGATGAGCATCACATTGAAGCTCAACCTTTACCCCAGGCACAATCAGACCTTGACCTTCCCTAGCTGTAAGAAAGGGAACCCAAAATTGTGCAAAATACCACATTTCTCACCATGTGTGCTACTCTCGAGTCTCCTCAAAACACTTTTCTTTTCTGACCTCCTTGGCCTCCACCACTCGTCCAACCTTATATGAAGAGGCTATGAAAGATCCATGCTGGAGAAAAGCAATGGAAGAGGAAATGGCAGCCATTGCCAAGAATGGTACATGGGAGCTTGTGAATCTTCCAGCAGGGAAAAAATGGCACAATTGAGAGGTTCAAGGCAAAGGCTCATTGCAAAGGGGTTTACTCAAACCCAGGGTATTGACTATGGAGAGACCTTTGCGCCCGTGGCAAAGTTCAAATCTATCTAGGTCATTCTCTCCCTTTTTTTTTTGAAAAAAAGTCCGGTGTACCACCAATTTTATTGCGATAAAAAGAGGGAGTACATCCAAAACCCTAGAGGAGAGATTCCTCTGGGAAGGAAACAGAAAAAAGAAAAAAGAAAATTACAATCGACTCATTAGTCTATTCCAATTGTCACTTGAAATGTCCAAGATATGTCTTGACCACTGATACCAAAATGATACCGCTTGTAAACAGATGTTTTCAATGTAGATTCTGCTCCCCTTGAAAATGTTATCATTCCTATTCCTCCAAATGCTCCAACAGATCGCATGCAACAGAATTTTCAACATCTTTTGTTTTTTCATAGGTATCCCTCCTGAAGTATTTCAAAAAAACAAGAACATCTCTTCTATGTGTTGAAAATTCAGACTTAAATTCAGACTGGCAGAAAAAATGCTCCATACTTCTTTATTGACTGCACAATGGATGAATAAATGGTTCACATCCTCATCTTCCATCTTACACAGCGAAAATATAGTTGATCCATTGGAATCCCAGTGTCTTCTATAAATTTTTGTCACAATTCTGTTATGGAATACTAACCACATAAATGCTCTAATCTTCAGGGGTGACTTAACCTTCCAAATATCCTTACACACTGGAGTGTTAGGTAGATTTCCTCCAAGCAAAGCATAAAGTGATTTAACAGAGAATATCCCATTGTTTGCATTCCATAAAACTGTGTCTTGTTTCTGTGGCTCCAATTTAACCTCATACAGAAGAGTCATCAGATCTGAAAATTGTTCCATTTCTGCATCCAATAGATTTCGTCTGAGGATAATATTCCAGCAAAAAATCCCCTCCTCATAAGTGTATAACTCATCAATATTCTTCCATTTATCCACAGTCAGATTATAGATAAGAGGAAATCTATCTTTAAGAAAAGACTCACCTGCCCATCTATCATGCTAGAAAAGACTATTTTTACCATCTCCAACTGAGATCTTACTGAAATTGAGTACCCATTCCGCTGATTTCATGATTCCTTTCCATATAGGTGAAAAGCTTCTGCAATTTATGTTGAAGAAACTGAATCTGCCACTTTTTGCATAATATATGTGTTTCATTAACTCTTTCCATTAATGTGGTTCATCATTCATCATTCTCCAATGCCATTTTCCCAATAGAGAGAGATTCATAATATGCAGATTTTTAACCCCCAGTCCTCCATTCTTCCTTGGCTGCGATACTTGCTTCCACTGTACCAAAGGAATGCCTTTCTTATTAGCATTATTTCCTCCCCATAAGAAACCCCTTCGGATTTTATCCATCTTCTTAATGACCTCCTTGGGTATAGTAAATACCGACATGTAGTAAACTGGCATCGAGGACAGGACTGAATTGAGGAGAGTGATCCGACCTCCAAGACTTATATTCTTGGCCTTCCACTGCATGGATGGCAGTACCGGTACCGGTACCGATATCGGTGGGTAGCGGTACCGGTACATACCGGCCGGTACCGACCCGGTATCGGCCGATACTCTTTATAGGCATGGAATCGGTGCCAGCCGATACTGGTACGTACCGGTATCGGCCGGTACTGCCAACCATGTTCCACTGTGATAATTTCCTATGTAGTTTGTTAATTAATGGCTCCCATTCAGCACTCCTTGTAGCTTTGTGATGTAATGGTAATCCCAAGTAAACAATCGGAAGCTTTTTGATCCTGCATTGAAGTACCTGAGCACACTCTTGCAATTCCTCTTCCTCCATATTAACTCCTATGATGGATGTTTTGTCAAAATTGATTTGAAGCCCTGATGTAAACTCAAATGACTTGAGTAAAAATAGAAGCCTCTATAGCTGATCAGTCCCTCCTTCTAAAAAGAGTAGAGTATTGTCTGCGTATTGCAGATGAGAGATACTAAAACCAGGATATAGTGCTTTAACCCCTTGAAACCAGTTTTTCTCTTCTGCCCTTTGACACATGTAACTAAGAATGTTGGCCACTAGAATGAAAAGATATGGAGATAAAGGGTCTCCTTGTCTTAAACCTCTAGAGCTCTTGAAGAAACCTTCTACTTTGCCATTGATAAGCATAGAGAACATTGCAGTAGTTACAAAATTTTTCAGAATTTCCACACATTGGTTTGGAAAGTCATGTATGTTTAAAACATTCCACAAGCACTCCCAAGAGACTTTATCATAGGCTTTGTGAAAGTCCAATTTTATCAAAATTCCTTTCCTCCTCTCCTTCATGTCAAACAGTAATTCATGTGCAGTAATAAAAGAATCTATCATGTTTCTGCCCAGAACAAAAGCATTCTATTGCTCTTTAATGAGTTTTCCAATGATCCTTCCCAATCTAGAAGCCAAAACTTTGGTAAAGATCTTGTAAGACCCGTTTAAAAGACTTATGGGGCGAAAGTCTTTCAGCTCTGTTCCTGTCTTTTTTGGGCAATAATATGATAAAAGTCTGATTCACATATTCCCCTCCCTGTTGATGAAGAAACCACATTTTAACTGCTTGAATCACATCCTCCCCTACTAGGTCCCAAAAGAATTGATAAAAGAACATCTGAAAGCCATCCGCACCCAGTGACTTATCATTCCCCAAGTCGAAAACAGCCTGCTTGACTTCCTCTTCCGTAATATGGGACAGTAGAATATCCTTATCATATGCATCAAGTTTGACCACATCATTGTCCTGCCATGTTGGATACCATCTTTGTTCCGCCGAGAACAATTTTTTATAGAAGTTGAGAATTTCCCAAATCATTACCTGTTCATCATCCGTCCATAACCCATTGACCACCAAAGAAGACAATGTGTTTCTTCTTCTTCTTTTACCATTAGCAATAATATGGAAAAAAATTGTATTATTATCTCCCTCCCTTAACCACTTGATTCTGGACCTTTATCTTCATATTATTTCTTCCTCAATCTTCCATTCATTCATCTGGGTTCTGAGAACAGTCAGCTTTGTTTTTTCCTAGTCAATCAGTGTCCGGACTTCTTCTAAAATTTCCAGTTCATTAATATCTCTAATGAATGTTGAAAACTTCTCATTTTTCTGTTTTTTCCATTGCTGAGCCCATACCTTAATTGCCATCTTCAAAGTCTTCAATTTAAAAGCCAACCCTTTAACCCCTTGAAATACATTATGTACATTTTTTCAATTTTATTCCACTAATTTCTTGAAATCTTCTTCTTTCAACCAGCATTTCTACAATCTAAACTGCCGCTGTGTATGAAGATATTGCCTATTTTCCACCAATAGAATGCAATGATCAGATACCATTCTAGGTTTCGCTGTCAGCACTGCATGAGGAAACAGAAACTCCCATCGATCATTGACAAAAACTCTATCAATTCTAGACATAGTGGGTTTACTCCTTGAATTACTCCAAGTAAACCTTCTGCAATTTAGAGACAATTCTATTAACTCCTTCGAATTAATCCAGTTATTAAATTCCTGCATTCCCTTTGTAAAACTTCCCCCCGACGTTTTTTCTGAAGGATCTCTCACCTCATTGAAATCCCCTGCTACGCACCAAGGGAGGTCAAACATCGCAAAGCAATTCGTCAATTCTTCATAAACTAACCTCCTCTCTTTGTATCTGTTAGGACTGTAAACCCCTGAGAAAAGCCACTTAGAACCGTTAATGGTTGACTGTCACACCTGAAACAGAATGCTCACCCACCGCAGCTAGAGCTCCTGTCCAATTCTTCATTTCCCAGACAATAAGAATACCTCCTGACTGCCCTTCCGCTCTTCAAAACACAAAATCAGGTGTACTGAAACCCGTTATCCCTCTTACTTTGTTCAGATCAACCGCAACCATCTTAGTTTCAATAATACATATGATCTCCACATTCCATCTCCTGATAAAATCCCTAACCATTGACTGCTTATTCTTCCCATTGAGTCCCCTGATATTCCAGCTCAAGATCTTCATCTTTGACGACGAACACCCCTTTTCCTTTTTTCCTGTGCAATATCTGCTACGTTACCACAATCACCTTCCACTGCCTTCATCAAACTACTAAGTTCCCTTGAACCTTTTGGCTTGGAGACAGAAGTCCTGTGGCTATTTTCCTACAATTTCCTGAACTGCCCTGTCTTTTTTGTTTAGTCTAGACCCAACACCTCCGCATTATGTACAAGCTCTTGATCTGTCATGCCTCCTAAAAGAACCATCTGCTTGGACCCTTGCCATTCTTCTTCCCCCCTTTGAGCAGTATCCTTTATAGAATGTTGGGAATTGGAAAGAGGAAGCGGGATTTCGGGGGGCACCGGCATGTTAAGGAAATGCATACTCGAAATATGTGCACTGCCCCAATCAGTTTCCCTCGCTGGAGCTGTGACGCATTCCGCTCCCAAAAATCCTCCGCGATTATTGCCAGTTTGTTGTGAAGTCGGACCTTCCATCCTTAGCAGTGGAGATTGTTGCAGGATGCCCATCTTCTCCGCCTTCTTCGTCTCGAGATCCCTTCGCCGTCGGAAAACCCTAATATAGCGACCTCGTTCTCACTGCAATCCTCGCCGCACTCCACAGATGACCTCTATTGCCAAATGTTGGACCGCCCCTTTCCATACCTGTTCAGCCTTATGACATTGCAAACCGCAGTTATGTTGGCCCGGTCCGTCTAGATTTAAGTTATGATCTAGCCCGATTAAAACATCTCCCGAACCGGTCCGGTTCATATCTTGAACCGTTGTCTTCAAGCTCTCGTTTACTCCGTTTTTGCTCTGTGATGATTCCGGAGATTCAGATACTTTATGCCATTTGTAAACCTTATAAGCTTGCACTACCTCGCTGTATGACCAATCAACATGCTTGGGATCAATAGGTGTAGAAACTTCTTCCTCCAGCTTGATACATAGGCACCGATCTCTCCATCGTAATTTCATGAATTTCGGAAGAATGTCTCCCTGTTCAATTCTAATACAGAGTCTAGCAAATTTCAAATTATCCCATTGAACAGTCTCTCTATGCACCTTCTTCAGAGCTCCTACCTTATTAGCAATTACTCTGAAAACCTCTACGTCATTCTCTCCTTAGTTGCTTACTTCTCATGGTTGTTGCATCAACTGGACGTCAAGAATGCCTTCTTAAATGGGAACTTAGTAGAAGAGGTCTACATGAGTCCTCCTCCAGGTTATGATACAAGAACACATGTCTGCAGGCTTAAGAAGGCACTATATGGACTAAAGCAATCACCCCATGAATGGTTTGACAAACTTTGGTGTGCTATGACAAGGTTTGGGTATAAACAAAGCAACACTGATCACACATTTTTTGTCCAATGGGCAGATGGATAGGTTGCCATTATGGTTGTCCATGTTGATGACATGGTCCTTATCGGTGACAATGCCCATGAAATACAGCAATTGAAGGAACATCTAGCTACAGAGTTTGAGATAAGGGACCTTGGTCATCTCAAGTATTTCTTAGGTGTTAAGGTAGCTTGATCCAAAGAGGGAATATATCTTTGCCGACGAAAATTGCCTTAGATCTCCTCAAGGAGATAGGCAAGTTGGGGTGCAAGCCAGCGATTACTTTAAGTGTTACAAACAAGTATCAAGCAAATCCAAGTGATGCACACTGGAAGATGGTGAGATGTATCATTAAGTACTTGAGAAGAACTAAAGATATGTACTTGAACTATGGAGGAGGTGACTTGAAGCTGCGAGAGTATACAAACTCGAGCTTCCAGTCTAATCCGGATGATAGCAAGTCTACTTCCGAATTTGTGTTTACACTTAACAGAGGGGCAGTGAACTAGAAGAGTTCAAAACAGGAAACTATTGCAGATTCAACAACAAAAGCTGAGCATATTGTCACAACTGAAATAGCCAAGGAAACAATCTAGATAAAGAAGTTCATCACCGACCTTGGGGTTGTGGTGAGTATCTCTAATCTGGTCCCGTTGATGTGTGACAACAATGGGACTATTGCACAAGCGAAAGAGTCGCGGTCTCATCAAAATTCAAAGAATATTCTAAGGTGCTTTCACTTGATAAAAGAGATTATTATCAGAGGAGATGTCCTGGTGGAACGAGTTCCTTCAGTTGATAACATAGCTAGATATCTATAAGGACCATAACCCTCTAAGAGAATTTAAGAGGATGCTCTTGAGCATACTCTTCTGATGTTTCTCTTACTCTCATGAGGAACTCTGGCTGTTGCTTCCCTTTACCCTTATCTCTTGTTGATGTGCCTTTAGTCAACTTGCTGGAATGGTCTTCATCCTGCGTAATGTGTAAATTATTGCTCCTATGTGAAAGTAATTGGAGGAGCTTCAATACGTCGGGTTGATCCACACCCTCGAGATGACCGTTGTTGCAAAGATCCACCTTAACTTCCATGTGAATCATCATCGTCATCGTCAGGCGTACTCGTCACCAAAGTAAAGTCGTATGAAGTTTGGTAAATGACTTTGTCACTCGGCTCTGCTATCTCATCTGACTCCTCCTTTTGTACAATTTCTAAATCTGCAATATCAATAAGAGTTGTTAGTTTGTTACTCTCTTACCCTTACCCTTACCTGAACTTTGTGGGGTAGATTTCTTTTGCCGTTTTGAAGGAGGTGGAAGTTGGAACTCTACAGATAAGGGGACGCCATCCAATTCTCCTTCTGCCCATGATCGATCATCTGGGTCAAACTCTGATGGACCCAAAACATTCTTTGCATCCACCCATGCATGAAGTGGGGTCAGCTCCTCAAATATCTCGTCTAGATCGATCGGTTCCTCAACGTGTTGTTTCGCTTGCACCGGTCGTCCAGTAACTTCATCTCTCCATCGTGCTGCTTCTCTTTGATTTTTCTTTGAAAATTCTTTAGTTTCAAACGTATGTTGTAGTGGCAAAAGACCAATTGCTTCCAATCTCGATGAGCTTAATCGGTTCCTTTACTTAGTGTACATCAAGCTAAATTTAGACTAGTTCCTCTTATCGCCAGAGGCAGACGTAGTTTGGCTCAATATACGGATGGCAACATACGCAAGATCTTCATAACCTAGAGCCTTCTCATGATCCATCCACTAATCAACTGTAATTCCATGATCCAGCTAACGATTAGCATTTTAAATTATAGAATTGATAATTACTTCATAAAGTATTAGTTCTGTGTAAATACTTAATGAAAGCAACATGACTACCCATTGAGCACGATAACTACCAAAATGAAGTCATCAAAGCCTATAGTCATGCATCTTATTGCAAGCTATGATAGCCCGATCCTCATCATGTAACATATGAATCACATTTTGAGTCCAATGGAGTACTTCTTCATCATCAGGCAAATACTGAATAACAGTGCTATATTGGTATCTTGGGTTGAAGAACTGACCTAAGAAATTGAAAATAAAATTAATAAAAAAATAAAACTTATAGAAAATAAAATGTCGAGTAATATGGAATGACTTGTTTTGTTACCTACTGCATACAAGTCATAGTGGCCCTAACAATGTCTTCTTTCGCACGGTCCATAGTTTCATATAAATATCCCATTATGGCCTTCTTATCACCATCCACCATCCTCAGAACCCACACAAGAGGTTCAACTACACTCAAAATCATCTTTATATCCTTCCAATAGTCTCGGCTCTCAACAAGTCCTCAACCTGCTTCCCCTTGTCTCTAGTATCATGCTTTGCGTGCCTTGTCATCCAATCCTCCCATCCTTTGCTTGAAATCATTTGCATCAAGGGATGCTTTTGCAATCATAGCCTCTCCAAAGAGATGTACGTAGAGGAGAAATGAGTTACCCTAGGACGTAGTAACTCCCTCTGTCCAGTGTGTTCGCGCATCAGCGTGAGCACGTAGTTATGGTTGTAGATATAGGATGTGATGAATTGGACTTACTTTACTGTCTCAGCCACTTTTGCATCCTTCCTAATATCTTGTAACATCAAATCTAAAGAGTGAGTAAAGCAAGGAACCCAATATAGAGGCGGCCTCTTCTTTATCAACACTTGGCCAACAGCTTTATATGAAGTTGCATTATCTGTTATAACTTGTACTATCTTATCTTCTTCCACCTGCTCTACAATGTCATCAATTAACCTGAAAAGATATGCAGCATTCTTTTCTTTTCCACTAGCATCAACAAACTTCTAAAATACAGTCCCAACTTGACAGTATAAAAAGAAGTTAGTCATACATCTTCTCGTTATTCTTATTCAAATGATGTTATAGAGAATGTCTTAATTAACTAAAAAATATAATTTATTAATCTAAATATCTTAAACTAATCCAAGGTACTCACCTGTCTAGCCATCTGTCATTATTGTGCAACCTTTTTCATCCCAAATTTGCTCGAACAACTTGATATACTCTTTGAGATCACTTACCTCTTGAGGAAGGTAAATGTTGTATATCTCTTTAGGCTCACTTTGTTTGTGGAATAGGGCCAGAATAACTGGTATAAAGGCCCTATTCTGATTTGGTTGAGGGTATGCCTAATTCCTCCAATTCCCCCAACTCCCCAAATCTACCTGGAATAGCTAATTCTTCCAATTCTCTCAATTTTACCTTTTATTTCACTCCGTATTCCACTTATTCCTATCAAATCACTTGGAATAGCGCAGTATAATTCTCCTTATTCTGGGTGGACTACCAAATCAAAATACCTCTTATTCTGGTTTAAGAAATCCCCAGAACCTTATTCTGGTTTAAGTTATTCTGCAAACAAAGTGAGCCTTAGGGGTTGGTTCAGGAATATCCTTACCCACATCTCCAATAGTCTCAATCATGTCCTCCTAATAAGGACCCTTTACAATATTGGCCGGTACAATGTTATAGAAAAACCATCTCGAAATAGCACGGCCAATCTTCTCCTTACATAGCTTCATATTCTTCATGGCAGCCGTGATCGATGGCTATCTATCCCTCCGCCTTATTATGAAAGCATCTATAGGACCCACTCTATAGTCATTGTCTCTAGTCAGGTCATAAATTTCCTCCACGTTGGACTCTTGCCCGGACCTACTCCCTTGCTCAACGTGTCAATCGGTGCGTCTATACACTTCCTCCTCAGCAAAAGATCTTCTACTTTCCTCTATGTCTCAGTGCAAATCATCTTTAAAAAAGAAAGATGATTCAAGACTAATTTAACCGAAATGAAGCGTAGATAACCAATTGAAAATTTGAAATCAATGAAGTGTATATGTCTTACCTCGAGGAAAGTCTTCAAAAGCAATGAACCTCCTTTTGGTAGGGTCTATGTCTCCTTCCCGAGATATGTCTCACTAAAGGTAAATATGAATGTCTTAACCTAATGGACATGTCATTCCTCCCTAATTTGGCCACTCATCGTTAATCCTGCTCCTCTTTCCATCTCTCTTTGTCGTCGGTAATTTTTGAATTGATTTTTCACCTCTAAAGGTACAGCAGTGCAAACCTTCACTTCTCCTTTAACACCTCAAATATGTTGCTTTAAACGAAAAACTCCGCCTGAAATAATCCGACCGCAGTAATTGCAGTTGACCTTCTATAAAGCTATGCCCACGACGGTGCAGTGGTTCCATCCAGGGTCACTAGGAGAAGTGACAGATGTGGCCTCATTTTGCTCTGAAGTCAACATCTTTAAAAAGAAAAAAATATTATGAGAAAAAGAGAGAAAGAGAGAATGATAGAGAGAAAAATATGATAAGAAATGAGAAAAAATAGAGAAAAAGAGAGTGAGATATCATACCTTGAGAGAAACAATGAGAAAGAAAGATAAAGAGACAAAAAAGACTGAAAGAAAAAATAGGTAAAGAGAAAAATGGTTAGAGAGAGAAAATTTGAGAGATAAATTTAGAAATGACAAAATTTAAGAGAGAGATATATGTTAGAGAAAATAAGAAAGAATGATAGAGAGACAAAAAGTAAAGAGTGATATGTTAAAAAGATATTAAAATCTTAGAGAAAGGGAAAATAATAAAAAGAGAGAAATGTTAGAGAGAAAAAATGACGAAAAAATCAATGTAGTCCGTTCGTTCGTCCATCCATCTCTTTAGTCCGTTCGTTCGTCCATCCATCTCTTAGAAAGCTTTGGAGAGCAAGAGAGCTTTAAGTTTAAAAGAGTATGAGAGCTTAAAGAGAGAGAGAGAGAAATGAGAGTTTATGTGTGAATGAGAGAGAGCAAAGGTGGGAGGTGGGACTTATAGGATGTTGAAGGGGCTTAGAACTAGCCGTTGGGACTTTGGATCGGCCAATCCTAACCAATTCGGTCGATCCAGTCGATCCCAGTCAATTCGGCCGATCCCCATCCCAGCTCGCTGGGTCGAGGCTCGGGATCGGATCCGTCCAGCCGATTTTCGATCGGATAGGATCTGATCCAATCCCGGCCGATCATGTACACCTTGCCAAAGACACCTTGCTGATGGACTTCTGAATTTTGACCTTAACTTATAGATCTACAATTATACGATCTTAGTTAGTTAAGGAATTAGATTCAGCGAAATACCTTCGAAGGAGATTGTGTGGTCAATGCGAAATCATTCGCTCTCGGTAATTTGAGAGAGAATGCTCTAAGAAATGATGCTCAAAAGTCCCTGGCAAGGACAGGATAACATATCCAAAAAAGGTGTTTTCTAACATCACTTTGTGGCATCCGATCTAATAAGCGAACTGATTAGAGTTTGACAATTAACCATGCCCTAGGTTCACTTAAGAACATTAGTACAAGTGAAAAATTATAATCATGTAGTAACTGATGACAGAAAGGTTCCTTAAGCGAATTGTTGAATCCTATTGCCTTCTGAAATCATGCGGTGTTGCTTGGCACCCAACTTGATCGGAAGTCCAGTCAATTATCATGGGATAATAAATCGAATAAGTAATAATTTAATATATGATGTTAAATTAATTATTGCAAGTCAGTAAGAGGTTACTGGGCTTATTGGGCTCAAAACTGAACAGGCACTTGGGCCTAGAGGGTCATATGCATAAGATTCTCGGTCAATGGGAATTAAATGGGAATTTATATTTATCCATAGACTTCTGCAAAAAGTCACCGAGAATTAATATAATAAATATATGTCAGAGGAGAATCCTGGGCCAAGCTCTAGGGTTTCCGATAATCTAGTCGTCCCCCTCCTCTCTTTCTCTCACCTGGGTGCCCCTTTCTTCTTTCTCCTGCCTCCACTCTTACATAGTTCGAGGCACCATTTGTGACGAGAAGAAGGACAAAGGATCAAGCAAATCCCTCTAATAAGAAGCAAGGACGATCCCTCAACGGGAGAACCGCGTGGATACTATTAGAGGTGAAACACCTATGCAGCTAGCGGCATCACTCAGACGGGATCAAGTTTCGGTTGCATATTCAACTCCGCGCAAGGTGAAGATATGATCTTTCCTTATTTGTTTTTCAAAAACGGATCGGGAACACACGGGGTTTATTGATTCCATTGCGTATGTTGATTATTTAGTTTTAATCTGCATCTCCCCATACAATCCTTAACACACGCCTATTGATGTGAGTCATGGATTAAGTGAAGGTGCAGGTGATCTCCTTTCAGAGACAGAAAAGACTTAGTATCAGCACCTAGTAGGGCGATTAATCTATCTCACACTCACCCAACATGATTTATTCTCTGTTGCGAGTGTAGTAATCAAATTTATTCATGCTCCACGCACTTCACACCTTCGGGCTGTTGAGCGCATTCTGCGATATTTGAAGTCTTCCTTAGGGAAGGGAATTCGCTTTAAGAAGACTCCTCATCTTCAGATTGAGGAGTTTACTGATGCAGATTGGACAGGTTCCCGTGATGATTGTCGATCCACAATAGGGTATTGTACATTCCTCAGGGGAAATCTGGTCACCTAGAGAAGCAAGAAGCAGAGTGTTTGTGCTCGGTCCAGCACGGAGGCTGAGTACCAGGCTATAGCTTAAGGATTAACAGAATTACTGTGGTTGAAAGTTCTACCTCAGGAGCTGGTAATACATGTTGAATTACCCATGAAGTTATACTGTGACAATAAGGCAGCTATTAACATTGCAAATGATCCGGTTCAACATGATCGTACCAAGCACATTGAGCTTCATCAACATTTCATCTAGGAAAAACTTGACAATGGTCAGTTGTGTTTGCCTTATGTTCGATATGAAGATCAACTTGCCAATGTACTCACCAAGGGTCTGACCAGGGAAACCTCCACCTCCATCTTAGGCAAGCTTGGCATGATTGATATCTATGCTAAGCTTGAGGGGGAGTGTAAAGAATGATCCTTGCCTTTAGTCATTGGATCCAAATTATTGGGCCTGGTATCGAGTCTGTTTTTATGTTGTTTCTAGGTGGTATGCCCTGTTATGGGTAAGATTATTAGACCTGGGGTTATAAATGTGATTATGTCTAAACCTAATAGTTAATATAAAAGAGATGGAAAGGGACTCGATCCAAAGGGAGAGGTCAGAACCCTAATCCCTTTTTTCCCTTTCTGTGTGCCACCTTCTCTTGTCTTCTCCTTGCAGTGTTTTTCCAACAAGCTTACTTCTAGATGTATTCTTGTAATCTTCATATTTCCAAATAACTCCCAACAATCTTCTATCATTCTAATATAAATTCTTGTCATTAGTTTCCAAACAATGACATCAACATAACTCAAATTTCAAAACGATGACATCAACATAACTCCAATTAAGTAAACCAAATAAAGTAAAATACATTTACCCCTTCTTGTAGAGAGAGAGGTTACGGGGAGGGGATGCAGTCCTC
The DNA here is from genome assembly GCA_030544215.1 of Zantedeschia hybrid cultivar. Taxonomy (NCBI): domain Eukaryota; kingdom Viridiplantae; phylum Streptophyta; class Magnoliopsida; order Alismatales; family Araceae; genus Zantedeschia; species Zantedeschia hybrid cultivar. The sequence goes on from JARZZO010000012.1 coordinate 55,963,120, forward strand.
CTCCTGATCCAATGCTGCCTCCTCTCCTCTCCATACCATTCTGCCTCCTTTCCGGCAGTCCTCCAACAATACATGCACTAGGGTGCACACACACACAAAAAGGAAAGGAGGGAAGGGGCTCTTCAGTCCCTCCTCCCCATCTAGCAATGCTCATCTGCTCTAGCAGTGCCTCCAACTCTGTGTGTGTGAGAGAGAGAGAATAAGTGAATGTGTGTGTGTCTCCCCCCCTCTCTCTTTCTCTCTCTGTGTATGTGTGTGTGTGTGTGTGTGTGTGTGTGTGAGAGAGAGAGAGAGAGAGCAAAAAGAAGAGAAAAGGTGGGGGAAATTGTATAAGCCACAAGTCATTGACTAAATCAGCAAGAATCCATGGGAATATAGCTGGCACTGCTTAAGACCAATGTACTGATGGTTGGGAACAAGCTGGAATGGATACAGTTCTTTTCTTGAGTTTTTAGGGGTAACCTTGACATTTCAGTTCTAAGGAAGGCGTATTCTCAAGAATGAAACTGTTAAACATCTCTTGTCCAAAGGTTAATTTTACATGGAAGGCAGAATCAACGTGGATCGGATCGGATCAGCCTATCCACTCAATTTTTGGTCGACCAGATCAGATCCCGATCCCTAACCCCCAATTCCCTTAATAGGATCGAGCGGATAGGCTGGGATCGGCCGATCCTCCGATCGGATCGGCAAATTCGTAGCCCAACATCTAGGTTCATGGAATTAAATCCATGTTCATGCAGGTAGTTCAAGGGTGCAAATTGGATGGGGTGAAGGCAACCTGAAATAATCCAATTATTTAACCCATAATGATCTTGTTTCATGGAATTAAACCCATGTTCAAACCAGATTCATTTAACCAATTAATTGAATCGGATCAAAGTTTGCTTGACTACGCTTTTATAGCCTAATGAGACCAACATGGCCCAATTAATTCTATAGAAAAAATGTGTTAAAAATAATTTTAGTAGGGTTGAAGGTGGAGGCTGGGAATAACAACTTCTATTGACTATTGAAATTTATCCTTAGTCAATGGAAAGTGAGGGTAAAATAAAAGAAGATTTAACATTTAAAAAATCACTAGTTTGATCTCATCTCTTTGTTATTTAGGTTAGCTTGGCTCGATGGTCAAACTGAATCCAACGTCGTCACACTTAAAGCTCTATTTTTTTCTGATTTTTATATTTTTTAAAAAAAATTAAAACCACTCTTTACAATAAAATGGGTGAACCAGACCAGATCGGATCGGATCGCCGATCTAATCGGTCCAAACGATCCAAGTCCGATCCCCGAGTTTGCCTTCCTTGAATTTTAGAAAAATAGGTGGATTTAATCTTAGAAAAACATGTGGAGCTTTGGCATGCTTGAGCTCGATTCCTTCAAAAAGATTTGAGCCCAAGCTTGACCTTGAGTTTAATTCAAGCCCATTCGCCAGCTCAAGCTATGTTCATACCGAAAAATGCAAACCTTAACACGATTCGAGACCAGCTCATTAATAAAAAGTAAATTACCATTATATTAAATGCTATATTTTATATAAAAAAGTCAAAGAAACACCAAATAAGAGAATCAAGAGGGAAGCTGATGCAGGAGGGAGTTCACTCATGTCTATGGGCGGACTTTATTATGCACGATGCCAACTTAGTGGACATCTATTTTCTTTTCTTTTCTTTTTTTGTTATGTATTTTATCTTATCCTAGTACTTTTCTTATTTTCATTCTAGTTAAGTTTGTCTTAGACAGGCCAGCATGTTAATGGGCCTTACCTTTTATCTAGGAAGCAGTGATCTTCTATAGTGTTGGTAAGGGTAAAGATGTCAAATTCAAAATGTAATGTCTCTATAAAAATGGCCTACTTTGCATTGAATGGGGGAGAGGAAAAATGGTTGAAAAAGGTTTGTTTTCTTTCGAGGGAAACCCTAGCCTCGTGTGAGAGGAGCCTAACATAGGTATCCCTGAGAAAGGGAAGGGCAAAAGGCCTGTAGCTGCACCACCGCCATCATCTTCCTCTTCCAACCTCAATCTGCATGCCATTAACCAGTACACAGCCCTCATCTTTGTCTTCTACTCTCCTTCTACTCTTCCTCTTCTCCTATCCTTTTTCCCTTCTTTCTTTATATTTTTTTTCTATCTGCAACACACCTATGGTGGTTCAATGAGCTCTGTACCCCACAGCCCCTCTTAGCCTTGTTCTTTGTTATATTCACCATAGAAAAGTGGCTACTTGAAGGGTGCAGGTTTGTAGCTTTGGAGACTCATGCTTTCTTTTAATGTTGGTCTTCTTGTTGCTATGGAACCTGTGAGCTTTTCTCCATGCCCCATACTCCCCCTTCTTTATAGTTTTCTTCACTGTGAGAAATCTGACTTGCGAGTGCATGTGATCCATCTTTCTTATTTAATCTTAGTATGTTGGATAAGACAACATCTCCAGCTCTTTTTACTTGTTTATTCATCTTTTCTTCTTGTCAATTGTGTTGCTCTCACCCTATGGTTAGCATGAGCTTGTAGAGCAGCAAATTTGTCCCGTTTGGGAATCTGTCCACACAATTCCCACCATATCCTCTTGCTATCCCTCCACCTCTTGGTTATAAGAGAGCCGATCTCTGCAGCTGCGAAGACCCCACCCCTGTTACTGATTTGGAGATAGTCGATCTGTCTTGTCAAGCAAACTGTGATCCACGTGTGGACTCTAATCCAACCCACCACATTGTAGGTATCGTTCCCCTCCTGCCAGAGGCAGCATCCAAGTGTCCGTGTTCATCTGGGTGTTCCATTGAGACCGAGCTTGGATCCATCTTCATCAAGCAAAAGTGTGCATTCACAATGCCGTCCGGCAACAGAAGAGGTTCACTTTATAAGCCACACCATAACTGCCCAAAAACAATTGAAACAACGATGCAGGACTGAATCCCAAAACAACAGCTCTTGCTGGAGATGCCGCAGCTATGGGATTTAGTCCCCACATCAGATATTCCTTCCTTATAAATAGGCTAACCTAGCCAACCTATACATGTGATAAATGGCAGCAGATCGCCAATTGCACCGAGTGGGATTCCAGCTCATCCAACATTTGTCCTTTTGACAATAATTGTGGATTGTACCACCAACTTTAAAAAATTCTAAATAAAAGAAGTACAACAATGGGAGGAAAAGGTCCCTCCACTATACTACAGCTTCCTAAGAAAAGATTGAAAAAGCATTACTAGGCTACAAGCAATCACTATTAAAGGACTTCCTCCACTCCACATCATTGAAATCCCAATCATTGAAAAATAGCATTAAAAAATGAACAAATATGATGAGTATTGGACCCAAATCCACAAAACTCAACCCATAAGTAAGTTCGGCCGATTATAGTCGGCCCAGCTTAGGCTAGCCTATGTTCCACAACATGGATTTCCCATTTCTCAAGGACAAGTGGCCCACTTGACAAGTGGCCTCCCCTCTTCCTTATAGCACTTTTGGACCACCACTACTTATATAAACCCATGGGGAGCCCTACAGAGATAAGCTTCATTCCTTACTTTTCACCTTGTTTGCTCAGTCTTGCCCTCAAACTACTCCTTGGCCATGAACTGACTTAGGCATCGAAGAGTTTTACCTTGGGGTCATCCCTGAGACCTCTCACCTCATCTGTTTTGCAGGTCTCATTAAGCTCACCGCTATAAAGCTCAGCACCCTCTTCCTCGGCAATATCATCGTTGCTCGGATTCAGCTATTACGAGGTCACCTAGTTTCATTCCTCAATACAGAATTCGCAACTAAAGGTCATGTTTCTTTCACTCTCTTCCTCTCCATTATGATCAGCAAATCTTCTCTTCATGTCTTCATCTCCAAGATGATATTATTATGCATGCCAACCAGAGCCTCAATCTTGCTGCTCATAAGATGCTCAATGAATAAGGCCAACTTCATCTCCAACCGACCCAATGGTCAACTATGATTGATCAACCGTCAATGCATTGCAGCCTATCCAATGGTCTGCAAATGTTGATCGGCTGTTGATACACTCCAGTCCACCTAATGGTCGACCACCATTGATCGGTCATCAATATGCTCCGGCCCACCCGATGGTCAGCCACCATTGATCGGCCACTGATACACTTCAGTCTATCCAATTCGGCCACTGTTAATCAGTCGTTGATAAGCTCCAATTCACCCAATGGTTGGTTGCCATTGATCAATCATCGATATGCTCCAGCCTACCCCATGGTCTCCATCATTGATCGGCCGTTGACACGCTCCAGCACACCCGATAGTTGTCCACCATTGATTGGTCGTCGATACACTCCAGCCTAGCTGATGGTCAACTACCATTGATCGGCCATCAATAAGCTCCAGCCTACTCAATGGTCGATCACCACCAATCAACCGTAGATATGCTTCAAGCTACCCGATGACTAGCCACCAATGATCAGCCATCAATACGCTTCTGCCCACCTAATGGTCGGCCACATTGGTCCACCGTCCACACGCTCTAGCCCACCTGGTGCTCAGCCAGATAGCCAACATTGATCTATTGTCGACACACTCTAGCCTATCTGATGGTCAGGTATGGTTGATATGTTTTGGCTCACCCGATGGTCAGCCACCATTGATTGGCTGTCGATATGTTCTGACCTACCTGATAGTCAGCTACCATTGATCAACCATCAATATGCTCCAGCCAACCTGATGGTTGGCCACCATTGATCAAAGAGATCATATACCATTGATCAGCTTTCAATATTAACTAGCCTACCCGATGGTCAGCCACCATTAATCAGCCATCAATACCCCACCCGATGGTAGGCCACCATTGATCAGCCATCGATATGCTCAGACCACTTGATGGTCGACCACATTTCATCAACCACAAACATACTTCAGCCCACCCGACGGTCAGCCACAATTGATCGGCCACCAATATAAATGGGCAGCCACCATTAATCGGTTGTCAACACACTCGACCCCACCCATGGTTAGCCACTATGGATAGGGCAAAGCATATTCCATTGATCAGCTGTCAATACACTCCGCCCTACCCAATGGTCATCCACCATTGATCAGCCGTCCATATGCTCCTAGCCCACCCGATGGTCAGCTACCATTTATTGGACAAAGCATATACCATTGATCCACCGTTGATACGTTCTAGCCGACCTGGTGGTTGGCCACCATTGATGAGCTATCGAAACGATCTTGACCCAAATGGTCGGCCACCATTGACTAGCCACCCATACACTCGGGCCCATCCGATGTTCAGCCACAATCGATCAGTAATCGATACACTCCGGCCCACTCGATGATCGTCAAACATTGATTAGCAACTGACATACTCCGGCCCACCCGATGGTCAACTATTAGTGAGCGGCCGTCGATATGCTTTGGCCCGCCTGATGGTCAGCCACCATTGATAGGTCGTCGATGTGCTCCAAGCCTCCGACCCACCTAATGGTCGACCACAATTAATTGACCCTCAATGTGCAGCTTACCCAATGATCGGCCACCATCAATTGGACAGAGCATATATCATTGATCAACTATTAGTACACTCTAGCCTACCTGATGGTTGGCCACCATTGATCGGTCCTTAATATGCTCCAACCCACCAAATGGTCAACCACCATTGATCGCCTATCAATACGGGTAGGGGCGTTTACTATTTGGTTTAAAATTCACTAGTTTTGTTTAAATCAAGAATCCAAACCAGACCAAAATTTTGGCTTCGTTCTATTCACGAACTTCTCAAACCGAGTAAATCAAAATAACCTGCATAAACCAAATTATAAATATGTATTTTAGGTATTCTCCTTGCCCAACTGCTTATGAGTTCAAGTTATTGTGTCAATATATACTTTTACATTTGAAAGCCATTCCGGGCCAACATTTGTCATGACCCACTACTTGTGCGCTTACATTTTTGGGCTGGCATAGGCCTGCAAGTAGCAGCAGTTGTGGCAGACAGAATATTTAGTGTTCCTTCAATTTTTATTCGCCAATTTCGAACTAAACGAGTCCACAAAACAAATCCCACATGACGTGCCTGTTGGTTCTGCCTACTTGGGAGAGAAGTTTCCCCTCCCTTAGCCGCACATCGGAAAGGTAATAATGGAAGGCAATTGGGGAATCTATAAAAAAGGCCCCCATGCATACGAATTCACTATTTATTGCTTGACAGGCCGATCCAGCTGTTGAGCCCAACGAGTTATGAAAATGTTTTTTTAATTTCTTTGGTTTAAACCGAACTAAACCAAACTAGTTTGGTTTTGGTTGGTTAGGTTTCAGAGGACGATCAATTTGGCTTGGGTTGAATTTTTTTCCCATAAACCAAATCAACACAACCCATGAACACCCTTAGATACGTTCAAGCCTACTCGATGGTCGGCCGTCCATGTGCTCCGGCTGACCCGATGGTCGGCTACAATTGATCAGTCGCATATATGCTCCAACCCACCATGGTCTGCTACTATTGATTTTTCATCAATACGCTCAAGCCTACCCGATGGTCGGCCACCATTGGTCAGCCATCAACATGCTTCGGCCTAACCGATGTCGGCCATCAATACAATCTAAGCCTAACCAGATGGTCGATTATGACCAACTCTAGCAACTTCATCAAGTTTTGAAGGTCGGTTATAAGCAATGATTAGTTATATATTCGTTTAAAGTGTCATGGAAACCAAAGGAAGTCACCTTGGACTACTAAAATTACCCAAGCTCATAAAAGCTCGGCCATGGGAGTTGGGGGCAATGATGAGTACTAGGCCCAAATCCACAAAGCTCAATCCATAAGTGACGGTGGCCCAATTTGGTTGCCATTATGCCCGGCCAATTGATGCTCAAGAAAGCCCAAGCTAGCCCATCTTCGACAACATGGATTTCTATTCCTCAGGAACAGGTGGCCTCACTTGAGAAGTGCTCCCCTTTTTCCTCATAGCACCTTGGGCCACCACTAATCCTTTTATAAACCCATGGGGAGGCTCAGAGAGGTAAGCTTCATTCCCTACTTTTCACCCTCTTTTGTGGGCCTTGTCCTCAAACTATTCCTCGCATGAATTGAACTTGGGCATCAGAGGTTTTCACCCTGGGGATGATCCTCGGGGACCTCTCACATGGTTTGTTTTATAGGCCACATGAAGCTCACCATTATAAAGCTCTGCAACCACTTCCTTGGCTACCCATCTCGGAATACGTCAGCTCACTTGGCCGAGTAAGATCATCATAGCTCTTACAAGGTCAGCCAGAGTCATTCCTTCAAAGGTCAGATTCTGACGTCAACAAAATACAATCTCATACTGCCCAAAAATATGCAAATAAGACACCTTCATACCCTTAACCGCTGAAGGAAAGTCAACACACTATGTTCTTACCACTCTTGGTAGTAAAATGGCCCACTTGATACTTGTAACCTTGTAGGCCAAATGAGCCTACTATCAACTTTTAGGTGCAATTAAAAGTAGTTTAATTATTCAAGCTGGCCTGCAGACCAAATGAGCCAAGCTCTATTGAGCTCAAGCTTTGCTCATTTAGTTGAACTAGCAAAGTTGAGCCAAGACTAGCCAACCCAAGTTTGGGGAGCTTGCAAGTGGCTCAGCTCACTGCCAGCCCTGTTTAGAACTATAAAGGTTGTGAAGAGTTATTTAAAAATATGAATAATACAGAGATAAATCTGGAATTAGCATGAAATGTAAAACCGCTTAACACCAATCCACATTAACAATGATCTGATCCAAACTGATAAGGCTTTTCTAAATTGTATTATTATGTGGACTTAGACGAAAGTTTTCACATCATAACTGCTCATTCTTAGACCAAAGTTTTCACATCACAAGTGCTCATTCCTTTTTAATGCCACCTAATTGCACGCATAGGTCCAGTTGCCACACCCATCATTGCCAGATCAATTACGGTTGGCACTTGTGGCCACCATGCTAGCAGCTGCCAAATATAGGGACCAGAAGCAGGAAATTGCCAGCCTGTGAAGCATGCTGATTCTCAAACAACTATTGCTCTTTTAGTGTTCTGCTCCAAAAAGGTAGCAGATAGCAATAATGCAAAATCTCCAGCAATCACTGAAATGATAATATATGACAATAATATATACTGAAAGTAACGGTCTCAAAGCATGACCATCACCATATACCAAGACATCAATTCTATCAACTTCATACATACAAAGCTGTACTTAGATAAAATTCTTATCTTACATACTGGCCAAATTCTAAATAAAGAAGGAAATTATCCTCACCATAGCTGATGATAACGACCATAATTTCAACTCCAATTTACTATGTAAAACAAACATTTTATCATAAAAAAGACTTAACACAGCTAAAGTCCCATATCCAGCATCCCTTAATTGTTTTAATAATTCAAGCCCCAGAAATTTAGGGGGGGGCAAGTCTCCATGCCGTTGTCATTCAGTGAAATAAAGACCAAGTTTGTGCATCTTCTGTCAAGCCCTTTAACTAAAATATTGATTATAATTTACCATAAAAACAAGCATAGAAATTAATGTGGATTTTGCATGTCTTCCATTCCTAGACATGCTTACGATTGGCACTCATTTCTTGCTATGTTTCTGTAAGGATCAGCTGGGAGAGATCTGAAACAAGAACAAAAATATCGCAGCGAAAAACAACACTATCGACACAATTGCTTGATCCGATTTCTCAAACAAAACAAGTAAGATTCAGATTTTCACATTCGCATGGCTTCGAAACCACAACCGTTTTTTAATCTCCGAGTGGAGATACCATGAAACCGCACACGTGTCTAGTCTCTAGTGGAATCCATACAGCCTTACATCGACCAAGATCTTCTAGTGATCCCCTCGCCCTCTTCTTCTTCTAATCCTGGCAAAGGAGAGAGAGAGAGAGAGAGAGAGAGAGTTGCATTGAGAAAAGGGGGCGCCTAGTGGAGTAGGAGAGAGAGGAGGGCGGTAGCTTCTTAATGAAACCTTAGAGCCCAGGCCAAGGTTTCACATCGCTAATATATATCTTTTCACCCAATCAACCAAGAACCTTTTGTGTGTGACTCTTTAGGCCCAAATGTCAGTCTTGTTGCAAATAAGTATCACATGATTAATTAGTTAAGACTCTTTAATTATGAATGACACCAAACAACACCTCATGATCCCAGAAGACATAGGTTATAAACAACTAGATTAGGACTTGTCAACATATACCACATAGCTTTAGTCCTTCATGCATATAATGCCCATGATAAACTAAGGCTACAATTTATCTATCAAACCCTTTATAGTTTACTTAGATGCATCATATACTCTTTTCAAGTGTCATAAAAAAACTCATTTTTTGATGAACTCCACACCTTGGAAGGACTTCCAAATTAGAAATCCATAGGGCATTCTCCCTTTTGAATTATATCGAGACTGGATGATTTCGTATTGATCACACAATTACCTTCGCTAGTGTCTCACTATGTCTGAATAATACCTGACTAACTATATAAGATCTCTCAATTAAAGACTTGTGAGCTACAAATCAAGGCACAATGGCCCACAAGAAAGACGTATGTATGCTACTCTGATACAAATATCGTGGTTGACAGCTAGATATAATAACCATCCATAGATTCTTCATCAAATCAATTCAGCGAACTCATTCTCCAATAAGCACCTACATGTTTATGTTAGTGTCTTCGCATGACTGACTATGAGATCAGTCACCATCATCATATAACCAAGTATAACATGTACTAGTCCAACAAGATATTTGATGTCCTTCTCAAATACTGTGACTAGGAACAATGCAGGACATTATGTTTAAAGAAGGTTGATCTCATTATCATAATCTCATTATGATCCAACCTACATAGCATATGTCCTTGGACTTCATTATGAAAAGCATACACGCATAACAACCATAATGAATAAAGTGCCTTTTCTTAAATAAAGTGAACTAGAATGTACAAAGATGTCATTAGATTGGCTTGAAGGACACCCATTTCCAATAGTTTCAATGGTTTGAATGCTAAACTATATGTAGAACGGGAAAAGCAACCATTCAAATTTTTCAGGTCCACCTGAAACTTGAAAACTAGTAGCAGACCATATGCACCTATCAGAACATCACAACCAGGAATGCCACTTATTCCACATTTTCCTAGTCCAACTGGTGATATGGATTATGACTCATTACAAGTCTTTATCTCAATTTTTCTCCCTTCTCTTTACTTTCTTCTTCTTGCCGTCCATTACCATTATCTTTCTCCAATATGCTGCAATGCCAGGCATGCAAATTAAATGCATGACAGTTTTTCTTGTTTATGCTGCTTTATCAAGTATAGAGCAGTCTAATAAAGGTAGCAATCTTCACTCATCAATGCAATGATATTATATAACAGAAATATTAGGGCTCTAATTGGATCGGCAGTTAAGGTTGGCCAAACCACAGCCTGTCCAACTGACAAGCCGAACTGGCCAGGACTGGACTGCTAGTGTGCAGCTGCTGCTGTTGTTGTATGGCTGCTGTTGTGCTCTACCTCTTCTTCATATTCTTTCCTGTTAATATGGAAACGGAAACTCTAGGCCACTGGGTGCTGCAGCTACTTTATAGGCATGTTTCTTCATTTTTTTGCTATGTGGAAAGCACCATTAAGGTTCTTCTTGAACTGGTTGTCATTGCTCCCTCCTGTTTCCACCATCCATACACTTTCTTTTTCAACAATGGCCTGGCCCGTCAATGACTTTCCTTTTTTTCTAATTTCAAGTACCTTTCAGCATTGGTTTGGGAAAAGGCAGAGCCTTGGGTCCCCTTAGAGATGTCAGGAGGTAAGCCCATATCAGCAACAACTGCTACAAGTTCATTAACCCCCTTACGCCAGGTGTCAGATGTATGCCAGGCCTGACAGGGCTGAAAGATCCCATATCAGCTGTTCCAATATGGGGAAGCCACCAGTGCCTATAACAGGACCTGGGGCTCCAATTTTCTCACCTTGAATCCGGGCATTTTTGGCATGGCAGTGCAAAATCAAAAAGAACATCAATACCATTCAAAGGCTGACAGACTTTGTCGAGCCATTACCAACACCTAATGCCTGAACCCAGCACGATGTGGAGTTGGGCTCAGGCTTTTAGGGCCAATCTATCTTTTACTGGCTAAAATAAGTCACAGTTCGGCCTGAAATCAGGCCAAACCCAGTAGCCGGTTGGGCCACCCCAGGCCCCTGAACCAAGCTCCATACAGAAAACATCTTTTACAACATATCAAGACAATTAAAAGTCCTAACTTTATACTAGGGCTTTCCTTGGTAAGGCTCTCCCTGACGTCCTGGCCAAACTGTTTACAACAAACAATAGTATCCCGAAATCACCGATGCCAAGAACCATCAAATCAACTCAACTCAACTTCTGAGTAAATAAAACTAATGTTATTCTCTGAAGAAAGATAAGAGCATGGCTGAGTACCACATCCACCATCCACTAATTGTTTTAAGAATACACTATCCATGAAGTTAACTGCCTCCTAAGCTCCCTGCCATTGTCATTCATGATGACCAAAAGTGATCAATTTGGTCTAGAGAAGAACCAAAGCAAAACAGATGCTTCTATGAACTTTTATCATCGACAATTTCATTCATAGTGGAATGTATCTTTAGAACATTTTTTTAAGTAAAAGAGCAACTGAACAGTCCGAACTCAACAAATGACCTGGAAAGCAAACTAGAATATCATGCCAGTCACATAGTTTTACCTTCGGCCATGCCATAGAGTGACCTGGGTGCCTGAATATGAAAGGCAGAGCCTTCACCGATACTTGTTCCAGCTTCTGAATCATGCCTGCATTTGTTAAAAACAGAACCTGCAAGGTTCAACTCTGGGTACTCCAGCGACTCTTGTAAGACACGGTCATTGTTGAAAGCGTCTTCTTCGGGCAACTCATAAGTAGAATCAGGTGAATTACAATATGCTGCCATATTGGCCAAAAGATGGCAGACACCCTGCACTTTTTCAAATAAAAAATGAAAGACTTAAAACTGGAAATACTAAAAGAAGCTTCTAATTACAGCAGAAATACCATGCACGATATAGGACATTTAGATTGCCAATAAGTCAGTAGACAATTTAATACAGAATTGGAAAAATCAACTTACGATTTAGTGTATGGCATTCTACTTTATACTAATTGCTACAGATGACTGAAAAGAAGATGACTTTTTTTGGGGGAAAACATAGTTGTCAATCTCGTCCCAGTCCCTGCCCCATTTTTCTACTGGGATCGGATGTCCTGGTGCCCTGAACAATTCCGGTGTCCGGCCCCAGAATTTTTTCCATACATATGCTAACAAATATAAAACCTACGTATACAATAAATAATATGAAAATAAATATATAAACAACACAAAAATGCAATACAAGCATTGAGGACCAAGGATGGCGATCTCGGTATCAGTACCAGTACTAGTGGGTAACGATATCAATACGTATTGGTATCGGTATTGGCCGTATCGGCTGATACTGGCCAATAAAAAATTAATAAAAATATTTTTTATTTTATTTTTTAACTACAAAGACTGGTATCGGCCGATTCGGGAGGTATTAATACCGGTCCTGGCCGATACCAATACGTATCGGCCGATACTGCCAACCATGTTGAGGACAAATTTATGGGTTTATAAATAAATATATTCATCAAATGAACTCCCCAAAATAAATTTACAAGGAGCTTAAGTACTTAAGAAAATTTCATGTAAAAAAACAAATTCTAGTTGGGAAAGGTCGGGACAAGCTGGGATGGGACGGGACAGACAGGGACAGGCCAGAACGGGCCAGAATAGACCGGGCCACATACTCAGACAGACCAGAAACTGTCCCGGCCAGGACAGGCGGGACAGGAAGGGATTGAAAATTATGGGGGAAAGTGGTCAAAAGACCACAATTCATTATAGCAAAGAACAGGGATACAAATGCAAAAGGAAGAAAAGATGCAAAGGAATACAACCAGAGTGGTAGAAAACCAGAAAAGCAGCCAAAACACAAAACTCCCATGTCCCCTTACAAAATAAAACTCTTCCAAGATAAAAGCTTGGCCAATGTAAGAGAACTAAAATCCTTGCTTCCGATCTTCAAAAGTAAGATCAATGCAAAAGTCATGATAATAACTGTAACCTCTCTGAACTCATTCCTCAAAATTAACTTTGACAAACACCTCCTTAATGCCCTTATTTTGTTGAGGAGGGATTCCAACTCCGAGATAAAGACCTCCACACAGTAAGGATGGCAGTACCGGTACCGGTACATACCAGCCGGTACCGGTCCGGTACCGGCCGATACCCTTTAAATCAAGGGTACCGGTGCCGGCCAATACCGGTACGTACCGGTATCAGCCGGTACTGCCAACCATGCCACACAGCCTCTACACCTCACCATTGATCTTACATGTCTAAAGGGCTGACATGTTCAACGCAGTCTAAGACTGACGCTAACAACCAACACCTATGTGCATGATCTCCTACCATTGGAGGGGCAACCATGCCATCCATGACCCCTACCTACGCACGCCCAGCAAAACCACAATGGGGGTTCCTCCCCGGACCCCTCTATAAGGAGGTTCAATCAGTGTTAATGGTCAGAGAGGACATTGTTGCTCAAAACCTTGCAGGCCCCCACCTAAGGGGGGTTCGCTTAGTGCCAATGGTCAAAAAGGCCACATTGTTCATGACTTCCACCTGCTCATGGCTTTGCTTATACTTAGTTAAGAATTATTTTTTTAAGTTTTGAGAAGACCTAAAACAATAACCTTCCCCTCCCCACCCCTCACCCCCCAATGGAACAAGCCCAAACAAAACACCCAGAGTCCAAAAAAGGAAAAAAAACCCCACTGAATAAATCATAAGGTCCCAAAAACCAAAACAACCTTCGGAGCAACCCAAGACGAGCAACATTGATCTCAAGCTCCCACCCCAAACAATCCCCCCTCCCAAAAAAAAGGATAGTTACAGCCCTTTGACCAACCTCCCTCTTAGACCCTCAAGCAAATCCCTACGGTCAATCACTCGCTGGATGCGACTCCATCAATTTGTGTCCACTACCGCAGACCCCTCCTCTTCTTTATCTCTCTCTCATCTCTATCTCCCTCTCTTTCTTGTTTTCTCTCTCTGACCACCCAGCCCTCTCCTCTTCTCTCTCCCTGCGCTATCTTTCCCCCTCTCGATTTGCTGCTGCTCTCTTTCCAGCCCCAAGACAGAGGTTCGAGAATGTGAAGGACGGCATGCATGCCGGCCCATGCACATGAAGGCCGTGCACTATGAGTCGTCATCCCTTGCTGCGCACGCGTTGAAGACATCCACCTGCAGACCTGCTGCTGGCTGCCCATGCAACCTTCTGCATCCCTCATCACCGCCGGCTTGCTCATCATCCTCATCTAGTTTCATTTATTGTCTTTTCAATTTTCCGTTGCTTTGGTTGTTAGATTGTAATATCTTCCCATTGAACTTTGTATTAGACAAGGAGTTAAATAAGATTGTTAGTTTAGTTTCCAGAGTTGAGTGTATGTGCTTTTATTTTATTTGTGCATTAATTTAGTTTGCAATCTTACTAATTGACTCGTTATTTTATGTGTCTTTGGATTGGTTAGGACAGTTTTTACATAGTTTGGCTCCTTGATTTCATTTCAAGTGCAACTAGTTTAGAACTCACCTTAATTTAGATTGGTTATCTCAGATTTAGAATCATTTTAGATTTAGGTTTTAAAAGCTCCATGTGCGTTTTCAGATCTTCGTTTGATCATTAGGTTAGCATTTTATGGCATGTTAGTTTCATTTTAGGTGTCTAAAAGTTTAGTTCTCAGATGTCAACTTCTAAATCTTCATAAAAATTGTCAAAGCATTATGCAAGCCCAGATTTTCAATTTGAAACCACATGGCCTCGATGTGGATTCGACCTGTCCTCGCCACTTGATCTACATTTATATTTTTAACGCGAGTCCGGTAAAAATGAGATTGGTTGTGCATGTGTTTAACGACGCACATCCGACACACCAATTAGATTTATGGCTTTGTTTTTAGTTGTTTTGTTAAGATAGATCGTTTTATTTATCTCTTGAATGCAGAATTTTAATAGTGAGAAAGAAAAATTGAGAATGTGGGATGTTAAGGTTATAACCCAACTCAAGGCAATGAAGGACAGGTGTTGAACCTTTTTTTGGGGGGGTACAAAAGCAAAAATAGAAGAAAGAAGGGGGGAAAGAGACGAAGTTAACCTCCCCCGTTAGTGGCCTTTAATAGGGCAATAAAGAGAGGGGGGACAAAAGAAAGAAGAGAGAGGAAAGAGAGGGTACCGGTGGGTACCCCCACCGATACACATCCTTTCACCCCCACTGATGAGCAGTGAATGCTCAACCGGTGGGGGGTCCCTCTCCTCCAAAAGAAAGCAAAAAAAGAAAGAGAGAGAAAAAGAAAGGAAGAAGAAAGACAAAAAAAAGAAGAGAAGAAAGAAATGAGAGAGAGAGGAACCAGTGGGGGTTCCTTCCCTTTTGACCCCCACCGGTGGGACTTTAAATGCCAACCAGTGGGGGGTCCTCATTAAAATAGGAGAGAGGAGATAAAGAGGGAGAGAGAAAAAGAAAATGGCCATTAGTGGCCTTGTTTAATGGGGTTTAATGCTCCTTTGGAGCTCTCCAAGAATAGTGGACTCTCCACTAATGAGGAGCAATCATTGCCCCAATAATGAAGGATTTTTATCCCCATTAAATTAAAGGAAGAAAGGGAGGGGCCTTTTTGCCATTTATTAAGAAAAAAAAGGAGGGGAGAGGCTTAGTGAGATGCCAAACCGGTGGCACCCCCCCCTCCCACCGGTTGTGGCAACCAATGGGGTGCCGGTGGCACACACCCCCCCACCGGTTCCCACAACCAGTGGGGATGCTCACCGCGCCCTCTCTCTCTCTCTCTCATTAGATAGGGATTAGCGGTGGGGGGTGCCACCGGCATCTTGACCCCCCACCGTTTAAAGGGCCCCCCTAGCCTATAAATACCTCCCATTGGAAGCTCAAATGACACAAGAGAGGAGTGCACGAAAAGGAGTTGCTGTTCGGAGGTCCTCTTTGGGCTTGTTTTAAGGTTCTTTGAAGAGGGGAAATACTGCCAAAATTTTTCTAAGAACTTTTGCAAAAAAATTATCTTTGGAAGATTTATTGCACTCTGTTTGCGAAGATTTTTCTAACCTTCGTCGGGACCTGACCTAGACACATCTCTCCTATGTCGGATTATTCGGAAATCCATTTTTTTGTTTATCTAGAGAATTATAGGTCGGTTTTATATTGTATCGGACTATGAGAACTTGGGATTAGCCCTCAGGGAATCCGGGACTTCGAATCAAGCAAAGATTCGAGTATATGACCTCTCTCCACTGACCTCGGTCAGTGTTAATTACGCTGAGCGACTGCTCGGCAACCCTTGATTAACCGTCCGTATGATGCCCTTATAACATGCAACACTACTACTACAGGCAGCACATGCATATGAAGATATATTTTAGGTTAAACTCTTGGCCTCACCCAGGTTTAGGATGTGTTTATATGATTTTGGATTGATTCCAAGCTATCTGGATTAATTCCAAGTATATTAGATTGACTCCAAGTATTCTGGATTCATTCCAAGTATTTTAGACCCATAAGGGTATTTTTGTAATTATGCCAATTTGGAGGATATAGGGAGATTATGGTTATTTTAAGTGTATGAAATGAGTTTTAATGATTTAAGAAGGTTTCAAAACCTTAGGAGGTATTTGAGTTATTTCAAGTGTGTTTGAATTGTAAGGGTATTTTGATAATTTTGTCCAAATTGGATTTTTAGACTTAAAGTCTATTTTTATATTTTTATATTTTTCTGAGATTTTTTATTTATTTTTTATCATATTGATGGTATTTTGGTAATTTTACCCATCTTATTAAGGTTTGGAGGGTATTTTGGACATATGAGAGATTTTGATATTTTTTAAGAATTTTCTGTGATTTTTACAGATTTTTAACATGTATGAGGGTATTTTTGTAATTTGTATTAAGCTCTAGGGGCATTTTAATCATTTCAGAATTTTATATATTTTCATATTTGGTTCTCTGTTTTTTACTGGTTTTTACTGAATTTTACTGATTTTTTTTTATTAATTTTACTGATTTTTATTAATTAATTAGGTATATGAAGGATATTTAAGTTATATTTTGGATTTATGTAATTTCCAGATTTTGTTTTCTGATTTTTACTGAGTATTACTGATTTTTACAGAATTTTTCTGATTTTTATATTTTTTTTATTAATTTTAGATAATTTTCGCAGATTTTATTAATTAATTAAGTGTGTGGAGTATTTAAGTCATTTTTAACTTAAGTATATTATTTTATGTCTCAATGTTTCATTATTAAGTTTTAATTATGAATCTAAGATTAGTTATGTATGGGATGAGGCCAATGATATTTTAGAATATTTAATTATATGTTTTATGTATTTTAATTAGTTATAAAACTAATTATTTTGCATATGAAAATATAGTAACATAGTGTTACTTAAATAGTAGGTTCATGAACACACATGCACACACATATGCTCAAAGAACAAATAGTAGCATTCATTCATTATTTCGACATAATCCCGTCTTATAGGACAGTGATTTTACAACATAAATTTGGCAGAGCTTCCCCTTAGGAATAAACCTTAGGAAGAGAGCCCTCCAAGAAAATATCTCCTCCAAATCGCAGCAAACCCGGGCAAGAGTACCGGATTTGGTCTTCAAACTGGCAGAGTTTCCCCTAGGAAATTTTGGGCCAAATGGGCATGAGGCTTCTTCTTACCCCTTGGGGGGTATTTATAGACTTCAAAGCCTTAACCGGTGGGGGTACCCACCGGTTGGCTTGAGGTGGGGGGTACCCACCGGTTGCCTCTTCCTCCTCCCCCTCTCTTTTTTTAATTTTTTAATCACATGGGTGAGAGAGAGGGAGAGAGGACATTAAAAAAATGAGAGAGAGAGGGGGGAGAATCCGGTGGGCACCCCCCCAACCGGTTCCCAACCGGTGGGGGGGGGGGGGGGGGGGGGGTTGCCACCGGTTGGCTCCCCCCCCACCGGTTTGGGAACCGGTGGGGGGGGAGGGCTTTCCTCCCCCATTTCCTCCACTTTTGCTTTTTTTGGGGCTTTTAATGCCTTGGTTTCAGGTTTTGGGGGGGTTTGGCCAATGTGAAAAGGGTTTAAACCCCTTAAATTCAGGTTTTGGCCTCATGTGAAAGGGGTTTGGGTTTGGATTTAAGGAGAGTTCCACATGGGTTTCTTAACCCATGTGTGAATGGGGTTAAGATCCCCCATTAACCCTCTCATTAAACACCCCCCATTTTTTAAACTTCAAAAATCTGAAAAGTGGAGGGAGAGAGCTCCTCCTCCCCCCCCACCGGTTTCCCTCTTGGAACCGGTGGGGGGTTCCCCAACCGGTGGGGGGGGGGGGGGCTTCTCCCCCTCCCTTTTGCCCTTTTTTTTTTGTTTTGTTTTTTTAAAAAAAAATGGTTCCAACATACTCATAGCCCCAGTTTGTTTGCTGGATAAGGCGGAATAAGCAACACTTATTCCGGGAATAAGCCGAATACCGGTTTGATTGATGGAATTGCGTATACTTGTTTATTGCCTAGAATAAGCGGAATTGGGCGAATACGCCATTCGGGCCGAGCCCCTCGAATTGCTAATTCCGCATACTTTTGGCAGGGGCATGGACATGACAAAACCCCTCGTCGTTCGAGCCTCGCGAAAGGTGTGTCCTCCCCTCGCCTTTACTCCTCCCCCTGCGTCTTCCTCGCCCTGCAAAATCCTCGCCCTCCGCACCTGCGAAATCGCACGCCCTGCGAATCCTCGCCCTCCCCTCCCTCAGCTTTACTCCTCACCCGTGCGAAAGGTACCTGGTCGCCGTCCTTGTCGACCTGCATGGCGGAAGTCACTGCCCCTCTGGACCTGCGTTCAACAGGCTCTGGACCTGCCCTTCCTTCACCGACTGCACGGACTGGCGTTGACGACGCTGTCCACCGGCGGACAAGTGTTGATCCACTGGTTTGTATGCAGTTTCATCTCCTGTTGATCCGATTGTTTATTTGGCTGAATGAGTTCGCCCTTCCTTGGCCTACCTCGCGATGCCTTCTCCAAGGAGAAGCCTTCCAGCACCGATTTGATTTTTGCAGTGATGTTTCCCATCCACCACTAGGGTTTCCCCTCCTTTTCCTCTTCCCAAGGGTCACCGACGCTTCTGTCCAGCAACCTATACATCCCCTTTCGCAGTGTTCCTTCCCATCCACCATTAAGTATGTTCTATGCTCTTACTCCAATAAATGGATGGACGAGGCTGATAAGGAAGGCAGTGATGCTTCCGTTGGAGGGTAGGCACTCCACTGTGGAGGGTGTAGGGGAGGATTTGGTGGCGTCTACGATTTCCTCTTCTTCTTCAAATGAGAAGCCTTCACCAGCGACCATCATCTCTTGGATTCACAGGTTTTTCACTTCAATACCTTCCTCTCCTCCTCCTGTGTCTACGATTTTGCTCATATAACATTTCTGAATATTTTTGCATTTCTTTCCACATGTTAACTATGTTTCCCTGTGAACCAAGGCTAGGATCATTTCAGTTTTGCAAGTTTTGGTCTCAATATAATTAGAAATAGTCAAAACCTGGAATAAAATAAAATAGGCAAAAATGGTATATCTTAAGTTGTTCTGATTGCTTCATGACAGTCCACTTATGTTGCTATGGTTCGTCACTAATTTATTCACCTTCCGACTGTCATTTTTCACATTTTTAATCAAAGCAAAAAGTCCTTCCATCATCACACCTAATCATGTTAGGACTTGTAAGAGGACCTTAATCATCTATTCTGTCATTGTGGAGTTATTTCTGTCATGTGGGACACTCTATTTAAGATATTCCACATTGCTTGGGAGGTGCCTCACACTGTGGTTGATCTGTTGGAGGGGTGGGAATCTCTTTTTCGTGTCAGAGCAGATAAAAGAATATGGTCTGTTATTTTACCAGCTCTTTTATGGGGAGTTTGGCTAGAGAGGAACTCAAGGAGGTTCAGTCAGGACTTTAACAGTTATTATGATGTTTTGAGGAGAATGGTCAGATGAGTCTCTGACTGGGGGAGAGCTGCTAAGAGTGGGCCAGATCTGAATGAATCTAGGATTGTTTCTATGCTTCAACAGTGGCATAAGTTCGTTATGTGAGGATGTTATTGTGCATTGTTCTTTTATACTTATTTAAGCTTATTTTATTATCTCGATAAGATAAGTTTTATTTGAGTTATGGGTGGGAACCATTGGGTTTCATTGTAAGGGGTTGCAAGATGTGGTACTTCATATCTTGCCTATGGTTGTAATGTTACTTATATGAATTTGCGGCCGCCAGGTCACCTTCAAAAAAAAAAGTACAAGACTTGTATGATTTCTGGCCTGGCTTGTTCAGAGTAGTTTTTCTGAAATCTCCCAATTCCTCTTTAACTGTGAAAATATCCCAAAAGCAATGTGTCAATGTTGGAATACACCTTTGAACTGGGGCAGTCGTACCACCATGAAAAACAAGTGTCAATGTTGGAGTATACCTCAGATTTCACTAACTCTGAGATGTGAGCTTTGAACCTCAGTATTGGTATCTGTATCATTGTAGTTTGCCTGTGAGAGTTATCCACCCATGAGCAATCCTTTTCATTGGAGGTGGTCTAGACTCTAGACAAGCAGAAAAGCTCTTTCGAGCCGCATATGCTGTCATGATTCTGATCTTAGAATGAATTTGAGAGTAAAATGATATTTGTTTTTATATGGAGAAGAGGAAATTAAGCAATGTCATTAATTTTTTGGGCTGCAAGATTGGATAAAAGAATTTGTTTTACCTCTTTACTTAAAAAACCTTCAGAGTGGGCAATGGACTGTTGGTTAATGTTTCCTAGAAATTCGATGGAAAGGGAAACAAACTGAATCGTAGTGGCAGAACATCCTCGCAGCAAGGTTTATGTTTGAACAAGGAATTTGCTTCGAGTAAGGTGACTAGAAAAAATTGTAGTAGAATTTTTGAAAATTTCCAGCTATGTTGCCAATTTAGATAAATATTTAATGGCTGAAAAAGGGACTTGTGTATCAAGCCATTGTGTCCAAGGGTGTGCTAGGTATATTATATCTCCCAATTTTGTTTTGCTTTATCAAACATGTCTTGAATTGTCTATAGAAGAGGACCTTATGTGGTCATGGACCTTATGTTGTCATCAAGATCATGCAACTGAAGTATGCTGATGATGCTGTAATCCTTGTGATGGTTCAGAACAAGTATCTTTCTGAAGCTTCCCTTGATCTTCGTAGAGGAGATTTCAGGACCTAAGGGTTAACTTTGAGAAGAGTTCCATGGTAATGTTGGATATGGAATAAGCCAAGGTTTTAATGATAAGATCAGAGACCTCATTGTGTGTTAGATTTTGGTCAGCCAGCCTAATTTTGACCCCCCATTTCCTGTTTTGCATATGGGGTTGGCTCAGATCTGCTTCAGATACTTGGCAAATCAGCCAATGCCACAACAATTCTTTAGACGGGAATAAAGATATTCACGCACTTATTAATTTCATGTTTGTGACATGATGCCGGTTCTTTCTCTATTATGCTATTTCTCTTGGTAGTTCTTGCTCTCTGATTCTTTACATATTAATTTCAATTAGTCCTCAATTTGCTTCACTTATGTTATGTTCTTTCTTATAATTAGGAAGTGTAGAAAGTACAAACATAATATGTCCACCTCCGGTAAGTCTATGTTTATTTGCCATATTATTTTCCTTTTATAATGTTAACTTTCATATACTTGATGAGAAAACTCTTTTTATAATGTTCACTTTCATATACTTTTGTTTCATTACTTTTGTTATTATATTTTATTTATGATAGTCATTAGCCTAAAATTTATCCTCCTCCATTGTGATTGAATGCTTATCTGCATAAAAAGAAAACAAAGGTAAACATCCAGCTAAAATTGGGGGCACTGGTAGGATCCGTACCCCAAACTGGACCAACCAGCATGATAAAATCCTCATTCACCTTCTCATGGAACAAGATGAAAAGAGAAATCATATTGAGGGTACCTTCAAAACGCAACTTTGGCATCAGATAGCGCCCATTTTCAATGCTGCAACGCATCTAAATTACAACAAGGACCATTTGCAAAATCGATGGAAGGTCCTCATAGGGGTTTATGTCAAACTTAATGTGCTATTTGAAAGGACTAGTTGGGGTTTGGGATGACGAAGCAAAAATGCATGTGCCTGGAACAAAATCATGGGAGGAAGCCATTGAAGTAAGAAGATCTTAACATTATAACATTTTTTTTTTCGTATTGCTACTCAGTAACCGAAAGGTAATCATGTCCATAAATTTTTCAGACAAATAGTGACTTTCGTACATTAAAAGGCAAAACCTTTGAGTTTCTGAGAGAGATGGATTACATGAGAGCCAGTAGTACGGCAAATGAGGAAGATGCAGAAGGGTCTATAAATGCATCTGAATATGTGAATAGACGCCGACGCAGCCCTGTGAATCGCAACAATCTGCCACATGCACTGGAGATACCACCACAGCCACAACCTGTCCCGCAACCAGTATAGGCCCCACCACTGTCTGTGCAGGTCAATGAAGACTATGTCTAAGGTCATATAGCTATTGGTGATTACGTTAATGCCCTTGGCTATGCAGAAGTATCACCAAATTATGACTTTGACATCGGTTATGTGAATGTTGGTTCTATAACAAGTGATGATCTAATGTCCATATCACAGCATCTTCATACCTCATCCTACAGTAGATATGAGCAACACTATAGTGGCAGTTCTATCGCAGCCCAATCTCATTACTCCGCTCGGACTCCTTCCCCTACACCAGCTTTGCTGGCACATAGGGTCAATTAAGAGGAGGTCACTTCTCCTCAGAAAAAAGAAGCATCCCCCTCAAAACGTCAGGGCAAAAGATGCATTGGGAATGAAGTAGTGTTTTCTTTCTCCACTGCATTACGTGAGCGCACTGAAGTTCTCGGGGACTTGCAAGCGGATCGGGCTTCGTCCAAGTGTCCCAGCGGAGGTATCAATGTGTCCGATACACCGGCGGACGTAGAAGAAAGGATCCCGACCGTGAAGGAGTGTATGGACGACCTACGCCGTGTTCCTAACATGCCGCTTAATTTGTATTTCAGGGCCGTGAACCTCTTCGGTACAGCGGCCATTCGGTCGGCTTGCATGGCTCTACCGGAGGAGGAGAAGCTGGATTGGATTATTGCTTGGACTAGTTGAGTTGAGCTGCTGCGTGTCGTCGTAATCTTGTCATCATATGTTATGTTCGTACTTGGAATTGTACCATGTTATGTCTTTATTCTACTTGTCCCACTTGTACTTGAACTTCTGTGTTTTGTTCTTATCTTATGTTGATTGTACTCGTTCATTTTGTCTTTGTCTAATTCATTGTTCTATTTTCGACTGAAATTAAATGAATGTTGAATCAGATGTGGTGAATTATGTCTATGGTGCTAGTATAAATTGCAATTTCTATTTGCACGTCCTGTGCTGGTGTATCATTCTAAGTAAGAATGGGACGGTTTAAGTGTTACGTTGTGTGGGTTGGCCGTGAGCCTAGTTTGTACCTGACTTTGGGAGAATGTTATGTTCAAGTGAATGGTTTTCCAAGAGCTCGATACAAGGGATTTCACTCAATTAAAGAGGGAGAGACAGCACTGTATGTTGTTGTGGAGTAGCCTATACCCAAACTAAGAATCACTCGCGAAGAATATGCATTGGGTACTCCAAGTTATGTACGAGCCTTGAGTGGTCCCCCTACATTACGTATGTCAATAGATTTCTCGTGGCAATATTGTCTAATGATAATCCTTTTGTTCGTACTTGTCCTCTTACTTTTTTTAATCTTACTTGGTGTAATTTTGATATCCTTGATGGACCGTTGATGTATTTTAAAGCTCTTTACTCTTAAACTCCTTTGTTTATTCATCTGACATAATCTCTCGTTTAGTTTCTTTCAACTATGTACCGTATTAAATTGAAATGACAATTAAGGGTGCTTTATGTAGACATCAATGATTTGATAATAGAGTTCATTAATGAGGAGGACGAGATGATTGAAGATATCGAAGAAGTCATACTTGAAGCAATATCAAAACAGTATGCCCAGAGTGTGCCTAGACGAAAGATGTTTACTTCGACGCATACTGGTCATGTATGGATACAAGAGGTGCTACAAGGCTATGAACGGAGGGCCTATTGGGCTTTCAAGCTTAGCCCTAGCATGTTCAAGGCATTGAGGGACATGTTAGTGGACATGGGCTTACTATTTGACTCACAACATGTGACTGCCTATGAGCAACTGGCGATGTTCTTACATGTTGCTGCCCATGGTGTTGCTACTGGGACATTGTGTGAGTATTTTCAACACTCTTCACAAACAATCAGCTATTATGTAAATAACATTGTTATGGCATTGACATCTCTCAAGACGGAGTTCATTCAACTTCCTTCTCATCTAAGTGAATGCCACCCTCATATCCGAAGGAAGGATTATTTCTATCTTTACTTCAAGGTACTCACTTTTCTAGTTGCATTTGTTTTTCAATTGCCAATAAAACTCCCGCATTGTCTTATATTCTCATTATACTGTATAGGATGCAATTGGGGCGATTAACGGGACGCAGATAATAGTTCATATACTACGAAAAGATCATGGTCGGTTTCGTAACCGCAAGGGTTATATAAGCCAAAATATTATGGGAGTAGTCTCTTCCATCTCCCTTTTCTACATATTGGTGTTGGTTGGGAAGGCTCTGCAACTGATATAAGAGTGTTGAAATGGGCGTTGGATCATGGCGGGTTTTGGGTCCCTCGCTACAAGTATTATCTTGTCGACTCTGAGTATGCAAGCATACGTAGTTTCTTAGCTCCTTATCGCGGACAACATTACCACATAGGCAACTTTAGAGGTCATAATCGTCAGTATGCAAATAAAATGAAGAAATTCAACCATACGCATACACAATTGAGGAATTGTGTAGAACGCGTTTTCGGTGTGCTGAAGAATCGTTGTCAGATCTTAAGAGAGAGTTGTATGTACCCATGGGCAACACAAAAAAAGATAGTAATAGTATGTTGTGTTGTCCATAACTTCATTCGTCGAAGGCAGAGAAATGATGTATACTTTAACATAGCAAATGAACGTAGACTTGCAGAAGATGATGATGGCCAAGCTGAGCTAGCTATAGGAGACCATGTCAGGAAGGAAATTGCAGACCGACTTTGGGACGAGAATAATTAGATTTGGTGGATGTTTTATTTGCTTGGTCCACCACAAGTTCTGTATGACTTTAGTTGTTTTCCATTTTAGCCTGCTTCATTTTTATGGCATGTACGCATATTTCTTTTGTTGTTTAAGGTTGATTGTATGACATCTAACTTAGTTCATATTTGGACTTTGTTCATTTACATTTATGTACACTGAAAATTGATGTTGCTTTACATTTTGGATTAACTATTTTTGTTTCCTATCATTTCTTCTTACAGGTAGTGCGCAAACATGGTTGGAATGCTTCTTTCTTACACAGACAGTCAGATAGCAGGAGGGCATGATTGTAGTTGTATATCGATTGCACGTTTAGGTAGTAAGAAGGTACATGCAGCCCTACCCAAGCATGTGTTCCGATATTATGACGGCATAATTACAGCCCTTTCTAAGTGTTGTAATGTATGGACATTGATGAAGAAAGAAGCAGTGAGTCTATTAGTTGGATGGCTTTTAAACAAACCCCAATAGATGATGAAACTCATTTTTCTAAGTCCATCTTATATTTCGTTCTAAACATGTGTGTGTGAATGTGGTGGAGGTTGCATGAGCCTCGTGTGATTTCATGCTATTATAGAAGTTGCATGAGCATCGTTTGATTTCATGCTATTTTTATTAAGTTATTATAATTTCATGCGTGAGCCTCGGTTGATTTCATGTCGTATATTATTTCTTTATTCTTGTATCGTGGAGGTTGCATAAGCCTCGATTGATTTTATGTTATATATGTTTATTTTTCATTCATGGTTGTGGAACATGCATAAGCCTCCCATTTACAGGCCCATGAAGTCTACTATGAATCTTATTGTCGAGTATGTTTTGTACTGTCATTTGTGATCATTTACTGTGTTTGTCTTATGTTTATTGGAAAGTCTTATATATTTTTTCCCTCTTTTCATCTTTCTAAGAGAAATTCGCAAGGGCAGCACAACATGTTCGTGAAGGTTGTAAAAGGTGTTATGAAGATGTTTGTTTTCATGCTATAAAGACCAGAGGTTCTTAAGCAGCAAGAGTAAACTATTCTGTCATAGTAATATTATAATTTTTGGCAAAATTAACACTACTTTTGTACGAACGATGAATTTTTCTTTATAATGTACATTGTTTATTTACTTTTCTCGTAAGTATTTCTTCTTTCATATCGAATAAAAAGTTACTGTGTACACATTCCAACTCATGTTTACGTGCGCCATTTTATACAAGTATGTGTGTATCTAATTAGTATGAATTTGATTATGTATAATATATGCTTCTATCTAATTTTCTAATCACTATCATGTATTTTTAAATGTACAAAATTTAATACTGATGTATATATATGTATAAATGTATATTTGTTATTATATATGGTACACGTATATATACAAAAATATATGCCCAGTATATATCTATTGTTATTTTTCCCCTTTCTAATTTGTACGTAGAGCATACAACGAACATAAGTAATGAGTGATCCACAAGCCAATTGTCAACTAATGATGGGGTTAGATGTTCAACTGGGCAACGTAATCCGCAAACGCCATCAAATCCATTGATACTTGTACATTATTGATAAAAAACTCTCATTAACTTATATTCGTATATATTTTATTGACATATATCTACTCATATGTTTATATTATTTACATTGTAAAATTGGATTTTCAATATATTAAGAATAATATTTTAATTATATATGTAAATATAAAATATATTATATTTCATATTATAAAAAGTTACAAACGATTTTATGAATTGGTCAACCTTGGTGAAGAAATGAATTAAATACCACTGGAACAACTATTACCTCCTATTCTTGCAAACCGGTATTAGTAAGTGCTTGAATAAGGAGGGCAATTTGGTCCTAAAAGTACTTTATTCTCGGTCTTATTCTCCTGGGTGCAATCAAAGCAATTAGAATAAGCACCTTATTCCCCCTTGAATAAATATCTGTTGTCAAACCAAAACCCCTCTTATTCTGGAATACGCAATCTGGAATAACCCATTCCGTAAACAAAGTCGGGCATATGGAATGAGCATGGATATCTTGTTATGTGTGGTGCCAAATTAAGCATGCATGGTGCATATTTTGACACGACAAGAAACCATGCACTCCCATCCACAATAAAGCCCTAAAAGGATACTTAATGGGTGTCTAATAGCTCTATGACCTATTTCGTACCCTTTAAAAAAATATCCATTAAGGCTATCATTTAGTGGGTTTGGATGGTTTTGGAACAAGTCCATCATGCTCGGTGCATGCAGGTGCAACCTATTAAGGCCCAATATGCCCACCCATGGTTTTGGGGCTTATCCTAATGCGGTCCAAACGACCCAAATGCCCTTGCCCCCCCTATTTAAAATGAATTTAAATCGTAAAAACACCCTTAACTTTGGGCCCACTATCTAATTAATTCAACTCAATTCCTAAAATCTTTCAAACCAATTAAACATGCATGTCATATGTAAAGGATCTAATGGCTCTAAAAGGGTCCAAATGCCTTCACAATCCTTAATGACCCATTTAACCATGAGATGAAGCTAAAATGACCAAAATACCCCTCTAATGAAAAAAATCTGTAAAAATCATAGAAAATTCCAGAAAATGTGAAAAACCACCCAACATGCCTTAAATACCCCCAGAACCTTGAAAATGACCTTAATACCCCCCAGAACCTTTGAAAATGACCAAAATACCTTCCTCACAATAAAAAATCAGTAAAAATCTCAGAAAATCCTGAAAATTATAAAAATCACCCAGAATGCCTTAAATGCCATCACAAGCCTAAGAAGCGAGGAAAATTATCAAAATAACCCTAATGCACCAAAAATCATTAAAATTTCTAAAAAAATCATAAAAATATTAAATCACTTAAAGCATGCTTAATACCATAAAAGCTGAAGCTTCTAAAAATTATCAAAATACCCATGCACCCCAAAATGCTCAAAACAGTCCAAAAATGCATCTTAGGGTTCTAAAACCTTCCCTATCCATTGAAACACATCTAACACTAAAATTACCAAAATACCCCTGCAACCTAGATATACGTAAAATGACTCAAAGATATTTCCTAAGGTTGTAAAACCTTCTTAAATCATTAAAGTTCAACTCAAACCCTAAAATGACCATAATGCCCATATACCCTTCAATTTGGCATAATTACAAAACCACCCTCATGGGTTTAAAACATTCGGAATCAATCCAAATAACTCGGCATCAACCCAATTAACTCGGAATCAATCCAAATACTCGGAATAAATCCAAGACCCCTAAGAATTGTGGGTGAGGTCAAGGGCTTAACCTAAAGCATGTATTCATGTGCTTGTGCTGCATGTTGCAGTGTTGTATCTTTTCAAGGCATCAACGGACAGTTAATCAAAAATTGTCGATCGATGATCGACGTAATTAACACCAACCGAGGTCAATGGAGAGAGGTCATATACTCGGATCTTCACCTGATCCGAAGTCCCGGACTCCGTGAGGGCTAATCCCAAACTCTCATAGTTCAAGAAACAAAATAAATAAAAGCAACCTATATTTTTTCACCAAAAACAACAAATAACAACACAATATTATAGGAGAGATCTAGGTCAGGTCCAAACAATGGGTTACACGTGTTGGGCTGGGTCCCATTTTGACATCATTAAACAAGTTGAGTTAGAGGTAGGGAGGGTAGGTTTGAGTCAAATTAGGTGGAGGTTCTTTTGGATGGTTGGGTTACGGGTTGAACCCAACCCGGCCTAACCAGACCCAAGTTGAAGTCATACACTCAATTCAATCCAAGAGATGTGAACAGTGTTCAGAAATATTAAGCTCAGGTTCGGGAAATGGAGCGTGACAGATTCTTCTTAAGATACCACATGTGTGTTGGAACATTTGGAAGGAAAGAAATGATAGCATGTTATAGGTAGAGCTGTCAATGGTACGGGTCTGGTAAACCCATACCTAAGACAATATACCCAGACCCATACCACACCCAACAAGGTTGATGGGTAAAGAGGTTGGGTCTCAAGTCCACTCCTTAATCTTCATGTTAATAAAAGATAAATGGCCCAAGAAAGAATTAGTTATCTTCAATCTTAATATACTTTAAAGTGGGCCCAAATTCAGATGGAAATCTGATGGCACATTTATGTAAGAAATAACAACATACTTGTTATTAGGTAAACAGGTATATGTGTACCCAAACTTGATGGATCCTTTAACAGGTCTGGACCCATTTTGACAGCCTAGCTCTAGGAAAGTAAAATCTACCTTGAGAATATTTCCCTTAGAGCTTCATATTTTCTTTATAATTGTTGTAGATTTATTCTCAAGGTTTCTGCTGATAGTTGGAAGAGGGATGTCATATAATTAGCAGCAGCCACTCTCCTTCTAGGTTCTAACCTATGTAGTCAGAGGCGTGAGGCAACCGAGGTGACTGGGGATCACCTCAACCTCAAATGGGTAGGTGATCGCCTAGATGTTTGAGGTGACATTTTACCAAAATATACAAAAAAATCAGACATTTAAGTATACCATTGCATGTGTCAAAAACACAACAAAAAACAACAAAATTACTTATTCCTACGCTCAAATATGACCAAATAAGTTCAAAGTCTAACAAATTAAAATAAAATTTAATTAAATCGAGATGTAATCATCAAATTCAGTAAATTAAAAAAGGGAGAGCAAGATTGCCACAACAATGCTGACCTTCTCTCTATCTAGGTGAGGTCCTGCAGTTCGAGGTAAATTATGGGATAAGAATAGAGAGAAGAGAGATAGAGAAGAAGAGAGACAAAGAAACTCTGCAGAGAGGAAGAAATACAAAGGGATAGAGAAGAAGAAAGATAGGGAGACTTTGCAGAGAGGGAGAAATATAGAGAGATAGAGAGAGATATAAAAACAGACATATTACTTTGGGAGAAATACAGAGAGATAGAGATAGAGAGAGAGGAAGAGAGACCTCGCAGGGCACCATCCAAGGAATTCTGGGTCGGGTCGAGACCGGGAATCGAGACCCGGCGATCCCGACCCGATCTGGATCGGCCGAGTCGGCCGATCCAGACTCAGTCCGGCCGGTCCGACTCGGCCGGATTTTTTAAAAAAAAAAAATCAGAAAAAATAGAAAAAAATTAGAAAAAATCAGAAAAAATTATATACATATTATTCAATTGATGTACAATAAGAATGAATGCAATTCATGTACATCCATAAAAAATAAACATTAAAGAATCACATTAATAATTTTTATTGTGCATTAATTAAAAAAGACATTGTTGTTGAAAACTACCTTAAAAAGATCACATTTGTGATCTTTCATCATCCGGTTCATAAGTTTGAGCAGGCGGGCCATAATCTGCCGACATGTATGGTGCATATCCATAGCCAAACAAGGAACTAGCGAGGTCTTCGAATCCTCTTTGAATACCTCTAGGTGTGTAAGCTTGTTGGCTTGAACTTTCTCCTGATTGTATTGGAGGGACAAAAATGCCGTACTGTATAGGTGGAGGTCCAGAGTACCCTTCAGTAGTGCTGTTGATGTCTGAATATGGCAGTGTAGGAGGATGAAAAATGGGCGGATAAGAAGGTGCATCTTCCCATGGTGGCCAATCACATTCTGCCTGTCTCTGTTGGCCTTCAAATCCCCTTTGTTGTCCTTGTCTCTGACCTTGAGTTCCTTCAAAATTACTCGGAGGTGCGGAGTAATAATCGTATCATGTGTAACTGCTCCCAAGTGCAGAAGCTCCTGATAGTCCAGCAACAGTAGCGCCATCACCATCACCATCTCCATCATCATCATCATCATCATCATCATCATCATCATCAGTGGAGTCATCACTCCGCACTTGGCTTGTTTTCCTCAATCGCCTTCTTCTACGCCTGTAGGTTTGTCTTTCTGCCTCGTACATGCTGGCCAAGTGAGGTGATAAAGCTGGGGTGTCCTCAGGTGTCTCTCCAGTCTGTTGAACTGTCCCTTCTTCTCCTTTTGATGGGTCCACTCGTTGTTTAGACTTTCTTTTTTATTGTTTTCTCTTTTTGCTGCTCGATGACTGCAATGAAGGTCCCGCTGGCTCTTTCTCCTTTCTTCTTTGTGGATCCACCTGAGTAGCTGATCTCCTGAGTGCTGGTTGAGAGGCAGAAGTTCTAGCAGTGTCTTCTAGTGTGGCTGACTTTCGGCGCCTCTGAAGAACTAGTGCACCTCCTTCTTATGTTATCTGAAATTCAGGATCTCGAACAACTACTGCATCTAATTCACCTTCTGCCCAACTCCGATCCTGAGGATCAAACTCAGACTGTGCATCTCTGGCTGCTCTGCTCTCCACCCAAGAATGCAGTGGGTGTTCTTCATCTAACAGTTCATCAATATCAATCTGATGTACAGGCTCATCAACTGGTCTACCAGCAAACTCCATGAATCTCTGTCTTTCAAGCCTCTGTCTTTCCTGAATCTGCCTGATTTTTAGACGCATGTTGTAGTGACAGTACACCAACTTCTCCAACCTAGAAACCCCCAATCTGTTACGAACCTTCGTGTGAATGGGACTGAATGTACTCCAGTTTCTTTCACATTGACTGGAAGAAGTGGTTTGACTGAGTACTCGCACAGCAACATACGCCAAAGGATTTGTGGCAGCTTGTCTGTAATTAATATGGATCCACCATTCAGCTGTTCAAAAAAAAAAAGAAGACGACGATATCAATAATCATATGTAGAGTCTACACTGTAGACTGGTAGCATCATTAAATTTAATATTTGACTATTTATTATGTAATTCACCTGGAGTTGTCCTCGTTACTGGAGCCCTGACGTCATCATCTCCATAAATGCCAATCTTCAATTTAAATATCTCCATCTACAAAATAAATATAAATAACATAAGTTAATAATAGACGCATGCATTTTCATAAACTCCTACTTTGTACGTTACCTCTACTAAGGCATATATCCTTTCATTCGTATTCCTTGATATTCTAGTAATCACGTTAGTTGTGCCTCGAAGGACCTCTCCGTCATTATGCACGCTCTCACTATACTGATACTTTGGGTTGAAAAAATATCATGCATATAAATTAAATATTAATTAGTTATAAAATTAAATGTGAACAAAATTAATAACATAAAATCAACTTAAATAGATGAAGAATTAACCAGCAGCATGAAGATCATGATGAAGAGTCGACTCCCATCTATTATCGATGATCCTCCACCATTTGTCATGAGAAGTAGGAAGGCTTTCGCTCAATTGCTCATTTGCTCTATCCATGGCCTCGTACAAATATCCCATGTCATTTTTGTCATCTCCATCAACTAACCTCAGAACACGTACCAGAGGCTCAACCACTTTCAGATAGCGAAAAACCTTATCCCAAAAACTTCTCTCCCCAACTAGCGATTGCACTGCCAATGCAACTTCTCTAGCATCGGCTCTCAATGTCCCTATATGTGCCAGAAACTCGTCGAGTGGACTAACTGGGTCAACTGATGCTTGTATTTATTCAGGCTCTCTAAAGAAATGAAGTTGGATGCAAATCTAGTAAGGCCAGCACGAAGAAGATTCCGTCCACCTGTATGTTCTCTCATCATATGTAAGATCCTGTTGTGACTATAAATAAATCCCGTGATCATCTGAGCATGTTGTACCACCTCAGCAACAAAATGATCTTTACCTATGTCCTCCGTCATCAAGTCAATAGAATGTGTTGCACAAGGCACCCAGTACAAATGGTGTCTCTTCTGCATCAACAAATTACCGGCTGCTTTATAGCTTGCTTCGTTGTCAGTGACTATCTGCACAACATTTTCTTCACCAATTTCATCTACCACGTCATCCATTAGCCTGTACAAATAATTAGCATTCTTTATTTTTTTTGAGGCATCCACAGATTTCAACAAAATAGTGCCCTCGCTGCAATACACAAGGATATTAATCATGAATCTTCTTGTGGTCCCTGTCCAACCATCACACATGATAGTACAACCACGCTCCCTCCACACATTTTCGAAATTGTCGACCCATACCTTCAAGTCATTATACTCTTCTTCAAGCCCAACATCATAAATGTAGCGAGGTGTGGGGGCCTTTACACCATGTCCAGCATCTGCAATTCCATCCACCATCGTCTGAAAATATGGACTAGATACGGCATGTGGTGGCACACCTGCATATAAAAACAATTTCACAATTTCTTTCAAGGCATTTTTTGCTGATGCCTTGACTCCTTTTAATGCTTGCTTGATTCCAGGCAGTCTGACAGACCTTGATCTGTACAAAAATTGGTCCATAGGACCGCGTGCCACATCTGATGTCCGTCCACAACTCAATATAGAACTAGCAGTCATGCGACCAGAAGAACCCCTAGGAACGAATCTTCCAGGCTGAGAAGCAGCAGGCACTGATCCACCTGATGATCCTATGCCTCTTCGCCGGTCCTCATCTTCTCTATTTGTCCGCAAACTGGCACGAACAGCTCTGGTGTACTCTGCATCAGGGTCATCTGGATCCTCCTCATCCTCCTCCTCCTCATCATCATCTAAATTGATCGGGCGCTGAACATGTAGACTGTAATCCCTTCGTCTCTGATGTCCTGATATCTCATCTTGCAAATCCATGTGTTGTTGAAATGATAAATCTTTGTGTGCCTTTTTACCCATCATATAATCCCTCATTTCCTTCTTCAAGTCCAGCGGGACTGACTCACATCTACTGACATCTCCTGATATGCCAGCAAGATGATTTTTTAGGCGATAGATGCCACCACCCATCTCCTTTCCACACCAGTTGCATTTGACCCTCCTCCTAACACTGTCCACTAGTGTGCAATACTGCCAACCAGGATCAGCACCATGTTGCTCCACATCCTGTTCTGCCATATTCCTACATAACATAAAAACACAAAAATGCAATCAGGTTCTAAAAAGTTCAATTGAGTGATTGGCAGACTCAATTGAACCTTAATCACACTAATCATACAAAAGCCCTAATTTTTAACCCCTAATTAGGGCTAATTTTAACTAATTAACGCTAATAACATGCAATTAATGTAAAAAAATGCACATTTATGTCCTAACAAGTTCAATTGAGTAGTTGGCACACTCAATTGAACCTTAATTACACTAATCATACAAAAGTCCTAATTTTTAACCCCTAATTATGACTAATTTTAACTAATTAACGCTAATAACCTGCAATTAATGTAAAAAAATGCACATTTATGTCCTAACAAGTTCAATTGAGTGGTTGGCATACTCAATTGAACTTTAATTACATTAATCATATAAAAACCCCAATTTTTAACCCCTAATTAGGGCTAATTTTAACTAATTAACGCTAATAACATGCAATTAATGCAAAAAAATGCACATTTATGTCCAAACAAGTTCAATTGAGTGGTTGGCACACTCAATTGAACCTTAATTACACTAATCATACAAAAGCCCCAATTTTTAACCCCTAATTAGGGCTAATTTTGAGAATTTTGTCTAATCAACATGCTAAATTTTTTTTCAACCTAAATATTAAGAGATCTACACAATAAACACAATCATATATCATTTCTAATTTTTTTAGAATTTTAAAAAATTAATTCGAAATATACCTAAACTCGGATCGGAATGCGAACAAAAAATCCGACGTCGAGGGCGGCGGTGACGGCGACCACAGCGGCGGCGGCGGCTCCTGAACGGCCGACCGACAATGACGGGATGAAAATCCCCTCCTTTTGCTCGATATCTCAAAAAAAAATAGAAAAGAGAGAGAAAAAGAGAGAGAGAGGGCCGGCGGCGGCGGGGGGGCCGGCGGCGAGCCGGGGAGGGGCTGGGGAGTGGGGAAGGGCCGGGCGCCAGCAGCAGAAACGTTGCTGGCGCCTGGTTCCCGATCCCCCCTTAAGGGGGAGAATCGGGGCCGATTTCTTCCCGTTTTTTTTTTAAAAAAAAAATCAGTGGGGGGAACAGTAAATTCCCCTCCAAATCGGCTCGGAACCCGCCGATTTCGATTCGAATCGGCCGATTCCGCAATCCATGGCACCATTAGCCCCGTATATATATATATATATATATATATATATATATAAAGAGAGAGAGAGAGAGAGAGAGATGTCCTGCCCAAGTTGGGGGAAGATAGAGAGGGTACGTCAACACTGTCTGTGGCCGGGGGAGCACTATTGGCCCTATTCAGGGGTAGGGAGAGAGGGAGGGATAAGTAGCAGAGAGAGAGCACCAGTTGTCAAGGCAGTAAGGCAATCCAAGGCATACTTAAGGTCCCTAAGTGCCTAAGCGCTTAGGCACCTGTCAAAGCGGCACCTTCACAAATCAACTAGTGGGGTGTGAGTGTGTGTGTGTGTGTGTGTGTGTGTGTGAGAGAGAGAGAGAGAGGGAGACAAACATTTGAAGAGAAGGGAGAAGGACAGATATATAGAAAACTAAGGAAGGGTGAGAAGATGCTAATGGCCACAAGGGGTTCTGACTTTGTGGACATGGGCAAGTGAGACATATTGTCTCATCATGGTCATCATAGTTAAAGCAAAACTTTAGGAGTGTCTCATCATTGATGCCAAGACTTGTTCTCAAAGGAGGGATGATGCCAAAGATAACAAGGAAGATGAAATAATGAGGAAGACAAGTTGAAGTGGTATCAAAAACTAGGGCCCAATCATCCACATAACCCTATCTATATTAAGATAGGGTCAAAATGGATCGAATTGATTGGCCATGAACTAGCCTGGGCGTGCTACTCCTAAGTGCAACTAAGCGTGTGCTTTTTCAAGGCCCAATAAGGCATTTAACTACCTCGGCCTTGAAAACAAGCCTTGTCACCTAGGCGTGAGCCTTAACAACTGAGAGAGAAAGAGAGAGAGAGAGATGTCTTGTCCAAGTTAAAGGGGAGATAGAGAGGGCATGTCAACACTGTCCAGGGGAGGAGGAGGGAGGGAGAGAGGGTGAGAGAGAGAGAGGTATAGGGCACTGCTAGCCCTATTCAAGGGAAGGAGGGAGGCATAAGTAGTAGAGAGAGAGAGAGAGAGAGAGAGAGAGAGAGAGAGAGAGAGAGAGGGTAAGAGACCAACTGCCAAAGTTGTCATACGTCAAAGATGTGCCACTATACTATCATCGGAGCCGCTTACCAAATTCAAAGAGCAAGCACCTGGAGAAGCCTCACCAACTGCCATTACTGTAGAAGTTGGAGAATAGAAAACCCTCATGAACAGAATTAAGGAAAAGGTGCAGTTAAGCAATCGGACACAGCCTTACATACATCAGGGCATTGAGCCAGGTGAAGTGGGCCGGGTAAAGTGGCAGGGTTGGGCCTAATGAATTGGGCTTGAGGTGATCCGGGATGTACAAAGTATGCTAAGGTGCTCACCTAGTAAATGAGGGGATTTCTAAGATCATCTAGGTGATGACGGGCGCAACGAGGTGATTTCCACCTTGATCGCCTTTGATAACATAGGTTCTAACAAGGTGATTTGCTTAGAAAAAAATAAAATAAAATAAAAACTCTAAAGTTCATAGTTCCTATGTCTTATAATGTGGGCAACTTGGACTGAAAGGAAACACTTGGATCTCCGATGATAAGTTGCATAGTGTCTTTGATATCTCAAAAGAACCATGAAGCTTTTAGATTACTGGTTTATAGCAGAAGGTTTCATTATGATGATGATATTATTAAGAAAATAGGTGGTATGTTGCTGACAAAATGGTGTTTTATTCCAGTTACAGGATCCAGTGGGGGACAAATTATCTTATGGAATGACAACAAATTGAAAGGTTTTCTATGTGACAATCGGAAGTTCAGTATCTCATTTAACTTCTGCTCTATAGACAATCGATACCAGGGGATCATTACTTCAATGTATGGGCCACACAGTCACCAGCTAAGGGGGGAGTTCTTCCAGGAACTATATAGGCTCTACAACACTTTTCAAGAAGGATGGTGTGTCCTTGGTGATTTCAACTGCATCAGATGCCCTTGGGAGAGGACAGGACCTCAAAAATGGACTCACGATATGGAGGACTTTGGCACTTGGATAAGGGACTGTGGCATGATGGATTTGGACATTCCTAAGAGAAGGTTCACCTGGTCCAATCTTCAGCAAACCAATGTTCAATCCAGAATTGATAGGGTTCTTGTTTCATCTAAATGGCTCCTTAATTTTCCTTTGACATAGTTAAAAGGATACAGTAGGGCTATTTCTGACCACATTCCTATCCTGGTTTCTACTAGGGAGAAGGAGAAATCAGATAGACTTTTCATACATGAATTGGAATGGCACAGACATAAAGATTTTAAAGAGCTGGTCAGCAGCTAGTGGAAAGAGGTTCCTTCTGCAGAATTTGCTTGCTCGACTTTTGCCAAAAAACTCAAATGGGTTAGAGGCAAAATCAAGAAATGGTCTTCACAAACCTTTGGCAAGATCAATGTAATTCGTCAACAGCTTATGCAGAACATTGATGATCTTGAAATCAAGGCTGAAAATCAGAATTTATCAGAGGAAGAATCTCAGGCCCTGGATAATTATAAGATTGATTATAATGAGTTGATTCTCAGAGAAGAAATTAAATGGAAACAAAGGGCTAAGGAGCATTGACTAAAAGAGGGTGACAAAAATACTAAATTCTTTCACACAGTGGCTAATTCTAAAAAGAGATCCGTAAAGATTGAGCAAGTCAAGGTGGATGACTTCTTAATTGAGTCCAAGAAGGATATCCAAGACACTTTCATATCTTTCTATACGAACCTATTCAAAGAAGACCATTTGTAGAGGCTTCATCTGTAGGAAAATATCCTTCCTAAGTTGGATGGAAGCCTGGCCGAGGACCTTTACATGTCGATCCTTGAAGAAGAAGTGAAACAAGCTATCTTCAGCATGAATGTGAACAAATCTCCTAGTCCGGACGGATTTTCCCTAGGCTTTTACTTTTTTGGGATGTTATCAAGGATGATTTCATGAGAGTCATCAAGGAATTTCAAGATAGACCTCTATGTATCAAGGGCCTGAACTCTACACATATTGTACTAATCCCAAAAAAAGAAGGTGCAGAAAAAGTTTCTGATTATAGATCGATCAGCCTTTTGAATGGCTCTTACAAGATTATCACAAGGATCTTAGCCAACAGGATGAAGACAGCACTAGAAATGGTTATCAATAAGAACTAATCAGCTTTTCTAAAAGGAAGATTTATTTTAGACAATTTTCTGGCAACAAGTGAAGCCATCTACAATCAAAAGATTCTCAAGAAGGAAGGAATTGTCATAAAACTTGATTTTGAGAAAGTATTTGATACCGTCAACTGGCAGTGTATACACAAATCCTTGGGTCGCATGGGTTTCAAACAAAAGTGGATCAATTGCATTATGAGTTGTATCTCAACCCCAAGGTTTTCCATTTTGCTGAATGGCCATCCTTGTGGTTACTTCAATGGTTCAAGGGGATTGAGACAAGGTGATCCTATCTCACCCTTTTTGTTTCTTATCATAGGTCAGGTTATGGGTTCTCTCTGGGACAAAGCTGTTGGTCAAGGTCTGATAGATGGCTTCAAATTTGGTTGGAATGGCTTTCAACTTTCTCATCTACAATTTGCATACGATACATTGCTACTCTCCTCAGACCATATGGGTATGTTGAGGAATTTGAAGATCCTATTGGTCTTAACATAAGCTATTACTGGTCTTAGTATTAATTTCCAGAAATATGAAAGAGTAGGGATAAATCTGGACAAGGCTAGGCTGGATTACATGGCTGAGATTTTAAACTGCAGACAATCTCATTTCCCAATCAAATACTTGGGCCTTCCACTATCTTGTGGTCCTATAAGGTTAAGAGATTGGGATGGGGTGATTAAAAAGTTAGATCACAAGTTAGATGGATGGAAAGCAAGATTCTTCTCTGATGGTGGAAGATGGATTCTCTCATTATCAGTCCTCTCCTCATTAGCTTCTTATCATCTATCTATCTTTAAAGTCCCAAGAGTTGTGGAAAGAATGATAGAGGCAAGGAGGAGCTCTTTTATCTAAGGAGGCGGGAAGAGAGAAGGGAAAGGTCTTCATCTCATTGCATGGGACAAAGTTTGCAGAAGTAAAGACCAAGGAGGGGCTGGTTTGGTCAAAATTCACCATTTTAATAAGGCAATGCTATCTAAATGGCTGTGGAGATTGGGAGAAGAAGTTGATCGTCCCTGAGTTACAATAGTAAGGGAGAAGTATTATCACAATACATCTAGATGGGAGTTGAACCCTTCCAAGACATACAACATGTCTCATATTTGGAGAAATATTGCTCAAATGCAGGTTTTCATCCTGCCAGCAATCAGCTTTCAACTAGGCAATGGTGAACTTATTAGTTTTTGGAAAGACTCATGGTTATCAAGTGTTCCTTTCACTGAACAAGCTCCTAATTTATTTCAGCTTATTGTAAACAAAAATGCTTCAGTTGATCAAGTTCTATCCCATGACAATGATCCCCTTATGAACCTTATTCTCAGAAGAAACCCAAATGAACCTGAACTTAAGGAGTTGCTCAGAATTATCTCACTTAATTCACATATTCAGCTTCTTAGGGACAAGGAGGACAAAAGAATTTGGAGGTGGAATACCAAAAGATCTTATTCACCTAATGTTCTCATCCATATTATCCAAGATGGTGGTACTAGAGTGTGGTGGAAATCCTTAGTGTGGTCCAAATACATCCCTATTAAAATCAGAGTTTTCCTATGGAAGATGGCAATGTTTAGGCTCCCCACTTCACATAGACTAAGAAGAATTCTCAATATCAGCTCTACCAAGTGTGTTTTCTGTAGTTTTTTTTAAGAAGATCAAAGCCATCTTTTTTGCCATTGTGGGATCATCAATTTTCAATGGAGGACTCTATGCAAGGCTTTGAAGATTCAATGGGTGGATCTTATAGATTCCCTACATCTCTTGCAAACCTGGTCTAATCTCTGTCCTAATGAGTCTCTAAGCAAGATCTAGTCTCTCTTTCCCCCAGCAATGATGTGGGCTATTTGGTTGGAAAGGAACAATAGAAGATTCAAACAAGAGTTCAACAATCCCTCTATTATTCTCAGAAGAACTATCAGTTGGGTGAAGGACTAGGGAAAAGCTGCTGCCCTCTGGGATGCTTCGGCAGGAGATCTTATTTCTAGGGCTTGTAGTTGAAAAGACTTTTCGCTTTGACTTACTTGTTTTCCTTTGAGGCTTCTTTCTCAGCTTCTACTTTATTTTCTTAATAAAATAGAAGTCTAGGGTCTGTCTTTTTTTATTTGTTGAGGCTCGTTGTTGTGTCTTGTTGTATGGCCAAGGGCCCTCTAAAGGATAGGCCATGGTCCTTCTTTGAAACTTTTTTCTCTTAATGAAATGTGACTTTGTCACCTTCCAAAAAAGCAGAAGGTTTGACTTGAGGAAAGAATTTGATTCTTGCAAGCAGATTATGGAAATGGAATAATTTCATTTGTTGAGGCCTTGTTGCTCCTTATCTTTGTCCTTGGACTTTCTAGTTCTTTTTTTGTTGTCTTGCATTTCTTTTTCTATCATCTTGGTAGAGAGGCAAACCTTTGATTTTGTTGTTTTGTTCTTCACTTTATCATTTCCTAATGAATTGTGGCTCTGCCACCTTCCAAAACAAACATTGTCTCATAATGTGAATTTAATCAACTTATCGCTAGATACTGAAAAGCATCAAAAATAAAAGGAGAACAACAGCCCAAAAAACATAGATGCCACTAAGGATTCAAGAACTAAATACCTCAAATTGTAATAAATTAAATGCTAATATACAACAGCGTACAAAGACCCCCAAGTGGCTACTTGGATCAAGAAGGAATTGATCATCTTCCATGTTAGTCACCTCCGCAGGTGAAAGAATGCCTAACAAAAGCATCATGATTGAGTTATCTATATGTCAAACTCAGACAGGATGTTCCCAAGGGGAGGAAATGTTCTTTGAGCTCCTCACCTCGTAGCTTTTCAAAAAAAATGTATAGATCATCCGGAGAAGCAAGAGCTGAGAGGCGGGTCGTGAAGTCATCACTTAACCAATCAATAAACCAATCCTCTTCAAAACCACTAACACCAATAGCCTTGAACTGAGCTACCAGCTCCTCTAATGGGGGCTCCACAAAGTCATTACAAGCCTGCATGGTTTAAGAGATAAACGGTGGGTTTCAACAGAAAGGAGGCAGTGCGCCATCAATAGAATTTTGACAATAAAAAACAAAAAAAGTCTGGGTTTCTGTGGGTCTACATATAGTTCATTCCTACATGTCATAAAATTGCGCAGAACGGGGAAAAAGCATATGTGCCTCAGAGTCCACATGATATCACTATTGATATGTTGTGTAATATTGTTAAAGAGTACAAGAGAAGAAAATGATGAAAACATTTGCATTCACAAATTACATATGCATGGGAAAAAAGACACTTTCTTTAATAACAGGCTCGTAGATGTTAAAATACCTGCACTAAAGTTTCTGCCAATTCCAAACTCCCAACGAAAAGAAAGAGCCGAACATTTGTGATTGAACAGGGCAGGATATGATCATTTACTTATTTCATGCTCATAACATGGTATTAAGTGAAAAGGTTTGTTGATTAACGTTGCAAATCATCTGACTCAGATTGAAGATCAAGTGAGAGAGATCTACCTAGAGAGTATACTGATTCTCAGCCAGAACCAGCATGGATCAACAAGAATGAGTGTAACTGGGAGAAAACTTTAAAGAAATGTAGGAGGGCTTGAGGGTCACTGTATGAATACAGCTGGGCTGGTGAAAAGATTGGACCAGTCAATCTGAATTCCTTCAAATTTTTCCCTGGTCAACCTAAAATTGGAAGGAATTCAGATTGATTAGTCCAATCTTTTCCCCAGTCCAGCTGTATTCAAGATACACTGACTTCTAAGCACCTCTAAATTTCATTCAAGTTCGTGCGTGAAGGTTTACAGAAAAACTTATAGTAATGGACAAACAGAAAACTAAATGCAATATGCCTGATGTTTTTTTTTCTGAAGGTGACAAAAAAACTTGTCATGATTCATTGGAAAGGAACAGAAATATTAGACACCTGAAAGCTCAGGCAAAAATTACATGGAACACAAAGGAGCAGAGCACCTTAATCCAAACAAAAACCATACCCTAGACCCAAACAATAGGACCATCCCTTCCCCCTACAAGGGATAACAAAATCGAAGACAGTGACTTAAACCAAGAAGAAATGAAAGAGAAAATTAAGTAGAGAACTTCTTCCGCTGTCTTGCTTTGCTGACCACTTCAGAATAAGTCTCAGTACTCGTACTTGCCGCTCTGGCCCAACCTTCTACCCAAGAAATAGCTCTCTGTAAGATATCATAAAAGCTACTGAACTCCTGTTTAAATTTCCTCCTTTTCCTTCCAAACCATACTGCCCACAGCATAGCTGGACACATTAAGAACCATCCCCCCTTCTGTCCAGGTAAAGGACAGCTCTCATCCCACCGTTTTACCAATTCCAGAACTGAGGAGTGCTCTTTCTAAATAATGTCAAAAATTCTGCACAATGTTCTCCATAGCACATTGACAATTCCACATGTACGGAATAGATGAATCTGATCTTCCTCCTGAGTTGCACAAAAGATAGACCTTGAATCATTAATTGAGAAGATCTTCTTGATTCTGCTGCTAGTGGGAAGTCTATTTCATGCAATCTTCCACAAGAAAAGGTTGATTTTAAGTGGCACCTTTCTCTTCCAAATAAGCGTATCCCACCAGACTCCGCATCCACCATCTTGCAAATGCTTACCAGAGAATTGACTGAACATTTTCCTTTCTTTTCCCACCTCCATAACCGCCTATCCTCTTGAATGACATCTAGATGAATATGACTGATACTCTGCATCAGCTCCAAAAAATTCCTCCATTTCCACTGTGGTAAAGTCCCTTCTGAAAGATAGATTCCACAACCCTCCTGTAGAACCCAACACTTGTGCAACAGAGATTTCAATATCATTGACAACGTGAAATAAATTTCTGAACTGTTCCATAAGCACCTTCTCTGATATCCATGTATCCCCCCAAAAAGCAATATGTTCCCCATTCCCCAAATAATCTTGACAATGAACTTCCAGATTGGAGACAAATTATAGGAGCTAACAGGCTGAAGACACCACTTATTTGCTTGGAAAAAATATTTATCTCTTTCTATCTTGATCCATATAGTCTCTGAATTATCACCTAATCTCCATAACCATTTTGCCATTAAAACTTTATTAAACGTCATAATGCTACACAGTCCACACCACCTTGGTCCTTTGGCTTACAAACATTACCCCATTTAATAAGATGAATGCCTATGTGCTCTCTTTTCCCCCTAGACCAAAAGAAAG
Source organism: Zantedeschia hybrid cultivar (assembly GCA_030544215.1). Classification (NCBI taxonomy): domain Eukaryota; kingdom Viridiplantae; phylum Streptophyta; class Magnoliopsida; order Alismatales; family Araceae; genus Zantedeschia; species Zantedeschia hybrid cultivar. The sequence continues at coordinate 56,006,757 of JARZZO010000012.1, forward strand.
AACTTGTTGCAGATTCAATTACCTTAACCAGTGATTTTGGAATTCTGAAAATGGAAAGGTAATGAGTAGCCGAAGCAGAGAGGACTGATTTTAATAGGACCCATCTACCTCCTCCTGAAAGAAATTTGCCTCCCCAACCCTCCAATCTACTTTAGAATTTCTTAATGATCACATCCCATTCCTGGGCTTTTATCAATCCATCTGTTAACGAAAGGCCAAGATACTTGATAGGGAAAGTGGAGGCCTTGCATCCCAGGTCTGCAGCCACATCCTTCAATCTTTCTTGAGTCACCTGAACTCCCACCAATTCAGATTTGCCATAGTTGATCTTCAATCCAGTAATAGATTCAACGAGAAGAAGCAAGTACTTAATATTCTGAAGCACTTGATCTTTTCCGGATGAGAAAAATCAATGTATCATCCGCAAACTGTAAATGTGAAATCTGAAGTCTATTCTTCCCAATATAAAAAACATTCACAAGCTCTTGTCTGGCTGCCCTATCCCACAGTGAGCTCACAATCTGTCCTACTAGCAGAAAAGTCAGTGGGGAGATAGGATCTCCCTGTCTCAATCCTCTAGAACTTCTGAAGAAACCACATGGTTCCCCGTTGACCAGAATGGAGAATTTAGATGTAGAAATACAGCTCATTATCCACCCTATCTATTTTTGCTTGAAACCCATGAATCCAAGAGTTTTGTTGATACATTGCCAACTCGCTCTGTCGCATACTTTTTCAAAGTCAAGTTTGAGGAGGATCCCTTCCTTCTTCCTACACCTCTGATAATGAACTGCTTCATATGCCGCCATGAAATTATCCAGGATGTATCTGCCCTCCAAAAAAGCTGATTGGTTACTCCCCACAATGTGCACAATCACCTTCTTAAGTCCTGAAGCCAAAACTTTTGTAATTATCTTATAACAACCATTCAGTAAACTAATGGGTCACCGCATCAGCTCCTTCTTTCTTTGGAGTTTGGAACAAGAACAATATATGTAGAACTAAAACCTCTAATACTAAGAGGTTTCTCCTGGAATTCTTGCACAACTCTCATCAGGTCATTCTTAATGACCTCCCAAAAAAAATGATAAAAACCAAGTGAGAACCCATCAGGGCCTGGTGATTTATCAGCCTGATTTTCAAAAATATATTACACAATTACAAAATGTTGGGCGTAATTGTAAGCGTGAGATTTTATGAAGATTAATCACAAATCTCTATATGCACCAGAGACACTTGTCAAAAGTTGATAGAACTAAGTAAACATTAATAATTTGATGGACAGGTTGGCAAATGATTGAATGCATAACGGATACATAAGCCAAGTCTCAGGCTTTTAGTGACCATAGGAGAGAAAGTAGAGTATCATTTTATGTGCGCACATTGTTGAGTTCATGACATCGTGATACTGCAAATAATTGGCCCAACTAGTCCTTTCCATGTCACCTTCCGAGAAGGCCAGCACTCCTGTTAGAATGGACAGGCAGAAGCCTGATACCATCTTTCCAGCCAGAAACTCCACAAACACTGCAACTGCTGCTTCTGGGGAAGTAGACTGGACTGCATTTGTCTTAAATAGAAGAACCCAAGAGAGTTTAATTTGCTAGTCCAGGTGCGACTGGTTCAGTAGTCCTATTCTACTTTTCCTCGTGCCCCTGTTTTTATACTAAGGATGTTCGAATTCATTGATTTGAAAAGTTGCAGGTCCAAGTTGAATGAACTAAATAACTAGTAAGACCATATTAGCATGAAAAGATTCTCTTCACGATAGCAGCATACTAGGGCGAGTATGGGTGAAGGCAACCCTAGAATTCATCCATTTAGGGGCATTGTTTGCTACAGCAGTAGATAAGGGCCTAGATTGTCCTAATTAGATTCATGGTAGTCAATCACTTCCCATCTCGGCCAAAATTGGCCAGGACGTTCTGTTCCAACAAGAAAACAGGACGGGACACTTTCTTGTCTGTTCCAATCAGTGTCCTGGCCAGTCCTGAACTGTCTCAGCCTGTTCTGTCCTCCCATCCTGGCCATCTCAATCTGTCCTGGTCTGTCCCAGCCAAAATTTTATATTCTAGCCTAAGATTTTCCAAGCTCCTTAAGCTATTTGTAAACTTATTTTAGGGGGTCCGTTTGATAAATATTAAGAGTTCATATGATAAATATACTCCTCTATAAACTCATAAACCCATCATAAATGCTTTTATTGCATTAACTTTGTGTTATTTTTTAGAAAAGTGACCGAAGGTCACAGTTTCATTAAGGAAGATATAAAACAACAGCGAAGAGACATGACAAACTCATATCTCAAAGACCCTTACAGACAAGAAAAGGAACCCACCCATCCAAAGTCCTAATCTTGTTATTATCAAGGAGATAAAATAAGATTAGGACCACAAACAACAGCAGAAAAACAAACTACATCACAAGAATGACTTATGCCATTGATGGAGAAGCGACATAAGTAGAGATACATCCAACTCAGAACCAAACCCTGCAGCTCTTCCCCACTCTGACACCCATATAACTGCTCTCCTCATCAGTATCTGAATATTGTTGAAGAGGCCATTGAATCTTCTGGAGTTCCTCTCTAACCACACAGTCCAGAGGAATGCAGGTAGTATGATTGATCAGATTTTTTTATTATACAACACTGGACCGCTTGAATCCCAACATTCCATCAGCTCCGTCACAAAAAGAAGTTCCTTCCATACAATGTGCAAGGTCTTACACAACGACTTCCACAAGGTGCTGACAAAAGAGATGATGTATATCCTCCTCAAACATACCACAGAATATACAAGCTGCCTTTTGGTCTTGCAGGATTGCTTTGAGCCTTCTCATGGTTGGAAGCCTACCCAAAGTCATCTTCCACATGAAAATCTTGATCTTGTTAGGCAGGAATTTAGACCAGACAATATGTTTCCATGAAACTCTGATACCCCCATCACTGATAACTTTAGTGAGAGAGTTAACCGCAAAAACACCTTTAGAATTCCACACCCATGACCTTGAATCTTCACATTCCCTTTGAAGAGAAAGTCCTTCTACAAGGGTGATAACTGCCAGTAGTTGTTTAATCTCCTGAGCGGTCAGATTTCTTCTAAATCTGAGATTCCAGTTACTGATGATCATAAGAATACACTTGAGCTATAGAAATACCCTTGTCCACTGCAACTTGGTAAAGGTTCTGAAACTGCTGAGCAAGCGGGAGCCCTATGACCCATCTATCCTCCCAGAATCTGATCAGATTGCCATTACCAATATTGTTGGAGATAGCAGGACCGATTAAGTCTGTCAATTTATGAATATTCCTCCAGACTAGTGACAAGACAGAGCAGAAAGATGACTCAAGAGACCATCTAGATGCATTAGGGTAATATCTACCCCTAATAACCGTGACCCACAAAGCTTCCTCCTCTTCTCCCATTCTCCATATCCATTTAGACAACATAGCCCTATTAAATTAGCATATTCTAACCAAACCTACCCCTCCTTGCTCTTTACTTCTACAGACTTTATCACAAGCGACTAGATGGAGAGCTCTTTTAACTCTTTCCCCCCTTCCCCAAAGAAAAGACTTCTCTTGGATTCAATCAGCTTCTCAACCTTCTTTGGTATCCTGAATATAGACAAATGATAGTTGGCCAGTGAAGAGAGTATTGCCTTCGAGAGAACCCATCTTCCTCCAGCTGATAAAAATTTAGCCTTCCACCCTCCAGCCACTGTTCAAATTTCTTAACAAGCTCATCCCAATATCTTACTTTGCATTGAACATCTGACAAAGGAAGTCCCAAATATTTTATTGGGAAATTGGACAGTTTACACGAGAAGTTGTCAGCTATTTGCTGCAGCCTGTCATGGTTCAGATTAATACCTACCACCTCTGACTTCCCAAAATTGATTGACAGCCCTGTAATAGCCTTCGTTAAGGTCAATAATCTCTGCATATTGCCTAATTTATCCTTGTTTCCAGATGAGGACCGCAGAGTGTTGTCTGCAAATTGTAGATGTGACAGCAGGAAACCATGTCTATCAACTGAGAATCCATCCACCAATCCAAGAGAAGCAGCTCTATCCCATAAAGTGCTCATGATCTGCCGTGCTCATGATCTGCCCCACCAAAAGGAAAAGAAGTGGTGATATTGGATCACCTAGCCTCAGACCTTCATAAAAGGAAATAAAAGCATTTTTAACGTCTTCCCCTGACTCAAGAACCTGATTGTCTACTCTCACATGTTCAATCTTTAAAGATCTCTTTCTTGCACTAGCCACTGCATGACAGAAAGTTGTATTCTTGTCCCCCTCCTTTAGCCATAATTCCTTTGATCTTTGTTTTCCATTTAATTTCCTCTCTTAATAACCATTTGTTATACTCTTCCTTCAACTTCAGCAGTTCATTGTCTTCCTCGGCAGAAAGATCACCCATATCAACTCTAGCCTCCAAAGCATCAATTTTATAAATGAGTAGCTGTCTAGTGTCTACGAAGAGCTGCCGTTCCAAAGGTCTGCGCACTCCACTTCCTAATACCTTGTTTCACCCTTTTGAGTTTCTTTGAAAATGTCAAAGCTGCCAGATCAGAAGAATGCACCTCATTCCACCATTTGGACACTAGTGGCTTGAATTCCTCATTTGTCTGCCAGGCCAGTTCATATCTGAACCTTCTATTCTATCTTCTCTCCTCTCTAGTCCTTAACAAAAGTGGGATATGGTCAGAAACAGTCCTGTTCAACCCTTTGACAGCCAACAGCGGAAACATCATACTCCATTCCATAGATATAAGGATCATATCAATCCTGGATTGAACACCATTTTGTTGCAAGTTGGACCATGTGAACTTTCTATTAGGAATTTCCAGATCTATCATACCATTACTAGAAATCCACCGACCGAAGTTTTCCATATCTTTGTTCCATTTTTTACTCCCCGATCTTTCCCAAGGATACCTCACACAGTTAAAATCCCCAAGCACACACCAAGAACCCTGAAACAGTTGGGATAGTCTGAATAGTTCTTACCAAAACTCTACCTTAGCTTGCTGAGTCTGAGGACCATAAACTGAGGTAATAACCCATGATGCAGATGATACGACTGCTGAAAAATACACTGAAATACTGTACATACCCTGGTCAAAAATATGTCCTTTAAATTTATTACCATTCCACATGATTAGCTGACCTCCTCTAGCTCCGTTAGCAGGTTGGCACACCCCTTCTGTTAGAACTGAAGCACCCACTTGTCGCTGGCCATCCACCTTATCCATTTTGGTTTCTTACAAACAAATACAGTCCAGCTTCAGGTTTCTAATATAGTCCCCCTCCGCTCTTTGCTTCCTTCCCCCATTAAAACCTCTAATGTTCCAGGAACATAGATTCATTACAACAGTTTGAAACCCCCTGTTTCTTAGGCCTAAGGGAATCTACAATTACATTATTACTGATGAAGTTGACTTCCCTCTTGCCAATTTTCACCCCCCCCCCCTCCAACCCCATTCCTCTTCAAAGAATTCTGCAGGTTGTCAGATCTACGCATCCTTTTGATGAAACTAATGCCTGCGTCTTCTCTCCCATGAAATGAAACCCCAATCTTCATGCCAAAAGCAAGAATATCCTCAGTCCAGTCCTCCGACGAAGCCATATGGTTCTGGGGAGGAGGGGAGGAGACTGGGGCAATTGCAAAGACTAGATCCTCTATACGAACCACCTGTAATGGTTCCACCCCAATACCACCCTCCAGAAGCTCCCTCGCTTCCCCCTCCTGAACCTCCGCAGAGGCCCCCAAATCACCTGAAGATGGAAAAGAAGGCTCCTCGAAATTCCTCTGTTCCTCATCCCCTTCCTTCGAGCTAACAGTAGGCAATTGCCTGTTAAAGATACAAATTGCTTCCAGACCTAAGAGATTGCAGCCTGGCAACTCCATAATCTGCCTCCCCTGATCGTGGAAGACCTCCAAATCGACCTTCTGACTCAAAGAACCTCTTCCCTTATCTGGAAAGAGCCAACAGGAACACCCTAGAACGATGCCATAGTCCCCTGCTCAGATGCCGGAGGAAGAAGATGAACAGTGTTCACTTCTCTAAAGGCCAGCCTCGCCTTAGCTAACCAATTCTCATATAAGTTCGACAGGTTCAAAGAGAAGGAAAGGGTACTGAGTCCATTGTGGCCCAGTACCGGGCCAGTATCGGCCAGTGTCGGTCCACTCAGTATGGTATCGGTACACACCGATACCGATACATATCGGTCGATACTGCCAACAATGACTGTGTCTTCCTCGTCCTTCGTGGGGCTTAAGTCAAGATCTGCAAGCATCGGATCCGAACCGTTACCCCAACACTATGTATCTTCCTCACCCGACCCCTACAAGCTACAACGGCTCCCCACTACACCTTCCTCGAGACCTGACAAAATCCACCCCGCAGCTTTCGCCTCAAAGAGTCCAACGTCATAGAGAAGCTCTGATGTTGCAAGTGACTTCCCAAGACACAAAAAGGGTTCTCGATTAAGGCAAGGCTTCCTGGGGAGATGAAACAACACCAGTGGAGTAGGCTAACTCTTACCCTCCCCCGATTGCTGAGTTGAAGTCATCGGCTCGGCGAGTCTACTCGGAGGAGGTTGGTGGTCACCTAGAGAAACCACCTGAGGAACAAAGCAGGGTTAGAGACCTTTCCGCTTCCTGAATTCATAGACGACTCAGTCCAAGACCAACGGTATCAGTCTTCTCCTCCCTAGAGGCATTTGCCTCCTCCTTTACCTACCGAACCCAATAGTCACTCTTTAGCCAGATGAACAATGACCCTCTCCGGAATAACCTCCAACGAAGAGACTTCAACACATACACGAGCATACACCAGCATAGAGCCATCCAAAGATCTTGCGTCAATACCCCTTAGAATACAAAAGCGTAAAGCTATGGCATGTAATGTATCACTTTCCACACATGGCGAGGAAGCCCGAACATCCAAAGCCACACTTTGAGTCCTCAAAGTGCCGGATTAGTCGAAACAGACTAACCACAACGAGCACTTGAACACCAAACTCCTACGACCACGCAAAAGCTTGACAACCTGAATCTTCCAATCTGGGAAAGGGCTCTTCATTAAGAAAGAGTCATGGTCAAGCTCTCGAACCCACCAGCTTATGTCAACCCATTGAAGGTGAAGAAAGCTCAGAATTCCTTGATAAGTTTCCGATGATCGGAGCTTCGCAAATTTTAGGGCCTAGACAGAGACAACCACGCAGTCCTCCATCCAAGCCCGAGCCCTTGCTACAACCGAGGACTATGAAATCTCGATCCTATCTGGCAGGGACTTGGACGATGTCGGAACAGAGACAGGGACCTTAGGTGAAGCCAGAACAAAGACAACGGGTTTAGGATAGTCGTTCTTGCATGAAGAGCTACAATGACCAAAGGTCTTACAAAGAACACAGCAGACCCTTTCCCTGCAGCCCCTAGTCCAATGGCCCTTACCCAAGCATCTCCACCAGAAGGGAAGAAAACCTCTTGCCACTAATGGCTCGAGCTCCCCTACTTCTTCCCCCTCCTCTAGACTTGTTGCCACTCACCTTCTACACCCCCACCCCCGTCCACTCCGCTCCTACTCCTTCTCACCATTGTTTTCCTCCACTAATTGAAGGGTTGCATTCCGAGTGAAAATTCCACACCAAATCAGATTAACTTTGTTTATTTCAAGCTGATATGTTTGTATTGGCATTATTTGTTTATATATATATATATATATATATATATATATATATATATATATATATATATATATATTCTTTGTTGGAATATGCATGGTAAAAAATTCTAGTCTGGAACATTGGAATTGTCCAAGATACCAGGACGTCCCATCCCAATGGAAAAACGAGACGGGCCAAGACAGAAATAGCAACTATTCTTAGATAGTAAAACAACCCAAGATCATAAGCTATGTGTCTAATTCTCTATTAATTAAAAGTCGGTTTGACTCTTTATAGAAATCTATAACTCAAAAACAAATTTAAGGGTCCTATTAATCTCATCCACAAGAAAGGATTCTAACTTGGGACATCTCATGGAATGAGATTGTACAATATTTTACGGAATGAGATTGTAAAGACATATAAAAATAAAGATAATAAGGTCAAGGTTTTAAAAATAAATAGTTAAAAACATATGTTTATTTGAAAATCTTCCAAAGTATAGAACTCAATGAACTAGAACTAGTGAATCTTAAATGGGCTAACTTTAGAACCTTGTGACCATTGCCCAAGTTTGACCAATCTCAACATACCATGTTTTGGTTAAGTACTCTCAGTCAGACAGTAAAGCTCCTTAGAGAAGTACCATGTAGATTGGACTTACTTTCCAAATTGGAACATTCAGGTCCCGTTTAGTATCAGGATAGAAATGGAGCGGAATAAGCATAAGTGAACCCAATATAATTTATCCCTATCCCAATTATTTTGGTATGTTTGGTATAGGAGGGGATCATAGAAAAGTTAATCTTGTTCTCCGTTTGGTCAAATGTGGATAGGGCTTAGGTCAAGTTAAGAGGCGTATGCTTAAAAATAATTAAGTTCTTTTATGAATATAAGATATTAGAGATGCTTATTACTAGTAATGTTTTTATTTGTTTATGAATGTAATTATATATTAAGGATATATAATATATATTAAATGTAATTAAGTTTTTCCAATTGATATGATGATATATTAAAGAATCTTATTAGTAGTAATGCTATCATTTGTTTATTAATATAATTATATATTAAAGATATTTAATATATATTATAGATAATTAAGTTCTTTTATGAATATAATAGTACATTAAAGATGCTCATTAGTAGTAATGCTATCATTTATTATAGATATATTACATATTAAAGATATATAATATATACTAAATGTTATTAAGTTTTTTATAAATATGATGATATATTAAAGAATCTTATTAGTATTACTAGTAGTAGTAATAAGGGGCAAATGGGTCGAAACATGGGGAAAGAGGGTAGAAACAGGGTTAGAAGGTGGGGATTATTCATTCCACCAAAAAGGTGGAATGACTTATCCCCAGGTTTAACCCCAAAATGGGGTTAAGCCCACCTATCCTTATTCTTCTTAACTCGTACCCCCGCCGATTTTTAACATACCAAATGAGATATCGGAACACGACAGGGATATCCTTACCTTATCCCGATACTAAATGGGGACTTAAGATGAGTGGCATGATTTTTGAGATTTTTATACTAACTAGAAAATAACACTTTATGGGAGAATAGAATACTAGTGTTTCTACATGATCATAAGAAATGTGGCTTTTTAAGGTTTTACCAAATACCCCCTAAAGAATCATGTATAGGCGGAAAAAAATCCCCTACGTTATATATATATATAAACAAATATATATATAATGTATGTATGTATACACATATATATACATATATGTTTTGAAGGTGACAAAAGTCACAGTTCATTGAAATGTCAGAAAATAGTACATAAAAAGTAGAGGCCCTATATAAATATGGGCTACTTACAAAAAGAAATCACAAACTCCCAGCAGGGGTAACTCAGCCCTACCCCTTACAAGAAAAGTACAAAAGGGCTATGATTTATCCAGAAAATAAATCAAGCAAACGAAAAGTCAACCAATGAACAACTTCAACTTTCGAGCCTTGTCCACCATCTCAGAGTAATTCTGATAACACATATTTGCAGCTCTAGCCCAATCTTCCACGTAACAGATGACTCACAGCAAAATGTCATAGGAACTATTAAAATCCCCGTGAAATTTTCTCTTATTTCTTTCAAACCACACTGCCCACAACATGGCTAGACAGAACAAAGACCAAACCCCTTTCTGCCCAAGTTCAGGACAACTATCATCCCACCACTTTAACAAATCCAAAACTGATGAGTGCTCCATCCATGTAAAGCCAAAGATTCTGCACAATATTCTCCATTATATTGTGACAATATCACATGAACAAAACAAATGACACTGGTCACCTCTTCATAAGCAAGGTTAGGAAACTCGGGATCGGGTCCCAGAATGGTCAGCCCAAAACCAATCCGATCGGCCGATCCCGATCCGAGCCGAGCCGATCTTGGCTGAGCTAGGGTTGGCTGGGTTGGACAACAGGAAAAAAAAAATATATATATATATATATATATATATATATATATATAAAATAAATCCAATACATAGTTGTATTGAATTATATTGATTTAAAGTACATAAGATGTTGTTGGACAAAAAAAACTTGAATAAACTTATATAAATTTACATTTATTCTAGACGTACGTTATAGTGAATGAACATACAATGATATATAGTTCTAGTAGTATTACTCATATTGTATCACATACCGGTTATAGTCATCTCTATTGGTATAGATGACTATAAGCATTGTATATCCAGAGATATATGGCACTTGATATGAGCTATGTGACTGATGGGATTAGGAGGATGACTCTAAAATTTGTGGATATTATAGATAACCCCCTGAGTAGTCGGATGTATCAGAGTGTTGAGGGTAAACTACATATCCAGTAAGATAACTATACTCTTGGTATGGAAAATAAGATGATACATCTGATAGTTGCTCCTGATATTCTCTCTCCCTCATGAGTTGTTCTGTACACTAAGAAGCTTTTTCTTTTCCCTTCTTCCTTGATCTGATGAATGTTTGAGTGATAGTTTCTTCCTATCTTGCTCTCCTACCATGATGTTCATCTTGAGTAGTATGTGTGTAATCTTGTTTTTCATTGAATACAATTGGTGAGGCACTAGTAACATCTCCATGTCAGAATTGGCAGTGCTCGTCTTTGATGTCGAATCATTTGAAGTTCGATATTATACATCATTACTTGGTTCTGACATTTCATCCTCCTCCTCGATAGTGTCTAAATCAGCAACGTCAATTCCAATAGCACTCTTTCTTTTACTTGGTCATTGCTTTTTATTTTTTTTCCGATGTTTTGAAGGAGGAGGTTGAAACTCAACAAGTAGTGGCACACCATCTAACTCACCTTCCGCCCATTCCCGATTATTTAGGTCAAATTTAGGCTCAGTTGAAGTACCTACATCAACTCATACATTTAGTAGATATTGCTCCTTGAACACCTCATCCACGTTTATAGATTCTTCTACACTTGTCCCCTCCGTACCTTGCCCGGAAATTCTTTCCTTCTCTTGTCTTTGAAGGTTCCATATAAGCTCAAGATTTTTTAACTTCAACCTCATATTATAATAGCAGAACACTAGCTTTTCTACACGGGTCAACTTCAATCTATTCCATGTAAATTAAGCTAAAGGTACTCCAGTTTCTCTCACAACTTATGCAGAGGTTGTTTGACTTAGGACCCGAATTATTACATACGCTAAATCTTCATACCCATATATTTTTCTATGATCCAACCACCAGTTAGCTATAAATAGAACATTTTATATGTCAACAATGTGCAAGCTATAATCAAAATTAAGTAGAACATATGGTTAATAGTTTTCAAACCTATATTCAAACTCTTTGCAACTTTTTGAGCAGTACTTATCCCAAAGTGGTATAACATGAGTTTATAGTTATGCATTTGCTTGCATGTCATTATTACTCTCTCCTCATCTTCAAGCATGCGCCTATTAACATCCTTAGTCATAATCAACACTTCTGAATTGTTGTCATAGTTATTCTTCTTCCTATCAATTCTATACATATCCTGAGGGTTGGAAAAATAACCTAAGTAGAGAAGTGAAAGTTAATTATTATTTATCATAAATGTATATACAAATTAATAAATACACAAAGTTATTTGCTTACCAGCTACATGAAGATCATGATGTAAAGTATGTTCCGAACGGTTGTCTATTATCTACCACCACTTTACATAAGCTGTTAGATTGTTAAGTTGAATGAGCTCGCTCTGTCCACAGCTTCATATAAATATCACATATCTGATCTTCTTTCTCCGTCACAAGATCGTAAGACACAGACAAGTGGTTCTACAACATTTAATACTGCCTGCACTCCGCTCCAAAAGGACCTAGACTGAATTAGATCAGCTACTTTCTTACCATTCTCTCTGACCTTTGTTGGTGCATGCTGCAATATGAGATTCTATCAATTTTCTGATGCCACCATCCTAATCAAGTTGCTCTTTTGTTGACTTAAACTATCTAGAAATATAAATTGAGATGCAGACCTAGTGGCTCCCAAACGAAGCAACTCCCTTCCATGATTATGTTTGCACATGATATCCAAAATGTTGTTATGATTGTATATGAATGTGGTGATAAATCGAGCGCTCTTGACCACTCCATCCATCATCGAGTCAGAGCAAATGTCTTCTAACATCAAGTCAATACAATAAACAGAACATGAAATCTAATATAGATGTTGTCTCTTCTCCATCAGTATTTGTCCAGCTAACTTAAACACTGCTGCATTGTCAATAACTACTTAGACAATCTTTTTTTTTTCCTACCTCTTCTACCATTTGATCCATTAATTGGAATATGTATTGAGCATTCTTCACCTTTCTAGATGCATTAACGGACTTCCAAAACGCAGTTCCGACTTTGCGGTAAATTAAAAAGTTAATCATCCTTCTTCTTGTTATCCTTGTGAAGTTCTATAGGTGATAAAAAATTAGAAAGAGACGCATTTGTGTTTAAGAAATAAAAGTAAGAAGAAGATGAGGCTTACGTATATGTCCATCCATCGCACATTAAAGTACATCCATACTCGTCCTATATCCTTTCAAAAGATGTAATATATGTCCAGATGTCGTCAACTTCTAAGTCCAAGTACTTGTTGTATATCTCATATGGGGCAAGCCCCTCAACCCTTTTGCCAACTTCTTGGATAGTTTTGATTATTAAATTATAATATGGCCATTTGGCAACATTAGCAGGGACACTGTTATAGAAAAATCACCTAGAAGTAGCTCTCTATATCTTATCCTTGCAAAGCTTTAAGTTCTTTTTTACAATAGCAATGGAAGGTTATTTATCCTTCTTTTTGGTGAGGAATGGATCTATTAGACCTACTCTAGGATTTCCATCTCTAGTGAACTCTTCATGTAGAGTATTACATACATTACTGCTCAAGCCGGCACAAGTGCTCTTTTGCCCACAAAGTGCAAAGCTACTTCTTTATCTTGCATATCTTCCAGTTTGTCGAAATAAGTCCTCATCTGCAAAGGACCGTCAGCTTGACACCATTGCACGTCGCGATTCATCTTTAAATGAAAAAGAAAAAAAATTAATCTATTGTAACTTTTTGTCTGAAAACGTTAATTAAAGAACATAAAATAAGTTAAATAACAAACTTACTTGTATCCCAATCATCTATATTTATAGGTTGACTACTTCTACCAAGCCGAACTCCAACATCAAACTTTTGCGCTGATTCAGACAACTCCTCTCAAATTTTGTCTTCTTCTTACAATACTTGCTTTATTTGATTTCTTCTCCTTTATGTATTTTCGAAATTTGATCCGAACCTCTGAAGGAACTCTAGTACATGATGCAACTTCACATTTTATTCCAACAAGATGTTGTTTGAATGGCCAGACACCGCCAAAGACGATTCGGTTGCAATATTTGCATTGTACCTTTCTTTGGCCCATGTCCACCAGCGTGCAATAAGCCCAAACAGGATCAACGCTAGGAGGGTTCCCATAGGACCGCTCAGCAGCACCTTAAGATGCCATTCTTTAGGCAATTGAACAGTTCATAATACGTCAACTACCAAAGGGCAAATAGAGATGCTGAGAACAATAATATAAAAAGAAAAAAAATTGATAAACAAAAGCACAAGAATTTAGAAGAAGATGAGAGAAAGAAAGAGAGAGCGTGTAGTATAAAGTTTAGAGATCGTGAGCGTATAGTCGTGGGAGAGACCAAGAGAGAATTCTACGATCAAGAGAGTGTGAGAGACTGCGAAAATGTTAGGGGGCTTAATTAGACCCCCAAGGCCCAAACTAGCCGTTGCAGGCCGTTTGGAAACGGCCAACAACAACTAGTTTGAAAGCCAACAGCCGTTGGGGCCCGGATCAGGCCAATCCTAGCCGATCCGGCTCCTGGAATCGGCTGGGTTACCCGGGATCAGCACGGTCGGCCGAAATCCAATCTAGATCGGCCGATCCGTACCGATCCAAGCCGAGTTTTCAATCCTTGTTTATAAGTATTACAAAATATACACATTGAATCTTTTATGTTAAATTCTTCTAAATCCCGATGCTGGTAAGTAGTCTATTCCATGCAATCTTCCACAAAAATAGTTTGATTTTAATTGGCACCTTCCTCTTCCATAGATTATACCAGCAGACTCTTGTACCACTATCTTCCAAGAATCTCACCAGGGAATTAACAGAAAATTTACCTTTTCTAGCCCACCTCCAGAACCTCCTGTCTTCTTGGTTAGCATGAAGAATCTGACTAATAATGTTCAATAACTCCATAAGTTCCTCCGTCTCTACTCTTGTGGGATCTCTTCTTAGAGAAAGGTTGCAGAATTCCCCTACAGAATTCATCACTCGAGCAATAGTGTAGTTAATTTCATTGGTCACAACAATATTGAACAAGTTTCTAAACTGGTCCATCAACCTCCTTTCTGAAAACCATTTATCTATCCAAAATGCAATGTGTTCCCCATACCCCTCTTGAAAGTCTATAGAAATAGAGAGTAACTCTATATTCTTGACAATGAACTTTCAAATTGGTGACAAGTCGTAAGAGCTGACCGGTTGCAAGCACCATGTTGGCCCGGAAAAAACATTTTTTTCTGACAATTCTGACCCATAAAGCTTCTGTATTCTCCCCTAATCTCCAAAGCCATTTAGCCATCAAAGTTTTGTTGAAGTTCTCTATACTGTACAGTCCCAAACCTCCTTGATCTTTTGATTTGCAAACATTACCCCATTTAATGAGGTGAATACCTTTAAGTTCCCTACTACCTCCAACCCAAAAGAATGAACTTCTTGCAGATTCAATAGCCTTAGCCACTGATTTAGGAATTTTGAAAACAGACAAAAAAAATGGATTGCCAGTGAGGATAGGACAGACTTGGAAAGGATCCATCTACCTCCAGCAGAAAGGAGTTCACCTTTCCAACCCTCCAGTCTATTTTCAAAATTCATAATCAGCACATCCCATTTCTTAACCTTGATTGATTCATCAGTCAAAGGAAGGCCAATATATTTGAAGGAGAAATGAGATGATTTTACATCCCAACAATTCTGTCACTTTCATGAATCTTTCCTGTTCCACATGAACACCTACCACTTCCGATTTACCATAGTTGATTCTTCAAGCCAGTAATAGCTTCACTAAGACAGAGCATATTCTTTATGTCATGCAACATTTCATCATTCCCGGAGGTAAACATCAATGAGTCATCTGCAAACTGTAGATGTGAAAGCTGAAATCTATTCCTTCCTATATAGAAACCATTCACTAGTCCTTAACTGGCTGCTCTTTCCCACAAAGAACACACAATCTGTCCTACTAGCAAAAAGATGAGTGGGGAGATCGGACCCCCCTGCCTCAAACCCCTGGAACTTCTAAAATATCCACATGGTTCCTCATTGACCAAGATGGAGAATCTTGGTGTAGAAATACAACTCATTATCCATGCAATCCACTTGTTCTTAAATCCCATAAGACCGTGTATTATTGATACATTGCCAACTTGCTCGATCATATGCTTTTGTAAAATCAAGTTTGAGGAAAATACCTTCATTGTTCCTAGTCTTCTGATAATGTATCGCCTCATAAGCAGCCATAAAGTTATCCAAAATGCATCTTCCTCCCAAAAAGGCAGATTGGTTCCTTCCAACAATGTGTATCATGACCTTTTTAAGTCTTGAAGCCAACACCTTGGTGATTATCTTATAGCATCCGTTCAATAAACTAATAGGTCTAAAGTCTGCAACTGCATCAGCTCCTTCTTTCTTGGGAATAAGCACAATATGGGTTGAATTAAAACTTCTAATAATAAGAGGATTCTCCTGGAACTCCTCGACAACTCTCATCAAGTCTTCCTTAATAACATCCCAACAAAACTTTTAGAAACCAATTATGAACCCATCTAGACCCAGTGATTTGCTGGCATTCATACTGAAGCATGCTGCCTTGACTTCATCTCCCTGAAAGGGTGAACAGAGCCATTCAGCCTCATCAGCCCGCTACCTGGGTAGCACTCCCGCTTCCATCTGCGGCCTCCACAAAGATTCCTCTTTGAACAGATTTTCATAGAATGTGATGACTGTCTTTTGAATGTCCCCATTGCTATCAACTTGTTTTTCTCCTTCCCTTAGATGATTGATTCAACCCATATATATACATATACCCATATATATACATATATATGTAGAAAACACCCTAAACTTTATTTTTACTCTAACAAAAGTCCTTTTTTAAGTGAAGTGATTAATGATAGACTTGACAAGAAGGGGCTTTCTATGTTTACAATAATTGTATAGGAGGTTTTTTATATATACTCATTTTCTAGGAGGTTTCCTGCTTGACGATAGAGGATTCTTTCTGTCTACAGTGATTATATAGAGGTTTTCGCATACTATTGGGGGTTTCTACATGTACAAGATTCTTTACGCAGTCGTTTGCTAAAATCCCTTTTTAAATGAAGGAGCTAACTTTTTATTAGTTTGAAATATGAATTTGTAATATTTATCAGGCACAAATCAGGATACTTCTCCTATTTACATACAATATCTTAAGTACATGATCACTTAAATGATATTCAAGGAAATAAGGAAGCCTCTAATGATCCGATACTACTGAACTTGAACCAAAACAATCAGCCTCTAATACAGGGTTTGGTTACGTCTTTTTGAGCTTTTTTTCTCTTAAATTTTATTTTGAGGAAAGAACGGAGGATAAACCCTGTTTGGCAGGCCTTCTCCAAATTTTTAGGGAGTGGGTTTTCCGCTTTGATAACCTGTCTCAAAATGAAAACACCATCCAACTTGTTTTTTTTTTTTTCGAAACAGTCAAAATGCACGATTTTACAAGTAGTCCATGCGCTGGGTGGCTTCTCTCCCCTTCTTCCGCAAGTCTCCTTCTTCCTCCTGTCAACGGGTTTTCTTCAGAACTGCTCACTGCACATCTCCGCAACAACATGTAGGTCCTGGCCCTCTCTCTCACTCTCGCTCTCTCTATGTCTCTCCCTCTCTCTGTGAAAGTGACAGTAGGCATAGTTCTGGTACCTTAGAGCCGTCACTGATGGCACAGAAGCAACAGCAACAACGTGCATGGTTGACAGTATCGGCCGATACCGGAAAAAAAAAAAGAAAAAGAGGGGGGGGTTATTGGCCGGTACCGATTACTTAAGTTTAAAAAAATAAAAAATTGTTTCAGCTGGTATGGATCGAAATGGGCCGGTATCGGGCCAATACACCCGATACTGATACGGTACGTATACCATATCAGTATCGGTACCCACCAGCACCGCTATCGATACTGATATTGCCATCCTTGACAATGTGTAGGGCTCACAGTTCTCCTTTGCACCTCTCTCTCTCTCTCTGTGAAAGCTAGAGGCAAGGAAAGAGGGCTCGCTCTAGATCTGTTCATATGTAAAAGTGACAGAATTTTATTACTTTTTTTGTTGAAATAGTGTTTACCAAACATATCTACTACAGTTTTAAAAATAGTAATAATTTTGCCAAACAGATCAACAAGTGACTTATGCCAATTTTAAAAATTGAGTCCAAAATCAAAATAGAGTAAAATTTGAGAACAAAATAACCGAAAGAAAAAAAAAAATCCCAAACGGCTTATAAGGCACTCTTAACTAGGCCACCGATCAACCTAAATGGTACACAAATGGGCCATAAAAGTGCCTTTACTGGGCAGGTTAATGAGGCCTTAATGGGCCAGCCTATTGGGCCCATCGTTATCAAGGTGCATGCCTAGGCGAAAACTGAAGTAAAGCCAGGGCCAAGGCATTCTTGCGCCCTTTCAAAGGTGCAAAAAGCACTGAAAGTACTCACCTGAGGGGCCTAGGCAGCCCAAGGTACACACATGGGCCGCCTCAGCCTACCTGGGCCTATTTGACCAACATGGGTCCAGATCCTTTCATATCCCTATAAGAAGTCATTTTTGTTTTTATTTTGTTTGATTTGTTTCTTTTGTGGGAATTTTGAGTTCCGACCATTTATTGGGTGTGCGTTTATTAGGATGGCACGGCGGGGCAATCATGCCTTAAAATTTTGTCTTAGAATTTCAACTTAAGAGTCACCATTGTGGACATAGGGAAACATTTAACAATTTTATATTGACTTGCCTAATAGAAAGGATTATTTGGGTTCTTCCAAATTTGGACTTTTTTTGCCAGTCCACAGATTGGCATTAATTACCTCTTGCCAACGCAAGAAAACTCGTTGATTTGTTTAAGTCGTATTCCACCTCTGAATTCCGCTATGGGGTGCCATTTCCTCGCTGACTCACTTCATTTCTCGCATGCATGCATTTGTATCAAAGTGGTTGGCCTTGGCCTTTTTGAACATATCAAATTGATATTAAATTCATATTGCACCCTAAAGATGCATCATATTGGAAAGTGCAATGCGGCGCACTTCATGGGCCCCATTAGTCCCCACATTATAAGAGGGTATTGTGCATAGCAATATTCATAAATACTATTCATAACATTATTCCTGCGCAGCATATGGGCCCCTGTCCTGGTTGGGTCTCTTTTAGAGCACTCAATCATGTTTAGACATGATTTGATTTGTTTATTTTAAGAAAGGGGTGTGGTAAACTTATCGAGACACACTATTTATGCATCGCTCGGTCTCGCGAAGCCTCGATTAGCTTGTCAACATGCATTACTTGCACAGATGGATAAGATCGCACATGGCGTGCATCTCTAGATACTATTCATCTGCATGGCGTTGAGATTGAGGTGCTATTAGGGGGCGCCTGTGATGACTTGAAGTCAAACCCCGATGTCATGTGGCATCATCGCATTTGAAAGAACAAGTTGATTAGCTCTGAATAGAGTAAATGCATATGACATGCTTATAGGGGTGTACTACTCATCCCCCTTAGAAACGATTGTCCATGGTCAAATGTGGATGTGCAGCAGCATTTTATCAATCGTCTTCCTCACTTGAAATGCCCAAATTTGAGTGCGCATGTGAGTGCATGATGCAACCCCTAATCTAGTTTGTTCATATGTCTGCCTCACTCAAAATGCCCAAAGGATAGTTTGTTCCTTTTAATTTTCTGAGAAAATTTCCCCAGCAATCCCCTAAAATCCACCCAATGCCCCACGCCCCATTCGCAAGTCTTCAAGCCCTAATCAATCCGAGCACACTAGGGTTTCTCCTCCCACCGATCTGCCATTGCCGTCAATCCACTGCTGCCTAAGGGTGCCACTTCTCCATCTCTCTCCATATCTGGCGCACAGACAGGTTAGCTCCCTTCTCTTCCTCTTTCTACCGGGCTCTCTTTCCCCATTCTATCTTGATCTCTCTCTCTTCCCCTACTACACCTCTCCCATCTCTCTCACACTGAGTCCCCCTTTCTTAACCCCCCTGCCTTTCTCTCACTCTCACAGCACTATGTGCACAACACAACGTGCATTATGCTATGCACTATGCACAAAATGTGCACAATAGTGCACTGTGCACACTCTCTTTGTTAGTAAAGACTCAATTTCTCTCTCTTCCCCGTCTCTCTCTTTGCTGACCTTTATTAGTTACCAAGTTAATGTCATGTTCATGTTGTTTTGTAATATTTTCATATGAATGTGATATTAGTGTGAAATTAAATATTTTATTATGAAGCAGGCACTTACGCGTGCACCTAGTACGCGCGCACCTAGGCATTGCCTAAGCGCTTAAGCACTTGGGGAGTTCAAGCAGGCCTTGGATCGCCTTATCACCTTGACATCTATGATTGGGCCCCCAAATGGGCTTTATGTTAATGAGTTCGCAAGTGTCCACTAAGGTCTACCATGGCACCCATCCACCACCTCTCCAAACCACCAAACACCCCATCCCCCGCCTCTCTCCTCTCACCTCCTTTCCATCCTTATAAACAGAAGGAAACCTCACTATATCCCCACCCGTCAAGGAAAGGGTAAGGTGAGAGGAGAGGAAGAAGGAAAGAAGGAGAGGAGGGGGGGAGGAGGGAAGAAGAAAGGAATAAGGAGAAGAAGGGAGCAAAGGGTAGGGCCAATGGCTTGGAGACAATATGGTAATGACTCGCGTTCTCCTTTAGGTTTTTAATTACTAATTAGTGCTTAATTCTTTTTAATTAAGGTTTATAAGAACAGGGTAGGGTCGAAATCTTGTAACATGGGGAAACTCTATCAATTTGATTTCTAGTTTTAACATCATATGAAAAGTAACATTGTTGACTAGGGAAAATGTTCACTTGACTTATTTAGTATCTAAGGATTACTGACTTAGTAAGGAATAATGTTGCTTAATCTAGCATATGGTAATGACATGTTCACGTACACACCCCACTAGAGTATTTGAATAGTCCTAGCTTAAAATAATCAATTTGACTAGAAAAGAGTCATGTTTACCTAAAGGATGATGAATTCTATTTCAATAGCTAAACATTTCCATTATCTTAACTACAAATTGGAAATATTTTGGCATACTTAAGCATACCTAAGATACAATTATGATTATGATCCAACATGGATGATTAATAATAATGATCACATATGCTAATCAACAATTGTGTCTATATGATTAAGATTACATTTGTGTTAACAACCTTATCTATATGATTAAGATTACATTTGTATATGACCAAGGACCTTTATAAGGAGATGGCTATGTTGATTAAAGACCCCTTCTAAGAGGGTAATGTTGGAGACACAATTAAAAGACTATAACTTGATGATTACAACTATGATTTTGAATGATTAAGACCATACATAAGGAGATAAGATTATGTTCATGATGATGATAGGACTATGATTAATGATTATGCACATAGTATGATTAATGATTATGCATATGATAGATGACTATGACTATAACTAAGATTATATATCCATAATTACGTTGTTGAGATGTTTTCTTATTAATCAACAACGATGTGACCTCCCTTCACTGTTGGGAAGGTCCTTAAAGATCTATCATCTAGGGATAGGGGACACAGATCACTGCTCCTTAAAGATTTGTGCCACAATCGGGACATGAACTGTCCCTCATTTACTTTAAGGGGTCTAGAAGCCTAGACTCAAAAGGCACCAACTTGGGACAATGAGTAGAAAACTACTTGAATGCACGTGATTAGAATCAAGATCGTGTAGTCACAGACCATGTGTTCTAATCAGTCTACAACTACTAGGCAAACTACTTGGATACTTAAAGACTACTGGTGAGTAGTTATCCCTATTATTTTAAGCATTGGTTTGATAGTACATAAGCCTGAATAAGGGTGCCATATTCCGCTTATTCTCTTTCTTCCTCTTGATTGCATGTGGGAACGGCTTAGATTGGGATACGATGGACTAAGCAATTCGGGCTAAAAGACTAGAATTACTTGTTCTACCTAGAATAAGCATTAGTGGCACCTCCTCTATCGCATTTTAATTTTTTATTTATGTTACCTAATTAGAATGGCTTATTCCAAATAGAGTCAGAAAAAGGTTATGAAAGCAAAACAAGCCTATTCCATTATGAGCATTCCTGGATTGTTTATATCTAAAAAGGCAATTCTCCAATCAAACCAGCCCTAAAATAATAAGATGGACCATTATAATCATAGAAGCAACTGATTAAGACAGTTGAAGAACCAGATATAAAGACTTAAGATAGCTAAAAGGGCTGATTATAAAGATTCAAGGCAGCTAATAGCCAAACTTATATACGATCTAAGATAGCCATGAGCCAGTATGAGATTCAAGATGGTTGAGAATGTATAAGACAAGATATCCTGCAGTCCACTTCCTTTATAGATATCAATATGAGAACAACTTTGAAGAAAGCAACATCAAAACGATAAGAGAATAATATCCCAAGATGACAGTTGACAAAAGACAATCTATGACTATCTCAAGAATTCTCTAGTGTTTCAACAATTTGACATTATTCAACTATTCTGTGTTTTTCCCTTCTTGCTCAGCATTATTAACATGCATACTTAAGTATGTCTATTTTAATAAAAGGATACATATGAATTATGGAATAGTTAAGGTTGAAGGGAATGTAGATGAACTCTACTTGGACCATTATTGACATTGACTTAGACCCTTTTTATCTCAAATGTTTTTAGGTCTTGGTTTCCCTTGCCAATAAGGAAGGAACACTGCTGATCAATTTGAACATAACCCACAGATATGGCCAACTGTTATTATAATGAGCCGATCTGAACCTTACAAGGTATTGTCCACTTTAGGTCCTTCTAAAAGGTGCCTCCAAAGTTAAGGATCCAAGTCTTGTATATATAACTCAGCAACTTTTTCCCATTGCCTGTTATGGGACTAATATAGTTCATCCTTGCCCCAACTCCCAAACAGGCAAACACAATGGTACCTCCACACCGTGGTAGCCCTGCAATAGCACATTTTACCTAATGTCATAGTAGCCCCTTTTCTATGAATAGCCCTCTCCTCCTGCCCAGCACATGACTGGACTATTACAGGAAATTAACAATTAGAGACTTTAATTGTTGCATGAATGCATAAGTATTACATGTGCATAGCAAGGGAGGCAGTATAAAGAATAGTTTGGAAATTATATCAGTGATCCTTGAATGATAACTTAGGGGCAGCAATAGGGCATTATAATATGATGTCTAGTTAGACTTTGTAGTAGCAAGGAAATACGAAGTTAGTTATTCAATCTAGAATATTATATACATACATACATATGTGCATACATGCAAACATACATACATATGTGCATACATGCAAACATACATACATACATATATGTGTGTATGCGGCCATGCGGTCCGACTGCACGGTACGTTTCGGGGTCTTAATCCTTAAATTGGCAATCAAAACTAAACTCCAAGGGATGGGAACAATGGTGACGGGACTAAAATTCTATTCTTTGATAATTTTGTAAGCTTTTTTTGAATTTTTTCTACGTGTACCCGATTGGACAGCTACTACTGATCTTCACGATCGGACGGTGAAAATTAAGCCTCAAGGGACGGAAACAACCCTAGGTGAGTAATTGAATATTTAAAATTTTATGATGAATTTTCTTTTTTTAAACATGGAAAGGAGTGGAAAATAGTTGTGCGGTCTGACTGCACTTTAACCTCTCTTTCTCTCTCTCTCTCTCTGTGTGCTACTGTGTGAACCACACAGTCCGTGTGGTTTGATGCGTAGTCCAAATCCACCCCATCCCCATGTTTTAAAAAAATTAAAATAAACATAATTTTTTAAATATTCAATTACCTCCTAGGGTTATTTTCATCTCTTGGAGCTTAATTTTCAGCATCCAATTGTATCCAAATTGATTGTAGCCATCCAATCAAGTGCGAGCAAATTGGTGATAAATGTTAAAACCCCTAAGGATGGGAGCAACCCTAAGGGTAATTGAACAATAAAACCCCTAAGGATGGGAGCAACCCTAAGGATAATCAAACGAATTTCTTATTTTTTTTAGTTTTTATGATTTTTTTGAAAATTAGATTTGCACGTACCCTATGGACAACTATGATTGAGCTTCATGATCGGACAGTGAAAATAAAGCCCAAAGGGATGGAAATAACCCTAAGGGAGGTAATTGGATATTTAAAATTTTATGATGATTTTTTTTTTTAATATGGGGAAGGGGGTCAAAACAGTGCATGTAGTCAAAACGCTACATAGTATGTGGTTCACACAGTGGCATTATATATATATAACATAATCAGAATGCATTTTCTAAATTTTCTAATGACAATACTAATACAATAAGAGTTATGACAAGAGAACAGGATTTTTTTAGTGGAGGTGGTACTCGCAGGGATACCATGCAGCAGCTGGGGTTTGAGGCAGCTCCCATGCCAGACACCCAAGCCATACCAAGTAAATCGTCCCAACATGAGGGGATACCGTGCCGGGCAACTACTTCGGAGCAGATGCAGGGCTTCGAACCCGTGACCTCCAAGAAATATACACATTAGCAAGGTCTAGAAAAGACCATTATTTGAACAACAAGATGATCCTCCTTGACCACATTCATAAGATCCTATCACATCCCAGAAAAATTGATAGAAACCCATAGAAAAACCATCCGGTCCCACTGATTTAAAGGCATTCATACTAAAAACAGAATCTTTCACCTCTTCTATAAGAAAAGGAGCACACAAAGCATCCGCTTGAGGGTCTTCAATCCTAGGAATGACACCTCCCAAATGGGTTCATTTGTTCATTCTCTGAGAAGAGCTCCTTATAATATGAAATAAGCATGTTCTTGATTTCCTTTTCAGATTCAATCTGCTGGTTACCAATCTGAATATGCTCAATCTTGAGAGTCCTCTTCTTAGCACCTGCCACGGCATGCAAAACTCTTATATTATTGTCCCGTTCTCTCAACCAAAGTTCTTTGGTTCTCTGTCTCCATTAAATCTCCTCCTTAAGCAGCTCAGCATTATAATCTTTTTTGAGCTTAACAAGCTCCTGCTTCTCATCATTGGAAAGAGTTTGACAGTCAGCTTTTTTCTCTAACTTCTCCGTTTTGTGCAGCAGCAAGTTTCTATCAGCAACACTGGCCCCAAAATTCTGAGAATTCCAGTTCTTCATACAATTTCTGCCCCCCTTAAGCTTTTTGGAAAAGGTTTCAGCAGCAAAACCAGAAATAGGCACTTCCGTCCACCACTTAGATACTAACTCCTTAAAACCCTCCTACATCTGCCAAGCTATCTCATATCTGAAATTTCTGTGCTTACTCTTACCATCCATTGTTCTAACAAGGATTGGAATGTGATCTGACACTGTTCTGTTGAGCCCTTTGATAAAGGATAAAGGAAATTGCTTGATCCACTCAGTAGACACCAGCACTCTGTCCATCCTCAATTGCATAGAAGTCTTTTGGACGTTAGACCAAGTAAACCTCCTGTCAGGAAGCTCCAAATCAATCAAACCACAAGAGGTAATCCAATCACCAAACATCTCCATGTCCTTATTCCATTTTTGGTTATCTGATCTCTCCCATGGTAATCTGACTGAATTGAAATCTCCTAGGATACACCAGCTGTTTTGGAAGATGGTTGCCAACCTATAATTCCAGCATAAAGTTATCCTTGTCTTGATGGTTGTGAGGACCATAAACTGCTGTGATCACCCATAATGCCATCAATATTTCTGGGTGAAAAACAGACCAAGAGACTGAACTTGCCCACATTACCCAGATCTCCCCGGAACTTCCTCCCATTCCACATGATTAAAAGACCCCCACTGGAACCAACTACTGGGCTTGATACCCATTCTGAACAGGTAGAGCCTCAGCCACTGATAGACTTGATAAACTGATCATCAATGGTTTCCATTTTTGTTTCTTTTAAGCAAAAGCAATCCACTTAACTATATCTGAGACAGTCTCTAACAGCCCTCTGTTTAAAATCACCATTCAACCATCTTACATTCCACGTACCGATGTTCGTTTCAATAACAACTTTCTACCCCCTCCCCACAATTTCTTGTCCCTTAAACCATCAGTTACTGGATTGTTTTGAACATAAGAATTCTCCCTCTTACCAATCTTCACACCACCCCCTAGACCTTTTCTCTTGGCAGAGTTCTGGAATGCATCTACTCACTTCAATTTTTCATAAAACTAACAACAACATCCTCTCTTCCCTGGAAAGAAACACCAATTCTCTTTCCAAATTGGAAAATGTCTTCATCCACTGATCAAAATTATTTGAAGATACTATAGAGGTAGTGATGGAACTTCCTTTGAAAGGAACAATAGCCAGGTCATTGTTATCCCCGATCTCTAACACAAAATAATTGGGATCCCTTGTCGAGGAAATCCCACTTTCACACGAAGTAGGCACCTCTGAACACCCTGAGCTCCTTGGTGACAAGGAGATAGTAGATACAATCTCCAGTCCTCCTTTGAGAAAGCATTCTTCCTCCGGAAAGGAAATCCATAAGGATTCAACTGCTTCCACCATCGCATCTATATCAAGGAGTACCTCTAGTGAAGATGTTGATAGCAATCCAGCTACTGTCAGAGACTCCTTGGAAGCTTCTTTATGGGCCTCAAAGATGCAAACAAACGGATTCAGAACAGTCAGAGGGTCCGCCAAAGCAACCTCCAGCCACTCAGATGATTGTGGGTTGCAAGCTTCCACACGCTTCACAGAGCAGACACAAAGACAGGAATCATCAGGTGCAGACCAAGGGCCCGATTAGTTTAGAAAAACCAACCCAGAACCTAATTGTCGACCTGGATGACTTATCTGAAATAGAGTTAAGGGGCTTAGCCGTAATCAGAGGCTCTGGAACCCAGTACTATGGATCTTCCTTACCCGATACGAATGTTCCAATCTTCAACGCCTGCAATCGATCAAAATCTTCCATCTTTTTCCCCCAATCCTCTCGGCTTGCCCTAATAAGAACCCGACATGGCCCACCCAACCATGGCTGCTTCAAGCAGCGCGCAGTCACCCTCAAACCTTTCCAAGGAACCACAACCATTCCCTGTGCGAAAGCCATCATTGCCTGGGAAATCCAATTCTCCACCTGATGAGCACTTCCCTTGATCCTCCTTGTTCGTTAAGAAAGACCGTCTGCCTTCCAGACTTGCCTAACCCGGGGTAGACCGAGTCAGGCTCGGAAACACACCGAGCCTCCCTGTTCAGCATCCTCACCGGAGCCTCTGTTACAGCAACCTCTATGGCAAGGGAGCTCCTCCCTGGGAGCAAAAAGTCTTTGTCCAATCTGTATGATTTGTATGCAGATACCACTTCTGCCCTCCATCCCTCCTAAGAAGAGCGATGAAGGACCTACTGCTCTGAACGGGACCAAAGGAGGATGATGGTTTTTCCACCGCAATGGAATCCAAAAATAGCGTCCTTCAATCCTAACTTTCATCCACTCCTGAATACAGTCCACGCAATCTACTTCAACAAGAATCCTGACATATGTGAGTAGCTCCATGTGCAAAGATCTCTCGTCAATCTTTCTGAGGACACCAAATTTATCTGTTAGACATTGAAAAGTGGCTACCATCATGTTTGGAACCTGACCTAGCTATCTCCTCCTATCAGATTTTTTATTTATTTTATTTATTTTTTTATTTATTTTTATTATTAAGTCTTATCGTTTTGGTCTTGTGTTTTATTCGGAGAAATATAGGTCGGTTTTATTTATTTTATTTCTTGAACTATGAGAGCTTGGAATTAGTCCTCAGGGAGTCCGAAACTTCGGATCAAGTGAAGATCCGAGTATATGACCTCTCTCCACTGACCTCGGTCATTGTTAATTACGTCGAGCAACCACTCGACAACCCTTGATTAACCGTCCGTATGATGCCCTTGAAACCATCTACACTACCACACAGCATGCACGCAAGTGAAAGATAGCTTTTAAATCCTTGGCTTCACCCAAGTTTCCTTAAGGCATTTGGATTTGTTCCAATAATTTAAAGAGTATTTGGATTGGTTCCAGGATTCTAAGATTGATTTATGTCTCATGATTCATTATTAAAGTTTTAGGATTGGTTCCCAATTATTTATGATCAATTCCAAGTGTATGGGACTCCTATGGGTATTTTGGTAACTTTACCATTTTATGGTTATTAGGACCATTTTTGTGCCTTTTATATCTTTAGGGGATTGAGAACCCTTGGCATGTATTTTAAAACAATTTTATGCTGCAGGGGTATTCTAGTAGTTTTACCTTAAATCAGGTTTATTAGACTTAAAGTCCATTTTTGCCCTCTACTGAAATTTTTAGTTATTTATTTATTTATTATTATTATTATTGGGGGGTATTTTCGTAATTTTGTTCATTTTGTTAGGGTTTGGAGGGTATTTTAAGCATAGGAGCTACTTTAACAATTTTTAGGGTTTTCTTATGATTTTTACAGATTTTTATCATGTGGGGGGGTATGTTGGTAATTTGGTTAAGTTCTGAGAGTATTTTGGTCATTTCGGAATTTGTACATTTCAGATTTAATTATTTCATATTTTTACTGTTTTTCCTTAATTTTAATCAATTTTTATGTTTATTTTATTAATTTCTTAAGTGGGTAAGGATTTTTTATGGCTAAATATTTTCAGATTATTGCTTTTCTGTTTTTTACTGGCTTTTATTAATTTTACTGTGTTTTCTAATTTTATTTACTAATTTTTATTAATTATTACATATTTCAATAATTAATTAGGATTATTAGTTTTTATTTAATTAGTTTGTCTTAAGTATTCAAATTTAGGATTTAATTATCCATCTTATGTTTAGAGAGACCAACAGATTTTATAGTAATTAAGAAATTAATTATGTGTATTAAAAAAAATACATGATATTGTTTAATTATTTAATTTGATGACACACACACATGCACACAATTTGCACAAGGAAATTCTCTTATTATTTCGGCATAATTTCGCCTTATGAAGAAGGCTTTTACAACAATAATTCGAAAGGGCTTCCCCTTAGGAAAAAATCTTAGGAAGAAAGCCCTCCGGGACGAAAACTCCTCCAAAGCAGCAAATCTGGGTAAGAGCACCATATTTGGTCTTCAACACAGCAGAGTTTCCCCTTAGAACTTTTTCACCTTGTGTATGGTGTGGTGTGTTTGCAAATGGGGTATTTGGGCCCTATTTATAGGGAAAAATTCGGGCCCGGTGAGGGGTGCCACTAAGGAAGCCCACAGTGGGGGGGGGTGCCACCGGTTTGCTTCTCCCTCCTTCCTTTTTTCCTTTTTTTTGGTTAGAGAGGGAGAGAAGAGAGAGAGTGAGAGAGGGGGGGATCCGGTGGGCACCCCCATCGGTTCCAACCGGTGGGGGGAGCCACCGGTTTGGACCCCCCACCGGTTGGGAACCGGTGGGGGGGCCTTCCCCTCTCCTTCTCTCCTTTTTGGTTTCTTTAATGAGGGTTTCCTCATTAATTCTCCTCCTTGGCCAAGTGTGAATGGGGGTGGATTTCCTTAATGGGGAGTTAATGAGGACTTGGGGGATTCTTAACTAGGTGAGGGGACAAGAATCCATTAACTCTCCCTTAATTACTCCCTCCTAATTAATCTCTCCCCTCCCCCCTTTTATTTTATTTTTTGAATTTTGAATGAAGGGAGGGAGAGGGAGAGAACCCCCCATCGGTTCCTCCCTTGGAACCGGTGGGGGTCCACCAACCGGTGGGGGGGAGTCCCCCCCCCCACCGGTTCCTCCCCTCTCTCTCTTTCCTTCCTCTTTTTTATTTAAACAAAGGGAGAGAGAGAGAGAGAGGGGACCACTTGGCCCTTTTATGTTCTTTCCTCTTTGGGAAAATTTCCTCTTTGGGTTTTGGAGAATTTTCCTCTTTGGGCTGCAGATTTTTTAGCCCTACAGGACTGATTTTTAGGTCCATTTGGACCTCACATTGGGCTTTCATATCGGGTCCCCAATTGGGCCTCCATTGGGACTGTTTTGGGTCTATTTTGGAGGTCATTTGGGCCCATTTCAGGGTGTTTTGAGTCCATTTCGGGGCTGTTTTGAGCCCCCATTTTGCAGCATTGGGAGTATTTCTGCTGCAGCATTTTGGGGTTCCCTATTGGGCCCATTTATTGAAGCTACCGAGCCGCTCGCGAGACAGCATATAAGCTTCCGGGGCTGTTTTTGGACAGCATATAACAGCAATTCCGGGGCTGTTTTGGGCTTCTTGCAGGAGCCCCGATCAAGACGTCTTCGCCTAGGTATATCTTTTGCTCCATTGCCTTCCTAATGCGTGTATCTATGACCATGTACCCGCATACATATAGGAAGGGTGTATATTAACATGATATCATAGGTGCATGTTCATTCATTTTCTTACATAACATAGGCTCATATGAATGTGAGCATATGTCATGCATCTCTTTCATAACATAAACCCACATGCCCGTAAGTGTATGCGATGCACATATATCTTCATTGCACAATCATGTGCATATGCATGTTTGAATGATATCATTGTGTATGAAAAATTTTCGGGTCAACACATCCACACATACAAAAGAAGGCCCACTACCCAACACCACAGCAGTAAACCTTTAGCGGCAGGCTTCATTCCACTGTCGATCCTCCATGGAGATAATTCCAGTAGATATCCGTTGAAACAGACTTGCTTCCTAAGAAGACCTACCCCTCTCCATTCTTGCATAGAGGACTGAACCAAGAACCCCTTATCAGAGAGTTCTCTAACTCTCCAACAGAAGTCCCCCGGCCATGTCGTGGACGAAGCTTCTCGAACCAGAAGAACAGAGGAGTCCCCCACTTCCTCCTTGGCTTTCCCAACGCACCTAACAGAAATGACCAGACGCTCCTGAAGTGAAGATCGAGATCCTTGGACCTCATGAGACCAAGGGATATCAACAATTCCCCAAGATTTCCCAGGAGAAGAAGCTACACCGGAACATTCTCTCTCAGCAGAACATCCTTCTTCAAAGCAGAACTCTTCTTGCTGCCACAAGAACCCTCCTATGACCTTGCATCCCACAGGTAATACATTTCACCTCATTCTTGCACACTTTTGCCCAGTGGCCTTTCTGAAGGCATCTGATGCAAACACCAGCTCCCCCAGCAAGAGTCGAATGTCACACCACAACCTTCTCTTGAAGCTTCACACTCTTCTTCTTCCTCTTTCCGACCACCTGCCACCCCTCTCCATCACTAGAAGCAAAGCTCGGTGGAAGGTTGTTCTTTCGCTCCTCCACACTCCTCTCACCATCCTCCACTACTTGCCTCTCTCGCCCCTCCATGGTGTTTCCTTGTAAGAAGCACACAGGAAATAAAGCCACTTGGGAATCAGTTAAGTTCTTTGTAACCTAACTGTTTATTTATTAAGCATTTTGCTCATATCTATATACCATTAAATAGCCTACTCGTCTTTGTTCCCCATTGTAATGGAAAGTTGAAGTCTTCCATAACAGCTTGTAAAAAAATTTACAATGTTAGGTGGTCCAATATGGAATGAAGCTAGACTGACTCGTATCTTTGTTCGTGAGGTTTGTTTCCTTAATCATGTTTAAATAGCCTACATTTTTATGGATTTCTGATTACCTTATTTGCTGTATTTAGCTCTAATTGTAAAATTGTCGCTTGTGACCTTCAATTTCATAATCCAGATGTCATACCTGGTGATTAGGTATGTGAACATTAGAATACAGGCCAAGGCTTTTAACCATTGTTGTATTTATATATATTGGAAAGTGACTCCACATGCACTAGAAGACCCTATTTCTGTGGGTCTCTTAGGGCCAAGAGATCAGGTACTTTGCCCTTTCCTGTTTTCTTTTTCTTTTTCTTTCTTTTTCTTTTCTTTTTTTAGGGGGGGGGGGGGTTCAAGGTCAAGACCAAAGGCTATCCTATTCTGTGGGGACCAGAGTTCAAGTCACCAACATCTGTCTGATCAATAAAACAGTAAGAGATTAAGCACTTGTATGTATACGTGGTCAAATCCTAGAACAACGTGACTATGGACAACCATGCAGCTCAACCAGTCCCATCCCCGTCCTCCCATTTTAGAGAACGGTTCCCCTGTTTGGGGATTAGGTCAAGTCTGCATGGGGTCGTCAGTCCACCACTACAATCAAGCTATTCAGTTCTATTCTGTTATATTATGTTCCAAATGCTGCTGGATGGTCTTGTCGCTTCTGATTATGCAGCCTAGTTTTGTGGCTTCTGGTTTCTATCAGCTGCAGATTCTTCTGTCTTCACATAGAGGTTGACTGCTTGTACTCTGCCTATTGTCGTTCTGTGACCTTACTTGTAAATTATAAAAAAACATTGGATAAGTTTTATTCTTTTTCTGTTCTATATAATTTACTTTTGATTCTGAGCATATGTCAATTCTACACATAATATTTTTGTTTCATCCACTAGTTCTGATTAGTAACTGATCTTTCAGGCTTGGAAAAGGTAACGGTATGCAGGATGCCTATAAGTCTTACTCATTGTCATTTGTCTTTTGCATAAGTGAAGAGTCAAGCCATCAGTCAAATGGTTTCCAAGTAGAGCAGATGAAGCTTGGTTGCACTTGTTTTTTTAAGAAGTGGACGGTACCACAAGTATATCAAAGAA
The DNA here is from genome assembly GCA_030544215.1 of Zantedeschia hybrid cultivar. NCBI lineage: Eukaryota > Viridiplantae > Streptophyta > Magnoliopsida > Alismatales > Araceae > Zantedeschia > Zantedeschia hybrid cultivar. Next base: position 56,038,928 of record JARZZO010000012.1, read on the forward strand.
AAGAAGATGTACAAGTGTAAAGGTAGACAAAAACTCTTAAAAATGGCCCATACAAAAGACACCAAGGAGGTATAGGACCCACTAGCTCCCCAAAAGAGACAAAATGTGAGAAGAATGGGTGCTACATTACACAAAAGCTTGCCCCATTTGACAACTCTGGCATAAATGAAAAGGAGAAGCCCAACGTAGTCAGAGGCGAGAGGCGAGCGAGGTGACTACATGTTCGCCTCAGCCTTAAATGCCTAGGCGATCGCCTGGGCGTTTGAGGCGATGTGTTCTCTCATAAATCTTCCTTGAATGAAGAAAATAATAATACAAGAAAATCAAGAAAATATATAAGATAATAATAAGTAAGCCTTTGAGAAGCATTGATGATGCCCAACATATAATGTCCTAAGACCATCTACTACTCACATAAGTAGTGGATGGGCTTAGGAATCATCAAAATAAAGAAAAAATGTGACAACATATAAGAGAAAAAGGGTGTTGGACATTGTTAAAAGAAGCATTAGCCACTTTGGAATAATTAAGAATAAGAAAAAGTAATACCACATAATTAAAAAGGAAACAAACATTTAGCATAGACATCATAGGCAAGTGCCTTGGTGAGTGAGGCGAAGATGAGGCGAGGTAAGGCACTTTGGCTCACCTCAACCTACTTTATTGCCTTGGCGAGAGACGCGATCGCCTTTGATAACATAGGAGAAGCCTATCCAAGGACCTAGACTCCTACTTGAAGATCTTGGCATTGTGTTCTCCCCAAATGGACCAAATAGTGGCATGAAGCACCAGCCACCACACTTTGCGGTCATCTTTGGCCTTCCATTCCCTGTCCAACCATGGAACAGATCTTCAATAGATCCTGGGAGAGCATGCACACAGCTCAATTCTCCAAATCCCCGCTGAGAAGGGGCAGAAAAGGAATAGATGCTCTAATGAATCTTCATACTGTCCACCTAAAGAAGAAGTGGTGCAGATCCCTCCCATGAAGGCAATAAGCTTATCACAAGTTGGGAGTCTACCTAACGAAACTCTCCAAATCAAAAACTGCATTTTGGAAGGGCTGTTAATCCTCTAAACCTCTCTGAAGAAAGGGAAAAGGAACCCCCCCCCGGGTCATGGATGTGTGAGTAGGCTGATCTCACGGAGTACTTTCTAGGTTTTTCCCACCCCCATATGCAAAAATCATCTACCTCCGGATGAACAGAATGAGCTTGAAGAATAAGAAGGGGGTCAGCCAGCTGACTGATCTCATCATCTTTAATATTTCTACGGAAGGTCAAGGTCTACTCTTCAGAATGCCGAAAATCAGCAACCACGGCCTCTGGTGAACCAGAAATATTGAAAAGGAGTGAAACCTATCTCTTAGAGGTATCCCCTCACACCACTTATCTATCCAAAAAAGCCAAGTCTGTCCATTGCCTAGGCTTAAGATCAGCTGCTTGAAGAATGCCCTTCCACACTGGAGATAAGACAGTAGAGGGTGCAGGGAATTAAGTCCCAAACTCTCCCGTTACTGTAATATTTCTGCATTATCACATCCCTCCATAAGGAGTTGCTTGTGGCCGTCAAAGACCCAAGCTATTCACCTAGCAAGGCCAAATTGAAGTCCCTGATATGTTTAAAACCGAGACCACCACCTTTTCTTATCCATACAAATCTTCGACCAACAAATATCATGCCAACCCTTAGATTTGTCCTGATTTCCATGCCAAAAAAAATATGTACCAGATAGTATTCAATTTTTTTGCTTGGTTGGACCTGTTGTGTGCACATGTACCACATTTGATAATCTAGCTAGTTTTCAATAGTGAAGATATTTGTTACTGAGTTGATTAGCTCCTGTGTTGCACTTCCATTGTACATAAGTTTAATTTAGTGTTACACTTTGGCATTATGTTTTGTTATTTAATCCTTACAGGCCAAACATCAGAGGATTCCATAGGCAGCAACCTCGCTTGTACTCATAAGCCGGAAATGCTATGGCCAAATTGAGGTGCATTACAGTTATATTTCTATCGGGATATGAGCTTATTTATTCTAGTGTAAGTGTTATATAATGGACATGCTTATTTCATTAAGTTCATCTACCAACATTTCATCATTTTACTTCAGGGTTGTATAACTAACAAAGGTCTGTACATAAATAGGGGACCCTTACAGAGACTCTTAAATGTCTAATGTCTTCACGGAAACTTCATGGATGTCTGGTTTGTTCAGGTAATTCATCAAATGATTATGCCATGCTGTATTGAAATTCAACAAGCCATCATTCTAATCACATTTGAAAGACCAATAAACTAAATGTCCACAGCCCACAAAAACTCTAGGTCTGAGATACCAAGGTTATGTAGAAATCTTCATGATGTCTAAAAAGTATGATTAAGCCACTATTGTGACGATAATGTACTCTTGTCACTGCATGGCTCCCAATTAAGGACCATGATGATAGAAGCTATGGCATGGAAACCTATGCAAGGTGGTGTGGCATTAGTACCATGATATAAAGCTGTTGTGTGCAGAATGAGGTAACAATGAAGAATATACGTGTGTGTATATAGATACAGATTTATATAGATATAAATTTATATATACATATATATAGATGTGTGTTATGTATAACCTAAATCAGGCATCTCATGATTCTCTGTGTTCGGTTTAATGAAGACTAATGTTTTTCTAGTTTGTGATGAAGTGACATCATGATGGTTGTCGGTCCCTTGGGATTAACGAGGCAAACTTATAAAATTGTATGGAAGTATAATCAAGTGTCTTCTCTGTCATATCTCTTTATAAGCAGATTGCAGGTCATCTTCCACACTTTCACAAATTTGGGGAAATATGGAAGGTGAAGTCTCCATTGAAAGTTAAACCTTTTACGTGGCTGTTATATAATAGATGACATGTTACCAAAGTCTACAGAAGGAAGTGGAGTCCCAACAGTGACATTATTTATTCTTTATATGGCATTGGGATTGAAGATCTGGATCGTTTATCCATCTCCTCTCCAGTAAGCAAAGCAGTCTGGAAAGTATTTGCTGAATTAACTCATTTGCAAATTCCATTTCGGTCCATTGAGGACATGTGGTGATATTTTCATCGTTTGAGACTCACAACTACCAAAGGTTATAGAAAGCAGATTCTTCTCATCCTTCCCCAAGATATTTGTTAGAGTATTTGGAGAGGAAGCAATGCAATTATCTTCGAGCACTGCAAGGTTTATATTGAGAACATTTGCCTCAAAGCACTGTCCTCATTCTACTCTTAGAGCAGATTCATTCTCAAGTTACCAGCAGATAAGTGGATAAAAGCTATTGATAATCATCTGTAGTTTCATTATTAGCTTTATTTTTTGTCATTAAGAGGAACCTCTCCTCTTCCTTTGGTTGTACTACCTTTTATTCTAAATAAATTGGTGGTCCAACCAGTATAATTTATTCAAAAAAAAGGAGGCTGGAGCTTGGTCATATGACCACTTAGACCATGGCAAAACTGAGGGTGCCTTTGCAAATATGGGGAATAGAGTCTACACCTCAAAGTTTTAGCAACCAGTAGAACAGTTAGTGGTATTTTCAGTTGTGTGCACATGTGATCATAGTCTAGGACAACACAGCCATAATAGACCATGTGGCATAGCTAGTGCTTACACCTATTTAGAACAATGAATACCTCTGTCAAAGCATAGCCAGAGTGAGCTTGTCAGTGGACAACTATGTACTATTATGGTTTACTACTTATTACCTACTTTCTAGTGTGGTTTATAGTGTCTGCTTAAAAACAGTCATCTAGTTAAAGATAGAATTGGAAATTAAGACTGTGCAACTAGAACATTGTATGACTGTGAAACTATAGAATGGAGCAATTGAGCAGCTGTATTGAATTGGCACGACTGCAATGGAGAAAGGTAAGTCAGTCATTGTTTAGCTACCATTCTACTGTCACTTGTGTTTTTTACCCTACAATATTAATGTTTATTTTGCTTGCATGGTTCACTTTGTGTGCTGCCAAGCTTTCAGCGGTATTCCAGTAAATGGCACCTACATGGGTTTGACTGAACTTGCTGCCACTTTTTTGTTATTATGAGTGCTATATTTAAGGCATCAACAGTAGATGCTTTCAAGGTAGCAGCCATCAGTCCACTCCCCCCTAGTATATAGACAACAGTGCCCTATAGACTGCTTTCCTTTATTTTGGATATGCACTCCACTCACTAAATTCAGTTATATGTTGTGTCTTAGTCCTTTGTCTAATAATTGACATATTGATGTTCCCGGTACATGCTTCCATAGTGCATATTTATCAGTTTATGCCCCATTATGATTATTCTACCATTCCTAACCCAGCAGGTCTCCCAGCCCACTACTGTCTACTAGAGTGATGGCCCACAACCCAGTGAGATGCCGGCAAAACAGAGACTAGTGTGTCAAGTCTCCACATTGGGGTAGGGGAGGGGGAAGATGGGGAGAGACCTGCACATATCAATCATAGAGAACACATTGAATAAGCCTCTTCTGCCTTCCTAAAAGGAGAAAATTGTGCCATTTTCTTTATAGATCTAGCATGGCAAAAGGCATGCATTTGCTTGCGTGATCATACTGTTACTTATTTGGCACCCATTAGCATTCTGTTTTCAACTATGAATGAAACATTGTCAGCAACCTAATCACCAGATTCATAACCCACACCATTCGAGCAGGTGATAGACTACATAGCCCTCACTTTTAGCTCTTCAGCATACGTAAATAATATAATCAAAAAGTATGTAACCTCATGAAGCTAGTGTGGTCAAGATTGATGGGGCTTATTTCGGATTCAGCAGCCTAATGGAGCATCTAGCAGGACATAGCCCGACATGAACCAGGACACACCAACACTTAAGCCAAGTCAGCCCACTAAGCTAGAGTCCATCCCAAGCAAGAACATTGGAAAGGCGCATGGGTTTCAGAACGAGAATTTGGTCAGACTTGCCTGTTAATTTATACTTAGGTCCCAAGTCAGATTCAAGGTCCAAGTCGAACCCGACTGCACGGGCTCGCAGATCTGTCATGCCATCTGGGATGGAATCATGGAATGTTCTTAAGTATCCCAAGGAATAATCTCATGCCAACTCTCTTAAAAGTTGCTCACCTACCCCTCCTTGAGGAAATTTGTACTCTCCAAGTATGAAGTCATCTAACAACCCTCCAATTTGCCGCTTACACACTCCTCACATGCCCAACCTCTTTAACTGACTTGACTATCAAAGGGTTTAACCCCCAGGACCTCCCGGGGGGGGGGGGGGGGGGGGGTGTTGCATTCACTCGTATTCCTTGTATATGACTTGATCTCTTATTCCAACCTCTGGCCTTGATGTTGGATCATCCTTATACAGCCAACACCATCGGCATCCTCCCAGTCTGGCTTCAACTTCGGCACAACTCGTTAGGAACTCAGCTTTACTAAATGCCGGCCAGATTTCTGCCAGAACAGAGTTTTTTTTCCCTCAAATCACAAAAATCACATCCCTCACAGGAGAGCGTTGGTGGCAGCACAAGGGTTTATGGTCACGCTTCCCTAATGTGGCTGAAGTAATCGTTCAAACGAGACTTATAACCGAAAACATGGGACAACATTCAATGATTCGACACAAAACAAGAACAACAATGCAATCAAAAGAGGATAATAAATGGTTACAAAAAGAGGCGGGAGGTCGGAAGAAGGAAGAAATTTTAATTGATAAAGCCGGTGAACTACGCCGCCAGGAGCAGGAACGAGGAAGGGGGGAGTGGAGTACCCACCCGGGTGAGGGAGAAGAGGAAGAGGCCGAGGCGGTTGTGCTGGGCGACGGACTTGAAGGGGACGGGAAGCGTGGCCTGCGTCACCGGCGCGAAGTACTGGATCAGGTGGCACACGGCGACCTTGTGCGGGGTCAGATTGATGATGCCCCCCGCCGACGCCACCTCCTTCACTGCCCCCGCCATCGCGACGATCACCTGCCCCCCACTTCTCCGCTCTCTCTCCCTTTCTCTCTCTCTCTGCTGCCCTCTCTCTCTACTCTACCGCACTCTCTCTTTCTCTCTCTATTGTTCTCCCGCTCTTTCTCTTTCTACTGGGCTCTTTCCCCCCTACTGCTCTCTCTCTCTCTCTCTCTCTCTCTCTGTAATCGAAATGGAGATTTTGGGCATGGCAAGGGGCTTGGAAGGGTTTTAGGTAGGACCGTAGGAGTGCGCATTTGGGCCGGCTCAGCCCATGACTTATAAACCCATCCGAGATTAGAACTTTCCTTCTGATTTGTATTTTTAAGATTATGGTACCATATGGATCCCGACTTGATCTAACTTATACAAGTCATATGAACTAGGCCGAATCAGGCCAATGAATTTGTTAATAACAATGAATTTAAATTATATTTTTAGAGAAATATCTTATTAATTGATATAAAAATATAAATTTACTTGTCAAATAAAAAAAAAAAAATTTAAAACAACTTATTACATATGTTGTCGATACGATTGACCCAACTTAGTGCGTACCAATGATTCGAACTCATCTAGATACAAGTCAACTCAACAAGAGTCGACATGATATGATATGATAAGGTAAACCATAGTTTAGACATGGTAAAGCTTTCTAATTGCCATCGATACTAAAAATACTTTAATGAATTTTAATTTATAAGGAAAACCGTTAAACCTTCCATAAAATATGAACATTGTGTGCATAAAAAGAGGGATACACCTTACATTCACTGCAGTGCAGCAACGCGTGGTGCAACATTGAATCACTCACTCACGTGGTTCCGATTTTTTTCTTTTGACTTTTTCCCGACCGTCCGATGAACCAAGGTGGGATAAACCCCAGATCCGCATCATTCTCAAATTAAAAAAAAGCACTAGTATGAATTGGACGACAATGCAATAAGTATTATTCTACAAAAGATTATTCTATTTTAATATCTAAAAATCATAAATTATATAGTATTAAAAATAATACTATCTAGACCATCCATTTTATACACCTTTGAAGCATAGAAAATAATCATTGGATTAATGTAATTTTAATTCATAGATAGTCTTTTAGTTGTATAGAAGAATCAATGACTTGCATTAGAAATTAGAATTTGATTAAGGCTTTTTTGGAGTGGGTGGCACTATTTTTATTGTTAGAATCCTCCTCAACTTATTAAATTTGGGACAGATTGATTAATCATAATTTTTGCAACTTACGATGGGATGATAAATTTGGATTAACCCAACTTAACCAAAATTGATTGAAATGTATTTTGCACTGAACTGAGATTGGAATATGTTGGCTTAAATTAAAATTGAGTTGAATTTGGATCAACTCTAATTTGAATTTTACTTCTCTGGTTTCCTATCAACAAATCTAACTAACCCCATTACATCCCCAACTTAGTTATAACAAAAGGAGAAGATGCAAATTAAGTCAAGGGAGGTGGACAAATGCTTAGAGATGCTTAAGGATCAGTAGAGTGAATCGTCTAGTAGTGATGCTAGCCACTTTATCAAAATTGACATGAATCCATTCTTGACCTCATTGATTTCGCCTTGTAAAATGTGAATTAATACCCTAATAGGCCTAACCACAAAAATTTAAAATGCCTTCTTTTGTTTAGTGCAAAATTTACGAAAAGATTCACTTGAATAATTTTTCATGAAGAAATAGGCTTATATAGAAACATTTAGATGTTCAATATGAAAGGTGTCACATTATGTCAAGATTTGACATGTGAAAGGTCTTAAAACCATTTTACTAAAAGATATGCCCTAATGATTGTTCAAAGTGGAATAAGATCTTCTGAACCTCTTTTCTTAAGCCATTGTATGTCCTTAGACACACGGAATGAGATGCACTTGGTGCTTCTCCATCCTTTCGTGATAATGACCTATTTGCCCCAATCTCCATGTGTATGGGGCACACAACAGCTCGGGAAAAAGAGGCTCAAAAGATCTAATTCCATTCAAAGTAAATGATTTGTATGTAAAAGTGACAAAATAGTTAATGGCATAATTGAAAAATCAATGAAGAGCATTTTGGAGACATTTACAAAAATAAAATTCTTATATTTCTAATTATACATTATTATTTCATTTTTGTATCATGAATAACCTCGCATCATTGCAATATGTGCAAAAATACCTTAGGGATGCAAAGAATCATCCAATTTAACATTGGATTAATATACGTCTAAAAACAGGAGTACTGGCACATTATGTCAACTATCTTAAACTTAGATTAAGTTTAACTAAGTTACATAAGAGATTTTTAATAGAATTTTAATAGATGGTAATGATAGGGATATTTTTACAACAATTAGGATATAGTGAAGTTATTTATAGTCATATGAAATATGGTAAATAAATTTGTAATTAAAAATTTAAAAGGATTATTTTTACAAACATCCCAATGTTTGTCTAAAAATTTAAATAATTTTCGCAACATACATGGAGCATAAAAAACAATAGAAAATGTATTTCTAAAAGTTAACGAAAATTTTACATTTTTCTCTTCATTAACGGTTTTACATATCACCATTTTTAGTGTCTCCAACGAGTGACCATGAGACCATTTGATAGCCACTAAATGTGTCGTTAACACTAGCTCGCACCAATTTCAAATTTTCAAATTCACAATTAATTTAACAATAGTTAAGTGGTGAGAGCCTAGTCGATCCCATGAAGAACAAGATTTTTAGTTTTGAAAATCTTGAGTTTTGATTGAAATCTTAAAAGAAATGGATTTGAAAAGTGAGTGGGTTTAAGTTACGAAATTTGCAACTAATTGATTTACATACTCTAATCAATATAAATCTAAACCTAAAATTAAGTAAATATTTTAAAAACATTAATTACAAGTCTTAAATATATTCTAACGGACTAAGAAGTTACCACTAGAACACGACAACTAATTAACATAATTCAACACAAACATGCAAATCTAATTAAATAATTGAAAAAATAAATAAAATTAACCACACTTAAAATGGTGAAAGATAAAGAAATTAAGAGAGGAAGACAAGTTAAAAAAACCAATAATGCTTCACAACCTTGAAATTGAAAAGATTACAACAACATTTTTGCAGCGAAAATAAAACTGCACCATGATTCATTGAAACTAAATAAATAACCTGGAAGAGAGTTTATAAAAATAAAAATAAAAAAACTAAATAGGGAAAGAATATCAGTAGTGGGGCCAGTGCAGTAGGTGGGCGTAGTGCATCGGCCGGGTGGAGGGCAGCGCTAGATGTATGGCAGTGGCTGGTTCGGCAAAAGGCACAGCAGAAGCGCACCTGGGCGCAGGGGCTACAGCAGAAGCGCAACCTCGCATAGGGTGGCAACGAGCGGGCGGGATGGCGTCACGCTGCGACGCCTGGGGCGCCTACGGGTTGGGCGCTCCTGCTTGAATGGCACAGGTGACAATGCTCATGCATGCGAACCACGCGCAGGCACTGCGTGGCCGCAGCGGGTGCACGGATGCTTGTGCGTGGCACATTGGGAGTGGGTGGCGAGAGAGATGAATAGGGAGAGATAAAGAGACGATATGAGAGAGAGAGAGATCTAGAGAGAGAATAAAGAGAGAAGAAGAGGGAGACAAGGGAAGAAGAAGAAGACACAAAAGGAGAGAGAGAGGCGCTGCTGCGGTTGGAGAAGAGAGAGAAAAATCAGGGATAGAGAGAAAACAAAAGGGGTTCGAATGAGAGATAAATAAACTGGGAGAGAGAAAGAGGGCAAAGTAAGAGAACCAGAGAGAGGAGAACATATATAGACCCCAAAACATTAGGGGCGGTGGCTGCCGCTTTTAAGAGAGAAGGGGAGAGAGAAAAGGTAAGAGGGAGAAAAGGAAAGTCGGAGAGAGGGGAAGAGAGGCCGACAGTGGTTCCTTGGAGAAGGGTGCAGCTAGGGCATCCTTCTGATGATGCGTAAGGTCTCAAAATGCCTTCTTTTTAATCTCTTACAGAGAAATAAAATGTTGTTCTTGCGAGAGTTTGGATCCTGGTTACTTGACAAGGTCTAAGTGGTCCAATCAATTGAGCCGCACAACTTTTTATGTCCTGCACTTACACATACAGAAAATAAAGATGAAGTCAAAGAATAAAAGTGGGATTATGTCCGAATCAAATTTATTTAAATATCCTTCATCTCTTAGAAATTGCCAAAAAGCCCTTGTTAAGATCAGAATTTATATGAATGCATTGACACTCAATTTTCTACATGAAATGACACCGTTTTTCACTATAGATGTTTACGATTTGGTTTGGTTTGATTTGAGGGCAAAATTTTAAAAATCAAATCAAATCGAAGTAGATAGCCAAATTGAACCAAACCAAACCATAATAATTTGAAACCAAAGTAAACCAAATCAAAATAATTCGGTTGGGTTTGCGTTTTGGGCCTTGTAATGGGCCACTAGGTTTAAATAATCCATTTCAACATTATTTTCTAAAAATAGTTATTGAAAAATATTATTTAAAAATTGTTTGAAGGTTTAAGTCTTGAAATTGACTATTATAGTTAAACATCTTATTTTATTAAGGACTCAACACCTTTTTTTGTATAAGATGATGATTTAAAAAGTATTATCTAAAAATATTTTAAACTTTTTTATCTTATAATTTACATAAACTCATACTTAATCTAAGAATTTAATACTTATATTATACTCTTTTAACGTAATTCGGTTTATTCGAGTTGGTCTTTTTTATGAACAATAACCCGAATAGAAATTTTCAGAAGTTCAAACCAAACCAAATCAAATCGAATTGGCCGGTTCAATTTAGTTTTTCAGTTTGAACCAAATAGTGAACACCCCTTTTTTTCACTCAGAATTTAACAAGATTGATATCGTTGGAAAGAGCACTACATTATCTATCATTTTATGCAGTTTTACATATAAAATCACAAGTGTAGTACACAAATTTCATCTCTTTAACACATAAAAATGCACATTATCATCAGTCGTCATCATCAAATGAGTAGGAGTAACATGTACTAATCTCACCGGATATTTAATATTTTTCTCAAATATCTTCTAACTAAGAATAATAATGTGTATTTATAAGTTGTCAATCTCATTATTATGATTTCATCATAATTTGACAACTATTGTATATATGCATGGACATCACTGTTAAACGGATACTAGATAAATATGATTTACACATAATCAATATATTACCATTATTGTGAATAATTGAACAAGATTGTACAATGTACTTGATAGGTTTGACGGACATATAAAATACTAACAATCTGCTACTTAAACTAAAGTCAATCACCTTTGTGTTGTATATGCATGGACTTTGGCTTTGTCAGCTCGGGTGGACGCAGGGTGGGATTGGGGGGAGGGGGGTTAAACAGTAAACATATCACATATATCATAAAAAGATGCTAAAAATTAACATTCATTGTTAATAAGATATAACCAAAGAGATATACAAAAAACTTTCAGAACTATTAATAAAGTATTAAAGAGATGTACACAATAATTTTCAAATACTTAAAGCTTTGTCATTTGTGATATATCAAAATCGAGCTCACCGCTCTTTCAAGTCACGAAAAACATCTATAATTGAATCTATCTAAACTTCTCAGCAACTTTCTTTTCAATGTAAACGACTAAGTTGTCAAATAAAAAATCATCTTCCATCTTTTTGCAAAGCTTATTCTTGATAATCTTCATAGCTAAAAATGATTGCTCTGTTGTAGCTGTAGAAACTGGAAGAGTAAGAATGAGGGTCAACACTCTGTACACCAGCGGATAGACATCTAATTTTCTTGTTTTCACCAACCATTGACATAAATCAGAAATAGTAGACAGGTTTTCAAACTTTAAATGTTGTCTCACATACTCAAAATGTTCTAATTGTACCCTCAATTGCATCATCTCATGTTCTATGAAATCTTGTGGATAAACTTTTTCACCAGCTTGTAAATGTTATTAACTCTGAATGATACATGCATCTCTCATGGATCTAAAGCCGAGCTAAGAATGACTAACTCCACAGTGTGATCACTAAATTTATTATTCAAATCTTGCATTTGAGTGTCTATCACAGCATTAAAGATGTCTACTTTAAAATGATGCCCAAATGTAATTACATCTTATTGATAGTGAGCTCGTCCCCTTCTTGCAATATAGCAAGCACTAAAATCTGGCACACCAATATTCGATATTTTAGAAAAAGAATTCACAGTAGAAATTAATTCATCCCATCTATCATCTCTCAATTTTTGAAGGAGTGATTTGGTAGATGAAACAAGATGGAAAAAATCTTGAGACTGACTCTGCAAAGCTTGACAAAGTTGATTAGAAATATTTGAAGTTTCTCTCATAAGATGCAAAATGAAGACAAATTGATAAGAGGTTAATGCCTCATAAGCTGCATCGACATCTCCAAGTTGAGCGGGTGTGGCTCCATCATCAATGATATTGAGTAAAATTGCACATGTGGCACTAAACATCTTAATCAAGCTAGAAATAGAATTCAAGTGATGACTCCAACGAGTATCACTCGCCCTTTGTAAAGTCCCGATTTGATTAAGTCCTTTTCCAATCTCAAACTCATCGATAGCAATTAAATGAGCAATATCTACAGCTTGAGCAACTTTTAACTGATCATGACGCTTGCATGAAGTACCAACAATATTGATGATGGAACTCAATTTGTTAAAAAATGATAAATAGCAATCACCTCCTTTGAAGCAGCAACTAATGCCAATTGCAAACGATGCCATACAATAAACATAATAAGCATATGGACATGCAGTGAAAATTAAAGCTTGCAAACCATGCCACTGTCCTTCGCATATTGCCTACACCATCATAACCTTGTCCTTGAATATGATGAATATTAAGGTTATAATGAGAAAGGATAGCAAAGATTCATTCTTTTAATGTCAATGCAACAATGTCTTTGATATGATCAAGTTCAAAAAAATCCTCTCATACAAAGTCATTTTTGTGAACAAATCTCAAAACAATAGGTATTTGCTCTCTCATAAACTCATCTTAACTTTCATCAACCATTATACAAAATTTTGCATTACCAATTTCCTCACAAATAGTTGTTTTTGACTTTAATTGACAAGACCTCGAGAATTTCCTTTTGCGCTCTTGGCGATGTGGACGAGGCATTTTGTGGAGCTTTATCTAAGACTTATGTAATTTTATCATTGTATAATGATACAAAATTTAGCAATTCGAGAAATTTTTTACGATTCTTTAATGTTATGGTCTCTTCATGACCTCTAAAAGAACATCCTTGAAATGCAAACCACCTAGTTATATCAATAGAAGCCTTCAATCTAAGTCAATTCTCTACAATTTACTGAACTGTAAATTTAGTAAATTTTTTGCCAATGTGTAAATTCATAAGATCATCACATGATTTTATAGCATTTTTGTGACGTGAAGTATGATCTTTTTCGACATGATATAGAAAAGGTCTTTGCCATCTCTCACTTTCTTCCAATTTTTGAATCCGTTAATGGTAAATGCATTTGATCCAGAAGGTCTGTCTTGTGTGTGAAATAGGAAGCATGGAAAACAAAATGTTGCATCTTTCATAGGAACATATTCTAACTATGATGGAAATAACTTAAACCATGATGCTTGAAAACTACGAAGATGATTTACAGGTCCAGACTTTGGAAACTTTGCAAGTTCACATTGATATGGACCAAATTTTATATAAGCTCTCTAAATTTCATTACGCTGGTCAACAAAATATTCTCAAATCTGTGTGCGCAATCATAGATCTCTCTCCAATGAGTGTATATCAAAATCATCTTTGATTTCGGTTCTCGGAGACTTTGAAGTTTTTTTATTATTTTATGTAGTTTCAAAATTCTTCTTTTTGAAGAATGTTCCGATTGTAATAGATTTTCCCATGTACAACAACGACAACAAAACAAATATTTGTATTTGCATCACCACGTCTACATCCACATGCATCCGCATATATATTAAAAAAATAAAATATAGATAGAATAAATGAGTTATTAACTCACTCAAGCTCGTTGGATCACATATAAAACAGTTAAGATATAAATAAAATTAGGCCCACTAGATAACAAACATAAAAAATTAAAAGATATATATGTTACCTTAGAATGAATCAATTATCTCTTTTATAGAGGTGAGTGGAAAAGGAGGGTAATAAAAACTGTCAGAGGGCTATACTCTTTCTTTCTCTCCAATCAAGAAAAGTAAAAAAGATGGGGAAGATAGTGGGACAAATGGCAGGAAGAGGGAAAATGTTACAACAAAGGTGGGGAAGATAGTGGGACAAATGGTAGGAGGAGGGGAAGTGTTGCAATCCACGTCAGCCATTCTACATCGCATGCGGTGTAGTAAGTATTACTTCAAGAAATTAATAATGGTGAGCGAGATAGAGTTGCAAAGCTGCCTAGGCCCAACTGTTGTACCCATTCCCGTAACAAGATGAAGACTGCACATCTTGTAATCAATAATGAATGGGATGATCATACTCGACGCCCTTGTGGGTATCTCATATTTGGGTGGAGCTTGGGCTTGAGGGGATGGCCAGTAGGATTTAGGGGGTTTCCAAATTCTAGAGGGGCGGGTGGGAGGAAGATCTCTTATCGCCTGGATGTCCTTTGCAGCCTTGACGGTGTAGGTGAGTAGGCGATGAAAGGGTCGAGGAGGATGCCAGTGCATGGTGCCAATGGCGGTGATAGATAGTAAGGGGCTCTAGACATGCCATGCCATTGCAGCTTGTAGGCGAAGAGAAAACCCTAGATAGGTAAGGGATGAAAGGGGGCAGGGTCGTTCATGTGCGAAGCTAGGACCGTGGAAAGAGGGAGGGGGCATGTGCGAAAAATTAAATAAGGGCCTTTAAGGAATTTGTGATTTGTAAAAACTCCATATAGCATATTTATGGGAAGCAACACCCCCCCCCCCCCCCCCCCCCCCACCCACCCACCCACCATTTGTGGGTCCGCCCCTGTTCGTCAGTAGATATGTCACGTGGCATCTCCTCTGGCAGTGATCTCTCTGATGATGTGAAAACACCTTAGAATGTGTTTCGACTTTTGATGAGATTGTGGGTTTTTTGCTTGTGCTATTGTCCCATTGTTGTCACACAAAAATGGGATAGAATCAGAGATACACTACATCAAGGTCAGTGATGAACTTCTTCATCTAGACAGCTTTCTTGGCGGCATCAACTACAGCGATATATTCAGCTTCTGTCGTCAAATGCACAGTGGTTTCTTGCTTGGAACTCTTCTAGTTCACTACTGTGAGTGCTTAAATTTGATGTGTGATTATCATGAAAATTTGTTGATTAAATGACAAATAAACCTATTAAAAATTATATGATCGTCATAAACTTTTGACTAAAAAATTTGAAAATATAAAGATTGATCGCTTACCTATTTCAGACGTGGGAGATGTTGAAGTTCTTGATTCCTCTCCTTCAGCTGGTTGAAGAAAAAGAACCCTTCTAATCTTTGTTCTTGCTTTGAATGCTGATTGGACTTTGAGGATCGTCCAGATTTGTTTATTAATTTCCTCCTTTTGATCTCCTTTGTACCTTGCAAAGAATGAAATAAAAGAAGAGAAAAACTAATAAGAACTAAATCGAGGTAGTATCTTTTCCAATAAGAATTCTAATCATGCAACTTAAATAAAATGAACTCACTTGTTTTGTGGTCTTTGAAACCCCTTAACATGTGGGTTGGAAGAATATGCTAGTGTTGTGTGTGTAGCATGAAGTGATGTGATGAATAGAATTATGAACTAATATGATGGTGAAAACAATGAAAAATATGCAATGATTAATGAAGAATTAACTTGGATGGCCTCTGGAAAGCTTTGGTCTTGAATGGGTCTTGAAGGATTAAGAAAGGACGAAGAAAGTATGAAGCTTGCTACGAAACTCCTGCAAGTAGTAGTAGCGCCTCAATCCTTCAACTCCTTTAGCGTTTGGACGCATTCTCTCTCTCAAATTCTTGACCTAACTTTCACTGAGATTCTTACTCTTTCTTCAAAGATTTTTCACTAACTTTCTAATGACCAAGGACTTAGGTATTTATAGACTTAAGTTCAAGACTCTCATGCACGTCCGCGGTTATTTACGGATTAACATGAAAGAGTTTGAAGTCAATCCAACTAAGAAACATATGAATACAACTTAATTCATCATTGTCTGTAATTAACTAAAATGCGTCGCCCAAGGGAGACATCTTTTAGCTTAATTAAGATAAGGATAAACATCGGAAAGAAGAAACAGAAATACTTTAGGACACTTAAATGGCGTCGTGTTGGGCAGACGTCTTTCAGTTAATTAACAAATTAATTAAAATTCAAATTAAAAATCAAAATATAAATAAAACTCTAAATGGCATCTTCATAGGCCGACGTTTTTTAGAATTTTTCATATTTAATTAAAAATCTGAGTTAAAATCAATTTCATTAATAAACTTAAATTATGTCTGTTTGACCTGATGTTATTCAGATAATTATTTCAGAAAAATAATTAACCAATGATTAAATATCAGACCACTTTGAGGTATTATTATATGACATGAAATTTATTTAAAATGATGTCAAAATTAACGTGTCTATAGCTGCCTCACTTTGGCATTGTCTTTGCAAGGGAGTGAAATAAAATGGAATGTACTAAAAATGTAATGCCAATGTATGATGAGACACGTTTTTAACATCACATCATGAAAATTTTTCTCAAAATCTTCAATGAAGGTAACTAAAAAATATCGATGGAATTAATCATGTCTGGATGAGATAGATAAGAAAATAAAATAAGGTCGATCAACCTTCACGATTGGGAAGTACCCTAGGTCACTAACCTTGCAGGTTTCATCATGGAGAGCGATTGTCAGCCAATGTGGACGTGCTGCAACCATAATGGATCTTAAAAGGAAATAAGAAAATTTAGGATAAAGAATCCAAGAAAAGATAGAATTCCAAGGATATCTTCAAGCGAACTTCAAAGATAATCAAGATACTCAATTCAGAATAGAATATTTCATATCATATCGGATTTATTTGATCAATGGTCTGAAACTTAATCAATAATTCATTCTTATTACAATGATATCAAAGTCCTATATGATGCATGCTGGGCTAAAAGAAAAATATAAAATTAAATAAAATATAAATTAATCAAGGATAATATTATTAATTATCATTAATGAGTCAAGATACCAATTCTATAATTCAGTGTTAAGCCGAAGCTCGTTTGTCTACGTACTGTTTCATAAAAGCGGAACCATCGTCCTCATCAATTAACAATCCAACGACCTATCCGTGCGATTAACAATTCTCTGGAATTATCATAGTTTTTGTTGAAGGGGAACTCAAATTCCAATTTTATCAAAACCACAGGGTCCTTGATATACTCTAATAAATATTTATTATATAGTAAATGATGATTATGCAAATCAATTACATAAAAGAATACAAGAATAGAGGTAACCGTATTTTTAGCCACGGTCAGGACTCACAAACCACTACAATGGGATCTTCTTGACATTCTTAGTTACATTTGAATTTTCTTTGAACTTCCTGTGCTAAGAAATTATCAGTAAGTTCAAGCAAATACTCAATTAAGCATCAAAATATAGATAAACATAGAATTTCGGGTAGCTAACAGAAAAATCCTGAAACGCGTCGTGTCGCGTCGACGCTATTAAGATCAAGTAAATAACGTCACTATTCACCGACGCCTTTTAAGTCGCAGAAACATGTTCTTGCTGTGTTCGATCCGAATTCCAACTCTCTTCATGTACATCCCTTCTCCAATTCGAAAAAGACTCCTTAGAATCGCAAATCTCTCTATATAAACTTCCTTAACTTGTATTAAGGCAAATCCAAGCCTAATCTAGAGATCAAAGCAAGGGATTCTCTTCAAAATTCTTACAATTCTTCTTCTTCAATTTTTCTTTTTCTTTATGTTCTTCAAGTTCTTCATAGAATTATAGTAATTTCCCTATTTATTTCTTTAGGCATATCCTCTTTTTGTTGGCTCAAGAAAATTCACGTTCCTTCCTTGGATTCGGAAACTTGCGAAAAATATATCCATCTCCATGCAATCTTATGTTTCCAAGTGGAACATCCAAGGTCTAGTTGTCCATGCAAAGCATTATAAGAGTTCAAACGTGTATTGGGCAGCGATGGGTACTCTAATTGAGTTATGACATCCTTAAACCCACACTTTCCTCTTTCCTAATTTCAAATCCATCATACTTCTTGAAGAGGCCGAACTTCTATTGGGCCTTCCTAAGATCAAGTTGAATAATGATGAACTTATCATGAATAGGATGGCTCTTATGAGGGAAAAGATCACATGTCAACAATTGTTAATGAAGATCATGAAGGATCTAAAGGAAGTTCAAGGATGCCTTACTATGAAAGGAATTAACCTTGCAAAGTTGGCAGAGTGGACTTTGTATGAGATCGAAAAACTCAAAGAAGATGATACTGAGAATGTGATGAAAGTATTCACCACATGCCTAGCTGGAGCTCTATTCTTTCCTGCCCAAGACAATATTCTAGAAGATGATCAAGTCAGCACAATTTGTGAGATCTTTGAAGGAAGACAGGTTGGTACGGCGATCCTAGCTTATCTCTATAGTGGGCTTTCTACAGCATCTATAGGTCAACCTCCTTATGGTTGCATGCTTCTCTTCGCTCTGTGGGTTGAGTTGCACTTCAAGTTTGAGTACCATAGTAGAAATTCAGCAAGACCATGTCAGATATATCAAAATAGTCCAATCTTCCATATTTCCAATATCGTAAAATTCAATAAAAGGATGATCAACCGAGTGCCCAAACTCAAGACTCGTGCTGACTGGCGTGCTTATCTGAAGACCATGCCATCATATGGATTTGATTCTTCTCCACTTGCTCTTGTAGGGAAACCAATCCGAGTACGTCGTGCAAAGCTTAAACTGATTAGGGCAACTGAGTTTGTGCTATACAATCCTCATCGCTGCTATACTCAACTCAGCCTGCTACGTCATGAGTTTCTAGAATTTTCCCATATTTTTTCAATCAAAAAGCACCATTTAGAATCCGATGAAGACTTTGAAGCAACTGAGCTTATAGTTACATCGTGGAATATTAGCTTCAATCATCATGTAAAATCCTCTAGTAAAACTCACAAAGGATTAGCATATTCATATGTAATGGGACTTCGGAAAATTCTTCGTTGAAAGCTCTCTTTATTTTCTATTTTGTGATGTAATTAAGAATTTATTTCCAATAAAGAATTCATCCATTTATATCATGGAAATTCATCCTCAATCTTCTGCAATTTTATCCATGATTTTTCCTTAAGTAAAACCATTATTTTTCCTTAAAATATGATTTCTAGGTATAAATAGCGTCGTCCAATCAAGATGCTTTTCAATCCTAATTAATTTTTGAAATTCAAAAATTAATTCCTTAAAAACCCGATTTATATCTAAAACGCGTCCAAATTCGTAGACGCCTTTCAATTCTCTCTCCTATTTTTTCACAGAATTATGCCATTAATTGTGTAACTAATCCACTGAAATGCGTCATCTAGACATTACGCGTTTAATCATTGTCCGTAGTACGGTTCTGATCAGAATTGGCCTGAAACGCGTCGGACATTGTGGACGCCTTTTACTCATTTCAAAACTTCCGCGTTGCCGCCTTTGTTTATGTGCGCTGAGTGGCATCGCTGTGCCTCGACGCGTTTTAACTTTCTCCAAACAGAAGCCGCGCGAGCCCGAGATTCCTCTCCCTCATTCTCTCAAGCTCTCTTCTCTCTCTTGCTTTCACCTTCCTCTCCGGCGACTCCCCGCACTCCCAACAATTTTCCTTCTCTCCGGCGATCACCTCACCAGCCATCTCCGCTCTCTCCTTCATCTCCTCTTTCTCTCAAGCTCTCTCTTCTTCAAGCTCTCTCTCTCTCTCAATCAACCTAGCTATCTCAAACCTCTCCCTTACAAGCCATGGAACCCGGTGAAGGTTCAAGGGGAAAGCGCCACCGCGCCACTCGTGTGGTATGGAGGAATGAGCTGGACGCGGTTCCTCCCGAAGAGGCGAGGGTGCTCGAGGCGGCGGCAGCATTCCTCAGCGAAGAAATTCCCCCACTGGCGGCGATCGAGGGAGGATAAGAAGAAGAGGCCCTACACTTGGTAAGTTCCCCATGTGATTGGATTTGAGATGAATGGAATGAGAAAAATGGAGGAGAAAGGGAATTTTGGAAAAAGTCCGAAATTGGCTTTGAACGACGTCCGGACCAGGTGACGCCTTTCAAAGGACGTCGCTATGGTCCGACACCATTCAAAGCCAAAATCAATTTTTTAATAGAATAGAAAATGGGTTTAAAAGACGTCAAGACATGTGGACGCCTTTCAATGGGCGTCTACCTTTCCCGACGCCATTCAGTTAGAATGTTTTTATTAATTTTTAATGTTCACTGATTGATGAAACTTGTTGATTTTATTTGCAGGGGACGATGAGAGCTCGGATTTCGTGGGACTTGGTTGTAGGGGCCTATCGAGGACTCCTAGATTTCCAAAAGGCGCGCCTGCGCCGGATGGGATTTGGGGAGATTTTGGAGATCGAGCCCTTTTGGCTCGATTTGGTTCTCCTGCAGGCGCTACGGGAGTGTTGGCATGCGGAAAGTAGGGCTTTCCTAATGCCCTAGGGACATATGGTCCCCAACTTAGAGGATGTAGTTAGGATCACCGGTCTTAAAGTAGAAGGCCGGACGGTGAGGAGGGTGACCTACCCTGATTACCGAGGATTAGCCGAGATCCTATTAGGGATAGAGGTGTCCATTATAGATAGAGAGTCTAGGACTGTCCCTACAGTTGAGGTAGAGGCAGCCCTAGGATTAGTGGAGCCCCGACGTTGATCAGACGAGACCCGTGAGGCATTTAGGGATAAACTCGCTAGGTCCTCCTCTGCTGGATACTGTAGAGATCCTAGTCAGGGTGAGGAGGTAGACTGACAACTTAGGGTTTTTCTAGTTATCTTTTTTGGTCGGTTGCTCTTCAGCACGAAGGGCGACCACATTCATTGTAGATTTTTAAGTCTTTTAGATGATTTAGACAGTCTGCATGAGTATGCCTGGGGTGCGGCCCTCCTGGCCCAGCTGTTCGCCGACCTCTCTTTGGTCATGCTGGATCGCGAGACCACTATCAGCGGCTTCTTGCCGTTCCTCCAGGTATTAAATTATTCAATTATTTGTTATGCAATGAAATGATGCTTTTCTAACTTATATGTTTATGTGTGCAGGTTTGGAGTTATCACTACTTCCCGCTCGGTCGAGTGCAGATTGTTAGACCGGGTGCTGTCCCTTGGGCTCGCCGCTGGCAGCCAATTGTGGACACCGCCCCACAACACCACCAGCTAATGGCCCTCCGTTGTCAGGTCCTCGACTATCTAGAGCTCCTAGTAAGTTTTTTTTTTTTTATTAAATGCAATGTTTCATTAATTAAATGCAATTTATTTATATGTGAATGCATCCATCTTATATGTATGCAGGTGATCTAGCACCCATACATGGGTATGGGCGAGGCAGGCCAGCCATGGGTGACGGCAGGTCGGAGGCAGTTCGGCAGGCAAATGTGGGTGCATTGCCTGAACGAGATCGAGCCCCTCCACCTCCGCCTCGTGATGAGGACACTGGGCCTCCACCAGGAGTGGATCGATGAGAAGCTCCCAGAGGGAGTAGGACGGTCTATGAGCGGAAAGCAAGCCCTCACAAATTGGTGTGCCAAGTTCCTCGAACAATATGAGGGGCACCGCCGAGGCGTGCGAGTGGAGTCCCAGGCAGAGGACAACGTCGCCTACCTCCAACAGTACCATACTCGCTACGCCGATCAGCTGCGACTCCTCCGTCCTCTCGATGTAAGTATGATTCATGCGTCTTTCATTCTGTTATTATCTTTAATTTATATTTGTGAGTGAATGTATATATGTATGATGTGCAGGATGCGCGTGATACAATCATCATCGACCTCTGGGCCCGCCTACAAGACGCGGAAGCCCAGCTTGAACAGGTTCAGCAAGAAGTGTTTGATTTGGTATGTATGAATGCTTATGAAATGTTTATTTTAATTATTTAATTTGTTTTGACGATGCCACTGACAATTGATCTTTTGATGCAGCGAACCGTATATACATAGGCGGCTCCTCCTTCCTATGGTGCTTCAGCTGCTCACGAGGCGGCTATTGCTGATCTACAGAGTTAGCTCGCCTCTGCCATCCACCGGGCCTCCCTTGCAGAAGAGGATCGGGCTTCCAGAGTAAGTTCTAACCTTTGAATTCCATTATCGAATTTGATAATGACTGCTTGGTTATCTGACAACGTCTTCTCTTGTAGGTTGCTGAGCTTCAAGAAGCCCTTCAAAGAGCTGAGGAGGAGTTGGAGCAGTCCCGTGCTGTAGCTGCTCGAGCCCAGGTTGATGCTGCCTGCATCAGGGCTTTGGAGGAGCAGCTGGCACACCTCTCTAGCGACGACCTCCCTCGAGAGCTTACATGCCTCCAGACTCGTCTGGAGATACTTATTGAGGACTGGGAGCGAGAGCGGCAGGAGCGGCAGCGACTAGACAAGGAGATGTCCTCCCTTCGAGTCCAGTTGGGCATTGCAGAGTACGAGCGCCATAGTGTCGAGGAACGATACAGACGTGCTCGGCAACGGGCTCAGGAGCGCGGACATGCGAGTGCTTTCACAGCTAGCGTGGCCATCTCCTCTGGTCAAATTGGCCCGAGTGCCATGGGTCCAATGATGTTGAAAGCCCACGTGGAGAAAGGCCATGGGGAGGAAACAAGATGGAGTGAAGATGCAGGAGAATGGATTTTGTCGGCGTGAAGTTGACACTTGGCACACCTACGAGCATACACTACACAATCTTCTTCCATGGTTGGCCAATAGAATCCTTGTCTAAGGATCTTTTTTGATAACATTTGTCCATTAACATGACCACCACAAACTCCAGTATGAGCTGCTTCCATGATTTTCCAAAGCTCATCATCGTCTAAGTATCTCAAGAAAACTCTATCAAATCATCTTTTATATAGTACTCCTCCAACTATGGTGTACCTTTGATCAACTCTCCTGATAGCCCTTTTTTCCTCAGTTGTGGCTTCTTCATGATATGATTGATCTTCACAATATTTGGCAATTTCATAGTACCATAGTTTCTGTTCATCATCCATCTCTTCTAGCAACTCCATTAACATAATCTCTCGTTTCTCCACAATATCTCCATCTTTGACTTTATTTAGCAACTTCTCCTTAGTCTTAAGGAATGAAGGGTCTTTCACGGCGGGTGAAAGATGCCTATG
The DNA here is from genome assembly GCA_030544215.1 of Zantedeschia hybrid cultivar. Lineage (NCBI taxonomy): Eukaryota > Viridiplantae > Streptophyta > Magnoliopsida > Alismatales > Araceae > Zantedeschia > Zantedeschia hybrid cultivar. The sequence goes on from JARZZO010000012.1 coordinate 56,062,244, forward strand.
AATAATGATTGATTCAGATTGTCTGCTGATTGGAAAATCGAGAGATGATATGAGGGAAGTTAGAGCATTAGCTAAGATGTTCTGATTTCGTGGAACATGGACAAAGATCAATTTAGTGAAAAGCTTAGCATAAGCCGAAGTAAGTTCTTGATAAAGCTTGAGCTTGGAATCTAGAGTTCGATATTTGGTTAACACTTGGCGAAGGATCAATTAGCTTTCACCCACAATTCTGAGTTTGGTGGCACCATGGAGATGAGCAGCCTTGAGGCCACCAAGGAGTGCCTCGTATTCAACTATGTTGTTAGTGACTGGAAAGTCAAGCTGAAAGGCTTGTGGAATGGTGACACCTACATGTGATAACAGAATAATGCCAATACCCTTACTATGGGAATTCAGAGATCCGTCAAAATGCAGAGTCCTCATATCATCTTTGATTATGTCTATGGACATCAGTTCCTCATTCGGAAACTCCGATCGGACTGGATCAATACGAGGAAGGGGAGGATGAGCAAGATGTTCTGCGATGGCATAGCCTTTGATTGCTTTCTATTGAATGTAAGTGATATCAAATTGAGAGAGAAAGCTTTGCCATCGCGCTAATCTATTAGTGATGACAGATTTTTCAAGAAGAAACTTGATCGGATTCATCCTAGCGATGAGATGAACTTCATGAGCCAGAAAATAGTGCTTCAATTTCTGAACCACCCAGACCAATGCTGCACATGTTTTCTCCATTGTCCTGTATCTCTGTTCAGCGGGGTTGAGAAGTTTAGAGAGATAATAGGCTGCCTCTCTTTTCCTTCTTCATCTTCTTGTCCTAGGACAGCCCCCACTGCATCATCCATGACAAAAATATATAGAATCAAATGTTTGTCCGGAAATAGTGGTCTCAAGACATGAGGGCTTGTTAAATAATTCTTCAATCCATCAAATGCCTCCTGACACTTATTGTCCCAATCGAATTTGACTCTCGGCTTAGTAAACTCGTAAAACGGCTTACACCTTTGTGAATGCTGGGAGATAAATCGACGAATAAATTGCAACCTCTCGATCAGTCCTCTTAACTCTTTCAAGTTCTTGGGAGGTGGCATCTCTTTGATAGCCTTTGCCTTGTTGAGATCGATCTCAGTTCCTCGTTTGCTAACAATGAATCCAAGTAATTTCTCTGAGGACACTCCGAATACACATTTCTTGGGGTCCATCTTCAACTGATATTCTCTTGATCTTTCTAGAACTTTTGTTAAAACTTTGACATGCTAAGCTTTAGTCTTGGATTTTACTAACAAATCATCCACATACACTTCTAGATCGATGTGCATCATGTCATGGAATATCGCCATCATAGCCCTTTGATAAGTGGCTCCAGCGTTCTTTAATCCAAAAGGCATAACAACATAACAATATGTTCCCCAAGGTGTAGTGAATGATGTTTTCTCTTGATCTTCTTCTGCTGACTTAATTTGGTTATATCCTGAGAATCCATCTATAAATGATAATGTTTCATAGCTAGCTGTGTTGTCGATGAGTACATCAATATGAGGCAGTGGGAAGTCATCATTAGGACATGCTCGGTTTAGATCTCGGAAGTCAATACAGATTCTGACCTTCCCATCCTTCTTCATAACCGGGACTATATTGGCCACCCATTGCGGATAAAGGACAACTCTAATAAACTTGGCTTTATGCAGCTTATCGACCTCTTCCTTCATTTTCAAAGCCATTTGTGGGTGGAATCGCCTTAACTTCTGTTTGACTGGACTAGCTCCATCTTTTAATGTTAATCGATGTTCCACTAATGATGAGTCTAACCCCGGCATATCCTCATAGCTCCAGGCGAAGGTGTCCTTATAATCCTTGAGAATTTGGACCACTGCATCCTCATTTGTTTCAGATAAGTTCTTACTGACGAGGACAACCTTTGGTTCGTCTATAGTCCATAAATTGATCTCTTTAGTAGGCTCTTCTACAGCGGCTGAGGGTTCATCAAATCTTTTTACTCCACTAGCATACGCTTCAGCCGCGTCCTCGTCATCTTCCTCATCTTCAACAATGGGGTCTTTCTCGTGTATCAGTTCATACACCTCATACCCATCATTGACTAACTCATCATCTACACAATCTTCTGACGTCTGAATAGGATTCTCTAACAGCTAAGAGGTCATAGAGCAAGAAAGGCATTTAGTAGCTAAATCTTGGCGGTATCTATATGAGATTCTTCTACCCTTAGATTTTTTAGACTTCCTAACCTGATTAACCTGCTTAGAACTAGACTCCCTAACTTCACTAAACTCCCTATTCTGACCTAATGAGGACGAAGAAGGATAAAAATCATAGGGTACAAAAGGGAATACAAGAAAATCCTCCCGAGAGGAGGGGCAGAGCAAATCTAGAAGAGAATCTTGCCCGAATGACCCACACAATGGGGTACAATTGGACAAGTAGGAAGTTTTCTCAACGAGGATGTGGGAGGAGGAAATTGCTGAATCGACGTTTTTTTTTGGAGATAAGATGAGTGAATCATGAAACAAGAATGAATGTGAATAGGAGGAGAATGAGACGGAGGAAGCGGCACTAAGGCCGGAGGATTGGGGGGATCATACAGTAATATGTTCCAGATTAAATCATAAATCCTCTCCAAATCGAGAGGAGGTTGGGGGATAAGGTCCCGTGGGGACAGAGTGATCATGATGGGCAGAGCCTGTGGAATATCTTCAGTGATGACCCGCGACCAAGTCGGGGTCAGAAGCAGAGTGCGAAATAAAGTATGCAGAGTGAAGATGTAATAGGGATATGTTCCCCTCCAAAGAAGATCCGTGGTATAACCAGCTTCATAGGGGTCATCTGGCTCCCCTTCATCTATTTCCTTGGACAGTAGAATTCTCTTGTCAAAAATGGCGCCAGGCCCTTTAATCAGCTCGTCTATCAGTGGTGGCCACTTCGGCTCTGAGGGATCAAGGAATAATCTGTTTAGTGTAATGTATAGATCCCTCAGGTCGAACCATCGGTACCATTCACATTTTGGATCTTAGAATTTTCTCCTTTTCATCGGCCGTAGAGCCTCCAAGGACTGGTACGTCAGTAGTTCTGAGCAGTGTCTGGCCAGGTCCCTTCCATAGATGTTATGCAGGTCGAACTGGGAAGTGATTAGCATCGTGTTATCATTATCATGACTGATTACTAGTCCCTTGACAAAATGTGTATGCATGGTCCATGTCAAGGGATCCCGGCCTTCTTTACATGGGGTGGACATCGTTTCCTAGGCCTTATGACCGTCTTCATCTTCTTGTTGCTGTATGATGTCAAGCTTGACTCTTCTTGGCCTGTAGCCTAGGCCAGTACCAGGTGTCCTTCGGCTGTCTTTAATGGGCGTAGTTCTGCCTTGCAATTGTGTGCCTAGACCCTTTCCAGGCTGATAGCCACCTTTCATCATAATTTTCTAGCCAGGGGTACTCATGCACTTCCCCTGCTTCATGGCATCAATTGGATAAGAATCAAGTGTATTGGCTTTCAAAGGATTAGCCAGAGGATGACAAACCTGTAATACCGACAACAAAGGTTGTTGGCCAGGTAAGGAAGTCAGCTTGATATTCAGAGAATGAGCAGCAGCAAGAATTGGCATGCTCGTAACTTTAATGATTTGTCCTTGTACGGAAATTTGAGGCATTGATGATTTGTAGAGGGAATTGCCTCAAGGGACTTAATGTAAGGACGACCAAGGATGGCCTTCAAAGAAAGGTCGATCTCCAAGACGTGGAACTTGACCTCGGCATGGCATACAGGGCCTAACTCTACCTTTAAGTAGACCATTCCCAGAGGGGAATGGGTAGAGTTATCATAAGTTGTAACAGAAATTGGAGAAGGCAACCATTTCTCCTTGGGTATACCATACAGTTCAAGGGTCTTCGGTGATAGAACATTGATCGAAGCCCCTGTGTCAACCAGACATGTATCACCGGTACGTCTTCGTTGACCATTACCTTCTGTAGGTACTCGATCAGGACTTCTTGATGGGTCTTGAATCTCTTGATCAACTCAAGCACAGAGATTCGTGTCGGTGTTCTGTCTAATTGTTTCAACAGGTCGTATTGAGTGCCTGGTGCACTCTCATCATTATGTGCTTCCTCTGGCGGCTGTGATGGGCCGCCTCTAACAGTGGACTGAGGAAAGTCCTTGTTGAAGATCCTCCCGCTCCGGAGCGTATGTTCTTCAATAGTGGAAGGTCCAGGCGATAGTTTGAGCACCGCAGGGTTGGTGGATGGTGTAGATGGTGCGGAGGGTTGCTATGCGGGTGATGGTGTAGGGTTATTTGGTGAAGGCATGGTGCGGATGAGGGGTTTAGAGGGTTGGATGGTGGAGGGGTCAGTGGTCGGTTCGGGTAAAGTGGGAATGGCATACGGAGTTGTGGTTTGGATGGTTGTATGGTGCTGGGATAAGTGGTTGTGGTAGGTGATGTGGGGAATGGTATGCGAAGTAGTGGTTTGGATGGCAGGAGGGGTGTATAGTTGGCTTGTGAAGGGTTGTTTAATGGAAGTGTGGTGTGTAGACACCGATTTTGGACCACCCTTTTGGTCATAAATCCCCTCCATCATCAGCCCATCATCATAAATCCCCCCATTTGGCCATCTCAACCCACTAACAACTAAGCCCATTAACCAAATCCCGACTCTAGCCAACCTTTTCGTGGAAGGCCAGCCAGTCCGCCTTCCACCCCCTTCGAAGGCCACCCCTCGCCTTCTACACCCTTGGAAGGCCAGCTACCTTGTCTTCCACCTTTTGGCCACCCTTTTTACTTTTTCCTACCTTTTCGTGGAAGGCCAGCCAGTCCGCCTTCCACCCCCTTCGAAGGCCACCCCTTGCCTTCTACACCCTTGGAAGGCCAGCTACCTTGCCTTCCACCTTTTGGCCACCCTTTTTACTTTTTCCCACCTTTTCGTGGAAGGCCAGCCCCCTTGTCTTCCACCTCCTTCGAAGGCCACCCCTCGCCTTCTACCCCCTTCGAAGGCCAGGTACCTTGCCTTCCACCCTTTTGGCCACCCTTTTTACTTTTTCCCACCTTTTCGTGGAAGGCCAGCCCCCTTGCCTTCCACCTCCTTCGAAGGCCACCCCTTGCCTTCTACCCCCTTGGAAGGTCAGCCACCTTGCCTTCCACCCTTTTAGCCACCTTTTTCACTTTTTTCCACCTTTTTCGTGGAAGGCCAGCCCCCTTGCCTTCCACCTCCTTCGAAGGCCACCCCTTGCCTTCCGCCTCCTTCGAAGGCCACCCCTTGCCTTCCACTCCTTTCGAAGGCCAGCCGGGCCGCCTTCCACCACAAGAATGGAAGGCATGTTACCTGGCCGTCCACTCCTTAACCACCCTCTTGACTCCGTCTTCCCCACGATCTCCTCTACTCGCCGCCCTCGTCCCCCACTACTCCGACCACTCCCCACTCCGGCGACTGCCGCGTCCACTACCTCCGACCCTTGACCACTCCCTATTGGTTGAAGGTTGATTTACGGGGATTTAGACCCCTATTTTCTTCCTTTTTTCCCTCATCTATTTAAACCCTCCACATCCTTTCGAGAAGAGGTTAAGGATTCCGGGAGGAAGGACTTTCTGGAAGGAAGGATTTCCTGGGGTCAAGAGGTGGCTTCTTGGAGGGAAGGCTCAGAGGAGGTTGGCAAGCGGTCAGGAGGAGTCTCAGAAGAATCCTTCGCACTCCAAATGGGCTTATTTTCTTAACCCTCTTCTATTTTCTCTTTTTTCACTTTCAACACATCATTTCACCTTTCACACACGAGTACCCTATCTACATGCATGCATCCTAGAATGACTTAGCAATCCCTATTTACCCCCAGAGGTTTCAAACAAAAAACGGGAGGTGGGTGGCCATAACATATGGTCACCTTCCCTCCCAAACACCCATCCGGTGCGTCTCCCTCTAATTTTAGTTAATTTTTATGTTTGCATGAACGGATCCTACATATTACAGTTCTAATCGGGCTATTTCTTTTCTTTGTCTGTCTTTTCTTTTCAGGGGCTCTTACCAGATTCTGCGCGCGGACTACCGAGCTCTCCTCCTCTGGCCGGCCGGAGGAAGAGAAGGGGAAACCACCATCTTCCGCTCCCACAGAACGCGATCACATCCTCACCATCCTGCGGAGCACAAGGACCGTAAGGTAATGCTCCTGGCGATCACATCATTTATTTCTAACTCCCTTTAAATCGCCACAATGCTAAGACGAACGGAGGGACCCTCGATTCCGAAAGCCTCGCAACCGCGGCGGCGGCGGGGGACGTTCTGGGCGCCTACATGGTGGTGGAGGGTATAATGGGTGTGGGTAGGAGGTAAGTGGGTGTTGGTTCAGGTGTAATGGTGACGGTTTGCGGTTTGGGTATATGGAGAATACGGCGTGGTGGTTGTTCGGCGGTGCTCGGTAGATGGCCTGTTGAGTAAATAGAGGAAGAGTTCTCTACCTTCCACTGCTGCCCTCGATTAGCCTAAGGTTGGCTATTCATCAAGATGGGGGCAATCTGATTCTGATGCTGATGCTCCGGTAGTGTTGGTTCTGCACTATACCCATGTTCGGAGGCGCTGCTGCCTGTGCTGGCGCTCTCTATTGTTGTTGTTGTTGTTGTTGATGATGTTGATGTTGTTGTTGTTGTTGAAGTTTTCTTGCCTTCAAGGCAAATATGTACTTCCTCATCTCCTCCCAGTCAATGCCTCCTTGTTCGTTGAGATCATAGATATAATCTCGGAATTGGAAGCAGGCATCTATCGCATGCCCAGGTTGTCTGTGAAAGGCACAATATCTGGAGGCGTCGGCGTTCTGGGGCCATACTGTCTTCTCCCTGGGCAAGACTATGACATTGGCTGCCATCAGGGCATTAAAAATATCTAGTAAAGATTCTGGGAGTGTGGGATACGTTGTCCTTTTAGGGACTGGAGGCTTCCTCTATTGGTTGTAATCATTTGGGGGAGGTACATTATGATACGCCGGCAATGCACGCGGCTGGTACTGTTGTTGTGGAGGCTGTTATTGCTGCTGCTGCTGCTGGTATTGTGGCTGCTGATACTGCTGCTGCTGAGGTCTGTAACCCTGCTGGTTCAGAGGTCTATAACCTTGTTGATTTGGAGGTCTGTAACCTTGCTGGCTTGGTGGTTGCTGGTTTTTCACGAACTGGGGCTGGTTGTTGTTCATGGTGCTGACCTACTCGTGGGAGAGCGTGCCCTCAGTTGTCGGACCCGTGTTGGGAGGGTTTGGCACGGCAGGCTTCCGAGGTAGAGATCTGCTGGGTCGATAAGGATCAAAGACATTTGAGAAAGTAGCATCCTTGAAGGCGTTCTAGTAATAATGCGCCCTCTCATAGAGTTCCGCCATGCTAGTCAGATTGTTCAAGGCAAGTACCGGCTTGTACTAAGGGGTGGCATTGGAGATCAGCATTTTGACCTGTTCAGATTCGGACATATAATCCTTAATCTTCTCCGCCATGCTCCTTCATCTATCAGCGAATGTAATGAAGTCCTCATCAGACTTCATTTTCTCAGCAACCAGATCAATGATGGACAGAGACGGCGCGACTCTGTCCTGGTATCGTTGAATAAATTTCCTTGATATGATACCGTAATCTTCCACCTCAAACAGTTCTAAGGAGAAGAACCACTCGAGGGTTGGTCATTCTAACGATTTCCTGAACAGGAATGCCAACGACCTCTTGTCACTCTGCCAGAAGGGGGATTCGTACATGAACTCCTTTAGGTGGGTGAAGGGGTTACCAGTACCATTGTATTTCTTATACACTGGCATTTCTGAGGGTGGCAAATAAAACACAGGCAGACTTGGAAGACTGATCTCAGGCGTAGCCTTGACTCCCATCATTTTCTGAAAATTGTTGAATTACTCATCCATGCGTTCCATCTTCGCGAGTAAGGCTTGAGTTGTTGGATCAACTTGGGGAGGAGGTGGTGGTGGTACATGATAGGCCTGTTTCCTGGAGTATGTGGGGCAAGATGGACAATAGGATTGTGGTCCGGCAGCGCTTCCGCCATGCCCGAGGGTATTTTGGTAAGTTGGTGTTGGCGGTCTAGCCGGTTGCCTTGAGGAGGACAATTGTGGCCCAGATGGCTGGGAGGTTGAAACCTGAAGGTCTTCCAGGGCCTGATGAATAAAGGAAGTATGGTGGTGAGGAGGTTGAGAAACGACATGGGGAACCACACGGTTTAGTAGACTGCACGGGCGTCTTCTCCTTAAAGATGGATTGGATTGCCTTGAACTGTTGAGGATTCATATGGGAGGCCAGCACTCCCAAAGCGTTAACTAGATCGGAGGGATTGGCTGATGAGGGTTCATTCGGGTCTATTGCTCCCTCAAAGATAGGATTAGACACTGCATGTACATGCAGAGTGAGATCAATGCCAAAATTGTGTTGATCATGAACAAAAGGAGGAGGGATATGGGGATTTCCATCATGTTTAGATGGGTAGGAATGAGGATCATGGGGGGCATTAACATCTCCCCCGTTCTTATAATGATAATTGGATTCATGAGGGGCATTAGCATCTCCCTCGTAGTTGACCAGAGCACTGAAGCCATGCTCAAATCTCTACCTGATCGAAGTAATATGGTATTAGATTTTTCAACAGAGATTTGCAGATAAATTGTACAGAGATTAGACAAACAAGTAGATGTTTAACGTTGTTTTAAGATTCCTTGTTAGATTATTTGGATTCTGTTAACCACAAATTCACTCAACGGGTCGGATCCTAGTTTCAATTCAGTTTCCACCGTTATATTCTAAGGCTCTTTCTTACAATGATATGAAAATCTAACCAGGACTTCAATTAATACAACCAGTCCGATGAATAAGGAGGGATACTTTGATTTTGGGGACTTACGGAGATCTTTAACATCAACCACTCTAGTCTGATTGAGAGACCGACCCAATCAGAGAGAGGTGAAGACATTAAGAAATGTGTTCCTATAAGAAGGGGGGGGGGGTAGCCCCAGTGCGTATGACCTACGGCCGGGATGGCCTCTAATGCTTAATATGTAATGGGTAGCAACAATCAAATAAGAAATCTAAGGACTGGAGAACAAAAGAAGAATATGCCTAAATCGCATCGCTGTTCCTCGACGCTATTCAAGCCAGAACCTTATTCTGTCGCAGAATCTGAGGTAGCAGGCAGCAGAGGAATTTTTGCTTGAAAGGCATCGTGAGTGGACGACGTTGTATGAAATGCGTCGCTGAACCCATACGCTTTTCAACATGCAGAATCAACAATTAAGAAGGAATTTCTTGGTCGATTCCCTCTCAAATTAACATGATAAAATGGTAAATAATCAGCTCATGAGAATCTTTTTTATTTTAATTTTTAACATGATGATTTATCATGTAAAAAACTAAAACATTCAATCAACCACACATTCTTTTTATCATAATCACAACTTTTCAATCAATCAAACGGGGAGGGCAAGATCTTACCGCAAGGGTGTGCACGTGGTGCATGTGGGAATAACAATTAAACTAAAAACTCACCGATCGGTGAGAACGTACCCAAGGGACACAGGTGGTGCACCGTGGGTACCCGATTGATAAAAGCAAGAACAAAGATTTAAAAGATGGCGAGACCAAGTCCCACTGTGATCGCCAAAAAGCTGTGAGTGCTCAAATTTGATGTGTAATTATTATGAAAATTGGTTGATTAAATGACAAATAAACCTATTAAAAACTATGTGATTGCCAGAAACTTTTGACTAAAAAGTTTCAAAATATAAAGATTGATCGCTTACCTGTTTCAGACGTGGGATATGTTGAAATTCTTGATTCTTCTTCTTCAGCCGGCTGAAGAAAAAGAGCCTTCTAATCTTTGTTCTTGCTTTGAATGCTGATTAGATTTTGAGGATCGTCTAAATTTTCTTTATTGATTTCTTCCTTTTGATCTCCTTTGTACCTTGCAAAGAATAAAATAAAAGAAGGAAAAAACTAATAAGAACTAAATAGAGGTAGTATCTATTCTAATAAAAATTTGAATCATGCAACTCAAATAAAATGAACTCACTTGTTTTGTGGTCTTTGAAATCCCTTAACATGTGAGTTGGAAGAATATGCTAGTGTTGTGTGTGTAGCATGAAGTGATGTGATAAATATAATTATGAACTAATATGATGGTGAAAACAATGAAAAATATGCAATGATTAATGAAGAATTAACTTGGATGGCCTTTGGAAAGCCTTGGTCTTGAATGAATCTTGAAGGATGAAGAAAGGACGAAGAAAGGATGAAGCTTGCTTCAAAACTCCTTCAAGTAGTAGTAGCGCCTCTATCCTTCAACTCCTTCAACATTTGGACGTAATATCTCTCTCAAATTCTTGACCCAACTTTCACTAAAATTCTTACTCTTTTTTTAAAGATTTTTCACTAACTTTTTAATGACCAAGGGCTTAGGTATTTATAGACTTAAGTTCAAGACTTTCACGCACGTCCGCGGTTATTTACAGATTAACATGAAAGAGTTTGAGGCCAATTCAACTAAGAAACAGATGAATACAACTTAATTCATCATTGTCTGTAATTAACTAAAACGCGTCGCCCAAGGGAGACGTCTTTTAGCTTAATTAAGATAAGGATAAACATCGGGAAGAAGAAATATAAACACTTTAGGATACCTAAATGGCGTCGTGTTGGGTAGACATCTTTCAGTTAATTAACAAATTAATTAAAATTCAAATTAAAAATCAAAATATAAATAAAACCCTAAATGGCGTCTTGTCAAAATTAGCGTGTCTACAACTGCACCATTTTTCAATGTGAACACAAATATGAAAGTAGACTTGCTATCATTCGGATCAGATTGGATGTTTGAGTCAGTGTAACCTCACAGCTTCAAGTTGCCTCCTCTATAGACTAGAAACATATTTTTAGTCATTCTTAAGTACTTAAAGATACATGTCACAGCTTTTTAGTGTGCATTACTTGGATCCGCTTGATATTTGCTCGTAACGCTTAGAGCATATGCCACATTCGGCCTCATACACAATATGACATGCATGATAGATCCTATGACAAAGGCATACGATACTCTATCTATAAATGCCATCTTTTCAGGAATTTTAAGAGACTGACCCTTAGAGGGATAAATGTTATATCTCATCGGTATGAGATATCTCTTAAAATTTTCCATACCAAACCTTTTGACAATAGTGTTTACATACATGAATTGGATCAAGCCAAGCATCATTTTTGATATATCTCGATAGATATGTATTTCTTATACGTAGGATGCTTCTCTCAAATCCTTCACGGAAAAGTTCGTGGATAGTCATACTTTCACAGATGATAATATTGTTACATCATTTCTAATGAGTAGGATGTCATTAACATAAAATACCAAAAAGGTGACTACACTTCCACTAGTCTTCTTGTACACACCTGACTTGTATTTATTCTTAATAAAGTCATAAAACTTGATGGTCTCATCAAATCTTATATTCCAGCCCCGGAATGCCTTTTTCAATCTATAAACGGATCTCTAAAGTTTACACACTTTATCTGAAAGCTCATGAGATGTGTAACCTTTAGGTTATATCGTATACACCTCTTCCTCAATGTTCTATTGAGGATGGTAGTCTTCACATCTATCTGCCATATCTCGTAATCATAGTGTGCGGTGATGGCGAGAAGAACTCTGATCGACTTTGTTATAGTAATTGATGAGAAAGTCTCGTCATAGTCAATTCCTTTCCTTTGACGATATTTCTTTGCCACCAACCTTGCCTTATAAATGTTGATTTGTCCATCTATACGGATGTTTTTCTTAAAGATCCACTTACATCCGATGGGTATAATACTCACAGGCAAGTTCTTTAAGTTCCAAACTTGGCTGGTGTACATGTGTATCTCAGAGTTCATGGTTTCTTGCCTTTTTTCAGCTTCAGGGCTCTGAATCGCCTCCTGATAGGTCTTTGGATCGTCGTCCTCATTATAAATACTCTTGAGTCACCCTTAGTAATATGTCCCATATACCTCTCAGGTTGTCTCAGTACCCTAGAAAACCAATGTGGTTTCTGTGTGTACTCATAAATAGGTTCTAAAATCGATGGCTCATCTAGGGGTGTTTACGGTTTGGTTTGATTTGTTTTGAGGGTAAAATTTTGGAAACCAAACCAAACCGAAGTAGAAAGTTAAACCGAACCAAATCAAACTGTAATAGTTTGAAATCGAACCGAACTAAATCGAAATAATTCAGTTTGGTTCGTTTGTTTGCAGTTTGGGTCTTACAATAGGCCACTATGGTTAAATAATCTATTTTAACACTATTTTTTTAAAATAAGTATTAAAAAATATTATTTAAAAATTGTTTGAAGGTTTAAGTCTCAAAATAGTCTATTATAGTTAAACATCATATTTTATTAAAGACTCGACACCTTTTTTTGTATAAGATGACGATCTAAAAGGTATTATCTAAAAATAATTTAAAATTTTATATCTTATAATTTACGTAAACTCACACTTAATCTAAGAATTTAATAGTTATATTATGTCCTTTTAACATAATTCAGTTTATCTGGGTTGGTTTGATTTATGAATAAGAGAAATGAAACCAAACCAAATTTCTTAATTCAGTTTGGTTTCAACCCAAACCGAAATTTTCAGAAGTTCAAACCAAATCAAACCAAACTGAATTGACCGGTTTGGTTTGGTTTTTCGGTTTGAACTGAATAGTGAACTCCCCTAGATCATCTAATGAGCCAGATATAGTCTACAGATTTAGGACTTCTTCTTGAATTACTTTATTCTTACTGTCCTCCTAAAGAAGGTATTCCTCTTACCTGAAGATAACTCTACTGGGGACAAACACCTTTTGTTCACCACGGTGGTAAAAGTAGAACCCAAAACTCCCTTTTGAGTACCCCACAAATCTAAAACTTTCAGTTCGTGATTCCAACTTCTGTAGATCATGTCTCTTCATGTGCGCAAGACAGACCTAGACTTTAACATGCTTAAAGTCTGTCCTCCTACTCTTTTATATTTCATATGGAGTAGAAGTCACAGACTTGCTTGAAACCTTGTTCAGTGGATATACTGTTGACTTCAATGCATATCCCCAGAGATATACTGGTAACTTTGAAAAGCTCATCATAGAACGCACCATGTCCAATATAGTGCCGTTCCTCATTTCTAATACTCCATTCATCTGTGTATAAGAAAGAGTCCACTGAGAAAGGATATCATTATTCTTTAAGAATTGTGTGAACTCTATACTCAAGTATTCTCCTCCTCTATCCGATCGAAGAGTCTTAATACTCTTTCTGCTTTATTTATCTACTTCATTCTTGAACTTTTTGAACTTGTCAACGGCTTTCGACTTGTATTTCATTAAGTATACATAGCTGAATCTTAAGATCTATGAATGTGATGAAATATAAGAAGCTATTTTTGGCTTGAGAGACATTAGACCACATACATCATAATGTATTAGTTTCAATAAGTTTTTGGCCTTCTCTTCATGTCCAGTAAATGAAGACTTAGCCAACTTATCCATCAAACAAGACTCACAAGTCGCTAACGATTCATAATCGAATGGATTCCAATATCCATCTTTATGTAACTTATAGATTTTGTTCTTACTAACGTGAGTAAGCCTACAATGCCACAAATAGGCTTGGTTCACACCATTTGTGCTCCTCTTAGGAGCTCTGTCATGGTGGATAGAATCATAACAAACATCCAATAGATACAAGCTATTAACCAAATTTGCTAAAGTAATAAGTTCATTACTATAATAAATTGAACAATTATTGCTCTCAAAGGTTAATTTGTATCATACTTTGTCCAAACTAGAAACAAAAATAATGTTCTTTATTATGCTAGGAAAATAATAACAATCAAATAATGTGATTCTATGTCCGAATGAAAGCTTGAGGTCCATTGACCCTAAAGCAAGCATCGCAACCTTTGCATCGTTTCCTAGCTTCAAGTCCACCTTGCTCTTGCTCAACTTATTTGTACTTGTCTGCACATGTACATCATTACAGATATGAGAAGCACATCGATTATCTAATACCCAAGATGTAGAATCTCCAAGAATAAGTGAATATCTATCATATAGATACCTGAAGCTTTTCCAAGCTTCACTTTTTCTTGAGCCTTTACCTTTAGGTACACCTTACCGTTCCTCTTCCATTGACCCTTCTAGTGGCAGTGGAAGCATTCAACCTTCTCTACTTCTTTGCCTTTACCCTTCTTGGCAGCTAGCTTCAACTTATTCTGCTTCTTTCCCTTGCCTTTCTTAAAGGCTTGGGCTACCTTCCTCTTCTTGTTCGTCTTACCAATGATAAGGACAAGTTTCTTCTTTTGAAGGTTGCCCTCTACAGTCTTCAACATATTCAACAGCTCTGTGAGTATAGCCTGGATTTTGTTCATATTAAAATTAACTATGAACTAAGATTATGAGTCTGGGGGTGACTGAAGAATAAGATCGGTGCATATCTCCTTGGGCAGCTTAACCCCGAGCATAGACAACCTTTCAATCCACTCTATCATCTTCAGCACATGAGTCTGCACTAAAAATTCCTCTACTATCCGAGTCATGAACAAGTTCTTAGATATCTCATATCTTTCGATCCTGGTCTACTCCTCAAATAGCTCGTTTAGGTGGAGTAAGATGGATATGGAATCCATCTTCTCATGTTGCCTCTGCAACTCATTGCTTATAGAGACTAACATGTAGTATTGGGCCATAGTGGAATCCTCCTTCCACTTCTCAAATGCAATCATATCCCCCTCAAGGGCATCTAATGCTAATTTAGGTAGTGCCTGATCCTCAAGGACATGCAATTTACTCGGATCTGAGAATAATTTTCAGGTTCCTAAGCTAGTAGGAGTTGTTGGGGGCCTGGGGCCTGTCAATCTATTGGCATCCAATATGCCACAAAGTGGGTCGTTCAATGACATTCTCGCCTATAGTCGAAGTATAAATTAAATTAGTAGATGTTCAATTATAAATTAAAACAAGATATGAACTTTTATCTAGTTTAACTTCCACCAATTTTTGACGGACTATACCACCCTTAGATGTATAGAACAGGAGATGCCGACGGTCTCCTAGTGGTGATCATAATCTCAATGACTAATAGTATGACCTTGTGGATAGCACAACAAATCACATTATGATCAGAGAGTAGCCAACTCTTGGCACTTGTAACACCTTGCCATTTTTTATCATATTTCGGCTCCTAAAACAATAATGACCTTGTAGATAGTACCAGAACTTGTTAATTATGATTTAAGCATTACCATTATTACTTAACGGGCATAGATTAGGATGCACCCCTTGTGTATAGCACAACAAGGCTACACCGTGCCTTTACCTTATTTAAGGCATCATAATGCCACTGCTTTAGTCTGTCCTTAGAGCCTGATTGGTCTTGTGGATAGCACAACAAACCTATCCAGTATAATTCCACTCCTAAAACTATAATGATGGAGGGTTGCGTAGTACATTCTCACTGACCGCGCTATGGCTTGAACTTTAATAATAAGGGATTTAATTGATTTTATTTTACTCTCATCCTAGGTGATAGTAAATAAATATATCGCATATATGTTACTATTTATCATGCCTAGATTATTAGCATTTGATTCAAAATAAAAAACTGAGATCATGCATCAAACATATATGTCATGATGTTGTCATCGACAACACGGTGATTCTGGAGCCATAGCATTAATCACCAAACTAATTAACTTAACAATTCCATTAATCTAATATGTAAACACACAAGCTGGCTATCACATCTCCATGGCCTTCCTAGTTGTACTAGTGGATTATCTTCGCTTCTCCTCAGCCACCGCGATCAATTACATAATAATAAATTGATACAAACTATCAAATTCACATAAATGTAGAAGAATGCCTTGTGGTGGAGTACAACAATGGAGGGCGATAGAAATAGATTGGAGTGAGAGAGAGGGAGTGTCACGCCCCGGCCCGATAATCCATAATATACAAAATAATTACAGAGATGGCCAAAGTGCAACAGGGGGAAAAGATCCTTCAGAACAGATAATTGGGAGGATACTATGTTTCAAATGGAAGCGTAGTATAAAAATTTGTAAGAGAAATCTAAATACTAAGGAAGTTCCACCATTCACAACATTATACCAAAGCGCTGCATAGTAGATTGTCATTTTTACATGTCAGGATCTTCATTATACATTCCAACAAAAACAAAAGCATAAGTATCTACGTGGTTCAATCCTCTAAGTTCGCCCAAAAAGAGATGTCGTCTTATGCGAACCCTGAGTGACCCCACCTTAAGCTCACTTTGCTTCTCCTTCTGTCCGATCACCTGAAAAGTAGGCATGAGTACCAAAGAAATGGTAACTCAGTAGGCAGATGAGGCTGCCTTTCATAAAAATTTGCCATCCAAATAATTGAAGCAGAATATGTACATTGCATACGAATATTAAACATAACAGAAAATAAAACTAACACATAATACATATGGGCATCAGAATTGTATGCCAATACAGAAATTGAAATACATGATTCATAATATCATGCCAACTCTGAATCAAAGCTACACAAGCTTGTCAATATATGAACATGACCAGAATATAGAACAAAATACAAAACTTAAGATTATTAAGTTGATTTCCTGAAATGACATATAGATTGCAAGATATAAAATTTATTTTTCAGACCATAGGTTCTCACTTATTATAGAAATGCCTGGACACACATCCAACAGCCACTATGAGCCAGAAACAGAACACAAAAACTGAGCTCTTAGGCACATACAGAGTTAAGTCATGGGCGTAGCGCTACCCCGAGGGTCGTCACCCCACCTTAGCAAAGGATTTCTATCCGCGGCCCCGTATAACAGAGCTAATAGGTTTTGGAGGTGGCTCCCACCTTTTTAGGTGTAGCACGCAGCCCCATAATAAATGGGTCATGGTGGGGATGTTACCATCATTTCCTCAGAACAATACTCATTTAGCGGCTATGTCTGATAGGTAAGATTTATTAACATTATGAGAACAAACTTTATATTTATGTAGCTACAACAACATATACATAAGAAATGACTAAACACTTTAGCCTCACTTTGTTTGTGGAATAAGCCTGGAATAGGATGTTTTATTCTCCTAAAACCTTTTAACCCACTTTGGTGGAGGGGAGTGCTTAACCCAGGGTGCTATGGGTTATACCAGGGGTTAAACGGAATAGGGACAGGGTTAAGCGGAATAGGGGCAGAACATATTATTCCTCCCCGAGATTCTCAGGTCACGAGCTTCCTCTTCCTCGCTTGTCCGCCATCATCACCCTCCCAAGCTTGCTTCTTCCTCCCCGAGATTCCCAGGTCACGGGCTTCCTCTTCCTCGCTTGTCCGCCATCATCCCCCAAGTCCCAAGCTTGCTTCTTCCTCCTCGAGATTCCCAGGTCACGGGCTTCCTCTTCCTCGTTTGTCCGCCATCATCGCCCAAGTCCCAAGCTTGCTTCTTCTTTCTCCTCCCCTCCGTCCGATCCTTCCGTGCTGCAGGTAAGCACATCACGAAGCCCTTGTTGGTGACGCTTTCTTCTTCACTCGGTCAAAGAAGACAGAGCCAGGGCATTGAGTCGACTCTGTGAGGTCTTCCCAAGACGACGCAACGTCTGGGCGCATCACCATCTCATCCATGTCCTGTGTGCTTTGCCTTGTTGATAAAGAGGATTTTCCCTCCCCTTCCGAAACGAGGATGCGAGATAGAGGAGTTCTTCCACACGGCGTTGCTGGTTCCTGTTGTGGATCCTTCTCTGGCGACCGTGTTCCTACCGATCATCCTTCGCTGGTCACAGTGTCGTCTTCATCCTCCAACTGGGAGCTCATCCGTGCACGGAACTTCCGGTTAGATCTTTTTACACATTTTCCCCAATTTTTTCCTTGCAAGAGAAAGACGTGTACCCTTCTTCTTCCCTGTGCCTGATCTTGGGTCGTGATGAACTTTTTTTATCTTTGTCCCTATGCGTGTGTGTGTGGGTGTCTGTGAGCGTGGGTGGGTGGGGGTGGGGGGGGGGGGTGACGATGGAGCAGAATTTATTGTAGAAGATTAGACAAATTCACGTCACTTGAAGCATTGTGCCTTGGAACATGATGTTTATATGATGGTTAGTATAATAAGCTATGCATTTCACTGATGGGTATTGGAACTTTGCTTCTCTTTCTTTTCTTGTTTTTTTTTTGGCATATGAACAAATTAGTTGTTTAGCATTTTCCCCATGTTTCCATTTTGTAAAGTCCGCCTTCGTATCACCCATAATTTTCCTAGGACTACTGCTTTATCTGCAGTGAGCATTATGATTGTGCAAAATTAAACATGTAGGTTGCAGTCCTTTTTTAAAAATTGGGGAAGAAGTCAGACTTATCTATGTGTGCAGATTTTATTTCTTTCTTATACATCTGAGGGTGAAAATTGATGTTGTTGAATATATTGACTTTCAATTTAGATGGGGCATAATTTACCATTAGTGGTTGTAGAAAATAGCCCACATGCAGCAAAGAATGTAGAATTTGGAACAGTGCCTTTGCAGCCTCCAAATGACATACAAATGGAACATTCTGATTCTGTTAATAGGTTGTGCAACTCATTCATGGTATGACCATCTGCTAGTTGCTGTCATCCTGAGATGGGTGCTGACTGCAAGTTGAAGCATTCAGCATTTCAATTATATTTGACGAATTACGTAGCAAGGCAATGAATGGATGGGTAGGAATGTGTGACATCCTCTTCTGCTTATACACAGTATCAGCAATCCTTGTCGGTTCATGAGTGAATGGCTATGTGCAATTGAAATGCCTCGATGCCAAACTCTCCATTCTTGATAATTTTTTCAAAAAAAAAAAAGAATGGCTACAAACAATATATGACAATCCTCATTTGCACATACTCAGAGGTCAGAGCATCCTCATGTCAGGTTGATCACATAGCTGTCCTGACTCGAGTGCGGAAGATGAAAAGGCCTCTCACTATGGTTGTGTTTGGTACAGTGTAAAATCTGTTGCATGCACATGGTTTCCAGAAAAAAATGGTTATCATGAATGTTTTGTGATTCAAAAAGCATGGACAACAAAAAGTGTAACACTGATCATCTCCAAATGATCATATTGTGATTAACTTTTCTGAAAAATCTGTGCCTGTGATAGACTTTGTGTGTATGCTTGTCATAGATTTATATTGTACCCGACAGACTGTTAAATTTACATTGACTGCCTTACTTATTCTTCTTGAGGAAAGAATGTATCTTAGAATACTTTCTAGCAAGTGGGTTGATAGGTATAGTGTTCTCTATTCGAGCAAATGAATATGTTCTGGTGCTGTGAGCCATTTGTACAGTTTCCCCTACCGAACCAGGAATAAATTCACTTTGGATGATGCCTTTTTAAATGTAGAATAAATCAATAAGCATTACAAAAGACTGGCAAGTGTTAATCAAGTTGAAATTTTATTATGGGACTTCCATGTAATCATTTGGTCAAGCATGCAGACAAGTAGGGTATGAAGAACAACAATTCATTTCTCTGTTGTAGTTTTTACTGCTTTCACATATGCAGCCCGCAAGTTGGATAACAAATAGTTTATTTTCCTGATAGATGTTTATTTACGTTTAAGCTATTTTGAAATCATAATATTATATACCCGTATACAGAAAAACATAATATTTTGAAATCATAATATTTACGTCAAATTGTTTTATTTTGTTATGCCCGCTTTTTGTTGCCATTCTGACTTTTATTTTGAGCATTCCCTCCAAGTGGGATTGTTTAACTGTTTATGGCAGATCTATCATTAGAATATTTTGTAATGGTTGTTTTTGTTGTCTTTTCTATTTTCCTTTTGAACATTGCTTCCAAATGTGGCTGTTGTTGGCAAACTCATAACAGAGAGTTAGGAGTAGTACTGAGGGTGGATGGGGCCTGCCTTTATGTGGGTTTCTTCCTTTCTTCATGGCTTTCACAATCTCCGGTTAGGACTTGACTGTTTTTTATCTCCAGTTAGGACTTGACTGTTTCTTCCTTCCATGTTCCAACATTTTTATCTCCTTCTTATTATATTCTTATCTAAGTCTTACACTAATGCCGCCTTTGCCTCATGCATGATTATTCTGAGAATGGTCATTTAGGAGGGCGAGAAAGCGGGCAAGGACGATGTCTAACAGTGGTGTGTTCTCTTGCCCCTCATTTTCGACTTCTTCTCGCACAGTGAACTTATTACTTGTATTAATTTCGTTTTAAATACATCATTGTCCTTCCTTTAAAATGAGATACTTTGATTACAACAATTTTTTGCTTTTTTTGGATTGTTGTTTGTCCTAATATTAAAGGTAGCGGAACAAAATGTTTGTCCTCCGGAGAGGAGAAGACGACTCAGGGCACTCGAGCTGCCAACTTCAATGAGGCCCAAGATCGGGTCCTCATAGGTCTCCTTACGGAGCAGTTTGATAAACATAACTGCATCGAAGGAACCTTCAAGCCAGGGGTTTGGCGTGAAATCGTTGGACCGTTTAATCGCGCGACGCACCTGGACTACAAAGATTCCACCTTGAAAAATCGATATAAAACGCTTAAGAAAAATTACAACTTTTTGCGTGTACTTCTTGAGCAAAGGACTGGGTGGGGCTGGGATGATATAAACAAGATGCCCTTCCCTGAACATTAGGACTCTTGGGACGACGTCCTATCGGTAAGCATCTCCCATGATCAACTTCACTTTTCTACACACAACTTTATATTATCCATACTTTCACACACCATATTTTTCTTCATTTTCAGCCACGTCAACAATATAGCTCCCTCAGAGGTAAGCCCTTCCCATTTAAGGCCGAGATGGAATATCTAGCCAGCAACAGTACATCGTTTGGTCCAGATGTTGAGGGAACCCGCCGTACATGCGGTGTGCCTGATTACATTCCCGATCAACCTAACACTGAGTACAATATGCGTACTCAGTCGCAGCGCACACCCGTCAATGACTTTCGTGCCGCACTTCAGGGAGAGCAAGATGATGACGACTTTGTCATAGGTGCCTCCGCCGCCCAAATGGCTTCCCCTCCTACACCCCAAAGTAGAACCATGGCCTCGAACAGTGAGGTCAACTCTCCGCGGAAGAAACGTGTCTCCTCGAACATGAAGGGAAAGGCAATTCAGGACCCCACTATGATCAGGGATTTTATTGATGTTGTTCGAAAGCGGACTGACCTTGTCATAGAGTTACGTGCGGAAAGGGCTTCTATGGTATCCGTCCCTACACCCTCGATCCAGACACCCACCACAGCTCAGGAGCCAGATCGTATTCCTTCTATGAAGGATGCATAGACGCATTGCGAGAGGTTCCTGGCCTACATCCAGACTTGTTCGTGAGTTCCTTGGCTCTCTTCAAGGATGCGGGGAATCGCGCAATATTTATGAACCTAAATAATGAGGAGAAGATCCGATGGATGTTACACCACGTGGGGTAGTTGACATGTAATTTTTTGGATGTTCACTTGGATGATGTATTCGGCTAATATATATTTTCAGTTGTGTAATACGTACGTTCTTCTTCAGACTTGTTGTTAGTGATTTATTATGTTAACTTGGATTATGTGTTGACTTGTAACTCCTATTCGGATTTCTTATATTCTTATTCATAGTTGTTGCGTGCTCATTATGTTTTAGTTCCATGGATACTCATCCAAGTAAATGCAGGTATTTGATAAATTTGTAGGTATGGGACGGTACAAATGTTATGTCGTTTGGGTTGGGCGTGAGCCAGGACTTTATTTCAGTTGGCCTGAATGTTTTGCCCAAGTTAATGGGTACCTAGGGACTCGTTATAAGGGCTTCCATTCAATTGAGGAGGCCGAGTGTGCGTTCTCTAGTATTGTCCAACAACGTCCAGAGAGGCGAACAGAAGTTCCTCGATATTACGATATGTCCAGCACATCTGAGCAACTACTTGGAAGGGCACCTCCTTCGTTTACTCGCGTTGCTCAATTTGACTGACAACTGTTTGTTGTAATCATACTGTTGTGTGTCATTGTAGTCATCCTTCTCATCGTGTTACTTACCGTTTTACTTATGTCTATCTGAACTTTCTAATTTGCCAGTGTACTTTCTTATGTATGTATTTTGGTCTGAGTAACGTTTATGGAAAATTCTGTCCCACTTATTACAATGTCTTCTATGTAGAATTTATTGATGCTGTATTGGAGTTCCTAGAAGAGGACGAAGAAGTGTTGAATGTGATCGAGGAGACAGTTATTGAGCACATTGAGAATGAATACGTTCCACGGGTACGCCGATGTATGCATAACTCTGCTCTATCCGGCCACACATGGATCCATGAGATATTAGACGGCCATGACGAAAGGTCTTACCACATGTTTCGAGTGCATCCTTCTATGTTTTTACGACTCCGTGACCTACTTGTGAGTCGTGGCCTTTTGAGGGACTCGCGGCATGTGATAGCAACAGAGCAACTTGGTATGTTCCTATATGCTGCCGGCCATGGCGTTGCAACGGGAGCCATGTGCGAGCGGTTCCAACACTCTTCTCATACTATTAGTCGGTATGTGAACTTGGTCACAAACCACATAGCTGAGTTAAAGTACGACTTTATTCAGCTGCCTACACACGCTCAGGTTCGTGAGTGTCATCCGCACATCCGGAGAAAGCAAACGTTCTACCCGTACTTCAAGGTGACCACATTAGTCCTGTGCATTTTTTACGTTAGTCGTGATGTACATGTACACATTGACTGATAAATGTTCTTCCACACATCTTCTTTGTACAACCATATAGGATGCGATTGGAGCCATCGACGGCACGCATGTGTTGGCAAATTTGCCACGGACACTGCACGGACGATTCCGAAACCGCAAAGGTGTCATCACCCAGAATGTCATGGGTGTCGTGTCGTTCGACCTCACCTTCCAATACGTTGCAGTTGGTTGGGAAGGATCGGCTGCCGACATGCGGGTGCTTAGATGGGCTTTGGAGGAAGGCGCATTCACTGTCCCTCGTGGAAAGTATTATCTGGTTGATTCTGGGTATGCAAACTCAAGTGGTTTCTTGGCTCCATATCGTGGCCAAACATATCACTTGGCATCATTTCGCGGGGAACATAATGGGGCATATGCGAATAAAGAAGAGAAGTACAACCACCGTCATGCTCAGTTAAGGAATGTTGTTGAGAGAGCATTCGGCGTCTTGAAGAATCGATTTCAGACGCTAAAGGAGGGAAACATGTACCCCTGGGCGACACAGAGGAAGATGGTCATTGCATGCGCCGTTATTCATAACTTCATTCGTCGATCTCAGGGACATGACTATTACTTCAACTGCGAGAACAATGAAGAAGCAGTTGGTGAGGATGGTGGTGATGACGATGTTCCCATTGACATCCCTCTTAGCCGGGCTGAGGTTACACTAGGAGGGCAGATTAGGGACTCGATTGCTAACGCACTATGGACATGAATTGTCTTCGTCATGCCTCCTCTTTGGTGCTTTGTTCCGCATGTCTCTTCGCATTTTACTTTATTGTCTGTTTGCGTATGTGATGTTTGATTTTGGATATGCTTTATATACGGATATTAATTATTGCGTATGTTGAACATTTCATTTTTAGCACTGTACCTTATTCAATTGCAGTATTTTTTTTTTGTGAAGAATTATTCCAAATTAATTTGTCTACTTTTTCGGTGACTTAAACATTGTACTGAGTACCTTTTTTATTTTTTTTTGCAGGAGGAATTAATATAAATGAGTCTATTAGATGGATGGTTCCACTGGTTGGAGCAATCCCACTGGACAATGATTTTATCGAACCATCCTCCTATTTTCGAGCCTGCAAACGGTGCATGGAATTTTGCAACCCTATCCATTTCCACACTGGGATGATCGGATGGCATCAGTGCAACCATATCTCAGTGGGTTATTTGGATAGCAGGAGGGCAAAATTACATGTTCCTCATTCACTTATTATGGGCAATGATGAAATAATAGAAATGAGTCTAGTGGTCGGATGGTTCCACTGGTTGGAGCAACCCCACTGGATAATGATTTTAGTGGACAATGATAAGTTTCTATTTCTGAGCCTGCAAAGGACGCATGTCCAATGAGGATAGTTGGATACCAGGAGGGCAGACTTGCACGTTCCTAATTCGGTCATTATGGGCGATGATGAAAAAATTTAATTGAGTCTATTGGTAGGATGGCTCCACTGCTTGGAGCAACCCCAGTGGACAATGATAAGTTCCTATTTCTGAGCCTGCAAAGAACTCATGTCCATTGAGGATAGTTGGATACCAGGAGGGCAAAATTGCACGTTCATAATTCGGTCATTATGGGCGATGATGAAAAAATTTAATTGAGTCTATTGGTAGGATGGCTCCACTGCTTGGAGCAACCCTAGTGGACAATGATAAGTTCCTATTTCTGAGCCTGCAAAGGACGTATGTCCATTGAGGATAGTTGGATACCAGGAAGATAGAATTACACGTTCTTAATTCGGTCATTATGGGCGATGATGAAAAAATTTAATTGAGTCTATTGGTAGGATGGCTCCACTGCTTGAAGTAACCCTAGTGGACAATGATATTTTGTATATTACGTACATGTTTCTGAGCTTTGAAATGATTAATATTTCACAGTGTACTGATGGACGGTGAGGTTATGGCAATGGTAGGTATTGTAATTTTAATGTTCTCATTTTTTACTTTAATTTCATATTTGTTGCATAGAATCTACTAAATTTTTTTAACATGGGTACAATGCGTACGTACTTCCAGGAGGCATTTTGCGTGTGGATTTAGTTAAAAGGGAGGCTCATGAATGATGCATTGTATTTTTTTTCAGTTATAACGGATATTGTAAAATTGAAAATTTTTTTATTGAATGTCACCATTTTTGCAACTGACTGTTATGGTGACTGTTTTTCTGTACGTAATTTTTAGCGTAATTGAATGTACGATCACAGAGTGTTATACAAATTGAGGAAAATTATAAATTTATTTTTAGCAAGATATTCTGTTAAATCATCAAATTTGAGTTTGAAAAAATAAAATAATTTAACTTTAAAATTAATTTATACATTACTATTGTAACGTGTGTTACTAACAAGAAATTAAATAAAAATAGTTGAGAAACTCAATAATATTATACATATTAACAAGCAAGATTTGAAAAATATAGATATTTCAAATAACATATGCAAGGACAACATGGGTATTTTGAACTCTTTATTCCACTGTTTATTCTCTTCTTTATTCTACTTATTCCTACCAAATCACTTGGAATAGCACAGTGCAATTCTACTTATTCTGGGTGGAATACCAACTACTTACCAAACTAAAATACCTCTTATTATGGGTTAAGAAATCCCTTCCTCCTTATTCTGGTTTAAGCTATTCTGCAAACAAACTGATACTTAGAGATTTTGTTTTTGGGAATTAATAAACTAAGAATACCTCAAAATCATAATTAAAAAGATAAATAAATCATGTTCTAAGATGAATTTAAGTACAACTTGTTATAAACTCAGACAACACATATAAGTAAATCACAAATCTCCTACAGAAGTAATCTGTCCACATTTAAAATACTGATTTTATTAACACAAAAAAGTACTTCCAAAAATCTTGAAAATTTCATATATTGTAATAAATCACATTAGGTACATCCTGTAAAATTTTGGTTCAAATGTCTTTCTAAAAAGATAGCAGAAAATCAAACATCAGGGTACTATCTGTGAGTTACTGAAATGTCAGAGTGGAGTATGAACCCTGTTACACATACTAAGAACCATTATCATATGAAAATTAAAATTCTTGAAAATTTTTATAAATATGTATAATAATGATACTATTATTTAATAAAAATTTTAGATCATTATGTAAAACATATAAATTACTAAAATTCACGTTCTAACATGCTATCAAATGAAATCTGAAAACTGTATCTACAAATTATTCCATATTACCCGACATGGAAGCATCACCATAAGAATATACAAATTCATAAAACTTTTTTTAAAGATTTATATTAGTATTACTATTATATAATAAAAATTTCAGATTATTTTGTAAAATATATAAATTACTAAAATTCACATTCTAACATTCTATCAAATGAAGTCTGAAAACTACATCTACAACTTATATCCTGTTACCTGACCTGAAAGCATCGTCATATGAACATAAATATTTATGAAACGTTTTTTGAAGATTTATACTAGTATGAGTATTAGGTCATAAAAATTTCAGATTATTTTGTAAAACATATAAATTACTAAACTTCATGTTCTAACATGCTATCAAATGAACTCAGAAAACTGTATCTGAAAATCACAGTCCTTTTCATGACCTAGAAGTATTACCATATAAATATGAAAATTTATGCTGATTTTTATGAATATGTCCAATCATGTCATAGTTGTGTCATAAAAATTTCATAAGTTTTCTATACAAAATAAAATCATAAACATTTGAAGGTTACCCTGCTATCATAAGAGTTGCAGAAAAATCTGGGTTGCAGAAATTTAACTTTTACTATGCTTAATCTATTCTAAGCTTTTTAAAATTTAATCCTTATATAATTCAACTATTTCACACCTAAGAACTTCACAACAACATATAATTTGAAGAAATAAAAAAAAATTATTACAGATTTATTGATTTCCTATGATTAACTATGCTAAACTCTTATGAAATTAGCACCCATGCAACCTACCTTCTTTAAGAACACCAAGAACACTTCAAGAATACCAAGAACACCTCAAGATGGCCTCCCAAATCCTTTCCTTGCTGCTCCCACGTTTTGGTGCAGAACATATGCCAAACCAAGTCCAAAATCCAAGTTAAAGTCCCTTAAATAGGATGGGTTTAATTAGTTTTACTATGGTTACTTAAATGACTTTAAAATTTATTAATTATAACCATCCAAGTTACATTAACTTAACCATCCCACTAACACTAACCATAGTTAATACTAACTTTGACAAACCCACTAACTTTAACTAAGGTTAAACTAACTTAACTATTCCACTAACTTTAACTATGGTTAATACTAATTATGACTACCCCACTATCTAATATACTACTAATATTTCTAGGATAAGCACTAACTAATAAAATACAAATTTCTAACCATAGGTTTTAGGTTTCTACTGCATAAAATAATTATTCATCAAATGGTCTTCCTACTTTTAATAATTGCATACTTACCCTTAATATCCAATTAATCATTTTAATCTAAATCCGATTATGATTTACACTAAGTTATCTATCACAATTGATCATATCTAATTATTTTATGGGACTTAACCAACCAAGTTTAAAATTTGTACATATTTTAACATACATAATCTATTAGCTCAAAATTAATTAATAACACAATTATCCTAATTACATGCTAATAATCGGTTGTTACAGGGAGGCATATAGGCCTCAATAATTAATACTTAATTATCACCAAACCATTCCAATAAAGATCCACAACTACATAACATCATCACATAACACTATAAAGAAAGTGCTTCTCTATAACCATCTCAACCTTTAAACATCCACACATGATAGTGCACATGACATGAGGGTTGAAACTTTTAAAAATAAAATAATTTTAGTTTCTAAAAAATTGGGTTCCAATAAAAAAATTGATAATTTGGAATTTTCAAAAAATTCAGAATCTAGCGTGCTTTTAAATCTAATTTTAAAGTTGTGACACATCAATATATGCAAATCGTATCTAAAATGAATAATCTATAATTGATTTTAAATTTTAGCTTAGAACACTTCTAACTATTACAATTAATCTAACAATTATATTAATTAATTAAACTAGCAACACTTGTTAATATTAACCCCAAAATAGTCAACAAGATCCACATTAAAATTTAATTTAAAATTTAAAACTACTTTTTATAAAATTAAAAATAAAAATTTAATGGGCCTTTAAGGGGTAGGCCGACCTGACCTTACCAGCCCAGGCAGTCAGGCCCGGCTCTAGCCCTTGGCCCAGGGTCGGCCTGGCCCAGTTGGGCTAGGCTCCTTACATGCGGGCTAGGGGAAACCCTAGTGCCGCGTGCAAGCTGCTGCCCCTCCTTCCTCCCCCTCGCTCCCCCTTACGATGGGGCAGGCGGTGGAGAGGGAGGGACCAATGCCGCCAGTCCTCCTTAGTGACCTCGTTGGGGCTTAGAAGGCTGGCAGGCCATGGCCCCCTTCTTGCACCACTGGTCACACCAGCAGTCAACGAAAGTGTCACAATCGTCCTCCCTCTCTCCTCCTCTTCATCCGATGAAGAGAGGAGAGGGGAGGGAGAAGCTGGCACTACCGGTGTAATGCCTATGCATTAGGTAGCCCATTGGAAGCTTGTTAAGCAGCTTTAGCAGGTCCATTAGGGTCAACGGTGGTTTTTCGGCGTGTTCTTCGTACTTGCAAGGAGGTGGATGCGAGGACAAGCCGGTGGTGCGTGGAGGACGTGCCGTCTTTCCGGAGGAGGCCCTCATTGCGTTTTGGTTGTTCGGGAAGAGGCAAGTGATAATTAACCCTCAAAACCATAGTATTTTTACGCGTAAAAATCTTGTGTTCAAACCTATTCTATTCTCTACTATGTTTATTGATGATATGGATGCATGGGAGGTATTTTGGAACATTTTACATGAAGTTTAAATCCTTTCCCTCTCTTTATTCGCTTGATCATGCAAGCTTCGTAAATCTGGGTATCGCATTTGGAATGCGTCAATGCTAGGTTACACTATGCATGGACACAATTCATAGTACACAGTTTGGTTGTTTTCTATTAAACCTTAGGATGTCGCTTGATACGTGTCAACCATTAGTGACACGATTCAACCTGTTTAAAGACTTGTTAACATAACTCTGGTTAATTCATGCATAAATCATGTTAGCCTGATGATTATGGTTATGTGATGGTTAATTACGTATACTGGATCGACTAGTGACATGCTTAGATTCTTGGTTTCCTGATAATAGTAATTCTTGTAGAAAAATATGGTCATGTGGTGATTTTAAGTAACTCTCTATGCTAACATGCTGGGAGAAACTCAATTACTTTATGTAAATATTTACGAACATGTATAGTCCATGATTAACCTGCTTAGAGCATGTTTAGTGTAAAAGCTGGATATGTATGTTAATAGTTTTGAAATTGTATAATGATTTTGTTTAGTTCTAGAAACTAGGTTTAATGCTTTGAAAGGCATCAATGATGGCTGAGACGAATTACGATTCGCATCACCTGACCATGTCACATTTTAAGGGGTTAAATAGTGCATTGAATTTTACTTATTTTCATGAATAGTTGCATGCCATATGCAGTAAATCATGCTTTGCATGTTGCAGATTTATATTTGCATGCATGTAATGTAAACTAAGAGGCTAAGTGTGGACACACCAGCTGGTAATATGGGACCTAAGTGCCACATGGACTAAAGTGCTATCGTATGGGAGTCACCTCTTGATTCCCTCGGGACAAAGTGCTTCATGGTGAGAGCCATTTCTTGATTCCACAGGGGCCATCCATAGATTCCCATACATGGTTAATGACTATAAAGATATGTATGAACCTGAGGTAATGGATAAATCTGGGAAGTGTGTTTACGTACTATCGAGTGGGATCTGAGCGTGTGCCCTGATCGCTCAGCTGAAGATTTAGTGTATTTGCCATTACCACTGGATAAAGAAGAAGAAGATGTCTTTATGTCGTAGTTTGATTACTTGTCCTATGTTAAGAAAGTCAAAAGATGATGATATGTGTGATCATATGATGAAAGATGCATGTTCAGGTTTTAGATTTATGCTGTAAATATTCATGTTAAAAATGCATATATGATGTCCATGTGCATGTTCCTGATAGCATGCATGTTTAGTTCATGCAAAATAATCATGTCGTTATGTGGTTAAGTTTAAGAAGCATGCTAAAGTGAAGATTTTAGATACATGATACAATACATCTTCATGATTAGATGATTATTATGCAACTTTCTTATATGCTATAATATCTTAGAAAATATGTGATTTTATAAATTATGAGCTTGCTGAGTGAGTTGGGACTCATGCTTTCTAACTAACATTTTTTAGGAGAAGCGGTTAAGTAGGATAAGCTCCAGGAGCGGGAGGCTTAGCATTTTGTTGGAGTTCTTTGAGGATTGAAGACTTATCCTAGAAGTAGGTTATTATTTACTTATTTTCATAGAAACTGTGATTAATCTATCTAAATTCATCAACATGAACAAGAATAGATGAAAAAGATCAAATCTTTCACATGGAATCCATCGAGACATTCAGTTTAGATGATCGAAATGGATTTAAGCAAGAATCTAGCTCTGATACCACTGTAAGGATCCGAGTAGGAGATGAAGAACATAGCGGAAAAATAGATTAAAAATTTTATCCTACCTGTTCCTGATCCATTTCGAGAAGAAGTAGCATAAACGGTGTTCAAACATTACCTTGCGCAGAGTCGAATATGCAACTGTCTGGTTCCGATGGAGCGATGCCGCTATCCGTGTAGGTGCCCAGTCTCCAGCGGTATCCACACGATCCTCTTCTTGATGGATCATCCTTTCTCCCTCACTCGATGCAGCATGCTTGCTGGCGTTCCATCTCTGTGACGGTCCCCGCGGCATGCGGACGGTGAATTCCTAACAATCAGGAGTTAGAGGCAGCGGAGACAGAGCAGGAGGGGGCGCCTTTGCTTGGGCACACTAGAGAGAGAGAGAGAGGGCAGCCAAAGAGGGAGCTGGAGCTTGGCCCATGGTTTCCTCACAACACTTATTTATATTTATTTTTTGACTTATCACAAAATTCCATGAATTAATATAAATCCCACTTAAATATGATCAACCGAGAATCATTCTCAGAGCATTCTCTCTCTTCTTACCGAGAGCGAATGATCTTGTATTGAACCCGCTCAGGCATTGTGCTGAACCCGCTCACTAGATTCATCAACATGAACAAGAATAAATGAAAAAGATCAAATCTTTCACATGGAATCCATCTAGAAATTCAGTTTAGATGATCGAAATAGATCTGAGCGGGAATCTAGCTCTGATACCACTATAAAGATCCAGGCAGGAGAAAAAGAACACAATGAAAAAAATAGATTAAAATTTTTTATCCCACCTGTTCCTGATCCATTTCATGAAGAAGTAATATAAATAGTGATCAAACATCACCTTGCACATAGTCGAATCTACGACCGCCTGGTTTCGAAGAAGTGATGCCTCCAGTGACATCCACATGATTCTCCTCTTGATGGATCGTCATTGCTCCCTCGCTCGATGCAGCGTGCTCGCTGGTATTCCATCTTTGTGACGGTGCCCGCAACATGCAAATGGCGAATTCTCGATAATTGGGAGTCGTAGGTGGCAGAGACGGAGCATCAAGGGGCGCCCCTGCCTGGGCACACCACAGAGAGAGATAGAGAGAGAGAGGCAGCCAAAGGGGGAACTAGAGCTAGGCCTAGGGTTCCCTCTCAGCATTTATTTATATTATTTTTTTATAACTTTTCACAAAAGTCCATGAATTAATATAAATCCATTTAAACACCATCAACCGAGAATCATTGTCAGAGCTTTCTCTCTCTTCTTACCAAGAATGAATGATCCCATATTGAGCACTCTATCACTTTCAAAGGTATTCCGCTGAACCCAATCACTTGATTGATTATGACCTCAGAGTTAGAGATCCATTAGCTAAAGTCAAAGTCTAAAAGTTCATCGACAAGCTGTCTTTAGTGTCTCAGGTCCAAGGACCAACCACGCAACTGTGACATTGAATCAAGCTAGCTGGCAGTCAGGTAAATTATGATCTAATGATTCAAGTCAGATTAGTTTAGTGAACTCATTCACCAATGAGCACTTATAGGTCCTCCTTAGTGTCTCCAATGAGTGACTATGAGACCAGTCACCCTCTTCAAATGAACAAGAGTAACTTGTACTAGTCTCACCAGATATTTGATGTCCTTTTTAGATATCCTTTGACTAGGAATAGTTAAGAATTGCATTTATAAGTCGTCAATCTCATTATTGTGATCTCATCATAATTTGACAAATATTGCTCATATTTATGGACTTCACTATGAAACAGATAATAGATAAATATAATTTATACATAATGAATACATTGCCATTATTATAAATAACTGAACAAGATTATATAATGTTGGTGATTGGCTTGATGACACATACAATACTAACACTGAACGTCATACGCCTTCACTTAGATTTGAACGGGTAATACTTGCATTACATCAATTTGAGTCTTCTTGCAATGCAAGATGACATTGGTCCTCATAGGCAGCAACACATGGGCTGGGCAACTTTTTCAAAGATAGGCCCTAGCAAGCACTTAATACTTATACAGAGTTTTGGGAATAAATTCTGCGATGCCTCGTCCAAGATCCACACATACCAACGTCCTTACTGGAAAGTATAAGGATCCACACATCCACAATACTGGCATCCTCACCAGCAAGCACCATGATCCACTTATTTGAGGCGCGGGCGTCCTTACTAGCAAGCACCAGGATCCGCTCATCTATAGCGCTGGCATCCGTACTGGCAAGCACCCATCATCCACAGAGGACCTAAACTGGATTTGGAACAAGGCATCAGCTGCTATGAACATGAGGATGCCATTGTCACCTGAGACCTTGATTTGAATCTGGAATAAGGGTTGGTTACTAGGATTAGGAGGTTTGGAGTCACCGAAGGCCTATGTGGATCTGAAACAAGGCATCGACGACTACAAATAGAGATGTTGTTTTTGTCTAAGGCCCTGATTTGAATCTTTAATGGGGTATTGGGTGCTATGAACAGGGGACATCATTGTCATTTGAGATCTCGGATCTAGCATAGGACATTGTTATCTCCTGGATTGTGGCACTTCCTTCCAGAGAGATTAATATCTCTTTTCAAGAATGTCACCATAACCAAACCGTTGTGATCTCATGTAATTTTGCAAAGCACTTAGGCTAAACCATCCACAATTCTAATAAGTAACTATGCTAAAACCATAACATAAGATTAGTTGCATTGTTACCGATTACAAAGTTTAATTTATAAACTTTATAACAAACTAAATTACAAAAGTTTGGGACCCACTAACTGGCCCACAAACTATAAAATTTTTCCAAGATCAAATATGAACTTCCTCCTTCCTATTTACTGTCCACTAAGCTCTCCTGAAAAATTTAATAACTAGGTATGTGAGTAGTACTCAGTAGACGTCAGAACTGGTTACATGCTTATAAATAGAATAAACTTTTGTAAACATATGCTATCTTTAAATAATGCATGATATGTAGGTAGTTTTTTATATATTTCAATGAACAAATAATTAACAAATGATCTTTTCATACATGTTTTATAATCTATCAATGTATGCATATTGTGCAGTTTACATTCTTATCACATGTGTTTCTTACATATGACGTGCACATGTCAATGACCATATGCAGTCTTAAAATAGATCAAGTTCGTATATGATTGATTCATATTCTAGTAAATCAGTTTCTTACATATCTAGCTGTTTGTGTGCGAAACAGTTCAAATGATGTCTCGAATTTGATTGAAATAAGTTCTTAATCTTTTTACTTTCGAACATATATCCAAACTATGACAGAAGGAGTCGTAAATACCTCGGCACTAGACAAATGAGTGCCTTGGTCTTGATACAACCAGTTGGATCAAAGGTCTTTACCCCACAGTCTACCAAACCAAACTTTAGTTCGAAATTTTAGTTCTAGATCGTAAATTGAGAACTGCCACATCATATATTTACTGTGGGTTCTTACATACATACCTTCTTAAGATTTTACTATCCAAGCATACTTAAAATTTAATATGATTCAGTTATATATACAATTATATACAGTTCAAAATAGAGCCATATAGTAGAATTTTAACTGTATACAATTAAAATTTAATAAATAAATATTTAGTAAAAATTAAATCATAATTAAGCTCATAATGATGATAGTTTTAGTGCTAAATCATACATACAGTTGAAACATTTTCTCATAACTTTACAAGCTTATTTAATGCTCATAAATACACAAACTTGAATTTCGAATATCAAAAGAGGACTTAAAATAATTTAAATAACAAACACCATGCAATTAGTTCATCAGACACCTAACTGGAATGAAGAACTCTAGCCAACTTTATCAATTTTTAATTTTTTGAAATTACTTTAACATTACTTGCACCCTTCTTCTTCTTCCTCTCTCTCTCTCTCTCTCTCTGTTCCATATTTTTTAGTAGGCAGAATGAGAGTTTTTTTACTTAAATTAAGCTAAAATCTACTATAGAACTATCCAAACCCTAACATAGTCATAGACTACTCAGTAGAAGTCCAGGTGTCCTTCATGAGTCATCTTTAAGGTGACAGAAATAAATAATTTATATGTGTTCACATCATGCTATAGTAACACTAATTGATATGTTTGTTCAGTAATTAATATGTTGTTTGATCATCGAAACTTATTGCGACATTAAATTTTGATTATAATTATTGCTGCAGTAATCGATTACAGATCTTTCACTAATTGATAACTTACTACTACAATAGTCTTATTGATATCTTATTCTATAATTGATAAGTTGTTCTATAATTGATAACTTAATCGATTATAACTTCGATTATAGTTATCGTTATAATAACTTAATTAATATATATTCTGTAATTGATACATTGTTCTTTAACTAATAATTTATTGTTACAGTAATTGATTACAATTTTGATTAATGTTATCGCTACAGTAATCTAATTGATGTGTTCTGTAATTGATAAGTTATTTTTTAATTGATAACTTATTGTTACAGTAATTGATTATAACTTTGATTAATATTATTATTACAATAACCTAATTGATATGTATTCTGTAATTGATAAATTGTTCTTTAATTGATAATTTATTACTATAATAATTGATTACAACTTTGATTAATGTTATCGTTAAAGTAACCTAATTCATATGTGCTCTATAATTAATAAGTTAATCTTTCTAACAATTAACTAATTAACTAAATGACTTATATCAACTAACTGAACTCCCTTTAACTTACTTATTCGATTACTTGTTACTTATTATTTATTTATTTTATTTGTTATTATTATTATTTATCACTTATTTTCTTCTTCTTTTCTTTTCTCTCTTCTCTCTCTTTCTTTTTTTTTCTTTCCTTTTTTTACCTTGGGATCTACTACATTTTAACTAACACAACTATACTATATTTAATTGTCAAAGCTTATTAAAACTTAAAAGATTTTCTAAGATTGGGGATGTCATGATTCTCTCTCTCTTAAATAAATTTGTCTTCGAAATTTAAATTCTACTTACCAAATAGCTGAGGATATTTCTTCCTTATTTCTTCTTTAGTTTTTCAGGTGGCTTCTTCAGTTGTGCAACTTCTCTACATTACTTTGACCATGAGAATAGTCTTAATCTTCAATACATGATCTTTTCTATCTAGAAATTTGACTAGTTCATTATCATAAGTGAGATCTAATTGAATTTTTAATTATTCATAATTGATAATGTTGGAGAGATTTGGTACATACTTTCTTAACTTTGATACGTGAAACACATCATGGATTCCATTTAATGAGGGTGACAATATTACTGATAGGCCACTGCACCATTTTTTTTGTAAAATTTCAAATGGTCCCATATACCTTGGATTGGGTTTACCCTTTTGCCAAACCTCATAACCCCTCTTCTAAGAGAAACCTTGAGAAAAATATGATCTCCTACCTCAAGTTCCAGCTCCCTTCTTCTATGATTAACATAACTTTTTTATCTAACTTTGAATTGTTAACAATCTCTTTCTAATCACACCAACATTTTCTAAACAATCTTATACAAGTTGTGGCCCAATCAATTTTCATTCACCAGTTTCTTCGCAACTAATTGGTGATCTTAGGGCCTACCATACACGGCTTCATATGGGGTCATTCTAATACTTGTATGATAACTATTATTATAAGCAAATTCTATTAGTAGGAGAAATGATCATCCCAACTGTCTTACTAGTCCAAATTGCATGTTCAATGCTTGTTGTAAAATTCTTCAAAATATAAATATAAACTTGAAATCTCTATTTGAAATTATAGATACTGGTACATCATTGAGTCTCATAATTTCTCTTATATACATTTGGGCCAAATCTTCTAATGATTGGGTCTTTTAGATTGCTAAGAAATGAGCTAGTTTTGTCAGTTTGTCACCAATTACCCAAATAGAGTCATGTTTTGTTCTTGCCTTTGGCAAATGCATTACAAAATCTATGGTAATATGATCCCATTTCCATCGTGGAATTTCCATGGATTGTAAGGGTCCTACTAGTCTTTGATATTCTACTTTTATTTGTTGGCATATAAAATATTTATTTATAAATTTTGCTATGTCTTTCTTCATGCTATTCCACTAAAAATATTTCTTCAAATCTTTATATATTTTTGTGTTGTCTCGGTGAATAGAATACTGATGTTTATGGGTTTTAGTTAACAAAACTTTCTTAACTTCTTCCTATCGGAGAACACATAATCTTCGTTGAAATCTAAGCGTTCCAGTCACACTTTGAGTAAAGCTTTGCTTCTCTATCCTTTTCTGCAGCTACTGGTGATGGTTTTGTGCCTCCACAATCTGATCAATCATGATAGATTGAACAACCAGCTGCGCTACCATGAACCCTTATCCTTTCATCCTTGGAGAACACTCTATCACATCAATCATCATCTTCCAATTTTCATGAATTTTCTAGGCCATTAGTCTCTTTCTACTCAACGCATATGCTAGTACCTTGCTATGCTGTATTAATACACAACCTAATCCTTTCACAGATGCATCAGTGTATACTTCAAATCCGCCTAGACCAGGTAAGGTAAGGACTGGAGTAGTGGTCAAGTTAATTTTCAACTCTTGAAAACTCTTCTCATATTCATCTGTCTATATGAACGAGCCTCCTTTCCTTGGTAACTTAGTCATATGAGTTACAGTTGATGAGAATCTTTTAATAAATCTTATATAGTAATCTGTGTCTCAAAAAACTACTGATTTTACTTGCATTCCTTAGCCTTTCCCATTGCAAAACTGCCTCTACCTTTTCTAGATCAACAGAGACCCCATTTGCAGAAATGACATGTCCAAAAAATTACACTTTATCTCACCAGAATTCACATTTGTTAAATTCAGCATGTAGCTGGTGCTTCTTAATGTTTCTAGCACCATCTTCAAATACTCTTGATGAGTTTCACTAGAAGGAGAATATACTAATACATTATCAATAAAAAATACCACAGATCTGTCTAAAAATTACTAAAAAACTCTATTAATTAAGTCCATAAATGTTGCGGGTGCATTGATCAATTTAAAAGACATGATTAAAAATTCATAATGTCTATATCTTGTTCTAAAGACAATCTTGGGTACATCCTTCTCTTTTATTCTCAATTGATGATACTCAGATCTAAGATCAATTTTGGAAAATCCTTTGGCTGCCTGGAGTTGATTAAATAAATCATATATTCTTAACAATGGGTACTTATTCTTCACTGTCACTTGGTTCGATTTTCTGTAATGCATAATCTAAGAGACCCATCATTCTTCCTTACAAACAACACATGTGCTCCCTATGGAGATACATTACGATGGATGAGTTTCTTATCTAACAACTCTTAATTACTTTTTCAGCTCAACAAGCTCTACTAGGACTATCTTGTAAGATGCCTTAAAGATAGGTAAAGTCTCCGACAGAAACTCAATAATAAACTCTACCTCTTTAGGGGGTGGCAAACTTAGAAGATCATCAGGAAACATATATAAGAAATCTCTAACCACATCAATATCAGTGGGTACTAACCTGCCACCTTCAATTGGTACAGTCACCACACTAGCAAAGTACCCATCACATCTATTCATCAACCATTTCATGACCTTAATAGCTGAAACTATACTTTATCGCACTAAGGCCTTGGACATTAATAAATGAATATTTGCTTTCAGGTTTCTAAAAAATTAACTTCTTTTTTTTTTTTTATAATCTAAGAGTGTAAAATTTTCATCCAACTGATCTATACTCAAGATTACATAAAAATCTTGCATATCTAGTAGATAGATGTTGGGATCCGGGCAGGACGCGAAGAACACAGTTGAATGAAACATTAAAATAATCCCGCCTAACACCCGCAGATCTGTTTCAGAACAAGAACGATAAAACCGAAAAATCGGGGAGTGATCGTATCACTGTGCGCGGATTCGAATCCGCATCCGTGTCGGTTCCGTCGAGACGATGCCGTTAGTCGCATAAGTGTCCGGCTTCCAGCAGTATCCATGCGATCCTTCGCGGTGGTTCATCCTCGCTCCCTCGTCCAGATCAGCATGCTCGCTGAAGAATCTTCGTCATAACAACATCCAGAACACGCAGACGGGAATTTCCGGTGTTTGGGAAGTGCACGTGGTAGGCCCAGTGGCGAAAAGGTACCACTTGTAACCTCGATATCTCATGTTACATCAGGTCCAGTGGCGAAAAGGTAAACTCCAGTAGCACCAAACCTGGCTCCACAGTAAGAAACACACCGAAAATTGCCACGACAAACTAGGAAAACATTAACCCGCTGGGACCAAACAGTAACCTCTCGGATAACACACTGGCTACTTCGGCCTATCTAGCTCTAGGTAGTTCTGTTTCCCCCAGCCACAAGTGAAACACTAACATGTACCCCTCCCACATTGGTACGGCAACAATGCCACATAGACACCGCGTCCCTCCCACACCGACACAAGGTGTCAAACGCAAACCAAAATCATTCTAGCTCCACAATCGCATAAACACACACACACATACAATGCGATTCCGATCATACAAAAATCATCGGCCTTGATGTACGATTTCAAACATGCATTTAATCGAACTATTTAACAATGTAAATACATGTTAATTTCATGGATTAATGGGGTTCTGACTTAAATGGCGTCGCCCTAGTTAGTCACCATTTCAAATGGCGTCGCTGTCCCCATACGCCATTAAAAATAGAACTCATTCCCACAGAAACTGCTCCCGGGACAAATCTAGCCTAAATGGCGTCGCCCTAGTCCGTCACCATTTCAAATGGCGTCGCCCTAGCCCGATGCCATTTAGAGCCAAAATCTGGTTTCCTGCAACCTCTCCCGAGCCACAAAACGGGGTTTCCTCTCCTCCAAAATTACCCCAAAAATACCCAAACATAGGAAATGAAGGGGAGAATCTAATTTACCACTTGAAACACACTAATTCCCATTTCATAAAAATGACCATTTTCATTAAAAAGTCCCCTAAACATGCTCATTCTACCCAAATCTCTACACACATTGCATGTTTCAAGCGATAAAACATGGATAAAACAACCAAATCACGTATAAGGATCGTCCCCCTACCGGTCACTTGAACTCCTCTTAGCTCCGTGCCGCTAAACCGCCGCACCGCAAACGGCCGCCGGTATTGCCGTGGACGCTGTCACTCCGCCGGGACGTCGGCCGCCGCCCAGAGAATAAAGTGCCGCAGAGGAGGTGGTGGTGGTAGTGGTGAGAGGTAGAGAGGTGTTGGAGTGATGGAAGAGGAAGGAGGGGAAGGAGAAAGGAAAGGGGGAAACGGAGGGGATCGGAGAGAGGGAAGAGACAGAGAGTGAGAAGGAGAGAATGAGAGAAAGGAGGGAAGGTTCGGGACGTCAAA
The DNA here is from genome assembly GCA_030544215.1 of Zantedeschia hybrid cultivar. Taxonomy (NCBI): domain Eukaryota; kingdom Viridiplantae; phylum Streptophyta; class Magnoliopsida; order Alismatales; family Araceae; genus Zantedeschia; species Zantedeschia hybrid cultivar. The sequence goes on from JARZZO010000012.1 coordinate 56,101,977, forward strand.
CCGAAACAGATGAAATCGCGTCGTCCTAGACAGACGCCATTCAGGCGACAGGACGGGGGCGTATTATGACAGAATGTCTGAATCGCGTCGTCCATCCAAGACGCCGTTCAGATGACATGACCGGAGCCGTACACACGTGCCCCAACGCCCGTCCACACGGCACAACAACAAGCTACCTAAATGGCGTCCATACAGCCCGACGCCATTCTAAAGGCGTCGTGCACCCCAGACGTCGTTTAGAAGGCACGCCCCTGACCCACCGGGGCCCAAACCAAGGGGTCCGGTTCCGAAACCGACCCGATAACTGTATCATAAACCTCATTCCTTATATATATAGACCCTAAAACATTAGGGCCGGTGGCTGCTGCTTTTAAGAGAGAAGGGGAGAGAGAAAAGGGAAGAGAGAGAAAAGGAAAGTGGGAGAGAGGGAAAGAGAGGCCGGTAGTGGTTCTTTGGAGAAGGGTGCGGCTAGAGCATCCTTCTAATGATGCGTAAGGTCCCAAAATGCCCTCCCTTTAATCTCCTACATAAAAATAAAATGTTGTTCTTGCAAGACTTTGAACCCTGGTCACCTTGACAAGGTCCAAGTGGTCCAACCAACTGAGCCGCACAACTTTGTATGTCTTGCACTTGCACGTACAGAAAATCAAGATGAAGTCAAAGAATAAAAGTGGGATTATTCCCGGATCAAATTTATTTAAATATCCTTCATCTCTTAGAAATTGCCAAAAAGCCCTTGTGGAGATCGGAATTTATATGAATGAATGACACTCAATTTTCTACATGAAATGACAACATTTTTCACTATGAATGTTTATGGTTTGGTTTGGTTTGAGGGCAAAATTTTAAAAATCAATTCAAATCGAAGTAGAGAGCCAAATCGAACCAACCAAACCATAATAATTTGAAACCGAAGCGAACAAAACCAAAATAATTCGGTTTGATTTGCAGTTTGGGCCTTATAATGGGCTACTAAGTTTAAATAATCTATTTCAACATTATTTTCTAAAAATAGTTATTGAAAAATATTATGTGAAAATTGTTTGGAGGTTTAAGTCTTGAAATGGACTATTATAGTTAAACATCTTATTTTATTAAGGGCTCAACACCTTTTTTTGTACAAGATGACAATTTAAAAGGTATTATCTAAAAATAATTTAAATTTTTTTATTTTATAATTTACATAAACTCACACTTAATCTAAGAATTTAATACTTATATTATGTTCTTTTAACGTAATTCGGTTTATTCGGGTTGGTTTGGTTTATGAACAACAACCCGAATCGAAAATTTCTGAAGTTCAAACCAAACCAAACCAAACCGAATTGGCCAGTTCGGTTTAGTTTTTCGGTTTGAACCGAATAGTGAACACCCCTATTTTTCACTCAGAAATTAACAAGATTGATATCGTTAGAAAGAACACTAAATTATCTATCATTTCATGCAGTTTTACATATAAAATCACAAGTGTAGTACACAAATTTCATCTCTTGAATACATAAAAATGCACATTATCATCAGTCATCATCATCAAATGAGTAGGAGTAACATGTACTAGTCTCATCTGATATTTAATGTCTTTCTCAAATATCTTCTGACTAAGAACAATCAATAATGTGTATTTATAAGTTGTCAATCTCATTATTATGATTTCATCATAATTTGACAACTATTGTATATATGCATGGACATCACTGTTAAACGGATACTAGATAAATATGATTTACACATAATCAATATATTACCATTATTGTGAATAATTGAACAAGATTGTACAATGTACTTGATAGGTTTGACGGACATATAAAATACTAACAATCTGCTACTTAGACTAAAGTCAATCACCTTTGTGTTGTATATCCATGGACTTTGGCTTTGTCAGCTGGGGCAGATGGTGGGATTGGGGGGGGGGGGGGTTTAAACAGTAAACATATCACATATATCATAAAAAGATGCTAAAAATTAACATTCATTATTAATAAGATATAACCAAAGAGATGAACAAAAAACTTTCAAAACTATTAATAAAGTATTAAAGAGATGTACACAATAATTTTAAAATACTTGAAGTTCTGTCATTTGTTATATATCAAAATTGAGCTCATCGCTCTTTCAAGTCACGAAAAGCATCTATAATTGAATCTATCTAAACTTCTCAGCAATTTTCTTTTCAATGTAAATGACTAAATTGTCAGATAAAAAATCATCCTCCAACTTTTTGCAAAGCTTATTCTTGATAATCTTCATAGCTAAAATTATTGCTCTGTTGTAGCTGTAGAAATTGGAAGAGTAAGAATGAGGGTCAACACTCCGTACACCAGTGGATAGACATCTTATTTTCTTGTTTTCACCAACCATTGACATAAATCAGAATAGTTGACAAGTTTTCAAACTTTAAATGTTGTCTTACATACTCAAAATGTTCTAATTGTACCCTCAATTGCATCATCTCACGTTCTATGAAATCTTGTGGGTAAACTTTTTCACCAACTTGTAAATGTTATTGACTCTAAATGATACATGCATCTCTTATGGATCTAAAGCTGAGCTAAGAATGACTAACTCCACAGTGTGATCACTAAATTTATTATTCAAATCTTGCATTTGAGTGTCTATCACAGCATTAAAGATGTCTACTTTAAAATTATGCCCAAATGTAATTACATCTTGTTGTTAGCGAGCTCGTCCTCTTCTTGCAATATAGCAAGCACTAAAATCTGGCACATCAATATTCTATATTTCAGAAAAAGAATTCACAGTAGAAATTAATTCATCCCATCTACCATCTCTCAATTTTTGAATGAGTGATTTGGTAGATGAAACAAGATGGAAAAAATCTTGAGACTGACTCTACAAAGCTTGACAAAGTTAATTAGAAATATTACTATCATAATCTAATTGATATGTGCTCTATAATTGATAACTTATTGTTACAATAATCGGTTATAACTTCGATTAATGTTATCCCTACAGTAACTTAATTGATATGTGTTCTGTAATTGACAAGTTATTCTTTAATTGATAACTTATTGCTATAGTAATCGATGTTATCCGTACAGTAACCTAATTGATATGTGTTCTGTAATTGATAAGTTGTTCTTTAATTGATAGATTATAATTTTGACTAATGTTATCGCTATAGTAACCTAATTCATATGTGTTATGTAATTCATAAATTAATTTTTCTATCATTTAATTAATTAACTAAATGACTTATTGTTTATTTTTTATTTATTTTTTCTCCTTGAGATCTAACTAGCAAACCATAATATATTGAATTGACAATACTTATTAAAACTTAAAAGACTTTCTAAAGTTTGGGATATTACACGACTAGTGGCTAGGGAGCTATGGTCTCCGAGGACAAGTGTTAGAGGTAGGTGGGGTTGAGGGTGAGGGAGGAGATGTCCGACCCCGTCTTCACCATTGCCACATTTCTCCTACAAAGACGGAGGGGAAGAGACGAGAGTAGAAGAAACGAAGAGGAAGGGGTGAAGGCTTCTCTCGTGTGATACTGTTTTAAAAGTTAGCGTGTTTTTTACCAAACATGATAACTATGTCTTTTAGAATTTAAAAATGATTAGGATTCTCATTTTAATATAAATTTTTATGATAAAATTATATAAAATATTATAATGCAAACAAACACCCTATTATACTATTTTGTTTAAAAGCAAGACCAAACAAGTCATGGCATTTTTTAAAATTAAATCATTTTTACCAAACACAATATTTAGACATGTTAGAATTTTAAGAATTATCATGAGTTTCTTTTTCTTATATATTTTTTTATCATGAAACCACATAAGGAACATGCAACCAAACACCCCATTACCTATTTTATCTAATCGGTAGCTAATTTACTCTTGACCCTCGTGAATGAAGCACGAAGGAGGAGGTTTATCTGGACCTCCTCTTATCATTGGAAGCTAAGAAAATGCGAGCAATTGCATACCACGGATTGAGGGCATGAAAGGACCAAGCTATGTTGAATTAATAGAAACTAATCTTTAAGCCCCTACAAGAAGTGTTCTGAGAATTATCATTTAAACTTTTATGCTTAACATCTCCTAGATAACCAATACTACGTGGGGGAAAAGACGATGTAGAAAGCAAGACCGAACAGTTTTTGTCGAGGCTCCATCTGACATTTTTCTTGTGATTTTTGTTGAAAGTAGTGTTGCATATTCACCTCTACAAACATGCGTTTACTTATATGTATAGCTTTTACATAACAACATATAAAAATCTATTATTATTATTATTATTATGTGACTAATGACCATCGGGGGCCAGTACAGGGCACGTGACCTGCACTGCTCCAATGCTGTGGTCCAATGGCGGTGCTTTTTTCTTTTTAATTTTCAAAAAAAGTCAGGCTGAGGGTTGAGGTGAACCTGGCATCTGTGCTGTCCAATCTTTGAACTGACAGTCAGAAAAAAAAATATAAAAAAACCCATTCACTCGCACAATCTAAGCCGTTGGATGGAGCAAACCGATGCTGCACCTGCACTGCCGCATATCGGTATTTATGAAAAGAAAAAATTACGATATGACAAGAAAAAGAGTTGGCCAATTGGATGTAATTTAGATCTCCTGATTGAGGAAAAATAAGTTTTGGACGTCAAATTTTGGTAGTGACCTGAATAATTCTTTTCAAATATGGGTACAATAATAATGATTCCTCAGCTTTTGAAGAATATCGACTCAAAAGCCAGATGTTTGGGGATGAACCGTAAGAGCTAACAAATCATGCTGCTTCAGCGACGTCACCTTGCAAAAGATGACCTGAAGGCAGTAGAAGGGGACAACTTCTACGTGTGGATCATTCGAAAACTTCTTCGTAACTCTGCTAGTCCAATGCCCACGTTTTGGTGGCTTAAAAATAAAAATAAAAATCAAAAGATAAACATTTCCTGTATGAATTAGTTTAATGCTGATTTAATGCTCATTTGATTCAAACGAGAATGAAAATTCCTTTTCATGTTACATTAAACAAAAGACTATGTTTAAGATATCAAATTTAGTTACATCCATGAACAGAAAAAGGGTCATCAAATACATGGAAATGGAAATAGTTTTCCTGTGAGAAGATTATCCACACAGATTTCTATTGCTTCACTCAGGTTAAACATTCATCTTCTTTCATCTCTGTGCCTTCTTTCCCTGGTGTAGATGGTATCGTCATCTTTGCGCCGCTTGACATGATCTTCATAGTCTTTTTCGTGTCTATCTCTCGGTCGGCTTTCCTTGCGATGATCCTTATCATCCCAATCTTTTGCTTTAGCTCGATATCCTCCATCCCTTCCGTGGCGTTCATTATCAATGGTTTCTTTTCTAGGATCTCTTCCATCCTTGTACCTGTCTTCTTCCACTCTATCATCTCTTCTGTGTCGGTAAGTGTCCCAGCTTCTCCTTCTATTCACATCATCATCTTTCTCATATCTTTTCTCATGCCTTGTTTGGCTTTCCTCGTACCCATGTTTCTCTGCACCTCTCTCTCCACCTGTTTTATCCCTATGGTGTTCATTTCCCCTTTTACTTTGTTGACTTCTTTCATCTTCTCTACCCGATCTCTCACCTTTATCATGCCGATGGTTGTCACTTCTGCGATCAGGCTCTCCCTTATCGTGACTTCTTGTCTTTGAATCGTCCAAGTGTCGATGCTCTGTTTTCTGTCTCATTGTTCCATCTCCAGGCTTTTGTGAGCTTTCAAAAGTGTTCTCATCAAACACCATGTCATAACTGCGAGAAATTTCTAGAAATCACACGTGTTGCGACCAACAATTAACCACATCCATGTGTGCGTGTGTGACACATCTTGCGACCAACAATTAACCACATCCATGTGCGTGTGTGCATGTGTGCGTGTGTGTGCGTGTGCGCGTGTGTTCTACATCGTGGAGCTCTGCCTCTAGAGTCGTAAAATTAATTGAAGCCTCTCCTGGGTCACTATCAATGGCTGACCATCTTCCACATCATCAGTTCTACGTCTAGGATGTTATGGAGGTCTAACCAAGGGTTAACATCTACACACAGAGAGAAAGATGATGGACGGGAAGGAAGCTGCAATTGGAGATTGGAGAACCATAACCGTTAAGGCCTTCCTTCACCTTGTAGTACAGTGGATCTACAACTTTAGCAACTGCATGATACAAACTGAAGGCGACTAGAGAGCAGCAACCCAGTAACTTTCTTCCAGTCTATCTGGTGCAGCACCCAACATAATGTCTCATGGCTGTCTTCATCAATCCTATGACATTGATGTCCCCAGACATGGGTTTCCACAGCCAACTACTACTACCAAGTTCATCAACAGTGCGGGTTACCGCATTAGGTGCCTTTGCTGTGCAGTAGATGGGCAGATGATGGTGAAATTAATTATGATTCAAGGTCATCATCCATTCAACAGGTTCATCAACATCCTAAAAGAAACTACAGCATGCTAAGTCACGATATGAATAACAACTTTCTTTGGAGTTTTAGAGTTCATTCCCTTCTTTGTCATTTTAAAACAGAAAAAGAGTACTACATGTACATAGGCTGATGGTTGTATTTGTGAATGTATGGTTGTATTTGTGAATGTGGTGGTGCTTCCACTTTTATGTTACGCAATCATAGTTTTGCTCTCAGCCGACTTCAGATTCATATGCACATTTGCATATACATGTTGTTACAAGGAAGTGGGTGAACAATCGACCAGTACTTGTTGAAGCATATATTTTATTGCATCCCCTGTAAATGATAATCATAGAAATTGTTTGTTCTTATAATCTTCAGGTGTTGTTCTCTTTGCCTGGAAGTTGATCCTATCCCAGTTCCTGTTTTCAGCTGTTGTATGAACATTATTTTCTGAGTTCACGGATTCCCAAAAATTTGACGTTGGCAGAGAGGGTGTGGGAGTCTTCACGAAGGGGTCCAACAGGTGGTAGCAGCATGCGATGGGAAACAGAACGGAGCTCCGAAAGGGGGACATCATGTGTGTGTGTGTTTGGGGGAGGGGGGATTGGGGGACGATGTGGGACAGACCATCGGAATCATGATTGCATAAAAGGTTTTACTTCCAATAGATAGTGAATGAGATGCGAGAAAAGGTGCTCGTGAGGATGCAGAGAGAGAGAGAGAGAGAGATGATCGGCACCCCCAGTTTCCACCGGTAAAAGTCAAAGTGGAAGTCAAGGAACACCATGCTGTCGACCGCCTCGTTTATGCCATTCCAGATTAACAGCCACCGTTGGATCTAGGAGATCCAAAGACTACAGTTCAAGGAATTCCGGATCGGATCGGGTACCTGAATCGGGACTCGCCGATCCCGATTTGAATCAGGATCGGATCGGCCGGAATCGGCCTGGATCAGCTAGAATCGGCCGAATCGGGACCTACCGATCCCGATCCGAATCGGCCGATCCGGATCGGGATCGGCCGATTCTGCATTCCATGCTACAATTAGGTGGTAGAACTATCGGAACCCGCCTAATATAAGAGAGAGAGAGAGAGAGACCTTTGATGCCTGGCACCACCACGTTGAGTGTTCTCATCCTTCAAAACATACTTTTGGCTTTCATGCTTGCTGTTGGAGCCTTGACCACAGTCCCTAGCAATGTGATCAGGAGCACCACATTTGAAGCACCCCCCTGCACCATGTGTGAACGAGGAAAAGTAGAAAGATATGTCAATTCCTGTGGAAACTAGGTAAAACGTTCAGCTTTGTATGGTGAGAGAATTTGTATTACCTTTACTTGTCTGATTCTTTTTGCCATGCCTATATTTAGCCCATAACTTGGAAACACTTTGGCTAAAGTCTACATGGATCCTTCGGTCATCAATTAATGTATTATCCATCTGAAATGCCCCATTTAGAAATATATATATATATATAAACAAATCATGTTATACGCACTGCAAGAGAAGCATCTATAGGATGGTTAGTATTGGTGATGCCTGAAAAACATGCTGACAAAAGTTAAAAATTCTTGATTCTATCCTAAGCAAAAAGATTAAAAAAGTTTCACAATAGCCACTTCGAAGACTTTTTAGGAAAACAACAGGCCAATTCTTGTATCAAATATTGATGGGATGGGAAATCAGAATTCTTATTCTCTGATATTCAAAACATCCCGTAAAGTCTCACATTAACCACTTCAAAAGTCTGAATGATAATTCAGGCCATTTACTGTATGAAATATTGACCAGATAAGGCCAGATTAATACAGTGTGACCTAATGACTGATGTTTCCCGTTCAAGCACTTTGCATATTTTAGTGAATGGTTACACTATTCGTGGAGGCCGCGATATGTTTTTCAATATTCCCACTATGATTTTCTGAATGTATTAAAGCTCTTATTTTAACAGGTTTGGATTGTCACAAATCCCATTTAAGAGTCGACAAGAACCCAAATAATATCAAAACAAAGGGGACTAAAATTTCAGCAAACCCAAACACAAACATATTTTCCATTTTTTCACATTCTCCAATGGCTACCTGCCTAAAGCCAAAAAACTAGAAGGAATAGAGTGATCATCATCATGATGCAAATCCAGACTGCCTGGAGCAAGAGTCATGGATCCTACTCGGCCCAGTGTGGTCATCACTCATACTGCCAGTTTTGAGTCTGGCTAAAGGAAGGTGGTTGGCATGAACCATCAAGACGAGTATCCAGTCAAAAGAAATTTTGCCATATTTAATATGATTCTAGCGCTTCCTAGGAATAATAACAGCTAATACTTTCCAGGTCCAGTTTGAACTACCTGAACATACATAGAATACATAAATAGCAAACATATACAGAATACAAAAACAAAGACAAAGCTCTGCCGAAGGCCTTATACACCCCAAGAAATATTTGGCTGTGTTATTGGAAGTACATACCCACAGTGAAATGCAGGAAAACAGAACGCCATTTTTCAGGAAAGTCAGCAACTTGCCATCTGTATAATGTGTGATTTGATCAGTAGATCTTTACACACCCAAAGATAAACAGGGTCATCAAATGGGAGCACTAAGTTCTCCCATTAATTTCAGTCTACTATGCATCCAGTTAATATTTGGGAAGATTTCGAATAACCTTCACAGTTGGAACTTAACATCCAACCCACGCAGGTAGAGTACTTGCATTAATAATTTTACTAGATTCCTGCCAATAGACTGTTGACCAGTTGCTTTACCCTTGCCAATACCGCCAGGGTACAAAGACCAGAGAGAGCAGTATTCATCTATTCAATTTTAGAGAATGCTACAGTGCAAACACACTTTTCACAAGTTGTTTTGCAAATAGTGGGTCCAGTTTTTATGATTCATTTCAAGATAACTGCAATTTGATAACCAGTTGGCAGGATGGAAATCCAAACTTCTATCTGATGGTGGTAGATGACAAAATCTCTCTCTGGAAATCCATTACTAAGAGTAAAATATTTTCATAGTTATGCTTCCTGGGATCTCACTCCTACTTGCAGGAATAGAATCTCATCCATTTGGACAGCAATCGTTTATTGACATGATATTTGCTAAGGCAGCAACCTCTACCCTTCTAGGGCATGGGAAACATCTCAAGTTTTGGACCGATATATGGGTGTTAGACTGCTGGCTATTCAATTCCCGAACTTCTCTCTCCCTCTCTCCCCAAAGCAAAAGATATTTCGGTCTATGATACTTATGGTTTCACTAATTCTGGATGGGAGTTTCACTTCAGGGGAAACTTCAATGATGAAAAACTCTCAGAATATCTAGATCTTTGCAACATCCTTCAGTTAATCCAAATCTCTACTCAAGATGATGACAGGAGGTTTTGGTGTTGGAAGTCAAATAGGAAATTCTGTATTAAGTCTGTCATTAGGATTCTAAATCTCGGAGTTTGCAATGCTCTATGGGCAAAATTCATCTGGAAAAATGAATGGCCTACAAAGACTAAGATCTTCACATGGAAATTAATTCAAGACAAAGAGCAAACACTGGCTTGGGTCAAAAATTTGAAGGATAATATTCGAGATAGATGCCTCTTTTGTGGTTTGTCCAATGAAATGGTTGATCATTTGTTTTTCATTGTGGAATTATCTCCGCCATCTGGAAAATTCTCTGTGCTTGTCTTGGTTTCAATTGGGACATCCTGACTCTATCCTACTCTATGTAGTCAGAGGCGAGAGGCGAGCGAGGCGACCAAGGGTTCGCCTTAGCTTCAAATGCCTAGGCGATCGCCTACGCGTTTGAGGCGATGTGTTTCTCCCATACAACACCGTGAAGGAAGAAAATGACAATATGAGAAAACTAAATAAAATATCCAAGATAATCATATATAAGACCTTGAGAAATACTGATCATGACTAACATGTAATCATCAATTTGTATAAAGCACTCATATATGTAGTGCATGGTCTTATGAATCATCAAAAATAAGAAAACAATGTAGCTGCATGTAAGAAAAAATGGGGAAAAATATGGCAGCATGTAAGAGAAAAATGGTAGTGGACATTGTTAAAAGAGGCGTTCACTTTGGGATAATTAAGAGTAAGAAAAGTAGTATCACATAATTAAAAAAGAAACAAACATTTGACATAAACTTTATAGGCAAGTGCCTAGGTGAGTGAGGCGAACATGAGGCGAGGCGAGGCGCTCTTGGCTCGCCTCAACCTTTTTCATTGCCTAGGCGAGTGAGGCGATCGCCTTTGATAACATAGATCCTACTCTTGTCTTCAATTGGGAAAGTTCAACCATATGCAAGGAAGAGAGGGGTATCTGGATTATGTTTTTGGGGGCTGTCCTTTGGGATATCTGGAAAGAGAGGATTTCCAGATGTTTCGAGCAAGCCTACTGGTGAGGACACCAGAGCTACAGTCGGTTCCGCCCGGACCTCGTCTACCGCCGTCGGAGAGCTCTTCCGGCATCCTTGTGACTTGGAGACGAGCTAGGGCCTACGTGAGGATGGAGACACATTTATTGCTTTTATTAGGTTCATTTATGGACCATTATGTAATTTTTTTCATTTTCTAGGATTTTTAGGGGCATGGATCGTAATGGTAGAGGATGGGAAGCCCATGGGACAGGAGTTACAAATCTACTCTATTTATATGTATGTTTTTTTTTTTCAGAAGAGGAGATGATGAATTTTGGAAAAAAAAAAAAACCCTCATTGTGCGATCTTGGCCTCTGTGAGAGAGATCCTAACCCCCTTCTTTGGTGCGACGCCAAGGAACTCCTTGCTCCGGTGCGACGCCGGAGACGGGCCGCTGGTGCGACGCCAGTTGGCTTTCTTCTCCCCCCCCCGCTTTAACTGCGGGCTTCGTCGGAAGTCACCAATGCCGTCGTCGCTGGCCATCACCAACTGCCGGTGTCGCCGCCCACAGTCACCACCTGCTTCGCCACGCTCGCCAGCGTCCCGCCCGGTTGCTGCCATCGTGCCGCCACCCCTTTCCCTTCTCTCCCGGTTTTCCCTTGGTCAAGGAGCAGAAAGAAGGAGAAGACGAAGAAGAGGGGGAGGGGCGAAGTCGTCACCGGCGCCGCTACTGCCGGCCCCCGCCGCTTCGTTCTCCCCTGCCGCCATCGCCTTCTTGCCCCTTCCCCTTTCTTTCCTGTTAAAAGATAGAAAGGAAGGTGGGGAGGAAACGAAGGGCTCGTGCCCCGATTGCGCATCCCAAGGCCCACGTCAGTCACCTTGATTTGCGTGCCAGCTTTCTGGCGCATTGATTTCGCAGTAGCTAGCGTCCTGACCTGCCTCATTTTACATGTTACTTCTGCATGCATACCGAAGATCCCGATTACGCATCTCAAGGCCCGCGTCAGTCGCCTCGATTTGCGTGCCAGCATCCCGACGTGTCGATTTTGCAACACGCTTCCCGAGGTACCTTACCAGCAACTTACGCGCCGCCACTGACCCGTCGGCTGCTGTGTTTACCACCCCAGATCATTTTATTATGTTTATTGTAGCCTTTTACCTCCCTGCGAGGAGTGGGCCATTATGTTATTGTATTTGGAGGGTGGTACATAAGCACCGGGTGATCTTCTCCCACGCACCAGCGTGGAAGTACGTGCTAACCCTTTTCATACGATTTGCTTGTCACGTATTTGCTTTTATTTGCTGCCGAATCGTGAGATAAGACCTAGCCCGTGATTCATCATCACTGTCGGTTGCGAGTGCGTTATACTGATCCCAGGTTCTGACAGAGTTTTGAGTGTATTTAATTCCTAGACTTGTGGTAGTTCCTCAACTACCAAACGGTCCCACGCTTCCTCATCGCAAGAGGGACGGCTACTCAGCTACTTCTATTTGCTGGCGTGGTTATCTAACTAAACAATTGTGCGACTAAACTGCATCTATCTAATTGTTTAATGCTTGTTACTGATTCCTACCACCGCTAGTAAGTCTGTTAATTGTCCCACATCAAAATTTGGTATCAGAGCAAACTTCAATCCTTACTACGCCACCATTCCATCCCTACTTCACCACCGCTGTCCCGCTACAACAGCTACCCACCGCTACCTCCACCACACCCTTCTTCTTCTTTCTTCGTCCCATAACTTCTTTTTTTTCATCGGAACAAAAAAGAAGAAGAAAAAAACTGGTTATTGTTTACGGTGAACAGTAACTGTGATTACTGTTCACAGCACCGTAAACAATACCGCCGTACTGTTCACGCGAATAGTACCGCCCTCTCCTTCTTCCTTCTCTCTCCCGGTCTTTACTTTGCAACTCCAAAAAAGCCAAAAAGAAAAAAAGAATAAAATAAGAGGGAGAGAGGAATCACCTTTCGCTAGTAGCCCCAACGGCCGACACCGCCACCAGTAACTCCACTGTCTACATCCATGCCACCAACATCCTATCCCTCCGCTGTGAGGAGCTAGAGAGAGTGGTTTTGAGAAATCTTTGACAGAGAGAAGCCCAGAGATTGGGTGGGTGAGATGCCCCGAGTGAGATGCTCGGTACTTCTCTCGTATTTTCTTGCACTCTCTTTTCTGTCCCGCACCATCACCACTCTATTCTTCTAGTTCACTGTTCTCTAAACAGTCAGTGAAGACTGTCTACCTGGTGTTTGATGAAATGCCGCAGCGAGCCGGCGTTGCCTGCGCGCCCTGCGTGCTGGCCTATATGCTGTCAAGCGCACCCTGCAATCCCGTACACTGCCCAACTTGCCACTCAGTGTGCCACTGTGCTTGTGCACTGTCGCAATTGCAGCACTTGTACGTCACCTCCGACAGCATTTCAAACTCGAGGGCGAGTTTTCTCCCATCGGAGGAGAATTGATGGGAATAAGTTCATGGTCACAGCCGTTTAGAGCTGCAGCAGACCCGAGGGAGGACCACCATTTTCTCCTATCCGTTCATCTTCCTCGGTGAGCGATGCAAAAGATTGAAACTGAAGCGCAATAAAGAATGTGGTCTTCAAAGTCATTAATAGGTGTCTTCTATTATTCCAAGAGTTTTAGATAAAAAATGTGGGTCATTAGGTGAATGTCATTACGTATTCTTATGAAGTCTTAATTAGGTGTCTCTACGTATTACTAGAGATGTCTTTATTAGGTGACCTTTGGTCTATCTCTTGTTTTCTATTTAAAGGGACATGTACTTCACATTTGAACAATGAAGAATAGAAGAAGTTATCTAATTTTTGGAATTCTAGCCTTGTTCTTGTAAGATCCCTGAGATGGGAAGGGTGAGAAGCCCCGAGTGAGATGCGCACTCGTCTTGGTCGGGTTGGATTTTGAGGGCCTACGTGAAAGGAGAGCCCTGCGATGGGGTAAGGTAAGACGCCTTGGGTGAGATGCCCGTTACGATCGCGTATGTTCTTTCAAATTTTGACTCGTCCCGCATCACCTACTCCCCACCTTTCAACATCATTAATCGTTCCATCCACCTGATCAAGAATTGGAGAATCTGTCACCACAAGCACTTGGGTTCACAGTCTTTCATCTTGTCATCCTGGTACAAATGTTCGGACTTTCTTTTGTACTGAGTTTCTGGGTTCTGTGTGCTCTTTGCTCCCTTGTTTATCTGGTTTCTGTTGTTTTGACTGCACCTTTTCTTTGGCTACTCTCTCTATAGCCTGCCAGCATTTTCTCCTCCGCTCTTCTTCTTCTACTCTTTTTTTTCCTTCCTTTATTTATAACCACAGCCTCTGTGTCATCTTCCAAAAAGAGAATTGCCTGCATAGGGTAAATAGTCCTTTGCCATGCACGTGGTGCCATAGCAGTCTTCTTTTCCAGATGAAAATAAAACAAAAAAAATTGCTAACTGTGAAAAAAGAGAACACAAACTATCATGCCATAATTTATGTATGAAAATGTGGTATCAAGTGAATATACCTTCAAATATGCCAGTTCGCATGATTCTTTTGTCTCAAACTCTGCAATGAGCCAAACACCTGATAAGTCCTATAGCAAAATTGTGTCACAGAGTAACATAAAAAGAAGCAATGCTGCATCCACCATTAGAAGCATCTTTCATTATCAAATTGCAAAATTTACACCGTGTGACAATTCCATTTAGAAAGCTACTCAGAATCATAAATCAACATCCTTACAAAGGTGAATTGTAGCACATAGAGGAAGCACGGCAGATTCTTGCCATGGGGGAGTAATTATCAAAGCCAATCACTGTTGTTATCCTGAAAAAACTATATACTATTGGTGCTTGAAAATTTTGTCCTAAATGAACAATGCCAAATATTTTCATATCATTGTTGAATCACCTTGGACATTAACTGTCCCCACATCGTCAATGATGTGCATTGACTGCATGGAAGCACTTATCTATAACTAAAGCCAAGTCGATGTTAAATAAGGCATAACTAATTCCTATGTCCCACTTTCAACAAATTAATTAGACATCATAGGACTCTGATAGATGATTAGAATTAATTATTGGGAGACACAAGGACAAGGCATCATCAAGCAAGGAGGAAGAAATATTTCCAAAGCATGATCATTTGAAAGATGATGGTACAATTCATAAATGTAGTGCAGTTCATATAAAGACCAAAGGAAAGGAAGCCACACAAATTAAGATAAAGATGATTAGTTGTCCAGAAGGTGGCCCGCAATCTCTACTGTTTCAGAGTGGCAAAAAATTTATGCCAGTTCTCTTTCTGGGCAAGAAATTTCGAGGTGGTCAGCTTCAAACAGCTAGACAAATTTGTTGTGTCTTCGAGGTTCTGCAATCTCAGGGATAATTTTGTGTGGGACTTCACCAGCATTTACGGCCCCTAGAGTAGGGACGAGAAAAAGACTCCTTGGGATGCACTTCTGGCTTTTCAACGTCAGCCTGGTAGGTCATAGTGCCTTGCGGGGGATGTTAATGCGATGGCTTCAATGGAAGAGAGAAGTGGCCTCTCCTTGGTCACAGGAGAGATGGGAGGATTTTAGAGCTTGCATTTAAGAAGCAGCCCTGATAGATGTGCCTATCTCTAATGCATTCTTCACTTGGCCCAGTATTAGGGAGGATCCATCTGTCTATCTCGGCTAGATAGGTTCTTGATTTTTGTGGATCAGAAAGTTCATTTCTCTAACCTACAGGCTGAATGCATGGCTCGGACGATGTCAGATCATAAAGCCCATTCTTCTTAGACTGTGCGGCAGTTTTCATAGGAGGCAGAGTTTTAGATTTGAGAGATATTGGCCTTTGGCCATGGGAGGAAGGTTTTGAGGATCTGGTCAAGGAAGTGTACAATGAACCTCAGTAAGGATCTAATGCCATGGCTATACTCACTTGCAAATTGACGACCTTGACTAGAGCTGTCTAGATGGGGTGCTGGAAGGACCCTGCATGGTACTATGGTACTATGACCAAGGAAATAAAGCTGGAAGAACTGAATGCCCTAGATGCGTTAGAGGAAATAGGCCTCATGGGTGTGATGATTAGAAGCTTAGGGAGACCCTTAGGAATGGTTCATTATAATCCTTCTTAAAGAGGAGATCTTTTAGAAGCAGAGGACTAGAGAAAGATGGATTAAATACGGGGAGTGGGCTATAACATATTCTCAAAGGATTGCTTCAGGTAAAAAGAAGGAACCACACCAAATGCCTCAAGGAAGTGACCAAGTTTCCACTAGCTCGCATTAGCTTAGGCAACGTGTGTAGGATTTCTATGCCAAGCTATGTTCTGAGGATTCAGTCGGACGACCTTCTCTTGCACTTGACATCCTCCCCTCTCTCCCCCCAGAAGAGAGGGATTTCATCTCGTCCCCCTTCTCGAAGGAAAAGATCGAAAGGGCGGTCTTTGCTTTAGCTGGTGACAAAGCCTTGGACCGGATGGCTTTCCTCCACTATTCTTCCAGTGATACTAGAGCATTGTCAAGCATGACATTTTTGAGGCTTTATTGGACTTTCAAGAAGGCAAGGCTCATCTTCGGGGGTTTAACAAGACTTCCTTGCTATTGATTCCTAAGGAGGGTGCAGACTGCTTGAGAGACTTTAGACCGACTAGTCTTTAAATGGGGTGTACACGATAATTACCAAGACTTTGGCTTCCGGATTGGAGAATATTACAGCTCTTACTAGAGGGCATTCATTAACGGATGGTGCATCCAAGATAATTTCCTTGTCGCACATGAGTGCCTCTGTTGTATGAAGCTAAATCACAGGAAGGGGATAGTGCTTAAGCTAGACTTCGTGAAAGCTTACAATAGAATCAGCTGGGATTGTCTATCCCAAGTCATACATAGGATGGGTTTCGGTCATGAATGGATCTCCTTAGTAAGCAGTTGTGTGTCTTCAACCACCTTTGTGATGCTTGTCGATGGGCAACCAATCCCCTTTTTCCATAATGGTAGGGCCTCAGCCAGGGGGATCCTCTATCACCCCTTTTCTTCATCTTGGTTGCACACTTGTTGAGTAGATTTTACCGTATAGTAGCATCAACAAATATTATTTAAGGCTTCCAAATATCCCCTCAAGGGCTCTATATTTCTAACTTACAATATGCTAATGATACTATTCTCTTTCTCTCAAGGGAAGAGGAATAATTGTTTGTGGCCAGAATCTTGTTAGAGCTCCCGGAGGATGTGCTAGGCTCGAAGATTGATTTTCAGAAGAGCCAACTTATTGGTCTCAATATAGGAGACACAGAGCTTAGCAGAGCCAATCTAATTTAGGTTGCCTTAAAGGCTCTCATCTACCATTTGGGGTTACCTCTATTGCCGAGATCAGTCAAGTGCAAAGATTGGAATAAAGTGGTCCAAAGATTTGAAAATATGTTGGTAGGATGGGAAGGGAGGCTTCTTTCTTATGGCGAGAAGCTGACCTTTGCAAAACTGTACTAGATATCCTTCCCATTTACTTCTTGTCCATTTTCAGGATTCCAAAGACAGTGGAAGGGAAGATGATTTCCATCCAAGCTAGATCCTTTTGGCATTATAGAGGGGAACCTAAAAAGGGTGGTTTTCATGTCAACTTGGGTAGAATGTGCAGAAGTAAGAAAAATGAAGGTTTGAGGTTGAAGAACATTAGCAGCTTTAATTTAGTCCTTACTTAATGGTTGTGGAAGTTGGTGATCTCTAATCCAAGCTTATAGTGGGAAGTCATTGCCCAAGTGTTATTTGCACGCTAGAATATAGGATGTTATTCTTCCAACCTCTTATAATGTTTCTTACATATGGATGAATATCCTCTAATGCTCCAATGTTCTTCTTGTTGGCTCCTAGATCATAGTGGGAAATGGAAGGAACAATCTTTCTTGGTTGGATACTTGGTGCACTCGTCCTCTTCAGCAAATCTTCCTTAGGCTTTGTGCTATTGCTCTTGAACCTTTAGCGATAGTCAGCTCCTGGACCTTGATGTACCTCACTCCTACTAGATGCCCTCTTTTGGTAAGAATCTGAGAGAGAAAGAGCTGAACGACCTGGTGCAGTTGCTAGATTTATTGCAGTCATGTCAGCTGGATCCACTTTCCTTAGACCATTGACCCTGGAGATGGGATGCTAAGGGCCTCTTCTCAGTTAGGTCTGCATACTCTGTAGTAGCGGACGAGGGTAGCCAATTCCCCTTCTTCTCCGCGATCTGAAAGGTCAAAAGCCCGCTTAAAGTGCAAATTCAATTATGGGGGATCCATTGATAGGCTGTTGACTTATGATAGGCTGGCCCACTTCTTACCACACATGATTTCCCTTGTGCCACTCTGTGGCTTGGAGAAGGAGACCAGGGATCACTTGTTCATGACATGTTCCTTCCTTGATGAGATGTAGCACGTGCTGAGTCAGAAACTTCAGATTGGCTTTATCCCCTATGCCTCTGTGGACACCTCGTTCTTTCTTGGGCTATTCATTGGCCATTGAAAGGAGACTGCGTCATCTGGTGGTTGATCCTTCATTTCATTAGTCTTGAGTTGACATTTCCAACCCTAAAAAATGTCCTTGAATTCCCCTCTGTCAAAGCATGCACACCACCGGCATGCAAAAAGGCCCACCAAGCTTTTTGATCAGCCACTAGATGGCAATCTCCATCCTACCTCAGGAGAAGATCTTGAATGGATGTCTAATAAAATGCAAAGATGTGAGCCAATGGGCATATTTACTTCTGAACATATACCGCTGGAGAAAAAGTATGCCACATCTATTTCATTTCATTGCTGCAGTCTACACCTTACTGCATATGTTCCCTTTCATTGCTGCAATATACGCCTTACTGCATCTGTTCCCTTTCATTACTGCAGTCAACACAATGCTGCATCTGTTCCCTTCAATTACTGCAGTCGACAAAATGCTGCGTCTGTTCCCTTTTGCTACTGCAGTCTACAACACTCTTGGTTCATGAAAGGGATGAATGCTAACAGGCTAACACAGGAAACTGAGCTGAACACTGTCATTGTCAACTTCACATTCATGCATTAGAGCTGCATAGGCTGCCATATCACCCATGCAGAACTAGATTTGATGCCTTCCTCGGCCACAAATACATTGGCAGCACCTACACGGAAAATTCCCAAAACTATCGACTACCAAGGCCACCATTAGACAGCCCCGACAACAAGAACGGCAGATAATAGGGCCATCATGTGCCTCCATTGCAAGATTTCCTACTCTGGCTTGTTGCGTTAAAGGCAGGCACCACACATTAAATAGCCTACAACATGTGCTCTCTCTATATTATTGCAGATGTAGCATGAAAAGGCAGATCCCCACGTCATGCATCTTTGAAGTACCCACCATCCATTCCTCATCAGCATGGAAATGACCACTCATATGATTACCAACACTCTTAGCACTCACTCTCACATCTACATAACATTGGCCACGATGGATGATACAATGGCCTGCAACACGGTCGGCCACATCAGTGGATTGGCATGACTTGGATTATCTGAGATCCGAGTCGTATCAGTCTGACTTGGTACAACTTAGTGTGACTCGTTCAAGCCAGGCCAGTTCAAGCCAATTTCAATCAAAATTAGACTCTTTTTTTTTAATCCTTCAATTTAATAAATAAGTATCGAATAAATGGCTTTGTAATGCGAGTGTTTTAGTAATGACCACTTTAAATCAAATTTGGGATATTTCTACCTATTAGAGATTATGTAGGTATAATAATTTACCCAAAAAAGATCATCGTACATGTAAATGAGATGAACTTAACATCATACAAAGTCAAATTTGACACAAAGGCAAATGTGATATGAAGTCAACACAAACATCTCTTTAATTTTACGAATGATTGCAAGTCGGTTACGACTTGGCACGAGTTTGTTACAAATTGTGATGAGTCGGCTAGAGTTTGTTACAGGTTGTGAGTGACTCAGCGAGTCAACTCACATCTAGGACTTGTAAACCTAAAAAACAGATACAACTCGTATGAGTCATACCGAGCATGGTTTGCCGACTTAGTGCGACTCAATGCAACTCGTATGAGTTGTGTCAGTTTCTGGGGTTTGAATTTGACTAAGTCCAAGAATCAGTTGTGCTATGTTGGGGCGTCATGCCTGGACGGGGCAAAGCGGTCTCATTGGGAACCTCCAATACTGGCGGTAGCCTCTGAGGCTAATTGTGTCCCCTTCGGGAGTGGCCCATGGGGGAGTCCCTTACTAGAGATCCTACCTAGACAGCCAAGGAGACAGATGGGCCGTGAAAGCTACTTCGTTGTCTCCTCAAGGTCACACAATGTGCTATTGCAAGCACCCCTTCCTCTGTGTATGATGTGGTGAGGAAGGACATGTCATACTTTGTTGCCCTATGAGAACTACGAGACGGGTTTGGAAGACCTATTCGGAGGTTGTTGCCTCCACATCGCTTAAGCCCCATAAACAACCTGTAGTGACAATTGTCCCCTCTCCGCCGAAAGGCCTTCTTGATCCTAGGCTTCAATGGCTCCGATGTTGTGTCCACGTCTCCACAGTGGTGGGTAGACTGGGGGTTGCCCTTGTTAAGGAAGCTTTGGACAAGAGGGAGGAATGGGGAAAGCAGGGAGGTGCGATGCTTGGAACCTCTGTTTGTCCTAGCGATCTTGCGTTGGAGGAGGAGGCAGCGAGGCTAGTGGCCTTGGGTCCCATAGCAGAGGAGACGTGGGTGGTCTTGTGCCAACCTTAGGAGATTCATAAGGGCCTTCCCAGATCCTTAGTGCGTCAAAATCCCCGTTCGGCTTCTAGGAGTCCTACTCCCTCTATGCAATAGTTGGGGCATCGATCAACTAGTCAGGGAGTTTAGGAAACTAATCGTGGAAACTCTGCGGCTTGGAGGGGCAGTAGTCGACGAGGTGATTCGAGTGCCATCGAGGGCGCTGTGTCGAAAGCGGTGGAGCTCCATGTCCGCGATGATGTCTTACCTATGAGGATTTTGCTGCGGGATGAGATCGGTGATGGGCTAGGGTTTCATCCAAGGGAGTCGAAGGTTGAAGATGGTATGGATCGGGGTCTAACCAAATCGCCTACCCCCAACACCACTCCGATCCACCGGCTCCCTAAATTGGTCCTGCCCCGAGTCGACCCGGTCAGCCCTGTGCATGTGTGTTGTTGACTCGACATATCGGGACCTCCAGGTTGATACCTTTGGTAAGCACATGCCTAAAGTCAGGCCTAATCCCCTCCTCAATTCCTTCCCGATTACCATCACCATCCCTCCTAGAGCTCTGTGTGCACTTCAATCTCCCCATCAGCTGGTCGGTGCTCCCGTTTGCAACTCGAAGCCGATAGACTTGCATCAATCCTCCAACTGTGTGATTCTAGCACCCCAGGTGCCTTCACAAGCCTTGTCCATGGTTGTTGTGGGACCACTTATTCTGGTGAGGATCTCTGCATTTACGAATGTTGAGCCTGAGGAGATCAGGCAACCATGACTCCAATGGAAGTGGCGTAATGGCAGCCCAAGGGAGGGGCTTACGGAGGGAGGGATGTCTGATGTCTACTTGGTGGCTGAAGACCATTTGGGTGTAGGTAGCAAGGCAGGGAGGTCCCCTTCTATGATTAAAGAGACTCCTTTATCCCCCTTGTTAGAGAATGAAGGCTTATAGGAGGAGGGTGGTAGGGGTGATGTCCTGATTAGCCATTGGGTGGAGAATGCCTAGGGCTTAATAAGGAGGAAGTTAAGGAGCTCCTAAGCAGGGCGGAGCCTTTCACTGCGGACAAGGCGAGGGAGGTGGAGGAGAAAGTAGGGACTTTTAAGGGAGTGGAGACAGACACCAAGGTGGCATTTCATAAAATCGGTGGCAATTGTCCTTGGCTAGGGATGCTAAGGGGGTAAATCATGGTTGAAAAAGGAAATAGAAGGGGGAGAGAGGAGGAAGAGGATGTGGAGAAGGGGGGAGGTGAGGTGGCTGAGGTTCACTAGACCAATAAGAATTGTAATGTGAAATGTCAAGGGTATTGCGGGGGAGAGTAGTGTTGAAGGAATTTATCAGGAGAATATCTTGTATATTCAAGAGACGAAAGTGCAAGAAAGAGGAGAGGAAATCATTAGAGAGATGGGGGAGAGTAGACTCTCCATTGAAGTTGTACTACCAGCCAACAATAGAGCGGGTGGTATCATGGTCCTTTGGAACCATTATGTTGTTGAGGAAGTGGGCATGCTTGTGGGAAATCATTGGTTCTCTGCCACTTTCCGATGTGTAAAAGATGGGTTTCAATGGGATTTCACTGGGGTATATGGCCTACAAAGGAGAGTGTACAAGAAGATGGTTTAGGATGACCTATTGGCTTTTCATTGTATGATAGGGAGACCTTGGTACATAGCAGGTGATTTTAATGTTGCATCTCATGTGGGGGAGAAATCTAATACTACGGAGGTAATTGGAGTTATGGAAGACTTTCAAGATTTTATTGCGGATGCTGCCTTGATTGATATTCCGACTCCTAATGCCACCTTTACATGGTCCAACGTTAAGGCCAACCCTTGTCCACGCTTGACAAATTCTTAGTCTCCGTAGATTGAGCATCATTTTCCTCATTTATAGGCCTTTTATTTGCAGAGACCAATGTTAGATCATAAGCCTATTCTGCTCAAAACATCTTCCAAATTATATGGTAAGCACAAATTCAGGATGGAAAAGTATTAGCTGAAGGAAGACGGTTTTATGGAAGAGGTAAGGAGGGTATGGAATAAGCCTATAGAGGTGTCTTGTGCTATGGCTGAATTCATTATCAGATTGAAGTCTCTAGCTTCAGCCCTTTCCTTGTGGGGAGCCTCCCGGTCTCTCCCCGACAAGGAGAGTAAGAACCAGATGCTTGATCAAATAGCAAGCCTGAATGCTTTGGAGGAGGCTGTGATGAGGAAGAGAAACTTTAAGAGATAAGTTGAAGATGGATACCAAGGTATCTTCTTGAAGGAGGAGATCTATTAGAAGTAGAGGTCGAGAGATAAATGGTTGAAGGAAGGAGAAATAGGAACACTGCATATTTCCAGCATCTAGCTTCAAGTCATAGAAGAATTAATCGGATCACTTCCCTCATAGATGGAGATGCTACTTTTACTGGTTAAAATGCTCTTTGTAAACATATTTGGCCATTCTATTCAGCCTTGTTTATAGAGGACACTTGGAGGCCTGCTTTCCAGGATGATCTACTCCCACAATTGTTTAAGAGAGAAGAGAGTTGTTAGTTGAATTCTCTTTAGAAGAGGTTAGATGATAGTTTTCTCTTTGGCAGGGGATAAAGCTCCTGGTCGAGATGGGTTGCCTCTATTTTCTTTATCAGCACAGTTATGAGGTGGTGAAGGATTTGCTTCTGAAGGCTGTATTGGAATTTCAGGATGTGAAATGTCATATAAAAGGCATTAACAAGACTCTTGGTAATCATTGCTAACAACCTTTCTAACTCTCGGCCTATTAGTTTACTTAATGGGGTCCATAAAATCATCGAAAAGATGTTAGCAACTACTTTATAGAAAGTGGTGCATAGAGTTGTCAATGAGAGTCAGGATGGCTTCATCAGAGGCAGACATATCCATGAAAAATTTCTAGTGGCTCATGAATGTATCCATGAGATGAAACAACAGAGACAATAGGAGTTGGCCCTTAAGTTGGATTTTCAGAAGGCTTATGATAGGGTTAATTGGGAATGTACCTTTCAGGTGCTTCAGAAGATGGGCTTTGGCAGTAGATGGATAAGATGGATCAAGGAGTGTATTTCTTTAGCCTCTTTCGTAGTCCTTATCAATAGATGCCCTACACCCTACTTCCTTAGTGCAAGGGGGATCCATCAAAGGGACCCCATGTCACCGCTACTGTTTGTTTTGGCAGCCAATATCTTGTGTAGGATGCAAGGAATTCTGGGTCGGATCGGGTCCTCGAATCGAGACCCGCCGATCCTGATCCGAATTGGGATCGGATCGGCTGGAATCGGCCGGATCGGGACTTGCCGATCCTGATCTGAATTGGGATCGGCCGATTCTGCATTCCATGGTAGGATGTGGGAGAGGGTTGTATTGGCTGGTTATATCAGAGGCTTCTGCATTAAAGATATGGACAAATAAATCTCCCATTTGCAGTATGACGATGACACTATCATCTTCCTTACTTTTGACATTGAGCAACTGTTCGTAGCAAGATTGATGCTAGAGCTACTGGATGAGGTCACTAAGTTTGAGGGTTAACTTCCACAAAAGCAAAGTGATTGGGGTCAACATAGCAGAGTATGATCTCCTGAGGGCAGCTAGGTTATTCAAAAATTTGAGACCAAATTGGCAGGATGGAAAGGCATAGTGTTATCTTATGGGGGAAGGCAAGTGCTATGTTAGTCAGTACTCGATAGTCTCCCCATTTACTTATTGTACATGTTTAGGATTCCGAAATCGATAAGAAACTTGAAGCCACTCGGTGTCGCTTCTTTTGGAAAGGTAGTGGGGATAACCCGAGGAAAGAGGCTTTAATATTTCATGGGGTAGAATATGTAGGAGTAAGAAGAATGAAGGTTTAGATATCATGGACATCATGAGGTTCAATCTAGCTCTTCTCTCTAAATGGTTGTGTAAACTAGGAACTGCAAAGTCGAGATTATGTTGGGAGGTTATTCGACATAAGTGCTACCTTCGGGGAAGAGTTTGGGATCTCATCCCAAGCTCTCTATACAGATTATCCCATGTGTGGAAGGGTATTCTGGAGGTGG
The DNA here is from genome assembly GCA_030544215.1 of Zantedeschia hybrid cultivar. NCBI lineage: Eukaryota > Viridiplantae > Streptophyta > Magnoliopsida > Alismatales > Araceae > Zantedeschia > Zantedeschia hybrid cultivar. The sequence goes on from JARZZO010000012.1 coordinate 56,126,483, forward strand.
TTAATATCATTAAGGCAGGCACCTGCATTTCCATAGGAAATGGAGAGTCCACTCTTTTCTGGCTTGACAGATGGTGCGGCCCAACCCCTCCTTGTTTCCCATTGGCTCCAATTTGTTATCTTCGGTTGCCTAGAGTTATGATAGCTCTTTATTAGGAGAAGGGGTTCGTTGGTGTCCTTTCAGAAGGGAGATGACGGATGATGAGATTCAGAAGTTAGGTAGCACATTGACTCTTCTTCATGATTGCTACATTGCCACTTCAGTTAGAGACTCTTGGTGATGGGGGTAGGAGCAGTCCGGGTCATTTACCGTGAAGTCTACCTACAGGGAGATCATTGACAGGGGCCTTCGGTTCCCTTTCTCATGTTTGGTCCCCTAAGAGCCCCTTGAAGGTCAAAGTTCTCCTTTTCCATTGGAAGATTGCCCACTTGTGACAGACTTGCCTGCTATATATATGGTTTCCCTAATTTGTGCTGCCTATGTGGAATGGAGGAAGAGAGTTCGGACCATGTTTTTATAGGGTGTGATTTTGCGCAGCATGTGTGACGACATTTTTCGCACAAGATGCAGCGCCTAACAAAAAGTTTGAATGATGTGGCTACTGTTTAATCATTACTTATCTCTTGGGCTTCTCAAGCGGTGCCAAAAGCTGATGCCAACGTATGGTGGCTGATCCTTCACACCGCTTTCTGGGCATTTTGGGGAGAGTGGAATAGAAGGATCTTTCACCAAGAAGCCTCTACATCGGAGAATATTTGCTCATTTGTCAGTCAGTCTGTAAGGAAGTGAGTATTGGCTTGTTGTAACAAGGATGTGAATAACTCATCCTTTTTTGTTCTTTTGGGGGGACTCTTAGACTTTTGCACCATTTCGGTGCCCTTTTGTATAGGGGGTTCTTTTTGGGCCTTTGGCCACTTATGTTGTACACTCGCACCTTTTTCAATTGTGTACATCATGTGGTACCATCCACATTTCAGAACAATGAGTTGGACCAAGTCTATATGAGTCAAACTCAGTTTGGAGAAACTAAGTCGTACCGATCCAATGATATGAGCAAACATGGTACCTAGTCACACTAAGTCAGCGTCATGGCCAACCATAATAATTACCAGCAGCAACAGCAATGGCCATTGGTGCCAGCTGCTGCCGACTGCCCCTGCAGTCACAGCAGATCATCTAGATTCTTTTTTTATTTTTTGGGGATTAAGATTAATAACAGTATTCGTCAACTGTAGTGATGTATGAGATTAGTTGCATTTAATCCAAAGCCACATCCATCATTCTCAGGTTGTCTGGGGTCAGTGGTGAACCATCAGAGATTTGAGAAGGTCAATGATCAGCTATGCTTTTATATATCCCATGGATGGAAAATCCCCAAAGAATGAATGGAAAGCTTTACTTGATTTGAAAATGCACCTCTTCTGAAGCCAATTTTCAAATAGCCACTTGTCAAAGAAATCATAGGAATGACTTTCCTATTGTAGAAGATAGCGAGTTAGACGGTCCTTTTGGTCCTCATAATTTTTTCTTTATTGTATTAGTTTATTGTGTATTGTGTCTCATATTGGGCTTGTTATTTTTGTCTTATTCCCTAAGTTTTAGAGATTTTGACCTAATAAAACTAGTGGGAATAGGGCCTGCCGTGACTCTCTTTTTAGAAACTGCGGTTCCTTCCTTGGGGGACTTCTCTTCCTCCAATGCTTCTACAATGCTCTTCCTCGGTTATCTGTTTTTTATCACCTATCAATCAACTAAACCTGGAATTAACACACATGGAAGGAAAAGCACCCACCGATAAAAGCATAGCATAAGCTGTCTCCAGTCTTCCAGTCTCGAATAACCTCAGCTCTGAAAATAGAAAATTATAGTGTCAATAAAAGCGTGAGAAGACAAGAAAGCCGGATGACAAGTGTAACGTTATCAGAGCAGGGAAACAAGTGTCCCTGGAACATGATTGCACTCACGATATGACATTTCCAAAACGTGAAAAGATTGTATGCAGATCTTCATCCTGCATATGTATACGAAGAATGGGGTCATTCATATGGTTTTAGTATGTCATATTGATCAAAATAAACAAACAGAAATATGGGAACTTTAGGTGACAGTTTTTCTTTTCTAGAGTAACAAGAATGCCATTGCATGTAACATATGCATAGGTGAATGATATGCATATGAACTCTATAAAACCAGAAAGGAATACCTACTTTAATGAATTAAAAAAAAATGCCTTACGCTATTCTAAAGCAAAAAGTAAACAAAGCTTGAGCAAGTCAATGAGGATAACTTACTTGTGTTACTGGATTAAGTTTACAGACAAACAAAACATTCTCTGGTGGTTTTATATCAGCATCAGGGATATCACCAATCTATATTCACAAAAAGACATCAACATCAGTACAATACCATAAATAAGTAGCACTTAATTCAGATAATTAGAGCAAATGGAGAAAGATCGTTTGAAGCTTACACTCTCAAGAATAGCAGCATTAGTGTGTGCTTCTCTAGCACGAACTGCTTCCTCGAGTTCTCCTGGTCCTAACGTTTCATCCATAGGCACCCAATCATCTTCTAGTCGTGGCTCTGCTGTCTAGTATTTTTTTTAAATGTTCGAAATAGGAAGTAAATAAAGATGTATTTCTATTATAAGACACAACACTAATAAATAGAATACATCAAGATACAGTGTTCAACAGTTACACAACCAGGCAATTGCCAACTACACAAAACCGGTTTACAATATTCACAGTTGATCTTAAAAGTGCCCAAAAAAGGGTGCATAACTCAATAAGAACAATAAACAAACAAGTAATGGGCATAAATGCAACCACCATATAAAGGACAAGCTCAGATGAAAGTGCAAGGTCCACTGGGGGTTATTATTGTGCACAGGTACAGTGGTGGCAGGTGACCAACAACTTCAATAATAGTGGTCTGCAGAGGAAACTTTCAGATAATTTGGAATTTGAACATTTGAGAGACGTAGCAAGGAAATGAAAGCTTTACCATGGAATATCAGGGAAACATCCTGATATATATACAAGTGTACTAGATGATTTCCAATATAAGTGGGAATAGACCTCCATAATACTAATGAGAGCAGGAAGCATATATGCTAATCCAAGTGGAACTAGCATCCACATTCCTAATCTAAGTAGGACTCAGTAATCCTAATCTTTGTAGGATAGGACTCTATCAACCCTAATCTATATAGGACTATAATATATAATGCCTCTGTATCCAGCAAGGTGAACCAGAAAAATTTGAGGAACTACAGCAAGCTTGAAAGATACATTTGCCATGGAGATGACTTTTTTTGGAAAGTGGTTAGTACCACACGTATTATAAACAAGAGAGATGAGTTACAAAAGAGATGAGGTGCAAAAGAGGAAGATACAGAAACAAAAATCTTCCTATACAAAATCACCAAGCAGGTGAAAAACCAATCAGCTATCTCCAAGTAGGAAAAAATAAGTAGTTGTTAGATTGGTTGGTGCTGCACACAAGACTAGCCCACACCCTAACTCTGGACACAATAAAGAGAAATACATGCTCAGGAGCACTTGCTCCCTCCTAAACACCCAATTGTTGCGTTCCATCCCAAGAGCCCAGATGGTCGCATGAAGGATTAGCCACCAAACAATGTGGTCCCCTTTTGGTCCAGGGTCTCTCCCACAAACTGAGAAGATGATCCACAAAGTGTCCGGAGTGAGCACCAGACCGTGCCTTCTGACCCAGCAAGCTCCAAACCTCAACAGAAAATGAGCAAGCCGTGAATAAGTGATCCCTCGACTCCTCCGCACACTCACAAAGAGCACATAGCCGCAGAATGTCGGGCATGAAATGTGCAAGTGTAATAACCCACTAAATTACATAAGAACATATGTATAATTACAGAAAAAATTAAGAGTATTTATATAATTACATAAAGTAAAATATGACAATTAAAGAGAATCCTTATATTTCTGGCAATGTAAAAACAAGGAAAGTTTATTTAATATTTTAGTGAATTTATGGTGCAATTAAGTTATTAATAAATTGTACTGAATATACATGATTTTGGCAAAGGGCATATTTGCAAACACTTAAAAGTATAAATAGAATTATCAAAAATATAAGGATAAAGTATAATAAGTAAAAGATTATTGGTACAGGATAAGGATATGGATAAACACTATTGGTAAAAAGTAAGGATACTGATTGAAGTTAATGGTCGAGGATAAGAACACTAGTAAAGGCTGTTGGAATATTTTAGTTATATGGCATATGTGATATAACTTAACATATGGATAGGATTAAGAGGAACAACTTAAGCTACGTAAAAGAATGGGTATAACTTAAAATATGGATAGGATGAAGGAGAATCACCTTAAGCCTAAATGAAGCTGAGGGCTCATCTTACCTAGCTCCTATAAATATCACCCATCCCCTCCCATTCTTCCAAAAAAGAGGGAGAGAGAACAGAGCGGTGTAGGAGCTAGAGACAGAAGGGTAAAGAGGGAGGTCTGCTAGAGAGAGGAAAAGAGAAGGGCAGTGAGAGAGATGATAAGAGTGAGATAGAGAGGGAGTTTGATAGTGGGGTAGAAGAAAGAATCGAAGAAGGAAGTGAGTAGGATAACAAGAGAGAGTCTGGAGAAAGAATCTGTTAGAGAGAGAAAGAGGTCTGCACAATGAGAGAAAGGTGGAAACATTAAGATAGAGTGAGATTGTGAGGGTGAGAAAGAAAGAGAAATAGGAAGTTAGTGTGAGAAGAATAAGAAGTGGTGAGAGCTTATGGAAGTTTTAGAGAGAGAAAGATATGAGATGAGATAAGGAGCTACAACAAAGTAGAGTTCTCTTCAATGGAAAACGGTGGCTTTCGTTCATCTTCGGCAAGCGCGAGGATTCTTTTATGTCTTGGACTCGTCGGTTTAAAGATAGGGTGATACCTCTACTTGTGATTTTCCTTATTTTGGAGAATTTAAAGGGTAGAAATGCATGCAAATTAAGGGGAGGTTCTGCTCGTTTAATTTCTATTTTGGGACTTATAAAAGAACACGAACTCAATACTTTACATGCTTCTCTTCAGCACGTTTCTCGAAGATTCAAATGTTGTTTTGTAGAAAGTATGCCGATATTCATGGTATAATGATTGTGAGGAGTTGTTGTGAACTCCATATAAACTCCATACGATTTGTCCTCCTCCAACTCGGAGAATGGTAGCACGAATGAACTTGATTCTCGATGTCTAAGATAAATGACCAACTAAAAAAGCAAGTGAAACCTTCTTTCTTTAGAAATGAAAAGAACTAATGGACCAAGTCCATTTAAGCTCATGTGAGCCATGAAAGAATAAAAGACTTGAACTCTCAAACTCTTTTGACTATTCACGAAGTATGTTATTATTATTCTAACATTACTGTTATGACATGAAACATGAAAGAATTCCTAAGAATGAGGTGAAAGAGTATTTATGACGAAAAGACCCCAAGAGAGGGGTAAAAGAATTCGGAGGCACACTCTAGTGGTTCTCCTATGAAGAAACTGTTAAGAACTTGTGAAAGAACTCATGGAATGAGTTAAAAGGTAAGAAAGCCTTCCATGATGATAATGAGTCTTAATGATGAACGATGATTCCTACGACAATTTATCTTTTCTGAAAGGGAGTGACAACAGCACACTGGCGGGACAACGAGGCCTATTTCCTGAGGACAAGGGGACGCTTGGTTAAAGCTCCTTAACGATGTGTGGTGTCAAGATACAGAGCATCCTTTTTTTTGTGGTTGAAGGTTCTAGAGCCCAGGATCAGGGACCTCGACTAAGACATACGATGGAGATCTTGCTTAAGTGAACTTGAGTGCATTCATAAGTTGGGACATGGACACTGCAGTAGTAGCTGTGGAGCACACTGCAAATCCATCTTAGTCATAAGATTTCTGCCTCACTCAATAAGCTTTCAAAAACCTGCTGAGGTGGACAGATGGAGGTGGGAGGTTGGTCAATAGATGACGCACTCATCATTATGATTGTTAGTGAATGATTATCCTCGTCACTTCGGATCAAAGGATGAGTCGTCCCATCGGCAAAATAGTCGATTATGAACTCACGACTTGTGAAAGATTCAAAAGAAGGGTTGTGATTCAGAATAAGATTGATCGGATTATGATTATGAGAAAAAGACCGATCAGAGAAAAGATTAAAGAAAGAATGACTAAACCTCGAGATCTAATAAGAATGAATGTCCTTATATTTTCTACAATAATAAGAATTACCACCAAGTTAAGAAAAAAACCTCGAAAGATCTATGCATATGAATGGTTTATAAAATTAAAGAAAAAGTACGCTTGCTATCATGTTGTTAATCTTTACGCTTCGATTTCACGATGTTTTCAGAATGGATGCACTCCATGCTAGTTAGTAATCATTCCACAAATGTCATATATAGAAATAAACGTATTACATGATAATTATTAATAAGAAAATTACTTCTTTAAGAAAGATAGGTGAATGGAGCGGTGAGTGAGGGATAATAGTAGGAATGCAAATAATTCCTACTGAGATCTCTTTATGAGTCTCATAAAAAATATAAAATACGTTTTTCAGGAATAAAGAAAAAAGGATGGACCCAATGTACGGTGGACACATTGTGGACCGCATAAGTAGATTGAAAAAAAAAAAAAAATCAGGTATGGCCAATTTGTTGAAATTCATGGGATATTTATTTTATTTATCTCATTTTTCTGTCATATAATGGACATAACCTGCTTATCACTCTTTTATACAAGTGTCTTTTATTATTTTATTTTAGAATTGTGCATCTATTAGAGGTCGATAATTGAGACCATTACTAATGGTACTAGAGTAGGGCTAGTAGTACATGCACAAGATTGAACAAAATGAAATGAACAATTCATGTCCTGAGTGCGACAGTTGCATATCCCAACTGACCATCACTTGTAATCAAGTACAATAAATTTAAGGTAAAAAGTTGTGAATGACATTATAGTGTGTAATCTTAAGTGGCATAAAGGTTAGTAGTAATGTCTGTACATTTTTTTGGTTAATGAGATAGTTTATGAAAGACAATCCATGTACAAAAACAGAGTTTATAGTTAAGCATATTCAGAAGTGTTATGGAAAAAGGAATTAGGAAACCAAGCAGCAACTTGAACCTGTAGGATAGAGTCGAGAAAAACCATGGATAAAATATGGAAAGAATTGATTAAGGGTAAAAGAAGAGGAAGGTGGACGAATGATACTTAAGCTTAAGACTAGAGTTTTAATAAATCAAATATATTCAGAAGCAAGCAAACCCTACTTAATGACTTGTTATCTGGAAAAATGAACAACAATGGGCCTTAAATTTAATAAGTGATTGGTCATGCAATATACTAACATACAAGGATAGTGGGTAAGTTTTGGCAGAAAATAAAAAAAATTGAAAAGAGAAGTGGAGGTTTGTATATGAGGTAAGAATAAGAAGCAAGATGTATTGGGCTCCAAATATTACAAAGAATAACTTACTAATGAGATTTAAGGATCTAAGGATGATTATTTAAGAGTCTCTTTGGAATTGGGTGTCTAGATTGATTCTAAAAGGAGCTAATATGACAATTATGCACTGGAATTTGTACTAGTTATTGCTGCAACTTGAGTTGAGATTCTTGCTTAATAACAACCATAGAAAAGGAATTGTAATTAGAAATATATATTAATAGATCTACACTACGATACATCATTTCTAATTTTTTGAGAATTAAAAAAAATTTAAGATCGAGATATACCTTAACTCGGATTGGGATCCAGGAATAAAGTCCGACGTTGACGGCGGCGGTGACGGCAACAACAGCGGTGGCGGTGGCTACCGGCCGACGATGACAGGGTGAAAAACCCCTTCTTTCAGTCAAGATCTCAAAAAGAGAGAGAGAGAGAGAGAGAGAGAGAGAGAGAAGAGGATGGTGGCGGCGGCGGGATCACCGGCGGCAACTGGCGGCGGTAGCAAGGGACCGGCTGGGGGAGGGGGAGGCTGCTGGGGCAGCACAACCGCTGTTGCTGTGTCCCGATCCCCCTTTAAGGGGTTATCTAGGATCGGCCCGATACCTGCCGATCCCAGGTTTTTTTTTTTTTAAAGAAAAAAAATGGTAGGGTCCCCCCCCCACCAGTTTGGGATCGGCCGATCTTGCAATCCATGGCCCTTGCAGTCAAACTCAAGATCTGGGCATGTGCCCTCCTCACCGTCCCCTTCGTCTTCCTCATTATGGAAGATCATGACCTCTAACATGAAGAAATAGGTAGAGGGCGAATGGGATTTGTGAGAGGTAGCCGCCGCTGCCATCCTTTGGTCTTCCTCTTCCATGGCACGAGGGGTAGGAAAAGGAAGGATGATGTGGGACAACTAACAGACTTACTAGCGGTGGTAGGAATCAACAACAAGCATTAAATTATTAGATATATGCAGTTTAGTCGCACAATTGTTTAGTTAGATAACAACGCCAACAAATAAAAGTAACTGAGTAGCCGTCCCTCTTGCGATGAAGAAGCGTGGGACCATTTGGTAGTTGATGAACTACTACAAGTCTAGGAATTAAATCTACCTAAAGTTCTGTCGGAATCCGAGATCGGTATAGCGCACTCACAGCCAACAATGATGATGAATCACAGGCTAGGTCCTATCTCACGATTCGGTGGCAGATAAAAGCAAATACGTGACAAGCAAATCGTAGTGAGAGAGCTAGCACGTATCTCTACGCTGGTACGTGGGAGAAGATAACTCGGTGCTTGTGTACCACCCTCCAAATACAATAAAATAATGGGTCACTCCTCGCAGGGAGGTATGCGTCCTGAAACGACACGCAAAACGAGGCAAGTCAGCGACAACACCATTTTGGATCTAGATAGGCCTTGTCAATACGAACCCAACGGCGTGAACGGCACGCAAATCAGAGCACAACCGAGATTGTAGCGCTGGCGGTGTGATAAAAATACTTGTTGCACCAGCGGGTGCACTGCACTGGACTAGGTCTAGACTTGGTTCGACCTAAACTGTCCTTAGGTTGGACCCAAGGTCGAGCCAGGTGGCTCAAACCACTGGTAATTAGAATATAGGAACCTTGGGTTCGGCTAGGGCTTGGACCAAATGAACGTGGCTCAGACCAATAAGGTCTTGGGCTCGAGCCGGTGGTTAGGTCGTACTAGGTCAACCCGGTTTGACCGGTTTAGACCTAAGAGGGTACGAGCCCTTCTTTTTTTTTCTTCTCCTTTTCCTCCCCCCTTCTTCTTCTTCCTTACCACCTGCACGAACAGAAGGGGCGGCTGGCAACGGGCTCAAAGGGGGAGGATCCGGTGGTGGCGGACAGAGGTGGCGGGACGAGCTGCGCCAGCGGCCGGCGGTGACGTTGACGCCGGACGGCGAGCGACGACGGCAGATGGTGGGTGACGACGGCGGGCAGTGAAGAAGGCTGCGAAAGGAGGCTTCGGGCAGCAGCTTCGGGTGGAGGCGGAGGCAAGGGGCAGCGGCGGTGGCGGGATTGGGCGACGACGATGATGCTGACGTCAGTGGGGCCGGTGGAGGGCGGGGATGGCGGCGACTTCTACGGCTGGCGATGACGGCGGAGGCCGGGGCTCCAGCGAACGCCGAAGGAGGGAAGAGAGGCGGGGTTCCTGTTCGGCGTCGCACTGAAACAGGGAGGCGAGCTTGGCGTCGCACCAAGAATGGGAGACGAACTCGGCGTCGCACCGAGAACGGGAGGGATTTGGGAGGAAGGGGCCTCTCTCGCAGAGACAAGAACACTCAAGCATGTTTTTTTTTTCCCCAATCATTCATCATTTTCTCTTCTGAAAAATAACATACATATAAAGAGTAGATCTATAACTCCTGTCCTATGGGCTTCTCATCCTCTACCGTTACAATCCACGCACTTAAAATCCTAGAAAATTAAAAAAATACATAATGGACCATAAATGATCCTAATAAAAGCAAATAATGGTGTCTCATGCCTCACATAGGCCCTAGCTCGTCTCCAAGCCATAAGGATGCCGGAAGAGCTCTCCGACGGCGGTAGACGAGGTCCGGTGAGGAATCGGACTGTAACTCGGGTGTCCTCACCAATCCTCCTCGGTTGGGAGGAACTCGACCCTATCGAGTAAGGGTCATTGCTGCTCTGGTAACGCTCTAAGAGGTCTGGATCGATCTTCTGCAACTCGGCTCGAGTGATCCAGATGTTATCTAAAGGCGGCCGTCCCCTTCAACGAACCAGGTATTGGTGGTGTGCTCCCTCCTGAGATGTAACAACCTGCTCGTCCAGTATATGCTCAATCTACTCATTCCGATTAGGTATTGGGACTGCAGGTGGACACTCATGTGTTAGGTCACTCACAAGTGGAGGAGAAGGCTCGAATGGATCACTGGGAATCATTGTTGGGTCCCGATATGGTACCAGATTAGAGACATTGAATGTGGAACTAATGCCGTGATCTGGTAGTAACTCAACAACATACGCATTGGACTCTACCCGCTTCAAGATCTTAAAAGGACAGGCTCCTCTAACTTGCAACTTCTTAACGGTCCTAAATGGAAACCGCTCAAGTCTGACCCTAATCATGACGTAGTCACCCTCCTGAAACTCTTGTGGACGTCAGTGTGCATCTGCCAAATTTTCATAATGCTCATTGCTGATTTCTATGTGACCACGGACAGTGTCATACAAGCTCCTAATATGCTCAGCTAAAGACTCGATAGACTAAGACACACGGGCCTAAACAGGCAAATGAACTAGATCCATGGGTCTCCTAGGTCCATGGTCAGTGACAATCTCAAAGGGACTAATACCTGTAGACCTATTGATCGAATCATTATACGTGAACTCAGCATGAGATAGGATCAAGTCCCAACTACGTGCATGCTCTCCACTAGACAATGCAAAAGATCTCCCAGACTCCTGTTGACTACCTCAGTTTGCCCATCAGTCTGAGGGTGATAAGCTGTGGTGAACTTGAACTTAGTGCCCAACAGATGCCATAAGATCTTCCAAAAATAGTTCGTAAAACGGACATCCCTGTCTGTGACTATGGTCTTTGGTAACCTATGCAAATGGATAACCCCATCAAAGAACAAATGGACTACTCTAGACGCATCAGAAGTCTTGGAGTAGGGGGTAAAATGAGCCATCTTAGAAAACCTACCGACAACCACCAGGATGGAATCATGCTTACGAACTGTTCGTGGCAGGCATAAAACAAAGTCCATACTAACGTCCTGCCACGGACTATCTGACACGGGGAGCGGAGTGTACAATGCGGTATTCTGCTTCCTCTGCTTTGCCATAGCGCAGGTGCGGCACTGAGCCACAACGCGTGCCACGTCACGCTTCAGGCTAGGCCAATAGAACCGGTGCTCCACTAACTTAATGGTCTTATTGCGGCCGAAATGACCGGCTAGACCACCTGCATGGATCTCCCATACTAAGAAATCACGGACTGAGGTCCGCAGGATACACAGCCTATCTGCACGGAAAAGATATCCCTCATCAAGAACATACTCACTAAACTCTTTAAAGGGTCTAGAATGAAGTGTCGTGTGGATCGGGCCGAAATTAGGACAAGCAGGGTACTCCTCACAAAGTCTCTCGAACCCAATGACCTATGCGCTGACAATAGATAAGCTCGACGACTCAGCGTGTCGGCCACACGATTCTCTACACTCGCTCCATGTTTGAGAACAAATGTGTATGCCTAGAGAAACTCTACCCAGTGATTGTGCCTAGGGTTGAACTTCTTATGGTCATGGAGAAATTTGAGAGCCTCGTGATCAGAGTAGAGAACAAACTCTTGAGGCAAGAGATAGTGCCTCTAATAACGCAGAGCCTGGACTATCGCATAAAATTCCTTGTCATAACTGGAATACCTCAGCTTAGCATCATTCAATTTCTCGCTGAAGTAAGCAATAGGGTAACCCTTCTGGCTCAATACTCCACCTATGCCAACATCAGAAGCATCACAAAAAACCTCAAACACCTTAGAAAAATCTAGTAATCGAAGAACATGTGCCTGAGTCATCCGCTCTTTGATATCATGAAAGGCTAATGTGGCAGCCTTGGTCCAGACAAAGGCTCCTTTCTTGATACAATCAGTAATTGAAGCCGTAATCGTACTGAACCCAAGTATAAAACGACGGTAGAATGTAGACAAACTATGGAAACTACGAACATTATGAATATTCTGGGGCTCAGGTCACTTTACTATCGTTCTAACCTTCTCAGGATTTGCAGAAACACCCTCAGTAGATACAATGAACCCCAAGAAGACTATCATGTTAGTCATGAATGCACACTTCTTAAGGTTGTCATACAGCTGCTCCTTTCGAAGGACGGCACAGATCTGGTGCAAATGGTCCATACGATCCTCCCTAATCCAACTGTAGATGAGAATATCATCAAAATATACGACCACATATGTCCCAGTGAAGGGTCGTAAAACCTGGGTCATCAGCCGCATGAAGGTACTAGGGACGTTGGATAGCCCGAAGGGCATCACCAACCACTCAAAAAAAATTGTCCTTCGTTTTGAAGGCCGTCTTCCACTGATCACTTGGACGGATCCTGACTTGATGATAGCTACTCTTAAGATCAACTTTAAAAAATATTGTGGCTCCCACCATCATATCCAACATGTCATCTAGGCGGGGAATAGGAAAACAGTATTTGATAGTGATCCGATTTATAGCACAACTATCCACACACATTCTCCAAGTACCATCCTTCTTTGGAGCTAATAGTGCGGGAACGGCGCAAGGACTCATACTCTTCCGAACCGAGCCTCTCCTCAGGAGCTCCACAACCTGCCTCCGCAATTCGGCATGCTCAGTGGAGTTGAGCCTATAATATGACAGGTTGGGCAAAGTGGACCCTCCAAAGATCAATAGCGTGTTGGATGTCATGCATCGGAGGTAAACCATCTGGCAAATCCTCAGGAAGTACATCCTGGAGCTCTTGAAGACAGCCGTAACCTCAGGTGGATGATCACTCGGGGTCTACTCATCTATAGTCTCCCTGACTGTAAGGGCATTAAATCGGATCACTCTCGATATACTCTCGTTCAAACTCCCTTGCACTGATCAATTGAAGAGCGTAGGTGGGGGCTCTCCAAGGATAGAAACCCTATGCGTGGGAGTATTATCCGAACGAGTCGAGCAGGGGATAGCATAAGCTTTTGATTTGATGGGACTAGGTGTAACTGATGAAGCTTCAGAAGTAGTAGAAGCACTAGGAGAAAAAGTGCAAGGCAGAGTGGACTCATGTTGAGGCTTCAGGGATGGCAGTACCGGTACCGGTACCTGTATCGGTGGGTACCGGTACCGGTACGTACCGGCCGGTACCGGCCCAGTATCGGCCGATACCCTTTACAGGTATCGGGTACCGGTACCAGCCGATGCCGGTACGTACCGGTATCGGCCGGTACTGCCATCCATGTGTTGAGCAGATGTTTGTGGCCGGGAGGGGTTCAAAGTGATGCGGCGAGTGCCAAATTGAAACACGCAGGTGTTGGATCGACCGTAAAGAACGGCGTCCACATCATAAATCCTTGGCTTGCCTAAGATAATGCTCCCAACTTCCATAGGCAAGACATTACACCAGATGAGATCATCATATGGAGGAAAATGAATAGGGACCAAACATCTCATCCGAATCGAAATGGACGTCGAGTCAACCTAGGACACACGATACGGACTCTGATGATCTACAGGGGTCAAGCCAAGGCATGCAACTGTATTCATGGAGATTGAGTTGATACAACTCCCACTATCAATGATCACTTTACACACCTTGCCATCATATTTAAAATAAGTATGAAAGATCGCGATCCTGTGCCAGTCATCACTGACTTTGGGTTGGGTCAAGATGCAACAGACCACGCCTAACCTCCCTCCCTCTAGAAGGTCCATGATATTCTCCACATGGTGGTACTCTCTCTGAATATAGCCAACTACATGATCATCTGTCTGAAACTCATTGGCCATATCCTCACCTGCCTCATACTGGACCTCCTCAATCTAAGGTCAAGGTACGGGTAGGACAATGAGATGCATAATGGCCATATCCATAGCATCGGAAGCACTGAGTATGTGAACCAGTAGTAGAAGACTCTCTAGTCAGGGGAGCCTTCCCTCTATCCTCCCTTCGGAATGATAGGGCTGTTGCCTGGGGGAGAGCGCGAGGGGTAGAAAGTGGTAACGGCTGCTCCCGGATAGGAAAACGTGGTTTGGGAGCAGAAATCTCCTGACGAGCTGGATCATGGGGTCGAATCAAAGGTCCTCTCTGTGGATAGGTAGGTGCACCTCGAGTGTCAAGAGGGTGCTGAAAAGGGGGCCTCGGGCGCTGAAAGGACTCACTCTCAATCTCTAACTGCTCGGCCTCTAGCGCCACCTGATAGGCATACTCTAAAGTAGACACATCCCTCCTGAACAACTTGTGCTGAAAAGCTAGACGTAAACCCTTTCGAAAGCGTGAAAGGGTCATTGCACTCTCCTCACGAACACTACATCTCAAAATATAAGTATCAAACTTAGAGATGTATTCAACCACGGTATGGTTCCCCTGGGAGAGGTTCTGCCACTTATCAATAAGACGATGACGGTATGTAACAGGAAGGTACTTCTTACGAAGTTTCACCTTCATCTCATCCCATGTCTCTACGGGCTTCTGATATTGCTGCCTAAGAAGGGCTGCCACATTAGACCAGAAGGTCTTAACTTGGCCCATAAGTTTCATTTTGGCAAATTGGACCCGTCGACTATCAGACATCTCGTACCAATCAAAATAATGATCCATACCAGCCTCCCAATCCATATAGATATGGGGATCCAGAGATCCGTCAAAGATAGACGCATCCACTCTGACATTTTTAATGGCCTGATAATCTAAATCCCCATGATCATGATAGGGCCTACGCTTGTACTCATAGTCTTGGGCTCGCCTAAAATCAGGGCGAGGACCTCTTCATGCAAGCGGAATTCTACGAAATCTGTCATCACCTGCCTCAAACGGATCGTCCTCAACTCCTCATAACCTGGGTGGTGACCCCTTCTATCATCATATCGAGCGGCACGAACAGCCGAGGGAGGTGGGAGTGGCTGATGCTCAACCCTCACGGGTCCTAAATTCGGGATTCTCACATGATCTTGTGACCCTCAGGGAACTCCTTCTAAGGCGGTGACTCGATCAGCTAAACTTTGAAGGGAATGATCAGTTTGAGTCACTCTATCATGAATTGTTTTGAGCGATCCCTCTATTTGATCAAAGTGCTGACCTACAACATTGGTGAGCTCATGGACCATTTCTGATAAATCAAAAGCAGACTGGACTCTAGATCCAGTTTAAGTCTCTGCGGGAGATTCAACGGGTGACCTAAACATAGCTGTAAATGGATGGTAATATGTACCACTACGCGTGAGCATGCAAACAACTAGGACCCAATCAAGACTCTTCATTGACTCCCGAGATAAGTAGAACTTGAGCTCTGATACCAAAATTGATGCGGGACACCTAACATACTTACTAGCGGTGATAGGAATCAGCAACAAGCATTAAATTATTATATAGATACAGTTTAGTCGCACACTTGTTTAGTTAGATAACCACGCCAGCAAATAGAAGTAACTGAGTAGCCGTCCCTCTTGTGATGAGGAAGCGTGGGACCGTTTGGTGGTTGAGGAACTACCACAAGTCTAGGAATTAAATCCACCTAAAGTTTTGTCAGAACCCAGGATCCGTATAGCCCACTCACAACCAACAGTGATGATGAATCACGGGCTAGGTCCTATCTAACGATTCGACGGCAGATAAAAACAAATACGTGACAAGCAAATCGTAGTGAGAGGGCTAGCACGTACCTCTACGCTGGTACATGGGAGAAGATCACCCGGTGCTTGTGTACCACCCTCCAAATATAATAAAATAATGGCCCACTCATCGCAGGGAGGTAAATGCTTCAATAAACACAATAAAATGATCCGGGATGGTAAACACAGCAGCTGATGGGTCAGCGACAGCGTGTAGGTTGCTGGTAGGGTGCCTCGGGAAGCTGGCACGTAAATCAAGACGACTGACGCGGGCCTCGAGATGCACAATCGGGGTCCTCGGTATGCTGCTAAAGCGGCATGCAAAACGAGGAAGTCAACGACAACATCACTTTTGATCTAGATAGGCCTCGTCGATACGAACCCAACGGCGCGAACGGCACGCAAATTGGAGCACGGACGAGATCATGGCACTGGCGGTGCGATAAAAACACTTGTTGCACCAGCGGGTGCACTGCACTGGACTAGGTCTGGACCTGGTTCGACCTAAACTGTCCCTAGGTTGGACCCAAAGTCGAGCCAGGTGGCTCAGATCACTGGTAATTAGAATATAGGAACCTTGGGTTCGACTAGGGCTCGGACCAAATGAACGTGGCTCGGACCAATAGGGTCTTGGGCTCAAGCCGGTGGTTAGGTCGTACCAGGTCAACTCGGTTTGACCGAGCTAGACCTAAGAGGGCGCGAGCCTTTCTTTTTTTTTTTTCTTCTCCTTTTCCTCCACCCCTTCTTCTTCTTCCTTACCACCTGCACGAACATAAAGGGCGGCTGACAGTCGGCTCAAAGGGGGAGGATCCGGCGATGGCGGACCGAGGCGGCGGGACGAGCTGCACCGGCGGCCGGCGGCGACGTTGACGACGGACGGCGAGCGACGATGGCGGGCGGTGGGTGACGACAGCGGGCGGTGAAGAAGGTTGCAGAGGGAGGCTTTGAGCAGCGGCTTCGGGCGGAGGCACGGGGCAGCGGCGGCGGTGGGATCGGGCGACGACGATGATGCCGACGTCGGCGGGGCCGGTGGAGGACGGGGATGGCGACGACTTCTACGGATGGCGATGACGGCGGAGGCTGGGGCTCCAACGAACGTCGAAGGAGGGAAGAGAGGTGGGGTTCCTGTTCGGCGTCGCACCAAAACAAGGAAGCGAGCTTGGCGTTGCACCGAGAATGGGAGACGAACTCGGCGTCGCACCGAGAACGGGAGGGATTTGGGAGGAAGGGGCCTCTCTCGTAGAGGCAAGAACACTCACGCATGTTTTTTTTTCCCCAATCATTCATCATTTTCTCTTCTGAAAAATAACATACATATAAAGAGTAGATCTGTAACTCCTGTCCTATGGGCTTCTCATTCTCCACTGTTACTATCCACACACTTAAAATCCTAGAAAATTAAAAAAATACATAATGGACCATAAATCATCCTAATAAAAGCAAATAACGGTGTCTCATGCCGTCTCCAAGCCACAACAAGGAATTCCGGGTCGGGTCGGGACCGGGAATCGGGACCCGGCGATCCCGACCCGATCCGATCTGGATCGGCCGTGTCGGCCGATCTAGACTCAATCCGGCCGGTCCGACTCGGCCGGAAAAAAAAATCAGAAAAAATCAGAAAAAATCAAGAAAAATCAGGAAAAATCAGAAAAAATAAAAAAAAAATCAGAAAAAATTACATACATATTATTCAATTGATGTACAATAAGAATGAATGCAATTCATGTACATCCATAAAAAACCCTAAACCCTAAACCCAAAACCCAAAACCCCAAACCCCTAAAACCCTAAAACCCTAAACCCTAAACCCTTAAACCCTAAACCTAAAACCCTAAACCCTAAACCCTAAACCCTAAACCCTAAAACCCTAAACCTTAAAACCCTAAACCCTAAACCCTAAACCCTAAAACCCTAAAACCCTAAACCCTAAACCCTAAACCCCTAAACCCTTAAACCTTAAGGGGGGGATCGGGACCGGCCCGAACCGGACCAGATCGGGTCCGGACCGGCCGATCTGGCCGGTCCGGCCCCGATTTGGTTCGGTTCGGGCCGATTTCGGCCGTTTTTTTTTTTTTTTTTTCAAATCGGTGGGGGGAACAGTGAAATCCCCCCCGAATCGGATCGGAACCCGCCGATTCCACAATCCATGAGCCACAAGGATGCCGGAAGGACTCTCCGACGGCGGTAGACGAGGTCCGGGCAGAACCGGACCGTAGCTCGGGTGTCCTCACCAAAGGAGCCAGTGGCAGTGATAACATCTCTCCTAGACTGCTTGGGGATCGGTGTTGGTCAAAAAGACGAGGTGTGTCTGCTGACTCTGCTTGGGTATCAAGAGTGCGGAGTAGGGGCAAGGTCTTTTAAATTTTAACTACTAAAAGGTGTTTATGGAATATTCTCCGACTACTATTCTGTTTTGAACAGCAGTTAACCACATCTAAAATGATAATGCTAAATATTTTATACTGGCTTATGAAAAATTTAAAGTAAACAAGAGCTTTTTTTAAGCTTGTTTGCAGGGGCTTAAGACAAAATCATGTTCATGTTCTCAAAGGAAAACAAGATCTTTATGTAAGCTGGTAACCCCAAATGTGACATATATTTACAATTATTAATAGCAAGCTACATTCCTAACCCCTAATGTAATCAGGCATCACATGCATCAAACTTTGATCTAATCCATGAATGCTTTTATCCTGACCAAAAAACAAAACAACCTGAAACCAAACTATGTAGCATAGCATGTGAGAACAATAGAATAAAAACATGTGATAGCAGAGAGCATCAATTATCATTTGCTTAGATGGAAGACTACTAAAGCACTTAGTTTAGTTTGCTCTACTCTCTAGAAGGATCACAAATATGCCTCATTGTGGACAAAGAAACACCAGATCCGCCAATCCATGAAATAGGTAAAGAATTGCTTACTTCCTCATCTGGCTTCCCTTCAGGAGATCTATCAGGAACAAATTCAGTCAGCTGGGGTGGATCAGGGAAAGGATCATCGAGGATATATGTGTGTTTGATCCTGTTCGAACAGTTACATCATGAACAGTAAGATAAAATGGAAAAGGATAAGCACTTTGAAATGCTTCAACATTTACAAGAGCAAAAAAAAAAAAAAACAATATCTAAAGGAAGGGTCAGTTGTACCACCAATTTCCTAGAAATAATAGAGGCAACAGCCTTATAGAAGGAAGGTGAGGCACCTCATGAAACACAAGGACACTTTCTCCTGTAACACATACCACATCTTGAAATAAAAAGCCTGATCAGTGTACATCTCTCACAGGAGAAAACACTAAGGAACCCCCCCCCCCCCCCAAAAAAAAAAGAAGAACAAACACAAAGAATCCCCTGGAAAAGAGAAACAAACCCTTAGAAGCAGCACAAACACAGACTTCAAAACCACAAGTCAAAGCCCTTAAATGCTTCCCTCGAAAAGCTCTCGACTTTAGCACTTGATTTAGATGCTGACATAAGGCCACCCTGGCTCTCTAGGCAAATTTTTTGATTCCGAACTTCCTGTTTTTTTCCCTCTTAAAATACTTAGAAGCCTAGTTAAAGGTTGGGCACATCCGAGTTCTTCCAAATTGGCCAACCTACCCTTCATACCCTGAATGCAAAGGATTGAACACCACCTCAACCTTTTAATCTAGCAAACATTGCAAAAAATTATTTGGGGGGAGTGGAAACATGCTGCATAGGAAAAGATAGAGACTTCAAATCATAAGGCAGTGGGCCTTGTGGTCAGCCTTGTGGATACTTCAATAGCTTTAGAGGATTGAGACAAGGTGATCCAATCTCACCACTGATATTTATCATCATTGGACAGGTCATGAGTTCTTTCTGGGATAAGGCCCCAGGTTTGATTGATGGTTTCGCAATTGGAAGAAGTCGCTTTCAAGTTTCACACCTACAATTCGCAGATGATACACTATTGTTCTCCTCTGGACAGATGGAAAATTGAGAAACTTGAACATTTTGCTGATTTTGGTCGAGGCAATAACGGGTCTCAGTATTAATTATCAAAAGTCAGAAGTGATAGGGATTAATGTTGAGGAGGAAAGGCTTGAAAACATTGCAGAATATCTGAACCGCAGAGGGACTCATTGTCCAATTAAATATTTGGGACTTCCCTTGACCACTGGTCCTACTTGACTGAGGGACTGGGATGATGTGATCAAAAAGTTTGACCAGAGATTAGATGGTTGGGAAGCAAACATCCTTTCAGCAGGGGGCAGATGGATCCTTCCAAAATCAGTTCTTTCCTTACTAGCTAATTTATCAGCTCTCTATCCTAAAAATCCCTAGAACTATAGAGAAGATGATTGAGGCAACGAGGTCTTCATTCTTATGGGAAGGAAGAGAGATGAGAAAGGTCAAATGGTTGTGGAGAAGGGGAAGATGTTGATTCCCTATGAGTGAGTATTGTGAGGGAGAAATACTATCGCAACTCATCAAGATGGTGTTTATTTCCATCAAGGGCCTCATCTTTGTCTTACATCTGGAGAAACATTGCAAGACAGGATGTTGTTCGGCCAGCAGTCAGGTTCCAAATAGGGAATGGGGAACTGGTCAGTTTCTGGGAAGATAAATGGTTCTCAGAGGTACCTTTTGCTTCACAAATTCCTAATTTATATCAGCTAGTAGAGGAGAAAGGTGTTTCAATCGCTCATGTAATATCTCAGGCTCATATCTCAGACTGGAATTTTAATTTTAGACGAAATCTCACAGATGTAGAAATGGAGGAATTCTTGACAATCTAAGATCCATTTCTGAGTACAACTAATCAGGGGGCAGATGGATAGAAGACATTGGGTATGGAATACCAAAGGCTTATTCTCTCCTAATAGTCTCTCTAGAATTCTACAAGATGGGGGAACAAGAGTGTGGTGGCAGTCATTAGTTTTGTCCAAGCATTTACCAAACAAAATCAGAATTTTCCTTTGGAAAGTGGCACCCAAAAAGCTTCCAACAGCAAGTAGAACGAGGAAAATTTAAACATTCAAAATTCTAAATGTATATTCTGTGGTAGTTTTGAAGAAAATCAGGACCATCTCTTCTGCAAGTGTGGTATTGTCAACATGCAATGAAAGATTTTGTGCAAAGCAGTGCACATTCAGTGGGTGAAAAAAGCAGATGTTTTACAAATGATGCAGCGCTGGTCAGATATGTATTAGCAATTGCAGCAAGGGAGGTGTGGTCACTGTTTTTACCAGCTATGATGTGGGCAATCTGGTTGGAAAGAAACTGTAGAAAATTCAAGCAAGAGTTTAGTAATCCATCTACTATCATCAGACGAGCCATCAACTTAGTTAAGGATTGGGGGAAAGCAGCAGAGATCTGGAGTAATACTCAGGAAGACTTGTTTTGCATTGTTAGAAAGTGGAAAGATTTAATTCAATGAGGGTTGGGTTTCTTTTTTGGGCTCTCCTATACTTTTATTTTATTTCTTGAATAAAATAGGAGTAAAGGGTTTGTTATTGCTGGTTGGCATCTTGCCTCCATGTGACTGGCGTCTGGCCTTTATGTACTCTTTCTATATTTAATGAAATGTGACTTTTAAGTCACCTTAGAAAAATCACAAGGCAGTGGGCTCAAAATGCATGCCAGGTATAAATGGGCCAAACAGGATGCTGACATATCCCAAGCAGATAAGTGGTGAAACGCTTTGGATAATTCATTGTAGTTTTTCTTCATTTTCTTCTTTCATAGTATTTGATGTACATTTCTTGAAGGTATAAGAGGAAACATGCCGCTTCACCCTGGTCTGTACTACCTCTTCTTTCTTAATAAATTTGGTGGTCCAACCATTACCATTTTTCGGGGGAAAAAAAAAAGATGCTGACTTATCCCCATTTGATGAGAAGGGCAATGTTGACCTCATACAGGCTTTTGACTCCCAACCCTCCATTCTCCTTACTTTTATACACCCTGCCCTAGTAAATGTCATGCCCACCTTGCTTGTAGTCACCACTCCCACTCTAGAAGAAATGGCCCTTGATAGAATCAAGCTTCTTAAGGACCCTTCTAAGAACCCTGAAGATAGAAAAGAAGTAAATGGGTAGGCTATCCAGAGAGATTGAGGCATTATGAACTATATTTTTTTTAAACTGTACTTTATTTCTTTTGATAGGAATCTCTCTCCTATCCTGTTTGATCATTCTACTTTTTATGAATCCATGATTCAATAAAATTAGTGATACAATCTACACTTTCCTTTGAAAAAAGAGGATCATGATTCGGGATTAACAACATCTTTCACATCCTCATGACTGGCCACAGCGTGAGATTGATACCTCTTTGTAGCTCCAATCAATGTTGTCCTCCTTCAAGGGCTTGACTTTGATGGGGAGCAAGAAAGTACAAGTTCCATCACAACTTTGCCTTGCTTGAAGTATGAGAAACATTATCAACTTCACCCAAAGTTTAAAAATAAGAATTTCTCCATTGTACTACATCTCATTCATCTTCCTTCAAAGTTCCAAATGGAGCAACAATGTGTCTACAAGACTTCCACATCCCATAAAGCACTTGAACTTGAGATTCAGCACCAGGCTTGAGGACTATGCAGAGCCTCCGTAGAACCTGTAGAGGATAAGTCTGTCTAGATGTGCAGGCTGCTTCATTATCAGACCCATTAAGCTAGATTTGATTGACTTAAGTCCTATCATGTCTTGTCTGTGGGGCACACTGTTCATTACCAGACCCATTAAGTTGGATCTGGTTGTTTAACACTTGTTTTTGTGTTACAGAAATGCCCCTGATTGGTCTGTCTTGTAACAGGGGTATTTTAGTCATTCTCTTTTTGTGAAAGTGGATAGTACCACAATTGTATTAAATAAAAGAACAGAATCCGAAAGGAGTGGGGATGAAGATGGCGGAGCTGAGAGAGAGAGTGAGCAGAGCTGAGAAAGAAAAATGGATGCTTGTCAAGAGGAGCAGGAAGTTGAGCGAGGGAAGGAAGGAGAAGGAGAAGAAGCTGAAGCAGAACTCGCATCTTCCAATAGACAGGAATGTTTATAAGGTGTCTAGATAAGGGGCACTGGACAAGGGATTGCAGGAATATGGTTAAGTGTCTTCTTTGTAAAGGGGACGGTCATAGAAGGAGTAGCTGTAAGCAGAGTTTGCAACCAGAACAGGGGAAGAATAATGTGGTAGGGGGTTCATTTTACCAGTCTGGTTCATTTGGAGGGCTGGTGGACATCCCTCGGTCGCCAGCTGTGAGGATGACAAGATAATACCTTCTCCAGTGCTTGGATGTTTCACCTGAGGGAATAGAGGAAACAGAAGCCAGGATTGATGGTCTCTCTAGTCAGAAACTTCTTTGCCTTCTCAAAGGATCTGGTCGGGAGAGCATACTTGGAAGATCAGGGAGCTGCAGAGGAATATGTTTTTAGTGAGCTCAACCTATCCAAGATGGAAGAGGAAGGTCTATCTCTCAAAGTGCTCAAGAAGGGTGACGTCTCGCTCTTATTTCCCACGTGGGATACAGAATGCAGTACAATGCCAGTGGCAGAGGGAATCCAGTGTTGGTGCTGGATTGTAGGACTTCCTTTACATGTTTGGAATGTTGAAGCTTTCCAGAGCATATTGGAAAGGTTTGGCATACCCAGAGGGACTGCCAGCAGAACTCTTGAAATGGAAATGTTGCCGTATGCTCGACTGTTGGTGGAGGCTGACAACTTGAGCTGCATCCCTGACAAGATGAAGGTTAGAGTGGAGACCTTTGCTTCTGGGTCACTATTAAGCGAGAGATTCCTACATCCTCTTCCTCAGGAGCTTCTCAAGGTGCCCCTAAAGCTGGAGATTCGTCATGGGCAGAAGTTGTTGCTGCATACAAATCCTACAGAGAAGGCCAAGACAAGAAACCAGCTCCAGAGTCCAGAACAGGGGCTTCGGAGATTGTTGGGGAAACGATTCCACCAATGAGTGCATCTCGGTCTTCATTTGGGTGGCTAAGAAGGAATCGGTGATAGTATTTGAAGGATTTCCCAATGCTAAGGGTGCAGTTTCGAGACGCAAGTGCTGGTGTCCAGTTAGACGGAAGGAAACGATGTCGGGCGCACTGTTCATAAGTTCGATTTGGTTGACTAAACGCTTGTTTTTGTGTTATGCCCCTGATTGGCGTCTTGTAACAGGGGTATTTCAGTCATTCTTCTGTATTAGGTTAACCTAATATACATGTCAGAAGAGGGGTGTGATGGGAGAGAAACAGCCGCACACTTGTTTGTGCAATCTCTCTCCTTCCTCCTCCTCTCTTCTTTCTCTTCTGTGCCATGTGACCATGGAACTCATTAGTACCCATGGCAACATCCCACTCTAACCATTGGACCACAGTGACAGTGCCACAAAAAAGGAAAACCTTCTCCTGGATAGTTGAGACCTTGTAGTCCCCCATGGAGAAGAATACAAGAATTCTTCTACCCTCGAGTTTATTGATCTTGCAAGAAGACACTAATGGCCATTGGAATTTAGGTTCCCAACAGTGCTTCAATTCGAACTTCCCTCGTAAAACCGAACCCACAATGCTTCTCTGCAAGACTTTCATATTCTCTGAGAAAGATGGCATCTATGGGACCTCCGGCACCGGGATATTGCCTTCTGCATAAGCACTTGGATTGTTAGCCACCAAATCAACCAGATCTTCTCTGCTCTGGCATGCAAAACTTCTATGCACAACTGCTTTGCACACCCAACATACAATGGAATTGCAGTGAGACACAGCTTGATCACCCCTGCCTAGGCAACAAATGCATTTATCTGAGGAT
Source organism: Zantedeschia hybrid cultivar (assembly GCA_030544215.1). NCBI lineage: Eukaryota > Viridiplantae > Streptophyta > Magnoliopsida > Alismatales > Araceae > Zantedeschia > Zantedeschia hybrid cultivar. The sequence goes on from JARZZO010000012.1 coordinate 56,151,068, forward strand.
CTCCTTCTTGCTGTTTCCTTCAAACCTAGGACACATTCAAGAGTCAACAATAAAATAAACAACAGAAAAAGGAAAAGGTGCAGTTACGGGTGCCTGAAGGCATTCAGCCACTCTTCGACAGGGACTCTAAGCAAAAATATACTTCAGTTATAAATATAGGATTAGGGTGTAATACAATGCCTCCGACATAAATCTTACTTCCACAGAAGATGCAATCATTGGGCTCCTTCCTAATGCCCGGCAAATGACATGTGACATCAGCAATAGGATATAAGATCAAAAATTTGCCAAGCCTTTTGTTCTAACAGTGGAGACAACTTCACATCTCCGGACCAGAGTGGAAGTCTGTTTGTAAGTTGGGTATATGCCCTTCCAGACCTCTTGACTGATGCTACAATCAATCATGAGTTGGTTCACATCCTTAATGTCTTGCCACAGAGTATAGAAACATCAACATCTTCACACACTTTCCTCTGACAAACTTTGTGCCAATTCCATTATTGAGTATTACCACAAAAACGATCTAACTCTGAGAGGTGATCTAGCCTTCCAAACTTCCCCAAAGTTGTGATATGCATTAGCTTCCACTTCAATGATCTTGCACAGTCATCTGAACCACCTCCTTTGAGCCAATAATTTATCCTGTTCCTCTGTGTTGATGCTGAGATCTAATAATAATTTCAGCAGGTCAGCAGAAGCTTCAATTTCATTTCCCTGGAGAGGTCTTGACAGGGTTAGGGCACCACCCACATGACTTCCTCGTTCCTATATTTGTAAACTCAGCACTTCATAGTTTTGAGGATAAAATACATCCACAGAACCTCCCATCTCTGATCTCTTCACTAACCTCCGCCACCAGGAGACAAAGCAAGAGAAAACCAATGTTGAGCTACACTCAGGTCTTCTCCTTCAAGGAACCCTTGTAGCAACCCAATTCTCTATGCCTTCCCATGGGAAGAGTTACTCGCCCCCTGAAAGGCATATGCAACATACACCCGAGCAACAGTGCCCTTCCAGAAAAGTAACAAACAAACATCTACATCTCTCCTCAACAAGGATGGCAAGCTCGTATCGGTACCCATACTAGTGGGTACCGATACCAATATGCCGGTACCGGTCGTATTGGCCGGTACCGCCTGAAACAGGTATTTAAAAAAAAATAAAAATAAAAATTGGCTGGGCCAGTATGAGGGTACCCTATATCGGTACCAGTCACTGCTGACACCGATACATATCGGTATCGGCCGATACTGCCATCCATGCTCCTTAGGCCTTACATTTTTCTAAAACATTCTCATTGCTAGCAGTAGAAAGAGCAGAAATACAATCATGCTTGGGCTAGATCAGTTATAGGCTTTTAGGTCCTTAACATATTCCAAAAGCTAGCTTTGTTAGTGAATTGTGATATTGCACTGGATTTCATAACCAAAATAGATGCCCTTCTTAATTCAAGTGAATTGAATTGCATATGTTTATATAGGATAAGGACAAACCGGATGTCCTTGTATGGTCTTCCTTCGGAATCCACATATGATTCATTTATCCTGGCTAACGTTTCCAAGCCTTCTTGCTCTTCAACTATCCCAAACACCTGTAATTTAAAATCAGAAGTTTTCAACTAGTTAATTAAAAGATGAAGGAAATGAATGCAGTCAAACAAACAAAAATGAGAGGCAGCTATGAGACTCACTGTATGTTTTTCGTCAAGATAGTCAAGATCATCACGCAATGTGAAGTAAAACTGTATGCAAATGGGAACAGCAATCAGAATGAAGCTCGCTATTTGCCAGCTCATTTAACTATTGTCCTGGACATGCTTCCAATCAGAAAAGCTCACTAATTAAAAAAGAAAAGAAAAAAAAAGCTAATAGAAATTCTATTTTATCATCAGATACCTACACTTACAGGAAGTATACTGTAACCAAGGTTTGCCGGCTTATTGAATTCCAGACAGGATTGGGATCTGACAGATACAAGTCGAGTCCGGGCTGACTTGGTCCAACTCACACGAGTTGGGCCGATTCAGGCCAGTTTTTTGCTTTTTTTGTTTTGCAGATAATTTACTTTTATGCAAGGTTCGCCATATGGATTGGGTCTGGCTAGATACGAGTCGGATCCGATTCGGATCGGGCCGATTCGGACAAGTCGCACGAGTTGGGCCGGTTCAAGATGTTTTTTTGGGAAAGAAATATCTAATTTATTGACATAAATATGTACTTTTATAAATTCTACTTGATGTTTCTTGTTACGGTAAATGATTATGAGCCACATTTAACAGAAAAACATCAATTTTATGCATTTAACTATGTAAAAATGATACCCTAGCATGCCAATTAAAAAGAATTTAATCTAAGAAATATCAATTTGCAAAAGAAAATGGCAACCAAATCGTTTAGAAGGATTAAATGTAAATTTTCAAGCATTAACACTGAAAATTCATAAGTTTCTCAAAGATAATTATATACATGACATATGTAGTACTAGTACATAAGTAATAAAAGAATTCAATCATCCTCATCAAAGTCATCAGAAGAAAGAAAAGACCCCTCATCCTCTCCACTAAAGTCTAAACAACATCAAACAACAAGAAAAGAAAATGGAAAAAAAAAAAAAGGGTTCGAATGCTTACCTTCTTCAAGCCGGATGGAAACAGTCCTTAAAGCTTGAAAACCCCTTCTCCTTCAACAAAATTATCTCCAAACGCTCCAAATCCCTTGAATCTCTCAAAAACACTAAGAAAAAGGGAAGAAAGAAGAGAGGAGAAGGGCTAGAAGGGTGCGAGTGCTTCGTTTGCTGCATTTCTGTCCGACAAGAATCGCAGCAGACATGAAAATAAGGGGCTTTTAGGGCATTTCGTATCTGATCCGCTCGTAATTCAGGTCCGACTCTGGCCAGATCGCACTGACTCGAGTCGAATCGCTACCGGCTCGCAGCAGCTCGAGCCTGTATCGTGAGATCCAGCACAAGTCGGAGACGATATGGCTCAAGTCGAACCGATCCGGAGACGGTCCAAGCTGGATCGTCTGATCAAAGCGTCCCAACGGATCGAGTCGTCTTAGATATGGGTCGACTCGTACGAGTCGGCCCGATCCGGTATGATACAATGAACCATGCTTTTATGTTTAATTGTAATATGATTAACTATTTAATTTATGTGCTTTGTTAACATCAATGAGTATAAGTCACTTTTAGGAAAAATACTCGAAGTTAATTAATAGAAAATTGTAATAAGTGTAAATTTACTTACCAATTGAAAAATAAAACTCAATCCAAAAGACTAAAAGAACACATTTAAGAGAAATTTATTCATTAAATGCTCATGCCTCATAATTTCAATTCTCAAACAATGATCATAATCTCATACATGGAAGATCGTACAGCATCGAGCAAGGCTCGCACATGGCTCGAATTCTCTCACACTGGATCACATCGGATCATGAGCAACTCATGCGATTCGGTGCGAGTTGGCATGATCCAGTTCGAGTTAGACCAAGCCAAAAGAGGATTGCTATGTCAAAGCAACCCAGTGATCTAGACTCGTCCAAATATGAGTCATCATATACAAATCGACCCAATCCGATAATAGTAAACCATGAGTGTAATGATCCAATCCGACCTTCTTATAAGGTATTGTCCACTTTGAGCTAAGCTCACATGGTTTTATCCCCAAAAGGTGCCTCACAAGTTATGGATATGTCCCCTTCGTACATAACGCAGTAACCTTTTCCTATGTTTTAACATAAGACTAAGCCCTTTCCAACAAGTAGCCCCTTCGTACATGACCAAGCCCTTTCCTACAAGTAGCTTCCTCCTGCTACCTAACTCGTGATTCAGTCACTATAGGACCACCAGCTTCTGCATAATTTGTCCTGAAACTAACATATATTGCACTACACAGGTCCTACTCTAATACCACAATGCAATGACCTGATGACCTTTGTGAGGTATTATCTTCTTTGGCCCTAACTCAAAGTTTTGCCCCCAAAAGCCGCCTCACTAGTTACGGATACGGCCGGTTCATATATAGCCCATTAATTGTTTCCATATATACTAAGAAATCATTTCCCATTTTCCAATATTGGACTAATCCGATTCATTCCCACCTTAGCCCCCAGACAAAGCAATAGCTCCATACTATGACAACTCCACAATGTTTCACTTACAGGCAGCCCTTTCCTACGAGTGACCCCTTTTCTATGGATAGCCCTCTCCTCTTACCCAGCTCATCACTAGATCACTACATATACACTATGGTCGATGCAGATGTGGTGCCTGATGAGGAACTTTAAGTGTAGGCAAGGGAGTTCATCATCACTAGAGAATAGAAAGCACAGTGTATTAAAGTTTTTTTTTTTTTTTTTGGAGAAAAACATGGATTGGACCATCAATTTTATTCAATAGAGGAAGTATAATGCAAAGAAGAAGAAGAAGACAGACAGGAGAGATTCCTATCCCATCAAAATAAAAATTACAATGTCATTAACTACTTAAATGCCTTATCCAATTTTCAACAGAAAAACCTAAATATGTTTTGATCAATTATACAAAAGTGTCCAGCTTCTAATGGCAATATTTTCCACATATATTTTGCCTCCTCTGAAGATCGTATCATTTCTCTCTTTCCAAATGCTCCAGCAGAATGCATGCGAGATCATCCCAACAAATCTCCTATGTATCCTCTGTTTATACCTGGATCTCAAATGTTTGAAAAATGACTGCTGTTTGGAAATGAGGTTTAAAATGCATGAGCTCTCCTATAGTATTCCACATTGTTGTACTCACCTTGCAATTGACTAGCAGGTGATCTACATCTTCCAGTTCATTGCCACATAGGGAACACAAAATATTATCCTCTTGGCACCATTTCCTCCTGTAGACTTAACTATCCTCTTTTCGTACATCAGCCACATGAAAACTCTAACTTTTAACGGAGACCTTATTTTCCACACTTCAGCAAACTTCAAGTACATCAGCCACATGTATTAAAGTTAAGTAGATCATCTTTTATGCCACTCTCCCGGTTAGGACTCTTTTAAGTGTCACAGGTCTAGTTAGACACACTCCAAATTGGTAGACCCAAAACCAAAGATAGGCATAATGAAAGTATTGAATAAACAAGAAAATGTATCCGTTTCTTGCTTAGTATCAAAATTCAAATGTGGCGAAGAAGGGTTCCTTTTAATCTCAAACTCTAATATAGTTGAGAAGTAGGTCTCATTTCAGGCCTTCTAACATGGCATAATGGATCTATTATTAGGTAAAGGAGTATACACTCGAACCCAAGGATACCAGGAGTAAATGGATCAGATGTCAGGTCTGCACACATTGTGACAGCCTTACTCCCCATGATTATATATGAAAGAAAGCAAGACGCCTCAAGACTGCTACTGCCTACAAGATGCCAATGGGAGGATGTCTAGGGAAGTGGAAGATGGACAATAACAAAACAAGGTGGAATTAGAAGAGGCACTCATGAAGTATTATGAAAGTCTGATGCGGGACAACAAGGGGGGGGGGGGGGGGAAGACCGGATGAAGGAAGAAGAGAGGGGGTTGGGGAAGAAGAAGGTAGTGCTTCACACCCTCACACGGGTTCCGTCCCATCTTGGGAGAAAACGCACAGCGGCTACTCTTTCATTTCATTTTCAAAATCTTCAATGCTTTCCCACGAGGGGATACAGGACAATATATAGACTCCTCAAAAGAAACCATAATACTAAATGACCAAAATGATCCTTATTCAAAGTAAAAAGACTCACACAGAGCTAAAACAAGAAAATACACTAATTGGGCCTCTAATGGGCCAAACAAAATACAAAATAAACCTTGGGCTCTATTCTCTACTTCTTGGATTCCCATCATTCTCCCCTGGTTCGAAAAAATTTGTCCTCGAATTTTAAAGTGTGCTTGAATAAATATGCGGACGACTGGGTCATTTGGAGGGATCTTCAAGCAAAGAATCATATCAACAATCACAAATTGATCTGCTGCACGTGAATCATAAAAGGCCTGCCATATCATGTCCACTGGAGATTGTAGCAAATCATACGGGCTATCGTGTAGGGTAGCTATCATCACACTCTCAGTAAGTGTTGGACAAGACTTTGAGTCAGCAAAAACATCATCAGCAATAAAATATAATCATGTCTCAACAAATAATTCATGATCCCCGAAGATAATATGAACTGGTGCAGTATCAAGTATCCCAACGCTAAACACATCATCAGAGATGCGATCCAATCTTGATCGTCTAAATAATACGTGATCCCAACTGTCAACCATACCTCTGACATCAACTTCGAACACTGTATCAACGATCATATATAGCCCAGATGCAATGAATAAGTCGTGATCCCAACCAGTAACAGGTGATGGTGACACCTTAACGAAACAAGCTAAATACAGCTGTTGAAGCTTCTCCCGATCCTGATAAGAGGCATTGAGAATACGAATGGATGCCTAGTATCCCTTGAGTCGTAAAAGACAGTCTCGCCCAGTGGGATCAATCACAACTTGCCTCTCGTCCATCCATTCTCTACTCAAACTGATATATGAACCATGTGGTATAATCTTACACCATGCATCATCATAATATCTGACACATCGGGAAGTGTTTTTACTCTTTAAGAGACGGAAAAATGACACATAAGCTCGGTCTCTAGAGACAATTATGTAGTCCGTATGGGAGAAAAAATCCATAATAGATTGCGAAATAAATTGCTGAACGGAATTGCATTAAGAAACACTCTAGTTTGCACGGAATTGGGTAGATACACCTCAAAGCTAAAATCCATGGTGAGGAAACGTACCTAGGATTTCCGATATGTAGGGACAAATCGGTCCTACTAGGACAGATGGCGTGTAGAACAATGCACTACAGACTGAGGAAGCGTTGGACGAGGTCCATCTTACTGCAAGGATGCCAACGGTATGATCGGCGCAAGAAATGGATCTCAAATCACCAACCTCGATATGCGTGCAAAAGTGACACGCAAAATGAGGTAAGCGGACACTGGCTGCTGCAAAATTAGTGTGCCGAGAGGCTGGCACGCAAATCGAGGCGGCTGACATGGGCCTCAGGATGTACGATCGGGGGTCCTTCGTATGCGTGTAGAAGTGGCACGCAAAACGAGGCAAATCTGAGATACAGCGCACTGGATCTGCTTTGGCCTCGTCGAAACAAATCCGACGACGCAAACGGTGCACGAATCGGAGTCCGAAAAGACTTCGAACGGCGAGCCCAAGTGTCCTCGTAAAGCATGCAAGTGTGGCATGCAAAACGAGGCAATATTGTCGGGTGAAACATACAGCGAGGTCACCCTCGTCTATACAATCCCAACAGCATAAGCGGCGTGCGAATCGGAGCAAGGATGTGGATCCGATGCTGGTGGTGCAATAGTAGAAAGTAATGCACCACCTGACACTGTAGCATACCCCAATTAGGCACTGGCTTGCTTAATTGCTGCAGTTGGCTCGGACCACAACTGCAGATGGCTCAGACCAAATAGTAGATGGCTCGGACTAGTGACGAACAGAGCTCAGGCTAGACCGGGTCAAATCGAGTTTGACCGGGTCTAACTAAAGGGCACGAGCCCTTCGTTTGTCCACCCCCCTCCTTTCTGTTGCCCTCTTTCCTCTCCAACACCCTAACCGCACCAGAGGTGGAGGCGAGCGGCCTCAGAGGCGACGAGGGGCGGCTCCGGCAGCAGTGGGGCGAGGCAGCAACAGCAGCGAAGGTGACCGGCAGTGGCAATGAGGGTGGTTGCGGAGGAAGGCAGCAGCGGGGAGAGGGGATGCTGGAGCTGGCGCTGGTGGGGGCGGACTACGACGGAGATATCGCCGGCGTCTGTGGGACCCACCGATGACAACGGCGGTAGCAGGAGAAGGCGACGGCGGCTGCGCCGGTGGGAGCTGGTGGAGTCGACGGCGGGGGAGGGCTCGAGTGGCAGCGGTCCAGACCCTGGCGGGCCCTGGCGATGATGGCGACGACACTGGCAGCCGTTGAAGACGGTGACGGCGTCGGCAGAAGCTGACGATGACGGCGGTGGCTTCAGTGGAGCCCGACAACGATGGCGGCGGCAGCGCGCAAGTGCTCCGGCGACTCTCTCTTCTCTTCTTCCTCTTTCTTGTTCTCTCCGAAGAAACCGACAGAGAGGGAACTGAGCGGGAGAGAGAGAGAGAGGCAACTGGGGTGTGGGGAAACGGCACTGTTCAAGGAACAGTGCGTGAACAACATGGTAGTATGGTGAGGGACCGAAACCTGGCTCTGATACCAAGTTGATGCAGGACAACAAGGGGGGGAAGACCAAATGAAGGAAGAAGAGAGGGGGTTGCGGAAGAAGCAGCTACGACTTCACGCCCTCACACGGGTTCCCGTCTCATCTCGGGAGAAAACGCACAGCGGCTGCTCTTTCATTTCATTTTCAAAATCTTCGATGCGTTCTCACGAGGGGATACAGTTTTGGGATCGCTGTGTCGGGATCCGATCGAAAAACGCAACGAAAAAATATGTTCGGGATCGGATCCATCCCGTTTCGCTCGTCAAAATAAAACCGGTGTAAATCGAGTTTACCTTACGCGGATTCGAATCCGCGTCCGTTTTCCAGTTCCGTCGGAGCGATGCCGCAAGTCGCGCAGATGCCCGACCTCTAGCGGTATCCACGCGGTTCTCCTCGCGATGGATCGTCCTCGCTTTCTCGCTCGTTACGGCGTTCGTAGATCCCGTCTGGCTGCGCGTAATCCGCCGCGACATGCGGATTCTGAATCTCCCGTCGGACGGAAGCCGGAGTAATCGGGAACCGCACGCCCAGAAGAGAGAGAAAGAACGAATGACGGCTAGGTCAGGGTTGCTGGCCCCGGACGTAGAATCCGTTCTTTTATAATAAGTCAGTTTGCGATTTTTCATAAAAACCCAGACTTATCCGAAATCCTGTCGGATTATCCATCAACTTAAAAACCATTTGCGTGTGACCCTCTAGGCCCAAATACCAATCCAGTTAATAGCCTATTAAGTCCAGTAACCCTTTACTGACCCACTGAATTAATTAATATCCTTATATTCAATTAATCAGCCGAATTTAATGTCCCACAATAAATTCGGACGGACTGCCGATCACGTTGGATGTCAAGCAACATCGCGTGATCTTGGATGGCACTGGGTTATCGCAACCCTCTATTGGAATCTTTCTGTCATCGGTTAGCGCGCGGATATAATCCTTCATCCGTGCAATGTTCCCGAATCGACCTAAGACATGGTTTACTGTTAAACCCTATTTGATCGATTCACTTGAATCAGATGCCGTTAATTTGAATCCGACAACTCCTTATCGATTACAGAATCCGCCCTGGCCAGGGACTTCAAACGCATCATTCCGGGAACATTCTCCCTCAAACTACCGAGAGCGGATGATCTCGTATTGAACACACAATTACCTTCGAAGGCATTTCCCTGAATCCGATCGCTTGACTTATTGATAACCCATAGTTAGGGATTCGTTCGTCAAGGTCAAAGCTCAGAAACCTACCAACAAGATATCTTTGGAATCTCAGGTCCAAGGATCATCCACGCAACCGTGACAAATGAATCGAATTGGTTAACAGTGAGGTGATTACCATCCAACGATTCATAGTCGGATCAGTTCAGTGAACTCATTCACCAATGAGCACATATAGGTTCAGCATAGTGTCTCCACACAAGTGACTTATGGGATCAGTCACCCTCATCATATGAGCTGAAGTAACCTGTACTAGTCTATCCGGATGTTCGATATCCTATCTCAAACATCCTATGACTAGGAACAATTAAGAACATGTGTTTATAAGTCTTCGGTCCCGTAATTATGATCTCATCATAATTCGAAGACTGTTGCACATGTTCATGGACTTCATCGTGATACGATAAACACATATCGAATTAATTACACATAATGAATTATTGCCATTTATTAATAATCTGAATAAGTACATAGTATCGTATTGGCTTTGAGACCATCTAATACTAACAATCTCCCACTTGGACTAAAGTCAATCACTTTTATACAGAATACCCATATTCTCTAAGTGACGCTCAAAAACATTTTGAGACAATGGCTTTGTAAGTGGATCTGCTATGTTGTCGGCTGAGGGAACTCTTTCCACCACGACATCTCCTCAAGCTATAATCTCTATGATCAAATGAAAGCACCGCAGAATGTACTTCGACTTCTGATGAGACCTCGGCTCTTTTGCTGAGCAATCGTCCCATTGTTGTCACACAGCAGTGGGACGGGACCAGATATGCTTTCCACCGCACCAAGATCGCCGATAAATTTCTTCATCCATACAGCTTCCTTGGCGGCTTCAGCAGCAGCAATATACTCGGCTTCCGTTGTCGAATCAACAGTGGTTTCCTGCTTGGAACTTTTTCAGCTCACTGCTCCCCCGTTAAGTGTGAAAACAAAACCTGATGTTGACTTGTTGTGGTCAGGATCAGACTGAAAACTCGAGTCAGTGTATCCTTGCAGCTTTAAGTCTCCTCCTCCATAGAGTAGAAATAGATCCTTAGTTCTTCTCAAGTACTTAATGATGCATTTCACAGCCTTCCAGTATTCATCACCTGGATCTGCCTGATGTCTGCTCGTAACACTTAAAGCATATGCTACATCAGGTCTGGTACATAGCATGGCATATATGATGGACCCTATGACAGAAGCATAGGGGACTTTATCCATCACAGCCCTCTCTTCAAGTGTTTTGGGAGACTGACCTTTAGAGAGTGAAATTCCATGTCTCATCGGTATGAGACCCCTCTTGGAATTTTCCATACCAAACATTATGACAATGGTTTCTATGTACATGGATTGGGTTAAAGCTAGCATCTTCTTTGATCTATCTCTATAGATCCGTATTCCCAATACGTAAGATGATTCTCCCAAATCCTTCATGGAGAATTTCTTTGACAGCCATATCTTTACTGATGACATCATTCCCAATGAGTAAGATGTCGTCAACGTAAAGAACGAGAAATGTGATTGCGCTCCCACTGTTTTTCTTGTATACACATGGCTCATCTTCATTCTTAATGAAGCCATAAGATTTGATCGCCTCATCAAATCTTATGTTCCAGCTTCGGGAAGCTTGCTTCAGTCCATAAATGGACTTTTGAAACTTGCATACCATGTCTGGAGATTCTTTGGATGTGAATCCTTCTGGTTGTATCATATACACCTCCTCCTCAAGGTTTCCATTGAGGAAGGCAGTCTTCACATCCATCTGCCAGATTTCATAATCATGGTAGGCAGCAATGGCGAGAAGAATTCTGATAGACTTAATCATAGCAACGGGTGAAAAGGTTTCGTCATAGTCAACACCTTGTCTTTGACGATAGTCTTTCGCCACTAATCTTGCTTTATAAGTTTCAATACGTCCATCTGCACCGATCTTTCTTTTAAAGATCCATTTGCAGCCGATAGGTACTATACCATCTGGTAAATCCACCAAGTTCCAAACTTGGTTGATGTACATGGACTGTATTTCAGAATTCATGGCTTCCCGCCATTTCTCGGCCTCTGGACTTTCAATGGCCTCCTGGTAAGTCTTAGGATCATCATCCTCATTATAGAGTATCCTTGAACCATCTAAATTAATATGTCCCACATATCTTTCTGGTGGTTTAGGTACTCTTTCAGACCTAAGAGGTTCTTGTGTATCATTTTGAATAGGTTCATAAACTGACGATCCATCTGATGAACCATTGCCAGTTTGTGGGTCTGGAATTTCTTCCAGTGTTACTTTACTCCCACTGTCCTTCTGGAGAATATAATCTTCTTCCAGAAAGACAGCTCTCCTGGCCACAAACACCTTTTGTTCGCTAGGAAGATAAAAGTAATATCCATAAGTTTCCTTTGGATATCCCACAAATCTGCATTTGTCAGTTCTAGATTCCAGCTTATCTGTGTCATGTCTTTTAACATGAGCAGGACATCCCCAGACTTTAACATGTTTAAGGTCTGGTTTCCTTCCATTCCATATCTCATATGGAGTGGTCTCAACAGATTTGTTGGGTACCTTGTTCAGGATATACATAGCAGAGCTAAGTGCATATCGCCATAAGGACACTAGTAATTTGGATATGCTCATCATGGATCGCACCATTTCCATTAATGTGCGATTTCTCCTTTCTGATACACCATTCATCTGAAGTGTATAAGGAGGTGTAAGCTGAAGAATGATATCATTATCCTTTAAGTATTTAATGAACTCAGTACTCAAGTATTCACCACCCCGATCAGATCGGATGGTTTTTGTACTTTTTCCTGTTTGTTTTTCTACTTCATTCTTAAATTCTCTGAATTTCTCAAAGGCATCAGATTTATATTTCAATAAGTATACATATCCAAACCTTGAGTAATCATCAGTGAATGTAATGAAGTATAAGAAACCACCAATGGCTTGGGTTGACATAGGACCACATACATCTGAATGTATGAATTCTAATATGTCTTTGGCTCGTTCTCCAGTTCCACTAAATGGAGACTTAGCCATTTTACCCATTAAACATGACTCACAGGTTGCATATGATTCATAATCAAATGGATCCAAATATCCATCTTTATGTATCCTTTGGAGTCTGTTTTCACCAATGTGTCCAAGCCTACAATGCCACAAGTAGGCTTTGTTCATTTCATACTTACTCCTTTTAATTGAAGAACCGATATGTAAATTATCATGAGACACATTCAATAGATACAATCCATTGGACAAAATAGCAGAAGCTATTAATTTATTTCCGAAATAAATTGAACAACTATTGTTCCCAAAATGTAAATTGTATCCAATTCTATCTAAACATGAAATAGAAATAATGTTCCTTATTATGCTAGGTACATAATAGCATTCATCTAATAAAAATGTGTCTCCATATGGTAGCTTGAGCTTCACTGTCCCCACAGCGATCGCCGCAACTCTTGCGCTGTTACCTAGCCTCAGCTCCACCTCGCCGGTCCTCAGCTTACGCCTTCTTGTCAGTGCCTGCACAGAATTGCAGATATGAGATACACATCCAGTATCTAATACCCATAATGTACAATCTCTTATTGACAAGTTTACATCTATCATATAGATACCTGAAACGTATTGCTGCTTCACAGTTCCTTGAGCCTTGTCTTTGAGGTATTCTTTGCAATTCCTCTTCCAATGCCCTTTCTGGTGACAGTAGAAGCAATCACCTTTCTCAGCACTTTTACCTTTGTCTTTCTTGGCAACCTTTGCCTTTCTCTGAACCTTGTTCTTATTCTTTCGAAAAGCTTGGATTGCAAGTCTTTTTCTGTTGGTCTTACCAACCATTAGGACTTGGGGTTTATCCTTCACAAGGTTCCCCTCAGCAGTCTTTAACATGTTCAACAGTCCAGCTAAGGTGGCATGGATCTTGTTCATGTTAAAATTAACGATGAACTGAGCATATGACGGTGGCAGTGAAGACAACACGAGGTCTGTGTGCATCTCCTTGGGAAGTGTAATCCCAAGAGCATCCAGCCTCTCCACCCACTCAATCATCTTCAGCACGTGATTATGTACTGAAGTTCCCTCTACCATCTGAGCCTTGAACAGATTCTTCGATATCTCACATCGTTCGATTCTGCTTTGCTCACCAAATAGCTCCTTCAAATAGAGCATGATGGATCTAGCATCCATCTTTTCATGTTGCCTCTGCAACTCATTGCTCATAGAGGCTAACATATAGCATTGGGCCATGGTGGAATCTTCCTTCCATTTTTCATACGCTATCATTTCCTCCTCTGGAGCATCTAATGATGGTTCAGCAGGAGGTTCATTATCCAAGACGTAGGCAATCTGCTCAGACCTGAAGACTACTTTCAGGTTTCTGAGCCAGTCTGAGTAATTGGTGCCTGTCAAACGGTTGGCATCAAGTATGCCTCGCAACGGGTTATGGTGCGACATTCTCGCCTACAAGAGATAATCAATTGATAATTAGCAGATATTCAGATTAACTAAAACAAGATATGGTCTTTTATTATCTAGTTTTACTCCCACTAATTTTCGACGGACTGTATAACCTTCAGATATACAGAACGGGAGACGCCGACTGTCTCCTAGTGGGGATCAGAATCTCCAAACATCACAGTATGACATCGGGTAAACACGTAGTATCATACCGCTATCTCAGAGCAATCATCTCATGATAATTGCAACTCCTTGCAATATCCGATCATACTTCGGCTCTCAAGTTTAATGGTCCCGGATAAACACAGTAAACCATTATCCCCGGTCTAAACTTTACCATCAATACGTGACAGAGTAAAGTAGAAATATAGTTCCCGGGTAAACACGTGGATGACTATATCGTTCCTCTACTCTTATCCAAAGGCATCTAATGCCATGATCAACAGTTCTCTCATCAGTTAATGGCAAACCTCGGGTAAACACAGTATCTGCCACCACCGAATTAAGTTCTATTAATCATATTGATGGAGAGCCACGCAGTACATTCTCAATGACTCACGCTACGGCTTAGAATTTGTTACGAAGGTTTTACTTATTTAGTTTGGTCTCATCCTAGGTGATAGTATTAAATATATCGAATATATTATAAATATTAATAACCTAGCAAATATTAAGCACACGCATCACATACATGTCATTAGTGTGGTCATGGACGACACTGCGGTTTGACTTGAGCCAGACAGTCAAACGCACATACATGCACAATATAACAACTTATATCATAAGTCTGCAAACCCATGGATTCAATGAACTCCTTCATTTTCATCTGGTTAGCAGTTGTCGATCATCCTCGCTCCGCGCACACCCGCCTCGATCAAATTACATCATAATTCTCAATTACATGATAATTTAAATGAGGAAGCCTTATGCCGATTACATCGAGGAAGAAAGTAGAAGTACAATGGAATATGAGAGGGAGAGGTTCGCAGACCTCTATTTATTAATAAATGATAAACCACACAATCACATTCCATATCCACAAATAATGCACGTCTATGACCACCATGTGTTTTATTTAAACAAACCATACATGAAATAACACATCAAATGGCTAAAGAAATCTTTCGAAAATAATAATAATTTTGGTTTCAGAAAACCAGGGTCCAATTAAAATTGGGTTTAGAAATTTTCGAAAACAGATTTCATTAAGTCTAAGCATGCCAATTTAAATCTAATTTAAATAAGCAAACTAATGCATATCTTTAAAACAAAATTAAACAAGCAATTAATAACACATCAAATGTGTATGTTAACCAAATAGATTAAATTCCTCTTAATATTCCATGCCATTACTTAATGTAATTAATTTAACATTTAAATTAATTTGCATTAACCACATCATATCTAACAAATTAGATAATCAAAATCAACAATTAACTTGTCAATTCTTAATAGATTCTTAATCTAAATAGGCCCCAATAAATATCAAAAATAATTTTTGAAAATTTAAATTCTGGAAAAACATTTTTTCAGAATAATTAGATTCAATTGGGCCCAAAAAAAAAAAAAAATCCAACCTGGTCCAATGGACCAAGCCGGCCCAGCCCTTTGTTGGACCTGGGTCCGGCAATGAGCCGAGCCCAACCAAAAGCTGGGCTCGAACCCAGACCGGTCCCTGTGGCCGGTCTGGTCCGGGCCAGCCGCTGGGCTGGCTCGGGCCTTTGCCCGGCCCGACCCAGTAAGGGCCGGCCCGCCCCTTCCCTGCACGCAGCTAGGAAACCATAGCTGCGTGCAGGAAAGGGGGGTGGCGCCGCCGCCGGCCACCTGCCCAGCAGGGCCAGGCGGCGGGGCCACGCCGGGGCACCGCCCGGTGGCCAGGGCCCCAGCGACGGTGCCGGAGGAGCCTGCTCAGCCGGCGATGCCCCCCCCCCCCTTGTTCTCAACCGAAGGGGATGGAGAGAGTGGGATGGCTCCCGGCTCCATCCGACGCCGATCAACAAGCCGACGATGTCCAACAACCTTTTGGGAAGGATTTGTGTCGCCGGTGAGCCACTCCCAAACGATTTGGGATGTTTGTGGGGATCGAAAACACATGCCCGTTCTTCATCCCACGAAGAACATAACACATCCCACAAAATAATTTTTCTTAGCAGAAAAAAAAAATTCTTTTCATAGAGTTCATCGAATGAACAATATTCTTGCAAAGAAAAATTAATAACAGCAACAAACAGCATGGAATATTAATCTTTAAAGAACGATCTATTCGTTGGCGGAAACGACGAAAACATAGTGGAACCTGGCTCTGATACCACTGTTGGGATCGCTGTGTCGGGATCCGACCGAAAAACGCAGCGGAATAATATGTTCGGGATCGGATCCATCCCGTTTCGATCGTTAAAATAAAACCGGTGTAAATCGAGTTTACCTTACGCGGATTCGAATCCGCGTCCGTTTTCCAGTTCCGTCGGAGCGATGCCGCAAGTCGCGCAGATGCCTGACCTCTAGCGGTATCCACGCGGTTCTCCTCGCGATGGATCGTCCTCGCTTCCTCGCTCGCTGCGGCGTTCGTAGATCCCGTCTGGCTGCGCGTAATCCGCCGCGACATGCGGATTCTGAATCTCCCGTCGGACGGAAGCCGGAGTAATCGGGAACCGCACGCCCAGAAGAGAGAGAAAGAACGAATGACGGCTAGGTCAGGGTTGCTGGCCCCGGACGTAGAATCCGTTCTTTTATAATAAGTCAGTTTGCGATTTTTCATAAAAACCCAGACTTATCCGAAATCCTGTCGGATTATCCATCAACTTAAAAACCATTTGTGTGTGACCCTCTAGGCCCAAATGCCAATCCAGTTAATAGCCTATTAAGTCCAGTAACCCTTTATTGACCCACTGAATTAATTAATATCCTTATATTCAATTAATCAGCCGAATTTAATGTCCCACAATAAATTCGGACGGACTGCCGATCACGTTGGATGTCAAGCAACATCGCGTGATCCTGGATGGCACTGGGTTATCGCAACCCTCTATTGGAATCTTTCTGTCATCGGTTAGCGCGCGAATATAATCCTTCATCCGTGCAATGTTCCCGAATCGACCTAAGGCATGGTTTACTGTTAAACCCTATTTGGTCGATTCACTTGAATCAGATGCCGCTAATCTGAATCCGACAACTCCTTATCGATTACAGAGTCCGCCCTGGCCAGGGACTTCAAGCGCATCGTTCCCGGAACATTCTCCCTCAAACTATCGAGAGTGGATGATCCCGTATTGAACACACAATTACCTTCGAGGGCATTTCCCTGAACCCGATCGCTTGACTTATTGATAACCCATAGTTAGGGATTCGTTCGTCAAGGTCAAAGCTCAGAAACCTACCAACAAGATATCTTTGGAATCTCAGGTCCAAGGATCATCCACGCAACCGTGACAAATGAATCGAACTGGTTAACAGTGAGGTGATTACCATCTAACGATTCATAGTCGAATCAGTTCAGTGAACTCATTCACCAATGAGCACCTATAGGTTCAGCATAGTGTCTCCACACAAGTGACTTATGGGATCAGTCACCCTCATCATATGAGCTGAAGTAACCTGTACTAGTCTATCCGGATGTTCGATGTCCTATCTCAAACATCCTATGACTAGGAACAATTAAGAACATGTGTTTATAAGTCTTTGGTCCCGTAATTATGATCTCATCATAATCCGAAGACTGTTGCACATGTTCATGGACTTCATCGTGATACGATAAACACAGATCGAATTAATTACACACAATGAATTATTGCCATTTATTAATAATCTGAATAAGTACATAGTATCAGATTGGCTTTGAGACCATCTAATACTAACATACAGGACAACATATAGACTCCTCAAAAGAAACCCTAATACTAAAGGACCAAAATGACCCTTATTCAAAGCAAAAAGACTCAAACAGAGCTAAAACAAGAAAATACACTAATTGGGCATCTAATGGGCCAAACAAAATACAAAATAAGCCTTGGGCTATGTTCTCCACTTCTTGGATTCCCATCAAAGTCTTCTTCAGGAGGATGAGCAGTAGAGATCATAGATTCACAGCACTACTTTCAAGATAATTTTTGAAGGGGAGGCTGAGTATCTCCCAAGGCCCTTCCAGAAGAAGAAATCTAGGAATCAGTTTTTAGCATGGAAGCCAATGAGTCACTGGGACTGGATGCTTCCTCCATGGGATACTACACTACTACCAGACAAGGTTTGCCATATTGTTGGATCCATACGACTCGGTTCCTTCAAAAACTAATTCCTACTCATAAAGATCGACTCATAAACACTCAGTTCGAGTCAATACAACTCGTAAACCCCAAAAGCCAATACATCTCATACGAGTCATACCAAGTCACATTGAGGAGGCAAGCCATGCTACCAGCAATTTTAGGAGGTCATCAAGATGGATAGTATGGCCACAGTGAGCGAATTTGAGAATAATCCTCGGAAAACTGTCTCAATTCTACTTATGTGGTGCTTACTCCTCAGAAAGATAATGCTCAGCTCATCACTGATTATAGGCTGAACAACCTCCGAAATGGCACTTATAAGATCACCATTTGGACTCTAATCAATCAGCTTATATCCAAGGGAGATTTATTCTAGCGAATTATATGGCAGTACATGAATGCACTCATGACAAGAAATTTATAAAAAAGGAATGTCTCACATGGAAAAGAAAAACTAGTTCAACAAAACATTCTTACATTAGGTCGCCATGAACAGTGCGAGTGAGGAAGTGTCCGTCTTAATAGAGTGAGTGAGAGGAGTGCCTGCCCTGTTCATGAGGATGTAGGTTGGCACGAGGTGAGGAAGAAGAAAGGAGGAGCTAGGTTTGTTGAGAAGAAGATAGAGGGTAGAAGGCTTCTCCCTGTTCCAGAGGACGTGTATTAGACGTCTGCAGAAAGGTCACTGGGCGTCGAACTGCAGGGATGCTCTCAAGTGTCTTTCTTGCGGGAGAATTGGTCACAAGAGACGTAGGAGCAGACAGTCATCATCGTCGTGCATTAGGAAGGAGGCTGTTGCCCCGTCACCAAGGATTGTTCAGGCTCCAGCTTCAGTTGTCACTGACTCCGTTATTCACAAGGTCGACATCTCTTGGTCTGCGGCAGTCTGAGGAGCCAGATCTTCTCTTCAACAGTCTGCAGTGGTCTCTTTTGTTACCAAGGATAAGGCTTCGAAGGAGGAGAAGCCTTCCAACTTGAAGGTTCTTAGAGCTCTGCAATAGGTGTGGCCGGGGATTCATTCTTGGAAGATTAAGGAACTGAAGGGCGAAAGATATCTAGTAAATTCATCTCTTTTGGGATGGAGGGAGGAAGCTTTATCCAGAAGAGATGTAAGCCTTTCTTTCATTCCTTAAGCGTCTCCCCTTGGGAGGTAACCACCAGCACAGTCCCTATTGTAGAAGGTGTTAGTGCTTGGTGTTGGCTGGAGGGTCTTTCACTCCACATCTGGAACATTGAATCTTTTCAGTGCAGCGCTGATAGATTTGGAACCTTCAGAGGAGTTGATGTGAGGACATTCGAGATGGAAATGCTTCGGTATGCAAGGATTTTGGTGGAGGTGGACTCAGTGGGTAGTATTCCTGATAGGATGAAGGTGAGAGTTGGAGCTAGTTGGTTCTTGATCTCTATCAAAGCTGAGTTGCCATCTGCATCTTCAAGAGTTCATTCAAGTTCCCAGATGGAGTCAAAGGACTCCAAGGCAGCAAGCTCTGAAGGTGATTGGACCGGGGCGGAAGTTGTAGCAGCCTACAAGTCTTACAAAGCGTCGCAGGATGAAGGCCATATATCTTCTTTGCGGACCTCTGCTCAGGCGTCCAAAACAGGGGTGCCGGAACCGAGCTTCCGAGTCTCACAGAAGTCAACTCGGGCTCAGCTGGAAAAGCCGAGTTTGTGTGGAGGTGACTCTGGTACAGGGCTTGGTCAGGTGGTGCTTTCCCCGAGCAGGTGCGTTTCGGGAATGGGAGCATATGATGAAGCCCGTGTCTCGAGATTAGAAGAGATGGATAGTTCGGTCGCAGATGATGCATTGCTCGAGGTGGATGTGGCAGGCTGGTCGAAGATAGGGTATACATGTTCCTGATTGGTGCTGCGGGGAGGAAGGGGATACGGGGATAACGGGTCGAGAAGATGAACACTTCTGGGCATCGAAGTATCTGGATCCATTTCCGATTAAAATAAGTGTTCTGGGTAAGTCATTTGGGCCCATCTCTTCGGGTTTGTCCCCCTTAGCAAGTAAGTCGAGTGGGTCTTCAGTTAACTTGTTCTTACCCGATAATGGCCCAATGGATCCTTCGTTCTTACCCGTTATCACCGAGTCTTCGCCTACGAAGTGGGACGGTCATGCACGATGGCCCGTCTCTTTCCCTGGAGGTAGGCCCTCAACTACCACAAGGACAATGGGTATTGGGGGATGTTTGAGGTGTAGGAACCTTCCTATTGTTGAAGAATCAAGCCAAGATTTAGTTTCAGGTTCCTTCGTACTCATGCCGGAGCAGCTGGATTTAGTCCAACCCATTAATATTCATCCCAGAGCACAAGTTGAGGCCTGTATCACAGAGGCGAACTTGTCTATGGGTGATGATGATATTTCCCAGCAGACTTTAAAGGATCCTTTAATGATGGAGGATTTTGTTTCAAATCTGGAAGTCCAGTCCGTTCAGTCACTGCCTTCACCTGTTTCAAACCTGCAAGTCCAGTCCAGTCCGTCCAGTTCGGATACATAATGGTTCTTTACAGGCAACGTTGCGATTCAAGTTTGTTTCAAATGTCAGCTCTGATTGACATAGTTACGGATAATGCTTTCTATACCTAGTCTAATCGCAGGAGGACCCCTTCTTGTTCAAGGCTCGACAGATTTCTGGTGACAACTGAATGGGAGAGTCACTTTCCTGATTTGAAAGCTTTGTGTCTGCAGAGGCATGTATCTGATCATAAGCCAATCTTGTTAGATTTGAAGCATCACTTCCGGCACATATATCTTTTCAGGTTGGAAAAATCTTGGTTAAAGGAAGAAGGGTTTGTGGAGATTGTAAAGCAGGCCTAGGACTCTAGAAGGCAGAGTGGCTCAGCCATGGGGACCTTGGTTGGAAATCTCAAGAGGGTGGCTCAAGCTCTGAAAGGTTGGAGCTCATAAAGGAAGAACGCAGAGTCAACCGATAGGAGGGATTTGTTGGGCCAAATTCAGGCTTTAGATGCTTTGAAGGAGGCAGGACCCTTGGATGAGGAAGATTGGGCTATGAGAAAGCAGGTTTGCAGAAGGTATCAGGAGCTGCTAGCAAAAGAGGAGGTGTAGTCGAAGCAAAGGTCTAGAGAGAAGTGGATTAAGGAAGGAGACAATATTACTTCCTTTTTCCATAAGGTCGCTTCTGGCAGAAGAAGGAAGAATCAGATTTCAATCCTCAGTAGGGAGATCATATGTTGGACAGTAGGGAGGAGATCCTTGAGCACACACTCCAATTTTACTTACAGCTATTTTCATAGGAGGATCAGGCTAGACCGAGGTTCAGATGTGACTTCGAGGAGGTTCTTTCACAGCAGGAAAGGGATGAACTTGAGGCTCCCATCACTCTGGCAGAGTTGAGGACTACAGTTTTTTCTCTTGCAGGGCATAAAGCTCTAGGCCCAAATGGTTTACCTTTGTTATTCTTTCAGCATTGCTGGGAGGTGGTCCATCCCTTGCTCTATAAGGCTGTGTTAGAGTTCCAAGAGGGGCGAGCCCATCTGAAGGGAACTAATAAAACTTTTATTATCTTAATTCCCAAGAAGGAAGGTGGTATGGCTTTGATTGATTTTAGACTGATCAACCTCTTGAATAGGGTCTACAAGGTGATTCTAAGCTCCTGGATGTTCGGCTGAGGAAGGTGGTTGATGAGCTGATTAGTGTTCAGCAGAGTGCTTTTATTGGTGGCAGATAGATCTAGGAAGGCTTTTTGGTTGCTCAAGAATGTTTACACTCCTTGAAGACCCAGAGGAAAAGTGGTTTCGTGATTAAGCTAGATTTTGAGAAGACATATGATAGAATTAATTGGAGGTTTGCCTCCTTTATATAATGGTGAAGATGGGTTTTGGTGAAAAGTGGGTCTCTAGGATAAGAGCATATATTTCTTCAGCCCATGGAATGCAGAATCGGCCAATCCCGATCCAGATCGGCCGATTCGGATCGGGATCGGCAGGTCCCGATTTGGCCGATTCCGTCCGATCCCGGCCGATTCCGGCCGATCGGGTCCCGATTCGGGGACCCGATCCGATCCAGAATTCCTTGCTTCAGCCTCCCTTGCCATTTTGGTAAATGGGGGACCGACTCCCTCTTTTCTTAGTAGAAGAGGGCTCAGGCAGAGGGACCCTCTTTCTCCATTGCTTTTTTTGTTGGTTGCTCAGATCCTCAACTGCATGTGAGACAAGGCTGAGGCAGCATGCCTTATCTCAGGCTTCAGGTGGATTCTTAAGTTCGGCCTATCACTCACTTGCAATATGCAGATGACACAATCCTATTTGTCTGAGGAGAGGAAGATCAGATGTACTTCATCAGATTGATGCTTGAGTTTCTGGATGAGGTGACAGGCCTGCAGATGAATTTTCAGAAGAGTGTAGTTTATAGGTCTGAAGAATCTCTGGAGAAGGCAGCCACCATTATGTTACTTACTTGGGGATGCCACTTTCCCCGGGACATATCAGATGCAGTGATTGGCAGCCTATAGTCCAGAGATTCCAATCCAAATTGGCGGGCTGGAAGGGCCGTTTGCTTTCATATGGTGGGAGATTGACACTTTGTAGGGCTATTCTTGACAGCTTACCTGTTTATTATTCTCTCCCTGTTCATGATCCCAAAGTCTGTAGCCAGGCAACTTGAAGGTATTAGAAGCAGATTCTTTTGGGGCGGACAATTGGACAACCATAGAAAGAGTTTGCATGACATTTGTTGGGGCAGAGTCTGTAAAAGTAAGCTGAATGGGGGGTTGGGAATCAAAAACATTAGAGACTTCAATCTGGCACTTTTGTCAAAGTGGCGGTGAAAACTTAGTAAGAATCAAAGAGCATTATGAAAGGAGGTGATCTAGGGAAAGTACTGCTCGAGAGGTAGAGCGTGGGACTTTCAGATGTAGAGCCATCATAGTGACTCTTATGTATGGAAGGACATCTTGGAGGTGGTTGATGTTGTTGTGTCCGCCACCCGTTGTGTTTTGGGTGATGGTAGGTCTTGCCTTTTTTGGACAGACAGATGGACTGGGCCAGTGCCACTCTCACAGGTTTATCCCACATTATTCAATATTACTGCAGAGCCATCCATAGTGGTGGAACAGCTAGGGGATAGGTCTGGAGAAGGAATTGTATGGACACCTTTATTTAGGAGGGATCTGAGGGAGGAGGAGCTGCACGAGTGCATGTCTCTTATGAGATTGCTGCAGGGATTCAGGTTGGACTCAGCTCGGTCAAACTCGCTGATGTGGACGTGGACTTCTGATGGCGCTTTTACACTCCAATCGGCTTATGCAGCCATTGCAGATGGAGGACTTTGATACCCATGGGCTCATCAGGTGTGGAAGCCGAAGTCCCCTTTGAAGGTACATATTTTGAAGTGGACGATCTGGACTGGTAGGTTACCGACGGCCGATAGATTGATCTAGTATGGATGTGATATTCCCCCGCTATGCTACTTGTGTGGGGAGGGGGATGAGGGGTTTGAGCATCTGTTTGTCCATTGCTCATTCACCTCGAAGTTATTGTCTACTATCCTCACTTTCTTTTAGGTTGTAAGGGACCCCCCCACAATCGATAGAGGATTTGTTAAGCAGGTGGGCATGGTACTTCCCTCAGAAGGAAGACAGATTGTTGTGGTGGCTTATCCTTCATGCCACATTTTGGGCTATTTGGACAGAAAGGAACAAGAGAATCTTCAGAAGAGAGGCAGCTCCAATGGGGAGATTGAGTTCTTTTGTGTTTAGTAAGGTGAAAGAGTGGATGAGAGTTAATTGTAAAGACTTTGTGCACAGTTCTTCCTTTTTGGGGGTGTTGGAAGGCGAGCACCATCTTGGTGTTTTGTATAGTGAGATTGAGAGCTCTTTACCACAATACTTGTACCTTTTTGTTTACATTTATATATTGCAGTGGTACAATCCACTTTCAAAAGAAGTTTCTGAACATCATCCAGTTAGGCGGGAGTCTATAAACCAGCAAGCAATGGTCGCTGAGGAGATGGCAGATGTGTGGTATGAGGAGATCATTCAGTTTGGTCAAAGGATAGGGGTTTCATTCAGAGGTAAAGAAGATGCGGTGAGAAGCTTTATTCTAAAATTTAGAAGAAATGAAGGGCTACAGAACTCAATGAAAAGAAGAGGGCAGGGGGGGAGGTGTGAAGATAGGGAAAACGGAACTCAATTATGTAAAGAACAATCAGGTGCTGGATTGTCTCAGGGACAAGAAACAAGGAGGGAGAAAGCCGATAGTTAAATGAAAACATGTTCTTGGAACATTAGATGTTTGAATGCAGAGTTTAAAAGAAGAGCAGTGAGACAGCTTTTAATCAATAACAAAGTGGACTGTTTCTGTGCACAAGAAACCAAAATGGATATTGTTGATGTTGATTTCATTAATGGGTTAGGAGGCCCTGTGTTTTCTGAATGGGTTTCCAGACTAGCTCTAGGTGCCAGTGGAGGACAGATTTTGATGTGGAATGGCCAAAAAATTGATGGTTCCTTATGTGATGTAGAGAATTCAGTATTTCGGTTAGCTTTTCTTCCAAGGATTCTACTTCCAAATGGGTAATCTCTTCAGTGTATGGACCTCATAATCCTCAGCAGGGAGAGATGTTTTTTCAAGAATTATTTCGATTGTACAGTTTATATCAAGATAATTGGTGTGTCCTGGGAGATTTTAACTGTGTAAGGTACCCATGGGAAAGATCTGGAAGACAGAAATGGGCAAAGGAGATGGAATTATTGGGAAATTGGATAAGGAACTGTGGGTTGGTGGATGTGGAGATTCCAAATAGAAGATATACATGGTCTAACCTACAAATCAACTGTGTCCGGTAAAGAATTGGTAGAATTTTGTTATCAACAGTGTGGTTGGCTGCATTCCCTCTTTCACAGGCTAAGGGACTTGAGAGAACAGTTTCTGATCATATTCCAATCATTTTGAGAACAAGAGAAGATGAGAAGAAAGCTAGATTGTTCAGATATGAGTTGACATGGCATACTGAGGAGAATTTCAAAGATATAGCAATCAATTGGTGGAGAGAAGGGCCAGTGGAAGATTCTGCCAGCCAGACTTTTGGTAAAAAGTTGAAATGGGTGAGATGTTGTATTAAGAAGTGGAATTCTCAAACTAAGGGGAAGTTTGCAACTGAAAGAAATCTATTGTTGCTGAAAATAGAAGGGCTGGGGACTAAATTTGATAAGCATAGTGTTCCTACAGAGGAGTTTTTAGAATTAAAGCACCTCAAAAAGGAATACAATGAACACTTGTTGAGGGAGGAAATAAAGTGGAAGCAGAGGGCCAAGGAGCAATGGCTGAAAGAAGGAGATAAGAACACTATATTTTTCCATGCAACGGCTAATGCTAAGAAGAGATCCTTGAATATAAACCATGTCAAGGTGGAGGATAAAATCATAGAAGACAAGGAAAAAATTTAAAAAGTGTTCTTATCATATTTCAAAGACCTAGTTTCTGAAGATTGTGAACTGAGACCTCATTTGATGGAAGGAGTGCTCCCTAAACTAGATAGCTCTCAGGCCGAGTGGTTGTGTTCACCATTTCAAGAAGATGAAGTTAAAGAGGCCATTTTCAACATGAATGTTAATAAGTCACCAGGCCCAAATGGATTTTCTCTAGGCTTTTATCAATCTTTTTGGGATACCATTAACGTTAAATTAATGCAGATGGTATAGGAATTTCGGGAGAACCTGGGCAGTATCAAGGTCTTCAATTCCACTCACATTGTCCTACTTCCAAAGATTCAAGGAGCAAAGAAGGTGACGGACTATAGGCCAATCAGTCTGGTGAATGGATGTTACAAAATTATATCTAAAGTCATTGCAAACAGATTAAGAATAGTGTTGGGGAACATTATTAGTAAGAATCTATCAGCATTCTTGAAGGGAAATTTCATTCTTCATAATTTCTTGGCAGCATACGAACCAGTCCACAGTCAGAAAAATAGCAACAGGGAAGGTGTTGCTTTCAAACTGGATTTCGAAAAGGCCTATGATAGAATTAATTGGCAGTGCATTCAAAGAACATTGAAGATTATGGGTTTCAAACAGAAGTGGATTGAATAGGTTATGAATTGTATCACTACAGCACGGTTTTCCATTTTAATTAATGGAGAGCCATATGGGTATTTCAGCAGTTCTAGAGGACTCGGACAGTGAGATCCAATTTCTCCACTTATCTTTCTCATAGTTGGTCAGATTATGAGCTCTCTCTGGGAGGTAGCAGCAGGTCAAGGTTCGATTGATGGTTTCTGGATTGGAAGGTATGGAATGCAGCTTTCACACTTACAGTTCGCAGACGACACACTATTATTTTCTTCAGGTCAGGAAGTCATGCTTGGTAATATGAAGAAGCTACTAATGTTAACAGAGAGAGTTACAGGGCTGAAAATTAACTTTCATAATCAAGGAGAAGTATTACCTTAACTCATCAAGATGGTGTCTATTGCCACCAAGGAGTCGCCTATATGGAAGAGTATTGTCAAGTGTCTGGATTTTATTGCCCCAGCAGTTACTTATGAGGCAGGCAATGAAAAAGTGATTAGATTTTGGGAAGACAAATGGTGTTCAGATTTGTCCTTTGCAGCACAATTTAGCATTCTGTATCATATAGCAGTGTGTAAGGAGAAGACTGTAGTGGAGTTGTATTCAGGTGAAGAAAGCTTCCAGTGGAATTTAATTTTCAGGAGGGATCTTACCGAAACTGAAATACACGACTTGCTGTCTTTAATGAGAATTATCTATGAAGTCAAGCTGATCAGCTGATCTTCAACATTATCTATGAGATCTTCAACATTCAGATTCCAAATGCATCTTCTGTGGAATGTTTGAAGAATCAGCTGATCATCTCTTTTGCAACTGGGAATAATCAATGTGATATGGAGGTCCTTATGCATACTTCTCAAGGTTCACTGGGTACAGCCTCACAATGTGTTCGATTTGATAAATTGGTGGCATAATTACAATCCTAATCACACCCATTCTCAGCCTTGGAGGTTGTTCTTGTCTGTAATGCTATGGGCCATCTGGAATGTGAGGAACAAAAGAAGATTCAGGGAAGATTTCAGTAATGCATCCGATATCATCTGAAGAGCAGTCAATTGGGTCAATGATTGGGGGGCTGCTGTTGGTATCATTGACATTAATAATCCTTCATCTATTCTCATCAAGGCCAGTCAGTGGAGGGTTTTCTTTGTTTGAAAGGACTTTCAGAGAGTCCTATGTTTTGAGAACAAGGTCTTTTGCTTTTTATTATCTCGATAAAAAGTTTTTCTTCTTTGTGGGTTATAGTTTTTGTAGTAGGGTCGGCTTGTTGCCCACCATGCTATGTATTTCTATCCTTCATTAATGAAATGTGACTTTTGTCACCTTCCAAAAAAGATAGATTTCAAAAATGCTTTGGATAGAGTCAATTGGGAACATTTGTACAGGGTGATGCAGCTGATGGGTTTTCAGGATAAATGCATTTCTTGGGTAAGAAGCTGTTTAGAAACGGCAAATTGTTCAGTCCTTTTAACTGTTTCTCCTTGTGGATTATTTGGGAGCTTAAGAGGGTTCCTATGGGGGAGCCCCTCTCCCCATTATTGTTTGTAATCGTGGGGCAAGTTTTGGGCATGTTGCAGCAAGGACCGGCTCTTGCAGACTAATAGAAGGAATAAAGATAGGAAGTCTTGAGGAAGAAATAACCCATTTACAGTATGCTGGAAGATAAAGTGATGAACTTGAAAGTGTTGTTAAAATTGTTAGAAGCAGCAATAGGGTTAAGGATCAAACGGGACCATAAAGATGAAGGATTCTTTGGCTTTTACCTACCTTTGGGTATTCCAAGAGTTCAAAGAATGCCTCAAAGCTTCTCTACAGTCAAGATCTACCACTTGCAAGAATTGAAGAAATTCCCTTGAGCCTTCACCCGCAATCTCAAAGTAAAGAGGATTAGAGCTGTCGTTTATGTTTTCTCTTCTTGAAGAGTTGTATTTTTATCCTTCTGGTTGTGTTGGCCTCGGAGCATTGTAGGACCAAGAGGCTTAGTTTTTGTGCTGTAACAAGTGCATGACGGATGGCTTCGCAACTAGCACCACATCTACTAGTTTGTGAAACTAGATTGGGTTCTAGGGAAGGAAAATTTATAAGGAGGTCTTGGGGAGTGGACATAAGTTAGCCAAACCACTATACACTCCACATTCCAACATTCAATTTGGTGTTTGCATTTAATTTCCAAACACAATATCCACCTCCTTATGGTTTGCCATAACATCGGGCCTAATTGAGGCCAACCACCCCCCCCCCCCCAAAAAAAAAAAAAGAAAAAAGGAAAAACCTTTTCTGCCCCTACTTTATGATGTAGGGAAGAGGCAGCCTGAAGTGCAGTCAGGGGGCCATTGTGGCCCAGGCTGCCCATTCTTTCCTTGGTTTAGCCACACATAAGGAAACATGGGGAGAAGAAAGGGGT
Organism: Zantedeschia hybrid cultivar; assembly: GCA_030544215.1. NCBI lineage: Eukaryota > Viridiplantae > Streptophyta > Magnoliopsida > Alismatales > Araceae > Zantedeschia > Zantedeschia hybrid cultivar. Next base: position 56,179,704 of record JARZZO010000012.1, read on the forward strand.
GACCCTTTATAACAGAGAGAGCCAGATATGAGCATGCCAAACTGGCTGGCTGGAACCTTGGCTTCGGCCATGACTTGTGACTTTGTGAGGCTTGCACCATGGGACTCGAGCCCTATAGGCCAGTCCCTATGAGGGGGGCAGTACTTATAAAAACAAAAAATCAACAAAAATTATGAAAAATGGAAAACAAATGAGCCCTATAGGCCAAAAGTAGTGACGAACTTAAATAGTTCATTCAAATCCATTTTTTGGTATCAAAGAAACATGTTTTGATATCTTTTGTGCCATGTTAGAAGGTAGATATAGAAACATGTTTTTTTCATGGTGTTTTAGAGTTCTTATTATGATAGTAACATGTGTTCTGAAATCAATCTGCAGATCTAACAGATGGATCCCTGCTGTCTCCTGGATTTCGGAAAGGGAAAATCAAAGCCTTTCCACTCCACCTGTTCAGCCCACTCCTCTGAAGAAGAATATTCATCCAAAAGAAGAGAGAGTAATAAATCTTTAAGACTGCGGGGTCTTTGTCTCAATGGGATAACGAAGAGTTAGTTCAACACACAAATAGTTTGAGCATGCGAGTTTAGATCAAGCAGGTCAACTAAGAAAGTTGTGGAATGACATGCAAGTGGTATCCGATTCTACCAACAAGAATGGGAAAGGACCATGTAAAACATCCCTTTCATGTAGAAGTGACAATTTAAGCAAAGGCTGAACCTATGTGCTATTTAGAAAGTGAAGGTTGGTGGATAGGAGGCATTTTTGTTTAACATTGCTTTCAAAAATGGGATGATGTGAGGGAGTATGATTCTTGTTTGTCGTTTCTGTGGTGACAGGAGAGGAACCTCTCCTCTTCTCCTCTAATTGTACTTCCTCTAGTTATTTTCATGATAAAATTGGTGGTGCAATTCCACATTCTTTTGGGAGGGGGAAAAGTGTTTTGAAATCCAATTCCAAAATGCTGGAATAGGGACAGGAATAAAAAAATTCAGATTACTTTTCAGAGTTGTAGTTCTAATGGTAGAAGTCTCAAATGGTTAATAGGGTGTTTGGATATGTGTTTCTTACTTCTTATCCCTTTCAAAATTTAAAATTAAAAGTATAATGAGGGAAAGAACCTGTTTGGCAAGATCGTTCATATTTTTTAGGAAAGCATCCCACTGTTCATTTGTTTTTCTTTGGAAAGGTCCCACTCTTCATAAACCTTTCCCAAAAACAAAACAACTCAAGAGTAGGACTGCAATGAGCCAAGCCAAGCTAAGCTATGTCAAGTTCAAGCTCGGCTCACCAAAAAAAACTTTTGAGATCGAGCCGAGCCCGAGACTCAATTCAAGCCCCAAACCAAGCTTGACCTCGGGCTCGAAGCAAAACGGCCGAACTCGAGCCAAACCCGAGCTCAGCTCATTTGGGTTAAAAAAAAGCCATTTACTTCGGCCCAAAACTTATTTAATTTGGGTTGAAATAGCTCACAGCCCATTTACTTTCAGACCCAGAACCATTTCAATTTGGTCAGCCCAAAAGGATGTGTGGGAAGGGCCCAACAGGCTTAATTTATAGAAAAGCTGAGGGCAGAAGAAATGTACTTCACCTTTGTTTGGAGAACTCTCTCATACTTCCCTCCAAACTCTTTTAAAAATAACAACAAATTTACCAAACAGGGGAAGAATAAAGGTAAAGTACTTTAAAAATTCAACACAAAACTTTTAATGGAATAAATTTCAAGTGCAAAGTAGCCTCAAAATAAAAAATGCTCCCAAAGACCCTATATGTTCTTTTTTTAACAAATACAAGATACTCACGATGTCTGTCCAACATTCCTGATCTTTCAAAGATCTCTTCTCTTTAGCTTTTCAAGATGATTCCAAGATCTGACATCAAATCCTTGATCCCGAATAGTTCAGACCCTAAAATTCTTGCCTGATCGGGATACCTCTCAAGTACAAACTTCTGCAGTTTTTCTGAGAATCCAAAGTGAGGTTTGTGGAGGTGTATTGGGCCACGATATCTAGACATTAACCTCCCCAGCTGGAAGATGGTACACTGCATTTGATTCTTCAGCCCAGCAGTAATGAGGCAACCTTCCCCATCTTATCCACCTGCTACATACAGAATGGAACAACACCAAGTGACCCTACATCTCGGTTTCCCTTCTTCTTAAATGTCGCCCAGTGAAGAGCACTCAATCAAGAGCGTATATGCCATATGCCTTCCCAATCACCACAATCAGCAGCATCAAAGGAACATGCTTGCCAGAGAAAGCCAGCTCCACACATGGAGGAGATCACCTTGTGCTATTAGTGCCCCACTCACACCTACACAAGATGGGTGATGCAGGATACGAAGCAAAGAATCCCTCCCCCATTCGCTTTTGCTTTTATTAGGACCCTTTATGGTCCATCATGTACTTTGATATTTCCTAGGGGTTACAGATACATAAATGGAGGGGGGAGTCTAAGAGTCTAACAGGAATTTCAAGGGACGGGAGTTACATATCTCCCTATATATGTATGATGTTAACAAAATAGAGGGATGATGAAATTTGAAGAAAAAAAAAAAGATCTGAGTGTTTCTCGATTTGGTTCTCTGCGAGAGACAGCCCCTACCCAGCTCCGGTGCGACGCCGGAGGTTATCTTCCCATGCAACGCCGGCCCCTTCCCCTACTCCAATACGACTCCGGAGACCGCCCATCGGTGTGACGCCGATCGGTTCCCTCTCCTCTAAACCCCCATTTCTTTATCCCCCCTGTCCCGCATCAATTTTTGGTATCAGAGCAGCCAGGTTTTGGATCGTTCTCACGATCCGAGTCCTACACCCAACTTCTCCTACTCCTTCCACCATCGCGCTGTCGTCCGCCCCCCTCTGTGGCATCCATCCCCCATCTCTCTCACAGCAAACAAAAGAAGGAGGAGGAGGACGTCGGAGTAGAGGAGACCTCATATTGCTCCCGTCGCCGGAGCCCTCCGACGCCGCCACCAAACTCTGCCGGTGCCGTTGTCGTCGGTCCCGCCTCACCCCACCGCCTCGCCCGCTGCTGCCTCCGCCCTATCCGCAGTCCTCCCCTGAAGTCACCGCCGTCGTCGCCTCCTCCCGCTGCCGCCGTGGTCGTCGGCACTGCTGGCACCCACCGTCTCCACCTCGCCCCGCTGCCGCCGGAGCAGCTAGCCCCCGTAGCCACCGCCTGCAGCCATCGGGGCTGTCGTAGCCACCGCCGCCTTGATCCGCCACCACGGAGCCATCTCGGCACCCCGACCGCACCGCTGTCGCCGGCGCCGCTCGCCCCCCCGCCTCGGCCCGCCCCCGCCAAAACCCAATCCCTGCGCCCCAAGCCCTTCCTTTTCTTTCGTCTGGTTCGTGTGAAAGAAGGAAGAAGGAGAAGTAAGGGACTCATGCCCTGTTTAATTGGCCGGTCGAACAACGTTGGACCCGGTCCAACCGAGCCCTTAGGCTCTGGTGCGAACCCAACCCGACCAGTGGTCCAAGCCCATCGACTTGGTCCGAGCCAAGTGCAATTGACCTGAGCCACCAAGTCATCAAAGGGCCCAATCAGCCATCTGGTTCGACCAGGTTGTCTTCTGGTTCAGCCCTGGTCCGAGCCAGGGTGCCGTCCAGGCCGATTGCTGGGAGTCGGGTGGTGCAATTACAGCAATTAGCGTACCGCCCTTGTGTTGAGCTCATCTGGACTCCGATTCGTGTGTCGTTCGCGTCATTGGGTTTGTATTGACGAGGCCTATCTAGATCCAGTGTGTTGCATCTCTGACCTGCCTCATTTTACGTGCCGTTGTTGCACGCATACCGAGGACCCTAATCGCGCATCTCGAGGCCCGTGTCAGCCGTCTCGATTTGTGTGCCAGCCTCTTGGCCCATTGATTTCGCAGCAGTCAGCATCCCGACTTGCCTCGTTTTGCGTGCCGCACTTGCACGCTTTACGAGAACACTTGGGCTCGTTGTTCAAAGTCGTTTTCGGACTCCGATTCGTGCATCGTTCACGCCGACGGCTTCGTCTATATGAGACCGACCAGATCCGGCATGCTGAGTTTCCGACTTGTCTCGTTTTACGTGCCGCTGCTGCACGCATATCGAGGTCATCTTTTGGGCTCCATTTCTTGCATTGATTGCGTCGTTGGCTTCGTCTCAGCAAGACAGACTCAGTTCCAGAGTGGTGCTGCCCCTACGACACCTCGTTCTACGTGCCGCTGATTGATTCAACAGAATTGGAATCCGGGGTAATCTCTTGCAACATGTCTTCCCCTTATTTCCGTTTTGATGTATTCTTGCCGAATCGAAAATAGACGACATTGATGTTAGATGAGCGAGCGAGTGATAATGTGATTCTCCAATATATTGTTGATTCACTGTTGAAGACGGACGAGATTCTTGTAGACGGTGATAAGGCTTTTGTGGAGTTTTATCGACGGGTTAAAGGTGTCACCACGGGAGCTTGGTGTACTATAGATCCATGGAGCTCTTATATTTGCTTAGGTTGAGATTGGCTATCCGAGCGTCATGCTATAGTGGACTGTGATAGACGTCGATGCTCCCTCATACACCCTCATTTTGATGGACGTGAGTTTACATTTCCCGAATCGTCACTTTATTCTCCTAAGAAAATGGAAACACCATCCAAGTTACTTGATACAGTCTCGCCAGCTATAAATGATGATCAATCAGATGTGTCGGTTCATACTCAAGATGTTAGTGTTGATCCCACGACTAACGATATTCAAGATGCTACTCTATGTATTGAGTCTGAACTTCATTTAATGGTGGACGATGCAATTGAGACTAATTCAGTACCGTTGGTCGTCAGTGAATCATCAGATAATGTTGTGTAGGATCAAGCACTCATTGTTGAAGCCGGATTTGACTTACTTGATGTTTTAGAAGTCCAGTGCGATTCCCTATGTCTTGCAGATGTTGCTTCATCTGAGTTTGACTTGCTATGGTGTAACTTTGAGGCCTATTGTCAGCGCCACCTTCAGCTCCTCACCCTGAAGATCTATATGCAGTCAATTGTACGCCGCTGGTCTGTGGTCCCCTTGCTCCTCATATGGCTTCTTCGGCATTTCAAAACTCGAGGACGATTTTTTCCGAACCAGGGGAGATTGATGCAGGATACGAAGCAAAGAATCCCTCCCCCATTCCCTTTTGCTTTTATTAGGACCCTTTATGGTCCATCATGTACTTTGATATTTCCTAAGGGTTACAGATACATAAATAGAGGGGGGAGTCTAAGAGTCTAACAGGAATTTCAAGGGACGGGAGTTACATATCTCCCTATATATGTATGATGTTGACAGAATAGAGGGATGATGAAATTTGAAGGAAAAAAAATATCTGAGTGTTTCCCGATTTGGTTCTCTACGAGAGACAGCCCCTACCCAGCTCCGGTGCGACGCCAGAGGTTATCTTCCGGTGCGACGCCGGCCCCTTCCCCTACTTCGGTGCGACTCCGGAGACCGCCCATCGGTGTGACGCCGATCGGTTCCCCCTCCTCTAAACCCCCATTTCTTTATCCCCCCCCCCTGTCCCGCATCAATGGGTCAAACTCCTCAGACATTATAGGCCCATTCCCAGCCTTTCCACTGGACTTTCTGCCACCTAGCTGGATTGGACCCAAGGCTACCATTCTAAATAAGCCCAATGTCCAGCCTCGCTTGTACCATTTGAAATCCCCTACATATAGGAGTCAGCTAATGCCAAGCTTTCGCTTGGCTTTTCTTTTACAGACTTCCCATAAGAGGGTTCAGCCCCATCTGTTCAAAATAACAGGTCCTCTCAAATCAGTTAATCATGCTCAACATTTCTGAATGTGATGTTCCAATTGGATGACTGCAAAAAGCTTGTAACATCCCCCTAACTCACAAATCTTCCCATTTTGGGGCTTAATATTTTTTTGAAGCTACATGCTGATGACCTCCTCCAAAACACAGACAACTGAACTAGCATGAGTTTAGAAAATACAAATATGAAAGTAGAATATACCCATGAAATCATAAATCAAACATCTGATACAAGTACCAAACACTCACATGATATCAGAAAAAAGTACTATTTCACATGTCAAGTTAACGCATACCTGAGATGCATTACAATTCTCACCAGCACTTGCCATAGCTATGGTGCCAGTTTTAGAATGCTTTAAATCAGGATGGATCTCATCATCAAAAAAGCGAGCTTGATCACCATAAAGAAACCTAGAAAAGCAGGTAAGTTACAGTCAGTAAAATTGATAGTTGATCAAATGCAAAAAAAAGGCAACATAATGGCTGACAGAAATTGCTCAGCCCTTTTTCCTAAATCCCGCAGCATTATGTTATACTCCTACAATGACAAGTTTTTTTTAAAGCATTTATTAGGAATATGGTTAGACAAGTTTACACAGGAGAATGGGTTAGAAAAAAGTCAATGGCAACGTACGCCCAATTGCCTCTCATAGGCACAGGAAATCGAGGTACCTTGTTTTAATAACTGGTGCATGATACGTGCAATTTTAGTGAGAAATTAAAGGCAACAAAATTTAAAAAGGTGAGGAGGTGAGGCACCTCTTGACAGACCCAGAGCAGGATACTACAAAATGTCAATGGGAGAAAAGAGAGCTCTGTCCAACAATTGCAAGACGTGGATCTAAGTTCTCAACAATGAAGTGCCCATGGTGGAGTATTCAGTCTCCTCGGCACAGCAATAGACAGTTTTCTCCTTCATGCTTAAGTATGGAGAACTGTTAGCATGTTGTGCTTCTGGAGAGTGTCGGTTTTACGCTAAGGGGAAACAGTGCTTTTGATGTTGTAACAATGTAGAGGACTATCATTAGAAACAAATTTGCTTTCTTATTTGTGTGCTTTTAAGCTTGGGAGGGGTGCCATTTTGGGCCGTGTCCTTTACTTTGAAAGGGAATATTCTGCAGTTTTTTTTTTTTTTTTGGTGTGTGTGTTTAAGAGGAAGCTCTCCTTCACTCTGGTTGTACTACCTCCATTCATATTTCATATAATAAAATTGGTTGGAAAATCCACCTTATCTTTAAAAAGATATGAGAGTATCCCCTGACCATTGACCAAAGGGTGGATATCAGAGTAACCCTTTGACACACAGAAACTACTTCCACCTGTAATTCTGCAATGTAGCAAGTTCAATATGGTAGGGTATTTTAGTATGTGCCAAATTTTGGAGTTCCCCCTGGACACCCTGCTCTGTTCCAGATTTAACCCAACTACCAAACTTTTGTCAAAATTGATCCTCCTCTGACACAGAGTATGGTATCATCTGCATATTGGAGATGAGCAACCAACATTCCCTGACCATGAGTGAAGAACCCTTTAGCATTCCCAGCCACTCGGCCCTAATCTACATTCTGATTCTGCTCATCAACTGAGTACAAGCATTAACAATAATGAGGACATAGAGTCCCCATCTCCATCTCCATCACTTGACACTGTAGAAATATTTTGTGGCTTGCCAATTTTTTAAGCACTACAAATGCCTTGTTTGGAAAGGTATTATGGACAAGTTGAAAAATGGATCAAATGTAAGGTTGTAAATGGAGAGAACACATTTTTGGAAGGATAAGCACTACATTTTTCAAGATTGGGTCTGTTGGCTGATAATAGGACAAAGTCTGTGACTCTTATCAAACAAATGGATCCAGAATTTCTTGGTGGCCCTGTTTGTTAAGAGGTCTTAAGGAAATTGAATTTAAAGACTATTTATCTCTGTATCAGATACTCTCAAGCATACAAGTTCAGCTCAAAGAAAAACAATATAGCTTGAAATGGTCTCAATGTGGTAATCATGTCCCTAAATAATTTAATTGAAGGCCAACTTCGTTCTTATCTCTGCTTCAGATACTTCTAAGCATTAAAGGTTAGATCAACAAAAAGACAACATATTTTGAAAAGGCTCCAATGGGGTTTCTCAATCAAACCTCTGTAACATTTAATTGGAGGCCAACTTCCATCTTATCCTGAGTATGGCAGCGATCTACAAGGTGATATTGCCAATCAAAGTGAGGACATTCACGTGGCCGCCGTTTGGCAGGAAAGTTGTTAATGAAAATGTACTGTAGAAAAAATGGAACAGAGACTGGTATTATTTTCTCTCCTCATGGTCTAAGGGTTGAAAGATGTGTTGAACCTGAAAGATCCTGAAAATTGGAGAAATACCCTTAATACTGAGAAAACGACACCTAGGTCCCAAAGGCTTACAGAGGATCCCACAATCCGTAATTCCATAAGCCTACTTGGGCATTCAAGACCACATTTCATGGCCATGATTAACTTTTAAATAGCAACACCAAGGGGTCAAATCTAGTCTGTCAACTGACACATTTATTTCCATGTGAATTACTCTTTGCTATAGGATATCATCAAGGGCAGTTAATTAAGGGTGTTCAATCATTTGTCTGATGCAATTAACATTGACTAAAGTTGGTGAGCAGAAGTCCAATGCATACATCCACGGACATCATCAAAACCTCTAATCCTCAAAGAAACTAATTCCAAGTTTGTAGAATATATGTTCCCCCTCTTCAAAGAAGCAGTGACGTAGACCTAAAGGGGACAAAGGGGGAAGAGAGAGGGAGGGAGATGGACATAGGGGTGCATGCAGAGACAAGGGAGCAATGTTTTACTTCTTATTCCTCGTGTGGTTATTGGAGAGAGTGCAATAACAAAGTCTTCAAGGGAAGTAAGATTTACATTGAAAATTTGTCTTAGGGCCTTGTCATTTCTTAACAATTAGTGTAGATTCATTCTCAAAATCCCTAGTGATAGATGGAGAGAAATAGTTACAGATTTGTAATCTTTGTTTTTCTAGTGTTCTTTAATAAGAGAATGAGAGAGGAACCTCTCATCTTTTCCACTATAGTTGTATTGCCCCTATTTATGTTAATAAAATTGGTGGTACAATCCACATCATTTTTCTGAAAGTACAATAAGAATTGCACGTTAAGCTAATAAGATAGACCAATGATCCTAATAACAGATTCACTCAAACACAAATGATAGTAGCATTTTCCACCTCAAAACAGAAAGAAAGAAAGGCATTCCAAGAAATCCTCAAAGTTCTATAGCCACTCACTTATACACAGATTCACCAGCAGTGCCAGTACCCGTACGGTCACCAGTTTGTGCTATAAAGTCCTTTTCAACTTTGTGGAATAAGCAACCATTATAGTACTTGATCCTGCATAATTGAGGATAAACGTGTATGTAAATTCATCACTACCTAAGTAAAGTGTAAAATATGCAAAAGTTTACAACACAGATATTGAAAAAAGGAAATCAGCTAAAGAGTGGTTGAAATTAGCATGTATTACTAGGGCTGTAACTTTGGGCGGGGCAATCCAAACCTGAACACGCCAACCCAATGGTTGGGTCGGGTTGAACCAGACCAAGCTAGGGCTACGTTGGGTTAGAGTTAGGGGGGTGTCTTCCAACCAGACATTAGATGGTTTGGGTTGAGTTGAGGGTCAGCCAACCCGAGTCCAACATTAATATATATACATGATAAATTGAATCACAAAAATATGTTTCATTTAAATTATATCCTTGAACAAAAATTTAAATTACAACATGAATAAAAATGTTCTCAGTAAAAGTCATGTAATTATGTTTGTATCTTCTTTTTTTTAGTTTCTTTGTTAAAGTAGATAGATAAACTCATTCATATGAAATTTTAGTGGTAATTTTTTTTAAATAAGGACTATTAAAGATATAACCTGAGTCAACCTGACACAACTCATGAAGGTTGGGTTATATGGGTTGGGACATTGTTTGATGGGTTGGGTTAGGGTTGAGGAGGATGGAGAACTGGGTCGGATTGGGTTATGGTTGAGGGGTCTTGACATGGATTGGATTAGCGAGTTGCAGCCCTATGTATTACTAATTTAACAAACTATGAGATGACTTATTTCATTGGTCTCCAAATCATTTTGGGAAAGAGGATATCAAAAGTAAAAGTATTTCCATACAACCAATGTGTGAACTTGGATGATCCAAAAATTCCCATCAAATGGATCTTCCAAGTCTGTGATTGGGTCTGTTGGCTGGTAATAGGACAAAGTCTGTGACTCTTATCAAACAAATGGATCCAGAATTTCTTGGTGGCCCTGTTTGTTAAGAGGTCTTAAGGAAATTGAATTTAAAGACTATTTATCTCTGTATCAGATACTCTGCTTCAGATACTTCTAAGCATTAAAGGTTAGATCAACAAAAAGACAACATATTTTGAAAAGGCTCCAATGGGGTTTCTCAATCAAATCTCTGTACCATTTAATTGAAGGCCAACTTCCATCTTATCCTGAGTATGGCAGCAATCTACAAGGTGAAATTGCCAATCAAAGTGAGGGCATTCACGTGGCCGCTGTTTGGCAGGAAGACTGGGGCAACGCAGCAGGTCTTTGTCAAGACAACAGTCCTGATTTGTTGAAGAAGGCATAACATTGGAAGAATTTGGTAATGTGACGCTTTCCTTTCTTTTTTTCTCTTCTGTTTTATTATCTTGATAAAACAGAGCCTTTGCTTTCTTTTTCTTCTTGTGTACTTCTTGGGTTTTCTCTATTCTTGAGATCCTTTGGGGAACTTGTTTCTACCCGGTGGAAGGGTTCTTTGTCTGATATTCTGTGCATGTATTCCCAGTTATATTTCAAAGAATTGTGACTTGTTGTCACTTCAAAAAGAAAAAAACCACCACTGCCTGTGTCTAGTCTGGATTTTGTCACTGTAACACCTAAAATTTTGTTTCATATACACACAGATATATCATGCTATTCATGAAAGAATTATGTCGACAAAGGATGTAGATTTGAAAGAAAAAAGGAAAAGGATGAAAATGGGATAGATGTATATTCAGTACCAAGAGAAGGACATAGTTAGTCATTCTAACAGAATTCCAAAGCAACAAACAGATTGTGGAGAATATAATTGTAATCTCTAGTACAATAAATCTTGCTACATATGCATTTGGTCACACTCTTTTCCTACTCATGCACCACTCCATCAACACTTTGCTTATTGTGTGTGTGTTTTCTATGCGTGTGTCCCTGGCGAACAAGGAGACAGGTGAGAGCAAAATTTTCCACTAATGGAATCCCTTAAGCTATCGGTTTAATTTACAAAATCTACTACTGAAAGAAAATCCTCCCACACATCCTCCAGTTATGCATAAATGCAAGAGAGTGCTGCTAAAAATCCTCCCTCCCATCCTCCAGTTACGCGCACATGCAAGAGAATGCTGCTAGGCCTTGCAGATAAAAGCATAAAGCAGGAACAGAATAGCCATTGACTTACCAAAAGCAAATCCTCCCTCCTACCACCAGTTACGAGAGATGCTGTTAGACCTTGTACATAAAAGCAGAGAGTGGGAACATGAACACATTGATTTATTAAAAGCAAATCCTCCCTCCTTACTCCAGTCATGTGTGTGTGCAAGAGAATGCTGCTACACACTGTACATAAAAGCATGGTGAGGGAATGGGGGAGCTGCAACATGACCAAGATGGGAATAGGGGAGCAAGAAATACATTATGCTTTACAGTTAATTTTTCTTTTCTTCTTTTCCTTTTTTTTTCTTCAAGGGGGGGTGTGGGGGACTGGAACAGAGAACAAGAGCGATTCAAGACTGTGTTCGTTGGCAAAACATGTTCAAGTCTATTAAACAGTGTTATATTGACTTTTATCAATACCCTCACCATCTTTCATCTTACTTGTGAAGGCAATTGCTCATCTGACCTTCATGGAAAGGAACATATCCACTTCCCTTGGCATTGTTACTGGATCATCCTCTATTTAATTATACTAAGCACTTCACCTGTTTAATTATTTTTGTTTTCTTAGAGTTTTATTCATGCATATAGTGCTAAAACAAATGACTGGTTGGGTATGTGTTTTGAGGGTCAGGTCAAATACACCAGTATATCAGATGAGCATTAGAACTGATGCAAATGGGGAAAGGGAGAGATCAAACAGGAGATCACTTGATGTGAGAAGATTTTTCCACCTTTTTGGCAGTAAAAAGAGAGCAATGTACCAACAATGTAAAAATTATAGGAAGCATAATACACTATCACTCCTTCACCTTACCAAAAAACAAACCAAACAAGAGACATGCAATGTCATGTCACACTTAATAGTTGAAAACATTTTTCAGAAAGAAAAAAAGAAAAGAGAGGGGAACTCAGAGGAGGTACTTGCAGAGCTTGAGGAAGTTCTTGCAGGTGAGGGGGCAGCGGTCGGTGTGCAGGTCCACCACGATGTCCCCCAGGCTCGTCACTATCAAAATCGACATCTTTCTTTGGCTTCTCTCTCTCTCGCTACTGCGCCCTCTCCCTCTCTACTTCCCTCTCTCGCTCTCTCTCTCTCTACTGCGTGCGCGCTCTCCCTCTACTGCGTTCTCTCCCTCTCTTCCTACTGCGCTCTCTCTCTCTCTCTATCTCTACTTCTGGGGCTCCCTTACTCCTCCTGCCATGGCCGCCGCCACCGCTGCCTGCTCTGTGAGTCTCACTCTCGACGGGGAGGCGGTGGCCACAGGGCACGGCGTGTAATTAGTGGAACGGATCTGCCAGACCCGGACTCTTCCAAGATGTTAACGGGTTGGATGCGGTGCCGTTAAAGGGAACGATCCGTTACGGTATATGAAAAGCAGATCATGTATCACCTACTTCTACTTGGATGAGAGAAATGCGGTGTATTAACGAGTAACGGCACGGGTGCAGTCTTTATTTTTATTTTTTATTTTTAAAAATTTTATTAAGATCCAGGCCACCATGTAATTTGTTCGATCTCAAATCAAGCAACCTAAAAATTAAAAATTGAGTCTCAATGAATACTGAAAAAATATTTTTAGTAGGTCAATCCCAATAAAAGGGGCAGACGATGTAAAAAATTAAAAATTGAGTGTAAATGAACAGTGAAAAACGTTCTTAATAGGCCAATCCCAATAAAGGGGCTCAATTTTTTATTTTCAGATTCTTTTGGTCATCTAATTGAAAATTGAATTGTACAAACCTATCAGGGATGATGGACCCAACTTTAAAAAAAAAGCAAAGAAATTGGAGCTGCAGCTCATGTGGTGCATCCACTTAATTGCTGAGTGCAGTATTCCTTAGATAACTATTGAGAAATACTAGGGATTTTTGTATATATATATATATATATATATATATATATATATATGTATCCCCTGTAAATTATGTATCTATACTGTATTAATAAAGTAGAGTTTTTAATCATGTTAACGTGGCAGTCTGAAGTTCTGTTCTTCTAAAAAATATTATTAAAAATATAACTACACTACTAAAACACAGTTTGTTTCTCACTCATATGATATGTCATTCTAAATTAACAGGTTCCTTTCTTCCCTCCCGCCACTGGCGTTAGAATCAATTTTGGATTGATTAATAGTGTACATGGTCCAAAGGCACGGCTGAGAAGGCAAAACATTTTGTCTTACTTTATTTGTAGAATAAGTTATTAGGTGAGGCATGCTGACGGAATGACGTATATTAGAATAAGAATATTTTAATTTGATAGTTTTGTGGGACCTGTTGACGGAATTAGTGAAAAGTCTATTCATTATACTGGTTTAATGAAAGATTTAAGACCGGCAAACTCTTAAAGGTAGGCCAAGAATGCCAAACGTCTTAATCTGTTTATATTACTCTGAGTTTTTCCATAAAGCCCATTATTGAATAGCGTGTGTTACTAAACACAGCGGGAGGGGAATTAATTGGCTATCAATGTCAAACGTATTACTGTGTGCAGCAGAAGTAAGAAAGCAAAGGCCTGCATTTTTTTGTCACAGCCCATCAAGGACTACATCGTGTTACTTGGCACAGCAGAAGTGGAGAATTGAAACGTTTTTTACTACATTATATTAATTGACCACATCATATTAATTGACGATTAACATTTTCTATTCACATCCCCTTAGGACATGCAGCAGGAAAGCCATTCATTTACATTTCTTGCTGCACGTTACGAGCATGTTTTGCTCTCTGCGTTATCCTCTTTCTCTATCATCTTGGCATTCATGCACTGCATTAAGACCTTCGGATGAAGCTACACACATCAAATTTCCTCTTCGTCAACACGCAGGATAGCTTCCATTCAGGTTATATACTTCGCACTGCACATTCTTCTCCTCTTGTTGTCTGCATTTTCTCACAATCAATTTTTACTTAAAAGATATCTCTATTGCTGCACAGTGCGAAGGAGACGACGCGGAAAGCGGCAAGCCAATTCTTTGGGCAAGACTTCTAGTGTGTACTTTCATCTCCCAAGAATTTATTTTTTTTGTTCAATTAAAAAAATATAGTACACACATGTAAAACACACGTTTGTCCCTCTAGAATGTTACAATAAATTATCAAACATCACAAGTTCTTGAAAACATGAAAGGGTCTCAATATTTTCACATCCTTTATGTTGTATACTTCATCATGTGTTATACACATCCTTGGCGCTGATATTTTTGAAACTTTAAGAGAATTCCATGCATGTTCAGGTACTCGTTGGGAGTCACTGTTAAGTATCCTTTTTTTTCCTTCTCTTTCTTCTGTTCACATCATTGATGTTGTTAAGTATCATGAATCAACTGTCAAAAATAATCCATCTAAACGGTGACTGTAATGCTATAGGCATGCAAGTCATATGCGAGTTCTCTTGGTAATTTTTTTGAAAACATATGAAAACTTCATTAAATAAAGGGATAATTACAATGGCAGCGATCATATAAGAGGGATGAAGAGATACTTGTGTGAAAGGGGGAAAATCCAAGTTGCTGCCAATTTGGCATCAATTGCAAACTTGGCCAAATCGTGAGTGATAAATATTGATTGTGTCGTTAAAACTTACAGCTAACAATCTTATTTTAATCGGCTCATTCAAGTTAAATTTAAGAATAGCTATGGTGAGTCCGAGTCGAATCCACAAGGAAATAAATTTTCAACTTGAAAAACTTTGAATTTTAATTTATCTAAAAAAATATGATGATTTTGAATTGATTGATTAATTACCTACTTAAGCAGCAAATCTATTAACTAAAATTATTGATATTAGAAAACCTAACTAAATGAGCTAAGACTAGAAAATAATTGCAACCATATTTGAAGAAAAAATGGAATTTGGAGAGAGACAATTTAAACTAAAAATTAACAACATTTCAATAATAATAATAAAAAGTTGTAAATCATTCATCTAACAACTAAAAATGAAATTACAAAATTTGTGGTTTTAATCTTTCTAAAAGAAATAAATAAACACTAACATATTCTAATAACTAAAAAAAACAAATAAAGAAAACAAATCTGCAAAAGAAAGCTCTTGTGGCTTCGTTGGTGCAGTGGACTGGAGCTTTGGCAGGCTGGGCGTAGGCGGGGTGCAAGAGGCGCAGTGGGAGAAAACGTGGGAGAGAGAGAGAGGGCCTCGGGACGAGAAAAAGCAAAGGAGAGAGAGCACCTGCGGGTGAGAGAGAAGAAAGAGAGAGATAGGGCGTGTGAGAGAAGAGAGAGAGGGAAAAAGAAAAAGAGAGATAGGGAGGCAGGGAGTGTGAGAGAGAAAGGAGAAGTAGGATAGAGAGAGAGAAGATGAAAGAGAGAAGTAAAAAGTAAGAGGGAGAGGGAACATAGGTGCGGCCCAAACCCTAGGGGGGAGAGAAAGAGAGAGAATGAAGTAGGAGAGAGGGGGGAAGGAAGGAAGAAAGTTTTAAAAAGGTGGAGGGAGATTTTTAAAATAAAAAAAATGGGGGAAGAAGGGAGGTGGCGGCTCCTTTTGGCTTTCTTGGGTAAAAGGGTTAGGACAACTCCTTTTTAAGGTAGCAAATGACCAATTTGCCCCTATTTTGTTCTTTTTGCCAAAATGAGTGTGTTTTTACTGAGATTCGAGCATTGGACCTCTCATAAGCTTCTAGAAATTTAACCAATTGTACCACATCTTCTTCATATTCTATTCACATAAAATAAATGTAAATTAACATTTTATTGTAAATAATATTATATTTATGCTGAAATAAAATTCTTTATTTCTCAATTTTGCTAAAAAATCACAAATACACTATACTCCGTTATTCACATGAAATGACGATGTTTTTAATTCGAATTTTAACAAAATTGGTACCGTTGGAATTAGTGCAAAATTATCTATCATTTCATACCATTTTACATATAAAATCAGGAATATAATGCATGCATTTACCCATTTTAATGATAAAAAATAACAACTTATCAGTGAGCAACTCGATTACATTTTAATTGAGTTTGGAAAGTAGAAATTGACAATCTGAAATAAGACCTCTATGTCTCCTCGAAGAAAGTTTAATGCCTAAGATGGCCCGGACAGCAACAAAACATAATATATATTTTAAAAGAAACCCTTTTTCTAAGAAACCATATAAAACATAATATATATTTTAAAGGTAGATTTTATAACTTGATCTTTGATCCTCTCAAACAAATCAAAACTTGCAATCTCTCCACCACAAATATGAGGCAACAAGAAGTTCCTATGGAGGGGGTGTTACGCATCGGATCTTGTTCTTTTTTTTTTTTTTTTTCAACTCGAAGTCTGAAAGCATAATCTCATAACAAAATTCCACTATAATAAACAGATATGAGAGTTAAACAACCACAAGACGATTTAAATAAATACCATAACCATTAACTAATCGAAAATATCCAAATATAGTCAATACCAAGGTTCTCAATTTACAATATTTATCAAGTTGTATATAGATTCTCAATCTCACCAAATAAAGAAAAATACATCAATTTTTTATTATCCCTACTACATCAAATCTAAGAAAGATATAAATTTAAATCTAGATAATCTCCTGAAGATATCAAATGCCTCAATTAGAAGTCTCCTCAAATTCCAGATTCTCTTTCTCAGACTATGAAAATATTAATAAGATTTATGAGTACAACCACTCAGTAGGCTTTAAACCATCTACATGACTTAACATATAGTAAATTTTACAAATAAAATTATATAATTATACTAAACATGATCTTATACAGTTCTACATATACCTCAAATAAGAACATGATATAAAACATGGTCAGATATAAACTTATCAAATCAAATATGCTTTCTAATAACATGAATAGATCGACTAACATATAGCATATATGGCATGATCAGATTTTTATATAACTGAATAAGTCTACTAGTCATGATCAGAATATATTATATATCAAATTGAACATATCGAATTGCACATATAACAAATTTATCATGACATGACAGCTTATCAAATAATAGTTTATATTGTCAGAACAGTTAATTAGAATGAATACAGATTCTTAATCAAATAGACTGAGATCAAAATCACTAAGCATATATATCAAAAGATAAAATTAGGCAGATCATAAGTTAAACCAAATGGAACTAAATAACAAATTATGTTTCATATTTATGTGTCAAATAAATTAATTCCAAACGTATCAAATAACTATGCATCCAACCACTATATAAGAAGTCGAACAAACAAATACCAGAGCATATAGGCAAGTATGCTAAGGTCGTGGCATATGCATAGCCGGAGAGTCTATGGTCCCACCTCGGATGACTGCAAGCAAAACATAATCATCGAGATTTTCCCGTTATCCACGGGCAAAACTCATCTACAGACGCTTATGGAATGAGCCCAAATCTCCTTAAGATGGCAAGGTCCAAACATATATCAAACAAATATGACACAAACATATTTTCATAGATTTCATCATGATCATAGATCTTGAAATTAATTTGACAAAGTAATACTTACATATAAGAGTTAAAATACATACTTTTATATACAAAATAATCACTTAAAGAGTCAATATGGTCATATAGATGGATAATCATAGTAAATCTGATCAAAATAAGTTGTTGGACATAAAGTTAGTCAAAGGAATTTTCTTATAGTTTTTGGAATAATAAACATATTTTGTGGCCATCAAAACTAATTTCGGAGCTAACAAATTAACAAATAGGCTTAACAATACCAAACATATTTAAAAATTATAAAACTTAGAGAACATGTCAAAAACGTCATATTTAAAGTGTGTAAAAAACTTTCATCAATTTATAAATTGGTTTAATATGATTTTAGATTCTCACTTTGATGCGGGGAATCCGACTTAAATAGAATTCTAACAAATCAAAATAGAGGACAAACTAAATAACAAACGGAGTCATAAAATTCTCAAACTTTACAAAGAAGTTAAGATAATATAACAAAGGTCTCCACAAAATTTGGTATGCTTTATATATAAATCAAATGAGATATAAGATTCACAAGTTGAGATTTCAAAACTGTCTAGACAGATTGTGTAGTATAAAAATAATATTACGGAATAAATATCCAAAGAACTCAAAAATTATGAAATTTATTGGACATAAATATAACATGAAAAGTAGATTGTTGTCTAAATTTAAACTCAATTAGGTATCAGACCAAGGAGAAAAAACATCTGTAACTCATGTGATCATAATTAGAAACAAAACAGATTGATCAAACATATTGCATAGGCTGAGATAATAATCATGGAATAAATAGTAAAGAAGATCATGAAAATCTGAAACTTTATGATCATGAAGTAGACATATAGATGGAACTTCTTATCAATTTATTAGCTTTTAAAAAATTTAAAAAATAATATAATTTTAATATAAAATAGATCATGCTTAGAGTTATCCACCTACTTTTTGAAGAAAGATTGACTCTTAGTTCTCCTATGGGTTTGTTACTATCTATCCATGATTTCTTCTTCATCTAAACTCTTTTTCACATTCTCTAAGCTCTTTCTCACATTCTCTAAGCCTCCAATAACACAAAATTTTGATTAGAATCAAATTTTCAAAAGAAATAGCCATAAATCAACTCTATTCTGTCAAGTACACCACATGAATCTACCCTTAGAAGAGAGTTGCATGTAATAGAGCTTTGAACACGACCCCAAGGCTCTCTTTATATTTATTCACCTTACTAATACAACCACTAACACTCCCTTTCTTTGTTAGAGTCGAACTCCAAGTCAAAGTTACTTTCTAATAAAAATCAGACTCTTTTCACGCCACCTACAGTTTTTTTTTTTTTTTTTTCTGAAGACCATTAAATTCGACCTCTTAAATGTCCGAATTAAGAAAATCTTTTTTCTACAAAGTTTTATAACTTTTTATTATATTTCTAATTCCACCAATCTCATTATTTTTACGCATATTTGGAAAAGGATATGCCTATTTTACTGACATGTGTCTTAAGTACTCTGAACTCTGAAATCTGGCAGATTTCCTTCCTATCTAAAGATGTCTTGATTTTGATTAGGAAACAACTTATTTGAAATATATGATCTGTTGGGATCCGGGCGGGACGCAACGAACGCAACAGAAGCAATCAAAATATCTCGCCCGATGCCCGCTGATCTGATTCGGAACGAAAAACGATAAAACCAAAATCGGGATGTAATCTGATTACCGTGCATGTATTCGAATCCGCTTCCGTCTCGGTTCCATCGAGGCGATGCCGCGAGCCACACAAGCGTCTGACCTCCAACGGTATCCACGCGATGCTCTATAGTGGTTCGTCATCGCTCCCTCGTCCGTATCAGCTCGCTCGTTGAAGATCTGTCGCCGCAACGATGTTCGAAAATCCGCAGACGGGAATTCCGGACTTTTGGAAATCGTACGCGGCGGAGATGGAGACTATCCCGGCACCTCGAACGGGGTGCCCAGAGGAAGAGGAGAGAAACGGGATGATGGCCAGCATGAGGAGACCCTGGAGCTTGGCCCAGGATTTCTCAATAGCGCGTATATATTAAGTTGGCGCAACTTTTCACAAAAGTCCCCGACTTAATATAAATCTCACTTAAGCACCACCGATTGAGAATCTTATTGCGTGTGACCCTCTAGGCTCATTAACCAGTCCGGTTTTCAATCCGTTAAGTCCAATAAGATTTTATTGACTTATTGTAATTAATTAATATCTGATATTTGATTAATTACTTAATCGAATTAACATCTCATGTAAATTCGACCGGACTTCCGCATGATCCTGGAAGGTAATGGGGTTCAACAACCCACTCATGAAACATGTTCGTCCACAATTATCGCATGACTATAATCCTTTGTTCGCACAATGCTCTCGAGTTAACCTAAGGTATGGTCAACTGTCAAACCCTAGATGGTCAACTCACTTGAATTAGATTCCGTTGTACAATATTCGAAAACACATTTTCTGATATTGTGTCTGCTCTGGCCAGAGACTCATACGGATCTATTTTAGAGCATTCTCTCTCCAGTTACCTGAGAGCGAATTATCCTTTATTGAACACACAATCACCTTCGAAGGTCTTCTGCTGGACCCGATCCTTGATTATTAGAGATCCTATGGATAGGGATTCGTAGGTCAAGGTCAAAGTCCATAAGTCTACCAACAAGGTGTCTTTGGTGTCTCAAGTCCAAGAATCAACCACACCACTGTGACGATGAATCAAGCAGGTTGACAGTCAGGTAAATTACCATTCGGCGATTCATGTCGGATCAGTTCAGTGAACTCATTCCTCAATGAGCACCTACAGGTTTACCATTGTGTCTCCACACAAGTGACTAACGAGATTAATCACCCTCATTGTATGAGCTGGAATAACTTGTACTAGTCTTACCTAATGTTTGATGTCCTTCTCAAACATCATACGACTAGGAACAATTAAGAATATGTGTTTATAAGTCATCAGTTTTATTATTATGATCTCATCATAATCTGATGACTATTGTACACATTCATAGACTTCATTATGCGCAATTACAAATATGTCAATCTACATAATGAATTTAATGTCATTTATTAGTGAACCAGATTGAAACAAGTACCTTATGATTGGCTTAGAGGATACCTATATCTATCAATCTCCCACTTGGACTCAAGCCAATCACCTTCGCATTTGATCTCCATCAAATCTAAGTGATACTTACATAAAGTCTGTGACTAAGGCTTGGTCAGGGATCTCCTAGATTATCTACAGATGGAATATTTTTCATTACGTTATTTCCTCTTAATCCTTTATTTTTGAACTTGTGAAAAAACCTAAAATGTTCTGTAACTTCTGATGAGACCATGGCTCGACCACAAAATTGATCACTCCCACTGTTGTCCTACAACAACAGGACATTATCAGAGATCTTTTAAAACTACATCTAGTTCATGGATGAACTTTTTAATCCATCAATAACAGTATCACTAGTTTATGTCGTCATCTTAATATCGAGTTTTGGATTAGAACTTTTCTAATCCATTCCTTTATTATTAAAATGTTAAACCCATGATTTGACTTAAAATTTGAGTCAGTGTGACCTCATAATTTCAAATCATCCTCTCCATATATATGAATGCATCCTTAGCACTTCTCAAGTGCTTAGTAATGTGTTTTACTCTTTCTATCAAGGTTTCCTTGTATCCCTTAAAGAACTTTTTCCTTAAAGAAATAAATTCCATATCTCAACAATTAAGATTTATTATGGAATTTATGCCAAATATTTTGATATACAGGTCAATGTAATATCCTAACCGATCTATCTTAATAGATTCGTATTTCCAATACGTGAGATGTTATAACCAAACATATTATGGAGGAAAACATAATTAATGATACTTTTACTGATAGTAACATCATGATGTCATTCTCAATGACTTTGATACTATTATCACAAAGCATTACTAAAGCGACCGTACTCCCACTTGTAGACACACTAATTTTGACCTCATATTGAGTAAATTTCATGTCACAATTATAATACCCCAGAATGGTCTGATGTTTAATTATTAATTAATTATTATTGATTTTTCTCAGAATTTGTTAATTAGCGTCGCTCATTCACGATGCCATTTAGATTCATAGCCGAAATAGATTTGACTGAATAGTGTCGCTTTTGGAAGACGCCATTTAAGTTCTAATCTGTCTGGGTTTCCGATTTTTAATCCGAATTAATTCCCTAGATTATCTAAAGCATGTCACCCTTGGGAGACGCAATTTAGGTTTCCTAATGTATTTCGGTTTCCTTTCCGGATTTTATTTCTATTTTGGCCGCTTTAATTAGCTAAATGGCATCCCGTCTAGACGACGTGATTTGCGGGTTTCCTGATAAACATGATTTGGCCGAGATAATCCAGTTTCCGAAGTTGAGAAGGTTGCTAACTCTTCCATGCTCATCCAAGGTAAGTCCGACTGCGGGAGAGAGTCCTTTTGAAGTCCTAAACACCCATAAACCTATTCTTATAAATACAACACCCTTTGGACCTTGGAAAAAGGTTGGCCATTGGTGATTTTGAAACTTGAAGTAAGGTGTTTGAAGGTTCTAAAGGAGAAAAACGTAGACAACAAGAGAAGCTTCATCCAAGGCTTCATGTTCTTCATCCCTTTCATCCTTTGAAGCTTTTGAAGACAAATACTATAGAGGAGCCAACCAATCATCTTCTTTTCCTAATACCTTTCTAGTTTTTCATTAATTTCGTATAGTTTATTCATTGTTTTCCATAGTTCATCATCATCACTCCATGTTCACACACATACACTCATATTTTCATACCCACATGCATGTTAGGGGTTTAAAGAATAACAATCAAGTGAGTAGATTAGTTTAGTTACATGTTTAAATTTTCTATTAGAATAGATACTACTCTACTTTAGTTCTAATTAGATCTTTCTTTGTTTGATCTTACAAGGTACAAAGAAGAAGAAAGAAGGAAGTTCAAAGGGAATAACCATCAAGAAAATAAAAGCAAAAACAAGAACAAAAATGGCTCTCTTTCTTTGGTCGGCCGAAGGAAGGGAATCAATGACTCAACATCTCCCAAATTTGAAAAGGTAAGCGATCAATTTTTCTTTAAAACTTTTACAGTTTCTGGCGATCACGTTTTCTTTAGTTTTTAATAGTTTTACTATTCCTATAAGCAACACAAAATCATGAATATCACATACCTAATTTGAGCACCTACAGCTTTTTGGCGATCACGGTGGGACTTGGTCTCGCCGTCTTTTAATATTTGTTCTTGCTTTTATCATCGGGCACCCACGGTAAACCACTTGTATCCCTCGGGCACTCCTTTCATCAATTGGTGAGTTTGGTTACTTTTATCCCTACGTGCACATCCCTTTGCGGCAAGATCTTTCCTTCCCGTGATTGATTGAAAGTTGTAAGTGTGATAAGAAGTGTGTGGTTGAGTGAGTTTATGTTGTTTGCTTGATAGTAAACCTGTTTAAATTAAATTTGCATGATCAGTTAGATCCCTGTTTATCTTGATAATTTGGGATATGATTGTCCTCAAAATTGCTCTCTGTTTACTGCTTTCAGGCTCTGAATAGCGTCTAGACAGAGAGACGCGATTCAAAACGCATCCCTGTGGCAAGACGCCATTCATCCTCATATTCCTGCTGCGCTGCTGCCCGAGCTTTTGTGAACAGAAGAAAGTACTGTTTTGAATAGCGTCTGTGAACATCGACGCTATTCAAGTAGTTTCTTCTTTTGCCCATCAGTCCTCAGATTTTTGATCTCTTTGTTACCTATATCCATCTTATACTACATTAGAGGCCATCCAGGCTGAAGGTCATCTGCATTGGGGCTTACCCCCCCCCTTTCATAGGTTAGCATCTGCACCTCTCTCTAACTGGGTCGGTCCCTCGGTCAGAGTAGGGTGGTTAGTGTTAAGACCTCCGTAAGTCTCCAAAAGCAAGGTATTCCTCCTTATTCATCGGGCTGGTTGTACCAATTGAAGTCCTGGTTAGTCATTCATACCGTTGTGAGAGAACCATAGAG
Organism: Zantedeschia hybrid cultivar; assembly: GCA_030544215.1. NCBI lineage: Eukaryota > Viridiplantae > Streptophyta > Magnoliopsida > Alismatales > Araceae > Zantedeschia > Zantedeschia hybrid cultivar. The sequence continues at coordinate 56,203,485 of JARZZO010000012.1, forward strand.
TATAACGGTGGAAAAACTAAATTGAAACTAGGATCCTACCCATTGAGTGAATTTGTGTTTGACAATCCAAATAATTCAACAAGGAATCCTAAGATAATGTAACCATCCACTTGTCTGCTAATCCCCTGCACAACTTGTTTGAATCTTTGTAAAAAATTAATATCATGATGCTCCGATCAGGTAGAACTCTCGGCATGGTTGCCTTCGAACAAGAAGATGTGGCGGAGTACGAGGGAGATGCTCATGTCCCTCGAATTTATGATCCATCTTATTTAGAAGACGAGAGAGATGCTTATAATTTCAATCAATTCCAAACTATACACGAGGGAGATGCTCATGCCCCTCAATTTCAGATGAATTCAACTTATGATCAATATAATCAAGATATAGACGATCATTCTCATGTTCATGTCATCTCCAACCCCGTCTTCGAAGGAGTCTAAGACCAAGCCGGGCCTTCTTCCAATCATCCTTCTAATCTCGCTACCCTCAAGGGGCTTTATCTAATCATGTGGATTCTTGTCAGTTTGACGCCATCCAATCTATTCTGAAAGGGAAAACCTCTTTACAGTCACCTGAACCAAATCCCTCGGTTCACCCCTCTGTTTATCAAGATCCTACTCGGGCCATGGAAGGCCTCCATATTTCTACCCCTCGGCCCACGGGTCATCAACAATCTAGTTCGCGGCATCCTGTCAGGCCGCAGACTCCAGTCTATCAAAATGCCTTCGGGCAAGGTGGAAATACTATCAGTCCACAACCTTACTGTCCTCCCATCCCTGCTTATTTCAGGAGGCGGTCTTTTCAACAACCTCCACCTCCACCAGCAGATTCTGCCACTCAACTTCTACTTAATAAAGTTTCTCAGATAGACGAGCGGTTCAAGAGTTTCAAGATGAAGATGGATAGTAAAATTGCTCCCGAACTCTCTGTTCCTGATCTGCCAGCCTTTTATCTCCTGCCTTCCAAAATGCCAGTCTATAGAAAGTACAACGACACAGGCAATCCTTTCCTTCATATCAATAAATTTCTGTATGAATCATCATTCTGGCAGCATGATAAAAGAGCATTGGCCTTCCTCTTCATGAGGTCATTGGAAGGATCAGCTTTGGAGTGGTTTTTCTCTCTGGATCTGAGTGAGGTAGAGAACTTCGATGTTGTGTCAAAAAAGTTCCTACAGAGATACGAAGACAGGGTGGCACCTACCTTATTTATTACCGATTTGTTCAACGAAATGATGAAGCCTGATGAAGACTTCATAACATTCGCCGACAGATGGCGAGGAATGGCTGAGAAAATAAGAGATCACCTGTTCGAACAAGAACTAGTGAAGATGATGGTTGCCAACGCCACTCCCCAGTATAAATTGGCATTGACATTGAATAATCTGACCACCATGGCAGATCTGTACAAGAGGGCACGTTATGCTCAGAACATGTTCAAGGATTCCACTTTTGCCAGTGTTTTTGACCCCCATAGACCTAGCAGACTTCCACCATGGAAGCCTGTAATGCCAAATTCTTCTAGCATGGGTCCTACCACTGAAGGCACACTCTCTCATGAACAAATCAGCACTGTAAGCAACAATCAACCGTAGTTCATGAGAAACCAACAACAACAGCCATAGTATATAGGGCAGAGACTGCCAAATCAGTAGAGTTTCAGGCCGCATCAGCAACCATACCAGCCAGCTTACAATCAACCTCAGCAGCAGTATCAACAGACGTTCAATCAGTCACGTTAGCAGCAGGCATATCACAATGTGCCTCCACCGGGTGACTACAACCAATAGAGAAAATCGATAGACCCAAAGAGGGCATCTTATCTTCTACTCCCAGAATCCTTATTAGACATATTCAACGCCCTTATGGTAGCCAATGCTTTGGTTTTTCCAAAGGAGAAAATAATTTGGCCCCAAAATGCTGATGCCTTCAGGTACTGTGTCTTCCATAGACAACTTGGGCATACAGTAGATGCATGTTTCCAATTCAGGGACTACATCCATGATCTGAATGAGCAAGGGGGTATTGACTGGGAGGAGATGAGAAAATATATAGCAGCCTTGAAGGCGAAAAGACCACAGCAACAACAACAACAACAACCACCACAACAACAACAATAGCAGATGCAAAGAGCACCAGCACAGGCAGTAGCACCACCAAATATGGGTATAGTGCAGAACCCGTTGCCAGAACATCAAAACCAGATCGCCCCAATTCTTATTAATAGCCGGTCTGAGGCTAATAGGGGGCAACAATGGAAGGTAGAGGAATCATCCTCTGTTTACTCAACAGGCCATATCCCGAGTATCGCCGAGCAATCACCTCGCCGCATTCTCCGCATACCCAAACCAGAGACCATAACCATTACTCCAATTCCAACACCCACCTACCACAGACCCATTCCACCACCGACCTTCCTTAAACCCATTACTCCCTCCACTACCATATATCCTCCAAATAACCCCCCACCACCCAACCACGAACTCCTTCTACCATCCAAACCATTGCTCCGCATTCTCTTCCCCACACCACCTACACCAATCACCTATCCCACTACTATACAACCTTTCAAACCACTCATCCGCATTCCAACATATCTACCAAATAACCCACCATCGTCCATATATAAACCCATTACCCTCTCCAAACCTCTCATTAACCCGACAGTACTCAAAATATCACCTTCCAATGATGACCAGCATGCGCTCCGGAGCGGGAGAATTTTCAACAAAATCTTTCCTCAATCCACAGTCAGAGACGGACCACTACAGCCGCCAGAAGAAGTACAAAATGAAGAGAGTGCACCTGGCACTCCATATGATCTGTTGAAACACCTAAATAGAACACTGGTACGCATCTCAGTGCTCGAGTTGATCAAAAGAGCTAAAACCCACCAAGAAGTTTTAATGGAATACCTCAAAAGAGTTATGGTCAATGAGGACGTGTCGGTAGAGAAGATAACTGCACTATTAGTGCCACAGGGGGATCAACCCTCCATTTCATTCCATACATATGAGCTAGCTCCACCAGCAGCCAGGAGCATGGTATTGAGTATTACAATCAACATCTGCAAAAAGGCTGTAGATGAATGTCTGGTTGATACAGGGGCTTCCATCAATGTGTTATCACCAAAGACCTTAAAATTCTGCGGTGCACCTAGAGAGAAGTGGCTGCCTTCTCCCATATCTGTTACTGCTTACGAAAATTCTACATGTTCCCTTCTGGGAATGGTCTATTTGAAGGTAGAGTTAGGCCCTATTTGTCATGCCGAAGTCGAGTTCCACATCTTAGAGATCGACTTCTCTTTGAAAGGCATCCTTGGGCGTCCTTACATCAAATCCCTTGAGGCGATTCTATCTACAAATCATCAATGCCTCAAATTTTCATGCAAAGAACGGATCATTAAGGTGACGAGCATATCAATTCTTACCGTTGCTCATTCCTTGAACATTAAGCCAGATCCTCTCCTTGGCCGACAACTCATTCTGTTGGTTTTACAGGTCCATTCTCCTTTGGCTGATCCTTAGAAAGCCACTATACTTGTTCCTTGTCCAGTCGATGCCATAAAAAGGGGAAAGTGCATGAGTACCCCTGGCTGGGACATTATGATGAAAGGTGGTTACAAACCGGAAAAAGGCATGGGTATGCAACTGCAAGGCAAAACCAAGCCTATCAAAGACAATAGGAGGATACCTGGTAATGGTTTGGACTATAAGCCAGTGAAGGTAAAACGGCAGATTGTTCAGCACCATGAAGACAAAGACGGTCAGAAAGTCTGGAAGACAATGACCACCCCGTGTAATGTTATACGCATGCAACTCATATGCAAGTTATCTTAGTATTTTTTAAAAAATAAAAATAGATGGAAACTTCATTAAATAAACTGAATAATTACAATGGCAGAGATCCTATAATAGGGATGAAGAGATACTTGTGGGAAAAGAGGAGGGGGGGGGGGGGGGAACCAAGCAAAGTTAGCCAAATTGTAAGCAACTCAGTTACATTTTAGCTGAGCTTCGAAAGTAGAAACTGACAATCTGAAACAAGACCTTTATGTCTCCTCGAAGAAGGTTTAATGCCTAAGATGGTCTGGATAGCAACAATAGAATCCCCTTCAACAAAAACCCAGATTTGAAAGGTGGATGATGTCTGAATATCAAGAAAGAAGCACTGGCTTGCAGAAATTTCTGGGACAAATATAAAAAAAGTGTAAAAAATCAATCTTTCAGAGATCAGAAATGTGATCTATCACTCTTTGTAAGGTAACTGTAAGAGAATAGTAAAAAAGGTTATGATGTTAAAGAAGTCTCACTTCTTGAACAATTCACTAGGCAGTGAGATAGATCTATTGGACTAATAACCTGAATAGTTCATCAGTCGGTGAGACCAAAATCAGAAGCATTCTAGTGATATTCATATCTAGAACTAAATGATTAAAAGAATCCCTTTTTTTAAGATATGTGGCTGCTAATTATGTCCAGTATGGAATCAAATATGGCTACTGATTATGCCCTTTTTCTGGTCAGCTTATTAGTTAACTGTTGCATTGCGAACATTTTCATTTGAACCTAGTATATGGTTCCTAGATTTAGGAACGAGATCCTCTGTATCTAAATTTTGGTAGACTCCTTTCACAAAACTTGAGGATTATGTTTTTGCCATTCATCAAGGTTAAGACAAGAAAAAAAAAAAGTTATGTGATGATCAACGTGTAGGATACTATTGGATATATCATTCAATATCTTTGCTTTTATGTTCATTATCATTATTAAATTTTTTTAATCTTTATTAGTGCCACACTCTATATATATAACTGGTGATACTATTCTTGATTCTACTGCATCGAACAATATAACACCATTCAAAAGATCTTCAAATGATGAAAGTGAGAAAGTTCATGTTATCACTCCTCAAGAATTGTGTACCTAGAAGAAGAGGATTGTTAAAGTAGAAGAAGACAATAGTCCTTGAAGTTAATTTAAGAATGGATAGAGTTGTTTAATTTTGTTTGGAATTTTATGGACATGGTCTTGAAAAAACTATATTTATAGTTGAACTATATTCCTTCGAAAACTTTACTTAATAGTGATGTTGTTTATATTTTAAAATTCAAGATAAGTGTTCTACATAGATTAATATATATTTTCATCTTTATATTAAGATGAAGTTATTTAATTGTTTTCATTTTGTTAACTTAAACTTAAATTTAAATTTGGAAAACAAAATACCATGCATCGCACGGGTTTAAAGCTAGTTTTGCCTATATATCTTAGTTACATATGCTTTAAAGAAGTATTCATAAAGTTATAATTTTAAAAGATAATTAGTTTTTTGTAAACAAAAATATTTCTTAAAATGATAGTATTATGAATAGGCTCTTGAAAAGAAAATGGTATCATGGTTATCTCCAAGAACTATGTATGTAAATTATCTTATTCTACAAGGGATGTTTATGGAATATTCATATCATTATGATTTTAAGGGGCAACTTCATGTAAATAGATAGTTTGCAAAAGAATTCATATAAAATTCTAAAAGGAAAGGATAATTGTCTACAGGCTTTTGAATGATGTTGGCCCAAAGACATGCGGCCCAAAGACATTTTAGTTTGGACGGTTACAATGTTGAAATTCAGGGAAAATATGAACACCAGAAAAAGAACTCAAACTTCAAAAAATGAATTTTTTTTGAAAAACTTCTGAAAAAAGTGCTAAGATAGTTTTTTTAAATATGACAAAAATACTAAAGGATAACAAATGATTTTTTTTAAAAAGCATCAGACAAATTTTGATGTTTTAAATTTATGAAAAATTTAAAAATTCTTTCAACAAAGCATGAATCTTTATAGAAAACATTTTAAGGTAACTCGGACGTCTCTCACTAACTCGACCGCTACATATTGGGCTTTTGGTCCAGTTAAACATATTCGGGGCCGGTGGGTAAATCTACTCTCGATTTTTTTGAGCGGCTGGGTTTGGATTTGGGTTTGGGTTTAGGTGAAGTTGGGTCCCACGACTTCTACTTGGAATTGGAAACAGAAACCTTACCAATCTGAGTCGGAATCGGACATCCCGTGATCTCTCTTTCCCCCTTCCTTTATAAAGAATGCAGAGAGACCCCCTTGTGCATGCTTCTTGGATGCACACAGCCATGGACGCCTAGCCCTCCTTCTCCTCTTCCTCCATCATCACCACCATCAAGCACCCCTCCTGCCCACGTTGCCACTCGTCGGACACCGGTTTCTGCTACTACGACGGAGGCGCCACCACCCGACCCTTCTCCCCAGTTTCCAATCTCCCTCCACCAGTGCTTGTTCATGTACTACCTCCGCTCAAGTTGAAGACTCCCTAGTGGAGTCACCAGCTGTAGCAACCCGAAAGTTTGGATCACTAAAAATGATTTTTGAGAGTCGCCACCCGAATAAGAAGTTCGGGAACCTAAAAACTTTAGAAAAACATGATAATAAATTTGACTCCAATGCTAGGTCTCAACATATGTTATGGGTTGTATTTCGGTTAAGTGTGTAGAAAGGGTTAGGCACCCACACACCTCCAAGATTGGTCTCTACTAATCTAGTCAACTTTTTGACAAAATAAATCTTACCAACTAGTGATAACATCTTTTTTGTAAAGGCACCAACTTATTAACAAAACGAACTTTATCAACTTGTGATGAGATCCCTTTCATAGGAGGGGCACCAACTTCCTAACAAAGTGAACCTTATCAACTGGTGATAAGATCCATTTGTGAAGGGTTGAAGAACAATAAAAGATTATCAAGAGAACAAAATAGGAAAGAGAAAGAAGATTATGTCGCTAACTTCCACTGACTATCTCATACTTCGCTAGCATTTGGATGGGTTAGAACTTGGACTCTATGACTTGGGCTAGGGTCTCTCTTCCTCTTAGATTTCTAAAACTTGTAAATGGGGGCTCCTTACTCTCTCCCTAGCTTGGAGAAAATCAGTGAAATGGAGTGCTTTATTTATAGGTAGATGGATGGTACAGTAATCTTGATGATGTGGTAATATAAGCTTGATTTAAGGAAGATCAATGGATGAAAAATGATTGATGTGATTTAGATGAGACATATCATTGGTTCTTAAAATGGGTGAAAGATGAACCCAAAAGAAAGAAAGGACATGTAGACATGTTGAACTTTTGATTTGAATGAAAATGAGATGTGATATGTTATTAGTTTTTAAAAGAAGTGAAAGAAGAGTCCAAAGAAAAAGACATGTAGGCATGTTTAACTTTTGACCTGGATGAAAGATGATATGACATTTCATTGATTTTTTTAAAGAAGTGAAGGAAGAGTTCAACATATGACATGTTTCATTTTATCATGATTTGATGGAGTTGTCGATGGACCATTGGGCTACTGTTAGGCCATGGGGCCATTGGTTTTTAAAAGAAGTGAAAGAAGAGTCCAAAGAGAAGGACATGTAGGCATGTTTAACTTTTGACTTGGATGAAATATGATGTGGCATTATATTGGTTCTTTAAAAGAAGTGAAGGAATAGTCCAACATATGACATGTTTCATTTTATCATGATTTGATAGACTTGTAGATAGACCATTAGGCTACTATTAGGCCATAGGGCTATTGGGCTACGGTTGGGCCATAAAACCATTGGATCATTGGTCAACAATTGAGTCATTGGGCCACAGTGGATGAAATAATTTATTTGGATATGTTGGGCTCTTTGCATTTGGGCTATTTGAATGGAGTTGCAAGTCAATATAGATTTCTAGCATTGGACTTTTTAAATGGATGTGTATTAGGTCTTCAATCTATGTTCATCTAAAATAGGGTGTCTACACTATCAGAGTTGATACAAAGCTGTCAGAGGCCAGCTTTCTTGATCTGGATGGGAATGTCCTTGGAGGAGAGAGGGAGCTGACTTGGGAGGACGTAGAGTTGATAGATTGTGCTATGTAGTGCTACCTACAAGAGGAGTTCAGGGCTGCTTACTTCCCTCTGGAGGGTGTTAGTATTAGATGGTCTCAAAGCCAATCCGATACTATGTACTTATTCATATTATTAATAAATGGCAATAATTCATTATATGTAATTAATTCGATCTGTGTTTATCGTATTACGATGAAGTCCATGAACATGTGCAACAGTCTTCGGATTATGATGAGATCATAATTACGGGACCGAAGACTTATAAACACATGTTCTTAATTGTTCCTAGTCAGAGGATGTTTGAGATAGGACATCGAACATCCGGATAGACTAGTATAGGTTACTTCAGCTCATATGATGAGGGCGACTGATCCCATAAGTCACTTGTGTGGAGACACTATGCTGGACCTATAGGTGCTCATTGGTGAATGAGTTCACTGAACTGATCCGACTATGAATCGCTAGATGGTAATCATCTCACTGTTAACCAGCTCGATTCATTTGTCACGGTTGCGTAGATGATCCTTGGACTTGAGACTCCAAAGATATCTTGTTGGTAGGTTTCTGAGCTTTGACCTTGACTAACGAATCTCTAACCATGGGTTATCAATAAGTCAAACGATCGAGTTTAGGGAAATGCCCTCGAAGGTAATTGTGTGTTCAATACGGGATCATCTGCTCTCGGTAGTTTGAGAGAGAATGTTCCAAGAATGATGCACTTAAAGTCCTTGGCCAGGGCGGACTCTGTAATCGATAAGGAGTTATCGGATTCAGATTAGCGACATCTTATTCAAGTGAATCGACCGAATAGGGTTTAACAGTAAACCATGCCCTAAGTCGATTCGGGAACATTGCACGGATGAAGGATTATATCCGCGCGCTAACCGATGACAGAAAGGTTCCAATAGAGGGTTGCGATAACCCCAGTGCCATCCAAGATCACGCGATGTTGCTTGGCATCCACCGTGATCGACAGTCCGTTCGAATTTATTGTGGGACATTAAATTCGGCTGATTAATTGAATATAAGGATATTAATTAATTCAGTGGGTCAGTAAAGGGTTATTGGACTTAATGGACTATTAACTAGACTAGTATTTAGGCCTAGAGGGTCACACGCAAATGGTTTTCAAGTCGATGGATAATCCGACAGGATTTCGGATAAGTCTGGGTTTTTATGAAAAACCGCAAATAGACTTATTATAAAAGAACGGATTCTACGTCGGAGGCCAGCAATTCTGACCTAGCCATCATTCGTTCTTTCTCTCTTTCTCTTTCTTCTGGGCGTGCGATTCTCGACTGCTCCGCCTTCCGTCCGACGGGAGAATCAGAATCCGCATGTCGCGGGGGATTACGCGCAGCCAGACGGGATCTACGAATGCCGCAGCGAGCGAGGAAACGAGGACGATCCATCGCGAGGAGAACCGCGTGGATACCGCTAGAGGTCGGGCATCTGCGCGACTTGCGGCATCGCTCCGACGGAACCGGAAAACGAACGCGGATTCGAATCCGCGCAAGGTAAATCCGATTTACTCCGGTATTGTTTTGTTCATTGAAACGGGACAGATCCGATCCCAAATATTTTTATTCCGCTGCATTTTTCGGTCGGATCTCGACATAGCGATCCTAACAGTGGTATCAGAGCCAGGTTCTACTGTGTTCTTCGCCGTTTCGGATTCCAAAATATAATTTTCTAGTTATATTCCATGCATATTATTCGATTTTGATTAAAGAACGATGTTCATAGGATGAATATATAATTAATTTGATTAAAATCGTTCCTGCAAAATCAAATTTTTATGGTGTTTCTTGCGTTCTTCGTGGGACGAAGAACAAGGTCGTCTTGGTGATGTTTAGATGATCACATGCGTTGTGATGCGTCTGGCTAAGGTTTTGGTGTGACAAAAAACCCTCCCTAGCCACTACCTTCACCACCTTCAGCGCCGGCATGGCCTGATCGACAGCTTCCGGCCGCCAATAGGGGCCTCCCTTTCCCCTCGGAACCGAGAGCTGTGTGCAGGGATTGGGGCCCCAAAAAAGGGGGGCAAACTGTGGTGGGGGCGCCGTCCGGCGCCGGCGAGGTGACCGGCTCCCTCCTGGCGCCGGGGCGGTGGCCGGCCGCCACCCACCCCCCTTCCCCCCACGGCTCCTGCTTGCAGGCGCCGCCGTCGGGGGGGAAGGAGGGGCCCGGTTCGGGCCATGCGGCTAGGGTTTCCTAGCCGCATGGTCCGACCGGACCGGGCCGGGCTTAGACCGGATCTGAGCCCGACGCCCCTGGCGTGGACTAGGCACCCCTGGTCCAAACCAGGGTGCCTTGGTCCGAACCCCAGGCTCAGCTGGGCTGAGCCCTGGTTCGATCAGAAAAGGGGGGGGGGGTTGGGGGGCTGAATCACTTTAAATTTTTGGGGTTTTGATTTTAAATTGTTTTAAAACTTATAAAATTTCAAAAAGTTGTTTTGAAATTGAAGTTTTATTCAATTTAATTTTCTGGAAACTCATAACAATTTTTTTATTATTATCATGATTAACAAATGTTGTTAATAGTTATAGTTAACTATTTATTTAAATGTTAAATGATTGATTAACTTTAACTTTATGATCTAATTGTTAGATTCATGTGAGATAATAGTAAATAACATAAGTTAATTAATCTAATTGTTAGATTAATTTGTGATTAGCATGGAATATTTTAGAAAGTTATATTTTGGTATTTTGCTGTACATTTGATGAATGTTGACTGCTTGTTTGAATTCGATTTAAATTAGCATGTTTAAACTGTAAAATTTTTGGAAAAAATTTCTAAATCCAATTTTTGATTGGTCCCTGGTTTTATGAAACCTGAAATTACTATTATTTTCGAAAATTTTAATTTAGCCATTTGATGTGCAATTCATGTGTGGTTTGTTTAACTAAAACACATGGTGGTCATGGACGAGCATTATTTGTGGATATGGAATGTGATTGTGTGGTTTATTGTTTATTAATAAATAGAGGTCTGCGAACCTCTCCCTCTCATATTCCATTGTACTTCTACCTTCCTCCTTGATGTAATCGCCATAAGGCTTCCTCATTTGAATTATTATGTAATTGAGAATTATGATGTAATTTGATCGAGGCGGCTGCGAGCGGAGCGAGGATGATCCACAACTGCCGACCAGATGAAAATGAAGGAGTTCATTGAATCCATGGGTTTTCAGACTCATGATATAAGTTGTTATATTGTGTATATATGTGCGTTTGACTGTCTGGCTCAAGTCAAACCACAGTGCCGTCCATGACCACACTAATGACATGTATGTGATGCGTGTGCTTGATATTTGCTAGGTTATTAGTATTTATAATATATTCAATATATTTAATACTATCACCTAGGATGAGACCAAATTAAATAAGTAAAATCTTCGTTACAAACTTTAAGCCGCAGTGCGAGTCATTGAGAGTGCACCGCGTGGCTCTCCATCAATATGATCAATAGAACTTAATTCAGTCATGGCAGATACTATGTGTTTGCCCGAGGTCTGCCATTGTTTGTTGAGAGGACTGTTAATCATGGCATTAGATGCCTTTGGATAAGAGTAGAGGAACGATATAGTTATCTACGTGTTTATCCGGGAACTATATTTCTACTTTACTCTGTCACGTATTGATGGTAAAGCTTAGATCGGGGATAATGGTCTACTGTGTTTACCCGGGACCATTAAACTTGGGAGCCGAAATATGATCGGATATTGCAAGGAGTTGCAATTATCATGAGATGATTGCTCTGAGATAGCGGTATGATATTACGTGTTTACCCGATGTCATACTATGATGCTTGGAGATTTTGATCCCCACTAGGAGACAGTCGGCGTCTCCTATTCTGTATATCTTAAGGTTATACAGTCCGTCGAAAATTAGTGGGAGTAAAACTAGATAATGAAAGACCATATCTTGTTTTAGTTAATCTAAATATTTGCTAATTATCAATTTTTTATCTCCTGTAGGCGAGAATGTCGCACCATAACCCGTTGCGAGGCATACTTGATGCCAACCGTTTGATAGGCACCAATTACTCAGACTAGCTCAGAAACCTGAAGATAGTCCTCAGGTCTGAGCAGATTGCCTACGTCTTGGATAATAAACCTCCTGCTGAACCAGCATTAGATGCTCCAGAGGAGGAAATGATAGCGTATGAAAAATGGAAGGAAGATTCCACCATAGCCCAATGCTACATGTTAGCCTCTATGAGCAATGAGTTGCAGAGGCAACATGAAGAGATGGATGCTAGATCCATCATGCTCCATTTGAAGGAGCTATTTGGTGAGCAGAACAGAATCGAACGATATGAGATATCGAAGAATCTGTTCAAGGCTCAGATGACAGAGGGAACTTCAGTACAGAATCACGTGCTGAAGATGATTGAGTGGGTGGAGAGGCTGGATGCTCTTGGGATTACACTTCCCAAGGAGATGCACACATACCTCGTGTTGTCTTCACTTCCACCGTCATATGCTTAGTTCATCGTTAATTTTAACATGAACAAGATTCAGGCCACCTTAGCTGAACTGCTGAACATGTTAAAGACTGCTGAGGGGAACCTTGTGAAGGATAAACCCCAAGTCCTCATGGTTGGTAAGACCAACAGAAAAAGACTTGCAGTCCAAGCTTTTCGAAAGAATAAGAATAAGGTTCAGAGAAAGGCAAAGGTTACCAAGAAAGACAAAGGTAAAAGTGCTGAGAAAGGTGATTGCTTCTACTGTCACCAGAAAGGGCATTGGAAGAGGAATTGCAAAGAATACCTTAAGGACAAGGCTCAAGGAACTGTGAAGTAGCAGGACGCTTCAGGTATCTATATGATAGATGTAAACTTGTCAATAAGAGATTGTACATCATGGGTATTAGACACTGGATGTGTATCTCATATCTGCAATTCTGTGCAGGCACTGACAAGAAGGCGTAAGCTGAGGACCGGCGAGGTGGAGCTGAGACTAGGTAACGGCGCAAGAGTTGCGGCGATCGCTGTGGGGACAGTGAAGCTCAAGCTACCATCCGAAGACACATTTTTATTAGATGAATGCTATTATGTACCTAGCATAATAAGGAATATCATTTCTATTTCATACTTATATAGAATTGGATACAATTTAAATTTTTGGAACAATAGTTGTTCAATTTATTTCGGAAATAAATTAATAGCTTCTGCTATTTTGTCCAATGAATTGTATCTATTGAATGTGTCTCATGATAATTTACATATTGGTTCTTCAATTAAAAGGAGTAAGTATGAAATGAACAAAGCCTACTTGTGGCATTATAGGCTTGGACACATTGGTCAAAACAGACTCCAAAGGATGCATAAAGATGGATATTTGGATCCATTTGATTATGAATCATATGCAACCTGTGAGTCATGTTTAATGGGTAAAATGGCCAAGTCTCCATTTAGTGGAACTGGAGAACGAGCCAAAGACATATTAGAACTCATACATTCAGATGTATGTGGTCCTATGTCAACCCAAGCCATTGGTGGTTTCTCATACTTCATTACATTCATTGATGATTACTCAAGGTTTGGATATATATACTTATTGAAGTATAAATCTGAAGCCTTCGAGAAATTCAGAGAATTTAAAAATGAAGTAGAAAAACAAACATGAAAAAGTATAAAAACCATCCGATCTGATCGGGGTAGTGAATACTTGAGTACTGAGTTCATTAAATACTTAAAGGATAATGGTATCCTTTCTCAGCTTACACCTCCTTATACACCTCAGATGAATGGTGTATCAGAAAGGAGAAATCGCACATTAATGGAAATGGTGCGATCCATGATGAGCATGTCCAAATTACCAGTGTTCTTATGGGAATATGCACTTAGCTCGGCTATGTATATCCTGAACAAGGTACCCAGCAAATCTGTTGAGACCACTCCATATGAGATATGAAATGGAAGGAAACCAGACCTTAAACATGTTAAAGTCTGGGGATGTCCTGCATGTTAAAAGACATGACGCAGATAAGTTGGAATCCAGAACTGACAAATGCAGATTTGTTGGGATATCCAAAGGAAACTTATGGATATTACTTTTATCTTCCTGGCGAACAAAAGGTATTTGTGGCCAGGAGAACTGTCTTTCTGGAAGAAGATTATATTCTCCAGAAGGACAGTGGGAGTAAAGTAACATTGGAAGAAATTTCAGACCCACAAACTGGCAATGGTTCATCAGATGAACCGTCAGTTTCTGAATCTGTTCAAAATGATACACAGGAACCTCGTAGGTCTGAAAGAGTACCTAAACCACCAGAAAGATATGTGGGACATATTAGTTTGGATGGTTCAAGGATACTCTATAATGAGGATGATGATCTTAAGACTTACCAGGAGGCCATTGAAAGTCCAGAGGCTGGAAAATGGCGGGAAGCCATGAATTCTGAAATACAGTCCATGTACATCAACCAAGTTTGGAGCTTGGTAGATTTACCCGATGGTATAGTACCTATCGGCTACAAATGGATCTTTAAAAGAAAGATCGGTGCAGATGGACGTATTGAGACATATAAAGCAAGATTAGTGGCAAAAGGCTATCGTCAAAGACAATGTATTGACTATGACGAAACCTTTTCACCCGTTGCTATGATTAAGTACATCAGAATTCTTCTCGCCATTGCTGCCTACCATGATTATGAAATCTGACAGATGGATGTGAAGACTGCCTTCCTCAATGGAAACCTTGAGGAGGAGGTGTATATGATACAACTAGAAGGATTCACATCCAAAGAATCTCCATATATGGTATGCAAGTTGCAGAGGTCCATTTATGGACTGAAGCAAGCATCCCGAAGCTGGAACATAAGATTTGATGAGGCAATCAAATCTTATGGCTTCATTAAGAATGAAGATGAGCCCTGTGTATACAAGAAAAACAGTGGGAGCGCAATCAGATTTCTGGTTCTTTACGTTGACGACATCCTACTCATTGGGAATGATGTAGGAATGATGTCATCAGTAAAGATATGGCTGTCAAAGAACTTCTCCATGAAGGATTTGGGAGAAGCATCTTATGTATTAGGAATACGGATCTATAGAGATAGATCAAAGAAGATGCTAACTTTAACCCAATCCATGTACATAGAAACTATTGTCAAAAAGTTTGGCATGGAAAATTTCAAGAGAGGTCTTATACCGATGAGACATGGAATTTCACTCTCTAAAGGTCAGTCTCCTAAGATACCTGAAGAGAGGGCAGTGATGGATAAAGTCCCCTATGCTTCTGCCATAGGGTCCATCATGTATGCCATGCTATGTACCAGACCTGATGTAGCATATGCTCTAAGTGTTACGAGCAGACATCAGGCAGATCCAGATGATGAACACTGGAAGGCTGTGAAATGCATCCTTAAGTACTTGAGAAGGACTAAGGATCTATTTCTAGTCTATGGAGGAGGAGACTTAAAGCTACAATGATACATTGATTCGAGTTTTCAGTCTGATCCTGATGACAGCAAGTCAACATCAGGTTTTATTTTCACACTTAACGGGGGAGCAGTGAGCTGGAAAAGTTCAAAGCAGGAAACCACTGCTGATTCGACAACGGAAGCCGAGTATATTGTTGTTGCTGAAGCCGCCAAGGAAGCTGTATGGATGAAGAAATTCATCGGCGATCTTGGTGTGGTGGAAAGCATATCTGGTCCCGTTCCACTGCTGTGTGACAACAATGGGGCGATTGGTCAAGCGAAAGAGCCGAGGTCTCATCAGAAGTCGAAGCACATTTTGCGGCGCTTTCATCTGATCAGAGAGATTATAGCTCGAGGAGATGTCGTGGTGGAAAGAGTTCCCTCAGCCGACAACATAGCAGATCTACTTACAAAGCCTTTGTTTCAAAATGTTTTTGAGCGTCACTTAGAGAATATGGGTATTCTGTATAAAAGTGATTGGCTTTAGTCCAAGTGGGAGATTGTTAGTATTAGATGGTCTCAAAGCCAATCCGATACTATGTACTTATTCAGATTATTAATAAATGGCAATAATTCATTGTGTGTAATTAATTCGATCTGTGTTTATCGTATCACGATGAAGTCCATAAACATGTGCAACAGTCTTCGGATTATGATGATATCATAATTACGGGACCAAAGACTTATAAACACATGTTCTTAATTGTTCCTAGTCATAAGATGTTTGAGATAGGACATCGAACATCCGGATAGACTAGTATAGGTTACTTCAGCTCTATGATGAGGGTGACTGATCCCATAAGTCTGTGGAGACACTATGCTGGACCTATAGGTGCTCATTGGTGAATGAGTTCACTGAACTGATCCGACTATGAATCGCTGGATGGTAATCACCTCACTATTAACCAAGTCCATTTATTTGTCACGGTTGCGTGGATGATCCTTGGACCTAAGACTCCAAAGATATCTTGTTGGTAGGTTTCTGAGCTTTGACCTTGACTAACGAATCCCTAACCAAAGGTTATCAATAAGTCAAGCGATCGGGTTCAGGGAAATGCCCTCGAAGGTAATTGTGTGTTCAATACGGGATCATCCGCTCTCGATAGTTTGAGGGAGAATGTTCCGGGAATGATGCGCTTAAAGTCCCTGGCCAGGACGGACTCTATAATCGATAAGGAGTTATCGGATTCAGATTAGCGGCATCTGATTCAAGTGAATCGACTGAATAGGATTTAACAATAAACCATGCCTAGGTCGATTCGAGAACATTGCACGGATGAAGGATTATATCCGCGCGCTAACCGATGACAGAAAGGTTCCAATAGAGGGTTGCAATAACCCCAGTGCCATCCAGGATCACGCGATGTTGCTTGGCATCCACCGTGATCGACAGTCCGTCCGAATTTATTGTGGGACATTAAATTCGGCTGATTAATTGAATATAAGGATATTAATTAATTCAGTGGGTCAGTAAAGGGTTATTGGACTTAATGGACTATTAACTAGACTGGTATTTAGGCCTAGAGGGTCACACGCAAATGGTTTTCAAGTCGATGGATAATCCGACAGGATTTCGGATAAGTCTGGGTTTTTATGAAAAACCGCAAATAGACTTATTATAAAAGAACGGATTCTACGTCGGGGGCCAGCAATTCTGACCTAGCCATCATTCGTTCTTTCTCTCTTTCTCTTTCTTCTGGGCGTGCGATTCTCGACTGCTCTGCCTTCCGTTCGACGGGAGAATCAGAATCTGCATGTCGCGACGGATTACGCGCAGCCAGACGGGATCTACGAACGCCGCAGTGAGCGAGGAAACGAGGACGATCCATCGCGAGGAGAACCGCGTGGATACCGCTAGAGGTCGGGCATCTGCGCGACTTGCGGCATCGCTCCGACGAAACCGAAAAACAAACGCGGATTCGAATCCGCGTAAGGTAAATCCGATTTACTCCGGTATCGTTTTGTTCATCGAAACGGGACAGATCCGATCCCAAATATTTTTATTCCGTTGCATTTTTCGGTTGGATCTCGACACAGCGATCCCAACAGAGGGATGATGATTCGAATGGGTGGTGGGAGATTAGATGGCTAGCTGCTCATGTTGCCCTCTATAGGTACTGCTTGCTCTCCATGCCGATGTATGCATACTAGCCCGTACATACCTGAATTGTTGCTAATTTCATTATAATTATGAATCTCTCATTTTATTTATTGCACATGCACTAACTGAACCCATGCCATTGCCCTTCTTGTTAACTGGCTGAGTCACAACATGGTTCTTGTTGTCTCGATATGTGGCTAAACCTAAGAGGGGGGTGAATTGGGTTTTTCAAAATTTTAAACTTAAAATACTAAAACTAGCAAGAAGTTTAAATCTTTTTGATATCTTTTTGAATCGATAAAAGAAATGTGCAAAGAAGGAGGTTGGAGAGAAAATGAACCAATCATACAAGTGAATGAGGATTTATGGTGGTTTGATCAATGAAGACCTACATCCACTTTGCCTACACCTCGTAGGCCACACATTATGCCACACACATAATACAAATACTAGCACAAGGGCTAGTTCAAAGTACATACAAGGGTGTTTTAAGAACACCCAACAAGGTGCAAACACACTATCACTCTCAACCTTCACACAAGGTACAATCTGTTTAGCAAAGACAAGAATGAAGAGGAATAGGAAGATGTTGATGTAGATCTTTGCAGTCCTATCCCCTAGCAAGATTGTTGCTGTAGAATGATGAGCTTCTCGCTCTCTCTTCTTCTTGCTTGACTTTCTTCTTAAGATGGATAGCTAAGTTGGTGTTTGAGAGGAAGAAGGTTAGATACTTGGAGGAGGATGCTCTCACTTGATGTGTTTCTTTTTCATATTGAAAAACTTAGAAAAGTTAGTACATAAAGGCACAAACCCCAAGAGATATGTTAGACACAAAACAACGGAGTTTGATCACTTTTCGAAAAAAAAAATATAAATTAGGTGAAAAGCAGTTTACTAACTTCCAGTCGTCCATTTCGACCAAAACGGTCAACTGGACTTACAGAACATTTCAGTCCATCTTGGGCCTTCAAAACAGTCGATCGTTTCCCCTGTTTTGGTCGATCGGACCCACAGTGTCATTTTGGTCTGTCACGAGGTTACAAAATGGTCGACTGTTTTCATCAAAACGGTCGACCATTTTCATCGAAACTGTCGACTCAACTCACAGAATAGTTTTGAGTCCCTTTGGGGTTCGTTCGGTCGACCGTTTGGTCCACTGGCCTTAATCCTCCATTCCGATGTTTATTCTTTTCACATATCTTTTGCGTATTGAGTACTTATCTGTCATTTATAAAACATGGTCAACATTAAAATATGATTTATTATCATCAAAATCAAACTAAGGAGACAACAATCTCCTTCTTTTTGATGATGACAAAACCTCATTTAAAACACATTTAACTTGGCTTAAAAAATTACACATTCGTCATTCCATTCATTCATATCCATTCATGCCATTCTCTTCCTTTTTATCATCACAAAAAGAGTCAATCAATAAATACTCGTAATATAATTGACTCTATGTAATTGAATAAAACTTGTCCAAGAAAAAAATACATTTCACAGCTACATGAACCATGAAATAAGTATTTAAATTAACACTATGTTTGTCTATCATTTAAGTTAAAATATTAAAGAAGAGATAAATTTCAATAGATCAAGCTAAGTCAAGCATTAAGACACGATCTTCACGGGTTTGAGAAGCAGTCTTGAAAGAAGTTCCACATGTCATCCAGCTTTTGGTAGACGCCTTCATTTGAAAATAGAAGATGATCCACTCTTTTGACGAGATAGTCTATTTATAAATCAACTTGATTTAGTCGATACTTAATGTGATTAAGACGATCATATAGATCACCTGATATCCTTGCATCTTGGTCTTGATCACCTAGAGAAAGAGAGAGTGCAACTATATTGTTATGTGGCTAAGCCCCTTGAGGTAGTTTGGTAGGACAATCACCTCTAAAAAAGGTTTGGTAGGACAATCACCTCTAAAAAAAGGTTTGGTAGGACAACAATTAGAGATGCCTAATACAAATTGAACTGGGCATTTTTTAAGTTTGATTTTATATATTTTTTGAATTGTCAGATGAGACATTACACTGTATAGACGGATAAAATATGTTGAATCCCACCTAAAAAGGTTTCATTTTTTTTTGGTTTACCCAGTGTAATGTCAATTCAATTGTAGTTGGGAGGCATTGCAGCAAGCAATACTCTCCTGCCAATACGCACGTATTCCGGTGGTTAGGCACCCTCCCCACCAGAAGCGGGGAGGTCGGACGGACGCTCGAGCCCGTGCGGGGTTGGCCGCGCGGTGCTTTGGGTTGTGCCCGCGGGCGCTGGTTCTGAGCGCTGGTGTTGCGCATTTTTGGGCTGGGAATGGCACGGACCGATCCCTGCTGGTCTGTGTAAATAATTTGTACATAGCCGTTCCATAGCCGCCGCACCAGGACCAGGAGTACCGAAAAAGAAAGCATTATTCCCCAACGGATAGTTTCTCCGTAACCCGGCCACTACAGATTGGGCCAGTTGTTCGGGCCCAGTTAAGGTAACCTCCCTGGCCGAGTGGCTGGGTTTGGGTTTGGTTAAGTCTGGGCCCCACCCGCCCACCAGTAAGACTTTCTACTTGGAACCAGAAAAGGAAACCTTAGCGAGATACCAATGTGAGCCGGGATCGGACATCACCCTGTAATCTCTCTCCCCTTCCTTGATAGAGAGAGAACACAAAGGCCCCCCTTCCGCACGGTTCTTGGATGCACGCCGCCATGGACGCACAGACCTTCTCGGCCCCCTCCTCCTGCCCGCGCTGCCGCTCGCCGGACACCAGGTTCTGCTACTACGACGGAGGCGCCACCCACCCGGCCCAACTACGTCTGCCGCTCCTGCAACAAGTGCTTCTGGGTCGACGACCAAGGAACCCCAGTTGCGCCCTTCTCTGTTCCTCTCCAATCTCCCGCCCCCAGCGCCTGTTCTTGGACTGCCCCCACCCACAATGTGGGGATCCGTGGTGACCTCCGGCCATCGAAGCGATGGCGGCGGCGGCAGCAGAAGTCCCAGGCGGGGGCGTCCTCGGCTGCCGTGCCCGCGGTGCGGCTCCTCCGACACGAGGTTCCTCAAGAACAATGTGGGGATCCGTGGTGACCTCCGGCCATCGAAGCGATGGCGGCGGCGGCAGCAGAAGTCCCAGGCAGGGGCGTCCTCGGCTGCCGTGCCCGCGGTGCGGCTCCTCCGACACGAGGTTCCTCAAGAACCTGCCCAAGGGCCGCACCAGGCCGCGGCATTTCTGCTTCTCCTGCGAGCGGTGCTGGGTCGTGGGAGCCGCCCTGCACGGGAGGAAGTGGGGCGCGGCTGTGGCGCCGCCGCGGTGCCTGCGGTGCGACTCGCCCCGCACCAGGAGCAGCGGCTACTGCGAGGCCGGCCGCACGAAGCTGCTGCACAGAGAACCAAGCTACGGCTGGATCAGCACCGACGAAGACGACGACGACGACGACGACGACGGCGCTGTGCCGGCCATGGAGTCGTCGTCTTCTTCTTGTTCCGCTTCGGCCTCCCAACCAGTGGAAGAGGCTTCTTCTCCTTGTGGGACGAGTGGTGGTGATGCCTCCACCACAGAGACTGCTGCCGATGTCGCTGCTGCTGCTGCTCAAGATGCTACCAGAGTTGATACAAAGCTGCCGGAGGCCGGCTTTCTTGATCTGGATGGGAACGTCCGTGGAGGAGAGAGGGAGCTGACTTGGGAGGACATAGAGTTGATAGATTGTGCTCTGCAGTCCTACCTAGAAGAGGAGTTCAGGGCTGCCTTCTTCCCTCTGGAGGGACGGTGATTCGAATCGGTCAGATGGCTAGCTGCTCATGTTGCCCTCTCTGCATGTACTGCTTGCTCTCCATCTCCATACATACCAGCTGCCCTCCCAGCAGCTGCATTTTTTGATGTTCTTGTTGCTAGCTATTATTAGCTATGATGTAAATGGATTTGTAGCGTTGCAGAGGTGGACCGGTAGAACAACTGTGTAGCCTGCCGGACAACTGAATTGTTGTTAATGCATTTTTATCATCAACAAAGGATATGGGTGTTTCGATTGCCTAATTTGTTCATATGAATGAGCTTATGATCCTTCATGGTCGTCGCCGGCAACATCTACGGCATCTCTCTGTCTCTGTGTGTGTGTGTGTGTGTGTGAGAGAGAGAGAGAGAGAGAGAGAGAGAGAGAGAAAGAGAGAGATGGTCCATAGGCTGTGTGTGGAGAGCCTGCCTGGAAATGGTGTCTTGGGTTCCTCGGCTGACCAACTGGTGTGTGCACTACTTGTTTGTGAAAATGCCACAATGGGGGTAGTGTTTATATCTTACCAGATTCTGTTTCCTATAGGTGAACAGGATGACAGGAATTGTATAGACGCCTGACTGACTTGGATTACAGAGCGCACATTCTAAAATTTCATAGAACTGCTTCAGTTTCTATTGTCACTATCAATCTTTTGTACCTTTGTCTCCTCTAGTTTTCATCTTGTCTGGATCTTTCTTGTGTAATGTGTGAAATTACTCGGTAAGATACATCTCTAGTTTAGTTTCCATTGTAGCTCCATTGACTGACATGAGAGTGAATTAGGCACATTCCCACTTTATGATATGAGGACCTGGATCTGAGCCTCCCAATTTTAAAGAGAATTAACTAATATAGTATCCAAATACAACTATAGGATACTGTCCCAACATGAAACTCACATCAAAAGACCCTGTCAAAAAGAAGAAGAAGAAAAACTCACATCAAAAGAAGCTATAATTTCTTATTTTTTACCCAACAAGTACCCCACTTACAGAATGCCCCACGTTAATTAGACCTTACACATACATACAAACAGGAACCAGCCAAACACATTTCAAATCATTCTGAATTGTCTAATGTACACTCCCAGGACCAATCCATACTCACTCCCAAAACCAATTGAAGCTCTCAATATTCCAAAAAGGAGTATAACACCAAGCAAGAAAGGAAAACCACAGCGTCCAGAGCTCCTGAGAGACCTCACACATTATCTGGCCCCTCTTTCTTCACATGTACCGGGCCTACCGGCGACATCCCGCCTGCCGCCCCTGGTGGTGTCGTTGGTGTGCCGTAAACCTGGCAACCCCTCCCAGCGAGCGCCTCCTGCCGCCCCTTTGTCTTCCCGAAGAAGAAGCAGCCGAAGCCGAGCAGCACGGCGAAGAGGATCAGAGGCAAAGAGATGACCACCACAAACCCCATCACCTCCCCTCCGTCTACAGACTCAGGAAAACTGAAGGGTAACAAAGACCCAGATAAAAAATTACTCCTTTCTTTCTTCTCAGTGAGGTAGACAGAGATAGAGGTGGCTAGAGAGGGACAGATATATGGAAAGGGGGGCTGGTGGAGGTTGGTCTCAGAGAGAAGCCAATGTGAAGGAGAAGGTGATGGTGGTGGTGGTGGTGGTGATGATGGCCAAGGATGTGTGTGGAAATAATCTTCTTCTTTTGCTTTCTTGCGCAGAACTCTCTGGATATGCTAGCTAAGGGTTGGGGCGGATGCCTGCTCTTCTGGGGAACCAAAAGCTCTTCCCTAATAAATATATGGGTCGCTCTTCTGGAACATGGCCTCCCTCTGGAATTCGACCGTTGCTGTCCAACGTTCCAGTTCTTGCTTACAAATTTAAAAAGTTCTGTCGGCATCTGCTGCGCTGCCTTCTGGAATGCTCGGTACTGTCCAGTCTAAACATCCTCCTGTGATTGGCCCACCGCGGATATTCTAGAAGAGGAAGGAGTCTTCTTTACCGAAATGCTTGGGACATTATAAATTCAATCAATTTATTTTATTTTTTAAAACTAAAATTATTAAATTCGAAGACGTGAAAGCGTAGGTATGAAGTTCCCATGTTGTCATAGTTGCTGTTTGTGGGACTTGCACGCAGAAAACTCAACATTAGTGCCTCCTCCACATACGATGGACTTGTTTCGGTCCAGCAGATGCTTGCTTCCTATTTTGTGACTTTGTCATGTAAAATTGAACTGACCTTACCTACCATCTACCATGCTTTCTTACCACGAGTAACGCTTGTTGTATTGCATCGGCATGGTGCGTCATGTCAGTGCTATTGTTTGAACTCTTGAATTGGATGATAACGAATGATGTAATTTTTTTTTTTTTAAACTTACCAAATTAGGCATTCTTGTACAGTCTAATCTTTGATTGAATAATTAAAAAAAAATTAAAAAATAAGATTGTACACTTGCACGATCCTGCACTGCATCGTGTGTGGCGCAGCAAGCATTATTCTCTTAGCACACTATATCATGTTGAAGCTTCTATAGTACAGTGGCACATTGTGCCCGTTATACGGGTCAGGACAATTGAGGTATAAGGATCTTTGTTACAAGGGTCTGCAGTTATCTTACAAAGCTGGCTAAATAGCGTTTGTGCTTGCTTCCTTTGACGATGTCTTATCGAGTTAAATTGATACATAAAAGAATCCTCAAGATCTTTAGCTTAATCATAAAATTACTTTGAGTCAATTTATTCAATAAATATGACTAAGCAATGCAGGTTAATTACCTATTTCCTTTGACCCAAATTTCATAAGTAAACATACTATAATTAGTTGCTGATTTTCGAAAATATAACAGATTTCTAGACGTTTTCTTATAGCTATTACAATCTTAGCGAATTTACATTTTTCTAGTGATAGGTTTAGGAATGAACTTATCCATTTTCATATCCCTTAAGAAAACGGACTTTATCCATTTCTCTTTTCGTTAGTACTCATTAATCTATCGAGTGGCAAAAGTAGAGATTTTTGTACAGATATGCCTGAAAATATCGTATTTGCATTTGTACCCCCACTCTCACATGTTGTTTTCAATACCTTTGAAATCGAGAAATATTATGATTCTACTTGTCCGTCAAAATACTGTTAAATCAAACTTAAAAATTTTACATACATACCCCTAAATTCATTGACATTTTCCATATATATTCTTAAATTTACTAAAAATTAGCATACTACCCCTAATGTCATCAAGATTTACAGAATATTTTTGATATATTCGGTTAGAGTTCATGGTCTTTTGGTGGATGGGCATAAGCACGATATTTCTGATAATATGTGTGAATTGGAGGTATAGATAAAAATACAAGAGCATATATGCAAAAACTTTTAAACAATAAATTGTCAACTAACGAGTCTATGGCTCAGTTCAAGTGCATAATCAAATTATGAGTTACCATTCACATCACTACCCTGCCTTATACTTGTTGATTAAAGAGATCTGTCCGACCAAGAACAAGACTCTTAGACATCTATTGCACTGCTCTCGGAATCTGCATTCCAGTCTCCTAATTCTCACTTTGACTTTGACATTTAATCAGTACAGCTGAGAAAGGACATGATCAACTGTTGACTATTTCATGTTTGATCGGAGTTTTCTAGTATCTCTGCGAGGGGAATCCATGCGTACGTCTGCAATTATGGTTTTGCCATTAGGTCATAATTTGCAAAAAAGAGTGGATTTTTGCAAAGAAATAACCTTTTTAATACGGACCTTCGTGGGTCTCACTCATCTCATCTAGATATATTTTCTCATTTACCAAGATAACATAAAATAAACTAAGAAAATAACAATTTTGTTCATAGATGATGTGATTGGAGAGGACGTATGACTAGGGTTGTAACTCAGGAGTCAGGGCAGGTTATGTTGGGTTGCGTCAACCCTAACCTAATAAAAGTCATGTTAAAGTTTTCTCAATCTTAATCCAACTCAATCTAACCCTGAATTCAACCTCTTCGATGTTAACCTATCCAAAAATGTTTGAACCCAATTCAACTCATGTAATCTAACCTTTGTTGAGTTATATCCTTAATAATTCATATGTTTCCTTTATCACTATCAAAGTTCCATGTACAGTGAAATGAATGAATTTATCTATCTACATTAACAAAATGAATAAGAAAGTAGTATACTTGCATCACTACTACATGAGAATGTTTTTGTTGTTATTATAATCTAAAATTTTGATTAAAAATATGAGATTAAATAAAATATATTTTAATAAATTAACTTATCATTTTTACATATTAATATTAAGCTACTCAACCCTCAACCCAACTCAACTCATCCGAAGTCGGATTAAAAGACCTCCCAACCCTAATCCAATCCAACCTTAACATGGTCAAGTTTAACCCAATCCAATCATCGAGTTAGTCCGCTGAAGTTCTGGTTGATCCATTTAAGGTTGAAGCCCTACATACGATGGTACACCAGAATGAGGTCCTGGAGTCTTCATTTAGAAGATTGCATAGGATGCTCGATCCTTGTACTGTTTCACCATACATTTGGATGGTAACTGGGCCGTTGCTAGGGACTTTGACAGCCCGTGGCATTTGTGTTCGTCTTGACAACTCTTACCGATGAGTCAACAGCGTAATGACATTTAAGATCTCCTCCTTTATATCAGATTATGGTTTCAATGGTCACATCGTGTAGTTGTACCAAACTGTGGAAATGAATTTACGGTGTTGAAGAAACTTATTTCTTAGTGTTCATTGCAAAGGATGAGGCTATGGGAAGAATATCTGTCCCCGAGATAGTCCTCCAAGACCCGAATTGTTGTGTCTGTATAGGTGTACAAAAGTCGTATTTATGTAAAACTACTCCTAATTAGGAGAAAAGTATTAAGATTAGAATCTTCTCCTTAGTCATCTATGTCAGGAGGGGTGTCAAGGGAGCGGATTTGGGTCAGGTCAGGGAGGATCCGAAATAAGATTTGAATTTGGATCCGATCCGATTTCATGAGATATTTTGGATCTGAATCTGATCTGGATTTCAAGAATGGGTTTCGGATCTGATCCAAAATCTCACGTATGAAACTTATTTTGGCGGCTAGATGGATCGGGATATAATCTGGGTTTCGGATCTGATTAGAAATCTCTCATATAAACTTGTTACATGCCCATAACATGTTTACAAGCCCGGGATTTGAGCTGTTTAAACCTGTTTATATGTCCAGAATTTGAGCTGTTCTGCACCTGTTTACAAGCCCAGCATTTGGTGCTTTGATATGCATACTTTCTACCTCGTTGTCCATGTTACGATTGATCCTATTTTCACAATTCTGATCAATGTTGCAATAATGCACTCAAATTTTCACTCACGTGATCGTTCAATTTTCCTAGAGCAAAAACACTAAAAACATGGGATCTGACTTGTGTTCTTTCCAACATCATGCCTCAACAAAAGCTTAATGGGAGAATAAATTTTAGTGCCTCACAAGCTGTTTACTAGTGATGTAGCCGAGGCAATCACTGTCGGATTTCGGAGGGGGGGTGGGGATCCGAATACAAGCCGGTGACCGAGGGCCGAGAAGATCTGAAGCCGAAGGGGAGTCGGAGACGAAGGGTCTTCCTACTGCAAAGAAGAAACCGTCAGAAGGGTCCCGGATCTTGGCCCGGGGGGAACCTTCCAATGGTTAAGTCAGTCGCTAAGTTAATGAAAGACTTTTCGTATTTAGAGAGAAAGATAGATCAAGGCTTAATAGCTTGTGTCCCTTTTCCGCAATGAATAGCGTTTCTTTTATAGCAGGAGATGAGGGTTCCTTTCTTGTGGCAGGCGATGTAGGACTCTTCCTAGTTTTGCGATGAAATGTCACAGACACCCTATGTTTGTGGGCAGTCGGCATTTGTCTGAGTGGTTAAGTGGGCCGAACCCACTTCGGCCTAGTTGGCGTCAGGGCCGCCGCAGAATAACCCACACTCACTTCACCGAACGGGCCGAACCCATTTCGGCCCAGTCGGTCCAATGGTTGCCAGGGCTTAATGAGTTCAATTTGGAAGGTTGGGCCAAGTCCGTCTCAGCCCAGGACGAACATGGGCTGCTTAGAACGGACGATGGTTGTTCGGCCCATTCGGAAATCGGGATTGGGCCTAGTTGCCAGGCCTAGCGGGGTTTTTCCCCCATCAACTAGCATCTGACTTCAATCTCCATGCAAATGACAAAATATCAGGCCACAAAGCATCAATTTCCTCCCACTTCTCATATATATAGAAGGCAATTAGGACAATGGTAGCCTTGCAACAAGGCAACATGACATTATTAGTTCAATGATGCCAAAGATAAAAGTTAATGTGGCTGTCAATTAGAAAGGAATTGTCAACCCTCAGAACAGAGATTTTTGTTCAAATGTCTTTGCACTGACATGGCTGCAACAAAATTAAGGACCAATAGTCCACCCGACATCCTTTAGATGTACAGTCAGAGAAGAATGTTCTGAACTGAAGGATGCACTTGATACAAAAGACAAGTCGATGAGAAAATAGTACTATAGTAGGGAGGAAATAATACCTTCAAGAACAGGGCCCAGTCTTTCCCTCTGCAAACTGATTTAGTACACATCAACAAGGGAATTCCAGTGGAAACAAGCAGAGATAGGTGAAAACATAATACCTTCAAGAACAGGGCCCAGTCTTTCCCTCTGCAAATTGATTTTAGTACACACCAACAAGGGAATTCCAGTGAAAACAAGCAGAGATATCAACTTGATGTGCCATGTCTCTAGAAAGGTGAAAACATAAGGATGGTATCTTCTCAATTTTGTAGCCAAATCTGCATTCTTTGTTTCTTTTTTCCTTTCATTTAGCTAGCCGCCAAGAGAGCTGGCTGTGGGAAGGGAAACCAGCGAGGGAGACGTTGGGAAGAGGGAGAGAGAGACCAAGAGGGAGAATGGGAAACCGGAGAGGAAGAGAAAGAGGAGAGGAGAAGCTGTGGGAGAGAAAGGTTACGGAGGAGGGGGAGGACTCGGCTATTGAAAAAAACGAAGAAGGAGAGACTAGGAAAAGAAAAAAATAGAGAGTCCTTGGAATAGGGGAGAGGCTCTGAATATATGGGAGAGAAGAAGAGAGAGAGAGAGAGAGCGTGTGGGAGAGTTTTTGGAAAGGGAGAGGTTGCAAAACAAAACGGAGAGAGGAAGAGAGAGTCGGATTGGGGAAGGAAAGAGGTTAAAGGAGAGGAAAAGGAAACTAGAGAAGAATTAGGATTCAAATTTCCAAAACAAGAGAGAGGGAGGATTTTTAAAATAAAGGAAGGGATGTGTTTAGGAAATTGGAGAGACGAAAGGAAAGAGTGGGTTTTGGGAAACTCCAGCGAAGGAAGGAATCAAATTGTATTTTTACCCCTGTTTTAGTTGAAATCCGTACACTAGACCTCTCCCAAAATTTCTGGAAACTCCTCCAGCTGCACTGCATCATAGGCGTGTCCTGTTCACATTAAATAAATATAATTTAGCGCATTATCATAAAAATATCATCATATTTATTCATTTCGTCTCGGTTTTGTCGAAAAACCGCAAATGCGCTATACTCCTTTAATCATTTGAAATGACGATGTTTTTAAGTCAGAATTTGATGAAATTGGTACCGTTGGACTTGTTACACAATTATTTATCATTTCATGCTATTTTGCAGATAAAAACATGAGTATGATACATATGATTGCCCTTAAATGATTAATTTAATACTTTATCACACCCCCCAATTTACTCATTGCTAGTCCCTTAGCAATGCAAACAAGGAAAAGTTAGGACAAACAATGAATTATCATGCTTCATTTGTAGTATCTTTCACAATCAATTTAAGTGCTAGCCGATTGGTTAAGCTAAAAGTTTTCATATCCCACAATATTTTGATTCACGACAGGTGATTGTGCATGAAATTTGTCATGCTTAGAACTCGTTTCCGACCTTTCTGGTATATTCTTGCCTTTACTACCTTTTAGATAAGACTACTTGGAGAGGATAAGAGAATAAAATGTTTTCCGATCAGTCAGCGATGACCGTTTTTCAGTTTCCATCCCGACTCAGCACTTTTCACGACTTGGTCATGTTTTTGGTACGATGGACTTTTTAGCGTGGCTTTTTCCTTTCATTGAACTTTTTCTTTTGAGGGTGCGTACTTTTTGCCACTCTCTTTGAATTGCCTGAGGGGAGGTGCGTACTTTTTGCCACCTACCTTCCTTTAGCTCTTTTAATGCCTTTTATTGCCTTTAATGTTTACAGCTGTCCATTTTAAATGACCGCCTCTTTTAGAGTGCTGAGTGGGACAGTCCCCTATTACGGATCCTATACATTCCTTTCGTTCAACCCAAAAGAAAAATTAGAATAAGTAGTCTTATCCTTAAGGTTAATTCCAGCAATTCTATCATTTTAAGATCTTTCATTTATTCTAAGTTGCCGTGTGTGTGTGAAAATCATCCTGCCGTGGATTTTTGTGAAGTGGGATATTTAAACTTTTAAAGGTTCTTTAACCAATGTAACAACCAAAAAACTGATTGTTTAAGATTTACTTAATGAAACATGATTTCATGTAATTTCCATAGGATGTGAAAAGAAGTTTTTGAAAGAAATTTTAAAAATTTGACCATTTTTCAGTGAAAGATATTAGTTTTCTTCAAAAGATTTTGCATATCAAATTGATTGTCCCACCCCCCAACTTGATTGACATTGTCCTCAATGGCATAAAAAATATGAAAAACATGCAGCTAGAAGAGAATTTGTGAAGGAGCGAAACAACCTGTAATGAAGAGGCTGCGACATACCCACGGCGACTGCTGCTTAGGGACCTAAAAGGAAAGAAATACAAAAGCTGAAATAAAATATTGGGTTGCCTCCCAACAAGCGCTAAGTTTATCATCTTCAGCCAGACTGAAGTTCAGTTAGTGTGGATCACTCAGTTCTATGGATTCAGGTGGCTCATTTTGAAGATTTTCAATGAATGGTTTCAACCGTTGACCATTAACAGTAAAAGTGTTCCCACTTTTGGGGTTCAGAATTTTAACGGCTCCATGATCGAAGGCTTTAACGACCACGAATGGTCCATCCCATCTGGATTTCAGTTTTCCTGGAAATAAGCGGAGCCTAGAGTTAAATAGCCAAACTTTCTGATTTGGAAGAAAGGATTTTCTCACAATATGTTTATCATGAAAAGCTTTAGTTTTGGCTTTATAAATCTTTGAATTTTCATAGGCTTCGTTGCGCAACTCTTCCAGCTCACTCAGTTGTAAGGTTCTGTGGGAACCAGCTTGGGCTAGGTCCAGATTGACTTGTTTAATGGCCCAATAAGCCCTATGTTCCAATTCCACCGGAAGGTGGCACGCTTTTCCAAAAACCAGGCGATAAGGAGACATGCCAATAGGAGTTTTGTAAGCGGTCCGATAGGCCCATAAAACATCATCCAATCTTTCAGACCAATCTTTTCTATCGGGCCTAACGGACTTTTGCAAAATATTCTTGATCTCCCTATTGGAAACTTCCACTTGGCCACTGGTTTGGGGGTGATAAGGGGTAGCTACTTTGTGATTAATCCCATATTTCTTAAGCAAAACCCGAAATTGGTAATTCGTGAAATGTGTTCCCCCGTCACTTATGATAGCTTTAGGCCACCCGAACCGAGAAAAGATATTCTTCTGAACGAATTTAATGACCACTTTATGATCATTGGTTCGGGTGGCTACTGCTTCAATCCATTTTGAGACATAATCCACCGCTACCAGAATATAGGTATGTCCAAAAGAGGGTGGAAAAGGTCCCATAAAGTCAATTCCCCAAACATCAAAGACTTCAACCACCAAGATTGGGTTGAGTGGCATCATATCCCTTTTCGCCATATTTCCTATGGCCTGACATCGGAGGCACGTTTTGCTAAATTCATGGGCATCTTTGAAAAGTGTGGGCCAGTAAAAACCACTTTGCAGGATTTTGCCTGCAGTTTTCTTTCCTGAGAAATGGCCCCCACAAGCTAGATTATGACAGAAGTTGAGAACACTCTGTTGTTCTTCTTCAGGAACACATTGCCTAATGATTTGATCAGGACAGAATTTAAATAATTCAGGATCTTCCCAGAAATAATATTTTTCCTGAGAAAAGAATTTGTCATTTTCACTTTTAGTCCATCCTTCTGGAAGCTGATTAGTCACCTTGTAATTGACAATGTGAGCATACCAAGGTGCAACAGTGTGGGAAATGGTCAGTAGATGCTCATCAGGAAAGGAATAAGTGATCGGTGTACTTTTAGATATCAGAATTCGGGATAGGTGGTCAGCTACCACATTCTCAGAACCCTTCTTATCCCGAATTTCCAAATCAAATTCCTGGAGGAGTAAGATCCATCTAATAAGCCTAGGCTTTGCATCCTTCTTGGTCAACAAATATTTCAGAGCTGAGTGATCAGAATAGATCATGACTTTTACCCCTAAAAGATAAGATCTGAATTTTTCTAGGGCAAAAACCACAGCCAATAATTCTTTTTCAGTGGTGGTATAATTCATTTGAGCATCGGCAAGGGTGCGGCTTGCATAATATTTTACCACGGGACATTTGTTGATTCTTTGTCCCAAAACTGCACCGATAGCATAATCAGAGGCATCACACATGATTTCGAAGGGTAAAGACCAATCTGGAGATTGAAGAATCGGGGCTTTGCTCAAAGATTCCTTCAGAGAATTAAATGCCTTGATGCAAGATTCATCCATTTGGAACGGGACATCCTTAGCTAAGAGAAGAGTTAGGGGCCGGGCAATTTGAGAGAAATTGTGGATAACCCGGCGATAGAAACCGGCATGGCCAAGGAATGAACGGATCTGTCTGACCGAGGTGGGAGGAGGAAGATTGGATATGAGATCGATCTTAGCTTTATCTACCTCTATCCCCCTTTCAGACACAATGTGGCCTAAAACAATGCCCTCGCGAACCATAAAATGGCTCTTTTCCCAGCTAAGTATCAGATTGGTGTCTATGCATCGTACTAGAACCTGTTTAAGATTTTCCAGGCAATTTTTAAAAGAGTCCCCGAAGATTGAGAAATCATCCATGAAAACTTCGAGGAATTCTCCCACCATATCGGAGAAGATAGCCATCATGCACCATTGAAATGTGGCTGGTGCGTTGCATAATCCGAATGGCATTCTCCTAAAAGCAAACGTGCCATAAGGGCACGTGAAGGTGGTCTTTTCTTGATCTTCCGGGTAAATGGCCACTTGATTATACCCGGAATACCCATCTAAGAAGCAGAAGTACTTCTGGCTCGATAACTTTTCCAGAATCTGGTCCATGAATGGGAGTGGAAAGTGGTCCTTCTTAGTCATGAGATTCAACTTTCGGTAATCAATGCACACTCTCCATCCCGTGGTGAGCCTAGTGGGTACCTCTTCTCCATGATCATTCTTAATAACTGTTAATCCAGATTTCTTGGGTACCACTTGAGTTGGGCTGACCCATTTACTGTCTGATATTGGGTAAATAATACCCGCATCCAGCCATTTCACAACTTCCTTCTTCACCACTTCTTTCATATTGGGGTTAAGCCGCCTTTGCATCTCCCGACTGGGCTTAGAATTCTCTTCCATATAGATGTGATGCATGCAAATGGACGGGCTAATTCCCTTTAAATCTGCCACCGACCATCCAATAGCACCCTTGTGGTCTTTGAGGACCTCGGTTAATTGGGCCTCTTGCGGCGATGTGAGATTTGCCGCAATGATGACCGGGAGAGTTTGGTCTGGGCCCAAAAAGATGTACTTGAGAGACTCAGGTAATGGTTTGAGTTCAAGCTCAGGAGGGTCCTCTAAAGATGGCAAAGCAGGCTCAGACTGTAAGGCTGGTAAAGGTTCAACCTTGGGCCAGGATGTTAATGGGTTAGGAGAGTCCGTTAAAGTGTTGGCTCCCTCTAAAAGGTCATATGTGGACATCTCATTTTCTTCAACCAGATTATCCAAGATATCAACAGTATGACATTCTTTTTCATGATCTGGATATTGAGATGCTTTGAAGACATTAATCTGGACCTTTTGACCCCCAAATGAAATGTCCATTATGCCAGTTTCACAATTTATATTAGCTTTGGCAGTGGCTAAGAATGGACGACCTAAGATGATCGAGGTGTGAACGAGTTCCTTAGGTAATGCCATATCCAGAATAAGAAAATCCACAGGAAAGTAGTAATCATGAACCTTTACAATAACATCTTCAATTAATCCCCGTGGAGTTTTCACAGACCTATCAGCTAACTGCAAGATGATGGATGTGGGCTTTAATTCTCCAATATCAAATTTTTCATAAATAGCTGTTGGCAATAGATTTACACTCGCACCTAGATCCAATAAAGCTCTATCAAATGTAACTCCAGCTAAGTCACATGAAATTAGAGGTGCTCCAGGATCCTTTAACTTCTTGGGTAAATGATTCATTACAATTGCACTAACATCTTCAGAAAGCCGAACCTTTTCGGGTGCCATTCTAGATTCTCTTCGTGGAGTACATAATTCCTTGAGAAACTTAGCATAAGTTGGCACGTGCTTAATGGCATCAAGGAGTGGAATATTAATTTGGACTTGTTTGAACAAATCCAACAACTCCTCATTCTGGGCCAGTTTCTTCCTGGTATTGGGCTTAGCTAAGAAGGCATTAGGAAATGGCACCCTAGGTTTATAAGAACTTGGGCCTTCATCAATCTTCCCTTTTCCTTTCAGATCCTCCTCCAACTTCTCCATGATGGGTTCAGTCTCACTATCACTTTCAATTTCCTGAGGCCCATCAGTGGAACCTTTGGCTAACTCTCCTTCTGCATGTGGTTTTTCTAAACTTCTCCCACTCCTAAGGGCTGAAATGACTTTAGCATTCTCAAATTGCGGCCCTTTAGGTTGGGGTACCGGACCAGGCTGAGGTAAAAGGCCCGATTGCTGTGGAAAACCCGGAGGTTGATTCCTTGGATTGGCAACGAGTTGACTAGGGAAGTTGGCCTACTTCTCTTCTCATCGCGGCCTCAGCTAGTTGGCCCATTTGACTTTCCAACTTAGCAATGGATTGTTGCTGAGTCAAAATCAGTTGTTAAAGTTGAGTGAATTTATCATCAAAGTTGGGCTGAGGAGGTTGTTGGTAAGTGGGTGGAGGATGGTATTGGGTTGGCTGTCCTGATTGGAATGAGTGGTAGTGGGCCGGTTGACCTGATTGATATTGGGCCGATTGACCTGATTGATACGGGGCCGGTTGACCTGATTGATACTGGGCCGGTTGAGAAAATTGGGCTTGAGATCCCCTAGCCTGAACATTTTCATAGAAATTAGATTGCTGTTGGAATGAATTCTGTGGCTTTGGGGATTAATGCATGGGAGGATTGGACATTAGTAATGGGGCCTGCTGATTCTTCCAAGAGAAATTAGGGTGGTTTCTCCAGCCAGGATTGTAAGTATTTGAGAATGGATCATTATTGGGCCTGGAGAATCCCTGAGCAGCCTGAACTTGTTCTTGAATGAATGGTGGGAGTTGGGCTGCAGTTGGGCATTCATTCACTTGATGGGTTGGACTTGCGCATAAGGCACAAATGTCATGATTAACAGAGGATGGGCCTTCATATGGACTAGATTGTGTTGGGTAAGTAGGCTCTTGCTTGTTTAAGGCCAGGAGTTGGTCTAGTTTCTGGGCCAAGATGTCTACCTTATCCAATTTCTGATTAATCAGATTTATGTCCATTCTAGATTCGGGTTCTCCACGGGCCTTAAGTTCATACATTCCAGTCCGTTTAGATGGCCCAACAGACCTTTCATAAGATGATAATGAGGCATGATTGATGGAATTTTCACTTAACATCTCAAACAGATCATAGGCCTCATCTTCATTTTTCATCATAAACGCCCCTCCACATGAAGCATCCACCATCTGTCTGAACTGTTCAGACAATCCTTCATAGAATGCTTGGACAATTTGCCATTTTGAAAGCCCATGATGAGGGCATTTTCTAAGCAATTCTTTCAGTCTTTCCCAAGATTCATGGATCAATTCCCCGGGAGTTTGGGTAAAACTCGTGATGGCCCGTCTCATGGTATTGGTCCGCCCGATGGGATAGAACTTCTTGAGAAATTCTTTCTGCATTTCTTCCCATGTCCTAATGGGCCTTCCTATGGTTCCCAACCAATATTTAGCCTTGTCCTTTGATGAAAAGGGAAATAAGGTCAATTTAAGGCCATCATCGGTGAAATTCTGGATTTTCACCGTGGAACAGATTTCTAGGAATTCATCCAGATGCTTATAAGGATCTTCATTAGTATTTCCATAAAAAGATGGGAGCATCTGAATGGTGCTAGATTTGATTTCATATTGATTGGCTGGATTCTGAGGAAGATGAATACAAAATGAAGGTTGATATCGATTTGGAATGAAATAGTCCTTCATTTGCTTTGGTGGGTCCTGATTATCAGCCATTGGATCTTGTGGTGGATTTCTGTGATGTAAGATTCTTTCTATTTCAGCAAGTGGTCCTAGAAGGTTAGGATTTTGAGATCTCCTACCTTGCATGCACTAGGACTGATGGAGAGAGGATTTTGTTTTCTATTTCTTGTTTTTTTTTTTTTTTTTTATGCAAACAATCTTGACAAACAAATTATCCTAATGATCTAATGTTAACCTAGACTCTCTATGTGAATTTTCTTACAAGGTGAATGGAGTCCACCTCGAGTCACAACCACAATCAGTCAACGGCCAGGTAAGAGGTGGGGTAGTGGGAGGCTCCCCCTACTTTCGTAGGGACCTAATTAGAGAACCACTTTCCCGCTTAGACGTTTGCCTTTTTACCTCTAGCCTAGACACCGTTGCCAAAAATAGAGGCAACCCGAGATTTAAACCACTCATGGTGTAAACCCTAGATTCTCTTTCGACTTGCTTTTAGTTGGATTAGGAAATGCCAATGCAAGGAAGGTGATTTGTGGGTTAAGGAAGGGTGATCAAATCCCTACCTTATGTGGTTAAAGTTGCTGCCCTTAGAGTCGTTTTGAATGCAATACAAGGCAACAAATCAATGCAAGGTGTGTTGATGCAATCATGAATGACTTGCTAAAAATTGAAACACGTACCTTTCCCCCGCAATCTTTAACAATTTATGGAAATAACTGTGAAAGGAAACTATCTCATGCTTTCCTAGGATGATGAATGTCTTGCATGGAAGGTTTCTAATCTTGGCAATGAAGGGTTTTAAATTTAGATGTTCTTCTTTTTGTTTCTTTTTTTTAGTTAATGGAAACCTATCTAGACTAGAAACTACAAAAAAGGAAACTAACTAGAATAAGGAAATTAAAATATAGAAAGTTAGAACACACTGACCATGATTTCGCTTTCCTTCTCTTTTTTTTTTTTTTTTTTTTCAATATACCTGCAAAAATAAGAAAAATAAGGTTAGCTAAAGACTAATTACTCTAAATCCAAGATAATCAAAATTAAAAATCTAACTCTCCGGCAACGGCGCCAAAAATTGATAGCCAATGATCATGTCGTTAAAAACCCAAGCTAACAATCATATTTTAATCGGTTCACGTGACTTTGTTTTAGCAATATCAATGGTGAGTCCGAGTCGATCCACAGGGAGTTAAATTTTTAATTTTGAAAATTTTAGATTTTTAGCTATTTAAAAGATGATTGATTATTTGGACTAACTAATTAATCGTCTATCTACCCAACAAACCTATTGTTCAAATTTACTAAAATTGAAATCTAACTAATTAAACAACTTTGAAAAAGACGAACAAATCCTTGGTAGTATCTAAAAGGAAAAACATCTAAATAGAGAATAAATTAACATTTAACCTCATTCCATCAATAAGCAAAAAAGAAAAAAATAAAGTTATAAAATTTTCTACTTTAATATTCTAAATAAGCACTAAAATTAAGTTCGTAACTATCTAATAACAAGAATAAATAAAATAAAGATGAGGGCTGCAGGTGAAGGTGAAGGCATGGCGCTGCTGCTGGTTCTGCAGGTGAGGGCTTGACGTGGAAGCTGGTTTGCAGGTGAGGGCTTGACGTGGAAGCTGGTTTGAAGCTGGCTACATGTGGGTGGATGGCAGCATGCATGCGCTGCGTGGAGAAGCCGGTTCAGCTGGGCAGACGCGTGCATGCATGCGTGGAGGAGAACTGGCGCGTGGCTGCTGGAGGGTTGCTGGAGTGCTGCCGCTGGAGGTAGCCGTGGAGTTTGCTGGCACGCGGCTGCTGCATGCAAGAGGAGGAAGGAGCTTTTGCTAGCTGCTGCGTGCGGCATGCGCTGGAGAAAGAACCGCTGCACGTTGACGGCTGGGAGGAGTTGCTGCACGCGCTGGTGTTGGCAGTGGAGGACTTCAAGCTGCTGCACGTTGCTGCTGGGAGGAGCTGCTGCACGCACTGCTGGGAGGAGTTTGAAAGCTGTTATGCACGTTGACGGCTGGGAGGAGCTGCTGCACGCACTGCTGGGAGGAGTTTGAAAGCTGTTATGCACGTTGACGGCTGGGAGGAGTTGCACATGCATGCGCTGCGTGGGCTTGCAGACGGAAGGAAGCCGGCGGCTTCACCGGACGTTGCCGCGTGTGGGAGCAGCTGCTGGGTCGGTGGAGGTCCAGCGGGAACGGCGGGTGAAGCTGCCGCACGTGGGGGTGCTGTGGAGAAAGAGAAGAGAAGAGAGAGGGAGGAAGAGAGATACGGAGGAGGAAAGAGGGAGAGAGGGAGGCTGGAACAGGTTGAGAAGAGGAAGAGGATGTGGGAAAAAAAAAACCGAGAGAGAGGAAATATGAGAGAGAGAGCGTGGGAGAAAGAGAGGGGTGTGTTGTGGAGGGAGAAAGAGAAAGAGAGACAGCGAGGGAGAGGCTGAGAAGACGAGGAGAAAACGGGGAGAGGGATAACCGGAGGAAGGAGCAGAACGGAG
The DNA here is from genome assembly GCA_030544215.1 of Zantedeschia hybrid cultivar. NCBI lineage: Eukaryota > Viridiplantae > Streptophyta > Magnoliopsida > Alismatales > Araceae > Zantedeschia > Zantedeschia hybrid cultivar. The sequence goes on from JARZZO010000012.1 coordinate 56,241,584, forward strand.
AGGAAGAGAGCGAGAGCTGCCGGCAGAGAGTTCTGAAAAGAGGTTGGGGGAGAGATTAATATAAAGAGGAAGAGAGGCGTGGGAAGGAAACTGGAGAAAAAGTAGGACTGGGGTTGGAAAATTGGAGAGAAAGAAGAAACTGGAAAAGAAAGAGGATTCAACTTTCTAAAACGAGAGAGAGACAGAGAATTTTTAAAATAAAAGAAGGGATGTGTTTAGGAAATTGGAGAGACGGAAGGAAATAGTGGGTTTTTGGGAAACTCCAGCGAAGGAAGGAATTAATTTGTATTTTTACCCCTGTTTTAGTTGAAATCCGCACACTAGACCTCCCCCAAATTTTCGAAAACTCCTCCAGCTGTACTGCATCATCGGCATGTCCTGTTCACATCAAATAAATATAGTTTAGCGCATTATCATAAAAATATCATCATATTTATTCATTTCGTCTCGGTTTTGTCGAAAAACCGCAAATGCGCTATACTTCTTTGATCACATGAAATGACGATGTTTTTAAGTCAGAATTTGATAAAATTGGTACCGTTGGACTTGTTGCACAATTATCTATCATTTCATGCTATTTTGCAGATAAAAACATGAGTATGATGCATATGGTTGCCCTTAAATGATCAATTTAACACTTTATCAGTAAACACACGATAACATGATGAACATACATCCTTTTTTAGCACTACAGCTTTTTGACGATTACAGTGGGACTTATCTTGTCATTTTCTTTTCCTTTACTCTTATTATCCCCATGTGCACCTCATGCACACCTCCTTGTGGCAAAATTTTGTCATCTCCTGATTGCCTTGAGAAGTGGTATTGGAAGGTGTGTTTTGTTCAAATTGATATCTATGATGTTGCATGATTAGTCTATATGTTTAAACTATCATCGCATGAATAGTTGATCTCTTATTCATTCTATTATTTGGAGTAGGGATTGCCCTTATTTTTTGCTATCTGTTTGTTGTTTTCGGGACCCAAAGCACGTCTACACAGAGCGACGCATTTTATTAAGCACGTCGTCCTAAGAAGACGTTATTTAGTGCCCCTTCTATATATCTTGCTGCCTGAGCCACTATGAGCAGGAGGGGTTACTGTTTTGAATAGCGTCTGCTAACAACGACGCGATTCAAGCTCTTTTCCCTACTGGTCACTAACACTCGGACCATTGATTTTCTTGCTACTTATATTTATTTATTCTACATTAGAGGCCATCCAGGCCACATGTCATTTGCATCGGGGCTCACCCCCCCTTCTATTGGAACACCTCTCTTAGCACCCTCACGTCTCTCTGACTGGGTCAATCCCTCAGTCAGACTAGAGTGGTTGGTGTTAAAACTTCCGTAACTCCCCAAAAGCAAGCAATTCCTCTTTGTTCATCGGGCTGGTTGTACCATTTGAAGTTTCGGGTAGTTGTTCATACCGTTGTGAGCAAAGCCGTAGAGCATAACGACGAAAATTGAATTGAAATTAGGACTCTACCCATTGAGACAACCTGAGTTTAAAAATCTAATTAACCCAACAAGTAACTCCCAAAACAGCGTAAGCATCTACTTGGTTGTTAATCTATGTCAACTTAGTTAAAATAATTGTCATCTCAACACAATGATGCTACGTTCAGGTAGAACCGTCAATATGGTTGCCTTTGAACAAGAAGATTTGGTCGAGTACGAGAGAGATGCTTATGCTCCTTAAGTTCATGGTACATTTTATTCTGAAGATGAAAGAGACGCCTATACCTCTAGTTATCCTGACCAATTCCAAATCGTACATAAGGTAGATGCTTATGCCCATCAGTTTCAAGATAATTCAATCTATGATCAACACCACCCGGATTTGTGCGATCAGTTACGTGTCCATGTCATCTCCAATCCTACTTTTGAAAGAGCCCAAGACAAAGCTGGGACCTCTACCAATCACCCTTTTGACCTCGCTACCCTAATGGGAGTTTTGTCTAATGATGTGGATCCTCGTCAATTTGACGCCATCAAATCTATTCTTAAAGGAAAAACTCCACTGCATCCATCTGAGCCAAGTCCCTCAGTTCACCCTTCTGCTTATCAAGCTCCTACTGAGGCCATGGAAGGCCTTCATATTTTCACTCCTCGGCACACAGTCCCTCAACAATTTGGTTCGCGGCATCCTGTCAGGCCACAAACTCCAATTTATCAGAATGCTTTCGGGTATGGCGGGAACACTTCCAGTTCACAACCTCATTGTCCTCGCATCCCTGCTTATTCGCAGAGGCAGCCTTTTCAACAGTCACCACCTCCACCAGCAGATTCTACCACCCAACTCCTACTTAACAAATTTTTTCAGATGGATGAGAAGTTCAAGAATCTTGAAAAGAATATAGACAACAAGGCCACTCCTAAATTCTCTGTCCCTGATTTACCAATATTCCATCTTTTGCCTTCTGAAATGCCAGTCTACAGAAAGTACAACAATACAGACAATCCTTTCCTTCACCTCAAAGAATTCCTGTATGAATCATTATTTTGGCAGCATGATAAAAAAGCACTGGTTTTCCTCTTCATAAGATCATTAGAGGGATCAGCGTTGGAGTGGTTCTTCTCTTTAGACCCAAGTGAGGTAGAGAACTTTGACATGGTGTCAAAGAGATTCCTACAAAGATACAAAGACAGGATGGCACCTACCTTGTCCATTACAAACTTATTCAATGAGACGATGAAGCCGGATGAAGACTTCATAGTGTTCGCCGATAGGTGGCGAGGGATGGCTGAAAAGATAAGAGATCACCTGTCCAAACAAAAACTGGTAAAGATGATGGTTGTCAACGCCACCCCTCAGTACAAGCTAGTGTTGACACTGAATAACTTGACCACCATGGCAGATCTGTATGAATGAGTGCGCTATGCTCAGAATGCATTCAAAGACTACACCTTTCCTAGCGTCTTCGATCCTCATCGACCCAATATACCTCCACCTCGGAAGTCTATTGTCTCCAACTCTTCTTCTATGGGTCTAACTACCAAAGGTACACTGTCTCATGAACAAGTCAGTATAATGAAGAACAATCAGCCCCGGTTTATGAGGAATCAGCAACAACATCAGTCACCAAGGCCTCAAAACCAATAGGGTTATAGGCCTCCTACTCAGTAGCTTCAGTCAGCACCACAACATTCCCCCCAGCAAGTATACAATCTACCTCGGCAGCAGCCGAATTATACTTATGTTCCTCCTCCTAATGACTATACACATCAGAGGAAATGTTAGTTTTTGGGTATCTTACAAACCAATTATGGGCCGTGTAGGCCCAATGTGTTGTACAATCTTATTCAATATAATTAAGTGATAATTAAAGCGTAAACTTGTAATATGTGGATTGCTTTGTGTTGTCCTTAGGATATGTGGTTGTACAGTCAATTTCGAGATGGGATCTCAAATGTGAGTTTGACTGTATATGGACACATACCTTAAACTATTCCTAATTGGAGAGTAATTACTCTGGGACATTGATTACTTGTAAATCAGCACGCATGATGTGTAGATGACTAATCTCACGGTCATAGGTGCAGGGCACCAGCACATATGTGTGGGTGTTCATCTTGGGAGGATGTTCACTGAACTGATCCGCTGATGGATTTTTAGATGGTTAATTATACCTAATGTCAACTGAAGATCCATCTGTCTCAGTAGTATCGTTGATTCTTTGACCAGAGACATTAATATGATCTTGCATGAGGACTGGTGTGGTTTAATGCTTGGTTAAGTGACTTTAACCATAAGTCATGAAACACTGAATTATTAGCCACATCGGGATGCATGCGAAGACCATTAATAGTCAAGAGGGGATCGCTCACTGTCAGGTATATCACAGACAGTTAATGAGTCATGACATGGACGCTCCACTAAATCCCTAGCCAGGGTGGTATTAGTTCGTTTAGAACGAACATGAAATTATTATGGAGGTTATGGTCAGACGACACGATCACTAGTGGTTTGACGAAACCATGCCACACGATCGGATCGGATTCGTAGAATGAGCGAGAGATTATAGTGATACGGTAACTGAAGACTTACAGGTACCAGACAAGAAAAAGACCAACCCGGCATCCTCTGGGATCATGCGGATTTGCTTGACCCAACGTGATCAAAAGGTTCAGAACAAATTAAAACGGTTATTGAGAATAACCAGTTTAATTTACTTCTAATTATATTAGAAGTTAATAGATCTTTAAACCAAAGTGATAATGGGTCTAGAGGATCACACACTATTAATTCTTGCAGAACGAAATATTATTGTATGGATAAATATACTAAAGCATTAGATTCTTTTGGGAAAGGAATCTGCGAATGGCTTAAAAGTATATATGCAATAATATAAAGGGCATATATATAATATATGTATTATTAGGCTTATTTGATAAATAAACTAATAATATTATATTTATATATAATATACACTGGGGTTTACATTAACTATGGCAGTTAAAGATGGGTTTGGTTAAATGAGGCAATTCAAGTTGTCGCCTTAACATTCTTATATATAACCCACTTATTCTCTAACCCGTAACCTAATGCTTCAATCCATTTTAAAAAGGGTGGCCGTCAAGTGATGTTGTAAGAGTTAGACTCTTGCCAGAGAACTTGAGGTTGTGGGTTTGTGTTATGTGGGTTGAAGGAGAAGGAAATCCGTTGCTGCGAGAGTTCGTGTGGATCGTCTCTAGAGGCCGTACACTTGTGCGGCTCAAAGCTTCGATGAGTTCGGCATCGATTTTCACAAGACAACATGTACTGTGTGAGGTGATAAATCTAGTGTGATTTATTTAAATCGTTTTTGTTGTATCAATCGGAACCTGAATCGGTTTGGGAAATCATTTCGTTTTACGTTCTTCTGCTTCTATGATTTCTCAGGGGTTACGAACGAACTCAACAGTGGTATCAAAGCCAGGTTTAGGCTCCTGTTGATGCAACTGGGAACAATGATCTATGTTGTAACATTATGTTCGAGTTCTTCAATTTTATTTTAATTTTTGAGTTCTGAAAAATTTATTTTTCGGAGACAGTGAGAATTTGGACGGCAGACTGGACTGCCGTCCATAACCATGTAAACGGCACTTGAAGTGGCCGTCCTGAACGTAAACGACATTTGGAGTGGCTGTTGAGTTTGAAGAATTTGTTTTCTAAAAATTTTTCAAACAAAAAAAAATCGGCCATGCATGGCCGTCCACTTGGAGTGGACGGCCATGCATGTTGGTCATCCACTTGGAGGACGGCCAACATGGTGGCCGTCCACCACAAGGTTGGAGGGCCAACCATGGTGCCTTCTACTTGGTGGTAGGCACATGGTGGCTATCCACCACTTGTGGTGGACGGCCAACCATATTGCCGTCGGGTTAATTTTAAAATTATTTAAAATTAATTACTGCTCGATTTTTCCACTGTTAGGCGCACTGTTCTAACTTCGCATTGCGCACTGCATTGTCTCCAAAAATTAAAATTTTGTCTAAAAAATTATGATAATTATTGGATAGAATTAATTAAATTTATTGTTAATTAATATGATAATTATCATGTAAATTTTGAGTTTAATTGAAGTTTACGTATAAATTCAAACTTTTAAATTTTTAATTATTAGATAATTGTTAAATTTGAAATTTTGAGAGGATTATCGTTAAAATTCAAATTTTGAATTTGCAAAATTATTAGATAATTTTCAAAAGAATAAATTGTAAATTTTAATGAAAGATAATTGAAGACGATCATTTAATTAAATTGTATTATGTCATTGGATGATTAATTTGAATTTATGATTGTCTTAATCGTTGTTGATTGATTAAATTTAAATTTTTTAAATTCATGTGTATATCCTCTTATACATATGGAATGGTTCTGTGAATAGATGTTACTGTGATGCCTTAATTATTTTGGTTTATGTTAGATTAATTTTGAATGTAACGATGAGTTTTTCAAAATTAAACATGACCAAAATTTCTCGTATGCAGAACCCATAATTTCAATCTAAATATAAGGATTATTTTAAAAAATAACCCTTCTATGATTGATATGATTGTGTTTGGAATAGTAGGTGATCATGGACTTAGCCCAGTTCGTTTTAGGCCTGCTGTAGGCGCCCGGAACGTCTCCGCCGCTACTGTGGGCTTTGGGCGAGGGCTTCTCCATTTGTCTTTGCATTGTGATGATTTGGAAGGGTTAAGAATTGGAATATGTGATCGCCAGGAGCATTACCTTATGGTCCCTGTACTCTGCAGGATGATGAGGTTGATCGCGTTCTGGTGGAGCGGGGATAGTGGGTTCCTCTTCTCTGCCTCCGGCCGGCCGAAGAGGAAGAGCTCGGTAGTCCGCCCGCAGAATCTGGTAAGAGCCCCTAAGAGAAAAAGGACAAAAGAAAGTAAAGAGAACCAATTAGAACTGTGATATGTAGAGTCTATCCATGCAAATATGTAAATAAACTAAAATTGAAAGGGGACGCACCGGATGGGTGTTTGGGGAGGGAAGGTAACCATATGTTATGGCCACCCACCTCCCGTTCTTTTTTTGAAACCTCTGGGGCTGAAGGGTGCTAAGTCATCCTAAGATGCATGCATGCAGATGGGATGCTTGTGTGTGGTAATAGTGAAAAGTAGAAGTAATATGGTAAAAGAAAGAGAACAGGATGAGAAGATGATGCTAAGGAGTGGATGAATGGTGGGAATGCAATGAGAAATAAAAGGAGAAAAGTAAGGAGAGAGTTAAAAAAACAGGCCCATTTGGAATGCGGAAGATTCCTTTGCTTCCTCTGACTCGTCGACTGCCAAGGCTTTCTCTCACTTGAAGCTCTTCAATCTCCAGCCTCGCAAACTGAAACCTTTCCAACTCCTGCCAACCCCCGGCCAACCTCCTTTCCCGAGGGGACATGGGGGGTTTAAATAGGTGAAGAAAAATAGGGGTCTAAATTCCCGTAAATCCCTTAGAACCAATAAGAAATAGTCAGTCATCGGAGGTCGTGGCCCTGGCAGTCGCCAGAGTGGGGAGTGATCGGAGTAGTGGGGGTGAGGGTGGCGAGTGGAGTAGATCGTGGGAAGACGAAGTCAAAGGGGAAGTTAGGAGAGTGGACGACCAACTATCTTGCCTCCTACTTCTGTGGAAGGCCAGGTAGTTAAAAGGTGGAAGGCGGCCCAGTTGGCCTTCCAAGGGATGGCCTTCCAAGGGTGGTGGAAGGCAAGGGGTGGCCTTCCAAAGGTGGTGGAAGGCGAGGGGTGGCCTTCCAAGGATAGTAAAAGGCGGGTTGGTTGGCCTTCCAAGGATGGTGGAAGGCGGGCCGGTTGGTTTTCCATGAAAAGGTGGCTAAAGTCGAGATTGGTTAATGGGCCTAATTATTTAGTGGGCTGAAAGATGAGATGGCTAAGGTGGTGGGTTTGGTGGTGATGGGCTAATGGTGGATGTGGTTTACGACCAAAAAAGGGGTCCAAAATCGGTGTCTACAAATGCCCAAACAGGACGCCTGTTTTGCAGTGGAGTGGAGCGGAATGATAAATAGGTGTTCCAAAAATCGAACTTGATTTTGGACAGCCCGAAGAAGGAATGAGATATATCCAAGGATGATATGCGAATGTGGTAAATGAATGAGAGTTGGCTATTTGAATTGCAAGGGTGATTAAGAAGGGGAACAAAGTTCAAACTAGAGAATCACAATCTGTGGGACCCTCAGGTGATGGAACCGCGAGGCCTTGGCGCACTAGGATGCAACGATTTGGCCCAAGGGGATCTCAAGCATGAAATATGGAGGGGTGTGACTTGAAAAGGTCTCGACACAACAGGCGCGCGGTGGCCTGGCGCATCACATGATCGCCAAGTGAGAGAATCTCAAGCACACAAATTGGAAAAGGATATGGTCTTGCAACTCAAAGGGCTAACAGACAAATAAATGCCGGACTCACAAATCAACAATGGGTTAAGCAGAGTGGTAAATTATGGTCATTGCCCCTAGGGCGAGGATGGATGCTTATGCAAATGCATGCTGGTTTAAAAAATTGGAAAACAAATTCCTAATTCAAACAGGAGGAATTTATTGGCCAATCGAATAACTTGGGGAATATAGACTCCTCATTGTTTTGTTTAAAGAGGAATTCAGAGTCTATACGCCCAAAGTTATTAGCCTCCTGTATCTTCAATCTTACTTGCTTCAGATTCCTTGCCGTTGCAAGAACGCACATCAGCAAATGTACATAATCAGTGATCCACAATATTTTTATGACAAGTTGCAAGGAAACGAGGGACAAAGGTCCCTGTCGAGTTGAAGCCAGCACGGAAGATATGGCCATTCTCAAAGTAGAATGCCAATCCGGCTGCTTTTGGCTTCGACTCGACAGTAAAAGTGTCCACCTTTTGGACATAGAATCCTTTTCCTGTATGGACAATAATGAGGAGAAAATAGTTAGTAGTATCTGTTTTTGGCCCCTTGCCCAAAAAAAGAGCAACTACCTTTTCCCTAGTCTTTGCATAGGGTCAAGGAGCCGTGTCCTACTAACCAGACAAAAGGAAGAGTATTGAAACTGATGCGACAAGTAAATATGTAAATGCTGGTAGATATTAACAAATGATGTGTGTGATAAATGAAAACATGTTTTTGATTCCGCCTACCTGGTGATTGCCCAAACTTAGCCTGGTTAAATGATGAAAGGGAAATGCACACTCAACTTCCCAAGTATCCTAAGCATACATCTAGGTTGATTTGGGCCTCTAGACTCCTCAAACTGACCTCGACTGGTTAAGACTTATATTAATGACAATACCGGCATGCCATGCTTAGGCTCCCAGCTGCTTCCGACCACCAAGTTCGCCCAAAAAGTTTTCGAGGTAAATGATTTGTCCGACCCGGGTTTCTTTCCTCACAACCTAGAAGGTATAAGATGGAACACCTTGGAACCCCAACGGTCAACCGCGCGACGCTGACCTGGAATCAGACGTCGTCGCACCTATAGGTGACACGCATGCATTGACCTAAGCCCGAAGTTTTGAGAGTGCTCGTTGAGATTATGGTTAAGGAATTGATTCACCAGAAACGCTAACATTACTCTTTAGCTATTTTGGACTCCTGTGATCATGTGAGCATGTGCCGATTTTTGAAAAACGAACTATTTTAAAATGATATTCGGTCTTTAGATAGCCATCTCGTGTTAAACCTTGGGGGAGAAAAAGTGAAGAAATTTGGGAGACAAACCTCATAGGAGGATCGACAAAACCGTTCAAAGATAGAACTATGACAAAACGGACCCTTTTTTACCTCCTAGATGCCCCTATTTTTGATTTTTCAGGCCTTTGGTAGATTTCATGGCTAGGTACGGTCACGACTAGGCTTTTTTGTACGATTGTTTGAACCCCCTTTCTTTTTGTATTTTCTTTTTTCTTCCTTGATATTTTCGGGGCTATTTGATATTCCGCCTGCGGGGACATTGCCCTCTTCACGTGCTCTGGTCCTTCATATTTCATATTTGGCCTATTTGAGGGGTTACATCTATCGGGTTGTTGAGGAACCGTAGTTTGCTGAGCTCGACCGTTTAAGGGCATCGACTGTCCTGATCAGTCGAGAGACGAAGAGCAAAGGTTGCAGTTGACAGTGTACAAAAGACTTCGAACTCATTTTAAGAAGGTTCTCTTTGAAAAAACGTGTAGATGTGTGCATCTCATGATGATCATATGGATCCATATGAAAGTAAAGTAGACATGTCTAAGGTTATGGTGGACCAAAATCTTAGCCAAACCTTAATGTTAACCTAATCTATCATGCAACTAGACCTAGACAGGGGGTTACGTAGCAGTCACCAGACAGTTGGATTTTGTGTTTTTTTTTTTTTCTAATTTTTTTTGTTATTTTCATTGAAGTATGCACATATTTACAAATATTTTTGCTGTTTTTTAGAATATTCAATTTTTTTGGATTTTTGAAAATTTGATTTTTTTTGTGCGTTTAAAGTGTAGAATTTTTTAGATAGACTCCTATCCAAAGAAAAATATTTTTCAAATATTTACACTTATTTGCTAACTCTTGAACTAGAAACGAAAGAACTTACTTACCTCTACAACTCTTAGATAAAGAGGAAGGTATCCAATCCTTAAGCGATCATGCACAAGACTCTAAGAGTGAGTCAGACATGTTGCAAAGGTGAGTGCTTGAGACAGAGACCCAATGATGGCATAATTGCCCCAGTATGTTGGCTCCTCATTGGTGGTTTTATACCCTCTGATATGGGAGTGGGACTTTTTCTCTTTTTGGGGGTCGTAGTCTCCAAGCATAAAACACTCAGGGGAATGTGCTACGACCGGTGATAGAATCCTGAGAAGGGAAGGTGTGTGGAATAGGAAGGGAATGAGAGCGGTGGGTACCGGTTCATCCCTCACTAAGGAGGTTCCTTCTCGTCGAGTGGTTGGTTTATAGAATAGCAGCTATGTACCAAAATCTTCTTCATCTTCTCTTTGAACTTCATTGATTGTTTCCTTCAACTCTTCCTCAAGATAGTGTATCTGGAGTACCTTTTGATTTTCCTTCACAAAGTGATCCAAAAGAGTCCATTTTCTTGATTCCTCAGTTGGTTTGGTTAGTAGGTAACCCAATCTGAATCTCCCAATGGTCGGATTTTCAAAGATAGGTTCTTGAATTCCTTGCGCTTCCATGCCTAACTCAGATCCCGAACTATATCCCATTTTGTCCATAAGCTGTCAACCTATACTAGGCCGGGGCTTGGCCTGAAAGTCAACTGATGAAAGGATGGGCTCTTTCCCTTTTCCAGAAGTGATCATGGATGGAATTTGTTCAGTCAAGACTGAGTCCAAAGACTCAAGATAGGGGGTGCTCTTCATTTTGACAATCTTCCCATTGTATGGGAATTTATAGCACTGATGATTAGTGGAGGGCACTCCCAGGGTTTGGTCCATCCAAGGCCTTCCTAGAATGGCGTTGTATATGGGTTCGACATCAAGGATGTAGAATTCAAAGATCATGGCCACTGGGCCAATTTTCAGTTTCCCATTAGCTGGTCTTTGAGAATTGTCATAGGTTGAGACCATCATGGAAGTAGACTCAATCTTTTCTAGATCAATCCCTATTTTCTTGAGGGTCTTGAGTGGACAAACATTAATTGATGTGTCGGTATCCAATAGGATGGAGTCCAATGAGTGACCATTGAGTGTTGCAGTTAAGCATAAGGGAAGGGATTGGCATTCAGGGGGAGCTAGATCCTTATCTGTGAAGGATATTGTAGGTGTCTGGGTGACTGAGAGAATGGCATTTGTGACCCCCCTGATAAGAAGATCTTCATTGACTGTAATTTGCTGGAGGAATTTGAACAATGTCTCCCTGTGTGTAGGAGATCTCCTAATCAACTCTAGGACCGAAATCTTGGCGGGAGTTTTCCCTAGATGTTGTAGGATGTCATACTTGGATTGAGTAATCCTCTAGATAGATTTGAATTCCCTTGGGAGTTGACTTGTTGGAGGAATGATGCGATTTCTCAGTGTAACACCAATTGGACTGGAGTCTACTGCTTGATCTGACTTTAGTGGTTGAACTGGTGGTGAATTTATTAGGTAGAGTTGGGTTACTGGACCTGGCTTTGGTGTTGGACACAAGATGGATAGAGGAGGTTCTCTTATTGAAATTGAGGGAACTTGGACCAGAGTGATTGGGTTGATGATTGTTGGTTGTTCCCTAGGTCGTATCAAGACCAAAGATTTGTCTTGGATAATAGTGGAGACTCCTTGCAATGGCTTTTTAGGTTTGGTCATCCTAGTGGGGCACTCACGCCATATCCCAACCTCTTCATACTCCCAGTACTGTCCTCTGTGATCGACATTTGGTTCCAAATTTTTGACAAGGGTGCTCACCCTTTTTAGAGAGCTAGATGGATCTTGAGCTACCTGATGAGAGGGCGTAGGGTCTTTGACTTTCAAGGTTTCAATAGCCTCTTTCATGTGCCCCAATTGATCTTGCCTTCCTCATTCAAATCATATACCCAATCCTTGAAAGTGAAGCAGTTATAAATTGTATGCCCCGACACTCTATGATACGGACAATATCTGGACATATCAACATTGTAGGGGATGGCCTCATGCTAGGGTGGAAGCTGGATAGCATTGCAAGATAATAAGACATGGAAAATGTCTAATAGAGATTCCGGCAAAGGCGGATATGAGGTACGTTTGGGCATAGGCTGACTGTAGCTAGTTGAAGGGGGAACTGCTGAATATGGTTTCTGATTGGATTGGTTGTCTGATATGGACATAGGATTGGGTGACCTACAGGGCTGTCCCAAGGCACTCACCTGTTCATTGATTGTCACTCCCTCTATTGGTGGAGTTTGTGTGGTCTTCTTATTTTTGTTCTGATTTCCAAAGAAGGATGGCAAAGTGGAACTCCAAATCTGAGATTGAACTACCCGAGCTCGATTATAAAGTTGTGCGAATGTGTGAAATTCACTTAGCATGAGAATAGCTCGAAGTTGCAGGGTAGCGTTGTTGACCAACATGGCGATAGCTTGAGATTCGGGGATTGCCACTTCCGTCCTAGAGGCCATGGCCCTCCACCTGTTGGCAAAATACGTGAACTCCTTTTCAAGCTTCATCTTCTCCATCACAAGATCAAACAAGGTGGGAGGTATGGTTGTCATATGACTAAACCAAGTGATGAATTTTTCGGAGACCATATCAAAATTGATTAGGTCTGTGGCGGGCAAGGAAGAAAACTATCTTAAGGCCTAACCTTCTAAGGATTTCTGGAACAGATGGAAAAGGAGGACTCTGTCGTAGAGCCATTGATGGGAATCCATGAGGAAACCTGACAGATGGTAATGAGGGTCAGAGGTGCCATCATATTTCCTGTACTTGGGGGCTTTGAATCCTGGTGGAAAGTATGCCGAAGGGAGCTTGCAATAGCTCAAGAGAGAGTGCGGTTGTTTCAGGATAAGTTTCTCGGCCATGAGCTTACGCACATAGGTTTCAACCTCACTTTTGTAGATGAATTCCTCCTGCTTGGGAGGAAGTGTAGTTTGAGAGACTGGAATCGGTATGACGGGTAGAGCAACTGGAGTAGGAGTTGGCTGGTTGATGCGAGTCTGAGCTCTGTTGGAAGATCCTTGGAAGTGAGTTCTCCGAGGAGTGGCATCTTGAGTTTTGCCACAAGAGGCCAACAGTATGAGTTGATCAGGGGTGTACCGTGATAACACGGCAATAAGTTCTGAGTCCTCACTCGGGTTTTGGAAGGTTCTGTTGGAGATTATAGGGTCACTTTCTGAAGAAGAACATTCATCCGAGCATCTTCTCCTAAGTTCCTCTCTAGATGTTTAGAACATGCCCACAAATGTTTGTTGTGGATCCTCTTCAATCTCGAACAGAGGGTTGTGTGTAAGATTGTTACCAAACTCATCCACGTCATCATACACAGTATTACCATACATTCGATTCATTATGAAACACAAATCCTAAGAGAGTTTATATTTCACTTGAAAGGTTAACTGTGCATTATGAGTGTTGGTTTCTAACAAATCAAGTTCAAACCCTTAACGACCCTGTACTTTTCTTTCAAAACATGTTCCATCAAAGTTTAGTTAGGTGTCTTTGATTTTGAAATAATTCTCTCAGTGACGCCTACGGGTGGACGATTTTGAATGAGAAGGCTTAATTTCTCACACGAACCCAGAATCCTATTAGGTGGTTTAGGTACAACCTGCTCGGCGGCCAAGTGGGAATCCCTGGCTCGCGGAGACTCACGGAGGTTCCCAACATAATAAGACTAGTCACACCCGAGTGTAAATCCTCAAGTGGAGAGTCGAACACTGTGGGAGAGGTAACTAGAAGTGTGATGACGGCTCTTTCTTAAGACTCCCACGCAGAACGCCCTGAATTCGACCCAAAGTTAATAGGCAAGAGAACAGTAAACACAATCGGAACACACAATAATTTGATCAACCAGTGAAAATTGAACGACCAGAAGGCTAGCCGCCTAAGGGCTCGGACGGCCAGAACTGTGGCCGTCCTGGAGCCTGGACGGTCAGCTACTTGGCCGTCCTAGAGCCCGGACGGCCAGCTACTTGGCCGTCCTAGAGACTAGACGGTCAAGTACTTGGCCGTCCTGGAGTGTGGACAGCCAGGTACTTGGCCGTCCTGGAACCTGGACGGCCAGCTACTTGGCCGTCCTGGAGTGTGGACAGCCAAATGCTTGGCCGTCCGGGATTCTGGGCGGCCAAGTGCTTGGCCGTCCGTAGGAGGAGCTCTTACCTTTTTTAAACTATCTTACAATGTGTGTGGCGAGCAAGAGAGTGTCCCACCGTGATCACCAGAGGGCTGTAGGCGCCCGGAACGTCTCCGCCGCTGCTGTGGGCTTCGGGCGAGGGCTTCTCCGTTCGTCTTTGCACTGCGGCGATTTGGAAGGGTTAGGAATTGGAATATGTGATCGCCAGGAGCATTACCTTATGGTCCCTGTGCTTCGCAGGATGATGAGGTTGATCGCGTTCTGGTGGAGCGGGGATAGTGGGTTCCTCTTCTCTGCCTCCGGCCGGCCGAAAAGGGAGAGCTCGGTAGTCCACGCGCAGAATCTGGTAAGAGCCCCTAAGAGAAAAAAGACAAAAGAAAGTAAAGAGAACCAATTAGAACTGTGATATGTAGAGTCTATCAATGCAAATATGTAAATAAACTAAAATTGAAAGGGGATGCACTGGATGGGTGTTTGGGGAGGGAAGGTGACCATATGTTATGGCCACCCACCTCCCGTTTTTTGTTTGAAACCTCTGGGGGTGAAGGGTGCTAAGTCATCTTAAGATGCATGCATGCAGATGGGATGCTTGTGTGTGGTAATAGTGAAAAGTAGAAATAATGTGGTAAAAGGAAAAGAGCAAGATGAGAAGATGATGCGATGGAGTGGATGAATGGTGGGAATGCAATGAGAAATAAAAGGAGAAAAGTAAGGAGAGAGTTAAGAAAACATGCCCATTTGGAATGCGGAGGATTCCTCTGCTTCCTCTGACTCGTCAACTGCTAAGGCTTTCTCCCACTTGAAGCTCTTCAATCTCCAGCCTCGCAAACTGAAACCTTTCCAACTCCTGCCAACCCCCGGCCAACCTCCTTTCCCGAGGGGACATGGGGGGTTTAAATAGGTGAAGGAAAATAGGAGTCGAAATCCCCGTAAATCTCATAGAACGAATAGGAAATAGTCAGTCATCGGAGGTCGTGGCTGTGGCAGTCGCCAGAGCGGGGAGTGATCGGAGTAGTGGGGGTGAGGGTGGCGAGTGGAGAAGATCATGGGAAGACAAGGTCAAAGGGGAAGTTAGGGGAGTGGACGACCAACTATCTTGCCTCCTACTTCCGTGGAAGACCAGGTAGTCAAAAGGTGGAAGGTGGCCCAGTTGGCCTTCCAGGGGCGGTGGAAGGCAAGGGGTGGCCTTCCAAGGGTGGTGGAAGGCGAAGGGTGGCCTTCCAAGGATGGTGGAAGGTGGGCTGGTTGGCCTTCCAAAGATGGTGGAAGGCGGGCTGGTTGGCTTTCCAAAGATGGTGGAAGGCGGGCTGGTTGGTCTTCCACGAAAAGGTGGCTAAAGTCGAGATTGGTTAATGGGCCTAATTATTTAGTGGGCTGAAAGATGAGATGGGTAAGGTGGTGGGTTTTGTGGTGATGGGCTAATGGTGGATGGGGTTTACGACAAAAAAAGGGGTCCAAAATCGGTGTCTACACCTACGAGCCTTCCTTCTTCCTCTATTTAATTTCCAATGTGATTATATCTTCCTCCGATGAATGTACTCGCCTTGAGGGCTACTGGAAATTATTTGGCATGTAATTCTTTTTCCAGCCTGCGAGCCGTGTAATTAATGTTGTAGATGGAGGTTGAAGGCATGGAGGACGAACTGTGAGGATGATCCTGCTATTTAGGAAGTAGGCTGGATATCAGCGCAGCTATACTTAGAGTCCATGATCACCGAGGCTTATTTATTTGCATGGGATGCATTTATTTTGAGCAATTACTAGGCACAATAAATATATAGCTCGAATATATTTATTCTACTACTTAAGGTGAGACAAAGATAAAAGCAAAATACCTTCTTTTATAAATATTAGATCTGTAAACGTGGCTTTAGAAGTCGTCGTGGTCCTCCACCATTACAGGGTGACTGAATGCCATTATGTCATGGATTTGTTGTGCTTTTCACAAGGTTCATGATTTGGTGGCAGGATCTCAGTCCTAAAACCTTGTTTCAATGGAATGAGGGACTGAACTTGGCCTTGCTGTGCTTTCCACAAGGGTCGGGTCATGAACTCATTACTGTGTAGTAATGGTGGTGTGATCTAACTGGAAGTATCCTTTGTTGTGTTTTCCACAAGGGGATGATTGCTCAGGGACCGAAAGTCGGATATTGCATTGGATGCAAGTGCAGTTGACTGCCCAAGGAATGGGATGTGATTTGTTGTGCTTTCCACAAGGTTGCATCTCAGTTCTGTTGGGATTCCGACCCACTAGGATGATCGCCGTGATCTCCCGTTCTATATGATTGAAGGTCATATAGTTCGACGCAAAATAGTGGAGCTAACTAAGATAGAAAACCACATCTAAAGTTAGAAACTTGAACACATGCTAAAATATTGTCTTTTATTTTTTCATTCAGATCATCATGTCGTTGTCGAATCCGCTCCGTAGCATCTTGGATGCGAACAAATTGACTGGCCTAATTTTCAAGACTTGCTACGTAATCTGCGAATAGTCTTAATAGCCGAAAAGATTGTGTACGTGTTAGACATGATTCAACCTAAGCCTCCCGCTGATGCCGAGGAGGGTGATCAATTAATTATGCAAAATGGTCGGAAGATTCTTCTCTTGCGCAGTGTTATATACTGCCTCTATGGCTCCCGAGCTGTAGAGGCAATTTGAAAAGACATAGTGTAGAGCTATACTTCTCCAACTATGCCAGCTCTTTAGTGAGTAGGGTAGGATAGAGAGTTATGAGCTCTCCAAGAAACTTTTCAGGACTAGGATGTCTGAGGGTGCTTCAGTACAGGCTCATGTACTGAAAATGATGGAGTGGATAGAGAGACTCAATGGGCTAGGATTCAAGTTGGATTTTGAACTTAGCATTGATCTCATTCTCCAGTCATTGCCTGAATCATTTCTACCTTCATCATGAACTTTAACATGAATAGGATTGAGGTTTCTCTACCAAAACTTCTAAACATCTTAAAGAGTGTTGAAGGGATCATGCAGAAGGTGAAACCATCTTCTGTAACGATTGTTGGTCGGACCAACAAGAAAAGGAAGGCCACCCAGACACCCAATAACAAGAAGGGAAAGAAATTGACTAAAGGTCATCAGATCACCAAGGCAGGCAAGGGCAAGGGCAAGAAGGATGAGAAAGACAACAAATGCTTTCGGTGTGGATAGATAGGTCACTGGAATAGAAATTGCAAGGCAATTCTGAATGAAGTTTTCCAATGATAAAACATAAAAAGTGAATCCTGCATATCTTTGGCATTGCATACTTGATCATATAGAAGAAAAGATGATTTCTCACCTATGTTCAAATGAATATTTGAATTCATTCGAATTCAAATCATTTGATACCTGTGAGTCATGTCTCATGGGGAAGATGACCAAAGCTCCTTTTAGTGGACATGGAGAAAGGGCTGTTAAGTTTATGGAACTCATACACACGGATGTATGTAGACCCATGTCAATAGAAGCTAAAGGAGGATATCTCTATTTTATTTCTGTTATTGATGACTTCTCTAGCTATGGTTGTGTGTATTTAATGAGATATAAATCACAAGCTTTTGAGAAGTTTAAGGAATATAAGAATGAAATAGAGATGCAGACTGGTAAAAGTATTAAAACTCTTCGATTGGATCGAGGAGGTGAATACTTAAGTCTCGAATTCACTTCTTACCTAAAGGACAATGGAATAATTTCTCAGTGGACCCCACCATATACGCCACGGCATAATGGTGTATATGAAAGGAGAAATAGGACCTTGTTAGACATGGTTCGTTCCATGATGTCCTTGTCAGAATTACCATTGTCTCTATGGGGATACGCTTTAGAGACTGCAGCCTACTTGTTAAACAGTGTTTCAAGTAAGTCAGTTCCTACCACACCATATGAGATATGGAAGGGAAGGAAACCAAACTTTAATCATATTAAAGTTTGGGGGTGTCCTGCCCATATAAAGAGGAATGACGCAGATAAGCTAGAGTCCAGAACAGACAAGTGTAGGTTTGTGGGATATCCAAAAGAGACATTTGGATATTATTTCTATCACCCTTTTGAGCAAAGGGTCTTAGTGGCCAAGAGAGCTATATTCCTGGAGAAGGAATATCTCCTCCAGAAAAACTATGGGAGCCAGATAGAACTGGACGAGGTCTATGAACCATAAACTAGGAACACAGTCTCATTAGATGCGGCACCACCTACGGAAAATGCTCAAAATGAAACACATATTGCGAAGATATGGTAGGGTACGTAGAGAACCTGAGAGATATGTTGGACATATCTCTGACAGTTCGTCTAAGGTACAGATAAATGAGGATGATGATCCTCAATCCTATCAGGAGGCAATTCGTAATTCTGACTTCGAGAAATAGAAGGAAGTTATGGATTCAGAAATCCAATCCATGTATATCAATCAAGTTTGAAACTTGGTTGACATACCTGATGGGAAGGTCCTTATCGGCCGCAAATGGATCTTCAAGAGGAAGATCGGAGCAGATAGACAAATTGACACTTATAATAGCACGGATAGGCCGTTGGATTGTTAATTAGTGAGGACGATAGTTCCACTTTTATGAAACGGTGCGTGGATAAACGAGCTTCGGCTTAGCATTGAATTACAAGAATTGGTATCTTGACTCATTAATGACAATTTAACAATATTATCCTTGATTAATTTATATTTTATTTGATTTTTTATTTTTCTTTTAGCCCAGTATGCACCATGTAGGACTTTGATATAATTGTGATAAGAATTAATTCTTGATTATGTTTCAGACCATTGATCAAATAATTCCCAACATGATATGAAATATTCCATTCTGAACTGACTATCTTGATTATCTTTGAGGTTTGTTTGAAGATATCCTTGGAATTCTATCCTTTCTTGGACTCTTTATCTAACATTTCTTGTTTTCTTTTAAGATCTATCATGGCTGCAGCACGTCCACATTGGCTGGCAATCGCTCCCCATGATGAAACCTGCAATGTCTATGACCTGTGGTACTTCCCAATCTGTGGAGGTTGATCAACCTTATTTTATTTCCTTGTCTACCTCATCCAGACAGGATTGATTTCATTGATCTCTTTGAGTTATCTTCATTGATAATTTTGAGAAAAATTCCAATCATGTGATGTTAAGAGTGTGTCTGTAAGGACTGAGGTTTCGGGTTCTGTATTCGGGTCGGGGTCGGGCCGGATCCCCTGGTTTGGACCCTGTGGGGTCTTGTAATTTCTGGCTGAATGGCGTCAGCACTTGTCGACGCCTTTCAAAAGGCGTCATGGTGTGTGGACGCCATTTAGGTTGCAGGTTGTTGTGCCACGTGTGCGCCACGTGGGCGGTTTTCGGGCCGCGAGAGTACGGCCCCGGTCACATCGTCTGAACGGCGTCCATGTTGGTCGACGCGATTCAGACTGTGACCTCTGCGATGTCAGGGCACGGCGCCAGAGCGTTGTCAGTACGGCCTGTCACTTCGTCTGAACGGCGTCCAGGTTGGTCGACGCGTTTCAGACCGCTGTCAGTACGGCTGTCCTGTCAGACTGATAGGCGTCTACCTCGATCGACGCGTTTTAGCTGGTTTCGGATTGACCCTGCGAGCCTCCCCTTCTTTCCCTCATTCTCACCTTCTCTCTCTCTCTCCTCGCCTCTCCGCTCCCTCTCCGACGCTTCTTCTTTCCCTTCCCTTCCTCTTCTTCCTCTTCCACCACTCCAACACCACCTTACCTCTCACCTTTACCTCCACCACTTCCTTCGCGGTGTTCCACTCTCCGGACGGCGGCCGACGTCCCGGCGGAGTGGCGGCGTCCTCGAGGGTACCGGCGGCGGTGTGCGGTGCAGCGGGACGGCGGCACGGAGCTTGGCGGAGTTCAAGAACCGGTAGGGGGACGAACCTTGCATGGACTGTGGATGTGTGCTCGTGATTTCCTTGGCAGGGCATGTTATGTATTTGGGTTAGAATGAGCATGTTTATGGGGTGTTCTTGTGGGTATGGCCGTGCTTATGAATGCGGATTTGTAGCATGCTTGTGGTGGATGGTTTCCTCTTACTCTTCCTTCCGTTTTGGGGCTTTTTTTCGGGATGTTTGGGGTTAAGGGTGAGACCCTCGGGTTGAACCAGGAAACCTGGTTTCTGGCGCAAAAAAGCGTCGTACCTGGTCGACGCCTTTCCGAAAGACGTCGGGTCAGTACGACGCGTTTTATGGCAGAAACCTCCCTGTTCGAGGTTTCTTGAGTTAGGGGTTCTGGCGCTAAATGACGTCATGGATGGACGACGCCTTTCAGAAGGACGTCGGGCCATCATGACGCCATTTTAGGCAGGAAATGCCCCGTTTAAGGGTTCTGCAATCTGGATTTCTGGGTTGAATGGCGTCGGGCCACCCTGACGCGTTTTAAACGGCGACTTCAATGGTGGACGCATTTTAAGAGATAATCTGGCTTTTAATGAACCCGTCTGTGGAGCTTGAATGGCGTCGACCTCGGTCGACGCGATTCAAGACAGTAATGCTTAACTCTGGTTATTTGATACATGTTTCACGGTGGGATGGTTCAGATGCATGCTTTGAGTTGTGTACTGAGACTTAGGACTTCTGCATGAATGAGATTTCATCATCTATGTGTGTGTGCTTCAACTGTACGCTGAGACAGAGGTTTACTGTACGAATGGAATCATGTTGTGTGTGTGCTTGTACGAATATAGATTCGGAATGACTGTGGTTTACGTTTGTCACCATGGACCGATGGGGACAGGGTCATGGTGTCTGTACCGGTGGGAGAAGGGGTACATGTTGTGTGTTTTACCTTTGGCTGAGGAAGGCAGGATCGCCTTGAGCCCGACGGGCCGGAGTAGCCGATGTGCTATCCGAGGGATCGCTGTTTGTCTTCAGCGGGTCGGAGTTTCCCTCGTTTGTCGTGACAGCTTCCGGCGTGTTTTTTTTACTGTGGAGCTGGTGGGAGTTGGTTTACCCTTTAGCCACTGGGCCTGATGTGACCTTTGATCAAGGTTACGAGTGGTACCCTTAGCCCTTTGGCCTGACGCAGCCCGGGAGAGTTGGGTTTGTGGGTAGTTCCTGTAGCTTCGGCTTGACGGGGGTTCGCCGGTCCCCAGGGCCCTCCTGGAAGCGCTGAAGCCTAGCGTGGAGGCAATCCGGTGGTAGGACAGTAGTCTACACTACTTGTGTGCACACGTAGCTGGCAGTGGCGGTACACTGAGTCCAGCTAGTCCTAGTTTGGCTCACTGCCTCACCCTACAGTGCCCCGGAACACTGTAGGGGTGGACAAGCGTGAGCAGTGGTGGTAGTGTTGGGAGGCGACGTTTGACTTCGGTCGACTGTGTGGTTTAGTCGCCTTGTGGACTTCGGTTGTGAGACTTGACTCTGTGTTGGGTTCTTCGAGTTGCTTGGTACTGTTCTTGTTACACTGCTTATCGTACGGTTCCTATCAGGTTGAGTGCTATGTTTACTGCTTTACTTAATTGCCATATATTCCTGTTGTTGCACTTGTGGGTGTGTGAGTGGGAGGCGGGGGATCGGATGATCCCTACTGAGCCCATTTCTGGTGTGGCTCACTCCCTGCGGTTTCAGGTGTGGACTTCGAGGCGCAGCGGTAGCGTGGTGTCTTCTTGGTGTGCGGACCAGCAGCTGTCTCAGTTCCGGGGTATGCCCCGATGTTGTTGTACTTTCCTTCTGCCTGTACTTATTTAACTTGTTGGACATGTAATTATTGTTGGACTGTATACGGACATTGATATTTCCCTTTCTGCGCACTCGTTTACCTTTGTAGTCCATGTGATCGTTATATTTAGCCTTGTTTAGCACTTACTCCTCCAGATGTGTTGTGTGAGATCCGGGTGTGAACCCGTAGTTAACGGGCCGACATCCATTTAGTGACCGGGTCCCCGGTCATAGGATGGCGGGTCGTTACAGTGTCTCATCACACCTTGGCATCACCTTTTCAGTACATTCAATTTCATTTCACTCCCTTGCAAAGATGATGCCAAGGTGAGGCAACTGTAGACACGCTAATTTTGACATCATTTTGAGTAAATTTCATATCATATAATAATGTCTCAGAATGGTCTGATATTTAATCATTAGTTAATTTTTATTAATCTATTATCTAAATAGTATTGGGTCAGACATACATAATTTAAGTTAATTAATTAAATTGATTTTAACTCAAATTTTAATTAAATATGAAAAAGTCTAAAAGACGTCGACATGTGTAGACACCCTTTAGAGTTTATTCATATTTTGATATTTAAATTTGAATTTTAATTAATTGATTAATTAGATAAACAACGTCTGCCCGACGCGACGCCATTTAGGTTTTCTAAGCTGTTTCTATCCCTTTTTCTGGATGTTTATCCTTATCTTAATTAGTCTAAAAGACGTCTCCCATGGGCGAACATTTTATATAATTACAGATAATGATGAATTAATCTGTGTTTATCTGTTTGTTAGCTAGATAAATTCCAAATTCTTTCATGTTAATCCATTAATAACCGCAGATGTAAAGCTTATAAATACCCAACCCCTTGGTCATTGAAAAGTTAGTGATTATTGGTGATTAAAGTGATAGTGATAATTTGTGAAGATTGAGTGATAATTGGTGCGACTCAAGAAGGAAACGACGTCCAAACATTGAAAGACCGAAGTGCTGCTACTTCCAGAAGTCTTGAAGCAAGCTACATCCTTTCTTCATCATTTCTTCGTCCTTTCAAGCGCTTTCAAGACTAAGGCTTTCCAGGGGCCATTCAACTTAGTTCTTAATTAATTTATACATCTTTCTCATATTTTCATCACATTAGCATCACAATTTCTTCACATCACTCTATGCCACACATTCACTAGAATTATTTTCCAACCCATGTTTCAAAGGGGTTTAAAAGGCCATCCAAACAAGTGAGTTCTTTGTTTAAGTTGCATGATTAAAATTTCTACTGGAATAGATACTACATCTATTTGAGTTCTAATTTTTCCCTCTCTTTCTTTTCACTTTCTTGTAAGGTACAAAAGGAGATCAAGAGGAGAGAATCAAAAAGGAAAAGGAATCTGGATGATCCTCAAAGTCTGATAAGCAGTCAAAGCAACAACAAAGTCAAAATGGCTCTCTTTCTTCAGCCGACTGAAGGAGGGGAATCAAGAACTTCAACATTTCCCAATTCCAAAACAGGTAAGCAATCAATCTTTTCTTTTGGAACTTTTTAGTTAAAAGTTTCTGCCGATCACATTCACTTAGTTTCTTTTTAATAGGTTTATTTGTCACATAAACAACATAATTTTCATAATAATCACACACCTAATTTGAGCACTCACAGCTTTTTGGCGATCACGGTGGGAGTTAGTCTCACAATCTTTTTAATCTTTGTTCTTGCTTTTATCAATCGGGCACCTACGGTGCACCACCTGTGTCTCTCGACACGCCCTCACCGATCGGTGAGTTTTTAGTTTAGTTGTTATTCCTACGTATACCACGTGCACACCCCTGTGGCAAGATCTTACCCTCCCTGTTTAGTTGATGAGAAAGTTGTGGTTGTGATAAGAAGATTGTGTAATTGATTGATATTTTAGTTGTTCATCTGATAAAATTATCCTGTTAAAAATTGAAAAAAAAAAGAATCGCATGAGCCGATTATTTATTGCTTTCATCATGCCTGTTTGAGGAGGAATCGATCCAGAAATTTCTCTTTAATTGTTGATTCTGTGACTTGAAAAGCGTCCAAGAGTAGCGACGCGTTTCATACCGGGTCGCCCAACCGAGACGCCTTTCAGGCCAATTATCTGTTGTCTGCTGTCTGAGTTTCTGCGAAAAAATAATTTTATGTTTGAATAGCGTCAACCAACAGCGACACGATAAGCATTAGAGGCCATCCAGTCTACAGGTTATACGCATTGGGTCGGTCCCTCGATCAAACTAGAGTGGTTGGAGTTAAAGACCTCCGTAAGTCCCCAAAATCAAGGTATTCCTCCTTGTTAATCGGGTTGGTTGTACCAATTGAAGTCCTGGTTAGATTTTCATAACGTTGTGAGAGAAGGCCATAGAGTATAACGGTGGAAATTGAAATGAAACTAGGATCCTATCCTTTGAGTGAATTTGTGATTAATTGAATCAAAATAACCCCAACAAGGAATCCTGAAATAACGTTAAACATCCACTTGTTTGCTTAATCTCTGTGCAACTTGTCTATAAATATTTTTAAAAAATCTAATATCATGCTACTTCGATCAGGTAGGGATTTGAGCAAGGCTCCAGATGCCCTAGTCAACTACGAGGGAGATGCTAATGGCCCTCTTGAGTCTGATTACCATTTTGAAAGCGGGGGAGATGCTGATGCCCCCCGTAATCTCCATTCTTGTCCAGTTCGATACGAGGGAAATCAACAAACCCCTCTTCCTTGTGCTCATGATCAATATTCTGATCTTCCTTCGCATGTGCATGCGGTTCCTAATCCTATTTTTGAGGGGGGTATGAACCCGATTGATCCCTCAACCTCCGATCCCTCCGATCTAGTGAACGCTTTGGGAGTTCTTCCCTCCTGCCAGGATTCTCGACAGTTCGAGGCAATCCAGTCTATTTTGAAGGGGAAGACGCCCATGCAGTCTGCTGAGCCGAACCCTGCGGCTGCCCCTGTCATTCCTCAACCACCTCGTCATCATACTTCCTTCATTCACCTGGCCATGGAAGGCCTCCATTTCTTAACTTCTCGGCCAGCTGGGCCACAACTTTCTTCTTCGAGGCAACTGGTCAGGCCGTCGACGCCTAGTTACCAAAATGCCCTCGGGCATGGCAGAAGCTCTGCCGGACCTCAACTCTATTGTCCTCCTTGCCTTACGTACTCTAGGCAACAGGCCTATCATGTACCTCCACCTCCCCCTCCTCCCCAGGTTGATCCAACAACACAAGCGCTGCTTGCAAAGATGGAGCGTATGGACGAACAGTTCAACAACCTTCAGAAGATGATGGGAGTTAAAGCTGCACCTGAGATTAACCTGCCAAGTCTGCCTGTGTTCCATCTGCCACCCTCTAAGATGCCAGTGTACCAAAAATACAATGGTACTTGTAACCCATTCACCAATTTGAAAGAGTTTATGTACGAGTCATCTTTCTGGCAGAACGACAAGAGGTCGTTAGAATTTTTGTTTAGGAAATCCTTGGAGGGACCAGCCCTCGAATGGTTCTTTTCTTTAGAATCTGCTGAAGTAGAGGACTATGGTATCGTCTCACGAAAATTCATTCAACGATACCAGGATAGAGTTGCCCCCTCTCTGTCCATTACTGACTTGATAGCAGAAAAAATGAAGCCCGACGAGGAGTTCATCAGTTTTGCTGATAGATGGAGGGGCATGGCAGAAAAAGTGAAAGACCATTTGTCTGAGTCAGAACAAGTAAAAATGTTAATCTCTAATACTACGCCTCAGTTCAAGTTAGTCCTCGCCCTGAACAATTTGACTAGCATGGCAGAGCTCTATGAAAGAGCACGTTATTGTCAGAATGCTTTCAAGGATGCTACATTCTCTAGTGTCTTTGATCCTCACTGACCTAGCAGGCCTCCACCTTGGAAGCCTGCCGTGCCAAATTCCCCTAGCACAGGTCCAACCACTGAGGGCACGCTCTCCCATGAGCAGGTTAGTAGCATGAACAACAACCAGTCCCAATTCGTGAGGAATCAGCAACCACAATACCAGTGGCCACAGCAGCCAAACCAACAAGGTTACAGACAAGAACAGTCGAACCCACAGTACCAGCGGCCTCAGCAGCCGAACCAGCAACCATAACAGCAACCACAACAGCAGCCACAATGGCAATTATAGTATATGCCCCCACAACAGCAGTATCAGCCCCTACAATAGTAGCAGTACCAGCCGCGCGCACTGCCGGCATACCACAATGTACCTCCACTTGCTGATTATAACCAGCAGAGAAAACCTCCAGGCCCGAAGAGGGCAGAATATCCAGTTCTTCTAGAGTCATTATCGGATATCTTCAGTGCTTTAATGGCAGCCAATGCTTTGGTTATGCCAAGAGAAAAAATAGTCTGGCCCCAAAATGCCGACACTTCCAGGCATTGTTATTTCCACAGACAACTTAGACACACCATAGACACCTGCTTCCAATTCCGAGATTATATTCATGATCTCAACGAGCAGGGAGGCATTGATTGGGAAGAGATGAAGAACTACATATCCGCCTTGAAGGCGAGAAGACCACCACCACCACAACAACAACATCAACAACCAAGAGCGCCGGCGCAAGTAGTAGTACTGCCAAACATGAGTATAGTGCAAAACCCACTCCCGGAGCACCAGAACTAGAACCAAGTTGCCCCCATTTTAATAAATAGCCGGTCTGAGGCTAATCGAGGGCAACAGTGGAAGATAGAGGACTCTTCCTCTATTTATTCAACATGCCACACTCCGAGCACTACAGAACAACCACCACGCCGCACCATCCACATACCTAGACCACAATCCGTTACCATCACACCTATACCAACACCCGCATATCACTCACCCGCACCCACTAACCCATTACCACCGCCCACTTTTCTCAAACCCATTATCCCCCACGCCACTACGCCTCCATTAAACAACCCCCGACAAGCTAATTACACACCCCTTATGCCATCCAAACCGCTACTCCGCGTACCATTCCCTACATCACCTACTACCACCACCGCTTACCTAAACACCATACAACCATCTAAACCTCTACTCCGCATGCCATTCCCCACTTCATCCGCACCAACCAATTACCCTTCCACCATCCAACCATCTAAGCCCCTCATCCGTACCATGCCACCATCAACTAACCCTACACCATCACTCGTATACCAACCCTCCACACCGTCTACACCATCCACTAGCCCTGCGGTGCTCAAGTTATCACCCGGCCCTTCCATAGCTGAAGAACATGCACTCCGGAGTGGGAGGATCTTCAATAAGGTCTTTCCTCAATCAACAGTCAGAGACGGCCCACCACAGCCGCTGGAGGAAGCACATAATGATGAGAGTGCACCAGGCACTTAATATGACATGTTGAAACATCTTGACAGAACACCGGTACGAATCTCTGTGCTTGAATTGATAAAGAGATCGAAGACCCATCAGGAAACTCTGATGGAGTATCTACAAAAGGTAATGGTCAACGAAGACATGCCGGTAGAGAAGATTGCCACACTACTAGTTCCTTAAGAGGATCAGCCCTCTATCTCATTTCATGCCTCGGAACTAGCACCACCAGTAGCCAGAAGCATGGCTTTAAGTATTACGGTCAATATCTGTAAGAAGACCGTAGATGCATGTCTGGTCGACACAGGGGCTTCAATTAATGTCTTGCCTCCGAAGACCCTTGAACTGTATGGTGTACCCAAAGAAAAATG
The DNA here is from genome assembly GCA_030544215.1 of Zantedeschia hybrid cultivar. Lineage (NCBI taxonomy): Eukaryota > Viridiplantae > Streptophyta > Magnoliopsida > Alismatales > Araceae > Zantedeschia > Zantedeschia hybrid cultivar. Next base: position 56,269,166 of record JARZZO010000012.1, read on the forward strand.
GCTGCCTAGCCCTATCTCTGTAACAGCTTATGATAATTCCACCCGTTCCTCTCTAGGAATGGTCTATTTAAAAGTGGAGTTAGGCCCTGTATGTCATGCCGAGGTCGAATTTCATATTTTGGAAATCGATCCTTCCTTGAATGCTATTTTGGGTCGTCCTTATATAAAAACCCTCGAGGCGATTCCCTCTACGAATCATCAGTGCCTCAAATTTCCCTATAAAGGACAAATAATTAAGGTTACGAGCATGCCGATCTTTGTTGCTGCTCACTTTTTGAATATCAAGCCAACTTCTTCACCTGGCCGACAACCTTTTCTGTCGGTATTACAGGTTTACCATCCGGTGGCTGATTTTTTAAAGGCCGCCACTCTTACTCCTTATCCACTGAATGCCATAAAGCGGGGGAAGTGCATGAGTACCCCTGGATGGAAAATAATGATGAAGAGTTGTTATCAGCCTGGCAAGGGCCTGGGCACACAATTACAAGGCAGAACCATGCCCGTCAAAGACAACCGAAGGACATTTGGAAATAGCCTGGCCTATAGGCCAAGAAAAGTGAAGTACGACATTGTTCAGCAGGAAGAGAATGAAGACGGCTAAAAGGTCTGGGAGACAATGTCCACACCATGCAAAGAAGGTCGGGACCCCTTAACATGGACTCACATTTTGTCAAAGGGCCCGTAATCAGTCATGACAACACTGTGGTCATTACTTCCTGTTTTGACCTCCATGATATATATGGAAGAGACCTGGCCAGACATTGTTTAGAATTGCTCACGTACCAGTCCTTGGAGGCTCTACGGCCAATGAAAAGGAGGAAATTTCAAGATCCTAAGTGTGAATGGTACATATGGTTTGACTTAGGGGATCTGTATATTACATTGAATAGACTGTTTCTTGATCCCTCAGAACCTAAGTGGCCGCCACAAATAGATGAATTGATTGAAGGGCCTGGTGCCATTTTTGATAAAGGAATATTGCTGTCTGAGGAAACAGATGAAGGGGAGCCAGATGACCCCTATGAAACTGGTTATACTACGGATCTTCTCTGGAGGGGGACTTATCCTTCTCACATTTTTACACTTCATACCTTGTTCCACACTTTGCTTCTGACCCCGACTTGGTCGCAGGTCATTACTGAAGATATTCCACGGGCTCCGCCCGTCATGATCACTCTGTCCCCACGAGACTTCATCTCTCAACCTCCTCTCAATCCAGAGAGGATTTATGATTTGATCTGGGACATACTACTGTATGATGCCCCCAATCCTTTGGCATTGGTGCCACTTCCTCCATCCCATTCTCCTCTTATTCACCTACATTCTTGTTTTATGTTTAATTCATCTTTTCTCTAAAAAAAATGCCAATTTGGCAACAAATTTCTCCTAGATCCTCATTGAGGAAACTTCCTACTTGTCCGATTGTACCCCATCGCACGGATCTTTCGGTCAAGATTCTCTTCTAGATCTACTCTGCCCCTCCCATCGGAAGGATTCTCCTGTATTCCCGCCTGTATCCTATAATTTTCATTCTACTTCGTCCTCATTAGGTAAGGATAGGGAGTCTAGTGAAGTTAGGGAGTCTAGTTCTAGGCAGGTTAGTCAGGTTAGGAAGTCTAGAAAATCTAAGGGTAAACAAATTCCAGATAGATACCTCCAGGATTTAGCTGATAAATGCCTTTCTTGCTCTATGATCCCTCAGCTATTAGAGAACCCTATTCAGATGCCAGAAGACTGTGTAGATGATGAGTCAATTAATGATGGATATGGGGTGTATGAGTTGATACATGAAAAAGACCCCATTGTTGAAGATGAGGAAGATGACGAGGACGCGGCTGAGGCATATGCCAGTGGAGTAAAAAGATTCGATGAACTCTCAGCTGCCGTAGAAGAGCCCACCAAAGAAATCAATCTGGGGACTGAAGACGAACTTAAGGTTGTCCTCGTTAGCAAGAATCTTTCTGAAATGGATGAGAAGGCAATGGTACAAGTTCTTAAGGATTATAAGGACACTTTCGCCTGGAGTTATGAGGATATGCCGTGGTTAGACTCAACGTTAGTGGAATACAGGTTGACATTAAAGGATGGAGCTAGTCCGGTTAAACAGAAGTTAAGGCGATTCCACCCACAAATGGCTTTAAAGATGAAGGAAGAGGTCGATAAGTTACATAAAGCCAAATTCATTAGAGTTGTCCTTTATCCACAATGGGTGGCCAACATAGTCCCGATTATAAAGAAAGATGGGAAGGTCAGGATCTATATTGACTTTCGAGATTTGAACCGGGTGTGTCCTAAGGATGATTTTCCATTGCCTCACATTGATGTACTCATCGATAACACTGCTGGCTATAAAACTTTATCATTTATGGATGGATTTTCATGATACAATCAGATCAAATTCGCAGAAGAAGATCAAGAAAAGACATCATTCACTACACCTTGGGGAACATACTGCTATGTCGTCATGCCTTTTGGATTAAAGAATGCTGGTGCCACTTATCAGAGGGCTATGATGGCGATATTTTACGACATGATGCATATCGATCTAGAAGTGTATGTGGATGGCTTGTTGGTAAAATCTAAGACTAAGGTTGAGCATGCTAAAGTTTTGGCAAGAGTATTAGAAAGATTAAGAGAATACTAGTTAAAGATGAACGCCAAGAAATGTGTATTCGGGGTATCCTCAGGGAAATTACTTGGGTTCATTGTCAGTAAGCGGGGAATTGAGATCGATCCCAACAAGGCGAAGGCTATTAGAGAAATGCCACCCCCCAAGAACTTGAAAGAGTTGAGAGGATTGATCGGGAGGTTGCAATTTATTCACCGTTTTGTCTCCCAGCACTCACAAAGGTGTAAGCCGTTTTACGAGCTTACTAAGCCAGGAGTCAAATTCTATTGGGACAATAAGTTTCAGGAGGCATTCGATGGATTAAAGAATTATTTGGCAAGTCTTCCTATTTTGAGACCACCATCTCCGGGCAAACCATTGATACTTTACATTTTTGTCCTGGATGATGTAGTGAGGGTTGTCCTAGCATAAGAGGATGAAGAAGGAAAGGAGAGGGCAACCTACTATCTCTCTAAACTTCTCAATCCCGCTGAACAAAGATACACATCGATGGAGAAAACATGTGCATCACTTGTATGGGTGGTTCAGAAATTGAAACATTACTTTCTAGCCCATGAAGTCCATTTCATCGCCAAGATGAATCCAATCAAGTTTTTCCTTGAGAAATCTGTCTTCACTGATAGGTTAGCACGATGGCAAAGCTTTCTATCTCAATTTGATATCACGTACATTCAGCAGAAAGCGATCAAAGGCTATGCCATAGCAGAACATCTCGCTCACCACCCCCTTCCTTGTTTTGATCCAGTCCGATCGGAGTTTCCGGATGAGGAACTGATGTCTATAGACCAAATCAGAGATGATATGTGGACTCTGCATTTTGACGGAGCTCTGAATTCCCATGGAAAGGATATCGGCATTGTTCTGTTATCACCTGAAGGTGCCACCATTCCACAAGCCTTTCAGCTTGACTTTCCAGTCACTAACAATATAGCTAAATACGAGGCACTCCTTGCTGGCCTCGAGGCTGCTCATCTCCATGGTGTCACCAAACTAAGAATTGCAGGTGATAGCTAATTGATTCTTCGCCAAGTGTTAACCAAATATTGAACTCTTGATTCCAAGCTCAAGCCTTATCAAGAACTTACTTCTGCTTATGCAAAGCTTTTCACAAAATTGATCTTCGTCCATGTTCCTAGGAATCAGAATATCTTGGCTGACGCTCTAGCTTCACTTGCATCTTCCCTCGATTTGCCAATCAGCAGACAATCTGAGTCAATCATTGTTCATAGGCGTCTTTCACCCGCCGTGAAAGACCATTCAGTCCTTAGAACTAAGGGGAAGCTGTTGAAGAAGGTCAGAAATGGAAATATTGTAGAAAAGAGGGAAATTATGTTAATGGAGCTGTTAGAAGAGATGGATGATGAGCAGAAACCGTGGTACTACGAAATTGCTAAATATTGTGAAGATCAATCATATCCTGAAGAAACCACAACTGAGGAGAAAAAGGCTATCAGGAAAGTTTCCCAAAGATACATCCTAGTTGGGGGAGCATTATACAAAAGAGGTTTTGATGGAGTTCTTCTAAGATGTTTAGACGGAGATAAGCTTTGGAAGGTTATGGAAGGAGCTCATGCTGGAGTATGTGGTGGCCATGTTAATGGACAGATGTTAGCGAAGAAAATCCTTAGGCAAGGATTCTATTGGCCAACCATGGAAGAAGATTGTGTAGGATATGTCCGTAGGTGTGCTAAGTGTCAACTCTACGCCGATAAGATTCATTCTCCTACATCTTCACTTCACCATATTTCCTCCCCATGGCCTTTCTCTATGTGGGCTTTCGATATCATTAGACCCCTTGGTAATCCTGATTCCGGCATTAAGCAGAAGTCCTTCATCCTTACGGCAACATAATACTTCACCAAATGGGCGGAAGCTGAAGCATACACGGAAGTCAAAGCATCAACAGTCTGCAAGTTCATAATGAAGAACATCATCACCAGATTTAGAATTCCAAGCACCATCGTCACCGAAAATAGACCTCAGTTCGTGTCACAAGAACTGAAAGACCTCTGCAACAGGTACAAAATTGCATTGCATCATTCGTCTCCTTATTATCCGCAAGGCAATGGACAAGCAGAGGCAACTAACAAGACTTTGATAAAAATCATAAAAAAGACGTGCAAGTCTAATAAATTTACAGACTGGCCAGAAAAATTAATGGAGGCTCTATGGGCTTACCGAACTTCAATCCGCACGCCCACTGGGCAAACTCCTTATTCCTTAACATTTGGAATTGAGGCAGTAGTTCCATATGAGATCCTTATACCGTCATTAAGAGTACAATTGAATAAGGAATTCTCCATTGATGAACACCGTTCAACACTCCTTGCTTAATTGGAACTCTTAGATGAGAAAAGATGGTCAGCTGCTAATCATGCAAGAATATATCAAAATAGATTAGCACGTTTTCATCAAAAGAAAGTCATCGAACGTAAGTTCAAAGTTGGTGAAATGGTTGTCAAAAGAATCTTTGTAAAACCTGGTGGTCTGCGTTCTAAGCTCCAACCCAATTGGGAAGGACCATATGTTGTATCACATGCTTTTCCTGGTAACGCTTACCATCTAGTTAATGCAGAAAGGGAAGAGTTGACTCACCCTTGGAATGGTCTGTATCTTAAGAAATATTACCCTTAGGTTAAAGAGTCGATCAGCATGGTGCAAAGACCAGTGGAATCAGAAAATTTAGAAATTCAAATTCCTTTATTAGTCTGAATAATTTAATTCAAACACATTACTACACACACTAACACGTTTGATTCGTGAGTAACAAGAGATGCCAAGTCCTAAAGAATACCGAAAGCTTGACTAAAAGTGTAAAGTGCAAATCATTCTTTTCAAACAAAATTCTGTTTTTTACACTCGGCTCATGATGTCGGAACGAAGCTTGAATAGATTACCAAGAATACCCGCCATCTTAGTAGTAGGCCATCATAAAAAAATGAGGGAGATCCGTCCCATAAAAAGAAAAGCAAAAGCAGAAGGTAAAAGTCAAATGTCAAATCAAAAGGCCATTACACTACAAACGTTACATCAAGGCCATAAAGTGAAATAAAAGGGAACGCAAGGTCGATAAATACTCCGAAAAGAGAATGACCGAACCCCAACAGATATTAGGGTAAGAAAGGAACATCTTTTTAGGTCTCCAGAACCTTGACGTGGGCTTTCTAAACCAATTCTTCCTTTCTTTCTGAAGAGGCGTACTCCAAACTTAAGGAACGGCCTAGATTGACTAAGGATCAAATCATCAAATGGGATCACGAATGGAAACACAAGTTCAAGCACGATGTGTCTAAGTTAGATTATTGAAGAACAATCTGAGAATTAAGTTAAGAAATAAATATGTTTCCTTTTGGTCTGAGTACCATGCTGGTCTTTTAATTTGCACTATATTCCAAAATCCAAAAAAGTATATATTTTAAAATCCAAAAAAAGTACATATTTCAAAATCCAAAAAAGTACATATTCCAAAATCCAAAAAAAGTACATATTTCAAAATCCAAAAAAGTACATATTCCAAAATCCAAAAAAAAATGCATATTTCAAAAATTCAAATATATATATATATATATATATATATATATATATATATATATATATATGTTTCAAAACCCAAACAAAAATGAAAATTTCAAAAATATTAGCATATGCTTATTGCGTCTAGTATGTTTCATTCTTTTTATTTTCAATGAGCATTTGTCCGCTTGCATGTTGCATTCTGCTTATGGTTTGATTATTTATACTACCTTTGTTAATAAAGGTTACGCCCCTTGACCCTTCTACCAAGGATAGGATCAAATAGCCGGTTACTTAACCAGGTAAGGGGCTAAGCCTAAACAGATACTTAACATGTTTGCTAAGACATGTACATGGCACAAGGTTAAACACACAAGGCACAAAACTGAAGTGCAGAAATCTATAAAGTCAAAAGTTTCATATACGTGTGTGAAGAGAGTTGGAATCCGGATTAAACACGGCCAGAACCTGTTTCTGCGAATGAAAGGCGTCGTCAAACAGCGATGCGTTTTGGTTAATCTTAATGGCGTTGGCGCGACACGACGCGTTTCAGGATTTTCTATTATTTACCTGAAATTCAATGTTTTTACATATTTTGATGCTTAATTAAACACTTACTTGAAGTTACTGATGAATTTTTTAGTGCAGGAAATTAAAGAAAATCCAAATAAAGCTGAGAATATCAAGCACATCCCACTGTGGGAGTTTATGAATCCTGACCGTAGCTAAAAAGACGGTTATCTCTATCCCTTCTACTATTTCATGTGATTAATTTGCATTATCATCATTACTACATGTTAAATATTTATTAGACTATATCAAGGATCTTGTGGTTTTGATGAAACTGGAATTTGAGTTCCCCTTTAACAAAAACGTTGATAATTCCAGAGAATTCTTAATCGCACGGATAGGCCGTTGGATTGTTAATTAGTGAGGACAATAGTTCCACTTTTGTGAAACGGTGCGTGGATAAACGAGCTTCGGCTTAGCATTAAATTACAAGAATTGGTATCTTGACTCATTAATGACAATTTAACAATATTATCCTTGATTAATTTATATTTTATTTGATTTTATATTTTTCTTTTAGCCTAGCATGCATCATGTAGGACTTTGATATAATTGTGATAAGAATTAATTCTTGATTAAGTTTCAGATCATTGATCAAATAATTCCCAACATGATATGAAATATTCCATTCTGAATTGAGTATCTTGATTATCTTTGAGGTTCGCTTGAAGATATCCTTGGAATTCTATCATTTCTTGGACTCTTTATCCAACATTTCTTGTTTTCTTTTAAGATCCATCATGGCTGCAGCACGTCCACATTAGCTGGCAATCGCACCCCATGATGAAACCTACAGAGTCTATGACCTGAGATACTTCTCAATCTTTGGAGGTTGATCGACCTTATTTTATTTCCTTATCTACTTCATCCAGACATGATTGATTTCATTGATCTCTTTGAGTTATCTTCATTGATGATTTTGAGAAAAATTTCAATCATGTAATGTTAAGAGTGTGTCTCATCACACCTTGGCATCACCTTTTTAGTACATTCCATTTCATTTCACTCCCTTGCAAAGACGATGACAAGGTGAGGCAGATGTAGACACGCTAATTTTGACATTATTTTGAGTAAATTTCATGTCATATAATAATGCCTCAGAATGGTCTGATATTTAATAATTAGTTAATTTTTATTAATCTATTATCTAAATAGTATCAAGTCAGACAAACATAATTTAAGTTAATTAATTAAATTGATTTTAACTCAAATTTTAATCAAATATGAAAAAGTCTAAAAGACGTCGACATGTGTAGACGCCCTTTAGAGTTTATTCATATTTTGATATTTAAATTTAAATTTTAATTAATTGATTAATTAGATAAACGACGTCTGCCCGGGGCAACGCCATTTAGGTTTCCTAAGCTATTTCTATCTCTTTTTTCGAATGTTTATCCTTATCTTAATTAGTCTAAAAGACGTCTCCCATGGGCGACGCGTTTTATATAATTACAGATAATGATGAATTAATCTGTGTTTATCTGTTTGTTAGCTGGATAAACTCCAAATTCTTTAATGTTAATCCATTAATAACCGCGGATGTAAAGCCTATAAGTACCCAACCCCTTGGTCATTGAAAAGTTAGTGATTATTGGTGATTAAAGTGATAGTGATAATTTGTGAAGATTGAGTGATAATTGGTGCGATTCAAGAGGAGACGACGTCCAAACGCTGAAGGACCGTAGTGCTGCTACTTCCAGGAGTCTTGAAGCAAGCTACATCCTTTCTTCATCGTTTCTTCATCCTTTCGAGAGCTTTCAAGTCCAAGGCTTTCCAGGGGCCATTCAACTTAGTTCTTAATTAATTTCTACATCTTTCTCATATTTTCATCACATTAGCATCACAATTTCATCACATCACTCTATGCCACACACTCACTAGCATTATTTTTCAACCTATGTTTCAAAGGGGTTTAAAAGACCATCCAAGCAAGTGAGTTCTTTGGTTAAGTTTCATGATTAAAATTTCTACTGGAATAGATACTACATCTATTTGAATTCTTAGTATTTTTCCCCCTCTCTTTCTTTCCACTTTCTTGCAAGGTACAAAAGGAGATCTAGAGGAGAGAATCAACAAGGAAAAGGAATCTGGATGATCCTCAAAGTCTGATAAGCAGTCAAAGCAAGAACGAAGTCAAAATGGCTCTCTTTCTTCAGCCGGCTGAAGGAGGGGAATCAAGAACTTCAATATCTCCCAATTCTAAAACAAATAGGCTATCAATCTTTTCTTTTGAAACTTTTTAGTTAAAAGTTTCTGCCGATCACATTCACTTAGTTTCTTTTTAATAGGTTAATTTGTCACATAAACAACATAATTTTCATGATAATCACACACCCAATTTGAGCACTCACACACATGAGTCGAGTACCGCATGCCTCGGCAATAGGGATCATGTATGCCATGCTTTGTACTCGCCCTGATGTGGCCAATGCTTTGAGCATTACCAGCAGATATCAGAGTGATCCAGGTGAAGAACACTGGAAAGTAGTGAAATGCATCCTTAAAAATAAGGATCTTTTCTTGCTGTATGGAGGAGAAGAGGACTTACAATTGAGAGTATATACATGCTCTAGTTTCCAGTCAGATTCGGATGATAGTAAATCCTTGTCTGGATTTGTATTCATGTTAAATGAAGGGGCAGTTAGTTGGAAAAGTTCCAAGCAAGAAACGACTGCGGATTCAACGCTTGAGGAAGAGTATATAGCTACGGCTAAAGCTACCAAGGAAGTGGTCTAGATGAACAAATTCATCTCAGAACTTGACATAGTTCCCAACATATCAGATCCCATCCCATTATTATGTGATAATAATGGGGCCATCGCGCAGGCGAAAGAACCTCGGTCTCACCAAAGGTCGAAGCATATTCTAAGGTGCTTCCACCTCATTCAGGAGATTGCTGTAAGGGGAGATGTGATGGTAGAGCGTGGACCATCAGAAGACAATATTGCAGATCCGCTGACTAAGCCTTTATTACATATTGTGTTTGAGCGTCATCGGGAAAAGATGGGTCTCAAGACTGTGGGCAATTGGCTGTAGTACAAGTGGGAGATTGTTAGTTTTTGGGTGTCCTACAGACCAATTATGGGCCGTGTAGGTCCAATGTGTTGTACAATCTTGTTCAATATAATTAAGTGGTAATTAGAGCGTAAACCTGTAATCTGTGGATTGCTTTGCGTTGTCCCTAGGATATGTGGTTGTACAGTCAATTTCGAGATGGGATCTCGAATGTGAATTTGACTGTATATGGACACGTACCTTAAACTGTTCATGATTGGAGAGTAATCACTCTGGGACATTAATTACTTGTAAATTAGCATGCATGATGTGTAGATGACTAATCTCATGGTCATAGGTGCGGGGCACCAGCACATATGTGTGGGTGTTCATCTTAGGAGGATGTTCACTGAACTGATCCGCTGATGGATTTTCATATGGTTAATTATACCTAATGTCAATTGAAGATCCATCTGTCTCAGTAGTATCGTTGATCCTTTGACCTGAGACATTAATGTAGTCTTGCATGAGAACTGGTGTGGTTTAATATTTGGTTAAGTGACTTTAACCATAAGTCATGAAACACTGAATTATTAGCCACATCAGGATGCATGCGAAGACTGTTAACAGTCAAGAGGGGATCGCTCACTGTCAAGTATATTACAGACAGTTAATGAGTCATGACATGGACGCTCCACTAAATCTCTGGCCAGGGTGGTATCAGTTCGTTTAGAACGAACGTGAAATTATTATAGAGGTCATAGTCAGACGACACGATCACTAGTGGTTTGACGAAACCATACCACACGATCGGATCGGACTCATAGAATGAGCGAGAGATTATAGCGATACGGTAACTGAAGACTTACATGTACCAGACAGGGAAAAGACCAACCCGGCATCCTCTGAAATCACACGGATTTGCTTGACCCAACGTGATCAAAAGGTTTGGAACAAATTAAAATGGTTATTGAGAATAACCAGTTTAATTTACTTCTAATTAGATTAGAAGTTAATGGATCTTTAAATCAGACTGATAATGGGCCTAGAGGATCACACACAATTAATTCTTGCATAACGAAATATTATTGTATGGATAAATATACTAAAGCATTAGATTCTTTTGAGAAAGGAATGTGCGAATGGCTTAAAAGTATATATGCAATAATATAAAGGGCATATATATAATATATATATTATTAGGCTTATTTGATAAATAAGTTAATAATAATATATTGATATATAATATATCCTGGGGTTTACTTTAACTGCGGTAGTTAAAGATGGGTTTGGTTAAACGAGGCGGTTCAGGCTGCAACCTTAACATTCCTATATATAACCCACTTATTCTCCAACCCGTAACCTAATGCTTCAATCCATTTTAAAAAGGGTGGCCATCAAGTGATGTTGTAAGAGTTAGGCTCTTGCCAGAGAACTTGAGGTTGTGGGTTTGTGTTACGCAGGTTGAAGGAGAAGGAAATCCGTTGCTGCGAGAGTTCGTGTGGATCGTCTCTAGAGGCCGTACGCTTGTGCGGCTCAAAGCTTTGAGGAGTTTGGCATCGATTTTCACAGGACAATGTGTACTGTGTAAGGTGATAAATCTCGTGTGATTTATTTAGATCGTTTTTGTTGCATCAATCAGAACCCGAATCGGTTTAGGAAATCATTTCGTTTTACGTTCTTCCGCTTCTGTGATTTCCCGGGGGTTATGACCGAACCCAACAGGAAACCTCCTGGCCCTAGAAGGTCAATATACCCCCAATTACCAGAATCCCTCACGGATATATTCAACTCCCTTATGGCGGCCAACGCCTTAGTGTTGCCAAAGGAAAGGGCCGTTTGGCTGCCGAACGTTGACATGTCCCATTACTGTATGTTCCATCGTCAATCAGGACACACAGTAGATGCTTGCTTTCATTTTCGAGATTACATTCATGATCTCATTGATCAAGGAAGGATTGATTGGGAGGAGATGAACAAGTACATAGCCGCCTTGAAGACGATAAGACCACAACAGCAACAACCACAACTACTACAGCAGCAACAACCAATCCAAAGAACATCGGTACAACAGGAAGCACCATAGAACATGGGCATAGTGCAGAACCCGCTGCTAGAATATCAAAACCAAATCGCCCCCATTTCGACGGGTAGCCAATCTGAGGCTGGTAGAGGGCAATAGTGGAAAGTAGAGGATTCTTCCTCTATCTATTCAACCAGTCATGTATCAAGCACTGCCGAACAACCACCTCGTCGCGTCCTCTATATACCCAAACCACAACCCATCACCATTAACCCATTACACCCTCCGCCACCATATCTTCACCAAACAACCCTATGTAAACCAATTATACACCCCTCATGCCATCTAAACCATTACTCCATATACCATTCCTTACATCGCCTACAACAACTATTCACTCTAGTACCATACAACCCTCTAAACCGCTCATCCGCCCGGTACCTCCAACAACTATTCACTCTGATACCATACAACCCTCTAAACTGCCATCCGCACGGTACCTTCAGTAAATAATCCATCACCATCACCCGTTTATCCACACCTACAGCCCTCCAAACCACTCATCCGAGTCACCTTACCTCCATCAAACAACCCACCAACATCCGCTTACCCAGTCATTACACCCTCCGAACCACTCCTCAATACAGCAGTGCTCAAGATAATGCCTGGATCTTCCACTATTGAAGAACATGCACTTTGAAGTAGCCGAATATTGAACAAGGAGTTCCCCCAGTCTACGGTGCGAGATGGCCCATCACAGCCGATAGAAGAGGTTCATAATGAAGAGAGTACACCTGGTACTCACTATGATTTGTTGAAATAGCTAGATAGAACACCGACACACATTTCTATACTAGAGCTGATCAAGAGATCCAGAGTCCATCAAGAAATCCTGATGGACTACCTACAACGGGTAATTGTCAGTGAAGACGTGCTAGTAGAAAAGATCACCACATTGTTGGTCTCTTAGGGGGATCAACCCTTTATATCCTTCCATACTTCTGAATTGGCACCGTTGGTAGCAAGGATCATGGCGTTAAGTATAACCGTCAACATATATAGAAAGGTTGTGGATACAAGTCTAGTAGATACTGGGGCATCTATCAATATGTTACCATCAAGAACTCTGGAGCTCTACAGAGTCCTGAAAGAAAAATGGTTGCCTTCTCCCATTTTTATCATAGCCTATGATAACTCTATCCGTTCCCTCTGGGCATGGTCTATTTGAAGGTAGAGTTAGGCCCTGCTTGCCATGCTGAAGTTGAATTTCATGTTCTCGAGATCGACCCTTCACTGAAAGGCATATTCAGTCGTCCTTACATCAAGTCACTTGAGGCGATTCCATCAACGAACCACCAATGCCTCAAGTTCCCTTACAAAGGACGTATCATCAAAGTCACTAGTATGCTTGTTCTTCCTGCAACTCACTCGCTGAATATAAGTCCAAATCCAGTCCTTCCAACTGCTTAAAGGCCAGCCATCTCTTTATGCCAAACCTACATCCTTTTGGCACACCCCTTTAAGCATATGATGCCTACATCTTACCCGATCGATGCCGTGAAGCGGGGGAAGTCCATGAATACCCTAGGCTAGAACATCGTGCTGAAGGTGGGATATCAACCTGGAAAGGGTCTGGACACTCGATTGCAAGGAAGAATTAAATCAGTGACAGATGAGAGAAGGATATATGGCAGCGGCCTAGGCTATAGGCCAGAGAAAGTGAGGCATAATATAGTAGAACAGCAAGAAGGTGAAGATGGTTAGAAAATATGGAAAACAATAGTTACCCCTTGCAAAGAAAATCGGGATCCCTTGACTTGGACCTTGTCCACTCATTTTGTTAAAGGGCCCGTGATTCAACATGACCACGATAATACAATAGTGATTACCTCCCATTTTGACTTGCATGATATATATGGGAAGGATCTGGCTAGATATTGTTCACAACTACTGACATACCAATCTTTAGAGGCTCTGCGGCCAATGAAAATGAGGAAGACTCAGGATTCAGATTGTGAATGGTACTGCTAGTTTGACACATAGGACTTGTATATTGCACTGAACAGACTATTCTTAAATCCATTAGAACCAAAGTAGCCACCACTGATAGATGAATTAATTGAAAAGCCCGGGGCCATCTTTGATAATAGGATTTTGCTGACTGAAGAAACCGATGAAGGGGAGCCGGATGACCCTTATGAAATCGGATTCGCCACTGATCTTCTCAGGAGAGGAACCTATCCCTCTCATGTTTTCACCCTCCACACTCTATTCCGCACCCTACTCCTAACCCCGACTTGGTCACGGGTCATCACTGAAGGCATCCCACGGGCTCCACCCATTATGGTTACTCTGTCCCCGCGGGACCTTATTCCTTAACCTCCTCCCAATCTGGAGAGGATTTATGATCTGATCTGGGACATACTGCTATATAATCCCCCCAATCCTTTGGCCTTAGTGCCGCTTCCTCCATCTCATTCTTCTCATATTCATATCCATTCGTGTTTTATGATTAACTCCTCTTTTCTCCAAAAAAAAATGCCCATTCGGCAACTTCTTCCTCCCAGAGCCTCTTGAGGAAACTTTCTACTTGTCCAATTGTACCCCATCGCGTAGGTCACTCGGGTAAGATTCTCTTCTAGATCTGCTTTGTCCCTCCTCTTAGGAGGATTCTCCTGTATTCCCTCATGTACCCCATTATTTTTATCCTTCTTCATCCTCACTAAGTCAGGATATGAAGTTTAGTGAAATTAGGGAGTTTCTAGGCAGATCAATTAGGTTAAGAAATCTAAGAAATCTAAGGGTAGACAAGTTCCAGATAGATACCTCCAGGATCTAGCTACGAGATGCCTTTCTTATTCTCAGATCCCTCAGCTGTTAGAAAACCCCATTCAGATGCCAGAAGATTGTGAAGTTGATGAGTCAGTCAATGATGGATATGGAGTATATGAGTTGTTACATGAGAAAGACCCTATTAATGAAGAAAGAGAAGACGACAAGGACGCGGCTGAGGCACATGCCAGTGGAGTGAAAAGATTTGATGAACCCTCAGCTGCCGTAGAAGAGCCTACCAAAGAGATTAATCTAAGGACTGAAGATGAACCTAAGGATGTCCTCGTCAGTAAGAACCTGTCTGAAGTAGACAAAGAGGCAGTGGTCCAAGTTCTCAAAGACTATAAGGATACTTTCGCCTGGAGTTGTGAACATATGCTGAGACTAGATTCTTCCTTAGTGGAACATAGATTGACATTGAAAGGTGGAGTTAGCCCAGTTAAACAAAAGTTAACGATTCCACTCTTAAATTGCTTTGAAAATGAAAGAAGAGGTCGATAAGCTGCATAAAGTCAAATTCATTATAGTTGTCCTCTATCCGCAATGGGTGGCTAATATAGTCCTGGTTATAAGAAAGAATGAAAAAGTCAGAATTTGTATTGACTTTGGAGATTTGAAACGGGCATGTCCAAAAGATGACTTTCCACTGCCTCACATAGATGTACTCATTGACAACACGGTTGGCTATGAAACATTGTCATTTATGGATGGGTTCTCAGGGTATAATCAGATTAAGTTGGCAGAAGAGGACCAGGAGAAAACATCATTCACCACACCTTGAGGAACTTATAGCTATGTCGTTATGCCATTTGGGTTGAAAAATGTTGGAGACACTTATCAGACAGCCATGATCGCGATATTCCATGACATGATGCACATTAACTTAGAAGTGTATGTGGATAATCTGCTGGTAAAATCCAAGATCAAAGTTGAGCATGAAAGAATTCTGGCAAAGGTTTTGGAGAGGTTAAGGGAACACCAGCTGGAGATGAATCCCAAGAAGTGTGTATTCGGAGTATAAAATTACTGGGATTCATTGTCAGTAAACGGAGTATTGAGATCGATCCCAACAAAGCGAAGGCTATCAGAGAGATGCCACCTCCCAAGAATTTGAAAGAATTAAGAGGATTGATCGGGAGGTTGCAGTTTATTTACTACTTTGTCTTCCAGCATTCACAAAGATGTAAGTCTTTCTACGAGCTTACTAAGCTAGGAGTCAAGTTTGATTGGGACGATAAGTGCCAAAAGGCATTTATTGGATTAAAGGATTATTTGGCAAGTCCTCATGACTTGAGACCACCATTTTCGGACAAACCGTTGATTCTATATATTTCTAATCTGGATGATGCGGTGGGGGCCGTCTTAGTATAAGAAGATGAAGAAGGAAAGGAGAGGGTAGCCTACTATCTCTCCAAACTTCTCAACCCCACAGAACAAAGATACACAGCGATGGAGAAAACATGTGCAACACTTGTATGGGTAATTCAGAAACTGAAACATTATTTTCTGACTCATGAAGTTTATTTCATCGCTGGGATGAATCCCATTAAGTTTCTCCTTGACAAATCCATCCTCACTGATAGATTAGCACGATGGCAAAGCTTTCTCTCTCAATTTGATATCACCTACATTTAGCAGAAAGCAATTAAAGACTATACCATAGTAGAACATCTTGCTCATCACCCTCTTTCTCGATTTGATCCAGTCCGATCGGAGTTTCAGGATGAGGAACTGATGTCCAGAGACAAAATTGATGATGATATGTGGACTCTACATTTTGACGGAGCTATGAACTCTCATGGTAAGGGTATCGGCATTGTTCTTCTATCACCTGAAGGTGTCACCATTCCATAAGCCTTTCAGCTAGATTTCTATGTCACCAACAACATAGCTAAATATAACGCTCTCCTTCCTGGCTTCGAGGCCGCTCATCTCCATGGTGTCACCAAACTGAGAATTGTGGGTGATAGTCAGCTAATTCTTCGCCAAGTGCTTACTAAGTATCGTACCCTTGACCTTAAGCTTAAGCCCTATTAGGAACTCACTTCAGCTTATGCCATGCTTTTCAACAAACTGATCTTTGTCCATGTTCCTCGAAATCATGACATCTTAGCCGATGCTCTAGCTTCTCTCGCATCATCCCTGAATTTTTCGATCAGCAAATAATCGGAATCTATCATCATTCATAGGCATCTTTCACCTGCCGTGAAAGACCCTTCATTTCTTAGGCATCATTCATAAGCAATTCGAATAGCCCAACACAATACCATAACTCACAACTAAGGATCCGGCTAAGCGATCAAACCACACTGTCGACCGCAGACAAACGTCGCCTCACAACACTACCAACGCTCACGCATGTCTGCCCCTATAGTGTTCCAGGCACTGTAGGGTGAGGCAGTGAATCAAACTAGGACTAACTGGGACTAGTGAACCATCACTACCCAGCTACGTGTGCACACAAGCAGTCTAGACTACTGTCTTATCGACAGGACTTCCCTCAATGCCAGGCCTCGGCGCTTCAAGAGGGCCCTGGGGACCAGCGAAACCCCCGTCAAGCCGAAGCTATAGGGACTACCCACAACCCTAACCTCCCGGGTCGCATTAGGCTAAAGGGCGAAGGGTACCACTCGTAACCTCGATATCTCAGGTTACATCAGGCCCAGTGGCGAAAGGGTAAAAACTCCAGCAACACCACACCCAGCTCTACAGTAAGAAACACGCCGGAAGCTGCCACGACAAACTAGGAAAGCACCGACCCGCTGAGATCAAACAGTAACCCCTCAGATAGCGCGCTAGCTACTCCGGCCAAATTGGCTCTAAGTCGTACTGCTTCCCCCAGCCATAGGTGAAACACAACATGTACCCCTCCCACACCGGTACGGCAATAATGTCACACAGACACCATGGCCCTCCCACTTCGGCATAATGGTGACAAACGTAAGCCACAACTGTTCCAACTCCACAATCGCATAAGCACACACACATACGATGCAATTCCACTCACACAAAAATCATCGGCCTCGATGTACGATTTAAAGCATGCATTGATTGAACTATCTAACAGTGAAAACATATATTAATATCATAAGTTAATGTGATTCTTCCTTGAATCGTGTCGCCCGTAGCCGACGCTATTCAAGCCTCCTAAACTGGTTCATTTAAACTCGGCCTCAGAATATGGCCTAAAAGGCGTCGTGCCTAGTCATTGTCTTTTAAAACGCGTCGCTGTCCCTAGTCGCCCGATAGCGACAGAAATAGAGACTGACTACGGTTAATTCACTTTAAAACACGTCGTTCTGGGAAGCCCCCTTTTGAAAAGGCGTCGCTGTCCCTGGACGCCATTCACAACAGAACCCCATTCTGACAGAAACCGCTATCAGGACAATTTCTGCCTAAATGGCATCGTGCTGGCCCGTCACCATTTTGAATGGTGTCGTCCGAGTACGACGTCATTTAGCACCAGAAACCTGATTTCTGCATCTCAACAAGAGGGCTCCCTTTAACCCCAAATTCACCCCAAAAATACCCAAGAGGGGGAAAACGAAGAGGAAAACCAATCCACCATATGAAACCCACAAATCCTCATTCATAAAAACGGTCATTTCCACCAAGAAACCCCCTTAGCATGCTCATTCTAACCAAAAACCCTATATGCGCATCATGCTTCACAACGGGACACACGGATGAAATAACCACATTACATGCAAGGTTTGTCCCCCTACCGGTTACTTGAACTCCTCCTGGCTCCGTGCCGCCGAACCGCCGCACCACAGACCATTGCCGGTACCTCCAAGGACGTCGTCACTCCGCCGGGACGTCGGCCGCCGCCCGGAGAATGAAGCCCCACGAAGGAGGTGGTGGTGGTAGTGGTGAGAGGTAGAGAGGTGTTGGAGTGGTGGAAGAAGAAGAAAGGAGAGGGAAAAGGGAAGGAGGGAAACGGAGGGGGCGGAGAGAGGGAAGAGAGAGAGTGAGAAGGAGAGAATGAGAGAAGGGAGGGAAGGCTCGCGGGGTCAATCTGAAACAGGGTAAAACGCGTCGTGTGAGAGAGACGCCTATCAGATGACAAGACGGACTGTACCTTGACAGAGACTGAAACGCGTCGCCCATCAACGACGCTATTCAGACGACAGGACCGGCGCCGTACACTGACACCCAGGGTCGTACTCTGAATGGCGTCGCCCATCAAGGACGCCGTTCAGATGATACGACAGAGGCCGTACTCTCACCGTCCGAAACCCACCCACGTGGCGCCCACGTGGCACAACAACAACCCAACTAAATGGCGTCCACACAGCAAGACGCCGTTTGAAAGGCGTCGTGCATCCTTGACGTCATTTGGAAAGCACTCCCCAGACCCATAGGGCCCAAACCAGGAGATCCGGCCCGAAACTGACCCGAAAACTGAACCCGAATCCTCAATCCTTACACCAATTCTTCTCTTCATTCTAAAGAGGTGTACCCCAAATTTGAGGGAGGGCCGAGGTTGACTAAGGGTCGGACCATCGAATGGGATCATGATCATGAATACACTTCAAGCACAATGAGTCCGGATTAGGTCATTAAAGAATGATGTGGGAGTTAAGTTAATAAATGAATATGCTCTTTTGATCCAAGTTCCATGCTGGTCCTTAGTCTATTCAGTTGATGTCATATTTCAAAACCACAAAAAAAAAATTGAATATTTCAAAACTATAAAAAATTGAATATTTCAAAACTACAAAAAAAATCGAATATTGCAAAATCACAAAAAAATTGAATATGGCAAAATTCAAAAAGTTGGATATTTCTAAAAATGCAATTGCAAAATAAAATATTTCAATTAGCATTTACTTATCACATCATGTGTGTTGCATCCTTTTATTTTTAGTGAGCATTTGCATGCTTGTATATTGCATTTTACTTCCTTTAATTATCCTTATTTGCCTTCATTAAATAAAGGCTTCGCCCCTTGACCCTTCTACCAAAGATAGGATTAAGTAGCTGGTTATTTAACTGGGGAAGGGGCCAAGCCTGAGTAGATATTTAATTTGTTTGTTCAAGCTGCATGTAGGTATGAAAGAAAAGTCAATAAGGGAAAAGTAACAAGACAATTCAAGTGTGAAGAAACTACCTTCATACATATTAAGAGTGTTCATATATAGATATCTGAGTCCATCAACAACAGGACTCTCAAAAAGAAGAAAGTACATGATGGCAGCCATCACGGCTAACTCTCCCCTACGCCCTCATCCAGTTGGCTCTACGCCTCATCTTGGACGTCTGGTCCTCGTGCTGGCGGCGGTGGTGGTCCCATAATGCTCGGCCCTGCCTGGCCGGTGGAGACTGCTATACTGGTGGTGAAGGCACTCGCCTTCCTCGATCCAGCGCCCGCTGCCGCGCACACTGGTATCGAGCCTCAATGCTCTGGCGCTCGTGCTCCGCCACTAAAAGTCGGCCTTGGAGACTCTCCAATCAAGACCGGTCGCAATCCCTTTCCTCCGTGAAGATCGCCAGTCGAACCTGGAGTCGTGCAAGCTCGCGAGGAAGATTACACGTAGAGAGCCTTGCCAACTGCTCTTCCAACCTAGCAACCCGAGCTGCCGAATTGTGGGTCTGCGCCAGCTCAGCATCTCTCTCTCCAAGAGCCACACAAAGATCTTGGACCTGCAATATAATACATTGTTAGCCAAATGATCAAGCAAGCAAAAGCCATCATGAAAGAAGCAAGTCAGATTTACCCAAGCAGTAGCATCATCCTCACCCTGAGTGGCTCGGTGGATGGCTAGCGCCAACTGGTTCCGCAAGTCCGTCATGGCAGCCTCATGAGTAGCGGAAGAAGAAGAAGGGCCAGCAGCAGTGGAAGATGAGGGGGTTGCCACATGAGTGTAAGCAGTACGCTGTAACAAAAGGGAGATCACCGTCAGTGTACAAGTGCCAAAACAATTTAATAATCAAGAAACATTCATAATGTATATGTCATTCATGCATATCACACTCACCAGTTCATCAAATTCTTTCTGGACCTATTCTAATAGGGCCTCGACATCCTAGAGGTGGCCTCAGAGCGTGATGATGGTGGAATCCCGTGCATCCTGCATTTTTCATAACATGTCATGCATTTACAAATATAAGCAAGATAATTAACAAAATGAAAGACGCATTCATGAGCATGCATATCATAATACTCACATCAAGAGGCCGGAGTAGCTGGAGGTGGGCCGCGTAGTGGGCCCAGTAGCACTGCAGGTAAGCATCGCTGCTCACCGCATGTGACTCTACTAGGATTCTATACAGGTGCCAATCATCCCGCTGATCCGGGAAATTTGGCACCCCAGTTAGTGTGGGCCTGCTTCCCCCACATCGTCCTTCCGATCCCCTCTGGGATCTCCTCCTCTACTCACTCCTAATGCAGCCCCAGCATCCGCACCACCAACCTCAGGCGCAGGAGGGCAATCTCGTTCAGGCAATGAACCCAAACATGACGCCCAAATCGGCCTCGCCCATGCTCCACCCATGGTTGTCTTGCATCGTCCATACCCAAATATAGACTCCAGATAACCTACATTCATATAGGTTAATTGTATTTCAATTTACAAGTCATGTTATAATAAACATTTAAAATATCTAACATCTAAATCACCGATCGAATATGCAATTAAATGTTAATTTAACAAGCATCTAGAAACATTTTAACAAAACAATTAATTAATAATTAAGCAGTTTAACGATATTTTAATAAAACAGATAACTAATGAAATATGAAATAGAATAATAATTGACAAGAAAAGACTCAAAACTCACTAGAAGCTCAGGGTAATCGAGAAACTGACGATGGAGAGCCATCAACTAGTGGTGCTGTGGCGCCGTGTCTACCACCGGATGCCAACGCTGGGCAAGTGGAACTACCGCCGGCTGTGTAGATGGCCTCGCTCGGCCCATAGGAAAGTAATAATATGTCCACACCTGCATAAAAGAACATGTAGTTAGGATCACGTGCATTGCATAGTAAGCATTTAATGAAGTAAACAAAAATAAATTAAATACTTGTAGAAACGGCGCAAAGCCGCTGATAGTGGTCTCTCGGTCTGGTGTGACAGCAGAGAGGTCAGTGAAGAGGTGAGCCAAAAGGGTTGCACCCTAGGCATACTCGCCTAATCTATCAAAATCTACAGGGAGACTCAGAAAGCGACAGTGGATGTAGTCGCCCTTCGTCCCGAAGAGAAGCCTACCAAAGAAAAACATCAAGAACCTCCTAAGGTCCCTATCTGCTCTAACCCTATCACTAGGATCTTGACAATATACCTCGCTAGCTACCCTCGCTAGTCTATATCTCAACTCGGCCCGGGACTCATCGGTTTGCTGCCTATGCTCCTCTAGTCCTAGGGATCTCTCTACCACTGTCCTGAGGAGAGTCCGAGACTCTCGACCCTCCAGTCCTGTGCACTCTAAACCTAGCAACTCCTGAGCTAATCCATAATAATCGGGATATGTGATCCCGCTCACTGCTTGACCTTCTACCCGAAGGCTGGTGATCCTGCACACGTCCTCGAGACTGGGATCATATATCCCCAGGGCATTAGGTTTGCCCTGCTCTCAACGTGCCACCTCTCCCTAAGCACTTGAAGTAACACTAAGTCTATCCAAAATGGCTCCATTTCTTCGCTAGTTATGCCTTCTAAAAATTGGGGAGACCCCTATACACCACTACTACCAGGTCCCATGAGATCCTGGTCCTCATTGTCCCCTGCAATTGTCAAATAAATCATCAAATTCATCATCAGGGCATTAATAACCAATTCTAAAATAATTGTCATTGTTTTTTGAATCGCGTCTTGGGACAGGGATGCATTTCAATAGGCGTCCCCATCCCCAGACGCCTTTCGGCTACAGGGTCGAGAACCTTTTCCCCCCGAATTGAAATTCTAACACATAAAAGAGGGTGTTTCGATGTTTACCAAATGTGGGCCGGCCTGCTCGACCGGTGCCGTCACTTCCTCACCCACTGGAGCCTCGGGAGGAGCTTCCTCCGCTTCTATGAAGGCCGCCGCCTCCATGAGCACCAATTCCTCGGTCGGTGTCATTTCTAGAACTTCCTCCTTGCCTACCTCCACCACCTCGATGGCGGTAACTTTCCGCCGCTTCCCGCTTACACCACTAGGTCCGCCGGATTCCATGGGATTGAGGGAGAGTGGGTAAGAGCAAGAGCTAGAAGTTGAGGGGAGAGAGTTCAAGAGAGTGAGAAGGAAGAGATAGATTGGTCAGAGAAGATGGCCAGCGTCGGAGAAGATGACCGGAGAGAGGAGATCGTCAGAGTGCGTCGGAATCGCCCACCGTTCATCGGAGAGCAAAGAGAAGAAGGAGAGAGAAAGCCAAAGAGAGAGTGAGGGGAGAAAGGAGCTCGGGCTTGCGAACCCCTGTTTGAATTCGTTAAATTGGTCAGGCAACATCGACGCCATTCAATGGCGCATAAATTGAGGCGAAACAGAAAATTTTTGAAATTTAGGAAACATGTCCCCTCCGGGCGATGCCTTTTTGGATTTTACCGCCTCTTTTGGTCAAGGCCGTACCATGGAAAATTTGAAAGAATTATTATTCGCGTCTTTGAAGGAATACGCGATTCAGTGGACTAATCGCTGGAAATCTCTGGAAAATAGGAGAGAGGATAGAAAGGCGTCTTACTGTCGAGACGCGATTTAGGGTTCTTTTAAGGACGGGATTTTATATCTGGAAACTGATTAAGATTGAAAAGCGTCTCTCTGAGTCGATGCGATTTGAATTAAATGTACTTGAACCTTGATATTTTAAAGAAAAATCACAATTTCATTCAAGGAAAAATTACAGAAAAAATTGCAAAGCATTAAAGGAGGATTTCTATTGCATTAAGGAATGATTTCTTCGATGAAAACTAAATAAAAAGTACATCAAATTGGAAGATAAAGGTGAAGAGCCTTCAAGGTCGGATTTTCTTAAGCTCCTTTACATATGATTTTCACAGTTTTTTATTGGCTTCATGAGGAGTTTTTACGCAACGAGTGAATCCGATGTTCCAATGAGTTGCAATAAGTTCTATCGCCTTGAAATCTTCATCAGTTCCTAATGCCCGCCTCTTAATTGGAGAAAGAGAAGATATTTATGGAAATTTGTAGCGGGGCATGCCAAGCTGAGGATGACACCAATGTAGATTATAGATAATGAACTCAGTCGCCCTGATCAGTCAGAGTTCTGTGCCAACACCACAGCGCACCCGAACCGTCTTTTCCATGAGAGCAAGTGGCGTGGATTCAAATCTAGTTATGGGCATAGTCTTGAAATAAGAGCACTAGTCAGCTTGAGTCTTGAGGTTGGGGGCACTCGATTGGTCATTTTGTCATTAAACTTCACAATATTGGCAATATAGAACATAGGACTGTGCTGATATGTCTGAGATATCCTTGGACCTTTTTTCTCATTATGGTTGAATTTGAAGTGGAATTCCATCCATAGAGCGAAGAGGAGCATGCTACCGTAAGGAGGTTGACCCGTAGAAGCTGCAGAGAGCCCACTATAGAGGTAGGCTAGAACCACTGTGCTAATCTGCTTCCCTTCGAAAATCCCATTGATCGTGTTAATTTGATCATCTTCCAGAATATTATCGTGGGCAGGGAATAGTAGAGCTCCAGCCAAACATGTGGTGAACGCCTTCATTACATTCTCTGTATCTTCATCCTTGAGGTCTTCTATCTTCTTTAGGGTCCATTCAGCTAATTTAGCAAGATTGATTCCCTTCTTTGTAAGATATCCTTAAATTTCCTTTGGATCCTTCATAATCTTTTTCAATAATTGTTGACCCGTGATTTTTTTTCTCATGAATATCATCTCAGTCAAATCAGATTCATAATCGTTGACTTTAAGTTTAGGAAGATCCAATAAGAGTTCGGCTTCTTCTAAGAGGATAGGGGCTTCGAACGTGACAAAGAGAAAAGTATGAGTTTGTAGATGCTATAGTTCAATCAAGGCACCCATTGCAGCCCAATCCATTCTTGTGCTCTTATAATGTTTGGCATGAACAACAAATCCTTGGATATGCCACTTGAATATATAAGATTGCATGGAGAGATCGATCTTGTTAATGAGTTTTCGGATCTACGGAAGTGAGGAAAATCTTCTTGGACAAGGGAAGAAAGGAAATCCCTAGATGAAGAAAGAAATTAGAATAGTTCTATTATATGGAGAATATGTAGAGAGTTGCATAGAAAGAATTGATTAGAGGAGAGATTAGCTTACTTGTAAGTTAGGATCTCACCCACTTAGGTGGCCTTTTACCTCAGAAAGCTTCTCAATGACTTTTATCATCCTCTTATTTGAAGAATCCATCCTCCTTGAATTGATTCCCTTAACTTATTCTTGTTCTTCCCCTCTTTCTCTTGAGCTCTGGAGAGAATCCTTTACCTTTCCCTCTTGATTGCTTATTGTAATGCTTTGATATGGAGAAAGGGAGGCTTTATAGAGTGATTTGCGAGATTAGAAAACCCTTTCCGAATTGGAAGATGGATGTGCATTAAGGCAAGAAGAGTTCGGATTAGAGTCAAAACAGATAATAGTTTCTGTAACTTAAATGGCATCTGGATGGGGCGACGTCATTTAAATGACGTCTATGAACAACGAAGCATTTTAATCAGATTTCTGAACTTCTGTTATTTTTTCAAAAATCCATAATTGCATGATATTTAATTTACTTGAAGTTACTGATGAAATTCTGAGTGCAGGAAATACCAAAGAAGTAAAAATGAAGCTGAGAATTTCACTAAGGTCCCACTGTGGGAAGTTCATGAGTCTTAGCCGTGACTAAACAAACGGTTATCTCTACTCTATATTTCTTTTATGAAATTGATTTGCACTACCATTATTATATATTAAATATTTATTAGAATATATTAAGGACCTTGTGATTTTGATGAAACTAGAATTTGAGTTCCCCTTCAACAAAAAACTGTAATAATTTCAGAGAATTCTTAATCACACGGATAGGCCGTTACATTGTTAATTGACGGGGACGATGGTTCCGCTTTTGTGAAACCATGCGTAGATAAACGAGCTTCGACTTAGCACTGAATTGCAAGAATTGATATCTTGACCCATTGATGATGATTTAACAACATTATCCTTGATTAATTTATATTTTATTTTATTTTTATGTTTTTTCCTTTTAGCCCAGTATGCTTCATATAGGACTTTGATATAATTGTGATAAGAATTAATTCATGATTAAATCTTAGATCATTGACCCAATGAATCCCAATGTGATATAAAATATTTCATTATGAATTGAGTATCTCGATTATCTTTGAGGTGTGCTTGAAGATATCTTTGGAATTCTATCTTTTCTTGGATTTTCCACCCAACATTTCTTGTTTCCTCTTAAGATCCATCATGGTTCTAGCACTTCCATATTAACTGGTAATCGCTCTCTATGATGAAACCTGCAGGATTTGTGACCTCGGGTACTTCCCAATCGTGAAAGTTGATCGTCCTTATTTTATTTCCTTGTCTTTATCATCCATACAGGATTGATTGATTCCATTGATCTTTTCGAGTTATCTTCACTGATTGTTTTGAGAAAGATTTTTACCATGTGATGTTGAGAGCGTGTCACATCACACATTGACATCACCTTTTCAGTATATTTCACTTTCTTGCAAAGTTAATGCCAAGGTGGGGGCAGCTGTAGATACGTTGATTTTGACATCATATTGAGTAAATATCATGTCACAATGATAATGCCCTAGAATGGTATGATATTTAATCATCAATTAATTTTTATTAATTTTCTCTTAATCACGTCGCTGATGCGCGACGCTATTTGGATTCCTAGCAGAAATCAATTTGGATTTAAATTAGTTAATTTAGGAGGATTTAACTTAATAGCGTCACCATAGCACGACGTCATTTCGAACCTAATCCGCCTAGGTTTATGATTTCTAATTCTACTTAATTTCCTAAATGGTCTAAAGCACGTCGCGTGTGAACGATGCCTTTTATGTTTCCTAATTGTTTTCAATTTTATTTTTCGGATTTATTTCTATTTTAGCCGCATTAATTAACTAAAAGGCGTCCCGATTGAGGGACGCGTTGATTTGGCCGAGATAATCCACTTCTAAAGGTTGGAAGGGTTTCCAATTCCCTTCATGATCATTTAGGGAAAATTCGAGCCGCGGGAGAGTCCTTTTGGAAGCTTAAATACCCTACAATCAGTCTCTATAAACATATGGTCATTGGTCTTTGAAAAAAATTGGCAATTAGAAATTTTGAAGCTTAAGGCAAGGTGTTTGAAGGTTCTTAAGAAGGAAAACGTGCACAACAAGAGAAGCTTTTTGCTTCTTCATCCTTTTCCTCCATCGAAGCTCAAGAAGACCAAGGCTTTCAAGGGGCCAAACCAACCATCTTCTTCTCTAGTTTCTTTCTTGTTTTTTTTAGTTCTATCATTGTTTCATATAGTTTTTCATCATATCATTTCATCACACACACCTACTTCATTATTTCCAAACCCATGTTCATGTTAGGAGTTTAAAAGAAAATCACAAAAAGTGAGTTCTTTTAGTTTAGTTGCATGTTTAGATTCTTAATTAGAATAGATACTATTCTATTCTAGTTCTAATCATAGTTTTCTTATTTATTTAATCTCATGTTACAAGGAACAAAGGAAGAACAAAGAAGAAAAATAAGGCTTGGAAGAAAAGAGAAAGCAACTACAAAGAACAAGAGTAAAGAAAGAGAAGGCTCTTTTTTTTCGGCCAGCCAAAAGAGATGAACAAAAGAACCACACACTCTCCCGATTGGCATGGTTAGTAAGTGATAATTTTTCCTTTGAAGCCCTCGGTTTATGGCAATCACAATTCCTTTTAGATTGTTAATTATAGTAAACATATGATAACATGATGAACACACATCCTTTTTGAGCAATACATTAGGGACGTCCAACACAATTGCACTCTAGGAAAGATCATTTTTTCCATTTTTAATTCATATTTTGGTACCTTCACCAAGTTATTAGTCAAATGTTGAGGCATGTAGTCAATTAGAAAGTTTTTAGGTTTAAGTTTGTTAACCCAACTCATTCCCTTCCTGCCAATACATGGGTCCCCTCCCAGGTCATCTGGTATGTCATGTGGATGAGAAGGTGAGTTAACTGTAACACCTAGAAGGGTAGCTATCCCTTGCCATTACCCACCAACGTATGAACAACCAAGAACTAACTTTCGGCTTAGTCTTCCTCTCCAATCCTTATAAAGACCTAACCATCTTCCACACATCACATACATGTCACTAAAAGCCTTCTAGCTAGCTGCTCTCTTCCCTCACAGTTCTCTCTGAGCTCTGGGTGCTCTTCTAGGCATATCCGATCATGGCTTCCAAGGCATGTCTTCTATTGTGCTTCATGGTGTCAGCCTTCTTCTCTAGCAATAGTGAAGCTGCCTGGGTGCTACTGCAAGTGCCGACATCGGTGAGCCCTCCATCGGCGTTGATACCAACCATCCCCATAGCGCCCCCATTGCTGGCCATACCCACTATTCCGATGATCCCTACGACAGGGCTGCCTCCATTGCCATCCATCCCAACCATACCCACCATCCCTACCCTCGCCAACATTCCGACGATCCCCTCTCTCTTTCCTCCCTTGCCATCTATCCCTACCATCCTCGGCATTCCAACCATCCCTAGCATTCTAGGCGTCCCCGGCCTTCCGAACATCCCCGGCAAAGGGAGATACCTCTCGGTTGCTCTTGACAAGAAACAATTGAGGGCTGCAACTCTCTCGGTCAAGCACTGGATGTCCAGAATCCTATCAGGGTGTTGGATATTTTGGATGGCTTTCAACTTTTCTAGGTTCGCCTCAATTCCTCTATGGGTGACGAGGAAACCAAGAATTTGCCGGAATTCACCGTAAAAGCACACTTGGAGGGGTTGAGTTTCATATTATGCCTCCTCAGAGTGTCGAGGGTCTTGGCTAGGTTGAGCATGTGGATGGATGCTTTCGGACTCTTCACTAACATGTCTTAGATTTAGACCTCCATGTTCCTTTCGAGCTGGGAATCGAACATTGAGTTGACCAGGCGCTGATAGGTTGCACCAGCATTTTTGAGGCCGAAGGGCATCCGCGTGTAGGAATAGACACCCATGTCCATGATGAAAGCCTTTTTCTCTTCGTTGGGGGGTTCATCCTGATTTGGTGATACCCCGAGTATGCGTCTATAAAACTTAGCCTCTTATTATCCGACGTAGAGTTGATCAACTGATCGATGTTGGGGAGTGGGTAGCAGTCCTTCGGGGTGGCTCTATTGAGGACAGTGAAGTGGACACACATGTGCCACTTGCTCGTGGCCTTCCAGGCCAGGACCACGTTGGCAAGCTATTGAGGGTACCGGACGGGCCTGAGTAGGCCAATCTTCAGCCCCTTGGTAACCTACTCCCGGACCGCTTCTTGTCTGTCGGATGCACATTGCCATTGCCTGTGTCTCTGCTAGACCGTCCTTTTCTTTCTGGTAGCAAGTTGAGGTGGTGGATAGTGACCCCGGTGAAAATACCTAGGAGATCCCCGTTGGTCCAGGCGAAGACGTCCTGGTACCGAGCCAGGAAAACTCGATACTCTTCTATTTACTCTGTAGTGAGGTAGGAATGGAGCTGGACCTTTCGGTCGAGATCTTTGCCTAATTGTATACTCATTAGATCATCTATTGGGGAGGCTGCCTTCTGCTCTTTCTCGGGATCTTGGGAGAGTTCCGCAACAGGCTTTTTCTCCCATTTTGAAGCTACAAGGTAGCATCTCCGGGACTCCTCTTGATTCCCTCTGCCTTCTTTGACCCCAAAGGGGGTAGGGAACATCATCTTCTGGTAGTAGGAGGACGGGAATTCTCCGAATGATTCCCCTACCCATGATCGCGTTGTAGGTGCTCATCTCTCGGATGATCATGAAGTCAGCGACGATCGCGACCTCTCGAGGAGCAGTCCCTAAGGTTATTGCTAACGTTACTACCCTTACTGGTGGTACCACGCTGCCCGAGAAGCCAAACATTGGTGTGCGCATCTGGCGGGTAGAAGGGACATCATCCCCCATTCGAAGAAAGCAGTTGTAACTGATAACGTTAGGGCCACTGCCACCATCCACTAAAATTTGGTGAACCTTACATTTGTTGACAATGGCCGTTATAACAAGAGCATCGTCGTGAGGGACTGTTACTCCTGCCAAGTCCTCGTCTGACAAAAACAATGGGTTCCTTTAGAGGATCCCCTATAGTTGCTTTCTTGTGTTTGGAGCACTTGGGGTCAGGAGTTACAAGATTCAC
The DNA here is from genome assembly GCA_030544215.1 of Zantedeschia hybrid cultivar. Classification (NCBI taxonomy): domain Eukaryota; kingdom Viridiplantae; phylum Streptophyta; class Magnoliopsida; order Alismatales; family Araceae; genus Zantedeschia; species Zantedeschia hybrid cultivar. Next base: position 56,299,029 of record JARZZO010000012.1, read on the forward strand.
CTGGCGCGCGTAGCACTTCTTCCCATGACTACTATCTCCTCTTGAGGCGAGGCCGCCGACGATCATGTAGATCTCGGTGCCATTAGGGCGGTTCTCGATCCGTGAAGTCTCGCTTTCTTGACTAGGCTTTACCACGTACTTCCTGAAATATCCTTGACGAATCAAGGATTCTATCTCATCTCGCAGCTGGCGGCATTCTTTGGTTGTGTGGCCGTGGTCCTTGTGGAAATTGCAGTACTTCCTCCGATCTCGGCATTTGGTTTCTCCTTCGAAATGTCGAGACCTCTTATTTTCGGGGAGGGGCCTCTCATCTTAATGCTTGCGATTGCCCTCTTCTCTGTGATGGGGATAGGCGGTTATTACTTCATCACAGTCGGCATGTTGGTGTGCCAAGTTTATGAGGCCGAAGAGTGTCCTGGGGGCACCGAGGATAATGGCTCTTCGGAGAGAGTCATCCTGGGTTCCCTGTGTTAGGGTGGTCACAGCGGAGTACATCTCCAACTTTGGGACCCGGAGGGCCACGTAGTGAAAACGGGTGATGTAGTCCCGCAGGGATTCATTGCGCTTCTACTTGATGGCGACGAGGCTGGCTGACGACCTTTTGCGGTGGGTGCCGGCAAAATGGTCTCGAAAAAGCTTCCTGAGCTGCCCAAATGAATGTATCGACCCTGACGCCAAGGTAGTGAACCATGTTTGCACCATCACTACCAGGGTGGTGGCGAATGCGTGGCAGCGGATGGCGTCATGTACTCGGAGGTTGCTTGAGTAGAGAAGGTCTCCTGCCGAAGGTACTCGTAGACAAAATTTGTCTAGGATCTAGAATCGATCCCTGACCCTGCCTAGATCACTACCAATGATCGTTGACGCCTTGAAGGCATCTTGATCAACGACCAATCTGCTTGCATAATCAGAGGCCACCACGACCGAGCTAAGGAAATCTACGAAAAAGAGGGCAAGCGAATTACTAAGGACCAACCCTTTCTTACACCTCCTCCTTTATAGGTTCAAGCCAGACACTATATCCTCGTAACTGACTGCAATAAGTGTGAGGTACCTAATCGACGTTGCGGCAATAAGTGTGGGTTGATTATATCGCTATTGGCTAGTAAAAAAAAACAAAGATAAAAGCTACTCAAGCAGTGAAGTATGGAGAAGTATGGGCAAGTACAGAGACAACCTTATATTTATTGAACGATTGACCAGTCAAACCATCACAGAAAATTACAAGAAAGGACTCCAATGAGTTAGAAGAGACAAAGAGAACGAAAAAGGCCACTATCACTGTTGGGCCACCGTCCCCCCCCCCCCCAATTAGCACCATTCTCGGGCTCGGTTGCCTGGCCAGCTAAAGCCTCCTCGACGTCAGCAACTCCCTTTTTGTACCCCGCTTGATATGCAAGGGGTGTACTCATGATACTAATCTGCCGAGCGTATTTGTCCAACTCTTGCTGGAATTCCCTCGGAGGCCCTATAGGCAGCCACCCCAATAGCAAGGCCCTCTTTATGAGTGGCAGCCACTCGGTCATCGGTCTCCTAGCACAAGACGCCCATTGTTGGGTTTTCTCGGTTTCTCCGGATCGCTCACGCAGTGAAAAATAAAATTATTTACAGCGATCCGTTCCCGTTTCGAAATCTAAAATACGATAATCGGATTATCGAAATTCTCACCGTGTGCGGATTCGAATCCGCAACCGTTCGATTCCGTCGGTGCGACACCGCAAGCAGCGCAAACGCCCGGCCTCTAGCGAAGTCCACGCGATCCTCCCCGCGACGGATATCCTCACGTTCCTCATTCTTCGCAGCCTACGAAGCCTCCGCCAGCAGCCGCAATGATCGCCGCAACGCGCGGACGATTTCCCGTCGGACGGGATTCGGAGAAGCGGCGGAGCAGATCTGGATCTGCCAGGACACCAGAGAAAGACAGAAATTGAGGAGGGGCAGCTAGGGTTAGCAGCAACTTGGCCTGCTCAGCCCGTTCGCTATGTTTTATACTAACCGCGCGGTTTTTCATAAAAAGCCCGGTTTATATAAAACCCACTTATTTATCCATCGCCTTGAGAATCATTTGCGTGTGACCCTCTAGGCCCAAGTACCAGTCCAATTAATGGCCCAACAAGCCCAGTGACTCCTCACTGGCTTTATTAATTAATTAATAACCCTTTATTAATCAATTAATCAATCGAATTGATGTCGCACATTGAATTCGACTGGGCCTTCGATCACGTTGGGTGCCAAGCAACACAGGGTGAACCCGGAAGGTATTTGGGGTTAAGTAACCCACTCTTAGAACCTTTCCACCGACAGTTACCGCGTGGATATAATCCTTCATTCGTACAATGCTCTCGAGTCAACTCAGGGCATGGCAAGCTGTCAAACCCTAACCGGTCGACTCACTTGGATTGGATGCCGCTGATGAATATCAGAAAACTCCTTTCCCGATATTATCGTCCGCCCTAGCCAGGGACTTTCGTGCATCCTTCCTAGAGCATTCTCTCTCTAAGTACCGAGAGCGAATGATTCCTTATTGACACACAATTCCCTTCGACGGTATTCCGCTGTACCCAATCCTTGGCGTATTAGAATCCCGTGGCTAGAGATTCGTAAACCAAGGTTAAAGCACAGAAGTCCACCGCCAAAGTGTCCTTGGTGTCTCAGGTCCGAGGACCATCCACGCAACTGCAACAATAGAATCAAGCTGGTTGACAGTGAGGTACAATACCATCCAGCGATTCAGTCGGATCAGTTCAGTGAACTCATTCACCAATGAGCACCTACAGATTCGCCTTAGTGTCTCCACACAAGTGACTTATGTGATCAGTCACCCTCATCATATGAGCAGGAGTAATCTGTACTAGTCTAACCAGATATCCGATGTCCTTCTCGGATATCCTCCGACTAGGAACAATTAAGAATATGTGTGTTTAAGTGATCAGTCTCATTAGTATGATCTCATCATAATCTGATCACTATAGCACATATTCACGGACTTCCTTATGAAACGATAATTAATGCGATTTACACATAATGAATATTATGCCATTATATTAATAAAATGAACGAGATTTACATAGTCAGATTGGCTTGTAGGCCACCTAAACTAACAATCTCCCACTTGGACTAAAGCCAATCACCTTTATACAATAAGCCCATAGAGTCTAGGTGACGCTCAAACACAATTTGAGCCAACGGCTTTGTCAGTGGATCTGCTATATTGTCGACGGATGGAACTCTTTCCACTACTACATCTCCTCTGGATATGATCTCTCTGATAAGGTGAAAGCTCCTCAGAATATGCTTCGATTTCTGATGAGACCGCGGCTCTTTCGCTTGCGCAATTGCTCCATTGTTGTCACACAACAGTGGAACAAGCTCAGAGATGCTGGGAACTACGCCGAGGTCGGTGATGAATTTCTTCAACCAAACTGCTTCCTTGGCGGCTTCCGCTGCAGCGATGTACTCAGCTTCAGTCGTCGAATCTGCAGTGGTTACTTGCTTGGAACTCTTCCAGCACACTGCCCCTCCGTTCAAAGTAAACACGAATCCAGATGTAGACTTGCTATCATCTAGATCTGACTGGAAACTCGAGTCAGTAAAGCCTCGCAGTTTCAAGTCACCTCCTCCATAGACAAGAAACATATCCTTAGTTCTTCTCAAGTACTTAAGGATACATTTCACTGCCTTCCAGTGCTCTTCGCCTGGATCAGCCTGAAATTTGCTCGTAACACTTAGAGCAAATGCAACATCAGGCCGTGTACATAGCATGGCATACATGATAGATCCTATGGCAGAAGCATAGGGTATTCTATCCATGAATGCCCTCTCATCAGGAGTCTTAGGAGATTGCTCCTTTGAGAGACTAATTCCATGTCTCATCGGTATGAGACCTCTCTTGGAATTTTCCATGCCAAAACTTTTGACTATGGTATCTATGTACAAGGATTGGGTCATTCCAAGCATCCTCTTTGATCTATCTCTATATATCTGTATTCCCAATACGTAGGATGCTTCTCCCAAATCCTTCATGGAGAAGTTTTTCGACAGCCAGATCTTTATTGATGACATCATAGCTACATCATTCCCAATGAGTAGTATGTCATCTACGTAAAGAACTAGAAAAGTGACTGCACTCCCACTGGTCTTCTTATACACACAAGGCTCATCTTCATTCTTAATGAAGTCATAAGACTTGACAGCCTCGTCAAATCTTATGTTCCAGCTCCGGGAAGCCTGCTTCAGTCCATAAATGGACCTCTGAAGCTTGCACACTTTATCTGGAGATTCTTTGGATGTGAAACCTTCTAGTTGTATCATATACACCTCTTCCTCAAGGTTACCATTGAGGAAGGCAGTCTTCACATCCATCTGCCAGATTTCATAATCAAAATGTGCAGCAATGGCGAGTAGAACTCTGATCGACTTTATCATGGCAACTGGTGAGAAAGTCTCGTCATAGTCAATTCATTGCCTTTGACGATATCCCTTTGCCATCAACCTTACCTTATAAGTGTCGATCTGTCCATCAGCACCGATCTTTCTCTTAAAGATCCACTTGCAACCGATGGGTACAATGCCCTCGGGCAAGTCCTCCAAGTTCCAAACTTGGTTGGTGTACATGGACTGGATTTCTGAGTTCATGGCTTCTCGTCATTTCCCGACTTCTGGGCCTTCTATGGCCTCCTGGTAGGTTTTCGGATCATCATCTTCATTATATTCTACCTTAGACTCACCTTTAGCAATATGTCTCACATATCGTTCAAGTAGTCTAGGTACTCTACCAGATCTACGAGGCTCATCTGTGTGTACCTGAATAGATTCAGCAACTGATATCTCATCTGATGATAATGTAGCTGTTTGGGGATCTGGAACCTCTTCCAGTACTATTTTACTCCCACTGTCCTCCTGGAGAAGGTATTCCTCTTCCATGAAGACAGCTTTCCTGGCGACAAACACCTTTTGTTCACTAGGATGGTAAAAATAGTATCCAAAGGTTTCCTTTGGATATCCCACAAACCTGCATTTATCAGTTCGTGCTTCAAGCTTGTCTGGATCATGCCTCTTTACATGAGCAGGACAACCCCAGACTTTAACGTGTTTAAATTCTGGTTTCCTACCTTTCCATATCTCATATGGAGTAGAGGTCACAGACTTGCTGGGTACTCTGTTCAGTAGGTATGCTGCTGACTCTATAGCATACCCCCAAAGGGACACTGGTAATCTCGAAAAACTCATCATGGATCGCACCATGTCCAACAAGGTGCGATTATTCCTTTCTGATACACCATTCATTTGTGGTGTATATAGAGGGGTTAGCTAAGAAAGGATACCTAAGAATTGTGTGAAATTAGTACTCAAGTATTCTTCTCCTCAATCTGATCGAAGAGCTTTAATACTCTTTCCTAATTGCTTCTCTACCTATTCTTGAACTCCTTGAACTTCTCAAATGCTTCCGACTTGTACTTCATTAAGTACACATAGCCGAATCTTGAGAAGTCATCGGTGAACGTGATGAAGTATGAAAAGCCACCTTTGACTTGGGTAGACATAGGACCACATACATCCGAATGTATTAGTTCCAGAATGTCCTTGGCACGTTCTCCATATCCAGTAAATGGGGATTTCGCATTCTTTCACATAAGATAGGATTCACATGTTTCAAATGATTCATAATCGAATGCAGTTAAATAACCATGCTTATGCAACTTTTGCAACTTGCTTTCGCCAATGTGCCCAAGTCTACAATGCCACATGTAGGCTTGGTTCACACAATTCTTGCTCTTCTTAAGAGCATTATCAATTTGAAGATTGTAATAAGAAACATCTAAGAGATATAGACCGTTGACTAAAGATGCCGAAGCTATTGATTTATTACCATAATAAATCGAACAACTTCTATTCTCAATAGTCAACCTATATCCTATCTTGTCCAAACAAGATATTGATATGATGTTCTTTATTATGTTAGGAACATAATAACAATCTTCTAATAATAAGGTGTCTCCCGATGGAAGCTTGAGGTTTGCTGTCCCAACAGCAATCGCCGCAACTTTTGCGCCGTTTCCTAGCCTCAATTCCACCTCCCCTTGTCTCAGCTTGCGCTTACTTGTCAGCATATGTACATCATGACAGATATGAGAAGCACATCCGGTATCCAATACCCAAGATGTGGAATCTCTAACTGATAAGTTGATATCTATCATATAGATATCTGAAGCTTCAGATAGCTTCACCTTTCCATGAGCTTTATCATTAAGGAACTCCTTGCAGTTCCTCTTCCAGTGACCATACTGCTTATAGTAGAAGCAGTCACCCTTCACTACTCTTTTACCTTTGTCCTTCGATCCTTTACGTTAGCTGTCATCTCTGCTTCAGGAGCATCTAATGCCGATTCAACAAGAGGATCAGCTCTAAGGACAAAGTCAATGTGCTCAGATCTGAAGACATTCTTCAGGTTTCTGAACCAATTCGAGTAGATCAGGTAAGTAAAAGGGGCATCAAGTATGCCACGGAGTGGATTATTCGACGTCATAATTCCTTACAGGAGATAAGTAAAATCTATTTAGCAGATGTTCAATTATTAAAATTTAAAACAAGACATGGTCTTTTGTTCAAGTTTAACTCCCACTAATTTTCGACGGACTGTATAACCCTCAGTTATACAGAACGGGAGATGTCGACAGTCTCCTAGTGGGGATCAGAATCTCAATGACTTGCACTATAGCCTTGTGGATAGCAGAACAAACTGTAATACAATCAAAGAGCACCCAACTCATGGGACTTGCAACTCCTTGCAATATCTGATCATAGCTTCGGTCCCCAGAGATTTAATGGCCTTGTGGATAGCACAACAAACTATTAATCCTGGTCTAAGCTAACCATCATTATGCGACGAGCATAGATTTGCATGTAGCCCTTGTGGATAGCACAACAAAGCTACATGGTTCTTCTACCCCGATCTATAGGCATCTAATGCCATAGCCACAGTTTCTCCTCCCAATTAAGCAGGCCTTGTGGATAGCACAACAAACCTGCCTAAAGTGATTTGAATCCTATGACTATAACGATGGTGGAACACGCGGTAAATTCTTAACTACTCACGTTACGGCTTAGAGTTTATCTGAGGGTATTTAGATAACTTTTATCTTGGTCTCTCCTAGGTGATAGTAAATAAATATATCGTATATATTTACTAAATACTATAACCTGCTTTGATTCATAATCAAAAGAAAAACAACGCATCTCATACATGTCATTAGTGTGGTCATGGATAGCACAGTGGGTTTGACTGGAGCCAACAGTCAAACGTACACACAATCTAATCATAACATTTACATTAGATATCCTGCAATCACATAGGCAAGAGATCTCCATCTTTTCGCCTTCCTGGTTGCAGTTGTGGATCGTCCTCGCTCCTTCCTCGGTTGCCTCGATCATATTACATTTAAATTCTAGAATTTACAAGTAAATTGAAGAAGGCCTTACGGCGAGTACAAGAGAGAGAGGAGGTAGAAATACATCGGAGTATGAGAGAGAGAGGTGCGCAGACCTCTATTTATTAACAATTAATAAACATCATACATCCACGATCCACACAATCCATTCATCACATGAATAATAAATTAAGTGCATATCCATGACCACGGTGTGTTTTAAACATTCCACATATGATTCAGCGCATCACATGGCTAAAATAAAAGAGTTTTCAAAATAAATAAGTTTTGGCTTTCAGAAAGCTGGGATACAATCAAAATTGGTATTTGAATTTCGAAAACTCATTTTATTAACTTAACATGCAGTTGAATCTAATTTAAAAGCAATAAACACACATCACATGCGCACACACTCCAAATTAATAATTCCAGATTATTCCATGAAAATTAGAACATTTCTAATAATCTAACACTTAGATTAAACCCCATTAATAATCTAACAATTAGACTATTTAAAGACTAATCTAACTCTTAGATTAATCCAACTAAGTTAATTAATAATTTAACACTTAAATTAATAATCAACCAAATTAATTATTAACTACTAATCTAACATTTAGATTAGCCAATTAATGTTAATTATTAATTTAACTTTTAAACTAATAGTTAACACTAAGTAATTAATAATCAATTAATCTAGATCTTAGATTAGATATTTAAAGTTATCATTAATTTAACTATTAAATTAATGACTAACAGTAATTAATTAAGAACTACTAATTTAACATTTAAATTAGTTATTTAAGTTAATTATTAATTTAACAATTAAATTAATAACTAACTCTAATGTTAATTAACAATTATATGTATTAATAGTTAATAATCTAACAATTAGATTAACAGTTATTAATAACTAATTTAACTCTTAAATTAGTTAAATTAAAGTTAATTATTAATTTAACAATTAAACTAATAATTAACTCTAATTATCTAGCATCTAATCATTAATTAAAAATGATTCTAAATCATTAAGGCCCAATTAAAATAAATTGAATTAAAATTTAATTATTTCAAAACTGATTTTGAATATAAATTGTTGAAACCAATTTAATTACTAAAATGGGCTTGGGGTTTAAATGGAAAAAGAAGGGAAAATGGGCCCAGCCCACATAAATTCCTGGCTCGAGCTAGGCTCGAGCCCTGGTCCGAACCAGGCTCGGGCCTGGGTCGCACCCTGGTCCGAACCAGGCTCGGGCCTGGGTCGCACCCTGTAGCCGCCTGGTCTGGTGCAGGAGCGGGCCGGTCGGACCGGCCCCGAGCCGCCCCCAAACCGACACTGGACCGGCTCAGACCGCCCGTCTTCAACCCGACGTTCCTATATCCATTCGCAGGAAACCCTAGCAGGTAGGCGGTGGAGGCCGGCGGGGGGGGGGGGGGGGGCATACAACGGCTGCCGACGGCCTGAAACTGGTGGCATGGCGCCGTCTGGCCCCGCCGGCAACGTCTCCGGCGACGGTGGACTCGCCGGAGGTGCCCTTTGCAAGCAGGCCGAGTCTTTGGTTTCCCCTTTTAAATCTGGTTTTCACAAAACCGTGTAAAGATGAAGAAGGTGGGGCTTCCTCCGGCCACTTCCAGAGGCTACTTGGGCACTGGCCACCGGTTCGGTGGTGAGGAGGGATATCCGCAAAGGGATTTAAGGTCCGTGCCACCTCCCCAACACTTGGGGTGTCCAGACGAGGCCGCCATGAAGCCCTATTCTTCGTCCGACGAAGAACAGTATTAAACCCCATAAAATTCGAGATTTGCAGAACAAAAATAATCTAATTATATCATGTTCATCATATAAACATGGTTCTATCAATACAATCGAATTCATGCATGGAATGAATGATGGAAATATTAAATCAGAGAGCGAAACAAGACGAGAAACAGTGGAACCTGGCTCTGAAACCACTATTGGGTTTTCTCGGTTTCTCTGGATCGCTCACGCAACGGAAAATAAAATTATTTACAGCGATCCGTTCCCGTTTCGAAATCTAAAATACGATAATCGGATTATCAAAATTCTCACCGTGTGCGGATTCGAATCCGCAACCGTTCGGTTCCGTCGATGCAACACCGCAAGCCGCGCAAACACCCGGCCTCTAGCGAAGTCCATGCGATCCTCCCCGCGACGGATATCCTCACGTTCCTCGTTCTTCGCAGCTCACGAAGCCTCCGCCGGTCGCCGCAATGATCGCCACAACGTGCGGACAATTTCCCGTCAGACGGGATTCGGAGAAGCGGCGGAGCAGATCTGGATCTGTCTGGACACTAGAGAAAGAGAAAAACTGAGGAGAGGCGGCTAGGGTTAGCAGCAGCTTGGCCTGCTCAGCCCGTTCGCTATGTTTTATACTAACCGCGCGGTTTTTCATAAAAACCCCCAGTTTGTATAAAACCCACTTATTTATCCATCGTCTTGAGAATCATTTACGTGTGACCCTCTAGGCCCAAGTACCAGTCAAGTTAATGGCCCAACAAGCCCAGTGACTCCTCACTGGCTTTATTAATTAATTAATAATCCTTTATTAATCAATTAATCAATCGAATTGATGTCGCACATCGAATTCGACCGGGCCTCCGATCACGTTGGGTGCCAAGCAACACCGCGTGAACCCAAAAGGTATTTGGGGTTAAGTAACCCACTCTTGGAACCTTTTCGCCGACAGTTACCGTGTGGATATAATCCTTCATTCGTACAATGCTCTCGAGTCAACTCAGGGCATGGCAAGCTGTCAAACCCTAACCGGTCGACTCACTTGGATTGGATGCCGCTGATGAATATCAAAAAACTCCTTTCCCGATATTATCGTCCGCCCTGGCCAGGGACTTTCACGCATCCTTCCTAGAGCATTCTCTCTCTAAGTACCGAGAACGAATGATTCCTTATTGACACACAATTCCCTTCGACGGTATTCCGTTGTACCCAATCCTTGGCGTATTAGAATCCTGTGGCTAGAGATTCGTAAACCAAGGTCAAAGCACAGAAGTCCACCGCCAAGGTGTCCTTGGTGTCTCAGGTCCGAGGACCATCCACGCAACTGCGACAATAGAATCAAGCTGGTTGACAGTGAGGTACAATACCATCCAACGATTCAGTCGGATCAGTTCAGTGAACTCATTCTCCAATGAGCACCTACAGATTCGCCTTAGTGTCTCCACACAAGTGACTTATGAGATCAGTCACCCTCATCATATGAGCAGGAGTAATCTGTACTAGTCTAACCGGATATCCGATGTCCTTCTCGGATATCCTCCGACTAGGAACAATTAAGAATATGTGTGTTTAAGTGATCAGTCTCATTAGTATGATCTCATCATAATCTGATCACTATAGCACATATTCACGGACTTCATTATGAAACGATAATTAATGCGATTTACACATAATGAATATTATGCCATTATATTAATAAAATGAACGAGATTTACATAGTCAGATTGGCTTGTAGGCCACCTAAACTAACACCCATCTCCCAAAGATTGGCAACTGCGCGATCATCGGTCTCTCGGCATATGGCATCCATTTACCGACAAAGATTCGCTAGGTCTTCCCCCATCTGCACCGCCGAAGATTCAGCCTCAGCCAGTCGACCACGGAGGCGGAGAGCTTCCGCCGACGAGTCTGAAAGCTCCCGTTGTGATGTCTCCGATCGGTGGACTTCGTCCCTTCAGTGATCGTACAAGGCCGTCGAATGGAGGTCGACTTGAGTCACCATAGTGGAAAGCATGGCGGCCAACAAATCAACAAACAGGTACTCCACAGGCGAGGGCTCCGAAGGACCGCCCGGCTTTGCCACCGTAGCCGGCCCTTCCCCAACAGTTGGGGGCAAGACCCCTTCCGCAGGCACTTCACCCTAAGTGGTAAGATGGTTGGGAGAGACCGTTGGCCTCTTCAGAGGTGGGGGGCATGCTCGCAGGACATGCGCTGGGACCCGTAGGTGTGGAAGTCTCTCCAAACGGAATTGTCGAAGTCTCTCCAAACAAAATTGTAGGGCTCGAACCTCAGCCTCAGCCTCAGCCACCAAAAAAGCAAGGACGCCTTCGTCCCCCGCGGTAGGAGGAGGCACCGGAAGGCAAGTATCCTCGCCGACCCTTTCCCGGAGCAGCAGTTCCATCACCGCATTGGGGCTCGCTAGAGTGCTCGTTTCCCGCATAGCTGTTGCCGGCTCCACAGGTTCAGTCGCCTTGACTTCTGATTCCTCACTGACGACCACTGGCTCCTCGTGTTCCATGACCGGAGACTTGATCACCCCTACTACTGGTCCTTCATCGGCTTCCGCCAGCCCTTCAAGTTCTATGGTTGTAGGCTCAGCCACTCTGGCCCCAACCCCTCATCGGCTGCCACTCCTGGAAACAAAAGTCCCGCATTAAAGATACAAAGAAGCTTGTCCGACGACCAGACAAATGTTAAATAAAACAAGGTTCACGTACCTGCTAAGTGACCATCCCGACGATGCTTTTTTAGTGGCGGGGGGCTTGGAGAAGACGCCTCCTCCACTGGTGGAGAAGGCGTGGCCACATCCACCGGAGAGATCGGCTCCCCCCCTCCTCCGCTTCCGTCTCCTCGCCAACCTCGGCGCTCTCCCTATTGACCTCAGCACTCTTCTCGCCGACCTCTTCGCTTTCCTTTTCCCCACTGGACGCTGAAGTTGACGCTAGGTCTCTTGAGGAGGGCAAAGTCACCTCCTTTGAACCGCTCACCTCTGGCTTTAGGAGAGCTGCCTTCCCCCGCAACACTTGCGCCAGCGGGAGGCGGGACTAGGGAGACCCTTTTGGTGCCTGGGGGCGAGCTTGGGATGCTACCAGGACGGCCTCAATGTCTTTCTTTCTTTCTCGCCATCACTAGCGGGGCTCATCCGGACAGGCTCTACGCAACAACACTTTCTTATAGACGGGCCTGAGGCACATAGAGCACAGATGGCGTCGAACCTACTCGAGGTCGCCTGATCGCCCCTCTGTTTAGCCCGCCTCTCTATGTCCGGGCGGATGAACTCACAAACCACGCCGAGTTCGGCAACTATCACCTCTATGGCCTCCCTCGGGTCTTAAAGGGGGGCCACAGCAAGAATCTCCCACCTCACAAGCTGAGGAGAACGAGTGTCGATCCCTGAGACACAAATGGAGTCACCAGTTAGCTGCAGAAGGAAAAAGACAGGAGGAAAGGCTATAAACCATGATCGAGAAGCACTTATTAGGGACCGCCAGGTCACTCAGACCTACTGCCATTAATCTCTCTCCCGTCACCACGTCACCAATATCAGAAAGACGCCCTTGCTGAACGACCGTCACCATATTGACATCCACCTCAGGGGAAGGTTAATGGAGGGCCCGATGGCAGGTGCTTGAAAGTAAGGGGAAAAGGCCAATGTCCCCCTTCCCATTCGGTCACCCAAAGGTAACAGTCCTTCTAGTGGGCAACCTTGCTAAACTTTGTGAGGGAGAATAGGGCCTTCGGTTATACCCCGCATTTTTACAACTATTAATAAATTTAATTAATTTAAATTAGACCAATTAACTAATTATAAGAATCCATGACTGAGTTAAACAATTTAATTTAGTCCAATTAACCCAATTATGAAAGCCCAACAGTACAATTATACTACTAAGAATAGCTCACTAATTTAGTTCAAATTCTAGGTTGATGCATTAGACAGCAATATAGTAAAATAATAATAACTTTCTGTAGAAAATTCTGATTAAAGTATAGTTGATATCATTGGAAAGAGAAAAGAAATATATATAACTTTGTATAAGACTCTTTTTATTAATTAAGATGTTTTAGATGTCAAAAATATCAAAAATCAGTTTTAAAAAGAACTACCCATAGACAACAAGTCCTAATCGGATTCAGATTTGAATTAGGGAACAAAAATATAGTATAATTAATGTTAACCATGACCTAAAAAGTTATGTATAATATATTTGACTTAGATTAGAAGTAAAACATAATATATTTTGAATATAATTAAGATTTTAATTAATGGGTAGAAAATCATAATTGAAATTCTACTTGGACTAAGATTCTATACACAGATTTACTTGACATAGTCTTAATATTTTTAGCATAACTCTGTGTATAAAATTCATAATTAAGTAAGATAACTCCCATTAGAACTATGACTTAAAATTATAAAAGTTTTATGAAGAACACATATTTAAAATAAGTTTTTTCCTAATTGGAATCAGGACATCTTTAGACATAAAGGAAATTTGCCAGCTTTCTGAATTCGGAGTACTCAGGATAGCAGGTCAGTAAAATAGGCATATCGTTTTCTATATATTTCCAAAAATAGTGAAATTGGTTGCATTGGAAAGATAATAAAAATTTATAAAACTTTATATAAGAGAGTTTATCTTAATTCATATGTTTAAAGGGCTGAAGATAAAGGTCTTCAGAAAAAGAAGCTGTAGGTAGCGTGAGCAGAATTCGATTTGGACTAAGAAGTGACTTTGACTTGGAGATTAAGTTATGGAGAGTGGGAGTTCGACTCTAACAAAGAAAGGAAGTGTTGATGGTTATATTAGGAGGATAAATAAGCATAAATAGAGCCTTAGGTCGTGCTCAACCCATATAGCATGCAGCTCTCTTCTAAGGGGTAAGTTCATGTGGTGTTCTTGAGAGAATATAGTTGTTCATGGTTATTTCTTTTGGAGGTTTGATTCTAAGCAATATTTTGTATTATTGGACACTTACATAATGTAGGAAAGACTTAGACAATGTGAAAAAGAGTTTAGAGGAAGAAGGAATCATAGATAGATAGCAAGAATGTCATAGGAGAATCAAGAGCCGATCTTTCTTTAAGAGGTAGGTGGATAACTGTACACATAATTTATTTTGTATTACTAAACTATGTTATTTGTAAAAGTTTCAAAAAACTAATCAATTGATAAAAAATTTATTTATATGTCTACTTCATGATATTCAAGTTTCAGATTTTTGTGATCTTATTTACTATTTATTCCATGATTATTATCTCAGCTTATGTAATATGTCCGTTCAATCTGTTCTATTTCTAATTATGATCGCACACGTTACATATGTTTGTTCTCCTTCGTCCGATGCCCAATTGACTGAAAATTTGGATAAAAGTTTATTTTTCATGTTATATTCATGTAAAATAAATTTAATAATGTTTGAAGTTCGTTTGATATTTATTTCGTAATATTATTTTCAGACTATACAATGTGTCCAAATAGTTTTTAAATCTCAACTTGTGAATCCTATATCTCATTTGATTCACGTGCAAATTATACACAATTTTCTAGAAACCTTTGTTATATCATTCTTGACTTCTATGTAATGTTTAAGAATTTTATGACTTCGTTGGATATTCATTTTATCCTCTGTTTTGAGTTGCTGAAATTCTATTTAAGTCATATTAAACCAATCCAGAAATTGATGAAACTTTATAAACACTTTAAATATGCTTTTTTGACATTTCTTCCAAGTTTGATAATTTTCTAAATATGTTTGAACTATTCAGCCTATTTGTTGATTTGTTAGCTCTGAAAATCCATTTTGATGGCCGAAAAATATGTTTGTTATTCCAAAAATTCTAAGAAAATTTCTTTGACTATATTTTCTCTTCAGCAACCTATTTTGATCAGCTTTGCTCTTTCTATATATATGACTATGATGACCCTCTAAGTGACTATTTTGTATATAAAAGTATGTACTTTAACTCTTATATGTACATATCAATTTGATAACTCAATTTTCAGATCTATGCTCATATTTTGTCATCATTTGATCTATGTTAATCTGATTCTGTCATAACTATTTGACTTTATTTGGACATTGCCATCTTAAGGAGATATTTGGTCCGATTCCATTATAAGCATCCATATTGGCTAGGGTATTTTGTTTGGAACCCGAGGGAAAATGGGTGGAATCCTGACTTTTGGCCGGTTAAAACCAGGAGACGGTGATAGGTAACGCCTTAGCGGTTTGGAGTTGGGTGGGACTTAGACTCCCCGGTTCTGCACAGTGACCAAGTCCTTTGCATCATTTGTCTAGATATTTTGGTATTTGTTTTGTTTTGTTCCTTATGTTGTGGTTTGAGTGCATGTCCGTTATGATATAATTTGATTTATTTGATTGGCACAAAAATATAAAATCCTTGCTCCATATGTTCATTTGAATTCAATTTAGTTATTTGAATCTTTTGATCATATTGTTCAGCTATCCCTTTGCAATCATATGAATCTGTCTTAAATATATGATCCATGATATGAATCAGATTTGATAAGTTACTATGCCATGATGTTTGCAATTTGATATGACATGTGCTCAGGGGACGGCGGTACGTAACGCCCTGACAATTTGGTATGTTATGTGATATGTTTTGATCATGGCTAGTAGAATTTGATATGTCTGATATAAGTTCGATTATGCCATATATGCTATATGTTAGTTGATCTATTTATATTATTAGAAAATACATTTAATTTGATATGTTTATATCCGACCATATTTTGTATCATGTTCTTATTTGAGGTATATGTAGAACTGTGTAAGATCATGTTTAGTATAATTGTATAATGTGATTTATAAAATTTACTATATGTTAAGTCATTTGGATTGTTTGAAGCCTACTGAATGGTTGTACTCATAAATCCTATTAACAAATTCAGAATATGAGAAAGAGGATATGGAATCTGAGGAGACTTCTAATTGAGGCATTTGACATCTTCGGAAGATTATTTAGATTGAAATCTACAGCTTTCTTAGACTTGATGTAATAGGGATAACGATAGATTGATGTATTTTTCTTTATTTGGTGAGATTGAGAATTTATACACAATTGATGGAAATTGTAATTTGTGAACATTGGTATTATCTATATTTGGATATCTTGAGTTACTTGATGGTTATGACATTTATTCAAAATCACCTTGTGGTTGTTTAGCTCTCATATCTGTTCGTTATGGTCGAATTGATGGATATAGGTGTCCTCTAAGCTAATCATAAGGCACCTATTTCAATTTGGTTTACTAATAATTGACATTAAATTCATTATGTAGATTGGCATATTTATAATTGCGCATAATGAAGTCCATGAATATGTGCAATAGTCATCGGATTATGATGAGATCATAATAATGAGATTGATGACTTATAAACACATATTCTTAATTGTTCCTAGTCATAGGATGTTTGAGAAGGACATCAAACATTCGGTAAGACTAGTACATGTTATTCTAACTCATATGATGAGGGTGACTGATCTCGTGAGTCACTTGTGTGGAGACACAATGGTAAACCTGTAGGTGTTCATTAGAGAATGAGTTCACTGAACTGATCTGACATAAATCGCCGAATGGTAATTTACCTGACTATCAACCGACTTGATTCATTGTCACAGTGGTGTGGTTGATCCTTGGACTTGAGGCACCAAAGACACCTTATCGGTGGACTTCTGGACTTTGACCTTGACCTACGAATCCCTATCCATGGGATCTCTAATAGTCAAGGATCAAGTCCAGCTTGAAGACCTTCAAAGGTGATTGTGTGTTCAATAAAGGATCATTCGCTCTCAGGTAACTGGAGAGAGAATGCTCTAGAATGGATCCGCAGGAGTCTCCGATCAGAGCAGAAATAATATCAGAAAAGATGTTTTCGGATATTATATAGCGGAGTCTAATTCAAGTGAGTTGACCATCTAGTGTTTGACAGTTGACTATACCCTAGGTTAACTCGAGAGCATTGTGTGAACGAAGGATTATAACCACGCGGTAACTATGGACAGACTAGTTCCATGAGTGGGTTGCTAACCCCATTACCATTCGGGATCATGCGATGTTGCTTGGCACCCAACTTGATCAGAAGTCCGGTCGAATTTACGTAAGATGTTAATTCGATTAAGTAATTAATTAATATCTGGATATTAATTAATCACAATAAGTCAATAACTAGTTATTGGACTTAACAAGCTAAAAACCAGATTGGTTAATGGGCCTAGAGGGTCACACGTAATAAGATTCTTAGTCGGTGGTGTTTAAGTGAGATTTATATTAAGTTGGAGACTTTTGCGAAAAGTCTCCCCAATTTGATATATATACGCATTGTTGAGAAACCCTAGGCCAAGCTCCAAGGTCTCCCCACACTGGCTGTCCCCCCTTTCTCTCCTCCTGCTCCTCTGGGCGCCCCATTCGATGCGCCAGGACTATCTCCAACTCTGTAGCGTGCGATTCCTAAAAGTTGAGAATTCTCGTCCGTGGGTTTCCATACATCATTGTGGCGACGGATCTTCAGCGAGTGAGTTGATACGAACGAGAGAGCGAGGACGAACCACCGCAGAGGATCGCGTGGATACCGCTGGAGGCCGAACGCTTGTGCGGTTCGCGGCATCGCCTCGACGGAACCGAAACGGTCGCAGATTCGATTCCGCACAAGGTGATTTGATCATCCCGTTTGTTTTGCGGTTTATCATTTTTCGTTCTGAATCGGATCAGCATGCATCGGGCGAAATTTTGTTCATTGTTTCCGCTATGTTCTTCACGTCCTACTCGGATCCCAACAATAGTATCAGAGCCAAGTTCCGCTCTAATCTGCTTCGGAATGATGAAATTGATATTCTAAAATTAATTTCAATGCACTGATTTGTTATTCTCTGAGAAATAGTCCATGTGATGAACAGTAAATATTAGATTTAATTTTTCTACATGAAAAACAAGTTTATTTTTGGGGTTTCATGGTGTTCTTCATGGAGATGAAGAACCGGCCTTCAACAGGCATGGCAAAAGGTTCTATGGTGATCGGCGACCATATCTAGGTTTTCTGGTACGACCGTTGATGGAGAGCCCTGTTGCGGATGGCGACCGGTGGTGGAGAGTCTTTGAATCCATTTTTCCAGGAGTTGGAAATTGAAGAAGATGAGGGCCACGGTTTCAAGCAATGAACCGAATATTTGGGGCTATTGGCGGCATAAGGCACGCTGACTTGTGACTGCCGGCACCGGGGAAGGAAGGGGGGCCAACCCCCTTGAGGTTTTCGTCTGCCATGGCCGCTGGCGTCGGCAGCAGCATCGCCCCATAACCAAAATCCCTAAGGGGCTCCTGCGGGCTGGGCGAGTGTGGCGCTGGGGCGTCGGACCGGCCGGCCCCAAGCCTGTTCAACCGGGCTCTGGGCCGAACCCCGGGCGGTCCAGCGCTGGCACGGTTAGCCCGAGCCCTGGTCCAAGCCAGGTTGGGTCCTGGCTGGACCAGCCCGAATGGCTCAGGTCCAAGCAGCTGGGCCGGCCCAAGCTGCTATGGCCCAAGCCAGTAACTTTTCTGTTGGGCCCATTTAGGCTCACTAAACCCTGCCCATTAAGCCCTATTTAACCATAAACCCTTTTACTCCCTCTAAAGATTTTATTAAATTAATACCCAACCCTTAAACTGGAAAATGAAATTAAAATTGTTTAAAATGTGTTTTAAATTTAATTTATATTTTTCAATTATTAAGGGGTTGATTTTAAGGTGTGAAAACTTAAGAGTGGGGTTATTATTAAGATGTGGTCTTAATCATATTTAACAAATGTTGTTAAATTACTTTTAATTAAATGATAAGAGGGGTTATTTAAGATATGATCTTAAATATAATTAACAAGTGTTGTTCATTAATTTTTTAAGTTGCGACCAAAATATTAATTAACAAAGGTTGTTAATTAATTTTAATTAGGTGATTAGATAATTAATTTCTTAACAATTGCTGTTGGAAAATTATTTATTAATTAAGGGACATTTAATAAAGTAGTTATTAAATGGTTATTTAACTCTTAATAATAGTTATTGAAAGGGTTAATTATTTCTTGAGAATTAACCTTGATAAAAGTTATTAAGGATTCATTAACTCTTAATAATAGTTATTAAGATAATTAATTAATATTCTCAACGATCTCTTAATTAATGTTTTCTAGGATCTAATTTACTTAAAAGGATATTTTAATAAAAGTTATTAAGGGATTTATTAATTCTAATTGTTAGACTAAGTTTGATTGGAAATGTTCTAATTAATGTTTCTTTATAATTGTTATTGAGAAATATTATTTAATAAAGGAGTTATTAATAAAGAGTTGTTAAGTAATTAATATTATAATTATAAATTCCTTTGTAAGAGTTATTGTGGGATTTATAATTTTGGATTGGTTCACATTAATAATTGTTGTTAATGTGATTTAAAATTAATCTAAGGGTTAGATTAATTAATTTAGAATTGTTCTAAATTATGCATAGAATATTTTAGAATTTTAATTTTAGCTATGTATGCACATGTTGTGTGTTTGATGTTTTAAATTAGATTTAAATACATGTTAGAAAATAAGATTTTCGAAAATTCAAATTATCTAATTTTGATTGGTACCCAGGTTTTAAGAAAATCAAAATTATTATTTTTCAAAATTTTAGCTTTCATGTGATGTGCTTTATAATGTGTGGATGGTTAAAATTTGTGGTGGTCATGGACATGCACTTAGTTAGTTTCATATCATGTGATGGTGTGTGATTTTGTGGATTGTTATGGAATGTGTAATGAGTTAATTAAATGTTAATTAATGAGGCCTGTGTGCCTCCCTCTCTCTCTCATTCCAATGTAATTCTATCTCCCTTTATTATTGTACTCGTCCATAAGGCTTTCTCTTACAATTAATTTATATTTGAAATTGTTTCAAATTACATTAGTTGTAATTGATCATGTTAATCGAGGAGAAGCAAGGATGATCCATAAGTGCAACCAGGAAGGCGATAGAAGATGAGATCACCAGTGCGTATGTGTTTGCATGTTTAGATTATATAATTGTTATATAGTTATGGTGATTAATTGTATGGCTCTAGTTAATCTATGTGCTATCCATGACCACATAATGAACATGTATGGTTGATGCATGCTTTTAGTTTTTTATTATGAATAAATTGCTATTATCTAGGTATAGTTAAATATCTACAATATATTTATAAACTGTCACTTAGGATGAGACCAACATAAAATAAGCAAAAACCTTCAATTTAAAGTCTAAGCCAGAGCGTGAGTAATTGAGAATGCACTGCGTGGCTCTCCATCAGTGTAGTTCTTAGAACTTGATTTAGTGATGACAGTTTCTATGTGTTTATCCGAGATCTACCATCATCTGATGAAAAAACTATTAACTATAGCATCTTGATGCCTTGAGATTCGAATAGAAGAACAGTGTGGTTATCCTCGCGTTTGCCCGGAGCTACATTCTTACTCTACTCTGTCACATATTGATGGTAAAGCTTAGACCATGGATTATAGTCTATTGTATTTACCCGGGACCATTAAAGACCTGAGAGCCGAAATAAGATTGGATATTGCAAGGATTTGCAATTACCATTAGATGGTTGCTCTAAGATAATGGTATGATACTATGTGTTTATCCTAGGTCATACTATGATTCTTAGAGATTCTGATCCTCACTAGGAGACAGTCGAAGTCTTCTATTCTATATACCTGAAGGTTATACAGTCTGTTGAAAAATAGTGGGAAATAATTCAAGATAAAAGTCCATAATTGAATTATAAAAACTATTTGCTTAAATCATGTTATTTCCTTCGTTTACTAAAATGTCGTTTATTAATTCAAGATTTTGGCATATTAGATGCCAATACTTCTCAAATTCGGATTGACTAGAAAATTCTGAAGAATATCTTCAGGACCTAGTGAAAGTCACTATCGTAATCAGATATCATAGGTACTCATGGTATGCCTTTTTGAAAGGCAATGATTGTTATGAAATCTCTTACTTGGATAGACTAAGATGAAGTGGTACTTATGGTGAGCCTTTGATAAAGGCAAGAGGTAAGATCTTAAATAGTCGAATCCACACCTGAGAAGGATATAGGTAAGTCAGCTGAAAGAAAGAAGTAAAAGTTCTCCCACTGCAACCAATAGGGATATTGGTAAAAGCAAAAACAATATGAAACTTGTAAGAAGTTTTAGGTATTCTTATTATAATATTTTACATATCTATTGAAGAATTAACATTTCCAATATGAGATATTAGAAATGATTCTCAGAGCTGCAATAGTATGCAGACTTAGACAAGTAAAAGGAAGTCGAGAAAATATAAGAGTTGAGTTCGACTCAACGATTGTTCAAGATATGCATAGGTTATTGTCAGACAATAAATCTTTATATATCTATAGGAGTCTAATATGAAACTAAATAATTGTTGTTTAGTTCTATAAGATATCAAAAATTATAACATTGACTGAGAAGGAACAATAGTTGTTCCATAAAATTTTAAAATTAATCAATGCACTATAGATTCTTGATGTGACATCTCATGTGATGAATGTTCACAAGTCTCCTATAGAAATGAAATTTGTAAATTCTTATTATGTATGTTTTTGAAAACAGGGTTGTACAATAAGAAATTATTGGTGCTAATACATACTGATATAAACAGCTCAATATCCTCTAAAGGCCAAAGATAATCACTTCTATTGACTTATCTTATTAGTTTACTCTTGGAATGATTTGACTGTATGTACTTGTTGAAGCACAAGTCGAATGCATCTGAGAGGTTAAGGTATAAGATCAAAATGAAGTATTAGAATTCTTTCATTTGATCAAAATAATTAATACTTAAATATATGATTCACACATATCATTAAAAAGGATAATTGTATCTTCGTTCGATTTATCATCATTATACATCATAGTAATATGATAGAACGAGAAATTGTACCTTATTAAAATATAGTGCAATACATAATAAGATTTGACTATTTTTACATCTTTTTGAATAAGAGTAAGAACATTAGATGTCCATATTTTACAGATAGTTCTAAATAAGTCAGTGTATGTCCATATAAGATATGGAAACTAAATAATTTATTTGAGATGTGAATTATAAACAAACCTGATTTTAAAGTCAAGTCATATCCTAGTGTAAATTTGTGAGGTATCCAAAGATTTTAGACATTACTTTTATTGGCCAGACGATAATGAAATAATTATCGTTTTGAATGTTGTCTTTTATGAAGAGGAACATGTCCTCAGAGAAGACAGTAAGAGCTGATAAAACTAGAAGATGTTCTAGACCCACAAATTAACACAAGATTATTAGATAATTTTTAATTATTTAGAACTACTCATAACACACATCAGAAAGCTTCATAGATTTTTGAGATTCTCTAAGTGACTAGAAAGATATGTTTGATATATCATATTTAGCATGATGAGAGGACCTCAAAGATATAGATTATGATCTAAAATTTATGATGATGCTCTCTGTAATTACAACTTTGAGATTGACAAGAAGTTAAGAATTCAAAGCCATAGTGCATAACTACTATTGAGTTCAGAACTTGATAGTAGTGCTAGAGGGTATTGTACCTAAAGCAAGCAAATCTTTAAAATAAAGATTAGCATAAATGGACTACCTAAACTTATATCGTAAACTGAAAGAAATAGTCAACGTCAAAATGTTGACTTAGACAAATTTTTCTCAGTGGTTACTATTAATAAGTTTATTAGAATTCTACTTGCCAATACTGCCTATTATAATAATGAGATGATAGCAGTTAGATATGAAAAGCGTTTTCTCAATGTAATTAAGGAAAAGATATATATATAATATACCTTTAAAGCTTTTAGAATATCTTGGAAGCAAGTTATGATTTCAAAATCAATTTGAATCAAATTGAAGCTTCCCAAATTTATAATAAGAGTTTTAACTTAATGGTCAAATACTATGTGATTATAAAAGAATGATTACGGACTGTGTGTATTCAAAGAGAACAGTGGGAGTACAATCACTTTAATAATGCTTTGTGATAATAACATCAAAGTCCTTGAGAATGACATCATGATGTTACTATCAGTAAAAACATTATTAACCTTATTTTCCTCTATAATTGATTATAAAATCCCACGTATTGGAAATACGAATCTATTAAGATAGATTAGTGGGAATATTACATTGACCTGTAAATCAAAATGTTTGGCATAAATTTCATAATAAGTCTCAATTGTTGAGATATTGAATTTATTTCTTTAAGAAAAAAATGGTTCCTTAAAAGATACATGAAAATCTTAATAGAATGAGTGAAACACATCACTAAGTACTTGAGAAGTGCTAAGGATGCACTCGTATATATGAAGAGGATGATTTGAAACTACGAGATCACATTGACTCAAATTTCAAGTCAGATCATGAGTTTAATCCATTAATAAGAAAAGAATGGATTGGAAAGGTTCTAATCTAGAATTCAATATTAAGATGACAACATAAACAAAGGATGCTGTTATTGGAACAGAATGGATGAAAAAGTTTATCTCTGAACTAGATGTAGTTCTAAAAGGTCTCTGATAAAGTCCCGTTATTGTAGGACAACAGTGGGAGCGATCAATTTTGTGGTTGAGCCATTATCTCATCAGAAGTTGCAGAACATTCTGAGGTTCTTTCATAAGTTCATAGACAAAGGATTAAGAAGAAATAACATAATGAAAAATATTCCATCTATAGATAATTTAGCAGATCCCTGACCAAACCTGAGTCGTAGATTTTATGTGAGCATCACCTAGATTTGATAGAGATCAAATGTAAAGGGGATTGGCTTGAGTCCAAGTGGGAGATTGATGGATATAGGTGTCCTCTAAACCAATCATAAGGTACCTATTTCAATCTGGTTCACTAATAAATGATATTAAATTCATTATGTGGAATGGCATATTTGTAACTACTCATAATAATGAGATTGATGACTTATAAACACATATTCTTAATTGTTCCTAGTTGTAGGATGTTTGAGAATGACATCAAACATCTGGTAAGACTAGTACAAGTTATTCCAACTCATATGATGAGGGTGACTGTCTCGTTAGTCACTTGTGTGGAGAATGGCTCGTTAGTCACTTGTGTGGAGACACAATGGTAAACCTGTAGGTGCTCATTGGAGAATGAGTTCACTGAACTGATCCGACATGAATCGCTGAATGGTAATTTACCTGACTGTCAACTGGCTTGATTCATCGTCATAATGGCGTGGTTGATTCTTGGACTTGAGGCACTAAAGACACCTTGTCAGTGGACTTCTGGACTTTGACATTGACCTACGAATCCCTATCCATGGGATCTCTAATAGTCAAGGATCAAGTCCAGCGGAAGACCTTCGAAGGTGATTGTGTGTTCAATAAAGGATCGTTCGCTCTCAGGTAATAAGAGAGAGTGCACTACAATAGATCTACAGGAGTCTCTGGCCATTGCAAAAATAATATCAGAAAAGATGTTTTCGGATATTGTACAGCGGAGTCTAATTAAAGTGAGTTGACCATCTAATGTTTGACAATTGACCATACCCTAGGTTAACTCGAGAGCATTGTGCAAACAAAGGATTGTAACCACACGGTAACTGTGGACGGACATGCTCTATAAGTGGGTTGTTGAACCCCATTATCTTTCAGGATCACGCGGTGTTGCTTTGCACCCAACTTGATCAGAAGTCCGGTCGAATTTACATGAGATATTAATTCGATTAAGTAATTAATTAATATCTAGTATTAATTAATTACAATAAATCAATAACTAGTTATTGGACTTAATAGGCTGAAAATCAGACTGGTTAATGGACCTAGAGGGTCACACGCAATAAGATTCTCAGTCGGTGGTGTTTAAGTGAGATTTATATTAAGTTGAGGACTTTTGTGAAAAATCACGACAATTTGATATATATACGCGCTGTTGAGAAACCCTAGACGAAGCTCTAGGGTCTCCCCATGCTGGCCATCCCCCCTTTCTCTCCTCCTCCTCTAGGGACCCCGTTCGAGGCGCTGGGACTGTCTCTGTCTCCGCCGTGCGCAATTCCCGAAAGTCAGGAATTTCGGTCCAAAGGTTTTCGAACATCGTTGCGGTGACGGATCTTCAGCAAGCGAGCTTATACGGACGAGGGAGCGAGGACAAACCACCACAGAGGATCGGGTGGATACCGCTGGAGGCGGGACGCTTGTGCGGCTCGTGGCATCGCCTCGACGGAATCGAAACGATCGCGGATTCGATTTCGCACAAGGTGATTTGATCATCCCGTTTGTTTTTGGATTTATTGTTTTTTGTTTCGAATCGGATCAACAGGCATCGGGCGGAATTTTGTTCATTATTTCCGCTGCGTTCTTCGCGTCTCGCCCATATCCCAACAGGAATTTGTTCTAAGATTACGTGGTCAGATTTCGAGTTAAAAAAAAAATGAACCGGATCTGGGGCGTAACACCTTCTCTCGGGCCTCAAGTTGGACAAACCCTCGATTGCCGTCCTTCGCCCATTTCTTCAGTTGGAAGGCGAGTTGCAACATTGCCAGTGAAGGATCCGCACACCCGAGCTCCCTTACCTGGATGAAGAATACCATTTGAGGCGCCAGGATTTGGGCATGATCTGATGGATATAAGTGTCCTCAAAGCCAATCATGAGGCGCCTATCACAGTCTGGTTCTCTAATTAATGGCATTTAAATCATTATGTAGATTGACATACTTATTACCACGCATAATGAAGTCCATGAATATGTGCAATAATCATTAGATTATGATGAGATCATAATGACGAGACTGATGACTTATAAACACATATTCTTAATTGTTCATAGTCGTAGGATGTTTGAGAAGGACATCAAACATCCGGTAAGACTAATACAGGTTATTCCAATTCATATGATGAGAGTGATTAATCTCGTTAGTCACTTGTGTGGAGACACTATGATAAACCTGTAGGTACTCATTGAAGAATGATTTCACTGAACTGATCCGAAATGAATCGCCGTATGATAATTTACTTGACTGTTGATAAAGTGTTAAATTGATCATTTAAGGGCAATCATATGCATCATACTCATGTTTTTATCTGCAAAATAGTATGAAATGATAGATAATTGTGTAACAAGTCCAACGGTACCAATTTCATCAAATTCTGACTTAAAAACATCGTCATTCATGTGATTAAAGGAGTATAGCGCATTTGCGGTTTTTCGACAAAACCGAGACGAAATGAATAAATATGATGATATTTTTATGATAATGTGCTAAATTTATATTTATTTTATGTGTACAGGACATGCCGATGATGCAGTGCAGCTGGTGGAGTTTCTGAAAATTTGGGGGATGTCTAGTGTTCGGATTTCAACTAAAGCAGGAGTAAAAATGCAATTTGATTCCTTCTTTTTCTGGAGTTTCCCAAAACCCTCTATTTCCTTCCTTCTCTTCAATTTCCCAACCACATCCATTCCTTTCTTTATTTTAAAAATCCTCTATCTCTTTTTTTAAAAATTCGAATCCTCTTCCTTCTCCAGTTTCATTTTTCCCTCTCTTTCTTTCCCTCTCTTCCACCGCACAGTTTCCTCTCTTCTTCTCTATAGATCCCTCTCCTTCTCCAACTCCCTGGACAGTTCTCTTTCGCCCACGATTCTTCCTCCTCCTTCGGCAATTTCCAGCATCTCTCTCCCTTATTTCCTCTCCCTCCCTCCACAGCTCTCCCTCGGTTCTCTCTCGCGGACTCTCCCTCTTTCTCTTCCCACGCACTCTTCCTCTCTCGGATTTTCTCAGCTTCCCCTCCGCAGCCTCTCTCCTCTTTCTCTCCGGTTCTCCTCCTCTTCTCAGCGTCACCCTCGCCGTCTCTCTCTTCTCGGTTTCCCTTCCCACAACCAGCTCCTTCCCCCTCTCTCGTTTTTTTTTGTCCCAGCATCCCTCTCTCTCTCGTTCTCTCTTTCTCTCTCTCCGTTTTATCTTCCTCCTCATCATCCCTACCCTTGCCACTCTTCTCCACTTCCTCCTCCTCCTTTCCCAACCCTGCCGGTGTAGCAGCAGCCGCACGCCTGCGAGCCTACCAGCACCCGTCCAAGCACGCCTGCGAGCTTACCAGCTGTACCCTCTACACGCAGCTCCAGCAGATCCGGTGAAGCCTGCACCAAACGCCTGCATCCAGCTTCTTTCCAACGGCTTCCTCCTCTCCTGCACGTGTCACCTTCAAGCTTCTCCAGGCTGCCCAGCAAAGCACTCCCAGCAAGCTGTCCCGGCGCACCAGCAACTTGAAGCTGTCCCCCAGCGCATGCAAGATCCACGCTTGAAGCTATCCAAGCTCCTCCACGAAGCCGCGGTGAAGCACCTGCCCGAGCTCCAAACCTCCTCAACGCCCAGCAGCGAAGCAGCGCACGTCCCTCCATCTGCTGCGCCTGAAGTATCTTTCTAGCAGCATCTTCCACGTGCCACACATGCCCATGCATGCATGCACGCGTGCTTGGTGAAGGCAGCCTCATTCTGCGCAGCAAATAAACAGCAGCTGCCCTCCAATCGCGCCAAGTAGTTGAAGCCGCTGGTCCATTGCGCCATCCTTCCCTAGCCTGGTCCATTGAGCCGGCAGTCTCCCCAAAGCTCCTACATATTACTATTCTATTATGTTCTTTTCCTTCCCCCATTAGTTTAGAATTAGTTTAATTATTTAGGGTTAGTTAGTTGTTATTTCATACTTTGTCTATTTAGTTTAAGTTTATTAAACCATTAAACTTTGTAATTTGTTTCGTAATTTTTAGATAATTAATAAGTTCCACGTAGTTAAACTTCTATGTCTTTGTTATAAATTTTAGTTGTGCTTATTTTTTTTTATATGTATTTGTGTTTAATTTCTGAAAAAAGAAAAGAAAAAAAAAGATTTGTTTGATTTAGATAATTATAATTTTAGGTAACATTAGTTAATTTAATTCGAGTTTAATTAAGTAATTAGTTTACTTAAATTTTCACTTATTTTTTTAGATTAACTAAAGTCCAAAGTTTTCAAAATTAAAATTCTATCTCCCTGTGGATCGACTCGGACTCACCACTATTAATTTCCAAAATCTGATTTGAGTGAGCCGGATAAATTTAGATTGAACGTTTTCATGAGTGTTTAACGACGCACAATTTGGAACGATCAACTATCAACTGGCTTGATTCATCATCATAGTGGTATGGTTGATCCTTAGACTTGAGACACTAAAGACATCTTGTCACTGGACTTCTGGGCTTAGACCTTGGCTTACGAATCCCTATCCAGAGGATTTCTAATAGTCAAGGATCTGGCCTAGCGGAAGACCTTCGAAGGTGATTGTGTGTTCAATAAAGGATCATTCGTTCTCAGGTAATTGGAGAGAGAATACTCTAGAATAGATCTGTAGGAGTCTCTGGCTAAAGCAGACATAATATCAGAAAAGGTGTTCTCTGCTATTGTACAGCGGAGTCTAATACAAGTGAGTTGACCATGTGGGGTTTTGACAGTTGACCATAACCCTAGGTCAATTCGAGAGCATTGTGCGAATGAAAGATCATAAGCCATGCGGTAACTATGGATAGACAGGTTCCATGAGTGGGTTGCTGAACCCCATTGCCTTTTGGGATCATGCAGTGTTGCTTGACACCCAACTTGATCAGAAGTCCAACCGAATTTACATGAGATATTAATTCGGTTAAGTAATTAATTAAATATTTGATATTAATTAATTATAATAAGTCAATAACTAGTTATTGGACTTAATGGGTTAAAAATCAGATTGGTTAATAGGCCTAGAGTGTCACACGCAAATAGATTCTAAGTCGTTGGTACTTAAATGAGATTTATATTAACTGAGGGACTTTTATGAAAAGTCACGTCGACTTAATATATATACGTGCTGTTGAGAAACCTTAGGCCAAACTCTAGGAGTTCTCAAGACTGGCTGTCCCCCTTCTCTCTCTCCTCCTCCTCTTGGTGCCCAGTTCGAGACAGCGGGTGACTTCCCGTCTTTGCTGCGCGCGTTTCCTGAGAGTCAGGAAATCCCGTGCAGATGATCCAGACATCATTGCGGTGAGTGTTCTTCAGTGAGCGAGCTGATCTGGATAAGGAAGCGAGGACGAACTACCGCGGAGGATCACGTGGATATTGCTGGAGGCCAGATGCTCTTGCGGCTAGCGGCATCGCCTCGGCAGAACCGAAATGTTCGCGGACTCGAATCCGCACAAGGTGATGAGATCACAACCCATTTTTCGGTTTGATTTTTCGTTCTGATATAGATCTGCACGCATCGGGCCTGATTTAATTTTAGTTTTTCGCTGTGTTCTTCGCGTCATGGCCGGATCCCAATATGATCTACCTCGGTGCCAACTGGAAATAGCTGAGGAACCCCTCTATGCATGTGGCGACAAGCAAGCGGAACACCGCACCAAACGTAGCCTCGTAGTCCATTAATGAATAGGTCCTTCTACTGTAGATGCACTCCTTGAGCCAAGGAACGCTAAGGCGATACTCTTTCAGGATTTGAAATTTCGTTCGGATCTCTGCCAATTGACCCTCAGAGCAGGTGGAAGGCCGTATTGCTTCCTGATCTGCCTCAATCCCCTTGGAGTAAGACATATCTCTTGACACTGATGTGAACGGCGGCTCATCAAGAGGCAGGGGACGAAAGAACAGATGACTCGAGGGGGGCTAGAAGAAGAAAAGGAAGTCCAAGAGAAGCCGTGCGCAGGATTCTGCTTGAAGTGGTTCTCTACCCGCAGTTGTGAAGTAGATTTTAACTCTTCCCAGCACCTGTTGGAAACATAAGTTCACAGGGAGCCCTTCGCCTCCCTCAGCAGAAGAAAAGGCGCTCGTCTTAGACAGGTGCGATCACTGGACCGACTCCGGCCCGCGAGTGCGACACATTCTTTTTCTGAATCATGACTTGTTGCCCTCGTGTAGAGGGGCATGACACTTTCCTGTCTGTATTAAATGCACTGGCCCACCTAGAGTGAGGTTGCTCCAATGGCCGTGCATTGCGCTTCGGAGCATGGAGGCTACTGAGAGGGCTCGATTTAGTCTTGCCCATTTGCGGAGCGGGCCGCCAGGTTAGGGGTGCCCTGGCCTCTTGCCAGGGCAAGTGGAACCATTTTCACCAGTTGGTCCCCGTTGCTAGGCTCCTGTAGGGAACTCATTGAATCCGAGACAGACCACAACTTTAAAATGTTTTAAAAAAACTCCCTAGAAAAAAGTCATTTTCAAGTAAAAGTGAGATTATAAAGAGTTTTTACTAAAAACAGAAGTTGGTAGAATTTTTCTTAAATTAAGTAGATTAAAAGAACCAAAAATTAAAACCATATTATATAATGAGTAATAATTGTTGCACTGCGTCTGATGTTGCATTGGACAGCGCAATCTGATGATGCCGAGCTAATAGCCTCCCCAACTCGGTAAATTTGAAAATAAATAAAAAAAAAAACTTGTTGCATAATAGATAGGTTAAGCGGATTCAATTCTGGATTTATCCGGCGATAAATCTTCCCAAAGAGAAAAAAACAAATTTAGGCATATGTCGCCCCAAATTATATATTTGGGAGGCTACAAGCATGGGGGGCATGTCACTTGTTCAATTCAGATAGATAGATTCCTGTGAAGATATGTTAACCAACTAAAATGACAAGAAATTATTATCGGCCGGATCTTTTATTGCATCCCAGGTAGACTTGAAGCCGGCGGCTGTTCTGTTGAGGCACTCTGGCCGCCGGTGGCGGCGGCGGCGGCGGCGGCAGGGCCAGGTCCGGCTGCTCCCTGGATGAACGCTACAATCCGCTCCATCTTATCCACGGCCCTGTCGCAGCCGGGCTTGACCAGATGGAAGACGTGCTCCTCCCCCGGCGAGTCCAGCTGTTCCACCTTCCCCGCGAAGCCGCTCCCCCGCAGCACCTCGTGGTAGCGCCGCCCTCCTCCCTCAGGAAGTCCCTCTCCTCTAGGCATACCAGCACCCGCCCGCACCCCACCCCCGCTAGGCTCGGGGCACCTGCCGCCGCCGGGTTCACGCAGGGCTCCTCCAGCCCTTGAGCCGACGACGGGTACAGGAACCTCCAAAAATCCTCGTCCCTCTACTTCCTTTCCTCCTTGGCTGCCTGCGGTCTCATGGAGAAGTAGGGGTGTGTCAGGATGATCCTTTAGATCAGCCCCACTCCGCTCCCGTGGCCCTCCATGCCGGTGCGCATTGCAATGTTGTGAGAGATGTTGGCCCCCGCACTGTCGCCTGCCAGGAAGACGCGGCTCAGGTCCCCGTGCTCGGCGAGCCACGGCCCCACGGGATCTCTGGCGGAGGGAATGGCGTGGGAGGCAACCCACTGTAGAGCCTCCCAGGAATCGTCGTAGGCAGCAGGGAGGGGGTGCTCCGTCGCGCGGCGGTAGTCCATGGAGACGGCAAGAACTCGGGCCCAGACGGTGACGGAGTTGAGGTAGTTGTGGTAGGTGGGGGAGGAGGCGGACTCGATGACAAAAGCACCGCCGTAGAAGTAGACGAGGATGGAGAGCTTGGGATTTATGTTGTGGTTGTGGCTGGCGGGTGGCGGGGGGAGGTAGAGACAGACCCAGACGGCGGTAGCGGGTCGACGACGACGTCCTTAGAGGCGACCCCCGTGGCGGGGTCGAGTGAAGGGGGAACGACGTTGGTGCCCATTAAGCGTTCCACGTGGCCATCCTTGTAGACGCGGAAGAAGGGCGCTCCGTCGAACGCCACCTCGCCGCTGTTGCTGGAATCCGTGGCCATTAGAATCTTTAGATTAGATAGCCCAGCAGCAGCAAGGGAAAGAGGAAGAGGAAGGTGGAAGAGGAAAAATGGCCGAGCAGCCACACCTAGATCCCAACCCAAATATAGGAAGAAAGTGTGCGCTGTAAGGTGGAACAGGTGCTCCGTACCATAGTCAATTAAAATACGGTAAGCGTTTAAAAGTAGATATATTAGGATGTGCGTTCGCTCTAAAATCGTCAAAATATTAGTTAAATAAATGAGAATAATTTATTACACATTCAAAAGTGTATATGATAAGATTAGGGGTGTCAAGTGGGTAGCACCAGCCCACTAGCCTATAGTTATATAAATTTGGTTGGATTAAATTTAAGTTTACATTAGTTAAATCTGGATTGAGTTGGACCGAAAACGGACTAATCCAATTTAATTTATTGACCTTTACAATAATTCATACAAAAAGCAAAATACTTTTAACAAACTATTTTTAAACATGGCCAGTCCAATCCAACCTAACTCAACTTACTCATTATTAAATTTGGGCTGACTTTAAACTAAATTTAAATTAAACTTGGACTGAATTTGAGCTGAACTAAAATTAAACTGAGTTATTTTGAATTTGAGTTAGACTTAGATTATCACGTAACTAGTGTAGCTCACCCAATTTGCAACCTTAGATAAGAAGTTTTAATTTTAAAAACAAATTGAAAATAAAACAGTAATCCCCAACCCAACTTATATGATCGTGGTACATTCTAATTTTCGATTAGACAACCGGAGAACAGGTGACAAATCAATTGGGGTCAATTTTGACTTTTCGTCTAATCAGGTATTGGATGATACGAGATATTAGACATGTTGGGACGTACCAAAAAAGTTTAAAAAAAAATTGGTTTTAAATTAAAAATATCCTTGGACAACATGGAATTCGTTGTTATGATCCTTCCTGCCTTTGACATTCTTACATTTATGATGTAAGAGAAGAGTATTTGGAACAAGTTGAATACATGGTTATACTTCATTTGTTATCATTGTCATTTCACACTCCTGGTCCTAGTAGGCCAATACACATTGATATAGGTCGAGGGAATAGGTGGGTAAATGAGTTGATGGCAGGCCATATGGGAAGGTCGTATTCCAGTTTTCGGATGCACTTATGGTTGTTTTTAAGACTGAAAGATAACCTCATGGAGCGGGGTGCCCTACAAAACACGAAGAACATGTCTGCTACTGAACAGTTAGCCATATTTTTGTTTGAGGTTGGCTATGGTATTAAGAATAGGTTACTTCGTGAATGGTTTCAACACTCAGGGGAGACTATAAGTCGTCATTTTAACAATGTGCTTATGGCAATATTGTTAATACGTCGTGATTACATTAAGGGCCCTACTTCCGATGAACCGGTACACCCAAAGATTCGTCGTGATCCAAAGTATTATCTTTTTTTCAAGATAATATTATTTACTGTACACACTTAACATTCTTATCTATGTATCTTTACGTCTTCTTGTGTTTGATTAACTTTATTCTCTATGCCAATAGAATGTTATAAGTGCAATTGATGGCACATGTTTCTGCAAAGGTCCCATATACTGATCAGCCTCAGTTTTGAAATAGAAAGGGTGAAACCTCTCAGAATGTCATATGTTGTGTGAATCTTGATCTAGTGTTCACATATATTGTCGTTGGCTAGGAGGGTTATGTTAGTATTAGATGGTCTCAAAGCCAATCCGATACTATGTACTGATTCAAATTATTAATAAATGGCAATAATTCATTATGTGTAATTAATTCGATCTGTGTTTATCGTATCACGATGAAGTCTATGAACATGTGCAATAGTCTTCGGATTATGATGAGATCATAATTACGGGACTGAAGACTTATAAACATATGTTCTTAATTGTTTCTAGTCATAGGATGTTTGAGATAGGACATCGAACATCTGGATAGACTGGTATAGGTTACTTCAGCTCATATGATGAGGGTGACTGATCTCATAAGTCACTTGTGTGGAGACACTATGCTGAACCTATAGGTGCTCATTGGTGAATGAGTTCACTGAACTGATCCGACTATGAATCGTTGGATGGTAATCACTTCACTGTTAACCAGCTCGATTCATTTGTCACGGTTGCGTGGATGATCCTTGGATCTGAGACTCCAAAGATATCTTGTTGGTAGGTTTCTGAACTTTGACCTTGACGAACGAATCCCTAACCATGGGTTATCAATAAGTCAAGTGATCGGGTTCAGAGAAATGCACTCGAAAGTAATTGTGTGTTCAATACAGGACCATCTGCTCTCGGTAGTTTGAGAGAGAATGTTCCGGGAATGAAGCGCTTAAAGTCCCTGGCCAGGGCGGACTCTGTAATCGATAAGGAGTTATCGGATTCAGATTAGCAGTATCTGATTCAAGTGAATCGACCAAATAGGGTTTAACAGTAAACCATGTCCCAGGTCGATTCGGGAACATTGCACGGATGAAGGATTATATCCACGTGCTAACCGATGACAGAAAGGTTCCAATAGAGGGTTGCGATAACCCCAATGCCATCCAGGATCACGCGATGTTGCTTGGCATCCAACGTGATCGGCAGTCCGTTTGAATTTATTGTGGGACATTAAATTCGGCTGATTAATTGAATATAAGGATATTAATTAATTCAGTGGGTCAGTAAAGGGTTACTGGACTTAATGGACTATTAACTGGACTGATATTTGGGCCTAGAGGGTCACACGCAAATGATTTTCAAGTCGATTGATCATCCGACAGGATTTCGGATAAGTCTGGATTTTTATGAAAAACTACAAACTAACTTATTATAAAAGAACGGATTCTACATCCGGGGCCAGCAACACTGACCTAGCCGTCATTCGTTCTTTCTCTCTTTCTCTCTCTTCTGGGCTTGCGGTTCCCGACTGCTCCGGCTTCTGTCCGACGGGAGATTCAGAATCCGCATGTCGCGGCGGATTACGCCCAGCCAGACGGGATCTACGAACGCCGCAGCGAGCGAGGAAGCGAGGACGATCTATCACGAGGAGAACCGCGTGGATACCGCAAGAGGTCGGGCATCTGCGTGACTTGCGGCATCGCTCCGACGGAACTGGAAAACGAACGCAGATTCGAATCCGCGCAAGGTGAACTCGATTTTCTCCGGTTTTATTTTAACGATCAAAACGGGATGGATCCGATCCCGAACATATTATTCCGCTACGTTTTTCGGTCGGATCCCGACACAACGATCCCAACAGTGGTATCAGAGCCAAGTTCCATTGTGTTTTTGTCGTTTCGGCCAACGAATAGATCGTTCTTTAAAGATTAATATTCCATGCTATTTGTTGCTGTTATTAATTTTTCTTTGCAAGAATATTGTTCATTCGATGAACTCTATGAAAAGAAAAAAAAATTTCTGCCAAGAAAAATTATTTTGTGGGATATGTTATGTTCTTCATGGGACGAAGAACGGGCATGTATTTTTGATCCCCACAAACATCCCAAATCGTTTGGGAGTGGCTCACCGGCGACACAAATCCTTCCGAGAGGGTTGCTGGACATCGTCGGCTTGTTGACCGGCGTCGGATGGAGCCGGGAGCCATCCCACTCTCTCCATCTCCTTCGGTTAAGAACAGGGGGGGGGGGGGGGGTTCGGATAACAGCAAGTGCAAGAGAGAAAGGGGGGGGGGGGGATTGCCGGTTGACCAGGCTCCTCCGGCGCCGTCACCAGGGCCCTGGCCACCGGGCGGTGCCCCGGCGTGGCCCCGCCGCCTGGCCCTGCTGGGCAGGTGGCCGGCGGCGGCGCCACCCCCCTTTCCTACACGTAGCTAGGGTTTCCTAGCTACGTGCAGGAAAGGGGCAAGGGCCCGAGCCAGCCCAGCAGCTGGCCCGGACCAGACCGGCCACAAGGACCGGTCTGGGTCCGAGCCCAGCTGCTGGCTGGGCTCGCCCCATTGCCGGACCCAGGTCCAGCAAAGGGCTGGGCCGGCTTGGTCCATTGGACCAGGTTGGATTTTTTTTATTATTTTTGGCCCAATTGAATCCAATTATTCTGAAAAATTGTTTTTCCAGAATTTAAATTTTCAAAAATTGTTTTTGATATTTATTGGGGCCTATTAAGATTAAGAATCTATTAAGAATTGACAAGTTAATTGTTGATTTTGATTATCTAATTTGTTAGATATGATGTGGTTAATGCAAATTAATTTAAATGTTAAATTAATTACAATAAGTAATGGCATGGAATATTAAGAGGGATTTGATCTATTTGGTTAACATACACATTTGATGTGTTATTAATTGCTTGTTTAATTTTGTTTTAATGATATGCATTAGTTTGCTTATTTGAATTAGATTTAAATTGGCATGCTTAGACTTATTGAAAATTTTTCGAAAATTCTAAATCCAAATTTTGTTTGGTCCTTGGTTTTATGAAACCTGAAATTATTATTATTTTTGAAAATTTTATTTAGCCATTTGATGCGCAATTCATGTGTGGTTTGTTTAACTAAAACACATGGTGGTCATGGACGAGAATTATTTGTGGATATGGAATGTGATTGTGTGGTTTATTGTTTATTAATAAATAGAGGTCTGCGAACCTCTTCCTCTCATATTCCATTGTATTTCAACCTTCCTCCTTGATGTAATCGCCATAAGGCTTCCTCATTTAAATTATCATGTAATTGAGAATTACGATGTAATTTGATCGAAGCAGCTGCGCGCAGAGCGAGGATGATCCACAACTGGTGACCAGATGAAAATGAAGGAGTTCATTGAATCCATGGGTTTGCAGACTCATGATATAAGTTGTTATATTGTGCATGTGTGTGCGTTTGACTATCTGGCTCAAGTCAAACCACAGTGCCATCCAGGACCACACTAATGACATGTATGTGATGCGTGTGCTTTATATTCGCTAAGTTATTAGTATTTATAATATATTCGATATATTTAATACTATCACCTAGGATGAGACCAAACTAAATAAGTAAAACCTTCGTTACAAACTCTAAGCCATAGCGCGAGTCATTAAGAATGTATCGCGTGGCTCTCCATCTGTAACGACCCGCCACCCTATAATCGGGGATCCGATTACTAAATGGGTACCGAATCATTAATTTGGAACCAAACCAGGATCTAGTAAGTCTGGGAAATAAATAATAAACTAAGCTAAACATTCACATCGCATTGAATTGAAAGTGCAGAAATTAAAATTATTACAATGCGACTCGATACAGCAAATAATTACATATTCCAACTGAAAAGAAATAATTAAACATACAGGCCAGAAATAAATAACAACTACATCGGGGCATACCCCGGAACAACAGCCGAAGACGCACAACACACGGCCGCACACGCCGCTCTAAGTCTGCTGGGAGTCCTCACCTGAAAACCGCAGGGGTGAGTCTCAAGACAAGACTCAGTAGGGATCCTTCGATCCCCACTGCCCACGCACACACCCACAAGTGTAAAGTACAGCTAACAGTAAAGTAACAAGTGTAGTGGCAGGTACAATATCTAATTCTCTACGTGAGAACGCATGCAGTCGAAATATAATAAACATGTACATTCTAAACCAGCCGTTAGAAAATCCACAACTGTAGTCTCGATAGAACCCGCCGGCCGTACAAACAACGGTGAGAAAAACCTCGACCCGCTGAGACCAAGGAGTAGCCCCTCGGATAGCACGCTCGCTACTCCGGCCCAACTGGCTCAGGTGACTACCCCTTCCCTCAACATGAGTGACTCTCCGAATGTACCACTCCGACACCGGTACTAGCTGACCCCGGGGTTCACCAGGTGACCCTCTCTCACTAGGCGTCACCCCGCCCACGCCCCCACCGGCGCTGTGCTCACGCCCCCACCAGCACAGGGTGATAAAGTGCTACAATGTCACTCCAGGTCCACAGTAACTGAAAACCGAACACAGTGCGATCCGGTCACGTGAAAAGCCCGCGATCGCATAACACACATAGAACCATCCGATCATGAGGAATCCATCTCTATCGGGTGCACTAAAACATGTGCTAACCAACTATCTAGCATTATGAACACGTTTTACTGGCATGAATTAGTGAGATTCTGTCTTGAATCGCGTCGACCAAGGTCGACGCCATTCAAGCTCCAAGTACAGGTTCACATAAATCAGTTTTCAGAATCTGGCCTTAAAAGGCGTCGACACCAGTGGTCGCCTTTTAAAAGGCGTCGACATCCCCAGACGCCATTCAACACAGAAACCCGGAATTCCAAGGCCTTTACTTAGGGGATTTTCTGCCTTAAAATGCGTCGTGGGTGCATGACGCCATTCAAAAATGCGTCGTTCACCCATGACGTCTTTTAAGCTTGGAATCCCCGACCTGGCAGACTTTCTGTCAGGCGATTCCTGTCTAAAAGGCGTCGTGATGGCCCGACGCCCTTCAAAAAGGCGTCGTCCATGCACGACGTCTTTTAACCCCAGGAACCAGAATCGCCCTAAGCCCGAGGGCTCCCTTTCCAACCCCAAACAAACCCAAAAACGGAGGGAAAAAGAGAAGCAATATCATCCATAGGCAATACATTCGTGGAAAACTCCCTTGTCATCAAATGAACTCCTAAACATGCTCATTCTAACCCCCAAATCAAAGATCTACCACATGCATAAACGAGGAAAAACATGATTTTAGGCACGATGCTATGGGGAACGTCACCCTACCGGACACTCGAACTCCTCCAAGCTTCAAGCCGTCCACCCGTCTCGCCCCACGCCGCCGCCGGTACCGCCGTGGTCGTCCTTGCTCCACCGTGACGTCGGCCGCCGTCCGGAGAGTAGAACGCCGCAGTGGAAATGGAGGTAGTAGTGGTAGGAACCAGGTAGAGGATGGAGTGGAGGGAGAGGCGAAATGGTGTGAGGAAAAGAGGGAGGAGGAGGGGTCGCCGCCGGTCGCCGGAGGAGAAGGAGAGTAGGAGAAAATGAGGGAAAGAAGGAGGGCTCGCGGGGTTAACCAGAAACTGACTAAAACGCGTCGACATGCACGGACGCCTATCAGGTGACGTGAGGGCCGCTCTGACAAGATTCTGAAACGCGTCATCCTACACAGACGCCATTCAGACAACTTGTCAGGGCCGTACTCTGACACACCCAGAGTCGCAGTCTAAAAGGCGTCGTCCCACGCGGACGCCGTTCAGACGACATGACAGGGCCGTACTCACGCGGCCCAAGGCCAGCCCACGTGGCACCCACGTGGCAGAACCTGAAACGCGTCTGCCACGGTGGACGCCGTTTAAAACGCGTCTCGAGGTCATGACGCGATTCGACACAGAACCTCCGCCCCCCCCACTAGGGCCAGAACTACAGGGTCCGACCCGAAACTCGGATCCGAAAGTCTCGATCCTTACATTCTCCCCCCCTTAAAAGAAATTTCGCCCTCGAAATTAACTGCTAGATTTTACAAGGTCAAAACAGGGGTACAAGTTTACAGGGAGACTTACGAAAAAGATAAGGGAACTGCTCCCGCATCTCATCCTCTCGCTCCCAGGTTGCCTCACCTCCGGAGCGGTACTGCCAAATCACCTTGACCAACGATACGACCTTGTTCCGCAAGACCTGATCTCTGCGATCCTCAATACGAACAGGATACTCTGGAAATGACAAATCCTCAGCGACCTCCAACTCTGAAAAATCCAACACATGGGACGGATCCTGAACGTACTTCCTCAGCAAGGACACATGGAACACATCGTGCACTCCTGCAAGACTGGGCGGCAAGGCCAGCTGATACGCGGTTTCCCCAATTCGAGCAAGAATGGGAAAAGGTCCAATATGTCGCGGACTCAGCTTGCCTCGCTTCCCGAATCTCATCACACCCTTGGAGGGTGAGACTCGGAGAAACACGTGGTCCCCAACCTCAAACTCAAGTGGTCTCCGTCGGATGTCAGCATAACTCTTCTGTCTGTTCTGAGCTGTGGTCAACCTCTGCCGAACTGTCCTGGCAATCTCAGCACACTGCTGCACTAACTCAGGTCCTGCTATCTGCCTCTCACCGATCTCGGACCAGCACATCGGAGATCGACACGGCCGCCCATACAAAGCCTCATAAGGCGCCATGCCGATGCTAGAATGATAGCTGTTGTTGTAGGCAAACTCCACAGTGGACAAATGTTGTTCCCACGAACCTCCCCAGTCTAGGCAACACGCCCTGAGCATATCTTCCAGGGTCTGAATAGTCCTCTCCGACTGCCCGTCAGTCTCTGGATGGTAGGCCGAGCTGAAAGCCAACTGAGTTCCCAACGCCTGCTGAAAGCTCTTCCAGAATCTGGAAGTAAACCTCGGATCTCGATCCGATACAATGGACAAGGGTACCCCGTGCAGAGAGATAATCCGGTCCACAAACAACTTAGCCAGCTTACCGACCGACCAGTCCTTCCTAATGGCTAGGAAGTGTGCCGACTTGGTCAGCCGATCAACGATGACCCAGATAGCGTCTCTCCTGCTAGGGGATGCAGGCAATCCCATCACAAAGTCCATCGTCACATGCTCCCATTTCCACTCAGGAATCGGCAAGGGCTGCAGCAACCCTCCTGGTCT
Source organism: Zantedeschia hybrid cultivar (assembly GCA_030544215.1). NCBI lineage: Eukaryota > Viridiplantae > Streptophyta > Magnoliopsida > Alismatales > Araceae > Zantedeschia > Zantedeschia hybrid cultivar. The sequence continues at coordinate 56,339,538 of JARZZO010000012.1, forward strand.
CTGATGCTCGGCTTTAACCTGCTGGCACGTCATACATCTAGCCACATACTCAGCCACATCCCTTTTCATACCGGGCCACTAGAAGTGCTTCCTCAAACAGTGATACATCTTTGTCGTCCCGGGATGCACTGCATACCTCGAACGGTGCGCCTCATCAAGAACACATCTGTGCACGTCTTCCTCAGTCGGGACATAGAGTCTGCCTCTGACTCTGACGGTACCATCATCCCACAACTCAACCTCAGACCTCTGGAGGATCTGCGGTAACTCAGCATCTGCCCTCTGAGCCTCAATCACAGCATGGTACACGGCCGGTCTCACAGTCAGGCTGACAAGCACTGCTCTATCCTCTTCACGTGGAACCCTAAAGGAGGATTCCACCACCTGCTCGAACAATTTCCACTCCCGAATCATGAGGTATGACATGACCGTCTTCCGACTCAAAGCGTCTGCCACTACATTCGCCTTGCCCGGATGATAAGAAAGGTCAAAGTCATAATCCTTAATAAACTCCATCCACCTCCGCTGCATCAGATTCAGGTCTCTCTGAGTGAACACATATTTCAAGCTCTTGTGATCTGTAAAAACCTGAAATTTTTCTCCGTATAAGTAATGCCTCCAGATCTTCAGTGCAAACACCACAGCTGCAAGCTCCAAATCATGAGTAGGATAGTTCTCTTCATGCCTCTTCAGCTGCCGAGAAGCATAAGCAACTACCCTGCCATGCTGCATAAGGACTGCTCCCAAACCTCGACGGGACGCATCTGAGTAAACCACAAATCCACCTGACCCAGATGGATGCACCAGCACTGGGGTTGACGTGAGACGAGTTTTTAGCTCAATAAAACTCTGCTCACAATCCTCAGTCCACACAAAACGAACTCCCTTTCGAGTCAACCTCGACAAGGGGGCCGCTATCGAAGAAAATCCCTGAACAAACCGCCTGTAATATTCGGCAAGCCCCAGAAAGCTCCTGATCTCAGTCACTGAAGTCGGCCTGCTCCAGTCCATCACTGCCTCTATTTTAGCCGGATCCACTGCGATGCCTTCACCAGAAATAACGTGCCCAAGGAAGTGCACCTCGTTCAGCCAAAATTCACATTTGCTGAACTTGGCATAAAGTTGGTGCTCTCTCAGGACCTGCAACACTGCCCGAAGATGAGCAGCGTGCTCTTCCTCAGAAGAAGAATAGATCAGAATATCATCAACAAACACAACTACAAACTGGTCCAGGTAGGTCCTGAAGACTCGGTTCATCAGATCCATAAAGGCCGCCGGAGCATTGGTTAAGCTGAAGGGCATAACCAAAAACTCATAATGCCCATACCGAGTCGTGAAAGCCGTCTTACTAACATCCACATCCCTGATTCTCATCTGATAATACCCAGATCTCAGATCGATCTTGGAAAACACCCTCGCTGTCTGCAACTGATCAATCAAATCGTCGATCCTAGGAAGCGGGTACTTATTCTTTATTGTCACTTGGTTCAGCTGCCTATAATCGATGCACAATCTCAAGGAACCATCCTTCTTCCTGACAAACATAACTGGAGCACCCCACGGAGATGTACTGGGACGAATGAAACCCTTATCCAGCAACTCCTGCAATTGCGCTTTCAACTCAGCGAGTTCGGCTGGTGCCATCCGATACGGGGCCTTAGACAAGGGCGCCGTACCTGGTGCAAGCTCGATGGTAAACTCAACCTCTCGCTGAGGAGGAAGGCCAGGCAGCTCCTCAGGAAAAACATCTACGAAATCACAAACAACAGGCACCTCCCAAGGACTGGGACTAGCACGAACATCAGAAACAACAACAGAGGCAAGGAAAGCCTCACAGCCACCAGCAAGCAACCTCCGTGCCTTAAAGGCAGAAATGAGAATACCTCGAGAAGAAAGCCTAATACCTTGAAAGAAGAAGGTCGGGATGTCCGGAATAGAGAAGCGCACCCTCTTCCTGTGGCAGTCCACCTCCGCATAAAAGGGCTTCCAACCAATCCATACCCAGGATGATATCAAAATCACGGATAGCAAGTACAACCAACTGGGCAGGTAGTACATGACCCTCAATGGTCAAGGGAACATTCCTCAAACAATTATAAGATATCATGAAGTCTCCAGAAGGAACCTCAACCATCAGACCATCAGACAACTCATCAACGGGCGCAGAAAGAATATCTAGGAACTGCTCGGAAATAAAAGAATGAGAAGCACCCGAATCGATCAACACAAGCGCAGAGTTCCCAAGGACAGAGAGTGTACCTTCCACCAAGTTGGACGCGCGAGCCTCCCTCCTGGTGATAGCTAGAACTCTCCCCTGAGTCCTCGGCTTCTTCTGATCGCCATGACCCTGCCCCTGACTATGCCCCTGCGGGCACTGCCTCGCCAGGTGGCCCTGTTGGCCGCAAGTAAAACACCTCCTGGGAAGAGTGGGACACTGAGTCCCGCCATGAGCACCACCACATTGCTGACAAACTGCCGGAAGCCTCTGAGCTGGCTCCTGCTGTGCACTGGACGCTGACTGACTCTGCTGACCCTGCCTGGGCCTACTGCTGCCGCTGCTGCCACTACTGCTGCCACCACCCCTGAAGAATCTCCTGAATCGGGAGCCGAGAGAAGACGATCCCGATCCGACTGAAGGAGCCGGTGCCGTAGCCTTACCCCTGCCTCGCGCTGGCCCCTGAACAGTCTGCCCTCTCTCCCGGGCCGACTGGATCTGCTGAGCCTCTACAGCTGCTGCACGCCTAACTGCTGACGCCAAGTCTGTACAACAATGGGACGCCACGAAGTTCCTCAAACTGAGCCTAAGCCCATCCACAAACCTCTCCGTGCGACGCACCTCGTCCCCAGATATAAAAGGCACGAATCGTCCCAGCGAAACAAACTTCGCCTCGTACTCAAGTACCGTCATACTCCCCTGCGTCAGATCCATAAACTCCTTCTCCTTGGCTCGCTGGACATGTCTAGGGAAATATTGTGCATTGAACTCCTTGACAAAGGTCTCCCAAGAAATCTCCCTAAGACTCCTGTCCCCATAAGACAAACTCTTCAGTGTGGTCCACCAGTCATAGGCGCTATCCTTCAACATGAAGGTAGCCAGCGGGGTCCTCTCTACTGCTGCACAGTCCATAGTATCAAAAGTCTTCTCAATCTCTCTAAGCCAATGAATGGCCTCGTCAGGGTCGGGACGACCGGTGAAGTGAGGTGGCCTCAGCTTCAAGAACCTCTCAAGTGTAGCTGTGGTCCCTCCCCGAGCACTAGAACCCTCGCTAGGATCTCGCGTCTGATATCTAGCCATGGTGTCCATCATGGCCTCCATAAACTGCTCCACACTCGGCCTCCCTGCCTCGGACCCACTAGGGGCATCTCCCCTCTCTCGAATAACTGGCATCCTTTTCCTGGGAGCCATCTACTCGCCTACAATTACAAAATCAAAAGTTCTAATTAGAGTCCTAAAACCTATGCTACCGCCGTGCCTGTACAGGATAATGTATTTATTTGCCGAATTACAATATTTAACCTAGTTATTTATTTATTTGCCAGACTGTATGCTCTGATACCAACTGTAACGACCCGCCACCCTATAATCGGGGATCCGATTACTAAATGGGTACCGAATCATTAATTTGGAACCAAACTAGGATCTAGTAAGTCTGGGAAATAAATAATAAACTAAGCTAAACATTCACATCGCATTGAATTGAAAGTGCAGAAATTAAAATTATTACAATGCGACTCGATACCGCAAATAATTACATATTCCAACTGAAAAGAAATAATTAAACATACAGGCCAGAAATAAATAACAACTACATCGGGGCATACCCCGGAACAACAGCCGAAGACGCACAACACACGGCCACACACGCCGCTCTAAGTCTGCTGGGAGTCCTCACCTGAAAACTGCAGGGGTGAGTCTCAAGACAAGACTCAGTAGGGATCCTTCGATCCCCACTGCCCACGCACACACCCACAAGTGTAAAGTACAGCTAACAGAAAAGTAACAAGTGTAGTGGCAGGTACAATATCTAATTCTCTACGTGAGAACGCATGCAGTCGAAATATAATAAATATGTACATTCTAAACCAGCCGTTAGAAAATCCACAACTGTAGTCACGATAGAACCCGCCGGCCGTACAAACAACGGTGAGAAAAACCTCGACCCGCTGAGACCAAGGAGTAGCCCCTCGGATATCACGCTCGCTACTCCGGCCCAACTGGCTCAGGTGACTACCCCTTCCTTCAGCATGAGTGACTCTCCGAATGTACCACTCCGACACCGGTACTAGCTGACCCCGGGGTTCACCAGGTGACCCTCTCTCACTAGGCGTCACCCCGCCCACGCCCCCACCGGCGCTGTGCTCACGCCCCCACCAGCACAGGGTGATAAAGTGCTACAATGTCACTCCAGGTCCACAGTAATTGAAAACCCAACACAGTGCGATCCGGTCACGTGAAAAGCCCGCGATCGCATAACACATAGAACCATCCGATCATGAGAAATCCATCTCTATCGGGTGCACTAAAACATGTGCTAACCAACTATCTAGCATTATGAACACGTTTTACTGGCATGAATTAGTGAGATTCTGTCTTGAATCGCGTCGACCAAGGTCGACGCCATTCAAGCTCCAAGTACAGGTTCACATAAATCAGTTTTCAGAATCTGGCCTTAAAAGGCGTCGACACCAGTGGTCGCCTTTTAAAAGGCGTCGACATCCCCATACGCCATTCAACGCAGAAACCCGGAATTCCAAGGCCTTTACTTAGGGGATTTTCTGCCTTAAAAGGCGTCGTGGGTGCATGACGCCATTCAAAAATGCGTCGTTCACCCATGACGTCTTTTAAGCTCGGAATCCCCGACCTGGCAGACTTTCTGTCAGGCGATTCCTATCTAAAAGGCGTCGTGATGGCCCGACGCCCTTCAAAAAGGCGTCGTCCATGCACGACGTCTTTCAACCCCAGGAACCAGAATCGCCCTAAGCCCGAGGGCTCCCTTTCCAACCCCAAACAAACCCAAAAACGAAGGGAAAAAGAGAAGCAATATCATCCATAGGCAATACATTCGTGGAAAACCCCCTTGTCATCAAATGAACTCCTAAACATGCTCATTCTAACCCCCAAATCAAAGATCTACCACATGCATAAACGAGGAAAAACATGATTTTAGGCACCATGCTATGGGGAACGTCACCCTACCGGACACTCGAACTCCTCCAAGCTTCAAGCCGTCCACCCGTCTCGCCCCACGCCGCCGCCGGTACCGCCGTGGTCGTCCTTGCTCCACCGTGACGTCGGCCGCCGTCCGGAGAGTAGAACGCCGCAGTGGAAATGGAGGTGGTAGTGGTAGGAACCAGGTAGAGGATGGAGTGGAGGGAGAGGCGAAATGGTGTGAGGAAAAGAGGGAGGAGGAGGGGTCGCCGCCGGTCGCCGGGGGAGAAGGAGAGAAGGAGAGTAGGAGAAAATGAGGGAAAGAAGGAGGGCTCGCGGGGTTAACCAGAAACTGGCTAAAACGCGTCGACATGTACGGACGCCTATCAGGTGACGTGACGGCCGCTCTGATAAGATTCTGAAACGCGTCGTCCTACACAGACGCCATTCAGACAACTTGTCAGGGCCGTACTCTGACACACCCAGAGTCGCAGTCTAAAAGGCGTCGTCCCACGCGGATGCCGTTCAGACGACATGACAGGGCCGTACTCACGCGGCCCAAGGCCAGCCCACGTGGCACCCACGTGGCAGAACCTGAAACGCGTCTGCCATGGTGGACGCCGTTTAAAACGCGTCTCGAGGTCCTGACGCGATTCGACACAGAACCTCCGCCCCCCCCACTAGGGCCAGAACTACAGGGTCCGACCCGAAATCCGGATCCGAAAGTCTCGATCCTTACACCATCAATATGATTAATAGAACTTAATTCGGTGGTGGCAGATACTATGTGTTTACCCGAGGTTTGCCATTAACTGATGAGAGAACTGTTGATCATGGCATTAGATGCCTTTGGATAAGAGTAGAGGAACGATATAGTTATCCACGTGTTTACCCGAGAACTATATTTCTACTTTACTCTGTCACGTATTGATGGTAAAGCTTAGACTGGGGATAATGGTCTACTGTGTTTACCCGGGAGCATTAAACTTGGGAGCCGAAATATGATCGGATATTGCAAGGAGTTGCAATTATCATGAGATGATTGCTCTGAGATAGCGGTATGATACTACGTGTTTACCCAAGGTCATACTGTGATGCTTGGAGATTCTGATCCCCTCTAGGAGACAGTCGGCGTCTCCCACTCTGTATATCTGAAGGTTATACAGTCTGTCGAAAATTAGTGGGAGTAAAACTAGATAATAAAAGACCATATCTTGTTTTAGTTAATCTGAATATCTGCTAATTATCAATTGATTATCTCATGTAGGCGAGAATGTCGCACCATAACCAGTTGCGAGGCATACTAGATGCCAACCGTTTGACAGGCACCAATTACTCAGACTAGCTCAGAAACTTGAAGATACTCCTCAGGTCTGAGCAGATTGCCTATGTCTTGGATAATGAACCTCCTGCTGAACCAGCATTTGATGCTCCAGAGGAGGAAATGATAGCGTATGAAAAATAGAAGGAAGATTCCACCATGGCCCAATGCTACATGTTAGCCTCTATGAGCAATGAGTTGCAGAGGCAACATGAAGAGATGGATGCTAGATCCATCATGTTCCATTTGAAGGAGCTATTTGGTGAGTAGAGCAGAATCGAACGATATGAGATATCGAAGAATCTGTTCAAGGCTCAGATGGCAGAGGGAAGTTCAGTATAGAATCACGTGCTGAAGATGATTAAGTGGGTGGAGAGGCTGGATGCTCTTCGGATTACACTTCCCAAGGAGATGCACACAGACCTCGTGTTGTCTTCACTTCCACCGTCATATGCTCAGTTCATCGTTAATTTTAACATGAACAAGATCCAGGCAACCTTAGCTGAACTGCTGAACATCTTAAAAACTACTGAGGGAAACCTTGTGAAGGATAAACCCCAAGTCCTAATGGTTGGTAAGACCAACAGAAAAAAACTTGCAGTCCAAGCTTTTCGAAAGAATAAGAACAAGGTTAAGAGAAAGGCAAAGGTTGTCAAGAAAGACAAAGGTAAAAGTGCTGAGAAAGGTGATTGCTTCTACTGTCACTAGAAAGGGCGTTGGAAGAGGAATTGCAAAGAATACCTTAAGGACAAGGCAACCTGTGAGTCATGTTTAATGGGTAAAATGGCTAAGTATCCAATTAGTGGAACTGGAGAACGAGGCAAAGACATACTAGAACTCATACATTCAGATGTATGTGGTCCTATATCAACCCAAGCCATTGGTGGTTTCTCATACTTCATTACATTCACTGATGATTACTCAAGGTTTGGATATGTATACTTATTGAAGTATAAATCTGAAGCCTTTGAGAAATTCAGAGAATTTAAAAATGAAGTAGAAAAACAAACAGGAAAAAGTATAAAAACCATCCGATCTGATCGGGGTGGTGAATACTTGAGTACTGAGTTCATTAAATACTTAAAGGATAATGATATCCTTTCTCAGCTTACACCTCCTTATACACCTCAGATGAATGGTGTATCAGAAAGAAGAAATCGCACATTAATGGAAATAGTGCGATCCATGATGAGCATGTCCAAATTACTAGTGTCCTTATGGGGATATGCATTTAGCTCGGCTATGTATATCCTGAACAAGGTACCCAGCAAATCTGTTGAGACCACTCCATATGAGATATGAAATGGAAGGAAACCAGACCTTAAACATATTAAAGTCTGGAGATGTCCTGCTCATGTTAAAAGACATGACGCAGATAAGCTGGAATCCAGAACTAACAAATACATATTTGTGGGATATCCAAAGGAAACTTATGGATATTACTTTTATCATCCTGGCGAACAAAAGGTGTTTGTGGCCAGGAGAGCTGTCTTTCTGGAAGAAGATTATATTCTCCAGAGGGACAGTGGTGTAGACACGCTAATTTTGACGTCATTTTGAGTAAATTTCATATCATATAATAATGCCTCAGAATGGTCTAATATTTAATCATTGATTAATTTTTATTGATCTTTTTGAGTGTCAGGTTTAACAGAAATGTTTAAGTTAATCAATTGAATTGATTTTAGCTCAAATTATAGTTAAAATATGAAGAAGTCTAAAAGACGTCAACCTGTGTGGACGCGATTTAGAGTTTATTTCTGTTTTAACGTTTAAATTTGAATTTTAATCAGTTGATTAATTAACTAAAAGGCGTCTGTGAGTTCTGACGCGTTTTAGGTTTCCTAAGCTATTTTAACTTCTTTTCCGGATGTTTATCCTTATCTTAATTAGTGTAAAAGACGTCTACATGTGTGGACGCGTTTTACCTGATAAAGATAAATATAAGTTTTCCCGGATGTTTATCCTTATCTTAATTAATCTGAAAGGCGTCAGCCATACTTGACGCGTTTTAGATAATTACAGATAAAGATGAATTAATCAGTATTTATCTGTCGGTTAAGATGGATAAATCTTAGAGTTTTTCTATGTTAGTCACGAACGCAGAAGAAGTCTATAAATACCTTGCATATTCAATAGGTTAAAAGAAGCGTAATCTTGAGTTGAGAATTACTGGAGCGATAGCGAGTTGAAGATCGAAGCAACAACGTCGGAACGCTGAAGCGCTGCTGTTTCCAGAAGTCGGCGTCTTTTCAAGATTCTTCATCCAATTTAAGGATTCAACCATTGGGCATAAGTTTTTTATTTCTGCATCTGCAATTTCATTTAATCCTACATTCAATCATCATTATCACTTCATGCAAACACACACAACACTAGCATTCTTTCAAAACCTACTTGATTAAGGGGTTTTAAAAGCCATTAAAACAAGTAAGTTTGCTGTTTAAATTGCATGCTTAACATCATGATTAGAATAGATATTACTTTTGCTTAAAGTTCTCATCATTGTTCCTTCATTTCTTTTCTTTCTATTTCTGCTGCACTTAACAAAAGGAGCAAATCAAGCACAAGTCAAAAGGATTTCTAGACGATCCTCAACCTCAAATTCAACAGCAAGAACAAAAAGCAAAGAAGGGCTCTCTTTCTTCAGCCGGCTGAGGAAGGGGAACTAAGAGCTCAAAGTCTTCCGCATTCAAACATGTAGGCGATCAAAACCCTCTTTTGGAACTTTTTAGTTAAAAGTTTCTGGTGGTCACAACACTTAGTTTTTTCTGTTTTTAATAGGTTTCTTTTACACTAAATAACATAGATTTTCCATGATAATCACACGTACATTCTAAGCACTCACAGCTTTTTGGCGATCACGATGGGACCCCTATTATCAGCAGCAGTATCAGCCGCGCGCACCGCCGGCATACCATAATGTCCCTCCTCCTGGTGATTATAACCAGCCAAGAAGACCTCCAGGCCCGAAGAGGGCAGAATACCCAGCCCTCCCAGAATCCTTGGCCGATATCTTCAGTGCTCTAATGGCAGCTAATGCCTTAGTCTTGCCGAGGGAAAAGGCCGTCTGGCCTCAAAATGCCGACACGTCCAGATATTGCTATTTCCATAGGCAGCCTGGGCATACCATTGACACCTGCTTTCAGTTTAGAGATTATATTCATGATCTCAACGAGCAGGGCGGCATAGACTGGGAGGAGATGAAAAAGTATATATCAGCCCTGAAGGCGAGAAGACCGCAACAGCAGCAGCAGCAGCAGCAAGTAAGACCACCAGCACAGGCAGCACCGCCACCAAATATGGGCATAGTGCAGAACCCGCTCCCCGAGCACTAGAACCAGAACCAAGTTGCCCTTATTCTGACGAACAGCCAGTCTGAGGCTAGTCGTGGGCAACAATGGAGGATAGAGGACTCTTCCTCTCTTTATTCAACGGGTCACGTTCAGAATACCGCAGAACAACCACCACGCCGCGTCATCCGCATACCCAGACCACAACCCATTACCATCACCCCTCTACCGACACCCACATATCACTCGCCCGCATCCAATAACCCATTACCATTACCCGCTTTCCTTAAGCCCATGACGCCCCACACCACTACGCCTCCACCATATAACCCCCCACAAACCAACTACGCACCCCTCCTACCATCTAGGCCATTACTCCGCGTACCATTCCCTACTTCGCCCGCTACCACCACCACCTACCAAGATACCATCCTACCATCCAGACCACTATTACGCGCGCCATTCCCCACTTCACCAACCACTTACCCATCCACCATCCAACCATCTAGGCCTTTAATCCACACCATGCCACCACCACCTAACCCAACGCCATCACCTACATACCAACCCTCCCCACCACTTACGCTACCTAACTCTGCGGTACTTAAGGTGTCACCCGGATCCTCCACAGTTGAGGAACATGCGCTCCGGAGTGGAAGGATTTTCAACAAAGTCTTTCCTCAGTCCACAGTTAGAGACGGTCCATCGCAGTCGACTGAGGAAGCCCATAATGAAGAGAGTGCACCAGGCACTCAATATGATTTGTTGAAACATTTGGACAGAACGCCGGCACGGATCACTGTACTTGAGTTGATCAAAAGGTAGAAGAGTCACCAAGAAGCTTTAATGGAATATCTACAGAAGGTGATGGTCAATGAAGATGTGCCGGTAGAAAAAATTGCAGCATTACTAGTTCCTCAGGGGGATCAGCCCTCTATTACATTCCACACATCGGAACTAGCACCGCCAGCAGCCAGAAGCATGGCTCTGAGCATCACGGTCAATATATGCAAGAAAGCCGTGGATGCATGCCTGGTTGATACAAGGGCTTCAATCAATGTTCTACCCCCGAAGACCCTAGAGCTATGCGGTGTGCCCAAGGAAAAATGGCTGCCTAGCCCCATCTCTGTTACAGCATATGACAACTCTACCCGTTCCCCTCTAGGAATGGTTTATTTAAAAGTGGAGCTAGGTCCTGTAAGTCATGCAGAGGTCGAATTTCACATTCTGGAAATTGACCCTTCTATAAATGCCATTTTGGGACGTCCTTACATTAAAACTCTTGAGGCGATTCCTTCTACGAATCACCAATGCCTCAAATTCCCTTTCAAAAGACGAATTATTAAGGTGACGAGCATGCCGATCCTTGCTGCTGCTCATACATTGAATATTAAATCTGCTGCTTTACCTGGCCGACAACCTTTTCTGTCGGTATTACAGCTCTACCATCCAGTGGCTGATCCTTTGAAAGCCGCCACCATTTCTCCTTACCCTTTAAATGCTATCAAAAGGGGGAAGTGGATGAGTACCCCAGGATGGAGAATTATGATAAAGAACGGCTATCAGTCTGGAAGAGGTCTGGACACACAGTTGCAGGGCAGGACCATTCCTGTTAAAGATCATCGAGCAGCACCTGGAAGCGGTCTAGGCTACAGGCCGAGGAAACTGAAGTAAGACAGGGTTCAGCAAGAAGATGGTCAGGAAATCTTGAAGACAATGTCTACACCACCCAAAGAAGGCCGAGATCCCTTAACATGGACCCTATATACACATTTTGTAAAAGGGCCCATACTTAGTCACGACAACACGGTGCTCATTACTTCATGTTTTGACCTCCATGACATATATGGGAGAGACTTGGCCAGACATTGTTCCGAACTACTTACGTACCAATCCTTGGAGGCTCTGCGGCCTATGAAAAGGAGGAAATTCCATGACCCCGAATGTGAATGGTACAGATGGTTCGATCTGAGGGACCTCTACATAGCACTGAACAGATTATTCCTGGATCCTTTAGAACCCAAGTGGCCGCCGCAGATCGACGAGCTGATTGAAGGTCCTGGTGCCATCTTTGATAAGCAGATACTGCTGTCAGAAGAAACCGATGAAGGGGAGCCAGATGACCCCTATGAAGCTGGTTATACAACAGATCTGCTCTGGAGGGGGACATATCCTTCCCATATCTTTATGCTCCATACTCTATTCCGCACACTGCTCTTGACCCCGACTTGGTTGCGGGTCATTACTAAAGATATTCCACGGGCTCCGCCCATTATGATCACTCTGTCCCCTTGGGACCTCATTCTATCACCTCCCCTCGACCTAGAGAGGATGTATGATCTGATCTGGGACATATTGCTATATGATCTCCCTAATCCTCTGGCCTTGGTGCCGCTTCCTCCGTCTGATTCTCCTTCCATTTGTATCTATTCTTACTTTATGTTTAACTCCTCGATGGTAAAAAAAAAAACGCCAATTTGGCAACAAATTCTTCCCAAATCCTCATCGAGGAAACATCTTACTTGTCCGATTACCCCACATCGCGAGGGTCCTTCGGTCAAGATTCTCTCTTAGATCTACTCTGTCCCTCCCCACGGGAGGATTCCCCTGTATTCCCACTTGTATCCCAGGATTTTCATCCTGCTTCATCTTCATTAGGTTATGATAGGCAGTTTAGTGAAGTTAGGCAGTCTAGTTTTAGGCAGGTTAGTCAGGTTAGGAAGTCTAGGAAGCCTAAGGGTAGGCGAATTCCAGATAGATACCTCTAGGACTTAGCTGATAAATGTTCTTCTTACTCTTTAATCCCTCAGTTTTTAGAAGATCCAATTCAGATGCCAGAAGATTGTACAGACGATGAGTCAGTTAATGATGGGTATAGGGTATATGAGTTAATACATGAAAAAGACCCCATTATTGAAGATGAGGAAGATGACGAGGACGCGGCTGAGGCGTATGCCAGTGGAGTGAAGAGATTTGATGAACCCTCAGCTGCCGTAGAAGAGCCCACCAAAGAAATAAACTTAGGGACTGAAGACGAACCTAAGGTTGTCCTCGTCAGCAAAAATCTTTCTACAGAGGATGAGAAGGCAATGGTACAAGTACTTAAAGACTATAAGGACACTTTCGCCTGGAGTTATGAAGATATGCCGGGGTTAGACTCATCTTTAGTTGAATACAGATTGACATTAAAAGATGGAGCTAGTCCGGTCAAGCAGAAATTAAGGCGATTCCACCCACAAATGGCTCTAAAGATGAAAGAAGAGGTCGACAAATTGCATAAAGCCAAATTCATTAGAGTTGTCCTTTATCCCCAATGGGTGGCCAATATAGTCCCGGTTATGAAGAAGGACGGAAAGGTCAGAATTTGTATTGACTTCCGCGATTTGAACCGGGCGTGTCCTAAAGATGATTTTCCATTGCCTCATATTGATGTACTCATTGATAATACCGCTGGCTATGAAGCGTTATCATTCATGGACGGATTTTCAGGATATAATCAGATTAAGTTGGCAGAAGAAGACCAAGAGAAGACGTCATTCACTACACCTTGGGGAACATACTGCTATGTCGTCATGCCATTTGGACTGAAGAATGCTGGAGCCACTTATCAGAGGGCTATGATGGCAATATTTCATGACATGATGCACATAGATCTGGAAGTGTATGTGGATGACTTATTGGTTAAATCTAAGACAAAGGCTGAGCACGCCAAAGTTTTGGCAAAAGTATTAGAAAGATCGAGAGAGTATCAGTTAAAGATGAACCCCAAGAAATGTGTATTCGGGGTATCTTCAGGAAAGTTGCTTGGATTTATCGTCAGCAAACGGGGAATTGAGATCGATCCTAATAAGGCGAAAGCCATCAGAGAAATGCCACCTCCCAAAAACTTGAAAGAATTGAGAGGATTAATTGGGAGGTTGCAATTTATTCGTCGTTTTGTCTCCCAGCACTCACAAAGGTGTAAGCCGTTTTACGAGCTTACTAAGCCAGGAGTCAAATTCGATTGGGACGATAAGTGTCAGGAGGCATTTGATGGATTAAAGGACTATTTGGCAAGTCCTCCTGTTTTGAGACCACCATCTCCAGGCAAACTATTGATACTTTACATTTCTGTCCTGGATGATGCAGTGGGGGCTGTCCTAGCACAAGAAGATGAAGAAGGAAAGGAGAGGGCAGCCTACTATCTCTCTAAACTTCTCAACCCCGCTGAACAGAGATACACGGCGATGGAGAAAACATGTGCAGCATTGGTTTGGGTAGTTCAGAAATTGAAGCATTATTTTCTGGTCCATAAAGTCCACCTCATCGCTAGGATGAATCCGATCAAATTCCTTCTGGAGAAATCTGTTCTTACTGATAGGTTAGCGCGATGGCAAAGCTTTCTATCTCAATTCGATATCATTTACATTCAACAGAACGCAATCAAGGGCTATGCCATAGCAGAACATCTCGCTCATCATCCCCTTCCTCGTTTTGATCCAGTACGATCAGAGTTTCCAGATGAGGAACTTATGTCTGTAAATCAAATCAGAGATGATATGTGGACTCTGCATTTTGACGGAGCTCTGAATTCTCATGGAAAGGGTATTGGTATCGTTCTGCTATCACCTGAAGGTGTCACCATTCCACAAGCCTTTCAGCTTGACTTTCCAGTCACCAACAACATAGTTGAATACGAGGCACTCCTTGCTGGCCTCGAGACTGCTCATTTCCATGGTGCCACCAAACTCAGGATTGTAGGTGATAGCCAACTAATTTTTCGCCAAGTGTTGACCAAGTATCGAACTCTTGATCCCAAGCTCAAGCCTTATCAAGAACTTACTTCTGCATACTCAAAGCTTTTCACAAAATTGATCTTTATCCATGTCCCTAGGAATCAAAACATCTTAGCTGACGCTCTAGCTTCACTTGCGTCTTCCCTTGATTTTTCGATCAGCAAGTAATCTGAATCAATCATAGTTCATAGGCGTCTTTCACCGGCCGTGAAAGACCCTTCATTTCTTAGAACTAAGGAGAAATTGCTGAAGAAATTCAGAGATGGAAGTATTGTGAAAAAAAGAGAAATCATGTTGATGGAGCTGTTAGAAGAGATGGATGATGAACAGAAGCCATGGTATTATGAAATTGCAAAATATTATAAAGATCAATCATATCCTGAAGAAGCTACAACTGAGGAGAAAAGAGCTATCAGGAGAGTTGCTCAACGATACATCTTAGTTGGAGGAGCATTGTACAAGAGAGGTTTTGATGGAGTTCCTCTGAGATGTCTAGACGAAGATGAGCTTTGGAAGGTTATGGAAGGAGCTCATAGTGGAGTTTGTGGTGGCCATGTCAATGGACAGATGCTAGCAAAGAAAATCCTTAGACAAGGATTTTATTGGCCAACCATGGAAGAAAATTGTGTAGGATATGTCCGTAGGTGTGCTAGGATATGTCCGTGGAGTTTGTGGTGGCCATGTCAATGGACAGATGCTAGCAAAGAAAATCCTTAGACAAGGATTTTATTGGCCAACCATGGAAGAAAATTGTGTAGGATATGTCCGTAGGTGTGCTAAGTGTCAACTTCACGCCGACAAAATTCATTCTCCTGCATCTTCACTCCATCCTGTTTCCTCCCCATGGCCTTTCTCCATGTAGGCTTTCGACATTATTGGACATCTTGGTAACCCAGATTCCGGCATCAGGTAAAAATCTTTCATTCTCACGGCAACGGAATACTTCACTAAGTGGGCAGAAGCTGAAGCATACACGGAAGTCAAAACATCAACCGTCTGCAAGTTCATCATGAAGAACATCATCACTTGATTTAGAATTCCAAGCACCATCGTCACCGACAACGGACCGCAGTTCGTGTCACAGGAATTGAAGGACCTCTGCAACAGGTATAGAGTTGCATTGCATCATTCATCTCCTTATTATCCGCAAGGTAATGGCCAAGCAGAGGCAACTAATAAGACTTTGATAAAAATCATCAAAAAGACGTGCAAATCTAACAAATTTGTAGACTGGCCAGAAAAATTAATTGAGGCTCTATGGGCCTACCGAACTTCAATCCGCACGCCTACTGGGCAAACTCCTTATTCCTTAACATTTGGAATGGAGGCGGTAGTTCCATACGAGATCCTTATACCGTCATTAAGAGTACAATTGAACAAGGAATTCTCCATTGACGAACATCGTTCAGCACTCCTTGCTCAATTGGAACTTCTAGACGAGAAAAGGTGGTCAGCCGCTAATCATGCAAAAGCTTATCAAAATAGATTAGCACGTTTTTATCAAAAGAAAGTCATTGAACGAAAGTTCAAAGTCGGTGAAATGGTCGTTAAAAGAATTTTTGTAAAACCTGGTGGTCTGCGTTCTAAGCTCCAACCCAACTGGGAAGGACCTTATGTTGTATCTCACGCTTTTCCTGGTAATGCTTATCGTCTGGTTAATGCAGAAGGAGAAGAGCTAACTCATCCCTGGAATGATTTACATCTTAAGAAATACTACCCTTAGGTTTAAGAGTCGATCAGCATGGCACAAAGACCAGTGGAATCAGAAAATTTATAAACTCAAATTTTCTGTTAGTCTGAATATTTTAATTTCAAACCCATTACTACACACACTGACATGTTTGATTCGTGAGTAACAAGAGATGCCAAGTCCTGAGGAATATCAAAAGCTTGACTAAAAGTGTAAAGTACAAATCATTCGTTTTAAAAGCAAAATTCTGTTTTAAACTCGGCCCATGATGTCGGAACGAGGCTTAGAATAGACTAGCAAGAATACCCGCCATCTTAGTAGGAGGCCGTCATAAAAAAAATGGGGGAGATCCGTCCCAAAGAAGAAGAATAGAAAAAGCAAAAGCAAGGCAAAATCAAAAGGCCAATACAAACGTTATATCAAGGCCATGAAATGAAACAAAAGGGAACGCAAGGTCGATAAATACCCCGGAAAGAAAATGACCGAACCCCAACGGATATTAGGGTAAGAAAGGAACATCTTTTTAGGTCTCCGGAACCTTCTCATGGGCTTTCTAAATTTATTCTTCTTTTTCTTCTAAAGAGGCGTACTCCAAACTTAAAGAATGGCTTAGATTGACTAAGGGACAAATTATCAAATGGGATCACGAATGGAAACACAAGTTCAAACACGATGGGTTTAAGTTAAATTGTTAGTGAACAATTTGGAAATTAAGTTAATAAATGAATATGATCTTTTGATCTGAGTACCATGCTGATCTTTTAAAATTACATAAAACAAAAAAAAAAATTACATATGTCAAAAATTCAAAAAAATACATATGCAAAAATCCAAAAAAAATCCATATGTCACAAAAATCCAAAAAAAATACATATGCCAAAAATTCAAAAAAAAATATACATATTTCAAAACCAAACAAAAATAAATATTTCAAAAGATAAAAAATATTTCAATTAGCATTTGCTTGTTGCACTTAGTATGTTTCATTCCTTTTATTTTCAATGAGCATCTGTCTACTTGCATATTGCATTTTGCTTAAGTTTGTTTATAGTTCAATTACCTTTGTTAATAAAGGCCATGCCCCTTGACCATTTGTTCAAGGAAAAGATCGATTGACCATTTATTTGGTCAGGCAAGGGGCTAAGCCTAAATAGATATTTAACCTGTTTGTTAAGTATGTACAGGATACAGGACAAACACAGGAACACAAGGTTGGAGCCCAAAAGTTTCATCTATATCTTCAAAAGATTTTTTTGTACATGATACATGAAAAAAAGAGAAAAGATACATAAGCCCTCAAGGCTGGCTCTCCCCTCCGCCCTCATCGAGCTGGCTCTGGGCCTCGTCAAGTGCATCCGGTGTTGGTCCTCGGCTGGGAGGTGGAGGTGGTCCCATCGCGCTCGGCCCTGCCTGGCCAGAAGACATGGCGACACTGGCCGTGAAAGCACTGGTCAAACCACGCTCATGGGCACGCTGTCGAGCTCGCTGATACCTCTCCTCTACCATCTTGCGCTCATGCTCTGCAACTGATAGCCGACTCTGGAGACTCTCCAGTCGAAGGCGGTCGCGATCTCTCTCCTCGGTTACGACCTCCAGGCGAATCTGGAGGCGCGCAAGATCTCCAGTGGAGAGACGCGCCACCTGCTCCTCTAGAGCCCGGATCCGCGTAGCATCGGCCTCGGCGCGAGCCGCTGCAGCACGGGCATGCTCCAGCTCTGCTTCAGCCCTCTGAAGGGCTTCCGGAAGCTCAACAACCTGAGAAGAAGTCATCGTTAGTTCAAGGCAATCAAGTAATCAAAATCAAATTCAGAAGTTAAAAGTTGAAGAACTTACCCGAGCAGCACGGTCCTCCTCTGCGAGAGAAGCCCGGTGGATGGCGGAGGCGAGCTGGCTCTGAAGGTCAGCCAGAGCAGCGTTGTAGGCGGATGAGGAAGATGACGAAGCTCCGTGAGAAGGGGGAGCCGCCTGGGTGTAGACGGCTCGCTGCACCAAAAGACAATTGTCAGTGTCAATCGCCAAAATAATTAATTAAAATATGCATTCATAAGCATTCATACATACTAGATCGAACAATTCCTTCTGGACTTGTTCTAACTGGGCCTCTGCATCATGTAGGCGGGCCCGGAGGTCTATGATGACCGCGTCGCGTGCATCCTGCAAGTCACACATACATACATTCATTCACCAAACATAAATCAAGATAATAATAAAATGAAAGACGCATAAATGCATACTTACATCGAGTGGCCGAAGGAGCCGAAGTTGATCGGCGTAGTGGGCCCGGTACTGCTGGAGGTAGGCCTCGCTACTCTCCGCCCGTGACTCCACTCTGACACCCCGGCGATGCCAGTCTTCATATTGCTCTGGGAATTTCGCTCGCCAATTAGTGAGGGCTTGCTTGCCCCTCATTCTCCTTCCGACACCCTCCGGGACCTCTTCGTCGATCCACTCCTGGTGGAGGCCCAGGGTCCTCATCACGAGCCGGAGGCGGAGGGGTTCGATTTCGTTGAGGCAATGCACCCACATTTGCCTCCCGAACCTCCTCCTGCCAGCCGTCACCCACGGCTGACCCTCCTCGCCCATACCAAGGTACGGGCGCTAGATCACCTGCATATAGATTAGATGCATTCATATAAATAATTTGCATTTAAACAATAAAAGATTGCATTTAATAAAATTGAATAAATTAAGAACTCACCAGAAGCTCTAGATAGTCGAGAAACTGACGGCGGAGGGCCGTCAGCTGGTGGTGCTGGGGGGCGGTGTCCACAATTGGCTGCCAACGGCAGGGCAATGGAACAGCGCTGGGCCTCGTGATCTGCGCTCTGTCGAGCGGGAAGTAATGGTAACTCCAAACCTGCATTCATAAACATATAAGTTAGGAAAAAGCATCATATCATATTACATTGCATATCATAAACAAATAATAAATAACTTAATACCTGAAGGAACGGCGAGAAGCCGCTGACAGTGGTCTCATGGTCCGGCGTGACCGCAGACAGATCGGCAAAGAGATGGGCCAGAAGGGCCGCACCCCAGGCGTACTCCCCTAGACTCTCTAAATCATCTAACAGGTATAGGAATCTACAGTGGATATGGTCGCCCTTCGTACCGAAGAGCAACCGACCAAAAAAGAAGACAAGGAAAACCCTAAGCTGCCTATCTACCTCCTCCCCCTGACTAGGGTCGCTACAGTAGACGGCAGAGGATGACTCGGCTAGCCTATCCCTAAACTCCTCCTGGGTCTCGTCAGAACGACGCCGGGGCTCATCTAGACCTAAGGCGGCCTCTACCTCTACCCGGGGAACCATCCTAGACTCCCTACCTAGGCTAGACACCTCTATGCCTAGTAGGGCTTCTGCCAATCCTTGATAGTTGGGGTAAGTCACCCCACTCACAGGTCGGCCCTCTACCCTGAGGCCAGTAATCCTGGCCACATCCTCTAGGGTGGGGACCATATGCCCCCACGGCATTAGGAAAGCACAGCTTTCCGCATGCCACCTCTCCCGCAGCGCCTGCAGGAGGACCAGATCGAGCCAAAATGGCTCGATATCTAATACATCGCCGAATCCCATCCGGCGCAGGCGCGCCTTCTGGAAATCCGGGAGACCCCTATATGCTCCTATGACTAGGTCCCAACTGATCCTGGACCTCATCACTCCCTGCAAATAAAAAAAAAATAGGGTCAGTAATGAATAAAAACAGGAAAAAACAGTTCTGTTTTGAAAGGCGTCAGCACACATAGACGTTTTTCAAAACACGTCCACATGCACTGACGCAATTCAGATTCATTTTCTGTCTAATTAAAAATTCGGAATTTGATATTGAAAGGCGTCGGCCCAGTGCGACGCCTTTTGAATGGTGTCACCTGGTCTGGACGCCTTTCAAGATCCGATTCCGGGTTCTTGAGAGAACCCCTTTCTCCCCTCTTGTTCTCGCCCCATTCATTCCATAGAACACTCACCGTGTGGAGGTCGCCCTCCTCTTCTTCTTCCATAGCCACGGGCGCCGGTGGAGGGATTTCTTCCTCCAAGAACGCCGCCGCCTCGGCGAGAGCGGCCGGTACTTCTTCCGGGGCTTCTTCCTCGCGAGCCGCCGTCCGTCGCCGCTTCACCACCGCCTTAGCTTTGCGGGATCCCTCATCGCGTTCCATTGAGCTTAGTAGATGGAGTTTTGAGAGAGAGGAAGACGAGATCGCCAGAGCTCGGTGAGGAGAGAGAAAAGTTTTGGAAAAGTGAGGAAGAAAGGGGGCCTTCGTGGGTCTGTAAACGAAAGGTTGAAAGACGTCGACTCAAACAGACGCGTTTTATGGCGCATAAGTTGAGGCAGCAAGGACAGCTGTTTGAAATTGAGTGAAACACGTCCACACAGGCCGACGCGTTTCAAATTACCGCCAATTCTAGTCAGAGCCGTACAGAGGAAGATCATGAAAGGCGTCTTACCATAAAGACGCGTTTTAAGGGAATTAATCATGGAATTAATGGCAGAATCCTGAAAAAGTAGGAGAGAGAAATTTAAAGGCGTCAAGGTTTGCAGCCGCAATTTATGCTTTAAATCAGGTTTTTTAGGAATAAATTGAATTTTTGAAAATGAATTATAATGGAAAGGCGTCTTGTCTAGTAGACGCAATTTATGCTTTAAATCAGGTTTTTGAGGATTAAATTGAATTTCTGGAAAAGAATTATGATTGAAAGACGTCTTTCTGAGTGGACGCGTTTTGCATTTTACAGAACCCGAACTGTCAAATTTTCAGGAAAAATCAAGTTTTTGCTAAAGGAAAAATCATGCGCACATCGCAGAAAGTTAAAGGAAGATCTCAAGGCATGAAAAATCAATCTTTATTCAATGAAATCCTTTATTACATCAAAAGAAAATCAAAAAGAGAAAGAGGACATTTAAGGGAGAATATCATGAAGACCTTTAAGGTAAGGAAATTTCAATCCTCTATCTCTATCTTTAGAGGATCTTACACGATAGCTAAAGCCAAGGTTCCACAGAGTAGTAATGATTTGTATGGCTTCATAATCTTCATCGGATTCCAAGTCGTGCTTCTTGATTAAGGGTGTGTGTAACGACCCGCCATCCTATGACCGGAGACCCGGTCACTAAATGGATGTCGGCCCATTATCTGTAGGTTCATACCAGGATCTTATTCGCACATCTGGAGGAGTAAGCGTTAAACAAGATTAAATATAACATTCATACGGACTACAAGGGGTACAGTGCGCAGGAAGTAAAGTAACAATGTCCGTACACAGTCCAACAATAATTACATGTCCAACAATTTAATTAAGTACAGGCAGAAATAAAGTACAACAACATCGGGGCATACCCCGGGAACTGAGATAGCTGCTGGTCCGCACACCAAGGAGAACGCCACGCGCCGCCACACGCCACAAGGTCTACACCTGAAAACGCAGGGAGTGAGCCACACCAAAATTGGGCTCAGTAGGGATCATCCGATCCCCTGCCTCCCACACACACACCCACAAGTGCAGTAACAAAGATACAGGTAATAGGGCAAGTAAAGCTGTCACACACTACTTCTAAAATCTCGATATGAACCAAGTGCCTTCGGAATGTAACATGCATAATTCTAAAGTCATACTATCAGGGAGCCTACAACTCCCGTCTCGGCAAAACACGTCAACCACTCCTCCACAAGTGGGAAACACCAACCACACAGCCGTAAGTGGGAAAACACCGTCCACACAAGCACAAGTAGGAAACACCGACCCGCTGAGACCAAACAGTAACCCCTCGGATAGCACGCTAGCTACTCCGGCCAAACAGGCTCAGGTGGTTACTCCTTCCCTCAGCACGAGTGACTCTCCGAATGTACCACTCCGACACCGGTACTAGCTGACCCCGGGGTTCACCAGGTGACCCTCTCTCACTAGGCGTCACCCCGCCCACGCCCCCACCGGCGCTGTGCTCACGCCCCCACCAGCACAGGGTGATAAAGTGCTACAATGTCACTCCAGGTCCACAGTAACTCAAAACACCAAAACCCAGCACGGTACGATCCGGTCACGTGAAAAGCCCGCGATCGCACTACACACAATGCAGTGCCATCTGGTCACGAAGAATCCATGTATACTAAAGCATGCACTAACCAACTATCTAGCAGTATGAATACATTTTACTGGCATGAATTAGTGTTGTTCTGTCTTGAATCACGTCGCCCAAGGCCGACGCCATTCAAGCTCCCTAAACTGGTTCATAAAACAGAGGCCACGGAAATCTGGCCTAAAAGGCGTCGACACCAGCGGTCGCCTTTTTAAAACGCGTCGACATCCTTCGACGCCATTCAACAGATAAATCCAGAATTTCGGGAAAACAGTACCCAGGGGATTTCTGCCTTAAAAGGCGTCATGGTCGCCCGACGCCATTCGAATCGCGTCGCCCGACCATGACGTCTTTTAGTCCCAGAATCCCGAGCTGACGGACCCTCAGTCGGGGTAATTTCCTGCCTAAATGGCGTCATGGTGGCTCGACGTCCTTCTAAAAGGCGTCGACCACCCATGATGTCATTTAGCGCCAGAACCCCTAGCCTGACAAACCTCGAACAGGGGAGGTTTCTGCGCTAAAACGCGTCGTACTGTCCCGACGTCCTTCTAAAAGGCGTCGACCAGGCACGACGCCGTTTAGCGCCAGAAACCTGGTTCTCTGGCTCGAACCGAGGGTTTCTCCCTTAACCCAAAATACCCCGAAAAAGCCCCAAAACGGAAGGGGGAGGAAGAGAAGTAGATCCACCACAACATGCTACAAAACCACATTCACAAACGCGACCAAGCCCACAAGAATACCCCCTAAACATGCTCAATCTAGCCCAAAACACATCAAACCACGCCTAGGAAAGCACGAGCAACATATACAAGGTTCGTCCCCCTACCGGATACTTGAACTCCTCCTGGCTCCGTGTCGCCCAACCGCCGCGCCGCAGACCGCCGCCGGTACCCCCGAGAACGTCGCCACTCCGCCGGAACGTCGGCCGCCGTCCGGAGAATGGAACGCCGCGAAGGAAGTAGTGGTGGCAGAGGTGAGAGGTAGGGAGGCGTTGGAGTGGTGGAAGAGGAAGAAGAGGAAGGGAAAGGGGAAGAGAGGGGGTCGGAGGAGGCGGAGAGGGAGGGGAGAGAGAGTGAGAGGTGAGAAATGAGGGAAAGAAAGGAGAGCTCGCGGGGGTCATCAGAAACTACCTAAAACGCGTCGAGCAAGACGGACGCCTATCAGATGACAGGACGTGCCGTACTGACAGCTGTCTGAAACGCGTCGACCACCATGGACGCCGTTCAGCTGACATGTCAGGCACCGTACACTGACATCGCAGGGTGGCAGTCTGAATCGCGTCGTCCATCATGGACGCCGTTCAGACGACAAGACAGGGGCCGTACTCTCGCGGCCCGAAACCCCCCCCACGTGGCACCCACGTGGCACAACAGAAATTCGCCTAAATGGCGTCCACCTATCCAGACGCCGTTTGAAAGGCGTCGTGATCCTCCGACGCCATTCAGAGGAAATTCTCCAGACCCCACAAGGTCCGACCCAGGGGATCCGGCCCGAAACCGAACCGAAAACTGAACCCGAAACCTCAGTCCTTACATTCTCCCCCCCTTAAAAGAATTTCGTCCCCGAAATTGCCTGCTACCAGTAACGAGGGTGAAAACGCCTCTACTACCAACTCGCATGGGAGCTTACCAAAAAGGATAAGGAACTGCTACCCAACATCTCAATCACACGCCCCCAGGTCGCCTCGCTCCCGGAGCGATACTGTCAAAATACTCAGTCCACAGATGCAACCTTGCTCCGAAGGACCTGTCACTAGTGATTCTCAAAACGCACTAGACACTCAGGAAAGGACAAGTCGTCAGCGACCTCAAGTCCTGAAGGTTCCAACACCTGGGGCAAAACCGGAACGCTCTTCTGCAACGGAACTCGAAACGCATCGAGCACACCCGCAAGACGGAACGGTAAGGCTGGCTGGTAATCTTCCTCAACTCGAGCAAGAACGGGAAGAGGCTCAGCACGGCACGGACTCAGCTTACCCTGCTTCTCAAATCTCTTCACACCCATGGAGGGCGAGACTTGGAAAAAACATGAGGTCTCCAACTTCAAACTCAATCGGTCTCTCACCGATGATAGCACAACTCAGGCAACCCAAGCACCCTGCTATACCAACCCTGATTCTGCTAACTATCTCTTGCCAATCTCAGATTAGATCACAAGGGATCGACACAGCCATCTGACCAATGCCTCACAAGGCGCCAAGCCAAGGCTAGAGTGGTAACTGCTATGGTACACAAGACCCCACGGAAAACCAATGCTGCTCCCAAGAACCTCCTCAGTCTAGGCAACACGCCACGAGCAAAACCTCTAAAATCCGAATGTCCCTTTCTGACCGCCCATCAGCCTCGGGACGATAGGCCGGGCTGAAGGCTAACCGCGTACTCAAAGTCTTCCCAAGACTCTCCCCACAATTAAGAAGTAAATCTTAAAGCCCGATCCGACACGATGGATAAGGGCACATCGAGCAGAAAGAGACGATCCGACTTACAAACAACACAGCCAACCTACCGACTGACCAGTCCTTCCTGATAGCCAGGAAGTGTGCTGACGTAGTCAGTAGTTCAATGGTAATCCAGATCACGCTCCCTCCACCAGGGAATAAAACAATCCTAATACATGCCTCAAGTCACAAGCTCCCGTCTCCACACCGGGATCGGCAAGGACTGCAACCACGCTACCGCTGCGCCACTCTGATATTCTACCATAACCTGCCAACAATTCAAACATTCAATCACAGAATCACCCCTGTCCTCCTTCTCATTAGGCCACCTCAACAATGATACGCCTTACTCGATCCGGGAAGCATCATTTATTCTAGAACAGTGTGCCTCAAAAAGGGACACCCGCGCACGTCCTTCACGGTCAAATCACAACGTCTACCTCTAACCTGACAGTACTACTACCCCACAATTCCACCTCTGAACTCTGGATAATCTGCGGTAACTCTGCATCTATTCTCTAAGTCTTAATTACGGTATGGTCCACTGCTGGCCAACCTGACTCCATCAGCCTCACGTGGAATCCGAAAGGGAGATTCCACAATTGCTCAAATAATCCCCATACAAACAATGCCTCTAGATCTGTGGTGCAAATGCCACAGTTGCCAACTCTAAGTCATAGATGGAAAGTTCTCCTCAAACTTCTTCAACTACCTATAGGCCACAATCTTACCAAGTCGCATCAGAAATGCCCCCAAACCTTGATGTGATGCAACTAAATACCCTACGAACCCACCGGAACCTGATAAAAGTACCAACACTAGAGCCCAAGCGAGGCGAGTCTTCAACTTAATGAAACTCCGCTCACACACCTCGATCCACATGAGACGAACTCCCCTATGCGTCAACCTCAATAAGAGGGGTTGCTATCGAAGAAAACTCCTGGACCAACCATCGGTAAAATCCTGCTAACGCCCTCAACGATCACACCCTTACATGGGCTCCCCACGCACAATCCATCAATCAAATCAATATTAAACTAATTATGTGCCATGATTCCACCAAAATTGACATGCCAACATCATTATATAATAACCTTACAAAGCACATATTACAATACCAAATCACCACCACGACCCAAAATACATAAAGAGTGCCACAAGAGTTCACAACCACTACCTCATAAGACAAGATAAGAGTGTTCATCTAACCCCGCACCTCGGATCTCCACAAGAAGGACACACAACACTACACAAGGTACCGGGCTCCTACTGACCACTCGGCCCCTGACTCGTCTTATTCTTCTGAGGACAGTTCCTCGCGAGATGTCCTCTCCTGCCACAGCCAAAACAGCTACCAGCAACCAATGGACACATCCGGTTGCCGTGATACCTACTACAACGGGGACAATAATCTGCCGCATCGTGACTCTTTCCCTGCTGCCTGCTAGCCTCAGTCTGCATTTGTTGGGCCGAACCGTCCTCATCTTCATCACGTGACGTTCCTTGGGACCCGAACTCAAAGGAACTCGAACCGCCTGACGAAGGGACCGTTGACTTGCTCTTGCCTTGCTGCTTCCCTCGTACCGATCGCTCCAACTCTTTCGCCATTTGCTGAAATTGAGTCTCCACCGCTGCCGCGCATCGAACCGCTGACGCCAGATCTCTACAACCCTGAGGTGCCACCATTGTCCTTAAATCATATCGGAGTCCATCTACAAATCTCTCAGTTCTATATCTCTCATGCTCATATAAGTGTGGAACGAATCCTCCAAGAGCCACAAACCTTGCATGATAGTCTAAAACTGACATGTCATTCTGCACCAATTCCATAAACTCTCTTTCCTTGGCCTCCTGGACGTGCCTCGGAAAGTACTGTCCACTAAACTCTCTCACAAATGCCTCCCAAGGGATCTCTCTCAAAGATCTATTTGCAAACATCCTTGTCTTGAGGGTAACCCACCATTCATATGCATTATCCTTCAACAAATAGGTTGCCAACAAGGTCTTGTCATTCTCAGCACATTCAAGAACGTCAAACGCCTTCTCCATCTCCTTAATCCAACGAGCTGCCTCGTCTGAGACTGGTCGACCTGTGAAAGAAGGGGTCTCCAACCTCAAAAACCGCTCTAACACCGTAAACCGGTCACCTCGGGAATTAGATCCCTCGCTACCGTCTCCCTGCTGGTATCTACCCATAGCTCCAATCATAGCCTCCACGAAACGATCCACATTATGTCCTTCTGCCTCCGAACTACCATCGTCTGATCTCGAACCACGAGCCAACGAAACTCTCTTCCTCGGCACCATCACTACCTCACGAACACGAAAATCGACACAAACACGTCAAAACCTATCACTCTACACCAGCAGCCATCGCCTGTACAGACTCGTACTTATTGTTGGACTACGATATCTAACCCAGTTTACCACTTACTCGACCAGACTAGGCTCTGATACCAACTGTAACGACCCGCCATCCTATGACCGGAGACCCGGTCACTAAATGGATGTCGGCCCATTATCTGTAGGTTCATACCAGGATCTTATTCGCACATCTGGAGGAGTAAGCGTTAAACAAGATTAAATATAACATTCATACGGACTACAAGGGGTACAGTGCGCAGGAAGTAAAGTAACAATGTCCGTACACAGTCCAACAATAATTACATGTCCAACAATTTAATTAAGTACAGGCAGAAATAAAGTACAACAACATCGGGGCATACCCCGGGAACTGAGATAGCTGCTGGTCCGCACACCAAGGAGAACGCCACGCGCCGCCACACGCCACAAGGTCTACACCTGAAAACGCAGGGAGTGAGCCACACCAAAATTGGGCTCAGTAGGGATCATCCGATCCCCTGCCTCCCACACACACACCCACAAGTGCAGTAACAAAGATACAGGTAATAGGGCAAGTAAAGCTGTCACACACTACTTCTAAAACCTCGATATGAACCAAGTGCCTTCGGAATGTAACATGCATAATTCTAAAGTCATACTATCAGGGAGCCTACAACTCCCGTCTCGGCAAAACACGTCAACCACTCCTCCACAAGTGGGAAACACCAACCACACAGCCGTAAGTGGGAAAACACCGTCCACACAAGCACAAGTAGGAAACACCGACCCGCTGAGACCAAACAGTAACCCCTCGGATAGCACGCTAGCTACTCCGGCCAAACAGGCTCAGGTGGTTACTCCTTCCCTCAGCACGAGTGACTCTCCGAATGTACCACTCCGACACCGGTACTAGCTGACCCCGGGGTTCACCAGGTGACCCTCTCTCACTAGGCGTCACCCCGCCCACGCCCCCACCGGCGCTGTGCTCACGCCCCCACCAGCACAGGGTGATAAAGTGCTACAATGTCACTCCAGGTCCACAGTAACTCAAAACACCAAAACCCAGCACGGTACGATCCGGTCACGTGAAAAGCCCGCGATCGCACTACACACAATGCAGTGCCATCTGGTCACGAAGAATCCATGTATACTAAAGCATGCACTAACCAACTATCTAGCAGTATGAATACATTTTACTGGCATGAATTAGTGTTGTTCTGTCTTGAATCACGTCGCCCAAGGCCGACGCCATTCAAGCTCCCTAAACTGGTTCATAAAACAGAGGCCACGGAAATCTGGCCTAAAAGGCGTCGACACCAGCGGTCGCCTTTTTAAAACGCGTCGACATCCTTCGATGCCATTCAACAGATAAATCCAGAATTTCGGGAAAACAGTACCCAGGGGATTTCTGCCTTAAAAGGCGTCATGGTCGCCCGACGCCATTCGAATCGCGTCGCCCGACCATGACGTCTTTTAGTCCCAGAATCCCGAGCTGACGGACCCTCAGTCGGGGTAATTTCCTGCCTAAATGGCGTCATGGTGGCTCGACGTCCTTCTAAAAGGCGTCGACCACCCATGATGTCATTTAGCGCCAGAACCCCTAGCCTGACAAACCTCGAACAGGGGAGGTTTCTGCGCTAAAACGCGTCGTACTGTCCCGACGTCCTTCTAAAAGGCGTCGACCAGGCACGACGCCGTTTAGCGCCAGAAACCTGGTTCTCTGGCTCGAACCGAGGGTTTCTCCCTTAACCCAAAATACCCCGAAAAAGCCCCAAAACGGAAGGGGGAGGAAGAGAAGTAGATCCACCACAACATGCTACAAAACCACATTCACAAACGCGACCAAGCCCACAAGAATACCCCCTAAACATGCTCAATCTAGCCCAAAACACATCAAACCACGCCTAGGAAAGCACGAGCAACATATACAAGGTTCGTCCCCCTACCGGATACTTGAACTCCTCCTGGCTCCGTGTCGCCCAACCGCCGCGCCGCAGACCGCCGCCGGTACCCCCGAGAACGTCGCCACTCCGCCGGAACGTCGGCCGCCGTCCGGAGAATGGAACGCCGCGAAGGAAGTAGTGGTGGCAGAGGTGAGAGGTAGGGAGGCGTTGGAGTGGTGGAAGAGGAAGAAGAGGAAGGGAAAGGGGAAGAGAGGGGGTCGGAGGAGGCGGAGAGGGAGGGGAGAGAGAGTGAGAGGTGAGAAATGAGGGAAAGAAAGGAGAGCTCGCGGGGGTCATCAGAAACTACCTAAAACGCGTCGAGCAAGACGGACGCCTATCAGATGACAGGACGTGCCGTACTGACAGCTGTCTGAAACGCGTCGACCACCATGGACGCCGTTCAGCTGACATGTCAGGCACCGTACACTGACATCGCAGGGTGGCAGTCTGAATCGCGTCGTCCATCATGGACGCCGTTCAGACGACAAGACAGGGGCCGTACTCTCGCGGCCCGAAACCCCCCCCACGTGGCACCCACGTGGCACAACAGAAATTCGCCTAAATGGCGTCCACCTATCCAGACGCCGTTTGAAAGGCGTCGTGATCCTCCGACGCCATTCAGAGGAAATTCTCCAGACCCCACAAGGTCCGACCCAGGGGATCCGGCCCGAAACCGAACCGAAAACCGAACCCGAAACCTCAGTCCTTACAGTGTGAGAGAGAACTCAGGGAATTCACGACGTCCCAAGCTAAGTTGAGTAAGGCACCGATGAGGATTGTATAGTACGAACTCGGTGGCTCCAATCAACTTGAGGTCTGCTCCCGTTGTACGGCACACCCAAACTGGTTTTCCAACAAGAGCGAGTGGAGACGAGTCGAATATGTCGGATGTCATGAGCTTCAAATACTCTCTCCAGTCGGCCCGGGTCTTGAGTTTTGGAACCTTGTTGACCATGTACTCATTGAACTTTACAATATTAGCAATGCAATGAATTGGACTATTCAAGAAGATCTGAGATGGATTGAGAGACCTTTTCTTGCTATGCTCAAACTTGAAGTGAAGTTCAACCCACAAGGCAAAGAGTAACATGCACCCATATGGAGGACGACCCACAAAGGCCGCAGAAAGTCCACTATAAAGATATGCTAAGAGTGCAGTGCTAATGGATTTACCTTCGAAGATTGCGCAGATAGCACTAACTTGATCATCTTCTAAGATGTTATCTTGCGCAGGGAAGAACAAGGCATCGGCAAGGCATGTAACGAAAGCTTTCGTTACATCCTCTGTTTCATCCTCCCTTAGATCATCAATTTCGTATAGAGTCCACTCGGCTAGTTTTGCAAGATTGATCCCCTTTTTGGTAAGGCATCCTTTAGCTTCTGAAGGATCCTTCATAATTGATGTCAACAACTGTTGACCAGTGATTTTCTCTTTTGTCAAAGCTATCTTATCTTTGTTGTCTTTGGTCTTTGGGAGACCTAATAGAAGTTCCGCCTCTTCTAGAAGGATCGTGCACTCGAAGTCTTGGAAGAAGAACGTATGAGTTTGGGGATGCCACCACTCGATCAAGGCACCCATAGCCGCCCAATCTACGTTCGCGCTCTTGTAATGTTTAGCAAGCACTACAAGTCCTTGAAGATTCTACTTGGATATGAACACTTGCATGGAAAGCTTAACACTTTTTGCAAGTTTGCCAATCCAAGGGAGAGACGTGAATTTTCTCAGTCCAGGAAACATGGGATAATTTTGAAAATAAAAAGAGAGTTTGATGAAGAACATGATGAAAAACATGAAGAACATGAAGAAAAATTGAAGAGAAGTTGATTGAACTTACTTGAAGATTGGGATTCCTTCTGTTGAGGTGATTCTCTATGTCGGCAAACTTCTCTAGAGACATCTTCATCTTCTTGTTTGAAGGATCCATCCCTCTTTTTCGGAATTCCTCCTTCTTGAAGCTTGGGAAGCTTGGAAACCTTGAAGAAACCTTGAAACCTTGGAAGAAAACTCAACTTTGGATCTTTGGATTATGGTAGGATTGCTTGGGAACAACCTAAGGGTGTTTATATAGAAGGAATTGCGATCCTAGGAAGACTTTTCCGGATTGGAAAATGGATGTGCATTGGTAGAGTTGGAATTCGAGTAGAGAACAACCAGAAACCTGTTTCTGTGAGTAAAAGGCGTCGAGGAGCACTGACGCGTTTCAATGTTTAATGGCGTCTGCGCGACATGACGCGTTTTAACAATTCTGTGATTTACCCGAAATTCTGTGGATTTTGATAAATTGAATATTTGTTTGGAATTATTAATGATTTTGATTGCAGGAATTTCAAGAAACCTGAGTAAAGCTGGAAATATCAAGAAGGTCTCATTATGGAATCAGGAAGTCCTGACCGTGGCTAAAAAGACAGTTATTTCTACTCTTGTATTATTTCATGTAAATCATTTGCATCATTATATGTTAAATATTTATTAGAGTATGTCAAGGACCTTGTGATTTTGATGAAACTGGAATTTGAGTTCCCTTACAATAAAAACAGTGATAATTCCAGAGAATTCTTAATCGCATGGATAGGCCGTTTGATTGTTAATTAGTGAGGACGATGGTTCCACTTTTGTGAAACGGTGCGTGGATAAACGAGCTTCGGCTTAGCACTGAATTACAAGAATTGGTATCTTGACTCATTAATGACAATTTAACAATATTATCCTTGATTAATTTATATTTTATTTGACTTTATATTTTTCTTTTAGCCCAGCATGCATCATGTAGGACTTTGGAATCATTGTGATAAGAATTAATTACTGATTAAGTTTCAGACCATTAAATCAAATAACTCAAAACATGATATGAAATATTCCATTCCGAATTGAGTATCTTGATTATCTTTGAGGTTCGCTTGAAGATATCCTTGGATTCTATTCTTTCTTGGATTCTTTATCCCAATATTTCTTGTTTTCTTTTAAGATCCATCATGGCTGCAGCACGTCCACATTGGCTGGCAAACGCTCCCTATGATGAAACCTACAGTGTCTATGACCTGGGGTACTTCCCACTCCGAGGAAGTTGATCGACCTTATTTTATTTCCTTGTCTACCTCATCCAAACAGGATTGACTTCATTGATCTCTTTGAGCTATCTTCATTGATAATTTTGAGAAAAAATTCCAATCATGTGATGTTAAGAGCGTGTCTCATCACACCTTGGCATCTCCTTTTCAGTACATTCCATTTCATTTCACTCCCTTGCAAAGACGATGCCAAGGTGAGGCAGCTGTAGACATGCTAATTTTGACGTCATTTTGAGTAAATTTCATATCATATAATAATGCCTCAGAATGGTCTAATATTTAATCATTGATTAATTTTTATTGATCTTTTTGAGTGTCAGGTTTAACAGAAATGTTTAAGTTAATCAATTGAATTGATTTTAGCTCAAATTATAGTTAAAATATGAAGAAGTCTAAAAGACGTCAACCTGTGTGGACGCGATTTAGAGTTTATTCCTGTTTTAACGTTTAAATTTGAATTTTAATCAGTTGATTAATTAACTAAAAGGCGTCTGTGAGTTCTGACGCGTTTTAGGTTTCCTAAGCTATTTTAACTTCTCTTCCGGATGTTTATCCTTATCTTAATTAGTGTAAAAGACGTCTACATGTGTGGACGCGTTTTACCTGATAAAGATAAATATAAGTTTTCCCGGATGTTTATCCTTATCTTAATTAATCTGAAAGGCGTCAGCCATACTTGACGCGTTTTAGATAATTACAGATAAAGATGAATTAATCAGTATTTATCTGTCGGTTAAGATGGATAAATCTTAGAGTTTTTCTATGTTAATCACGAACGCAGAAGAAGTCTATAAATACCTTGCATATTCAATAGGTTAAAAGAAGCGTAATCTTGAGTTGAGAATTACTGGAGCGATAGCGAGTTGAAGATCGAAGCAACAACGTCGGAACGCTGAAGCGCTGCTGTTTCCAGAAGTCGGCGTCTTTTCAAGATTCTTCATCCAATTCAAGGATTCAACCATTGGGCATAAGTTTTTCATTTCTGCATCTGCAATTTCATTTAATCCTACATTCAATCATCATTATCACTTCATGCAAACACACACAACACTAGCATTCTTTCAAAACCTACTTGATTAAGGGGTTTCAAAAGCCATTAAAACAAGTAAGTTTGCTGTTTAAATTGCATGCTTAACATCATGATTAGAATAGATACTACTTTTGCTTAAAGTTCTCATCATTGTTCCTTCATTTCTTTTCTTTCTATTTCTGCTGCACTTAACAAAAGGAGCAAATCAAGCACAAGTCAAAAGAATTTCTGGACGATCCTCAACCTCAAATTCAACAGCAAGAACGAAAAGCAAAGAAGGGCTCTCTTTCTTCAGCCGGCTGAGGAAGGGGAACCAAGAGCTCAAAGTCTTCCGCATTCAAACAGGTAGGCGATCAAAACCCTCTTTTGGAACTTTTTAGTTAAAAGTTTCTAGCGGTCACAACACTTAGTTTTTTCTGTTTTTAATAGGTTTCTTTTATACTAAATAACATAGATTTTTCATGATAATCACACGTACATTCTAAGCACTCACAAGTGGGAGTAAAGTGATTCTGGAAGAAATTCCAAACCCATAAACTGGCAATGGTTCATCAGATGAACCGTCAGTTTCTGAACCTGTTCAAAATGATACACAGGAACCTCGTAGGTCTGAAAGAGTACCTAAACCACCAGAAAGATATGTAGGACATATTAATTTGGATGGTTCAAGGATACTCTACAATGAGGATGATGATCCTAAGACTTACCAGGAGGCCATTGAAAGTCCAGAAGCCAGGAAATGGCGGGAAGCCATGAATTCTGAAATACAGTCCATGTACATTAACCAAGTTTGGAACTTGGTGGATTTACCCGATGGTATAGTACTTATCGGCTGCAAATGGATCTTTAAAAGAAAGATCGGTGCAGATGGACGTATTGAGACTTATAAAGCAAGATTAGTGGCGAAAGGCTATCGTCAAAGACAAGGTGTTGACTATGATGAAACCTTTTCACCCGTTGCTATGATTAAGTCCATGATAATTCTTCTCGCCATTGCTGGCTACCATGATTATGAAATCTGGCAGATGGATGCGAAGACTGCCTTCCTTAATGGAAACTTTGAGGAGGAGGTATATATGATGCAACAAGAAGGATTCACATCCAAAGAATCTTCAGACATGGTATGCAAGTTGCAGAGGTCTATTTATGGACTGAAGCAAGCTTCCTGAAGCTAGAACATAAGATTTGATGAGGCAATCAAATCTTATGACTTCATTAAGAATGAAAATGAGCCTTGTGTATACAAGAAAAATAGTGGGAGCGCAATCACATTTCTGGTTCTTTATGTTGACGACATCCTAGTCATTGGGAATGATATAGGAGTGATGTCATCAGTAAAGATATGGCTGTCAAAGAACTTCTCCATGAACGATTTAGGAGAAGCATCTTACGTATTGGGAGTACAGATCTATAGAAATAGATCAAAGAAGATGCTAGCTTTAACCCAATCTATGTACATAGAAACCATTGTCAAAAGATTTGGCATGGAAAATTCCAAGAGAGGTCTCATACCGATGAGACATGGAATTTCACTCTCTAAAGGTCAATCTCCCAAGACACCTGAAGAGAGGACTGTGATGGATAAAGTCTCCTATGCTTCCGCCATAGGGTCCATCATGTATGCCATACTATGTACCAGACCTGATGTTGCATATGCTCTAAGTGTTACGAGCAGACATCAGGCAGATCCAGATGATGAACACTGGAAGGCTGTGAAATGCATCCTTAAGTACTTGAGAAGGACTAAGGATCTATTTCTAGTCTATGGAGGAGGAGACTTAAAGCTACAATGATACATTGATTCGAGTTTTCAGTCTGATCCTGATGACAGCAAGTCTACATCAAGTTTTGTTTTTACACTCAACGGGGGAGCAGTGAGCTGGAAAAGTTCTAAGCAAGAAACCACTGCTGATTCGACAACGGAAGCCGAGTATATTGCTGCTGCTGAAGCCGCCAAGGAAGCTGTATGGATGAAGAAATTCATCGGCGATCTTGGTGTGGTGGAAAGCATATCTGGTCCCGTCCCATTGCTGTGTGACAACAATGGGGCGATTGCTCAAGCGAAAGAGCTGAGGTCTCATCAGAAGTCGAAGCACATTCTGCGGCGCTTTCATTTGATCAGAGAGATTATAGCTCGAGGAGATGTCGTAGTGGAAAGAGTTCCCTCAGCCTAGAACATAGCAGATCCACTTACAAAGCCATTATCTCAAAATGTTTTTGAGCGTCACTTAGAGAATATGGGTATTCTATATAAAAGTGATTGGCTTTAGTCCAAGTGGGAGATTGTTAGTATTAGATGGTCTCAAAGCCAATTCGATATTATGTACTGATTCAGATTATTAATAAATGGCAATAATTCATTATGTGTAATTAATTCGATATGTGTTTATCGTATCACGATGAAGTCCATGAACATGTGCAACAGTCTTCGAATTATGATGAGATCATAATTACGGGACCGAAGACTTATAAACACATGTTCTTAATTGTTCCTAGTCATAGGATGTTTGAGATAGGATATCGAACATCCGGATAGACTAGTACAGGTTACTTCAGCTCATATGATGAGGGTGACTGATCCCATAAGTCACTTGTGTGGAGACACTATGCTGAACCTATATGTGCTCATTGGTGAATGAGTTC
The DNA here is from genome assembly GCA_030544215.1 of Zantedeschia hybrid cultivar. Lineage (NCBI taxonomy): Eukaryota > Viridiplantae > Streptophyta > Magnoliopsida > Alismatales > Araceae > Zantedeschia > Zantedeschia hybrid cultivar. The sequence continues at coordinate 56,375,300 of JARZZO010000012.1, forward strand.
ACTGAACTGATCCGACTATGAATCGTTGGATGGTAATCACCTCACTGTTAACCAATTCGATTCATTTGTCACGGTTGCGTGGATGATCCTTGGACCTGAGATTCCAAAGATATCTTGTTGGTAGGTTTCTGAGCTTTGACCTTGACGAACGAATCCCTAACTATGGGTTATCAATAAGTCAAGCGATCGGATTCAGGGAAATGCCTTCGAAGGTAATTGTGTGTTCAATACGAGATCATCCGCTCTCGGTAGTTTGAGGGAGAATGTTCCCGGAATGATGCGTTTGAAGTCCCTGGCCAGGGCGGATTCTGTAATCGATAAGGAGTTGTCGGATTCAAATTAACGGCATCTGATTCAAGTGAATCGACCAAATAGGGTTTAATAGTAAACCATGTCCTAGGTCGATTCGGGAACATTGCACGGATAAAGGATTATATCCGCGCGCTAACCGATGACAGAAATGTTCCAATAGAGGGTTGCGATAACCCCAGTGCCATCCAGGATCACGCGATATTGCTTGGCATCCAACGTGATCGGCAGTCCGTCCGAATTTATTGTGGGACATTAAATTCAGCTGATTAATTGAATATAAGGATATTAATTAATTCAGTAGGTCAGTAAAGGGTTACTGGACTTAATGGGCTATTAACTGGACTGGTATTTGGGCTTAGAGGGTTATATGCAAATGGTTTTCAAGTCGATGGATAATCCGACAGGATTTCGGATAAGTCTGGGTTTTTATGAAAAACCGCAAACTGACTTATTATAAAAGAACGGATTCTACGTCCGGGGCCAGCAACCCTGACCTAGCCGTCATTCGTTCTTTCTCTCTTTCTCTTTCTTCTGGGCTTGCGGTTCCCGACTTCTCTAGCTTCCGTTCGACGGGAGATTCAGAATCCGCATGTCGCGGTGGATTACGCGCAGCCAGATGGGATCTACGAACGCGATAGCGAGTGAGGAAGCGAGGACGATCCATCGCGAGGAGAACCGCGTTGATAGCGCTAGAGGTCGGGCATCAGTGCGACTTGCGGCATCGCTCCGACAGAACAGGAAAACGAACGCGGATTCGAATCCGCGCAAGGTGAACTCGATTTTCTCCGGTTTTATTTTAACGATCGAAACGGGATGAATCCGATCCCGAACATATTATTCTGCTGCGTTTTTCGGTCGGATCCTGACACAGCGATCCTAACAGGTTCTGCTGCAGATATGAAGGTCTTAAGGTAGGCAATGGAGAGTGGAGGTTTTACTATACCTAAAGGTAAATACTATTGAATACTATAATTAAAGTACTCAATTATGATGCTAAACAATCGTTACAACTTGTATCGTAGGGAAATATTACTTGGTCGATGCTGTGAATGCAAACACTCCTCAATTCTTGGTGCCATACCGCGGCACTCGATACCATTTGTCTGAGTATAATTCTTCAAGAAGAAATCGGCTAACATATAGAAGTAAGAAGGATTTGTTCAATCATAGGCATGCTCAACTATGCAATGTTGTTGAGCGTGCCTTTGGAGTGTTGAAAGCCCGATTCACAATTTTAGTAAAATGACGAAATTATCCCATTAAGACTCAGGCAAAGGTTGCAATGGCTTCTTGTCTCTTATACAACTTCATTAGGAAGGAACAAAGCCTTGATTTAATTTTCCAACAAGGAGAATGTGATTTGATGATGGAGGGAGACAATGATGTAAACGAAGAGGATAATGTTAATGGCATAGAGGCAGCTAGAGGGGAGAGATTCAGAAATCAAATGGCCACTCGTCTTTGGGCACAACACACTAGGCGAGGGTACAAATTGCTATACATACCTTGTTTTACATAGGTTATTATTGTATTCATTTTCAGATATTGTATGACTTCATACCCATTGTCAATTGCAGGCACGGGGAAGAGGAAGGAGGGAATGATCAATGACATTTCATATGTTGTATTAATGATAGGTTTACATTTTATTTTCGATGCGTGGATTTTTTTTTTGCGACGCATGGACATTTCATATGTTGTAATGCTACATTTAGGTCATCTTCATTCGACCTCCTGCAAGTGCCATAAGTTGAATCTTAACATTTCCTTGACATTGACATAGATATATGTTGTGCAACAATTTTTTGGCTAATGTTTTTTACCTCAAGTGGTCGATTGGTCTAATGCGAGGAGGTTCTAACTACAATTTTTTGTTCATTTTGAGTTGAACTTATGACTAGCTTATACATTTGTAGAAGCAAATGGTTTCATTTTGGGTTGAACTTATGGTTTGAACTTATGGCTACCTTATATACGGATAGAAGCAAATGATTTCATTTTGGGTAGACAATCATGACTTCTTATAATGGGCTAAAAATATAAACCTATAAATAGGTTTATATGCCTCACCTGTTCTTTCTTTTGGTTAACTTGTTTTTTCAGTGGACTATAACTAAAAACATGTGCATATGTTTATATGCCCCTATTTTTTTTTTTCTATGGATTGGGCTATAAATATAAACCGATGCACAAGTTTATATGCCTCACTTGTTCTTTTTTTTGGTTAATTTATTTTTTTTAATGGACTGTAAATATAGACATGTGCAAACGTTTATATGCCCCTATTTTTTTTTCTTTTTTTTCTGTGGATCAGATTGTAAATATAAACCGATGCACAGGTCTATATGTCCGAGTTGATATTTTTGTGTATTTTTATACTATTTGTTGTAAGTAAATATAAACATGTGCATAGGTTTATATTTACAGCCCATTATCACAACAGGTTGCAAATATGAAAGTATGCGAAAGGTTTATATTTACAGCCCATTATTTTTGTGTCCATGGGTTGTAAAAACATGCGATAGCAGGTTGCAGGCTTTGGTTCAAATGGTCATTGATGGATGCTTACGACTAAATATAAATATGTACATATTAAGGGGCAGTGATGATGGGAAGGACAATTCAATTGATGCAAAATGGATATGAAGGTCTCACAACAACCCTTCTCATTCAATTTAAGGTGAGTCAGATGGTTGGTTTGTGATGGCAACATATGCATTGCATGTGATTTTTTTTTTAGAAAAAGGAGAATTGACCATCTGAGCCTCCCTTGGGAGTCACCCACATAATGTGCTGGTTTCTACCTCCCAAAGGTATGCATTGTGATGGCAGCCTATACATTGCATAGGTCTATAAGCTTGACTTGTTTGTTTTGTTTTTTTTGGAATTCTAATGTGATAAAGGGTAGGGATGATGGGAAGGACAGTTCAATTGATGTAAAATGCATATGAAGGTCTTACGGCAATCCCTGACTTGGATGGCTAGTTTGTGATGGCAACATATGCATTACATGTCATTTTTTTTTTTTAAAGGAGAGATGACCATCTAAAATGGGTAGTAATGTTGGGAATGACAGTTCAATTGAGGCAAAATACTTATGAAGGTCTGACGTCAACCCTTGAGTTGATTGGCAAGTTTGTGGTGGCAACATATGCATTGCATGTGATTTTTTTTTTTTTTAAAAAAGAGAACTGACCATCTGAGCCTCCAATGGGAGTCTCCCACACATTGTGCTGGCTTCTACCTCCCATAGGTATACATTATGATGGCAGCCTATGCATTGCATAGGTGTATGATCGTTTCGAATTGTGCGTCGTTAAATACTCATGAAAACGTTCAATCTAAATTTATCCGGCTCACTCAAATCAAATTTTAGAAATTAATAGCGGTGAGTCCGAGTCGATCCACAGGGAGATAGAATCTTAATTTTGAAAACTTTGGAGTTTAGTTATCTAAAAATAGATGAAAATTTAAGTGCACTAATTACTTATTCAAACTAACATTAAATTAACTATTGTTATCTAAAATCAGAATTACATAAATCAAACAAATCTCTTTTTCTTTTATTTTCTTTTTTTTTAATTAAACACAATCACAATTGAATAATAAACACAATTAAGAAATTATAACAACAAAATAACAATTATTGTTTAATTATGTAAACCCTTAATTATCATAAATCAAATAACCTAATAAAACATCAATAACTAATAAAACATCATTAATCATCAACTAACTAACAACTAACTCTAATTAAATAACCCATAACTATACTAGTGGGGGAAATAGAAAGAGCAAAACAACAACAATCTGTGGGTCTGCCGGTGCAGTGGACCACAAGGAAAGGGGGGTGGCGCAGTGGACCAGCTGCTGGAGCTGGTGGATGCTGCCGGCTGGTTTGCTGCTGCAGGTGCTGGGGCACGTGGAGGAGCTTGAGAAGGGCTTCACTGCGGCTGGCCAGCATGCATGGAAGAAGCTTGATGGCTGCTGCAGGTTGCTCGGTTGGTGCAGGCTTGGAGAATCCTTGGAAGCTGCTGCGTGGGGCTCGGTTGATGGAGGTGGCTGCTGTGGAGGTGCTTGCTTGGCTGGGACAGCACGTGGAGGACAGGAAGGAAGCTGGGACGGCTGGCTCGTGTGGAGCTGATGCTGTGCGCTGGAGGAAGGGGGAAGCTGCCGGCTGCTACTGCTAGGTTGCTGCCGCTGAAGATGCTGGAGACCTATTGGCGCGCAGACAGTGGGGTTGCTGCAGGTTGGGTTGCTGCCGCTGAAGGTGCAGCAGGTGCGTGGAGAATAGGAGGAGGCTGCCGGAGATGCTTGCAGGTTCGATGCTGGTGCGTGTAGGGACACCGGGTTTCACCGAGCATGCATGCGCACGCGTGGAGCTGGAAGGCTTTGCTGCATGCGTGAAGGTCCGCTACGTGCAGGTATGCATGGAGGAGACCGGCGGTGCTGGTGTGCGGCTGCAGGAGGAGCTTGACGTGGAAGTGTGGAGGAGGCCAGCTGCTGGAAGGATGTTGGAGGAAAGGAGGATGTCCGTGCATGCGTGACGCTGGAACTGCTGGTTTAGGTTTAGAAGAGAGAGAGAAAACAGAGGGAGAGAAGGAGAGAAAATTGAGAGAGGGCAGAGACGGAGAGAGGGAGAACTGAGGGAGAGAAAATAGAAGAGAGAGAGGATTAGGTTGCTGAAAAAGAACGGAGAAGGAGAAAGAGGAAACAGAGAGGGAGAGGCTGTGGGAAGAGAGTTTGTTCGTGGGAGAAAGAGAGAGAGGGAGAATACGGGAGAGAGGAAGAGAGGGCTAGGAATTTTGGGAAAACAAAACGTGGGGGAGATATCTTTAGAAAAGAAGAGAGGGTGAAATATATATAGAGAGGAGTGTGTGCGGGAAAGGAAATTAGAGAAGAAGTAGGACTGCGGTTTGGGAAATTGAAGAGAAAAAAGGAAATAGTGAGTTTTGGAAAACTCCAGCGAAGGAAAGAATCAAATTGTATTTTTACCCCTGTTTTCGTTGAAATCCGCACACTAGACCTCCCCCAAATTTTCGAAAACTCCACCAGCTGTACTGCATCATCGGCATGTCCTGTTTACACAAAATAAATATAAATTAGCGCATTATTATAAAAATATCATTATATTTATTCATTTTGTCTCGGTTTTGTCGAAAAACCGCAAATGCGCTATACTTCTTTAATCACATGAAATGACGATATTTTTAAGTCAGAATTTGATGAAATTGGTACCGTTGGACTTGTTACTCAATAATCTATCATTTCATGCTATTTTGCAGATAAAAACATGAGTATGATACATATGACTGCCCTTAAATGATCAATTTAACACTCTATCACACTCTCCAACTTTCTCATTGCTAGTCCCTTAGCAATGCAAATAAAGAAAAGTTAGGACAAATAATGAATTATCATGCTTCATTTGTAGTATCTTTTACAATCAATTTAAATGGTAGCCGATTTGTTAAGCTAAAAGTTTTCATATCCCACAATATTTTGATTCACGATAGGTGATTGTGCATGAAATTTGACACACTTAGAACTCGTTTCCGACCTTTCTGGTATATTCTTGTCTTTACTACCCTTTAGATAAGACTACCTGGGGAGGAGAAGAGAATAAAAGATTTTCCGATCAGTCAGTGAGGACCGTTTTTCAGTTCCCGTCCCAACTCAGCACTTTTCACGACTTGGTCATATTTTTGGTACGATGGACTTTTTAGCGTGACGTTTTCTCTATTTTATCGTACTTTTGCTTTTGAGAGTGCGTACTTTTTGCCACTCTCTTTGTATTGCCAGAGGGGAGGTGCGTACTTTTTGCCACCTACTTTCCTTTAGCTCTTTTACCGCCTTTTATTGCCTTTAGTATTTACAGCTGTCCATTTTAAATGACCGCCTCTTTTAGAGTGCTAAGTGGGGCAGTCCCCTATTACGGATCCTACACATTCCTTTCGTTCAACCCAAAAGAAAAATTAGAATAAGTAGTCTTATTCTTGAGGTTAATTCCAGCAATTCTATACTCTTAAGATCTTCCATTTATTCTAAGTTGCTGTGTATGTGTGAAAATCATCCTGCCGTGGACTTTTGTAAAGTGAGATATTTAAACTTTAAAGGCTCTTTAACCAATGTGACTAACAGAAAGCTGATTTGTTTAAGATTTACTTAATGAAATATGATTTTCATGCAATTTTCCTAAGATGTGAAAAGAAGTTTTTGAAAAAATTTGACCATTTTTCAGTGAAAGATATTAGTTTTCTCCAAAAGATTTTCAATAAATGCATATCAAATTGATTGTCCCACCCCCCAACTTGATTGACATTGTCCTCAATGGCATAAAAGATATGAAAAACACGCAGCCAAAAGAGAATTTGTGAAGGAGCGGAACAACCTGTAATGACGAGGATGCGACATTCCCACGGCGATCGCTGCTCAGGGACCTAAAAGGAAAAGAAATACCAAAAACTGAAGTAAAATATTGGGTTGCCTCCCAACAAGCGCTAAGTTTATCGTCTTAAGCCAGACGGAGGTTCAGTTAATGTGGATCACTCAATTCTATGGATTCAGGTGGCTCATTTTGAAGATTTTCAATGAATAGTTTCAACCGTTGACCATTAACAGTAAAAGTGTTCCCACTCTTAGGATTCAGAATTTTAACGGCTCCATGATCGAAGGCTTGAACGACCATGAAGGGTCCATCCCATCTGGATTTCAGTTTTCCAGGAAATAGGCGAAGCCTAGAATTAAATAGCCAAACTTTCTGATTTGGACGAAAGGATTTTTTGACAATATGTTTATCATGAAAAGCTTTAGTTTTGGCTTTATAAATCTTTGAATTTTCATAGGCCTCGTTGTGCAACTCTTCCAGCTCACTCAGTTGTAAGGTTCGGTGGGAACCAGCTTGGGCTAGGTCCAGATTGACTTGTTTGATAGCCCAATAAGCCGTATGTTCCAATTCCACCGGAAGGTGGCACGCTTTTCCAAAAACCAGGCGATAAGGAGACATGCCAATAGGAGTTTTGTAAGCGGTCCGATAAGCCCATAAAGCATCATTCAATCTTTCAGACCAATCTTTTCTATCGGGCCTAACGGACTTTTGCAGAATATTCTTGATCTCCCTATTAGAAACTTCCACTTGGCCACTGGTTTGGGGGTGATAAGGGGTAGCTACTTTGTGATTAACCCCATATTTCTTAAGTAAAGCTCGAAATTGGTAATTCGTGAAATGCGTTCCCCCATTACTTATGATAGCTTTAGGCCACCCGAACTGAGAAAAGATATTCTTCTGAACGAATTTAATGACCACTTTATGATCATTGGTTCGGGTGGCTACTGCTTCAATCCATTTTGAGATATAATCCACCGCTACCAGAATATATGTATGTCCAAAAGAGGGTGGAAAAGGTCCCATAAAGTCAATTCCCCAAACATCAAAGACTTCAACCACTAAGATTGGGTTGAGTGGCATCATATCCCTTTTCGCCATATTTCCTACAGCCTGACATTGGAGGCAAGTTTTGCTAAATTGATGGGCATCTTTGAAAAGTGTGGGCCAGTAAAAACCACTTTGCAGGACTTTGGCTGCAGTTTTCTTTCCTGAGAAGTGGTCCCCACAGGCCAGATTATGGCAGAAGTTAAGAACACTCTGTTGTTCTTCTTCAGGAACACATCGCCTAATGATTTGATCATGACAAGATTTAAATAATTCAGGATCCTCCCAGAAATAATATTTTTCCTGAGAAAAGAATTTGTCCTTTTCACTTTTAGTCCATCCTTTCGGAAGCTGATTAGTCACCTTGTAATTGACAATATGAGCATACCATGGTGCAGCAGTGTGAGTAATGGTCAGTAGATGCTCATCAGGAAAGGAATCAGTGATTGGTGTACTGTCAGAGATCGGAATTCGGGATAGGTGGTCAGCTACCACATTCTCGGAACCCTTCTTATCCCGAATTTCCAAATCAAATTCCTGGAGGAGTAAGATCCATCTAATAAGCCTAGGCTTTGCATCCTTCTTGGTCAACAGATATTTCAGAGCTGAGTGATCAGAATAGATTATGACTTTTGCCTCTAAAAGATAAGATCTGAATTTTTCTAGTGCAAAAACCACAGCCAATAATTCCTTTTCTGTGGTGGTATAATTCATTTGAGCATCAGCAAGGGTGCGGCTTGCATAATATATCACCACGGGACACTTGTTGATTCTTTGTCCCAAAACTGCACCGATAGCATAATCAGAGGCATCGCACATGATTTCGAAGGGTAAAGACCAATCTGGAGATTGAAGAATCGGGGCTTTGGTCAAAGATTCCTTCAGAGAATTAAATGCTTTGATGCAAGATTCATCCATTTGGAAAGGAACGTCCTTAGCTAGGAGAAGAGTTAGAGGCCGGGCAATTTGAGAGAAATTGTGGATAAACCGGCGATAGAAACCGGCATGGCCAAGGAATGAACGGATCTGTCTGACCGAGGTGGGCGGAGGGAGATTGGATATGAGATCGATCTTAGCTTTATCTACCTCTATCCCTCTTTCAGACACAGTGTGGCCTAGAACAATGCCCTCTCGAACCATGAAGTGGCTCTTTTCCCAACAAAGTTTCAGGTTGGTGTCTATGCATCTTGCTAGCACCTGTTTAAGATTTTCAGGCAATTTTTAAAAGAATCCCCGAAGATTGAGAAGTCATCCATGAAAACTTCGAGGAATTCTCCCACCATATCGGAGAAGATAGCCATCATGCACCGTTGAAATGTGGCCGATGCGTTGCATAATCCAAATGGCATCCTCCTAAAAGCAAACGTGCCATAAGGGCATGTGAAGGTGGTCTTTTCTTGATCTTCCGGATAAATAGCCACTTGATTGTACCCGGAGTACCCATCTAAGAAGCAAAAGTACTTCTGGCCCGATAACTTTTCCAGAATCTAGTCCATGAATGGGAGTGGAAAGTGGTCCTTCTTAGTCATGAGATTCAACTTTCGGTAATCAATGCACACTCTCCATCCCATGGTGAGCCTAGTGGGTACCTCTTCTCCATGATCATTCTTAATAACTGTTAATCCAGATTTCTTGGGTACCACCTGAGTTGGGTTGACCCATTTACTGTCTGATATTGGATAATTAATACCCGCATCCAGCCATTTCACAACTTCCTTCTTCACTACTTCTTTCATATTGGGATTAAGCCGCCTTTGCATCTCCCGACTGGGCTTAGAATTATCTTCCATATAGATATGATGCATGCAAATGGACGGGCTAATTCCCTTTAAATCTGCCACCGACCATCCAATAGCACCCTTGTGGTCTTTGAGGACCTCAGTTAATTGGGCCTCCTACAGCGATGTGAGATTTGCCGCAATGATGACCGAGAGAGTTTGGTCCGGGCCCAAAAAGATATACTTGAGAGACTCAGGTAATGGTTTGAGTTCAAACTCAGGAGGGTCCTCTAAGGATGGCAGAGCGGGCTCAGACTGTAAGGCTAGTAAAGGTTCAACCTTGGGCCAAGATGTTAATGGGCCAGGAGAGTCCTTTAAAGTGTTGGCTTCCTCCAAAAGGTCATATGTGGACATCTCATTTTTTTCAACCAGATTATCCAAGATATCAATAGTATGGCATTCTTTTTCATAATCTGGATATTGAGATGCTTTGAAGACATTAATCTGGACCTTTTGACCCCCGAATGAAATGTCCATTATGCCAGTTTCACAATTTATATTAGCTTTGGCAGTGGCTAAGAATGGACGACCTAAGATGATCGGGGTGTGAATAAGTTCCTTAGTTAATGCCATATCCAGAATAAGAAAATCAACGGGAAAGTAGCAATCATGAACCTTCACAATAACATCCTCAATTAATCCCCGTGGAGTTTTCACAGACCTATCAGCCAACTGCAAGATGATGGGTGTGGGCTTTAATTCCCCAATATCAAATTTCTCATAAATGGCTATTGGCAATAGATTTACACTCGCACCTAGATCTAATAAAGCTCTATCAAATGTAACTCCAGCTAAGTCACATGAAATTAGAGGTGCTCCAGGATCCTTTAACTTCTTGGGTAAATGATTCATCACAATTGCACTAACATCCTCAGAAAGCCGAACATTTTCGGGTGCCATTCTAGATTCTCTTCGTAGAGTACATAATTCCTTGAGAAACTTAGCATAAGCTAGCACATGCTTGATGGTATCGAGGAGTGGAATATTAATTTGGACTTGTTTGAACAAATCCAACAACTCCTCATTGTGGGCCAGTTTCTTCCTGGTATTGGGCTTAGCTAACAAGGCATTAGGAAATGGCATCCTAGGTTTATAAGAACTTGGGCCTTCATTAATCTTCCCTTTTCCTTTCAGTTCCTCCTCCAACTTCTCTATGTTGGGTTCAGTCTCACTATCACTTTCAATTTCCTGAGGGCCATCAGTGGAACCTTTGGCTAACTCTCCATCTGCGTGTGGTTTTTCTAAACTTCTCCCACTCCTAAGGGCTGAAATGGCTTTAGCATTCTCAAATTGCGGCCCTTTAGGCTGTGGTACCGGGCCAGGCTGAGGTAAAAGGCCCGATTGCTGTGGAAAACCTGGAGGTTGATTCCTTGGATTGGCAACGGCTTGACTAGGAAGTTGGCCTACTTCTCTTCTCATCGCGGCCTCAGCTAGTTGGCCCATTTGACTTTCCAACTTAGTAATGGATTGTTGCTGGGTCAAAATCAGTTGTTGGAGTTGAGTGAATTTATCATCAAAGTTGGGCTGAGGAGGTTGCTGGTAAGTGGGTGGAGGATGGTATTGGGTTGGCTGTCCTGATTGGAATGAGTGGTAGTGGGCCGGTTGACCTGATTGATATTGGGCCGATTGACCTGATTGATACGGGGCCGGTTGACCTGATTGATACTGGGCCGGTTGAGAAAATTGGGCTTGAGATCCCCTAGCCTGAACATTTCCGTAGAAATTAGATTGCTGTTGGAAGGGATTCTGTGGCTTTTGGGCTTGATGCATGGGTGGATTGGACATTGGTAATGGGGCCTGCTGATTCTTCCAAGAGAAATTATGGTGATTTCTCCAGCCAGGATTGTAAGTATTTGAGAATGGATCATTATTGGGCCTGAAGAATCCCTGAGCAGCCTAAACTTGTTCTTGAATGAATGGTGGAAGTTGGGCCGCAGTTGGGCATTCATTTACTTGATGGGTTGGACTTGCGCATAAGGCACAAATATCATGATTAACAGAGGATGGGCCTTCATATGGACTAGATTGTGTTGGAATATGATATTCAACAAAAATAGCCAAATCGAGAGATAAGAAAGATAGTGAATGGTGAAGAATCTGGGATAAGAAGAGTATTCATTTCCAATGGTATATGTTTTTTGTTTAACTAATTTATTGCAATTTTTTTTTAAAAAATCATTATATGATAAAACTTATCCTTTTACAAGTCTGTTTTTACGGTGCACACTCACTACGATTACATTATTTAAAACAATTGAGAATGTCATGTAAAAAAGATTGACTAATATCTCATTAATAAGGCTTGTCATTTTTTACATATGCAATAAACGCTTGATTTCTTATATACTTCTTTCTTTTTTTATTTTTTCCTCTATCTTTATTTTCTTGCCTTTTTTCTCCTCTGTGCAACATGCAGATTTTTTGCTAGTATATTATATGGTAATGTTAAAATTGATAGTAATAGATCTTTTCATTACAACAAGCAACCACACTCTTCAATATTTGGTCCACAAATATATGAGTAGAAATCCTCTATGTCCAGATTTTGACTGGACTCAGTTAGTAAAGTGAGAGAATTAAAAAACTCTTTCATATGGTGCTTTTTCTATTCCACAAGATGAGTTTTTATGAAAGATGCTCTCCTTTTTTCTCTGTACTGACTGAGTTCAGTCCAAACCTGTATCGAGAGAAACAACACTCCAAATATATGGGATAGAGGGTTAACGAAGTTGAGAACGAAATATTTATAGTCTCGAAACAAGCAATCCTTCACTTGCTTGGCTGTCTTCTTGCAGTACTTGTAGCAGATGGCCTTGGCGACCCCAACGAGGAGCTGGATCTCCCTGGTTCGCCCCACCAGTGGCACCTCGCCCACCGCCTTGACACACCCGGTGCCGTCAACAGCGTAGGCCAGGGAGTACCTGGCGGTGCCGTACTGTGCATCCCAGATCTCCTGCCTACTATACGTCATGGTGGAGATGGTCTTCTGGTACCCGTCCAGTCACTGCGCTAGCCTCTGTTGATACGGCGCGCCGCCGATGCCGCGCGACTGCAGCTCCTGCATCCGCTCCACCACGGCGGTAACGTCGCTGAGGGATAGCGACGTGGACAACACGGCCAAGTCGGGGAGGGTGGCATTCTGGCTCCCAGGTGCCGACCGGAGCACGGCCACGTAGGGTGCGTACCGTGGTTTGTCATTCTAGGCCAGTGTGCAGGCCTCCTCGACAGTGTTGGCACAACAAGCTGAGAAGCACATGACGAAGAAGGAGAGAAGGAATGGGAGAGTTGAACTGGGGAAGAAGGGCCTCATCTGGTCACTTAGATTTTTCTCCGGTGTATGTTTTGTTCATGCTTCCATCTCTGTCTGTGCATGCATGTGTATATAAGGGAACGAAGGCGAGAGAAAGGGAGGCAGAAGGTGAAGACGACAGCTGTGTGTTCCATCTATGTTTTGCTTGGCCAACCTTCCTCTTCCTTGGTGTCCATTTGTTTATAACAAAGGCATCTCATTTATTCAGGTCATTCAAATCGAATCCTTCAAAGATACGAAACTATACAGATGGCTAGAAGAAGATAATGGAGCTATTAGTATTTTTTTCTTTTTGGAACATAGGCCAGTGGTTTTTGGGACTTAATCTCCAAGGAGTTGGGATCGAGCCTGTTGAAGGTCCTAAGATTTTTTGATTTACTGCACTCAGAGCTGCCAAACAAGCGACGGGGACGCACAGTCCACAAAAGACCGTCCAAAGGGGTGATAATTCTGCCCAGACAAACAAACAATCTACGAACCGACCACACCCGCACGCATGACAGGCTGGTCGAACCCACGAGGACTTATTAGTGTTGCATAGAGAAGTATACAGATGGCTAAATGAGATAGAATGGAGTATTTATTATTATTAGGGCAATAAAAAATAAGATAGGCTACTCGGGAATATTATTGTAAAACAAATTTAATCTCTGATTCCGTGTTAATTTTCCCTTCAAGCGTGTTAGGAGTTTTGTCATAACTTTTAGTTGGATGTCATTTTTTACTCTCTTTTAACTTAAAAATGTTTAATGAAAATGATTATAATTAATTTTTGATATAGTTATAAAAGTTATAACATGACTTAACAATTCTATTTTTTTTCTCTAATTTAGAAAGTTCTATCTTTTATCTTCAACTTGAAAACTAAAATCTAACCAAAATATCGATCCCTCAAAGAACCTCGGGAATTTGGGATTGAAAGTTTCTAAGTAGTAAAGGACAATGAAATTATATCTAATGGGTTGATACCTTCGTCCACCGTAGCTCTTGTTTTGCTGCTTAAAGAGAAATTTATTTGCCTGTCGGCGTGGGGGAAGGCTCATTGAGACTTCCATGTCATATGTGGCTCTTCTCTTTTCAACTTTGACGTGACATTAGAGTACACACATGGATTCTAAACCTTGGACATTGCACCTAATCCCTTCTTTTAGAAATAAGTGATTTTTAACGTCTATTTTCTTCTTCTCAAATAACAACTAGGTCAAAGTTTAAAAACGTCTAACATAGTTGACCTTTTGAGACAATCCAAAGATGCCCCAATGTCAGTAACTACAAGAATTAGTTAAAAGATATATATTTATGTCTGAATGGTTACAACGGAGTGGTCTAACTACATTCGCTAGATAAAACCGCTCTATAGAGGATTGAGATCGTCTACTCTATTTTTTCTACACCACTTGTATTTCACTTATTCTGATTGGTCTAACATTTTTAAAAAATAAAAATGGTTTAAGACATGTTTATTGCCATGCCTGATTGAAAATATTTTAAACTTCAGCAATTCAACCTTTTTATTGCGAAAGACAGATATTGGGTAAAGAAATTAGAGTGACATTCATAAGGTGTTGAAAAACATTGGCATGTGCTTATAGTTAAATACAGTGTTATACACATATAGTTCACATATTTTCAATTTTCTCAAATAAAACTCCTATACGCAGCATCCAATTGAGAGGTAGGAAAAATATTCATTATTTTAATCAACTGTTTTATTCATGTGTGATATAAAAATACTTAATATTTTCATTTAATGCACTATATTATTAAATTAAAGTAAGACTTTTTTTACTTAAATATCATACAACAGGAGGCCATATGATAAAAAAAGCTCACTTTTTCATTGACAAAAACTAATAATTTGATTAATAACTATTTATTATATGTTATAATTGTTATTTTAAATTTTTAAAAATCTTGCTAAAAAATTAAAGATATCTTGTTGAATCTTTGTTTAACATTTTCATTTCTTAACTAAAATTTTGACCGTCTTATTTAAAATTTAAATAGAATCATATCCAAACGTATTTTTGTCACGTAATACCTGCACTACCAAGCACCTTCCCAAAATTCTCATCACGCCCCTCTTCGAAGAAAACTTGAGTAGACCAAATGTTAAGTACTTTGAGAATGTACTAATGAAGTTTTCTTTTTTTAAATATTGTATACCTTATATCGGATGTGATGATAAAACACAAATATTTCTCCATGCATCAAATGAACAAGCGGAAGCATGCACGGAGATGGATCATAACGGAAACGTATCTTAACGACGACGTTCGTAGATGGACGGCGACGACTCCGTGAGGACAAGGATGAGAACCACGTGACGGGCTTCTTCCTAAAATCCACGCTGCAAATCCTAGGCTCTTGGTGATAGCCTCTTGGAGAAAAACACTTAGGGAGAGAAAGAGAATGTTGAGAGATAGAGAGAGTTGCCCAAAAGTTGAGAGTGAGTGTGTTCTGTTCACGTAATCCCACTCTCCCCTCTTTTATATCTCTCTCCTCTACCCTTTCAAATAAAGGAGGGAATAGTTATAACCAAGGGGTGATACACATGTGTGGGTAACTTCCCACAACCACTCCCCCTCATCTCCTATAACCAACTCCTTAGCCCTACGTGGGCATTGCATGGTAGTTACCATGCGTTGGTTAACATCTCCCACTTGCCCACGGAGGGCAAAGGTTAATAAACACCCTCTCTAAGTTGCTACAATCCAACTGTCATATAGGAAATGCAGCGTGCGACCTCACGAGCATAACACGATCAGGCGAGTAGTGATCCATTAAGTTATCACTAAAACTAATGGAACACAATACTCTTTAAAAATCTCGGGGTACCCCAGACTATCTTATATTCACCTGATTTAACACTCCGGATCTCTCAGATAAATAACTGGCAGTGTTTAAATCCCAAATGTCATGTGATCATAACTCTATCTGTACACAACTAACTGAGTTCTCCGGGGTATGATCTACATAACATGGTGCAATATATAGATGTCTTCCCCAAGTCCTCATGTCAATTCGATTAATCTCGGCCGCTTTCCTAGTCATGTCCCGCTATATTGTATCAACCTTAGTCTTAAGGATCATGCTAAAGTAGCAACGCCAAGCTTCCTCTTCATGACATAGTTCTTAGGTCACATAGGATACAGGTAGAATCAATAATATGATCCAAGAGCTCACACAATGATGAAGTAGAGATCCATTCATCATTCTCATTTATAGGTCGAAAATTGCACATGCGGTATGAAACTCATGTTATGGTGTTCTTCCACAAATGTGGGCGTGTCAATTATAGATTTATCATTTAAACACCATACGGATCTTAGTCTAATCACTCCTACTGCGATTAACCTGAGTCTCATGACCCAGTCGCTTCCACTCAGCGCCTTGTCTCAAAACTCACATCCGACTTTTGCAGACTATACAGGATGGGCTCAATTATTCCTGTATTCGATCTTTAAAGATCTCATCTCGGCTCTTATCCGAGGCGACATAAATAAATATTTTAAGTGTATCTTATTCGCTCTTCTAGCGCCATAGATACACAATGTCTCATCTTGCTCGCTATCTCAGCGCCAAGGCGAATTACTCGTGTGAGAAGGTCAATTCAAGTCTGGTGACACTCATTGATGTGTAAACAAGCATTCCATCAAAAATACTCAATAAGAGAATGCATCGAAGTCAACAATAACTGTTCTTTACATTACAGTTTACATAAACCCATGGCTCTACTATGGGTCGTGAAAGCCTCTCTAGTGATCTGTTTAGGTAGCGAGTTTGCTACCATACGATCGGTAGAAATATGTCGAAGGACCACTGCTTCTTTTGCTAACAAATCTCGAATGAAGTGATATCTAATGTCAATGTGTTTGGTTTTACCATGGTACTTAGGATCCTCGGCGTAAGCCAAAGCTGATGTACTATCAATATAGAGAAGTACACTCTCCTCCAAATGAGGAGTGACAACCAATTGCCGCAGGAAACTCCTTAACCAAATTGCTTCTTGACAAGCTGTTGAACATGTCACATATTTCGATTCCATAGTGGATAGAGCAATGCACGTCTATTTCTTACTACACCAAGAAATGGCCGTGCCACCGAGTATGAACACATACCCTGACGTAGACTTTCTTTTGTCTTTGTCGCTGGCCCAATCAGCATCACTATAACCTTTCAACCTTAAATCACCTCCTTCGTAACATAAGGCAAAGTTTGTTGTTCCACGTAAATATCGGAATATTCTCTTGATTGCCTTCCAGTGAGCAGGACCAGGGTTACTTTGATAATGGCTAGCTAATCCGACAGCATAACTGATGTCGGGTCGAGTACACAACATAGTATACATCAGACTCCCAATAGCTGCCGCATATGGCACTTTATTCATTTGATTCTTGTCTTCTTCATTCTGTGGGCATTGGCTTACATTTAAAACACAACTTTTATCAACTGGAGTATCACTGGGCTTGGAGTGATTCATTCAGTATCGCTCTAGAATCTTATTAATGTAGGTTTCCTGAGACATACTAAAAAACCTTCTAGAGCGATCTCTGACTATTTTCACTCCTAGTATATAGTTTGCTTCGTCCATATCTTTAGTCTCGAAGACGGAAGATAACCACTGCCTAGTGGCATTGATAGACTCCATATTATTCCCAACCAACAAAATGTCGTCAACATACAATGACAGAATTAGAATCGTCTCTTTCTTTCATTTGACGTACACACAGTGGTCTTCCTCAATCGTCTCAAAATCGAATGAGGTGATTTCCTTATGAAATCTTAAATACCACTGTCTAGATGATTGTTTGAGGCCGTAAATGGAATGTTTTAGGCGGCAAACTTTGCGCTCTTATTCCTTTACCTCAAAACCCTCTGGTTGGAACATGTAAATTTCTTCCTCTAGTTCTCCATTAAGAAATGTTGTCTTAACATCCATATGACAGAGTTCTAAATTTAAATGTGCGACAATAGGTAGGATCAGGCGAACAGACGTAAATCTCACCACCGGAGAGAACGTCTCATCAAAATGAATACCCTCCTTCTAGGTATACCCTTTCGCCACTAGTCGTGCTTTGTATTTGTCAATTGATCCATCTGCCTTGCATTTAATTTTGAAAATCCATTTGTTTCCAATAGCTTTACGCCCAGGCGGAAGATCAACTAACTCCCAGATCTTATTCTTTTCCATTGAATCCATTTCGTCTAGCATGGCAGCTTCTCATTCTTTCTTTGATAATGATGAATATGCCTCTTTGACATTTTTAGGTTCTTCATCATCCACAGGCTGACACATTAAAATCTCCTCTTCAATCTCAAAACGTCGACGAGGAGTGTGACCGCGTTTACTTTGACGTACTTGGGTGTCGGCATCTTCTAATTCTAATGGAGTACTCCCACTCGGTAAATTAATAGGTATACTCCCACTAGCTTGATCATCTATACTATCTCTAGCGATGATATGGTTAGGAACTAATTCCCTCCCTTCGCTGGAAGATGGTAAGAGAACTGTTTCATCCACTTCATGGAGATCAAAGCTTTTTCCGACATCGCCAAGTTTAGGGTATTCTTTATCTAAGAATACAACATCTCGAACCTCTTTCTCTGTCATTCCTCCATCTTGATATTGTCCATACATGACATACCCTTGTGAGCTATCAGGATATCTTATGGAGATAAGCTTTTTAGTTTTGGGGCCCAGTTTTCCATACTTGTGGGAAGAGTCATGGACATATCCAGTTGACCCCCACGGGCGTAGGTTTCCCAAATACGGCTTTTCGCCATGCCACAACTCATAAGGAGTAGAAAGAACTGACTGTGAAGGCACACGGTTAAGTAAATAGGCGGCAGTCAACAAAGCATCCCCCCAGAAGGATACTGGGAGGTTGGCATGCGCCATCATAGACCTAACCATGTCTAACAACGTTCTATTCCTTCTCTCGGCAACACCATTTTGTTGCGGAGTGTATGGAATAGTGAGTTGTCGTTTAATTCCCTTTTCCTCACATAGAATCCTGAACTGATCAGATAAATATTTGCATCCTCGGTCTGTGCGAAGAGCTTTTACACTCTTACCGGTCTGATTCTCAACTTCAGCTAGGAAGCGCTTGAAACAATCCAGTGCTTCATAGCGGTGAGTGATCAGATAAATATAATCGTATGGCGAATAATCATCTATAAAGGTAAGGAAGTATGATGCTCTATGTCGAGGCTTCACACTCAAAGGTCCACAAATATCAGAATGGATAAGCTGCAATACATCAGTGGCCCTTTTGGCCTTCCCGAAAGGTTTTCGGCATGCCTTTCCAGCCAAACATGATTCACATAAAGGTAGAGTGACCTTAGCGAGTGAACCTAAAAGGCCTTCTCGAGCTAACCTGGTCATTCTATCCTGTCCTATGTGACCTAGGCGAGCATGCCATATTTCCGAACTAAGGTCTTTATCATTAGCCACATACGACACAGAAGAAGCAGAAACATTGTAATCAACATCTAATTTAAATAAACCACCAATTAATAAAGCATGTCCATACAACACATCATTTAAATAAATGTCAATGCCAGTACCTATCATAACAAGAGCAAATCCTAAGGATAATAAAGATGAAGCTGATAAAAGATTATGTTGAATCCCTAGCGCATAAAGAACATCATGCAATGTCAATACACGACCAGTTCTAAGTTTGAGCTGGTACACACCAACTCCTAAAACTTCTTCACTGGTCCCATTGCCCATGTATACTCTTTGCGTCCCTCTTGGAATTCGGCGGTAATCTTGGTACCCATCTCGATCTCTAGTTACATGCTTGGTCGCTCTTGAATCCACAATCCACTCGGGATAAGTTCGGACGACTAAAAAATGAGAATAAACATACACAGAGAGAGAATTTGGGTTGAGGGATACCTTTTTCGGCTCAGCGCACTCGCGAGCGAAATGTCCCATCTTCTCACAATTGTAGCACTTCACCTTTGATTTGTCCCTTTTTCCACCGTGTTTGCCTCTGTGGTGGCGCTTTGGTGTCCGCTCTGCCTTGTACTTAGAGCTGGATGCAGTTTCACGATCTTTTCGTTTGAAAAACTTCTTTGGGCCCTTCCTGCCTTGGTGTTTGCCTCCCTTGGCGACTAAGGCAGTGGCGCGTACAGCTTTTTCGCGCTCAGCCTCTAACTCCACATGACGAGAAATATCCGAAAAATTCTTGATATTCTCATTGTGGGTAAGAATCTGCTTCATATGGACCCAAGAGTCCAGTAGAGATCGGATTACTGCAAGGACCTGCTGCTCGTTTGTGAGATCATGACCTGCCGACTTTAAATCCCTGATCATGCCTGACATAACCCTAAGGTGTTCGGTCATGGTCTGTCGTTGGTCTTTGTGGTAGGTCTCAAACTTCAGTACAAGAGCACGCAACCGCGTAGTCGAAGTTCCACCAAATTGGAACTTCAGCTGATCCCACATATCTTTGGCAGTTTGGAATTTCTCAAATTCCCTAATAAGATCGTCTTGCATGCTGCTTAACATAGTAAAGCGCGCGCTACGATCCTTATTGAACCATTGTCGGTACGCTTCTTGATCTCTACGATGCTGTGTTGTATTGCCTTCCTCAGGCGGTGACATGACGGTGGTAAGATGTTCCAGTAATTCCTGCTCGTTTAGCAAGTATTGAATCTTACGGTGCCAAATGTCCATTCCCGTCAACTTGTCACCCTTGGTCAAATCAGTAATGACATTTTTCATGGCCATTTTAAATCACTACATAAATAAAACTTAGAGAGTCAAGTTGACATGGTTTACACATCATAATTCGCTTCTAAAAATCCAGACCAATAAATATTAAGTTAACTCAACCATCGGAATCAAAATATAGATCTAGGATACTATAAGCATCTTCCGATTAATTCAAGGTAACTTAATTTTAATAGAATGATTTTAAGCGAATTTTACAACGAGAGAAATACTACAAATCTCTCGTAATAGCCAATTATCCAACGTTTACAAGTTTAATTTGAATATCATGGAAGTGAATACCTTCATAAATAAATCAACAGTAATAGCAAAGTCTATGATATTTCAATGATTTGATCAAATTTCAGCTATCATGAATATTTACAAACAAACACATGATCATGTAAATATTTCAATTTTCAATTTCAACATGATCATTTTAATTGAAATGATAGCTAAGTGGTGTATAAATTGATCAATTCAAGACGTGCAAATTTACAAATTATCATTTTTTTAAAAAAAATTAATCAATCGGCGCTACACGAGCATGCGCAATATTTAAATGATCCGATAATTATGCACGAATTAAATCAATTTAATTGACAAATATAAAATCATGCATATTTTAAATCTAAGAATGCTAAAATCAATTGCCGCTAACCGATATGCGCAATAATTTAACAATCTTATAAGTATGCATTTTGCATAGTTGAATAATTGATTATTAATGTCATTTTTTTTCATCGCGCAAATATTCACTTCAATTACATGCAAACTTTGTTAAGGTCGATATTAGTGACAACAATAAGTTATTTGCATGACGAAATAAAACAAATTCAATTTATTTCATTCTGTGCAATATTATATCAAGACAATCATCACACTTAAATAAGTGGCACTAATGAGGATAATTCAACTATAAATCAAATAGACCATGGAAATCAAATTACATTAATTTGAACTAATAAGCCTATGATTCAAATTAAATTCTAATGCATCATCTAATCATAAATTAACTAACTAATACTCCCTAATCTCAAATTCAATTTCTCCGTTCATAATCATACGGAGAATTTGAAATAGGTCCATTCGAACAACCAACCGGCCCGTTTCAGATCCAGTCCAATACGGTGCATAGTGAGGTTCACGGCGACCCATAAAAGGTGTTCTTGGGCCTCTATAAAATCTGTCTATCCCAGTACGTGGACAGAAACGATCATAGCGAGGCCGTGTGCCACCAAACGGTCCGCCATGGTGACGTCTGTGGGCCTCCCAACGCCGACGTCGTTGGGCTCGACCCGCCCTCGCCAAGGACATGCTCGCTGGGCCATGCACAGCTAGCACGGCAGCCCCATGCATGGGCGTGGGAGCCCCCTTGCGCAGGGCCGAGAACGCCTCCTCACTTGCGTGGGGGGAGGGCACCACGCCCGCATTCATGGGCAGGCCGCCCATGCATGGCGTGGGCGCCACGTCCACGCAGGATGTGAGCCCCACGCCCACGCGGGGCATGGGTGCTCCGCCCCCGCTGGGCGTGAGCCCCACGCCCACGTGGGGCGTGGGCGCTTCGCCCGCGCTGGGCGTGAGCCCCACGCCTGCAGGCGTGGGTGCTCTGCCCGCGCTGGGCGCGAGCGCCATGCTCGCCGGCGTGGCCCCCGCTTCGTTCGTCGGCTTGGGGTCTTCTCCGCGCAGGGACATCGACCGCCGTGGTGGGCTTCCTTCATCGTCCGTGTCACCGTTTGCATGGCCGCCGTTACAGGCGCCGTCTTCATCCTCGTGTGTGTGGAACTCGTCGTGGCTGCCGTTACGTCCCATCTCGGATGGTTGGTTTCGTCTAGAATGCGCGCCGCAAAACCCTTTGAGGTAGGCTAAGTACTTCGGCGCCGTGAGCCTCCTTGGAGGAGAAGATGGGACGCGGTCGTCGCTGGATATCTCCTCGGAATAGTCGGTCAGTTCATCTGGTACCCGCTCCGATTCCTCGTCACTGATAACCACTATGGGAGCCATTCGGCTCGACGAGGCCGCAACATCGGAACGGTTCTTTTTGATCGAGGACCACGCTGCCATGGTTCCGTAACCTGGCTCTGATACCAATGATGATAAAACATAAATATTTCTCCATGCATCAAGTGAACAAGAAGAAGCATGCACGGAGATGGATCATAACGGAAACGTACCTTAACGACGACGTTCGTAGATGGACGGTGACGACTCCGTGAGGACGAGGATGAGAACCACGTGACGGGCTTCTTCCTAAAATCCATGCTGCAAATCCTAGGCTCTTGGTGATAGCCTCTTGGAGAAAAACACTTAGGGAGAGAAAGAGAATGTTGAGAGATAGAGAGAGTTGCCCAAAAGTTGAGAGTGAGTGTGTTCTATTCACGTAATCCCACTCTCCCCTCTTTTATATCTCTCTCCTCTACCTTTTCAAATAAAGGAGGGAATAGTTATAACCAAGGGGTGATACATATGTGTGGGTAACTTCCCACAACCACTCCCCCTCATCTCCTATAACCAACTCCTTAGCCCCAGGTGGGCATTGCATGGTAGTTACCATGCGTTGGTTAACAGTATGATTCTCAGTATGTATGATAAATTATATTCTAAAAGCCAAAATTTTAATGTGATCTTCTTGCTTCCAACTTTAAGCGTCAAACTACAACTTCTTACATGAGAAGAAAACTAGAGTTTATAACATGCATGGATTGACTAGTGTGAGGTTCAAATTGCTTTGATATTTGAACTCAACTTAGCCTTTTCATATGAATAGAGATCCTTTAAATGTAAGGTTGGACTGAACTCAGTCAGTGCAGAGAAGAGAAGATTTTAGAAACGTCCTCTTGCACTGCTTTTCCCATTCCCAATGAGAGGTGATTTTGAAAGATTCCCTCCCCTCTTTCTACACTTATTTAATCCCAATTAAATTTGCACTGACAGAAACCGAACGCTTTTCATATTGGTGGTGTTGGGTCGGAGATTCGTCCGATCTAAATCGAGTGGCTAAAACCCCTCCAAATCATAGAGATTTTCCCACCATTCATACAAGACAGACATTAAGTCAAAGGAGATTCCGGTTCCGAGGGAACCCCCTATGATGCCTAAGTCAGGATGCATAAGAGAAAAAAGGTACCAGTAGTGTAGTTTCAAGCGTAGGACGTACCTTCTGAGGTTACCGAGAGGATCCCTTTATAGGAGCAGGTTGAAGGTAATCAGATAATCTGCCAGAAGGACATGTAGAGTAAGTCCGATCCCGTCCCCGGGTGGGACGGGATCCTGACTTCCTTATTTGGTGTTGGTTTCCCTTATCAACAAGTCGGAGAAGGATTCAGAAAGAACTTCCTTCGGCAGGAAGTCACCCCACGTCCTGCGAGACGTCAGGATCTATTTGGATTCAAAGGCCTACCGCGAAAACCTATTCACATGGGCCGGGAAGACCCAATGGGCCTTGACAAGAATGTTGGGAGCCTCTATCGGGCTGGCCCACTTAGTATATGAGTCAGACTGAATCAAGCCCTCTCAAGTGGTTTAAGCCAAAAGTGGTCCAAACATTCCTTTAACGTCTCTTATAATTTGGTTGCAGTTGAGTCAATAATAATACTTTTCTTCTTGACGTTTATGCCCGTAGGAAAGAAAGGAAAAAAAAACACCTTAGAGTGTTGAAGGCGAAATTGACATTTCAATCTATCTATGCAGTGCCACGTCATATGGGTAGGTGATAAATGTTTCTCTTAGAAGAAATGCTAATCTCTTAAAACTTACTTCTAGTTGATAAATGCTTCCATGCCCATCCCCGATCCTTCTCTGGTTCTACCCAAATGGGATTTCGATATCAATATCCCATGGATCACATGGAGATCCTCTTCAATCTTTAACAAGAAGAGGATTATGTTGAATTGCTTCTTAGAGAGAATTTATCCATCAAGGACTTCCTTCCTAGATTTTTCAATTGTGGACTACTAACTTTATTTGCAGAGAACTAAACCTAATACCATTCTTGCATGGATCTCATTCACTCGGCTACCTCTGGAAATTTTTACCAATTTGAAATATATTGCTAATATGGGCAAGATTCATGTCATTTGAGTGATCAATTTTTGGTATTTATTTTGAATGTTTAAAAAAGGTGTCTTATGTTACCTGTCACCCCTCATATCTCATGATCTTTTTCTTTATTAGTTAATTACTAATTATTTTTATTTCAAAGATAAAATTGTGATCATCCATAACAATTTCCATTAATCATCTTCATTTCTCCTTTAAAAAGAAAAAAATAATGTACGTCCCAATTAGGTGTTGTCGTAATGACCATATATAGTTCACTAAAGGTTGGTTAATTAATTTGCCGGTAAGCACAAATGCGCTTAATCAACTTACAAGCTCATCTACTTTAAATTTTATACATGTAAAACATGGCAAAATATTTATCTGCCTTGAAAGCATGGTTTACCGTATCATATAAGATCGGGCCGACTCGTAGGAGTCGACTCGTATTTGAGTAGACCCGATCCTTTGATATGCACCGAGTCGGATGGGATCGTACCGACTCATACATACTTAACAGAATGTCTTAAGTTGAGTTTTCCCTATTTGATAAGTAAAATTATATTTTTATATCAATTAATAGCATACATTTCTCTAAAGTGTGACTTAAACTCATTAATTTTAACGAACAACTACATGATTTTAATAAATTCATTGGCTGGACTCGTGCAAGTCAGATCGAGTTGGTCCGAGTCAGATCGGTATCGTATCGTATATGGAAAGATACGATCCGATACGGATCAGTGATACGGCGAACCTTACTTGAAAGTAAAATATCTAATTTCGAAAATATTGAGCTTTAAAAATTTTCGTTCTAGTTTTTTAATATCTTTGGGTTGAAAAGTTGAAATTAGGGTAAAAAGAAGTATTATATATGTCCACACAATTTTAAAGTCTAACAACTTATGACACTTCACAATATTTTAATTATGTCATTTACAATGTACCAAAGAACTCCTTGGAGTAAAATGAAAAGTGGCCATGAATTTTGGGCCTTGTGACATATGGATTCAAGTGTTAAATATCCACACAGACTTGTACGTAGGATAAAACGAAATTTCAGTAGGATATAAATATATATATAAAGTATAAGTATTAAAAGAGAAAAGATCTTTTTAGTACACGATTTGCATAGGAGTCTAACAAAAACTTTTTCATATGATCACAAAAATCCTCCCCCTCTCAGTATTACTCGACTCCAGCCAAACGTATCTTGAGAGGATCTCTTCTCTTCTTAAAACGCGCAGTCTATATCATACTTGGCATGCTTTTTGCAGTACAAGTAGTAGATATCAATGGAAACATTGAGGAGGATGGTGATCTCCTCGTGCCCTCGCAAGGTCCTTGCCCACGTCGAGGTCTCACTGAGCATAGTCATTGACGTTGTCTAGGTCGTACCCCGCAGTATAGCGACCCTGGAGGATGTCCTACATGGCGGTCTCCATGTCGGTTATGGCTCTCTTGTAGTCCGATAGGCAATTGGCCAAGATTTCCTTGTATGATGCTTCGCCGGCGCCCCCCGACTGCAGCGTCTGCAAGCACTCCACGCCAGCGCCAATGACTATGCTTAGTGTGACCTCGGCGTGGGCAAGGACCCTGTGAGGGCACAAGGCGAGGAGATCACCATCCTCCTCAATGTTTCCATGGATATCTGCTACTTGTACTGCAAGAAGCATGCCAAGTATGACATAGACTGCGTGTTTTAATAAGAGAAGAGTCTTAGGATACATTTGGTCTAGAGTCGAGTAATACTGAGAGAAGGAGGGTATTGGTATTTGTCAACTTTTGAGACCACATGAAGAATTTTTTGTAATATTGATAAAATGAAATTTCATTAGGACACAACACATATAAGAAAGTACGATTATTAAAAGAGAAGAGATCTTCTCAGTACACATTTAGACAAGAATCTAACAGTATTGAGAGGGCGATGGAGTCATATATTACAAAATATTCTTTGTATGATCTCAAAAGTTGACAAATACCTCTCTCTAAGTATTACTTGACTCCGGACCAAACATATCCTGAGAGCTCTTCTCTTATTAAAACGTGCAGTCTATGTCATACTTGGCATGTTTCTTGCAGTACAAGTAGAAGATATACATGGAAACATTGAGAAGGATGGTGATTTCCTTGCCCTGTGCCCTCATAGGGTCCTTGCCCATGCCGAGGTCGCACTGAGCGTAGTCATTGGCATCGTTAAATTCGTACCCGGCGGTGTAGCGACGCTGGAGAATGTCCTGCATGGTGGTCTCCATGTTAGTTATGGCTCTCCTGTAGTCTGATAGGAAATCGGGCAGGTTTTCCTTGTATGACGCGTCGCCGGTGCCCCCCCACTGTAGCGTCTGCAAGCGAACCAGGCCGGCGCGGGCAGCCCGGAGGGCGAGCACTATGGAGAGGATGGCCAGGTCGACAAGGGTGGCGTTGTGGCTGTCGGGGGCTGACCGGAGGAGGGCGACGCAGAAGGCCGAGAAGAAGAGGAAGAGGAAGAGAAATGGGAGGGGCGAGTCAGAGGAGGGGCTCATCTTGTTCTCACTTAAATTCTCACACAGACGAGGTAGCAACGCAGAGGGGGCGGTGAACGGAGAAAGTGAAAGAGCCGTCTTTCTCCTCAACCAGTTGGATCACACTGGCCATTAATTTATTAAGGAAGAGGATTAAGGATTCCCTAATACAAAGGAGGAGGAAATCCCCACCGTTAGAAATGCATGGATCCTATTTCTTCCGTTTCTCTCCTCCTGTTGTTACTTTAAACAAAACAACCATCAACAAGTGACAACTATCTCTATCTGTACGATGTGGTAGTCTAAAATACTTTCCTTTGAAAATAAACAAACTTTGGGAGAAGTCATTAATGCTCGTAACCATAACCATTATAATTATTCATTCTCCTTCACACCCCACTCATTTCAAAATAATTCATTAATAGCTATAACTCTCATCCCACCTATTTCAAAACAACTAACTAATAGTCATAACTCTCTCTTTCTCTCAAGACGGACTCTTCTCTCTTAGGGAGGACGGACGCTTCTCTCTCTCGAGGATGGATGCATAGAAGTGGGGGGGCCATAGCTGCCCCAAAATTAAGGAACCTTTTAGTAACAAAAATATTATTTTAAAAATATTTATATTATATATATTAGTATTAAATACAAAATAATATTATTTCCTAAATATTTGTCTTACTCTATTTTATTTAACTTATCTTATAAATTTATTTAACTCATATGTTATATACTTTTTTGTCATATATTATTTGTATTTATTAGTTATCATGTTAATTTTTATATGTTAATAATTGCCATATTATGTAATATTTAATATTTATAGGCACATCTAATCTTTTTTAGTTATAACATTTTTAGTTATAATATATAATATATTAATATTTTTATGTATTTATAGTATACTAATAAAATAGAGATTTTAACTCACTCTCACATTCTTTCTCGTCAAAAAAAAAAAAAAAAAAAAAAATCCTAAGAGAAGTCATTAATGCCCATAACCATTATGATTATTTCTTCCTTCTCACCCCCACTGATTTGAAAACAACTCGTTAATGGTCATAACTCTCACCCTCACCCATTTCAAAAGAACTCACTAATGGTCATAACTCTTTCTCTCCCCACCTATTTCAAAACAACTCATTAATGGTCATAACTTTCTCTCTCTCTCTCTCTCTCTCTCTCTCTCTCATGGACAGATACAGGGGAGCGGGAGGCCATGGCCCTCCTAAAATTAAGTAACTTCTTAAGTAATAAAAACATTATTTTTAAATGATTTATATTATAATAAATATACTATAAATAAATTAAAAATTTTAAATTATATTAATATTAAATACAAAATAATATTATTCCTAAATATTTGTCCTACTCTATTTTATTTAACTTATCTTATAAATTTATTTAACTCATATGTTATATATTTTTTTGTCGTATATTATTTGCATTTATTATTTATTATATTATTTTTTATATGTTAATAATTATCATATCATATAATATTTAATATTTATAGTGAGATATAATATTTTTTAGTTATAACATATAACATATTAATACTTTTAAGTATATTAAAATATGGGTAAATTACTTAGCAAATACGACAACTCAAAACACTAAAAGTTAGAAGCATATCTTATGTACTTTTACTTGAATTCAACCTTCATCGATAATATCCTTCATAAATCACATATTTTTTAATCGTGGTATTGTTAAACTCTTTATTACGTGGAAGTACCGTTGTCATCCATTTGTGCTTGAATAATACTTTACATAATTTGTACGCTGTTATGGTTTCATCGTAGTCATCATACAAAATTATGTTTATACTTAGTTATTTACTGCATGTTACTATTTTTCTTTTTCAATACTATTTTGTATCTCCTGAGATCTCTCCATTAAACTCACATACTTAGCACTAATACAGTTTAGCATGCGAGCTAAATGCCTTTAGATTAGAAACCCTATTAAGCACAATTAAAAGTTTCATATTCTTCGTGCAAAATTATCTTTATAGTTGATTATTTGCTGAAAATTAAAACTTTATTAAGACGAAGATATTTAAATAAATATGATATTTTTATCTTAAAATTAAATTTATTATATATTTTTAATAATTTCATATAAATGCCATGCATTGTACGGGTTTGAAACTAGTATATGGATATGCTTGAGATGAGAGAAAAGAGAAAGAAAGGGTTGATGGTTTTGCTAGCTTTGTATATGTGGGAATGGGATTTCCTGGACTCTTCTTATAGGACTTTGTATGGATCCTAAAATTTCATTACTTAAAATTTATCTTTTAAATCTGCACAATTATAGTGGGTCCCATAGATGAGTAAATTCCAATACATACTTAGATTCTTAGATTAGTAATAAGTACAAAGTTGAATAATTAAATGATGGCAGTACTACTAAAAAGTATATTTAACAAATCATTATGTTAATAAAAATAGCCTATTTATATTTAATACATCATTAAATAAGAGGGTTAATTAGACACTCTTAATGGAAATGGTGAAAAAATTGTGAAGGCTTATTATTTTGTTATTATACTTAAGACATACATAGATTAATACTAAGTTTGAAGCTGAATAATGAAACGATGGCATTAGTACTAATAAGAATACTTAACATAATATTGCATTGATACAAATGGCATAATTATGTTTAATATATCATTAAATGAGAATGTTAATGAAACACTCTCAACAAAATCACTAAGTCTTATTATTTTGTCATTATGTTTAACATATACTTAGAATAGTAGTAAGTACAAAGTTGAATAATAAAATGATGGCATTACTGCTAACAAGTGTATTTAATATATTATTTCATCAATAAAAATAATATAACTATATTTAATATTCATGGAATGTAAGGGTTATTACTTTATTATTATTAATAGATATCTAGGTTATTATTAAGTACAAAGTTGAATAATAAAATGATGGCATTACCACTAATGAGCATACTTAGTATATTATATTAATAAATTAAAAAAACTTAATTATATTTAATATATGATTAATGAGAGGGTTAATAAAAGAGATGGCACCAAATGGTGAAAAAATTACCAAGAATAAAATTATGAAGCCCTATTATTCTCATTCAAATAGAGATTAAGTGTACCCCTCTTAATCTAGGATAAGGAGAGTGGAAGGATCTTTTTCATAACTTACTATTTTCTTATCCTGATACCAAACTTCCCCTAGGGATTATATTCGCCTAAATACAAAAGAGGAGGGATTACAAGTACTTGGGTGCCATGCAACACGATGCCCCCACATGCGTAAGGACCACCTACTTTAGGAAGGGGTGATTGACTAGGATTAGGAACAGAAGAAATCAAAAATCCACAATCCCCCATATTCACTACACCTGTACCCACACATTAATGACTACGGAAGTTTCATGCTTCCCATTGTATTATTTCCACTTTAAGCAGGTTAGGTCTAGGATGAGTGAGACCTCGAAAGCAACATGACATTCTCTTTGAGATTTGCAAATGTTATTGACCTAGAGTGAATTATTATTAGTCTTCTCATCATAATTTTGATACTCCACCAACCATGTAGCGTTTCCTACAGGTTTTCTATCTAATCATGGGAGTGGATCACTTTAATGCAATGGAGGAGAGAATTTTTGCAATCCTCACTTGTAACACATGAAGGGGAGCTCATTGTTCAAAAGTATGCGAGGTCCTCTCCACTACTAGTTAATGATATGTACTAGCTCCCTCCCAACGTAAAGAAAATGCAAAACAAATCGTAAATGAAGCCCTAGAGCATGAAACCGTAACGTTGATCCTTCATCACAAGTGGGGGTGGCAGAATGTTGAGGATGACCTAACTCGTCCTTTCAAATGTCTCGATCTTCATGAAATCTCTATTCCTTAAGAAAGGAAAAAAAAATTCTTTTATGGGTTAAATTTTATTTTGAGAAAATATAAATTTTCTCTAGTCAAAGAGCTATTAAGAAAAGCCAAATCTCTGTTGGATTAACGTAAATCTTATGAGGCAATTTTCTCAACTAGAGAACAAAAAGCTTTTCCTAACTGTTTATTTTTCAAAAGCCCTAATCCTAAGAAAGCTAGTTTTTCTTAAGTAGACTTTTCACTCTTATTTTTCCAAACCCCTAACCCATGTTTTACATTGTAAATTCTCCAATGCTTACAACGGGAACTCTCCGTAAGTACTGATCCCCGAATTAGAATAGAAAATGAGGAGGCTTCATAAAACTCATCAACAACAACAGCTCCTGCATGCGCTTCACAACAGTGGCGGCATCCTGAGGGAGAGCGACGTGACAGCACGGCAAGGTCGGGGAGGATGGCATTTTGACTCCCCGGTGCCGACCAGAGCGCAGCAACGCAGGGTGCGCACTGTGGTTTGTCCTTCCAGGCCAGCGTGCAGGCCTCCTCAACAGTGTCGGCACAGCAAGATGAGAAGCACATGACGAAGAAGGAGAGGGAGGGGTCAAACATGGCCAAATTTTGAGATCACATGGGAGGGGAGTAGTTTTGCACTGTTAGCCCCTCCTCTTCCTCTCAGTACTATTAGACTTCTGTACAAAAATGTACTAAAAGGATCTCTTCTCGTCAAAATTTAAATTCATATAGAGAAACTGGTCCAATTCGAAGTTGTTGATGTTTATACCGGTCAATCGGCCCTCCTCTTCTTCTCAATACTGTGTGTTCCATCTATCTTTTGCTTGGCCTACCTTTCTCTTCCTTGGTGTGCATTTGTTAATAACAGAGGCATCTCATTTATTGAGGTCGTTCAAATCAAATCCTTCAAAGATACGAAACTATACAGATGGCTAAAAGGAGATAATGGAGCTAGTAGTGTTGCATAGAGAAGTATACAAATGGCTAAGTGAGAGAATAGAATATTCATTATTATTAGGGCAATCAAAAGTAAGATAGGCTACTCGGGAATATTATTGTAAAACAAATTTAACCTCTGATTTCGTCTTAAATTTCCCTAGAAGTGCTTTAAGAGTTTTGTCATAACTTTTAGTTGGAAGTCATTTTTGGCTTCCTTTTTTAACTTAAAAATGTTAAATGAAAATGATTATAATTAATTTTAGATATAGTTATAAAAGTTATAACATTCCTTGGCAACTTTATATTTTTCTCTAATTTCGAAGTTCTATTTTTGATCTTCAACTTGAAAATTAAAATCTAACCAAAATATTGATCCCTCATAGAATAGGGAGAATTTAAGATTGAAAGTTACTAAGTACCAAAGGACGATTAAATTATCTCAAATGAGTTGGTACCTTCGTCCGTAGCCCTTGTTTTGCTGCTTAAAGAGAATTTTATTTACCTGTTGACGTCGAGGAAGGCTTCCTCATGGAGACCTGCATGTCATATGTGGCCCTTTTCTTTGAGGAATATTTTCTACAATGTATGACACAGTAGTAGCGTCCGATCCAAGCAATCGGACGGGTGCTGTGCGGCCCGTCTAAATTTAGCGAGAGGGGTATTAGGGATATTTTTTTTATTTTTTATTTGGATTTTTTAAATTTTTTTTGAGCATCCGATCAAAAATTAGACGGTATATCTGGGTTGTTCGGGCCAGCCCCGACCCGATTGTATATTTTTCTTAAAAAAATATATTTGACACAAACCTCGATTTACGTGCAAAAAATAAAAAAGTTTTTTTTAAAAAAAAATTATACAGTCGAGTCGGGGCCGACCAGAGCAACCTGGTTGTACCATCTGATTTTTTATTGGACATTCCAAAAAATTTAAAAAAATTCAAATAAAAAATAAAATAAAATAAAAGAATGTCCCCAAAAGCCCCCTTAAATTTAGACGGACTGCACAACAGTTGTCCGATCCGCCTGGATTGGACGACTTTTGTGCCATGCATTGGATTGCAATGGATTCTAAACCTTGTGCATTGCACGAATCCCCTCTTTTGGAAATAAGTGGCTTTTATCATTTATTTTTTTCTTCGCAAAATAACTAGGTCAAAGTTTTAAAACGTCTTACATAGTGACCTTTTGAGACAATTTAAAGATGCCCTAATGTTAGTAACTAATGGGGTAAATTCGGCTACAGCCCGTTTAAGGGATGGCGCATCTTAAATTGGGCTGAAAGGCATTCGGTCAGTACACAACCCAATTTCTTGTTGGGCTGAAGGCGGCATGGGCCCAACCATCCTCGAGCCTGCCCAGTCACGGCCGAGACATGGGCTTTCAGCCCATCAGGTATGAAGGGAGCTCAATCAATCCCACTCATAAATTTTGTTTCTTCTTATGAATAGTCCCACATCACCTACCACAAGAAAGGTACTCCTACCTACTCACTATAAGTGGAGTACTCGTTGCATCAGAAAAGGTATGCAATTAAGCCTTCATCCTTCTCTTAATGCTTGATTATAGCCACTAAATATGTCACTAACTTAACCATCGGAGATGATTCTCCTGGGCCGAGACCCAGGACACTCACTAACAGTATCTTTCTCTTAGTCAATAGTCATTCTTGCCCTCCAGATCTTCTACGGCTTCGGATCCCATATCTTGGCTTCATATCCTCCATTGGCTTTTGGATTCTACGTACGAAAGCTATCCGCGATTGCCTCGGCTGCATCACTTGGCGCCATCTGTGGAAAGCTTATACAACCATGGCTCATCGACCGCAGACAAGAGTACGATTCGGGCAAGAAGAACTGGAGATAAGGGTGGCTCTTGGTCAATCGCTCGGACACGTCGAAGGGGTGTCCATTCAGCCGCAAGGGCAAGCAATCTCGGTAGTCCTAGATCCTGCACCTCGCCGAAAGGACAGGATAGATGAACTCTCCCAGCAGGTAGCAACCCTGACCACTACTGTTACTACTTTTGCCTCCTTGTGCGATATGGTCTCGGCCATTGCTCAACACATGGGTTTACTGAACCCATCGGCTCGGCCGATACCACCACCACCTCATTTTTGCCTGTCGGGTTTGTTCTCGGCCGGCCAGCCAAGGAATTCACGAGGTTATCCTCCTGGGGCCCCCTCGGCCCACGATGACCCGTATTAATTCCAGGGGCAGTATCTGCGTGCCAGTCACCTGCCGACTGAACTGGACATTGCTTCATCGTGGACCCATCCACCAACGGCTGAAGGGCGCTCAGCATGGACTACCACCACAACACCGGAGCTTGACCGTAAGCTAACGAAGATGAGAAAGGAGATGCAGCAGATGGTGTCTCGGTCATATGGGGCACCTTTGGCCAACACCATTATTGAACAGTCCCCCTTCTCCCCTGAGATCCTTGCAATGGATGTACGATCAAACTTAACATTACCGAAAGGGCCACTGTGTGACGGGATGACTGACCCAGTTAGCCATTTTCGAAGGTTTAATTCTTACCTCTCGGTGTGAGGGGTGCTCGAAGCTGTTCGTTGTCGGATTTTTCCCCTCACTCTTGAAAAAATAGCTTCCACCTAGTTTGAGACCCTACCTTTAAATTCAATTCATTCTTTAGTTCAGTTTGGTCAATTGTTTATTGACCAATTTTACGATGCCACTCAGCAGTGTAAGACTTCGGCTAGCCTCCTGGCCATTTGGCAGGTATGCGGCCGAGACCCTTCGAGATTATTTTACTAGGTTCCGTGCGGAGGCAGCCAGATCCCGAACCTGGACAACTCTATCGCTGTCTCGGCTATAATCAGTAGCTGCACCAATGAAGGATTACTCAGCTCCATTGGGAAGCGCCATCCGCCAACATTCCAAGATTTGGTAGCAAGGGCACATAAATACATCAACCGGAAAGCCTTGATGATGGCCAAGAATAAAATGGTTGCTGAGTCCGTCTCGGCACCACTACCATCAGCAATTCATCAGCGACAAAACGACTTCAACTCCTCTCGGAAGAGGTTCAAAAGAGAAGATGATTGGGTCTGAGAATGCTCCCGGTCCCCTCGTCCTCAACATCCGCCTCTACTGGCTCCTTCAAGGCTACGAATGGAAGTCAAGGCATGCTTCACTAACCCGAGCGCATCATAATAGATCCCCGTCGAAGGGATCCAAAAATTACTACAAATACCATTGAGAAGTTGGAGACTCCACGGACGAGTGCCGACACCTCCGGCTAGAGAGAGCGCGCCTCATCCGAGAAGGGCGTTTGCCCTAGTATGACCGCAACAGTAGGCCCGGAACCAACCGGCGGTGTCTCGGCAACCCCAACATCCACCCAAGGACGTACCCCCACCAAAGGTTGCCCCAGTTACAGAAACCTCTCATCAGCACCCAAGTGTCGGGTCTATTATGGGCATAGCCGGGGGGCCAGGCGAGACACCGCGAAGGCGGAGGAGAGATGAGTTGTCTTTGACCATTGCGGTGGTAGACGATGGGTTGAAGCACTCCCGGAAGGAGGACATAAGCTTCACCAAAGCAGACCTTGAAGGAATCTAGGTCCCGCACGATGACACTCTCGTCGTCAATGCTGTAATAAAAAATTACGATGTCCATAAAATTTTTATTAATAGTAGCAGTGCACCTAATGTGCTTTTTTTTTACTGCTTTCTGAAGGTTGGTTTAACTAAGCCTGACATGAAGGCCCATCGAGGCCCTTTGTTTGGCAAAAACGGGGCCCCTACCGAGTGGAAGGCATAGTCTGATTGCCTGTGACCCTCGGTACGGCCCCAACACAACTAACAGTTGAAACCGACTTTGCAGTTGTAAAAGTAGACTTAGCCTACAATGTCATCTTTGACTGACGACTAATGGGACGAATTGGAGCTGTGCCTTCGTCCTACCATCAAAAATCGAAGTTCCATACCGACTTTGGAGTCGGAGAAGCTAAGGAAAACCAAGACTCGGCTCGTCAATGTTATATGTGTTAGGTTCGTTGTGTTCGATCCGACCAAAACGCAGCGGATAAGATTAAAGTCTAGATCGGAGCCATCCCGTTTTGATAAACAAACTAAACGGTAAAC
This sequence comes from Zantedeschia hybrid cultivar, assembly GCA_030544215.1. Lineage (NCBI taxonomy): Eukaryota > Viridiplantae > Streptophyta > Magnoliopsida > Alismatales > Araceae > Zantedeschia > Zantedeschia hybrid cultivar. The sequence goes on from JARZZO010000012.1 coordinate 56,411,332, forward strand.
TGAATTTACCATGCGCGGATTCAAACCCGTGTTCGTCTGGTTCCGTCGGTGTGATGCCGCAAGCCACGCACATGCCCGACCTCTAGCAGTATCCACACAATCTTCTTCTCCGTGGATCGTCCTCGCTTCCTCGCTTGAAGCAACGTTCGCAGATCCCGTCTGGCTTCACGTAATCCTCCGCGACATGAGGATTCAGATTCCCGTCGGACGGGAAGACGGAGCAGGCGGGAGTCGGAACGAAGTCTCCCGGGGCCGGCCTGAGGTGGGGGGCGCCAGGGACAAAGAGGAGAGAGAGAAGGGGGCGGCTAGGTCAGGGTTGCTGGCCCCTGACCTAGGTCCAGTCTTTTATAAAAAGTGCGTTGCTGTTTTTCAAAAAAAATCATACTTATCCGAAATCCTATCGAAATATCCACTGACTAGAAAACCTTTTGTGTGTGACCCTCTAGAACCAAATACTAGTCCAGTCAACAGCCCATTAAGCCCAGTAACTCTTTACGGTCCTACTAAATTAATTAATATCCTTATATTAATTAATCAGCTGAATTTAATGACACAATAAATTCAGAAGGGCTTCTGATCACGTTGGGTGCCAAGAAACACCGTGTGATCCCGGAAGGCATTGGGGTTTATGCAACTCACTACGGGAACCTATCCGTCAACGGTTACCGTATGGATTTAATCTTTCATCCATGCAATGTTCCTGAATTGACCTAGGGTATGGTTTACTGTTAAACCCTAGTCGGTCGTATCACTTGAATCATATGCCACTAATCTATATCAGTTAACTCTTTATTTGATACAGAGTCTGCCCTAGCTAGGGACTTAAGTGCATCATTCTCGGAACATTCACTCTCCAAATACCGAGAGCGGATGATCCCATATTAAACACACAATTACTTTCGAGGGCATCTCCTTGAACCTGATCATTTGACTTATTGATAACACATGGTTAGGGATTCGTTAGTCAAGATCAAAGCTCAGAGACCTACCAACAAGATATCTTCGGTGTCTCAGGTCCAAAGATCATCTACGCAACCGTGATAAAAGAATCAAGTTGGTTAACAGTGAGGTATATATACCATCCAACGATTCATGGTCGGATTATTTCAGTGAACTCATTCGCCAATGAGCACCTACAGGTCTAGCATAGTGTCTCCACACAAGTGACTTATAGGACCAGTCACCCTCATCACTTGAGCTGAAGAAACATGTACTAGTCTATCCAGATGTTTGATGTCCTTCTCAAACATCCTCTAACTAGGAACAATTAAGAACATGTGTCTATAAGTCTTCGGTCCCGTAATTATGATCTCATTATAATCCGAATACTGTTGCGCATGTTTATGGACTTCATCGTGATACGATAAATATAGATCGAATTAATTACACATAATAAATTTATGCCATTATATATCAATAAACTAAATAATACATAGTATCGGTTGTCTTTCGGGCCACCTAATGCTAACAATCTCCCACTTGGATTAAAGCCAATCACCTTTATAGAGAATATCCATATTCTCTAAGTGACGCTCAAAAATATGTTGGGACAGACGCTTCGTCTGTGGATCTGCTATGTTGTTAGCTGAAGGAACTCTTTCCACCATGACATCTCCTTGAGTATAATCTCTTTGATCAGATGAAAGCGTCGTAGAATGTGCTTCGACTTTTGATGAGACCTCGGCTCTTTCGCTTGAACAATTGCACCATTGTTGTCACACAGTAGTGGGACGGGACCAGAGATGCTTTCCACTACACTAAGATCGCCGATGAATTTCTTCATCCAGACTGCTTCATTGGCAACTTCAGCAGCAGCAATATATACTCTACTGCCGGTGTCGAATCGGCAGTGGCGACTTTTGATGAGACCTCGGCTCTTTCACTTGAACAATCGCCCCATTGTTGTCACACAACAGTGGGACGGGACCAGAGATGCTTTCCACTACACTAAGATCGCCGATGAATTTCTTCATCCAGACTGCTTCCTTGGCAGCTTCAGCAGTAGCAATATATACTCTACTGCTGATGTCGAATCAGCAGTGGTTTCCTTCTTAGAGCTTTTCCAACCACTATTCCTCCGTTGAGTGTGAAGACAAATCCTAATGTTGACTTACTGTCATCCGGATCAGACTGAAAACTTGAGTTAGTGTATCTTTGCAACTTTAAGTCTCCTCCTCTATAGACTAGAAATATATCCTTTGTTCTTCTCAAATACTTAAGCATACATTTCACAGCCTTCCAGTGATCATTACCTAGATCTGCCTAATGTCTGCTCGTAACACTTAGAGCATACGCAACATTAGGTCTAGTATATAGCATGATATACATGATGGAACCTATGGCTGAAGCATAGGGAACCTTATCCATCATTGCCCTCTCCTCAGGAGTCTGGGGAGACTAACCTTTTGAGAGATAAATTCCATGTCTTATCAGTATGAGACATTTCTTAGAATTTTTCATGTCAAATCTTTTGGCAATGGTTTCTATATACATAGATTGTGTTAAAGCTATCATCTTCTTTGATCTATCTCTATAGATTCGTATTCCCAATACGTAAGATGCTTCTCCCAAATTCTTCATGGATAAGTTCTTGGATAGCCAGATCTTTACCGATGACATCATTCCCAATAAATAAGATGTCGTCAACATAAAGAACTAGGAATGTAATTGCACTCCCACTATTTTTATTATACACATAAGGCTCATCTTCATTCATAATGAAGCCATAAGATTTGATTGCCTCATCAAATCTTGTGTTTCAGCTCCGAGAAGCTTGCTTTAGTGCATAAATGGACCTTTGCAACTTGCATACCATATCTGGAGATTCCTTTTATGTGAAGCTCTTTAGTTGTATCATATATACCTCTTTCTCAAGGTTTCCATTGAGGAAGGTATAGACACGCTAATTTTGACATCATTTTGAGTAAATTTCATGTCATATAATAATGCCTCAAAATGGTATGATATTTTAATCATTAGTTAATTTTTATTATTTTTACTGGAATAATTATCTAAATGATATCGGATAAGACAAATATAATTTAAGTTTAATGAAATTCATTTTAACTCAGATTTTTAATCAAATATGAAAAATTATAAAAGACGTCGACTTATGAAGACGCCATTTAGGGTTATATTCTTATTTTGATTTTTAATTAATTTATTGATAAACTAAAAGACGTCTGCTATGTATGACGCCATTTAGGTTTCCTAAACTGATTCTGTTTCTTCTTTCCGATGTTTATCCTTATCTTAATTAAACTAAAAGACGTCTCCTATGGGCGACGTGTTTTAGGTAATTACAGATAATGATGAATTAAGCTATGTTTATCTGTTTCTTAGTTAGATTGACTTCAAACTCCTTCATGTTAATTTGTAAGTAACCCTGGACGCGCGAACTTAAGCCTATAAATACACAAGCCCTTGAAGGGGTAAAAATTAGTACGGAAATTATTAGCAAGTTAGTGAAGAATATGAGAAGAAGACGACATCCAAACGCTGAAGGATCAAGGCGCTGCTACTACTTCCAGGAGTCTTGAAGCAAGTTTCGTCTTCTCTTCATCCTCTCTTCGTCCTTCAAGATCTTTCAAGAACCAAAGCTTTCCAGAGGCCATCTAACTTAGTTTCTTCTTAATCAATTTTTGCATCCTTTTTCATATCTTCATCATATTAGTTCATAATTCCACTCATTACATCACTTCATGCCACACACACAACACTAGTATTATTTTTCAAACCCACATGTTAAGGGGTTTCAAAGACCACAAAATAAGTGAGTTCATTTGTTAAGCTGTATGATTATAATTATCATTGGAATAGATACTACCACTATTTGAATTCTTATTGTTTTCTTTCTCTTTTATTTTATTCTTTATAAGGAACAAAAAAAGATCAAAAGGAAGGAATCAACAAGGAAATATAGACGATCCTCAAAGCCCTATAAGTATTCAAAGCAAGAACAAAGTTAGAAAGGCTCTTTTTCTTCAGCCGGCTGAAAGAGGAGAATAAAAAACTCCAACATCTCCCATATCCAAAACAGTTAAGCGATCAATCTTTGTCTTTTGAAGCTTTTTAGTCAAAAGTTTCAGGAGATCACATAGTTTTTAAAGGGTTTATTTGTCATTTAATCAACAAAATTTTCATGATAATCACACATCATGATTTGAGCACTCACAACTTTTTGGCGATCACGGTGGGACTTGGTCTCGCCATCTTTTAAATTTTTGTTCTTGCTTTTATCAATCAGGCACCCACGGTGGACCACTTGTGTCCCACGGACACGCCCTCACCGATCAGTGAGTTTTTAGTTTAATTGTTATTCCCACGTACACCACATGCACACTCTTGCGGCAAGATCTTGCCCTCTCCGTTTGATTGATTGAAAAGTTGTGCTTGTGTTAGGAAGAATGTGTGATTGATTGAATGTTTTAGTTGCTTACATGATAAATCATCTTGTTAAAAATATAAAAAAAAAAGATTCGCATGAGCCGATTATTTACTACTTTATCTTGTTAGTTTGAGGGAGAATTGACCCAGAAATTCCTTCTTAATTGTTGACTTTGCGACTTGAAAAGCGTCTAGGAACATCGACGCGTTTCATACCACGTTGCCATACCCCGACGACTTTCAGGCTAAATTTCCTGCTGTCTGCTGCCTGAGGTTCTGCGAGCAGAATAAAGTTCTGTGTTGAATAGCGTCGAGGAGCAGCGACGCGATTCAAACAGGTTTTTGTTTTGTTCTTCAGTCCTTGGATTTCTGATTTGATTGCTATTACCCATTACATATTAAGCATTAAAGGCCATCCCGGCCACAAGTCATACGCACTGGGGCTAACACCCTCCTTTTCTCATAGGAACACCTTTCTTGACATCTTCATCTCCTTTTAATTGGGTTAGTCCCTCGATCAGACGAGTGGTTGGCATTAAAGACCTCCGTAAGTCCCCAAAATCAAGGTATTCTTCCTTGTTCATCGGGCTAGTTGTATCAATTGAAGTCCTGGTTAGATTTTCATGTCATTGTGAGAAAAAGCCTTAGAGTATAACGGTGGAAACAAAACTGAAACTAGGATCCTACCCGTTGAGTGAATTTGTGATTAACTGAATCTAAATAATCTAACAAGGAATCCCAAAACAACGTTAAGCATCTACTTGTTTGTGTAATCTCTACACAACTTGTCTGCAAATCTTTGTTGAAAAAAAATCTAATACCATGTTGCTTCGATCAGGTTGGGATTTGAGCATGGGTTCAGATGCTCTAGTTAACTACGAGGGAGATGCTAATGCTCCTCTTGAATTTGATTATCACTATGAGAACGGGGGAGATGCTAATGCCCCCCGTGATCCCCATTCTTATTCATTTCAATATGAGGGAAACCCCTAAATCCCTCCTCCTTTTGCTCATGATCAACATAATTATGGCATTGATCTTCCTCCGCATGTGCATGCGATCTCTAATCCTATCTTTGAGGGAGCTATGAACCCGAATGAACCCTCATCTTCCAATCCCACCGATCTAGTCAATGCTCTAGGAGTTCTGGCCTCCTATCTGGATCTTCAACAGCTTGAGGCAATCCAATCCATCTTAAAGGGGAAGACGCCCGTGCAGTCTTACTGAACCAAATCTTGTGGTTCCCCCTACCATTCCGCAACCTCCTCGCCACCATACTTCCTTCATTCATCAGGCTATGGAAGGCCTTCAAGTTTCAACTTTTCGGCCAGCTGGGCCACAACTGTCCTCCTCAAGGCAACTGGCTAGACCGCCTACGCCAATTTATCAAAATGCCCCCGGACATGATGGAAGTGCTGCTGGACCTCAACCCTATTGTCCCTTTGCCCCACATACTCTAGGCAGCAGGCCTATCTTGTACCACCACCACCCCCTCCCCAGGTTGATCCTGTTAGTTTTAGGTGGCCTACAAGCCAATCTGACTATGTAAATCTCGTTCATTTAATAATATAATGTCATAATATTTATTATGTGTAAATCGCATTAATTATCGTTTCATAATGAAGTCCGTGAATATGTGCTATAGTGATCAGATTATGATGAGATCATACTAATGAGACTGATCACTTAAACATACATATTCTTAATTGTTCCTAGTCGGAGGATATCCGAGAAGGATATCGGATATCTGGTTAGACTAGTATAGATTACTCCTGCTTATATGATGAGGATGACTCATCTCATAAGTCACTTGTGTGGAGACACTAAGGCGAATCTGTAGGTGCTCATTGGAGAATGAGTTCACTGAACTAATCTGACTGAATCACTGGATGGTATTGTACCTCACTCTCAACCAGCTTGATTCTATTGTCGCAGTTGCGTGGATGGTCCTCGGACCTGAGACACCAAGGACACCTTGTTGGTGGACTTCCGTGCTTTGACCTTGGTTTACGAATCTCTATCTACGGGATTCTAAAATGCCAAGGATTGGGTATAGCGGAATACCGTCGAAGGGAATTGTGTGTCAATAAGGAATCATTCGCTCTTGGTACTTAGAGAGAGAATGCTCTAAGAAGGATGCGCGGAAGTCCCTGGCCAGGGCAGACGATAATATCGGGAAAGGAGTTTTCCAATATTTATCAGTGACATCCAATCCAAGTGAGTCGACTGGTTAGGGTTTGACAGCACGCTATACCCTGAGTTGACTCGAAAGCATTGTACGAATGAAGGATTATATCCACGCGGTAACTGTCGGCGGAAAGGTTCCAAGAGTGGGTTACTTAACCTCCATACCTTCTGGGTTCACGCGGTGTTTCTTGGCACCCAACGTAATCGGAGGCCCAATCGAATTTGATGTGCGACATCAATTCGATTGATTAATTAATTAATAAAGGGTTATTAATTGATTAATAAAGCCAGTAAGGAGTCACTGGGCTTATTGGGCTATTAACCGGACTGGTCACACGCAAATGATTCTCAAGACGATGGATAAATAAGTGGGTTTTATACAAATCGGGGGTTTTTATGAAAAATTACGCGGTTAGTATAAAATATAGCGAACGAGCTGAGCAGGCCAAGCTGCTGCTAACCCTAGCCGCCCCTTCTCTGTTTCTCTCTCTCGCTGGCGTCCCAGACAGATCCAGATCTGCTCCGCCGCTTCTCCGACTCTCGTTCGACGGGAAATCGTCTGCACGTTGCGGCGATCGTTGCGGTGACCGGCGGAGGTTTCATAGGCTGCGAAGAACGAGGAACCTGAGGATATCCGTCGCGAGAAGGATCGCGTGGACTTCGCTAGAGGCCGGGCGCTTGTGCGGCTTGCAGTGTCGCACCGACGGAACCGAACGGTTGTCGATTCGAATCCGCACACGGTAAGAACTGATTATCCGATAATCTAGTTTTTTCGATTTTCGAAACAGGAACGGATCTCCGTTTTTATTTTTATTTCCGCTGTGCGGGAGATCCGGAGAAACTCGAGAACCCAACAGTGGTATCAGAGCCAGGTTCCATTGTTTCTCGTCCCGTTTCGGTCTCTTAATTAATTTTTCATGATTTATTCCATGTAATAATTCGGTTACCTTGCTGGATCTAAGTTCATACGATGAACACCATTAATAAGATTAATTAGATTCTGCAAAATCAGATTTTTGATAGTTTTTTTCCGTTGTTCTCCATGCGATGAAGAACGGGGTTTTTTCGTTTTTGGTGCCGTTTGGGACATTTTGATGTCCGGAAAGGATGATTGGCTAGCCTAGATCATTCTAGGACTAAGGTCGGTCATTGAGAGCATCCCACCCTTCACAGGAGTAGCCTAAAATGGCTGGTTTGAGGAGTTCTCCTTCCTCCTATTTTTTGTTTTAGAAAATCAAAAAAATTAGGCATTCAAAGGGGCTCGGGCTGCATATGTATGTCTCCGGGCGCCGTCGACGAGCCTGCACACGCTGGTCGGCACCGGAGGCCAGGCCATAGTGGGCCCTGAAGTTTTCCCCGCCACCGGTGGCACCTGCAACCCATCTAGGGTTTTCTGCAGGAAGAAAGGGCATTGGGTGGGGAAGAGAACAGCTGGGCCGTTCGTGGACCGGGCCGGCCGGACCGGGTCCAGGCCCTGGGTCCTGGCCCCTAGCCGAGCCATGGCGCATCGGGTGCAGGCCTAGCCGAGCCGGGGCTCGAACCAGGTTCCCTGGTGGCTAGGCCCTAGTTGGTTTTAAACCCCACTTTAATAACCCCATTTTAACCCCCTAAAATTCCTTATTAAACCTAATTGACCCAATTAAATTTTAATTAGATCTTAAATTAAAATTTCAAAGTGTTTTCAAATTAAAATTTTATCTAATTTTATTTAATTGAGCCATTAATGATTAAATTAACAAGTAGTTGTTAATTGCTTGAGATTGGTTATTAATTTAAATGTTAAATTAATAATTAATTTTAATAGACTAATTTAAATGTTAAATTAGTTATGATTAGTTAATTGGAATTAATTGTTAATTTAATTGTTAAATTAATGATTAATTTTAATTAACTAATATAATGGTTTAATAATGAGTTATTAATTATTGGTTTAAGAGTTAAATTAATAATTAATATTAATCCAATAATTAAGAGTTAGATTAGTGGTTAAATAATTAATTTGTGTTGATTACTAGTTTAAGAGTTAAATTAGTTATTAACATTAATTAATTAATTAGTCTAAGAGTTAGATTAATAGTTTATGACTAATTAGTATTGATGATTAATTTAAGTGTTAAATTAATGATTAATTTTAATTTACTGATCTAAGAGTTAGATTAGTAATTAATTATTAATAGTCTAATTGTTAGATTATTAATGTGGTATAATCTAAGTGTTAGATTGTTCAATTATTAGAATTGTTCTAATAGTATGGAATAATCTGGAATTATTAATTTGGAGTGTATGCACATGTGATGTATGTTTTAATGCTTTTGAATTAGATTTGATTGCATATTAAGTTAATTAAAAGTGTTTTCGAAATTCAAATACCAATTTTGATTAGAACCCAGTTTTTTTGAAAACCAAAATTAAATATTTTGAAAACTTTTTTATTCTAGTCATGTGATGCGCTGAATCATGTGTTGAATGATTAAAACACACCGTGGTCATGGATATGCACTTATTTAATTATTCATGCGATGAATGATGTATTTGTGTAGATCGTGGATGAATGATGGATATTTATTAAATTGTTAATAAATAGAGATCTGCGTATCTCTCCCTCTCTCATTCTCCGATGTACTTCTACCTCCCTCTCTCTTGTACTCGCCATAAGGCTCTATTCTAATTATATGTAATTATAGAATTATTGTAATATGGTCGAGGCAACCGGGAAGGAGCGAGGACGATCCACAGATGCAACCAGGAAGACGGTATGATGGAGATCTCTTGCCTATGTGTTTGTAGGTTCATCTAATGTAAATGTTATGTTAGATTGTGTGTGCGTATGACTATTGGCTCCAGTCAAACCCACTGTGCTATCCATGACCACACTAGACATGTATGTGATGCATTGTTTTCTTTTGATTATGAATTAAAGCAGGTATAGTATTTAGTAAATATATACAATATATTTATATACTATCACCTATGAGAAATCAAGATAAAAGTTATTTAAATACCCTCAGATAAACTCTAAGCCGTAACGTGAATAGTTAAGAACTTACCGCGTGGTCCACTATCGTTATAGTCATAGGATTAGAATCACTTTAGGCAGGTTTGTTGTGCTATCCACTGTTAGTTTAAGGTGGCCTACAAGCCAATCTGACTATGTAAATCTCGTTCATTTATTAATAAAATGGCATAATATTCATTATGTGTAAATCGCGTTAATTATCGTTTCATAATGAAGTCCGTGAATATGTACTATAGTGATCAGATTATGATGAGATCATACTAATGAGACTGATCACTTAAACACACATATTCTTAATCGTTCCTAGTCGGAGGATATCCGGGAAGGACATTTGATATCCGGTTAGACTAGTACAGATTACTCCTGCTCATATGATGAGGGTGACTGATCTCATAAGTCACTTGTGTGGAGACACTAAGGCGAATCTGTAGGTACTCATTGGAGAATGAGTTCACTGAAATGATTCGACTGAATCGCTGGATGGTATTGTACCTCACTGTCAACCAGCTTGATTCTATTGTCGCAGTTGCGTGGATGGTCCTCGGACCTGAGACACCAAGGACACCTTGTTGGTGGACTTCTGTACTTTGACCTTGGTTTACGAATCTCTAGCCATGTGATTCTAATACGCCAAGGATTGGGTACAGCGGAATACCGTCGAAGGGAATTGTGTGTCAATAAAGAATCATTCGCTCTCGGTACTTAGAGAGAGAATGCTCTAGGAATGATGCGCGAAAGTCCCTGGCCAGGGCGGACGATAATATCGGGAAATGAGTTTTTCGATATTCATCAGCGGCATCCAATCCAAGTGAGTCGACCGATTAGGGTTTGACAGCTTGCTATGCCCTGAGTTGACTCGAGAGCATTGTATGAATGAAGGATTATATCTACGAGGTAACTGTCGGCGGAAAGGTTCCAAGAGTGGGTTACTTAACCCCAAATACCTTCTGGGTTCACGCGGTGTTGCTTGGCACCCAACGTGATCGGAGGCCCGGTTGAATTCGATGTGCGACATCAATTCGATTGATTAATTAATTAATAAAGGGTTATTAATTGATTAATAAAGTCAATGAGGAGTCACTGGACTTGTTGGGCCATTAACTGGACTGGTACTTGGGTCTAGAGGGTTACATGCAAATGATTCTCAAGGCGATGGATAAATAAGTGGGTTTTATACAAACCGGGGGTTTTATAAAAAACCGCGCGGTTAGTATAAAACATAGCGAACGGGCTGAGCAGGCCAAGCTGCTGCTAACCCTAGCCGCCCCTCCTCAATTTCTATCTTTCTTTGGCGTCCAGACAGATCTAGATCTGCTCCGCCGCTTCTCCAAATCCCGTTTGACGGGAAATCGTCCGTATGTTGCGGCGATCATTGCGGCGACCGACGGAGGATTCGTGGGCTGCGAAGAACGAGGAACGTGAGGATATCCATCGCGAGGAAGATCGCGTGGACTTCGCTAGAGGCCAGGCGCTTGCGCGGCTTGCGGTGTCGCACCAACGGAACCGAACGGTTGCGGATTAGAATCCGCACACGGTAAGAACAGATAATCCGATTATCGTGTTTTAGTTTTTTGAAACGGGATCGGATCGCTGTAAATATTTTATTTTCCGCTGCGTGAGCGATCCGGAGAAACCCGAGAAATCCCAACAGTGGTTTCAGAGCCAGGTTCCACTGTTTCTCATCCCGTTTCGGTCTCCGAACTTAATTTTTCTTGTATTATTCCATGCGTTAGTTCGATCCCCTTTTGCTGGATTTGTGTTCATGCGATGAACACGATTAATAAGATTAATTTATTCTGCAAAAATCGAATTTTTTTGGGGGTTCTTTGTGTTCTTCGTGGGACGAAGAACGGGGTGTCTGTGGCGGCTTCAATCGGGTGCTCCATGTGATGGGGAGGTGGCCAGAGGTCCTGGTATGACCAGGGACCATGCCAGTCACATACGACATTGTTGCCGGCGGCGGAGAGCCCGCTGGAGATGCCCGGATTGAAGGTCTTCTCCTTTTGTTTACCCAAAGTTTTTTTTTTCTTCCTTACGCTTTTGAGAAAACCTGTGATAACCAGATATTAAGGGAGATTTTGATAGCTTCGGGCTCACCGCCGGCATGCCTGCCGGTGACGGGGACATCACCTGGCAGTGCCGGCGGCGCTAGGGCAGTGGCCGCCAGCCGGGGCTGTCCCTCTTGCTGCCGGGCACCACCACTTGCAACAGCTTCTTGGGTTCGGGTTTTGCAGCACCCGTTTTGGAGCTGCATCGGGGCCACCGGCGCCGGAGCCACTCTATGGCGCTGGAGGAGACGCCGGCGAAGCTAGGGCTACCGGCCGCCGAGCGGATCTGCCCCGACCCCCACCGCCGCCATGAGATGTGCAGGTTAGGGTTTCGGGTGGAATGAAGGAGATGGCCTTGAATCGGCCTGGGGGGGGCCCGGTCCCGAGCCGGTCGGACCGGCCCGGGCCGGGTCCAGGGCCTGGCCGAACCAGACTCGGACCAGGCGCACGCCTGGTCCGAGCCTTGGCTCGACTAGGGCCCGAACCCCATGGCTCAGCCCAAGTGGCTGAGCCCCATTCCTTTGATTTTCTTATTTTAAAACCCCATTTCTATTAAACCTTAGCCCGTTAAAATTTTAATTGAGAATTATACATTAATTATAAAATTCAAAATTGTTTTGGAATATGATTATTATTTAATTCTTAATTTTAATTAGGCTATAATGATTATGAATCATTCAATTAACAAAGTGTTGTTAATAATTGGAATTGGTTATTAATTTAAATGTTAAATTAATAATTAATTTTAATTGTCTAACTTAAGTGTTAAGTTAGTTATTATTAGTTAACTGGAATCAATTGTCAGTTTAAATGTTAAATTGATAATTAGTTTTAATTAACTAATAGAAAGGTTTAATTAGGAGTTATTAGTTTAAGTGTTAAACTAATAATTAATATTAATCTAATAATCTAAGAGTTAGATTAGTAGTTAAATAATTAATTAGTGTTAATTACTAGTTTAAGAGTTAAATTAGTCATTAACATTAATTAATTAATTAATCTAAGAGTTAGATTAATAGTTTATAACGAATTAAAGTTGATCATTAATTTAAGTGTTAAATTAATTATTAATTTTAATCTACTGATCTAAGAGTTAGATTAGTAAATAATTTTAGTAGTCTAATTGTTATATTAATAATAGGGTTTAATCTAAGTGTTAGATTATTAGAAATGTTCTAATTTGCATGGAATAATCTGGAATTATTAATTTGGAGTGTGTGCACATGTGATGTGTATTTAATGCTTTTAAATTTTGATTTAATTGCATGTTAAGTTAATTAAAGTGTTTTCGAAATTCAAACACCAATTTTGATTGGATCCCAATTTTTGAAAGCCAAAATTATATATTTTGAAAACTCTTTTATTTTAGCCATGTGATGCGCTGAATCATGTGTGGAATGTTTAAAACACACCGTGGTCATGGATATGCACTTAATTTATTATTCATGTGATGAATGGATTGTGTGGATCGTGGATGTATGATTGTTTATTAATTGTTAATAAATAGAGGTCTGCGCACCTCTCTCTCTCTCATAATCCGATATATTTCTACCTCCCTCTCACTCTTGTACTCGCCATAAGGCCTTCTTCATTTTACTTGTGAATTCTAGAATTTAAATGTAATATGATCGAGGGAACCGAGGAAGGAGCGAGGACGATCCACAGCTACAACCAGGAAGGCAAAAAGATGGAGATCTCTTGCCTATGTGATTGCAGGTTTATCTAATGTAAATGTTATGTTAGATTGTGTGTGCGTTTGACTGTTGGCTCCAGTCAAACCCACTGTGCTATCCATGACCACATTAATGACATGTACGAGATGCATTGTTTTTCTTTTGATTATGAATCAAAGCAGGTTATAGTATTTAGTAAATATATACGATATATCTATATACTATCACCTAGGAGAGACCAAGATAAAACTTATCTAAATACCCTCAGATAAACTCTAAGCCGTAACGTGAGTAGTTGAGAACTTACCGCATTGTCCACCATCATTATAGTCATAGGATTCGAATCACTTTAGGCAGGTTTGTTGTGCTATCCACAAGGCCTGCTTAATTGAGAGGAGAAACTGTGGCTATGGTATTAGATGCCTATAGATCAGGGTAGAGGAACCATGTAGCTTTGTTGTGCTATCCATAAGGGCTGCATGCAAATCTATGCTCGTCGCGTAATGATGGTTAGCTTAGACCAGAATTAGTGGTTTGTTGTGCTATCCACAAGGCCATTAAATCTCTCGGAACCGAAGCTATGATCAGATATTGCAAAGAGTTGCAAGTCCCATGAGTTGGGTGCTCTTTGATTGTATTACAGTTTGTTGTACTGTCCACAAGACTGTAGTGCAAGTCATTGAGATTCTGATCCCCACTAGGAGACTGTCGATGTCTCCCGTTCTGTATAATTGAGGGTTATACAGTCCGTCGAAAATTAGTGGGAGTTAAACTTGAACAAAATACCATGTCATGTTTTAATTTTTTTAATAATTAAACATCTGCTTAATAGATTTTACTTATCTCATGTAGGGAATTATGTCGTCGAATAACCCACTCGTGGCATACTTGGTGCCCTTTTGACTTACCTGATCTACTCGGATTGGTTCAGAAACCTGAAGAATGTCTTCAGATCTGAGCACAATAACTTTGTCCCTAGAGCTGATCCTCCTGTTGAATCGGCATTGGATATCCCTGAAGCAGAAATGACAGCTAATGATAAAGGATCGAAGGACAAAGGTAAAAGAGTAGTGAAGGGTGACTACTTCTACTATAAGCAGTATGGTCACTGGAAGAGGAACTGCAAGGAGTTCCTTAACGATAAAGCTCATGGAAGAGTGAAGCTGAATGAAGCTTCAGATATCTATATGATAGATATCAACTTGTCAGTTAGAGATTCCACATCTTGGGTATTAGATACCGGATGTGCTTCTCATATCTGTCATGATGTACAGATGCTAACAGGTAAGCGTAAGCTGAGACATGGTGAGGTGGAATTGAGGCTAGGAAATGGCGCAAAAGTTGCGGCGATTGCTGTTGGAACAGCAAACCTCAAGCTTCCATCGGGAGACACCTTACTATTAGAAGATTGGTATTATGTTCCTAACATAATAAAGAACATCATATCAATATCTTGTTTGGACAAGATAGGATATAAGTTGACTATTGAGAATAGAAGTTGTTCGATTTATTATGGTAATAAATCAATAGCTTCAGCATCTTTAGTCAACGGTCTATATCTATTAAATGTTTCTTATTACAATCTTCATATTGATAATGCTCTTAAGAAGAGCAAGAATTATGTGAACCAAGCCTACATGTGGCATTGTAGACTTGGGCACATTGGCGAAAGCATGTTGCAAAAGTTGCACAAGCATGGTTACTTAACAACATTCGATTATGAAGCGTTTGCAACATGTGAATCTTGCCTTATGGGAAAGATGGCAAAATATCCATTTAGTGGACATGGAGAACGTGCCAAGGACATTTTGGAACTAATACATTCAGATATATGTGGTCCAATGTCCACCCAAGCCAAAGGTGGCTTTTCTTACTTCATCACGTTCACCGATGACTTCTCAAGATTCGGCTGTGTGTACTTAATGAAGTACAAGTCGGAAGCATTTGAGAAGTTCAAGGAGTTCAAGAATGAGGTGGAGAAGTAGTTAGGAAAGAGTATTAAAGCTCTTCGATCGGATCGAGGAGGAGAATACTTAAGTACTAACTTCACACAATTCTTAAAGGATAATGATATCCTTTCTCAGCTGACCCCTCCATATACACCACAGATGAATGGTGTATCAGAAAGGAGGAATCGCACCTTGTTGGACATGGTGCGATCCATGATGAGCTTTTCAGGATTACCAGTGTCTCTCTGGGGTATGCTTTAGAGTCAGCAACATACCTACTGAACAGAGTACCCAGCAAGCTTGTGGCCTCTACTCCATATGAGATATGGAAAGGCAGGAAACCAGAATTTAAACATGTTAAAGTCTGGGGTTGTCCTGCTCATGTAAAGAGGCATGATCCAGACAAGCTGGAATCACGAACTGATAAATGCAGGTTTGTGGGATATCCAAAGAAAACCTTTGGATACTATTTTTACCATCCAGGTGAACAAAAGGTGTTTGTCGCCAGGAAAGCTGTCTTCTTGGAAGAAGAATACCTTCTCCAGGAGGACAGTAGGGGTAAAATAGTACTGGAAGAGGTTCCAAATCCCCAAACAGCTACATTATCATCAGATGAGATATCAGTTCCTGAATCTGTTCAGGTACACACAGATGAGCCTCGTAGATCTGGTAGAATACCTAGACTACCCGAACGATATGTGGGACATATTGCTGAAGGTGAGTCCAAGGTGGAATATAATGAGGATGATGATCCTAAAACCTACCAGGAGGCCATAGAAGGCCCAGAAGCCGAGAAATGGCGAGAAGCTATGAACTCATAAATCCAGTCCATGTACACCAACCAAGTTTGGAACTTGGATGGACTTGCCCGAGGGTATTGTACCCATCGGTTGCAAGTGGATCTCTAAGAGAAAGATCGGTGCTGATGGACGGATCGACACTTATAAGGCAAGGTTGGTGGCAAAGGGATATCGTCAAAGGCAAGGAATTGACTATGACGAGACTTTCTCACCAGTTACTATGATAAAGTTGATCAGAATTCTACTCGCCATTGCTGCACATTTTGATTATGAAATCTGGCAGATAGATGTGAAGACTGCCTTCCTCAATGGTAAGCTTGAGGAGGAGGTGTATATGATACAACCAGAAGGTTTTACATCCAAAGAATCTCCAGATAAAGTGTGCAAGCTTCAGAGGCCTATTTATGGACTAAAGCATGCTTCTCGGAGCTGGAACATAAAATTTGACGAGGCTGTCAAGTCTTATGACTTCATTAAGAATGAAAATGAGCCTTGTGTGTACAAGAAGACAAGTGGGAGTGCAGTCACTTTTCTAGTTCTTTACGTAGATGACATACTACTCATTGGGAATGATGTAGCTATGATGTCATCAGTAAAGATCTGACTGTCGAAACACTTCTCCATAAAGGATTTGGGAGAAGCATCCTACGTGTTGCGAATACGGATCTATAGAGATAGATCAAAGAAGATGCTTGGAATGACCCAATCCTTGTACATGGATACCATAGTCAAAAGGTTTGGCATGGAAAATTCCAAGAGAGGTCTCATACCGATGAGATATGGAATTAATCTCTCAAAGGAGTAGTCTCCTAAGACTCCTGACGAGAGGGCATTCATGGATAGAATACCCTATGCCTCTGCCATAGGATCTATCATGTATGCCATGCTATGTACATGGCCTGATGTTGCATTTGCTCTAAGTGTTACGAGCAGATTTCAGGCTGATCCAGGCGAAGAGCACTGGAAGGCAGTGAAATGTACCCTTAAGTACTTGAGAAGAACTAAGGATATGTTTCTTGTCTATGGAGGAGGTGACTTGAAACTAAGAGGCTTTATTGACTCGAGTTTCCAATCAGATCCAGATGATAGCAAGTCTACATCTGGATTCGTGTTTACTTTGAACGGAGGCGCAGTGTGCTGGAAGAGTTCCAAGCAAGTAACCACTGCGGATTCGACGACTGAAACTGAGTACATCGCTGCAGCTGAAGCCGCCAATGAAGCAGTGTGGTTGAAGAAATTCATCACCAACCTCGGCGTAGTTCCCAGCATCTCTGAGCCTGTTCCACTGTTGTGCGACAACAATGGAGCCATTGCGCAAGCGAAAGAGCCGCGGTCTCATCAGAAATCGAAGCATATTCTGAGGCGTTTTCACCTTATCAGAGAGATCATATCCAGAGGAGATGTAGTAGTGGAAAGAGTTCCATCCGTCGACAATGTAGCAGATCCACTGACAAAGCCGTTGGCTCAAATTGTGTTTGAGCGTCACCTAGAGTCTATAGGCTTATTGTATAAAGGTGATTGGCTTTAGTCCAAGTGGGAGATTGTTAGTTTAAGGTGGCCTACAAGCCAATCTGACTATGTAAATCTCGTTCATTTATTAACAAAATGGCATAATATTCATTATGTGTAAATCGCGTTAATTATCGTTTCATAATGAAGTCCGTGAATATGTGCTATAGTGATCAGATTATGATGAGATCATACTAATGAGACTGATCACTAAAACACACATATTCTTAATCGTTCATAGTCGGAGGATATCCGAGAAGGACATCGGATATCCAGTTAGACTAGTACAGATTACTCCTACTCATATGATGAGGGTGACTGATCTCATAAGTCACTTGTGTGGAGACACTAAGGCGAATTTGTAGGTGCTCATTGGAGAATGAGTTCACTGAACTGATCCGACTGAATCGCTGGATGGTATTGTACCTCACTGTCAACTAGTTTGATTCTATTGTCGCAGTTGCGTGGATGGTCCTCGGACCTGAGACACCAAGGACACCTTGTAGGTGGCCTTCTGTGCTTTGACCTTGGTTTACGAATCTCTAGTCACGGGATTCTAATACGCCAAGGATTGGGTACAGCGGAATACCGTCGAAGGGAATTGTGTGTCAATAAGGAATCATTCGCTCTCGATACTTAGAGAGAGAATGCTCTAGGAAGGATGTGCGAAAGTCCCTGGCCAGGGCGGACGATAATATCGGGAAAGCAGTTTACTGATATTCATCAGCGGCATGCAATCCAAGTGAGTCGACCGGTTAGGGTATGACATCTCGCCATGCCCTGAGTTGACTTGAGAGCATTGTACGAATGAAGGATTATATCCACGCGGTAACTGTCGGCGGAAAGGTTCCAAGAGTGGGTTACTTAACCCCAAATACCTTCCGGGTTCACGCGGTGTTGCTTGGCACCCAACGTGATCGGAGGCCCGGTCGAATTCGATGTGCGACATCGATTCGATTGATTAATTAATTAATAAAGGGTTATTAATTGATTATTAAAGTCAGTGAGGAGTCACTGGACTTGTTGGGCCATTAACTGGACTGGTACTTGGGTCTAGAGGGTCACACGCAAATGATTCTCAATGCGATGGATAAATAAGTGGGTTTTATACAAACCGGGGGTTTTACGAAAAACCGCGCGGTTAGTATAAAACATAGTGAACGGGTTGAGCAGGCCAAGCTGCTGCTAACTCTAGCTGCCCCTCCTCAGTTTCTGTCATTCTCTAGCGTCCAGACAGATCCAGATCTGCTCCGCCGCTTCTCCGAATCCCGTTCGACGGGAAATCGTCCGCACGTTGCGGCAATCATTGCGGCGACTGACGGAGGCTTCGTGGGCTGCGAAGAACGAGGAACGTGAGGATATCCATCGCAAGGAGGATCGCGTGGACTTTGCTAGAGGCCGGGCACTTGCGCGGCTTGTGGTGTCGCACCGACAGAACCGAACGGTTGCGGATTCGAATCCGCACACGGTGAGAACTGATAATCCGATTATCGTATTTTAGTTTTCGAAACGGGATCGGATCGCTGTAAATATTTTATTTTCCGCTGCGTAAGCGATCCGGAGAAACCCGAGAAATCCCAACATCTACAAGGCCTGTTTAATTGGGAGGAGAAACTGTGGCTATGACATTAGATGCCTATATGATCGGGGTAGAGGAACCATGTAGCTTTATTGTGCTATCCACAAGGGCTGCATGCAAATCTATGCTCGTTGCATAACGATGGTTAGCTTAGACCAGAATTAGTGGTTTGTTGTGCTATCCACAAGGCCATTAAATCTCTGGGGACCGAAGTTATGATCAAATATTGCAAAGAGTTGCAAGTCTCATGAGTTGGGTGCTCTTTGATTGTATTACAGTTTGTTATGCTATCCACAAGGCTGTACTGCAAGTCATTGAGATTCTGATCCCCACTAGGAGACTGTCGGCGTCTCCCGTTCTGTAGAACTGAGGGTTATACAGTCCGTCGAAAATTAGTGGGAGTTAAAACTTGAACAAAAGACCATATCTTGTTTTATATTTAATAATTAAACATATGCTAAATAGATTTTACTTATCTCCTGTAGGGAATTATGTCATCGAATAATCCCCTCCGTGGCATACTTGATGCCCTTTTGACTTACCTGATCTACTTGGATTGGTTCAGAAACCTGAAGAATGTTTGATTTGAGCACATTGACTTTGTCCCTAGAGCTGATCCTCCTGCTGAATCGGCATTGGATGCTCCTGAAGCAGAAATGATAGCCAATGATAAAAGATCGAAGGACAAAGACGAAATAGTAGTAAAGGGTGACTGCTTCTACTATAAGCAGAATGGTCACTGGAAGAGGAACTACAAGGAGTTCCTTCACGATAAAGCTTATGGAAAGGTGAAGTTGTCTGAAGCTTCAAATATCTATATGATTGATATCAACTTGTCAGTTGGAGACTCCACATCTTGGATATTAGATATCGGACGTGCTTCTCATATATATCATGATGCACATATGTTGACAAGTAAGCGCAAGTTGAGACAAGGCGAGGTGGAATTGAGGGTAGGAAACGGCGCAAAAGTTGCGGCGATTGCTGTTGGGACAACAATCCTCAGGTTTCCATCAAAAGACGCCTTACTATTAGAAGATTGTTATTATGTTCCTAGTATAATAAAGAACATCATATCAGTATCCTGCTTGGACAAGATAGGATATAGGTTGACTATTGAGAATAGAAGTTGTTCGATTTATTATGGTAATAAATTAATAGCTATGGCATCTTTGGTCAATGGTCTATATCTCTTAGATGTTTCTTATTACAATCTTCAAATTGATAATACTCTTAAGAAGAGCAAGAATTGTGTGAACCAAGCCTACATGTAGCATTGTATACTTGGGCACATTGGCGAAAGCAGGTTGCAAAAGTTGCACAAGCATAGTTACTTAACAACATTCGATTATGAATCGTTTGCAACATGCGAATATTGCCTTATGGGAAAGATAGCAAAATATCCATTTAGTGGACATGGAGAACGTGCCAAGGACATTTTGGAACTAATACATTCAGATGTATGTGGTCCAATGTCCACCCAAGCCAAAGGTGGCTTTTCTTACTTCATCACGTTCACCGATGACTTCTCAAGATTCGGCTGTGTGTACTTAATGAAGTACAAGTCGGAAGCATTTGAGAAATTCAAGGAGTTCAAGAATGAGGTGGAGAAGCAGTTAGGAAAGAGTATTAAAGCTCTTCGATCAAATCGAGGAGGAGAATACTTAAGTAGTAACTTCACACAATTCTTAAAGGATAATGGTATCCTTTCTCAGCTGACCCCTCCATATACACCACAGATGAATGGTGTATCGGAAAGAAGGAATCGCACCTTGTTGGACATGGTGCGATCCATGATGAGCTTTTTGGGATTACCAGTGTCCCTCTAGGGGTATGCTCTAGAGTATGCCGCATACCTACTGAATAGAGTACCCAACAAGCCTGTGGCCTCTACTCTATATGAGATATGGAAAGGCAGGAAACCAAAATTTAAACATGTTAAATTCTAGGGTTGCCCTGCTCATATAAAGAGGCATGATCTAGACAAGCTGGAATCACGAACTGATAAATGCAAGTTTATGGGATATCCAAAGGAAACCTTTGGATACTATTTTTTTCATCCTGGGGAACAAAAGGTGTTTGTCGCTAGGAAAGCTGTATTATTGGAAGAGGAATATCTTCTCCAGGAGGACAGTAGGAGTAAAATAGTACTAGAAGAGGTTCCTGATCTCCAAACAGTTACGTTATCATTAGATGAGATATCAGTTCATAAATCTCTTCAGATACGCACAGATGAGCTTCGTAGATCTGGTAGATTACCTAGACCACCCGAACGATATGTGGGACATATCGTTGAGGATGAGTCTAAAGTAGAATATAATGAGGATGATGATCCTAAAACCTACCAGGAGGCCATAGAAGGCCCAGAAGCCGAGAAATGGCGAGAAGCTATGAACTCATAAATCCAGTCCATGTACACCAACCAAGTTTGAAACTTGGAGGACTTCCCCGAAGGTATTGTACCCATCGGTTGCAAGTGGATTTTTAAAAGAATGATCGGTGCTGATGGATGGATCGACACTTATAAGGCAAGGTTGGTGGCAAAGGGATATCGTCAAAGACAAGGAATTGACTATGACGAGACTTTCTCACCAGCTGCCATGATAAAGTCGATCAGAGTTCTACTCGCTATTGCTGAACATTTTGATTATGAGATCTGGCAGATGGATGTGAAGATTGCCTTCCTCAACTGTGACCTTGAGGAAGAGGTGTATATGATACAACCGGAAGGCTTCACATCCAAAGATTCTCCAGATAAAGTGTGCAAGCTTCAGAGGTCCATTTATGGACTGAAGCAAGCTTCTCAGAGCTGGAACATAAGATTTGACGAGGCTGTCAAGTCTTATAACTTCATTAAGAATGAAGATGAGCCTTGTGTGTACAAGAAGACCAGTAGGAGCGCAGTCACCTTCTTAGTTCTTTACGTAGATGACATACTACTCATTGGGAATGATGTAGCTATGATGTCATCAGTAAAGATCTGGCTGTCAAGAAACTTCTCCATGATGGATTTGGGAGAAGCATCCTACGTATTGGGAATACGGATGTATAGAGATAGATCAAAGAGGATGCTTGGAATGACTCAATCCTTGTACATAGATACCATAGTCAAAAGGTTTGGCATAGAAAATTCCAAGAGAGGTCGCATACCGATGAGACATGGAATTAGTCTCTCAAAGGAGCAGTCTCCTAATGAGAGGGCATTCATGGATAGAATACCCTATGTCTCTGCCATAGGATCTGTTATGTATGCCATGCTATGTACACGGCTTGATGTAGCATTTGCTCTTAGTGTTACGAGTAGATTTCAGACTGATCCAGGCGAAGAGCACTGGAAGGCAGTGAAATGTATCCTTAAGTACTTGAGAAGAACTAAGGATATGTTTCTTGTCTACGGAGGAGGTGACTTGAAACTGCGAGGCTTTACTGACTCGAGTTTCTAGTCAGATCCAGATGATAGCAAGTCTACATCTGGCTTCGTGTTTACTTTGAATGGAGGTGTAGTGTGCTGGAAGAGTTCCAAGCAAATATTCACTGTAGATTCGACGACTGAAGCTGAGTACATCGCTGCAGCTGAAGCCGCTAAGGAAGCAGTGTGGTTGAAGAAATTCATCACCGACGTCGGCATAGTTCCCAGTATCTCTAAGCCTGTTCCATTCTTGTGCGACAACAATGGAGTGATTGTGCAAGCGAAAGAGCCGTGGTCTCATCAGAAATCAAAGCATATTCTGAGGCGCTTTCATCTTATCAGAGAGATCATATCCAGAGGAGATGTAGTAGTGGAAAGAGTTCCATTCGTCGACAATATAGCAGATCCACTGACAAAGCTGTTGGCTCAAATTGTGTTTGAGCGTCACCTAGAGTCTATACGCTTATTGTATAAAGGTGATTGACTTTAGTCCAAGTGGGAGATTGTTAGTTTTAGGTGGCCTACAAGCCAATCTAATTATGTAAATCTCGTTCATTTTTTAATATAATGGCATAATATTCATTATGTGTAAATCGCATTAATTATCGTTCCATAATGAAGTCCGTGAATATGTACTATAGTGATTAGATTATGATGAGATCATACTAATGAGATTGATCACTTAAACACACATATTCTTAATCGTTCCTAGTCGGAGGATATCCGAGAAGGACATCGGATATCCAGTTAGACTAGTACAGATTACTCCTGCTCATATGATGAGGATGACTGATCTCATAAGTCACTTGTGTGGAGACACTAAGGCGAATATATAGGTGCACATTGGAGAATGAGTTCACTGAACTGATCCGACTAAATCGCTGGATGGTATTGTACCTCACTGTCAACTAGCTTGATTCTATTGTCGCAGTTGCGTGGATGGTCCTCGGACCTGAGACACCAAGGACACCTTGTCGGTGGACTTCTGTGCTTTGACCTTGGTTTACGAATCTCTAGCCATGGAATTCTAAAACGTCAAGGATTGGGTACAGCGGAATACCGTCGAAGGGAATTGTGTGTCAATAAAGAATCATTCGCTCTCGGTACTTAGAGAGAGAGTGCTCTAGGAAGGATGCGCGGAAGTCCCTAGCCAGGGCGGACGATAATATCAGGAAAGGAGTTTTCCGATATTTATCAGCAGCATCCAATCCAAGTGAGTCAACCGGTTAGGGTTTGACAGCACACCATACCTTGAGTTGACTCGAGAGCATTGTACGAATGAAGGATTATATCCACGTGGTAACTGTTGGCGGAAAGGTTCCAAGAGTGGGTTACTTAACCTCCATACCTTCCAGGTTCACGCGGTGTTTCTTGGCACCCAACGTGATCAGAGGCCCAATCGAATTTGATGTGCGACATCAATTTGATTGATTAATTAATTAATAAAGGGTTATTAATTGATTAATAAACCCAGTAAGGAGTCACTGGGCTTATTGGGCTATTAACCGGACTGGTAATTTGGCCTAGAGGGTCACACGCAAATGATTCTCAAGACGATGGATAAATAAGTGGGTTTTATACAAACAGGGGGTTTTTATGAAAAACTGCACGGTTAGTATAAAATATAGCGAACGTGCTAAGCAGGCCAAGCTGCTGTTAACCCTAGCCACCCCTCCTCTGTTTCTCTGTCTCTCTGGCATCCCAGACAGATCCAGATCTGCTCCGCCGCTTCTCCGACTCCCGTTCGACGGGAAATCGTTTGCGCATTGCGGCGACCGGCAGAGGTTTCGTGGGCTGCGAAGAACGAGGAACGTGAGGATATCCGTCGTGAGGAGGATCACGTGGACTTCGCTAGAGGCCGGGCGCTTGCGCGGCTTGTGGTGTCGCACCGACGGAACCGAACGGTTGCGGATTCGAATCTGCATATGGTAAGAACTTTTTATCCGATAATCTGATTTTTCCAATTTTCGAAACGGGAACAGATATCCATTTTTATTTTTATTTCTGCTGTGCGAGAGATCCGGAGAAACCCGAGAACCCAACGGATCCGACAACTCAAGCTCTGCTCGTGAAGATGGAGCGTATGGATGAACAGTTCAACAATTTTTAGAAAATGATGGGAGTTTAGGCTACACCTGAGATCAGTCTTCCAAGACTACCCGTATTTTATTTGCCGCCCTCGGAAATGCCAGTGTACAGAAAATACAATGATACTGGTAACCCCTTCATCCACCTGAAGGAGTTGATGTACGAATCCTCCTTCTGGCAGAACGACATGAGGTCGTTGGCATTCCTGTTCAGGAAATTGTTAGAAGGGCCAGCCCTCGAGTGGTTCTTCTCATTGGAACCGTCTGAGGTGGAAGATTATGGTATCGTATCCAGAAAATTTATTCAACGATACCAGGACAGAGTCGCACCATCTCTGTCCATCATTGATCTAGTTGCTGAGAAAATGAAGTCCGATGAAGACTTCATCACATTTGCTGATAGATAGAGGAGCATGGTAGAGAAGATTAAAGATTATATGTCCGAATCTGAACAAGTCAAGATGTTGATTTCCAATGCCACCCCCCAATACAAACTGGTCCTAGCTTTGAACGACCTGACTAGCATGGCAGAACTTTACGAGAGGGCGTGTTACTGTCAGAACGCCTTCAAAGATGCCACTTTCTCCAATGTCTTTGATCTTTATCGACCTAGCAGACCTCCACCTCGGAAGCCTGCCGTGCCAAATCCTCCTAGCACAGGTCTGACAACCGAAGGCATGCTCTCTTACGAGTAGGTCAGCACCATGAACAACAATCAGCCCCAGTTCACAAGAAACCAGCCAACTCCAAGCCAGCAGGGTTACAGACCTCCTAATAAGCAAGGTTATAGACCTCCAAACCAGTAGGGTTACAGACCTCAGCAGCAACAGTATCAACAACCACAGTATCAGCCATAGCAGCAACCCCTGAACCAGCAGCCCCAGTACCAGTAGCAGAACCAACAGCAGTACCAGCCGTGTGCACCACCGGCGTACCATAATGTACCTCCCCCAAATGATTACAACCAACAGAGGAAGCCTCCAAGCCCTAAAAGGGCGACATATCCAGCACTCCCAGAATCTTTACTGGACATTTTCAACACCCTGATGGCAGCTAATGCCTTGGTCCTGCCTAGGGAAAAGACAGTCTGGCCTTAGAATGCCGACAATGCGCCTTTCACAAGCAACCTGGACATACAATAGATACCTACTTCCAATTCTGAGATTATATCCATGATCTTAATGATCAAGGAGGCATTGACTGGGAGGAGATGAGGAAGTACATATCTGCCTTGAAGGCAAGAAGACTTCAACAACAACAACAGTATCAACAACAACCACAACAACAACAACAATAGAGAGCGCCAGCACAGGCAGCAGCACCTCCGAACATGGGTATAGTGCAGAACCCACTACTGGAGCATCAACATCAGAATCATATTGCCCCCATCTTGATGAATAGCCAGTCTGAGGCTAATCGAGGACAGCAGTGGAAGGTAGAGGACTCTTCCTCTATTTATTCAACAGGCCATCAACTGAGCACCGCCAACCAACCACCACGTCGCATTCTCCGCATACCCAAACCGCAACCCGTCACTATTACACCTGTACCAACACCCGCATACCTTCTACCCACGCCCATTACACCATCCACTACCACGCCATCATTAAACAACCATCCGCAAGCCAATTATGCACCCCTACTGCCATCCAAACCATTACTTTGCATGCCATTTCCCACATCATCTACCACAACCATTTACCCAGTAACATACAGCCATCCAAACTGCTACTCCGTATGCCATTCTCCACTTCACCCGCACCAACCACTTACCCCACCACCATCCAACCATCTAAACCCCTCATCCGCACCACGCCTCCACCAAACAACCCCAAGCCATCACCTGTTTGCCAACCCACCACACCATCTAAACCACCCACTAACCCCGCGGTGCTCAAACTATCACCTGGACCTTCCACGCTTAAAGAACATATGCTCCGGAGTGGGAGGATCTTCAACAAGGTCTTTTCTCAGTCCACTGTCAGAGATGGCCCATCACAGCCGCCAGAGGAAGCTAATAATGATGAGAGTGCACCAAGCACTCAATACGATCTGTTGAAGTAGTTAGACAGAACACAAGTACGAATCTCCGTGCTCGAGTTGATTAAGAGATCCAAGACCCATCAGGAAGTCCTGATAGAGTATCTACAAAAGGTTATGGTCAACGAAGACGTACCGGTGGAAAAGATCACCACACTGTTGGTTCCTCAAGGGGATCAGCCCCGCATTACATTCCATACCTCGAAACTAGCACCACCAGCAGCCAGAAGCATGGCTCTGAGCATTACGGTCAACATCTGCTAGAAGGCCGTAGACGCATGCCTAGTTGACACAGGGGCCTCAATGAATGTTCTATCACCGAAGACCCTTGAACTGTGTAGTATACCCAGGGAGAAGTGGCTGCCTTCCCCTATTTCTGTTACAGCATATGACAATTCTACCCATTCCCCTCTGGGAATGACTTATTTGAAGGTAGAATTAGGCCCTGTTTGTCGTAACGAGGTCGAGTTCCCCATCTTGGAAATCGATCCATCTTTAAAGGGTATCCTTGGCCGCCCTTACATTAAGTCCCTTGAGACAATTCCTTCTACAAATCATCAGTGCCTCAAATTTTCATATAAGGGACGCATTATTAAAGTTACCAGTATGCCGATTCTTACTACCACTCATTCCTTCAATATCAAGCCGACTTCTTTACCTAGCCAACAACCTCTGTTGTCGGTATTACAGGTTTACCGTCCTATGGCTGATCCCTTAAAAGTTGGCACACTTATTCCTTATCCAATTGATGCCATGAAGCGGGAGAAGTGCATGAGTATCGCTGGTTGGAAAATTATGATGAAGGGTGGCTATTAGCTTAGAAAGGGGCTGGGCACACAATTGCAGGGCAGAACTACGCCCATTAAAGACAGCTGAAGGACACCTGGTAATGGCCTAGGCTATAGGCCGAGAAAAGTTAGGCATGACATTGTGCAGCAACAAGAAGATGAACACGACTAGAAAGCTTGGGAAACAATGATCACGCTATGTAAAGAAGGCTGGGATCCCTTGACATGGACCCTACATACACATTTTGTCAAGGGGCCCATAATCAGTCATGATAATGATAACACGGTACTAATCACTTCCCAGTTCGACCTGTATGACATCTATGGAAGGGACCAAGCTAGGCACTGCTCAAAATTATTGACGTACCAGTCCTTGGAGGCTCTGCGGCCGATGAAAAGGAGGAAATTCCAAGATCCAAAATGTGAATGGTACCGATGGTTCGACCTGAGGGATCTATACATTGCATTAAACATATTATTTCTTGATCTCTCAAAGCCGAAGTGGCCGTCGTTGATAGACGAGCTGATTGAAGGGCTTGGCGCCATTTTTGACAAGAGAATTCTACTGTCTAAGGAAACAGATGAAGAGGAGCCATATGACTCCTATGAAGCTGGTTACACTACTGATTTTCTTTGGAGGGGAACCTATACCTTTCGCATTTTCACACTTCATACTCTATTTCGCACTCTGCTTCTGACCCCAACTTGGTCGCGGGTCATCACTGAAGATATTCCACGGGCTCCACCCATCATGATCACTCTGTCCCCACGGGACCTTATCCCTCAACCTCCTCTTGATCTGGAGAGGATTTATGATTTAATCTGGGACATACTACTGTATGATCCCACCAAGCTTTTGGCCTTAGTGTCGCTTCCTCCATCCCATTCTCCTCCTATTCATATCCATTCTTGTTTCGTAATTAATTCATATTTTCTCTAAAAAAAAAATGCCAATTTGGCAACTTCCTTCTTCTAGATCCTCGTTGAAGAAACTTCCTACTTGTTCGACTGTACCCCATCGTGTGGGTCATTCGGGCAGGATTCTCTTCTAAACTTGCTTTGTCCCTTCCCTCAAGAGGATTCTCTTGTATTCCCTCATATGCCCCATAGTTTTTATCCTTCTTCTACCTCATTAGGTCAGGATAGGGAGTCCAGTGAAGTTATGGAGTCTAGTTCTAGGCAGGTTAATCAGGTTAGGAAGTCTAGGAAATCTAAGGGTAAACAAATTCCAGATAGATGCCTCCAGGATCTAGCTACTAAGTGCCTTTCTTGCTCTATGATCCCTCAGCTATTAGAGAATCCTATTCAGATGCCAGAGGATTGTGTACATGATGAGTCAGTCAATAATGAATATGGGGTGTATGAATTGATACAGGAGAAAGACCCCATTGTTGAAGATAAGGAAGATGACGAGGATGCAGTTGAGGCATATGCCAGTAGAGTAAAAAGATTTGATGAACCATCAGCTACCGTAGAAGAGCCTACCAAAGAGATTAATCTAGGGACTGAAGATCAACCTAAGGTTGTCCTCATCAGCAAAAATCCTTCTAAAATGGATGAGAAGGCAGTGGTCCAAGTTCTCAGAGATTATAAGGACCCTTTCTTCTGGAGTTATGAGGATATGCCGGGGTTAGACTCATCACTGGTGGGACATCGATTAACATTAAAGGATGGAGCTAGCCCGGTTAAATAGAAGTTAAGGCGATTCCACCTACGAATGACTTTGAAGATGAAAGAAGAGGTCGATAAGCTACATAAAGCCAAATTTATTAGAGTTGTCCTCTATCCACAATGAGTGGCCAACATAGTCCTGGTTATGAAGAAGGATGGGAAGGTCAGAATCTGTATTGACTTTCGAGATTTGAACCAGGCATGTCCTAAAGATGATTTTCTATT
The DNA here is from genome assembly GCA_030544215.1 of Zantedeschia hybrid cultivar. Lineage (NCBI taxonomy): Eukaryota > Viridiplantae > Streptophyta > Magnoliopsida > Alismatales > Araceae > Zantedeschia > Zantedeschia hybrid cultivar. Next base: position 56,440,699 of record JARZZO010000012.1, read on the forward strand.
GCCTCACATTGATGTACTCATCGATAACGCAGCTGGCTATGAAACACTATCATTTATGGATAGATTCTCAGGATATAATCAAATCAAATTGGCAGAAGAAGATCAAGAAAAGACATCATTCACTATACCTTGGGGAACATATTGTTATGTCATCATGCCTTTTGGATTAAAAAATGCTGGAGCCACTTATCAAAGGGCTATGATGGCAATATTTCATAACATGATGCACATCGATCTAGAAGTGTATGTGGATGATTTGTTGGTGAAATCTAAGACTAAGGCTGAGCATGCCAAAGTTTTGGCAAGAGTGTTAGAAAGATCAAGAGAATATCAGTTGAAGATGAAGCCCAAGAAATGTGTATTTGGGGTATCCTTTGGAAAATTACTTGGATTCATTGTTAGTAAACGGGGAATTGAGATCGATCCTAACAAAGCAAAGGCTATTAGAGAAATGCCACCTCCCAAGAACTTGAAAGAGTTAAGAGGATTAATCGGGAGGTTGCAGTTTATTCGCCGATTTGTCTCTCAGCATTCAGAAAGATGTAAGCCATTTTACGAGCTTACCAAGCCCGGAGTCAAATTCAATTGGGACGATAAGTATTATGAGGCATTTGATGGATTGAAGAATTATTTGGCAAGCCTTCCTGTTTTGAGACCACCATCTCCGGACAAACCTTTGATTCTTTATATTTCTGTCCTAGATGATGCGGTGCGGTCTGTCTTAGCACAAGAAGATGAAGAAGGAAAGAAGAGGGCAGCCTACTATCTCTCTAAACTTCTCAACCCCGCTGAACAGAGATACACAACGATGGAGAAAACATGTGCAACACTTGTATGGGTGGTTCAGAAATTGAAGCATTACTTTCTAGCCTATGAAGTTCATCTCATCGCTAGGATGAATCTGATCAAGTTTCTTCTTGAGAAATCAGTCCTTACTGATAGGTTAGCACGATAGTAGAGCTTTCTATCTCAATTTGATATCACTTACATTCAACATAATGCGATCAAAGGCTATGCCATAGCGGAACATCTCGCTCACCATCCCCTTCCTCATTTTGATCCAGTCTGATCGGATTTTCCGGATGAGGAACTGATGTCCATAGACAGAATCAAAGATGATATGTGGACTCTGCATTTTGACTGAGCTCTGAATTCCCACGGAAAGGGTATCGACATTGTTCTGTTGTCACCTGAAGGTGTCACCATTCCACAAGCCTTTCAGCTTGACTTTCCAGTCACTAACAATATAGCTGAATATGAGGCCCTCCTTATTGGCCTCGAGGCTGCTCATCTCCATGGTGCCACCAAACTCAGAATTGTGGGTGATAGCTAATTGATTCTTCTCCAGGTGCTAACTAAATATCGAACTCTTGATCCTAAGCTCAAGCCTTATCAAGAACTCACTTTTGCTTATGCTAAGCTTTTCACTAAATTGATCTTCATCCATGTTCCTCGGAATCAGAACATCTTAGCTGACGCTCTTGCTTCTCTCGCATCTTCCCTTGATTTTCCAATCAGCAGACAATCCGAGTCGATCATTGTTTATAGGTGTCTCTCACCTACCGTGAAAGACCCTTCATTCCTTAAGACTAAGGAGAAGCTGCTGAAGAAAGTCAGAGATGAATATATTGTGGAAAGGCGAGAGATTATGTTAATGGAATTGCAGGAAGAGATGAATGATGAAGAGAAGCTATGGTACTATGAATTGCCAAATATTGTGAAGATCAATCATATCCTGAAGAAGCCATAGCTGAGGAGAAAAGGACTATCAAGAGAGTTGCTCAAAGATACATCTTAGTTGGAGGAGCACTATACAAAAGAGATTTTGATGGAGTTCTTTTAAGATGTTTAGACGAAGATGAGCTTTGGAAGATCATGGAAGGAGCTCATGCTACAGTTTGTGGTGGCCATTTTAATGGACAAATGTTATCAAAGAAGATCCTTAGACAAGGATTCTACTGGCCAACCATGGAAGAAGATTATATAAGATATGTCCGTAGGTGTGCCAAGTGTCAACTTCACGCCGACAAAATCCATTCTCATGCATCTTCACTCCATCCGGTTTCCTCCCTATGACCTTTCTCCATATGGGCTTTCGACGTCATTGGACCCCTTGGCAATCCTGATTTCGGAATTAAGCATAAATCCTTCATTCTCACGGCAACAAAATACTTCACCAAGTGGTCAGAAGCCAAAGCATACATGGAAGTCAAAGTGTCAACCGTCTGCAAGTTCATCATGAAGAACATCATTACAAGATTCGGAATTCCAAGCGCCATTGTCACCGACAATGGACCGCAGTTCGTGACACAAGAGCTGAAGGACTTATGCAACAAGTATAGAATTGCATTGCATCATTCATCTCCATATTATCTGCAAGGCAATGGCCAAACAGAGGCAACTAACAAGACTTTGATAAAAATCATCAAAAAGACGTGCAAGTCTAATAAATTCACAGATTGGCCAGAGAAACTAATTGAGGCTTTATGGACATACCGAAATTCAATCCGCACGCCTACTGGGCAGACTCCTTATTCCTTAACATTTGGAATGGAGGTGGTAGTTCCATATGAAATCCTCATACCATCATTAAGAGTACAATTGAACAAGGAATTCTCCATTGATGAGTATCGTTCAGAACTCCTCGCTTAATTGGAACTCTTAGACGAGAAAAGATGGTCAGCTACTAATCATGCAAGAGTATATCAAAATAGATTAGCATGTTTTTATCAAAAGAAAGCCATTGAACGAAAGTTCAAAGTTGGTGAAATGGTCGTCAAAAAAATCTTTATAAAACCTGGTGGTCCGTGTTCTAAGTTCTAACCCAATTGGGAAGGACCATATGTCATATCACATGCTTTTCCTGATATTACTTACCATCTAGTTAATGTAGAAGGACAATAATTAACTCACCTCTGGAATGGTCTATATCTTAAGAAATACTACCCTTAGGTTAAAGAGTCGATCAATATGGTGCAAAGACCAGTGGAATCAGAAAATTTAGAAACTCAAATTCCCTTATCAGTCTAGATAATTTAATTTAAACGCATTACTACACATACTGACACGTTTGATTCATGAGTAACAACAGATGAGAAGTCCGAAGGAATACCGAAGGTCTCAGTAAGGGTGTAAAGTGCAAATCATTCTTTTTAAACAAAAAAAAATCTATTTTTACATTCGGCCGACGATGTCGGAACGAGGCTTAGAATAGACTATCAGAAATACCCACCATCTTAGTAGGAGGTAGTCATAAAAAAAGGGAGAGATCCGTCCCATGAAAAGAAAAAGCAAAAGCAAAAGGCAAAAGACAATATCAAATCAAAAGGCCATTACATTACAAACGTTACACCAAGGCTATGAAGTGAAATAAAAGGGAACGCAAGGTCGATGAATACTCCGGAAAGAAAATGACCGAACCCCAACAGATATTAGGGTAAGAAAGGGACATCTTTTTGAGTCTCCGGAACCTTCTCGTGGGTTTTCTAAACAAATTCTTTCTTTCTTTCTGAAGAGGTGTACTCTAAGCTTAATGAACGGCCTAGATTGACTAAGGGTCAGACCATCGAATGGGATCACGAATGAAAACACAAGCTCAAGCATGTTGAGTCTAAGTAAATTCTTAAAAAATAATTTGGGAATTAAGTTAACAAATGAATATGATCTTTTGATCTGAGTACCATACTGGTCTTTTAGTTTGTACATTATCTGAAAATAAAAAAATATATATATATTTCAAAATCCAAAAAAAGTATATATCTCAAAATCTAAAAAAAGTATATATCTTAAAATCCAAAAAAAGTATATATCTAAAAATCCAAAAAATATATATATTTCAAAATCCAAAAAAAAGTAGATATTTCAAAAATTCAAAAAAAAAGATATTTCAAAATAAAACAAAGTACATATCTCAAAATCCAAAAAAAATGTATATTTCAAAATAAAAAAAAATAGATATATCAAAATCCAAAAATATATATATATTTCAAAACAAAAAAAAATGAATATTTTGAGATCAAAATATTTCAATTAGCATCTGCTTGTAGCATTTGGTGTGCTTCATTCCTTTATTTTCAGCGAGCATCTGCATGCTCTTATGTTGCGTCTTACTCAGTGATTTCCTTCAGTTCAATTATTATCATTACCTTTGTTAATAAAGGCTATGTCCCTTGACCCTTCTACCAAGGATAGGATCGAGTAGCCGATTACTTAACCGGGCAAGGGACTAAGCCTAGACCGATACTTAACTTGTTTGCTAAGTCATATGCAGGACACATGCATAGGGTTAAAGACACAAGGCATGAAACTTAAGGCACAAGTTTCATATATATATATATGAAAAGGAGTTTTGTACATGACTCGCACAAGAAAAGGAAAAGTACATAATACACCCATTAAGGCTGACTCTCCCCAGCCCCCTCATCGAACTGGCTTTGGGCTTCATCCTGGGCATCCGGTGTTGGAGCTCTGGAAGGCAGCGGTGGTGGACCCATGGCACTCGGGCCAGCCTGACCAGAGGAGATGGCCACGCTGGCTGTGAAAGTGCTCGCCTATCCGCGCTCCTGAGCCCGCTGCCAAGCACGTCTGTATCTCTCCTTGACACTTCGTCGCTCGTGCTCGGCAATGCCCAACTGAACTCGAAGGGATGTCATCTCCGCATCCAGACGCTGCCGCTCTAGCCACTCTCGCTCTTGCCCTCTGAAGGGCTTCCTAAAGCTCAGCAACCTACAAGAGAAGACACTGTCAGTTCAAGATAAACAAACAATCACTATCATATTCAATAATGGAAGAAAAGGGATAGAACTTACTCGAGTAGCCCGATCCTCTTCCGCGACAGAGGCTCGGTGGATGGCAGAAGATAGCTAACCTTGAAGATCAGCCAGGGCAGCCTCGTAAGCGGATGAGGCATAAGAGGAAGAAGTGCCATAGGAAGGAGGATCCGCCTAGATGTAGATGGCTCGCTGCACCAAAAGAATGACCGTCAGTGGCTAATCATCAAAACAAATTAACTAATCAAAATAATCATTCGCATATGCATACATACCAAGTCAAAAAGTTCCTTCTGAACTTGTTCAAGCTGGGCCTCCGCATCATGTAGGCGGGCCCGGAGATTGATGATCACTGCATCTCGCGCATCCTACACATCATACATACATTCATTCCCAAATATAAATAATGATAATAATAAAATGAAAGAAGCATAAATTACATCGAGCGGACGGAGGAGCCGTAGCTGATCAATATAGTGGGCCCGGTACTACTGGAGGTAGGCCTCGCTACTCTTCGCTCGGGACTCCCCTCGCACCCCCCGGCGATGCCAATCTTCGTATTGCTGGGGAATTTCGCCCGCCAATCTGTGAGGACATATTTGCCCCTCATGCTCTGTCCCACTCCCTCCGGGACCTCCTTGTCTACCCATTCTTGGTGGAGGCCCAACGTCCTCATCACGAGCTGGAGGCGGAGGGGCTCAATCTCGTTGGGGCAGTACAACCACATTTACCTCCCGAACCTCCTCCGGCCAGCTGTCACCCACGGCTGGCCTGCCTCGTCCATGCCCATGAACGAGTGCCAGATCACCTGCATATAGGTTAGATGCATTCATGATAAATAAATCGCATTTAATAAATGAAACATTGCATTTAAATAAAATAAACAACTTACCAAGAGTCGGGGTAATCGATGAACTGACGGCGAAGGACCATCAATTCATGGTGCTGTGGGGCCGTATCCACAATTGGTTGCCAATGGCGAGCCAAAGGGACAGTGTCCGACCTCACAATCCGCGCTCGGCCGAGCGGGAAGTAGTGGTAGCTCCAAACCTGCACACATGAACATGTAGATTAGAAAGCATCATATCGTTGCATTTCATTGCATAAACAAATAATTAAGTAATTTAATACTTGGAGGAACGGCAAGAAGCCGCTGACGGTGGTCTCACAGTCCGGTGTGACTGCGGAAAGATCGACGAAGAGGTGGGCCAGGAGGGCCGCACCCCATGCGTACTCATGAAGACTCTAAATCATCTAACAAAAAAAGGAACCTACAATGGATATGGTCGCCCTTCGTACCGAAGAGCAACCGACTGAAAAAGAAAACTAGGAAAACTCTCAATTGCCTATCTACCTCATCCTCCTGGCTAGGGTTACTACAATAGATGGCAGAAGAGGACTCAGTTAATCTATCCTTAAACTCCCCCCAGGTCTTGTCAGATTGACGTCGGGGCTCTACCAACCCTAAGGCTACCTCCACCTCTACTCTGGGGACAGTCCTAGACTCCCTATCTAGGCTAGACACTTCTATCCCTAGTAGGGCCTCAGCTAACCCACAGTAATCGGGGTAGGTCACCTCGCTCACCGCTCTGCCCTCTACCTTCAGGCCAATGATCCTGGCCACATCCTCCAAGCTTGGGACCATGTGGCCCCAGGGCATTAGAAATGCCCGACTCTCTACATCCCAACGCTCCCTGAGCGCCTGCAGCAGCTTAGAAATCTCACCAAACCCCATTCGGCGCAGGCGCGCCTTCTGGAAGTCCGGGAGTCCTTTGTATGCTCCGACTACCAGGTCTCAAGAAATTCGGGCCCTCATCGTCCCCTGCAAATAAAATCAACAATTACATCAGTCATTGAGCATAGAAAATCAATAAAATATTCTAAATGAAAGGCGTCGAACAACCTGGACGCCCATTGAAAGGCGTCCACATACCTTGACTCCATTTAAACCTATTTTCTGCTCTAGTTTAAAAATTAATTTTCGGTTTGAAAGGCATCGGACCATGGCGACGCCCTTTGAAAGGCATCACCTGGTCTGGACGCCATTCAAACCCGATGTCGGGATTTTTCAAAAGTCCCTTTCTTCTCCTTTTCCACTCCCCATTCATAAAAAAAAATCCATTCCATGGAAAACTTACCAAATGGAGGTCGCCCTACACTTCTTCTTCTCCACCCGTGGCCGCAGGAGGAACCTCCTCTTCCTCCAAGAATGCCGCCACCGCCGCAAGGTCGGTCGGCTCTGCCGCGGGAGCTTCTTCCACCGGCACCACCGAGAGGCAGGCGGTCCGTCACCTCTTTCCCACCGCCTTGGCTTTGCTCGATCCTCCACGTTCCATGACGAAGAAGAGTGAGTAAGAGAGAGCACGGGTTTGAGAGAGAGAGTTTGGGAGAGGAAGAGAGAGCTTGAGGGAGATGGCCGTATGAACAAGCTCACCGGAAAGTAAAAAAATCGCCGGAGAAGAAGGTGAAAGCAAGGGGAAGAAAGCTTTTGGGAGAATGAGGAGATGGGAGCTCGGGCTCGCAGGCTTATGTTTGGAAAGTCTAAAACGTGTCGATGGACAGTGACGCCATTCAGTGCACATAAACTGAGGCGGCAAGGCAGAAGTTTTGAAATTCTTAAAAGGCGTCCACTAGTCAAGATGCGTTTCAGGTTAAATCGCCAATTCTGGTCAGAGCCGTACATGGCATAATGGTTAAACGGGTCTAGGTCACACGGCGCGTTTCAGTGGATTAATCACAGGATTAAATGACAGAATTCTATTGAAAACTAAGAGAGAGAATTGAATGGCGTCTACCACAGTGGATGCGTTTTAGGCATAATCTAGGTTTTTAAGGAATTGATTTTTGAAATTTGAAATTTAATTATGATTGAAAGACGTCTTTATTGGACGACGCCATTTGCACCCGGAAATCATATTTTAAGGGAAAATCATGGTTTTACTTAAGGAAAAATCTTGGACAAGTCACAAAATATTAAGGATGAATTTCTCTGATATAAAATGACAGATTCTTAATTGGAAATAAATTCTTTATTACATCAAAAAGAAAAATAAAGAGAACTTTCAAGGACGAATTTCTCGAAGTCTTATTATATATGGATATGATAATCTTCTATCTGTTTTCTGAGAGGATTTTACACGATGATTGAAGTTAATATTCCACAATGTGACTATAAGTTTAGTTGCTTCAAAGTCTTCATTAGATTCCAAGGCACGCTTCTTAATTGGAGAAATATGGGAAAATTCAGGAAACTCATAGCGAGGCAGGCTGAGTTAAGTATAACATCGATGATGGTTGTATAGAACGAACTCAGTTGCCCCAATCAGTTTAAGCTCTGCACTCGTTGGACGACGTACACGGATTGGTTTCCCTACAAGAGCAAGTGGAGAAGCGTCGAACCCATATGATGGCATTGTTCTCAGATAAGCTCGTCAATCAGCTCGAGTCTTGAGTTTGGGCACTCGGTTGATCATCCTTTCATTGAACTTCACAATATTGGAAATATAGAAGATTGGACTATTCTGATATATCTGAGATGGTCTTGCAGAATTTCTAGTGTGATATTCAAATTTGAAGTGCAACTCAACCCACAGAACGAAGAGAAGCATGCAACCATAAGGAGCCTGACCTATAGATACTGTAGAAAGCCCACTATACAAATAGGCTAGGATCATTGTGTCAATCTGCCTTCCTTCAAAGATCTCGCAGATTGCACTAACTTGATCATCCTCTAGTATGTTGTCTTGGGAAGGAAAGAATAAAGCTCCAGCTAGGCATGTGGTGAACGCTTTCATCACGTTCTCAGTGTCATCCTCCCTGAGTTCTTCAATCTCATACAAAATCCACTCTGCTAGCTTTGTAAGGTTAATCCCTTTCTTAGTGAGGCATCCTTTAACTTCTTTTGGATCCTTCATGATTTTCATCAACAATTGTTGACCTGTGATCTTTTCCCTCATCAGTGCCATCCTGTTCAGGATCAATTCATCATTGTTCAACTTGATCTTAGGAAGGCCCAATAAGAGTTCGGCCTCTTCAAGAAGTATAGTAGATTCAAAATCAAGAAAGAGGAAAGTATGGGTTTGAGGATGCCATAACAATCAAAGCACCCATCGCTACCCAATCTATGTTTGAACTCTTGTAGTGCTTTGCATGGACAACTAGGCCTTGGATGTTCTACTTGGAAACATAAGATTGTATGGAAATAGTGATATTTTTTGCAAGTTTTCGAATCCAAGGAAGGGAAGTGAATTTTCTTGGGCCGGGAAGCAAAAGATATGCTTAAAAGAATAAAAAAAGGAGAGTTACTATAATTCCATGAAGAACATGAAGAAAAAGGGAATTAAAAGAAAGAGAAGATTCAACTTACTTGGAAGTTAGGAACACTCCCACTAAGATGATCTTTAACTTCAAAAAGCTTCTCTAGTGACTTCTTCATTCTTTTGCTTGAAGAATCCATATTATTCTTGAACTTTTTCCCCTTGAAACCTTGAAAAACTTGATTGTTCTTGAACTTTGGAGAGAATTCCTTGTTTTGATCTCTAGATTAGACTTGAATTTACCTTGAAACAAGTTAAGGAACCTTATATAGAGTGATTTGCGAAGTTGAAGAGACTTTTCCGAATTGGAGAAGGGATGTGCATAGAGAGAGTTGGAATCCGGATTGAACACAGCAGGAACCCGTTTTTGCGACTTAAATGGCGTCGTTAAACAGTGACATGTTTTGAATGATCTTAATGGCGTCGGCTTGACATGACGCGTTTCAGATTTTTCTGTTATTTTGCCCGAAATTCACTGTTTATCCATATTTGATGCTTAATTAAATATTTGCTTGAAGTTACTATTAATTTATGAGTGTAGGAAATTCAAAGAAATAATTACAAAGTTGAAAGTCTCAAGAAGGTCCTATTGTGGGAATTTATGAGTTCCGACCATGACTAAAAAGACGGTTATCTCTATCCCTTGTATTCGATCATGTAATTGATTTGCATTAGTATTACTATATGTTAAATATTTATTAGAGTATGTTAATGACCTTGTGGTTTTGATAAAACTGGAATTTGAGTTCCCCTTCAACAAAAACCTATGACGATTCTAGAAAATTCTTAATCGAACGGACAGGCCATTAGATTGTTAATTGATGAGGACGATGGTTCCGCTTTTGTGAAACGGTGTGTGGATAAACAAGCTTCGGCTTATCACTGAATTACAAAATTAATATATTGACTCATTAATGACAATTTAACAATATTATCCTTGATTAATTTATATTTTATTTGATTTTATATTTTTCTTTTAGACCAACATGCATCATGTAAGACTTTGATATAATTGTGATAAGAATTAATTATTGATTAAGTTTCATACCATTGATCAAATAAATCCCAACATGATATGAAATATTCCATTCTGAATTAAGTATCTTGATTATCTTTGGGGTTCGCTTAAAGATATCGTTAGAATTCTATCCTTTCTTAGATTCTTTATCTCAAATATTTTTGTTTTCTTTTAAGATCCATCATAGTTGCAGCACGTTTACATTGGCTGGCAATCGCTCCCCATAATGAAACCAGTAAGGTTTGTGACCTATGGTATTTCCTAATTCGTGGAGGTTGATCGACCTTATTTTATTTCCTTGTTTCTCTTATACAGACATAATTGATTCCATCGATATTTTCAAGTTACCTTCATTGATAATTTTGAGAAAAAATACAATCATATGATGTTGAGAGTGTGTCTCATCACACCTTGACATTACCTTTTCAGTACTTTCCATTTCATTTCACTCCCTTGCAAAGACGATGCTAAGGTGAGGCAGCTGTAGACATGCTAATTTTGACATCATTTTGAGTAAATTTCATGTCATATAATAATGCCTCAAAATGGTCTGATATTTAATCATTAGTTAATTTTTATTATTTTTACTAGAATAATTGTATAAATGATATCGGGAAATATAATTTAAGTTTATTAATGAAATTCATTTTAACTCAGATTTTTAATTAAATATGAAAAATTCTAAAAGATGTCGACCTGTGAAGACGTCATTTAGGATTATATTCTTATTTTGGTTTTTAATCTGATTTTTAATTAATTTATTAATAAACTAAAAGACGTCTGCCATGTACGACGCTATTTAGGTTTCCTAAACTGATTCTGTTTCTTCTTTCCGATGTTTATCCTTATCTTAATTAAACTAAAAGACGTCTCTCATAGGCGACGCGTTTTAGGTAATTACAGATAATGATGTATTAAGTTGTGTTTATCTGTTTCTTGGTTGGATTGGCTTCAAACTCCTTCATGTTAAATCTGTAAGTAACCTCGGATGCATGAACTTAAGCCTATAAATACACAAGCCCTGGAAGGGGTAAAAGTTAGTGCGGAAATTATTAGCAAGTTAGTGAAGAATCTGAGAAGAAGACAACGTCGAAACGCTAAAGGATCGAGACACTGCTACTACTTCCAGGAGTTTTGAAGCAAGCTTCATCTTCTCTCCGTCCTTCAAGATCTTTCAAGAACCAAGGCTTTCCAGGGGCCATCTAACTTAGTTTCTTCTTAATCAATTTATGTATCCTTTTTCATATCTTCATTATATTAGTTCATAATTCCACTCATCACATCACTTCATGCCACACACACAACACTAGCATTATTTTTCAAACCCACATGTTAAGGGGTTTCAAAGGCCACAAAACAAGTGAGTTCATTTGTTAAGTTGAATGATTAGAATTATTATTGGAATATATACTACCACTATTTGAATTCTTATTGTTTTCTTTCTCTTTTATTTTATTCTTTACAAGGAACAAAAAAAGATCAAATGGAAGGAATCAGCAAGGAAATCTAGACGATCCTCAAAGCCCGATAAACATTCAAAGTAAGAACAAAGTTAGAAGGGTTCTTTTTCTTCAGCCGACTGAAGGAGGAGAATCAAGAACTTTAACTACTCCCACGTCTAAAACAAGTAAGCGATCAATCTTTGTCTTTTGAAACTTTTTAGTCAAAAGTTTCTAGTGATCACATAGTTTTTAATGGGTTTATATGTCATTTAATCAACAAAATTTTCATGATAATCACACATCAAGATTTAAGCACTTACAGAAGGCCATATTCACATCCATCTGCGAGATTTCGTAATCATGGTATACAGTAATAGCGAGAAGAATTTTGATAGACTTAATCATGGCAATGGGCGAGAAGGTCTCGTTATAGTCAATGTCTTACCTTTGACGATAACCCTTCGCCACTTACTTTTCCTTATAAGTCTGAATTCGTCTATCTGCACTAATCTTTCTTTTAAGGATCTATTTGTAACCGATAGGTACTATACCTTCGGCCAAGTCAACCAAGTTTTAAACTTAGTTTATGTACATAGATTGAATTTCATAATTCATGGCTTCTCGCCATTTCCCCGCTTCTAGACTTTCAATGGCCTCTTGGTAAATCTTAGGATCATCATCCTCATTATAGAGTATCTTATAACCATTCAAATTAATATGTCCTACATATCTTTCTGGTGGTTTTAGTACTCTTTCTGACCTATGAGGTTCTTAGGTACTTTCTTGAACAGGTTCAGAAACTGATAGTTCATCTAATGAATCATTAACAGTTTGCGGGTTTGGAATTTCTTCCAGAGTTACTTTACTCCAACTGTCTTTTTGGAGAATATAATCTTCTTCAAAAAAGACAGCTCTCCTGGCTACAAATACCTTTTGTTTGTCAGGATGATAAAAGTAATATCCTTAAGTTTCCTTCAGATAGCCCACAAATCTGCATTTGTCAATTCTAAACTCCAGCTTATCTGCATCATGTCTTTTGACATGAGCAGGACATCCCTAGACTTTAATATGCTTAAGGTCTGATTTTCTTCCATTCCATATTTCATACGGAGTAGTTGCAACAAATTCGCTAGGTACCTTGTTCAGGATATACATAGCCAAGTTAAGTGAATATCCCCATAAGGACACTGGTAATTTGGACATGCTCATCATCGATCGCACCATTTCCATTAATGTGCGATTCCTCCTTTCTGATATACCATTCATCTGAGATATATAAGGAGGTGTAAGCTGAGAAAGGATAGCATTATCCTTTAAATATTTAATGAACTTTGTACTCAAGTATTCACCACCACGATCAGATCGGATAGCTTTTATGCTTTTTTCAGTTTGTTTCTCAACTTCATTGTTAAATTCTCTGAATTTTTCAAAGGCTTCAGATTTATACTTTAGTAAGTATATGAGTCCGAATCTGAAGTAATCATCAGTGAATGTGATGAAGTATGAGAAACTACCAATGGCTTGGGTAGACATAGGACTACATACATAAGAATGTATTAGTTCCAGTACTCCTTTGGTTCATTTTCCAGTTCTAGAAAATAGAAATTTAGCTATTTTACTCATCAAACATGACTCATAGGTAACATATGATTCATAATCAAATTGATCTAAGTATCCATCTTTATGCAACCTTTGAAGTATGTTTTCTCCAATGTGACCAAGCCTACAATGTCATAAGTAGGCTTTGTTCATTTCATACTTGTTTCTTTTGGTTAAAGTACCGATGTTGAAATTCTCATGAGACACATTTAAAAGATACAATTCATTAGACAAGATAACGGAAGTTATTAATTTATTTCCAAAATAAATTAAACAACAATTGTTCCCAACAGTTAAATTGTATCCTATTCTATCTAGACATGAAATAGAAATAATATTTCTTATTATACTAGGTACATAATAACATTCATCTAATGAAAATGTGTCCCCGGATGGTAGCTTGAGCTTCACTGTTCCCACAGCGATCGTCGCAACTCTTGTGTTGTTACCTAGCCTCAGTTCCACCTCACCGGTCCTCAGCTTACGTCCTCTTGTCAGTGCCTGCATAAAATTGCAGATGTGAGATACACATCCAGTATTTAATACCCATGATATACAATCTCTTATTAACAAGTTTACATCTATCATATAGATACATGAAGCGTCCTACTGCTTCACAGTTCCTTGAGCCTTGTCCTTGAAGTATTATTTGCAATTCTTCTTCGAGTGGCCCTTTTGATGATAATAGAAGCAATCACCTTTCTCAGCACTCTTGCCTTTGTCCTTCTTGACAACTTTCGGCTTCTTCTTATTCTTGCTTTTGCCTTTCCTGAAGGCTTGGACTGCTAGTCTTTTCGAGGTGGAGGTTTGCTAGGTCTATGGGGGTCAAAGATACTGGAGAAGGTTGAATCTTTAAAAGCATTATGGCAATATTGTGCCCTCTCGTATAATTCCGCCATGCTAGTCAAATTGTTCAATGTAAGGACAAGCTTGTACTGGGGCGTGGCGTTGGCAATATGTTAGTCTTAGGTGGCCTACAAGCCAATATGACTTTGTAATCTCGTTCACATTTATTAATATAATGGCATAATATTCATTATATATAAATCGTATTAATTATCGTCTCATAATGAAGTCCGTGAACATGTGCGATAGTGATCAGATTATAATGAGATCATACTAAAGAGACTGATCACTTAAACACACATATTCTTAATAGTTCATAGTCGGAGGATATCCGAGAAGGACATTGGATATCCGGTTAGACTAGTACAGATTACTCCTGCTCATGGGATGAGGGTGACTGATCTCATAAGTCACTTGTGTGGAGACACTAAGGCGAATCTGTCGGTGCTCATTAGAGAATGAGTTCACTAAACTGATCCGACTGAATCGTTGGATGGTATTGTACCTTACTGTCAACCAGCTTGATTCTATTGTCGCAGTTGCATGGATGGTCCTCGGACCTGAGACACCGAGGACACCTTGTCGGTGGACTTCTGTGCTTTGACCTTGGTTTATAAATCTCTAACCACGGGATTCTAAACAGCTAAGGATTGGGTATAGTGGAATACCGTCGAAGGGAATTGTGTGTCAATAAGGAATCATTCGCTCTGGGTACTTAGAGAGAAAATGTTCTAGGAAGGATGCGTGGAAGTCCCTGGCCAGGGCGAATGTTAATATCGGGAAAGGAGTTTTCCGATATTCATCAGCGGCATCCAATCCAAGTGAGTCGACCGGTTAGGCTTTGACATCACGCCATACCCTGAGTTGACTCGAGAGTATTGTACGAATGAAGGATTATATCCAGGCGGTAACTGTCGGCGGAAAGGTTCCAAGAGTAGGTTACTTAAGCCCAATACCTTCCGGGTTCATGCGGTGTTGCTTGGCACCCAACGTGATCGGAGGCCCGATCGAATTCGATGTGCGACATCAATTCGATTGATTAATTAATTAATAAAGCCAGTGAGGAGTCACTGGACTTATTGGGCTATTAACTGGACTGGTAATTGGGCCTAGAGGGTCACACGCAAATGATTCTCAAGGCGGTAGATAAATAAGTGGGTTTTATACAAACAGGGGGTTTTTATGAAAAACCGCGCGGTTAGTATAAAATATAGCGAATGAGCTGAGCAGGCCAAGCTGCTGCTAACCCTAGCTGCCCCCTCCTCTGTTTCTCTCTCTCTCTGGCATCCCA
Organism: Zantedeschia hybrid cultivar; assembly: GCA_030544215.1. Classification (NCBI taxonomy): domain Eukaryota; kingdom Viridiplantae; phylum Streptophyta; class Magnoliopsida; order Alismatales; family Araceae; genus Zantedeschia; species Zantedeschia hybrid cultivar. Next base: position 56,455,980 of record JARZZO010000012.1, read on the forward strand.
GGCAGATCCGGATCTGCTCCGCCACCTCTCAGACTCCCGTTCGACGTGAAATCGTCCGCGTGTTACGGGGATCGTTGCGGCGACCGGCGGAGGTTTCGTGGGTTGTGAAGAATGAGGAATGTGAGGATATCCGTCACGAGGAGGATCGCGTGGACTCCGCTAGAGGCCAGGCGCTTGCGCGGCTTGCGGTGTCGCACCGACGAAACCGAACGGTTGCGATTCGAATCCGCACACGGTAATAACTGATTATCCGATAGTCCGGTTTTTTTGATTTTTGAAACGGGAACGGATCTCCATTTTTATTTTATTTTTCGCTGCGCGGGAGATCCGGAGAAACCCGAGAACCCAATAGTGGTATCAAAGCTAGGTTCCAGTGTTTCTCGTCCCGTTTCGGTTTCCGATTTAATATTTCCATGTATTATTCCATACTTATAATCCGATTGTAACAACATAAAAGTATTCATAAGATGAACACAAATAATAAGATTATTTTTCTGTTATTTTTCGGATTTTATTGGGGTGTTTCCTGTTCTTCATGTGATGATGAACAACAGGATTTAAGCGACTTCAATCCGGCATCCCTATGCGATGGGGAAGAAATCCATGGCCCTGGTATGACCAAGTATATCCCCTTCACCACCGAGCATCCTGTCTGGCGCCGGAATAGCCGTTGGTGGTGGCCGGTATGGTGGGGAGGGCCCTCTCTTTCTTCTTCCTAGGGTGCATGAACCAGAAATAAGGACCCCAAAAATCTGATTTTTGGGGAGAAAGAAGGGGCTCGGCCTGCCTTGGAGTAGATCCGACCACCGCCGGCGAGCCCGCCAATGCCGGAGGCGTCGTCGATAGGGTTGGGCACCGCCGGGGAAGAGGCGGCTGCCGGGCGCCGCCGCCGTCGGGCAGCCCCTGCATGTTTGGGGAGGCGTCGGGTGAAGGGGGAGAACCTGCTGGGCCGGCCGGTTGGATCCCGACCTGACCGGGTCATTCGGGCTCAACCCGGGCCTGTGCCTAGCTGGGCCAGGGCCGGAACTTGGCTCAGCCAGTGCTCGAGCCTAGCTGGGCCAGGGCTCGAACAAACGCCTCAAATTGGGCTGGGCCCATTTGTTTTCTCCCCAAATAAACTCCAATGCCCATTTAAAATAAAATTGATATTGGAATTAAGTTTTTTAAACTTTAAAAATTGTTTTGAAATTTAAAATTGTTATTCCATTATTTTATTTAAATGGACTTAAAATGATTTTGAATCATTATCATATTAACAATTTGATTGATTAATTAAGGGTTAAATATTAGTTTAATTGTTAAATTAATAATTAAGCTTAATTTAACTAATTTAAATGTTAAATTAGTTATTAATAGTTATTAGTCTAATAGTTAGATTATTAACTATTATTTCATCCAATTGTTAATTGAATATTTGAATTAGTTATTAATTTAATTGTTAAACTAATAATTAATTTAAATGACTAATTTAAATGTTAAATTACTAATATTTAGTTAATTATTGTTAGTCATTAATTTAATAGGTAAATTAATGATAACTTTAATTATCTAATCTAAGAGTTAGATTAATTAGTTGTTAATTAGTTTGTGTTAATTATTAGTTTAAGAGTTAAATTAATAATTAACATTAATTGACTAATTTAAGTATTAGAGTAGTAGTTAATAATTAATTGTAGTTGATTATTAATTTAAGTGTTAAATTATTAATTAACTTTATTGGACTAGTCTAAGAGTTATATTAGTTATTAATAGTCTAATTGTTAAATTATTAATGTGGTTTAATCTAAGCGTTAGATTATTTAATTATTAGAATTGTTCTAATTGCATGGAATAATCTGGAAATTATTAATTTGGAGTATGTGCACATGTGATGTGTGTTTTATGCTTTTGAATATGATTTAATTGCATGCTAAGTTAATTAAAGAGTTTTCGAAAATCAAATACCAATTTTGATTGGATCCCAGCTTTCTGGAAGCCAAAATTATTTTATTTTAAAAAAATCTTTTAATTTAGCCATATGATGCACTGAATCATTTGTGGAATGTTTAAAACACACTGTGGTCATGGATATGCATATTTAATTGTTCATGTGATGAATGATGTGTGTGTGGATCGTGGATGAATGTTGGATGTTTATTAAATTGTTAATAAATAGAGATCTGCATATCTCTCCCTCTCTCATACTCCGATATATTTCTACCTCCCTCTCTCTTGTAGTCGCCATAAGGCTCTCTTCTAATTACATGTGATTCACGAATTAATGTAATATGATCGAGGCAACCGAGGAAGGAGTGAGGACGATCCACAGCTGCAACCAGGAAGGCGAAAAGATGGAGATCACTTGCCTATGTGTTTGCAGGTTGTCTAATGTAAATGTTATGCTAGATTGTGTGTGCGTTTGACTGTTGACTCCAGTCAAACCCACTGTGCTATCCATGACCACACTAGACATGTATGTGATGCATTGTTTTTCTTTTGATTATGAATCAAAGTAGGTATAGTATTTAGTAAATATACACGATATATTTATATACAATCACCTAGGAGAGATCAAGATAAAAGCTATCTAAATACCCTCAGATAAACTCTAAGCCGTGACGTGAGTAGTTAAGAACTCTAAGCTTACTGTATAAAGGTGATTAGCTTTAGTCCAAGTGGGAGATTGTTAGTCTTAGGTGGCCTACAAGCCAATATGACTTTGTAATCTCGTTCACATTTATTAATATAATGGCATAATATTCATTGTGTGTAAATCGTATTAATTATCGTCTTATAATGAAGTCCGTGAATATGTGCGATAGTGATCAGATTATGATGAGATCATACGAATGAGACTGATCACTTAAATACACATATTCTTAATCGTTCCTAGTCGGAGGATATCCGAGATGGACATCGGATATCCGGTTAGACTAGTACAGATTACTCCTGCTCATGCGATGAGGGTGACTGATCTCATAAGTCACTTGTGTGGAGACACTAAGGCGAATCTGTAGATGCTCATTGGAGAATGAGTTCACTGAACTGATCCGACTGAATCGCTGGATGGTATTGTACCTCACTATCAACCAGCTTGATTCTATTGTCGCAGTTGCGTGGATGGTCCTCGGACCTGAGACACCAAGGACACCTTGTCGGTGGACTTCTGTGCTTTGACCTTGGTTTATGAATCTCTAACCACGAGATTCTAAACAGCCAAGGATTGGGTATAGCGGAATACCGTCGAAGGGAATTGTGTGTCAATAAGGAATCACTCGCTCTCGGTACTTAGAGAGAGAATGCTCTAGGAAGGATGCGCGGAAGTCCCTAGCCAGGGTGGACGATAATATCGGGAAAGGAGTTTTTCAATATTTATCAGCGACATCCAATCCAAGTGAGTCGACCGGTTAGGGTTTGACAGCACGCCATACCCTGAGTTGACTCGAGAGTATTGTACGAATGAAGGATTATATCCACGCGGTAACTGTCGGCAGAAAGGTTCCAAGAGTGGGTTACTTAACCCCGATACCTTCTGGATTCATGCGGTGTTGCTTGGCACCCAACGTGATCGGACGCCCGATCGAATTCGATGTGCGACTTCAATTCGATTGATTAATTAATTAATAAAGGATTATTAATTGATTAATAAAGCCAATGAGGAGTCACTGGGCTTATAGGGCTATTAACCGGACTGGTAATTGGGCCTAGAGGGTCACACACAAATGATTCTCAAGGCGATGGATAAACAAGTGGGTTTTATACAAACCAGGGGTTTTTATGAAAAACCGCGCGGTTAGTATAAAATATAGTGAACGAGCTGAGCAGGCCAAGCTGCTGCTAACCCTAGCCACCCCCTCCTCTATTTCTCTCTCTCTTTGGCATCCCATACAGATCCGGATCAGATCCGCCGCCTCTCCGACTCCCGGTCGACGGGAAATCATCCGCATGTTACGGATTGCGGCAACCGACGGAGGTTTCATAGGCTGTGAAGAATGAGGAACGTGAGGATATCCGTCGCGAGGAGGATCGCGTAGACTCCGCTAGAGGTCGGGCGCTTGCGCGGCTTGCGGTGTCGCACTGACGGAACGGAACGGTTGCAGATTGGAATCCGCACTCGGTAAGAACTGATTATCCAATAATCCCGTTTTTTCGATTTTCAAAACGGGAATAGATCTCCATTTTTATTTTATTTTCCGCTGGGCGGGAGATCTGGAGAAACCAGAGAACCCAACACAATCATCATCTTTACTTGTTCCGACTTAGACATGTGATCTTTTATCTTCTCTGCCATACCCCTCCATCTATTAGCATAGGTGATGAAGTGTTCGTTAAGCCTCATCTTTTCAGCCACCAGATCGGTTATTGATAGGGACGGTGCAATTCTATCCTGGTATCGCTGGATAAATTTTTTTGACACAATTTCATAATCCTCCACATCAGATGAATCCAATGAGAAAAACCACTCGAGGGTTGGTCCCTTTAATGATTTCCTGAATAAGAATGCCAGTGACCTTTTGTTGTTCTATCAGAAAGAGGATTCATACATAAACTCCTTTAGGTGGATAAAGGGGTTACTAGAACCATTGTACTTTCTATATACTGGCATTTCAGAAGGTGGCATATGAAATACTGGCAAATTGGGGAGGGTAATTTCAGGTACAACTTTGACTCCCATCATTTTCTTAAAATTATTAAATTGCTCGTCCATTTAATCCATCTTCGTGAGTAAAGCCTGAGGTACTGGATTGATTTGGGGAGGAAGAGGTGATGGAGCATGATAAACTTGCCTCTTGGAGTAACTGGGGCAAGGGGGACAGTACGGTTGAGGTCTGGCAGCACTTCCGCCATACCCGAAGGCATTTTGGTGAGTTGGCATATACGGTCTAGCTGGGTATCTCGAGGAAGATTGTTGTGGCCCAGATGGCCAGGGATTAGAAATATGGAGACCTTCCATGGCCTGATGAACAGAGGGGATATGGTGAGGGGGAGGAACTTGACGAACAATAGGGGGAACCACTGGATTTGGTTCGTTAGAACGCAAGGGCGTCTTCCCCTTAAGAATGGACTGGATCGCCTCAAGTTGTTAAGGGTTCACGTAGGTAGCCAGAGCTCCCAAAACGGTAACCAGATCATGGGGGTTGTTAGACAAAGGCTCAGCTTGATCTTGAGCCTCCTCATAAGTAGGATTGGATATTACGTGCACATAAGGATGATTGGTACCAGGATCTTACTGGTCATAGGTAAATTGACCCTAATGAGGGGCATAAGTGTCTCCCTCATTTTTGGTATGAAAGAAGTTGGAGTCATGAGGGGAATTAGCATCTCCTCCATTCTCAGAATGATGATCATAATTGTGAGGGGCATTAGCATCTCCTCCATTCTCAGAATGATGATCATAATTGTGAGGGGCATTAGCATCTCCTCCATTCTCAGAATGATGATCATAATTGTGAGGGGCATTAGCATCTCCCTCGTATTCAAACACATCTTCCTGCTCGATGGTAACCATGCCGACGGTTCTACCTGATCGAAGCATCATGATATTGAGTTTTGACAAAGATTCAAACATGTTGCACAAAGTTTAACAAACAAGTGGATGATTACGTTATCTTAAGATTCCTTGTTGAATTATTTGAATTGTTAAACATAAATTCACTCAACGGGATAGGATCCTAGTTTCAGTTCAATTTTTTCACTATTATACTCTATAGTTCTCTTACAACATTATGAATAACTATTCGGGACTTCGATTGGTACAACCAACCTGATGAACAAAGAGGAATACCTTGCTTTTGGGGACTTACGGAGGTCTTAACACCAACCACTCTAGTCTGATCGAGGGACCGACCCAGTCAGAGAGAGGTGAATGTGCTAAGAAAGGTGTTCCTATAGAAGGGGGATGAGCCCCGATGCAAATGACATGCGGCTTGGATGGCCTTCAATGTAATATAGATAAATATAGGTATCAAAAGGGATCAAAGATCTAAGGGCTGATGAGCAAGAGAAGAAACTGTTTGAATCGCGTCGTTGTTCACTGACACTATTCAAGACAGAAACCTCTTATGTTCACAGAACCTCAGGCAACAGCACAGACATGCAAAATGACCTAAATGGCGTCTGAGATAGGCGATGCATTTTGACTAGAGTCACTGACCTAAAACGCTATTCAGAGGTCAAAAAAAAAAACAGTAAATAGAAAGCAATTATGGGGACAATCCCCTCCCAAGTTATCAGTGTAAACATAAGCCAACATATCATGCAAAAACTTAGTTCAAACAGGTTTATTATCATGCAAATAAACATAAACTCCATCAACCACACACTTCCGATCACACTCACAACTTCCAATCAATCACGGGAAGGCAAGATCTTGCCGCAAAGGGGTGTGCACGTAGTGCACGTAGGGATGAAAATAACTAAAATCACCAATTGGTGAAAGGAGTACCCGAGGGACACAAGTGGTGCACTGTGGGTGCCCGATAATAAAAAGCAAGAACAAATATTAAAAGACGGTAAGACCAAGTCCCACTGTGATTGCCAAAAAGCTGTGGGTGCTCAAATTAGGTGTGTGATGTTCATAAATTTCATGTTATTTATATGATGAATAAAAACTATTAAAAACAAAAGAAAACGTGATCGCCATAAACTATTAAGTTTCAAAAAAAAGCTTGATCGCTTACATTTTCAAATTTGGGAGTTGTCAAGTCCTTGATTCCGTTTCTTCGGCCGGCCAAAGAAAGAGAGCATTTTTCGTTCTTGTTCTTGTTTTTTATTTCTTTTCGTGCGGCTCTTTTCTTCAAAGCCTTTCTTCCTCTTCAAACCTTGCAAACGATTAAACAAGAAGAAAGAAAAACAGATTAGAGTTATGAAGTAACTATTCTAAAGATTGATCTAAACATGAAACTAAACTAAAATCACTCACTTTTATGTTTCTTTTAAACCCCCATAATGGACATGGGTTTGAAAAAATATGATGTAGGTGAGTGAATTATGAAGTGATATGATGAAAAATTATATGAAAACAGTGAATAAAAACTATAAGAATCAATGAAATCAAAGGGAAAGTTGGTTGGTTGGCCCCTCCATAGCCATATGCTTCAAAGGATGAAGATGATGAAGAAGGAAGAAGCCTCCCTTGCTATCCACGTTTTCCTCCCTTATAGCCTTCAAAAACCTTGCTTTAAGTTTCAATTTCTCCAATGGTCAACCTTTTTCAAAGGTCTAATAGGTGTTGTATTTATAAGAATAGGTTTAGGTGTGTTAAGGGCTTCCATAGGACTCTCTCCTGTAGTTGGACTTATCTTGGACGAGCATGGAGGAGTTTATAACCTTTCCAACTTCGGAAATCGGATTATCTCAGCCAAATCATGTTTATCAAGAAACCCTAAAATCGCGTCATCCAAGCGGGACACCATTTGACTAATTAAACTAGTCAAAATAGAAAGAAAATCCAAAAAGGAAACTGAAAAAGATTAGGAAACCTAAATCGCATCTTAGAAAGGTGACGTGTTTTAGATAATTAGAAAATTAATTCGAATTAAAAATCAAAAATCCAGACAAATTAGGCCTTAAATGGCGTCTCCTATAGGCGACGCTATTCAGTTAAATCTATTTGAATTTCCAAATTTAATTGCAATATGATTTTGGCTAAGAATCTAAATGGCGTCGTACTTAAGCGACACCATTAAACAATATTCGAGAAAATTTAATAAAAATTAATTAATGATTAAACATCATATCACTTTGGGACATTATAATTGTGATATGAAATTTACTCAATATGAGGTCAAAATTAGCGTGTCTATAATGAGCACTGGCCCATAAGCTTATCCAGCAGGGATATTGGTGGTCGACCCTTCGGCAGGATGCGGCATGTCTCGTCCACCAATGTGATCAATGTCAGCAGTTCGATTCTCTCATCCACCAGTCAACCAATTTGTTAACTCTATTATCGGACCGCTGGCCTTTCGCCTAGTGGGTCATTGATATCCTCGGTCCTTTTCCTATAGCAATCAGCGAGCAAAAATTTCTCATAGTCACTATCGACTATTTTACTAAGTGGGTAGAAGCCGAACCCCTTGCATCTATTATGGACAATAATGCATGGAACTTCATCTGGAAGTCCATTATTTGTCGTTACGGTAACCCGTAGGCTATCATTTCAGACAACGACAAACAGTTTGATAGTAATCGGTTCAAAGGCCATTGCGAGAGCTTCGACATTTTACATAAGTGTATCTCAGTAGCTCACCCCCAGTCAAACGGGCAACCCGAAGTCACTAACCCAAGCATCCTGATGTGAGTGCTCAAATTGTGATGTGTGAAATTATGAATTTCATGTTGATTATATGACAATGAAACCTATTAAAAACTAAGTGTGATCGCCAGAAAGCTTTTGACCAAAAAACTTCAAAAGATAAAAGGATGATCGCTTACATGTTTTGAAGTTCGGAGATTGTTGAATTCTTGATTCCTTCTCTTTAGCCGGCTGAAAAAAAAGAGCCCTTCTAGTGCTTCTATTCTTACTTTGATTTGATGAATTTGGGGATTTTCCTTTATGCTCCAGTTCTTCTTTGGATGATGATCTCTACTTGATCTTGATCTTGATGATTATACTTTGCAAAGAAATAAAGAAAACTAATAAGAACTAATAGAATGCAAAATCTATTCTAATCAGAATTTTAATGATGCAACTAAGCAGAATCACTCACTTTTTTTGTGATCTTTGAAAATCCCTTAGCATGCGGGTTGGAAATTATGAATGTTATGAGTATGTGAATATCATGAAGTGATGATTACGAAATGAATTCATGATACTAATGATGATGAAAACGAGGGAAGAAAGAATGAGGTTGAATGGCCCCTGGAAGCCTTGGTCTTGAATGGACTGAATGAATTAAGAAGGGATGAAAAGGATGAAGCTTTCTCTCCTTTGAATGCTCCTGAAATTCTTCATACAGCGCTTCAATCCTTCTTTGATCTTTTTTTCACTAACTTTCACTAACTTTTTAATAACCAAGGGCTTGGGTTTATATAGAAGTAGTGTCAAAGGCTCTTACGCGCATCCGCGGTCACTTATGGATTAACATGAAAGAATTTAGAGTCAATCCAACTAAGAAACAGATAAACACAGGCTAATTCGTCATTATCTGTAATTAACTAAAACACGTCGCCCTTGGAAGACGTCTTTTAGCTTAATTAAGAAAAAGATAAATTTGGGAAGAAGAAACAGAAATACTTAGGAAACCTAAATGGCGTCGTGATCTGAAGACGTCTTTCAGTTAATTAATAAATCAATTAAAAATCAAATTAAAAATTGAAATAGGATTAAAATCCTAAATGGCGTCTGTATAGGCCGACGTCTTTTAGGCTAATTTTCATATTTGATTAAAAATTTGAATTAAAATGAATTTCATTAATAAACTTAAATGGCGTCTTCCTGACCCGATGTTATTTAGACAATTAAAATAATACAATAATAATAATTAACTAATAATTAAATATCAAACCATTTTGGGGTATTATTATATGATATGAAGTTTACTCAAAATGATATCAAAATTAGCGTGTCTACAGCTGCCCCACATTGGCATTGACTTTGCAAGTAAGTGAAATGAAATGGAATGTACTGAAAAGGTGATGCCAAGGTGTGATGAGACACGCTCTCAACATCATATGATGGAAATTTTTCTCAAAACGATCAGTGAAGATAACTCAAAGAGATCAATGGGATCAATCTTGTCTGGATGAGGTAGACAAAGAAATAAAATAAGGTCGATCAACTTCCGCAATTGGGAAGTACCCTAGGTCACAAACCTTACAGGTTTCATCATGGGGAGCGGGTACCAGCTAATGTGCAATTGCTGCAACTATGATGAATCTTAAAGGAAACAAGAAAAATTTGGAATAGAGAATCCAAGGATAGAATTCCAAGGATATTTTTAAGAAGATCCTCAAAGATAATCAAGATACTCAATTCAGAATTGAATATTTCATATCATGTTGGGATTTATTTGATCAATGGTCTGAAACTTTATCAATAATTAATTCTTATCACAATGATTTCAAAGTCCTCTATGATGCATGCTAGGCTAAAAGAAAAATATAAAATCAAATAAAATACAAATTAATCAAGGATAATATTGTTAAAAAGTTATTAATGAGTCAAGACATTGATTCTGCAATTCAGTGCTAAGCCGAAGCTTGTTTGTCCACGTACTGTTTCACAAAAGCAGAACCATCGGCCTCGTCAATTAACAATCCAACGGCCTATCTATGCGATTAAGAATCCTTTGGAATTATCACAGTTTTTGTTGAAGGGGAACTCAAATTCTAGTTTCATCAAAACTATAAGGTCCTTGATATAGTATAATAAATATTTAATATATAATAATACTGATTATATAAATCAATTACATGAAATAATACAAGGGATAGATATCCGTCTTTTTAGCCATAGTCGGGACTTATAAACTCCCACAGTGGGACCTTCTTGAAATTTTCAACTTTTACTGTCATTTCTTTGAATTTCCTACACTCAAAAATCATTAGTAATTTCAAGCAAATATTCAATTAAGCATCAAACATGGAATTTCGGGTAAATAATAGGAAATCCTTGAAACACGTCTTGTCGAGGCGACGTCATTTGAATCAAATATTCAATCATGCATCCAACATAGATAAACATGAAATTTCGGACGAATAACATAAAATCCTTGAAACGCATCGTGTCGAGCCGACGTCATTTGAATGATGTCGCTATCCCTAGACGCCTTTTAAGTCGCAGAAGCAGGTTTCCCTATATTCAATCCGGACTCCAATTCCCTTCAATGAATATCCCTTCTCTAATTCGGTAAAGACTCTTCAATCTCGTAAATCTCTCTACATAAGTATCTTCAACTCGTATTAAGGCAAATTCATACACCATCTAGAGACCAAAACAAGGGATTCTCTCTAAAAACTCAAGAGAAATCAATATTTCAAGAGGAAAAAGCTCAAAAATAAGATGGATTCTTCAAACAAGAGGATGAAGAAGACGCTCGAGAAGCTTTCAGAGGTGAAGGATCATTTGAGCGGACGAGATCCTAGTCTGCAAGTAAATTGAATCCTTCCTAATCTTTTTCTTCTTCATGTGCTTCAATTCTCTTTGCATGTTCTTCTTGTTAGATAGAATTTTAAATCAATTTTCTTTTTTCTATTCATCTTCTAGGGGTATCCTTTTTTCCCCGGTCCAAGAAAATTCTCTTCTCTTCCTTGGATTCGGAAGCTTGCGAAAAACATTACTATGTCTATGCAACCTTATGTTTCTAAGTGGAATATCAAAGGTTTAGTTGTCCATGCAAAACACTACAAGAGCTCGAATGTAGATTGGGCGGCGATGGGAGCTCTGATTGAATTGTGGCATCCACAAACCTACACTTTCTTCTTTGCTGAGTTCGAATCTACCATACTCCTTGAGGAGGCCAAACTCTTACTGGGCCTTCCTAAGATCAAACTGAACAATGATGAACTGATCCTAAACAAGGTGGCACCTATGAGGAAAAAGATCACATGTCAATAACTATTGATGAAGATCATGAAGGATCCAAAGAAAGTTCAAGAATGTCTTACGAAAAAGGGATTAACCTTGCAAAGTTAGTAGAGTGGACCTTGTATGAGATTGAGGAACTTAAAGAAGATGATACTAAGAACGTGATGAAAGCATTCACTACATGCATGGTTGGAGCTTTATTCTTCCTGCCCATGATAATATTGTAGAGGATGATCAAGTTAGTGCAATTTGTGGAATATTTGAAAGATAACATATTGGCATGGCGATCTTAGCCTATCTCTACAGTGGGCTTTCTGCAACATCTATAGGTCAGCCTCCTCATGGCTGCATGCTTCTCTTTGCTCTGTGAGTAGAGTTACATTTCAAGTTCGAGTACCATAGTAGAAATTCTGCAAGACCATCTCAGATATATCAAAACAGTCTAATCTTCCATATTTACAATATCATGAAGTTCAATGAAATGATGAACAACCGAGTGCCCAAACTCAAGACTCGAGCTGATTGGCGAGCTTATTTGAAGACCATACCATCACACGGATTTGATTCTTTTCCACTTGCTCTTGTAGGGAAGACGATCCGAGTACGCCGTGCAGTTGGTGCAGAGCGTTGACTGATCGGGGCAACTGAGTTTGTACTGTATAATCCTCATCGCTGCTATACTCAACTCAACATGCCTCACCATGAGCTCCCAGACTTTTCCCACATCTCTCCAATTAAGAAGCGCATATTGGAATCTGATGAAGATTTTGAAGCAACCGAGCTTATAGTTATACTGTGGAACATCAACTTCATTCATCGTTTAAAATCTTCACACAAAGCTCACAGAGGATTAGCATATCCATATGTAATGGGGCTTCAGGAAATTCTTCCTTAAAAGTTTTCACTTATCTTCATTGCTTTGATGTAATAAAGAATTTATTTCAATAAAGAATCAATCTCCAAAGTTTTATGATTTATTCATAATAAATCATGATTTTTCCTTAAAATATCAAGTTTCAGATTGACTAAATGTAAATCGCATCCAACCCGAAAGACGCCTTTCAATCTGAATTAAATTCCAAAACTGCAAAGATTTATTCCTTAAAATCCCATATTATGCCTAAAACGCGTCCACATATGCAGACGCCTTTCAACACTCTTTCCTACTTTTCCACAGAATTCTGCTATTAATCCTGTAATCAATCCATTAAAGCACGTCGTGGACTGTGGATGCGGTTAATCGTTGTGCATGGTACGGCTCTGACTAGAATTGGCAGTTTAATCTGAAATGCGTCATGACATATAGACACGTTTCACACAGTTTCAAAATTTTTCTTTACTGTCTCAGTTAATGTGCTTTGAAAGACGTCGCTGTCCCTCGATGTGTTTTAAACCTCCCAAACATAACCTGTGTGAGCCCGAGCCCTTTCTTCCTCATTCTCTCAAAACTCTCTCTTTCGTCTTCTCTAGCAATCTTCCCCTCTTCCGACCTTCAACTCCGGTGATCTTCGACAAAGTCCTTTGCCAGCGGCCATCTCCACTCTCTCACTTTTTCTCATTCTCTTTCTCTCTCTCTCTCGAACCCTCCTCTCTCGGATCCCTTTCTCCCTCTCGAGCTCTCTCTTTCTGTCTTATTCCCTTAAAACCATGGAAAGGGGGCAGTCAAGCAAGACCAAGGCCGTCATGAAACGCCGACAGACTGCACCCCTCTTAGTGGTGGCGGTGGAGGAGGCTCCTGAGGTGGCACTGGCCGACCTTGTGGCGGTGGCGACGTTCTTAGACGAGGAAGAAGCTCCACCCGCGGCGGCAGGCGAAGAAGAGGAGGCGGAAGGCGGACCTCATCTGGTAAGTCTCTGTGTGATGTGTTTGGGCATGAAAACGAGCAAGGGAAAGGAGGTCTTGAGACCTCGAATCTCTATCTTGAACGGCGTCGAGACTAGGTGATGCCTTTCAAAGGGCGTCGACCAGGTCCGACGCCATTCAAGGCAGTGGTTCCTTTTGCAATGAATAAGGAGAATCCAACTAAACGACATTAAGACATGTGGACGCCTTTCAATGGGCGTCCACCATGTCCGACGCCATTTATATAGAATATTTTTATTTTTGAAAATTAATTTTTAATGCCCATTAACTGATGAATTTTTTTTTTTTGAATTATTTGCAAGGGATGATGCGGGTCAGGATATCATGGGATTTGGTCATCGGTGCCTACCGTGGCCTGCTCGACTTCCAAAAGGTGCGACTGCACCGGATGGGGTTCGGTGAGATCCTCGATATCGAGCCATTCTGACTTGACCTGGTGCTGCTACAGGCACTGCGAGAGAGGTGGCATGCGGAGAGTTGGACATTTCTTATGCCCTAGGGCTACATAGTCCCAAGTTTAGAGGATGTAGTTAGGATCATCGGCCTCTGCGTGGAGGGCTGGGCAGTGAGTGGGGTGACCTACCCCGATTACCTAGGACTAGCAGAGAGTCTACTGGGTATAGAGGTTTCTGGAGGGTTGGGTAGAGAGTCTAGGACTGTACCTAGTGTGAATGCTTAAAACGGGTGTGTGATTATCATGAAAATCTATGTTGTTTAAGTGCGAAATAAACCTATTAAAAAAAACTAAGTGATGTGATCTCCAGAAACTTTTGACTAAAAAGTTTCAAAAGAAGATTTGATCGCCTACCTGTTTGGATGTGGGAGATGTTGAGCTCTTGGTTCCCCTTCTTCAGCCGGCTGAAGAAAGAGAGCCCTTTTTATCCTTGTTCTTGCTTTGGCTGCTGTTGAGTTTTGAGGATCGTCCAGATTCCTTGTTGTTTGTTGTTGATTCCCTCCCCTTTGATTCTCCTTTGTACCTTACAAGAAATAGAAAGAAATAAAGAACAATGATGAGAACTTAGGAAAAAGTAGTATCCATTCCAGAGAAAATTTTAAACATGCAACTGAACATGTAAACCTATTTGTTGAGTGGTCTTTTAAACCCTTTTAGCAAATAGGTTTGGAAAACAATGCTAGTGTGCGTGTGTGTTGTATGGAGTGATGTGATGAAGAATGTGAGACTAACGGGATAAAAAAAAATGTGAGAATGATGTAGAGAATAAATTGGAAGTTAAGCTGAGTGGCCCCTGGAAAGCCTTGGTCTTGGAAATTCTTGAAAGGACGAAGATCGGATGAAGAGGGGATGCCGACTCCTAGAAGCAGCAGCACTTCAATCCTCCAGCGTTTGGACGTTGTTGCCAAGATTCCTTCTTCAATTTTCACTCAATTATCGATATCATCACTAACTGCTCACTGGCCAAGAGGCTGGGTATTTATAGACTTCTTTACATCCGCGGATTTATATGGACAAATTTTGAAGTTTATCCAGTTTAACCAACAGATAAATATAGATTAATTCATCTTTATCTATAATTATCTAAAATGTGTCGCCCATGGTAGATGCCTTTCAACCTGATTAAGATAAGGATAAACATCCGGAAAAAAATTATCTTTATCTGTAATTAGCTAATACGCGTCGCCATGTGGAGACGCCTTTTAGACTAATTAAGATAAGGATAAACATTCGGAAGAGAGGTAGAAACAACATAGGAGACCTAAAATGCGTCGTGTCTTGTAGACGTCCTTTAGCTAATTAATCAATTAATTAAAATTTAAATTTAAACATCAAAATAAGAATAAACTCTAAATGGCGTCTACACAAGTCGACGTCTTTTAGACCTCTTCATATTTTAACTGAAATTTGAGTCAAAATCAATTTAATTAATTAACTTAAATCATGTCTGTTTGACCCGACACTATTTAGATAATTAACCAAAAAATTTCAATAAAAATTAACCAATGATTAAATATCAGACCATTCTGAGGCATTATGATATGAAATTTACTCGAAACGATATTAAAATTAGCGTGTCTACAGCTGCCTCACCTTGGCATCGTCTTTGCAAGGGAGTGAAATGAAATGGGATGTACTGAAAAGGTGATGCCAAGGTGTGATGAGACACGCTCTTAACATCACATGTTTGAAATTTTTCTCAAAATCATCAATGAAGATAGCTCAAGGAGATCAATGGAATTAATCCTGTCTGGATGAGGTAGACAAAGAAATAAAATAAGGTCGATCAACCTCCACGGAGTGGAAAGTACCCCAGGTCGTAGACACTGCAGGTTTCATCACGGGGAGCGTTTGCCAGCCAATGTGGACGTGTTGCGACCATGATGGATCTTAAAAGAAAAACAAGAAATATTAGATAAAAGAATCCAATAAAGGATAGAATTCCAAGAATATCTTCAAACGAGCCTCAAAGATAATCAAGATACTCAATTCAGAGTTGAATATTTCATATCATGTTAGGAATTATTTGATCAATGGTCTAAAACTTAATCAATAATTAATTCTTATCACAATTATATCAAAGTCCTACATGATGCATGCTGGGCTAAAAGAAAAATATAAAGTCAAATAAAATATAAATTAATCAAGGATAATATTGTTAAATTACCATTAATGAGTCAAGATACTAATTCTTGTAATTCAGTGCTAAGCCGAAGCTCGTTTATCCACGCACCGTTTCACAAAAGTGGAATCATCGTCCTCACTGATTAACAATCCAACGGCCTATCCGTGCAATTAAGAATTCTCTGGAATTATCACTGTTTTTGTTGTAGGGGAACTCAAATTCCAGTTTCATCAAAACCACAAGGTCCTTGACGTACTCTAATAAATATTTAACATATAGTAATGAGATTATGCAAATGAATTACATGAAATAATACAAAAGATAGAGATAACCGTCTTTTTAGCCACGGTCGGGACTTCATAAACTCCCATAGTGGGATCTTCTTGATATTTCCAACTTCATTTGGGTTTTCTTGATTTTTCTGCACTAAAAAATTCATCAGTAACTTCAAACAAGTGTTTGATTAAGCATGAAATTTCAGGTAAATGACAGGAAGCTTGAAATGCGTCGTGTCGAGCTGACGCTCTTTAACTCATCTAAAATGCGTCGGTGTCCCACGACGCCTTTTAATTCACAGAAACAAGTTTTGGCTGTTCTCTACTCGGATTCCAACTCTTCCAATGTTCATCCCTTTTCCAATCCGGAAAAGTCTTCCTAGGATCGCAATTCCTTCTATATAAACATCATTAACTTATTTCTAAGCAATCCTACCACAATCTAGAGATCCAAGGTTAAGTTTTTCTCAAGGTTTAAGGGATTTCCATGGTTTCCAAGGTTTTGAAGTTTCAAGGAGGAAGAAACTCGAAAATAGGATGAGTTCTTCAAATAAAAGGATGAGGAGGTCGCTGGAGAAGATCTCCGATGTGGAGAATCACCTTATTGGAAGGGATCCCAACCTCCAAGTAAGTTGAATTAGCTTTCCTTCAATTCTTCTTCTTCAATCTCTTCTTTCTCCTCCATGTTCTTCATGTTTCTTCAAACTCTTCAATTGATCCTTTCTTTTATTTTTTTTCAGACATATCCCATGTTTCCCGGTCCAAGGAGATTCACTTCTCTCCCTTGGATTCGCAAGCTCGCCAAGAGTCCCATGCAAGCCTTCATCTCTAAGTGGAGTCTTCAAGGCTTGGTAGTGCATGCTAAGCACTACAAGAGCTCGAACGTGGATTGGGCGGCCATGGGTGCCTTGATCGAGCAGTGGCATCCTCAAACCCACACGTTCTTCTTCTCGGATTTCGAGTGCACTATCCTTTTAGAGGAAGCGGAGCTTTTATTGGGTCTTCCAAAGATCATGGACAAGATGGCTTTGACGAGAGAAAGGATCACCAACCAACAACTTCTGACGTCAATCATGAAGGATCCCTCAAAGGCCAAAGGATGCCTTACCAACAGAGGGATCAACCTTGCAAAGCTTGCTGAATGGACTTTGTATGAGATTGATGATCTAAGAGAGGATGAAGCTGAAGACGTGACGAAAACTTTTGTCACGTGCCTTGCCGGGGTTCTGTTCTTTTCCGCGCAAGACAACATCTTGGAAGATGATCAAGTCAGCACGATTTGCGTGATCTTCGAGGGGAAATCCATTAGCACTGCAATCTTGGCCTACCTCTACAGTGGGCTCTCTGCGGCGTCCACGGGTCGTCCTCCTTATGGGTGCATGTTACTCTTCGCTTTGTGGGTCGAGCTACACTTCAAATTCGAATACCATACAAGGATGTCAGCAAGACCGTCTCAAATCTACTTGAACAGCCCGATCCACCACATCTCCAACTTCGTGAAATTCAACGAGCGGATGATCAACAAAGTACCAAAGCTCAAGACCCGGGCCAACTGGAGGGAGTACCTGAGATGCATGTCGTCCAACGGATTTGACTTTTCTCCACTTGCTCTTGTTGGAAAACCTATCAAAGTACGCCGCGCATCCGGTGCAGAGCTTAAATTGATCGGGGCCACTGAGTTCGTACTGTACAACCCTCACCGATGCTTTCCTCAACTCAGCTTGCCTCACAATGAATTCCCCGAGTTCTCTCATACATCTCCGATCAAGAGGCGAGCTTTGGAATCCGATGAGGACTGCGAAGCCACATAACTTATTTCTACTTTGTGGAACCTTGGCTTTAGTTATCGTGTAAAGTCCTCTAAAAATAGAGATAGAGGATTGAAATTTCCATACTATCAAGCACTTCATTAACTTCTTCCTTAAATGTTCTATTTTCTTTTTCTTTTCCTGATGTAATAAAGGATTTCATTGAATAAAGAGTCATTTTTCATGCCTTGAAACCTTCCCTTAACTTCCTGTGATATGTTCATGATTTTTCCCTTAACGAAAACCGGATTTTTCCTTAAAATATGACGGTTCGGGTTTATTAAATCTAAAACGCGTCCACTCAGAAAGACGCCTTTCAAAGATAATTTATTTTCCAAAAATTAGCCATTAATCCTCAAAATCCTGAATTAAGCCTAAAATGCGTCTACTATCAAAGACATCTTTCAACTCTCTCTCTTACTTTTTCCAGAACTCTGCCATTAATTCTGTGATTAATCTCCTGAAAATGCATCTTCCTGTGTGGACGCTTTTCATCATCATGCTGTGTACGGTTCTGATTAGAATTGGCGGTAACCTGAAACGCGTCGCCCTCTGTGGACGCCTTTTATTCAATTTCAAACAGCTGGCCTTGCCGCCTCAATTTATGCGCCCTAAAACGCGTCGCTTCGCCACGACGCCTTTCAACCCTTTCAAATAGAACCTGCGAAGGCCCCCTTTTCCTTCTCACTTTTCTCAAAACTCTCTCTCTCCTCTTCCTTCTCCGGCGAACGGCGATCACCGGCGATCTCGCCCCTTTCTCCTTCTCAACTCTCTCTCTCAATATCATGGAACGCGGCGAAGGATCCCGCAAGACCAAGGCCTTAGCCAAGAGGCGACGAACGGCGGCTCTCGTGGAAGAAACTCACGAGGAAGTGCCAGCCGAGCTCGCCGAGGTGACGGCGTTCTTGGAGGAGGAGGAGGCTCCTCCAGCGCCCGTGGCCGTGGAAGAAGAAGGGGAGGGTGACCTCCACGTGGTAAGCTTTCGGTGTGATTGGATGGAGTGAGGAAAGGAGGGAAGAAAGGGGTTCCTCAAGAACCCGTAATCAGGCCTTGAAAGGCGTCCAGACCAGTTGGCGCGTTTCAAACGGTGTCGCTCTGGTCTGACGCCTTTCAGGTAGAATTTCGAAATTTTAAATGGACAGAAAATGATCTCAAATTGCGTCAAGACATGTGGACGCCTTTCAATAGGAGTCCAGGTGGCTCGACGCCTTTCAACTCAGAAGTATTTTGTCTGTTTTAATGTTTATTAACTGATGCAATTCTTTGTTTTTATTTGCAGGAGACAATGAGGGCAAGCATTAGTTGGGACTTAGTCATAGGAGCATATAGAGGGCTCCTGGATTTCTAGAAGGCATGCCTGCGCCGGATGGGATTCGGCGAGGTCTTAGATATCGAGCCATTTTGACTCGATCTAGTCCTCCTGCAGGCGCTGCGAGAGAGGTGACATGCGGAAAGCCGGGGTTTCCAAATGCCATAGGGCCATATGGTCCCAACCCTAGAGGATGTAGCTAGGATCACTAGCCTTAGGGTAGATGGCCGGCCAGTTAGTGGGGTGACTTACCTCAACTACCAGGGTTTGGCGGAGGCATTGCTAGGCATAGAGGTGTCTAGCTTGGGTAGGGAGTCTAGGACGGTCCCTAGGGTAGAGGTAGAGGCTGCCTTAGGACTAGAGGAGCCCCGGTGTCGGTCGGATGAGACCCGGGAGGAGTTCAGAGATAGGTTAGCAGAGTCATCCTCCTTTGTGTACTGCAGCGACCCTAGTCAGGGGGAGGAGATAGACAAGCAGCTTAGGGTCTTTTTAGTCTTTTTCTTCTGTCGGTTGCTCTTCGGTACGAAGGGCGACCACATTCACTGTAGATTCTTGTATTTGTTAGATGATTTAGATAGTCTAGGGGAGTACGCATGGGGTGCAGCCCTTTTGGCCCACTTGTTCGTAGATCTGTCCGCGGTCACGCCTGACCATGAGACTACCATCAGCGGCTTCTCGCCATTCCTTCAGGTATTAAATCGTCTTTTTATTTGTTTATGATTTGCAACGTAATGAAATGATTTTTCTAAACTATATGTTCATGTATACAGGTGTGGAGCTATTACTACTTCCCACTCGGCCGAGCGAGGATAGTACGACCCGGTGCCGTCCCGTTGGCCTGCCGCTGGCAGCCAATTATAGACACAGCATCCCAGCACCACCAGCTGACGGCCCTCCGCCGTCAGTTCCTCGACTACCCAGAGTTGCTGGTGAGTTCTTAACTTGTTCAATTTTGTTCATTAAATGCAATCTTTCCTTTATTAAATGCAAATTATTTATATGAATGCATCTAACCTATATGCAGGTGATCTGGCGCCCGTACATGGGCATGGGCGAGGAGGGCCAGCCCTGGGTGACGGCTGGCCGGAGGCGGTTCAGTCGGTAGATGTGGCTCCACTGCCTGAACGAGATCGAGCCGCTCCGCCTCCGCCTAATCATGAGGACCCTGGGCCTCCACCAAGAATGGATCGATGAGGAGGTCCCGGAGGGCATTGGGAGGAGCATGAGGGGCAAGCAAGCCCTCACTGACTGGCATGACAAGTTCCCAGAGCAGTACGAGGACTGGCACCGCCGCGGCGTCAGGGTGGAGTCCCGGGCGGAGAGTAGCGAGGCCTACCTCCAGCAGTACCGGGCCCACTACGCCGATTAGCTTCGGCTCCTCCGACCATTCGATGCAAGATGCGGTCATCGTTGACCTCCGGGCCCGCCTACATGACGTGGAGGCCCAGCTGGAGCAGGTCCAGAAGGAGCTCTTCGACCTGGTATGCATGCATGAATATGAATGAATGTTTTAGTTAATTAATTTATTTTTGACGATTAACCGCTGATGATTGTCTTTTGGTGCAGCGAGCCGTCTACACCTAGGCAGCTCCCCCTGTATATGGAGCATCATCATCCTCTGCTTCTACCGCCCATGAGGCTGCTCTGGCTGACCTCCAAAGCCAGCTCGCGTCCGCCATCCACCGAGCCTCTCTTGCGGAGGAGGATCGTGTTGCTCGAGTAAGTTCTTTCTCTTTGACTCCTGGATTTGACTTTTGATTGCTTGATCGCCTTAGACTAACAATGACTTCTCCTGCAGGTTGCTGAGCTTCATGAAGCCCTCCAGAGGGCTGAAGCGGATGCGGCTCGCGTTCGCGATCTCGAGGAGCAGGTGGCTCGCCTCTCCACCGGGGATCTTCCTCGGGAGCTTTCACACCTCCGGTCCCGACTGGAGTTTATCACCGAGGAGAGGGAGAGGGAGCGGCTGGAGAGGCAGAGGATGGACTCGGAGATGAACTCCCTCCGAGTTCAGTTGGGCATTACTGAGCATGAGCGCCAGAGCGTAGAGGAGAGGTACAGGCGTGCTCGGCAGTGTGGTCAGGAGCGCGGGCAGGCGAGCGCTTTCACAGCCAGCGTGGCCATCTCTTCTGGTCAAGCTGGTCCGAGTGCCATGGGTCTGCCGCCGCCTAGAGCTCCACCGCCAGATGCCCAGGATGAGGCTCAGAGCCAGATGGATGAGGGGGCAGGAGAGAGCCAACCTTGAGGGCTTATGTACTTTCCTTTCTTTTGTGTATCATGTACAAACACTTTTTGATATATACATGAAATCTTTGTCTTCAGCTTGCGTCCCATGTGTCTGTCCTGTGTCCTGCGCATTACTTAACAAACAGGTTAAGTATCTGTTTAGGCTTAGCCCCTTGCCTGACCAAGTGAATGGTCGATCAATCTTTTTCTTAGTAGAAGGGTCAAGGCGCATAGCCTTTATCAACAAAGGTAATCGAACTGTAAGCAAAATGCAACATACAAGCAGACAAATGCTCACTAAAAATAAAAGGAATGAAGTATACTAGATGCAATAAGCAAATGCTAATTGAAATATTTTTGTTGTTTTGAAATATTCATTTTTGTTTGGGTTTTGAAATATGTACTTTTTTTTTATTTATTTTTTTGAAATATGTGTTTTTTTTTGGATTTTGGGATATGTATTTTTTTTATTTTGGAATATGTATTTTTTTTGGATTTTGAAATATGTATTTTTTGGGATTTTAAACTATGGTGTAAACTAAAAGACCAGCATGGTACTCAGATCAAAAGATCATATTCATTTATGAACTTAATTCCCAAATTGTTCTTCAATAATTTAACTTAAACCCATTGTGTTTGAACTTGTGTTTCCATTCGTGATCCTATTTGATGATTTGACCCTCAGTCAATCTAGGCCGTTCCTTAAGTTTGGAGTACGCTTCTTTAGAAAGGAAGGAAGAATTGGTTTAGAAAGCCCATGAGAAGGTTCCGGAGACCTAAAAAGATGTTCCTTTCCTACCCTAATATCCGTTGGGGTTCGGTCATTTTCTTTCCGAGGTATTTATTGATCTTGCGTTCCCTTTCATTTTACTTTATAGCCTTGATGTAACGTTTGTAGTCTAATGACCTTTTGATTTGACTTTTGGCTTTTACCTTTTGCTTTGCTTTTCTTTTCTTTTCTTTGGAACGGATCTCCCCCATTTTTTTTATGACGCCCTCCTACTAAGATGGCGGGTATTCTTGGTAGTCTATTCTAAGCCTCGTTCCAACATCATGGGCTGAGTGTAAAAAACAGAATTTTGCTTAAAAAGAATGATTTGTACTTTACACTTTCAGTCAAGCTTTCGGTATTCCTTAGGACTTGGCATCTCTTGTTACTCACGAATCAAACGTGTCAGTGTGTGCAGTAATGTGTTTGGAGTTAAATTATCCAGACTGATAAGGGAATTTGAGTTTCTAAATTTTCTGATTCCATTGGTCTTTGTACCATGCTGATCGACTCTTTAACCTAAAGGTAGTATTTTTTAAGATGCAAACCGTTCCAGGGGTGAGTCAGCTCTTCCCCTTCTGCATTGACGAGACAATAAGCGTTACCAGGAAAAGCATGTGATACAACATAAGGTCCTTCCCAATTGGGTTAGAGCTTAGAGCGTGGACCACCAGGTTTTACAAAAATCATTTTGACGACCATTTCACCAACTTTAAACTTACGTTCAATGACTTTCTTTTGATAAAAGCGCGCTAGTCTATTTTGATAAACTTTTGTATGATTAGCGGCTGACCATCTTTTCTCGTTTAAGAGTTCCAATTGAGCAAGGAGTGTTGAACAATGTTCATCAATGGAAAATTCCTTATTCAATTGTACTCTTAATGACGGTATAAGGATCTCGTATGGAACTACTGCCTCCATTCTAAATGTTAAAGAATAAGGAGTCTGCCCAGTGGGCATGCAAATTGAAGTTCGGTAGGCCCATAGAGCTTCAATCAATTTTTCTGGCCAGTCTGTGAACTTCTTAGATTTGCACGTCTTTTTGATGATTTTTATCAAAGTCTTGTTAGTTGCCTCTTCTTGGCCATTGCCTTGCTGATAATAAGGAGACGAATGATGCAATGCAATTTTGTACTTGTTGCGGAGGTCTTTCAATTCTTGTGACACGAACTGCGGTCTATTGTTGGTGACGATGGTGCTTGGAATTTCAAATCTGGTGATGATGTTCTTCATGATGAACTTGCAGACGGTTGATGCTTTGATTTCCGTGTATGCTTCAGCTTCTACCCACTTGGTGAAGTATTCCGTTGCCGTGAAAATGAAAGACTTTTGCTTGATGCCGGAATCAGGATTACCAAGGGGTCTAATGATATCGAAAGCCCACATGGAGAAAGGCCATGGGGAGGAAATAGGATTGAGTGAAGATGCAGGAGAATGAATTTTGTCGACGTGAAGTTGACACTTAGCACACCTACGTATATATCCTACACAGTCTTCTTCCATGGTTGGCTAATAAAATCCTTGTCTAAAGATCTTCTTTGCTAGCATCTGTCTATTGACATGACCACTACAAACTCCAACATGAGCTCCTTCCATAACCTTCCAAAGTTCATCTTCGTCTAGACATCTTAGAAGAACTCCATCAAAACCCCTCTTGTACAGTGCTCCCCCAACTAGGGTGTATCTTTGAGCAACTCTCCTGATAGCCCTTTCTCCTCAGCTGTGGCTTCTTCAGGATATGATTGATCTTCACAATATTTGGCAATTTCATAGTACCATGGCTTCTGTTCATCGTCCATCTCTTCTAACAGCTCCATCAACATGATTTCTCTCTTTTCCACAATATCCCGATCTCTGACTTTCTTCAACAGCTTCTCCTTAATTCTAAGAAATGAAGGGTCTTTCACGGCGGGTGAAAGACGCCTCTGAACTATGATCGACTCGGATTGCCTGCTGATTGGAAAATTGAGAGAAGATGCAAGTGAAGCTAGAGCGTCAGCTAAGATGTTCTGATTCCTAAGGGTATGGACGAAGATCAATTTGGTGAAAAGCTTTGAATAAGCAGAAGTAAGTTCTTGGTAAGGCTTGAGTTTGGGATCAAGAATTTGATACTTGGTTAGCACTTGGTGAAGAATCAGTTGGCTATCACCCACGATCCTGAGTTTGATAGCACCATGGAAATGAGCAGCCTAGAGGCCAGCAAGGAGTGCCTTGTATTCAGCTATATTGTTCGTCACTGGAAAGTCAAGCTGAAAGGCTTGTGGAATGGTGACACCTTCAGGTGATAACAGAACAATGTCGATCCCCTTTCCATGAGAATTCAGCGCTCCGTCAAAATGCAGAGTCCACATATCATCTTTGATTTGGTCTATGGACATCAGTTCCTCATCCGGAAACTCCGATCAGACTGGATCAAAACGAGGAAGGGGGTGATGAGCAAGATGTACTGCTATGGCATAGCCTTTGATCGCTTTCTACTGAATGTAAGTGATATCGAATTGAGATAGAAAGCTTTGCCATCGCGCTAACCTATCAGTAAGGACATATTTCTCCAGAAGAAATTTGATCGGATTCATCCTAGCAATGAGATGGACTTTATAGGCCAGAAAATAATGCTTCAATTTCTGAACAACCCAGACCAATGTTGCGCAAGTTTTCTCCATCGCTGTATATCTCTGTTCAGTAGGGTTGAGAAGTTTAGAGAGATAGTAGACTGCCCTCTCCTTTCCTTCTTCATCCTCTTGTGCTAGAATAGCCCCCACTGCATCATCCAGGACAGAAATGTAAAGTATCAAGGGTTTGCCTGGAGATGGTGGTCTCAAAATAGGAGGACTTGCCAAATAATTCTTTAATCCGTCGAATGCCGCTTGACACTTATCGTCCCAATCGAATTTGACTCCCGGCTTGGTAAGCTCATAGAACGACTTACACCTTTGTGAGTGCTGGGAGACAAAATGGCGAATAAATTGTAACCTCCCGATTAATCCTCTTAACTCTTTCAAGTTCTTAGGAGGTGGCATCTCTCTGATAGCCTTCACTTTGTTGGGATCGATCTCAATTCCCCATTTGCTGACAATGAATCCAAGTAATTTTCCTGAAGATACTCCAAATACACATTTCTTGGGGTTCATCTTCAACTGATATTCTCTTGATCTCTCCAACACTCTTGCCAAAACTTTGGCATCCTCAGCCTTTGTCTTAGATTTTACCAACAAGTCATCCATATACACTTCTAAATCAATATGCATCATTTCGTGAAATATTGCCATCATAGCCCTTTGATAAGTGGCTCCAGCATTCTTTAATCCAAACGGCATGACGACATAGCAGTATGTTCCCCAAGGTGTAGTGAATGATGTCTTTTCTTAGTCTTCTTCTGCTAACTTGATCTGATTGTATCCTGAAAATCCATCCATAAATGATAAAGTTTCATAGCCAGCAGTGTTATCAATGAGTACATCAATATGAGGCAATAGAAAATCATCCTTAGGACACGCCCGGTTTAAATCTCGGAAGTCAATGCAAATTCTGACCTTCCCATCCTTCTTCATAACCGGGACTATGTTGGCCACCAATTGCAGATAAAGGACAACTCTAATGAATTTGGCTTTATGTAATTTGTCGATCTCTTCCTTCATCTTTAAAGCCATTTGTGGGTGGAATCGCCTTAGCTTTTGCTTGACTGGGCTAGCTCCATCTTTTAATGTCAACCTGTGTTCCACTAATGACGAGTCTAACCCCGGCATATCTTCATAACTCCAGGCGAAAGTGTCCTTATAGTCCTTAAGAACTTGTACCATTTCCTTCTTATCCTCTATAAAAAGATTCTTGCTGACAAGGACAACCTTAGGTTCGTCTTCAATCCCAAAATTGATTTCTTTGGTGGGCTCTTCTACGGTAGCTGAGGGTTCATCGAATCTTTTCACTCCACTGGCATATGCCTCAGCTGCGTCCTCGTCATCTTCCTCATCTTCAACAATAGGGTCTTTTTCATGTATCAACTCATACACCCCATATCCATCATTGACTGGCTCATCATCCATACATTCTTCTGGCATTTGAATTGGATTTTCTAATAGCTGAGGGATCATAAAGCAAGAAAGGCATCTATCAGCTAAGTCCTGGAGGTATCTATCTGGAATTCGTCTACCCTTAGACTTTCTAGACTTCCTAACCTGACTAACCTGCCTAGAGCTAGACTGCCTATCCTGTCCTAATGAAGATGAAGTGGAATGAAAATTAGATGGAAATACAGGAGAATCATCCCGAGGGAAGGGGCAGAGTAGATCTAGAAGAGAATCTTGACCGAAAGACCTACGCAATGGGGTATAATCGGACAAGTAAGAGGTTTCCTTAATGAGGATCTGGGAAGAATTTGTTGTCAAATTGGCGTTTTTTTTTTGGACAATGGAAGAGTTAAGCATAAAATAGGAATGAATATGAATAGAAGGAGAATTAGATAGAGGAAGTGGCATCAAGGCCAAAGGATTAGGGGGATCATACAGCAGTATGTCCCAGGTTAAATCATACATCCTCTCTAGATCGAGAGGGGATGGTGGAATTAGATCCCGTGGGGATAGAGTAATCATGACGGGCGGGGCCCGTGGAATATCTTCAATGATGACCCGCAATCAAGTCGGGGTCAGGAGCAAAGTGCGAAACAAGGTGTGAAGCATGAAAACATAAGAAGGATAAGTCCCCCTCCAGAGTAGATCCGTAGTGTAGCCAGCTTCATAGGGGTCATCTAGCTTCCCTTCATCAGTCTCTTATAATAGCAGTATCCTCTTATCGAAAATAGCACCAGGTCCTTCGATCAGCTCATCGATGTGTGGCGGCCACTTGGGTTCTGTAGGATCGAGAAACAGCCTGTTCAGTACGATATATAAATCCCTCAAATCGAACCACCTGTACCATTCACATTCAGCGTCTTGGAATTTCCTCCTCTTCATAGGCCGCAGAACCTCCAAGGACCGGTACGTGAGCAGTTCTGAGCAATGTCTAGCTAAGTCTCTCCCATATATATCGTGGAGGTCAAAACATGAAGTAATGACCACTGTGTTGTCATGGCTTATTATGGGCCCCTTTACAAAATGTGTGTATAAGGTCCATGTTAGGGGATCCTGACCTTCCTTGTGTGGTGTAGACATCGTCTCCTAGACCTTCTGGCCACCTTCATTCTCTGCTGCTGAACAATGTCCTGCTTCAGTTTTCTTGGCCTATAGCCCAAGCCGTTTCCAGGTATTCCTCGATGGTCCTTGACGGGAGTAGTCCTGCCTTGTAACTATGTACCCAGGCCTTTTCCAGGCTAATAACCATTCTTCATCATTATTCTCCATCCTGGGGTACTCATGCACTTCCCCCTCTTTATGGCATTTAATGGATAAGGAGTAATAGTGGCAGAGAGGATCAGCCACTGGATGGTAGACCTATAATACCGACAGAAAAGGTTGTCGGCCAGGTGAAGAAGTGGGCTTGGTATTCAGAGAGTGAGCAGCAGCAAGGATCGGCATGCTCGTAACCTTAACGCTTCGTCCTTTAAAGGGGAATTTGAGGCATTGATGATTCGTGGTGGGAATCGCCTCGAGGGTTTTTAAGTATGGACGACCCAAAATGGCATTCAAAGAAGGGTCGATTTTCAGAATATGGAATTCGACCTCGGCATGACTTACAGGGCCTACCTCCACCTTCAAATAGACCATTCTCAGAGGGGAACGGGTGGAGTTATCATATGCCGTCACGGAGATAGGGCTAGGAAGCCATTTTTCCTTGGGCACACCGCACAACTCCAAGGTCTTCGGAGGTAAAACATTGATCGAAGCCCTTGTGTCAACCAGGCATGCATCTACGGCCTTTTTGCAGATGTTGACCGTAATGCTCAGAGCCATGCTTCTGGCTGTTGGCGGTGCTAGTTCCGATACATGGAATGAAATAGAGGGTTGATCCCCCTGAGGAACTAACAGTGCTGCAATCTTCTCTACCGGCACGTCCTCGTTGACCATCACTGTAAGGACTGAGGTTTCGGGTTCGGTTTTCGGTTCGGTTTCGGGCCGGATCCCCTGGGTCGGACCTTGTGGGGTCTGGAGAATTTCCTCTGAATGGCGTCGGACGATCACGACGCCTTTCAAATGGCGTCTGGATAGGTGGACGCCATTTAGGCGAATTTCTGTTGTGCCACGTAGGTGCCACGTGGGCGGGTTTCGGGCCGCGAGAGTACGGCCCCTGTCTTGTCGTCTGAACGGTGTCCATGATGGACGACGCGATTCAGACTGCCACCCTGCGATGTCAGTGTACGGTGCCTGACATGTCAGCTGAACGGCGTCCATGGTGGTCGACGCATTTCAGACAGCTGTCAGTACGGCACGTCCTGTCATCTGATAGGCGTCCGTCTTGCTCGACGCGTTTTAGGTAGTTTCTGATGACCCCCGCGAGCCCTCCTTTCTTTCCCTCATTTCTCACCTCTCACTCTCTCTCCTCTCCCTCTCCGCCTCCTCCGACCCCCTCTCTTCCCCTTTCCCTTCCTCCTCTTCCTCTTCCACCACTCCAACGCCTCCCTACCTCTCACCTCTGCCACCACCACTTCCTTCGCGACGCTCCATTCTCCGGACGGCGGCCGACGTCCCGGCGGAGTGGCGACGTTCTCGGGGGTACCGGCGGCGGTCTGCGGCGCGGCGGTTGGGCGACACGGAGCCAGGAGGAGTTCAAGTATCCGGTAGGGAGACGAACCTTGTATGTGCTGCTCGTGTTTTCTAAGCATGATGTGGGGTGTTTTGGGCTAGAATGAGCATGTTTAGGGGGTTGTCTTGTGGGAATAGCCGTGCTTGTGATCGTGGTTTCGTAGTATGCCTGTGATAGATGGACTGCTCTTCCTCCCCCTTTCCGTTTTGGGGTTTTTCGGGGCATTTGGGGTTAAGGGAGAAACCCTCGGTTCGAACCAGAGAATCAGGTTTCTGGCGCTAAACGGCGTCGTGCCTGGTCGACGCCTTTTAGAAGGACGTCGGGACAGTACGACGCGTTTTAGCGCAGAAACCTCCCCTGTTTGAGGTTTGTCAGGCTAGGGGTTCTGGCGCTAAATGACGTCATGGGTGGTCGACGCCTTTTAGAAGGACGTCGAGCCACCATGACGCCATTTAGGCAAGAAATTACCCCGGCTGAGGGTCCGTCAGCTCGGGATTCTGGGGCTAAAAGACGTCATGGCCAGGCGACGCGGTTTGAATAGCGTCGGGCGACCATGACGCCTTTTAAGGTAGAAATCCCCTGGGCAATGTTTTCCCGAAATTATGGATTTATCTGCTGAATGGCATCGAAGGATGTCGACGCGTTTTAAAAGGCGACCGCTGGGGTCGACGCGTTTTAGGCCAGATTCCCGTGGCCTCTGTTTTATGAACCAGTTTAGGGAGCTTGAATGGCGTCGGCCTCGGGCGACGCGATTCAGGACAGAACAATATTAATTCCTGCCAGTAAAATGTATTCATACTGCTAGATAGTTGGTTAATGCATGCTGTAGTATACTCGGATTCTTCGTGACCAGATGGCACTGCGTTGTGTGTAGTGCGATCGCGGGCTTTTCACGTGACCGGATCGTACCGTGCTGGATTCTGGTGTTTTGAGTTACTGTGGACCTGGAGTGACATTGTAGCACTTTATCACCCTGTGCTGGTGGGGGCGTGAGCACAGCGCCGGTGGGGGCGTGGGCGGGGTGACGCTTAGTGAGAGAGGGTCACCTGGTGAACCCCGGGGTCAGCTAGTACCGGTGTCGGAGTGGTACATTCGGAGAGTCACTCGTGCTGAGGGAAGGAGTAACCACCTGAGCCTGTTTGGCCGGAGTAGCTAGCGTGCTATCCGAGGGGTTACTGTTTGGTCTCAGCGGGTCGGTGTTTCCTACTTGTGCTTGTGTGGACGGTGTTTCCCACTTACGGCCGTGTGGTCGGTGTTTCCCACTTACGGCTGTGTGGTTGGTGTTTCCCACTTTCGGGGGAGTGGTTGACGTGTTTTGCCGAGACGGGAGTTGTAGGCTCTTTGATAGAATGATTCTAGTAATATGCATGTTACAACTCGAATGCATGTGGTTCCTATCGAGATTTAGGAGTAGTGTGTTATAGCTTTACTTGCCTTAATTCCCTGTATCTTTGTTACTGCACTTGTGGGTGTGTGTGTAGGAGGCAGGGGATCGGATGATCCCTACTGAGCCCAATTTTGGTGTGGCTCACTCCCTGCGTTTTCAGGTGTAGACCTTGTGGCGTGTGGCGGCGCGTGGCGTTCTCCTTGGTGTGCGGACCAGCAGCTATCTCAGTTCCCGGGGTATGCCCCGATGTTGTTGTACTTTATTTCTGCCTGTACTTAATTAAATTGTTGGACATGTAATTATTGTTGGACTGTGTACGGACATTGTTACTTTACTTCCTGCGCACTGTACCCCTTGTAGTCCGTATGAATGTTATATTTAATCTTGTTTAACGCTTACTCCTCCAGATGTGCGAATAAGATCCTGGTATGAACCTACAGTTAATGGGCCGACATCCATTTAGTGACCGGGTCTCCGGTCATAGGATGGCGGGTCGTTACAGTTGGTATCAGAGCGTAGTCTGGTCGAGTAAGTGGTAAACTGGGTTAGATATCGTAGTCCAACAATAAGTACGAGTCTGTACAGGCGATGGCTGCTGGTGTAGAGTGATAGGTTTTGACGTGTTTGTGTCGATTTTCGTGTTCGTGAGGTAGTGATGGCGCCGAGGAAGAGAGTTTCGTTGGCTCGTGGTTCGAGATCAGACGATGGTAGTTCGGGGGCAGAAGGGCATAATGTGGATCGTTTCGTGGAGGCTATGATTAGAGCTATGGGTAGATACCAGCAAGGAGACGGTAGCGAGGGATCCAATTCCCGAGGTGACCAGTTTACGGTGTTAGAGCGGTTTTTGAGGTTGGAGACCCCTTCTTTCACAGGTCGACCAGTCTCGGACGAGGCAGCTCGTTGGATTAAGGAGATGGAGAAGGCGTTTGACGTTCTTGAATGTGCTGAGAATGACAAGACCTTGTTGGCAACCTATTTGTTGAAGGATAATGCATATGAATGGTGGGTTACCCTCAAGACAAGGATGTTTGCAAATAGATCTTTGAGAGAGATCCCTTGGGAGGCATTTGTGAGAGAGTTTAGTGGACAGTACTTTCCGAGGCACGTCCAGGAGGCCAAGGAAAGAGAGTTTATGGAATTGGTGCAGAATGACATGTCAGTTCTAGACTATCATGCAAGGTTTGTGGCTCTTGGAGGATTCGTTCCACACTTATCTAAGCAGGAGAGATATAGAACCGAGAGATTTGTAGATGGACTCCGATATGATCTAAGGACAATGGTGGCACCTCAGGGTTGTAGAGATCTGGCGTCGGCGGTTCGATGCGGGGCAGCAGTGGAGACTCAATTTCAGCAGATGGCAAAAGAGTTGGAGCGATCGGTACGAGGAAAGCAGCAAGGCAAGAGCAAGTCAACGGTCCCTTCGTCAGGCGGTTCGAGTTCCTTTGAGTTCGGATCCCAAGGGACGTCACGTGATGAAGATAAGGACGGTTCGGCCCAACAAATGCAGACTGAGGCTAGCAGGCAGCAGGGAAAGAGTCACGATGCGGCAGATTATTGTCCCCGTTGTAGTAGGTATCACGGCAACCGGATGTGTCCATTGGTTGCTGGTAGCTGTTTTGGCTGTGGCAGGAGAGGACATCTCGCGAGGAACTGTCCTCAGAAGAATAAGACGAGTCAGGGGCCGAGTGGCCAGTAGGAGCCCGGTACCTTGTGTAGTGTTGTGTGTCCTTCTTGTGGAGATCCGAGGTGCAGGGTTAGATGAACACTCTTATCTTGTCTTATGAGGTAGTGGTTGTGAACTCTTGTGGCACTCTTTATGTATTTTGGGTCGTGGTGGTGATTTGGTATTGTAATATGTGCTTTGTAAGGTTATTATATAATGATGTTGGCATGTCAATTTTGGTGGAATCATGGCACATAGTTAGTTTAATATTGATTTGATTGATGGATTGTGCGTGGGGAACCCATGTAAGGGTGTGATCGTTGAGGGCGTTAGCAGGATTTTACCGATGGTTGGTCCAGGAGTTTTCTGCGATAGCAACCCCTCTTATTGAGGTTGACGCATAGGGGAGTTCGTCTCATGTGGATCGAGGTGTGGGAGCGGAGTTTCATTAAGTTGAGGACTCGCCTCACTTGGGCTCCAGTGTTGGTACTTTTATCAGGTTCCGGTGGGTTCGTGGGGTATTTAGTTGCATCACATCAAGGTTTGGGGGCATTTCTGATGCGACTTGGTAAGATTGTGGCCTATAGGTAGTTGAAGAAGTTGAGGAGAACTTTCCATCTATGACTTAGAGTTGGCAGCTGTGGCGTTTGCACCACAGACCTAGAGGCATTGTTTGTATGAGGATTATTTGAGCAATTGTGGAATCTCCCTTTCGGATTCCACGTGAGGCTGATGGAGTCAGATTGGCCAGCAGTGGACTATACCGTAATTAAGACTTAGAGAATAGATGCAGAGTTACCGCAGATTATCTAGAGTTCAGAGGTGGAATTGTGGGGTAGTAGTACAGTCAGGTTAGAGGTAGACGTTGTGATTTGACCGTGAAGGACGTGCGCGGGTGTCCCTTTTTGAGGCACACTGTTCTAGAATAAATGATGCTTCCCGGATCGAGTAAGGCGTATCATTGTTGAGGTGGCCTAGTGAGAAGGAGGACAGAGGTGATTCTGTGATTGAATGTTTGAATTGTTGGCAGGTTATGGTAGAATATCAGAGTGGTGCAGCGGTAGCGTGGTTGCAGTCCTTGCCGATCCCGGTGTGGAGACGGGAGCTTGCGACTTGAGGCATGTATTAGGATTGTTTTATTCCCTGGTAGAGGGAGCGTGAGCTGGATTACCATTGAACTACTGACTACGTCAGCACACTTCCTAGCTATCAGGAAGGACTGGTTAGTCGGTAGATTGGCTGAGTTGTTTGTAAGTCGGATCGTCTCTTTCTGCTCGACGTGCCCTTATCCATCGTGTCGGATCGGGCTTTAAGATTTACTTCTTAATTATGGGGAGAGTCTTTGGAAGACTTTGAGTACGCGGTTAGCCTTCAGCCCGGCCTATCGTCCCGAGGCTGATGGGCGGTCAGAAAGGGACCATTCGGATTTTAGAGGTTTTGCTCGTGGCATGTTACTTAGACTGAGGAGGTTCTTGGGAGCAGCATTGGTTTTCCGTGGGGTCTTGTGTACCATAGCAGTTACCACTCTAGCCTTGGCTTGGCGCCTTGTGAGGCATTGGTCAGATAGCTGTGTCGATCCCTGGTGATCTAATCTGAGATTGGCAAGAGATAGTTAGCAGAATCAGGGTTGGTATAGCAGGGTGCTTGGGTTGCCAGAGTTGTGCTATCATCGGTGAGAGACCGATTGAGTTTGAAATTGGAGACCTCATATTTTTCCAAGTCTCGCCCTCCATGGGTGTGAGGAGATTTGAGAAGCAGGGTAAGCTGAGTCCGTGCCGTACTGATCCTCTTCCCGTTCTTGCTCGAGTTGAGGAAGATTACCAGCCAGCCTTACCGTTCCGTCTTGCGGGTGTTCTCGATGTGTTTCGAGTTCCGTTGCAGAAGAGCGTTCCGGATTCGCCCCAGGTGTTGGAACTTTCAGGACTTGAGGTCGATGAGGACTTGTCCTTTCCTGAGTGTCTAGTGCGTTTTGAGAATCACTAGTGACAGGTCCTTCGGAACAAGGTTGTATCTGTGGACTGAGTATTTTGACAGTATCGCTCCGGGAGCGAGGCGACCTGGGGGCGTGTGATTGAGATGTTGGGTAGCAGTTCCTTATCCTTTTTGGTAAGTTCCCATGCGAGATGGTAGTAGAGGCGTTTTCACCCTCGTTACTGGTAGCAGGCAATTTCGGGGACGAAATTCTTTTAAGGGGGGGAGAATGTAAGGACTGAGGTTTCGGGTTCGGTTTTCGGTTCGGTTTCGGGCCGGATCCCCTGGGTCGGACCTTGTGGGGTCTGGAGAATTTCCTCTGAATGGCGTCGGAGGATCACGACGCCTTTCAAATGGCGTCTGGATAGGTGGACGCCATTTAGGCGAATTTCTGTTGTGCCACGTGGGTGCCACGTGGGCGGGTTTCGGGCCGCGAGAGTACGGCCCCTGTCTTGTCGTCTGAACGGCGTCCATGATGGACGACGCGATTCAGACTGCCACCCTGTGATGTCAGTGTACGGTGCCTGACATGTCAGCTGAACGGCGTCCATGGTGGTCGACGCGTTTCAGACAGCTGTCAGTACGGCACGTCCTGTCATCTGATAGGCGTCCGTCTTGCTCGACGCGTTTTAGGTAGTTTCTGATGACCCCCGCGAGCCCTCCTTTCTTTCCCTCATTTCTCACCTCTCACTCTCTCTCCTCTCCCTCTCCGCCTCCTCCGACCCCCTCTCTTCCCCTTTCCCTTCCTCCTCTTCCTCTTCCACCACTCCAACGCCTCCCTACCTCTCACCTCTGCCACCACCACTTCCTTCGCGACGCTCCATTCTCCGGACGGCGGCCGACGTCCCGGCGGAGTGGCGACGTTCTCGGGGGTACCGGCGGCGGTCTGCGGCGCGGCGGTTGGGCGACACGGAGCCAGGAGGAGTTCAAGTATCCGGTAGGGGGACGAACCTTGTATGTGCTGCTCGTGTTTTCTAAGCATGATGTGGGGTGTTTTGGGCTAGAATGAGCATGTTTAGGGGGTTGTCTTGTGGGAATAGCCGTGCTTGTGATCGTGGTTTCGTAGTATGCCTGTGATAGATGGACTGCTCTTCCTCCCCCTTTCCGTTTTGGGGTTTTTCGGGGCATTTGGGGTTAAGGGAGAAACCCTCGGTTCGAACCAGAGAACCAGGTTTCTGGCGCTAAACGGCGTCGTGCCTGGTCGACGCCTTTTAGAAGGACGTCGGGACAGTACGACGCGTTTTAGCGCAGAAACCTCCCCTGTTTGAGGTTTGTCAGGCTAGGGGTTCTGGCGCTAAATGACGTCATGGGTGGTCGACGCCTTTTAGAAGGACGTCGAGCCACCATGACGCCATTTAGGCAAGAAATTACCCCGGCTGAGGGTCCGTCAGCTCGGGATTCTGGGGCTAAAAGACGTCATGGCCAGGCGACGCGGTTTGAATAGCGTCGGGCGACCATGACGCCTTTTAAGGTAGAAATCCCCTGGGCAATGTTTTCCCGAAATTATGGATTTATCTGCTGAATGGCGTCGAAGGATGTCGACGCGTTTTAAAAGGCGACCGCTGGGGTCGACGCGTTTTAGGCCAGATTCCCGTGGCCTCTGTTTTATGAACCAGTTTAGGGAGCTTGAATGGCGTCGGCCTCGGGCGACGCGATTCAGGACAGAACAATATTAATTCCTGCCAGTAAAATGTATTCATACTGCTAGATAGTTGGTTAATGCATGCTGTAGTATACTCGGATTCTTCGTGACCAGATGGCACTGCGTTGTGTGTAGTGCGATCGCGGGCTTTTCACGTGACCGGATCGTACCGTGCCGGATTCTGGTGTTTTGAGTTACTGTGGACCTGGAGTGACATTGTAGCACTTTATCACCCTGTGCTGGTGGGGGCGTGAGCACAGCGCCGGTGGGGGCGTGGGCGGGGTGACGCCTAGTGAGAGAGGGTCACCTGGTGAACCCCGGGGTCAGCTAGTACCGGTGTCGGAGTGGTACATTCGGAGAGTCACTCGTGCTGAGGGAAGGAGTAACCACCTGAGCCTGTTTGGCCGGAGTAGCTAGCGTGCTATCCGAGGGGTTACTGTTTGGTCTCAGCGGGTCGATGTTTCCTACTTGTGCTTGTGTGGACGGTGTTTCCCACTTACGGCCGTGTGGTCGGTGTTTCCCACTTACGGCTGTGTGGTTGGTGTTTCCCACTTTCGGGGGAGTGGTTGACATGTTTTGCCAAGACGAGAGTTGTAGGCTCTTTGATAGAATGATTCTAGTAATATGCATGTTACAACTCGAATGCATGTGGTTCCTATCGAGATTTAGGAGTAGTGTGTTATAGCTTTACTTGCCTTAATTACCTGTATCTTTGTTACTGCACTTGTGGGTGTGTGTGTGGGAGGCAGGGGATCGGATGATCCCTACTGAGCCCAATTTTGGTGTGGCTCACTCCCTGCATTTTCAGGTGTAGACCTTGTGGCGTGTGGCGGCGCGTGGCGTTCTCCTTGGTGTGCGGACCAGCAGCTATCTCAGTTCCCGGGGTATGCCCCGATGTTGTTGTACTTTATTTCTGCCTGTACTTAATTAAATTGTTGGACATGTAATTATTGTTGGACTGTGTACGGACATTGTTACTTTACTTCCTGCGCACTGTACCCCTTGTAGTCCGTATGAATGTTATATTTAATCTTGTTTAACGCTTACTCCTCCAGATGTGCGAATAAGATCCTGGTATGAACCTACAGTTAATGGGCCGACATCCATTTAGTGATCGGGTCTCCGGTCATAGGATGGCGGGTCGTTACAATCACCTTCTGCAAATACTCCATCAGAGCTTCTTAGTGAGTCTTCGATCTTTAAATCAGTTCAAGCATGGAGATCCGTACCGGTGTTCGGTCCAGATGTTTCAACAAATCATATTGAGTGCCCGGTTCACTCTCTTCATTGTGTGCTTCCTCCGGCGACTGTGATGGGCCGTCTCTAACTGTTGACTGAGGAAAGACTTTGTTGAAAATCCTCCCACTCCGGAGCGCATGTTCCTCAGCCGTAGGAGGTCCGGGTGATACTTTGAGTACCGCAGGGTTGGATGGTGCGGATGGGGCGGAGTGTTGATATGTGGGTGATGGCGTGGGGTTAGGTGGTGGTGGCGTGGTGCGGATTAAAGGCCTAGACGGTTGGATGATGGAAGGGAAAATGGTTGGCGCGGATGAAGTGGGGAACGACATGCGTACTAGCAATTTAGAAGGTTGAATGGTATCTGGGTAAGCGGTAGTGGTATCGGGTGAAGTAGGGAATGGTACGCAGAGTAGTGGTCTGGATGGTAAGAGGGGTGCGTAGTTGGTTTGCGGGGGGTTATTTAATGGAGGCGTAGTGGCGTGGGGTGTAATGGGTTTGAGGAAAGCGGGTGGTGGTAATGGGTTAGTGGGTGTGGGTGAGTGATATGCGGGTGTTGGTATAGGGGTAATGGTAATGGGCTGTGGTCTGGGTATGTGGATGGTGCGGCATGGTAGTTGTTCTACGGTACTCGAAATGTGACCCACCGTTCAATAAATAGAGGAAGAGTCCTCTATCCTCCACTGTTGCCCGCGGTCAGCCTCAGACCGGCTATTTGTTAGAATAGGGGCAACTTGGTTCTGATTTTGGTGCTCCGGAAGCGGGTTCTGCACTATGCCCATGTTTGGTGGTGCCACTGCTTGTGCCGGTGCTCTTGCTTGTTGCTGCTGCTGTGGTGCTCTTCTTGCCTTTAAGGCAGATATGTACTTTTTCATTTCTTCCCAGTCTATACCGCCCTGCTCGTTGAGATCATGAATATAATCTCTAAATTAGAAGCAGGTGTCAATAGTGTGTCCAGGTTGTCTGTGGAAGTAACAATACCTAGACATGTCGGCATTCTGGAGCCAGATTGCTTTTTCTCTTGGCAGGACCAAGGCATTGGCTGCCATTAAAGCACTGAAAATGTCCGTCAAGGACTCTGGGAGGACCGGGTATTCTGCCCTCTTTGGGTCTGGAGGTCTTCTCTGCTGGTTGTAATCAGCAGGAGGAGGGACATTATGATACGCCGGCGGCGCGCGCGGCTAGTACTGCTGTTGTTACTGATACTGCTGTAGCGGAGGCTAGTATTGTAACTACCGTTGCGGCTGCTGTGGCTGTTACTGTTGCTACTGCTGGTTCGGCTGCTGGGCCGCTGAATCTGGGGCTGTTGATACTGGGGGTTTGGCTGCTGCTGCCTATAACCCTGCTGGTTCGGCTGCTGTGGCCGCTGGTACTGTTGTTGTTGACTCCTCACAAACTGGGGCGAGTTGTTGTTCATACTGCTAACTTGCTCATGAGAGAGCGTGCCCTCAGTAGTTGGACCTGTGCTGGGGGAATTTGACGCTGCAGGCTTCCGAGGTGGAGGCCTACTAGGTTTGTGAGGATCAAAAACGCTAGAGAATGTAGCGTCCTTGAAAGCACTCTGACAGTACCGCGCTCTTTCATAGAGCTCTGCCATGCTGGTCAGATTGTTCAGGGAGATGACTAGTTTGAACTGAGGCGTAGCGTTAGAAATGAGCATCTTTACTTGCTCCGACTCAGACAAGTGATCTTTCACTTTCTCGGCCAAGCCCCTCCATCTGTCGGCAAAACTGACGAACTCCTCATCGGGCTTCATCTTCTCTGCTATCAGGTCCGTAATGGATAGGGAGGGGGCAACTCTGTCCTGGTATCGTTGAATGAATTTTTGGGAGACGATACCGTAGTCCTCTACTTCAGAGGGTTCTAAAGAAAAGAACCACTCGAGGGCTAGTCCCTCTAAAGATCTCCTAAACAAAAAGGCCAACGACCTCTTGTCGTTTTAACAGAAGGATGACTCGTACATGAACTCCTTCAAGTGAGTGAAGGGGTTACCAGTACCGTTGTACTTTTGGTACAGTAGCATCTCAGAAGGTGGCAAGTGGAACACTGGCAGACTTGGTAAATTGATCTCTAGTGCAACTTTGACCCCCATCATCTTATGGAGGTTGTTGAATTGTTCATCCATACTCTCCATCTTTGCCAGCAACGCTTGCGTGGTCGGATCAGCCTGGGGAGGAGGGGGAGGTGGAGGTACTTGATAGGCATGTTGCCTAGAGTACGTAGGGCAAGGAGGACAATAAAGAGGAGGTCCGGCAGAGCTTCCGCCATGCCCGAAGGCATTTTGATAAGCAGGCGTCAGCAGTCTGACCGGTTGCCTAGAAGAGGAAAGTTGCGGCCCAGCTGGCCGAGAAGTTAAGACATGAAGGCCTTCCATGGCCTGATGAATGAAGGGAGGATGATGAGGAGGTTGCTGAGGGATGGCAGGGGGAGCCGCAGGGTTCGGCTCGGCAGACTGTATGGGCGTCTTCCCCTTCAAAATGGACTGGATCGCCTCGAACTGTTGAGGGTCTAGATGGGAGACAAGAACTCCCAAAGCATTTACAAGATCCGAGGGATCATAAGATGAGAGATCATCAGGATTCATGTCCCCTTCAAAAATCGGATTAGGAACCGCTTGCACATACGGGGGAGGATCAGGATATTGATCATAAGGATGATAAAGAGGGGTTGGGACGTTCCCCTCATATCGAACTGGAATAGGAGGAGAATTATGGGAGGCATTAGCATCTCTCCCGCTCTCGAAATGGTAATCAGAATCGCGAGGGGCATTAGCATCTTCCTCGCAGTTGACAATGGCATCTGGAGCCATGCTCAAGTCCCTGCCTGATCGAAGGAGCATGATGTTAGATTTTCCTTTTTCAGAGATTGGCAAACAAGTTGTACATAGATTAGGCAAACAAGTGGATGTTTAGCGTGATTTTAGGATTCCTTGTTGGGTTATTTAGATTAATTAATCACAAATTCACTCAAGGGGCAGGATCTTAGTTTCAGTTCAATTTCCACCGTTATATTTTATGGCTTTCTCTCACAACATTATGAAAATCTAACCGGAACTTCAATTGGTACAACCAGCCCGATGATCAAGGAGGAATACCTTGATTTTGGGGACTTACGGAGGTCTTTAACGCCAACTACTCTAGTCTGATCGAGGGACCGACCCAATCAGAGAGAGTTGAAGATGTCAAGAAGAGTGTTCCTAAGAAGATGAGGGTGTTAGCCTCAATGCGTATGACCTGT
The DNA here is from genome assembly GCA_030544215.1 of Zantedeschia hybrid cultivar. NCBI lineage: Eukaryota > Viridiplantae > Streptophyta > Magnoliopsida > Alismatales > Araceae > Zantedeschia > Zantedeschia hybrid cultivar. The sequence goes on from JARZZO010000012.1 coordinate 56,496,126, forward strand.
AGCCTGGATGGCCTCTAATGCTTAATACATAATGGGTAATAGCACACAGATCACAAAATCTGAGAACTGAAGAAGAAATAAGAAACTGCCTGAATCGCGTCGCTATTGGTCGACGCTATTCAAACAAAGTCTTATTTTTTCGCAGAAGCTCAGGCAGCAAACAGCAGAGAAATGAGACTGAAAGACGTCTGGGTTAACCGACGTAGTTTGAAATGCGTCCGTATTCCTAGACGCTTTTCAAGTCACAGGTTCAGTTTTTCAGGAGGAATTTCTAGATCGATTCCTCCTCAAAACAGGATAAAAACGATAAATAATCAGCTTATGCAAAAAAATTTCATTTCAAATTTTAACAGGATGATTTTATCAAATAACAACTAAAATATCAATCAATCATACAATCTTTCATCATAAAAATAGCTTTTGAACTAATCAACGAGGAGGGCAAGATCTTGCCGCAGGGGTGTGCACGTGGTGCACGTAGGGATAACAACTAAAACTAAAAACTCACCAATTAGTGAGGGCGTGTCGAGAGACACAGGTGGTTCACCGTGGGTGCCCGATTAATAATAGCAAGAACAAAGAATTAAAAAGATGGCGAGACCAAGTCCCACCGTGATCGCCAAAAAAGCTGTGAATGCTTAAAACGGGTGTGTAATTATCATGAAAATCTATGTCGTTTAAGTGCGAAATAAACTTATTAAAAAGAAACTAAGTGATGTGATCGCCAGAAACTTTTGACTAAAAAGTTTCAAAAGAAGATTTGATCGCCTACCTGTTTGGATGTGGGAGATGTTGAGCTATTGGTTCCCCTTCTTTAGCCAGCTGAAGAAAGAGAGCCCTTTTTATCCTTGTTTTTGTTTTGGCTGCTGTTGAGTTTTGAGGATCGTCCAGATTCCTTGTTATTTACTGTTGATTCCCTCCCCTTTGATTCTCCATTGTACCTTGCAAGAAATAGAAAGAAATAAAGAACAATGATGAGAACTTAGGAAAAAGTAGTATCCATTTCAGAGAAAATTTTAAACATGCAATTGAACAGGTAAACTTACTTGTTAAGTGGTTGATAAAATGCTAAATTGATCATTTAAAGGCAATCAAACGCATCATACTCATGTTTTTATCTGTAAAATACCATGAAATGATAGATAATTGTGTACCAAGTCCAACGGTACCAATTTCGTCAAATTCTGACTTAAAAACATTGTCATTTCATGTGATTAAAGGAGTATAGCGCATTTGCGGTTTTTCGACAAAACCGAGACGAAATAAATAAATATGATGATATTTTTATTATAATGTATTAATTTATATTTATTTTATGTGAACAGGACATGCCGATGATGCAGTGCAGCTGATGGAGTTTCTGAAAATTTGGGGGAGGTCTAGTGTTCGGATTTCAACTAAAGCAGAGGTAAAAATGCAATTTGATGTCCTAATATTGCTCTGATTCCGTCTTTCTCTGGAGTTTCCCAAAACCCTCTATTTCCTTCCTTCTCTCTAATTTCCCAACCACATCCCTTCCTTTCTTTATTTTAAAACCCTCTCTCTCTCTTTTTAAAGATTCTCTCTCCAATTCCGAATCCTCTTCCTTCTCTAGTTTCCTCTTTCTCACTCTTTCTTTCCCTCCCTCCCGCCGCACAGTTTCCTCTCTTCTTCTCTATAAATTCCTCCCACGATCCTCTCCTTATCTTACTCCTTCTCAACCCGCAGCCCTCCACAGCTCCTATTTCTCTATTCCACAAACCCGCAACCCTCTCTTTCCTTCCCCAATTCGGAACCTCTCTCCCCTCTTCCACAGCTCCTCCTTCTCTCTCTCTTTCTCCCATGCAGCTCTCTCTTTCTTTCTCTCCCTCTGTTCTCTCCCTCTTCTACTCCTCCTCCCCTCTCTTTCTCCCTCGGTTTCTCTTTCTCTCTCTCTTCTATTCCTCTCTCCCGCAGCCTCTCTCTAGCAGCCTCTCCAATTCCCTCTCTCTCTCTCTTGGAGTCATCCTCCTCCTCCGTAACCTTACTCTCCCACAGCCCCTTTTCTTCTCCTTTTCCAACTCCTCTCTAGCAGCCCTCTCTCCCGACAGCTTCTCTCTCGTTCCCTCCACATCTCTCCTCTCTCTCTCTCGGTTTTCCTAGCAACTTCTCTTCCTCACTCTCTTCTCTCTTCTCTGCCTCTCTCTCTCTTCTCTTCCTCCCTCCACAGCTCCCTCTCTCGGTCTCCCATACGCCCTTCCTCGATTTTTCTCTACATGCCGGCGAGCCCCCCCTCCAGCAGCAGCTTCACGGCCCTTGTGCGAAGCACCTCCTGCACCATCGCACCTCCAAGCCTCCACGCCTCAGCCTGCCTCCACGTCTTAGCTGCGGCGCATGCAGGCTTGCGCGAGCCAGCGGCAACGTCCCACGCCCGGTGCACTTCCAGCACCTCCAGCGGCTCCACGCGGCAGCGCTTCCAGCGCATGCATGCAGGCACGTAGCCGGCTGCCAAGCTCCTCCAGCACCTGCCCACGCGTTGCCTGAAGCACCTCCACGCAGCTGCTTCCTCCAGCGCATAGCCCGCACCTCAAGCTCCTCCAGCATCCTTCTAGCAGCTGCCCTCCAACCACACGGCAAGCCTGCACAACCCGAGCTCCACGTCAAGCTTCCTCCTGCCAGCAGCAGCTCCAGCAGCCGGCCAGCTTCTCCACCCGGCTGCACCTCCACGACCTGCAGCACCCAGCAGCCGGCCAGCTTCTCCACCCGGCTGCACCTCCACGACCTGTAGCACTAGCCAGCTTCTCCACATGCAAAGCCTGAAGCCTTCATGCAACAGCCACGTGCATAGCCAGCAGCCATCAAGCTTCCTCCTGCCCAGCAAGCAATAGACCTGCCCAAGTAGTTGAAGCCGCTGGTCCACTGCACCACTTTCTCCTTCGCTGGTCCATTGCGCCGGCAAAACCCACAAATTGTTATTTTATTTTGTTCTTTCCCTTCCCCCATTAGTGTAGTATTAACTTGCTTGTTAGGATTAGTTAGTTATTAATTGATGCTTGATTATTTAAGTTTAATGATAGTGAACCATAAAATTTGTAATTGGCTTCATGATTTTTAGTTAATTAATAATTTACATATAGTTAAATAACAGTTTCTTTGTTATTTTTTAGTTGTGCTTATTTTTCATATATGCTTGTGTTTAATTTTTGAAAAAGAAAAGAAAAAAAAAGATTTTTTTAATTTAAGTAATTATATTTTTAGGTAACATTAGTTAATTTAATTCTAGTTTAAATAAGTAATTAGTTTACTTAAAGTCTCACTTATTTTTAGATTAACTAAATTCCAAAGTTTTCAAAATTAAAATTCTATCTCCCTGTGGATCGACTCGGACTCACCACTGTTAATTTTCTGAATCTGATTTGAGTGAGCTGGATAAATTTAGATTGAACGTTTTCATGAGTGTTTAACGACGCACAATTTGGAACGATCAGTGGTCTTTTAAATCCCTTTAGCAAATAGGTTTTGAAAACAATGCTAGTATGCGTGTGTGTTGCATGGAGTGATGTGATGAAGAATGTGAGACTAACGGGATAAAAAAAAAAGTAAGAATGATGTAGAGAATAAATTGGAAGTTAAGCTTAGTGGCCCCTGGAAAGCTTTGGTCTTGAAAATTCTTGAAAGGACGAAGATCGGATGAAGAAGGGATGCCGACTCTTGGAAGCAGCAGTACTTCAATCCTCCAGCGTTTGGACGTCGTCGCCATGATTCCTTCCTCAATTTTCACTCAATTATCGATATCATCACTAACTGTTCACTGGCCAAGAGGCTAGCTATTTATAGACTTCTTTACATCCGCGGATTTACATGGAGAAATTTTGAAGTTTATCCAGCTTAACTAACAGATAAATACATATTAATTCATCTTTATCTGTAATTATCTAAAACGCGTCGCCCATGGTAGACGCCTTTCAGACTGATTAAGATAAGGATAAACATCCGAGAAAAATTTATCTTTATCTGTAATTAGCTAATACGCGTCGCCATGTGGAGACGCCTTTTAGACTAATTAAGATAAGGATAAACATCCGAAAGAGAGGTAGAAACAACTTAGGAGACCTAAAATGCGTCCTGTCTTGTAGACGTCTTTTAGCTAATTAATCAATTAATTAAAATTTAAATTTAAACATCAAAAGAGGAATAAACTCTAAATGGCGTCTACACAAGTCGACGTCTTTTAAACCTCTTTATATTTTAACTGAAATTTGAGTCAAATCAATTTAATTAATTAACTTAAATCATGTATGTTTGACCCGACACTATTTAGATAATTAACCCAAAATGATCAATAAAAATTAATCAATGATTAAATATCAGACCATTCTGAGACATTATGATATGAAATTTACTCGAAATGATATCAAAATTAGCGTGTCTGCACCTAGAGTAGTGGTAGAGGCGGCCTTAGGGTTAGTGGATCCCCGGCGTCGATCTGATGAGACACGGGAGGCTTTTAGGGATAGGTTAGCTAGGTCTTCCTCTGCAGTATATTGTAGAGACGCTAGTCAGGAGGAGGAGGTAGATAGGCAACTTAGGGTTTTCTTAGTCTTCTTCTTTAGTCGGTTACACTTTGGTACGAAGGGTTACCATATCTATTATAGATTCCTTAGCTTGTTAGATGACCTTGACCATATCCATGAGTATGCCTGAGGTGCGGCCCTTCTGGCCCACCTCTTCGCTGATCTTTCCGCGGTCACGCCAGACCGCGAGACCACCAACAGAGGCTTCTCGTCGTTTCTTCAGGTATAAGTCATTTCGATTATTATTTATTTTATGTAAATGATGTGATATGATGATTTTCTAATATATATGTATGCATGTGTGGAGTTATTACTATTTTCTGCTCGGTCGGACGCAGATTGTAAGACCCAACGCCCACCCATTAGCTCACCGCTGGCAGCCAATTGTGGATATGACCCCTCAACACCACCAGTTGACGGCCCTCCGCCGTCAGTTTCTTGATTACCTCGAGCTACTGGTAAGTTTTTAATTCATTTATTTAGTTTTATTCATTAAATGCAATCTTTCATTCGTTAAATGCAATTTATTTATTATGAATGCATCTAATCTGTATGCATGTGATCTGACGCCCGTACTTGGGCATGGGCGAGGCAGGCTAGCCGTAGGTGACGGCTGGTTGGAGGCGATTTGGCAGGCAGATGTGGGTCCACTGCCTCAATGAGATCGAGCCACTCCGCCTTGGCCTCGTAATGCGAACCCTGGGCCTACACCAGGAGTGGGTGGACGAGCAGGTCCCGGAGGGGGTTGGGTGGTCGATGAGGGGGAAGCAGGCCCTCACCGACTTGTAGTCCAAGTTCTCGGAGCAATACGAGGATTAGCATCGCCGGGGTATCTGAGTGGAGTCCCATGCTGAAAGTAGTGCAGCCTATCTCCAATAGTATCGAACTCACTATGTTGATTAGCTGCGACTCCTCTGTTCACTCGATGTAAGTATGCACTTATGCGTCTTTCATTTTAATTATTATCTTTATTCCAATTTGTGAATGAATGTACGTATGCATGTAGGATTCTCGTAATGTGATCATCATCGACCTCCGGGCTCGCCTACAAGATGCAGAGGCCCAGCTTGAACAAGTTCAGAAGAAACCTGTAACGACCCGCCATCCTATGACCAGAGACCCGGTCACTAAATGGATGTCGGTCCATTAACTGTAGGTTCATACCAGGATCTTATACACACATCTGGAGGAGTAAGCGTTAAACAAGATTAAATATAACATTCACACGGACTACAAGGGGTACAGTGCGCAGGAAGTAAAATAATAATGTCCGTACACAGTCCAACAATAATTACATGTCCAACAAATTAATTAAGTACAGGCAGAAATAAAGTACAACAACATCGGGGCATACCCCGGGAACTGAGATAGCTGCTGGTCCGCACACCAAGGAGAACACCACGCGCCGCCACACACCACAAGGTCTACACCTGAAAACGCAGGGAGTGAGCCACACCAAAATTGGGCTCAGTAGGGATCATCCGATCCCCTGCCTCCCACACACACACCCACAAGTGCAGTAACAAAGGTACAGGTAATAAGGCAAGTAAAGCTGTAACACACTACTCCTAAAACCTCGATATGAATCATGTGCCTTCGGAATGTAACATGCATATTTCTAAAATCATTCTATCAAGGAGCCTACAACTCCCGTCTCGATAAAACACGTCAACCACTCCTCCAAAAGTAGGAAACACCAACCACACAGCCGTAAGTGGGAAACACCGTCCACACAAGCACAAGTAGGAAACACCGACCCGCTGAGACCAAACAGTAACCCCTCGGATAGCACGCTAGCTACTCCGGCCCAACTGCCTCAAGTGGTTACTCCTTCCCTCAGCACGAGTGACTCTCCGAATGTACCACTCCGACACCGGTACTAGCTGACCCCGGAGTTCACCAGGTGACCCTCTCTCACTAGGCGTCACCACGCCCACGCCCCCACCGGCGCTGTGCTCACGCCCCCACCAGCACAGGGTGATAAAGCGCTACAATGTCACTCCAGGTCCATAGTAACTCAAAACACCAAAACCCGGCACAGTACGATCCGGTCACGTGAAAAGCCCGCGATCGCACTACACACAACGCAGTGCCATCTGGTCACGAAGAATCCGAGTATACTAAAGCATGCACTAACCAACTATCTAGCAGTATGAATACATTTTACTGGCATGAATTAATGTTGTTCTGTCCTGAATCGCGTCGCCCGAGGCCGACGTCATTCAAGTTCCCTAAACCGGTTCATAAAATAGAGGCCACGGAAATCTGGCCTAAAAGGCGTCGACACCAGCGGTCGCCTTTTGAAACGCGTCGACATCCTCCGACGCCATTCAGCTAAGAAATCCAGGAATTTCAGGAAAACATTACTCAGGGGATTTCTGCCTTAAAAGGCATCATGGTTACCCGACGCCATTCAAATCGCGTCGCCCACCCATGACGTCTTTTAGTCCCAAAATCCCGAGCTGACGGACCCTCCGTCGGGGTGATTTCCTGCCTAAATGGCGTCATGGTGTCCCGACGTCCTTCTAAAAGGCGTCGACCACCCATGACGTCATTTAGCGCCAGAACCCCTAACCTGCGAAACCTCGAACAGGGGACGTTTCTGTCCTAAAACGCGTCGTATTGCCCTGACGTCCTTCTAAAAAGGCGTCGACCAGGCACGACGCCCTTTAGCGCCAGAAACCTGGTTCCCTGATTCGAACCGAGGGTTTCTCCCTTAACCCCAAATGCCCCGAAAAGGCCCCAAAACGGAAAGGGGGAGGAAGAGAAGTTTATCCACCACAACATGCTATGAAACCACGTTCATGAACACGGCCATACCCACAAGAACACCCCCTAAACATGCTCAATCTAGCCCAAAACACATCAAAACACGCCTAGGAAAGCACGAGCAACACATACAAGGTTCGTCCCCCTACCGGATACTTGAACTCCTCCTGGCTCCGTGTCGCCGAACCGCCGCACCGCAGACCGCCGCCGGTACCCTCGAGGACGCCGCCACTCCGCCGGGACGTCGGCCGCCGTCCGGAGAATGGAACGCCGCGAAGGAACTGGTGGTGGCAGAGGCGAGAGGTAGGGAGGCGTTGGAGTGGTGGAAGAGGAAGAAGAGGAAGGGAAAGGGGAAGAGTGGGATCGGAGGAGGCGGAGAGGGAGAGGAGAGAGAGTGAAAGGTGAGAAATGAGAGAAAGAAAGGAGGGCTCGCGGGGGTCATAAGAAACTACCTAAAACGCGTCGAGCGAGAAGGACGCCTATCAGATGACAGGACGGGCCGTACTGACAGCTATCTGAAACGCGTCGACCACCACGGACGCCGTTCAGCTGGTATGTCAGGCACCGTACACTGACATCGCAGGGTGGCAGTCTGAATCGCGTCGTCCATCATGGACGCCGTTCAGACGACAAGACAGGGGCCGTACTCTCGCGGCCTGAAACCCGCCTACGTGGCGCCCACGTGGCGCAACAGCAAATCGCCTAAATGGCGTCCACCTATCAAGACGCCGTTTGAAACGCGTCGTGATGTGTAGACGTCATTCAGAAGAAATTCTCCAGACCCCACAGGGTCCAACCCAGGGGATCCGGCCCGAAACCGACCCGAAAACCGAACCCGAAACCTCAGTCCTTACAAAACCATTTGATCTGGTATGCATGAATGCATGTTTATCTACTTTATTAATTAAATTGTTTTGACATTCAGCCACTGATAGTTGGTTCTCTTGGTACAGCGAGCCGTCTACACCCAGGTGGTTCCTCTTTCTACCTCGGTCGGGGCTTCTTAATCCTCCGTGGCTGCAGCTCTTGCTGATCTTCAGGGTCAGCTAGCTCAGGCCATATGCCAGACTGCTCAAGCCGAAGAGGATCAGGCCTCCAGAGTAAGTCTTCAACCTTTCTCTTTTGTTCCTTGAATTTGATCTTGACCTTTGGCTTGCTTGACTGATAGCATCTTCTTTTATAGGTTGTTGAGCTTCAAGAAGCCCTTCAGAGGGCTGAGGCAGAATTGGAGCAGTCCCGTGCTGTAGCTGCCCAGGCTCAGGCTGATGCTACTCGCATCAGGGCTTTGGAGGATCAGCTAGCACGCCTCTCCAGCGACGACCTTCCTCGAGAGCTTATACTCCTCCAGACCCGTCTGGAGATGCTTACTGAGGATCGGGAGCGAGAGCGCAACGAGCGGCGGCGAGCTAATGCTGAGGTGACCTCCCTCCAGGTCCAACTTGGAGTTACGGAGCATAAGCGAGGCAGCGTGGAGGAGCATTACCGACGTGCCCGCCAGCAAGCGCAGGAAAGGGCGAACGGAAGTGCGTTCACCGCGAGCGTTGCCATATCGTCGGGCCAGGCTAGACTGAGTTTGATGGGGCCACCACTGCCACCGACTCCTGGGCTAGAGGGACCTAACGAAGCTTAGAGCCAATATGAGGGTGCAACAGAGAGCCAGCCTTGATGGCTGCATTATGTATCTCTTTTCTTTTGCGAGTCCTGATGTTGATGGACTCTTCATCTTTTAACACATGTACATGGAACTTTTGAAATATAGAAGAAACTCTTTTTCTCACTTCTTTTGACTTTGACTTTGACTTACATACCTATGCCTTGTACATGACTTAAACAAACAAGTTAAATATCTGTTCTGGCTTAGCCCCTTGCCCAGTTAATTCACCAATTAATCAACTCTTTCCTTGCTAAAAGGGTCAAGGGGCGAAGCCTTATTGATCAAGGTAATAATAACCATCAAAGGAAATGGAATTATGCAACATTCAAGTATGCAGATGGTCGCTGAAAATAAAAGGATTGAAACACACCAAATGCGACAAGCAGAAGGTAATTGAATCCTTTTTCGGCTTTGCAATTGCAATTTTCAAAATATTTGAAATATATGATTTTGAAATATTTATTTTGTTTTGAATATCCATTTTTTTTAAATATCTATTTTTTTATTTTGAAATATCTATTTTTTGTGATTTTGAAATATCTATTTTTTAATTTTGAAATATCTATTTTTTTGGATTTTAAAATATCTATTTTTTTTTTGGATTTTGAAATAATGTGCAAACTAAAACACCAGCATGGTACTTAGATCAAAAGAGCATATTCATTTATTAACTTAATTCTCAAATTGTTCTTCAATAATCTAACTTAGACTCATTGTGCTTAAGCTCGTGTTTTCGTTCGTGATCCCATTCGACGGTCTAACCCTTAGTTAATTTAGGTCGTTTCTCAAGTTTAGAGTACGCCTCTTTATAAAGAAAGGAAGAATTTGTTTAGAAAGCCTACGAGAGGGTTCTGGAGACCCAGAAAGATATCCTTTTTTTACCCTAATATCCGTTGGGATTCGGTCATTTTCTTTATGGGGTATTTAACGACCTTGCGCTCCCTTTTTATTTGATTTCATGGCCTTGGTGTAACGTTTGTAATGTAATGGCCTTTCGATTTGATGTTTGGCTTTTTGCCCTTTTGCTTTTGCTTTTCCTTTTCCTTTTCATGGGACGGATCTCCCGCTTTTTTTATGACGGCATCCTATTAAGACGGCGGCTACTTTTGGTAGTCTATTCTAAGCCTCGTTTCGACATCATGGGCCGAGTGTAAAAATAGAATTTTTTGTTTAAAAAGTATGATTTGCACTTTACACTCTTAGTCAAGCTTTCGATATTCCTTCGGACTTCACATCTCTTGTTATTCACGAACCAAACGTGTCAGTATGTATAGTGATGTGTTTGAATCAAATTATCCAAACTGATAAGGGAATTTGAGTTTCCAAATTTTCTAATTCCACTGGTCTTTGCACCATGCTGATCGACTTTCTAACCTAAGGATAGTATTTCTTAAGATACAGACCGTTCCAGGGATGAGTTAATTCCTGACCTTTTGCATTAATTAAATGGTAGGCGTTACTAGGAAAAGCATGCGATATGACATATGGTCCTTCACAATTAAGTTGGAGCTTAGAACGCAGACCACCAGGTTTTACAAAGATTCTTTTGACGACCATTTCACCAACTTTAAATTTCTATTCAATGACTTTCTTTTGATAAAAACGTGCTAATCCATTTTGATATATTCGTGCATGATTAGCTGTTGACCATCTTTTCTCGTCTAAAAGTTCCAACTGAGCAAGGAATGCTGAGCGATGCTCATCAATAGAGAGTTCCTTGTTCAATTGTATTCTCAGTGACGGTATGAGGATTTCATATAGAACTACCGCCACCATTCCAAGTGTTAAGGAATACGGAGTCTGCCCAGTGGGCATGCAGATTGAAGTTTAGTATGCCTATAGAGCCTCAATCACTTTCTCTGGCCAGTCCGTGAATTTATTAGATTTGCACGTCTTTTTGATGATTTTTATCAAAGTCTTATTAGTAACCTTTGCTTGGCCATTAGCTTGCGGATAATATGGGGATGAATGATGCAATGCAATTTTATACCTGTTGCAGTGGTCCTTCAGCTCGTCCATTGTCGGTGACGATGGTGCTTGGAATTCTAAATCTTGTGATGATGTTCTTCATGATGAATTTGCAGGCGGTTGACGCTTTGACTTCTGTGTAAGCTTCGTCTTCTGCCCACTTGGTGAAATACTCCATTGCCGTGAGAATGAAAGATTTCTGCTTAATGCCGGAGTCAAGATTGCCAAGGGGTCCAATGACGTCGAAAGCCCACATAGTGAAAGGCCATGGGGAGGAAACAAGATGGAGCGAAGATGCGGGGGAGTGGATCTTGTCGGCGTGAAGTTGACACTTGGCACACCTACGAACATACCCTACACAGTCTTCTTCCATGGTTGGCCAATAGAATCCTTGTCTAAGGATCTTCTTTGATAGCATTTGTCCATTAACATGGCCACCACAAACTCCAGTGTGAGATCCTTTCGTGATCTTCCAAAGCTCATCCTCGTCTAAGCATCTTAAGAGAACTCCATCAAAACCTCTTTTATAAAGTGCTCCTCCAACTATAGTGTATCTTTGAGCAACTCTCCTGATAGTCCTTTTTTCCTCAGCTGTGGCTTCTTCAGGATATGATTGATCTTCACAGTATCTGGCAATTTCATAGTACCATGGCTTCTCTTCATCATTCATCTCTTCTAACAACTCCATCGACATAATCTCTCATTTCTCCACAATATCTCCATCCCTGACCATCTTCAGCAACTTCTCCTTAGTCCTAAGGAAGGAAGGGTCTTTCACGACGGGTGAGAGACGCCTATGAACAATGATCGATTCGGATTGTCTGCTGATTGGAAAATCGAGGGATGATGCAAGGGAAGCTAGAGCGTCAGCTACGATGTTCTGATTTTGAGGAACATGGACAAAGATCAATTTAGTGAAAAGCTTAGCGTAAGCTGAAGTAAGTTCATGATAAGGCTTGAGTTTAGGATCAATAGTTCGATATTTAGTGAGCACTTGGTGAAGGATCAGTTGGCTATCACCCACAATCTGAGTTTGGTGGCGCCATGGAGATGAGCAGCCTCGAGGCCAGCAAGGAGTGCCTCGTATTCAGCTATGTTGTTAGTGACTGAAAAGTAAAGCTGAAAGGCTTGTGGAATGGTGAAACCTTCAGGTAACAGCAGAACAATGTCAATACCCTTACCATGAGAGTTCAGAGCTCCGTCAAAATGCAGAGTCCACATATCATCTTTGATTCTGTCTATGGACATCAGTTCCTCATCCGGAAACTCCGATCGGACTGGGTCAAAACGAGGAAGAGGGTGATGAGCAAGATGTTCAGCGATGGCATAGCCTTTAATTGATGTCTGTTGAATGTAGATAATATCAAATTGAGATAGAAAGCTTTGCCAATGTGCTAACCTATCAGTGAGGACGGATTTCTCAAGGAGAAACTTAATGGGATTCATCTTAGCAATGAGATAAACTTCATGAGCCAAAAAACAGTGCTTCAATTTTTGAACTACCTACACAAGTGCTGCACATGTTTTCTCCATTGTCGTGTATCTTTATTCTGCGGGGTTGAGAAGTTTGGAGAGATAATATGTAACGACCCGCCACCCTATAATCGGGGATCCGATTACTAAATGGGTACCGAATCATTATTTTGGAACTAAACCAGGATCTAGATAAGTCTGGGAAATAAATAATAAACTAAGCTAAACATTCACATTGCATTGAATTAAAAAGGAAGTGCAAGAATTAAAAGTTATTACAATGCGACTTGACATAGCAAATAATTACATACTCCAACTGAAAAGAAATAATTAAGCGTATAGGCTAGAAATAAAATAACAACTACGTCGGAGTATACCCTGGAGGAACAGCTGTTGGCGCGCAACCCAAAGCAGCACTCTCCCGCTAAGCCTGCCTGGAACCCTCACCTGAAAACCGTAGGGGTGAGTCTCAACAAAAAGACTCAGTAGGGATCCTTCGGTCCCCACCGCCCACACACGCACCCACGAGTGCAGTAACACAGATAAAGGTAAAGTAAGCAAGTAAAGCAGTAATTACTACTCCTAATTTTCGATATAAACCACATGCATTCGAAATGTAACATGCATATCTATGAAACCATTCTACCAGGGAGCCTACAACCAGTGTCTCGGCAAAACACGCCAACCACATAACCGAACATGGGAAACACCGACCCACTGAGACCAAACAGTAACCCCTCAGATAACACGCTAGCTACTCTGGCCCAACTGGCTCTAGGTGGTTACTCCTTCCCCCAGCACGAGTGACACTCCACAGGTACCACTCCTACACCGGTACTAGCTAACCCCGGGGTATACTAGGTGACCCTCTCTCACTAGGCGTCACCCCGCCACTGCTCCCACCAGCGCTGTGTTCCACCCACACCGAAACAGGGTGACAAAGCGCTACAACTGTCACTCTAGGTCCACAGTTGCACGAAACACAACACGGTGCGATCCGATCACATAGAAATCCTCATCCTCGAGTACGATTTCAATCATGCGATTAACCAGACTATCTAACAGTGTAAACACATATTAATAGCATGAGTTAATATGATTCCGTCTTGAATCGCGTTGCCCAAAGCTGATGCCACTCAAACCTCCTAAACTGGTTCATGAAATCTCGGCCTCAGAACATGGCCTAAAAGGCGTCGTTACATGTAGCCGCCTTTTGAAAGGCGTCACTATCCTTCGTCGCCTGATAGCGACAGAAGCAGGGCCAGGCTATCCTAAAAAGCGTTTTAAAAGCGTTGTCCAAGCAAGTCGCCTTTTTAAAAGACGTCGCTATCCTTGGACGCTCATCAGTCCAAAGACAGAGTATGTTATTGGGCTAAATCGTGTCGTGAGTGGGAGCTGCCTTTCTAAAAGGCGTCCCTGTCCCTCGACGCCATTCAATCCCGACAGACAGGTTCTCTCCTCCGATCCCCCAATCCACAAGGTGGGATTTCTCCTCCAAAACGTACAAAAAAGGGCATAAAACATTAAGGGGAAGGAGGAGAACCTAACTACCCTTAAATCCCACAATTTTCTATACATGCAATTAGCATTTTCACCCCAAGAACACCCCTAAAAGATGCTTCAAAGCGGGAAAACATGATTTTTAAACACAACACAACGGGAATCGTCACCCTACCGGTTACTCGAACTCCTCCAAGCTCCAAGCCGCCAACCCGTCTCGCCCCACGCCGCCGCTGGTACCGCCGAGGACGTCGTTACTCCACCGGGACGTCGACCGCCGTCCGGAGATAAAACGCCACGGAGGAGGTGGTGGTGGTAGTGGTGGAAGTTAGGAGGGAGAGATGAAATGGTGGGAGGAAAAGAAGGAGGGGGAAGAGGGGTCGCCAGAGCCGCTGGAGGAAGAGAGGAGAGAGAAGAGGGAGGAGGAAATGAAGGAAAGGAAGGAGGGCTCACGGGGTCAAATAGAAGCTAGGTAAAACGCGTCGTACGGCACATACGCCTATTTGTTGACATGACGGGCCGTACTGACAAAGACTCTGAAACGCGTCGCCCATCAAAGACGTTGTTCAGACGACAAGACCGGTGTCGTACACTGACAACCCAGGGTCGTACTCTGAATGGCATCGTCCATCAAGGATGCCGTTCAAATGACACGACAGGGGCCGTACTCTCGCAGCCCGAAACCCACCCACGTGGCGCCCACGTGGCACAACAATAACTCAACTAAATGGCGTCCACTCAGCGAGATACCGTTCAAAAGGCGTCGTGCATCCTAGACGTCATTTAGAAGGCACTCCCCTGACCCATCAGGGCCCAAACTAGGGGAATCTGACCCAGAAACTGACTCGATAACTGGATCTGAAACCTCAATCCTTACATAATAGGCTGCCCTCTCCTTTCCTTCTTCATCTTCTTGTGCTAAGACAGCCCCCATCGTATCATCCATGACAGAAATATATAGAATCAAAGGTTTGTCTGGAGATAGTGGTCTCAAAACAGGAGGACTTGCCAAATATGTCTTTAATCCATTAAATGCCTCCTGACACTTATCGTTCCAATCAAATTTGACTACCGGCTGTAGGCGCCCGGAACGTCCCCCTCCGCGGCTGTGCAGCGCCCGCGGGGCCTCGGCGTTGGGGGTTTCTCCGTACGTCTTAGCACTGTGGCGATTCAAAGAGGAGGGGTTAGAAATGAGAGTGTGATCGCCAGGAGCATTACCTTTCGGTTCCTGTGCTCCACAGGAATGTAGAAGATGATCGCGTTTTGTGGGAGCGGGAGACGTCGGTTCCTCCTTCTCTTCCTCCGGCCGGCCAAAGGAAGAGAGCCCGAAATTCTGTACGCGTGTAGGTGGTAAGGATCCCTGAAAAGGAAAAAACCAAGCAAAGACGAACCCGATTAGAGTTGTAGAGTGCAAAATCTATTCATAAAGGTGTAAAAACTAACTAAAATCAGTGGGAAACGCACCGGGTGGGTGGTGGGGAGGGAAGGTGACCATATGTTATGGCCACCCACCTCCCGTTTTTTTTTTTAAAACCTCTGTGGGGGTACGGATCGCTAAGTCATCCTATGTGTACATGCATGCAAGTGAAGAGGAGTTGCGTGTGTGGAGAATGAATGATATTACTAATGTAATGGAATGAGTAAAAAAAATAAAAATAAAAGGGAGAAGTTAGAAAGGCAAGCCCGTTTCCAAATGTAGCCTGAGCCTTCCTCCTCGGGGTCTCCTCGAGCTTCTCACCAGAAAGTCCCTCTCTGCCTCTCCAAAATCCCTCTTAACCAAAAATCCCTCCTCCTTCTTACCCCCCGAATCCTTCCTGTTGTCCCTTAACCCCCGCTCGAGAGGATGTGGAGGGTTTAAATAGGCGAAAGAAAAAAAAAGGGGGAGAAAACAGGAGTCTAAATCCCCGTAAATCCCCCTTCAACCAATGGGGAGTGGTCAAGGGTTGGTAGTGGCCGCGGCAGTCGACGGAGTGGGGAGTGGTCGGAGTAATGGGGGACGAGGGCGGAGAGTAGAGGAGATCGTGGGGAAGACGGGGTCAAGAAGGTGGTTAAGGAGTGGACGGCCAGGTGACATGCCTTCCACTCTTGCGATGGAAGGCGACCCGGCTGGCCTTCGAAGGGAGTGGAAGGCGAGGGGTGGCCTTCGAAGGAAGCGGAAGGCAAGGGGTGGCCTTCGAAGGAGGTGGAAGGCAAGGGGCTGGCCTTCTACGAAAAGGTGAAAAAGGTGGCCAAAAGGTGGACGGCAAGGTGGTTGGCCTTCGAAGGGGGTAGAAGGCGGGGGGTGGCCTTCGAAGGCGGTGGAAGGCAAGGGGTTGGCCTTCTACGAAAAGGTAAAAAAAGGTGGCCAAAAGGTGGATGGCAAGGTGGTTGGCCTTCGAAGGGGGTAGAAGGCGGGGGGTGGCCTTCGAAGGCGGTGGAAGGCAAGGGGTTGGCCTTCTACGAAAAGGTAAAAAAGGTGTCGGGATTTGGTTAATGGGCCTAGCTAGTAGTGGGCTTAGATGGCTGAAATGAGGGGATTTATGATGATGAGATGATGGTGGTGAGGATTTATGACCAAAAGGCTGGTCCAAAATCGGTGTCTACAAATGCCCCTCCGGGACACCTGTTTTGCAGTGAAGTGGAACGGAATGATAAATAGGTGTTCCGGAAATCGAAGCTGATTTTGGACAGCCCGAAGAATGATGAGCTATCCCCAAGGATGACATGCAAATGTGGCAAGTGTGTGAAGGCTGGCTATGTGAGTTGCAAGAGTGGTTTATGAAAATGGACAAAGTTCAGTACTAGAGAATCACAGTCCGTGGGACCCTCGGGTGCTGGGACCGCGAGGCCTTGGCGTACCAGAATATAGCGATCTGGCCCAAGGAGATCTCGAGCATGAAAGGTGTAGGAGTGTAACTTGAAGAACTCTCGACACAACGGGCGCGCGGTGGCCTGGCGCATCATGGGATCGCCAAGTGAGAGAATCTTAAGCACACGTGTTGAAAAAAAAGGGAAAGGGGTCTTGCAAATCAAAGGCTAACAAACGTACAACTGCCAGAATCACAGATCAGCGATGGGTTAAGCAGAGTGATGAAATTATGGTTATTGCCCCTAGGGTGAGGATGAATGCATGCTGGGTTGAAATTTAGAAGATAAATTCCTAATGCAATTCCTAATGCAACCAGGAGGAATTTATTGGCCAATCGAATAACTTGGGGAATATAGACTCCTCATCGTTTTGTTTAAAGAGGAACTCAGAGTCTATATGCCCGAAGTTATTAGCCTCCTGTGTCTTTGGTCCTATTCGCCTCCGATTCCCTGCAGCTGCAAGAACGCACATCAGCAACGTCCACATTTTTCAATAATCACAACATTACATTTCAAATTGCAGGAAGATAAGAAGCAGATATTTTGTTTCGAGTCGAAGCCGATATGGAAGATATGGCTATTCTATCGGTAGAATGCCAATCCTATATGGTTTTGACTCGAATTCTGAGATGGGCCATTAATTCATGGATCATGGTAGTCTCTTTAATTGTGGGGTGAGGTTACCCCCTTGGAGAGAGGGGGGGAAAGGCCTCTTGTTTTCTCGTGGATGGGTTTTGCTTTCAAAGTGATGGAAGGCCAAGGGGCTTGCCTTCCACGAAAAGGTGGAAGACAAAATGCATGCCGTCCACAAAAGGGGGAATGGAATGGGATGTGGATGCCTCTCCGTCTTTTGTGGAGTGTGGAAAGTGTTGAGGTTATCCCGAGATGATAAAAGGGTTGTTGTCGCGGGGTCCTCTTCCAGAACTTCAACTTTTCCTGTTCAAGAATGGCCTCGTCTCCTACTTGTGCTGCCAAAGGGCCTGGAGTTCTGTCTGATGTGGATGGCCACCTGAGCAACCTGGTGGCCCACGGACAGGTAGGCTAGGACCTTTATTTGCTTGCCTCGTCTCTTCTCTTCTTTTTTGTTGATTTTTTTTTTTTTTTTTGGGTTACCTCGCAGCCCCTCCCAAAGTTCCCTGATGCTAGGCATACCCGCAAGTATGCATGGCTCGCGGCCCTATTGGAAGTGATCACACTAAGCATGAGGGTGTTCATGCATCAATGGAACCTGACACGCTCTATCGTGTTTGCCAAATGGTTTACTGCCATCCACTGGCATTGGGAAGGATTGGGTGCGCTGCTGGAGTTATGGCATCCGGAGACCCACACCTTTGTCTTTAGGGAGTTCGAGGCAACAGTCTTACTGGAGGAGGTGGAGACTTTCTATGGTTGGGAGGGTCTAGCCGCCGGTGATCCTTCTGGCTTGCCTTCGTGGGAAGAGACCTTCGCTGACATTGTCCGGGATAAACGGGAGGCATGCCGTATGACCAATAGCCGAGGGATCCTCGTTGACCGCCTTGCATACTGGCTGATCCGAGAAATTAAGCGCAAGGTGGTCGAACCTGAAAGACTGATGCGAGGTTTGTGCTTGGTTCTTGGGGGAGTCCTGTGGTTCCCCACTACAGGCTCGGTGCTAGAAAAGGAATATGTGAGCGTGCTGTACTTACTGCAGAGAGGCCATTCTCTTGCCCCGGTGATCTTGTCACACCTGTACGGGGGGCTTAGCCATATGAGCATGGGACGATCTGCGAGAGGAAGTCTGTTCACTTTGCAACTATGGATGGAGATGCATGTATCCTTCGATTTTGATGAAAGTGTAACTTCTGCCTCGAGAATTTTTCGGCACAGTGCGTGGTATCCTGCACGCACGCTCCTTGGCCCCGAGGATCAAGTCAGGTGTCTCACGGCTCATCTGAAGACGCGGGACGACTGGCGTGATTACTTAAACTTCCTGCCTGCGGAGAACTTCATATTTGTCCCAATGATCCTTCGGAATACGGAGTTCACCACAAGGGTTTCTCGCGACCGTGAATTGTGGCTGATTGGCCCTGATGAGTTAGTTGTGTATCAGGGACATCGTTGTCATCTTCAGATCGGGATCCCCAGACAAATACCGCTCCCTGCTTTGCATGATACGTTGATCGTGTCGAGACACAGCGGATATGCGAGGGAGGCTCAAGCACTGGAGCGGCTTCGACGTGCATGGCGGCGTCATTCCAGGTTCACCAAGGCACGTCTTGACGTAGCAGAGACTTCAGAGGAAGTCACAAAATATGTAGGCTACTTGGCCAATATTCGTCCTGCTGTCTGCGCCTTTTTTATGGGGCGCAGAGCGTTGGAATAATGTAGCCTTTCAATTTTTCAAAGAATAATATCAATTTCTTTTGAAATTCTCGCCCAAGAGATTGTCCCAACACTGCCTGAGCCAGCGGTGGACGGAAGCGGACGGCCAGCACTCTGGCCGTCCCCAAGGCGGACGGCCGGCAAGCTGGCCGTCCGTCACGTGGCGGTCCGGCCACGCGCCGGCGGGCGGCCAGCGCGTGGCCTTCCGCGAGAGCGGACGGCCAGAGCGTGGCCGCCCCCGCCGGCCACGCGCTGGCGGGCGGCCAGCGCGTGGCCGTCCGCTCGGGCGGACGGCCAGCGCGTGGCCGCCCGCGCCGGCCACGCGCTGGCGGGCGGCCAGCGCATGGCCGTCCGCTCGGGCGGACGGCCAGCGCGTGGCCGTCCGCTCGGGTGGACGGCAAGTGCGTGGCCGTCCGTTCGGGCGGACGGCCAGCGCGTGGCCGCCCACGCCGGCCACGCGCTGGCAGGTGGCCAGCGCATGGCCGTCTGCTCGGGCGGACGGCCAGCGCGTGGCCGCCCGTACCGGCCACGCCGGGGGTTTAAACTCTCTTGTCTTGCTCTCACCACTCTCCTTGCTCTCCTGCTTCGCTTCCAACACTTCAACCCTCCAACCTTCCAAGTTCTCGGTCATGGCGAAGGTATGGCTTCCCCGTGCTCTTAGGAGGAGGAGGGCCGGCGGCGACGACGGTGCGGGTTCCAAAGGCGGCGGCGGTGGCGGGGATGAAGTCGTCCGCGGAGGCGACGCCGAGGACACCTACGGCGGCGAAGAAGACGCCCCCAGCAGCAGTAGCGGTGGTGGCGGTGACGCCGGAGAGGAAAGAGAAGAGGAAACGGCGGCGGCGGCGACAGAGGAAGATGAGGAAGACGAAGGCGGTGGCGATGGAGAGGAAGAGGAGGGAGAAGGTGAAGGTGACGGAGAGGACGGCGGCGACGAGGAGGCGCCCCCGAAGAAGAAGGTGAGTTTTTTATTTTCTTTTTTGAAGCATGGGGAGGGCGGCCGACGGGGCCGCCGTCTGTCCGCGCGGACGGCGGACGGGCCCGCCGTCCGTCCGCGCGGACGGCGGACTGGCCCGCCGTCCGCCCGCGCGGACGGCGGACTGGCCCGCTGTCCGCCCGCGCAGACGGCGGACGGGCACGCCGTCCGCCCGCGCGAACGGCGGACGGGCACGCCGTCCGCTCGGGCGGGCGGCGGACGGGCCCGCCGTCTGCCGGGCTGGGCGGCAAGCCGCCCCGCCGTCCGGCCAGGCAGGCGGCAGGCCGCCCCGTCGTCCGGCCAAGTGGAGGCTCAATTGCTTAAGCCCTTATTTTCTGATGTTTGGATTTTTCAGGGTACTCAGAGGGTCCGAGGCCGTGTTTCATGGGAGCTGGTCTGGGCCTGGTACCACGCCCTGCCTGATCGGCTTGTCTTCCAGGTGGATGCTTTCGGGTTCGGGCCACTGTTCCGGGTCCGACCGTTCATGGTGGATGCGCCCTTCCTAGTGGCTCTCAAGGAGCGCTGGGATGACAGATGCAGGGCCTTCGTCATGCCTTGGGGCCACATGTTGCCTACGCTAGAGGACGTCTCCTTCTTGACAGGCCTGCCGGTCATTGGAGATCCAGTGGTGGGTCCCGAGCTTAGGGATTACAGGCAGTTGTCCGATCGACTCCTAGGCGAGGGATACTACAGGATGCAGGGAGCGCTGTCTCACATACCCCTTGGGCACTTTGCCCGATCGGTGGGGTTGAGCCGGGTGCGGCGGATGCCGAGCGAGACCTTAGAGGCCTTCGCAGAGAGAGTGGAGACGCTCCTAGACTTGGATGGCCGATCGGATGACGAGAACTTGCGGATCTTTCTCTTGTTCTTCTTTGGAAGGCTGCTATTTGCCACAGCTTCAGATAGAGTGAATCTGAAGTATCTGCCGCTGCTGGAGGACCTCCAGGCAGCGAAGAAGATGGCGTGGGGAGCTGCCATGCTGGGCCATCTTTTCTCCCACCTGGTAGGCTACCGCCAGGGCTCTGGTAACTTGGGTGGGTTCACCCCTTTTCTCCAGGTAATCCTCTTAGCTGTGGTTTTCCATCTTTACTTATGTTAACTGGCACTGACTATGTTGTCTCTTGCAGATCTGGGGTTACACCCGCTTTCCCATCGGCCGAGGGAATGTATCCGCGGACCGCGAGGGATTGACCCCTTTGATGGCGCGGTGGGAGGTGATCCGGGACTATCGCCCGGTGACGTACCGTGTGGAGGACATCCGCGGTCAGCTTGATACATTCCCTCCTCATATGGTGAGTGACTTGAAGCATATGTGCATCCGAAATGATTAGGTCTAACTCTTTGTTCCATCCAGGTGGTGTGGATGCCATACGTGGAGGAGGATCTGGCCGATCAGCCGTGGGTGTCCCAGAGCCTTTCTCAGTTCCGGCGGGAGGTGCCCCTGCTGTGCGTGAATATTTGTGACGGCCTCTTCGTCCGGATGGCATACCGCACATGGGGATGGCATCAGCCTCTACTCGCTTACCCAGACCATCCTGATATGAACCGAGGTCGCCGCCGATCTTCTATTATTGGTCAGGATTGGCGAGTGGTGAGGCGGGCTGAGATCGCCATATGGCACCGCACCGGGGATGCCCTGCAGGAGGACAAGTCCCTGCGAAATAGCTTCAAGTACATGGGAGATTATTCCCGGCGGTACTCAAACCGCATGTTTCTGGATACACGGCGGGTACGTCACTTCAACCCTTCAGTTTCTCGTACTTGAATTCTCCATGGGCTAATTTTAGTGATTTTCCTGTAACAGATGCCTGAGACTGAGGCCATCCAGATCCTAAAGAGCCAGAATGAGCTTCTAGTTCTGCAGACGAGCGATCTGTTTACCCAGATTAGAGAATTGGTAAGAAATCTGATTTCTGAATTAGGATGTAATATTGCCCGCCTTATCTTTGCAAAAAAAAAACTTTGTGACGCAGAGAGAGGCGCTAATCCGCCATGGGCTGCGAGGGGATCCAGGTGCGGGCTCATCAACCCAAGGGCCAGCTGCTCCAGTTGATTGTGAGACGAGATTGCAGGATGCCCTCCGCCGGGCGGAGGCCCGGGAGGCTGATTTGGCACAGCAGGTAAGATTTGTTCTGCCCTTTGTGTTATGATGATTGAACATGTCTGACCCTAAGTTTCTTCTTCTTTTACAGCACCAGGAATTGGAGGCCGCTTTGGCAAGGGCGCAGGAGTTGGAGAACCTCAACCAGCAGTTGAGGGACCAGGTTTTGGAGGAACGGACGGCTCGGACCAGAGCGAGCGAGGGATCCCACCCGGACGTGTACTGGGAGGGTAAGATGGCTGGCCTGCAGGAGGAGCTGGCGAGGTCGCAGACAGAGGTGCGGGAGCTTGATTTCAAGTACCGAACCTTGTGGGACCGGGTGATGAAGAAGGGGCGAGAACGAGCTATGAGATCCAGCGTTCAGAGTCCAGGAGCTCGTCCCCCTGTTCCTACCCCGTCAGCCGGCCAGGCCCCTGCTGGGAGCTCCGTCTTCAGAGACCTCGACTCCCTGCTAGCTGAGGATGCGTGGAGGGCCTTGCGACCTGCTGGTTCATCAGGGTCGATGCGTCCAGCTTCCGGACATCGTCGTGCTCGTGAGGAGGATGCCGAGAGCTAGATGAGGCACCCCTCTCGGGATAGGAGAGATGATAATGTGGAGGAAAGGGGAAAGGATTGAGAGAGAGCGGGCGCAGGGGTATGCCCCTGTGTTGTGATGATGTATGATGTTATGCTCGCGTATTTCTATATTTACATGGGCACTTCTTTGTTCCGCTTTCTGTTCGTACCTGTGATGCCTGCATGCACAACATTAGGGGAAACTGTTAGTAGTATCTGTTTTCGGCCCCTTGCCTAAAAAAAAGCAACTACCTTTTCCTTAGCCTTCGCATAAGGTCAAGGGGCCGTGTCCTATTAACCAGACAAACGGAAAAAAATGAATGCGTCATGCAAATGCAAGGTGATATTAACAGAGCATATTTTTGTTTCCGTCTACCTGGTGATTGCCCAAAGTCAGCCTAGTCAAATGATAAAAAGGGAAATGCACACTCAACTTCCCAGGCATCCTAAGCTTGCATCTAGATTGATTTGGGCCTCTAGACTCCTCAAACTGACCTTGACCGGTTAAGACTCATACTGATGACAATACCGTCATGCCATGCTTAGGCTCCCAGCTGCTTCCGACCACCAGGTTTGCCCAAAAAGTTTTCAAGGTAAATGATTTGCCCGACCCGGGTCTCTTTCCTCACAATCTAGAAGGTATATGATGGAACACCTTGGAACCCTAACGGTCAACCGCGCGACGCTGACCCGGAATCAGACGCCGTCGCACCGATTGGTGACGCGCATGCATTGACCTAAGCCCGAAGTTTTCGAGAGTACACATCGAGATTATGGTTAAGAAATTAGTTCACCAGAAACATCGACGTTACTCTTCACCCATTTTAGACTCCTGTGATCATGTGAGCATGTGACGATTTTTGAAAACGAACCATTTTAAAATGATGTTCAGTCTTTAGATAGCTATCTCGTGCTGAACCTTGGGGGAGAAAAAGTGAAGAAATTGTGGAGATAAACCTCAAAGGAGGATTGACAAAACCGTTAAAAGGACAAGCTGTGACAAAACGGACTCCTTTTGACCTCCTAGATGCCCCAATTTTGACTTTTCAGGCCTTTATTGGATTTCTTGGCCAGGCACGGTCACGACCAGGCTTTTTTCATGATTGCTTGAACCCCTTTTCTTTTTTGTATTTCTTTTCCGCTCTTGACGTTTATTGGGGTTATTTGATATTCCGCCTGCGGGGACACTGCCCTCTTCACGTGCTCTGGTCCTTTACATTTCATTTCTGGGCCCTTTTTTGTTGAGGGGTTACATCTATCGGATTTTTTGAGGAACCGCAATTTGCTGAGCTCGACCGTTTAAGGGCGTCAACTGTCCTGATCGGTCGAGAGACGAAGAGCAAAGGTTGTATTGTGACAGTATACTAAAGACTTGGGACTCATTTTAAACAGGTTCTTTTTGAAAAATGTGTAGGTGTGTGCATCTCATGATGAGCATAGGGATCCGTATGAAAGTAAAGTAGACACGTCCAAGGTTCTGGTAGACCAAAATCTTAGCCAAACTGCAATGTCATCCCAACCTATCATGCAACTAGACCTAGACAGGGGGTTACGTGGCAGTCACCAGACAGTTGGATTTTGTGTCTCTCTTTTTTTTTTTTTTTTTTTTTTTTTTTTTTTTTTTTTTTTTTTTTTTTTTCATGGATAAAACTTCTTCAAATATACCCCGTTCCATGGGTGGGGCAATTCCTCTCCTCTCTCATTGATTAAGCGGTAAGCGTTACCTGAGTATGCCTCCTTGATTACAAATGGACCTTCCCAATTTTCTTGCAATTTGCTCCTGGGACCAGGAATTTTGATCATTTTTCTTTTAAGAACCATTTCCCCAATTCGAAACTTTCTTTCAAGAACCTTTTTTGCATAGAATCTTGCAATCCTATTTCTGTACACCTGGGCGTGATTTGCCGCCATCATCCTTTTTTCGTCTAACAGTTCCAGTTGGGTTAACATGGCGTTACGACGCTCGGCATCACTAATTCCACTATCCAACTGCACTCTTAGAGAAGGGAAGAGAATCTCATATGGAAGTACCGCATCCGTTCCGAACGTGAGTGAATAAGGTGTTTGTCCGGTAGGGGTTCGGACGGAAGTACGATATGCCCAAAGAGCTTCTTCTAGACGATCAGGCCAGTCTGAATAATTATGTGATCTGCAAGTTCTTTTAATGATTCGAATGAGGGTTTTATTGGTGGCTTCAGCCTGACCATTTCCTTGTGGGTAGTAAGGTGAAGAATGATGCAAATTGATGCCATACTTACTGCACATGTCTTGGAGCTCTTGGGAGATAAACTGGGGTCCATTGTCGGTGATGAGGTCGCGCGGTGTCCCGAACCTGGCGAGGATGTTGCGCTTGATGAACTTCACCACCGTGGATGCTTTGATTTCTGCAAATGCTTCCGCTTCAGCCCATTTAGTGAAATATTCAGTGGCGGTTAGGATAAATGATTTCCTTTTTGTCTCACCTGATCGATCCTCCAGAGGTCCTATAACGTCGAATGCCCACATGGCGAAGGGCCACGGGGAAATGACGGATTTGAGAAATGAAGAAGGTGCATGAACCTTGTTAGCGTGTAACTGGCATTTCAGGCACCTTTGAACGAATATGGAATAGTCGGCCTCCATTGAAGGCCAATAATAGGACATGAGGAGTTTCTGGGCTAAGGCACGACCATGGACATGACCGCCACAATCACTGGCATGGGCTGCCTCTATGACATGATGAATTTCGGTATCGTCTAGACACCGAAGAAGTACTCCGCTAAAGGATCTCCTGAAAAGGCGGCCGCCTAAGATAAGGTATCGCTGAGATGTACGGCGGATAGCCTTACGGTCAGAGGATGTAGCATAAGACGGGAATGACCCATCGCGGAGATAGTTCATGATATCAAAATACCACGGATTTCCATCATCCCAATCAGGGGCGAGTTCATCCGTGATAGCGGAGATATGCACGGATGGACAAAGGAACTGCTGGAACCAAGGGTCCCGGAAGGACGGCAAATCTTGCTTGTGCAGGGTGATTGTGGCTGTGCCTTTGGTGACAGGAATCTCTAAAGCTGAAGATAGAGAGGCCAGGGCATCTGCTAGGATATTCTGGGACCTAGGCACATGTACATAGGTGATCTTTCTGAAACGCCTAGTAAGTGACTTCACCAACTCCTGATATGGCTTCAGTTTTGAATCCCGGGTTTGGTATTTGCCCACGGTTTGGCGGAGGATTAGTTGAGAGTCTCCAATTATCCTCAATTCTAAGACATTAAGAACCAGCGCCAATTTTAGGCCAGCTAGGAGAGCCTCATATTCAGCAACATTATTGGTTACTGAGAAGGAGAGTTGGCAAGCATGCGGAATACTTACCCCTTCTGGAGAGACGAGGACCACTCCTATCCCACTGCCTTGGGAATTAAGTGCCCCATCAAAATGAAGGACCCAGGATGGAGCGTCATCCACTATTAAGCCCAACTCCTCATCCGGGAATTCTTCGTTGACAGGTGAAAATGTGGGCAAAGGGTGATGAGCTAGGTGCTCGGCAATTGCTTGCCCCTTCACAGCCTTCTGATTTACATAAGTGATGTCGAATTGATTCAAGAAGGTCTGCCATCGCACCAGCCTATCTGTTACAACTGGCCGCTCTAGCAGATATTTGATTGGGTCCATTCTTGCTAGTAGTTTGACCTCGTGGGCGAGAAAGTAGTGCTTCAATTTCTGCACTACCCAGACGACGGCCGCGCATGTCCTTTCCATGGCAGTGTATCGCTTTTCGGCATCATTGAAAAGCTTAGACAGATAGTACACTGCTCTTTCCTTCTTCTCGTCATCTAATTGGGCCAATACTGCACCAGCCGATTCTTCAGTGGTGGAGACATATAGCAGTAGAGGCCGCCCCGGGATAGGAGCCATAAGGACTGGAGGGTTGAGGAGGTAACTCTTTAATTCATCGAAGGCCTTTTGACACTTATCACTCCAAATGAACTTTGCCCCTCCTTTTAATAAGTCGTAAAAGGGTTTGCATCTCACAGAGTGTTGAGATATGAACCGTCTGATGAATTGCAAACGGCCGATGAGACCCTTTACATCCCTGACATTCTTAGCTGGGGGCATTTCCATTATTGCCTTCACTTTGTATGGATCAACCTCGATCCCTCTTTTACTCACCATGAATCCTAGCAGTTTTCCAGAAGAAACACCAAATACGCACTTCTTCGGGTTCATTTTTAGTTGATGCTCCTTCGATCTCTGCATTACAGCCCTAAGGATTTGAGCGTGCTCCTTCCTGGTTTTGGATTTGACCAAGATATCATCTACATAGACCTCCATATCAATGTGAATCATGTCATGAAAGATTGCCATCATAGCCCTTTGGTAGGTGGCTCCAGCATTCTTAAGTCCAAATGGCATGACCATGTAGCAATAGGTTCCCCATGGAGTTATGAAGGATGTTTTCTCCTGATCTTCCTCAGCTAGTCTGATCTGGTTATATCCTGAAAAACCATCCATGAAAGATAACACCTCAAATCTAGCCGTGTTATCAACCAGCAAATCTATATGAGGTAGTGGGAAATCATCCTTTGGGCAGGCTTGATTGAGGTTGCGAAAGTCTATGCAAATTCTAACCTTTCCGTCCTTTTTTGCCACCGGGACGATGTTAGCTATCCACTTAGGGTAGGGCACTACCCGGATGAACTTGGCCTTGTGTAGTTTGTCAACCTCTTCTTTCACTTTAAGTGCTAATTCCGGTTGTAGCCGTCTCAACTTTTGTTTCACGGGTTTGGTGTCGGGTTTGAGGATTAGCCGGTGTTCTACCAGTTCTGTGCTTAATCCAGGCATGTCCTCGTATGACCAAGCAAACCCATCACGGTGCTCTTGGAGCACGGCTATTATGGACCCTTCTTCTTCTGGACTCAAGCGGGCACTAATTAGCACTATCTTCGGATCCTCCTTTGTTCCGAGGTTGACTTCTTTAGTGGGTTCGTCGATAGCTGATGAAGGTTCATCAAACCGTCTCGCCCCACTCACAAGTGGTTCGACCAAGTCATCTACCTCTTCCTCTTCACTAAGCTCAAATACACCTAAACCATCACTGCAAGGCTCTTCTTCCGCTACCTCCAGTGGTTCGGAGATGACCCCAGTCTGAAGATATTTATCCAATTTTTTCAAATCTTTGCACCTATTAGCTAACTCCTGAACTAAGAACAAAGGAACTTGCCTAGTCCTACAATTCCTAGACATGGAGGAGGCTAACCTAATTCCTAAACTATTATGTACATGGTTTGGGGAAGGGGTCAACTCTGTCCTAGATGGGGCAAGAGTAGACCCTTGGGACAGAGATTCCATGATGGCAGGGCTCCCCCACCAAACGGGCTCCTCGAAAATGACTTCCCCTCCAGCGGGATGGGAATTGAACTTTTTTTTTCGTGACCGAACGCGTGTAGCATGGAACACTTAGAAGAGCTAGTGTTGGTCGGAGCTGAGAGCATTGGAACGGTAGGTGGGTGGAACAAGAAAGGGATGAACGTAGGTGGGGCTGGTTCATCCTTGGCTAAGAAAAGCCCTACCGTTGGTCTGGCTGACTCACGGAACAAGGAGGATATGCCAAAGTCCTCCTCTTGATCATCTTCGTAACACCCTCGCACCTCTTCTTCTATCTTGGGTAATTCCTGCCTCTTTCTTACAAAATGATTCATGAGGGACCATCCCTTTGCTTCTTTTGATGGTTCAGCAAACTTATATCCCAGGCCACACCCCCCAATGACAGGGTTCTCTGAGATGGGATGACGGATCCCTTGTTCTTCTTTCCCTAACCCAGAGCCTGAGCTATATCCCATCTTACTCATGAGCTGCCAACCTATACTCGGCCTAGGCCTCAGATGGGAATTCACTGATGAAAGGACAGGCTCTTTGCCTTTCCTGGAAGTTATCATGGATGGAATTTGCTCTGCTGTTACCGAGTCCAATGACTCGATGTAGGGAGTGCTTTTAACCTTCACAATTTTCCCGTTGTATGGGAACTTATAGCACTGGTGGTTGGTAGATGGGACTCCTAAGGTTTGGTCCATCCATGGTCTCCCTAAGATGGCATTGTAGATTGGCTTAACGTCCAGAATGTAGAATTCCGAGGTCATGGATACCGGGCCGATTTCTAATTGGAGGAAGATCTTCCCGTCTGCTTGTCTCTGGGAATTGTCATAAGCTGAGACCATCATAGAGGTTGATTCAACCTTCTTTGGGTCTATCCCTATCCTTTTGAGGGTCTTAAGGGGACAGACGTTGATGGAGGCACCAGTATCCAATAGAATAGAATCTACTGGATGACCGTTAAGGATGGCGGTTAAGCACAAAGGGAGGGATCGGCACTCAGGGGGAGCTAGATCCTTTTCGGGGAAAGAGATCATAGGAGTCTGAGTGACTGAGAGTATGGCATTAGTGACCCCGCCACTAGGAAGATCTTCGTTCACCGTGATCTGTTGCAAGAAATTGAACAACGTCTCCCTATGTGTGGGAGACCTGCGGATAAGCTCAAGGATGGGGATTTTAGCGGGGGTCTTTTCCAGATGCTGGAGTATGTCATACTCAGACTGGGCGTTCCCTTTGGCATGGAAAGAGCTTTCTTGAGAGTCTAGGGGCTGGCTCGGGGGAATGATGCGATTCCTGAGCGTTACCCCTACTGTGATTGGGTCTGTTTCCAACGGTGACCTAATGGGATTGAAGCTGATCATCGAATCCAGGTTCTTGTTTGGGCAAAAGACAGATAAGGTGGGTCCTTCGGCTGTGACTGGAGGGATCTGAACGAGGGAGACCGGCTTGAGGGTTGCCGATCGCTCTTTGGGTCGGATTAGGACTAAAGGCTCATTTGGAGAAAACGTGGAGACTTCTGGGGTAGCCCCTTTAGTTTCACACGACCAAGTGGGGTCTTGGTGCTTTATCCCGGACCCTTCGTACTCCCAGTACTGCTCCCTGCGAACTGTCACGGGCTCCAAGTCATTGATCAGTGTGTTGACCTTCCCTTGAGAGCCGGAGGGGTCTGGACCTACCTGATGAGAGGGCAATGGGTCCTTCACGATCCCCAGTTCTTTCTTAGCCTTTAGAGCCTCAATGGCTTTTCTCATGTCTTCCCAATTTATCCTCCCTTCATCATTCAAGTCATACACCCAGTCCCTAAAGGTGAAGCAATTATATATGGTGTGTCCCGTGATCCTATGGTAAGGGCAATACCTGGAGGTGTCCGTATTGCGCGGGACACCTTCCTTTGGAGGCGGAAGTTGAATGGCATTGCAGGCCATCAAAGCATAAAAGATATCTGCCAGTGATTCTGGCAGAGGTGGATATGAGGCCCGCTTAGCCATAGGACGACTGTAGTTAGTCGGGGGAGGGACGGCTGAGTATTGCTTCTGGCTGGGCTGAGTATCAGACTTAGAATGAGAATTGGTAACCCTGGTCGGTGGTGCTAGCATGCTGACCTGTTCATTGATAGTGACTCCTTCTGTGGTAGGAGCTGATGTGGTTTTCTTATTCCTGCTTCTATTCTCAAAGAATGAAGGCAGAGTGGAGTCTCGAATTTGGGACTGGACTACCCTAGGTCTATTGTATAGCTGTGCGAACGTCTGAAGTTCACTGAGCATAAGGATGGCTCGAAGCTGGGGAGTAGCATTATTAACAAGCATGGTGACTGCTTGTGCTTCAGGAATAACGACCTCTGCTCTAGAAGCCATGGCCCTCCACCTGTTAGCGAAATGAGTGAAGTCTTCATCAGACTTCATTTTCTCCATTACTAGATCGAACAAGGTGGGGGGTAAGGCTGCCATATGGTTGAAGTGGGTAATGAACCTCTCAGAGACCATGTCAAAGTTGATCAGGTCAGTAGCTGGCAAAGAAGAGAACCACCTCAAGGCTTCTCCCTCGAGGGACTTTTGGAAAAGGTGGACCAGAAGGACTCTATCGAAGAGCCACTGATGGGAATCCATGAGAAACCCAGACAAATGATGATGGGGGTCCGTGGTACCATCGTACTTTCTGTACTTGGGTATCTTAAACCCTTGTGGGAAATAAGCTGGGGGTAGCTTGCAATAGTTCGAGAGAGAATATGGCTGCCTAAGGTTGAGATTCTCGGCCATGAGTCGCCGTACACAATTCTCGACCTCATTCTTATAAACAAACTCCTCCTGCTTGGGAGGTGTAACTTGATTGATGGGGTTAAAAGGGATCGTATGAGTGGGCATGGTTTGACCCGGCTGGGGTCTGCTAGAAGATCCTTGGAATTGGGTTTTCCGAGGAGTGGCATCCTGAATTTTGCCACGAGAAACCAACTGGATGAGTTGATCCGGAGTATAGCGTGATAGGACGGCGATGAGTTCCGGATCTTCTCCAGGGTTTTGGAATGTTCTACTGGAGATCACTGGCTCATCCTCTCCTTGGGAGGTGGAAGATTCATCGGAGTCTTTTCTCTGAGGACCTTCTCTGGGCGTTTGGAGCATCCCTATAAAGGTCTGTTGTGGATCTTCTTCAATCTCAAACAGAGGATTGTGAACAATATTGCCACCGAACTGGTCCATGTCATCATATACAGCATTGACATACATTCGGTTCATTATGAAGTACAGACCCTAGCTGATTTTAGGTTTCACTTGAAATGTTTGCCAATGTTCTAGCAAAACAAATTTAACCCTTAACGACCCTTCACTTTTCCAAAACTTGTTGCACTGGGATTCAATTAGGCGTCTTCAAACTTGGGATAGTTCACTGATCTCTCACACAAACCCCAAGGTTCTTACAGGGTGGTTTCAGGTACAACCTGCTCGGCGGCCAAGTGGGAATCCCTCGCTCGCGGAGACTGACGGAGGTTCCCAACAGAATAAGACTAGTCGCACCCGAGTGGGAATCCTCAGGTGGAGAGTCAGATCCTGCGGGAGAGGTGACTAAAAGATGTGATGCCGGCTCTTCCTTAAAACCCCCTCGGAGAACACCCCAAAAAACCCAGAAAGTTAACAAACGGCAGATCAGAATAGGTAACAGCACATCATGCATGAACAGCAGTAGCAAGCAGAGAATCAGCTAAGCAGAACAGGTAACAGCACATCATGCACGGACAGCAGCAGCAAGCATTTAAGACAGAACTCACGTGGGTCGACGGCCAGGGGCTGGCCGCCCCAGGGGGCGGGCGGCTAGGTTCTGGCCGCCCAAAGGGATGTCGACGGCCAGGATACGGCCGTCCAATGGTCCTGACGGCTAAGCGATGGCCGTCTAAAGGTAGGTAGACGGCCAGGGATCCGCCGTCAAAGTGTCTGGACGGCCAGGAGGTGGCCGCTCAAGGGTACATCGACGGCGAGGGGATGGTCGTCTACAGGGTCGGACGGCCAACTGTTGGCCGTCCTCAGGCGATGCCGACGGCCAACTGGTAGCCGTCCAGATCGTTAGACGGCCGAGGGATAGCCGTCCAAGGGGCTCGACGGCTGGGGTCCCGCCGTCTAGAGACTATGGAGTTCAGGATCCTCACCTTCTTTTCCTTTGAACGTGACGCGTGCAGCGGGCTACTGCGGTCCCATCGTGATCGCCAGAGGACTGTAGGCGCCCGGAACGTCCCCCTCCGCGGCTGTGCAGCGCCCGCGGGGCCTCGGCGTTGGGGGTTTCTCCGTACGTCTTAGCACTGTGGCGATTCAAAGAGGAGGGGTTAGAAATGAGAGTGTGATCGCCAGGAGCATTACCTTTCGGTTCCTGTGCTCCGCAGGAATGTAGAAGATGATCGCGTTTTGTGGGAGCGGGAGACGTCGGTTCCTCCTTCTCTTCCTCCGGCCGGCCAAAGGAAGAGAGCCCGAAATTCTGTACGCGTGTAGGTGGTAAGGATCCCTGAAAAGGAAAAAACCAAGCAAAGACGAACCCGATTAGAGCTGTAGAGTGCAAAATCTATTCATAAAGGTGTAAAAACTAACTAAAATCAGTGGGAAACGCACCGGGTGGGTGGTGGGGAGGGAAGGTGACCATATGTTATGGCCACCCACCTCCCGTTTTTTTTTTTAAAACCTCTGTGGGGGTACGGATCGCTAAGTCATCCTATGTGTACATGCATGCAAGTGAAGAGGAGTTGCGTGTGTGGAGAATGAATGATATTACTAATGTAATGGAATGAGTAAAAAAAATAAAAATAAAAGGGAGAAGTTAGAAAGGCAAGCCCGTTTCCAGATGTAGCCTGAGCCTTCCTCCTCGGGGTCTCCTCGAGCTTCTCACCAGAAAGTCCCTCTCTGCCTCTCCAAAATCCCTCTTAACCAAAAATCCCTCCTCCTTCTTACCCCCCGAATCCTTCCTGTTGTCCCTTAACCCCCGCTCGAGAGGATGTGGAGGGTTTAAATAGGCGAAAGAAAAAAAAAGGGGGAGAAAACAGGAGTCTAAATCCCCGTAAATCCCCCTTCAACCAATGGGGAGTGGTCAAGGGTTGGTAGTGGCCGCGGCAGTCGACGGAGTGGGGAGTGGTCGGAGTAATGGGGGACGAGGGCGGAGAGTAGAGGAGATCGTGGGGAAGACGGGGTCAAGAAGGTGGTTAAGGAGTGGACGGCCAGGTGACATGCCTTCCACTCTTGCGGTGGAAGGCGACCCGGTTGGCCTTCGAAGGGAGTGGAAGGCGAGGGGTGGCCTTCGAAGGAAGCGGAAGGCAAGGGGTGGCCTTCGAAGGAGGTGGAAGGCAAGGGGCTGGCCTTCTACGAAAAGGTGAAAAAGGTGGCCAAAAGGTGGACGGCAAGGTGGTTGGCCTTCGAAGGGGGTAGAAGGCGGGGGGTGGCCTTCGAAGGCGGTGGAAGGCAAGGGGTTGGCCTTCTACGAAAAGGTAAAAAAAGGTGGCCAAAAGGTGGACGGCAAGGTGGTTGGCCTTCGAAGGGGGTAGAAGGCGGGGGGTGGCCTTCGAAGGCGGTGGAAGGCAAGGGGTTGGCCTTCTACGAAAAGGTAAAAAAGGTGTCGGGATTTGGTTAATAGGCCTAGCTAGTAGTGGGCTTAGATGGCTGAAATGAGGGGATTTATGATGATGAGCTGATGGTGGTGAGGATTTATGACCAAAAGGCTGGTCCAAAATCGGTGTCTACACCGGCTTAGTAAGCTCATAAAACGGCTTACATCTTTGTGAATGCTGGGAAACAAATCGGCGAATAAACTGCAACCTCCCGATCAATCCTCTTAAATCTTTCAAGTTCTTGGGAGGTGGCATTTCTCTAATAGCCTTTACCTTGTTAGGATCGATCTCAATGCCCCGCTTACTAACAATAAATCCCAATAATTTTCCCGACGATACCCTGAATACGCATTTCTTGGGATTCATCTTCAATTGATATTTTCCTGATCTTTCCAGAACTCTCGCCAAAACTTTGTCATGTTCAGCCCTAGTCTTAGACTTTACTAACAGATCATCTACATACATTTCTAGATCAATATGCATCATGTCATGGAATATTGCCATCATAGCCCTTTGATAAGTGGCTCCAGCGTTCTTCAATCCAAAAGGTATAACGACATAACAATATGTTCCCCAAGGTGTGGTGAATGACGTTTTCTCTTGATCATCCTCTGCTAACTTAATCTGATTATATCCTAAGAATCCATCCATAAATGACAATGTTTCATAGCCAACTGTGTTGTTAATGAGTACATCAATATGAGGCAGTGGAAAATCATCTTTAGGACATGCCCGGTTCAAATCTCGAAAGTCAATACATATTCTGACCTACACATCTTTTTTCATAACCGGGACTATGTTGGCCACCTATTGCGGATAGAGGACAATTCTAATAAACTTGGCTTTATGAAACTTATCAACCTCTTCATTTTCAAAGCCATTTGTGGGTAGAATCGCCTTATGTTTTGTTTAATCGGGCTAGCTCCATCCTTTAATGTCAATCAATGTTCCACTAGTGATGAGTCTAACCCTGACATATCCTCATAGCTCCAGGCGAAGGTGTCCTTATAGTCTTTGGGAACTTGGACCACTGCCTCCTCATATGCTTCAGAAAGATTTTTACTGACGAGGACAACCTTAGGTTCGTCTATAATTCCTAGATTAATCTCTTTGGTAGGCTCTTCTACGGCAGCTGAGGGTTCATCAAATCTTTTTACTCCACTGGCATACGCCTCAGCCGCATCCTCGTCATCTTCTTCATCTTCAAAAATGAGGTCTTTCTCGTGAATCAATTCATACACCCTGTATCCATCATTGACTGACAAATCAAATTTACATTGTTCTGGCATTTCGATGGGATTTTCTAATAGCTGACGGATCTGAGAACAAGAAAGGCATCTTAAAGCTAGATCCTAGAGGTATCTATCTGGAATTTGCCTACCCCTAGACTTCCTAGATTTCCTAACATGACCAACCTACCAAGAACTAGACTCCCTAACTTCACTAAACTCCTTATCCTGACCTAATGAAGATGAATGTAAGGATCGAGACTTTCGGATCCGGTTTTCGGGTCGGACTCTGTAATTCTGGCCCTAGTGAGGGGCGGAGGTTCTGTGTCGAATCGCGTCAGGACCTCGAGACGCGTTTTAAACGGCGTCCACCGTGGCAGACGCGTTTCAGGTTCTGCCACGTGGGTGCCACGTGGGCTGGCCTTGGGCCACGTGGGTATGGCCCTGTCATGTCGTCTGAACGGCGTCCGCGTGGGACGACGCCTTTCAGACTGCGACTCTGGGTGTGTCAGAGTACGGCCCTGACAAGTTGTCTGAATGGCGTCTGTGTAGGACGACGCGTTTCAGAATCTTGTCAGAGCGGCCGTCACGTGACCTGATAGGCGTCCGTACATGTCGACGCGTTTTAGCCAGTTTCTGGTTAACCCCGCGAGCCCTCCTTCTTTCCCTCATTTTCTCCTACTCTCTTTCTCTCCTCCTCCTCCGGCGACCGGCGGCGATTCCTCCTCCTCCCTCTTTTCCCCCCACCATTTCATCTCTCCCTCCACTCCATCCTCTACCTAGCTCCTACCACTACCACCTCCACTTCCACTGCGGCGTTCTACTCTCCGGACGGCGGCCGACGTCACGGTGGAGCAAGGACGACCACGGCGGAACCGGCGGCGGCGTGGGGCGAGACGGGTGGACGGCTTGAAGCTCGGAGGCGTTCAAGTATCCGGTAGGGTGACGTTCCCCATAGCATCGCGTTTAAAACCATGTTTTTCCTCGGTTATGCATGTGGTAGACCTTTGATTTTGGGGGATAGAATGAGCATGTTTAGGAGTTCTTTTGATAATATGGGGGTTCCTATGAATGTGTTACCTATGGATGGTGTTGCTCCTCGTTTTCCTTCGTTTTTAGATGATTTTTGCGGGCGTTTTGGGTTGAAAAGGGAGCCATCGGGCTCAGGCGACTCTGGTTCCTGGGGTTGAAAGACGTCGTGCATGGACGACGCCTTTTTGAAGGGCGTCGGGCCATCACGACGCCTTTTATACAGGAATCACCTGACAGAGAGTCTGCCAGGTCGGGGATTCCAAGCCTAAAAGACGTCATGGGTAAACGACGCGTTTTTGAATGGCGTCAGACACCCACGACGCCTTTAAGGCAGATAATCCCCTGAGTAAAGGCCTTGGAAATTCCGGATTTCTGTGTTGAATGGCGTCTGAGGATGTCGACGCCTTTTAAAAGGCGACCACTGGTGTCGACGCCTTTTAAGGCCTAATTCTGAAGACTGTTTTACATGAACCTGTACATGGAGCTTGAATGGCGTCGACCTAGGTCGACGTGATTCAAGACAGAACCTCATTAATTCATGCCAGTAAAACGTATTCATACTGCTAGATAGATGGTTAGCACATGTTCTAGTGCAACCGATAGAAATGGATTCCTCATGATCGATGGTTCTATGTGTGTTATGCGATCGCGGACTTTTCACGTGACCGGATCGCACTGTGTTGGGTTTTCAGTTACTGTGGACTTGGAGTGACATTGTAGCACTTTATCACCCTGTGCTGGTGGGGGCGTGAGCACAGCGCCGGTGGGGGCGTGGGCGGGGTGACGCCTAGTGAGAGAGGGTCACCTGGTGAACTCCGGGGTCAGCTAGTACCGGTGTCAGAGTGGTACATTCGGAGAGTCACTCATGCTGGGGGAAGGGGTAGTCACCTGAGCCAGTTGGGCCGGAGTAGCGAGCGTGCTATCCGAGGGGCTACTCCTTGGTCTCAGCGGGTCGAGGGTTTTTCCACCGTTGTTTGTGCGGTTGGCGAGTTCTATCGAGGCGACAGTTGTGGATTCTCTATTCGGCTGGTTCAGAATGTGCATGTTTATTATCTTTCGACTGCATGTATTCTCACGTAGGGAATTAGGATTTGTACATGCCACTACACTTGTTACTTCACCATTAGCTGTGCTTTACACTTGTGGGTGTGTGCGTGGGCAGTGGGGATCGAAGGATCCCTACTGAGTCTTGTCTTGAGACTCACCCCTGCGGTTTTCAGGTGAGGACTCCCAGCAGACTTAGAGCGGCGTGTGCGGCCGTGTGTTGTGCGCCTTCGGCAGTTGTTCCGGGGTATGCCCCGATGTAGTTGTTATTTATTTCTGCCTGTATGTTTAATTATTTCTTTTCAGTTGGAGTATGTAATTATTTGCTGTATCGAGTCGCATTGTAATAATTTTAATTTCTGCAGTTTCATTTCAATTCAATGCGATGTGAATGTTTAGCTTAGTTTATTATTTATTTCCCAGACTTACTAGATCTTGGTTTGGTTCCAAATTAATGATTCGGTACCCATTTAGTAATCGGATCCCCGATTATAGGGTGGCGGGTCGTTACAGTTGGTATCAGAGCATATGGTCTGGCAAATAAATAAATAACTAGGTTAAATGTTGTAAATTCGGCAAATAAATACATTATCCCATACAGGCACGGCGGTAGCATAGGTTTTAGGACTCTAATTAGAACTTTTTGATTTTGTAATTGTAGGCGAGTAGATGGCTCCCAGGAAGAGGATGCCAGTTATTCGAGAGCGGGGAGATGCCCCTAGTGGGTCCGAGGCAGGGAGGCCGAGTATTGAGCAGTTTATGGAGGCCATGATGGACACTATGGCTAGATATTAGACGCGAGACCCTAGCGAGAGTTCTAGTGCTCGGGGAGGGTCCACAGCTACACTTGAGAGGTTCTTGAAGCTGAGGCCACCTCACTTCACCGGTCGTCCCGACCCTGACGAGGCCATTCACTGGCTTAGAGAGATTGAGAAGACTTTTGATACCATGGACTGTGCAGCAGTAGAGAGGACCCCGCTGGCTACCTTCATGCTGAAGGATAGCGCCTATGACTGGTGGACCACACTGAAGAGTTTGTCTTATGGGGACAGGAGTCTTAGGGAAATTTGTTGGGAGACCTTTGTCAAGGAGTTCAATGCACAATATTTCCCTAGACATGTCCAGCGAGCCAAGGAGAGGGAGTTTATGGATCTGACGCAGGGGAGTATGACGGTACTTGAGTACGAGGCGAAGTTTGTTTCGTTGGGACGGTTCGTGCCTTTTATATCTGGGGACGAGGTGCGTCGCACGGAGAGGTTTGTGGATGGGCTTAGGCTCAGCTTGAGGAACTTCGTGGCGTCCCATTGTTGTACAGACTTGGCGTCAGCAGTTAGGCGTGCAGCAGCTGTAGAGGCTCAGCAGAACCAGTCGGCCCGGGAGAGAGGGCAGACTGTTCAGGGGCCAGTGCGAGGCAGGGGTAAAGCAGCGGCACCGGCACCTTCGGTCGGATCGGGATCGTCGTCACTCGGCTCCCGATTCAGGAGATTCTTCAGGGGTGGTGGCAGCAGTAGTGGCAGCAGCAGCAGCAGCAGCAGGCCCAGGCAGGGTCAGCAGAGTCAGTCAGCGTCCAGTGCACAGCAAGAGCCAGCACAGAGGCTTCCGGCAGTTTGTCAGCACTGTGGTGGTGCCCATGGCGGGACTCAGTGTCCCACTCTTCCCAGGCGGTGTTTTACTTGCGGCTAGCAGGGCCATCTGGCGAGGCAGTGCCCGCAGGGGCATTGTCAGGGGCAGGGTCATGGCGATCAGAAGAAGCCGAGGACTCAGGGGAGAGTTCTAGCTATCACCAGGAGGGAGGCTCGCGCGTCCAACTTGGTGGAAGGTACACTCTCTGTCCTTGGGAACTCTGCGCATGTGTTGATCGATTCGGGTGCTTCGCATTCTTTTATTTCCGAGCAGTTCCTAGATACTCTTTCTGCACCCGTTGATGAGTTATCTGATGGTCTAATGGTAGAAGTTCCTTCTGGAGACTTCATGATATCTTATAATTGTTTGAGGAATGTTCCCTTGACCATTGAGGGTCATGTGCTACCTGCCCAGTTGGTTGTACTTGCTATCCGTGATTTTGATATCATCCTGGATATGGATTGGTTGGAAGCCTTTTATGCGGAGGTGGACTGCCACAGGAAGAGGGTGCGCTTCTCTATTCCGGACATCTCGACCTTCTTCTTCCAAGGTATTAGGCTTTCTTCTCGAGGTATTCTCATTTCTGCCTTTAAGGCACGAAGGTTGCTTGCTGGTGGCTGTGAGGCTTTCCTTGCCTCTGTGGTTGTTTCTGATGTTCGTGCTTGTAAGGATCGAGACTTTCGGATCCGGTTTTCGGGTCGGACCCCCGTTGTTCTAGCCCTTGTGAGGGGCGGAGGTTCTGAGTCGAATCGTGTCAGGACCTCGAGACGCGTTTTAAACGGCGTCCACCGTGGCAGACGCGTTTCAAGGTTCTGCCACGTGGGTGCCACGCGGACTGACCTTGGGCCACGAGAATACGGCCCTGTCAGGTCGTCTGAATGGCGTCCGTGTGGGTCGACGCCTTTCAGACTGCGACTCTGGGTGTGTCAGAGTACGGCCCTGACAAGTTGTCTGAATGGCGTCTGTGTAGGACGACGCGTTTCAGACTCTTGTCAGAGCGGCCGTCATGTCACCCGATAGGCGTCCATAGATGTCGACGCGTTTTAGCCAGTCTCTGGTTAACCCCGCGAGCCCTCCTTCTTTCCCTCATTTTCTCCTACTCTCCTTCTCTCCTCCTCCTCCGGTGACCGGCGGCGACCCCCTCCTCCTCCCTCTTTTCCTCATACCATTTCGCCTCTCCCTCCACACCATCCTCCACCTAGCTCCTACCCCTACCACCTCCACTTCCACTGCGGCGTTCTACTCTCCGGACGGCGGCCGACGTCACGGTGGGGCTAGGACGACCTCGGCGGTACCGGCGGCGGCGTGGGGCGAGACAGGCGGACGGCTTGAAGCTCGGAGGCGTTTGAGTGTCCGATAGGGTGACGTTTCCCATAGCATCGTGATTAAAACCATGTTTTTCCTCGTTTATGCATGTGGTAGATCTTTGATTTGGGGGTTAGAATGAGCATGTTTAGGAGTTCATTCGATGACAAGGGGGATTTCCACGAATGTATTGCCTATGGATGGTATTGCTTCTCTTTTTCCCTCCGTTTTTGGGTTTGTTTGGGGTTGGAAAGAGAGCCCTCGAGCTTAGGGCGGTTCTGGTTCCTGGGGTTGAAAGACGTCGTGCATGGACGACGCCTTTTTGAAGGGCGTCGGGCCATCACGACGCCTTTTAGACAGGAATCGACTGACAGAAAGTCTGCCAGGTTGGGGATTCTGTGGCTAAAAGACGTCGGGGGTAAACGACGCGTTTTTGAATGGCGTCAGGAACCCACGACGCGTTTTAACGGCAGAAATCTCCTGAATAAGGCCTTGGAATTTCCGGATTTCCGTGTTGAATGGCGTCTGGGGATGTCGACGCCTTTTAAAAGGCGACCACTGGTGTCGACGCCTTTTAAGGCCAGATTCTGAAGACTGATTTATATGAACCTATACATGGAGCTTGAATGGCGTCGACCTCGGTCGACGCAATTCAAGACAGAATCTCACTAATTCATGCCAGTAAAACGTGTTCATACTGCTAGATAGTTGGTTAGCACATGTTTTAGTGCACCCGATAGATTCCTCATGATCGGATGGTTCTGTGTGTTATGCGATCGCGGGCTTTTCACGTGACCGGATCGCACTGTGTTGGGTTTTCAGTTACTGTGGACCTGGAGTGACATTGTAGCACCTTATCACCCTGTGCTGGTGGGGGCGTGAGCACAGCGCCGGTGGGGGCGTGGGCGGGGTGACGCCTAGTGAGAGAGGGTCACCTGGTGAACCCCGGGGTCAGCTAGTACCGGTGTCGGAGTGGTACATTCGGAGAGTCACTCATGCTGAGGGAAGGGGTAGTCACCTGAGCCAGTTGGGCCGGAGTAGCAAGCGTGCTATCCGAGGGGCTACTCCTTGGTCTCAGCGGGTCGAGGTTTTTCTCACCGTTGTTTGTACAGTCGGCGAGTTCTATCGAGACAGCAGTTGTGGGTTTTCTAACGGTTGGTTTAGAATGTGCATGATTATTATATTTCGACTGCATGTGTTCTCACGTAGAGAATTAGATATCGTACCTGCCACTACACTTGTTACTTTACTGTTAGCTGTACTTTACACTTGTGGGTGTGTGCGTGGGCAGTGGGGATCGAAGGATCCCTACTGAGTCTTGTCTTGAGACTCACCGCTGCGGTTTTTAGGTGAGGACTCCCAGCAGACTTAGAGCGGCGTGTACGGCCGGGTGTGGTGTGCCTTCAGCGGTTGTTTCGGGGTATGCCCCGATGTAGTTGTTATTTATCTTTTGCCTGTATGTTTAATTATTTCCTTCTGTTGGAAAATGTAATTATTTGCTGTATCGAGTCGCATTGTAATAATTTTAATTCCTGCACTTTTATTTCAATTCAATGCGATGTGAATGTTTAGCTTAGTTTATTATTTATTTCCCAGACTTACTAGATCCTGGTTTGGTCCCAAATTAATGATTCGGTACCCATTTTATAATCGGATCCCCGATTATAGGGTGGCGGGTCGTTACAGTGCTAGTCCCAGTCCTTGGGAGGTGCCTATTGTTTGTGATTTCGTAGATGTTTTTCCTGAGGAGCTGCCTGGTCTCCCTCCTCAGCGAGAGGTTGAGTTTAGCATCGAGCTTGCACCGGGTACGGCGCCCTTGTCTAAGGCCCCGTATCGGATGGCGCCAGCCGAACTCGCTGAGTTGAAGGCGCAGTTGCAGGAGTTGTTGGAAAAGGGTTTCATTCGTCCGAGTACATCGCCATGGGGTGCTCTAGTTCTGTTTGTCAGGAAGAAGGATGGTTCCTTGAGATTGTGCATCGATTATAGGCAGCTAAACCAGGTGACAATAAAGAATAAGTACCCACTTCCTAGGATCGATGATTTGATGGATCCGCTGCAGACTGCGAGGGTGTTTTCCAAGATCGACCTGAGATCTGGATACTATCAGATGAGGATCAGGGATGTGGATATTAGTAAGACGGTTTTCAGGACTCGGTATGGGCATTATGAGTTTTTGGTTATGCCCTTCGGCTTGACCAATGCTCCGGCGGCTTTTATGGATCTGATGAACCGAGTCTTCAGGACCTACCTGGACCAGTTTGTGGTTGTATTTGTTGATGATATTCTGATCTATTCTTCTTCTGAGGAAGAGCACGCTGCTCATCTTCGGGCAGTGTTGCAGGTCCTGAGAGAGCACCAACTTTATGCCAAGTTCAGCAAATGTGAGTTTTGGCTGAACGAGGTGCACTTCCTTGGGCACGTTATTTCTGGTGAAGGCATCGCAGTAGATCCAGCTAAGATAGAGGCAGTGATGGACTGGAGCAGGCCGACTTCAGTGACTGAGATCAGGAGCTTTCTGGGGCTTGCCGGTTATTACAGGCGGTTTGTTCAGGGTTTCTCTTCGATAGCGGCCCCCTTGTCGAGGTTGACTCGAAAGGGAGTTCGTTTTGTGTGGACTGAGGATTGTGAGCAGAGTTTTATTGAGCTAAAAACTCGCCTCACGTCAGCCCCAGTGCTGGTGCTTCCATCTGGGTCAGGTGGATTTGTGGTTTACTCAGATGCGTCCCGTCGAGGTTTGGGAGCAGTCCTTATGCAGCATGGCAGGGTAGTTGCTTATGCTTCTCGGCAGCTGAAGAGGCATGAAGAGAACTATCCTACTCATGATTTGGAGCTTGCGACTGTGGTGTTTGCACTGAAAATCTGGAGGCATTACTTATATGGAGAAAAATTTCAGGTTTTTACAGATCACAAGAGCTTGAAATATGTATTTACTCAGAGAGACCTGAACCTGAGGCAGCGGAGGTGGATGGAGTTTATTAAGGATTATGACTTTGACCTTTCTTATCATCCGGGCAAGGCGAATGTGGTGGCAGACGCTTTGAGTCGGAAGACGGTCATGTCATACCTTATGATTCGGGAGTGGAAATTGTTCGAGCAGGTGGTGGAATCCTCCTTTAGGGTTCCACGTGAAGAGGATAGAGCGGTACTAGTCAGCTTGACTGTGAGACCAGCTGTGTACCACGCTGTGATTGAGGCTCAGAGGGCAGATGCGGAATTACCACAGATTCTCCAGAGGTCAGAGGTGGAGTTGTGGGATGACGGTACTGTCAGATTCAGAGGTAGGCTCTATGTCCCGACTGAGGAAGACGTGCGCAAATGTGTTCTTGATGAGGCGCACCGTTCGAGATATGCAGTGCATCCTAGAACAACAAAGATGTATCATTGTTTGAGAAGGCACTTCTGGTGGCCCGGTATGAAGAGAGATGTGGCTGATTATGTGGCTAGATGTATGACATGTCAGCATGTTAAAGCCGAGCATCAGAGACCTGGGGGGTTGCTGCAGCCCTTGTCGATTCCTGAGTGGAAATGGGAGCATGTGACGATGGACTTTGTAATGGGATTGCCTGCATCCCCTAACAGGAGAGATGCTATCTGGGTCATCGTTGATCGGCTGACCAAGTCGGCACACTTCCTAGCCATTAGGAAGGACTGGTCGGTCGGCAAGCTGGCTAAATTGTTTGTGGACCGGATTATCTCTCTGCACGGGATACCCTTGTCCATTGTATCAGATCAAGATCCGAGGTTAACTTCCAGATTCTGGAAGAGCTTTCAACAGGCGTTGGGAACTCAGTTGGCTTTCAGCTCGGCCTACCATCCCGAGACTGACGGACAGTCGGAGAGGACTATTCAGACTCTGGAGGATATGCTCAGGGCGTGTTGCCTAGACTGGGGAGGTTCGTGGGAACAACATTTGTCCACTGTGGAGTTTGCCTACAACAACAGCTATCATTCTAGCATCGGCATGGCGCCTTATGAGGCTTTGTATGGGCGGCCGTGTCGATCTCCGGTATGTTGGTCCGAGATCGGTGAGAGGCAGATAGCAGGACCTGAGTTAGTGCAGCAGTGTGCTGAGATTGCCAGGGCAGTTCGGCAGAGGTTGACCGCAGCTCAGAACAGACAGAAGAGTTATGCTGACATCCGACGGAGACCACTTGAGTTTGAGGTTGGGGACCACGTGTTTCTCCGAGTCTCACCCTCCAAGGGTGTGATGAGATTCGGGAAGCGAGGCAAGCTGAGTCCACAATATATTGGACCTTTTCCCATTCTTGCTCGAATTGGGGAAACCGCGTATCAACTGGCCTTGCCGCCCAGTCTTGCAGGAGTGCACGATGTGTTCCATGTGTCCTTACTGAGGAAGTACGTTCAGGATCCGTCCCATGTGTTGGATTTTTCAGAGTTGGAGGTCGCTGAGGATTTGTCATTTCCAGAGTATCCTGTTCGTATTGAGGATCGCAGAGATCAGGTCTTGCGGAACAAGGTTGTACCGTTGGTCAAGGTGATTTGGCAGTACCGCTCCGGAGGTGAGGCAACCTAGGAGCGAGAGGATGAGATGCGGGAGCAGTTCCCTTATCTTTTTTCGTAAGTCTCCCTGTAAACTTGTACCCCTGTTTTGACCTTGTTAATTCTAGCAGTTAATTTCGAGGGCGAAATTCTTTTGAGGGGGGGAGAATGTAAGGATCGAGACTTTCGGATCC
This sequence comes from Zantedeschia hybrid cultivar, assembly GCA_030544215.1. Lineage (NCBI taxonomy): Eukaryota > Viridiplantae > Streptophyta > Magnoliopsida > Alismatales > Araceae > Zantedeschia > Zantedeschia hybrid cultivar. The sequence goes on from JARZZO010000012.1 coordinate 56,540,698, forward strand.
GGTTTTTGGGTCGGACCCTGTAATTCTGGCCCTAGTGAGGGGCGGAGGTTCTGTGTCGAATCGCGTCAGGACCTCGAGACGCGTTTTAAACGGCGTCCACCGTGGCAGACGCGTTTCAGGTTCTGCCACGTGGGTGCCACGTGGGCTGGCCTTGGGCCGCGTGGGTACGGCCCTGTCATGTCGTCTGAACGGCGTCCGCGTGGGACGACGCCTTTCAGACTGCGACTCTAGGTGTGTGAGAGTACGGCCCTGACAAGTTGTCTGAATGGCGTCTGTGTAGGACGACGCGTTTCAGAATGTTGTCAGAGCGGCCGTCACGTGACTTGATAGGCGTCCGTACATGTCGACGCGTTTTAGCCAGTTTCTGGTTAACCCCACGAGCCCTCCTTCTTTCCCTCATTTTCTCCTACTCTCTTTCTCTCCTCCTCCTCCGGCGACCGGCGGCGATTCCTCCTCCTCCATCTTTTCCCCCCACCATTTCATCTCTCCCTCCACTCCATCCTCTACCTAGCTCCTACCACTACCACCTCCACTTCCACTGCGGCGTTCTACTCTCCGGACGGCGGCCGACGTCACGGTGGAGCAAGGACGACCACGGCGGAACCGGCGGCGGCGTGGGGCGAGACGGATGGACGGCTTGAAGCTCAGAGGCGTTCAAGTATCCGGTAGGGTGACGTTCCCCATAGCATCGCGTTTAAAACCATGTTTTTCCTCGGTTATGCATGTGGTAGACCTTTGATTTTGGGGGATAGAATGAGCATGTTTAGGAGTTCTTTTGATAATATGGGGGTTCCTATGAATGTGTTACCTATGGATGGTGTTGCTCCTCGTTTTCCTTCGTTTTTGGATCATTTTTGGGGGCGTTTTGGGTTGAAAAGGGAGCCCTCGGGCTCAGGCGACTCTGGTTCCTGGGGTTGAAAGACGTCGTGTATGGACGACGCCTTTTTGAAGGGCGTCGGGCCATCACGACGCCTTTTATATAGGAATCACCTGACAGAGAGTCTGCCAAGTCGGGGATTCCGAGCCTAAAAGACGTCATGGGTAAACGACGCGTTTTTTAATGGCGTCAGACACCCACGACGCCTTTTAAGGCAGATAATCCCCTGAGTAAAGGCCTTGGAAATTCCGGATTTCTGTGTTGAATGGCGTCTGAGGATGTCGACGCCTTTTAAAAGGCGACCACTGGTGTCGACGCCTTTTAAGGCCTAATTCTGAAGACTGTTTTACATGAACCTGTACATGGAGCTTGAATGGCGTCGACCTAGGTCGACGTGATTCAAGACAGAACCTCATTAATTCATGCCAGTAAAACGTATTCATACTGCTAGATAGATGGTTAGCACATGTTCTAGTGCAACCGATAGAAATGGATTCCTCATGATCGATGGTTCTATGTGTGTTATGCGATCGCGGACTTTTCACGTGACCGGATCGCACTGTGTTGGGTTTTCAGTTACTGTGGACCTGGAGTGACATTGTAGCACTTTATCACCCTGTGCTGGTGGGGGCGTGAGCACAGCGCCGGTGGGGGCGTGGGCGGGGTGACGCCTAGTGAGAGAGGGTCACCTGGTGAACCCCGGGGTCAGCTAGTACCGGTGTCGGAGTGGTACATTCGGAGAGTCACTTATGCTGGGGGAAGGGGTAGTCACCTGAGCCAGTTGGGCCGGAGTAGCGAGCGTGCTATCCGAGGGGCTACTCCTTGGTCTCAGCGGGTCGAGGGTTTTTCCACCGTTGTTTGTGCGGTTGGCGAGTTCTATCGAGGCGACAGTTGTGGATTCTCTATTCGGCTGGTTCAGAATGTGCATGTTTATTATCTTTCGACTGCATGTATTCTCACGTAGAGAATTAGGATTTGTACATGCCACTACACTTGTTACTTCACCGTTAGCTGTGCTTTACACTTGTGGGTGTGTGCGTGGGCAGTGGGGATCGAAGGATCCCTACTGAGTCTTGTCTTGAGACTCACCCCTGCGGTTTTCAGGTGAGGACTCCCAGCAGACTTAGAGCGGCGTGTGCGGCCGTGTGTTGTGCGCCTTCGGCAGTTGTTCCGGGGTATGCCCCGATGTAGTTGTTATTTATTTCTGCCTGTATGTTTAATTATTTCTTTTCAGTTGGAGTATGTAATTATTTGCTGTATCGAGTCGCATTGTAATAATTTTAATTTCTGCACTTTCATTTCAATTCAATGCGATGTGAATGTTTAGCTTAGTTTATTATTTATTTCCCAGACTTACTAGATCTTGGTTTGGTTCCAAATTAATGATTCGGTACCCATTTAGTAATCGGATCTCCGATTATAGGGTGGCAGGTCGTTACAATGAAGAAGGATAAAAATCATGGGGTGTATGAGGGAATACAAGAGAATCCTCCCGAGAGGAGGGACAAAGCAAGTCTAGAAGAGAATCTTGACCGAATGACCCACGCGATGGGGTACAATTGGACAAGTATGAGGTTTCCTCAACGAAGATTTGGGGGGGAAAGTTGTCAAATTGGCGTTTTTTTTGCGAAATTATTTTTATTTATCGTAAAGCAAGAATCGATGTGAATAGGGGGAGAATGAAGTGATGGAGGTAACGGCACCAAAGCCAAGGGATTAGGGGGATCATACAACAGTATGTCCCAAATCAGATCATAAATCCTCTCCAGATTGAGAGGAGGTTGAGGGACCGTGAGGACAAAGTGACCATAATGGGCGGAGCCCGTGGGATGTCTTCAGTGATGACCCGTGACCAAGTCGGGGTCAGGAGTAGGGTGCGGAATAGAGTGTGGAGGGTGAAGATATGAGAGGGATAGGTTCCTCTCCAGAGAAGATCAGTAGTGTAACCAGCTTCATAGCGGTCATCTGGTTCCCCTTTATCTATTTCTTTGTGCAGCAGAATTCTCTTATCAAATATAGCCCTAGGGCTCTCTATCAACTCGTCTATTAGCGGTGGCCACTTCGGCTCCGAAGGATCAAAGAATAATCTGCTCAGTGCTATGTATAGATCCCTCATATCGAACCACCTATACCATTCACATTCTAGGTCTTGAAATTTTCTCCTTTTCATCAGCCATAGAGTCTCCAAAAACTGCTACGTTAGCAGTTCAGAACAATGTCTAGCCAGGTCCCTTCCATAGATGTCATGGACATCAAAATGGGAAGTGATGACCACCGTGTTATCATTATGATTAATTACAGATTCCTGGACGAAATGTGTATACAGGGTCCACGTCAAGGGATCTCGGCCTTCCTTACATGGGTTGGACATTGTTTCCCAGGCCTTCTGGCCATCTTCATCTTCTTGTTGTTGGATGATGTCATGCCTGAGTCTTCTTGGCCTATAGCCTAGGCCATATTGGGTGTCCTTTGACTATCTTTAACGGGCATAATTTTGCCCTGCAATTGCATGCCCAGGCTCTTTCCAGGCTGATAGCCACCTTTCATCATAATTTTCCAGTCAGGGGTACTCATGCACTTCCCCTACTTCATGGCATCAATTGGATAAGGAACAAGCGTGGTGGCTTTCAAAGGATCGGCCACAGGACGATAAACCTGTAATACCGACAAAAGAGGTTGTTGCCCAGGTAAGGGGTAGGCTTGATGTTCAAAGAATGAGCAGTAGCAAGAATCGGCATGCTCGTGACTTTAATAATGCGTCCCTTGTACAGAAATTTGAAGCATTGGTGATTTGTAGAGGGAATTGCCTCAAGGGACTTAATGTAAGGGCGGCCAAGGATGCCCTTCAAAGAAGGGTCGATTTTCAAGATGTGGAACTCAACCTCGATATGACAAACAAGGCCTAACTATACCTTCAAATAAATCATTCCCAGAGGGGAATAGGTAGAATTGTCATAGGCTGTAACAGAAACTGGAGAAGTCAGCCCCCTCACTATACCACACAGTTCAAGGGTCTTTGGTGATAGAACATTAATTGAAGCCCCTGTGTCAACCAGGCATGTATCTACGACCTTCTTGCAGATGTTGACCGTAATACTCAGAGCCATGCTTATGGCTGCTGGTGGTGCTAGTTCCGAAGTATGGAATGAAATAGAGGGTTGATCCCCCTGAGGAACTAACAGTGTAGTGATCTTCTCTACTGGCACATCTTCATTGACCATTACCTTCTGCAGGTACTCCATCAGAGCTTCCTGATGGGTCTTGGATCTCTTGATCAACTCGAGTATAGAGATTCGTGTCGGTGTCCTGTCTAATTGTTTCAACAGGTCATACTGAGTACCTGGTTCACTCTCATCATTATGTACTTCCTCTGGTGGCTGTGATGGGCTGTCCTTGACCATGGACTGAGGGAAGACCTTGTTGAAGATCCTCCCGCTCCAGAGCGTATGTTGCTCATCAGAGGAAGGTCTAGGTGATAGTTTGAGCACTGCCGATTTTGTGAGTGGTTTGGACAGGGTGATGGGTTGATAAACGGGTGATGGCGTGGGGTTGTTTGGTGGAGGCATGGTAAGGATGAGGGGTTTAGAGGGTTGGATGGCAGAGGGGCAAGTGGTTGGTGCGGGTGAAGTGGGGAATGGCATATGGAGCAGTGGTTTGGATGGTTGTATGGTACTGGGGTAAGTGGTTGTGGTAGGTGATGTAGGGAATGGTACGTGGAGCAATGGTTTAGATGGCATGAGGGGTGTATAGCTAGCTTGCGGAGGGTTGTTTGATGGAGGCGTGGCGATGGAGGGGGTAATGGGTTTAATGGTGATAGGTTGCGGTTTGGGTATGCGGAGAATGCGACGTGGCAGTTGTTCGGCAGTGCTTGGGATATGGCCTGTTGAATAAATAGAGGAAGAGTCATCTACCTTCCACTACTGCCCTCGGTTAGCTTCAGACTGGCTGTTCATCAAGACGGGGGCAATCTAATTCTGGTGTTGATGCTCCGGCAGCGGGTTCTGTACTATACCCATATTCGGAGGTGCTGCCGCCTGTGCTAGCGCTCTCTGTTGTTGTTGTTGATGTTGCTGTTGTGGTTGTTGTTGTTGTTGATGTTGTTGTTGTTGCTGTTGAGGTCTTCTTGCCTTCAAAGTGGATATGTATTTTCTCTCTCCTCCCAGTCAATGCCTCCTTGTTCGTTGAGATCATGGATGTAATCTCTGGAAGTAGGCATCTACCGTATGCCCAGGTTGTCTATAAAAGACGCAGTACCTGAAGGCATCGGCATTCTGGGGCTAGACTATTTTCTCTCTAGGCAAGACTAAGGCATTGGCTACCATCAGGGCATGAAAGATGTCTGATAGAGATTCTGGGAGTGCTGGATATGCTACCCTTTTCGGGCCTTGAGGTTTCCTCTGCTGATTGTAATCACCTGGAGGAGGTACATTATGGTATGCCGGCAGTGCGCGCAGCTGGTATTGTTGCTGTGGAGGCTGGTACTGTTGCTGCTGTGGCTGCTAGTACTGTTGCTGCTGTGGCTGCTGGTATTGCTGGTTCGGTGGTTTGTAACCTTGCTGGTTCGGTGGCCTTTGCCCTGCATACTGCGGTGGTTGCTGGTTCCTTTTGAACTCAGGCTGATTATTGTTCATGATGCTAACTTTCTTGTGGGAGAGCGTGCCATCAATTGTCGGACCCATACTAGAAGAATTTGGCATGGCAGGCTTCCGAATTGGAGGTCTGCTGGGTTGGTGAGGATCAAAGGCACTGGAGAAGGTAGCATCCTTGAAGGCATTCTGGCAGTAATGCGCCCTCTCATAGAGTTCCGCCATGCTGGTCAGATTGTTCAATGTAAGGACCAGTTTGTACTGGGGGGTGACATTGGAGATCATCATTTTGACCTATTCGGATTCGGACAGATGATCCTTAATTTTCTCTGCCATACTCCTCCATCTATCGGCAAATGCGATGAAGTCATCATCGGACTTCATCTTCTCAACAACTAGATCAGTTATGGACAGAGATAGTGCGACTCTGTCCTAGTATCATTGAATGAATTTCCTTGATACGATACCATAATCGTTCACCTCATATGGTTCTAACGAGAAGAACCACTCGAGGGTTGGTCCCTCTAATGATCTTCTGAACAGGAATACCAACGACCTCTTGTCGTTCTCCCAGAAGGAGGATTCGTACATGAACTCCTTCAGGTGGATGAAGGGGTTACCAGTACCATTGTATTTCCTATACACTAGCATTTCTGAGGGTGGCAAGTGAAACACAAGCAGACTTGGAAGATTGATTTCAGGCGCAGCCTTGACTCCCATCATTTTCTGGAAATTGTTGAACTGCTCATCCATGCGTTCCATCTTTGCAAGCAGGGCTTGAGTTGCCGGATCAACTTGGGGAGGAGGTGGTGGTGGTACATGATAAGTCTGCTGCTTGGAATAAGTGGGGCAAGGTAGATAATAAGGTTGTGGTCTGGCAACGCTTCTGCCATGGCCGAGGGCATTTTGATAAGTTGGCGTTGGTGGTCTGGTCGGTTGCCTTGAAGAGGACAGTTGCGGTCCGGATGGCTGGGAGGTTGAAACATGAAGGCCTTCCATGGCCTGAGGAATAAAGGAGGTATGGTGGGGAGGAGGTTGAGGAACAACAGGGGGAACCGTGGAATTCAGTTCAGCAGAATGTAAGGGCATCTTTCCTTTCAGGATGGATTGGATTGTCTCGAGTTGTTGATGATCCAGATGGGAGGCCAGAACCCCCAGAGCGGTAACTAGATCGGAGGGATTGGTGGATATGGGTTCATTTGGTTCTATGGCTCCCTCGAAGACAGGATTGGACGTCGCATGCACATGCAAAGGAAGATCAACGCCATAATTGTATTGATCGTGAATGAAAGGAGGGGGGATATGGGGGTTTCCCTCATGCTCATATAAGTAGGAATGAGGATCACAGGGGGCATTAGCATCTCCCCCGTTCTCAAAATGATAATCGGATTCATGAGGGGCATTAGCATCTCCCTCGTAGTCAACCAGAGCACATGAAACCATGCTCAAATCTCTACCTGACCGAAGCAACATGGTATTAGATTTTTGGCAAATAATTCAGACAAGTTGTGCGAAGATTAGACAAACAAGTGGATGTTTAACGTTGATTTAAGATTCCTTGCTAGATTATTTGGATTCTTTTAACTACAAATTCACTCAACAGGTAGGATCCTAGTTTCAATTTGGTTTCCAACGTTATATTCTAAGACTATTTCTCACAACGATATGAAAATCTAACCAGGACTTCAATTGGTACAACCAGCCCGATGAACAAGGAGGAATACCTTGATTTTGGGAACTTACGGAGGTCTTTAACATCAACCACTCTAGTGTGATCGAGGGACCAACCCAACCAGAGAGAGGTGAAGACGTCAAGAAATGTGTTCCTATGAGAGAGAGAGAGAGAGAGAGGGGGGGGGGGGGGTTAGCCCCAGTGCGTATGACCTGTGGCTGAGATGGCCTCTAATGCTTAATACATAATGGGTAGATAACAATGAAATTAACAAATCTGAGGATTGGTAAACAAAACAAAAATATGGTTGAATCGCGTCGCTGTAACGCGACGCTATCCACAACAGAACTTTATTTTATCCGCAACACCTCAGGCAGCAGACAGCAAGAATATTAGCGGTTTGGAAACCCATCTCCGTTACAAGACGCTATTTAAAGTGCATAAATAGCAAATAAGAAAGATTTTTTGGATCAATTCCCTCTCAAATTATCAGGATAAAATAGTAAATGATCAGCTCATGCGAATTTTAATTTTCAACAAGATGTTTTATCATTCAAACAAAACAAAACTCAATCAATCACACATTCTTTCTAACACAATCACAACTTTCCAACAAACAACGGGAGGGCAAAATCTTACCGCAAGGATGTGCACGTAGTGCACGTGGGAATAACAATTAAACTAAAAACTCGCCGATTGGTGAGAACATGCCCGAGGGACACAAGTGGTGCACCGTGGGTGCCCGATTGATAAAAGCAAGAATAAAAGAGTTTGAAAGACAGCGAGACCAAGTCCCACTGTGATCGCCAAAAAGCTGTGAGTGCTCAAATTGTGATGTGTGAAATCATGAATTTCATGTTGATTATATGACAATGAAACCTATTAAAAACTAAGTGTGATCGCCAGAAAGCTTTTGACTAAAAAGCTTCAAAAGATAAAAGGATGATCGCTTACTTGTTTTGATGTTGGGAGATTGTTGAATTCTTGATTCCTTTTCTTTAGCCGGCTAATGAAAAAGAGTCCTTTTAGTGCTTCTGTTCTTGCTTTGATTTGATGAATTTGGGGATCTTCCTTTATGCTCCAGTTCTTCTTTGGATGATGATCTCTACTTGATCTTGATCTTGATGATTATACCTAGCAAAGAAATAAAGAAAACTAATAAGAACTAATAGAATGTAGAATTTATTCTAATTAGAATTTTAATCATGCAACTAAACAGAATCACTCACTTGTTTTGTGGTCTTTAAAAATCCCTTAGCATGCGGATTGGAAATTATGAATGTTGTGAGTATGTGAATAGTATGAAGTGATGATTACGAAATGAATTTATGATACTAATGATGATAAAAACGAGGGAAGAAAGAATGAGGTTGAATGGCCCCTGGAAGCCTTCATCTTGAATGGACTGAATGAATTAAGAAGGGATGAAGAGGATGAAGCTTGCTCTCCTTTGAATGCTCCTGAAATTCTTCACGCAGCGCTTCAATCCTTCTTTGATCTTTTTTTCACTAACTTTCATTAACTTTTTAATCACCAAGGGCTCGGGTTTATATAGAAGTAGTGTTAAAGGCTCTTACGCGCATCCGCAGCCACTTATGGATCAACATGAAAGAATTTGGAGCCAATCCAACCAAGAAACAGATAAACACAGGCTAATTCATCATTATCTGTAATTAACTAAAATGTGTTGCTCATGGGAGATGTCTTTTAGCTTAATTAAGATAAAGATAAACTCAGGAAGAAAAAACAAAAATACTTAGGAAACCTAAATGGCGTCGTGATCTGAAGACGTCTTTCAGTTAATTAATAAATCAATTAAAAATCAAATTAAAAATCGAAATAGGATTACAATCCTAAATGGCTTCTGTATAGGCAGACGTCTTTTCGGCTAATTTTCATATTCGATTAAAAATATGAACTAAAATGAATTTCATTAATAACTTAAATGGCGTAGACGGTTAAAATAATAAAATAATAAAAAATAACTAATGATTAAATATCAGACCATTTTGGGGCATTATTATATGATATGAAATTTACTCAAAATGATGTCAAAATTAGCGTGTCAACACCTGAAAGGGCTGAAAACGTGCCTCAACAAAGCCAAAGGCCTATAGGTGGACGAATTATCGAATGTACTGTGGGCTTGTCGGACCACCAACCAAGCCCCCACCGGCGAAACTCCTTTCAGAATGGCCTATGGAGTAGAAGCAGTCATCCTAGTGGAAATCGGTGACTCGTCCCCCAGAGTGCTCGCTTATGATCTAACCACCAATGATGATGCATTAAAAGATCAACTAGACCTTGTTGAGGAGACAAGAGATCTGGCTCGCATTCGTCTAGCAGCTTATCAGCAGATGATAGCCAGATACCACAATCCCTAAGTGAAGCCTCAGACATTTGATGCCGGCGACCTAGTACTCCGGATGCTCACGCCTCAAAGCCTCCCGAAGCTTCAGGGAAATGGACTCCCAACTGGGAGGGGCCATACCGGGTGAAGGATGTCGTCCGAAGGGGGCGTACCAATTAGAAACCCTCTTAGGTCAACCTCTTCCCCACACTTGGAATGTAGAGCGACTTCGTCGCTATTTCAAGTAACTTCCTCTCGATCTCGTTCAGATGAATATACTTAATATAAAGGCATTCATTGGTTACAAATAGTCTATCTTACGTCTGTATAAACCGTATCGGGAGTAGCTTCGGCCATGCAAACTGTATCGGGAGACTATCTTAAGTCCGTGTAAACCATACCGGGAGTGGTTTCGGTCATGCAAACTCTACCTTAAGCGGCACTATCTCAAGTCCATGCAAATCGTACTGGGAGTGGCTTCGGCCATGCAAACTGTACCGAGAGAGCCGTTATCCATGTCCGTGTAAACCGTACCGGGAATGACTTTGGCCATGCAAACCGTACCTGGAGCGGCACTATCTCAAGTCCGTGCAAATCGTACCAGGAGTAGCATCGGCCATGCAAATCGTACCGGGAGCGACGTTATCCAAGTCCGTGTAAACCGTACTGGGAGTGGCTTCGGCCATGCAAACCATACCGGGAGCGGCACTATCTTAAGTCTGTGCAAACCGTACTAGGAGTGGCTTTGGCCATGCAAACCATACCGGGAGCAGTGTTATCTAGGTCCGTGTAAACCGTACCTGGAGTGGCTTCGGCCATCCAAACCGTACCGGGAGCGACACTATCTCAAGTCCGTGCAAACCGTACCAGGAGTGGCTTCGGCCATACAAACCGTACCGGGAGCGGCGTTATCCAAGTCTGTGTAAACCGTACCAGGAGTGGCTTCGGCCATGCAAACCATGTCGGGAGTGGCGTTATCCAAGTCCGTGTAAACCGTACCAGGAGTGGCTTCGGCCATGCAGATCATACTAGGAGCGACACTATCTCAAGTCCATACAAACCATACTGGGAGTGGTTTCAGCCATGCAAAGGCGTTATCCAAGTCCGTGTAAACCGTACCAGGAGTGGCTTCGGCCATGCAAATCGTACTGCGAGCCATATTATCCAAGTCCGTGTAAACCGTACCAGGAGTGGCTTTGGCCATACAAACCGTGTCGGAAGCGGTACTATCCTAAGTCCATACCAACCACATCCGAAGAAGCATTATCAAAAGCAAAAGGAAAATTTCACTAAAAATAAATGAGTAATGTTGGACTCCATCGGCACTAAGAGACAAGAATTGACAGACTCAAGATAGATTCCGAGACAGTGTTTTGACAAAATATTTTATATTCCAAAAAGAGCTCCGGTTTATAGGAGGTATCGACCATATAAAAAAAGGGCCAGGACATGCCCCGGCCGACCGTTTACAAAAAAAGGAGGTTGGCTATAATAAATTCATTCGGCAACTCCCTCCCCATCAGTGCTGAGGAGAGAATTACCCAGAGTGTCTAGGGTCGACTGGGTATCGCTGCCCTCGACTTCGGCGATGGTGCTGGCCTCTTTGGCAGGTGCTGGTGCCCTTTCGGCCTTAAGGTTCTTAAACCATTGCAGCAACGTCGGTCAGTCAGCATCCTCAGGGAAGTCAAGGGTGGTAAAGTCCTGGCTCAGAAAGGCTTTCTGTGCCACTGTAATCCCGAGCTCAAAGATTGACATACACGCCGAAGCTTAGGCGTCCAGCAGCATCTCGATAAATTAAGGCCCAGACTTGTACACTTCAATAGCGGAGCGTACTTCATCCACGGCCTTTTTGGCCATCTCTACCCCTTAGCCTCGGCAGTCGTGAGAGCTTCGTCATGGAGTGTCGCCTCTTCCTCTCCCTCTTTCCAGAGATAAGTGATGGCCTCGTCTCTAGGAATGAGCTCAAGTCGAAACCCTCCCAGCTCTTTGCTGAGCACGTCTGCCTCCGTCTCGGCCTTCTCCCTAGCCTTGGTCGCCAAACAGGCCACCTCCTTCTGCTTCGTTAGCTCGACCCCCAGTCGAGCATTCATGTTAAGGAGGGCATTTGTATTGCCCTCCAAATCCCTTTTACTGTAGCCACCTTCCTTCTCTTGGAGCGGTCGTCCTCATGAACAACCGCCTTACCCCGAGCCTCCCGCTCCCGTTCCTGAGCGGCAGCCGCAGCACGACCCTCCGGGGATGCGGCGGTTCGTTGTTCAAGGGCCAGGGCCCGAACAGGTGTCGGCACCGGCGAAGCCGCCCCCTTGCGGCAGATCTTAGCGACGAGGGATTCGATGTTCGACATATCTATGAAAAAAGAAAAAACAATAAGCAAAAGAAAATCAGTATTATCAAGAAGTAGACATGAACCGAGACCCACTTACCCTCGGCATCCACTGTAGTGTCCTTGTCACTGGACACTTCTTGGACCTCAGTCGATTCATTGGTCACCCAAATTACGTTTGTTGCCGGGGCGGTCTTGGAGGCCTTAGCTAGTGTAGTAACTCTCAGTCTTCGGTCGGGAGGTAGATAAGGAACCTCTTAGGGGGGCATCCTTTTTGGGTCTGGCCATGCCTCCATACCTATGAGCCTCTTCTCATCTGACAAGAGCTTGTTCACATCTATCGGCGAATCGTCAATTATTTTAAAGGCATCATTTAATGCCTCAGTCTTAAGTTTAGGGACGTCCAATACACCCTCGCCAAGTGGTTTCCACTCAGTAGGGAAGGGCCATACCCCCTTTTCCTCTTCCTAGAGGCAAGCAAAGAAAAACCCCTCCTTCCAATGATGGATGGACGAAGGTTTCCCGGAAAATACACCTTGGCCCGACCGAGTGGTGAAACAGTACCAAGAGGATTTCCCTTGGAATTTTATTTTGAAGAGGTAGCGGAAGATAGCTACAGAAGGCACTACACATAATTTTGTACAGACGGCAAGAAAGCCATAGACCGTCCGCCAAGAATTCAGAAAAAATTGAGACGGGGCCAAGCCGTAGGTATTAAGGAGGTCAAGGATGAAAGGGTGGACGGAAGACAAAACCCGGCTCGAAAGCTTTGCTCGTAAATAGAAAAGCACCCCGACAAAGAGGTGCAGGCCCTCTCGTTTGACCGAGGCTTAATCAAGTAGACCCAATTCGGGATATCGTAGCGCTCCCACATATCCTCGATGGCCTCATGGCAGAGGTTTGAGCGCATGTCCAATACTGTCTCAGCTGGTCTTCGACCTTGAACCTAACCCGCCTGCTCAGCTTGCTGACTCCCGGAAGGACCAGACATGTGGGGAACCGAAGTAGCTTCGTCCGCCATAATAGAAGCAAAGGAATTGAGGGAGAAGACGGACATGAGGAAAGGCTTACCGGGAAGAGGTTTAGAAAAAAATCAAGACAAGTTGCTCGAAAAGAGAGAACAGGAAATGGATATGAAACGAAAACAAGCCAGGAGGTCGTCAGAGGCTTACCCTCGAACTTGTTGTCTTCCCGGCATTTAAGATGATGGACTAGGTCGCCCCACGGACAAAACACACTCGGAGTCTTCTCGCTTGACAAGATGCTCTTGGGATCGCTCAAGAAAAGCTCTACTGCCGAGATCTCAGGGGAAAAGAGAATCGAAGGAGAGGTCTATGTAGCACAGAGGCAGGTATTTATAAGGGGCCCTTGAGGGGGATCTGATGGGCAATCAACGGCCAAGATCATAAGAACTTTCGGCTGTCTTCGTTAGATATGTGCCACATGTCCCGACCTCTCGTACAATGAGTCAGTTGGCGGCAAAACTGAACTAAAGTGATCAACGGCCATGATCGCAGGACATTTCAGCTGCCCTCTCGGATGAGTGCCACGTATTTCGGTCCTTCATATGCCGGTTGGTGCCAAGCCTGAGACGAGATTATCAACGGCCGAGATTTCGGGACCTTTTGGCTACCTCCTTGGATGATCGTCACGTGTCTCGAATCTTTGTGCAATAGGCCGATTGGACGAATGCAAGGGTCAAAACAATCAACGGACATGATCACAAGACCTTTAGGCTACCCTTTCGGATGTTCGCCATGTGTCTCGGATTTTCGTACTACTGGCCACTCAGTGGAAAATTCAAAATTATTGCCGCCTTAAACTGGCACCCTCTTTTTCCCAAATGACATTTAGTATTCAGCCAACCCCTCGGTCTCGAATGAAAGTTATCTTCAGTCCGCGAGGATTGGTCACAAACCCTCGCTCCCGGACGAAAGTTATCTTCAGTCCACAAGGATTGATCACAACCCCTCGATCTCGGACAAAAGTTATCTTCAGTCCGCGAGGATTGGTCACAACCCCTCGGTCTCGGATGAAGGTTATCTTCAGTATGCAAGGATTGGTCACAACCCTTCAGTCTCGGATTAAAGTTATCTTCAATCCGCAAGTATTGGTTACAACCCCTCGGTCTCGAGTGAAAGTTATATCTTCAGTCCGCAAGGATAGGTCACAACCCCTCGATCACGGGTAAAAGTTATATCCAATCCGCGAGGATTGATCACAACCCCTCAGTCTCGACTACATTCTTACATATGTAGCACACTTTTAGCTATCGACTTCCAAACAAGCCCCTTCGGAAGTGCTTATTCATAATAAGTCCATCGTCCCAATAGAGGATCATGTCCGTAACCATTACTCCTAGTACGTCGATCAATCGAGACATACCGAGAGTAAGGGACCATGTGTAAGGACTGAGGTTTCGGGCCGGATCCCCTGGTTTGGACCCTGAAGGGTCTTGAGAATTTCTTCTGAATGACGTCTACACATCACGACGCCTTTCAAACGACGTCTTGATAGGTGGACGCCATTTAGGCGATTTGCTGTTGTGCCACGTGGGCGCCACGTGGGCGGGTTTCGGGCCGCGAGAGTACAGCTCCTGTCTTGTCATCTGAACGGCGTCCATGATGGACGACGCGATTCAGACTGCCACCCTACGATGTCAGTGTACGGTGCCTGACATGTCAGTTGAACGGCGTCCATGGTGGTCGACGCGTTTCAGACAGCTGTCAGTACGGCCCGTCCTGTCATCTGATAGGCGTCCTTCTCGCTCGACGCGTTTTAGGTAGTTTCTAATGACCCCCGCGAGCCCTCCTTTCTTTCCCTCATTTCTCACCTTTCACTCTCTCTCCTCTCCCTCTCCGCCTCCTCCGATCCCACTCTTCCCCATTCCCTTCCTCTTCTTCCTCTTCCACCACTCCAACGCCTCCCTACCTCTCGCCTCTGCCACCACCACTTCCTTCGCGGCGTTCCATTCTCCGGACGGCGGCCGACGTCCCGGCGGAGTGGCGGCGTCCTCGAGGGTACCGGCGGCGGTCTGCGGTGCGGCGGTTCGGCGACACGGAGCCAGGAGGAGTTTAAGTATCCGGTAGGGGGACGAACCTTGTATGTGTTGCTCGTGCTTTCCTAGGCGTGTTTTGATGTGTTTTGGGCTAGATTGAGCATGTTTAGGGGGTGTTCTTGTGGGTATGGCCGTGTTCATGTATGTGGTTTTGTAGTAGGTTTGTGGGGGGTGAACTTCTCTTTCTCCCCCTTCTGTTTTTGGAGGCTTTTTCGGGGCATTGGGGTTAAGGGAGAAACCCTCGGTTCGAACCAGGGAACCAGGCTTCTGGCGCTAAACGGCGTCGTGCCTGGTCGACGCCTTTTAGAAGGACGTCAGGACAGTACGACGCGTTTTAGGGCAGAAACCTCTCCTGTTTGAGGTTTCGCAGGTTAGGGGTTCTGGCGCTAAATGACGTCATGGGTGGACGACGCCTTTCAGAAGGACGTCGGGCCACCATGACGCCATTTAGGCCGGAAATCACCCCGACTGAGGGTCCGTCAGCTCGGGATTCTGGGACTAAAAGACGTCATGGGTGGGCGACGCGATTCGAATGGCGTCGGGTAACCATGACGCCTTTTAAGGTAGAAATTCCCTGCGTAATGTTTTCCTGAAATTCCTGGATTTCTTAGCTGAATGGCGTCGGAGGATGTCGACGCCTTTCAAAAGGCGACCGCTGGTGTCGACGCCTTTTAGGCCAGATTTCCGTGGCCTCTGTTTTATGAACCGGTTTAGGGAACTTGAATGGCGTCGGCCTCGGGCGACGCGATTCAGGACAGAATAACACTAATTCATGCCAGTAAAACGTATTCATACTTCTAGATAGTTGGTTAGTGCATGCTTTAGTATACTTGGTTTCTTCATGACCGGATGGCACTGCGTTGTGTGTAGTGCGATCGCGGGCTTTTCACGTGACCGGATCGTATTGTGCCGGGCTTTGGTGTTTTGTGTTACTGTGGACCTGGAGTGACATTGTAGCGCTTTATCACCCTGTGCTGGTGGGGGCGTGAGCACAGCGCCGGTGGGGGTGTGGGCGGGGTGACGCCTAGTGAGAGAGGGTCACCTGGTGAACCCCGGGGTCAGCTGGTACCGGTGTCGGAGTGGTACATTCGGAGAGTCACTCATGCTGAGGGAAGGAGTAACCACCTGAGCCAGTTGGGCCGGAGTAGCTAGCGTGCTATCCAAGGGGTTACTGTTTGGTCTCAGCGGGTCGGTGTTTCCTACTTGTGCTTGTGTGGACGGTGTTTCCCACTTACGGCTGTGTGGTTGGTGTTTCCCACTTTCGGAGAAGTGGTTGACGTGTTTTGCCGAGACGGGAGTTGTAGGCTCCTTGATAGAATGATTTTAGAAATATGCATGTTACATTTCGAAGGCACATGATTCATATCGAGGTTTTGGGAGTAGTGTGTTACAGCTTTACTTGCCTTATTACCTGTATCTTTGTTACTGCACTTGTGGGTGTGTGTGTGGGAGGCAGGGGATCGGATGATCCCTACTGAGCCCAATTTTGGTGTGGCTCACTCCCTGCGTTTTCAGGTGTAGACGTTGTTGCGTGTGGCTGTGCGTGGTGTTCTCCTTGGCGTGCGGACCAGCAGCTATCTCAGTTCCCGGGGTATGCCCCGATGTTGTTGTACTTTATTTCTGCCTGTACTTAATTAATTTGTTGGACATGTAATTATTGTTGGACTGTGTACGGACATTATTATTTTAATTCCTGCGCACTGTACCCCTTGTAGTCCGTGTGAATGTTATATTTAATCTTGTTTAACGCTTACTCCTCCAGATGTGTGTATAAGATCCTGGTATGAACCTACAGTTAATGGGCCGACATCCATTTAGTGACCGGGTCTCTGGTCATAGGATGGCGGGTCGTTACAGTTGGTATCAGAGCATAGTCTGGTCGAGTAAGTGGTAAACTGGGTTAGATATCGTAGTCCAACAATAAGTACGAGTCTGTACAGGCGATGGCTGCTGGTGTAGAGTGATAGGTTTTGACGTGTTTGTGTTGATTTTCGCGTTCGTGAGGTAGTGATGGCGCCGAGGAAGAGAGTTTCGTTGGCTCGTGGTACGAGATCAGACGATGGTAGTTCGGGGGCAGAAGGGCATAATGTGGATCGTTTCGTGGAGGCTATGATTGGAGCTATGGGTAGATACCAGCAGGGAGACGATAGCGAGGGATCCAATTCCCGAGGTGACCAGTTCACGGTGTTGGAGCGGTTTTTGAGGTTGGAGACCCCTTCTTTCACAGGTCGACCAGTCCCAAACGAGGCAGCTCGTTGGATTAAGGAGATGGAGAAGGCGTTTGGCGTTCTTGAATGTGCTGAGAATGACAAGACCTTGTTGGCAACCTATTTGTTGAAGGACAATGCATATGAATGGTGGGTTACCATCAAGACAAGGATGTTTGCAAATAAATCGTTGAGAGAGATCCCTTGGGAGGCATTTGTGAGAGAGTTTAGTGGACAGTACTTTCCGAGGCACGGCCAGGAGACCAAGGAAAGAGAGTTTATGGAATTAATGTAAAATGACATGTCAGTTCTAGATTATCATGCGAAGTTTGTGGCTCTTGGAGGATTCGTTCCACACTTATCTGAGCAGGAGAGATATAGAACCGAGAGATTTGTAGATGGACTCCTATATGATCTAAGGACGATGGTGGCACCTCAGGGTTGTAGAGATCTGGCGTCAGCGGTTCGATGCGCGGCAGCGGTGGAGACTCAATTTCAGCAAATGGCGAAAGAGTTGGAGCGATCGGTACGAGGGAAGCAGCAAGGCAAGAGCAAATCAACGGTCCTTTCGTCAGGCAGTTCGAGTTCCTTTGAGTTCAGGTCCCAAGGGACGTCACGTGATAAAGATGAGGACGGTTCGGCCCAACATATGCAGACTGAGGCTAGCAGGCAGCAGGGAAAGAGTCATGGTGCGGCAGATTATTGTCCCCGTTGTGGTAGGTATCACGGCAACCAGGTGTGTCCATTGGTCGCTGGTAGCTGTTTTGGCTGTGGCAGGAGGGGATATCTCGCGAGGAACTGTCCCCAGAAGAATAAGAAGAGTCAGGGGCCGAGTGGTCAGTAGGAGCCCGGTACCTTATGTAGTGTTGTATGCCCTTTTTGTGGAGATCCGAGGTGCGGGGATAGATGAATACTCTTATCTTGTCTTATGAGGTAGTGGTTGTGAACTCTTATGGCACTCTTTATGTATTTTGGGTCGTGGTGGTGATTTGGTATTGTAATGTGTACCTTGTAAGGTTATTACATAATAATGTTGGTCTATCAATTTTTCGTGGATTCATGGCTCATAATTAATTTAGTATTGATTTGATTGATGGATTGTGTGTAGGGAGCCCCATGTAAGGGTGTGATCATTGAGGGCATTAGTAGGATTTTACCGATGGTTGGTCCAGGAGTTTTTCTTCGGTAGCAACCCCCCCTTGTTGAGGTTGACTCGTAGGGGAGTTCGTCTCATGTGGATCGAGGGATGTGAGCGGAGTTTCATTAAGTTGAAGACTCGCCTCACTTGGGCTCCAGTGTTGGTGCTTCTATCAGGTTCCAATGAATTTGTGGGGTATTCAGTTACATCACATCGAGGTTTGGGTGCGTTTCTGATGCAACTTGGTAAGATTGTGGCCTATAGGCAGTTGAAGAAGCTTGAGGAGAACTATCCATCTATGACTTAGAGTTGGCAGCTGTGGCGTTTGCACCATAGATCTAGAGGCATTGTTTGTATGGGGATTATTTGAGCAAACTGTGAAACCTCCCTTTCGGATTCCACGTGAGACTGATGGAGCCAGGTTGGCCAGCAGTGTATCATACCGTAATTAAAACTTAGAGGACAGATGCAGAGTTACCGCAGATTCTCCAGAGTTCAGAGGTGGAATTGTGGGGCAGTAGTACAGTCAGGTTAGAGGTAGACTTTGTGATTTGACCGTGAAGGACGTGCGCAGGTGTCCCTTTTGGAGGCACACTGTTCTAGATAAATAATGCTTCCCGGATCGAGTAAAGCGTATCATTGTTGAGGTGGTCTAGTAGGAAGAAGGATAGGACTGATTCTGTGGTTGAGTGCTTGTATTTTCAGTAGGTTAAGGTGGAATATCAGAGTGGCGCAGCGGTAGCGTGGTTGCAGTCCTTGCCGATCCCGGTGTGGAGACGGGAGCTTGTAACTTGAGGCATGTATTAGGATTGTTTTATTCCCTGGTGGAGGGAGCGTGATCTGGATTACCATTGAACAGCTGACTACGTCAGCACACTTCCTGGCTATCAGGAAGGACTGGTCAGTCGGTAAGTTGGCTGAGTTGTTTGTGAGTCGGATCATCTCTTTTTGCACGATGTGCCCTTATCCATCATGTCGGATCGGGCTTTGAGATTTACTTCTTAATTGTGGGAAGAGTCTTTGGAAGACTTTGAGTACGCGGTTAGCCTTCAGCCCGGCCTATCATCCCGAGGCTGATGGGCGGTCAGAGGGGGGCCATTCGGATTTTAGAGGTTTTGCTCGTGGCATGTTGCCTAGACTGAGGAGGTTCTTGGGAGCAGCATTGGTTTTCAGTGGGGTCTTGTGTAGTATAGCAGATACCACTCTAGCATTGGCAAGGCGCCTTATGAGTCATTGTTTAGATGGCTGTGTCGATCCCTTGTGATCTAGTCTGAGATTGGCAAGAGGCGGTTAGCAAGATCAGAGTTGGTATAGCAGGGTGCTTAGGTTGTCAGAGTTGTGCTATCATCGGTAAGAGACCGATTGAGTTTGAACTTGGAGCCACGTGTTTTTCCAAGTCTCGCCCTCCATGGGTGTGAGGAGATTTGAGAAGCAAGGTAAGCTGGGTCCATGCCGTGCTGGGCCTCTTCCCGTTATTGCTCGAATTGAGGAAGATTACCAGCCAACCTTGCTGTTCAGTCTTGTGGGAGTGCATGATGCGTTTCGTGTTTCGTTGCAGAGGAGTGTTCTGGATCCGCCCCAGGTGTTAGAACTTTCAGGACTTGAGGTCGCTGAGGACTTGTCCTTTCCAGAGTGTCTAGTGTGTTTTGAGAATCACTTGTGACAGGTCCTCCGGAACAAGGTTGCATCTGTGGGCTGAGTATTTTGACAATATCGCTCTGGGAGCGAGGCGACCTAGGGGCGCGTGATTGAGATGCTGGGAAGCAGTTCCCTACCCTTTTTGGTAAGTTTCCATGCGAGTTGGCAGTGGAGGCATTTTCGCCCTCGTTACTTGTAGCAGGCAATTTCGGGGATGAAATTCTTTTAAGGGGGGGAGAATGTAAGGACTGAGGTTTCGGATGTAGTTTTCGGGTCGGTTTCGGGCCGGATCCCCTGGTTTGGACCCTGAAGGGTCTTGAGAATTTCTTCTGAATGACGTCTACACATCACGACGCCTTTCAAACGGCGTCTTGATAGGTGGACGCCATTTAGGCGATTTGCTGTTGTGCCACGTGGGCGCCACGTGGACGGGTTTCGGGCCGCGAGAGTACGGCCCCTGTCTTGTCGTCTGAACGGCGTCCATGATGGACGACGCGATTCAGACTGCCACCCTGCGATGTCAGTGTACGGTGCCTGACATGTCAGCTGAACGGCGTCCCTGGTGGTCGACGCGTTTCAGACAGCTGTCAGTACGGCCCGTCCTGTCATCTGATAGGCGTCCTTCTCGCTCGACGCGTTTTAGGTAGTTTCTGATGACCCCCGCGAGCCCTCCTTTCTTTCCCTCATTTCTCACCTTTCACTCTCTCTCCTCTCCCTCTCCGCCTCCTCCGATCCCACTCTTCCCCATTCCCTTCCTCTTCTTCCTCTTCCACCACTCCAACGCCTCCCTACCTCTCGCCTCTGCCACCACCACTTCCTTCGCGGCGTTCCATTCTCCGGACGGCGGCCGACGTCCCGGCGGAGTGGCGGCGTCCTCGAGGGTACCGGCGGCGGTCTGCGGTGCGGCGGTTCGGCGACACGGAGCCAGGAGGAGTTTAAGTATCCGGTAGGGGGACGAACCTTGTATGTGTTGCTCGTGCTTTCCTAGGCGTGTTTTGATGTGTTTTGGGCTAGATTGAGCATGTTTAGGGGGTGTTCTTGTGGGTATGGCCGTGTTCATGTATGTGGTTTTGTAGTAGGTTTGTGGGGGGTGAACTTCTCTTTCTCCCCCTTCTGTTTTTGGAGGCTTTTTCGGGGCATTGGGGTTAAGGGAGAAACCCTCGGTTCGAACCAGGGAACCAGGCTTCTGGCGCTAAACGGCGTCGTGCCTGGTCGACGCCTTTTAGAAGGACGTCAGGACAGTACGACGCGTTTTAGGGCAGAAACCTCTCCTGTTTGAGGTTTCGCAGGTTAGGGGTTCTGGCGCTAAATGACGTCATGGGTGGACGACGCCTTTCAGAAGGACGTCGGGCCACCATGACGCCATTTAGGCCGGAAATCACCCCGACTGAGGGTCCGTCAGCTCGGGATTCTGGGACTAAAAGACGTCATGGGTGGGCGACGCGATTCGAATGGCGTCGGGTAACCATGACGCCTTTTAAGGTAGAAATTCCCTGCGTAATGTTTTCCTGAAATTCCTGGATTTCTTAGCTGAATGGCGTCGGAGGATGTCAACGCCTTTCAAAAGGCGACCGCTGGTGTCGACGCCTTTTAGGCCAGATTTCCGTGGCCTCTGTTTTATGAACCGGTTTAGGGAACTTGAATGGCGTCGGCCTCGGGCGACGCGATTCAGGACAGAATAACACTAATTCATGCCAGTAAAACGTATTCATACTGCTAGATAGTTGGTTAGTGCATGCTTTAGTATACTTGGTTTCTTCATGACCGGATGGCACTGCGTTGTGTGTAGTGCGATCGCGGGCTTTTCACGTGACCGGATCGTACTGTGCCGGGTTTTGGTGTTTTGTGTTACTGTGGACCTGGAGTGACATTGTAGCGCTTTATCACCCTATGCTGGTGGGGGCGTGAGCACAGCGCCGGTGGGGGTGTGGGCGGGGTGATGCCTAGTGAGAGAGGGTCACCTGGTGAACCCCGGGGTCAGCTAGTACCGGTGTCGGAGTGGTACATTCGGAGAGTCACTCATGCTGAGGGAAGGAGTAACCACCTGAGCCAGTTGGGCCGGAGTAGCTAGCGTGCTATCCGAGGGGTTACTGTTTGGTCTCAGCGGGTCGGTGTTTCCTACTTGTGCTTGTGTGGACGGTGTTTCCCACTTACGGCTGTGTGGTTGGTGTTTCCCACTTTCGGAGGAGTGGTTGACGTGTTTTGCCGAGACGGGAGTTGTAGGCTCCTTAATAGAATGATTTTAGAAATATGTATGTTACATTTCGAAGGCACATGACTCATATCGAGGTTTTGGGAGTAGTGTGTTATAGCTTTACTTGCCTTATTACCTGTATCTTTGTTACTGCACTTGTGGGTGTGTGTGTGGGAGGCAGGGGATCGGATGATCCCTACTGAGCTCAATTTTGGTGTGGCTCACTCCATGCGTTTTCAGGTGTAGACGTTGTGGCGTGTGGCGGTGCGTGGTGTTCTCCTTGGCGTGCGGACCAGCAGCTATCTCAGTTCCTGGGGTATGCCCCGATGTTGTTGTACTTTATTTCTGCCTGTACTTAATTAATTTGTTGGACATGTAATTATTGTTGGACTGTGTACGGACATTATTATTTTACTTCCTGCGCACTGTACCCCTTGTAGTCCGTGTGAATGTTATATTTAATCTTGTTTAACGCTTACTCCTCCAGATGTGTGTATAAGATCTTGGTATGAACCTACAGTTAATGGGCCGACATCCATTTAGTGACCGGGTCTCTGGTCATAGGATGGCGGGTCGTTACACCATGTGATGGGGTAAATCCGACTACGGCCTGTTTAAGGGATGGCCCATCTTAAATTGGGCCAAAAGGCATTCAGTCAGTACACGACCCAATTTCCTGTTGGGCCGAAGGCGGTAGGGGCCCAACCATCCTCGAACCTGCCCAGTCATGACCGAGACATGGGCTGAAACATGGGCTTTAGGCCCATCAGGTATGAAGGGAGCTCAATCAATCCTACTCATAAATTTTGTTTCTTATTATGAATAGTCCCACATCGCCTGCCACAAGAAAGGTACTCCTACCTCATCGCTATAAATGGAGTATTGCTTGCATCAGAAAATGTACGCAATTAAGCCTTCATCCTTCTCTTAATGCTTGATTATAGCCACTAAATCTGTCACTAACTTAACCATCGAAAAGGGTTGGCCGAGACCCAAGACCCTCACTGACGGTATCTTTCTCTTAGTCAGCAGTCATTCTCGCCCTCTGGATCTTCTATGGCTTCGAATCCCTAATATCGGTTTCGGATCCTCCATTGGCTTTCGGATTCCACATCCGAAAGCTATCCGCAATTGCCTCGGCTACATCAGTAACCATAAGAATTAATTAAAAGATATATATTTATGTCTGAATGATTACAACGGAGTGGTCTAAATACATTCGCTAGATAAAATCACTCGATGGACTAGTATGAATAGGAAATTCACATTTAGAAATGGTTTAAGGCATATTTATTGCCATGCCTGATTGGAAATATTTTAAACTTTAGCAATTCAACCTTTTTATTGTGAAGGACAGACATTCGACAAGGAAATTAGAGTGACATTCATAAGGTACGTCGAAGAAAATTGGCATGTCCTTATAGTTAAATAGAGTATTATACACATATAGTTCCAATATTTTTAAATTCTCAAATAAAACTCCTATACGTAGCATCCAATTGAAAGGAAGGAAAGGATATTCTTTTTTTTTATCAATTGTTTTATTCACATGTAATATAAAAAAACTTAATATTTTCACTTAATACACTATATTATTAAATTAAAATAAGACTTTTACTGCTTAAATATCATACAACATGAGGCCATACGATAAAAATCACCTTGTCATTGACAAAAACTAATAATTTGATTAATAACTATGTAACATATGATATCTTGTTGAATCTTTGTTTAACATTTTAACTTCTTAACTATAATTTTGGCCGTCTTATTTAAAATTTAAACAAAATCATATCCAAACATATATATTTTTGCCACCTAATACCTGCACTACTAGGGACCTGCCCAATATTCTCATCACGTGCCTCTTTTAAAAAAACTTGAGTGGACCCAAATGCTAAGTACTTTTAGAATGTACTAAAGAAGTTTTTTTTTCTAATATTATATACCTTTTATCGAATGATTCTCAGTAAGTATAATAAATCATATTCTAAAAGCCAAACTTTTAATGTGATCTTTTTGCTTCCAACTTTAAGTGTCAAACTACAACTTCTTATATGAGAAGAAAACTAGAGTTTATAACACGTGTATGGATTGACTAGTGTGGCGGTTCAAATTACTTTGATCTCTAAACTCAGCTTAGCCTTTTCATTTGAATAGAGATCCTCCAAGTGTATGGTTGGATGGAGAGGAAGAAGTTCCAAAACTTTCCCACATTTTCTACAGAGAGAGCCTCCTTTTAGCTTGCTATAGACTTCAAAACATGTAATCTCCAACCTCTTTGAAGGCTTAAAGATGGTATATATTTATAGAAATCAATTTGGAAGTAATTTGACTCCAAGAGAGATCTTCCACGGCTACGAATTGCACGGATAAACTCTTTAAGAGTTAAAAGTCTTTCCAACTATGGAGACCGGATAATCTCAGCCAAATCACGCTTATTTATTAATACTTAGTTGATAACTTATTTGCAGTTCAAGTTTGTTCCATGATTTATAATCTCCTTGCATCATTTTAGCACATATTCTATGATTAGGAGCTTACTGCATTTGATCTTAATCTCTCCAGTTTCCTACTGTGCTTTTTCATCTTCTATGCATTGGAAAAGGAGTAGCTAGTTGTAATTCTAAGATTCTTGGGACTCATTTCACATATTTTGGCCTAAATTTCAGTGCAACTTGTGCTCGGAACTGAAGTTGCAGTTAGGGGTGTTCACGGTTTGGTTTGGTTCGATTTAAGGGGAAAAAAATTCAAACCAAACCAAACCGACTCATCTTACAAACCGAACCGAACCAAACCGAAAATATTCGGTTTACTTCGGTTCGGATCGGTTTGAACCGACTTAGGTAAAAAAAATTCTTTACATTTAACTTGAACTCATTTATTTAATTTTCATTGATTTTAATCAAACAAAAAAACGCATATTCAGCCACCGGCCCAGTTGAAGACGGCCCAGTTGAATGTTAGGAAGCACACATGGTGTTTCTTTATAGATGCTATGTAGAACGAGTGAAACAAAAACGTCCGGTATCGGACTAAATTTCCACGGATGTTAACTTTTGGTACTTAGGCGGCAGGGAGCTTGGTGCACACTATACAAACAATTTAATCCTGTACCGGCAACAAGAAAAGTTTTTACAGCTTTATAGGTTCAAACGTACTGCTGTGATCACGTTAACTCAGGCCCGGTTTGCATTGCTTTAAAAGTTGTTTTTGGCCTGGAGCAGGGTCACGTGTACGAGGTCATGATGACCATGTTGCTGGCTTGATTAAGGTAGTTGAGTATATTATATAAATATAATATTATTTTAACTTTTTCGGTTTGGTTTGATTTTCACGGGTTGAAGAGGTTCGGAAACCGAACCAAACCGAAAATTCGGTTTGGTTCGGTTCGATTTTTCGGGTTGATCCAACCAATGAACACCCCTAGTTGCAGTAGCACCAAAAATGCGCAAAAAGAGCAGTGATTCACATCAATACATCAATAAATCATCTTCTTTAAAAGGGCAGATGAGAGCAAAAGCCCTACAGCGTGTTCAACCTCCAAGCACGAGGGTTGTTCATAAGTTTGAGTTTTAAGATTTTGAATTGGGGGTTGCTCTTACTTCTGTTGCTTTTATTCATCCAGAAACAGCTAGGAACTCATCATTTGATAATCTTCACATAGTGAGTATTTTTCCCAGATTGTCAATAAATGAGAACATGCAGAATCACAAAGATGGTGTCTCCAGAAGTGGAAGCAATCTTGCTACAGATGGAATGTTGGAGGCCCCTGTTACTAGCAAGGAAGCTGCATTTAGGCATGTAACCATTCGTCTTTTGTTTTCAGACATAGTGGCCAAAGGACATCTGATGCTTCCTCAGTCTCTTCAACTGTTGTTGAGAGTGAATGTTCATTCATGTAAGTTGACACTCTAATTATTACCAAATTGGGACAATCCTTATTTCTTCTATCCACATGGTCCAATTGTGGAAGCAATTGAGACTTGAATGATTCTTTAATTTTAAGATTTAAAATGTGTAGTTCTATTATATATAGGCTGGTGGTGTTAAATTCAGTTGCTTCTTTAGTAAATACAATGACTTGAGTCACTTGACCAGATGGCTGCCTAAGGCGGTAAGGCCCTACACCATGTTGATTTCCCTTGTATTACTGTCTCATTAAGGGCCATAAATGTGCAGGGTGTTGACGAAAAGTTTACGAGACATTTACTAAATGGTTCTATGATATGGTATTGCGATGCAGCACCCCTAAGAAAAATTGAGGTGACTGCTCTGTGATCTTCTGAGGTGGGAATAAGCAGCTTCTGCGCGCCCAGCATCTCTTCCGAGGGCAAGGTCATATGGTGACTATGAGGGGCAAAACTCAGTGCTCGGATATCATGACTGCCACATTAGGTCATACCCGCTGGGACAAATCAGATTTGCTGGAACCAATAGAGGTCCCTAGATACAATGCACGCTTTTTGAACTTTTGACATTGAGACTAAATGCATGGTTTGCCGTATCATACTGGATCGGATCAACTCGTACGAGTCAACTCGTATCTGGACGAATCCGAGTCGCTAGGACAGTTCGAGTCACCGAGTCGCATCCGACTCGAGCCGACTCGATGCGACTCGGTCCGACTCGTGCCGGCTTATACGTGACTCGTGCCGACTCAATGTGACTCGTACGCGACTCGTGCGATATGCTGTGATCTAGTTCAAGCCGACTCAATTGGACTTGTATCTTATTAAGTAGATTTTTTTTCTAATTTGATAAGTAATTGAACTTTTTCTCCAATTGATAAATAATTGGACTTTTTTCTTTAATTTAGTAGGTGATTTACACTTCTATATTGATTAATATGGTAGATTTCTCCTAAATTTGACTTAAAGTTGTTGTCATTAATAAACCACTATAGTTAAATGTTTATTTATGTCATAATTATTCACAAAATTAAAGAATCTGAAAAAGATAAAAAATAAGCATGGATCGGCCTAACTCATGCTAGTCGGCCCGAGTCGGATCGATATTGTATCGTATCTACGAAGATACGATCTGATACGGATCAGCGATACGGCGAACCTTGACTAAATGAGTGCCTAAAGAAATCTTAGGTGAATTTAAAACTGAAAGTTTTTCAAGAAAAGACCCAACAAGTTCTTTTTTTTTTTGTTGAGATTATGAGATTCAAGATGTGCAGTTGATATTTGGAAGCAGCTGTAAACAGTTCGTATGGATTTTAAAATGATCTAAACAAAAAGAAAAGGTATTTTTTTTAGTTTTTGGTTCCTCTACTCTGCTTAGTTTGGGGACAACTCCATAGAATCTTTCTTTTTAAAAAAACTCCATGTAATCTCACTTTTATTTGAAGAAAAACCCTTCTTCAGGGAGTTTTTTCAAAATATTCAGGGATTTTTTTTCTTTCAAATCTTCCGGGGGTCTTTCAAATAAAAATGGGAGTTTTAACTAAATAGGGAGATTATAGGGAGTTTTTCCTAAATTAAGTAAATTAGAGGGACCAAAAACTGAAAACCAAAAGAGAAAGAAGAAAGTTGTATACAGAGATATGTGATAGTGTTATTTCAATATCCACTTATCCAGTGCCAGCCCTGGTCCAAGATGCTAGGACTGGCCAGATTGTCATCAGATCTCAACTCATAGACTGAGCTTGCACAGCTGTTCTGAGCCTGTGTTTAATTGAGCAGGTTCTGGATGGGGTGGTATGGTCTATTTAGAGTTCTACTCATTTGTATTTAAGTGTTTTAAGAACTGCATTTGTGAAACAAACCATGCACTAGGATGTTGCTGCAAAATTAGTCATACACAAAAGCTAGATATTTTCACGTTAGTGTAGGATTTGTTTCAAGGTGCTTTAGTTAGTTGAATTGGGTTTTTGATGTTTTTCATTCCCAAAAGTTGGCACTTTACTATGCCAAACAGATGTAAAACTTCCATAATTGCTGCCTGATTTTTAATAGAGAAAATATCTGCAGTACCATGAATTCTAATGATTGTTGAAACCTAATGTGGTTGGGGACTAAATTTTTTTTTTGTAGTACCTTCTCCAAGATGCCTTCAACGTTCCATAACTTTGAAGATCTTCTGAGTTTACCTATCTTAGGTGATCAATATGTGGCTTGAACTACTACGACTACTTACAATTTTTTTTTTTGGAATGTGTTATCTTCTTATTGGTGTTTGTGGATATGTTTCTTGAGCCTGTGCTTTGTCTTTTTTCTTTTTAGAAAAATTCTTGTGTGTTCTGTCACACCTAAGTTGCTCTAGTTTCACTTGTTTTACCTCCTCTATGGTGCCTTTCCTGGAAACGTGATAGTCTGCCCGTTATAAAAATGATGCTTTCAGGCTACTGCTTGCAAATGCTTCTCCTATTCTCTGGGTAAAGTTGACAACTTTTTGCTTTCCCATCAAGGTCTTCGCAAAATGCTTGCCATCATCTTCATCCTCCAATGTTTTTTTTAAGTAAATGGAATGTCAAAGGAGCAAAAGAAGGATCCTATATTTTTGTCTATTTAAATCATAACAACACTAAACTTCTGAGCATTTTGATTACTGTGCCCAAGTCTTTTAACAGAGTACCTTTTTTGCACAGGGGTTTTTGTAAAAGGGTGTCCTACTAGTCCAAAGAATGATGTTCCTCTGATGAGACTTTCACCATGTCGTTTCAAGTTGGTTAAAAATAAATCTACAGAGAACAGTTCCTCGTACATGCTTGAGGACCGTAAGAGCTCTAGAAGTAAGAATCTACCTCCAAGTGTTGCTTCTCTCATTAGTGTGGGTGCCGTGGATTGGTCACTTCATGAAGAGCTACTTGCTTCTCTTTGGTATAAATTTGATAAGAGCGATGGTGAAAACATAGTTTCAAAAATCATTGCAACAAAAGAAATAAAATATCTTATTTACTTATGGCTTGTTGGACAAATCAAGGCGATAACTTCACATGTGGGTGAAAGTGAAACAAGTATCAACTCAGTGGTGCTGGCTAATGAAACTCTGTTTCACTTTGAGGCGGTAAGTAATAACTTTGGAGGTAGGAGGCAACCATTTTTGTCTTCCATACCTTTAGAGAAGAAGAGCAGTACTGAAAAATCAAGTGTAGAACTCCTTTATCTACTGACAGCTATTTTTGAGGGGTCATCTTCTTGTGGACTTCAGAAGATATTTGAGATTTCTCTTGATGCTGACTGTTGGAAGACAATGCCTCCTAAAGATTTGCAACTGTCCCTTGGAAAGTTGGAGTTGGGGGAACCTGTTTCTTTGGATTTAGTCATAGAACATAGTTCTACTAGAAGCTTCAGCCCCACACTATTGATCGTAAGTATTCTCTTTCTTATTATAGTTTTCTGCTTCAGCAACATCAGTGACACTGGCTGAGCTTAGCTCAGTTGGTACCAGGTAGATTTTGGAGGGGAGCACCCAGTTTTTGAACCTGGGTGGGGGTTTTATTTTGTATTTCTGTGAACCCTGCCCTACCACTGTGGCAGGGACCTCAAAAAAAAGAAGAAGAAGAAGAGTAAGAAGAAAAAACATCAGTGATGCATATTCATCCTGAAATGCATTAGATATGTCGATTATCTCTTGAACACTATATTAGAAGTGATAGGATATCGATTGATTTTCGTAGAGGATTGATACTTCTGTTACTTGTCTGTTGATGTTTCTGCAGGGTTGTCGGTTCTATTATCTCCATCATCTTGTAAATTGTTAGGCACATTACATCTCCCTCTCCCAGGACATGTCCTTATATATGGACCTCCTGTAAGCATTTTACACTCTATTAACATCTTTCTCCTGCAATGATTATGCATTATTCTTCAATGATACTCTTGTTGATTTTTTCTTACATGTATTATTTGTTTGCTTTTATGGTACACAGCAATGTATAAATTTTTGATTGAGTAGTTAATTTACACTTTTTGCAAGTCCAATAAGTTATCTTTCGTGTGGCTTCTTAGGAAAGGGTAGTTTCATGAGCCTCTTGCAATAAGGACCTGGTTTACTCATCAATCCAGGTCACCGTATATCTTGCCACTGCTTTTTGGTTTTGTTGCACAATTAGCATGCAAAATAACTGACTAAACCTTACTTGTCCTCTGACCAAACTTTCTCTCCATTTCAATTATACGGTGCAGGAAAATTCAGCAAATATATGTTCGGATGTAACTTACTTATGATTTGGAAAGCCAATCAAAAGTTCAGTCGAAAAAAAATGGATGACAAAAATGCATAGTAAAGTATGTATAGTTTTTATTTACCAAGATGTGAAAAAGAAATAAAAATATGATATAACTATTATAATAAATAATTAAAACACATACATATTTTGAATAATTAAAATCATAATCAACAATCTCATTCGAAGAGTTTAAAGAGTGAAAGGTTTCTGCATTTTCTTTTTATGAATAAGCCAATTGTATGAGCATCTCTCTCTCTCTCTCTCTATATATATATATACACACATATATATATATATATTGTTTTCGCATTCTTTTTTAGTAACTTCACAGCATCACAGTACTTGCAAGAATGCCTTTGATGTTACCATCTATCACAATTCCGTTAGAATATCTTATCTAATGCTGGCTAATCTTTAACCAGAATTGAAAAACTCCAATGTCTATTTACTCCAAAACTCCCTTTGTGTTTGTGTGTGTGTGTGTGTGTCTCTCTCTCTCTCTCTCTCTCTATATATATATATATATATATATATATATATATATGTATGTGTGTGTGTGTGTCTGTTTCTCTCTCTTAGGTACAATGCACCACTCAAAAGGACTCCTTTTTGTAGTGGCATTTTTGTCCAAATATCAATTGCAACAGTTGAGGAAGTGATATTCTCTGCATACTGACTGGAGGTTAAATGAAATAAGATTGTCAATTCTAATTTCTACCAAAGAAGGGGGGAGGGCGGAGAGGCAATACGAGGAACGGCAAGGAGGTACGTGGATGGGGATGGTATGGAGGGGAATGTAGTGGAGCATCAAGGAGTGAAGTGGAGGGAGGAGGATCTACAAAGATTAGAAAGGAACGGGAAGATGAACATGGAATTGCATCGGATGGGTGTTATACAGGGTTTATCTCTCGATGGTAGCAAACATGCATTTAGCAGGAGTAGATATTGGACTTCCCATGATCTCTGTCTTTGTTGTTTGGAAAAAGGACATGGACCTAAGGTATGTCGTAATGCACTGGTGTGTAGGAAGTGTTCGGGGGTAGGCCATTGAAGCTATCACTGTTTGCAGAAAGGAGGAAGATTCAAATCCCTATTCTGGAGGAAGCAGGTAAGGCTCGACAATTGGTTCCATGGCTTTAGGAAAAACTGGGAAATTTGTCATCAGAGTTTGGTGGGTCACGTAGACGAGGGTAAGATAGATGGCGAGGATTTAGGCAGAAATTTGGAGAACTTGTTTCCTGGGGAGGAAGGTTGGAATCTCTCAAATTTGATGAAGATCATTTTTTGTTAATCAGTTATTCTCATGGGGTGTACCGTAAACTGATCAATGTGCAGAGGGTTCTTGTGGAGGGATGTAAAGTATCGTGGCATCCGTGGAAGCTGGATGATGCTACTCATTCGGCAGACAGAGGAACATTGTCCTGGTGTTGTCTTCGAGGAATTCCGCTCCCTCTTTTGGGATGTAGAAGTATTTAAAATTATTGTTGCGTCATTTGTTTGGTTGAGAGGGGTGGATACAGCTACTGCAACATGGAAAAATCTTATGGCTGCTCGTGTTTCAGTTGAAGTGGAACAGGGGATCATGATTCCAGAGTTTCTGAAGCTTGGGGGGGGGTGATAAACTATGCTGGGTTGCAGTAGAACTGTAGAAGTTGAACCTGTTATGGAGCTCAGTCAGAGGACCAGCCATGGACATACAAAGAGGTGGTTGCTGCTTACTCTGAATACAGAAAGGCCAACGACGGAGGAACATGAGCTAGGAGTCGGAGGTTGGAGACGATGGCTCACTGTTGTAGTTGCTGACTGGGCCACTATGAGTGTACTGGTTTACGAAACAGGTTAACACGGGCCGGACGTTCTCAAGGCGGTTCAATCTAAAGGGATCGGGCCAGCTGTTCCTAATGGTTATATTGATTCTACTGTTAAGTCTGATGTGGTTTCTAAGGGTATAGTTGTAAATGCCACTGACTTGGGATGGAAGACGGCCATTAATTCATTTGCACATACACTCGTCGAAGGTGTCTGTAAAGAACTGGTGAAGATGAGATGATCTAGGGTTAGGGTTTACAGGAGAGTAAGGAGAAAGGCTTCGACAGTGGATAAACAAGCTATGCAGAATTTTTCGGAGGCAATCCCGGCGGTAGAAGATGGAGGATCTACTTGCGAGGAAAGAATGCTCGATGCACAGCGCTCATTTTCTTCAACGGACCGAGGTTCACGGAGGTTGGGTGAGGAAGAATCTCCAGCATCTTCTCCATGATCAATTCGAGTTCCGGGTATGCCTTTATCTTCAGTGCAAAACCCCCCTAATTTCCCTCCTCCTCTGCCGCCTTCTCTAAAACAAGCAACAGCGGCAGCAACTTTTCAGCGGCCAGTTTTTGTCAAAGAAAAGGCAAACATTTTGGGGAAGGGAATCCAAGTTACTCCACTTGATGATTGGTCTGATGCACAGATCAAGGCAAAGGCAGAGGTGTTGGGATTACAATTGCAAAATAAAGTAGGCCAATACAGAAGGCTTTGGAGGACATGCTCGGATGGAACAAAAGCAAGGGATAAAAAATAAGGAGTCACGGGAGTTGCAAAATTTGTTGAAAGCTCCTGGTGATAGTGTTACCGCCTCCGGAGATATTCTTACACAAGCAAGGCAGAAAAGGGCCATTAATAATACTCAATGAAGCTAGCGGCATGAAATGTGAGAGGGTTGAATGCAGGAAGGAAACATATGGCTGTCAAAGAATTTATTAAAAGATGTCAAGTGGAGCTTATTTGTCTGATGGAAACAAATATGGAGGCATTTAACCCAATTATGATTAATTCTATCACTGGTTACAGTCAAGCAGATTTTGTGTTCACAAGAGCTGAAGGAAGTTCTGGAGGAATTTTAGTAGTTATGGGACACTTATAAATGGAAAGGCAGACTTCTAGACGTGGGAGAATACTCGGTCACTGTTGGTATGACTTTGATTGTGAAAGGGTCAGAATGGATGATGTCAGGGATTTACAGTCTGAATACTCATATTGAGAGACAGAAGGATTCTGTTTGAAGAATTGGCACAATGTCAACAAAAATATGTGATTCCATGGTGTATTATGGGGGATTTTAATGAAGTCAGTAACCCTACAGAAATGAATAGGGGTGGAAAGGTAACCAGAGGGATGAAGGAATTTAATCAATGGATAGAAAACATGGGTCTGATTGAGTTGCCTTTATGAAGCCTGCAATTCACGTGGAGTAATTCTGGAGGAAGACCTTCAATGTCTAGGAATTGACAGTGTTTTTGTTGATGATGCCTGGGTGGAGGTTTTTCCTATGTCTAGATTAATTGGTGAACCAAGAACTGTGTCTGATCACTCTGCACTGATACTTGATACTTGTCAATTTCAAAATGTTACAAGACCATTTCGGTTAGAAAAAATATGGTTGAATAATAAGGATTTTCAAGCATTGGTCGAGAAGGTTTGGCAGAAGGAAAGTCCCTTACAAGATGGCATTAGGGGTTTGACTATCAAGCTGAGAGATTTGAAAAAAAAAATTTAAGTCTGGGAAGCCAGTTGGAGGGTGTGAGACTCTCATTTTGATTTTATTATCTTTAGATTTTAAAA
Organism: Zantedeschia hybrid cultivar; assembly: GCA_030544215.1. Taxonomy (NCBI): domain Eukaryota; kingdom Viridiplantae; phylum Streptophyta; class Magnoliopsida; order Alismatales; family Araceae; genus Zantedeschia; species Zantedeschia hybrid cultivar. The sequence continues at coordinate 56,574,526 of JARZZO010000012.1, forward strand.
GAAAATCTATGTCGGATTTGAAAATCTTTATGAAAATCTTAATTTGAAAAGATAAATTTGAATTTTAAAAATATGTTCTCTTTTCTTTTAGGCAGATTTTTAGGATTAATCCTCAAAGTCTGAATGACTTCTGGATCGACTGTGCATCTGTGTGTTTGACCTCTCCCCACTGACCTTGGTCAGTGTTAATTACACCAATCAAAGATTGGTAACTTTTGATTAACCATCCAATTAAGACTTGAAGAAAGCAGGAATAAGCAAGATTAATTACAGACATGTAAGTCATTTTTTTGTTCTTTTTAGTGAGAAAGATTCTATGGATATCTTTTAGAAGATACTTAAAAGATCTTGAGTTCTTCTAAAGGAGTAGGTATTTTGTGGAAGATTCTTTGACATTATCCTTTAATTATTTTTTAATTATCCTTTAAAAGGATAGAGAATTATTTGGGTAGCATATCCTCTCGTTTGAGATCTTTTGAAAAGACATATACTGCTTAAAGGATACTGTTAATTGATGAGACATGAAGACCGCCACATAATTAAGAATATTCTTTAATGGTCCTTCAACTAATATGAAGGAACCATAATATTATTTTCGGTCATTTAACTAATATAAATGAACCGAAACTTAATGATTAATCCATCAGTAGGAAATAACTACTTTAATTAATGATTATCCCATCGATATAAAATGAACAAAGATTTATTCTTATTGGCCCACCTATGAATAGGATAATCACGACTTCGTAGCCTGACCCCCAATTAAGACAGAACCATAAAAGTCACCGACTATGCCCATTGATAAGGATGAATCAATAATCATAACATTTGGTCACTCTATTAATAAGAGTGAACTATTAATCAAGCGGTCAGTCCAATAATAGGATAGAACTACTAAATTTAAGCCATTCAACCAGTATGAATGAATCTGATGATTTTTTTTATTATCTTTTTTTATTTGAAAAGAAGAATCTTGGTTATCCAACCGGTATGGAAAAAGTATGTTGATTTAATTAGTTGATTAACAAATTTGTCAATTTAATTGGTTGAATTAGTTAATTGATTAACATATTAATTAACACATTAACTTAATTGATTAAGTTAATTGGTTAATTAATATATTTTTGTTAATTTAATTGATTGAATTAACAAATTAAATTAATTGGTTAAGTTAATTGATTAATTAACAAACTTGTTAACAAATTAACTTAATTGATTAAGTCAATTGATTAATTAAAAGATTTTGTTAATTTAATTGATTAATTAATAGATTTTGTTAATTTAATTGATTAATTAACAAATTAACTTAATTGGTTAAGTTAACTGATTGATTAACAAACTTGTTAATTGAATTAGTTGATTGATTAACAAATTTAACTTAATTGATTGACTTAATTGGTTAATTAACAAGTTTGTTAATTTAATTGGTTGATTGATTAACAATTTTAACTTAATTGATTAACAAGTTTGTTAATTAAATTGATTGATTAATTAACAATTTTAACTTAATTAGTTAAATTAATTGATTGAATAACAAATTTTTAGTCAACCAAACATTATGGAAGAACTATGTTAATTTAATTAATTAAGTTAATTAGTTAATTAATATATTTTTGTTAATTTAATTGATTGAATTAACAAATTAACTTAATTGGTTAAGTTAATTGATTAATTAACAAACTTGTTAACAAATTAACTTAATTGATTAAGTCAATTGATTAATTAAAAGATTTTATTAATTTAATTGATTAATTAATAGATTTTGTTAATTTAATTGATTAATTAACAAATTAACTTAATTGGTTAAGTTAACTGATTGATTAACAAACTTGTTAATTGAATTAGTTGATTGATTAACAAATTTAACTTAATTGATTGACTTAATTGGTTAATTAACAAGTTTATTAATTTAATTGGTTGATTGATTAACAATTTTAACTTAATTGGCTAAATTAATTGATTGATTAACAAGTTTGTTAATTGAATTGGTTAATTAATTAACAATTTTAACTTAATCAGTTAAATTAATTGATTGAATAACAAATTTTTGGTCAACCAAACATTATGGAAGAACCATGTTAATTTAATTAGTTGAATTGATTGGTTAATTAACCAGTTTATTAATTTAATTAGTTGATTGATTAACAATTTAACTTGGCCCAAAAATTAGATCAACTCTTAGCCTTAAACAAGCAAGAACTTACCTATCCAACACCATCTAGTCCATATGAAGGCCCATCTTCCATCTCTCATGATATTTGTGCTTTGTGCGCAACTCCGGCTCATCAAGTGAATGAATGCCCAACTGCCGCCCAATTACCACCGTTCATTCAAGAACAAGTTCAAGCTGCCCAGGGATTCTCCAGGCCAAATAATGATCCATTCTCTAATCCTTACAATCCGGGCTGGAGAAATCACCCTAATTTTACGTGGAAGAACCAGCAGGCTCCTTTACAAATGTCTAATCCTTCCATGCATCAAGCCCAAAAGTCACTGAATTCATTTCAACATCAGTCCAATTTCTATGGAAATGTACAGGCTAGGGGACCACAGGGCCACTTCTCTCAAGCCTAATTCTCTCAACCAGCCCATTATCAATCGTTGTAATCAGGGCAACCAACCCAATACCATCCTCCACCTACTTATCAACCACCTCCTCAGCCCAACTTTGATGATAAATTCACACAACTCCAACAACTTATCTTGACGCAACAACAGCCTATTTCTAAGTTGGAGAGTCAAATGGGCCAATTAGCTGAGGCTACTATGAGAAGATAAATGGGCCAACTTCCTAGTCAACCCATTGCCAATCCAAAGAATCAGCATCCGGATTTTTCACCGCAATCGGGCCTTTTACCTCAACCGGGCCCATTACCACAACCTAAAGGACCACAATTTGAAAATGCTAAAGCCATTTCAGCCCTTAGGAGTGGGAAAAGTTTAGAGAACTTACAGACAGATGGGGAGTTGGCCGAAGGTTCTACTAATGGACCACAGGAAGTCGAAAGTGAGAATGAGGCTGAACCCAACATAGAGAAGTTAGGGGGGGGATCCGAAAAGAAAAGGAAAGATAGATGAAGAGGCCCAAGTTCATATCAACCTAGGGTGCCTTTTTCTAACGCATTATTAGCTAAGCCCAATGCTAGGAAGAAACTGGCCCAGAATGAGGAGTTGTTGGAATTATTCAAACAAGTTCAGATTAATATTCCACTCCTTGATGCCATCAAGCATGTGTCAGCTTATGCTAAGTTTCTCAAGGAATTATGCACACTACGAAGAAAATCTAGAATGGCACCCGAAAAGGTTAGGCTATCGGATGATGTGAGTGCTATTGTAATGAACCATCTTCCCAAGAAATTGAAAGATCTTGGGGCACCTTTGATCTCATGTGACTTAGGTGGAGTCACATTTGATAGAGCTTTATTAGATCTAGGTGCTAGTGTGAACCTCCTGCCAATAGCCATTTATGAGAAATTTGATATTAGAGAATTAAAGCCCACATCCATCATCTTACAATTAGCTGATAGGTCTGTAAAGACTCTACGGGGATTAATTGAGGATGTTATCGTAAAAGTCCATGATTGTTATTTTCTCGTAGATTTTCTTATTCTGGATATGGCATCGCCTGAAGAACTCATTCACACCCCAATCATCTTAGGACGTCCATTTTTAGCCACTGCCAAAGCTAATATAAATTGTGAAACTGATATGATGGGATATCCTTTGGGGGTCAAAAAGTCAAGATTAATGTCTTCAAAGCATCCCAATATCCGGATCATGAAGAAGAATGCCATACTATCGATATCTTGGATAATTTGGTTGAAGAAAATGTGATGTTCATGCATGACCTTTTAGAGGAAGCCAATGCCTTAAAAGATTCTCTTGGCTCACTAACATCTTGGCCCAAGGTTGAACCTTTACCAACCTTGCAATATGAGCCCGCTTTGCCATCCTTAGAGGACCCTCAAATGCTCGAACTCAAGACATTACCCGAGTCTCTCAAGTATACCTTCTTGGGCCAGACCAAACTCTCCCGGTCATCATTGCGGCAAATCTCACATCGCCACAGGAGGCCCAATTAACCAAAGTCTTCAAAGACCACAAGGGTGCCATTAGATGGTCGGTGGACAATTTAAAGGGAATTAGCTCTTCTATTTGCATGCATCACATCTATATGGAAGAGAATTCTAAGCCCAGTCGAGAGATGCAAAGGCGGCTTAACCCAAACATGAAAGAGGTGGTTAAGAAAGAGGTTGTGAAATGTCTAGATGCGGGTATCATTTACCCCATATCGGATAGCAAATGGATCAGCCCAACCCAAGTGGTACCAAAGAAGTCCGGATTGACGGTTATCAAGAATGATTAGCGAGAGGAGGTACCTACTAGGCTCATCACGGGATGGAGAGTATGCATTGATTACCGAAAGCTACATCTTATGACTAAGAAGGATCACTTTCCACTCATGTTCATGGATTAGATTCTGGAAAAGTTTTCGAGCCAGAAGTACTTTTGCTTCTTAGATGGGTACTCTAGATACAATCAAGTGGCTATTTACTCGGAAGATCAAGAAAAGACCACCTTTACGTACCCTTATGGCACGTTTGCTTTTAGGAGAATGCCATTTGGTTTATGCAACGCACTAGCCACATTTCAACAATGCATGATGGCTATATTCTCCGATTTGGTGGGAGGGTTCCTCAAAGTTTTCATGGATGATTTTTCGATTTTCGGGGATTCTTTTGAAAATTGCCTGGAGAATCTGAAACAGGTGTTAGCAAGATGCATAGAAACCAACCTAATTCTTAGTTGGGAGAAGAGCCACTTCATGGTTCGAGAGGATATTGTTTTACGCCACATTATATCTGAGAGAGGAATAGAGATAGATAAAGCTAAGATTGATCTCATATCTAATCTTCTTCCTCCCACTTCGGTCAAACAAATCTGTTCATTTCTTGGCCATGCTAGCTTCTACAGCCGATTTATGCAAAATTTCTCTCAAATTGCCCGAACCTCTGACTCTTCACCTAGCTAAGGATGTTCCATTACACTTGGACGAACCTTGTATAAAGGCGTTCAATTCTTTGAAGGATTAGTTGACCAAAGCCACGATCCTTCAATCTCCTGATTGGTCTTTGCCCTTTGAAATCATGTGTGATGCCTCCGACTATGCTATCGGTGCAGTTCTGGGACAAAGAATCAACAAGTGTCCCGTGGTGATCTATTATGCAAGTTGCACCCTTGCAGATGTTCAAATGAATTATACTACTACGGAAAAGGAATTATTGGCTGTGGTCTTTACCCTAAAAAAATTTCGATCTTATCTTTTAAGGGAAAAAGTCATAATCTATTCTAATCACTCAGCTTTGAAATATCTTCTGACCAAGAAGGATGCCAAGCCTAGACTCATCAGATGGATCTTACTCCTTTAAGAATTTGATTTAGAAATTCGGGATAAAAAGGGATTTGAGAACGTGGTAGCTGACCACCTATCTCGAATTCTAATTTCTGAGAGTGAACCAATGACTGATTCTTTCCCTGATGAGCATTTATTGGCCATTTCTCACACCATTGCACCTTGGTATGCCCATATTGTCAACTATAAGGTAGCTAATCAGCTCCCGGAAGGATGGACCAAAAGTGAGAAGGACCGATTCTTCTCTCAGGTGAAGTATTATTTCTGGGAAGAGCTTGAACTTTTCAAATTCTGTCTCAATCAAATCATCTGGTGATGTGTCTCGGAGGAAGAACAACAAAGTGTACTGAAGTTTTTGATGTTTGGGGGATAGATTTTATGGGACTGTTTCCACCTTCGTTTGGTCATGAATATATTTTAGTAGCGGTGGATTATGTCTCTAAGTGGATTGAAGCAGTAGCTACCCGAACCAATGATCATAAAGTGGTCATAAAATTTGTCCAGAAAAATATCATTTCTCGGTTCGGGTGGCCCAAGGCGATCATAAGTGATGGGGGCACGCATTTCACGAGTTCCCAATTTCGATCTCTGTTTAAGAAATATGGGATCACTTACAAGCTAGTTACCCCGTATCATCCTCAAACTAGTGGCCAAGTAGAAGTTTCCAATCGAGAAATCAAGAATATTCTGCAAAAGTCCGTTAGGTCTAATAGAAAAGATTGGTCTGAAAGATTGGATGATGCTTTGTGGGCCTATCAGACCGCGTATAAAACTCCTATTGGCATGTCTCCTTATCGCCTGGTTTTTGGAAAGGCTTGCCACCTTCCTGTGGAATTAGAACATAAGGCGTATTAGGCCATCAAACAAGTCAATTTGGACTTAGTCCAAGTTAGTACCCACGGGACCCTACAGCTGAGCGAGTTAGAAGAATTACGTAATGAAGCCTATGAGAACTCTAAGATCTACAAAGCCAAAACCAAATCTTTCCATGAAAAACACATTGTGAGGAAATCTTTCCATCAAAATCAAAAAGTTTGGTTATTTAACTCTAGGCTTCGCCTATTCCCAGGGAAACTAAAATCAAGATGGGTTGGACCATTCTTGGTCATGAAAGCCTTTGACCACGGAGCTATTAAAATCATGGATCCAAAGACTAGATACACATTCACTATTAATGGGCAACGATTAAAACCGTTTGTTGAAAATCTTCAAAATAACCCACCTGAATCCATGATGTTGAGTGATCCACAGTGATTGCATTTCCGTCTGGCTGAAGACTTTAAACTTAGCGCTTGTCGAGAGGCAACCCAACATTTTGGAGCAACTTCTGTTTGTCTTTTCATTTTTAAGCTTTTTTGCAGTAGTCGGCTTTGGTAAAGTCGCATCTTCATGGCCACAGGTTGTTTCTCTCCTTCTCATTTTTCTTATGACTAGCAAATATTCTTATTTCTTATGCCATTGAGGACAATATCAATCAAGTTGGGGGGGGGCAATCGATATGAATTGTTTTAAAAAAACTTTTGAAGAAAACTGATATTTTTCAATGAGAAAATGATTACAATTTTTTTTTCACATCCTACATAAGTGCCTAGAATCATGCTTCATTAAGTGAATCATAATCCGATCAATTTTATGTTAGTCAAATTGGATAGAGTCTTTAAAGTTTAGAATATCCCACTTCATAAGAAGCCACGACATGAATGATTTTCATACACACACGGCAACTTAGAATGAGTGAAAGACCATGAAAATATAAAATTGTTGGAATTAACCTTAAGGATAGGACTATCTATTCCAAAAAAAAATTTCTTTTGGGTTGAACGAAAAGAACGTTAGGATTCGTAATAGGAGACTGACCCACTCAGCACTCTAAAGAGGCGGTCATTTAAAAAGGGACATTTGTAAACATTAAATGTCAAATAAGGTGTTCAAATAAAGAGCTAAAGGAAGGTAGGTGGCAAAAAGTACGTACCTCCCCTTAGGCAGTTTAAAGAGAGTAGCAAAAAGTAAGCACTCTCAAAGGCAAATAAGCAACTAAATGAAAAGCCGCGCTTAATGAAAAGTCCTTCACACCATAAATACGATCAAGTCGTAAAAAGTGTTGAGTCAGAGCGGAAGCTAAAAAACGATCTTCTCGGACTAATCAGGAAATCCCTTTTCTCTTCTCTCTTCCAAGTAGTTTTATCTAAAGGGTTAGTAAAGGCGAGGATATAATGGAAAGGGCAGAAACGAGTTCTAAGCATGCCAACTTACATGCACGATCACCTGTCGCGAACTAAAGTGTAGTGGGAATTGAGAACTTTAGCCTAACCGATCAGCTACCATTTAATATATTGTGATAGATAACTATAAATGAAGCATGATAGTTCATTGTTGTCCCAATTTGTCTTCTATTTGCATTGCTAAAGGACTAGCAATTAGTAAGTTAGGGGGTGTGATAAGTTGATAATTTTGATCATTTAAAAGGGCAATCGCACACATCATACTCATAGTTTTATGTGTAAAATAGCATGGAATGATAGATAATTTTGTACCAATCCCAACGGTACTACTTTCGTTAAATTCCGAGTTAAAAACATCATTATTTCATGCAATTGCAGTTTTCTCATCAAAACCGAGATAAAATAATTTATTTAAGCATAACTATAGTTTTATTCATGATAATATCCTAATTTATATTTATTTTATGTGAACAGGATATGAAGAAGATGCAGTGCAATTAGTTAAGTTTCTGGTTGTTTGTAGGAAGGATGGGAGTTCAAATCCCATCAAAATCGGCTTTATTTTGGAAAAAATACTAAAGTAGGGATAAAAGTGCCTTTTGCTACCCTAAATGGTTGCCTTAATTTTTACCCAAGAAGAGAACAAGAGGAGCCAGCCGCCATCCACTTTCTTCCTTTCTTTATTTTAAAATTTTCTCTCCCTTTTTAAAAGGTCTCTCTTTCCTTCCTTCTCTCTCTCTCCCCTATTTTTTTCTTCTTCTCCTTCCTACCTTCTCTTCCTCTCTCTCACACCCTCTCTCTACTATAGTACCCGCGAGAATTGTAGCTACAGTACCACGGGTTACTATAGCACCTCTCTCTCTCTAGCTTTGTTCTCTCTCTCTGTGGCGCTCTCTCTCTCTCTCTACATCTCTCTCAAACTAACGGCTGTCAAGGGCAACATGGGGACTCAAGGCACTACAACTGACTACTGTAAGGAGTCTAGGACGGCCAAATATCCGCGCGAAGGACTAGGACGGCTGCAAGCACCAGTTTTCTCTCTCCATCGCCTCTTTCTCTAGTTTTTGAGTTCTCCATGATACACTGTATGTTGAATATTTTTTGTAAACGTTTCCTTATAAAATTTATATTATTTTTTTATTATCAATGTCTCTGTAAAATTTCATCTAGTTCTATTAACAAATGACAATAGCTCCTTAGAAAAAAGTTATCTTTTCTCCCTCTTTTTGTTCTACAACTTTTAATTTTTTCTTCTGTTGATACTACTCAAACTTTATATTCTACTTTTAATTAGTATTTTAGAGGTAGTCTTAGTTCAGTAGATGGTTTGATTATGCTTGTTTAGGGGTGCTCCTTTTGTGAATTCACAATAAGTCCGGTTAATTTCAATTGTTATCGATCAAACTATCATGCTCCCTCTTCTTTCTTCTATGTTTTTCCTCTAAAAAAAAAATCAAGGTTTTCAACTTTAAAAATCTATTTCCATGTGGATTCGATCCAATCTCACCATTTGCTATTTTTCAAGTAATTGTATGTGGAAATTGGAATTTTAAGATTGATGTTCGAATATGCTTAACGACACATAATTTCAAGCAATCACCCCTCATCACAGGTCCCCAGTGAGCCATGGCTACATTCCCAAAGACGACACCAAGTGATGCCATCGGGAGGTGCCCACAGACTTGTCGCAGACAGGGGATTCGAGACCGTTGGAGAAGATTTAGATAGAAGGATTTCAACCACCTACACAGGACACATGCGATTAGAAAGGGCTCCAAGTGTGGTCCCGAGTTAGGCCCCTCCAATTCCCAGTCAGCACGTGGCAGATTAGAAAGGAGAGTGAAATAAGAATATTGTAGGGGTGTCCTGGATTTCAAAAAAGTACCTTTTTGCTGAAGTAATCATTTCCTTTATAGGGGGGAGGATGAGCGTCTTTTTTCCTAGTAGCCAATGTAGGACTATTTCGAAGAGCATTTTGCCTTACCTTTTGTGCAATGCCTCCTTGGACGGGTACATGGGCCGAGAGCCCATTTAGGTAATTCAATAACTCGATAGTTGGACTACCTCCTAGGCCCAGCTTACGGCTCCTTCCATCACTCACAATGCACTATTCTCTATATTTCCCACTTTTTCTTTTTCTTTTTGGCTTTTGATTGGAAGCCAAAAAATATTTACCAAAACATTATAATTTTAACATATTTAATAGATCAAAAAACCAAATGATGTTTGTAGTTTATTGACGTTAGTAGGCATTCAACATAATTTTAAATTATTGTTATTATGCAAATATTCATTGTGCATGCTCTCTTAAGTTACTTTAGCTCCCCTTATATTTTTAAATTTTAAAATATTTTTGTGCAATAAATAAGTTGTATTTTGGCATGCATTACATGTGCACTTTTACTAGTAGTACATATAAACCTAGTGAAAGATAACTATTTTTATTACCTGCTAGTTTTATTGTACACTTAACATAAATTAACATCATTGTTATTATGAAAATGTTCATTGGCCTCTGCATATTCTTTTACATTAAATAAATCTAATTTAAAAGAAAGTTTTTCAAATGAAACTGAGATTATAGAGTTTTAATGGGGCATTTTTCTAAATTAGATTAGAGGATAAAGAACCCTAAAATTTTTATATTTTGTAATTTAAATATTTTTTCTTTAGTAACTAAGTTATATTATATCATGAATTGGAGATGCATTTTCACTAATAAATTGAGTGTATTACTTGAGGAGAGAGGAGGTGAGGTGGGGGATGGGGAGTCTCGGAGGCAAAGAATCAAAGTACATTAACACGCATAGGCTAGATGGATAGATTTGGTGAAGGAAGTGAATTCATCCATAATTATATGGAGGGGGAAGAGAAAGAGAGAGAGGAGGCAAAAAAACTAAGTGCATTAATGCACACAAGCTAGATGGAGAGGTTTGGTGAATGAAGCGAATGCATTCATAATTATCTGGAAGAGAGAGAGAGAGAGAGAGAGAGATTAATGCAATAAACTTATGAAAAGAGGAAAGGCGTTTACTAAACATGGGGTTACAATTGATATGATTCCTTCTTCTGCTTCCAATGAAAAAAAGATGGATCACATGGAGATCCTCTTCAATCTTTAACAAGAAAGGATTATGTTAAGTTGCTTTCAATTGTGTGTTGCTAACTTTATTAGTTAATTATTAATGGAATAATTGGTTTGGTCGGAAGTCGTTGTTTCATTTGTTGAATAATAAAATTTGGAACAACATTATAGAGAGAAATCTTCAGATTAAGGAGTTATCAAATAGGCATCATCTAGCTTGGCAGATAATTGTTTCATCTCTTCCCGCTGATTTGGTTCAAGCGATTCGTTATAGAATCTAGCTCCTTAGTTCTATGCTGGACAAGATTAGATGGGTCCCCAAGATTCTGGAAAAGTTTCCACATCCAAAGGTGTGCTTACATACCTCCAAAGGTTTCCACTCTTTGGAAAATCTTGCAAGGCATTATCCCTAAAGAGGACCATATAAGCAAGGTTAGCATCCCGTTTTGCTCCAGGTGTTCATGCTGTTCTAGTCTAGTAGAAGAAACAAATCATCATTTATTCCTTCATAGTGATCGTTCTATATCTACTTGGAATAATCTGGAGGATATGTGCCCACTAAACCGGAGGAGCTATACCTTGTGCTGAATTTGTTAAAGATGTTTTCCACAGCTTTCATGCTGGAACACTCTTTGGAATGGTTAGACACCTTCTCATCTCAGCCTCGTTATAGGAAATTTGGTGTGAACGAAACAAACGACTTTACCAGGCGAAAACATCTTCAGGTGATAATATTATTTTTAATTATGTCATTTACAATGCACCAAAGAACTCCTTGTAGTAAAATGAAAACGCGGCCATGATATTTTGGGACTTGTGACATATGGATATCCACAGAGACTTGTACCTCGGATAAACGAAATTTCAATAGGACCCAATACATATAAAAAAGTATAATTATTAAAAGAGAAGATATCTTCTCAGTACACGTTTAGACAAGAATCTAACAATATTGAGAGGGGGAGGGAGTCAAATATTACAAAAAATTCTTCATATGATTTAAAAAGTTGACAAATATCTACACCCTCCTTCTCTCAGTATAACTCGATTCGGGACAAAACGTGTCCTAAGAGCTCTTCTCTTATTCAAACATGCAGTCTATGTCTTGCTTGGCATGCTTCTTGCAGTATAAGTAGCAGACATCTAAGGAAACACTGAGGAGGATGGTGATCTCCTCGGTCTGCGCAGTCAGAGGGTCCTCGCTCACTTCAAAGTGGTGGTTGCTCTGAGCATTGTCCAGGGCGTCCAGGAGGTCGTCCCCGGCGCCGTAGAGACCCTGGAGGATGGACTTTATGGCGGTCTCCATTTGGGTTATGGCTTTCCTGTAGTCCGATAGACAATCGGCCAGGTCTTTCTTGTATAACACGTTGCCGATGCCCGACGACTGCAGCGCCTGTAAGCGCTCCACGCCGGCGCGGGCTGCCCGGAGGGAAAGCCCCGTGGAGATGACAGCCAGGTCAACAAGGGAGGCGTTGTGGCTGCCGGGGACCGACCGGAGGAGGGCGAGGCAGCGTGTGTAGTACTGGGGCCTGTCGTCCCACTTCCTATGGCAAGCCTCTTGAACAGTGTCCAGGGGAAGGACGGAGGGGACGGGGGCGGCGGACGGGCTGTCGGCATCAAGAGGGGAAGCGATGCAGAAGGCCGAGAAGAAGAGGAAGAGGAAGAGAAATGGGAGGGGCGAGACGAAGGAGGGGCTCATCTTATTCTCACTTTAGATTCTCACACAGACAAAGTAGCAACACAAAGGGGGCTGGTGAACGTTACAGGTTTCTTGCTTCTTCTCTCTATTCGATCGGTATTTATAGCAAGATGATGGAGATGAAAGGAAAGGTGAGGGGAGAGAGGGAAAGAGCCGGTCTTCTCCTCAACCATCTAGATCACACTAGCCATTAAGGATGAAGATTCTCTATTAATACAAAGGAGGAGGAAATCCCCACCATTATAAATGTATGGATCCTATTTCTTCCATTTCTCTCCTACTGTTACTTAAAAGAAACAACCATCAACAGGTGACAGAACAGATGGAGAGAGAGAGAGAGAGAGAGAAAGAGTTGAGCAAGATATAAAGTAGGGAAGCGATAATTTATACTAGTATATATGGATATGCTTGAGATGAGAGAAAAGAGGAAGAAAGGTGTAGACACGCTAATTTTGATCTCATATTGAATACATTTCGTGTCACAATTATAATGCCTCAAAATAGTCTGATGTTTAATCATTAATTAATTTTTATTGATTTTTTTCAAAATTTGTTGATTAGCGTTGCCCAAGGCCGACGCCATTTAGATTTCGAGCAAAAATCAGTTCGGAATTAAATTCTTAAATTCTGATAGATTTAATTGAATAGCGTCGCCAAAGGGAGACGCCATTTAGGTCTTAATTCGTCTGGGTTTCCGATTTTAATTCGAATTAATTTCCTAATTATCTAAAGCATGTCACTCTAGGGAGATGCAATTTAGGTTTCCTAATATATTTCGGTTTCCTTTTCGGATTCTATTTCTATTTTGGCCGCTTTAATTAGCCAAATGGCGTCCCGTCTGAGTGACGCGATTTGAGAGTTTCCTGATAAACATGATTTGGCCGAGATAATCTGGTTTTCAAGGTTGGAAAGGTTGCAAACTCTTCCATGCTCATCCAAGATAAGTCCGACTGCGAGAGAGAGACCTTTTGAAGGTCAAAACACCCCTAAACCTATTCTTATAAATACTACACCCCTTGGACCTTTGAAAAAGGTTGGCAATTGATGATATTGAAGCTCAAGGTGTTTGAAGGCCCAAGGAGGAAAACGTGGACAGCAAGAGAAGCTTCATCCAAAGCTTCTTCTTCTTATTCCTATTCACTCTTTGAAGCTTTTGAAGACCAAGAATATGGAGGAGCCAACCAACCATCTTCTTTCCCTAATTTCTTTCTAGTTATTTCATATATTCATTATTATTTTCCTTCATAGTTCATCTCATCACTTCATGTTAACACACCCACATCATTATTTTCATATCCACATTCATGTTAGGAGTTTAAAGACCACAAATCAAGTGAGTAGATTAGTTTAGTTGCATCATTAAATTTCTTATTAGAATAGATACTACTTTACTTTAGTTCTAATTAGAGTTTTTTCTCATCTTTCTTGCAAAGTACAAAGAAGGAAAAAAGGAGATTCAAAAGGAACAACAATCCAAACAATCAAAAGCAAGAACATATCAACAAAAGGACTTATTTTCTTTGGCCGGCCAAAGGAAGAGAATCAATGACTTAATCTTCCAAGTTTGAAAAGGTAAGGAGATCAATCTTTCTTTGAAACTTTTAAAGTTTTTAGCGATTACGTTCTCTTTAATTTCAATAGTTTTATTTATCATATAAATAATACGAATTCATGAACATCACACACATGATTTTGAGCGTTCACAGTTTTTTGGCGATCACGATGGGACTTGGTCTTACTATATTTTAGTATTTGTTCTTGCTTTTTATCATCAGGCACCCACGGTGTAGCACTTGTGTCTCTCGGGCACTCCTTTCACCAATTGGTGATTTTAGTTACTTTTATCCCTATGTGCACTATGTGCACATCCCTTTGTAGCAAGATCTCGCCCTCCCTTGATTGATTGGAAGTTGCGAGTGTGATAGGAAGTGTGTGGTTGATTGAGTTTATACTTTGCATGATAATAAACCTGTTTAATTCGAGTTTACATGATCAGTTAGATTTCTGCTTACATTGATAACTTGGGAGGAGATTGTCCCCGAAATTGTTCTCTGTTTACAGTTTTTAGGCTCTAAATAGTGCCTAGACAGAGCGACGCGATTCAAACTGTGTCGCCGTGCCAAGACTCCATTCAGCCTCATATTCCTGTTGGCGTTGCTGCCTGAGGTTCTGTGAACAGAAGAAGCTTATGTATTGAATAGCGTCGGTGAACAACGACGCGATTCAAACAGTTTCTTCTCTTGGTCATCAGTCCTCAGATCTTTGATCTCTTTGTTACTTATATTTATCTTACACTACATTAAAGGACATCCAGGTCGTAGGTCATCTGGATTGGGGCTCACCCCTCCTTCATAGGAACACCTTTCTTAGAATCTTCACCTCTGTCTGACTAGGTCGCTCCCTCGGTCAGACTAGAGTGGTCAGTGTTAAGACCTCCGGAGGTCCCCAAAAGCAAGGTATTCCTAGTTCATCGAATTGGTTGTACCAATCAAAGTCCCTGGTTAGTCATTCATACTGTTGTGAGAGAATCATAGAGTATAACAGTGGAAAAATTGAACTTAAACTAGGATCCTACACCGTTGAGTGAATTTATGTCTAAAAACTCAAGTAATTTAACAAGGAATCCTAAAGCAACGTAATCATCTACTTGTCTGCTATACTCTGTGCAATGTGTTTGAACTTCTTTGCCAAAACTTAATATCATGATGCTTCGATCAGGTAGAACGTTGGGTATGACTGCTTACGAGTAGGATGCCATAATTGAATACAAGGGAGATGTTGATGCCCCTCAAGAATTTGATTATTACTCTAAGAACGGGGAAGATGTTAATGCCCCCCACAACCCCAACTTCTATCATCCTGAGTGTGAGGGAGACACCCATGCCCCTTAAGGTCAGGTTCATTTTACTCACGACCAGTACGACCCGAATACTGATCATCCCCACATACATGTGATTTCTAATCTTACCTTTGAGGAGGCTCAAGATCAAGCTGAGCCTTCATCTACCAATCCTCCTGATTTAGTTACTGTCTTGGGAGCTCTGGCTACCCATGTGGATCCTCAACAACTTAAGGCAATCCAATCTATCTTTAAGGGGAAGACGCCCTTGCGTTCTGCTGAACCGAATCCCACAGTTTTCCATGTCATTCATCAAGCTTCTCCTCCTCACCGTGCTTCTCCCATTCATCAAGCCATAGAGGGCCTTCGTATTTCAACTCCCCGCCCATTTGGGCCACAATTGTCTTCCTCGAGATATCCGGCTAGACCGTATATGCCGACTTACCAAAATGCCTTCGGACATGGCGGAAGCGCTGCCGGACCTCAACCATATTGCCCCCCTTGCCCCACTTATTCCAGGAGGTAAGTCTATCATGCTCCACCACCTCCTCCTCTCCAAGTCGATCCAGTAACTCAGGCTCTACTCACAAAGATGGACCGTATGGACGAGCAATTCAACAGTTTCAAGAAGATAATGGGAGTCAAGGCTATCCCTGAAGTGTCCATCCCCAATATGCTAGTATTTCATCTGCCGCCTTCTTAGATGCCTATGTATAGAAAGTATAAAGGGTTTGGTAACCCCTTCACCCACCTGAAGCAGTCTATGTACGAATCCTCTTTTTGGCAGAGTGACAAGAGGTCACTCGCGTTCTTGTTCAAGAAATCATTAGAGGGACTAGCCTTCAAGTGGTTTTTCTCCTTAGATTCGTCTAATGTGGAAGATTATAACATTGTGTCGTGGAAATTCATCCAGCGATACTATGACAGAGTTGCACCCTCTTTGTCCATAGTTGATTTAGTGGCTGAAAAGATGAAGCCTGATGAGGACTTCATCACCTTTGCTGACAGATGGAGGGTTATGGCAGAGAAGATCAAGGATCATCTATCCAAATATGAACAAGTGAAGATGATGATTTCTAATGCTACCCCCCAATACAAGTTGGTCCTCACGTTAAACAACTTGACCAACATGGCAGAACTATATGGGAGGGGACGTTATTGCCATAATACATTCAAAGATGCTACTTTCTCTAATATCTTTGACCCTCACAGACCCAGCAAACCTCCACCTCGGAAGCCTGTTATGCCAAATCCCTCTAACATGGGTCCGACCACTGAAGGCACACTTTCTCATAAACAAATCAGTACCATGAACAATAACCAGCCATTGTTTATAAGAACCAGCAGCAATAGCCGCAATACACAGGGCAGAGACTGCCGAACCAGCAGGGCTTCAGGCCGCCTCAACAACGATACCAGCCAGTATATAATCAATCTCGTCAATAGCCAACATACCATAATGTGCCTCTCCCAGGCGATTACAATCAGCAGAGAAAACCTCTAGGCCCAAAGAAGGGGTCTTATCCTCCGCTCCTGGAGTCTCTATCAGACATATTCAACGCCCTTATGGCAGCCAATGCTTTGGTCTTGTCAAAGGAGAAAACAGTTTGGCCCCAGAATGCTAATGCCTCTAGATATTGTGTCTTTCATAGACAACCTGGGCATACAGTGGATGTATGTTTCCAATTCATGGACTACATCCATGACCTGAATGAGTAAGGAGGTATTAATAGGGAAGATATGAGAAAGTATATAGCCGCCCTGAAGGCGAGGAGACTGCAGCAACAACAACAACAACAGCCACAGCAGCAACAACAAATATAGAGAGCAGTAGCACAGGCAGCAGTCCAACTAAACATGGGTATAGTGCAGAACCCGTTGCTGGAGCACCAAAATCGGGTTGCATTAATCCTTACCTATAGCCAGTCTAAGGCTAACAGAGGACAACAGTGGAAGGTGATAGAATTGGATGGCCTCAAAGCCAATCATTGTACATTCTAGTTCGAAATATTAATAAAGGCAATCATTTCATTATATAGTTCTCGCAAATTAACTATCGTAATGAAAGTCCGTAGACAAATGTATAGGATATTTAATCATGATGAGATCATGATAGTGAGATCAATATTCTTAGTCACTTGTCTTAAATAGTTCTCGATCATAGGACATTTGAATTGGACGTTAAATATCCGATAAGATCGACACAAGTTATTTATGCTCATGCGATGAGGGCGAATGATCTCACATTCACTCGTGTGGTGACACTAAGACAAGCTTGTGGATGCTCATTAGAGAATGAGTTCACTGAATAGATCCGAATAAGAATTCATGAATGGTCATTATACCTGATAGTCAATCAAAGAATTCAATCGTTGCAGTAATGCAGTTGGTCATTTAACCTAAGTCACCAATGATACCTTGCTTGTAGACCATTGTGACTTGATTCTCTGGCTTGTGGACTTTAACCATTAAGTCCACGATAGTCAGTCTCTCAGACACAGTGGAAAGCTTGCGAAGGTAATTAAGTGAACAACAGGGGATCACTCACTCTTGGTATATGACTGGAGAGAGAATGTCCTATAGATGTGTACACAGAAATCCCTGGCCAGGGTTAACTGAAAGAGATGTCTTTTTAGAAGTTAACTGAGTACTGGAATCCATCTAAATAATGCGATAAAGGGTTTGACTTTGAAACGATACCCTTGCGTTATTGGGACATTGAATGAGTGAAGGATTTTATCTGTACGATATCCGCAGACGGAAAAGTTCAAATAAAAGAAATAGTATCCCTTATATCTTCTAGGATCATAAGGTAGTGTTTGGTGCCGTTCATGGTTAGAAGGTCAAGTGGATTAATCATCGGATGATAAACCACTTATTTATTGAATTAATTATTTAACATATGATGTTTAAATAATAATTAATAAATACTAAACTTTAGAATTAGTTCTAAGTTTAGTGGGCCTAAAACCAAACTGATATATGGGCCTGGAGGGTCACACACATAAGAGTTCTCGTAAGACAGTGTGAGATGTAAATATTATATTTATCTAGATTTTTATGAAAAGAGGGCCCAAGGGGGGGGTGTACGTACACCACAAGTTTAGAGAATTTCTCTCTCCTCTCTCTCTCTCTCTCCCTCTCTCTCTTTTGAAGAAGATCCCTCTCTCTTCTGCTTATCAACTGCATGGTGGATTTGAGATCGGGTCGACGTACTCAAGCCGAGGAGGAAATTGTGTTTTCGTCGAGCTCGTGTGGATACCTTTGGAGATCGTACGCGTGCGCGATTACCAAAACGGTTCAATTTAAGGGATATTTGAATCTCGCAAAGGTGAAGAACGGTTCTTCCCGTTATTTTTGTTCGTTTTTTGATCCCAGCAACCCTATACTTGGAATCGTTTTATATTTTTGCTGCATACCGGCAATTGCTTATAGAAGGTAGAGTAGTCTTCCTCTATTTATTCAACGGGACATGTTCCGAGTACTGCCGAGCAACCGCCTCGCCGTATCCTCTGCATACCTAAACCAGAATCCATCACCATCACCCCTATATCGACACCCGCTTTCCTTAAACCTTCCCTTACTAAATCTAAACCAAACAATCTCCCACCACCCAATTATGAGCCTCTTATGCCATCTAAACCATTGCTATGCATACCATTCCCCACATCACCTACACCAACCACCCACCCCACTAACATACAACTCTCTAAGCCACTCATCTGCATTCCAGCACCTCCACCAAATAACCCACCACCACCCACACATGAACCCATTACCCCCTTTAAACCCCTCATCAACCGGGCAGTACTTGAGATATCACCTGGACCTTCCGATGTTGAGCACATGCTCCAAAGCGGGAGGATCTTCAACAAAGTCTTCCCTTAATCCACAGTTAGAGACGGCCCATCACAGCCGTCAGAAGAAGTACATAATAAAGAGAGTGCATCTGGCACTCAATATGACTTGTTGAAGCACCTAGACAGAACATCGGCACGCATCTCAGTGCTTGAACTGATCAAAAAATTCAAGACCCACCAAGAAGCTTTAATGGAGTATTTAAAAAGGGTTATGGTCAATGAGGACGTGTCGGTAGAGAAGATCACTGCACTGCTAGTTCCATAGGGGGATCAACCCTCTATCTCATTTCATACATCTGAGTTGGCACCACCAACAGCTAGGAGCATGGCCCTAAGCATTACAGTCAACATTTGCTAGAAGGTTGTGGATGCATGTCTGGTTGATACATAGGCTTCCATTAATGTGTTGTCACTGAAGACCCTAGAATTCTATGTTATACCCAAGGAGAAGTGGTTGCCTTCCCCCATCTCTGTTACCGCCTATGACAACTCTACTCATTCCCCTCTAGGAATGGTTTATTTGAAGGTGGAGTTAGGTCATGTTTGTCATACTGAGGTCGAATTCTATATTCTTGAGATCAACCTTTCATTGAAAGGCATCCTTGGTCGTCCGTACATCAAATTCCTCGAGGCAATACCATCTACAAACCATCAATACCTCAAGTTTCCATACAAAGGATGGATTATTAAAGTAACAAGCATGCCGATCCTTGCTATTGCTCACTCTTTGAACATCAAGCCGACTCCTTTAACTAGCCGACAACCCATTCTGTCAATATTACAAGTCTATTCCCCTTTGGCCGATCCTCTGAAAGCCACAATACTTGTTCCTTGCCCAGTCGATGCTGTGAAAGGGGGAAGTGCATGAGTACCTCTGGCTGGAATGTCATGATGAAGGGTGGCTATCAACCAGGGAAAGGCCTGGGCACACAATTACAGGGCAAAACCACACCTATCAGAGACAACAGAAGAGTACCTGGTAATGGTCTGGGCTATAGGCTAGTAAGGGTGAGACGACACATTGTTCAGCAGTAGGAAGACGAAGATGGTCAGAAAATCAGGAAGACAATGACCACCCCGGCTGGGATATCATGATGAAGGGTGGCTATCAACCAGGGAAAGGCCTGGGCACACAATTACAGGGCAGAACTACACCTATCAGAGACAATAGAAGAGCACCTGGTAATGGTCTGGGCTATAGGCTAGTAAGGGTGAGACGACACATTGTTCAGCAGTAAGAAGACGAAGACGATCAGAAAATCAGGAAGACAATGACCACTCCGTGCAAGGGAAATCGGGATCCTTTGACTTGGACCTTATATACACATTTCATTAAGGGACCCATAATTAATCACGATAATGACAACATGGTGGTGATCACTTCCCACTTTGATCTGAATGACATTTATGGGAGGGATCTAGCTAGACATTGTTCTGAGTTACTGACGTACCAGTCCTTAGAGGCTCTGCAGCCGATGAAGAGGAGGAAGATTCAAGATCCAGAATTCGATTGGTACCGCTGGTTCGACACATGGGACATGTACCTTGCACTAAACAGGCTATTCCTTGATCATTCAGAACCCAAGTGGCCGCCACTGATAGATGAGTTGATCGAAGGGCCTGGGACCTTTTTTTATAAGAGAATCCTGCTGAATGAGGAGACAGATGAAGGGGATCCTGATGACCGCTACCAGCCTAGATTCACCACAGACCTTCTCTGGAGGGGAACCTATCCCCATCATGTTTTCACCCTCCACACCCTATTCCGCACTCTGCTCCTGACCCCGACTTGGTCGAGGGTCATCATTGAAGACATTCCTCGAGCTCCACCCATCATTGTCGATATGTCCCTTCGGGACTTGATTCCTCAGATTCCTCTCAATCTTGAGAGGATCTATGATTCAATCTGGAAAATATTGCTATATGATCCCCCTAATCCTTTGGCCTTGGTGTCGTTTCCTTCATCTTCGCATCCTCCTCCTTTACATATTCATTCATGTTTCATGATTAACACTCAAAATCTCCAAAAAAAAAAAAAAACGTCAATTTGGCAACTTCCTCCTCCCAAATTCTCGTTGAGGAAACTTCATACTACTTGTCCGATTGTACCCCATCGTGAGGGTCACTCGGGCAGGATTCCCTTCTAGACCTACTCTGCCTCTCTCCTCGGGAGGATTCACTTATATCACATCATGTACCCCCTGATTTTTATCCTTCTTCGTCCTCACTAGGTCAAGATAGGGAGTCTAATCGTAGGGAGTCTAGTTATAGGCAGGTTAGTGAGGTCAGCCAGGTTAAGAAATCTAGGAAGTCTAAGGATAGACGAATTCCGAATAGATACCTCTAGGATTTAGCCTTAAGATGCATTTCTTGCTTTCAGATCCCCCAGCTTTTAGAGAATCCCATGCAGTTACCAGAAGGATGTGAAGTTGATGAGTTAGTTGACGATGGATACGGGGTGTATGAACTTTTATATGAGAAAGACCCCATCATGGAAGATGCGGAATATAACGAGGACGTAGCTAAGGCGTATGCTAGTGGAGTGAAGAGATTTGATGAACCCTTAGCCGCCGTAGAAGAACCTACCAAAAAAATCAATCTAAGAACTAAAGAAGAACCTAAGGTTGTTCTCATTAGTTAGAATCTATCTAAGTCAGAAGAGGAGGCAGTGGTTCAAGTTCTCAGAGACTACAAGGACACTTTCGCCTAGAGCTATAAAGATATGCCAAAGTTAGATTCATCCCTAGTGAAGCATCGATTAACGTTGAAATCAGGAGCTAACCCAGTTAAACAGAAATTAAGGCGATTCCACCCTCAGATGGCTTTGAAAATGAAAGAAGAGGTTGATAAGTTGCATAAAGCCAAATTTATTAGAGTTGTCCTCTATCCGCAATAGGTGGCAAATATTGTCCTAGTTATGAAAAAAGATGGGAAGGTCAGGATTTGCATTACTTTTGATATTTGAATCGAGCATATCCTAAAGATGATTTCCCACTGCCTCACATAGACGTACTCATTGACAACACAGCTGGTTATGAAACACTGTCATTTATGAATGGATTCTCAGGTTATAATTAGATTAGGTAGGCAGAAGATAATCAAGAGAAGATGTCATTTACTATACCTTGGGGCACTTATTGTTATGTTGTTATACCATTTGGACTAAATAATGTTGGAGTCACTTATCAGAGGGCTATGATGTCTATATTTCACGATATGATGCACA
Source organism: Zantedeschia hybrid cultivar (assembly GCA_030544215.1). Lineage (NCBI taxonomy): Eukaryota > Viridiplantae > Streptophyta > Magnoliopsida > Alismatales > Araceae > Zantedeschia > Zantedeschia hybrid cultivar. The sequence continues at coordinate 56,596,870 of JARZZO010000012.1, forward strand.
TTGATTTAGAAGTGTATGTGGATGATCTATTAGTGAAATCCAAGACTAAAGCTGAGCATACCAAAGTTTTGGCGAGAGTTTTGGAAAGGTCAGGAGAATATCAGTTGAAGATGAATCCCAACAAATGTGTATTTGGTGTCTTATCAGAGAAGTTGTTAGGATTCGTTGTGAGTAAATGGGGCATTGAGACTGATCCCAACAAGGCTAAGGCTATTAGAGAGATGCCACCTCTCCAAAATTTGAAAGAATTAAGAGAACTGATCGGGAGGTTGCAATTTATTCGCCGCTTTGTCTCCTAGCACTCACAAAGCTATAAGCCGTTTTATGAACTTATTAAGCTGTGAGTCAAGTTTGATGGGGACGATAAGTGTCAGGAGACGTTCGATGGATTGAAGACATATCTGGCAAGTCCTCCTATCTTGGGACCACCATCTCCAGACAAACCTTTGATTCTATACATCTCTATCTTGGATGATACAGTGGGGGTTGTCCTAGCACAAGAAGACGAAGAAGGGAAAGAGAGGGCAGCCTACTATCTCTCTAAACTTCTCAACTCCACATAATAGAGATACACGACGATAGAGGAAACCTATGCTGCATTGGTATGGGTGGTTCAGAAGCTGAAGCACTATTTTCTACCTCATGAAGTCCATCTCATCACTAGGATGAATTCCATCAAATTCCTCCTCGAGAAATTTGTTCTTACCGATCGATTAGCACAATGACAAAGCTTTCTCTCTCAATTCGATATTATCTATATTCAGCAGAAAGCAATCAAGGGTTACGCCATCGCAGAACATCTTGCTCATCACCCTCTTCCTCGTTTTGCTCCAGTCCGATAGGAGTTTCCGGATGAGGAACTGATGTCTATTAACAGAATCAAAGACGGTATGTGTACTCTGCATTTTGACGGAGCTCTGAACTCTCATGGTAAGCATATCGGCATGGTTCTACTATCACTTGAAGGTGTCACCATTCCACAAGCCTTTCAGCTTGACTTTCCTGTCACCAACAATATTGTTGAATATGAGGCTCTTCTAGCTGGTCTCGAGGCTACTCACTTCCATGGTGCCACCAAGCTCAAGATTGTGGGTGATAGTCTGCTAATCCTTCGCCATGTGCTTCCTAAGTACCGAACTCTTGATCCTAAACTCTAAGTCTTATCAAGAACTCACTTCTGCTTATGCCAAACTTTTCACTAGATTGATCTTTGTCCATGTTCCTCAAAATCAGAACATCTTAGGCGACACTCTACCTTCTCTCGCATCATCCCTGAATTTCCCAATCAGCAAAAACTCTGAATCTATCATCATTCATAGGCATCTCTCACCCGCCGTGAAAGACCCTTCATTCCTTAGGATTAAGGAGAAATTGCTGAAGAAGGTCAGAGATGGAGATATTGTGGAGAAGCGAGAAATCATGTTATTGGAATTATAAGAAGAGATGGAAGATGAAGAAAGACCATGGTATTATGAGATTGCCAAATACTGTGAAGATCAGTCCTATCCTGAAGAAGCCACAGCTGAGGAGAAAAGGGCTATCAGGAGAGTTGCTCAGAGATACACCCTAGTTGGAGGAGCACTTTATAAGCGAGGTTTTGACGGTGTTCTTCTGAGATGCTTGGACGAAGATGAGCTTTGGAAGATTATAGAAGGAGCTCATGCTGGAGTTTGTTGTGGCCACGTTAATAGACAGATGTTATCAAAGAAGATCGTTAGACAATGATTCTACTAGCCAACCATAGAAGAAGATTGTGTAGGGTTGTCTGTAGGTGTGCTAAATGTCAACTTCATGCCGACAAGATTCATTCCCCCGCATCTTCACTTCATCCTATTTCCTCCCCATGGCCTTTCGCTATGTGGGCTTTCAACATCATTGGACCTCTTGGTGATCCTAATTCCGGCATTAAGCATAAATCCTTTATTCTCACGGCAACGGAGTATTTCACTAAGTGGGCAGAAGCCGAAGCTTACGTAGAAGTTAAAGCGTCAACAGTTTGCAAGTTTATCATAAAGAACATCATCACAAGATTCAAGATTCCAAGCACTATCATCACCGACAATGGATTATAGTTCATATCACAAGAGCTGAAGGACCTCTGCAATAGGTATAAAATTGCATTGCATTATTCGTCTCCATATTATCTGCAAGGCAATGGCCAAGCAGTTGCAACTAATAAAACTTTGATAAAAATTATCAAAAAATCGTGTGAATCTAATAAGTTCTCCGACTGGCCATAAAAGCTGATTGAGGCTTTATGGGCATACCGAACTTTAACCCGCACGCCCACTGGACAGACTTCATATTCCTTAACATTTGGAATGGAAGCGATAGTTCCATACGAAGTCCTCATCCCATCCTTAAGAGTATAATTGAACAAGGAGTTCTCTCTTGATGAGCATCGTTCAGTACTCCTCGCTCAATTAGAACTTTTAGACGAGGAAAGATGGTCAACCACTAATCATGCATGAGCATATCAAAATAGATTAGCACATTTTTATCAAAAGAAAGTCATTGAACGTAAATTCAAAGTTGGTGAAATGGTTGTAAAAATAATCTTCATAAAACCTGGTAGTCCTTGTTCTAAGCTCCAACCCAACTAGGAAGGACCATACGTTATCTCGTATGCTTTTTCTGGTAATGCCTACGTTAATACAGAAGGTCAAGAATTAACTCATCCTTGGAATGGTCTTTATCTTAAGATGTACTACCCTTAAGTTAATAAGTCGATCAGCATGGTGCAAGGACCAGTGGAGTTATAAAATTTGAAGTCCTAAATTCTCTCGTTAATCTTTGATAATCTAATTCAAACGTATTTTCGCACACACGAACACATTTGGTTCGTGAGTAACAAGAGATGTGAAACCCAAAGAATGTCGAAAGCTTGACTAAAGGTGTAAAAGTATAACTCATTCTTTTAAAAACAAAACTTCTGTTTTTATTCTCGGCCCACGATGTCGGAATGAGGCTTAGAATAGACCACCGAAAATATCCGACATCTTAGTAGGAGGCCATCATAAAAAAAAAGGAGGAGATCTGCCCCACAAAAGAAAAAGCATAAAGGAAAAAAGCCAACATAATCAAAAGGCCACTTAACATTACAAGCATTACATTAAAAAGGCCACAAAATCAAATGAAAAGGGAATGCAACGTCGATAAATATCCCGTAAAAGTACAAATGACCGAACTCCAACAGATAATAGGGTAAAGGAGGGACATCTTTTTGGGTCTCTGGAACCCTCTCGTGGGTTTTCTAAACCAAATCTTCCTTTCCTTCTAAAGAGGCGTACTCGAAACTTGAAGAATGGCTTAGGTTGACTAAGGGTTGGACCATCGAATGGGATCACGATTATAAACATAATTCAAGCACGATGAGTTTGAATTAGGTCACTGAAGAATGATTTGAGAATTAAGTTAATGAATGAACATACTCTTTTGATCCACGTACCATGCTGGTCTTTAGTTGATGTCTTATTTCAAAACCACAAAAAATTGAATATTTTAAAATTACAAAAAAAATGAATATTCCAAAATGACAAAAAAATTGAATATTTCAAAATTACAAAAAAAATTGAATATTTCAAAACCACAAAAAATTTGAATATTTCAAAATGACGAAAAAAATGAATATTTCAAAATTACAAAAAAATTGAATATTTCAAAACCAAAAAAAATAGATGTTTCAAAAATTGCAATTGCAAAACTAGAAATATTTTAATAAGCATTTGTTTGTCAGATCATGAGTGTTGCATCCTTTTTGTTTTCAGTGAGCATTTACATACTTGTATGTTGCATTTTACCATTTATTTCCTCTTTTAGTTCAGTTATTTGCCTTCATTAAATAAAGGCTTTGTCCATTGACCCTTCTACTAAGGATAGGATCAAATAGCTAGTTACATAACTCGGCAATAGACTAAGCCTGAACAGATATTTAATTTGTTTGTTCAAGCCATGCGCATGTATAAAAAGAAAAGTCAAAGAGAAAAGTACAAAGGCAACTCAAGTACGAAGAAACTCTCTTCATATATATCAAAAGAGTTCATGTACAAGTGTGAGTCCATCCACAGGACTTCAAAACAAAAGGAAGATACATCAACATCAGCATCAGCCTTCAAGGCTGACTCTCTCCTGCTCTCTCATTAAATTGACTCTGGGCCTCATCTGGCCCGTCTGACCTACGAGTCGGTGGCGATGGTGGTCCCATGGCGCTCGGCCCAACTTGGTCGGAAGATACTACAATGCTCACTGTAAATGCGCTCGCTTATCCTCGATCCAGCACCCGCTATTGTGCACGTTGGTATCGAGCCTCGATACTATGGAGTTTGTGCTTTGCAACTGATAACGGGCCCTGAAGACTCTCCAACCGGACTCGGTCACAATCTCTCTCCTCAGTCAGAACCTTCAGCCGAACTTGGAGTCATGCAAGCTCGCGAGGAAGATCACCGGCCGGAAGTCTGGCCAACTGTTCTTCTAGCTCAACAACACGGGCTGCTGAACCACGGGCCTGTGCCAGCTCCGCATCTCTCTCTCAAAGAGCCTATAGATCTCTTGAACCTGCAACAGAAGATATTGTCAGTCAACTAAAGAAGCAAGCAAAGGATACCATGCAAAAAAAGCAAGTCGATGACTTACCTGAGTAGCAGCATCCTCCTCAGCCTGAGTGGCTCGGCGAAGGGCAGAGGCCAGCTGACTCCAAAGGTCAGTGAGGATGGTCTCGTGAGTAGCAGAGGAAGAAGAGGTGTCGGCAGAAGGTGAAGGAGGAGTCGCGTGAGTGTAGGCGGCACGCTGTAACAGAGGAGACCACCGTCAGTGTACAAGTGTCAGAACGATTTAATAATAAAAGGATACATTCATAATTCATGTTCCATTCATGCATACCAGTTCATTCAACTCCTTCTGCACTTGTTCTAACTGGACCTCTGCATCTTGGAGGTGGCCCCAGAGGGTGATGATGGTGGCATCCCCCGCATCCTGCATATTCATACCATGTCATGTCATACACTCACAAATATAAGCAAGATAATTAATAAAACGAAAGAAGTATTCATGTTATGCATATCATGTTACTTACATCGAGAGGACGGAGTAGCTGGAGGTGGGGCGTATAGTGGGTCCAGTAGCGCTAAAGGTAAGCATCGTTGCTCACCACTCACGACTCCAGTAATCCTGCACACGTCCTCGAGGCTGGGGATCATATGTCCCCAGGGCATCAGAAATACCTGTAGAAGTACAAGGTCGATCCAGAACGGCTATATCCCTAGGATCTCTCGAAACCCCATCTTTGCCAACCGCGTCTTCTGAAAATCCAGAAGACCACGATACGCCTCTACCACCAGGTCCCATGATATTCTGGTCCTCATTATCCCCTGCAATTTTCAAATGACTCATCAAATTCATCGCTAGGGCATTAATAATCAATTTCTAAAATAATTATCAACATTTTTGAATCGCGTCAGGGTCTAGGGACGCATTTTAAAAAGTCTTCCCTGTCCCCAGAAGCTTTTCACCATAGGTTTCGAGAACCTATGGCCGAGCCCCTCTTTCCCCCCAGAATGACTTTTTAACTATAAATGGAGTGTTCTCGAGGCTTACCAAATGTAGACCGGCTTCCTCAGCCGATGCCGCTGTTGCTTCGCCCTCTTGCACCGCGGGAGGGCCACCTCTACGAGCTCCGCCACCGTCTCGTTGGCTACTTCGGGAGTTTCTTTGCCCTTGGGCAATTCTACCACCTCGATGGCGGCAACCCGTCGGCATTTCCCACCAAGCCGGCTAGGTCCTCCTTGTTCCATATGGAGTGTAAGAGAGGGTAGAGTGGAATCGAGTAGAACCGAGGGGAACCGAAGGAGTTTGAGAAAGGAGAGAGCTCAAGAGAGTGAGGAAGAGAGAGAGTGGTTGGAGGAGATGGCCGGCGTCGGAGAAGATGATCGAAAGAAGGGGAAATCGCCAGAAGTCCATGGTGATCATCGGAGAGGGAAGGAGAGAGAAGTGAGAGGAGAGAATGAGGAAGAAAGGAGCTCAGGCTCGCGCGACCCTATTTGAGTTGGTTAAATCGTGTCTAGGGCCAACGACGCCATTCAGTGGCGTACAAACTGAGGCGGCAACAGAAAATTTTTGAAATTTATGAAACGCGTCCCTTATGGGCAACGCCTTTTAAATTTTACCACCTCTTTTGGTCAGGGCCGTACCACGGAAAATCTGGAAGAATTCTTATTCGCATCTCTGTATCTAGACGCTATTCAGACAATTACCGCCATAAAATCTCTGGAAAATAGGAGAGAGAAAGAGAAAGGCGTCTCCTTGACGAGAGGCGATTTGGGCTTTTTAAAGGATTAAACATTTATTTTTGAAAATTTAATTTGACTGAAAAACATCTTTCTGAGTTGACGCGATTTGAATTAAGTAATCCCAAATCTTGATGTTTTAAGAAAAAATCATAGTTTCACTCAAGAAAAAATTACAGAAAAATTGCAAAACATTAAGGGATGATCTCTATTGCATTAAGGAACGATTCTTCATTGAAAATAAAAATAAAAATTCATCAAGTTGGAAGATAAGAGAAGAGCTTTCAAGGTCGGATCTTCTTAACCTCTTTTACATATGATTTCTACAATTCTTTATTTGCTTCATGAGGAGTTTTTACACAACAGGTGAAATCGATGTTTCACAGAGTAGCAATAAGCTCAGTCGGCTCAAAGTCTTCATCAGTTCCCAAAGCCCGCTTCTTAATCGGAGAAAGATAAGATATTTTCGGAAATTCATATCGCATAATACCAAGTTGAGGATGACAGCGATGTAGATTGTATAAGATGAACTCGGTCGCCCCGATCAGTTGGAGTTCTATGCCAGCACCACGGCATACGCAAACTGCCTTTTTCATGAGAGCAAGTGGCATAGATTCGAATCCAGTCCTGGGCATAGTCTTGAAGTAAGTGCGCCAGTTAGCTCGAGTTTGGAGGTTGGGCACTCAATTAGTCATGTTGTCGTTGAACTTTACAATATTGGAGATATGGAAGATAAGACTGCATTGATACATCTGGGATATCTTTGGAACGTCTTATTCATTATGGTTGAATTTGAAGTGGAACTCCACCCATAGAGCTAAGAGAAGCATGCTACCATAAGGAAGTTGACCTGTAGAAGCTGCAGAGAGCCCGTTGTAGAGATAGGCTAAAACCGCAGTGCTGATCGGCTTTCCTTCGAAGATCCTATTGATTGCACTGATTTGATCATCTTCTAGAACATTATCTTAGGCAGGGAACAGTAATGCTCCAGCTAAGTATACAGTAAATGCCATCATCACATTCTCTGTATCTTCATCCTTTAGATTCTCTATCCTTTTTAGAGTCCATTCGGCTAATTTAGCAAGATTGATTCCCTTCTTAGTAAGACAGCCTTGAACTTCTTTTGAACCTTTCATGATCTTCTCTAACAATTATTGACCTGTGATCTTTTCTCTCATGAACATCATATCACTCAAATCAGGTTCATCATTGTTGACTTTAAGCTTAGGAAGGCCTAATAGGAATTCGGCTTCTTCTAGGAAAATAGTGGCTTTGAAGGTAGTGAAAAGAAAGGTATGAGTTTGATAATGCCACAGTTCGATCAAAGCGCCTATTGTAGCCCAATCCATTCTTGTACTTTTATAATATTTGGCATGAATAATCAACCCTTGAATATGCCACTTAGATATATAAGATTGCATGGAGAGATTGATCTTATTAACTAGCTTTTTGATCCATGAAAGAGAAGAAAATTGTCTTGGGCTAGGAAAGAAAGGATATCCCTTGAAAGAAAATTATAATAGTTCTATCATGCCCATGAAGCATTAGAAGTTGGAGAACATATAGAGAGTTGCAAGAAAAGAGAATTTGAATAGAATAAGGAGAATAGCTTATTTGTAAGTTAGGATCTCATCCACTAAGATGATCTTTCACTTCAGAGAGTTTTTCAATCGTCCTTCTCATCCTCTTGTTTGAAGAGTCATGTGAAGAATTCACCATCCTCCTTGATTTCTTCTCGTTCTACCCCACTTTCTCTTGAGCTTTGGAGAGAATCCTCTCACTTTCTCTCTTGGTTGCTTGTTGTATTGCTTTGATATGAAGAGAGGGAGGTTTTATAGAGTGATTTGAGAGATTGAGAAGTCCTTTCCGAATTGGAAGAGGGATGTTCATTGAGGGAAGTGGAGTTCATATTGGAATTAGACAGAGAATAGTTTCTATAAATTAAATGACGTTTAGACGGGGCGACATCATTTAAATGACGTTTGTGAACAACGACGCCATTTAATACATTTTTTGAGTTTATGTTATTTATCCGAAAATCTATAATTGCATGATTATTTATCTATTTGCTTGAAGTTACTGACAAATTCTGAGTGTAGGAAATTAAAGAAATGAAAATGAAGTTGAGAATTTTAATAAGGTCCCACTGTGGGAGTTTCACTGAGTTCGAACCGTGACTAAAAAGACGGTTATCTCTATCACTGTATTCCTTTATGTAATTGATTTGCATCATCATTACTATATGATAAATATTTATTAGAGTATGTCAAGGACCTTGTGATTTTGATGAAACTGGAATTCGAGTTCTCTTTCCAACAAAAACAGTGATAATTTCGGATAATTCCTAATCGCGCGGATAAGTTGTTAGATTGTCAATTGATGGGGACGATGGTTCAGTTTTTGTGAAATGGTGCGTGGATAAACGAGCTTCGACTTAGCACTGAATTACATGATTGGTTTTTTGACTTATCAATGACAGTTTAACAATATTATCCTTGATTAATTTATATTTTATTTCATTTTAATTTTTCTTTTAGCCCAATATGCATTATGTAGGACTTTGAGATAACTGTAATAAGACTTAATTCTTGATTAAATTTTAGACCATTGATCAAATAAATCTCAACATGATATGAAATATTCCATTCCGAATTAATCTCTCAATTATCTTCGAAGTCTTCTTGAAGATATTTTTGGAATTCTTTCATTGTGTGGATTCTTTATCCCAAATATTTCTTATTTCTTTTTAAGATCCATCATAGTTGTAGCATGTCCACATTCGCTGGTAACTGCTCTCCATTATGAAACCTGTAGGGTTTGTGACCTAAGATACTTCCCAATCCTGGGAGTTGATCGTCCTTATTTTATTTCCTTTGTCTCTTTCATTCAGACATGATTGATTCCATTGATCTATTTGAGTCACTTCATTGATTATTTTGAAAAAGATTCTTATCATATGATGTTGAGATTGTGTCTCATCACATCTTGGCATCACCTTTTTAGTACATTCAAGTTCATTTCACTCCCTTGCAAAGTCAATGCCAAGGTGGGGCAGCTATAGACACGCTAATTTTGATCTCATATTGAGTAAATTTCATGTCACAATTATAATGTCCCAAAATAGTCTGATGTTTAATCATTAATTAATTTTTATTGATTTTTTTCGAAATTTGTTGATTAGCGTCGCCCAAGGCCGACACTATTTAGATTTCTAGCAGAAATCAGTTCAAAATTAAATCCTTAAATTCATATAGATTTAACTGAATAGCGTCGCCTAAGGGAGACACCATTTAGGTCCTAATCTGTCTGGGTTTTCAATTTTCATTCGAAATAATTTCCTAATTATCTAAAGCACATTGCTCTAGGGAGGCGCGATTTAGGTTTCCTAATGTATTTCGGCTTCCTTTCCAAATTTTGTTTCTATTTTGGCCGTTTTAATTAGCCAAATGGCGTCCTGTCTGAGCGACGCGATTTAAGAGTTTCTTAATAAACATGATTTGACTAAGATAATCTGATTTCCAAGGTTGGAAAGGTTACAAACTTCTCCATGCTCATCCAAGGTAAGTCTGACTACGGGAGAGAGTCCTTTTGAAGGCCAAAACACCCCTAAACCTATTCTTATATATACAACACCCCTTAGACCTTTGAAAAAGGTTGGCAATTGGTGATTTTGAAGTTCAAGACAAGGTGTTTGAAGGCCTTCAAGGAGGAAAATGTGGACAGGAAGAGGAGCTTCATCTAAAGCTTCTTCTTCTTATTCCTATTCACTCTTTGAAGCTTTTGAAGATCAAAGCTATGGAGGAGCCAACCAACTATCTTCTTTTCCTAATTTCTTTCTAGTTATTTCATAGATTCATTATTGTTTTCCTTCATAGTTCATCTCATCACTTCATGTTAACACACCTACATCATTATTTCCATACCCACATTCATGTTAGGGGTTTAAAGACCATAAATCAAGTGAGTACATTAGTTTAGTTGTATGATTAAATTTCTTATTAGAATAGATGCTACTCTACTTTAGTTCTAATTAGAGTTTATTCTCATCTTTCTTGCAAAGTACAAAGAAGGAAAAAAGGAGATTCAAAAGGAACAACAATCCAAGTAATCAAAAGCAAGAACATATCAATAAAAGGGTTCCTTTTCTTTAGCCAGCCAAAGGAAGAGATCAAGAACTCAATCTCCCAAGTTTGAAAAGGTAAGGTGATCAATGTTCCTTTGAAACTTTTAAAGTTTCTGGCGATCACATTTTCTTCAATTTCAATAGTTTTATTTATTCATATAAATAACACGAATTCATGAACATCACACACATGATTTTGAGCGTTCACAAAAGGGTTGATAGTTTTGCTAGCTATGCATATGTGGGAATGGGATCACCTAAACTCTTCTCATGGGACTTCGCATGGATCCTAAAATTTCATTACTTAAAATTTATCTTTTAAATCTACATAAATATAGAGGGTCCCAGATAAATAAATTCCAACCAAGTAATGTAAATTTAGGGCCCATGCAACAGGTCCAAACATGTGTGGTGCTCAAAATTGTAAGCATTCCCTCCTTTCTTGTATTGAGCACATCTATTACCACACTTTAATCCATACTTTGGGAACCAAATAAATGTAATGAAGAATGCCCCTTTATCAATGAGTTATTCTGTCATCCGTGAACTTTTTATTTGAAAAAAAAAAAACATCATATTTCAAGAGGGCAACATATCTTACCTCGAAGGGAAAGTCGAATAGATATTGCTAAATTATTTTGTCTTTTGATGAAATATTCGACCCTCCAAATCCTAACTGCTAAATGATTTCTTAGATAACCTCCTATTCCACATACTTAATTTTTCTCTTGTCAAATAGGAGATAAGGTTCCATTTGGTATGGGGGTTAGGGATGGCTTAAACTCATCTTATCATCATTCAACGCATGTCAATTTCATATAGGAATGAAAGGGGTTAAGGCTTTTTGGGAATATCCCCAATTTTAGGGTTAAACATGGGGATTCCTAACCCAATTTTTCATCCCCCCTTTTTGCCGGTTGATCCCCCTAATGCCCTTCCCCCTTTTAAATAAAAATAGCATAAGTATATTTAATATTTCATTGAATGTAAGGGTTATTATTTTATTATTATTATTATCAATACATACTTAGATCCTTAGATTATTACCACGTTGAATAATTAAATGATGGTAGTACTACTAAAAACTATATTTACTATATCATTCTGATAATAAAAATACCCTAATTATATTTAATACATCATTAAATAAGAGGGTTAATTAAATATTCTTGATGGAAATGATGAAAAAATTGTCAAGCCTTATTATTTTATTATTATTTAATACTTACTTTAGATTAATACTAAGTTTGAAGTTGAATAATGAAATGACGCAATTACTACTAAAAAGAATATTTAACATAATATTGCATTGATACAAATGGCATAATTATGTTTAATATATCATTAAATTAGAATGTTAATGAAACACTCCTAACAAAATGGTCCAAAAATCACTAACTCTTATTATTTTGTCATTATGTTTAACATATACTTAGAATAGTAGTAAGTACAGAGTTGAATAATAAAATGATGGCATTACTACTAATGAGCATACTTAGTACATCATTATATTAATAAATTAATAAAGCCTAATTATATTTAATATCTGATTAAATGAGATGGTTAATAAAAAAGATGGCACTAAATGGTGAAAAATTACTAAGAATAAAATTATGAAGTCCTATATTCTCATTTAAATAGAGATTAAGCATATCCCTCTAAATATGGGATAAGGAGAGTGGACGGATCTTTTCCCATAACTTAATTTTTTCTTATCATGATAACAAACAGCCCCTAAGGGATTAGATTCGCCTAAATACAAAAGAGGAGAGATTACAAATACGTGGGTGCCATGCACACGCGATGTCGCCACATGAGCAGGGACTACTTACTTTAGGAAGGGGTGATTGACTAGTGTTAGGAACAGAAGAAATGAAAAATCCCCAGGCCCCCATACTCACTACACATGTACCCACACATTAATGACTATACAAGTTTCATGCTTCCCCTTTGTATTGAGGTGATCTTATTTCCGCTCTAAGGAGGCCAGCTCTAGGAGGAGGGAGACCTCAAAAGCCGCAGGACATCGTCTTTAAGATTCGTAAATGTTATTAACTTGGAATGAATTATTGTTACTCTTCTCATTATAATTTTGATACTTCATCAACCATGTAGAGTTTCCTACAAGTTTTCTATTTAAACATGAGAGTGGATCACTTTGATGCAATAGAGGAGAGAACTTCAACAAACCTCCACTTGTAACACAAAATTAAGTTTCTAAGGAAAAGAGCTGAAAATATTTTGTCATTTCCTTAGAAAATGAAAATAATTCAGCTCTTTTGGAAGAGGGTATTTGGCGTTTATCCCATGGATGTCAAAATCAAGAAAAGAAGGAGTCAACAAATTAAGTTTTCTATTGACTTGAGTTTTATGGATAACCAAATAAGTGATTGTGATATATTTTTTCGGAAAAACGTTTCCTATGGCCTATTTTATATAAAAACAATCAGACACTAAGTGTTGAAACCTAATGGTGTGCGTGGATAAAATATCAGATAGCTTTATCAGTACTAGCTTTGATGTTAATGCTAATTACTGATAGTAGGTATCAATCTCAACACTCTTTCTCCCATCTTTTCCCCATCCTTTAATTCTTTTTCCTCCTCCATCCTGCAACCACCTTTCTCTGCATTTTTCTAGTATTAACTTCCATATGAATATTGTAGACCTCAAAAGTATTAACGTCTTTCTCTGCATTTTTATAATATAAATTTGAATATGAATATCGTAGGCCTCAAAAATATTAATTTTCAAAATTTATATTCCAATGAAACATGCCATTAACTCTCTCTCTCTCTCCAAGAAATTAAAGAAACGTGATATGAAATTACAGAGTAATACTTGTTGTACCGCCACACATGATGTAGTCTATTTTTTTTTTGAATTTTGGAAGTTTTTTTGGGTGGCCCCATCGTGCCCTACATGTCCATATAATCTGATCTCCGATCAGTCAATTCAAAAAAAATCTAAAAGTACAAAAATCGAGTCAATTGACTTTTAATTGGGCTCGATTTTTTTTTTTTTCAAATTTTTAAGGCCATCTGATCGGGCTTGTACAAAAGGTGTTGGCCATGATGGGGTCGAACTAAAAAACTTTAAAAAATAAAAAAGAATCATTTTTGTTGCAGCTGCCTGCACCTACTGGAGGGGGTGGGAGGTGGGGCGGTGCAGCAAGTGTTTCTCGAAATTGAAATATCCCTAAAGCTTTGCTTTCTTTCCTTCACAATTGTTTGCTCATTTCTCTATTTTTTTTTCAGAGAAATACACCATTTCTTCCTAGTATTGTTCTAATGAAATTAAATCCCTCTTTGTGGTACAATCTTTACCTCTAACAAAAGTTGTAAGTAATTATGATAAACCGTGATGTGCTGGGCATTGTGATGTAGGTAAATGCCATCCATAGGATTTGCAATATGATGTCGGTGAATGCCATCCATAGGAAAGCTAGTAGATGACGTGTGGGTTGCGCGGGATAAACTTATAAAAAGGTTATTTTATATAAGAATATTATAATAATAAGTAATAACACCAATTTTTTTCTTGGGGACTAAAAGAAGAATAAAACATGATATGATTTAGGATTAAAATTTGTGACTTCTTATGTCATAGGCTGCTTAATTGTTCTAATTAATTAACGACAATTGATAGCAACAAAAATAAAATGGACCAAGTATAGTAGAGACCTTTATTGTTTTTTCTTTGAACTCTAGATAGTATGAAAGATGTAATGCTAAAAGAAAATAAACATTTTGGGAAAGTAAGAAAGGGATCAGACATGCTATTGTATATATATAACCGTCCATCATGACTAATAAACATTTGAGAGAACAAAATTTTAATACAGGCAAAGGTAAAATAATTAAAAGTTCTGACATTTTTCCTTTTGAAAGAAAATTTAAGATTTTTTGCATATAATTCTTAAAATTACACATCTTTGTAAAAAGGCCTATACAATAAGTATATATGAAGAATAAGACTCGATGTACCACCCGAGGTGCAGGGAAAAAAGAGGGGGAGTTTTAATAAATTGTCTTGCTTTTAACTTGTAACACATGATTAGATTTATACAAAATTTATCTTGAAAATCTATAGTACATATATAAAATAAAGGTCTCCAGTGTCACGTGTCAACACCAGAATTATTTGTTTCTCGTCTAAATTCTCTCTCCATTCCCTATTAATATTTATATCCCTATTAATTCTCTCTATCTCTTCCCCCTTTCTATCTCTTCTCTATTAATATCTCTATCCCATATTAATTCTCTCTCATTCGTCCTCTCTCTTTCCCTTCTCTCTCTCATTAATTCTCTCTCTCTCTAGGCTCTCTTTAATGATCTCTCTCCTCCCTCTCTCTCATTAATTCTCTCTCCTCCCTCTCTCTCTCATTAATTCTCTCTGCTCCCTCTCTCTCTCTCTCTCTCTCTCTCACATTAATTCTCTCTCCCCTATCTGTCTCACTTCTAATTCACGTTTAAAATCTTTGCAACAAGAAAACGCTTTCTGAAGAAAAATATTTTCATGAGAAACTAAACATAATTGGTCATTTGGTACACATAAAAATTGTTTTCTAAATCTATCGACACTACCTACCGTCATGTAGACAAGGAGTATAATATTTAACAAAAATAGCCAAATCGAGAGATAAGAAAGATAGTGAATGGCGAAGAATCTGGGATAAGAAGAGTATCCATTTCCATTGGTATATGTTTTTTGTTTAACTAATTTATTGAAAATTACTTTTAAAAAATCATTATATCATAAAACTTATCCTTTTACAAGTTTGTTTTTAGGGTGCACAATCGCTACGATTACATTATTTGAAACAATTGAGAATGTCATGTAAAAAAGATTGACTAATATCTCATTAATAAGGCTTGTCATTTTTTACATATGCAATAAACGCTTGATTTCTTATATACTTCTTTCATTTTTTATTTTTTCCCCTATCTTTATTTTCTTACCTTTTTTCTTCTCTGCGCAACGTGCGGATTTTTTGCTAGTATATTATATAGTAATGTTAAAATTGATAGTAATAGGTCTATTCATTACAATAGGCAACCACACTCTTCAATATTTGGCCCACAAATATATGAGTAGAAATCCTCTATGTCCTGGTTTTGACTGGATTAAGTCAGTAAAGAGAGAGAAATAAAAAAACTCTTTCATATCGTGCTTTTTCCATTCCAGACGAGGAGTTTTTATGAAAGATGCTCTCCTTTCCTCTCTATATTGACTGAGTTCAGTCCAAACCTGTATTGAGAGGAACTGCACTCCAAATATATGGGATAAAGGGTTAACAATGTTGAGAACAAAATATTTATAGTCTCAAAACAAGCAATCCTTCACTTGCTTGGCCGTCTTCTTGCAGTACTCGTAGCACCTTGGCGACCCCGACGAGGAGCTGGATCTCCCTGGTCCGCCCCACCAGTGTCGTACTGCGCGTCCCAGATCTCAAAAGTTGACAAATACCTGGACCCTTAGTATTACAAAAAAATCTTCATATGATCTCAAAAGCTGACAAATACCTAGACCGTCCTTCTCTCAGTATTACTTGACTCCGGACCAAACATATCCTAAGAGCTCTTCTCTTATTAAAACGGCTGTCGGGGGCCAACCAGAGGAGGGGACGCAGCGTGTGTATTGGGGTCTGTCTTTCCACTCCATGAGGTAGGCCTCTTGAACGGTGTCTAGGTGAAGGACGGAGTGGGGGCGGGGGACGCGGTGTTGGCAGCTAGGGGGGAAGCGATGCAAAAGGCCGAGAAGAAGAGGAAGAGGAAGAGAAATGGGAGGGGCAAGATAGAGGAGGGGCTCATCTTGTTCTCACTTAAATTCTCACAAAAACGAGGTAGCAACACAGAGGGGTGTGGTGAAGGGAGAAAGGGAAAGAGCCGTCCTTCTCCTCAACTAGCTGGATCACACTGGCCATTAATTTATTAAGGAAGAGGATTAAGGATTTGCTAATACAAAGGAGGAGGAAATCCCCACCATTATAAATGCATGGATCCTATTTCTTCTGTTTCTCTCCTCCTGTCATTACTTAAAACAAAACAACCATCAACAGGTGACAGCTATCTCTATCTGTACGACGTGGCAGTCTAAAATATTTTTCTTTCAAAATAAAGAAACCTTAGGACAAGTCATTAATGCTTGTAACCATAATCATTATAATTATTCATTCTCCTTCTCACCCCACTCATTTCAAAATAATTCATTAATAGCTACAACTCTCATCCCACCTATTTCAAAACAACTAATTAATAGTCATAACTCTCTCTTTCGCTCAAGACGGACTCTTCTCTCTCTCAGGGAGGACGGATGCTTCTCTCTCTCAGGGACGGACGCAGAGAAGCGGGGGCCATAGCTGCCCCAAAATTAAGGAACCTTTTAGTAACAAAAATATTATTTTAAAAATATGTATATTATAATTTATTTTTATTATATTAAAAATATTGTAAAAAAATTAAAATTATATTAGTATTAAATACAAAATAATTTTATTTCCTAAATATTTGTCTTACTCTATTTTATTTAACTTATCTTATAAATTTATTTAACTCATATGTTATATACCTTTTTGTCATATATTATTTGTATTTATTATTTATCATGTTAATTTTTATATGTTAATAATTGTCGTATTATGTAACATTTAATATTTATTGGCACATCTAATCTTTTCTAGTTATAACATTTTTAGTTATAATATATAATATATTAATATTTTTAAGTATCTATACTATACTAATAAAATAGAGATTTTAACTAAGTCTCACATTCTTTCCCGTAAATAAATAAATCCTAAGAGAAGTCATTAATGTCCATAACCATTATGATTGTTTCTTCCATCTTACCCCACTCATTTGAAAACAACTCATTAATAGTCATAACTCTCACCCTCACCCATGTCAAAACAACTCACTAATGGTCATAACTCTTTCTCTCCCTACCTATTTCAAAACAATTCATCAATGATCATAACACTCTCTCTCTCTCTCTCTCTCTCTCTCTCTCTCTCTCTCCCCCTCTCTCTCGTGGACAGATTTAGGGGAGCGGGGGGCCATGGCCCTCCTAAAATTAAGTAATTTCTTTAGTAATAAAAAATTATTTTTAAATTATTTATATTATAATAAATATACTATAAATAAATAAAAATTTTAAATAATATTAACATTAAAAAATAATATTATTATTATTCCTAAATATTTGTCCTACTCTATTTTATTCAACTTATCTTATAAATTTATTTAACTCATATGTTATATACTTTTTTGTCGTATATTATTTGTATTTATTATTTATTATATTATTTTTTATATGTTAATAATTATCATATTATATAATATTTAATATTTATAGTGACATATAATATTTTTTAGTTATAATATTTTTTGTTATAACATATAACATATTAATAATTTTAAGTATATTAATATATACGGTAAACTACTTAGCAAATAAGACAACTCAAAACACTAAAGTTAGAAGTATATCTTACGTATTTTTACTTGAATTCAACCCTCATCAACAGTAACCTTCATAAATCACATATTTTTGAATAACGGTATTGTTAAACTCTTTATTATGTGGAAGTACAGTGGTCATCCATTGTGCTCGAATAATACTTTACATAATTTGTATGCTGTTATGGTTTCATCGTAGTCCTCATACAAAATTATGTTTATACTTAGTTACTTACTGCATGTTACTATTTTTCTTTTTTAATATACTATTTTGGATCTCCTGAAATCTCTCCATTAAACTCACATACCTAGCACTAATACAGTTTAGCATGCGAGCAAAATGCCTTTAGATTAGAACCCCTATTAAGCACAATTAAAAGTTTCATATTCTTCGTGCAAAATTATCTTTATAGTTGATTATTTGCTGAAAATTAAAACTTTATTAAGACGAAGTTATTTAAATCAATATGATATTTTTATCTTAAAATTAAATTTATTATATATTTTAAATAATTTCATATAAATGTCGTGCGTCTCACGGGTTTGAAACTAGTATATGGATATGCGTAAGATGAGAGAAAGGAGGAAAAAAGGGTTGATGGTTTTGCTAGCTTTGTATATGTGGGAATGGGATCAACTGGACTCTTCTTATAGGACTTTGCATGGATCCTAAAATTTCATTGCTTAAAATTTATCTTTTAAATCTACATAAATATAGTGGGTCCCATAGATAAGTAAATTCCAACTAAGTAATGTAAATTTAGGGTCTATGCAAAGGGTCCAAAGTATCCAAGTCCACATGTGTGGTGCTCAAAATTATAATAATTCCCTCCTTTCTTGTATTGAGCACATCTGTTACTACACTTTATCCGTACTTTGGTAACCGAATAAATGTAATGAAGAATGTCCCTTCATCAATGAGTTATTCTGTTCGTGAATTTTTTATTTGATAAAAAAGAATAAAAAACATCCTATTTCAACAAGAGGGCAAGATATCTAACCTCGAAGGGATAGTTGAATAGATATTGGAAATTATTTTGTCTTTTGATGAAATATTCCACCCTCCAAATCCTAATTGCTAAACGATTTCCTAGATAACCTCCTATTCCATGTTACTTATTCTTTTGTCAAATAGGAGCTAAGGTTCCGTTTGGTACGGGGGTTAGGGATGACTTAAACTCATTTTATCCCCGTTCAATTCATGTCAATTTCATATAGGAATGAGAGAGGTTAAAGCTTTTGGGGATATCCCCAATTTTAGAGTTAAACATGGGGCTTCCTAACCCAATTTTCAATCCGTACTTTTTGCCAGTTGATGCCCCTAATGCCCTTCCCCCTTTTCAATAAAAAAAGTCTAAGTATATTTAATATCTCATTTATTATAAGGGTTATTATTTTATTATTGTTATTATTATCAATACATACTTAGATTCTTAGATTAGTAATAAGTACAAAGTTGAATAATTAAATGATGGTAGTAATACTAAAAAGTATACTTAACATATCATTCTGTTAATAAAAATAGCCTAATTATATTTAATACACCATTAAATAAGAGGGTTAATTAGACACTCTTAATGGAAACGGTGAAAAAATTGTGAAGGCTTATTATTTTGTTATTATACTTAACACATAGATTAATACTAAGTTTGAAGCTGAATAATGAAACGATGGCATTACTACTAATAAGAATACTTAACATAATATTGCATTGATACAAATGGCATTATTACGTTTAATATATCATTAAATGAGAATGTTAATGAAACACTCTCAACAAAAATAGTCCACAAATCACTAATTCTTATTATTTTGTCATTATGTTTAACATATACTTAGAATAGTAGTAAGTACAAAGTTGAATATTAAAATGATGTCATTACTGCTAATAAGTGTATTTAATATATTATTTCATCAATAAAAATAACATAACTATATTTAATATTCATGGAATGTAAGGGTTATTACTTTATTATTATTAATAGATATCTAGGTTATTATTAAGCACAAAGTTGAAGAATAAAATGATGGCATTACCACTAATGAGCATACTTAGTATATTATACTAATAAATTAACAAAACTTAATTATATTTAATATATGATTAAATGAGAGGGTTAATCAAAGAGATGGCACCAAATGGTGAAAAAATTACTAAGAATAAAATTATGAAGTCCTATTACATTCAAATAGAGATTAAGTGTACCCCTCTTAATCTAGGATAAGGAGAGTGGAAGGATCTTTTACATAATTTACTATTTTCTTATCCTAATACCAAACTGCCCCTAAGGGATTAGATTTGCCTAAATACAAAAGAGGAGGGATTACAAATACATGGGTGCCATGCACAAGCGACGCCCCCACATGAGTAGGGACCACCTACTTTAGGAAGGGGTGATTGACTAGGGTTAGGAACATAAGAAATGAAAAATCCCCAATCCTCCATACTCACTACACATGTACCCACACATTAATGACTACGGAAGTTTCATGCTTCCCCATTGTGTTTAGGTGATCTTATTTCCGCTTTAAGGAGGTCAACTTTAGGAGGAGTGAGACCTCGAAAGCAACATGACATTGTCTTTGAGATTCGCAAATGTTATTGACCTAGAGTGAATTATTGTTACTCTTCTCATCATAATTTTGATACTCCACCAACCATGTAGAGTTTCCTACAAGTTTTCTACCTAATCATGGAAGTGGATCACTTTAATGCAATGGACGAGAGAATTTTTACAATCCTCCGCTTGTAACACATGAAGGGGAACTCATTGTTCAAAAGTATGCGAGGGTTCTCACCACTACTAGTTAATGATATGTACCAGCTCCCTCCCAACATAAAGAAAATGCAAAACAAATAGTAAATGAAGCCCAGAGCATGAAACCCTAACCTTGATCCTTCATCACAAGAGGGGGTGGCAGAATGTTGAGGATGTCCTAACTCATCCTTTCAAATGTCTCAATCGCCATGAAATCTCTATTCCTTAAGAAGGAAAAAAAAAAAAAAATCTTTTTTGGGTTAAAATTTATTTTGAGAAAATATAAATTTTCTCTAGTTAAAGAGCTATTAAGAAAAGCCAAATCTCTTGTGCATTAATGTTAATCTTAACCATTCCTTGGAGAGTGAAAGCATGATCTATGGAGAGTGGGAGAGAAACTTAATTTTTTTCCTAAAATAAAAGTTTATCAAACTCTAAAAATAGGAAAAAAATTGAGGTAATTTTCTCAACTAGAGAACAAAAAGCTTTTCCTAACTGTTTATTTTTCAAAAGTCCTAATCCTAAGAAAGCTAGTTTTCTTAAGTAGACTTTTGACTCTTATTTTTCCAAACCCCTAACCCACGTTTTACATTGTATAAAATAGAAAATGAGGAGGCTTCATAAAACTCATCAACAGCACCACTTAATTTTGCTTCCTTAATTCCCACTTGCCATCTACAATTCTAATCCTTCTTTTTATTTTTTTTTTGGACCAAGATCTACAATTCTATTCACATTCCTTAATGTCCTAAACTCAATGATTCTTTTGGACCAGAAACGTACCAGAGACTCGCACTATATTCATTATAACAAAGTCGTACATATGGAGCTCTTTTTAATAGAAAAGCCGTTAATCCATTATGCCACTTCAACTATTCCTTCTTACAAATATCCAAGAGTTTTTTAGTTCTTTTATCTCTCTAATCTGCTCGATTTTTAAAAAAATTCTCTTTAGTCTCTATATATAGTAACAATTTATTATAATCTCATGTTCTCAAAGAACACCCCTTTTAAGGATCTTTTTCTCAAAACAGGTGAATTTTTTAAAAAATTTTATTTTTTGATGTTCTTGTCAAATAATCCAAAATTGTGAAGAGTTACAGATTGATAACAAAAAATAAAAATAAAAAATAGAAATTACGGTTATTTGTAGAACTCAAAAACCCAAATATTTAAACATAATTAGAGATCTTTACCAAATAAATTGTGCAGTGCACGGTGTTTGCTTGTATCCTTCCCTGTAATTAAACTTATAAGGAGTAATACTAACTGCAATGAATTCTTAATCATGAACTATACTATGACTGAAATTATCAAAGTATGATCATCGGAGCTGGACAACTACGGATGGAACAAAACAACAGGGTTGGGCGTTTCTGATGCAGATGGAAGTGTTTGGTGGCTTAAAACGTGCACACAAAGGGTTCATTTGGTGTCACGTAAAACATATACGAAAAATATTTTTTACAGAAATCAATTGACAAGAAAATGAAAACGTGATTGATCGTTTGGTATCTGAAAATATTTTCCTAAAAATCTATTCATTTGTTTGTTTTTGCATAAAACACTTTCTTGGAAATGATGTTCATATATGTAAAATGCAATCAACAAGAAAAATGATATCAAGGAATATGTTTTACAGAAAAATTATGCTTCTTAAAAATATTTTCATGAGATTTTTTTTGGAAATAACCCCGTCATAGATTTTATATTTGTAGTTAACTCTTGCATAATTCATATTTACGTATAACCCCCTTAACTATGACAATATTTTTCGTTTAACCTCTTTAATTATATGGTTTGTCTTGAATTTCATTTGACTAAAAATATTTTTATATTTTTATTTTGCATAAAAATATTCTCATTTTTACTTCAATAATGTACCTAAGAATGTTTTAATTCAAGTGAAATTTAAAGTAAACTGACATAGTTAAGGGGATTATACACAAATAACGACATACTTTAGGGGTTATACATAAATATGAATAATACAAGGTAACAATCTTTAAATATGAAATCCTTTAGGGGGTTATTTGCAGCCGGTTTTTATTTATTTGTTTTCCTCAACAATGACATGTCTTTAAGGGTACAGATGTAAAATTACACATATGCTTTTTTAAGGATGTAACTGTAAATTATAACAAGTTAAATTTTAAAGGTACAAGTGTAAATAATTATAAATATAAAAATATAATAAATTAAGCTTTAGGGGTACAAGTGTAAAAAATATGTGTAAAAATATAACATGTTAAGCTTTAAGGGCAAGTGTAAATAAATTTGCTGGTGTTTCTTTTATACCGGCAAAAATAAAAAAATTAAAATATTTTACCCTACTTACAAACGATTACCAATTTGACTGGCATGACTTCAAACAAAAGTGAAAAAGTTTCCTTATCATGTTAGCTGCGTGTTATGTCCTTCCCTACTTCCAACTAAAAGAAGGACCTGTGCCACTGGGAAAATGGCATCTGGGCTCACGTTGCCGATGCCAAAATTAGGAAAAGTGGGTGATTTAGTTGGATCAACAGAAAATTATTTTGTTGACTGCGGTTTTATAGATTGCCAAATAAAGATTTTTGTCTTACTTTTTGAGAAACCATTTTCATGTGATCACATTTTAAGTACAACCAAATAGAGCTAAGTCATCTTTGGCATGCATCTTACCGTACTCACGGTAGATGTCTATGGAAACGTGGAGGAGGATGAGGATTTTCTCGTCCTGCGCCCTCACTGGCAATGGCGGATCCAGGGTTAATCTAGTGGGGTCCTGGGATCTTGAATTTTGCCAAGTTCATTAGTCTTATGAAATGCAGTCTAGTATGAGATCCCACTGATCCAACCCAAGGTTCTACTGACCCAACCCAGGATCAGGGGTAGTTTTAGTAAATTGTCTTGCTTTTAACTTGTAACACAGGATTAGATTTATACAAAATTTATCTGAACAATATATTATACCAAATATAAATAGAGTATAATAAAATATTTGTTATTAATTGTAATATTAAAATTGATAAAAATAGATCTATTGATTACAACAATCAACCACCCCCTTCAATATTTGGCCCACAAATATGTGGATTAAGAGGACAATGATGTTGAGAACGAAATACCTAAGCATCATTTTGATTGGAGAATAGGAGAAGAATAAACATGAATAAGGAGAAAATAAACTTAATTTTGCTTTGACAATCGGAATGACTTATACCGTGCAAAATAGCTATATGAAGAATAAGGAGAATAAGTCATCCCACCCTAGACTTAATAATTACTTATTTTTCTTATTCTGCCAGCAGACCTTACAAAATTATCAAACCGAAACACCCTTTATTCTAGTATATGCGATTCCGTCCGTACGTCCTAGGTAATAACTTATTATGCAAACAAAATGAAGCTTATAATCTCAAAAGAAGCAATCCTTCACTTGTTTGGCCGTCTTCTTCCATACTCCAGTACTCGTAGCAGATGGCCTTGGCGACCCCGACAAGGAGTTGGATCTCCCTGGTTTGCCCCACCAGTGGCGCCTCGCCCACTACCTTGACACACTCGGTGCCGTCAACGGTGTAGCCCAGGGAGTACCCGGCGGCGCTGTACTGTGCGTCCTGGATCTCCTGCCGATTATACGTCATGGTGGAGATGCTCTTCCGATACCCATCCAGGCATTGAGCCAGCCTCTGCTGATACAGCGCGTCGCCAATGCCAGGCGACTGCAGCTCTTGCATGCGCTTCACGATGGTGGCAGCGTCACTGAGGGAGAGTGACGTAGACAGCGCGGCAAGGTTGGGGAGGGTGGCGTTTTGGCTCCCCGGTGCCGACCACAGTGTGGCCACGCAGGGTGCGTACTGTGGTTTGGCCTTCCAGGCTAGCGTGCAAGCCTCCTCGACAGTGTCTGCACAGTAAGATGAGAAGCACATGACGAAGAAGGAGAGAAGGGAGAGCTGAACCGGGGAAGAAGGACCTCATTTTGTCACTTAGATTCTTCTCCGGTGCATATTTTGTTCGTGCTTCCATCTCTATGTCTATGCATGCATTCACCGAACGAAGGTGAAAGAAGTACAAATTTGAACTAGAGTTCAGTAGTACTGAGAGTGGGAAAACTTAAGTATTTGTCAAATTTGAGAGAAAATCTTCTAAGTACGTGTTTAGATCCAAGTCCAACAATACTAAGAGGGGGAGGGATCAAACGTGGCCAAATTTTGAGATCACATAGGAGGGGAGTAGTTTTGCACTGTTAGTCCCTTCTCCTCCTCTTAGTATTGTTGGACTTCGGTACAAATACGTACTAAGAAGATCTCTTCTCATCAAATTTTGAGATCACATAGAGAAGTTTTTTGTAATATTTGGCCCTCTTCTTCTTCTCAATATTGTTGGACTCCGATATAAATAGACACTGAGAAAACCCCCTCTGGCCTACCTATAAAGTGAAGTGAAGACGGTAACTGTACGTGTGTTCCATCTATCTTTTGCATGGCTTACCTTCCTCTTCCTTGATGTCCATTTGTTAATAACAGAGGCATCTCATTTATTGAGGTCATTCAAATCAAATCCTTGAAAGATACGGAACTATATAGATGGCTAAAAGGAGATAATCGAGCTAGTAGTGTTGCATAGAGAGGTATACAGATGGCTAAATGAGATGGAATGGAATATTCATTATTATTAGGGCAATTAAAAGTAAGATAGGCTATTCGGAAATATTATTGTAAAACAAGTTTAACCTCTGATTCCGTCTTAAATTTCCCTAAAAGTGCTTTAAGAGTTTTGTCATAACTTTTAGTTGGAAGTCATTTTTTACTTCTTTTTTTAACTTAAAAATGTTGAATGAAAATGATTATAATTAATTTTAGATATAGCTATAAAAGTTATAACATTCCTTGGCAACTTTATTTTTTTCTCTAATTTAGGAAGTTCTATTTTTTATTTTCAACTTGAAAACTAAAATCTAACCAAAAATATTGATCCCTCGTAGAACCGGGGGACGTTGAGATTGAAAGTTACTATGTACCAAAGGACCATGAAATTATCTCAAATGAGTTGGTACCTTCATCCACCGAAGCCCTTGTTTTGCTGTTTAAAGAGAAATTTATTTACCTGTTGACGTCGAGGAAGGCTCGTGGAGACCTCCATGTCATATGTGGCTCCTTTCTTTGAGTAATACTTGTGCAGACAGTCTAAATTTGGGGGGTGGGTGGGTTGGGGGGCATTTTTTTATTTTTTATTTGAATTTTTTTAATTTTTTTGAAATGTTTGATCAAAGATCGGACGGTGCATCTGAGTTGTTCATGTCAGCTTCGACCCGACAATATATTTTTCTTAAAAAAAAATATTTGACATAAACCTCAATTTACGTGTAAAAACTAAAAAAACTTAAAAAAGTTATACAATCGAATTTGGGTTAACCGGAGCAACTCGGTTGTACCATCCTTTGATAGGACGTTTTAAAAAAATTTAAAAAACTGAATAAAAAATAAAAAAAATGCCTCCAAAAGCCTGCTTAAATTTAAACAGGTTGCTCAGCAGTCGTCCGATCCTATGGCTTCTGTGCATGCAATTGATTGCAATGGATTCTAAACTTTGTGCAGTGCACGAATCCCCTCTTTTAGAAATAAGTGGCTTTTAACATTTATTTTTTTCCTCGCAAAATACCTAGGTCAAAGTTTAAGAACGTCTTACATAGTGACCTTTTGAGACAATAAAGATGCCCTAATGTCCTTTTGAGAATTAATTAAAAGATATATATTTATGTCCGAATGATTACAATGAAGTGGTCTAAACTACATTCGCTAAATAAAACCACTCCATAGACTAGTAAGAATAGGAAATTCACATTTAGAAATGGTTTAAGACATGTTTATTGCCATGCCTGATTGGAAATATTTAAAACTTCAGCAATTCAACCTTTTTATTGTGAAAGACAGACATTCGACGAGGAAATTAGAGTGACGTTTATAAGGTACGTTGAAGAAAATAGACATGTACTTATAGTTAAATACAGTATTATACACATATAGTTCACATATTTTTAAATTCTCAAACAAAACTCCTATACGTAGCATCCAATTGAAAGGTAGGAAAGAATATTCTTTTTTTTTAATCAACTGTTTTATTCATGTGTAATATACAAATACTTAATATTTTCACTTAATACACTATATTATTAAATTAAAATAACACGTTTACTACTTAAATATCATACAACATGAGGCCATATGATAAAACTCACTTTTTGATTGACGAAAACTAATAATTTGATTAATAACTATGAAATATATGTTATAATTGTTATTTTAAATTTTAAAAAAACTTGCTAAAAAATTGTAGATATCTTGTTGAATCTTTGTTTAACATTTTAATTTCTTAACTAAAATTTTGGCCATCTTATTTAAAATATAAACAAAATTATATCCAAACATATATATTTTTGCCACTTAATACCTACACTACCAGGGACCTGCCCAATATTCTCATCACGTGCCTCTTTGAAAAAAAACTTGAATGGACCCAAATGCTAAGTACTTTGAGAATGTACTAAAGAAATTTTTTAAAATTATTATTTACCTTTCATCGGATAATTCTCAGTAAGTATGACAAATCATATTCTAAGAGCCAAAATTTTAATGTGATCTTTTTGCTTCCAATTTTAAGCGCCAAACTGCAACTTCTTATGTGAGAAGAAAACTAGAGTTTATAACACATGCATGTATTGACTAGTGTGGCGGTTCAAATTGCTTTGATCACTGAACTCAGGTTAGCCTTTTCATATGAACAAAGATCCTCTAAGCGTAAGGTTAGTATAGTGCTCAAATAATGTGTGTGATTATCATGATATCATGTATTAACATAATAAATAAATGAAATAAACTAAGTGTGATGGTCAAAAATCGAGGATTTCAATGAAAAAAAATAATCGTTTACTAACGTAATAAAATTGGGAGGATTGTGGTTCATTTGTTCCTTTTCTTTGGCCGGCCAAAGAAAGAGAGTCTTTTCTCTTTACTCTTGTTTTTATTGTTGTTTGGGTTATCTTTCTTGTGTTTTTCCTCAAACTTCTTAAAATCTCCAAACCTTGCATAAGAAATAAAGAAAATATGGATTAGAATTAGAATAACGTAGTATATATTTTATCAAACCAATCTAACATGAACTAAACTAAAAGAACTCACTTGTTATATTTTTTTAAAAATCCTATTTCATGCATAGGTAAGAAAAATATGACGTAGTGTGTGAATCATGAAATGATGGGATGAATATTCTAATCAAAACAACAATGGAATCATATAAAAACTATAGATAAACTAGTAAGAAAAATGATGAGAAAGTGGTTAGTTTGGCCCCTTCAAAGCTTTGGTCTTCAATGGCTTTAATAGAGGAAACGGATGATGAAGAAGAAGAAGCTCGTCTTGTTGCCTATGTTTTCCTTCCTAAAAGCCTCCAAAAATCTTGCCTTGAATTCCAAATCCTTCAATCACTAACCTCTTTCAAAGGCCAAAGGGTATATGCATATATAGAATAGATTTTGAAGGTGTTTTGGCCTTCAAAAGCATTCTCCTCCACATTCGGATTACCATAGATAAGCATAGAAGGAATTTGCAACTTTTTCAACTTCTGAAACTGTATTATCTCGGCTAAATCATGCTTATCAGGAAAATACTTGAATCGCGTCGTCCATACGGGACATCATTTGGCTAAATAAAGTGGTCAAAATAGAAATAAAATCTAGAAAGAAAATTGGAAAACACTAGGAAACTTAAAAAGCGTCATTCATGAGCGACGTGCTTTAGAAAATTAAGAAATTAATACGAATTTAAATTGAAAATTCAGACATATTAGAAACTAAATGGCGTCGTCCATGGACGACGTTATTTAGTTAAATATATCCAAATTTAAAATTTTAATTTCGAATTGATTTATATTAGAAATCTAAATGACGTCGGCTATGGTCGACGTTAATTAACAAATTTTTCGAAAAATCAATAAAAATTAATTAATGATTAAACCTCAGACTATTTCGGAGCATTATATTATGGCATAAAATTTACTCAATATGAAATCAAAATTAGCGTGTCTACAGCTTGCCCCACCTTGTTACGTTCCGGATCCGGCTCTTTTTCTTTTTTTTTTAAACTCGGAATCCGACCACGAAATCTCAGAACAAATACCACCATAACGAATAAATATGAGAGCTAAACAACGACAAGACGATTTTAGTAAATGTCATAACCATCAATTAATCCACAGTATCTAAATATAGTCAATACCAAAATCCACAAATTACAATATCCATCACTTTGTACATAAAATTCTCAATCTCACTAAATAAAGAAAATACATCAACCTCTCATTATCCCTACTACATCGAATCTAAAGAACTATACATTTTCAATCTAAAAACCTCCCGAAGATGTCAAATGTTTCAATTAGAAGTCTTCTCAAATTATAGATTTTTTTTCTCATATCCTGAAAATATTAAGAGGGTTTATAAGTACAACTATTCAGTAGGCTTCAAACAATCAACAAGACTTAATATATAATAAATTTTACAAATCACATTATACAATTATACTAAACATGATTTTACACAGTTCTACATATATTTCAAATAAGAACATGATATAAAACATGATCAGATATAAACTTATCAAATCAAATATATTTTCTAATAACATGAATAGATCAATTAAATTATAGCATATATGGCATGATCAAACTCATATCAGACATATTAAGTTCTACTAGCCGTGATTAGAACGCATTACATATCAAATTGTCAGGACGTTATGTATCAACATTCCCTAAGCACATCTCATATCAAATAGCAAATATCATGGCGTAGTAGTTTATCGAATCAAATTCATATCATAAATCATATACATATGATTGTAAAGAGATAGTTAAACAGGATGATCAAAAGATTCAAATGACTAAACTAAATTCAAATGAACATATGGAACAAAGATTTCATATTTATGTGTCAATTAAACAAATCAAATCATATCTTAACGGACATGTATTCAAACCACAATATAAGGAGCCAAACAAAACAAATACCAAAACATCTAGACCAATGGTGCAAAGGTCTTCGTCACTGCGCAGAATTTGGGAGTCTAAGTCTCGTCAAACTCCAAACCGTCAGGCATTACATATCGCCATCTCCTGATTTTAGCCGGTAGGAAATTAGGATTCCACCCGTTTGTCCCCGAGTTCCAAACAAAATACCCTATCTAATATGGATGCTTATCATAGAATCGGGCCAAATATCTCCTTAAGATGGCAATGTCAAAGTAAAGTCAAATAATTATGAAACAATCAGATTAATAGAGATCAAATGATGATAAAAGATGAGCATTGATCTGAAAATTGAATTATTAAATTAATATGTATATATAAGAGATAAAATACATACTTTTATATACAAAATAGCCACTTAGAAAGTCATTATGGTCATATATGTAGAAAATCAGAATAAAGTTGATTAAAATAAGTTTTTGGACAGAAAGGAATAACCAAGGAAATTTTCTCAAAATTTTCATAATAATAAACATACTTTTTTGCCATTAAGACTAATTTTCAGAATTGAAAAATCGACAAATAGACTTAATAATATCAAACAGATTTAGAAAATTATCAAACTTGATGATCATATCAAATAGATCATATTTAAAGTGTGGACAAAGTTTCATCAATTTTTGGATTGGTTTGATATAATTTTGGATTCTCACTTCGATTCTGGGAACCCGACTTAAAATAGAATTCCAGCAAATCATAATAGCGGGTAAACTGAATAGCAAACGGAATTATAAAATTCTCAAACTTTTCATATAAGTCAAGGATAGAATTATAAAGGTTTCTACAAAATTTTGTATGATTTGGACATGAATCAAGTAAGATGTAGGATTCACAAGTTGAGATTGCAAAACTGCAAGGATAAATTGTATAGTCTGAGAAGAATATTACTGAATATATATCAAATAAACTCCAAAAATTATGAAATTTATTGGTAATTAAGATAACATCTATATTAATCTTTTATAAAAAGTTTAGATCAATTGGATACCGGACCAAGGAGAACAAATATCTGTAACTCATGTGATCATAATTGGAAACATGACGATTGAACTGACATATTACCTAGGTTGAAATAATAATCATATAATAAACAGTAAAGAAAATTACAAAAATATAAAACTTGAATATTATTAAGTATACATATAAATCAAAGTTCTTACTAATTGATTAGCTTTCACACACTTTCGAAAATAACATAGTTTTTATATACAAGTAAATCATGTGTATAATTATCCATCTACCTCTTAAAGAAAGACTGGCTCTTGATTCTCCTATGACTTTTTTGCTATCTATCAATGATTTCTTCTTACTCTAAACTCTTATTCACATTCTCTAAGCTCTTCCCCACATTGTATAAGCCTCCAATAATATAAAATATTGATTAGAATCAAATTTTCAAAAGAAATAACCATGAACAACTTTATTCTCTCAAGAACACCACATTAACTTACCCTTTAGAAAAGAGTTGCATGCTATAGAGCTTGAGCACGACCTCCAAGCTCTATTTATGCTTATTTATTCTCGTAATATAAACACCAATACCTCCTTTCTTTACTGGAGCCGAACTCCTACTCCCCATAACTTAATCTCCAAATTAAAGTCACTTCCTAGTGCAAATCGGACACTGCTCACGCTACTTATAGTTTTCTTTTCTGAAGACCTTTACATTCAACCCATTAATGTCCAAATTAATAAATACTCTCTTCTACAAAATTTTAACACTTTTTATTACCTTTCCCATGAGATAAATCTCAAAAAATTTGTATATCTATATAAAATGATATATCTATTTTACTAACCAGTTGTCCTCAGTACTCCGAACTCAGAAATCTGGTATATTTTCTTCACGTCTAAAGATGTCCTGATTCTGATTAAGACACGACTTATTTTAAACATATGGTCTTCATAAAACTTCTATAATTTGGAGTCTTCGTTCTAATAGTAGTTGTCTTACTTAATTTAGAGTTTTATACACGGAGTTATACTTAAACTACTAGGACTAAGTAAAATAAATCTATGTACAGAATCCTAGTCTAAGTAGGATTCCAATTATGACTTTCTAGGCATTAATTAGAATCTTAATTATCTTTAAATTTATTATATTTTACTTTTAATTTAATTCAAATATATTATACATAACTTTTTAGGTCGTAATTAACATTAGTTATATCATATTTTATTTCCTAACTCAAAATACTAATCCGATTAGGACTTGTTCTCTATGAGTAGCCCTTTCTAAAACTGATCTTTGATCTTTTTGACCTCTAAAACATTTGAATTAGTAACAATGGTCTTCTATAAAGTTATATATATTTATATCTCTTTTCAATTATATAGATTATGCCTTAATTTAAATTTTCTATAGAAAGTTATCATTATTTTACTATGTTGTTGTCTAATAAATCAACATAGAATTTGAACTAAATTAGTGGGCTATTCTTAGTGATATAATTGGACTATTGGACTTTCATAATTAGGTTAATTAGACTAAATTAAGTTACTTAAACTCAGTCATATATTTTTATAATTAGTTAATTGATCTAATTTAAATTAATCGTTCTATATAATCTACATTGCTGTCATCCTCAACTTGGTATACCACGCTATGAATTTCAAAAATTTCCAACCTTCTTCCCATCAAGAAGCGGGCTTTAAGCACTGACGAAGACTTCAAGACGACAGAACTTATTGTGACCTTGTGGAACATCAATTTTGTCCGTTGTGTTAAACTTCATCACGAAGCAAATCAGGAGCTATGGAAAAATTATGTAAAAGAGCTTCCGAAAATCTAGCCTGAAAGTTCTCAACTCTCGCTCGAAGCTTGATATAATTTTCAAACTTGTTTTCAGTGAAAAATTATTCTATCATTGCAATGAAGATCTTTCCTTAATATTGTGCAATTTTTTGAAATTTTTCCTTAAGCAAAACTATTCATTTTCCTTAAAACTTTAGAGTTTCGGGCTAAATAATCCAAATCGGGTCAACTCAGAGGGACGCCTTTAAACAAAATTCAATTTCTAAAAATCAAGATTTTCTTCTTAAAATAGCATGAATCACGTTGACCATGGACCCTATTTTCCAGAAATTTATGAGCATTAAATTTCCTAAATCACGTTGCTCATAGTCGACGCCTTTCTCTGATTTTCTCCAGATTTGGTGGTACAGCTCTAACTGTTATAAACGGTAAAATCTAAAACACATCGTCCATAGAAGACGTCGTTCTCTAAATTTCAAAATTTGAACCGCCTGTCTCAGTTTGTACGCCACAAAAGCGCATCGCCCTGAGTCGATGCCATTTAACAATTTTACACAGGTTCGCAAGTCCGAGCTCCTTCCTTCCTCATTTGCCTCTCAACCTTCTCTCTCCTCACGTCCACCTTCCTCTCCGGTAACCCGAGCTCACCGGCCGTCTCCCCCACCTTTGGTGACCTCCTCTCTCTCCTTTGTCTCATTCTCTTGCTTTCTCGGGCTCTCACGAACCCTCCCTCACACTCTCTCACCCTCGGTCCTCACTTCACTCGTCATGGATCATGGTGGCCCAAGTGGACTAGGAAAGCGGGAAAGGATCTTCGGCATGCCCGAGTTGGAGGAAGACGACGAGGATGTTCTCCCAACGCAACCGAAAATCTTCCAAGACTTAACGAACCTCGCCGCGGCCAAAGAGATCATGGAAGCCGAGGAGGCTCCACAAAAGGCACCGGTGACAGCACCGGCGGCGGAACAACCCTAAGAGGTGGGTCCTTTGATGGTACCCTCTAAACCTTTATTTTATAGTATTTTTAGGATCGGGGAGACCGAAAGGGGGAATTGGCCACGTGTCCTTGGATCCGTGGTCAAATGGCGTC
The DNA here is from genome assembly GCA_030544215.1 of Zantedeschia hybrid cultivar. NCBI lineage: Eukaryota > Viridiplantae > Streptophyta > Magnoliopsida > Alismatales > Araceae > Zantedeschia > Zantedeschia hybrid cultivar. The sequence goes on from JARZZO010000012.1 coordinate 56,630,401, forward strand.
GAGACCTTGTGACGCCTTTCAAAAGGCATCGACCATGGTCGATGCCATTCAAGGCAGGGGTCTTGGTTCAGAATTAATGTTAAAAATTATTTTTAATTGACCTTATATTGATTTTTTTAACATTTTCTTAGACAAATTGTAGGGAACAATGAGGGCCCGCATTTTTTGGGACTTGGTGATAGCGGCATTTGATGCGGAATAGCAACAAAGCGGCAGGTCGACGCAGAAGGGGCGACGATAACACAGGCCTCATGCCCATGGCCTCTCGTCGGAACCTCTCTCAGGCGACCTTCTTGGAAGGAAAGGCTCTCATCCGCACTCTAGAAGAGGGACAATATAACATAAGAAAATCTCATTCAATCTACCATCATGTCAAGGGAAGAGATGACCCCTTTATATAGGAAGGGTATCTCTTTGTCAAGACAAGAAAAGACCATATTCAAGAGGAAAATACCAAACATGTCCTACGGGCAAAAAATGACAGAAAAGGCCTTAGGATCACACTAAAGGCTAGACTGAAAGAAAATGCATGATAAAGACTAGACTCGATCTTAGATATGGAGCTCGTCATCAAGCCACAAAGATGCCTGCATAGTACGTGCTCGATGCCTGCTCATATACTGCTTAGTGTCCCTACCAACTCTCCCAGGGCACTAGAAAGTCGACCCTGTCTAGTAAGGATCCACGCCGCTCTGGTAACGCTCGAGAAGATATGGATCAAGGAGCTACAAGTCCTCTCGACTGATCCATGTGTCGTCGGACGGTGGCCGATCCCGCCAGCGAACAAGGAAGCGCTGATACTCCTTGCTCCTAGTGGTGATTACCTATTCATCCAGTATTCACTTAATTTGCTCGCACCGTACATGGGGTGGGGCTGGTGGACACTCTGCAGGTAGGTCACTCTTAAGGGATGGCAAAGGCCCAAACGGATCACTGGGAATTACTGTGGTCTCCTTGTAAGCCACGAGTTCTACCACATTATATGTGGAACTGATCCCATAATCTGTCGGTAGGTCCACAATGTAAGCATTCAGCCCGATCCTCTTCAGGATCCTGAATGGGCTAGCACCACGGGCTTGCAGCTTTTTAACAACCCCTGAGGGGAATCGTTCGGGCCGCATCCTGACCATGACAAGATCACCCTCTTGAAACTCCTTCACTCGCCTGTGTGCATCAGCCAATCTTTTGTAGAGCTGGTTGCTCTCATCAATTTGCTTACTAATGTGCTTGTGTAGGTTCTGGATATGTTGGGCAAATGAATCGGTAGACTTAAAGATGCGAGCATGCAAGAGAAGGGTGTGAGTGCTCAAATAGTGATGTGTGATTATCATGAAAATTTTATTATTCAAGTGACAAATAAACCTATTAAAAACTATGTGATCGCCAGAAATTTTTGACTAAAAAATTTCAAAAGAAAAAGATTGATCGCTTACCTATTTTGGACATGGGAGATGTTGAAGTTCTTGATTCTCCTCCTTCAGCCGGCTGAAGAAAAAGAGTCCTTCTGACTTTGTTCTTACTTTGAATATTGATTGGGCTTTGAGGATCGTCCAGATTTCCTTTCCTTGTTGATTCCTTCCTTTTGATCTCTTTTGTACCTTGCAAAAAGTAGAAAAAAAGAAAGAGGGGAAAAACAATAAGAACTCAAATAGTAGTAGTATATATCCCAATAATAATTTCAATCATGCAACTTAATCAAATGAACTCACTTGTTTATGGTCTTTGAAACCTCTTTAACACATGAATTGTAAAATAATGTTAGTGAGTATGTGTTGCATGGAGTGATGTGATGAGAGATTATAAACTAATATGATGAAAATATGGAAAAGATGAAGAATTTTGATTAAGAACTAAGTTGGATGGCTCCTGGAAAGCCTTAGTTCTTGAATGGATGAAAAAAGGACGAAGAGAGGACGAAGCTTGCTTCAAAACTCCTGGAAGTAGTAGCAGCGCCTCGATCCTTCAGCGTTTGGATATCGTCTCTTTCAAAGATTATCGCTCTAATAATCACTTATTATCACTCAAAATTATCACTAACTTTTTAATGGCTAAGGGCTTGGGCATTTATAAGCTTAAGTTCGCGCATCCGCGATTACTTACAAATTAACATGAAAGAATTTGAAGCCAATCCAACTAAGAAACAGATAAATACAGTCTAATACATCATTATCTATAATTATCTAAAACGCGTCGCCCATAGGAGACGTCTATTAGCTTAATTAAGAAAAGGATAAACATCGGAAAGAAGAAGCAGAAACAGTTTAGGAAACCTAAATGACGTCGTGTAAGGCAGACGTCTTTTAGTTCATTAATAAATTAATTAAAAATCAGATTAAAAATCGAAATAAGAATAAATCCTAAATGGCGTCTTCACAGGTCGACGTCTTTTAGAATTTTTTATATTTGATTAAAAATCTGAGTTAAAATGAATTTCTTTAATAAACTTAAATTATGTCTGTCTGACCCGATGTCATTTAGATAATTAATCCAGAAAAATAATAAAAATTAACCATTGATTAATTATCAGACCATTTTGAGTCATTATTATATGATATGAAATTTACTCAAAATGATGTCAAAATTAGCGTGTCTACTGCTGCCTCACCTTGGCATCATCTTTACAAGGAAGTGAAATGAAATAGAATGTACTGAAAAGGTGATGCCAAGGTGTGATGAGACACACTCTCAACATCACATGATTGGAATTTTTTTCTCAAAATCATCAATGAAGATAACTCAAAGAGATCAATGGGATCAATCCTATCTAGATGAGATAGACAAGGAAATAAAATAAGTTCGATCAACCTTCACGATTGAGAAGTACCCTGGGTCACAAACCTTGCAGGTTTCATCATGGGGAGCGATTGCCAACTAATGTGGACGTGCTGCAACCATGATGGATCTTAAAAGAAAACAAGAAATATTAGATAAAGAATCTAAGAAAGGATAGAATTCCAAGGATATATTTAAGGGAACCTCAAAGATAATCAAGATACTCAATTCATAATGGAATATTTCATATCATGTTAAGATTTATTTGATCAATGGTCTGAAATTTAATCAAGAATTAATTCTTATCACAATTATATCAAAATCTTACATGATGCATGTTGGGCTAAAAGAAAAATATAAAATCAAATAAAATATAAATTAAAAAAGGATAATATTGTTAAATTGTCATTAATGAGTCAAGATACTAATTCTTATAATTCAGTGCTAAGTCGAAGCTCGTTTATCCATGCACTGTTTCACAAAAGCGGAACCATCGTCCTCACTAATTAACAATCCAACGGCCTATTTATGCGATCAAGAATTCTCTTGAATTATCACTATTTTTGTTGAAGGGGAGCTCAAATTCCAGTTTCATCAAAATCACAAGGTCCTTGATATACTCTAGTAAATATTTAATATATAGTAATCCTAATGCAAATTAATTACATGAAAGAGTATAAGGGATAGAGATAACCGTCCTTTTAGCCACGGTCGGGACTCATAAACACCCACAATGGGATCTTCTTGAAATTTTCAACTTTGCAATCATTTCTTTGAATTTTCTGCACTCAGAAATCATCAGTAACTTCAAGCAAGCATTTAATTAAGTATCAAAATATGGATAAACATTGAATTTCGGACAAATAACAAAAAACCCTAAAACGCGTCGTGTCGAGCCGACGCCATTAAGTTCATTAGAAACACGTCACTGTTCAACGATGCCTTTTAAGTCGTAGAAACAGGTTCTGGCTGTCTTCAATCCAGATTCCAACTCTCTCCATACACATCCTTTCTCCAATTCGGAAAAGCCTCTTCAACTTCACAAATCTCTCTATATAAGGTTCCTTAACTTATATCAAGGTAAATCTAACCATAATCTAGAGATTGAGACAGAGAATTCTCTTCAAAGTTCAAAGGAAATCAAGATTTTCAAAGTTTCAAGAAGAAGAAGCTCAAGAACAAGATGGATTCTTCAAGAAAAAAGATGAAGAAGACGCTAGAGAAGCTCTCTATTGTGAAGGATCATCTTAGTGGGAGAGATCTTAACTTCCAAGTAAGCTAAATCCTTTCTTCCTTCAATCCTTCTTCTTCAATTTTCTTTTTTCTCCATGTTCTTCAAGTTCTTCATAGCAACTCTCCCTTTTTATTATTCTAGGCATATCCTTTGTTTCTCGGCCCAAGAAAATTCACATCTCTTCCTTGGATTCATAAGCTTGCTAAAAGTATTACTATTTCCATGCAAGCTTTTATTTTCAAGTGGAATATCCAAGGTCTAGTAGTCCATGCAAAGCACTACAAGAGCTCGAACGTGGACTAGGCGGCTATGGGTGCCTTGATTGAATTGTGACATCCACAAACTCATACTTTTCTCTTTTTCGAATTTGAATCCACTATTCTTCTTGAAGAGGCCGAACTCTTATTGGGCCTTCCTAAGATCAAGTTGAACAACAATGAAGTGATCCTGAATAAGATGGCTCTAATAAGGGAAAAGATCACAGGTCAACAATTGTTGATGAAGATCATGAAGGATCCAAAACAAGTTAAAGGATGCCTCACTAAGAAAGGAATTAACCTTGCTAAGCTAGCAGAGTAGACTTTGTAGGAGATTGAAGATCTTAGAGAAGATGACACTGAGAACGTGATGAAGGCGTTCACCACGTGTAACGACCCGCCACCCTATAATCGGGGATCCGATTACTAAATGGGTACCGAATCATTAATTTGGAACCAAACCAGGATCTAGTAAGTCTGGGAAATAAATAATAAACTAAGCTAAACATTCACATCGCATTGAATTGAAAGTGCAGAAATTAAAATTATTACAATGCGACTCGATACAGCAAATAATTACATATTCCAACTGAAAAGAAATAATTAAACATACAGGCCAGAAATAAATAACAACTACATCGGGGCATACCCCGGAACAACTGCCGAAGACGCACAACACACGGCCGCACACGCCGCTCTAAGTCTGCTGGGAGTCCTCACCTGAAAACCGCAGGGGTGAGTCTCAAGACAAGACTCAGTAGGGATCCTTCGATCCCCACTGCCCACGCACACACCCACAAGTGTAAAGTACAGCTAACAGTAAAGTAACAAGTGTAGTGGCAGGTACAATATCTAATTTTCTACGTGAGAACGCATGCAGTCGAAATATAATAAACATGCACATTCTAAACCAGCCGTTAGAAAATCCACAACTGTAGTCTCGATAGAACCCGCCGACCGTACAAACAACGGTGGGAAAAACCTCGACCCGCTGAGACCAAGGAGTAGCCCCTCGGATAGCGCGCTCGCTACTCCGGCCCAACCGGCTCAGGTGACTATCCCTTCCCTCAGCATGAGTGACTCTCCGAATGTACCACTCCGACACCGGTACTAGCTGACCCCGGGGTTCACCAGGTGACCCTCTCTCACTAGGCGTCACCCCGCCCACGCCCCCACCGGCGCTGTGCTCACGCCCCCACCAGCACAGGGTGATAAAGTGCTACAATGTCACTCCAGGTCCACAGTAACTGAAAACCCAACACAGTGCGATCCGGTCACGTGAAAAGCCCGCGATCGCATAACACACATAGAACCATCCGATCATGAGGAATCCATCTCTATCGGGTGCACTAAAACATGTGCTAACCAACTATCTAGCAGTATGAACACATTTTACTGGCATGAATTAGTGGGATTCTGTCTTGAATCGCGTCGACCAAGGTCGACGCCATTCAAGCTCCAAGTACAGGTTCACATAAAACAGTTTTCAGAATCTGGCCTTAAAAGGCGTCAACCTAAGTGGTCGCCTTTTAAAAGGCGTCGACATACCCAGACGCCATTTAACACAGAAACCCGGAATTCCAAGGCCTTTACTCAGGGGATTTTTCTGCCTTAAAAGGCGTCGTGGGTGCCTGACGCCATTCAAAAATGCGTCGTTCACCCATGACGTCTTTTAAGCTCTGAATTCCCGACCTGGCAGAATGTCTGTCAGGCGATTCCTGTCCAAAAGGCGTCGTGATGGCCCGACGCCCTTCAAAAAGGCGTCGTCCATGCGCGACGTCTTTCAAGCCCAGGAACCAGAATCGCCCTAAGCCCGAGGGCTCCCTTTTCAACCCCAAACAAACCCAAAAACGGAGGGAAGAAGAGAAACAATACCATCCATAAGCAATACATTCGTGGAAATCCCCCCTTGTCATCAAATGAACTCCTAAACATGCTCATTCTAACCCCCAAATCAAAGATCTACCATATGCATAAACGAGAAAAAACATGATTTTAAGCACGATGCTATGGGGAACGTCACCCTACCGGACACTCGAACTCCTCCAAGCTTCAAGCCGTCCACCCGTCTCGCCCCACGCCGCCGCCGGTACCGCCGTGGTCGTCCTTGCTCCACCGTGACGTCGGCCGCCGTCCGGAGAGTAAAACGCCGCAGTGGAAATGGAGGTGGTAGTGGTAGGAACCAGGTAGAGGATGGAGTGGAGGGAGAGGCGAAATGGTGGGAGGAAAAGAGGGAGGAGGAGGGGTCTCCGCCGGTCGCCGGAGGAGAAGGAGAGAAGGAGAGTAGGAGAAAATGAGGGAAAGAAGGAGGGCTCGCGGGGTTAACCAGAAACTGGCTAAAACGCGTCGACATGCACGGACGCTTATCAGGTGACGTGACGGCCGCTCTGACAAGATTCTGAAACGCGTCGTCCTACACAGACGCCATTCAGACAACTTGTCAGGGCCGTACTCTGACACACCAAGAGTCGCAGTCTAAAAGGCGTCGTCCCACGCGGACGCCGTTCAGACGACATGACAGGGCCGTACTCACGCGGCTCAAGGCCAGCCCACGTGGCACCCACATGGCAGAACCTGAAACGCGTCTGCCACGGTGGACGCCATTTAAAACGCGTCTCGAGGTCCTGACGCGATTCTACTCAGAACCCCCGCCCCTCACAAGGGCTAGAACTACAGGGTCCGACCCGAAAACCGGATCCGAAAGTCTCGATCCTTACATTCTTCCCCCCTTAAAAGAAATTTCGCCCTCGAAATTGACTGCTAGGAATAACAAGGTCACAACAGGGATAAAAGTTCACAGGGATACTTACGAAAAGAGATAAGGAAATTGCTCCCGCATCTCATCCTCTCGCTCCCAGGTTGCCTCACCTCCGGAGCAGTACTGCCAAATCACCTTGACCAACGGTACGACCTTGTTCCGCAAGACCTGATCTCTGCGATCCTCAATACGAACCGGATACTCTGGGAATGACAAATCCTCAGCGACCTCCAACTCTGAAAAATCCAACACATGGGACGGATCCTGAACGTACTTCCTCAGCAAGGACACATGGAACACATCGTGCACTCCTGCAAGACTGGGCGGCAAGGCCAGCTGATATGCGGTTTCCCCAATTCGAGCAAGAATGGGAAAAGGTCCAATATATCGCGGACTCAGCTTGCCTCGCTTCCCGAATCTCATCACACCCTTGGAGGGTGAGACTCGGAGAAACACGTGGTCCCCAACCTCAAATTCAAGTGGTCTCCGTCGGATGTCAGCATAACTCTTCTGTCTGTTCTGAGCTGCGGTCAACCTCTGCCGAACTGTCCTGGCAATCTCAGCACACTGCTGCACTAACTCAGGTCCTGCTATTTGCCTCTCACCGATCTCGGACCAACACACCGGAGATCGACACGGCCGCCCATACAAAGCCTCATAAGGCGCCATGCCGATGCTAGAATGATAGCTGTTGTTGTAGGCAAACTCCACAGTGGACAAGTGTTGTTCCCACGAACCTCCCCAGTCTAGGCAACACGCCCTGAGCATATCCTCCAAGGTCTGAATAGTCCTCTCCGACTGCCCGTCAGTCTCTGGATGGTAGGCCGAGCTGAAAGCCAACTGAGTTCCCAACGCCTGCTGAAAGCTCTTCCAGAATCTGGAAGTAAACCTCGGATCTCGATCTGATACAATGGACAAGGGTACCCCGTGCAGAGAGATAATCCGGTCCACAAACAACTTAGCCAGCTTGCCGACCGACCAGTCCTTCCTAATGGCTAGGAAGTGTGCCGACTTGGTCAGCCGATCAACGATGACCCAGATAGCGTCTCTCCTACTAGGGGATGCAGGCAATCCCATCACAAAGTCCATCGTCACATGCTCCCATTTCCACTCAGGAATCGGTAAAGGCTGCAGCAACCCTCCTGGTCTCTGATGCTCGGCTTTAACCTGCTGGCATGTCATACATCTAGCCACATACTCAGCCACATCTCTTTTCATACCGGGCCACCAGAAGTGCCTCCTCAAACAGTGATACATCTTTGTTGTCCCGGGATGCACTGCATACCTCGAACGGTGCGCCTCATCAAGAACACATCTGCGCACGTCTTCCTCAGTCGGGACATAGAGTCTGCCTCTGAATCTGACGGTACCATCATCCCACAACTCAACCTCAGACCTCTGGAGAATCTGCGGTAACTCAGCATCTGCCCTCTGAGCCTCAATCACAGCATGGTACACAGCCGGTCTCACAGTCAGGCTGACAAGCACTGCTCTATCCTCTTCACGTGGAACCCTAAAGGAGGATTCCACCACCTGCTCAAATAGTTTCCACTCCCGAATCATGAGGTATGACATGACCGTCTTCCGACTCAAAGCGTCTGCCACTACATTCGCCTTGCCCGGATGATAAGAAAGGTCAAAGTCATAATCCTTAATAAACTCCATCCACCTCCGCTGCCTCAGGTTCAGGTCTCTCTGAGTAAATACATATTTCAAGCTCTTGTGATCTATAAAAACCTGAAATTTTTCTCCGTATAAGTAATGCCTCCAGATCTTCAGTGCAAACACCACAGCTGCAAGCTCCAAATCATGAGTAGGATAGTTCTCTTCATGCCTCTTCAGCTGCCGAGAAGCATAGGCAACTACCCTGCCATGCTGCATAAGGACTGCTCCCAAACCTCGACGGGACGCATCTGAGTAAACCACAGATCCACCTGACCCAGATGGAAGCACCAGCACTGGGGCTGACGTGAGACGAGTTTTTAGCTCAATAAAACTCTGCTCACAATCCTCAGTCCATACAAAACGAACTCCCTTTCGAGTCAACCTCGACAAGGGGGCCGCTATCGAAGAAAATCCCTGAACAAACCGCCTGTAATATCCGGCAAGCCCCAGAAAGCTCCTGATCTCAGTCACTGAAGTCGGCCTGCTCCAGTCCATCACTGCCTCTATCTTGGCTGGATCCACTGCGATGCCTTCACCAGAAATAACGTGCCCAAGGAAGTGCACCTCGTTTAGCCAAAATTCACATTTGCTGAACTTGGCGTAAAGTTGGTGCTCTCTCAAAACCTGCAACACTGCCCGAAGATGAGCAGCGTGCTCTTCCTTAGAAGAAGAATAGATCAGAATGTCATCAACAAACACAACCACAAACTGGTCCAGGTAGGTCCTGAAGACTCGGTTCATCAGATCCATAAAGGCCGCCGGAGCATTGGTTAAGTCGAAGGGCATAACCAAAAACTCATAATGCCCATACCGAGTCCTGAAGGCCGTCTTACTAACATCCACATCCCTGATTCTCATCTGATAATACCCAGATCTCAGATCGATCTTGGAGAACACCCTCGCGGTCTGCAGCTGATCCATCAAGTCATCGATCCTAGGAAGCGGGTACTTATTCTTTATTGTCACCTGGTTCAGCTGCCTATAATCGATGCACAATCTTAAGGAACCATCCTTCTTCCTAACAAACAGAACTGGAGCACCCCATGGAGACGTACTGGGACGAATGAAACCCTTATCCAGCAACTCCTGCAATTGCGCCTTCAACTCAGCGAGTTCGGCTGGCGCCATCCGATACGGGGCCTTAGACAAGGGCGCCGTACCTGATGCAAGCTCGATGGTAAACTCAACCTCTCGCTGAGGAGGAAGGCCAGGCAGCTCCTCAGGAAAAACATCTACGAACTCACAAACAACAGGCACCTCCCAAGGACTGGGACTAGCACGAACATTAGAAACAACAACAGAGGCTAAGAAAGCCTCGCAGCTACCAGCAAGCAACCTCCGTGCCTTAAAGGCAGAAATGAGAATACCTCGAGAAGAAAGCCTAATACCTTGGAAGAAAAAGGTCGGGATGTCCGGTATAGAGAAGCGCACCCTCTTCCTGTGGCAGTCCACCTCCGCATAAAAGGCTTCCAACCAATCCATACCCAGGATGATATCAAAATCATGGATAGCAAGTACAACCAACTGGGCAGGAAGCACATGACCCTCAATGGTCAAGGGAACATTCCTCAAACAATTACAAGATATCATGAAGTCTCCAGAAGGAACCTCAACCATCAGACCATCAGACAACTCAACAACGGGTGCAGAAAGAATGTCTAGGAACTGCTCGGAAATAAAAGAATGCGAAGCACCCGAATCGATCAACACATGCGCAGAGTTCCCAAGGACAGAGAGTGTACCTTCCACCAAGTTGGATGCGCGAGCCTCCCTCCTGGTGATAGCTAGAACTCTCCCCTGAGTCCTCGGCTTCTTCTGATCGCCATGACCCTGCCCCTGACTATGCCCCTGCGGGCACTGCCTCGCCAGATGGCCCTGTTAGCCGCAAGTAAAACACCGCCTGGGAAGAGTGGGACACTGAGTCCCGCCATGAGCACCACCACATTGCTGACAAACAGCCGGAAGCCTCTGAGCTGGCTCCTGCTGTGCACTGGATGCAGACTGACCCTGCTGACCCTGTCTGGGCCTGTTACTACCGCTGCTGCCACTACTGCTGCCACCACCCCTGAAGAATCTCCTGAATCGGGAGCCAAGAGAAGACGATCCCGAACCGACTGAAGGAGCCGGTGCTGCTACCTTACCCCTGCCTCGTGCTGGCCCCTGAACAGTCTGCCCTCTCTCCCGGGCCGACTGGATCTGCTGAGCCTCTATAGCTGCTGCACGCCTAACTGCTGACGCCAAGTCTGTACAACAATGGGACGCCACGAAGTTCCTCAAACTGTGCCTAAGCCCATCCACAAACCTCTCCGTGCGACGCACCTCGTCCTCAGATATAAAAGGCACGAACCGTCCCAGCGAAACAAACTTCGCCTCGTACTCAAGTACCGTCATACTCCCCTGCGTCAGATCCATAAACTCCCTCTCCTTGGCTCGCTGGACATGTCTAGGGAAATATTGTGCATTGAACTCCTTGACAAAGGCCTCCCAAGAAATTTCCCTAAGACTCCTGTCCCCATAAGATAAACTCTTCAGTGTGGTCCACCAGTCATAGGCGCTATCCTTCAGCATGAAGGTAGCCAGTGGGGTCCTCTCTACTGCTGCACAGTCCATGGTATCAAAAGTCTTCTCAATCTCTCTAAGCCAATGAATGGCCTCGTCAGGGTCGGGACGACCGGTGAAGTGAGGTGGCCTCAGCTTCAAGAACCTCTCAAGTGTAGCTGTGGTCCCTCCCCGAGCACTAGAACCCTCGCTAGGATCTCGTGTCTGATATCGAGCCATAGTATCCATCATGGCCTCCATAAAATGCACAACACTCGGCCTCCCTACCTCGGATCCACTAGGGGCATCTCCCCGCTCTCGAATAACTGGCATCCTCTTCCTGGGAGCCATCTACTCGCCTACAATTACAAAATCAAAAGTTCTAATTAGAGTCCTAAAACCTATGCTACCGCCGTGCCTGTACGGGATAATGTATTTATTTGCCGAATTACAACATTTAACCTAGTTATTTATTTATTTGCCAGACCGTATGCTCTGATACCAACTGTAACAACCCGCCACCCTATAATCGGGGATCCGATTACTAAATGGGTACCGAATCATTAATTTGGAACCAAACCAGGATCTAGTAAGTCTGGGAAATAAATAATAAACTAAGCTAAACATTCACATCGCATTGAATTGAAAGTGCAGAAATTAAAATTATTACAATGCGACTCGATACAGCAAATAATTACATATTCCAACTGAAAAGAAATAATTAAACATACAGGCCAGAAATAAATAACAACTACATCGGGGCATACCCCGGAACAACTGCCGAAGACGCACAACACACGACCGCACACGCCGCTCTAAGTCTGCTGGGAGTCCTCACCTGAAAACCGCAGGGGTGAGTCTCAAGACAAGACTCAGTAGGGATCCTTCGATCCCCACTGCCCACGCACACACCCACAAGTGTAAAGTACAGCTAACAGTAAAGTAACAAGTGTAGTGGCAGGTACAATATCTAATTTTCTACGTGAGAACGCATGCAGTCGAAATATAATAAACATGCACATTCTAAACCAGCCATTAGAAAATCCACAACTGTAGTCTCGATAGAACCCGCCGACCGTACAAACAACGGTGGGAAAAACCGCGACCCGCTGAGACCAAGGAGTAGCCCCTCGGATAGCGCGCTCGCTACTCCGGCCCAACCGGCTCAGGTGACTACCCCTTCCCTCAGCATGAGTGACTCTCCGAATGTACCACTCCGACACCGGTACTAGCTGACCCCGGGGTTCACCAGGTGACCCTCTCTCACTAGGCGTCACCCCGCCCACGCCCCCACCGGCGCTGTGCTCACGCCCCCACCAGCACAGGGTGATAAAGTGCTACAATGTCACTCCAGGTCCACAGTAACTGAAAACCCAACACAGTGCGATCCGGTCACGTGAAAAGCCCGCGATCGCATAACACACATAGAACCATCCGATCATGAGGAATCCATCTCTATCGGGTGCACTAAAACATGTGCTAACCAACTATCTAGCAGTATGAACACATTTTACTGGCATGAATTAGTGGGATTCTGTCTTGAATCGCGTCGACCAAGGTCGACGCCATTCAAGCTCCAAGTACAGGTTCACATAAAACAGTTTTCAGAATCTGGCCTTAAAAGGCGTCGACCTAAGTGGTCGCCTTTTAAAAGGCGTCGACATACCCAGACGCCATTTAACACAGAAACCCGGAATTCCAAGGCCTTTACTCAGGGGATTTTTCTGCCTTAAAAGGCGTCGTGGGTGCCTGACGCCATTCAAAAATGCGTCGTTCACCCATGACGTCTTTTAAGCTCTGAATTCCCGACCTGGCAGAATGTCTGTCAGGCGATTCCTGTCCAAAAGGCGTCGTGATGGCCCGACGCCCTTCAAAAAGGCGTCGTCCATGCGCGACGTCTTTCAAGCCCAGGAACCAGAATCGCCCTAAGCCCGAGGGCTCCCTTTTCAACCCCAAACAAACCCAAAAACGGAGGGAAGAAGAGAAACAATACCATCCATAAGCAATACATTCGTGGAAATCCCCCCTTGTCATCAAATGAACTCCTAAACATGCTCATTCTAACCCCCAAATCAAAGATCTACCATATGCATAAACGAGGAAAAACATGATTTTAAGCACGATGCTATGGGGAACGTCACCCTACCGGACACTCGAACTCCTCCAAGCTTCAAGCCGTCCACCCGTCTTGCCCCACGCCGCCGCCGGTACTGCCGTGGTCGTCCTTGCTCCACCGTGACGTCGGCCGCCGTCCGGAGAGTAGAACGCCGCAGTGGAAATGGAGGTGGTAGTGGTAGGAACCAGGTAGAGGATGGAGTGGAGGGAGAGGCGAAATGGTGGGAGGAAAAGAGGGAGGAGGAGGGGTCGCCGCCGGTCGCCGGAGGAGAAGGAGAGAAGGAGAGTAGGAGAAAATGAGGGAAAGAAGGAGGGCTCGCGGGGTTAACCAGAAACTGGCTAAAACGCGTCGACATGCACGGACGCCTATCAGGTGACGTGACGGCCGCTCTGACAAGATTCTGAAACGCGTCGTCCTACACAGACGCCATTCAGACAACTTGTCAGGGCCGTACTCTGACACACCAAGAGTCGCAGTCTAAAAGGCGTCGTCCCACGCGGACGCCGTTCAGACGACATGACAGGGCCGTACTCACGCGGCTCAAGGCCAGCCCACGTGGCACCCACGTGGCAGAACCTGAAACGCGTCTGCCACGGTGGACGCCAATTAAAACGCGTCTCGAGGTCCTGACGCGATTCTACTCAGAACCCCCGCCCCTCACAAGGGCTAGAACTACAGGGTCCGACCCAAAAACCGGATCCGAAAGTCTCGATCCTTACACCACGTGCCTAGCTGGAGCTCTGTTCTTTCCTGCCCAAGACAACATACTAGAGGATGATCAAGTCAGCGCAATTTGCGAGATCTTTGAGGAAAGACAAATCGGCACAGCGATTCTAGCCTATCTCTACAGTGGGCTTTCTGCAGCATCTATACGTCAGCCTCCTTATGGTTGTATGCTTCTCTTCGCTCTGTAGGTTGAGTTGCACTTCAAATTTGAATATCACATTAGAAATTCTATAAGACCATCTCAAATATATCATAATATCCCAATCTTCCATATTTCCAATATTGTGAAATTCAACGAGAGGATGATCAACCGAGTGCCCAAACTCAAGACTCGAGCTGATTGGAGAGCTTATCTAAGAACAATGCCATCATATGGGTTCGACTCTTCACCACTTGCTCTTATAGGAAAACCAATTCGAGTACGTCGTACAGCGAGTGCAGAGCTTAAACTGATCGGGACTACTGAGTTCGTTCTGTACAATTCTCATCGATGCCACACTCAACTCAACCTGTCTCACTATGAGCTCCCTAAGTTTTCCCATACATCTCCAATTAAGAAACGTGCATTGGAATCCGATGAAGACTTTGAAGCGACTTAACTTATAGTTACATTATGGAATATTAGCTTCAATCATCGTGTAAAATCCTCTCAACAAACAAATAGAAGATTATCATATCCATATAGAATGGGACTTCAGGAAATTCGTCCTTGAAGATTCTCTTTATTTCTTTTTTGATGTAAAGAATTTATTTCAATAAAGAGTCGTTCCTTTATGTCATATCCCGAAAATCATCCTTAATCTTCTGTGACTTGTCCAAGATTTTTTCTTAAGTAAAAAACTTGATTTTTCCTTAAAATATGATTTCTAGGTGTAAATAACGTCGTCCATCCAAGACGCCTTTCAATTATAATAAATTTCTAAATTTTGAGAATTAACTCCTTAAAATCCCAAATTATGATTAAAACGCGTCTTAACATGTGGACGCCTTTCAAATCTCTTTCCTACTTTTCCACAGAATTCTGCTATTAATTATGTGATTAATCCACTGAAACGTGTCGTCTATCCAGGACGCCTTTAATCATTGATCGTGGTACGACTCTGCGCAGAATTGGCGGTTTAATTTGAAACACGCCTTCCATGGTGGACACCTTTTCAGAATTTCAAAATTGCCGCCTCAGTTTAAGTGCATTGAATGGCGTCGTTGTCCGTCGACGCGTTTTAGACTTTCCAAACATAACCCACGAAAGCCCCCATTTCTTCCTCATTCTCTCAAGCTTTCTCTCTCTCCACCGTCTCTAGCGATCTTCTTCTCTAGCGATTCTCTCCTTCAAGCTCCCTCTCCTCTATCCGAGCCCCACCCATGGATTGTGGACAATCAAGCAAGCCCAAGGCGGTGGTGAAACGCCGGCGAACCGCCTCCCTCTCGGTGGTAGCGATGGAAGAAGCTCCCGGGGCAGAAACGGTCGATCTTGCGGCGGTGGCGGCGTTCTTGGAGGAAGAGGAGGCTCCACCCATGGCCATGGCCGAAGAAGAAGGAGGGAAGGACGACCTCCATCTGGTAAGCTCTATGGAATGGATTTTTTTTTATGAAAGAGGTGTGGAAATGGAGAAGAAATGGGCTTTTGGAAAAGGCCCAACATTTGGTTTAAATGGCGTCCAGACCAGTGATGCCTTTCAAAGGACGTCGCCATTGTCCGACGCCTTTCAAACCGAAAATCAATTTTTAAATACAGTAGAAAATGGGTTCAAATGGCGTCAAGGTATGTGGACGCCTTTCAACGGGCGTCTATGATAGTCGACACTTTTCAGTTAAAATATTTTATTGATTTTCTATGTCCAATGACTGATGGAACTTGTTGATTTTGCTTGCAGGGGACGATGAGGGCCCGGATTTCCTGGGATTTGGTTGTAGGGGCCTACAGAGGACTCCCAGACTTCCAGAAGGCGCGCCTGCGTCAGATGGGGTTTGGTGAGATCCTGGAGATCGAGCCTTTCTGGCTTGACTTGGTACTCCTGCAGGCGCTACGGGAGAGGTGGCATGCAGAAAGCAGGGCTTTCCTAATGCCTTGGGGACATATGGTCCCCAATCTAGAGGATGTGGCCAGGATCACCGGCCTGAGGATAGAGGGTAGACCGGTGAGCGGGGTGACTTACCCCGACTACCGTGGAATGGCGGAGGCCCTGCTAGGTATAGAAGTGTCTAGCCTAGATAGAGAGTCTAGGACAGTCCCTAGGGTTGAGGTACATTTTTTTTTATGTGCATTTGATTGCTTATTTTAAATTTGATTTAAAATTAGCATGCTTAAAATAATTAAATCTTTTTCAAAACTTTAAATCCAAATTTTGTTTGGTCCCTGGTTTATGAAATTAAAATATTATTTATTTTCGAAAAATTTTATTTAGCCATGTGATGTGCATTAACTGTGTGGTTTGTTTAATTAAAACCTACACAGTGGTCATGGATGTGCATTATTTTGTGGAATGTGATTGTGTGGTTTATTATTCATTAATAAATAGAGGTCTATGAACCTCTCCCTCTCATATTCTATTGTATTTCTACTTCCCTGTCTTTGTATTCGCCTTAAGGTTTCTTCCTTTAAATTATTGAGGTAATTTGATCGAGGTGGCTGTGTGTAGAGCGAGGATGATCCACAACTGCAACCAGATGAATATGAAGGAGTTCATTAAATCTATGAGTTTGCAGACTCATTATATAAATTGTTATATTGTGTGTGTGTTTGTTTGACTATCTGGCTCAAGTCAAACCACAGCGCCGTCCATGACCACACTAATGACATGTATGCGATGCGTGTGTTTTATTTTGATTATGAATCTAATTAGCTAGGTTATTAGTATATATATTCGATATATTTAATACTATCACCTTGGATGAGACCAAAGTAAACAAACAAAACCTTCGTTACAAATTCTAAGCCGTAGCGCGAGTCATTGAGAATACACTGCGTGGCTCTCCATCAATATGATTAACAGAACTTAATTCAGTAGTGGCAGATACTATGTGTTTACCTGAGGTTTGCCATCGTCTGTTGAGAGGACTATTAATCATGGCATTAGATGCCTTTAGATAAGAATAGAGGAACGATATAGTTATCCACGTGTTTACTCGGGAACTATATTTCTAGTCTGCTCTGTCACGTATTGATGGTAAATCTTAGACTGTGAATAATGGTCTACTGTGTTTACTCAGAACCATTAATAACCTGGGAGCCGAAATATGATCGGATATTGTAAGGAGTTGCAATTATCATAAGATTATTGCTTTAAGATAGCAGTATGATACTATGTGTTTACCCGAGGTCATACTGTAATGCTTGAAGATTCTGATCTCCACTAGGAGACGGTCGGCGTCTCCTGTTCTGTACATATGAAGGTTATACAGTCCGATGAAAATTAGTGAGAATAAAACTAGATAAACAAAATCCATGTCTTGTTTTTGTATTAATAAATTGAAAATTTGCTAAACTTATAATTTAATTATCTCCTGTAAACTAAAATGTCGCACCACAACCCGTTGCGTGGCATACTTGATGCCAATCATTTGACAGGCTTGAATTACTCAGACTGGCTCAGGAACCTGAAGATTGTCCTCAGGTCTGAGCAAATTGCTTATGTCCTAGATGATGAACCTCCGACTAAACCAGCATTAGATGCCCCAGAGAAGGACATGCTGACATATGAAAAATGGAAGGAGGATTCCACCATGGCCCAATGCTACATGCTGGCCTCAATGAGCAATGAGTTGCAGAGGCAGCATGAGGAGATGGATGCTAGATCCATCATGCTCCATTTGAAGTGTAAGGATTGAGATTTTCGGATCCAGTTATCGGGTCAATTTTCGGGGTCGGATTTCGAAGTTCATACCTTGATGGGGCTGAGACTCTTTTCTGTTTCGCGGCGAGCCTGCTCGACGCGGTTTAAACAGCGTCCAGCAATGTAGATGCGTTTTAGGCTGTGCCACGTGGGCGCCACGTGGGCTGGCCTTGGGTCGTGAGAGTACGGCCCCTGTCGTGTAGTCTGAACGGCGTCCTTGATGGACGACGCCATTCAGAGTACGACCCTGGGTTGTTAGTGTACGGCGCCAGTCTTATCGTCTGAAAGGCGTCTTTGCTAAGCGACGCATTTCAGAGACTCTGTCAATACGGCCCGTCATGTCAACTGTTAGGCGTCTGTGCCGCACGACGCGTTTTACCCAGCTTCTGCTTGACCCCGCGAACCCTCCTTCCTTTCTCTCATTTTCTCCTCCCTTCTCTCTTTCCTCTTTTCCCCGGCGGCTCCGGCGATCTCTCTTCCCCCTCCTTCTCGTCCTCCCACCATTTCATCTCTCCCTCCACTCCATCAACCTCCTAACTCCCACCACTACCACCACTACCACCACCACCTCCTTCGCGGCGTTTTCTCTCCGGACGGCGGCCGACGTCTTGGTGGAGTAACGATGTCCTCGGCGGTACCGGCGGCGGCGTGGGGGCGAGACGGATTGGCGGCTTGGAGCTTGGAGGAGTTCGAGCAACCGATAGGGTGACGATCCCCGTGGTGTTTCAACTTAAAACCATGTTTTCCCACTTTTGAAGTATGATGCGTGTATGGGGTTTTTGGGTAAAATAAGCATGTTAAGGGGCTTTCTTGATGGTTATAGTGGTTTCTATGAATGTGGATTTGTGGGTTTTCCTGTGATGGATTGGTTTCCCCTTTTATTTTCCCTGTTTTGGATGTTTTTGGGGTGAATTTGGGGTTAAGGGGGACCCTCGGGTCGAGGTGCAGAAACTTGGTTTCTGGCGCTAAATGACGTCGCGCTAGGACGACGCCATTCAGAATGGCGACGGGCCAGCACAACGCCATTTAGGCAAAATTCGTCCCGATAACGGTTTCTGTCAGAGGGGACTTCTGTTGTGAACGGCGTCCAAGGACAGCGACGCCTTTTCAAATGGCGGCTTCCCGGGACGACGCGTTTTAGGCCATATTCTGAGGCCGAGATTTCTTGAACCATTTTAGGAGGCTTGAATGGCGTCGTCCTTGGGCGACGTAATTCAAGACAAAACCACATTAATTCATGTTATTAATATGTGTTTACACTGTTAGATAGTTCAGTTAATGCATGCTTTAAATATACTCGATGATGATGGATTCCCTGTGACCGGATCGCACCGCGTTGTGTTTCGTGCGACCGTGGACTTCTTACTGTGCTATGTTTTGTGCTACTATGGACCTAGAGTGACAGTTGTAGCGCTTGACACCCTGTGTCGGTGTGGGAGAGACACAGCGCCGGTGGGAGCAGTGGTGGGGTGACGCCTAGTGAGAGAGGGTCATATGGTGAACCCCGGGGTTAGCTAGTACCGGTGTAGGAGTGGTACCTGTGAAGTGTCACTCGTGCTGAGGGAAGGAGTAACCACCTGATCCAGTTGGGCCGGAGTAGCTAGCGTGCTATCCGAGGGGTTACTGTTTGGTCTCAACGGGTCGGTGTTTCCCACGTTTGGTTGTGTGGTTGGCGTGTTTTGCCGAGACATTGGTTGCAGGCTCCCTAGTAGAATGGTTTCTGAGATATGCATGTTACATTTCGAATGCATATGGTTCATATCGAGAATTAGGAGTAGTAATTACTGCTTTACTTGCTTACTTTATCTTTAGTTGCGTTTTTGCACTTGTGGGTGTACGTGTGGGCAGTGGGGATCGAAGGATCCCTACTGAGTCTTTTTGTTGAGACTCATCTCGCGGTTTTCAGGTGAGGGTTCCAGGCAGGCTTAGCGAGGTGTGTACTGCTTCGAGTTGCGCACCAGCAGTTGTTACTCCGGGGTATGCCCCGATATAGTTGTTATTTTATTTCTAGCCTGTACGCTTAATTATTTCTTTTCTGTTGGAGTGTGTAATTATTTGTTGTGTCCAGTCGCATTGTAATAACTTTTAATTTTTGCACTTCCTTTTCAGTTCAATGCGATGTGAATGTTTAGCTTAGTTAATTATTTATTTCCCAGATTTATCTAGATCCTAGTTTGGTTCCAAAATAATGATTCGGTACCCATTTAGTAATCGGATCCCCGATTATAGGGTGGCGAGTCGTTACATGAAGGAACTGTTTGGTGAGCAGAGCAGGATCGAGAGATATGAGATATCCAAGAATATGTTCAAGGCTCAAATGGCAGAGGGATCTTCAGTATAGACTCATGTGCTGAAGATGATAGAATGGGTGGAGAGGCTGGATACTTTTGGGGTTCCACTCCCCAAACCGATGCACACCGACCTAGTGTTATCTTCACTTCTACAATCATATGCACAGTTCATTGTTAACTTTAACATGAACAAAATCTAGATTACTTTGCCTGAACTACTGAATATGTTGAAGACTGCAGAGGGGAACCTTGTGAAGGAAAAATCCCAAGTCCTTATAGTTGGTAAGACCGGACAGAAAAGACTAGCAGTGCAAGCCTTTAGGAAAGGCAAAGGCAAAAATCAGAAGAAGCCAAAAGTTGTCAAGAAGGACAAGGGCAAGAGTGCTGAGAAGGGTGAATGCTTCTACTGTCATCAAAAGGGGCACTAGAAGAGGAATTGTAAAGAATACCTCAAGGACAAGGCTCAAGGAACTGTGAAGCAGCAGGACGCTTCAGGTATCTATATGATAGATGTAAACTTGTCAATTAGAGATTATATATCATGGGTATTGGATACTGGATGTGTATCTCACATCTGCAATTCTGTGCAGGCACTGACACGAAGGCGTAAGCTGAGGATTGGCGAGGTGGAGTTGAGGCTAAGTAATAGCGCAAGAGTTGCGGCGACTGCTGTGAGGACAGTGAAGCTCAAGATACCATCTAGGGACACATTTTTATTACATAAATGTTATTATATACCTAGCATAATAAGAAATATTATTTCTATTTCATGTTTAGATAAAATATGGTACACTTTATCTGTTGGGAACAATTGTTGTTCAATTTATTTTAGAAATAAATTAATAGCTTCTGCTACCTTATCCAATGGATTGTACTTATTAAATGTGTCTCATGAGAATTTAAACATCAGTTCCATAACTAAAAAAAAAAAAGGTATGAAATGAACAGAACCTACTTATGGCATTGTAGGCTTGGTCACATTGGAGAAAATAGACTTCAAAGATTGCATAAAGATGGATACTTAGATCCATTTGATTATGAATCATATGCAACCTGTGAGTCATGTTTGATGGGTAAAATGGCTAAATCTCCATTTACTGGAACTGGAGAACAAGCTAAAGACTTACTAGAACTAATACATTTTTATGTATGTGGTCTACTTGAGTACAGAGTTCATTAAATGCTTAAAGGATAATGGTATCCTTTCTCAACTTACACCTCCTTATACACCTCAGATGAATGGTGTATCAGAAAGGAGAAATCGCACATTAATGGAAATTGTGCGATCAATGATGAGCATGTCCAAATTATCAGTGTCCTTGTAGGGATATTCACTTAGCTCGGCTATGTATAACCTGAACATGGTACCCAGCAAATTTGTTGAAACCACTCCATATGAGATATGGAATGGAAAGAAACTAGACTTTAAACATGTTAAAGTTTGGGGATGTCCTGCTCATGTTAAAAGATATAATACAGATAAGCTGGAGTCCAGAACTGACAAATGCAGATTTGTAGGATATCCAAAGGAAACTTATGGATATTACTTCTATCATCTTGGCGATCAAAAGGTATTTGTAGCCAGGAGAGCTGTCTTTCTGGAAAAAGATTATATTCTTCAGAAGGACAGTGGGAGTAAAGTAACCTTGGAAGAAATTCCAAACCCACAAATTGGTAACAGTTCATCTGATGAACTGTCAGTTTCTGAACCTGTTCAAATAAGTACATAAGAAACTCGTAGGTCAGAAAGAGTACATAAACCACCAGAAAGATATGTGGGACATATGGATGGTTCTAGGATACTATATAATGAGGATGATGATCCTAAGACTTACCAGGAGGCCATTGAAAGTCCAGAGGTAGGGAAATGACGAGAAGTCATAAATTCTGAAATTCAATCCATGCACATCAACCAAGTTTGAAACTTGGTTGACTTGTCCGAAGGTATAGTATCTATCGGCTGGAAATGGATCTTTGAAAGAAAGATCGGTGCAGATGGATGAATTGAGACTTATAAAGCAAGGTTGGTGGCGAAGGGTTATCGTCAAAGGCAAGGCATTGACTATAACGAGACATTCTCACCCGTTGCCATGATTAAGTTTATTGGAATTCTTCTCGCTATTGCAGCATTCCATGATTACGAGATCTGGCAAATGGATGTGAAGACGGCCTTCCTCAATGGAAACCTTGAGGAAGAGGTGTATATGATACAACCAGAGGGCTTCACATCAAAGGAATCTCCAGATATGGTATGTAAGTTGCAAAGATCTATTTATGGACTGAAGCAAGCTTCCCGTAGCTGGAACATAAAGTTTGATAAGGCAATCAAATCTTATGGTTTCATTAAGAATGAAGATGAGCCATGTGTATATAAGAAAAACTGTGGGAGCACAATCACATTCCTGATTCTTTACATTGATGACATCCTACTCATTAGGAATGATATACGAATGATGTCATCAGTAAAGATTTAGCTTTCCAAAAACTTCTCTATAAAGGATTTGGAAGAAGCATGTTACGTATTGGGAATACAGATCTATAGAGATAGATCAAAGAAGATGCTTGTCTTAACCCAATCCATGTACATATAAACCATTGTCAAAAGATTTGGCATGAAAAATTCCAAGAGAGGTCTCATACCGATGAGACATGGAATTTATCTCTCCAAATGTCAGTCTCCTAAGACTTCTGAGGAGATGGCAATGATGGATAAGATTCCCTATGCTTCAGCCATAGGTTCCATCATGTATGCCATGCTATGTACTAGACCTGATGTTGCATATGCTCTAAGCGTTACGAGCAGACATCAGGCAGATCCAGGTGATGAACACTGGAAGGCTATGAAATGCATCTTTAAGTACTTGAGAAGAACTAAGGATATGTTTCTAGTCTATGGGGGAGGAGACTTAAAGCTGCAAGGATACACTGATTCAAGTTTTCAATCTGATCCTGATGACAGCAAGTCAACATTAGGTTTTGTCTTCACACTCAACGGGAGAGCAGTGAGTTGGAAAAGTTCCAAGCAGGAAACCACTGCTGATTCGACAACGGAAGTTGAATATATTGCTGCTACTGAAGCCGCCAAGGAAGTTGTCTGGATGAGAAAATTCATCTACGATCTTGGTGTGGTGGAAAGCATCTCTGGTCCCGTCCCACTGCTGTGTGACAACAATGGGACGATTGCTCAAGCGAAAGAGCCGAGGTCTTATCAGAAGTCGAAGCACATTCTGCGTCACTTTCATCTGATCAAAGAGATTATAGCTCAAAGAGATGTCGTAGTGGAAAGAGTTCATTCAGCCAACAACATAGCAGATCCACTGACAAAGTCTTTGTCTCAATATATTTGAGCGTCACTTAGAGAATATGGGTATTCTATATAAAAGTGATTGACTTTAGTCCAAGTGGGAGATTGTTAGTATTAAGTGGTCTCAAAGCCAATCCGATACTATGTATTAGTTCAGTTTATTAATAAATGGCATTAATTCATTGTGTGTAATTAGTTCGATCTGTGTTTATCGTATCACGACGAAGTCCATAAACATGTGCAACAATCTTTGGATTATGATGAGATCATAATTACAGGACCGAAGACTTATAAACACATGTTCTTAATTGTTCCTAGTCGGAGGATGTTTGAAATGGACATCAAACATCCGGATAGACTAGTACATGTTTCTTCGGCTCATGTGATGAGGGTGACTGATCCTATAAGTCACTTGTGTGGAGACACTATACTGAACCTATAGATGCTCATTAGGGAATGAGTACACTGAACTGATCCGACTATAAATTGTTGGATGGTATATACCTTACTATTAACCAGCTCGATTCATTTGTCTCGGTTGCGTTGATGATCTATGGACCTGAGACACCAAAGATACCTTAATGGTACATCTCTGAACTTTGACTTTGACTAACGAATCCCTAGCGATGGGTTATCAATAAGTCAAATGATCGGGTTTAGAGAAATGTCATCGAAGGTAATTGAGTGTTCAATATGGGATCATCCGCTCTCGGTATTATGAGAGATAATGTTCCGGGAATGATGCGCTTAAGTCCTTGGCCAGGACGGACACTGTATCAGATAAAGAGTTATCTGATATAATTTAGCGGCATCTGATTCAAGTGAATCGACCGGCTAAGGTTTAACAATAAATCATACCCTAGGTCGATTCGGGAACATTGCACGGATGAAGGATTATATCAGCGCGCTAACCGATGACAGAAAACTTCCAATAGAGGGTTGCGATAACCCCAATGCCATCTAGGATCACGCGATGTTGCTTGGCATACAACGTAATCGGAAGCCCGTCCGAATTTAGTATGGGACATTAAATTCGGCTGATTAATTAATGTAAGGATATTAATTAATTCAGTGGGTCCGTAAAGAGTTACTAGACTTAATGGATCATTAACTGGACTGGTATTTAGGCCTAGAGGGTCACACGCAAAAGATTTTCAAGTTGATGGATAATCCGACAAGATTTCAGATAAGTCTGGGATTTTATGAAAAACCGCAAATAGGCTTATTATAAAAGAACGGCTGCTACGTCGGGGGTCAGCAACTTTGACCTAGCCGCTTCGGCTCCCGATAGCTTCGCCTTCCATCCAACGGGAGTTTTCGAATCCGCATGTCGCGGCAGATTACGCATAGCTAGTCAGGATCCACGAATGCCGCATCGAGCGAGGAGGCGAGGACGATCCATCGCGAGGAGAACCGCCTAGATACCGCTAGAGGCTGGGCACCTGCGCGGCTTGCGGTATCCACGCAAGGTAAATCTGATTTACTTCAGTTTAGTTTTGTTGATCGAAACAAGACGGATCCGAACCCGAATATTTTAATTCCGCTGCGTTTTCGGTCGGATCTTGTCACAGCGATCCCAACAGAACCTATATCTTACGGTGATCCTATTGATGGCGCGGCTGTCAACACACATCCGCCAGGTGCCATCCTTTTTTAGGGTCAGGAGAGCTGGCACAGCACAGTGGCTAGTATTGATCCTCAAAAAGCCCTTCCTGATGAGCTCCTCGACCTACCTCTGTAACTCTACATGTTTGGTGGGATTCAAGCGATAGTGAGGCAAGTTAGATAAAGTGGACCCGACGATAAAATCAATGGCGTGTTGTATGTCACGCATAGGTGGCAGTTGATTCGGAAGATCCTCGAGAAATACATCGTAATACTTGTCCACGATAGCCTTCACTTCCTCAACCTGTGGGATGGGATAATTCTCAGATGGCTCAATCATCACGACAGCCCAGACTAGGGCTCCCTCGGCAACCTTGCCCTCGAATGCACTTGCTTTGATTATGTGAAGAGACACCCTCACTTTTGACTTCATGGCCAGTTCTTGGTCGGGTGGGCTGGATGGGGAAGGATCGAGTGGGGAGGGGCTAGGTAAAGATGAGGGTGTGGAAGATGATTTTTCTCGTGATGGGATCTCCCCCTTGGCAGGGTTATTAGGTTGGGAGGGATGTAAGAGAATCTTCCTGCCATTGTGTTTGAAGACACAAATGTTGGTCTTGCCAAGTAGGGTAGCATCCTCCTCATAGATCCATGGCCTACCCAAGATAATGCTTCCTTCTTCCATGGGAAGGACTTCACACCAAATCGACTTATGATAGGATTGAAAATCAAGGGGTACTAGGCAGCGGGTCCTGATAGGTAATGATGAGGCATTAATCCACGAGACTTGATATGGCTCAGGGTGAGTCTCAAGATCCAGCCCTAAATGAGAGACACAATCAATGGAGATTGCATTGATACAACTTCCGCTATCAATTATGATCTTGCATGGCTGGTCAGCTATCCTAGTGTATGTGTGGAAGATGGAGGTTCGACGCCAATCACCCTCTTTGGTCTGTGTGAGAAGGCATCTCACAACACCAAGCCTAATGTCTCCGTGTGAGTCCACAATATCCTTGACTCTGGTGTACCCCCTATGCACACACCCTACGGTGGCACCATTCTCCTCAAATTGCTTAGCTAAGGATGGGTCAGGTATGTAGTTCTCCTCCACTTCATGAGTGGGGGGTTCAATTAGAAGGGCCCTGGTGGGACACTGACTGGCATAGTGGCCAACCCCATGGCACCGAAAGCAGTGATTACGAGAGCCTCCTCCCTGTTAGCTATCCTACTAGCTAATCATGTCCCTCTATCGTCTTTCCTCTCAACCTAGGGGATGGTGGGCGCTTGAGCTGGGGTGGTTGGACGTAGGGGTGAGGAAGGGTTTGGGGTGGTGGCAGTAGGGACCCTCGTAGAGGTGATGGGAGTAGTTATGGACCGCTCAAGGAAATGCATGCGACGATTGGTCGCACCTCAAGAGTAGGGTTGCCGGAACGTGGGGGGCCTAAGGGACTTCTGAAACCATTCCACATCTAAGGTGATCTGGTAGGCCTATTCTAGTGTGATCACCTCACGTAGGAATCGCTCATGTTGGATGTTTTCATGCAACCCTGCCCGAAACCTTGATAAGGTGACCCTAATATCTTCGCCGCCGCACCTAAGGCAATAGTCATCAAATTCGGCGATGTACTCAGACACCGTACGGCCATCTTGGACCATCCTTTTCCACTGGTCTAGGAGGCGCTACTCATAAGATGGAGGCACATATTTCTCCCGCAATTTCTCTCTCATTTCCTCTCATGTGGGGAGATAGGTCTCAGCTGCCTAGCAGCACGAAGATGCTCAACGTTGAGCCAGTAGGTTTTGGCTCGACCCACAAGCCTCATAGAAGCAAGGCTCACCTTCCTCCTTCCTCTCTTCACTCATGGCATACCAGTTAAAGTACTGGCTCATCCCCGCCTCCCAATCAAGATAGGCCTTGGGGTCTACGGTACCATCAAAAGTCAGAGCATCTACCCTCACACTTGGAGGATGTGATCATCAATGTCGGGGTAATCCCTAGGCCATCTCTCAAAAGGTACGTGCTCTCGGCCACACTCATAGGCATTCCTAACCCGTGGTGGGTAGGGGATATCATGCTCATCTCTCTCACCCCCATACCCATGCGGAGCCCTCTCAAAGTGCCCGGGATCTCGCCTACGGTGGGGCACATCCCCTTGAACCCTGTAAGGGTCGGGAACCCATTCATGTCCATCAAAGTAATACCATGGACCTCTTGCAAAGGGTGCACGGTCCCTACCACAGCCCTAGGCCTCCCCTCGTACCCGTGGTGCGTCAGGGAATGGGTTGTATTCATCATACTTGCCAACTTGTAACTGCATACAAAGGGACTTATGCACGCCTCTAAGGCTCTATTTATGTCACTTCTAATATAACCACCAACACCTCCTTTCTTTACTAGAGTCGAACTCTGACTCGTCATTACTTAAATCTCTAAGTCAAAGTCAGTTCTCAGTGCAAATCGAACTCTATTTAAGTAATCTGCACTTTTCTTTTCTGAAAACTTTTAAACTTGACCTATTAAAAGTCTGAATTGGAAAAAAACTCCCTTCTACAAAGTTTTAGAACCTTTTATCATCTTTATAATTCTACTAATATAACTATTTCTATACATTTATACAAAAAATTATTCTTTATTTATTAATATGTTGTCCTGAGTACCATGAAACCAGAAATCTGATAGATTCTATTCTTGTCCAACGATGTCCTTATTTTGAATAGTAAACGACTTATTTTTAAAATATGGTCTTCATAAAAGTTCTATAATTTTAAGTTATCTTTTTAATGGGAGTTGTCTTACTTAATTTAGAATTTTATATATGAAGTTATGTTTAAAACACCAGGACTGTGTTAATTAAATCTGTGTACATAATCTTAGTTGGAGGATTTCAATTATGACTTTCTAACCACTAATTAGAATATTAATCATACTTAAATTTATTGTGTTCAAGTTCTAATCCAAGTCAAATATGCCATGCATAACTTTCCAAGTCGTGATTAACTTAATTATACATTCTCTTGTTTCCTAATTTGAATCTTAGTTCTATAAGGACTTGTTTCCCATTGATGACCCTTTCTAAAACTAATTATTAATATTTTTGACCTCTAAAATATCTGAATTAGTAAACATTTTCTTCTACAAAGTTATATATCTTCTGATACTCTTTCTAATGATACTGACCATACGTTAATCCAAATTTTTTTAGAAGGTTATCATTATTTTACTATGTTGTTCTCAATTGCACCTAAATTAAAATTTTAACTAAATTAATGGATTGTTCTTAGTAGTATACAAAAAATTATTCTTTATTTATTCATATGTTGTCCTGAGTACCATGAAACCAGAAATCTGATAGATTCTATTCTTGTCCAACGATGTCCTTATTTTGAATAGTAAACGACTTATTTTTAAAATATGGTCTTCATAAAAGTTCTATAATTTTAAGTTATCTTTTTAATGGGAGTTGTCTTACTTAATTTAGAATTTTATATATGAAGTTATGTTTAAAACACCAGGACTGTGTTAATTAAATCTATGTACAGAATCTTAGTTGGAGGATTTCAATTATGACTTTCTAACCACTAATTAGAATCTTAATCATACTTAAATTTATTGTGTTCAAATTCTAATCCAAGTCAAATATGCCATGCATAACTTTCCAAGTCGTGATTAACTTAATTATACATTCTCTTGTTTCCTAATTTGAATCTTAGTTCTATTAGGACTTGTTTCCCAACGATGACCCTTTCTAAAACTAATTATTAATATTTTTGACCTCTAAAATATCTGAATTAGTAAACATTTTCTTCTACAAAGTTATATATCTTCTGATACTCTTTCTAATGATACTGACCATATGTTAATCCAAATTTTTTTAGAAGGTTATCATTATTTTACTATGTTGTTCTCTAATGCACCTAAATTAAAATTTTAACTAAATTAATGGATTGTTCTTAGTAGTATAATTGGACTAATGGGTTTCATAATAAAGTTAATTGGACTAAATGAAATTACCTAAATTCACTAATGGACTTTTATAATTTTTTAATTAGTCTAATTTAGATTAATTAAATGCATTAATAGATTGTTAAATTGCAATGCACAATACATCTAATCTTGCACGTAGGACAGTATGCATCAAAAGATTCTATGCCCAAGGTAAATAAAAAAATCTACTCATGTATACTCTCTTCCTAAGGAGGTCCATTCCATGTCTCATCCAAATGAGGCCCCTCTAAGAATTGTGCCTATCTACATAGACAAGGAAAAATCTTATACATTTTTCCTAACTTATCTTCATAAGTCAGAATCCTAATACATAAGCGATGAATTAAGTTGATTAACAGTTAGGTAAATTACCATACAACAATTCATGTTGGATCAATTCAGTGAACTCATTCTCCAACGAGCACTTGTGTGCTTGCCTTAATGTCTCCGCACATGTGACTATAAGACCAGTTACGCTCATTGAATGAGCATGCTCAACACACACTAGTCTATCTGGATATAAGATATCATGTCTCTAATATTTTATGATTGGGAACAATTTCGAAATTATGGTCAAGAACATTCTCATAATCACAATCTCATCGTGATCTAATATTCTCCTCATAATTCCAAGGATTTCATTATGCGTTAATAAGTTACCTGTTAATCTTCATAATGAATTAATTGCCATTTTTCAGTAAACCTGAATGTCCACAAGTGCCATATGATTGGCATTGAGGACACCTATTTCTAACAAGAGGAACTACATCCGATCCATTTATTCCATTGCGTTCTATGTTTAAAATTTATTTTTTTGATTCTTGTGCGATCCATATACTAATACTCGTAGAGTAAGGGAAGTGAGGACATCACTTGGTTCGAGTCTACCTACTACTCTAACATCACACTAACTCAGTACATGTCTTACATTTGACTACCTTTATGAGGCTCTAGAACCCTACACAGTGAGATAAGAGAGGAAAGGTAGGACTAGTTAGTGTCCCAAAGATGTCTCCCTTGGCATTTGTGCCTTAAACCATGTAGATTCTACCACTACTTACAGAGTTTGTAAGGATTGAGGTTTTCAGATCCAATTATCGGGTCAGTTTTCGGGGACGGACCCTGTAGTTCAGGCCCTGATGGGACTGGGACTCTATTCTGTTTCGCGTCGAGCCTGCGAAACGCGGTTTAAACGGCGTCCAGCAATGTAGACGCGTTTTAGGCTCTGCCATGTGGGCGCCATATGGGCTGGCCTTGGGTCGCGAGAGTACGGCCCTGTCTTATCGTCTGAAAGGCGTCCTTGATGGACGACGTCATTCAGAGTACGACCCTGACTTGTCAGTGTACGGCCCGGTCTTGTCATCTGAAAGACATCGGGCGTGCACGACGCGTTTTATCCAGCTTCTGGTTGACCCCGCGAACCCTCCTTCCTTTCCCTCATTCCCTCCTTCGTCTCCTCTTTCCTCTCTTCCTCCGATGGCTCCAGCGGCCCCTTTCCCCCTCCTTCCTTTTCCTCCCTCCATTTCACCTCTCCCTCCACTCCAATAACTTCCTAACTCCCACCACTACCACCACCACCACCTCCGCGGTGTTTTCTCTCCGAACAGCGGCCGACATCCCGGTAGAGTAACGACGTCCTCGGCAGTACCGGCGGCGGTGTGGGGCAAGACGGGAAGGCGGCTTGGAGCTTTGAGGAGTTCAAGTAACCGGTAGGGTGACGATTCCCAGTGCATTTCGTTTAAAACCATGTTTTCCCGCATTTGAAGCATGTTTTAGGGGCATTTTTGGGATGAAAATGCTAAGTGCATGTATGAGAAATTGGGTGTTCTAATGGGTAGTTAGGTTCTCCTCCTTCCCCTTTATGTCTTGTGCCCTTTTCTATGCGTTTTGGGGGAGAGATCCCACCTCGTGGATTGGGGAAACGAAGGGGAGAACCTGTCTGTCGGGACTAAATGGCGTCGAGGTGAAGCGACGCCTTTTAGAAAGGCGGCGCCCACCCACGACGCTATTTAACCCCATTTACAGACTCTGTCTCTGGACTGTTGAGCGACGAGGGACAGCGACGCCTTTTCAAAAGACGACTTGCATGAACGACTTATTTTAGTGGAAATTACTCCCTGGCTTGTCCCTGTTTTCGGTCGCTAATAGGCGACGAGGGACAGCGACGCCTTTCAAAAGGCGGCTACCTGTGGCAACGTGTTTTACGCCAGGATTCTGAGGCCGAGTTTCTATAAACCAGTTTAGGAGGCTTGAGCGGCGTCGGCCTTGGGCGACGCGATTCAAGACAGAATCACATTAATCCATGCCATTATAATGTGTTTACACTATTAGATAGTTGGTTAAATGCATGCTTTAAATTATACTTGAGGATGAGGATTTCTATGTGACCGGATCGCACAGTGTTGTGTTTCGTGCAACTGTGGACCTAGAGTGACAGTTGTAGTGCTTTATCACCCTGTGCTGGTGTGGGTGGAGCACAGCGCCGGTGTGGGTGTGGCGGGGTGACGTCTAGTGAGAGAGGGTCACCTGGTGAACCTTGGGGTTAGCTAGTACCGGTGTGGGTGTGGTACCTGTGAAGTGTCACTCGTGCTGGGGGAAGGAGTAACCACCTGAGCCAGTTGTGCCGGAATAGCTAGCGTGCTATCCGAGGGGTTACTGTTTGGTCTTAGCGGGTCGGTGTTTCCCACCTTCGTTCGTGTGGTTGGCGTGTTTTGTCGAGACATTGGTTGTGGGCTCCCTGGTAGACTGATTTTAGAGATATGCTTGTTATATTTCGAATGCATGTGTTTTATATCGAGATTTAGGAGTAGTAAATTACTATTTTACTTGCTTACTTCACCTCTAGCTGTGTTTTTGCACTTGTGGGTGTGTGAGTGGACTGTGGGGATCGGAAGATCCCTACTGAGTCTTTTCATTGAGACTCACCCCTGCGGTTTTCAGCTGAGGGTTCCAAGCAGGCTTAGCGAGGAGAGTACTGCTTAGAGTTGCACACCAGTAGCCGTTGTTCCGGGGTATGTCCCGACGTAGTTGTTATTTTATTTTTAGCCTGTACGCTTAATTATTTCTTTTTTGTTGGAGTATGTAATTATTTGTTGTGTCGAGTCGCATTGTAATAACTTTTAATTCTTACACTTCCTCTTCAGTTCAATGCGATGTGAATGTTTAGCTTAGTTAATTATTTATTTCCCATACTTATCTAGATCCTGGTTTGGTTCCAAATTAATGATTTGGTATCCATTTAGTAATCGGATCCCCGATTATAGGG
Organism: Zantedeschia hybrid cultivar; assembly: GCA_030544215.1. Taxonomy (NCBI): domain Eukaryota; kingdom Viridiplantae; phylum Streptophyta; class Magnoliopsida; order Alismatales; family Araceae; genus Zantedeschia; species Zantedeschia hybrid cultivar. The sequence goes on from JARZZO010000012.1 coordinate 56,662,750, forward strand.
TGGCGGGTCGTTACAGAGTTAGTTTCTTCCATACCTAGACTATAGCCAACAACAACAAGGGGTCTGAGGAAATGGGTCAAACCCAAAAGACACTGAACTGTATGACTAACTCATGACCCCATGTCCCCTAGGGTCAGATCGTGCTTGAAGGTGTTAGTCTTAGGTGGCCTATAAGCCAATCTGACTATGTAAATTTCGTTCATTTATTAATAAAATGGCATTATATTCATTATGTATAATTCGTATTATTATCGTCTTATAATGAAGCCCGTGAATATGTGTGAAAGTGATCAAATTATGATGAAATCATACTAATGAGACTGATCACTTAAACACACATATTCTTAATAGTTCCTAGTCGGTGGATATCCGAGAAAGACATCGGATATCCTGTTAGGCTAGTACAGATTACTCCTGCTTATGTGATGAGGGTGACTAATCTCATAGTCACTTGTGTGGAAACACTAAAGCGAATATGTAGGTGCTCATTAGAGAATGAGTTCACTAAACTAATCTGACTGAATCGCAGGATGGTATTGTACCTTACTGTCAACTAGCTAGATTCTATTGTCGCAGTTGCGTGAATGGTCCTCGGACCTGAGACACCAAGGACATCTTGTCGGTGGACTTTTGTGCTTTAATCTTGGTTTATGAATCTCTAACCACGGGATTCTAAACAACTAAGCATTGGGTACAACGGAATACTGTCGAAAAGAATTGAGTGTCAATAAAGAATAATTCGCTCTCGGTACTTAAGAGAGAGAGTGCTCTAGGAAGGATGCGCGGAAGTCCCTGGCCAAGGCAGACGATAATATCGGAAAAGGAGTTTTCCGATATTATATGGTAGCATCCGATCTAAGTGAGTCAACCGATTAGGGTTTGACAGTACACCATATCCTAAGTTGACTCGAGAGCATTGTACGAATGAATGATTATATCCACGCGGTAACTATCGACGGAAAGGTTCCAAAAGTGGGTCACTTAACCCCGATACCTTTTGGGTTCATGCGGTGTTGCTTGGCACCCAACGTGATCGAAGGCCCGATCGAATGTGATGTGTGACATTAATTCGATTGATTAATTAATTAATATGAGTTATTAATTGATTAATCAAGCCAGTGAGAAGTCACTGAGCTTATTGGACCATTAACCAGACTGGTTATTGGGCCTAGAGGGTCACACGCAAATGATTCCCAAGGCAATGGATAATGAGTAGATTTTATATTAAACCGGAGATTTTTATGAAAAACCATCCGGTTAATATAAAATGTAGTGAACGGGCTGAGTAGGCCAGGCTACTGCTCAACCCTGGCTGCCCCCTTTTCTCTTCCTGTCTCTCTCTGGTGCCCCAGGCCGGATCTATTCTCTGGGTTTGCTCCGCCACTTCTCTGACTCCCGTCCGACAGGAAATCGACCGCGCGTCGCGATGGTCGTTGCAGCGAACGGTGAAAGGTTCGTAGGCTGCGATGAGCGAGGAACATGAGGATATCCACTGTGAGGAGGATCGCGTGGACTTCGCTAGAGGCCGGGTATTTACGCAGCTGGCGGTGTCACACCGACGGAACCATTTGGACGCGGATTCGAATCCGCGCACAGTAAAAACCGATTATCCGATAATCCGGTTTTTAATTTTTCGAAATGGGAAATGGATCGCTGTTTTAATTTTGTTATTTCCACTACGTAAGCGATCCAGAGAAACGCGAGAACCCAACAAGTGGTATCAGAGCCAGGTTCCACTGTTTGTCGTCCTGTTTCCGTCCCCGATTTAATCTTTCCATGTATTATTCCATGCATGTAATCCGATGTTCATGAGATGAACACGAATGATTAGATTATATTTCTGTAAAAATCAGATTTAAGTTTGGGGTTATCGTGTTCTTTGTGGGACGAAGAACGGCGAGGTTCGACAGCATTGTTCGGGTGTCCCCATGTGATGCGGGGTGGCCAAGGGGTCCTGGTTTGACCACGGACCCCACCGGTCACCATCGGCACCGATGGCTGGTGCTAGAGATGCTGCTCAAGCTGGCCAGAAAGGGGGGGCTATTCTTCCTCTCTTTCCTATGGATTTCTGATTTTATCCTTAAAACCAGTTTTAGGGAGAGCTCGGCCATGGCTTATTTTGGCCCTTCACCAGCATCCCCACCAACACCTGAAGCGTCGCCGACGGGGGTGGGCTGCACCGGTGGGGTCGGGAAGCCGACCGCCTGTTGGGCCGCCGCCGCCGCGATCGGGCAACCGACCGCCAGTTGGGCCGCCACCGGCGGGCCCCTGCATCTCTCCTATCCGTTGGGTTTCCATAAACCTGCACATCAGCCATCAGCCTATTTGGGAGCCCTCGCCAGCGCCGAGTAGCCCGCCGGCACCGAGGTGTCACTGGCAGGGTCGGCCGGCACTGGGGGCCTGCCGCCGAGTGGCGCCGTACTGCCCCGCCGCCGGGCCGCTACCCTGGAACTAAGGTTAGGGTTACGGGGGAGGGGGTGCTTCGAATAGGAGAGGAAGGGGTCGGGCGGTCCGGGCCATGCCTGGGATGGCCGTTTGGGCATTGGAACGGGCCGAGCCTGGCTAGGACCTTGGCCGGGCCATGGATTAGCAATTGGGCTGAACCATGGCTTAGCAATGGGGCTCAGCCCTTTTTCACTTTTATTTCTGCCTTTAACCCCTTAACCCCATTGACCCAATTAAAATTAAGTTGGATATTAAATTTAAATTCAAAATTGTTTTGTAAATTTAAATTGATTTTTAATTTTTATTTTAATTAGGAATTAATGATCTTGTAATGATTCTAATTAACAAAGTGTTGTTAATTAATTAGAATTAGTTATAAATTTAAATGTTAAATTAATAATTAATTTTTATTAACTAATTTAAGTGTTAAATTAGTAGTTATTAGTTAATTGGAGTTAATTGTTAATTTAAGTGTTAAATTGATAATTAATTTTAATTAACTAATCTAATGATCTAATTAGTAGTTATTAATTAATTGGTGTTAATTATTGGTTTAAGAGTTAAATTAGTAATTGACATTAATAAACTAATATAAGGGTTAGATTAGTAGTTAATAATTAATTAGTGTTAATTATTAGTTTAAGAGTTAAATTAGTGATTAACATTAATTAACTAGTCTAAAAGTTAGATTAGTAATTAATAACTAATTAAAGTTGATTATTAATTTAAGTGTTAAATTAGTAATTAACTTTAATGGACTAATCTAAAGAGTTAGATTAGTAATTAATTATTAATAGTCTAATTGTTAGATTATTAATATTGTGTAATCTAAGTGTTAGATTGTTTAATTTTTAGAAATGTTCTAATTCGCATAGAATATTCTGGAATTGTTATTTTGGAGTGTGTGCACATGTGATGTATGTTTTATGCTTTTAAATTTAATTTAATTTATATGATTAAATTAATTAAAAGAGTTTTCAAAATTCAAATGCCAATTTTGATTGGAACCCAGCTTTTTGAAAGTCAAAATTATTTAATTTTGAAACTCTTTTATTCTAGCTACGTGATGAGCTTATTATGTGTGGATTGTTTAAAATATATCGTGGTAATGAATATGCACTAATTTAATTATTCATGTGATAAATGATTGTGTGGATCGTGGATGTGTGATTGGAATATTTATTAAATTGTTAATAAATAGAGGTCTTCGTACCTCTCTCTCTCTTTCATACTCTGATGTACTTCTACCTCCCTCTCTCTTGTACTCGCCATAAGGCCTTCTTCTATTTACATGTAAATTTTGAATTTATTGTAATATGATCGAGGCAACCGAGGAAAGAGCGAGGACGATCCACTACTGCAACCCGGAAGGCAAATCGATGGAGATCCTTTGCCTTTATGTTTGCAGGATTATCTTGTATAAATGTTATGTTAGATTTTGTGTGCGTTTAACTGTTGACTCCAGTCAAACCCACTGTGCTATCCATGACAAACTAGACATGTATGAGATGCATTATTTTTATGTTTCACTATGAATCAAAGCAAGTATAGTATTTAGTAAATATATACGATATATTTATGTACTATCACCTAGGAGAAACTAAGATAAAAGTTATCTAAATACTCTCGTCTAAATTTTAAGTCGTAATGTGAGTAGTTAAGAACTTACTGGGTGGTCCACCATCGTCATAGTCATAGGATTCAAATTACTTTAGGCAGGTTTGTTGTGCTACCACAAGGCTTGTTTAATTGTAAGGAGAGACTATGGCTATGGCATTAAATGCCTATTGATCAGGGTAGAGGAACTATGTAGCTTTGTTGTGATATTCACAAGGGTTGCATGAAAATCTATGCTCGTCTCGTAACGATGGTTAGCTTAGACTATAATTAGTGACTTGTTGTGCTATCCACAAGGCCATTAAATATCTGGGGACCGAAGATATGATCGAATATTGCAAGGAGTTGCAAGTCCTATGAGATGGATGCTCTTTGATTGTATTACAGTTTGTTGTACTATCCACAAGGCTATACTATAAGTCATTGAGATTCTAATTCTCACTAGGAGACTGTCGGCGTCTCCCGTTCTGTATAGCTGAGGGTCATATAGTCCGTCGAAAATTAGTGGGAGTTAAAACTTGATTAAAAGATCATGTATTGTTTTAAATTTAATAATTGAACATCTGCTAAATAAATTACTTATCTCCTGTAAGAAAATATGTTGTCGAATAACTCACTCCGAGGTATACCTGATGCCAAATTTTTGACTAGCCTGAATTACTCGGATTGACTCAGAAACCTGAAAAATGTCTTTAGATCTGAGTACATTCCCTATGTCCTTGGGACTGATCCTCCTACTGAACCGGCATTAGATGCCACTGAGGCAGAGATGATCGCATATGATAAAAGATCGAAGGACAAAGGCAAATGAGTAGTAAAAGGTGACTGCTTCTACTATAAGCAGAATGGTCACTGGAAGAGAAACTGAAAGGAGTTCCTCAGCAATAAAGCGCACAGAAAGGTGAAGCTATAAGAAGCTTCATATATCTATATGATAGATATCAACTTGTAAGTTAGAGATTCCACATTTTGGGTATTAGATACCAGATGTGCTTCTCATATCTACTATAATGTGCAGATGCTGACAAGTAAGTACAAACTGAGAAAAGGTGATATGGAATTGAGGCTAAGAAACGGGGCAAAAGTTGCGGCGGTGGCTGTTGGGACAGCAAATCTCAGGTTTCCATCGAGAGACGCCTTATTATTAGAAGATTGTTATTATGTTCCTACCATAATAAAGAACATCATATTAGTATCTTGTTTGGACAAGATAGGATATAGGTTGTCTATTGATAATAGAAATTGTTCGATTTATTATGGTAATAAATCAATAGCTTCGGCATCTTTAGTCAATGGTCTATATCTTTTAGATGTTGCTTATTACAATCTTTACATTGATAATGCTCTTAAGAAGAGCAAGAATTGTGTAAACCAAGCCTACATGTGGCATTGTAGATTTGGACACATTGGTGAAAACATGTTGCAAAAGTTACACAAATATGGATATTTGAATGCATTCGATTATGAATCGTTTGCGACGTGTGAGTCATGCCTTATAGGAAAGATGGCAAAATCTCCATTTACTGGACATAGAGAACGTGCCAAGGACATTCTAAAACTAATACATTCAGATGTAGTGAACAGAATACTTAGCAAGTCTGTGACCTCTACTCCATATGAGATATGGAAAAGCAGAAAACCAAAATTTAAACATGTTAAAATCTGGAGTTGTTCTGTTCATATAAAGAGACATGATCCAAACAAGTTGAAATTACGAACTGATAAATGTAGTTTTGTGGGATATCTAAAGGAGACATTTGGATACTATTTTTATCATCCTGGTGAATAAAGATATTTGTTGCTAGGAAAGCTATCTTCCTGGAAGAAGAATACCTTCTCCAGGAGGACAGTGGGAGTAAAATAGTAATAGAAGAATTTTCAGAACTCCAAACAGTTGTATTATCATCAGATGAGATATCAGTTCTTAAATTTGTTCAGGTACACACAGATGAGCCTCGCAGATCTAGTAGAGTACCTAGACTACCCAAACGATATGTGGGACATATCGTTGAAGGAGAGTCTAAGGTTCAATATAATGAGGATGATGATCTTAAAACCTACCAGGAGGCTACATAAGACCCAAAAGTCGGGAAATGGTGAGAAGCCATGAACTTAGAAATCCAGTCCATGTACACTAACCAAGTTTGGAACTTGAAAGACTTGCTTGAGAGTATTGTACCCATTGGATGTAAGTAGATCTTTAAGAGAAAGATCGGTGCAAATGGACGGATCGACACTTATAAGGCAAGGTTGGTGGAAAAGGGATATCGTCAAAGACAATGAATTAACTATGACGAGACTTTCCCACCAGTTGCTATGATAAAGTTGATCAGAGTTCTACTCGCCATTACTGCACACTTTGATTACAAGATCTAGCAGTTGGATGTGAAAACTGTCTTCCTCAATGGTAACTTTGAAGAAGAGGTATATATGATACAACTTGAAGGTTTCACATCTAAAAAGTGTCTAGAAAGAGTGTACAAGTTTCAGAGGTCCATTTATGGACTGAAGCAAGCTTCTCGGAGCTAGAACATAAGATTTGACGAAGTTGTCAAATCTTATGACTTTATTAAAAATGAACATGAGCCTTGTGTGTACAAGAAGACTAGTGGGAGCGCAGTCATCTTCTTAATTCTTTACGTAGATGACATACTACTCATTGGGAATGATGTAGCTATGATGTCATCTATAAAGATCTGGCTGTCGAAAAACTTCTCTATGAAGGATTTGAGAGAAGCATCCTACGCATTAGGAATACGGATCTATAGAGATAGATCAAAGAGGATGCTTGGAATGACCTAATTTATGTACATAGATACCATAGTCAAAAGGTTTAACATAGAAAATTACAAGAGAGGTCTTATACCGATGAGACATGGAATTAATCTCTCAAAATGAGCAGTCTCTTAAGACTCCTAATAAGAGGGCATTCATGGAATCCTATACCTCTACCATAGGATATATTATGTATGCCATGCTATGTACACGGCCTAATGTAGGATATGCTCTAAGTGTTATGAGCAGATTTCAGGCTAATCCAAGTGAAGAGTACTAGAAGACAGTGAAATATATCCTTAAGTACTTGAGAAGAACTAAGGATATGTTTCTTGTCTGTGGAAGAGACGACTTGAAACTGCGAGGCTTTACTGACTCGAGCTTCTAGTCAGATCCAGATGACAGCAAGTGTATATCTGGATTTGTGTTTACTTTAAACGGAGGTGTAGTGTGCTGGAAGAGTTCCAAGCAAGAAACCACTGCAGATTCGACGACTAAAGCTGAATACATCGGTGTAGTTGAAGAAATTCATCACCAACTTCGGGGTAGCTCCCAACATCTCTGAACTTGTTCCGCTGTTGTGCAACAACAAAAGAACTATTGCGCAAGTGAAAGAGCCGCGGTCTCATCAGAAATCGAAGGATATTTTGAGGCACTTTCATCTTATCAAAGAAGTTATTTTCAGAGGAGATGTAGTGGTAGAAAGAGTTCCAACTGCTGATAATGTAGCAGATCCACTGACGAAGCCACTGGCTCAAATTTGTTTGAGCGTCACTTTGAGTCTATATGATTAGTACAAAAGGTGATTGGCTTTAGTCTAAGTAGGAGATTGTTAGTGTTAGGTGGCCTACAAGCCAATCTGACTATGTAAATCTCGTTTATTTATTAATAAAATAATATTATATTTATTATATATAATTTATATTATTATCATCTCATAATGAAGTCCGTGAATATGTGCGAAAGTGATCAAATTATAATGAGATCATACTAATGAGACTGATCACTTAAACACACATATTCTTAATAGCTCCTAGTTAGTGGATATCCGAGAAAGATATTGGATATCCGGTTATGGTAGTACAGATTACTCCTACTCATGTGATGAGGGTGACTGATCTCATGGTCACTTGTGTGGAAACACTAAGGCGAATATGTAGGTGATCATTAGAGAATGAGTTCACTAAACTAATCCGACTGAATCGCTGAATGGTATTGTACCTTACTGTCAACCAGTTAGATTATATTGTCGCAGTTGCGTGGATGGTCCTCGGACCTGAGACACCAAAGACACCTTGTCGGTAGACTTCTGTGTTTTAACCTTGGTTTATGAATCTCTAACCACGGGATTATAAATAGCCAAGGATCGGGTACAACAGAATACCGTTGAAGGGAATTCAGTGTCAATAAAGAATCATTCGCTTTTGGTATTTAGAGAGAGAATGCTCTAGGAAGGATGCGCGGAAGTCCCTTGCCAGGGCGGACGATAATATCGCGAAAGGAGTTTTCCGATATTATACGGCAGCATCCAATCCAAGTGAATCGACTGGTTAGAGTTTGATAGTACATCATACCCTGAGTTGACTCGAGAGCATTGTACGAATGAAGGATTATATCTACGCGATAACTGTCGGAGGAAAGGTTCCAAGAGTAGGTTACTTAACTCCGATACCTTTTGGGTTCACGCGGTGTTGTTTGGCACCCAACGTGATCGGAGATCGATTGAATGTGACGTGCGATATTAATTTGATTGATTAATTAATTAATATTAGTTATTAATTGATTAATCAGGCCAGTGAGAAGTTACTAGGTTTATTGGGCCATTAACCGGACCGATTATTGGGCCTAGAGGGTCACACAAAAATGATTATCAAGGCGATGGATACTAAGTGGGTTTTATATTAAACCAGGAGTTTTTATGAAAAACTGCACGGTTAATATAAAATGTAGTGAACATGCTAAGTAGGCCTGGCTCAACCCTGGTCGCCCCCTCCTCTCTTCCTCTCTCTCTCTGGTACCTCAGGTCGGATCTGTTCTCCGGGTCTGCTCCGTCGCTTTTCCGACTCCCGTCCGACGGGAAATCGACCGCGCGTTGCGGCGGTCATTGCGGCAAATGGCTAAGGGTTCGTGGACTACGATGAGCGAGGAACGTGAGGGTATCTACCGTAAGAATGATCGCATGGACTTCGCTAGAAGCCGGGTATTTGCGCGGCTGGCGGTGTCACACCGACGGAATCGTTCAGACGCGGATTTGAATCTGCGCACAGTAAGAACCAATTATCCGATAATCCGACTTTTAGTTTTTCGAAACGAAAAACGGATTGCTGTTTTAATTTTGTTATTTCCACTGTGTGAGCGATTCGGAGAAATGTGAGAACCCAACAGAAGGTACTAAAGGGAACACTAGTGAAAGTTATCACTCTAAAAGGGCTTAGAACACATGCTCACAACACAACACATGAGGCAATAACACAGTGGCCAAACTCACAAAGCTATTGCCATTGCGTGTGGTATATACCGACCACCGATGCATGCATATTAAGGTACCACTACATGGTTTACCACATTTAACAAGTTATGCACTGATTATGCTATGTTTTAAAGCATGGGACATGCACCACCATCAAAAAATAATAAGATTGTGTGTGTGTGTTGGGGGGGGGGGGGGGGGTTGGTGTTTGGGGCTGAAGAATTGTATTAACGTCACCACGATGTAACTCTATCTTGTCATCCTAGGGTGATGCCTAAAGGAGAGGATCATATCGCCCTAACGTGTGTGAATATTAGACTCACATCATCCAGTGGTGAGTCCTTCTGATATTTGTTAGCAACTGTGATCGATCTCTGAGATCTATAGGATCTTCAGATTCTACATCCCAATCAAAGACGGAGAAGGCCAACTCAGCGCATCCTAATCCTTCCTTAAATATTAGCCATGTATAGTAACTTGCCATGCTTGTAACTCTAATTATACTATTGTAAATCTCTGTGTAATCTTCAGCCTACAGTATTGCAATATATAATACTCGGCTCCTCTTGAGAGTGGGCACGAGATCCCAACTCAATTTGTGTCTCTTCATGGTATCAGAGCCAATTGCTCTATAGCCTCTCCTAACTTTTCTTCTTCTTCCCAATCCCCTCCCATGGCTGCTCACGACCAGATATCCTCTGTAAACCCATCGTCACCATCCCCACCTTCCACTGTTACGTCATCACCGGCCCCTCCTTTTCTTTCTAACCCACCCACCAATGTTCTCCACTTTTTACCCCTCAAACTTACTCGTGACAACTTTCTTCTCTGGCGTGCACAGTTCCTGCCTCTTCTACGCAGTCACGGCTACCTTGGCATCGTCGACGGTACAGAACCTTGTCCAACTGCAACTATCTTTTCTGCTGACCTCTCTACTACGCCCACTCCAAATCCTGCTTATGCTGCTTGGCTTCGCACCGATCAACTCATTTTAAGCTGGTTCATTGCATCTATCTCCGAATCAGTTCTGCCTCTTATTGTTGGCCTTGATAGTTGTCATGCTGTTTGGACCTCGCTTGCTCGTGCCTTTGCATCGCATTCCCGTGCTCGTGTTCTCCAACTGAAGACGCAGCTGCAATCTCTGAAGAAGGGTTCCTCTTCTGTCACGGAATACATCCAACAAATCAAAACCATCACTGATAACCTTGCTTCCATTGGTAACCCTCTCTCATCCTCTGACATCATGCATGTTCTTGCTGGCCTGGGTTCTTCCTTCGACTCTTTTGTGCCCGCCATAACCACTCGTCTAGATTCCTTCACTCTGGAAGAACTCCATGGTATGCTTCTTTCCCATGAAGTATGGCTCCAGCACCAAGCTTCTCTTAGTGGAGATACTATGTTCCCCTCTGCCAACACTGCTGCTCGCTCCAAGGAATCTTGGCGTTCCTCCTCTCCACCTCGTGATTCCCGTCGGTTCTCTCGTGAGGGTCGTCACCGTGGTCGAGGGCGCCAATACAACCAGGGCGGAGGGCGTGGCTGCGGCCAAGTTCGTTCCCAACTTTGCAATCTTTACGGTCATCCTGTTTATGTGTGTCATCACAGGTTTGATGCTTCTTATATGGGCACCACGTCGCCTGCTATGTCGTTGCCTCCTACTCCGGCTGCCTATACTGTCGGCCCCCCCTCTTTGGCCGACTCTGCAATTTGGTATCCTGATTATGGTGCTACTCACCATGTCACACCAGATTATCAAAACCTGACTAATCCCTCACCTTATTATGGCCCTGACCAAGTCCAGATCGGAAACGGTACAGGTTTGTCCATCTCTCATACTGGTTCCTCTACCTTTCAGTCACCTTCTCGTTCTCTTCTTCTTCGTGATATTTTGCATGTTCCGGACATTTCTAAAAATCTTCTTTCTGTCCGACAATTTACCAAAGATAATAATGTGGTTTTCGAATTTCATCCTGATTGTCTTCTTGTGAAGGATCGGTCCATGGGGAAGGCCCTTCTCAGCGGACCACCTAGGCGAGGCCTATATTAGCTCAGTCTTGGCAGTACTGGCTCTTCTCCCTCTGCATTAGTTGGTGAACGCACATCTCTTTCTACATGGCATGAGCGGCTCGGTCATCCGGCAATGAGGACGGTCACTCAAGTTATCGCCAAGCATGGTCTTCCATTCACTTCTACTCGTCTAAATCTCATTTGTGAAGCTTGTCAGAAAGCAAAAAGTCACAAACTTCCATTTGTTTCTTGTTCAAGTTTGTTTACTCGTCCATTGGATCTTATTTTTTCCGATGTATGGGGCCCTGCTCCAATAACTTCTACATCTGGATATCGGTATTATGTTCATTTTATTGATGATTATAGTAAATTTACTTGGCTTTTTCCCTTAAAACATAAGTCTGATGTTCTTGCTGCGTTTCAACGCTTCCAATGTCATACTGAGCAGTATTTCCATACTAAAATAAAAGCTTTTCATTCGGATTGGGGGGGTGAGTTTCGTTCGTTGTCTGCCTACCTTGACTCTCAAGGCATATTGCATCGCCTCTCCTGTCCGCATACCCCCGAGCAGAACGGTGCTGTCGAATGCAAACACCGCCATATCATTGAGACGGCCTTATCCCTTCTTGCCACCTCCTCAGTTCCGAAGAAATATTGGGATGAAGCTGTTTCCACTGCGGTCTTCCTTATCAACCGCCTACCCTCTCCACTACTTCATCATTCTAGTCCTTTAGAACGGCTCTTTGGTATTAAACCTGACTACCAATTTCTTCGTGTTTTTGGTTGTGCCTGCTACCCATGGCTCCGTCCATATACAAAACACAAACTCGATTTTAAATCTGACATGTGTGTGTTCTTGGGTTACAGCACTACTCACCATGGCTATAGGTGCCTTCAGCCCTCTACGGGACGTATTTACATTGCACGGCATGTTGTCTTTGATGAACACCGTTTTCCTTTTGCCGACCAGTCTTGTGCCATGTCGCCTCTTTCTTCGACGACGCCCGGTGTTCCTATACCTGGGGCAGGTATTCTTGGTGCTGCACCAGTGCATTTTGGTGGTTCTTCTATGCCCAAACATGGGACCACTGTGCTGCCTCGCCTGCCTCATGTGCTGCCGACATCACCACGTGCAGCTTCTCGTCACCACCAGCACCGTTCCCATTTGCTTCATGATGAGCTCACCGCATTGCCCAGCATGTCAGTCCTCCTCCCACCCCCTGCGGCACCCAACATACAGCCTGCAGGTTCACCTTCTACTACACCATGTCATGGGCATACTTTCCCAATGGATGCAGAAAATGCTCAATTGCCACCTACCCCTCCATCACCTGCTGGCATCCCACAGCTTGACCCAGCTCATGGCGATCCCCAGTGGGTACTCGCTCCTACTCCAAGCACTCGTCCACGCACCGGTTCAGCCTTTGCCGAGTCACTTCCGGAGGTCGAGCAGGAGCCCACCACCTCGCCGTCCCATGTGGTCCTCCCTTTGACATCCTCGTCGTCTCCAATTGGCATGCCCTCCTCAGAGGCCTCTTCTTTTGGTCCAGCGTGTCCCAAGGAGCGTTCGCTTGCCTCCATTTACGCTGCCGCACCGATTGTTTCCCCTGTAGTGACGCCTACACGTACCCATGCAATGGTTACTCGTAGTCTTGATGGCACTTCTCGACCGAAGGCCTTGGTTGCCTCTTCTCGTTATCCACTTCCTGTTGCTCTCTTGGCCTTGGCCTCTGATTCTGTCGAGCCCACGTGTTTTACCCAGGCCGCGAAATATCCTGCTTGGCGTGCTGCCATGGCAGCAGAATTTGATGCTTTGCTTCGCAATGGTACATGGTCTTTGGTGCCTCGTTCCCCTTCTATGCATGTTATTGGTTGCAAGTGGATTTTCAAGTTAAAAAGGAATCCGGATGGCTCCATTGATCGCCACAAAGCTCGACTTGTGGCTAAGGGTTTTCGCCAACAGCCCGGGCTTGACTTTCATGAGACTTTTAGTCCTGTTGTTAAGATGACTACTATTCGGTTGATCCTTTCCCTTGCTGTCTCTTCTGGATGGTTGGTTCGCCAACTAGATGTTTCAAATGCCTTTCTCCATGGCATATTGCATGAAACCGTTTATATGGAGCAGCCGCCAGGGTTCATCCATCCTCAACTTTCGTCTCATGTTTGTCATCTTCATAAATCTTTGTATGAACTTCGCCAAGCTCCGCGGGCCTGGTTTCACCGTTTAAGCACACGGCTTCTCTCACTTGGCTTTGTTGGGTCCCGCACTGATGCCTCATTATTCTTTCGCCTCCTACCCAATGATATTACGTATATCTTGGTCTATGTTGATGATCTCTTGATAACTGGCAGTAATTCACGTGCTATCTCAGACGTTGTCGGCTGTCTACAGTCTGAGTTTGCTATTCGGGATATGGGACAAGCTCATTATTTCCTTGGCATTGAAATCCTTCATCATGCTCAAGGCTGCCTCCTCTCACAAGCCAAGTATATTGCTGATCTTTTACGACGCACTCATATGGATGGTGCACACCCTGTTACTACTCCAACGGCCACGGCAAGTTCTGGATCTGATGCATCATCTCCCTTATACTATGACCCTTCTCAATATCGGAGTATAGTCGGAGCCCTTCAATATGTTACTCTTACTCGCCCGGATGTCATTTTTGCTGTCAACCGTGTTTGTCAATTCATGTATGCACCCACGGAGGCACATTGGGCTGCTGTCAAGCGCATTCTTCGTTATCTAAAGTCCACCATTACATATGGCCTTGTCTTTTATCGTAACTCGCCTAGGACCATTCATGCCTTTAGTGATGCTGATTGGGCCGGTTGTCATCTCGATCGTCGGTCCACTAGCGGGTATGCTGTCTTTCTTGGCCGCAATCTTCTCTCCTGGAGTGCCAAGAAACAGGCCACTGTAGCCCGATCTAGTACCGAAGCAGAATATAAAGCTGTTGCAAATGCCACCGCTGAAGTGATCTGGCTGGAATCACTCCTCAAAGAAATTGGTGCCGGTCTCTCCTCTGCACCCATCTTATGGTGTGACAACATTGGTGCCACATATCTTGCTGCGAATCCTGTGTTCCATGCTCGCACCAAACACGTGGAGATTGATTATCATTTTGTGAGGGAACGCGTGGCTTCTAAATCTTTGCACGTTTGTTACTTGTCCACCACAGATCAGATTGCAGATATTTTCACCAAAGCCTTGTCACGACCAAGGTTTCAATTGTTGCGGGACAAGCTCAACGTCGTCGACCTTCCGTTGAGCTTGAGGGGGTGTGTTAGCAACTGTGATCGATCTCTGAGATCTATAGGATCTTCAGATTCTACATCCCAGTCAAAGACGGAGAAGGCCAACTCAGCGCATCCTAAGCCTTCCTTAAATATTAGCCATGTATAGTAACTTGCCATGCTTGTAACTCTAATTATACTATTGTAAATCTCTGTGTAATCTTCAGCCTACAGTATTGCAATATATAATACTCGGCTCCTCTTGAGAGTGGACACGAGATCCCAACTCAATTTGTGTCTCTTCACATATCGACCCACTAAGATGGGAATATAGATCCTTCCCGAAATCGCCCAGCTCCCCTTAGAGCTCAACCACCAATATCTAAGGGTGTGATGCATGCAAGGGAATAGCCCCCTTGCATAATGCCCTCACAAGGGCATGACTACAAATTCCCCAATCCTCACACATCAAAACATGAACCTCGTGAAGACCACATAAAGCACGAGAACATGGATCTACTATAGTGGGATGGGGTTATCCTTCAAAAGAAAATAAGGAGATCATCACCCTACTTTAAGGTCTTATACTCCTTCAAATTCCAAAGAGGTTTTTTTTTTTTTTTTTGGCAGGGCCCGATGGCCAAGTCTGTACAACTATTTACAAGCGACTGGGGTTCAATTAGAACTCGAGATTTCCTCTATAGTTGGAGATAATTCCGGCCGGGTCGAAGGGTCCGCCTAATTAGGCGATAATTCTAGGTCCGCCTGATTTCTGGGGAAGTAATCTCACAAACCAGGGGATAAATATCCCAACATCACCAAAGCCATATGGCTGGGGGTTTTTAGGCCCAACCAAGATCGAACCTGCAACCTCCCTTTTGCAAGGAAGGTGGGTGAACCAACTGCACTACGCAGCTGGTTCCCAAAAAAGTTATTTACAAGCTTGACCTTGCCTCTGGACTAATAATGTCCTCTAGTTAATCCCAAAACCATGATGATGCCATCATGCTCACCTCCATGCCCTTGTGCGACGAGTTCGACATCAATGTTGCCACCACACCAACCTTGGTGCCGGCATCGCCACACTGCTCCATCATGGCTGACTGCCACCATGCACCACTGCACCTCTTACACCGATGAAGGAGGAGGAAGATGGAAAGAGGATGATGGAGGAGATGGAGGATGGGGAGAAGAAAAGAAGGAAGCTGGCAGAGAGGGCAGCACATGTGGGTGAGACAAAAGGGCCAACATGCTTCCATACAATTAGATTCGATTGGAATTCATATGTCAACCCAATTAGATGCGTAACTCAACTGTATTGCACGACCATGTAGCACCAACCTCATTATGTGTCTACCTTAGTCGATGTCATTCTTGAAACGTGTCATCCTCTTATGATGTGATTATCCTATGGTACGTTCAATAGTAAAATGACCACAACTTTGCACATGGTTACTAAAATCCTTATTGAGACAACATTTCGGAATTGGGACTCCATTGGGCCTCCGAATCCAATAGGAAAAAACCTATAAGCTATTTGGAAGGCTAGCTTGCTGCATTTTCCCCATTATCTTAGTTCTCTTCTGCTTTTTGATAGTGGAAGACGATGAAATTAATGTCGCAAAATCATTCCTCCCTTCTAGATTCTGATTGCAACATTTACATATATTTTTGCATACCTTTGAAAGTCGTGGGTTAGATAGTCATATTTGCTTGCTTATTTTTCTCCATGTACGTGGCGGAGGTAATTAACTAAAGCCGCCAATAATTGAGTTGCAAATTGATAGGGTGGCGCTCTTTTTTTTTTTTTTTACATATTAAGGATATTATAAATACTTTATTTTGAGCTAAAGTTTCACACGACTACTTAGGAAACGATTAGAGCTACCTAAACGACTGCTTTTAGTAGGCATTTAATCTAAATTTAAAAATTTTGTTATTATGCAAAATATTTCGTTCATCTGCATACTTTTTAACTATTACTTTTAATTCCCTTTATATTTTACAACTTCTAAATATTTTATCCAATAAATAATTTGTATTTCAACATTCATTGCACGTCCACTTTTACTAGTAGTATATAGAAACTCAATTCGAAGATAAGAATTTTTATTACTTGTTGGTTTTATTGTACATTAAATCTAAATTAACATTACCGTTATTTATGCAAATGCTCATTGGTCTGCATACCCTTTTAACTTACCTTATTTTTATAATTTAGAGATATTTTTATTTAATAGCTGTGTTTATTCTAGGGTTAATTGCATATACAACCTTGTTAGAAACATAATTATTTTTTGTCCATCTTATTTTTACCCTATTATTAATAATCTACTTGCATGTGAGTAGTTGTGAAATGCTCCTACCGTTAACTTATGTTAAAGATTCCGTTCTCCACTGTTAAATTTAATGTTCGAAAAAAAATATCCTTACAAAGGTATTTTCTTTATTGGTACATTGTCCCAAAGAGAGAGATGGAAAGAGAGAAAGAGATTTGAGCAAAGAATGATGGTATTTTAAATATTTTTAAGTTTAATTAAAAGTTAACCAAGATTAAATAAGAGATCTTTTACGGAATACTAACAGATGGTAAGACAAGATCATTTTTGCAACTATTTATATGCAACGAGGTTATTAATAATAGGACAAAAATAAGATAGACAAAAATACAATTACATTTCTAATAATATTATATATGTAGGAACCCTATATTTTATGGTCCATTGGGCGTGCATTTTCAATAGTAGCATGAGTTTATTACTTGGGAAAAAGAGGAGGAGGATGGGGAGGCAATGAATCTAAGTGCATTAACACAGTTAAGCCAGATGGAGAGATTTGGGTAAGAAATGAATGCATCCATAATTAGATGGGAGTGGGAAAGAGAGATACAGTAGAAAGATTAATGCAATAAATTTATCCAAAAGGGGAAGGGTGTTACCAAAATTTGACTTTACAATTGATAAGCTTTCTTCTTTTACTGTCACATAAATCAAAGAGAGCCATATAGCGGATGACTGGGATATAACATTTGGATCTAATAGTAAAAAACCACTATTGCGAGATAGCATCATAGGGAATATTTCTTTACATCTACTTTGTATATAGGTGTTATTTGGTATGTCATAAAATAACGTAAAATCTCAATTTTAAATCACCAGTTTTAAAACTAACGAAAAAATATATCTGATTTTGAAATTAATGATTTTGAAATCACTGGTTTTAGTTTATGGTGATTGTTGGAGTGTAAACTAAAATTAGGTAAAAATAAAATTTTGGGTCGACTGATTTTAAAATACGATAATTTATGACCCACCAAATAAATAAAAAAATACTGTAAAATGATTTATAACACACTAAATATAAGGAAAACAACATTTTCTGGTTGTTTACCACGTTTACGACTATTTAATGCCTGAATCTTACCCTTTCTTTCACAAAAATGGTCAATTTAATGAAATTTAAAGCCTGCGAAAATAAGAAACTTAAAGCTCGAACTGACCTCATGCGAACCGTCCGATTTCTCCATTTTTACTTCGATACCCGACAAAATGCCGAACAGAACGCCGCACACTGTACAAACCCCAAGACATAGATAGAGAGAGAAGGGTAGAGAGAGAAAATCTAGAGAGAGAAGGGTAGAGAGAGAGAGAGAGGAAACTGCCATGGCGGAAGAAGCCTCCTCTCTCCTCAACGCCGTCGCCGCCACCGATCGCCTCGGAGAAGAATGGCGTGCTCCGATCTGAGCACCCACGCCGCTTTCAGATCAGCCCCTCCTCTCCGATGGTCGGATTAGGGTTCCAAAACTCTCCTCATGCTTAATTTCCATTCCTTTGTTGGTTTCCAGTTGTTATTTGATCCAGTCCCGAGCATATGATTGCGACACCTTGCCGGAAAATCTAGAGTTGTTTTTTTTCTCCTTTTCCTGATCGAGTGTTGGAATGTAGATGGGCAGGTTCTTTGTTTCTCTTTTGTTAATTTGATTCGATGGGGGGTCCTGATGAGCCTGCGGGCAAGAAATCTTCCTGGAATCGGGAACGATGGGGAGGGTAATGCCATTGCCAGCACCAGTTTTTGTCCGGGAAAGCCTTAGCAGCCACAGAACCAGAGGCAGTACGTGTAGCGGAGTGGTCTCCACTAGGAACAAGGGAAACAGTGTCATCGGCAACAGCAACAACAATGGCTGGATTGCAAGCGGTTCTGGTGGGAGCGAAGTCGGAAAACTAGTTTGTGATGGGATGGATGCATAGTCTCAGGTACGGGTCTACTTATTGCTTGATGATATGGACCTTCTGCCTTACCTCAAAACCTAAGCATTGAGGTAGGAGTCTTTTTTCTTATAAGCCGGTCCAACTCTTTGTAGAATCCAATGTGGACTAAAGTCACTGGCAACTCTAGCTGGTGGTTCAAGGACTCACACTCTCTCGGTGCTCACACCACCCAGCCACCCGTAACAATACTTCCCCCTTTACAAGGCCAGCTCCCTTTACAAGGCCGACGCCCTCGTCGGCTAGGGCGCAAATCAAGGTTACGCCCATTCATGTGAAGCAGGTAAAGGGTGTATTGATACGCCACATTGTACTGACAAAGGTTGGGCTTAGACACCATTTGTTATGGATCTTTTTGCCTTACCTCAAAACATAGACATTAAGGTAGGAAGTCTTTTTTCTTAAACGTCGGTCCAACTCTTTGTAGGATCCAATGTAGGACTAAAGTCACTAGCAACTCTAGCTGGTGGTTCAAAGACTCATACTCCTGGGTGCTCACACCACCCAACCACCTGTAACACTTGATTCCAGTAAGATAGATTGCACAAGATAAGTTATATGCTTCTTCCTTTTAATTGCCTTTGTTGACCTGTTGGTGGGTGATTTTTTTATATCGTTTGAACAGTGCATTTAAGTGTGGTTAGGGTGATTTTAGTTTTCTACAAGGAGGTAAGTATTAGGTACACTGTAGTAATTGCCATTTAAAATGTAATCAAGAATAGAGGACTACCTAGTGGACTTCGGTTTTTAGTTATCAATTGACCTCTTGCATGTTTCAGTCACAATTGAATAGTTTTGTCTACCTGTGTAGCAGACTTTTCGGATGTATCATACGACTTGGACCATTCAAATTTCATTTGCAAGATCCTGGTTTCGTCACCGAAGTGAGCTGCTTCTTCTAGCCTCACAGCATATGATTAGGATTTTTACTTTTCAAGCTCATTTCAAGATTTCAGTATTCATTTTCCCTGCAAACAACAGGGGGTAAAGGATTCTGGAATAAACAAAATGATCATGAAGAGTGGATCTATTTAAGGTTGGACCATGAGATGTCGGCTGTTCAGTGGACTGAACTACTCCTCTGAAACAATAGTACATACGTGGTGATTGGATGCTTTTTATTCTCACATCAAGAATTTTATTGTCGAGTTGCCTCGTCAGGTGAAACAGGCAGGAGTGGAGTTGATTGTTTTTCCTCTGGTGATAGTAACATTTTTATAGTAGACGTTTCAGGTAGAATTTGCTAAATAAATGTGGGAATTAGTATTTGGAAGGCTTATGTTTTAACCATAATTTTGTAGGGTATCTTCTTGGTGATCAAACATGATGAAAACTTGGTCATTCTCTCATGTTTATGTTATCTTAATCATGATGCTTTTCTGTTGATTGTGCTGTAGTATGTTATGTGGATGCATTTGATTAAATGGAAATGAATGTCTATATTGTGCAGTTATGTATAGCAGCATTGTATGTCCACTTAGTAAATTGTAATTTACTGTACCTGAATTGCTTTCATAATTTTATTCCCAATTTCTGTAAAATTTAAAGCTTTTTTAAATTCTATCAATGAGGTTTATTGAAATAAAAATTTAATGTTTCCCACATACGTGTCTGGGTTTTATATATATAGTATTAATGCATGAAAAATATCAAAATTCAGGTGCTTGTACATATCACTGTGTCTTGGTTCTTTTCTCCTAAAGTTTAAGGTTCGGGCTTTGAAGTTTATTTTGTGTCTTAAGGCTTGGTTGGGGGTTTGTCCCAACCAGGTTGTGGAGTGTTTTCTGTTTGGGATCTGTTTGTACTATCCTCCTTCGTTCTTCTTCAATGGAATAGTGACTATTAGTCACCTTCTAAAAAAAAGTTTAAAATAAATATAAAATATTTTTAGGAAATAGTCAATTTTAGAGGATATTCTAATAAATTGGGGGTGGGGGTGGGAGTAAAATTTGAACATGCTTGCTATCCAATGTTCCCTTGGATTATTTGAGTTTCTTTCCCACTCTCCCCCTCTTCCCTCTCCCTCTCTTGTGTACGTTGTTGCTGTTTGGCTGTATCATGGGAGAGGGGTTCTTCATTTTCTATATCTCAAGCATGGTATGTACCTAAAGGTCCTGAATGTATATTGTATTGTCTTAGTGGTGATACTTCCTCCAAAGAAAGAATTTTGGTTATATGTATCAAAGGAGAGGGTTCACCATAGCCTCAAGTGCCTAGGTGGTTAAGGTGATGTGTTTTTTCCTCATGAATCACCATGAAGGAAGAAAATGATAATAGGAGGAAAGTTAAAAAAAATCCAAGAAATGAGATGTAAGACCTTGATAAAAAATGATCATATTCAACATGTAAAGACCTATTTCTATAAATCACTCATATAGATGGTCTCAGGAATCATAGAAGTTAGAAATGTGGCAGCAAGTAAGAGAAAAAAAAACTTAGATATTGTTAAAAAAGGCATTAGCCAATTTGGAATAATTAAGAAAAAGAAAAAGAAAGACAAAAATAGTGCTACATAATTAAAAATGATAAAAGCATTTGGCATAGACAACATAAGCAAGTGCCTAGGTGACGAAGGTGAACATGAGGCAAGGCGAGGCATTGTTGGCTCGCCTTACCCTACTTCAGCGATCACCTATATATAGGGTTTTTTCCCTTAATTTTTGTCATACTAGCAAAAGTGCACATGCATATGCACATAGCATAAGAAAAGTTGATTTCAAATTGTCTAAGCCTTGATTACATTAACTATGATGCTAAACAACTAGGAGTTAAAACATTTCAACAAATGTTTAAAAAAGTTGCATATATTTGTAAAGTTTTTATATACTTCGGTAAGCCACAATTAGAGGGTCCAATAAATGGACATGCACACTTCATTAATTCTGGCTATTAGAAATTTGATGAAATTGAGTTGCATATGAACTATACCTCTTAAGGGATAGAAAAACAAAAATAAAGATGAAAGATATAGATCATCTAATTAACACATTATTTCCTTTTCAATAATAAAAAAGTTGTTTTCCCTACTAAAGACATTTAAAAGAATATAGAGAAGTGATACGCTTACATTTGCATGACAAAAAAAGTTATTTATCGAGGAAGCCATCTTTTAGGGGATGCTCTAAATATCAGAACTTTACAACATTCTTCACATGAAAATTGGAGGAGTTCTTCTGGGCTCAAGTATATTATTACCAACAATCATGAAAGATGCAAAGCTTTTCTAAATATAAATATAAAAAATTGCAAAATTTTTAAAGATCTTTTAAAACATTTTTATAAGCTTGGGTCAGGGGATCCACAAAAAAAAGGACATGCACTGTTCATTATGAAGTTTAGTAACATTGAGTTGCATGTGTCATATTATTTTAAGGGTATAAAACAAAAACAATAAGAAAGTAAAAGAATAAAGATTTATGATCATGTAAGAATTCACACTTTCTTTGTCAACAACAATAGGGCTTTTTCCAAACGTAAACATTTAAGAAATATAGGATAAGAATCACACTTCTAAAGGCATTACAAATTAAGGGGTTGCTTATCAAGGGAGGCATCTTTCAGGGGATGCTTTACATCGCTACATTTTAAAGTGTTCTTGACATAAGCAAAAGGGAAAAATCTTTTTGGGTTAACCTTGCAGCTGTTACTAAATGTAACAAATATTTTTGTTTATATACCAAGTAATTTAAAAGATCTTGATGACAATGAGAAACATAATTTGTACAAAAACTATGAAGAAAGTGAGAGATACTATGCATCTGTGTGTTACCATGGTTGGAAGAAGTAGTGTGTTTAGAAAAAGATGTCGATAACAATGAGAAACATAATTTGTACAAAAACTATTGGGAGAGAGAGAGAGATTATGCGTCTGAGTTACCATGGATGGAAGTAGTGTGTTTAGAAAAGTTTTTTTTTTCAAAAAATAACATAATTTAAATTTTTTTTAGAGAAATAACATTTTTGAAAATAATGTTAACAATACATCCTTTTGACCATTGACATGCCCTGCAAGTATAATATCGATACAATGTTGTTATGCAAGCAACCAAGGTGGGGCGACTTAAAAAAAATGTGAATTTATGTTAAAATTTTGACCCTCCCTCTCTCTCTCTCTCACACACACACATGCGCAACCCCCCCCCCCCCCCCTCTCCAATTCTCTTCATCTCTTAGATGAATAAAAAGAGAGAGATTTATAGGGAGTGAGCTTGCCTCTCATACTCTCATTCCATTACAGAGAAAGTAATGGTGAGATTAATAGCGAGTGAACTTCTCGTGTTAGCGGTTTCCCTACATTAATCTTTTCTTTCCTTGTATTTCTCCCCCAATCTCTTTTTCTCTCTTTTGCCCCAAAAAAGCATAAAAATCTGTCCACTAAACCCTGCATCTTCCCAATGATAGGTGAACGGAGGAAAGAAACAGGGGAGAGAGAGAAATTAATGGAGAAAAAATTTAATAAAGTATAATATCTCTTCACTGTGCTTTCTTTCGTTCTTTCCATATTCTCGTCAGCATTACAAGAAATTGATTGCCCACATCTCATAGAATGATTACTAATGGAGAAGTACATTTGGAAACTAAATTTAATAGGAAAGAAATGTGCACTTCTTATAGAGTGAACAATCATTTTCAAGAGTAAATGGGGAAATAAGTGATTTGGTCTCTACAGATATCTTGAAAGCATGTATTAAGAGAATTGGATGGCGAAAAATAGAAGAGATGATCCAATGGCTGATATTCCCTCTTGACAGATGGATGTGAGAGGGAATATTCCCTTACATCTGCATTATAGTATAGATTAAAACATCTTCTTTGCAGTATAAATTAAAGCATCTTTCAAGCCTAGTCATTTCCTCATTTTTGAGGATATCTGGTTTTCATATGGTGAAATTAGTTGCAAAAATGGGAGGGATGCATGGATTTTTATCAGTGCTATACTTGGATATAGGGTAATTGCTGTGGTGAGTTACTATGATTAACCTTGAAGCCTTCAGCAGATTAAGTTGCCAGATTTGCTTGGTGTAACCATTCCAATGTATAAGGTATGTTACCACGAGCATCCCCCTGGTTTGTCTTCAAAACCGAAGAGTATGATGATAATAGAGATTGGATGGGATACTGTTTCTTCCATATTAAAAATTGTTTTTATAGTGATAAGAGCTGAAAAAGTAATTACTTTGAAATATGGGATAAGAAATAAACTAGAAAGAAAAGGATTACAGTGAATGCATGATAAATTAATAAAATGAGACTCAGAAATACAATGTCGCCCAATGAAGAGGACATGAAGAGCTTTGTGCAAACTGTTTTGCTCCTGGGGACTCACTTTGTATAGCTTCACACTGCATTTAAGATGGAAAATGGTTTCAGTTAGCACTGTAGGGAATTTAAAATGACATCTTCTCAGTCAACCATATACTTAGCTCTCCAAGATTCTGTTAGTAATAATATAACAATTACATGATCACCTATCTGTTGTTGATTGTATCACCTCCATTTTTTTTTAAAGAAAGTTGTGGTATGTACCATCAATTTTACTAAAATAAATAGAGGTAATAGAACCAGAGCAGGAAGGAGGAGAGATTCTTCCCTTACTAAAAAGAAATTACATCAAAGGGGAAAAAACAAAAATACCCTTAAATGTCCCAAATTGCCTTGTACCTATCTTCAACTGAGACACCAAGAATAAATCTGCCCCAATGATAAATAAAAGATGCTGATTGGAAGCATATATTTTCCACATGTATCACTTCCATTTATTCCTTAATAAAATTGGCGGCGCAATCCCTACCTTTTCTAAAAAGAAATTATGTGATCATTTGCAAACTAAGCTGAGACTTTGGAATCCCTAACGTGCACATAAAATTATTGACTGACAAAAATCATCATGATCATCATCATCATCAGAGCCTTTGAGATTGGCTCATTGGAAACTGCCCGGACATTTTAAGCTATTCTGCCATTTCAATCTACATGAAAGTATCTCTATTAATTAATCAAATGGCTCAGTAGTATAGTATTACGAAAAATCAAATTACCAAATTATATCTAGTACAGTAAAATACTAAAATAACAATAAACCTAACAGCTTGATTATGTTCTAAGGGGCTTCATGCAGATTGAATGACGTCCACGTGTTCATGCATGATCATTATGATGATCCGTTGCATCCAGCATTTTGATTTCCCATCGAAGTATCAAATGAACATGAGCAAAGGGCACAAGTTTTGATAGACAGTTTTAAGCAAAGTGGAACTGACAAGTTAGAAGGGAAAAATATGCAACAGTGGACCTAATCATAGTTGTCAAGGCTTAAGTCTAGGCAACCCCTTGGCACCACCTAGGCGACAAGGCTTATTTTCGAGGTCTAGGCAGTTAAACATCTTATTGAGCCTTGAAAAAAGCACACCTAGGCAGTGCCTAGGTACGCTTAAGAGCACCTCACACGCATAGGCAACACCTTGGCTAGTTCATGGGAATCAAAATGGGTCCATTGAGACTCAATGCTAATGTAAGTAGGTGCTTAAGCACTTAGGCACTTAAGGACCCCAAGTACGCCTTGGGTCGCCTTACTACCTTGACAACTATGTACCTAATTGAGTTTCCTGATTAATCTTTTCTTAGAATGGGATTATGTTAGCTGCCCATGATTTGTTGCGTGCCATGATTTGAACTTGCATGTCATCATGTTAGTAGCCTACTCATTCGTGGAATATTGATATTTTTAGATGTATTAATAATATCTTTGGAGTCCCTCAAGAAGTGGATAGGGATACCATATCATTTAGTAATTTAGCTTTTGTTAGACTGCAGGTGGAGGTTGATGACGCATCGAAAGTTCGGAGAACTATCAAGTTAAGTTGTACAACTATTTGGTTAATGTAGAAGTGCAGAATCTTCTTTACCTAGCATGGCTGGACGTATAAAGGGATGGTTGAAGCTTTCATGTTGTATAGAAAGAACAAGGAGTTCCAATTGCATGGTGAGAGGAGGATATGGTTTGTCGACTTGTAGATCCGGATCGGATTGGGTCTGGCCTGATACAACTCAGATCCGATCTGGATAGGATTGACTTGGCCTGTCTCGCATGAGTTGGGCCGGTTCAGGCCGGCTCAAGTCCTTTTTTTTGAAAGAAATGTCTAATTTATTAGAATAAATAGGCACTTTTAATCATTCTACTTAGTGTTCCTTATTATAGTTAATGATTATAAGCCACATTTGATAAGAAAATATCAATTTCATGCATTTAACTTTGAAAAAATTATACTCTAGTATACTAATAAGAAGAATTTAATACAAGAAAGATCAATTTATAAAAGAAAGTGACACATAAAATTTATAAAAGTGTCAAATATAAATTTTCGAACCAAAGTAGTCGGATGAGCATTACAACCCATCTTACACACTGAAAACTCATAAGTTTATAAAAGGTAATAAAAAATATGACATATAAGTCACGAAACTCAATCATCCTCATCAAAGTCATCAGAAAAAATAAAAAACTTCTCGTCCTTTCCACTAAAATCTAATTCAATCTGAGTAAGGAGGTGGGACATGTGGCTATCTCTGAATACATCTAACCATTTGAACAAATGATAGTGTGTGTACAACAGTAGTTGGAATATGAAACTCTAAAAAGAATGCTTGGATGAAGATGGATGAGTCGGTGATGTAAGTGGCCTAATGTCGATTATCTACGTGCCGTGCTAAATGATCTTTCCTCTTGTCTTAGAAACCTCTAGAACTGTACACATACATCATAGGGTACTGAAGGACATGGGATACTATCTCTGCGTATCTCTGCAAGATACTCCATAAAATGATGAATCTCGCTAACAAGGTGTCCAAACAATGAAGACAATAGATCTGTCGATCTCCTAGGACTGTGTATCCATGGTCTCATGTCGGATGATGTCACTCACGTGGTATCTGCAAAAGAAGAATGAACATAATTATTTAAGAACATGATCTTCAATTGAAGTATAGTAGTATAAGACTATAATAAATGTAAAGAATCAAATATCGAGAATGACCCTAATATAGATATTGGGTAGGCATGTCATAGCCATAGGTCATTGTCGGAGCATCTCCTAGTAACTGAACATGGTAGTTGGATAGCACATAATCTTGATATTGGTTCCAAGTCATATAAGAGTTATATCTTTATGGATAATCTGCTGAGTACTTTTGATATGCCACAATACTCGGTGTGTATACTAGTGGCTGTACTACTACTGTAGGAATATAAGGTACACCTTCACCATAACTGTGACCATTATATGGATATGCATTTGAAGTTGAATATCCATATAGAATCAATGCTAGTTACTGGTAGTCTGAGACCGAATGATTACCACCATAAGAAGATGTACTCTCATTTCCTATATGTGGCCGCTGATCAGAGTTGGATTCATGACAACTATACTGTCTTACACTTGAGCTTCTATCATCCTATGTACTCAGCCCATCAAACTCTCTCATAATGTGATGCAACCCGTACTGATACATGATGGTGCCTAGCTCGGGATCATAATAATGCTCATCATCTGATGATGAGTCAGTGTGCATCTGATCTGGCATGTTTACTTGTTGCCCCTTTCGACGATATGGAACCTTTATCAAAACCCTAAGTAGTGTCTCCACAGAATCATGTGCCTGATAAGTTCCATAGTCATTATCCTGAGTAACATGCGTTAATTGATCCTCCCTAGTAAAAATGATCCTTCCTCCCTCACGACCATGACTACCGCTACTAGCACGTTATCTACCACTGCTGGCACCACCAGCACCAGCGCCAACAACACCACCCCCCTCCCCCCCCATCATTATCATCTGTGTCACCTCTAGTTGATAAATCAGATCCACTCTTTGACACTTTAGTATCAGAAGGAGACGATATCTCAGATTGATCATTAGGATCTAGTGTGTTTATGTTTGTGATATTAAGTGGATCATCTGGGGCTGCAATTTTCTTCTTACTCTTTTTGGATCCTTCTAACACCTTTGACGTTTGGGACTTCATGCTACTCCATCTCTTCTTCCCCTTTAAACTTGCTTCTTTCCCACCAACTTGCTTTTGAGCTACACTAGTTGGGAGGTATGCTGAAGGGCATGCACTTGTACTAGAATAACGTGAACTCTGACTAGAAAATTGTGCACCTACACTCTATGCAGGCTGAGATCTAGATGAATGAGATCCATGTTGAGTTGTAAATGAAGGATGCTGCGGTGCAGGTGAAACTAGAGGACATAAAGCTGAAAGACCCTGCATTAGTAGCTCTCACTCCGCATCATCATCTCGAACCCCTGTACTTTTGCCCCTTGAGACCAACTAATCCTGATCACTATCATCATCTTCCTTTAAGTCAATCTCTTAATCATGACCTTGTACTTACTTGTGAGCTTGGGACTGTCTAGTAATATAGTCATCATCATGATCTCCCCCCTGGTCTATTACTACTGACACTGTTAGTGCCAAGAAGGTGTTAGAATAAGGGCGCTCATCAGGCTCTACCTCCTCATCAAGTTCTGGCTCCCCACGATCTGTTGTTTTGGCAACCCAAGCAACTATAAGATCTTCATTACATCGCAAGTAATTGAGATCAGTGGTATCATATCACCCTCGCCTTTCTCTCATCAGGCTCTACCTCCTCAGCCTCATATTGTAATGCATAAATACAAGCTTGTCTAACTGGATGTGTGACAAGTGATTCCTGATCTTTGTATGTATGAGTGCAAAGTTAGACTAATTCCGCTCACATTTATTGGGGAAGATGTCTGCGACAAGATCTTGATAGCTATCTATCTCAAACTTGGTGCAGACTTACCAAAATTCAACCTCCACTTAACTGCAAAATAAATAATAGAAGTGTCTATCAAAATAGGCATAAGTGAAAAGACATGTATATTCAACTTTTCTTCAAAGAAATTTTTTATATCGACATCAGATTTCTCAAGACTAGCTATGGCTGAAGGCTTAATAAAGGTCTTTGTTGCCTCCGAAAAGAATTCTATCTGCGTAATTAACAACATTATTAGGACTATTGTGTAGTAGATGCAATCAAAGAATAGATTGAGCACCCTACTTCATTAATCGCCTCCACTGCCACATCCGAATCATTAACAGGTCGATTGACCACCATTGTTACGGCTGGAATCAAGTCATCGTTGTATGCCAACTCATATGCGTACTTAAATGCCGGATGGAGATAAGGTGCTACAAGAAAAATGCAGTTGTTGCATCATACATCAACCCACAAGCATCACTAAAAAAGTATGAAATAGTTGTCATAAAATATAAAATTTTCACCTGCTATATGCAACTCTCAACCCATCTGGTAGTCCCACCTCTTTTGTATAATATGCAGGAAATCTGGGGCATACTTTCTTGAGATTATAGGTATTCTGCTCTTTGCACCCTCCAATTTGACATATACTAATCCTAAGGTTGGTGTTCGATCTCTATCGACGTAGCGCAAGACCTCATATAATGGCTCAATGAGCTTTACTATAAGTTTTATCTTTGGCCAAAAATCTTGCTTCTTCACCAAGCTCTCAATTTTCTTTTCCTTGTTTGTGACATTCGTCACTTCTAAACATTTGTTTTAGGCCTACTTTATGTTTCAAGATACTTTGTAAGGTAATGAAGTTGGTAGCAAATCTTGTGATGGCATGTCTTAATAACTCACCATATGTATGATCCCTCGTTAGTCTCAAATAATGATGGTTATAGATATATCATATAATCTTCTGTGTTTTGGTAACCTACTTTTTGACACATTCTAGTTCAATTTCTTTTAGCATCAAATCTATACAATGGGCTGGACATGTGGTTTAGAGTAGATGAGGTCTATGAAGCATTAGCTTCTCTCCTGCCTTTTTGTATGTGAAGCCATTATCTGTCACTTTTTTAACAATGTACTTCTCGTTAATTTCCTGTACAACACTGTACTTGTCATTTTGTATCCTATTTGATGCATCAACCGATTTATAATATAATACTTATTTATTGCAATACATAAGAAAGTTGATAAGGCTACTTTTGGTGGTCCCTGACCATCCATCACATATCAGGGTAACCCTATACTTCTCCAACTTCTTCTTGAATGAACCAATATACTGTTTGATTACCTCGACCTCAGCATCAATATATTTCCCTGAAAGTTCTTTTTGAGTAGGGGGCTTAACATATAACCCCTGAGCTAGTGCTACTTAGATCATACTGGAATAGTAAGGGCTGTTTATTGCATTTAATGCAATGCCTATGTGATGCCAAAATTTTGCAACAACCCTTGCCAATATATATCTCGGATCCTTCTTCTTGTATGCATTATCAACCCTTATTTGTTTTCCATGCTCCCTAGGAAACATATAAGAGTCAACTTGCTCAATAGGAGTACTTGACTTGTGCTTCTGAGGCCGACTTGCAGGTGTTGGTCTACTAGTGAAATAGGAGGATATTCCTTGACTTATGTTCACCCTGCCTAGAGGAGCTCCCACCAGCACTTGATAGTCCACCAGTATAATGCGCTACCCCTTGAAAGTGATTATCTGTTCTCTCTGCCAATATTCATACCTACTCTTCTCCATCATCATCATTATCATCATCAGTCTAGCCTACTTCTTCATCATCATCTCCTTAGCGATCAACTACGTAGATCATCCATTCTTCCCTCTCCTTGTCTGTAGCCCTTTTTAAGCGGGCTTCTTTAAGGTTTTTCAAGTGTTGAGCTATTTGGATCCTGACTTCCCCGAGAACATTTTTACAGTTAATGACTTCATTATATCTTATTGTTTTTCCTCCTGCAAGATGTTTCTTCAATCGAGACATATCGCCTCCCTATCCTATAAATTGATAGTAGTTGTTACACTTGAAGTTATGCTTGCTTCCATCAACCATCGTTCCATGAAGCTATCCAATATACTTGAAGTGTTGAAATATTTTGCAAGATTTTTTTAAAATTTTTATTATGTTTTAAATTTTTCTAAATGTTATCAACATAAATTTAAAACTAAATAATTTAATAAACTATAAATTTTAATTGTACACACTTAAATCACCTATATAGTTCATTAAATTAAATATACACTATAAAGTTATAAATGTTTTAATTTATAAACATTGCATAAACTCAATTTAAAATTTTACAAAAGCATGCTTACAAGATATAGATCTAAAGTAGTATGCTTATATAGGTGATTTTAGATAATTTATAAATTATTTTAAAATTTTTATATTTTAATTAATTATTTGTAATAATTAATAATAAATTATACGATATGCAAAATTTTTAATCAAAATTTCATCATAACATATGAAAATTGTAGATTTATGTCTACCATCAGACAAGTAGTTTATGTAGGAATTTTTTAATTTATTTTATATTTTTCTAAAATTTATTAAACCCCATTTAATTATCATCAAATTTGATGAAATCTAAGTTTTTTTCATTCTAAACTCAAACATGGATGATAGATGAACCAATTATTCATGTTCTAACCTCAAAAACAAGTGTTGAAATATTTTGTAAGAATTTTTAAAAATTTTTATTATGTTTTAAATTTTTCTAAAAGTTATCAACATAAATTTAAAACTAAATAATTTAATAAACTATAAATTTTAATTGTACACACTTAAATAACCTATATAGTTCATTAAATTAAATATTCACTATAAAGTTATAAATGTTTTAATTTATAAACATTGCATAAACTCAATTTAAAATTTTACAATAGCATGCTTACAAGATATAGATCTAAAGTAGTATGCTAATATAGGTGATTTTAGATAATTTATAAAATATTTTAAAATTTTTATATTTTAATTAATTATTTGTAATAATTAATAATAAGTTATACGATATGCAACATTTGTAATCAAAATTTCATCATAACATATGAAAATTGTAGATCTATGTCTACCATTAGACAAGTAGTTTATGTAGGAATTTTTTAATTTATTTTAATTTATTTTATATTTTTCTAAAATTTATTAAACCCCATTTAATTATTATCAAATTTGATGAAATCTAAGTTTTTTCATACTAAACTCAAACATAGATGATAGATGAACCAATTATTCATGTTCTAACCTCAAAAACAACATCAAAAAAGAACCAAAGAAGAAGAAAACCCAAAATCTTTAGGTTTCAGATAAATACTGGATGGAAATACTTAGAAACCCTTGAAAACACCTTCTCTTTCAACAAGATCCCCTCTAAACCCTTGGATCTAATAAAAACAATCTCAAACAATAACCAAAGAAGAGAAGCTAAAATTTTTAAGATTCGAATAAATACTTGTTTCTAAATGTTCAAGGTGGATGGAAAGGCTTTGAAAACCCTTGGGAAGACCTTCTCCTTCAACAAGATCCCTTCCAAACCGTTGGATCTAACAAAAAAACTCAAGAAAAATGAAAGAAAGAAGAGGGGGGAAAGGGATGAAGGCTGTAGATGCTTCGTCTACTGCATTTCTGTCCAAACAGTAATGCAACAGAGAAGGGGAGGCATTTTGATACTTATCGTATCGGATCGCAGCATATCGGTCCATATCGGCCCGGATCGCAATGACTCGGGCACTGTAACTGGCTCAAGCCCGTATCGTGCGATCTGTCACGATTTGGCCTGATACGGCTCGATATGCTGCGATCCGGTGACGGTTCAAAGTGTATCGCCCAATCCAAACATGCCAGCAAATCGGGTCGGCCCAGATACGAGTTGACTCATACGAGTCGGCCCGATACAGTGAACCATGGAGTAAGATGACCGAGTCAACTATCTCCCAAAGAATCATTGGGTTAGATGAGTTAACTCATGTCACTTGAAAGGGGGGCTTGGGTAAGCATTCTTTGAAGCCTGTGGCAAGTGTTCACAGGGATTGCAACATGTCGCCAGTGCTGGAGATGAAGTCCAATGGGTATGTTAATATTGCTGATTCTGCCATAAATACCCTGAATGTCTTTGGAATGGAGAAGGTTAATATGGCAGCTTGTCTCCAGTCATCAGATTATGAGTGGAAAGAAGCATATCACAATTGGCTTCCCAAATCATCTTTGGCCCTCAAAAGGAATCCTTGGGCATATGAAACATAACTAGTTACAAGTTTTTCAGCGGGGTAGATTGCATGCTGTTGAACAAGTAGCAAGTGAGCAGGAGTGCAAGGGGACTTGGCCTCAGAGAAAGAGGCAGAGGAGGTGAGAGCAAGGCTGGAAGCCAAAGTTAAAGGAATTATTTCATCTATAACAGGGAACATGCAATAGTGCACTTCCCCAAGTGAATCTGAACCTCTATCAAGCTGATTGCTTCTCCTATTTCCTCTTTCGTCTCTAGGGTGAAGGAAAGGATGGATGACTACAGTGTACCTGGATCTCAGGCAGCAGATTGTGTGGCAATAGATCTTAACAAACATGGAAACATCCTAAATGGCAAGGCTTCCCCTGGCAATTTCTTGGATGATTGTAGTGATGATGTAGCAAAAGCAACAACATCAGGGATACAAATTCAAAATGAGCTGGGTCAACTCTAGCATTTGTGGAGAGATATCATGCACAGTAGGAGTCATCACCTAAACCAAGCTGAGGTCATCTGGAACCTCAAGCTTTACTATTTGATTATTATCTTGGTCAAAGTCGGGATACAAGCTGTATCTTTTGGAGCCAAAGAAGAGCACAAGTCTTCTTTAGTTTAGAAGAAGTGAGAATTGTATTGCCCATGATCGTCAGACAAGAAGCTTTATTGCATCATGCTGTGTTGCAATCCTTCTAATCATGGTTTGCCATCTCTTCCGACATCTCCGAGATCTCTCGAGAATCTCTCTCTCTCGAAGGGCCTTGAGTTGACACTCTACCGAGATCAAGAATAAGAGGAAGACAATGGAAGAATAATGGGAATGAATAGGATTAAGGAGGAGGAGAAGAGATGAGAATGCCAGTAGAAGAGGGGATGAGTGTAACACCGCTCAAATATAGCTAAGTTGTATTTTCAAACATCGAGGTGCCTTTTCGAGTATTAGTTCAGTTCTTGTAAAAGAACTCCATAGTTAAGCGTGTTTAGTTAGGAGTAGTAACGGGATGGGTGACCGCCTGGAAAGTCCTAGTTATGGAGCCAGTTGCCTCTAAAAAGAGACAAAATCGTAAGGCCTTTGGGCCAAAGTGGACAATACGTTGATGGCTGAAGTACATGGAGTTGCAGTATGGTATTATGGCCATGAACTAACTAGAAGTGTGGGAGCTAAATGCCACACAGGGCAAAGTGCTACACCATGAAATGGCTATCCTAGAGTGTGAAGCTGTCATAGTTTGGAGCCACCCTTTAAACCTATGGGACCCACCTCTAGAATCCTAACCGATTGATTGTAGGTTAGGTAACGCGGTGACAAGGACGTCGCTTATATTAGGGGGTAGAATGTAATACCCCTCAAATGTAGCTAAGTCGTAACTTTAAACATCGAGGTGCCTTTTCGAGTGGCTCAGTTCTTGTTAAAGAATTCCGTAGTTAAGCGTGCTTAGTTGGGAGTAGTAACGAGATGGGTGACCTCCTAGAAAGTCTCCACTATGAAGCCAATTACCCTTAAAAAGGGACAAAACCTTGAGGCCCTTGGGCTAAAGCGAACAATACCTCGATGGTTGAGTACATGGCGTTACATATACTACAACATTGTTGAAACAAAAAATGGTAGAGATTAAATGTTTAGATAACTGAGATCAGAGCTTGATGAAACTAATTTAATTTGGGTTTCATCTGAGTTAGCATGTACATAATGAATGGTGAGGGATGGAGAGGAGGAGAAACATCATTAAAGATTCTCTTGATTTTTTAAAGATTTCTCTAGGGTCTCTTCTCTCCTGAGAAAGTGCTGAGATTTATGGTGCCATCCCTTGCCTCTAAACATTCCCTTCTCTCCCAGCCAAGAAGAGATATGCTAGTATCAAAGTCATTTGTTTCTTAGCTTAAGCTAGTGAACCTAAGATTGGCATTGCTCTTTGTCTGATTATTTTAATGCTGATTGGATTAATTTGTGGAATATAGATACTAGTAATTCATGAGTTTTGAGATTTATATTTCTAGAGCCATTCGATGCAGATTCTTTTTGAAAGGAGCATATGAGGATCAACAGAAGGGTGATTATGACATTTCATGGGGCAGAATATGCAAATCTAAAGAAAAAGGAGGCTTAGGTTTGAAGCAAGGTTTAAAAACTCGGCTCGGATCGGCACGGATCGGCCGAGTCGGAGCGGTTTTGGGCCGACCGTGCCGATCCCGAGTAACCTGGCCGAGTCCAGGCCTCGGATCGGCCGGTCCAAGCCGGATCGGGCGATCCGGGACCGGATCGGGCCGGGTCGGCTCGGATCGGCCCGACCCGGCCCCCAACGGCTAGTTTGACTAGCCGTTGGGGGTCAAACTAGCCGTTGCTGGCCGTTCCCAAACGGCCAGCAACGGCTAGTTTGGGCCTTGGGGGTCTATTTAAACCCCCCCAAGGCCCTCCTAAGGCTCCACAATTGCCCTTTGAGCCTCCTAACATTCTTGCTCTCTCTCCCACTCTCTCGATCATAGAATTCTCTCTCCATCTCTCCCACGAGGTCACTTCTAGTCTACTACAAGCTCCACGATCTCTCATCTTCTTGTGCTGTGAAGGAATGGCATCTCAAGGTCCTGCTTGGGGTCATTGCACACCGGTGGACATGGGCCAAAGAAAGGTACAATGCAAATATTGCAACCAGGTTGTCTCTGGCAGGGTCTACCGATTCAAACAACATCTTGCTGGAATAAAATGTGAAGTTGCAGCATGTGCTCGAGTTCCTTCAGAGGTTAGGATCCAATTTCGAACTTACATGAAGGAGAAGGAATCAAGCAAAACAAGTACTGCCAGAAGAAGACAGGAAATTCGAGAGGAATTGTCTGAACCAGCGCGAAGGTCTGATGCTGGAGTCCGGCTTGGTGGAAGTAATCAACCTATAAATGTTGATGATTGGGATACAAGTAAGTTTCTTATTTAACTTATTTTCATATTCTTCATTTAACGTTTTCAGACAAATAATTATAGTAGATTAATTTTTTTTCTTTTACATTTAAAGCTGAATTGCGACGTGCAATGGAAGCAAGCCGGCGGTCCTTTGCAGATGAGGACTTATTTCGGCACACTGGAAGATATGGAGGACAAGGAAGTGGCTCCACACCTTCTGCACAAGGGAGCACTAGCGCCGGCATGAGCACTAATGTATGCGAGGAGCTGCCTCAGGAGTTCACTAGAGCTGGAGATCCTAGAGTAGGTCCAATAGATCCCTTGCTCACCAAGAAGAGGGATAAACAACCTTCTATTAGTGCTGCATTCAAGAACTTAAAACTTTGTAAGGAGAAGATAGGGAGAGCTACATCTAAGTGGTTTTTCTATAATAGTATCCCTGCTAATGCGGCCAAGGAGCCATATTATGAGTCCATGATCGAGGCCATACAAGAAGTTGGCAAAGGGGTTGAGGGACCTTCTCCATATGAGATATACAACAAGTACTTAGATATGGAAGTTGATGACATCCGAACATACATTAAATCATTTGAAAGGATCTGGGATGAGTATGGATGCACTTTAATGTGCGATGGATGGACAGGTACATAAATCTTATATTCAGTTTCTTATCTTATCTTCATTTTTTCTTAATCAGAATGGGTCTCTTTCTGATTTCTTATCACGTTTGGAACTTTACAGGGATAACAAGAAGAAGTATGATCAACTTCTTAATTTACTGCAAAGCTGGAACCGTATTTTGGAAGTCTATTGATGCATCTGGAAAAATAAAGAATGTCCAGTACCTGTGTGAATTAATGGATCAAATGGTGGAAGAAGTGGACGAAAAAAGGATTGTCCAAGTGGTTACGGACAATGCAGCGGCGTTCAAGTTAGCTGGACAAATGTTGATGCAGAAGAGAGAACATTTATACTGGGTTCCATGTTCTGCTCATTGTATTGACTTGATGTTGGAAGACATTTGCTCTGATCCGATGGTAGATGGAGTGGTCAAGAGTGGTCGATTTATCACCACATTCATCTACAACCACAACAACATTCTAGATATCATGCGCATACATACTCATGGAAGAGAGTTGCTTCGTCCGGGAGCCACCAGGTTTGCATCTCAATATATCTCTCTAGATAGTTTAAGTCAACAAAAGAACAACTTGATTAGGATGGTGGCATCGGAAGATTGGGAGAATCACATATTGCGGCATGTACCAACTAAGGTCAGAGAGAAAGGTAAGAAAGTGGCTGATCTAATTCAGTCTAGACCCTTTTGGAGGGGGGTGCAAGCGGTGTTAAATGTTGTAGAATCGCTTGTCCGTGTCTTGCGATCTTGTGATGGAGAAAGAAGATCGGATATGGGATATTTATATGAAGCTATGGACAGAATTAAGGAGCTCATTCAATTGAACAACCCAATAATGATGGGGATCCAGGAACGGCTAGAATTCAAAAGCCCAATGTGCAGTTTAGTTGGCCCATTAGGGGTCCATTTAGAGTCTTTTAATTTACATGTAATTTCCCATGCTTTTTAGTTATTTTCGGAGTCCTAGGGGTAATTTAGTAATTTTCCTATTAGGGTTTCTTTGAAGAGTCTATATATTGTCCTGTATCCCCTCGTGGGAAAGCATTGAAGAAGAAATTTGAAATGAAGAGCCGCCGTTGTGTGTTTTCTCCCGAGACGGGACGGGAACCTTAGTCTTCTTCCCCTCCAACCCCCTCTCTTCTATCTACTTCCGATCTACCCCCTCTCCTGTCCCGCATCAATTTGCGTGAGGAAAGGCTCACGGGTAGTTCGCGCTGGGACAGCGTCGTGCGGACCGGAGGAGTGGGCCGCACTAGCCACCCGAGCATTCCACCTCCGCCGAAGCCGCCGTCGTCGGGCCCCGTCACCGTCGTCGACGTCGCCTCCGGCCACCGGAGTCGCTATGCCCCGCCATCGCCACCGCCTCACCCGCCCGCTGGAACTCCGGCCCTTGCAGCGCCGCCTGGTTCGTGTGTAAGAGGCGAAGAAGAAGGGCACGTGCCCTGTTAAGGTCGAACCGGTCGAACCGGGTTGACCCGATCCAACCGTCTACCTGGTTCGACTGACCCGAGCCCATGGCACCTGGTTCGAGCTAAAGTGATGGTGGTCTGAGCCACCTGGTGTAGCCCCTGGTCCAATCAGGGTTAGGACCTGGTCCAAGCCCTCAGCTCCAAGGTCCAAACCAAGTTCTAATCTTTGGGTTCGCTACAGTGCACAGGAGGTGCACTAGGGGTCCTTATCGCACCGCCATCGCCGAGAATTCGTCTGTGCTCCGATTTGCGAGCCGCTAGTGCCGTTGGGTTTGTATCGGCGAGGCCGACCTCGCTGTACGTTCCGCCTGACAGCAGCGTCTCGTTTTGCGTGCCGCACTTGCACGCTTTACGAGGACGCTCGGGCGCGCCGTTCGAGATCTTTCCGGACTCCGATTTGTGCACCGTTCGCGCCTTCGGATCTGTCTCGACAAGGCCAACTCGGATCCAGGGTGCTGTTCCCATATTTGTCTCGTTTTGCGTGCCACTTCTACACGTATACCGAAGACCCCG
The DNA here is from genome assembly GCA_030544215.1 of Zantedeschia hybrid cultivar. Lineage (NCBI taxonomy): Eukaryota > Viridiplantae > Streptophyta > Magnoliopsida > Alismatales > Araceae > Zantedeschia > Zantedeschia hybrid cultivar. The sequence continues at coordinate 56,701,141 of JARZZO010000012.1, forward strand.
ATCGTGCATCCAAGGCCAATCCAAGTTGCCTCGATTTGCGTGCCAGCATCTCAGCACAGATTTCGCAGCAACTAGTGCCCACTTACCTCGTTTTGCGTGCCACTTTTTGCACGCATGTCGAGGATGATGATTTGAGTTCCGATTCTTGTGCTGATCGTACCGGTGGCATCCTGGCAGTGAGGCGGACCTCGTCCATCATTTCTTTGGCCAGTGGTACGTTTTATCATCATGGATTTTAGTTTTGAGGTAGAGCTACCCAACTCCGTGAAAACTCGGGTGTATCTTGAGGCAACGTCGTTCGGCAATGTTATTTCACAATCTATTGTGGATTCTATCTCCCACACGGACTACGTAAGGGTCTCTGAAAACCGAGTCTATGTGTCGTTTTTCCATTTCTTAAGGAGCAGCAGTACTTCCCGAGCCGTCAGGTATTATGATGATGCATGGTGCAAGATTATATCCCATGGCTCGTATATCGGTTTGGGTAGAGAATGGATAGACGAGCGGCAGGTTGTGATTGATCATACTGGACGAGATTGTCTAATACAACCTGAGGAATACCAGGCTCCCTTTCTTATTCTCAATGCCACTTACCAAGATCGAGAGAGGTCTCAACAAGCAGATGATTGGGAGCGTGAGAAGTCCCAGATGAGGAGTGAACTTCAGAAGATTTCTGCCATGCTTGCCAAGCTGACCAAGCCAAAAGATGTTATCTATGAGGCCGACCCAACGATGAGCGTGGAGTATGAAAATCAAATGAAGGAGGTGCACTATGTGGCCGATCCAGCCCTAGAAGATGAATATTTGGGGGAGGTCGAATCAGTGACGCCTATAACAGATAATGACCTCTTCCCCACTAAAAGGAATGAGCCGAAGACAGAACCGCTACTGGGAGATGTAGTCGATCAGCCGAAGGTCGTTAAAGATGTTATCAGTTTGCATGATTTTGATCACATATGGAGCGACGTCGAGGCACAATTTTCTCCTCAGGTTGGAGCATTCATGCGCGCGATGATTCATGGGTCATCGGTGTTGTTTTCCGAGCATGCTACCATCGTTCCCCCATGGATATTGACTCATTTTAAAATTCGAGGACGAATTTTTTCGAACCAAGGGAGAATGATGGGGATCCAGGAACGGCTAGAATGGAGTCAAAGGCCCAATGTGCAGTTTAGTTGGCCCATTAGGGGTCCATTTGGAGTCTTTTAATTTACATGTAATTTTCCCATGCTTTTTAGTTATTTTCGGAGTCCTAGGGGTAATTTAGTAATTTTCCTATTAGGGTTTCTTTGAAGAGTCTATATATTGTCCTGTATCCCCTCGTGGGAAAGCATTGAAGAAGAAATTTGAAATGAAGAGCCGCCGTTGCGTGTTTTCTCCCGAGACGGGACGGGAACCTTAGTCTTCTTCCCCTCCAACCCCCTCTCTTCTATCTACTTCCGATCTACCCCCTCTCCTGTCCCGCATCAAATAACCTTTGTGAAGTGGTGGGACATAATAGACAGACGTTGGGAACACACTTTACATCACGATCTTCATGCAGTTGGTAAGCTACTAACTTTCTATATGTATTATTTGTATACACATTTTTCTTAAGTAATAACTAACTTCGACTTATTTATTTAGGTTATTTTTTCAACCCTCAGTACATGTTTAGAACTGATGGGAAGAAGGATAGCTATGATAGTTGTTCGGAAGTATTGATGGGGGCTAAGTCTGTTATTAAGCGTATGCTTGCAGATGAGGACAGAGCAATATTGGCATGCAAGCAAATGCATGATTACAGGATGATGTTATACCACTTTGGGACAAGTACTGCTCAAAGAGCTGCCAAAATTTTGAGTCCAGGTTTGAAAATTATTAACTAGATGTTCTACTTAAATTTTAATTATAGCTTGCACATTGTTGACATGGCCAATTTTCTATTTACAGCTGACTGGTGGCTAGATCATGGAAAAGCATATGGGTATGAAGATCTAGTCTATGTTGCAATTCGGGTCTTAAGTCAAACAACCTCTTCATCAGGCTGTGAGAGAAACTGGAGTACCTTTGGCTTGATTCACACCAAGCAAAGGAATAGATTGAAGTCGAGCTGTCTAGAGAAGCTAGTATTCTGTCATTATAACATGAGGTTGAAGGTAAAAAATCTGGAGCTCATAAGGAACCTTCAAAGGCAGGAGAAAGAGAGAATTTCCGGACAAGCCACAGAGACGACACATGCAGAAGAACCCATAGACTTGGATGAGCTGTTTGAGGAGCAACATCCACTAAATGCATGGGTTGATGCAAGCACCTCAAATGAGCCTGAATTCAACCCAAATGATCGGGAATGGGCGGAAGGTGAATTAGATAATGTTCCATTACTTACTGATTTTCAACCTCCTTCTCCAAAACGTCAGAAGAAGAGCAAAAAATAAGCACCAAGCAAAAGGAAGAGTGGTACTGGAATTCAAATTGTTGATCTGGAGACTATCGAGGAAGATGATGAAACGTCAGAACCAAGTGATGAGGTCCAATATCAAACCTCAAATGACTCGACATCAAAGACGAGCTCCGACAGTTCTGAGGATGGCGGAGATGCTACCAGTGCCCTAGCCCCAGTTCCACCAATTCAATTCACTGGAGAAGAAGAATACACACATGCTACCCAAGATGAACATCATGGTAGCAGAGGAGGACGTGAAGAATCTTCCATTCAAACATTCAGCAGATCAAGGAGGAAGGACAAAGGTAAAGCTCCTCAGGAATATCAGGAGCAACTATCAGATGCATCATCATATTCTCCATACGAAGGGTATAGTCAGCCTACTGGATATGTACTTTACCCTCCTCAACATTCTGATACATCCGACTATTCAGGGGGTTGTCTAGAATATCCACAATTTTCAGTCATTTATACCAATACGGATGACTATAGCCGGTATGTGATGCAATATGAACAATACTACCAGAGCTATATGTCATGGGCTGAGTATGTTAGCCATATGTTCATTCAGTATAATGTACGTTTGGAATAAATGTAAGTTCATAATCATATATGTAAGTTTATTCAATATTTTTTTGTCCAACAACATCTTATGTACTTCAAATCAATGTATTTCAACACAATTATGCATTAGACTTGTGTTTTATATTTTTTCCACATTTTTTCATATTTTTTTCTATTTTTTTCTGCTATCCGAACCAGTCGAGCCTGACTCAGCCAGGATCGGCCGAGATCGGACTGACTCGGATCGGAATCGGCCGATCCGATCGGTTTTGGACCGGCCGATCCGGGACCCGATCCCGGGTTTCTTAACATTGGTTTGAAGGACATATGACAATCTAATTAGGCATTGCTGTCAAAATGGCTTTGGAAGTTGGGATCTTCTTCTTTAGGACTATGGAGTGCGGTGATCAGTGAGAAGTATTATTCCAGTACTAGAGTGTGGGATGTATCCTTACAAGTGGAGTATAATATTTATTCTATTTGGAGAGGTATTCTTCAGGAAGACAATATTGTTAGGGCAGCCACCAAGGTGTCTCTAGGAGATGGAAGGTTATGTCTTTTGGGTCAACAAATGTTGTGGACCTCAGCCCCTTCGCCGGAGGTCCCCTAGCCTGTACAGTATTGCATCAAATCCATTAACTACTGTCGCACATATGTATGATCAAAGATGTGGCAGGCAATGGTATGTGGACTCCACATTTTAGGCAGAACCTCAGGGAAGATGAAATTCAGGACTTAGCTTCCCTCTGGACTCTCTTGGCAGATTTCGACACCCACTCCGCCACTAGGGACTCTTGGGTGTGGACCTGGGAGGCACAGAGGAAGTTCTCAGTTAGGTTAGCTTACTATGTTATTGCAAATGGGAGTCTGAGGTCTCCTTTCTTGTCTCACATTTGGAACCCCAAATCCCCTTTGAAAGTGAAGACATTAATATGGAGGATCTCAAATAGAAGGTTGCCAACAACAGACAGGTTGATTTGATTCGGCTGTGATATTCCATCGACATGTTGTTTATGTGGGTTTGAAGAAGATCACTAGATCATCTATGTGTATCATGTCAATTTGCATATGAAGTCTGGAAGGCTATCTTCATCAAGGTGTGTCAACCTTTGAGGCAAGTCAACCCAGTGTATGCTCTTCTCTGGTCGTGGCCTCTACTGGTGGCTCCTAGAGCTGACTGTATCATTTGGTGGTTGATCCTTCATGCCACCTGTAGGCCATATGGGTCGAGGGGAACAGAAGGATCTTTAAGAAGGAAGCTTTGCAAGGATGGCAGTACCTGTACTGGTGGGTACCGGTACCGGTATGTACCGGTCCGGTACCGGCCGGTATCAGCCCGGTACCGGTCGGTACCCACGGTACCGGTGCCGGCCGATACCGGTACGTACCGGCCGGTATGTACCGGTATCGGCCGGTACTGCCATCCATGAAGCTTTGGTGTCAGATAGAGTTGTTCGGTTTGTGTGAAAGGGTCAGAGAATGGGGGAGAATTTTTTGTAGTCCTATTGTGGATATATCTTCCTTTTTTGGTTGGTTAGGGGAGGTGTGAGTGGGACACCAACTTGGTGTATTTGTATTTTTTGCTTCTTTTTTTGAGAGCTGATTTGTAATTCTCTTTATCTTTTTGCTTACAATACATATCGGTGGCACCGTCCACTTAAAAAAACAGTTTTATTTCCTGATTTTGTCAAAAACTCCGCATTTTCCACATTCAGGTTCATGTTTTTTGTTCACACATTTTTCATTCTTCTAGTCAATTACTTAAAGATTAATGGAGAGAGATACAGTCTGCTGTCCTGTTTTCATCCACCGGCCAGCAGACTGTATCTCAATTGCCAGATGAAAGTATGGTGGTTGGAGATGAAAGGCAACAAGAAAAGGTTGGGGGGATACATGGCTAAATTGCCTCTGCACCGTGAACCTATGTGGGCCCCCCTCTCAGTGCAGAATGTGCAGGGAGCCATGTTTCGCACATACATGCACATTCTGTGTGGGTTTTGTTCTCCTGTGTGTTTTTGGGTGCCATAGGCACCGCAACACTCTAAAAAATGTGGAATCCTATAAATACTTTAATACTAGAGTGCACTGTATCAGCGCCCACAGATTGACTATCCAGATTTTTGTTGAGAGTATTCAAACAGAAGGGAAAAACTCTCCTCATACCTTACCAGGCATGGATGGCAGTACCGGTACCGGTGCCGGCCGGTACCGGTACGTACCGGTACCGGTACCGGCCGGTACGACCGGTACGGGCTTAAAAGGGCCCAAAAAAATCAGAAAAAAAAGAAAAAAAATCAGAAAAATTCAGAAAAAATTCAGAAAAAATGTAAACAATTAATTAGCTATGTGTTGGGTGTGATAAAAATGGGTTAAGACAAAGAAGTACACATAACACATACAAAATGACAATTTTCATAGAGATTAAACATGAAAAATATTATGTTAATGTACTAAATATTTACAACAATGCAAAATATGAACGAAATCAAACGATCCTTACCTATGAAAAACATAAGTGAGTCTCTTAATATGGATAATAACCCGTAGATCCTTCTGATTCATCATCTGGTTGCTGTTGCTGGTATCCATAATAAGGTTGCATATGTTCCCTATATTCACCATAACTAAACAATGATGCAGCCAAGTCGTGCATCCCTCTTTGAATCCCTCTTGGAGTATATGGTTGTTGACTTGATGAAATGCCAGAATCATGGTGCAAAGAAGTAGCATGAGGATAAGAAGAAGACCCTGACCCATAACTGCTACTGGGTGGAATCGGTGGATGGAATTGAAAGCCTTCATACTCTACTTGATCTCCCCAGCTATACATGCCTGCTTCTTGTTGGCCACCTCCATAACCTGACTGCTGTCCATGCTGGCTTTGTGAATCATAATCTCCTTGACTTTCATGTTGTCCTCTTCCTGTGTCAACATGTAAGGAGAAAGAAGGTGCATACACTCCGCCCCCGGTAGTAGCACCTGCAGCTGCACCAGCATCATCACTAGGAGACTCTGTCCCATCGTCGTCGTCATCTTGATCATAATCAACAATTAACTTTCTTTTAACAGTACTTGATTTTTTCTTTTGTGATGCCTGTTTTTGCTGGCTTTCTTTTTTTTCTAGATCCTTTTGCAAGTTCAATCGATTCAATACTCCTTTTCCTCGTGGTGTATGCCTCACATAAATTTGCTTCAGCTCATCAATGGCAGGATCGTCTCTGGCAGCCAGATTAGTCCTCTCCAATGTAGATGTACTCCTTTTCAAGAATGATGGTGGCCCAACCATTCTAGGAGTGACTGGCCTACTATCTGATTCTGAGTGTCTAGCAGGCTCAAGCTCAGTATCAGGTGCAAATAAAGGCACATGCTCAGTCTGACTCTGATACTCATGTGAAGGAGGAGGTGAATTTTCTTTTTGCCTTTTCGAGCTTCTTAATTCTGGATCTCTAGCAACAGCTCCATCTAGTATGCCTTCTGCCCATTCTGTATCATCAGGATCAAAAACTGGCTCATCGACAGTTGCTCGTGTCTCAACCCAAGTCTGCAAGGGATTATCATCATCAAATAACTCTTCCACATCAATTTGGCCAACCATATCTTTTGCGTGCCCTGCAGCTCGTTTCTCCCTCAATTGTTGTCTCAACCGGATGTTTTTGATCCTCAATCTCATATTGTAATGGCAGTACACCAATTTGTCCAATCGTTCAGCCTTTAACCGGTTACGAATTTTTGAGTGTATAAGGCTGAACGTGCTCTAGTTTCTTTCACATTGGCTTGCCGACGTCGTCTGACTCAAAACCCTCACTGCAACGGAAGCCAATGGATTATAGCACCTATCTCTGTTGTACACCATTATCCACCACTCAGCTGTGCCATCATTAAAAGAAACCAAAAAAAAAATTAATCAATGTATGTTCTCGTTTCTTATGCACATTTGACAACAATGCAATGACTAAGTATACCTGGGCTCACTTTCTCTACAGCAATTTGCACAGAGTCTTCATTATATGTCTCCAGCCTTAGCCTATAAGCTTTCATCTACAAAGATGGAATTAACAATTAATAGAATTCATAGGCTCTTCAAATTACAAGTAATTAGATAAATCTTAAAGTCAGATCTTCACTAAGTATACCTGTCTCTCTGCCTCAATCCTATCTTCTATTGTCCTCGACAAACGTGCAATCACATTTAATGTGCCTTGAATCACCTCTCCATCAATATGCACTTGACGACTGTACATTACTCGAGGATTTAAATAATAACCTGCATTTAGGTGAAAAATTACTAATGTCAATTTAATAAATAATCCCCCATGTAATAGTATAAGACTTCACTTACCAGCTGCATGCAAGTCGTGGTGTAATGTGCTTTCCCATCTGATATCAATAAGGTCCCACCACTTCATATAAGTGTTGGGAAATGCGTTCTTGATGTGGACCTTAGCAATGTCAATTGCCTCGTACAAATATCCCATGTAATTCTTATCATCCCCATCCATCAATTTTAACACCTGTACGAGAGGTTCCACCAACTTCAGATAAGTCTCTATATTACTCCAAAATTTTTTATTCTCTATGATTTTTCTCACTTCCAAATGTTCAGATTTAGATTCATTGGAAGTGGTCCGCATATACTCCAAGAACTCCTTATTAAACATAAAACCCCTGATCTCATTCTTGAATTTGTGCAAAGATTCTAAAGAAATAAAATTAGATGCAAATCGTGTAGGCCCTGCACGGATGAGATCTCGACCTCCAGATGCTTTTTCTCTGAACATATTCAAGATCCTGGGATGACCATAAATAAATTGGGTAATTCTTTGGGCTCTCTTTACAGTCTTGCTGATAGTTGGATCCTTACCAATGTCTTCAAGCATCAAGTCTAGACTATGCGCTGCACATGGGACCCAATAAAGGTGTTTGCGCTTGTCCATTAACTTCTTCCCTGCAGCTTTATAACTTGGTTCATTATCGGTGACCACCTGGACAACATTTTCCTCTCCAATTTCCTGCACCATCTGATCCATCAAACCAAATAAATATTTTGCATTCTTTGAATAGTTTGATGCATCAACAGATTTCATAAAAACTGTCCCTTCTGTGCAATAAACAAGAAAATTAATCATGGACTTCTTCGTGGTACCAGTCCAGCCATCGCACATAATTGTGCATCCTCTCTCCTTCCATACTGCCTTAAAACTTTCAACCTACTGTTGAAGTTCCTCGTATTCTCCATCAAGCCCCCGTCCATATATGTCTCGACGTGTGGGGGCTTTGAACCCACGACCATGATCTGCTATCGCATCAATCATAGGCTGAAAATAAGGAGACTGAGCAGCATGTGAGGGAACACCTGCATGCAAAAACCATTTGCATAATGCTTTTAAAAGTATGTCCTGCCGCTTCAGCTGACTTTTTTACTCCTCTCATTGCTTGCTTGATTTTTGGCTGAGTAGAAGTCTGTCTTCTAAAAAGATAACTGTCCATAGGACCCACTTGGCCTGTAGGTTGACTTGTGCCTCTTATTGATGGTCCATCACCTCTCCTTCGGGCTTCATCTTCTTGTTGATGCCACAAACTCTCTCTTCTAGTTGCAGCCATGTCAGGATCATCATCATCATCATCATCACTAGAATCTACATTTTGTTCAGCCCTTTGCCTCTCACGTATAGAAATGCCACTGGTCGCAGTATACATCCCTTTGCCTTTTGTATTATGTCTACCTGAAATTTCCCCTTGGAGTTCAACCTCATCTTCATTCTTTTGTTCTTTTTGTGCTTTTCGGCCACGCAACAATTCACGCATCTCGTTGGCAACTTGTCGGGGACAGACAGTACACCTTGTCACTTGTCCTGTCTTCCCTGCTAAATGTTCTTTCCCTCGGGTGATTCCACCACCCATCTCTTTGCCACAATATTTGCATTTCACTCTCCTCTTTGCAGTATTAATTAAGGTGATATGGGCCCACCCTGGGTCTTGCTCTTGCTGTTCAGCCATGTTCCTACAACACATAAAAAAAAAAATAGAAACAAATATAAGAACATTTAGCATTATGCTCCTAGTTTAAAACATGTAAAATTGGATGTTAATTAGGCTCCAATTGATGTTTAATTTAACAATTAGACAAAAGCCCCAATTTTTAACCGCTAATTATGGCCAAAATTGGGGATTTCCCCTAATTCACCGTCGATCAACGTAATTGACAGCACACTCCTAGTTTAAAACATGTCATGAAGTTTAATTAGGTTCCAATTGATGTTTAATTTAAGTAATTAGACAAAAGTCCCAATTTTTAACTGCTAATTAGGGCCAAAATTGGGGATTTCCCCAAATTAACCGTCGATCAACGTAATTAACAGCACACTCCTAGTTTAAAACATGTCATGAAGCTTAATTAGGCTCCAATTGATGTTTAATTTAAATAATTAGACAAAAACCCCAATTTTTAACCGCTAATTAGGGCCAAAATTGGGGATTTCCCCTAATTAACCGTCGATCAACGTAATTAACAGCACACACCTAGTTTAAAACATGTCATGAAGTTTAATTAGGATCCAATTGATGTTTAATTTAAGTAATTAGACAAAAGTCCCAATTTTTAACCGCTAATTAGGGCCAAAATTGGGGATTTCCCCAAATTAACCGTCGATCAACGTAATTAACAGCACACTCCTAGTTTAAAACATGTCATGAAGCTTAATTAAGCTCCAATTGATGTTTAATTTAAGTAATTAGAGAAAAGCTCCAATTTTTAACCGCTAATTAGGGCCAAAATTGGGGATTTCCCCTAATTAACCGTCGATCAACGTAATTGACAGCACACTCCTAGTTTAAAACATGTCATGAAGCTTAATTAGGCTCCAATTGATGTTTAATTTAAGTAATTAGACAAAAGCCCCAATTTTTAACCGCTAATTAGGGCCAAAATTGGGGGTTGTCTATTTTATCAAGAAAATGAACGTAAATCATCTAAGAAATATGTAACAAACTAAAAAATAATCACTACATTAAAATATAAATCATACCTTCTTTTTTTCTTCCACCCAAAACAGTGAAAATGTCTCCGGAAAAGGATGAAAACGTCTCCGACGGCGGTGGCGGGCGGCGGCGGCAGCGGCGGGTGGCGGCGGCGGTTCTTTCCCCTCCTCCTCCTCCTTTCCCTCCTTCCCTTCCCCTCCCACTGCAAAAAACCCGAATCCCCTCTCACAGATCTGTTTCTGTGAGAGGGGACAGTGAAACACCCACGGGCGTACCGGCCCGGTACCGGCCCGGTTTCGGGCGTACCGGCCGGTACCGGCCAGTACGCCCGAAACCGGACCGGTACCGGTCCGGTACAGTCATTTTTTTCTTTTTCTTTTTTTTTTTTTTACGGTACCCGGCCCAAAATGGGGGTACCGATACCGGCCGAAACTGCCATCCATGTTACCAGGAGACACCTGAGCTACCCTTTCACCGGTACCGGCCGAAACTGCCATCCATGTTACCAGGAGACACCTGGGCTACCCTTTCCTCAGGGGGACTGTGTAGGATGAAGTCCATGGTAATCCCTTATTGACTAGCCAGTTTTTTTCTTTTTATTTTGTGGAGTCACGGGCATGTTAAGTCTGGCTATGGGAAAATAATTTTGTAATTCATGCTTTATCATTTTCTAGATGGGATAACAAAGGATGATATATGATGCTTGGCATGCTATTGATGCAGCCAAGTTAAGAAAATTTTAGTCATTGTAAATGTGGAGTTGCAGACTGAAGATGGTTCAAAACAAGAAGGGATAGCCATTTAAGTTGAGGGTCCTAAAAATGGGGGATCCAGCATAAGTTACATAAAAAACTATCTATAGTGCATGATTCATCATCATCATTTAACCTTATTCCATTGAATTCGGATCGAGGTCCAGTGGAGGACCTTAGGAATCTGCAAAGTTTCTGACCAGTTACTTGGTTGGCATCAAACCTCTACAAGGAGTTGCAAATACCTAGTGAAGCTAACCTTGGAGAGGAGATGGTGTGTCGATAATCCCATAAAGTGCTTGGCAAGTACAAGATTACCTTATGCTTTCTAAGGTTATGCTTTCTAAGTTAAAGGAGGCATTTCATCTACGACAGGAAACATGCAATAATGCACTTCCCCAAGTGAATCGGAACCTCTATCAAACTGGAAGATTCCTTCTCCTATTTCTTATTTCTCTCTAGGGGGGAGGAAACGAGGGATGATTACAGTGTACCAGGATCTCAGCCAGCAGATTGTGTGGCAACGGATCTTATACATGGAAACGTCCTAAATGTAAAGGTTTCCCTTGGCAATTTCCTAGATGATTATAGTGATGAAGATGTGGCAAAAGCAACAACATTGGGGATACAAACTTGAAGTGAGCTGGGTCAACTCTAGCATTTGTGGAAAAACATCATCTACAGTGGGAGTCATCAGCTAGACCAAGCTGAGGTCGTTGGCAACCTCAAGATTTACTGTCTGATTATTATCTTGATCGAGGCCAGGATACAGATTGTATCTTTCGGAGCCAAAGAAGAGTAAAGTCTTCTTTAGTTTAGAAGTGGGAACCATAATGCTCATGGTGGTCAGACAAGAAGCTTTATTGCATCATGTTGTGTTGCAGTTCTTCTAATGCTTATTTCCTTCTTTAGTTGCAGTTTAAATGGGGTTTTTTCTCTAGCTCAGCAGAGCACCCTTTAATTAATCTCATCTGGATCTGGTAATTTTTTTTGTGTGGGAGTTGTTTTGTAGTTTGTGGATTTGGGACCTCTCCTCAATTCTTCAATTGTACTGCCTCTATTCATTTTTGTAAGAAGATTGGTGGTATAATACAACATTTTTGAAACAAAAATTGTAGAGATAAAATGATTAAAGAACTGAGTCAGAGCTGATAAAACTTATTTAATTTGAGTTTCACCTGAGTTGGCATGTGCAGACTCAACGGCGATGATGGAGTAGGAGGAGAAGAGATCATTAAAGATTCTCTCTCTTTTCAAGATTTCTCTAGGGTCTCTTCTCTCTACTCACTGAGATGGTGGTTGAGATTTATGGTGGCATCCGTTGCCTCCAAACATTCCCTTCACTTCCAGCCAAAAAGGGATTATGCTAATATCAAAGTCATTTCTTTCTCTCAGCTTAAGTTAGTGATTACCAAGTCTGTGGCTAGAAAACTTGGAGGCATCCACAGTAGATTCTTTTGGGAGGGCTGTGCAGAGGTTGGGGGGGGGGGGTCGCTGGCCTTGTTGGCCAAATGGTTGTGGAAACTTGGCACCAATCAGTCTGGGTTATGGCTACAAGTGATCCGGGAGAAGTATTATGCTAGGGTAGAGGTTGGGATATTCTCTTGCGGGTTGAGCATCATGTCTCCCATGCTTGGAGGGGCATATTACCGGTAGTAGACATCATTTTTGCAGCTACTAAGATCTTAGTTGGAGATGGAAGTTGTTACTTCTGGACAAGTGGTGTGGTGCGGCTCCGCTGTCTCTTATCTTCCCCAGGCTTTTCTCCATTATTGCTCACCAGGAGGTCATGGTACATCAGGTTTTCGACATGCGCCTCATGGCAGGAGCAATGGGCGCCTCAATTCATAAGGAATCTAAGGGAAGAGGTGATCCAAGATTTAGCTGCATTATTGCAGTCCATCTAAGGTTATATACTTGATCCTTCCCATCTTGATGTGTGGTAGTTGGAATGGGATGGTCGGGAAGTCTTCTCAGTCAAATCTATATAGTGTAAGTGTAGATGGAGGAAGCCAGACTCCTTTCTTTTCTCAAGTTTGGGTTCCCAACTCCCCTTTGAAGGTTAAGGTCTTGGTTTGGAGGATCTCTATTGGTAGCATGGAATTCCGGGTCGGGTCGGGTCCCGGGATTGGGACCCTCCGATCCCAATCCAATCCGGATCGGCCAATCCTCTGATGAAGCCAGGCTGATCTGGATCAGCCCTATTAAAAATTTAATTAAAATTAATAAAAAAATCAGGAAAAAATAAAAAAAATCTACACATATTATTCAATGAAGGAGCCCTCCTCTTTTGGTCAAAGAGAGAGAGAGGAGGACGGGGGCAGCAGATGGTCAACGGCACCCAACAGCAACAGCCCGTAGGAGAAACAAGCAACAAAAAAGCAAGCAGTGTTTTGCTGCTTTTGATGCATCCCCCCCCCCCCCCCCCCCCCCCCCCCAAACTTTGGGGGGGATTCGGGATCGGCCGATCCGAGCCCGATACCTTCTTAAACTGGGCGTCTGAATCGGCAGAGATCAGCCAATCCAATTTGGATAGGCCTATCTTGGCCGATTTTGGGGAGGAACAGTGAATTCTCTCCGGAATGGCATGGGGGGGGATCATAATCGGGATCGGTCGTTCCTGCAATCCATGATTGGCAGGCTGCCCACAACAGACATGCTTTCCAGCTTAGGGTGTGATGTTCCCTCCTCTTGCTATGTATGTGGGGAGGATAATGAGAGTCTTGAATCATTTGTTCGTTGGATGTAGCTTTGCAAGGGACGTACGGTTGGGACTTTTTGCAAAGATTCATATGGCTAAGCATTTGGAGAACAATGTGGGGCTTTAATCCAACAATGGTCTATTTGTTGCCGTACAGAGGGGATCGTCTTATGTGGTGGCTGATTCTTCATGCTACTCTTTGGGCCATTTGGATAGAATGTAATAAGAGAATCTTCAAGAGGGAGGTTTCTTCTCCAGAAAGAGTAGTGTCTTTTGTTTCTAATAGGGTGAGGGAGCGTGGATGATGATTTGGTGTAAAGAATTTGTTGAGAATCCTCCTTTCTTGTTCTTTTGGCCCCAATCTGTTTGCAGAATAGGTTATCCAGAATAGTGTATACTGGAATGAGGGGTGTTTAGCTTTGATAGTTCTGTCGGACCCACTGGCGGGATAGGAAGAATAACTAATTCTTGGGTCTAGGGTCGAATTGCTTATTCTCCTTATTCTCGTATAAGCAATTCTAACGCGGTATAAGCTATTATGCCTATCAAACTAGAATTAGCCTTATTTTAGGAATAAGACCCTTATTTTGCTCTTATTCTCCTATCAAAGCGGCGCCTGGAGAATGCACAGTGAGTCACCATCTTGGTGCATTGTAGAGTGAGATTTTTAGAGAGATTCTGTCAACTTTTTGTACACATTTTTCACTTTAATATAATTTAGCGGTACAATCCACTTTAAAAAAAAAGAGTTAGCGAACCTAAGAGTGGCATTGCTCTTTGTCTGATTATTTTAATGCTGATTAGGTTAATCTGTGTAATATAGATGCTAGTAATTCACAAGTTTGGAGATTTATATTTGGAATGGTTTTGCTTTCCTGATTTTTGTCAATTACTCTGCATTTTTCATATATTCAGGTGCATGTTTTTTGTTCACACATTTTTCATTCTTCCAAGTTTCCTTCTAATCAATTACTTAGCAGATTAATGGAGAGAGGTACAGTCTGCTTCCCAGTTTTCATCCACCGGCATCAGACTGTATCAACACCACCTCTGTAAGTATGGCAGGGAAAAAAATAAAAAAATGCAACAAGAAAAGGTTGGGGGACGTGGGGTGGATAAATCACCTCTGCACCCCCACCACACACACCTATATGTGGTACCCTCTCAGTGCAGAATGTGCAGGGAAGCAAGCATGTTTTCCATGCACATGAGCATTCCCTATCCCCTCCTCCCCCCCCCCCCCCCCCCCCCCCCCCCCCCCCCCCCCACACACACACACACACACACACACACAACACACCCCGCAGGCACACCTGTGCTGTCTGATCACCTGGATGGCTTATTATTTATTTATTTGTAATTGGCTCTTTCCTGGCAGGTTTTGTCCTTCCATGTGTTTTTAGGCATCATAGGCACTGCAACACTAAAAAAAGGCAGAATCCTATAAATAAGGGGCTGTATCAGCCCCCATAGATTGACTATCCAGACTTTTTCAAGAGTATTCAACCAAAAGGGTAAAACGCTTCTCATGCCTTGCCAGGAAACACCCGGGCTACCTCTTCCTCAGGGCGGTTGTGTTGATGGTCAGTGGCTGCATGCTGGCAAGCTTCTAAAACCCCTTATCCTTTGCCAAACCGGGGTAGGATCAAGTCCATGGCAATCCATAATTGACCATCCAGTTCTTTTCTTTTTATTTTGTGAAGTCATTGGCATGTTAAGTCCTGGAAAATGATTTTGTTGTTCTTGCTTTATCAAACTAGATTGGATAAGAAATGATGATATATGTTGCCTGGCATCTATTTTGCACAAATTAACCCAATCAGCATTAAAATAATCAGAAAAGCAAAACCATTCCAAATATAGATGTGGAGTTTTTGTTCAGTCTGCAAGCTAAATTGGGTCGCTTTCCTGAATAAAAGATGCAGCCAAGGTAAGAAAATTTTTAATCATTTTAAATGTGGAGTTGCAGACTGAAGATGGTTCAAAACAAAAAGGGATAGTCATCTAAGTTAAGGGTCCCATAAAAGGGGACCCAGCATAATTACGTCAAAATTTATCTGTAGGTGTATAATTTATCATCATCATCATCATGAACCTTATTCCATGAATTCGGATTGAGGTCCAGTGGAGGACCTCAGGAATCGGCATAAGTTTTTCTGACAAGTTTCTTAGTGGGCATCAAACCTCTACAAGGAGTTGCAAATACCTAGTCAAGCTAACCTTGGAGAGGAGATGGTGTGTCGATAGTCTCATAAAGTGCTTGGCAGGTAGAATATTAACTTATATGCTTTCTAAGGTTATGCAACTAGGTGCAACCCTTGTGTAGTTCCTCTGCGATGAAGAGCAAAAGAGGAATCAATCCTAAGGCTGAATTCTGCCATCCTGGTTGTTTTTCTGCTTCTATGGAATTGTATGTGTTAAATTGTATCTGCTTCATTTTGTTCCCCTTCTGTTTTTATTAGTTGTTAATTGTGACCATAATTTTTTCTGCCTTAGATGCCACCCTAAACAACCAGCTAGCGTCAACTAGGATTTTAGATACCTTTTATGAAAATATCAAAAAGAAGCTTCCCTTCTCTGCCATGTAGTCTATGATAGCTTTGACACAAGTTAGTTCAGTCTCATAGCTGGCTCGAGACTTGTTTAGAACCTTTTGGCTTGTCATACTTGTCCTTAATGAACTTTGGATTATTGAATAAGGCTAGATGATGGTTTTATTATTTTTGGTGGCCAGTGATACAAAACATGTTTTAGTAATTTCTTGGATGATGTCATGGACATTTATCTTTTCTAAATCCTAGTGTTTTTTATGTTTTGAAAAATTATTGATACGCATTGGTTTAACTCTTTTCTTCCCTTACAGTTCTCAGGGTTGGAAGACTAAGTTAAAGATACCATTGCTTGACAAACATTACAAGACGGAGGTACAGAAACATCGAGTCCAATCAATTGTGAAGCAAAAGCAATTATTTGTTTGAAAATTGCTCATTTTTGTGGCGAACTGGCATACTCTTGGAATTACCAATAATGACAGACCTTTATAGCTATTTTGTTTTCTTTAGCTGACATCGTTTATTCTGATTTGATAATTGTTTGAAAGTATTGTTCTGATTTGATAGTTTTAAGTGCAACTCCGATATTATTAAAGATTCTATCTATTGTGGTGAAGTTTATGATTATTGCTCTTTGTTATTCTTGTATACTTATTGGTCCTCGCCACCGTACTTCTCTGGAAGGAGCATATTAGTTGTCATTCTTTTTTCACATTGATTAGTGCTAGGTTACTTTGATTTAGTTTCTCGCACCATTAGTCATGGTTTATATTCAAGCATTTTTGTTTCATGTATTAGACAATATAATAAACCTTCTCATTATTTCGATATTTCTTGATTCCTTAGCATTTCCAGAGATTTGAAAATCATAATCTCTTTGAGTGGGTATGTAGCTGATGTTCAAGACTTGCGAAGGTTTACATTAAGATGAGAACTGTTTAATTAATAAATAGTCATATTTACATTATTCCTGTGGCAACCAACAAGTATGCAAGCAAATAAACCAGGAATCTCAATTAGTCCAAGATTGTAAAATTATACATATAGAAAACCTCATAACTTACATCTCTGAAACGTACATAATCAAACATTAGCACAGTATCCTTGAAGGTACAAAGCATTAGGAAATGACTTTGATTATAATCTAAATCGGCTGTGTAATTAAAAATTGCATAACATTGCTACAAGAGTATCAAACTCAGCTCTAGTTCTTTTTTTGAATCCTCACATAGAGCATGCCATGTAACCATTTTTGTTGACCTGTGATGAGATTGTAATGTGAAAGCCATCTTTTTTGCGTGAAAGGCTTATTGCCATATTGTTATTCCCACATGGAAATCTATTTGCGAGGCTTATGGCTATGTTGTTATTCTCCCACATGGACATCTATTTGTGAGATGAACTCATTACAATCCTTGTCAATATCACAAAGATATCATGTTGTCTTCGAGAAGATTGTAGCTTGGAACTGGGGACTGAGTTGGATGCATGTTCCATTTGTTTAGTTTGATGTATACAATTATGCCATGACATCATATATGAAATAGCTATTGGGGAGTCTCGCACATGGAGGCTTTGAGAAGAGATCATGAAGAGCTTGGTACAGGTAATAGTGATATTAAATTAGGTACCAGACATGAAATAGATAAGGGATTTTATCATGGTTGACTGGGCACATGCATTCTCCTGTTCCTCCAACCAAAAATCTTCAATATAGGCACTGGGACTCAATTATATCGTATTATTGAGCATTGATACATGTGGCAAGAGAATGAACACCAACATAAATCATGTATCTTCCTGAGAAACTCACCTTCCTGAGAACGATCAAGGGCTAGGGTTGTAGCAGGGAATCCTTAATCTCCAGCCACAGTGCCTCCACCAGCAGGCTTGGATGCCAGGCAGAGGGTATCATTGGCCATGAGGTCTCAGAAGGAGAAGAAAGCAATGATATGGGTGTCTCGTGCCCAAGGCATGATAGAGAGAAGAGAAAGGTGCAATGGGGAAGACGGTGCTGGGTAAACCGATCATGGGGATTCCAAAAGCATTTGAGCCTGCTAACGATATTAGAATCGGATGGCGGAAATGTAGTAATCTAAAGTGGGATGATGAAAAAACCAAAAGCACAATGGATAACAGAATCATCAAATCAAATGACCAAAAAGACCAGAGTGGGGGGGGGGGGATGACCAACAAGCCCACTATATGCTTCTTATATATGTTATAGGTTTGTGAGCTTTCATGGTTGTATCAATAGCTAAAGGTCAATAGGTAGTATGTTGCTTTCATATTTGACATTTTGGTTATCATTTTATTGATGAATAATATGGCTTTTAAGTTGGGGAAGTGGGCTTAGGAAGGATAACAATTACAAATCCTTAAAATTTGACAGAAATAGCTTATAATGGGGTATTCTTTTAAGTATTCTCCCCTTCAGCTAGCAAAGTACCCCTTAATCATCAGCTTTTTGTCTTCTCTATCTAGTATTGGCTTTGATCTGCTGCAGATACTCCTCAGTGGTCTACACTCAGATGGGACCTCCTATGATGAAATCTACCTGGTGCTTCTCAACAAATCTGATGATCGGTTATAAATTAATATAGAAATCAAATGGATGAGAGGTCCAGTGGAGGAGGTAGAGGAAAAGGAAGGGGAAAAGTAGGGGATGAGAGGGTTTCTTAAGGGAAGGAAAAGTGCAGCACAAATGGGATCCTGGTATATGCCTCTGCTACTACAGCAAGGGCCTCTCGGCGCAGCATGTGCAAGGTGGGGAGCATTTTACACAAGAATGCTCAAGGTGGACAGTGATGTTGGTGAAGGTATTTCTTGTAAGGTCCAGACTGTCTTCTGTTATGTTTAGGTTGGTAAAACAAGTGCCCACTCTGTCCAGGACTCATCAGAAGGAAGAATTCTGAGAGGGGTCATCCACCATTTGTTCACAGCTGGTTCTCAAATGTGAGGAAGGGTACCTTCCTTTGTCTAGAGTGCTGCAGGTACTGCAAGCTCAATTGGCAGATATTGGTGCCTGGACAGTTCTGTGCTTGGGGTTTGGGTGCTTCCTGTTGAGCAGAGGAGTTGGGGAGGAGGTTCTGAATAGAATTGTCTTTATGTTGGAGGGCTGCTGTTAGTCATTGGTACCATGGATGCAGACAGTGGGTGCTAACATCATGAACGTACCTTGATGGTTATGGATCGCGTTGCTGGTGATTACTCTGCATCCTGGAGGAGATCTACCATCATCTTCCTCGCAGAGAGTAGTGGTAAGGTTTTTCAAGTGGGCAAAAGTTCTCCGGGACACCAAGGGCCTTTAAGCTTTGGTGTTTGTAGCTGTGGAAAGTGTGCCATCATTCCCCGTTACCTTCCTCATCTGTCAGTGTAGGTTTTATTTTTGAGATCTGCATGGTTGCTTCAAGCAAAGTGAGAGACAGGATGCTGGTCTATTAGATACTGTTGAATCATGAGCTGCTGTGGTGGTTGGGGTTGTGGCAGTGAGGCTGGTGCACAGAAAAGTTCTGAAACCCTAAAGGGCATCTAAGATCATTCGATGAAGGTGTTGTTGGGTGCACAGTAAACTGTCATGGTTGTCCAGTTCAAAATTCTTAGATTTTGGTTTTATGGTAGTTTTGGACGGAAACTGAAGAAAATGAGTGTCATAATGGTTGACTATATCTTAAAACCTGTCTTACAACATGCCAAATGTCCGGAAAACATTGAAAAATGGTACTTTTATGGTGTTTTCATCATTTTACAGCACATCAAACAACACAGTAATCTGTGAAATAGTTGTATAGGAAGATGGCAAGGTAATGATGTACTTGAGAGTTTTTTAAGTTGAATTAAAGGTCAGGTTAGGAAGGATATCCAAGTGGGATTTGATAATTTTCTTCACAAGGAAAGTTTCAGTACCATCCTCTGTCTGTCTAGCACAGTAGATCAGACAGACGCTACAAATTTGATTATTGTGGCCCCAAAGAGCTGCAATATGAAATATTACTATGCTTCAAATAGGTTTGGCTATTGTTCTTGTAGCTAGGGCAATTTGACAGCCTTATTTGCATATTTTTGAAGTGGTTCATCAGTCTGCCATTGCCTCCCATGACAAGATCGGTTTTAGAGAAAAGCTTGAACAGAAGGACAACCTTGAATTGTTTTCTGTTTAGGAGTGCTTGGAACATTCTCACTATTTTGGTTTTCAAGATCACTTCCTCTGAGGTGTTACTATTTCATTGTTATAAAGCATTATAAAACTAGATTGGTTTACAAATAGTCTTTTCCCAGTATCATTTTTCTGTTGCTGCGAAGAAGCCATCGTATCTCAGTTTTAGGTGGTGGCCATTGCTGAATCTAAGGTACAGAGGAGAAATACCGTAATTCGTTGAACAGTTCTTTTTTTCAAATATTTTTAGCATGTGATCTTCAAGTCAGACATGGGGGTGGGGTGGGGGGTGTTCAAATCGTGAAAACGAGGCTACATCTTGGAGAGCTGGGAAGGGGTTTCCACTTGTGCCTCAAGTATGGGGATTCAGTGTTTGTTAAATAAGCCAATCTCGTTTTGACTGTTTGTGTTTTAGGCTTCAGCTGATAACATGGGTTTCTCATAATTCCTTGAAAATGGGAACATTTTTCATTTCATTTTGACATGACAATAGTGAGTTCTATAAGGGTATCTTTGGCAAAACTTCTGCTTGAAAGTCTCTTTTGGCTTCCACTTCTCTCATATAATGACTCGAGGGAGAGAGACTATAACTAACTTTGATTTGTTACAAAAGTCAACTCTTTTGTAACGATGTCATTTTTTCTCCAGTCTTGGAAGCCTCACCTTGTAGTTTTTGGTTGGAAGGCAAAACACAAATAACATACGATATAAATGGCTTCCAAGATCCAAGTGCTTCCACAAAAAATAACTAAATGGAAGTGCAAAAGTGCTATGCCAAAGAATAAACATCTTTTATCTTGAAATGGCTTGGGAAATAGTCACAAATTTGCAGCCTTTTGAAAAGAAACTACTTTGCAGTTCTTAGTTCCTCACTTATAAATTGTAACTTCATTGTGGATACTGAAACCCATCAGTAAATCAGATCATGTGCATTTTTCACCCAGGTTCTTATTCATTGCGTTGCATTTTTAATCCAGGTTCTTAAGCGGATAAAAATGGCAGAGATTAGGCCAACAGCTAGAAGGTGGGAGGAAATGGAAATTGATGTTCTAGTGAAGATTTTCAAAGAACTCAACATGGTTGAGATGGCACCAGTTTCTCGAGTCTGTCGTTCGTGGCGTTTGGCTTGTGCAGATCCTTTACTTTGGAAAACTCTTGATCTAGGGCTGCTGAAGTCCAACTTCATCCCTACAAGGGCTTCACCTTATGTTTGGGTGGATGATCGATCTGACAGGAGGCTGACTACAGTTTTGAAGATTGCAATGGCTCTCAGCTGTGGAAGTGTTTCTTGCATGATTTTTCACTTCAACTTATATATGAAAGACGAGCATTTGAACTACATAGCAGAAAGGTGTGTTAGCTATTTAGATTACTTTGAAGCATTAAGCATAAATTTCTGTGATATTCATTATGACATTGATTATTATTATTATGGGAAGCCTAGCAGGTTTATCGGCATTTGTGACCCTTGTCTCTTTCTTACTGTCGGCTGTGATCTAATCCATCTTTTTAATTCAGGTCTCCACATCTCAAACGGCTTGTATTACCAGCTTGGAATCGCATCACAAAAACAGGAATTTGTCAGGCCATCCGAAGATGGGAAGAGCTGGAATCAATGACCATGCCTACTATTCTTTACCCTCCTTACATCCTGGAAGAAATAAGCAGGAGCTGCAAGAACTTCACCCAACTGAAGATCATGGGTACTTTTGATGTCAATTTTGCATCATCCATTTATGCCAATCTGCCTAAGCTGAAAGTGCTGAGTGTGCGATGCTCTCGGCTGTCAAAGGATGCATTACTGTTCCTCCTAGACAAAATGGAAAACCTGGAAGTGCTCAATATTTCTCATTGTCTCATAACAGACGGACCTGCTTCTTCTTCAAAGCGGATGATTAGGGAACTAGACTCTACCATATTTGAGAAAGCATCCAGGTTACATGAATTCTTCTATTGCATGGACAGTATTACATGTCTTTGGTGCCGAAGGATGAAGGCGGATGAAGGTCTCATGAGGTGGTACAGATACGAAGAATCATTTTGGCGCAAGGATGAAGTGAGATCTCTTGATCTTGGGGATTACGGGAAGTTGTTTGATGAGTGGTGTGTGAATCAAGTTTGCCGTTAAATAACAAGAATAAGTGGGGCATATTCACAATAATAATGTCGGCCCTTGGGAAATTTGATACCCTTCGGAGGATAAGGTGTTGTAAGTAGTTGTCTTGGTCAATTTTAAATTTGCTGGCACTTACTAACTTGACCATTTACTAACATGATTGATTGGTGGTTGTGATTAAATGTTACATCTTACATGCTGTGAGGCTTTCATCTTCCTATTTATAAGTCAAATCAAGGCTAATGTGGGCATTTTCACTCAGTATTTCCTACAAACTATTAGCCTTTCTTTATATATGGTTAAAAGCAAATATTCATAGATCGTCTTATGAGTGCAATATTCATAGATCGTCTTATCAGCTCCACCAATGAAACCTCCTTGTTCTGCCACCAAAGTAGGGCTGTTGGATTCATTTCATTCACACGAGAAAAGTTTGTAAATTATGCAATGTAAACCCAAATAAAATAGGAAACAATCTATATCAATAGCGTTGTTCGACCTCCATCGTAAATTGTCTGACATGGCTCTTGTTGGGATTCGAGCGGGACGTGAAGAACGCAGTGAAAACAGACTATAAAATTTTGTCCGATGCTTGTAGATCCGTATCGGAACAAAAAGTGGTAAACCGAAAAATTGGATTGTGATCGAATCACCGTGCGTGGATTCGAATTTGCATCCATGTCAATTTCGTCGAGGTGATATCGCTAGTCGTACAAGTGTCTGGCTCCTAACAACATTCACACGATCCTCCATAGTGGTTTGTTCTCACTCTTTTGTCCAGATCAATACGCTTGCTGAAAATTCTTCGCCGCAATGGAATTTGGAATATGCGAACAAAGATTTTTCGACATTTGGGAAGTGCAAGTGGTGGAGATGGGAAGCATCCCGGCGCCCTGAAGGGGGCACCCAGAGGAGGAGAGAGGGGGGCAGCCAACATGGAGAGCACCTAGAGCTTGGCCCAAGATTTTTCTACAACTTATTTATATATTCAGTTCGTGCGACTTTTCATAAAAGTTTTCGAGTTAATATAAAACCCTCTAAAACACCACTGATTGAGAATTTATTTGCGTGTGACCTTCTAGGCCTACCAGTCTAGATTTTAGCGTGTTAAGTCTAATAATAATTAATTTATTTATAATAATTAATTAATATCTCATATTTAATTAATTATTTAACCGAATTAGCATCTCATATAAATTCGATCAGACTTCCAATCAAGTTGGGTGTCAAGCAATACCGCATGATACCAGAAGATAATGAGGTTTAAGAACCTACTGATGGAACCTGTCCGTTCACAGTTATTGCGTTTTTATAATCCTTCATTCGCATAATGTTCTTGAGTTGACCTAGGATATGGTCAATTGTCAAACTTTAGCACTTGAATCAGACTTTACTGTATAATATCAGAAAACACCTTTTCTGATATTGTATCCGCTCTGGTCAGAGACTCCTGCAGACCTATCTTAGAACATTCTCTCTCTAGTTACCTGAGAGTGAATGATCTTATATTGAACACACAATTTCTTTTGAAGGTCTTTCGTTAGATCCGATCCTTAACTATCAGAGATCCCGTAGATAGGGATTCGTAAGCCAAGGTCAAAGTTCAGAAATCTACTAACAAAATATTTTTGGTGTCTCAAATCTAAGGATCAACCACACCACTATAATGATGAATCAAGTCGGTTGACAGTCAAGTAAATTTACCGTTTGGCGATTCATGTCGAATCAGTTTAGTGAACTCATTCCCTAATGAGCACCTACAAGTTCACCATAGTGTCTCCACACAAGTGACTAATGAGATTAGTCACCCTCATCATATGAGCTAGAATAATCTGTATTAGTCTTACCAGATGTTTGATGTCCTTCTCAAATATCCTACCACTAAGAACAATTAAGAGCATGTGTTTGTATGTCATCAGTCTCATTGTTATGATCTCATCACATTCAAAGACTTCATTATGCGTAATTATAAATACGCTAAAATTCATAATGAAATTAATGTCATTTATCAGTGAATCAGATTGTAATAGGTGCCTTATGATTGGCTTTGAGAATACCTATATCCAACAATCTCCTACTTGGACTCAAGACAATCATCTTTGACATTTGATCTCCATCAAATCTAGGTGATATTCATATAAAGTTTGTGATTAAGGCTTGGTCAGGAATCCACTAAATTATCTAAAGATGAAATATTTTCCATTACGTTATTTCTTCTTAATTCCTTGTCTCTAAACTTGTGAAAAAACCTCAAAATATTCTACAACTTCTGATGAGACTATGACTCTACTACAAAATTGATCGCTCTCACTATTGCCTACAACAACGGACGAGATCAGAGACCTTTTAGAACTATATCTATTTTAGGGATGAACTCTTTCATCCATACTATTCTAATAACAGTATCACATGTTTATGTCATCATTTTAGTAGCGAGTTTTTGGTTGGAAACCTTCTAATCCACTCCATACTGTTCTATCAACAGTATCAACTATAATTATGTAAGTAGTGGTTTCTAGTTTGGAGCTTTTTCAATACACTATTTTATAATTAGAAGGTTAAATCCATGTCTGATTTAAAATTTGAGTCAGTGTGATCTCATGGTTTTAAATCATTTTTTCGAGAGTCCAGGAGTATACCCTTAGCACTTGTCAAATGTATAGTGATATGTTTTACTCCTACTATCAAGGTTCTTCTGTACCCTTCAAGAAATTTTTTCTTAAAGAAATAAATTCTATATTTTAACAATTGAGACTTATTATGAAATTTATCATGTCAAATATTTTGACATACATGTTAATATAACTGATAGTAACATCTTCATCGATCTATCTTAATAGATTCGTATTGCTAATACGCAGAATGTTATGTCTAAACTTATCATAGAGAGTACATGGATAATAATGCTTTTACTGATGGTTACATCCGGATGTTATTCCTAATGACTTTGATGTTATTATCATAAAGCATTAAGAACGCGACCGTACTCCCATTATCATCTTTGTATACACACAATCCGTAGTCATTTTTAATGATCACTCAGTGTTTGACCATTATGTCAAAACTCTGATTCCAACTTTGAGAAGCTTCAGTTTGATTCAAAATTGATTTTTGAAATCATAACATCTTTCCTAAATATTCTAAAAACTTTAAAATTATATCATATACACTTTTTCCTTAATCATATTGAGAGAATGCTTTTTAATATCCAACTGTCTTTATCTCATCATTATAATAGGTAGTTTTGGCATGTAGAATTCTAATAAATTTAGTTATGATTACTATTGAGGAAAAACTTATCCAAGTCAACACTTTGACTTTGACCATTTTCTTTAGTTTGTCATATAAGTATTAAGTAGTCCATATGTACTAATCTTCATATTGAAGATTTACTTACTTCTGAAAGGTACAGTACCATCAAGCAATACTATCAAGTTCCGAACTTGATAGGTATTATGTGATAACCAACTTGGATAAACACAGCATTCCGATAGTGCTCAGCCACAGATACGTGTAAACCATGTTCTCCTCTATTGTAACAAATTCTTAAATGCTTATCCCGTGTAAATGTAACCACACAATTTGTATTCCATCATCTATAAATACACAAACTCAACAGGGAGAATGACACGTTGAGTCTCTCCCTTTCTCATTTGCTTTTCCTGTTTTATGGTATCAGAGCAGGAAGCCTTACCGCATCTGATCCTCGGATTCTTCTTTCACCTTTCATCCTACTCATGGGTGACGACTACAATTCCTCGACATCTGTCAACACTCATGGAAGCTCACTTCTCGGTGGGAACAACTCTTCGTCTCCATCACTGGTAATATCAAACATTACCAACCTTGTTTCAGTCAATTAGATGGCACCAATTATATAGTTTGGAGTGGTCTCTTTGAACCCATTTTGCGTGGTCTTCGTCTCATAGATCACATAGATGGCACCAAACCCGCACCACCCTCCACTTCCCCCGACTTTCTTGACTGGTTTGAAAAAGATCAGATGATCTTGTCCTGGGTCAATGCTACCCTTTCACCATCAACCTTGCCCTATACTATTCGTAAACCATCCGCAAAGGAAGCGTGGGATGCCTTGGCTGTGAGGTTCGGTGCTACCTCCCCTGCGCATGTCATGAACTTACGCCATCAGCTTCACAATATTCTCAAAGGAAATCTTTCCATGCAAGACTATTTACAACAGTTTAAAATTCTTGTTGATCAAATTGGGGCAGCCGGCTCTCTCGTCTCCAATGACGAGCTTTTCTTCGCCATGCTTGATGGCATACCTCCCCACTTTAGTGCCATATCAGCCATTATTCGCTATCGCGCCCAGACTACTAACATCACCAGAGAGGAAGCTGAGAGTTTACTCTTGAGCGAAGAGTTGACCCTCAATCGGCAAGCTCGATCCTCGGAAGACATCACTGCATATTCTTCTCAGCGCGTACAGTCCAACTACCGGGGACCTTCACAAAATACCAGCCATGGTAGTCGATCTTCTGGCTTTAGACGAGGGGCATGCTCAACTTCTTCCACTTCTCCACGGCCTAACACCATGCCGCGTGATGTCAAGTCCAAGGATGCTCCACCGACACCACCAAGCAATCAAAGTCTCTCCACAATATACTGTCAGATTTGCAAGAGGCGTGGACATGAAGCTATTGACTGCTATCAAAGGATGAACTTCGCCTACCAGGGACGTCATCCGCCAGAAAAACTTGCTGCCATGGCTGCCTCGTCTTCACTGGACGACACAACTTGGTACTCGGACACCGGTGCCACGCACCATATCACCAGCGACCTCAGCAACCTGTCCCTCTCATCCAAGTATGAAGGCTCTGATTCTGTGCGTGTTGGTAATGGCCAAGGTTTGTCTATTTCACATGTTGGCTCAGCAACAATTCCTACCTCTGCCAAACTTTTTAAACTCACAAATATCCTCCATTGTCCAAGAGCTTCCTCAAATCTACTATCTATTTCTTGCTTCTCAAAAGATAACCAGTGTTACTTTGTCTTTGATGATGTTGGCTTTTTTGTAAAGGAGAAGGGCACGGGGAGGACACTACACCAAGGAACGCTTAAAGACGGGCTTTATCCCTTCCAACCTGCATTCTCAGATACCCAGGACACCACTACAACCGCATTTTCTTCTGCTTCAAATAATGTTTGGCATCAACAGTTGGGGCATCCATCTAGGGATCTCCAATCACTAATCTTGTCAAGTCTTTCAATTCCTAATAAAACTACATTTGTTCCATGTGCATCTTGTCAGCTCGGCAAAAGCCGTAAATTACCCTTTCATGCATCCAGATCGACGTCTTGTGCACCACTCTCTATTATTCACTGTGATATTTGGGGACCATCCCCTATACTGGCAAGTAATAATTTTAGATATTACGTTTTGTTTGTTGACGACTATTCACGATATTCATGGCTTTTCCCTATGCGACTTAAATCTGATTTTTTAAACATTTTTATTGCCTACAAAGCACAAGTTGAAAATCTGTTTGATGCCAAAATAAAAATCTTTCGGTCAGATGGGGGTGGTGAGTTTACAAGTCGTCAATTCACATCCTATCTTATTGAACGTGGTATTACTCATCAGCTTGCTTGCCCCTACACCCCAGAACAAAACGGTATTGTTGAACGTAAGCATAGACATATTGTCGAAACCGGCTTGTCTCTTCTTGCTCATGCATCACTGCCACCCAAGTTCTGGCTTGACGCATTCAACACAGCTATTTACCTCATCAACCGCATGCCACTATCCCCCGTAAACAAATCATCCCCATTCCAAGTTTTGTCTGGAAAATTGCCGGATTATCATTCACTTAAAACTTTTGGCTGCTTATGCTTTCCATGGCTTAGACCTTATGCACCCACCAAACTACATTTTCGCTCGAGCCCTTGTCTCTTTCTTGGTTACAGCAGCAAGCATGCTGGTTACAGGTGTCTTGATCTTCAGTCTGGACGGCTCCATATATCTCGACATGTTGTTTTCAATGAAACTCACTTTCCTTATGCTCAGCAATCCTCACCTTCATGTCCCAGTTCCCCTGCACCATCCCTCGACGCCTGGTATCCTGTCCCTTCTTCCTCTCCCCAGTCTCCAACCGACCTTATCTGGATACAGTTTCCCCCACCCACTATGCCCACGTCTTCAAGTTCCAAGGAAGTGCCTATCGCCGTGCCCCTCGTGCAGCAGCAGGCAACACCATTACAACCACACCTACCATCTGCAGTACCACCACCACAACTCCCTCCATCTGCCACCCACCAGCTGTTCAATCCACAGCCCCACCACAGCCTCACCACACCCCCACCAGCTGTTCAATCCACAGCCCCACCACCATATACTACACCTACAGCCCCTACGCCACCTTGCCACCACCCTCTTTGCCTACCAACTCGCCACATAGAACCCATCCCATGCAAACCAGATCACAGTCTGGTATATCCAAAAGAAAATTGCTGACTGCCACACGTCATACTTTGTCTACTACCAATAATGTGCTAGATACAGAACCTTCTAACTTCTCACAGGCTGCCAAGGTCCCGGAATGGCGGTGCGCTATGGACCCGGAATTTACCTCACTTCACAAACAAGGTACCTGGTCTCTGGTTCCCTATCGTCAGGGGATGAATATTGTTGGGTGTAAGTGGGTGTACCGGATAAAAAGGAATCCCGATGGCTCAGTTCTTCGCTACAAGGCTCGACTCGTCGCCAAAGGATTCCAGCAACAACCAGGGATAGACTTTCTTGAAACTTTCAGTCCTGTGGTGAAGCAGACGACTGTGCGAGTCATTCTTTCCCTTGCCATCACCTATAGTTGGCCTTTACATCAACTCGATGTGGAGTGTGCCTTTCTGCTTCATGGTGAGCTCAAGGAAATTGTCTACATGGAACAGCCTCCTGGCTACACAGATCCACAGTACCCTGATTTTGTATGCCAAATGAAGAAGTCGATCTATGGTCTTCGACAAGCTCCACACTTGTCGACATGGGATTCGACACCTCGGTCTCAGATCCATCTCTCTTTATTTTTAAAACGGATTCATGCACTGCCTACTTGTCACTTTACGTCGACGATATTATCTTGACACGCACAAACTCGTCAGTACTTCGTCATATCATCGGCAGACATCAAGAGCAATTTCACATGAAAGACATGGGAGCACTCTCTTACTTCCTGGGCATCCATGTTAGTCGTACTTCTGATGGCCTCTTTCTCAATCAAAGTAAATATATCTCAGATCTCTTACTCAAGACAGGTATGCTCGGTTGCAAGCCTAGTGCTTCTCCATCTTCACTGAAGAAATTGGACATCCATGGCCCAGCTCTTCCAGATCCTCATTGTTATCGTAGCATCGTGGGGGCCCTCCAATACCTCACGCTGACGCGTCCGGACATCTCATACTCAGTCAACCAAGTATGCCAACACATGCATCGTCCAACTGAGGAGCACTTTCTCGCTGTCAAGAAAATTCTCCGTTTCCTCAAGGGGACAATCAATCTCAGCCTGCAACTTCGACCAGGATCCCTTCAGCTCAACGCCTTCTGCGATGCTGATTGGGCAGGATGTCCCGTTGATCGGCATTCTACGAATGGCTTCTGAATCTTCCTCGGCAAAAATCCCATTTCCTGGTGTGCTAAGAAGCAGCCGACAATTTATAGGTCATCTACAGAGGCAGAATATAGATGTCTTGCTTACACTGCTGCCGAGCTTCACTGGTTATGCACTCTCTTTAAAGAACTCAACATGCCAATCACTACAAGACCGACCATTTGTGTGACAACATCTCAGCTATCTCACTCACCCACAATCCTGTCTTCCATGCACGTACTAAGCACATCGAAGTTGATTATCATTATGTGCGTGAGTTGGTAGCTAAACAATTGCTTGATATTCGAGTCATCTCCTCTGTCGACCAAGTTGCCGATATCTTCATGAAGGGCTTATATCCGCGGCGGCTTGCCTTCCTTCAAGACAAGCTGAGTCTCCAAGAGCTCAACTTGAGGGGGGATGATAACCAACCTGGATAAACACGGCATTCCGATAGTGCTCAGCCACAGATACGTGTAAACCGTGTTATCCTATGTTGTAACAAATTCCTAAATGCTTATACCGTGTAAATGTAACCACACAATTTGTATTCCATCATCTATAAATACACAAACTCAACAGGGAGAATGACACGTTGAGTCTCTCCCTTTTTCATTTGGTTTTCCTGTTTTATTATGAACTATGACTGAGAATTCTTAACCTCTTGCCAATTCCAGAATTGTAATAATAAAGAGTATCATCATAGATTTAGGAATCCACATCTTTGATCTCCTCTCATTCTGCTATCTCAGTTATGTCAAACATATCTTCTAGTTATTGAGAGAATCTCAAAAATTTATGATTCTTCTATGCGTGTCATGAATGATTTTAAACAACCAAAGATTATCTAATAATCTAATGATAATTTGTGAGTTTAGAATTCTTTCCAGTTTTATCAGCTCTCACTGTCTTTTCTGAGGACATATTCTTCTTCATAGAAGATAACTTTCTAGACGATAATCATTCTATTATCGTCTGGCCAATAAATATAATGTCCAAACTCTTTGGACATCTCACAAATTCACATTACACTATATCCTTATTGAATATAATTTCTTTAGATCATGTCTTTTTTTTACAAGACCTGGACATTCATTGACTTTAATATACCTAAAATTAGGTTTTCTTATAATTTACATCTCATATGAATTATTTTATCTCCATATCTTATATGGGCACACTGACGTTTTTGGAACTATATATAAAGTATGGACATCTAATACTCATACTTATATTCATAAGGATAAAATGATTAGGCAAATTTTATTATGTATTGCAGTATATCCAATAAGGTGAAATTCCTCATCCTATCATATTGCTATGATATACAATGATGATCAATCGAGAGAGGATACCATCATCTTTTTAGTGATTTGTATGAATCCCGTACTCAAGTATTAATTTTCTTGATCAAATCAAAGAATTCTAATACTCTTTTCAATTAATTACTTCATCTTGATCTTCTATTCCTTAATCTTTCAGATACATTCGACTAGTACTTCAGCAATACACACAGCTGAATCTTTCCAAGAAGTAACTATTAAGGTAAGTCAATAGAAGTTATTATCTTTGACCTTAAGAAGATATCAGACTATTTATATTAGTATATATAAGTACCAATTATTTCTTATTGTACAACCTAAGTATACAGTGTCATAGATAATCAGGATTCGCAGTCCCTTTTATAAGAGACTTATGAACATTCATCACATTATATGTTACATCAAGAATCTATAGTGCATTGAACACTTTTTAAAATATTTAATTTTATGTCTTAAACTATATAGAACAATGCATGTTCTTTCTCAGTCAATATTTTTCACTTTTACAATTCTTGATAATTAATGAAATTAAATAACAATTATTCAGTTTCATATAGTCTCCTGAAGACATACTAAGATCTACTGTCATACCGTAACCTGTGCAACTCTTACACTATTGTTAAGTCTAACTCAACACTTTTACACTCTCGATTATTTTTTACTTGTCTAAGTTTACATACTATTGCAGATTTGAGGGTCATTTCTAATATCTCATATTATAGACGCTGATTCTCCAATAGACATGCAAAAGTTGATAATAAAAATATCCGAAACTTCATATAAGTTTCATATTCTTGTTGTCTTTTCCAATATCCTTATTGGTTACAGTGGGCGAACTTCTCCTTCTCTCTTTCAGCTGACTTGCCTTTATCCTTTTCAGATGTCGGTTCGACCGTTTAAAATCTTACCTCTTGCCTTATTCAAAGACATATCATGAGTACCTCTTCTCCTTGGTCTATCCAAGTAAGAGATTACATGATATACACTGCTTTTCTTAAAGGCATACTATGAGTACCTCTTCTTCTTGGTCTATCCAAATAAGATATTTCATGATATCTGATTACGATAACAACTATCACTTGACTCTAAAGACATTCTTCAGAGTCCTCTCGTCAATCTGAATATGGGAAGTATATTGAAGTATTGACATTTAGTATGCCAAATCTCGGATTAATAGACAATATTTTAGTTAAGAGAGGAAATAAAGACATTTAAGTAGACAGTTCTTATAATTCGAATACAGTATTTTATCTTGAATTATATCCTACTATTTTTCGACGGTCTGTATAACCTTCAGGTATACAAAATGTGAGATACCGACAGTCTCCTAGTAGGGATCGAAATCTCAATGATTTGTAATACAATCTTGTGGATATCACAAGAAACTGTAATATAATCAAAGAGCACCCATCTCATCGGACTTGCAACTCCTTGGAATATCTGATCACACCTTTGGTCTCCAAAAAATTAATGGCCTTGTGGATAACATAACAAACCATTAATTCTGATCTAAGTATTACCATCATTATGAGATGAGCATAGATTTGCATGCAATCCTTATGAATAGCACAACAAGACTACATAGTTCCTCTACTCCGATCAATAGACATATCATGCCATAGCCAAAGTCTTTCCTTATAATTAGACAAATCTTGTGGATAGCCCAACAAACCTGCTTAAAGTAATTTGAGTCATGTGACTATAAGATAGAGGACCACGTGGTAAGTTCTCAACTACTCACGTTACAACTTAGACTTTAGCAAAGGTTTTACATAACTTTTATCTTGGTCTCCTCGTAGGTGATATTTTATAAATATATCGCATATATTTAACTATACCTAGATAATAGCAATTGATTCATAATAGAAAACTAAAAGCATGCATCATCCATACATGTTCATTATGTGGTATGGAGAGCATGGTGATTAACTGGAGTCAAACAATTAATCACCACAACAATATAATAATTATATTATCAATACATGCAAACACACATGCTCTGGTGTTCTCATCTCCTGACGCCTTTTTGGTTGCATTCGTGGACCATCCTCTAATCTCCTTGGCCAACACAATCAATTGTATGTAATTTTAAATTTAAAACATATTTCAAATACAAATTAATTATAAGAGAAAGTCTTATGGCCGAGTACAACAATAGAGGGAGATAGAATTACATCGGAATGAGAGAGAGGGAGGCACGTAGGCCTCATTAATTAACAATTAATTAACCCACATCAAATTCTAAAATGATCCGCATAATCACACACCATTACATGATATGAAATTAACAAAGTACATGTCTATGACCACCACAAATTTTAACCATCCACACATGATCAATCACATTACATGCATGCTAAAATTTTGAAAAATAATTATTTTTGGTTTTCTTAAAACCTGGATAACAATTAAAATTTGACAATTTAAAATTTTCGAAAATCTCATTTTCTAATATACATTTAAATCTAATTTAAAGTATTAAACACATCAATATGTGCATACAAGACTAAAATTAACATTCTAAAATATTCCATACTAAATTTAAAATACTTATAAATTAATTAATCTAACATGTTGATTAATGTTAAATCACATCAACAATAATTATTAATATAAAATAATATAACATTTAGATAAAATTACAAATCCTTTGATAACTCATATAAAGGAATTTATAATTCTAATTTTAATTTCTTAACAACTTTTTGTTAAGAACGCCTTTTATTAAATAATATTTCTTAACAACAATTGATAAGAAAGATTAATTAAGACATTTCTAAATAAAATTAGTCAAACAATTAGGTTTAATTCAACCTCAAATAACTTTTACTAGAAGGTCCTTTTAAGAAAGATTAGATCTTCAAAGACTTTTATTAAGAGATCCTTGAGAAATTTAATTAATTATCTCAATAACTATTATTAAGAGTTAATAAAAAATTCTTAATAATTGTTATTAAGAGTTTTTCTCAAGAAACAATTAACTTCTTAATAATTTTTATTTAGAGTTAATTAATCACTTAATAACTGTTATTAAGTGTCCTTCAATTGAAACAATAATTTTATAACAACAATTGCTAAGAAATTATTTATTTATATATCTAACCACTAATGAAAAATGAAAAGTACATTAACAACAATTGTTAATTAAATTTAAGATCGTATCTTAAAAATATCTCCTTTTAACTCAAAATAAAAAAATTAATGTTTAAAATATATTTTAAACAAAATTTAATTACAAATTTTAAGTTAAATAGGGTGGAATTTTCCTTTAATAAAGGCTTTGGGGTAAAATGGGGTTAAATGGGTTGGCCCTTTTGGGCCCTGGGCTTGGCCTGGCTTGGCCAGGTAGGACTTGGTCTAGGCTGCCTGGTCCGAGCCAGGCGAGCCCCAATTAGGGCGCCTGGGCTCGGCCTGACACCTGGACCCAAGCACACCTGGTCGAACCAGGTCGGGAGTGCCTAGTCGGACCAGGCTGTGGTTGGGCCGGGTCAGGGTTGATGGATATACGTGTCCTTTAAGACAATTATAAGGTACCTATTTCAATCTGGTTCACTAATAAATGTCATTAAATTCATTATGTAGATTGACATATTTGTAATTGCGCATAATGAAATCCATGAATGTGCGTAATAGTCATCAGATTATGATGAGATCATAATAATGAGACTGATGACTTATAAACACATATTCTTAATTGTTCATAGTCGTAAGTTGTTCGAGAAGGACATCAAATATCCGGTAAGACTAGTACAGGTTATTCTAACTCATGATGAAGGTGACTGATCTCGTTAGTCACTTGTGTGGAGACACAATGGTAAACCTGTAGGTGCTCATTGGGGAATAAGTTCACTGAACTGATCCGACATGAATCGCCGAATGGTAATTTACCTGATTGTCAACCAGCTTGATTTATCGTCACAGTGGCGTGGTTGATCTTTGGACTTGAGGTACCAAAGACACTTTGTCGGTGGACTTCTAGACTTTGACCTTGACCTACGAATCCCTATCCATGGGATCTCTAATAGTCAAGGATCGGGTCCAGCGGAAGACCTTCGAAGGTAATTGTGTGTTCAATAAAGGATCATTCGCTCTCAAGTAACTGGAGAGAGAATGCTATAGAATAGATCCACAGGAGTCTCTGGCCAGAGCATAATAATATCAGAAAAGATGTTTCCGGATATTATACAGCGGAGTCTGATTCAAGTGAGTTGACCATTTAAGGTTTGATAGTTGACCATACCCTAGGTTAACTCGAGAGCATTGTGCGAGTGAAGGATTATAGCCACGCAGTAACTGTGAACGGACATGTTCCATGAGTAGGTTGCTAAACCCCATTACTTTCCGGGATCATGCGGTGTTGCTTGGCACCCAACTTGATCGGTTAAGTAAAGATGTTAATTCGGTTAAGTAATTAGTTAATATCTAGATATTAATTAATTACAATAAGTCAATAACTAGTTATTGGATTTAACGAGCTGAAAACTGGACTGGTTAATAGGCCTAGAGGGTCACACGCAAATAGATTCTCAGTCGGTGGTATTTTAGTTGGATTTATATCAAGTCTGGGATTTTTGTGAAAAGTCGCATCGACTTAATATATACGTGCTGTTGAGAAACCCTGGGCCAAGCTCTGGGGTTTCCCCATGCTGGCCGTCCCCCCTTTCTCTTTCCTCCTCCTTTGGGCGCCCCTCTCGAAGCGCCGAGACAATCTCCATCTGCGCACGCGATTCTTGAAAGTCGGAAATTTCCGTCCGCGGGTTTTCGAACATCGTTGCGACGATAGATCTTCAGCGAACGAGCTGATCGGGACGAGGGAGTGAGGACAAACCACCGCGGAGGACGCGCGAATACTGCTGGAGGCCGGACGTTTGTGCGGCTCGCGGCATCGCCTCGACGTAACTGAGACGGAAGCGGATTCGAATCGGATCAGTGGACATTGGGCGGGTATTTTTTGATTGCTTGCGCTGCATTCGTCGCGCCCGATCCGGATCCCAAACAGGGGCGCCCAGCCTGGGCCCTGTGCTTGTGTGTATGGCTTGGGAGAAACCCTAGCTACCGCTGGGCAGCGTCCCCCCTCCTTTTCCAGCGTCGGCAGGAGGGAGCAGGGGAAGTCGAAAGATGTAGGGGTGTTCTCCCTTCCTGTTCCCGACGCCGATGATACTGGCCGACGTGTCAGTGCCGTCAGAGACCCTTAAACGCCGACAGTAACATTGTAGCAAGGGCCCAAAGCCTCTCTTCTTCATCCTTTGAAAATTAGAGAGTGGGAGGCCAAACAGCCAGCCGTTGGTGACCACAGTGGTCTGTCGGGGTCAGGAAGAGACTACCGGTCATACCGGCCTATACAACAGTGGTGGCCGATCACCACTGAAGCCACTTCGAAGCCCACAAAATCGGTTCTTCATCCCCATGAAGAAGACAACGAAAAACCCCCAAAATTTTGATTTTTCTCCAGAAAAAAATAATCTTGATATTTCAGTTCATCCTATGAACAATTTCCGCGAGAGAAAAACAAATTTATACGTGGAAGTTATTCTAGAACATTAATTTCAACGTTTCGAAACGGATCCGAGCGGAACCTGGCTCTGATACCATTGTTGGGATCTGTGTGAGATGCGAAGAATGCAGCGAAAATAGACAATATAAAATCCCTACCGATGCCTACAGATCCGTTTTAGAACAAAAAGCGGTAAATTGAAAAATCGGGTTGTGATCGAATCACCGTGCGCGGATTCGAATCCGCATCTGTGTCGGTTCTGTCGAGGCGATGCCGCTAGCTGCATAAGCATCTGGCCTCCAACAGTGTCCATACGATCCTCCACAGTGGTTCGTCCTCGCTCTCTCGTCCAGATCAGCACGCTTGCTAAAGATCCCTCGCTACAACGGAGTCCATAATATGCGAATGAAGATTTTCCGACATTTGGGAAGTATGTGCGGCAGAGACAGGAAGCATCCCGACACCCTAAAGTGGGTGCCCAGAGGGGAAGGAGAGAGAGGGGGGTGGCCAACATGGAGAGCACCTGGATCTTGGCCTAGGGTTTCTCTACAGCCTGTCTATATATTAAGTCGGTGTGACTTTTCATAAACGTCTCCGAGTTAATATAAAATGCTCTAAAACATCACCGACTGAGAATCTATTTGCATGTGACCATTTAGGCCCATTTACCAGTCCAATTTTTAGCCCGTTAAGTCCAATAACAATTTATTGACTTATAGTAATTAATTAATATCTCATATTTAATTAATTACTTAGTCGAATTAACATCTCATGTAAATTTGGCTAGACTTCTGATCAAGTTGGGTGCCAAGCAATATAACATGATCTCAGAAGGTAATGGAGTTCAGCAACCCACTGATGGAATATGTCCGTCTACCGTTATCGTGTCGCTATAATCTTTCATTCGCACAATGCTCTCGAGTTGACCTAAGGTATGGTCAATTGTCAAACTCTAGCACTTGAATCAGACTCCGCTGTATAATATCAGAAAACAACTTTTTTGATATTGTATCCGCTCTGGCCAGAGACTCCTACAGATCTATCCTAGAACATTCTCTCTCCAGTTACTTGAGAGCGAATGATCCTATATTGAACATACAATCACCTTCGAAGGTCTTCCGCTGGACCCGATCCTTGACTATTAGAGATCCCGTGGATAGGAATTCGTATAGGTCAAAGTCTAGAAGTTCACCGACAAGATGTCTTCGGTGTCTGAATTCCAAGGATCAACCACGCCACTGTGACGATGAATCATGTCGATTGACAGTCAGATAAATTACCATTCGACGATTCATGTCAGATCAGTTCAGTAAATTTATTCCTCAATGAGTATCTACAGGTTCATCATAATGTCTCCACACAAGTGACTAATGAGATCATTCACCCTCATTATATGAGTTGGAATAACCTGTACTAGTCTTACTAGATGTTTGATGTCCTTTTCAAACATCCTACGACGAGGAACAATTAAGAACATATGTTTGTAAGTCATCAGTCTCATTATTATGATCTCATCATAGTCCGATGACTATTGTATACATTCAATGACTTCATTATGTGTAATTATAAATATGTTAATATTCATAGTGAAATTAATGCCATTTATCAGTTAACCAGCTTGTAATAGGCGCCTTATGATTGGCTTTGAGGATGCCTATATCCAATATACCTCAGCATCCAATCCATAGCAACCTACTGGAGGGCATGTTGGCTCTCGAAAAGGTGGGGGGGGGGGGACGGGCACTGCCTGAGCGGGGCTTCCCCTGGAGGAGGATGGAGCAGAGGGGTAGGGGGAGGAAGACGAAGATGAGGCTGTTGCAGCTACCGCTGTCATGACCTTGACAGCTTTGGAGGCCTCTGAGGGAAAATGCCGCTGTCATGACCATGACAAAGCGAGACGACCCTCATTGCTAGCCAGTTACCTTGTTGTGCCTGTCTATCCTCTCTGTCTTTGGGGGGGTGGGGGGATGGGAACGACAGTGGCTTGTAGTTGCAGCGATGGTGGCTGCATTAAGCTGGGGTGGGAATGCGGTGGCCCATAGTTGCAGTGGTGGCAATGGCACTAGCATGAGGGGATGGGTAGTGTCCTACAGTTGCAAGGCCAGTGGTGGCATTGAGTTGCGAATGGGATGGGCAATGACTAGGGTGCAGAGGGGATTTCATGAAGGAGAGAAGGAAAAGATTAGGCTGCTCACAGGTCGGGTTGGGCCTCCACGGGCCTCTGAAGAAGGAGCTGGGTTGGCTGGGCTGGGCTGGGCTAGGCTGAGGTTGACTCGGGTTTGAGCCAACCCTAATTGTCAAGAGAACGGGGCGAGCTAGGTTAAGGGCGGGCTGTGCAGGACCTAGTCCATTGACACCCCCAAGTGAGATATCATTGTAGAGGAAGGGAATTGTTGTCATCATAGAGTATGTTACCTACTTTATAAAAATAACTTATTTGATTTCTCATGTTTAATATAAATCATTAAAACTTTTTACAATGTGTTAGAGAGAGAGAGAGAGAGAGAGAGAGATGTGAGGGATCCACTATCATCCATAAGACGACAAGTACTATGTCACCTACTTCAAAAAATAAGTTATTTGATTTCTTATTTTTAATATAAATTGTTAAAACTGTTTCTACCCCAACTCCATATTTTTTAAAAAATAAACATTATCATAAGTTTTAGATATTCAATTATTCACCTAGGGCTGTTTACCTTCCTTGGGACTTTATTTTCACATCAGATGTCGTCTAATTAACCGTCGATCAGATGCTTGTAAGTCCTATTTTTTAAAAAATATAAAAAAATCTAAAAGAAAAATCCAGTTAACCCTAAGGTTGTTCTCATCTGTTGGAGTTTTAATATTCATCATCAGTTTGTGCACACTTAATCGGCTGGCTACAATTAAATCGGATACCATCGGAGGGTAAAAATTAAACTTAAAGAGATAAAAATAATGATATTATACTCAATTATGTATAAAGTATGTTATTGTTCATAGTAAAGTCCATGAATGTGTACTATAGTTGTCAAATTATGATGAGATTGACATTAGTCGAAATATTTGAGAAGGATATTAAATATTCGATGAGACTAGCACATGTTACTCCTACTCATTTGATGAGGGTGACTGCTCTTATAGTTACTTATGTAGAGATATTAAAGCAAACTTGTAGGTGCTCATTGGTGAATGAATTTACTTTACTTATTTGACTTATATCGCTGTATGGTAAATTATCCAACTGTCAACTAGCTTGATTTAATGCCACAGTTGCGTGGTTGATCCTTGGACTTGAGACACTAAAGACACTTTGTTAGTAGACTTCTGAGTTTTGACCTTAGCTAATGGATCTCTAACCGTGGGTTCTAATCAATTAAGTGATCAGATTCAACGGAATACCTTCGAAGGTGATTGAGTGTTCAATACGAGATTATTATCTCTGGATAATTGAAGAGAGAATACCTTGGGAACAAGACGTGGGAGTTCCTGCGCATGGCAGACACTATATCAGAAGATGTGTTTTCTAATATTGTACAACAATATCTAATTCAAGTGAGTTGACCAGTTAGGATTTGATAGTTTACCATATGCTAAGTTAACTTGAGAGTATTAATACGAGTGAAGAATTATAGTCTCACGATAACTGATGATAGAACGGTTCCTTAAGCGGATTGCTAAACTCCATTACTTTTTGGGATCATGCATGTTGCTTGGCACTCAGGTTGATTGGAAGCTTGGCCGAATTATATGTGATGTTAATTAGTTAAGTAATTATTTAATATGAGATATTAAATTAATTACTTTAAGTTAGTAAAGGGTTCTTAAGTTTAATGGGATGAAAATCAAACTGGTATTTGGGCCTAAAGGATCACACGTACAAAGATTCTCGGTTGATAGTGTTTAAGTAAGTTTTATATTAATTCAGAGATTTTTGTGAAAAGTTGTGCCGACTTAACATATATAAGCATTGAGAGAGAACCTTGGGCTAAGCTCCAAATTCCCTCTGGTTCTATCCAAGCTCCAGGTTCCCTCTAGTTCTGGCCGCCTCTCTCTCTCTCTCTCTCTCTCTCTCTCTCTCTCTCTCTCTCTCTCTCTTTCCAGTGCCTAGCATAGGGGTGCTCCCTCCTCTTTCTACTTCGCTTGGCTAATCCCTGAGTGTTAGAAATTCCTATCCACATGTTGTAGGTGCCATCACGGAGGAGGAATGCCGGTGATCGCGCCGAACCTCATGATAGAGTCAGGACAAACCATCAAGATGAGGATCACATAGATACTGTTAGAGGTCACTGTAGACACTGATTTTGGACCACCCTTTTGGTCATGAACCTCATCCATCATTAGCCCATCGTCACCAAACCCTTCATCTTAGCCATCTCAGTCCACTAATAACTAGGCCCATTAACCAAATCCCGACTCTAGCCACCTTTTCGTGGAAGGCCAGTTGGCCCGCCTTCCACCATCCTTCGAAGGCCAGCCAGTCTGCCTTCTACCACCCTTCGAAGGCCAGCCAGCCCGCCTTCCACCACCCTTCAAAGGTCAACCTGTCCACCTTCTACAGCCCTTCGAAGGCCACCCCTTGCCTTCCACTACCCTTCGAAGGCCAACCGGGCCGCCTTCCACCACTCCGTGGAAGGCCAGGTAGCTGGCCTTCCACGGGATTGGAAGGCATGTTGGCTGGCCATCCACTCCCCTAACTACCACTTTGACCTCGTCTTCCCCACGATCTCCTCTACTCGCCGCCCTCACCTCCACTACTCCGATCACTCCCCACTCCGGCGGCTGCCGCGCGCACCACCTCCGATCCTTGACCACTTCCCATTGGCTCCAGGATGATTTACGGGGATTTAGACCCCTATTTTCTCCCATTTTCTCTTCACCTATTTAAACCCCCCATGTCCCCTCGAGCAGGGGGGTTAAGAAGAAAGAACTTTTTTTTTTTTGGTGAGATTTTCAGAGGAGGTTGGAAAGTGAGTCTGCTTTGAGGAGTCGAGCGGACAAGGAGTCAGAGAGCTTCAGGAGGAGCTTCAAGAGGAATCCTTCGCACTCCAAACGGGCTTGTCTTTTCAACCCTCTTTTACTTTTCTCCTTTTTCACCTCACTGCATTCTCACTTTTCATCCATTCCGTAGCATTTCCCTCTCTCACTCTTCTTTCCACTTTCAACACATCACTTCACTTTCCACACACGAGCACCTCCATCTGCATGCATGCATGTTAGGATAACCTAGCAACCCTTCCCCAGAGGTTTTAAACAAAAAAACGGGAGGTGGGTGGCCATAACATATGGTCACCTTCCCTCCTCAACACCCATCCGGTGCGTCTCCCTCCGATTCTAATTAGATTTTAGATTTTCATGGATAGATTATGCATATCACAGTTCTAATCGGGTCATTTTTCTCTCTTGTCTTGTCTTTTCTTTTAAGGGATCCTTACCGCATTTTCGCGTGCAGATTGCCGAGCTCTCCTCCTTTGGCCGGCCGAAGAAAGAGAAGGGGAAACCACCGTCTCCCGCTCCCTTAGAACGCGATCACTCTTACAATCTTGTGGGGCACAGGGCCGTAAGGTAATGC
The DNA here is from genome assembly GCA_030544215.1 of Zantedeschia hybrid cultivar. Classification (NCBI taxonomy): domain Eukaryota; kingdom Viridiplantae; phylum Streptophyta; class Magnoliopsida; order Alismatales; family Araceae; genus Zantedeschia; species Zantedeschia hybrid cultivar. The sequence continues at coordinate 56,743,359 of JARZZO010000012.1, forward strand.
TCCTGGCAATCACGCCTTAATTTCTAACCCCCTCTAAATCGCCGCAGTCGATCCGAAGCCCGCAACAGCGGCAGGGGACATTCCGGGCGCCTACAGCCCTCTGGCGATCACGGTGGGACTCCTATAGCCCGCTGCACGCGTCGCAATCAAAGGTAAGAAGGTAAGGAACCTGATATATTTTATTTTGATCCAAAAAAAAGCTGCCAAATGGCTAGGCGACTGGCCGCCCAACACTTTGGATGGCTACTCACCTAGCCGTCGCCCGCCCCTTGGACGGCCAGCCCCTGGCCGTCGTTTCTACCGGACGGCCAAGGCACAGGCCGTCCATTGCATTGGACGGCCGGTCCCCTGGCCGCCGTCTCCATCTTGACGGCCAACTTGTTGGCCGTCTTCTCCGTTTGACGGTCAATCTCCTGGCCGTCCTCCTGTACCTGACGGCCAACCCCAGGCCGTCCTCCTGTACTTGACGGCCAACCCTTGGCCGTCCTCTAACTTTGATGGCCAAGACCTTGGCCGTCCACTGCCTTTGACGGCGAGGTCCCTGGTCGTCCTTTCTGCTTGCTGTTGCTGTTCATGTATGTTGTTGCTGCCTGGTTTGTTGATTTGTTATATATTCTAACCTGCTGGTTGTTAAATTTCTGGACTTTTTGGGATATTCTCCGTGGGGGTTTTAAGGAAGAGCCGGCATCACATCTCTAGTCACCCCTCCCATAGTATTTGACTCTCCACCTGATTCCCACTCGGGTGTGACTAGTCTTATTTTGTCGGGAACCTCCGTGAGTCTCTACGAGTCAAGGATTCCCATTGGGCCGCCGAGCAAGTTGTACCTGAAACCACCCCATAGGAACCCCGGGTTTGTGTGAAGCATTAATTAAACCTTCCCATTCACAATCATCCACCTATAGGTGTCACTAAGAGAATTATTTCAAAAATTTAACACACCTAACTAAATCTTGGTGGAACAAGTTTTGAAAAGTCCAGGGTCGTTAAGGGTTTGAACTTGATTTGTTAGAAACAAACTTTCATAATACACTGTTAACATTTCAAGTGAAATATAAAATCATTTAGGGTCTGTGTTTCATGATGAACCGAATGTACGTTAACGCTGTGTATGATGACATGGATGAACTTGGTAACAATGTTATACACAACCTTCTGTTCGAAATTGAAGAAGATCCACAATAGACCTTCATAGGAATGCTTCAAGCATCTAGAGAAGGACTTCCGAGAAAAGATTCTAATGAATCTTCTACCTCGCAGGGAGAAGATGAGCCAGTAATTTCAAGTAGGATATTCCAAATTCCTGGAGAAGATCTGAAACTCATTGCTGTGTTATCATGCTATACTCCGGTCAACTCATCCAGTTGGTTTCCCGTGGCAAAATTCAGGATGCCACTCCTTGGAAAACCCAATTCCAAGGATCTTCTAGCCGACCCCAGGCAAGTCAAGCTATGCCCACTCACACAATCCCATTTAATCCCATCAACCAGGTCACACCTCCCAAGCAGGAGGAGTTCATCTATAAGAATGAGGTTGAGACTTGTGTGCGGCAACTTATGGCCGAAAATCTCAGCCTTAGGCAACCTCATTCTCTTCTGAGCTACTGTAAGCTCCCTCTGGCCTACTTTCCACCAGGATTCAAAGTACCTAAGTACAAGAAGTACGATAGTACTACTGACCTACATCATCACCTATCCGGGTTTCTCATAGATTCCCACCAGTGGCTCTTTGATAGAGTCCTCCTTGTCCACCTTTTTCAGAAGTCTCTCGAGGGAGAGGCCTTGAGATGGTTCTCTTCTCTACCAGCCACTGACCTGATCAACTTTGATATGGTCTCTGAGAGATTTATTACCCACTTCAACCACATGGCAGCCTTGCCCCCTACCTTGTTTGATATTGTAATGGAAAAAATGAAGTCCGATGAAGACTTCACTCACTTTGCTAATAGGTGGAGAGTTATGGCTTCTAGAGCAGAGGTTGTTATCCCTGAAGCACAAGCAGTCACTATGCTTGTTAACAACGCTACCCCCTAGCTCCGAGCTATTCTCATGCTTAGCGAACTTCAAACATTCGCTCAGCTGTACAACCGAGGTAGGGTAGTTCAGTCCCAAATCCGAGACTCCACTCTGCCTTCGTTCTTTGAGAACAGAAACAAGAACAAGAAAGCCACACCAACTCCTACCACGGAAGGAGTCACCATCAATGAACAGGTCAGCATGCTAGCACAGCCAACCAGGGTTCCCAATCCCCATCCTAAGTCTGACACTCAGCCCAATCATAAGCAATATTCAGTTGTTCCTCCCCCGACTAATTACAATCGTCCTATGGCTAAGCGAGCATCATTTCCACCTCTGCCAGAATCATTGGCAGACATTTTTTATGCCTTGCTAGCTTGTAACACCATTTAACTCCCACCTCAAAGAAAAGGTGTTCCGCGCAATACGGACACGTCCAGGTATTGCCCCTACCATAGGATCATGGGACACACAATCTACAATTGCTTCACCTTCAGGGATTGGGTGTACGACTTGAATGATGAAGGGCGGATAAACTGGGAGGACATGAGAAAAGCTATTGATACTTTGAAGGCAAAGAAGGAACTGGGAATTGTGAAAGACCCGTTACCTTCTCATCAAGTGGTTCAAGATTCCTCCAGTTCTCAAGGAAAGGTCAACACTTTGATCAAAGACTTGGAGCCCGTAATAGTTCGCAGAGAACAATATTGGGAATATGAAGGGTCTAGGATAAAACATCAAGATCCCACTTGGTCACGTGAGACTAAAGGAGTTACTCCAAAAGTCTCTACGCTTTCCCCTAACGAGCCTTTGGTCCTAATCCGGCCCAAAGAGCAACCGTTAACCCTCAAGCCGGTCACTCTCATTCAGATCCCTCCGATTACAGCCGAAGGGCCCACCCTATCTATCTTCTGTCCAACCAGGAACCAGGGTTCGATGACTAGCTTCAATCCCATTAGGTCACTAATGGAAGCAGATCCAATCTCGGTGGGGGTAACGCTCAGGAATCGCATCATTCCTCCGAGACAACCCTTGGACTCTCAAGGTAACTCAATCCCTACCATGGGGAATGCCCAGTCTGAGTACGACATCCTCCAGCATTTAGAGAAGACCCCCGCTAAGATCTCTATCCTCGAGCTTATCCGGAAGTCTCCCACACACAGGGAGATGCTGTTTAATTTCGTACAACAAATCACGGTCAATGAGGATCTTCCTAGTGGAGGAGTCACTAATGCCATCCTCTCAGTCACTCAGACTCCCATGATCTCCTTCCCAGAAAAGGATCTAGCTCCCCCTGAGTGCCGATCCCTTCCTTTGTGCCTAACTGCCATTCTCAACGGTCATTCAGTAGACTCCATTTTACTGGATACCGGTGCCTCTATCAATGTCTATCCCCTTAAGACCCTCAAAAGGATAGGGATAGACCCAGAGAAGGTTGAGTCCACCTCTATGATGGTCTCAGCTTATGACAATTCCCAGAGACCAGCAGATGGAAAGATCTTCCTGCAACTAGAAATCGGCCCGGTATCCATGATTTCAGAATTCTACATCCTAGATGTTAAGCCAATCTACAATGCCATTCTAGGGAGACCATGGATGGACCAAACCTTGGGAGTCCCATCCACCAACCACCAGTGCTATAAGTTCCCGTATAACGGGAAGATTGTGAAGGTCAAAAGCACACCCTACATTGAGTCATTGGACTCAGTGACAGCAGAACAAATTCCGTCCATGATAACTTCCAGGAAAGGCAAAGAGCCCCTTCTTTCATCAGTGAATTCTCACCTTAAGCCTAGGTCTGGCATAGGTTGGCAGCTCATGAGTAAGATGGGGTATAGTTCAGGCTCCGGGTTAGGGAGAGAAGAACAAGGCATTCGCGACCCCATCTCAGAGAACCCTGTCAGTGGGGGATGTGGCCTGAGTTATAAGTTTATTGAACCACCAAAAGGAATAAATAAGTGGTCCCTCATGAATCACTTTGTAAGAAAGAAGCAGGAATTGCCCAGGATAGAGGAGGAAGTGCAAGAAAATCATGAGGGTAGAAATGAGGATGATTTTGGCATATCATCCTTGTTTCGTGAATCAAGCAGCCCACCGATAGGGTTTTTCTTGGTCAGGAATGAACCAGCTCCTGCTACGTTTATTCCTTTCCTGTTCCACCCACCTTCCATCCCGATGCTCTCAGCTCTGATCGACGCCATTTCTTCGGAATGTTTCATGTTAGAGGCGTTCGGTCACGAAAAAAAAAGTCCAATTTCCATCCTGAGGGGGGGGGGGGGGAAGTCACTTTCGAGGAGCTTACGTGGTGGGGCAACCCCGCCATCGTTGAATTTTTGTCCCAAGGGTCTACCCTTGTCCCATCCAGGACAAAACTGACCCATTCTCCAGGCCATGTACATAGCAGTTTAGGGATTAGGATAGCTTCCTCCCTGTCTAGAAATTGTAGGGCTAAGCAAGTTCCTTCGTTCTTAGTTCAGAAATTAGCAAATAGGTGTAAAGCTTTGAAAAAGTTAGATAAGTTTCTTCAGATAGGGGTCATCTCCGAACCATTGGAGTTAGTGAAAGACGAGTCTTGCAGTGATGGTCTGGGAGTATTTGAGCTTAGTGAAGAGGAAGAGGAGGATGACTTGGCCGAACCACTTGTCAATGGGACGAGACGGTTTGATGAACCTTCATCAGCCATCGACGAACCCACTAAAGAAGTCAACCTTGGAACAGCGGAGGATCCGAAGATAGTGCTAATTAGCGCCCGTTTGAGTCAAGAAGAAGAAGGGTCCATAATAGCCGTGCTCCAAGAACACCGTGATGGGTTCGCTTGGTCATACGAGGATATGCACGGATTAAACACAAAATTGGTGGAACATCAGCTAATCCTCAAGCCTGATGCTAAACCCGTGAAACAAAAGTTGAGACGGCTACAACCGGAATTAGCACTTAAAGTAAAAGAAGAGGTTGACAAATTACACAAGGCCAAGTTCATCCGGGTAGTGCTCTATCCTAAGTGGGTGGCTAATAATGTCTCCGTGGCAAAAAAGGACGGAAAGGTTAGGGTTTGCATAGACTTTCGTAACCTCAATCAAGCCTGTCCAAAGGATGATTTCCCACTACCTCATATAGACTTGCTGGTCGATAACACGCTGTATTTGAGATGTTGTCCTTCATAGATGGTTTTTCGGGATATAATCAAATCCGACTAGGTGAATAAGACCAAGAGAAAACATCTTTCATAACCTCATGGGGAACTTATTGCTACATGGTCATGCCATTTGGGCTTAAGAATGCTGGAGCCACCTACAAGAAGGCTATGATGGCAATCTTTCATGACATGATTCACATTGACATGGAGATTTATGTGGATGATATCTTAGTGAAGTCTAAAACCAGGAAGGGACATGCTCAAATCCTTAAGGCTATAATGCAGAGGTCAAGAGAGCACCAACTGAAAATGAACCCAAGAAAGTGCGTATTTGGTGTTTCTTCTGGTAAATTGCTAGGGTTCATGGTGAGCAGAAGGGGGATTGAGGTTGATCCAGATAAAGTGAAGGCGATAGTGGAAATGCCCCCACCTAAAAATGTCAGGGATATAAAGGGTCTCATCGGCCGTTTGCAATTCATCAGACGGTTCATATCTCAACATTCTGTGAGATGTAAACCTTTTTATGATCTATTGAAAGGAGGGGCAAAGTTTATTTGGAGCGATAAGTGTCAAAAGGCCTTCGACGAATTGAAGAGCTATCTCCTCAATCCACCAGTCCTTATGGCTCCTATCCCGGGGCGACCTCTATTGCTATATGTCTCCACCACTGAAGAATCAGCTGGAGCAATATTGGCCCAACTTGACGACGAGAAGAAAGAAAGAGCAGTGTACTATCTTTCCAAGCTCTTCAACGATGCCGAAAAGCGATACACTGCCATGGAAAGGACATGTGTGGCCGTTGTCTGGGTAGTGCAGAAACTGAAGCACTACTTCCTCGTCCACGAGATCAAACTCCTAGCAAGAATGGACCCGATCAAATATTTGCTAGAGCGGCCAGTTGTAACAGATAGGCTGGTGCGATGGTAGACCTTCTTGAACCAATTTGACATCACCTATGTAAATCATAAGGCTGTGAAGGGGCAAGCAATTGCTGAACACCTAGCTCATCATCCACTGCCTACATTTTCACCCGTCAACGAGAAATTCCCGGATGAGGAGTTGGGTTTAATAGTGGATGATACTCCATCCTGGGTCCTCTATTCCGACGGGGAGTTTAATTCTCAAGGCAGTGGGATAAGAGTGGTCCTCGTATCTCCGGAAGGGGTAAGTATTCCGCACGCTTGCCAACTCTCCTTCTCAGTGACCAACAATGTCGCTGAATATGAGGCTCTCCTAGCTGGTTTAAAATTGGCGCTGGTTCTTAAAGTCTTGGAATTGAGGATAATTGGAGACTCTCAACTAATCCTCCGCCAAATTGTGGGCAAGTATCAAACCCGGGATTCAAAATTGAAGCCATATCAGGAGTTAGTGAAGTCTCTAACCAGGCATTTCAGAAGGATCACCTACGTACATGTGCCTAGGTCTCAGAATATCCTAGCAGATGCCCTGGCCTCCTTATCTTCAGCACTAGAGATCCCTGGCACCAAAAGTTCAGCCACCATCACTCTGCACAAGCAAGACTCGCCTTCCTTCTGGGACCCCTGGTTCCAACAATTCCTCCGCTCATCTGATCATGTCTTTGCTATCACGGACGAACTCACCCCCGATTGGGATGATGGGAATCCATGGTATTTTGATATCATGAACTACCTCCGCGATGGGTCATTCCCATCTTATGCCACATCTTCTGACCGTAAGGCTATCCGTCGTGCATCTCAACGATACCTTATCTTAGGCGGTCGCCTTTTTAGAAGATCCTTCAGCGGCGTGCTCCTTCGGTGTCTAGATGATACCGAAATCCATCATGTCATGGAAGCAACTCATGCCAGTGATTGTGGCGGTCATATCTATGGTCGTGCCTTAACTCAGAAGCTCCTCATGTCCTATTATTGACCTTCAATGGAGACTGATTGTTCCATATTTGTTCAGAGGTGCTTGAAATGCCAGTTACATGCTAACAAGGTTCATGCACCTTCATCATCTCTCAAATCCGTCATTTCCCCTTGGCCCTTCGCCATGTGGGCATTCGACGTTATAGGACCTTTGGAGGATCAATCAGGTGAAATAAAAAGGAAATCATTTATCTTAACTGCCACTGAATATTTCACTAAATGGGCTGAAGCGGAACCATTTGTGGAAATCAAAACATCCACGGTGGTGAAGTTCATCGAGCGCAACATTCTTGCCAGGTTCGGGACACCGCGCGATCTCATCACCGACAATGGACCACAATTCATCTCCCAAGAGCTCCAGGGCATGTGCAGTAAGTATGGCATTAATTTGCACCATTCTTCACCTTACTATCCACAAGGAAACGGTCAGGCCAAAGCCACCAATAAGACTCTCATTCGAATCATCAAAAGAACTTGCAGATCTCACAATTATTCAGACTGGCCAGATCGCCTAGTAGAAGCTCTTTGGCGTATCGTACTTCTGTCCGAATCCCCACCGGACAAACTCCTTATTCACTAACATTCGGAACAGATGCGGTACTTCCATATGAGATTCTCCTTCCTTCTCTAAGAGTGCAGTTGGACAGTGGAATTAGCGACGCCGAACGTCGTAAGGCCATGTTAACCCAACTGGAACTATTAGATGAAAAAAGGATGATGGCGGCAGACCATGCTCAAGTTTACAGAAATTGGATCGCAAGATTCTATGTAAAGAAGGTTTTCGAAAGAAAGTTTGAAATTGGGGAAATGGTACTCAAGAGAAAAATGGTCAAAATTCCTGGTCCCAGGAGCAAATTGCAAGAAAATTGGGAAGGTCCATTTGTAATCAAAGAGGCATACTCAGGTAATGCATACCGCTTAATCAATGAAAAAGGAGAGGAGTTACCCCACCCATGGAATGGGGTGTATCTGAAGAAGTTTTATCCATGAAAACACACAAAAAATTCAAAATTTTCAAAAATAAAAAAAAGTGAAATATCCCAAAAAAGTACAAAAATATTTGTAAATATGCACATACTTCAATGAGAATGCCAAAAAATCAGAAAAGACACAAAATCCAACTGTCTGGTGACTGCCACACAACCCCCTGTCTAGGTATAGTCGCATGTAGATTGGGTTAACATTAAGGTTTGGCTAAGACTTTGGTCCACCAGAACCTTGGACGTGTCTACTTTACTTTCATACGGATCCCTATGATCATCCTGAGATGCACACACCTACACGTTTTTTCAAAAGAGAACCTTCTTAAAATGAGTTCCAAGTCTTTAGGGTACTGTTAAAATGCAGCCTTTACTCTTCGTCTCTCGATCGATCAGGACAGTCGACACCCTTAAACGGTCGAGCTTAGCAAACTGCGGTTCCTCCACAACCCGATAGATGTAACCCCTCAAAAGGGCCCCAAAATGAAATGTGAAGGAGTAGAGCACGTGAAGAGGGCAGTGTCCCCGCAGGCGAAATATTAAATAACCCAAAAAAAAAAAAAAAAGGGCATCGAAAAGAAAAAGAAAAGGGGTTCAAGCAATCATACAAAAAAGTCTGGTCGTGACCATGCCTAGCTATGAAATCTACCAAAGGCCTGAAAAGTCGAAATAGGGGCATCTAGGAGGTCAAAAGGGGTCCGTTTTGTCACAGCTTGCGCTTTTAACGGTTTTGTTAATCCTCCTGTGAGGTTTGTCTCCAAAATTTCTTCACTTTTTCCCCCTCAAGGTTTTAGCACGATATAGCTATCTAAAGACCGAACATCATTTTAAAATGGTTCCTTTTTCAAAAATTGTCACATGCTCACATGATCACAGGAGTCCAAAATGGGTGAAGAGTAATGTCAGAGTTTCTAGTAAACTAATTTTTTAACCATAATCTCAATGTGTACTCTCGAAGACTTCGGGCTTAGGTTAATGCATGCGCGTCACCAATAGGTGCGATGGCGTCTGATTCCGGGTCAGCGTCGTGTGGTTGACCGTTAGGGTTCCAAGGTGTTCCATCTTATACCTTCTAGATTGTGAGGAAAGAGACCCGGGTCGGACAAATCATTTACCTCGAAAACTTTTTGGGCAAACTTGGTGGTCGGCAGCAGCTGGGAGCCTAAGCATGGCATGACGGTATTGTCATCAGTATGAGTCTTAACCGGTCAATGTTAGTTCGAGGAGTCTAGAGGCCAAAATCAATCTAGATGTGTGCTTAGGATACCTGGGAAGTTAAGTGTGCATTTCCCTTTCATCATTCAACCAGGCTAAGTTTGGGCAGTCACCAGGTAGGTGGAATCAAAAACATGTTTTCATTCATCACACACCTCATTTGTGAATATCCACCAGCATTTGCATATTTACTTGTCGCATCAGTTTCAATATTCTTCCTTTTGTCTGGTTAGTAGGACACGGCCCCTTGACCCTATGCGAAGGCTAGGGAAAAGGTAGTTGCTCTTTTGGGCAAGGGGCCGAAAATAGATACTACTAACAGTTTCCCCTAATGTTGTGCATGCAGGAATAACAGGTATGGACAGAAAGCAAAGACAAGAAGTGCCCAGATGTAAATAGTGAAATATGCAAGCATAACATAATAATCATACATCACGACACAGGGGCATACCCCTGCATCAGCTCCCAATCCCTCTTCCTCTCAACCCCTCTTCCTTCCTTCCGCTTCATCATGTCTCCTATCTCGAGAAGGGTGCCTCATCTGACTCTCAGTATTATCCTCTCGAGTACGGTGATGACCTGAGGCCGGTCGCATAGACCCCGATGAGCCAGCGGGTCGCAATGCTCTCCACGCATCCTCAGCAAGAAGGGAGTCAAGGTCTCTAAAGACAGAGCTCCCAGCCGGTGCCTGGCCAGCCGACGGGGCAGGAATGGGGGGACGAGCTCCTGGACTCTGTGTGCTGGATCTTTTAGCTCGCTCTCGCCCCTTCTTCATCACTCGGTCCCACAGAGTCTGGTACTTGAGATCAAGCTCCCGCACCTTTGTCTGCGACCTCGTCAGCTCCTCCCGTAAGCCGGCTATCTTACCCTCCCAGTACACGTCCGGGTGGGATCCTTCTCTCGCCCTGGCCCGAGCTGTCTGCTCCTCTAAGACCTGGTCTCTCAACTGCTGATTGAGGCTCTCCAACTCTTGCGCCTTGGCTAAGGCAGTCTCCACCTCCTGATGCTGCAAAGGAACTCAGGGTTAAGCAAGCTCAATCAGAATAACACAGGAGCAGAACAAGTCTCACCTGCTGTGCCAAATCCGCCTCCTGGGCCTCCGTACGATGGAGAGCATCCTGCCACCTCGCCTCCCAATTGGCAGGGGCAGCTGGCCCCTGGGATGATGAGCCCGCACCAGGATCTCCTCGCAGCCTGTGACGGGCTAGCGTCTCTCTCTGCATCACAAGGGTTTTTCACAGAAATAAGATGGACAATCTCATACCCGAATTCAGAAATCAGACATCTCACCAATTCTCCAATCTGGTGAAGCAGGTCACTCGTCTGCAGAACCAGAATCTCATTATGATTCTTTAGGATCTGCACAGCTTCAGTTTCAGGCATCTGTTGCAGGAATGCCACTAAGGTTAGTCAATGAGAAAATATTGAGTGAAATAGATTGAAGGGTTAGAGAGACGCACCCGCCGCGCATCCAGAAACATGCGATCTGAGTACCACCGGGCATAATCCCCCAAGTATCTGAAACTGTTTCGCAGGAATTTATCCTCCTGCAGGGCATCCCCCGTGCGGTGCCACACTTCGATCTCAGCTCGCCTCACCACTCGCCAATCCTGACCAATAGCAGAAGATCGGCGACGACCGCAGTTCATATCAGGATAGGTTGGATAGGCGAGTAAAGGTTGATGCCATCCCCATGTGCGGTAGGCCATCCGAACAAAGAGGCCGTCACAGATGTTCACGCACAGCAAGGGCACCTCCCGTCGGAACTGGGAGAGACTCTGGGACACCCATGGATGATCGGCCAGGTCCTCCTCTGCATATGGCATCCACACCACCTGAATGAAATAAAGGGTCAGACCTAATCATTTGTTAAGATGCACATATATCTCAAATCACTCACCATATGAGGAGAAAATGTGTTGAGCTGGGCGCGAATGTCCTCCACGCGGTACATCACGGGACGATAATCCCGGATCATTTCCCACTGCGCCATGAGTGGAGTCCATCCCTCACGATCCGCAGAGACGGTCCCTCGGCCGATACGGAAGCGGGTATAACCCCAGATCTACAAAGGACAACACAGTCAATGTCAATCAACATAAGTGAGGAAGGATGGAGATCCACAACCAAGAAGGATTACCTGAAGAAAAGGCGTGAATCCACCCAAATTGCCAGAGCCCTGGCGGTAGCTCACCAGATGGGAGAAAAGATGACCCAACATCGCAGCTCCCCACACCATCTTCTTCGCCGCTTGGAGGTCCTCCAACAGCGGCAGATACTTCAGATTGACTTTGTCTGAAGCTGTGGCAAATAGCAGCCTTCCGAAGAAGAACAAGAGGAAGATCTGTAAGTTCTCATCGTCTGAGCGGCCATCCAAGTCCAAGAGCGCCTCCACTCTCTCGGCAAAAGCCTCCAGAGTCTCGCTCGGCATCCGATGTACCCGACTCAACCCTACAGACCGGGCGAAATGTCCGAGGGGTATGTGGGATAACGCTCCTTGAACCCGGTAATACCCCTCGCCCAGGAGTCGATCTGACAGTTGCCTGTAATCCCTGAGCTCGGGACCTACTACCGGATAACCAATGACCGGCAAGCCTGTCAAGAAGGAGACGTCCTCCAGCGTGGGCAGCATGTGTCCCCACGGCATGATGAAGGCCCTGCATCTGTCATTCCAGCGCTCCCGTAGAGCCACTAAGAAGGGCGCGTCCACCATGAACGGTCGGATCCGAAACAATGGCCCGAACCCAAACGCGTCCACCTGGAAACGGAGCCGATCGGGCAGCGCATGGTACCGGGCCCAGACCAACTCCTAAGAAACTCGGCCCCAGACTCTCTGCGGACCCTGAAAATCCCAACAAGATTAAAAGTTAAGGGCATGATCACAAAAAAAGATTATGAGTGGGTGAGGCGGCTGGCCCCCGTCCTGACGGACGGCGGGCCTGCTCGCCGCCCGTACGGGCAGACGGCGGGTCCGCCCGCCGTCCGCGCGGATGGGCGGCGGGGCCTCCTGCCGTCCGCGCGCACGGGTGGCGGCGCCGCCCGCCGTCCGCCCGCACGGACGGCCGGGATCCCCGCCGTCCGCCACTCCAGTCACCTGGTCCAAAAAAAAAGGAGAACAAAAAAAAAACCAGGGACTCACCTTCTTCTTCTTCGGGGGCACCTCTCCGTTGCCGCCGCCTTCTTCGTCACCTTCTCCTTCTTCTTCTTCTTCCTGTCCATCAGCTTCATTTTCTTCCTCTTCATCATCCTCCTCCGCCGCCCTCTCTTCTTCTTCTTCTTCCTCTTCGGCGGGAAGCGGGTCCTCGCCGCCGCCGCCGCCAACATCCACCTCGTCGCCGCCGCCGGTCCTCCTCCTCTTAAGGGAGTGGGGAAGCCAAACTCGCGCCATGGAAAGAGTGGGGGAGAAATTGGAATCGGAGAAGGAAGAGGAAGAAAGGGCTAGGGTGGAAACTAGAGGACCTCGGGCTTCTTAAAGCCGTCCGGCCCACCGGACGGCCAGCCATCTGGCTGTCCGCCATCGTGGATGGCCACGGGCGTGGCCATCCCACGCGGTGGACGGCCATAGACGGGGCCGTCCGACGCGGTGGGCGGCCGCCCCTCTGGCTGTCCGCCCATGTGGACTGCCACTGACGGGGCCGTCCGACGCGTCCGCCAATATGGACGGGTATTCACGTGCATCAGACCTTTGTCCATGTCGAGGGGAATTTTCAGGTAAGCAAATTTGTATTATTCACTAAAATTTCAATGGATACATTATTCCAGTGCTCTACGGCCCATGAAAAAGGCACATACAGCAGGTCGTACATTGGTTAAATAGTTCACATATCTCTTGACTTCCTCTGAAGTCTCTGCTACATCAAGGCGAGCTTTTGTGAATCTAGAGTGACGACTCCATGCACATCGGAATCGCTCTATTGCTTGCGCTTCTCTCGCGTACCTTGTATGTCTCGGCACGATCAGTGTATCATGCAAAGCGGGGAGTGGCACCCGTCTGGGAACTCCGATCTCGAGATGGCAACGATGTCCTTGGTACACGGCTAACTCGTTAGGGCCGATTAGCCACAACTCACGCTCACGGGAAGCCCTTGTGGTGAATTCCATATCTCGATGGATCATCAGAACAAAGATAATTTTTTCCACGGGCAGAAAGTTCAGGTAATCACGCCAACCATCCCTCGTCTTAAGATGAGCCGTGAGACACCTGATTTGATCTTCGAGACCAAGAAGCGAGCGGGCAGGATACCATGCGCTGTGCTGAAAAATCCTGGAGGTGGAAGTCACTTTTTCATCAAAATCAAAAGTTAAATGCATCTCCATCCACAATTGTAAGGTGAATAAGCTTCCCCTCGCAGATCGCCCCATGCTCATGTGGCTAAGCCCTCCATATAGATGTGACAAAATCACCGGGGCGAGAGAATGACCTTTCCACAACAAGCTCAGCACACTCACATACTCCCTCTCTAGCACAGAGCCTAAAGTTGGAAACCATAAGACTCCCCCAAGAACTAGGCATAAGCCTCGCATTAGCCTCTCAGATTCGACCGTCTTGCGCTTAATCTCTCGGACCAACCAGTACGCAAGGCGATCGACGAGGATTCCTCGCTTGTCAGTCATGCGGCATACCTCCCGTTTGTCCTGCACTATATCAGCAAAGATTTCCTCCCACGCAGGCAAAGCAGAAGGATCGTCGGTGGCTAGGCCCTCCCAGCCATAGAAGGTTTCCACTTCCTCCACCAAAACTGTTGCCTCGAACTCTCGGAACACAAACGTATGTGTCTCCGGATGCCACAGTTCGAGCAGTGCACCCAGCCCCTCCCAGTGCCAGTGAATGAAGGTCAACCACTTTGCAAACACAATGGAACGGGTCAAATTCCACCGATGCATATATACCCTCATCTCTAGGGTAATTACGTCCAACAGGGCCGCAAGCCATGCATACTTACGAGTATGCCTAGCATCAGGGAATTTGGGAATAGGCTGCAGGACAACTAAAAGTCAAGAGAGAAAAGAGATAGTCAAGGTGGACAACACCAAAGATTGAGCATACCTGTCCATGGGCCACTAGGTTGCTGAGGTGGCCTTCCACATCAGATAGAACCTGAGGTTCCCTAGTAGTAGCGCGAGCAGAAGGTGAGGCCATCTTTTCACAGAAAGCTTGAGTTCTGGAAGAAAGCCCCGCGACAACCCTCCCCTTTTAAGGCCACGGGATAAACTACAAACTTTCGCACGTCCCATAAGAGACGGAAGGGCATGCATATCCTTTTCCCCTCTTATGGACGGCATACCCCTTGGCCTTCCGCCACTTCATGGACGACACATCCTTTGGCCTTCCACCTTTTCGTGGAAGGCATGCTAGTTGGCCTTCCACCTTTTTGTAGAAGGCATGCTAGTTGGCCTTCTACCACTTTAGAAAAGGCTCACCTACGAAAAGGCATATTGCCCTTCTCCCCTCTCTACTTTGAGGAGGTAACCTCACCCCCAAGGTAAGGAGACCACTTTGCTCAATATCAACAAATTAATGGTTCTTCCTGGGAATCGAGTCGAAGCCATATCGGATTGGCATTCTACCATTAGAATAGCCATATCTTTCATATCGGCTTCAACTCGAAACTAACTATTTGCTTCTCATCCTCCCGTAGTTTAATGCTTAATGTTGTGATCATTGGATATGTGAACGTTGCTAATGTGTGTTTTTGTAGCTGCAGGAAATCTGAAGCAAGTAGGATTGAAGACACAGGAGGCTAATAACTTCGGACGTATAGACTCTGAGTTCCTCTTTAAACAAAATAATGAGGAGTCTATATTCTCCAAGTTATTCGATTGGTCAATAAATCCCTCCTGTTTGCATTAGGAATTTGTTTCTCAATTTTGAACCAGCATGCATTTGCATAAGTATCCATCCTCGCCCTAGGGGCAATGAGCATAATTTATCACTCTGCTTAATCCATTGCTGATCTGTAAGTCTGGCAATTGTTCGTCTGTTAGCCCTTTGAATTGCAAGACCTCATCCTTTTTCCAATACGTGTGCTTGAGATTCTCTCACTTGGCGATCACATGATGCGCCAGGCCACCGTGCGCCCATTGTGTCGAGAGTTCTTCAAGTCACACTCCTACATCTTTCACGCTTGAGATCCCCTTGGGCTAGATTGTTGCATCCTGGTGCGCCAAGGCCTCGTGGTTCCAGCACTCGAGGGTCCCACGGATTGTAATTCTCTAGCCTGAATTTTGGTTCCTCTTCTTAGTCACCCTTGAAATTTGAATAGCTAGCTCTCATGCATTTTCTGCGCTCTCATACCATCTTTGGATACAGCTCATCCCTTCTTTGGGCCGTCCAAAATTAGGTTCGATTTTCGGAACACCTATTTATCATTCCGTTCCACTCCACTGCAAAACAGGTGTCCCGGAGGGGCATTTGTAGACACCGATTTTGGACCACCCTTTTGGTCATGAATCTCATCCATTATTAGCCCATCGTCACCAAACCCTTCATCTTAGCCATCTTAGTCCACTAATAACTAGGCCCATTAACCAAATCTCGACTCTAGCCACCTTTTCGTGGAAGGCCAGCCGGCCCACCTTCCACCATCCTTCGAAGGCCAGCCGACCTGCCTTCCACCATCCTTCGAAGGCTAGCTAGTCCGCCTTCCACCACCCTTCGAAGGCCAGCCAGCCCGCCTTCCACCACCCTTCGAAGGCCAACCTGTCCGCCTTCCACTGCCCTTCGAAGGCCACCCCTTGCCTTCCACCACCCTTCAAAGGCCAACCGGGCTGCCTTCCACCACTCCGTGGAAGGCCAGCTACCTGGCCTCCAACGGGATTGGAAGGCATGTTGGCTGGCCGTCCACTCCCCTAACTACCACTTTGACCTCGTCTTCCCCACGATCTCCTCTACTCGCCGCCCTCACCTCCACTACTCTGATCACTCCCCACTCCGTCGGCTGCCGCGCGCACCACCTCCGATCCTTGACCACTTCCCATTGGCTCCAAGATGATTTACGGGGATTTAGACCCCTATTTTCTCCCATTTTCCCTTCACCTATTTAAACCCCCCATGTCCCCTCGAGCAGGGCGGTTAAGAAGGAGCTTTTTTTTTTTTTGGTGAGAGGTTCAGAGGAGGTTGGCAAGTGAGTCTGCTTTGAGGAGTCGAGCGGACAAGGAGTCAGAGAGCTTTAGGAGGAGCTTCAAGAGGAATCCTTTGCACTCCAAACGGGCTTGTCTTCTCAACCCTCTTTTACTTTTCTCCTTTTTCACCTCACTGCATTCCCACTTTTCATCCATTCCGTAGCATTTCCCTCTCTCACTCTTCTTTCTACTTTCAACACATCACTTCACTTTCCACACACGAGCACCCCCATCTGCATGCATGTATGTTAGGATAACCTAGCAACCCTTCCCTAGAGGTTTTAAACAAAAAAACGAGAGGTGGGTGGCCATAACATATGGTCACCTTCCCTCCCCAACACCCATTCGGTGCGTCTCCCTCCGATTCTAATTAGTTTTTATATTTTCATGGATAGATTCTGCATATCACAGTTCTAATCGGGTCATTTTTCTCTCTTGTCTTGTCTTTTCTTTTAAGGGATCCTTACCGCATTTCCGCGTGCAGATTGCCGAGCTCTCCTCCTCTGGCCGGCCAGAGAAAGAGAAGGGGAAACCACCGTCTCCCGCACCCTCAGAATGCGATCACTCTTACAATCTTGCGGGGCACAGGGCCGTAAGGTAATGCTCATGGCGATCACACCTTAATTTCTAACCCCCTCTAAATCACCGCAGTGCTAAGACGAACGGAGAAGCCCTCGATCCGAAGCCCGTAGCAGCGGCGGGGGACGTTCCGGGCGCCTACAGCCACATGTTTGGAACCGATCGAATTGCGGATTCGATCTACGCAAGGTGATGGTTGACGGTTTTGCTTAGAATTATCGAAACATATTAGAAACGATGTGATTTAATTTTATTTCTCATTTCCATTGCATTCCTTATTGTCTTACCTAGATCCTTATAGTGGTATCAATGCCAAGTTGCCTATTAGGCTCCTGATCTGGTATAATCATTTGGACTCACTTTGGATGTAAGCTACGTAGCTATAGACCCAATAGCATATAAACTCAAGATGGATGATTAGAGACAAGTAACTGAAGTAATAATGATGACATTGTTGGGTTCTTGGGTTTCTCCAGATCTCTCGTGCAGTGGAAATAAAAATAAAACGGAGATTCATTTCCGTTTTAAAAAATCTAAAAACACAATAATCAGATTATCGGTTCTCACCGTGTGCGGATTCGAATCCGCAACCATTCGGTTTCGTCGGTGCGATACCGCAAGCCACGCAAGCGCCCGACCTCTAGCGAAGTCCACGCAATCCTCCTCATGACGGATATCCTCACGTTCCTCGTTCTTCGCAGCCCACGAAACCTCCGCCGGTTGCCGCAACGTGCGGATGATTTCCCGTCGAACGGGAGTCGGAGAAGCGGTGGAGCAGATCTAGATATGTCTAGGACACCAGAGAGAGAGAGAAGCAGAGGAGGGGCGTCGAGGGTTAGCAGTAGCTTGGCCTGCTCAACCCGTTCGCTATGTTTTATACTAATCGCGCGATTTTTCATAAAAACTCCCGGTTTGTATAAAATCCACTTATTTATCCATCGCCTTGAGAATCATTTGTGTGTGACCCTCTAGGCCCAATTACCAGTCCAGTTAATGGCCCAACAAGCCCAGTGACTCATCACTAGCTTTATTAATCAATTAATAACTCTTTATTAATTAATTAATCAATCGAATTGATGTCGCACATCGAATTCGACTGGGCCTCCGATCACGTTGGGTGCCAAGCAACACCGCGTGAACCCGGAAGGTATCGGGGTTAAGTTACCTACTCTTCGGACCTTTCCGCTGACAGTTATTGTGTGGATATAATCCTTCATTCATACAATGCTTTCGAGTCAACTCAGGGTATTGCGTGCTGTCAAATCCTAACCGGTCGACTCACTTGGATTGGATGCCACTAATAAATATCGGAAAACTCCTTTCCCAGTATTATCGTCCGCCCTGGCCAGGGACTTCCGCACATCCTTCTTAGAGCATTCTCTCTCTAAGTACCGAGAGCGAATGATTCCTTATTGACACACAATTCCCTTCGACGGTATCCCGCTGTACCCAATCCTTGGCGTTTAGAATCCTATGGCTAGAGATTCGTAAACCAAGGTCAAAGCACATAAGTCCACCGACAAGGTGTCCTTGGTGTCTTAGGTCCGAGGACAATCCACGCAACTGCGACAATAGAATCAAGCTGGTTGACAGTGAGGTACAATACCATCCAACGATTCAGTCGGATCAGTTCAGTGAACTCATTCTCCAATGAGCACCTACAGATTCGCCTTAATGTCTTCACACAAGTGACTTATGAGATCAGTCACCCTCATCATATGAGTAGGAGTAATCTGTACTAGTCTAACCGGATATCCGATGTCCTTCTCGGATATCCTCCGACTAGGAACGATTAAGAATATGTGTGTTTAAGTGATCAGTATCATTAGTATGATCTCATCATAATCTGATCACTATAGCACATATTCACGGACTTCATTATGAAACGATAATTAATGCGATTTACACATAATAAATATTATGCCATTATATTAATAAATGAACGAGATTTACATAGTCAGACTGGCTTGTAGGCCACCTAAACTTAACAATCTCCCACTTGGACTAAAGCCAATCACCTTTATACAATAAGCCTATAGACTCTAGGTGACGCTCAAACACAATTTGAGCCAACGGCTTTGTCAGTGGATCTGCTACATTGTCGACAGATGGAACTCTTTCCATTATTACATCTCCTTTGGATAAGATGAAAGCGCCTCAGAATATCTTTCTATTTCTAATGAGACCACGGCTCTTTCACTTGTGCAATAGTCCCATTGTTGTCGCACAACAGAGGAACATGATCAAAGATACAGGGAACTATGTCAAGGTCGGTGATGAACTTCTTCAACCACACTACTTCCTTGAAAGCTTCAGCTGCAGTGATGTGCTCAGCTTCAGTCGTCGAATCTGTAGTGGTTACTTGTTTGGAACTCTTCCAGCACACTGCGCCTCCATTCAAAGTAAACACGAATCCAGATGTAGACTTGCTATCATCTGGATCTGACTGGAAACTCGAGTCAGTGAAGCCTCGCAGTTTCAAGTCACCTCCTCCATAGACAATAAACGTATCCTTAGTTCTTCTCAAGTACTTAAGGATACATTTCACTGCCTTCCAGTGCTCTTCGCCTGGATCAGCCTGAAATCTGCTCGTAACACTTAGAGCAAATGCAACATCAGGCAGTGTACATAGCATGGCATACACGATAGATCCAATGGCAGAGGCATAGGGTATTCTATCCATGAGTATCCTCTCATCAGGAGTCTTAGGAGACTGCTCCTTTGAGAGACTAATTCCATGTCTTATCGGTATGAGACCTCTATTGGAATTTTTCATGCCAAACCTTTTGACTATGGTATCTATGTACAAGGATTGGGTCATTTCAAGTATTTTCTTTGATCTATCTCTATAGATCCGTATTCCCAATATGTAGGATGCTTCTCCCAAATCCTTCATGGAGAAGTTTTTCGACAGCCAGATCTTTATTGATGACATCATAGCTACATCATTCCAATGAGTAGTATGTCATCTACGTAAAGAACTAAGAAGGTGACTGCACTCCCACTGGTCTTCTTGTACACACAAGGCTCATCTTCATTTTTAATGAAGTCATAAGACTTGACAGCCTCGTCAAATCTTATGTTCCAGCTCTGGGAAGCCTGCTTCAGTCCATAAATGGACCTCTGAAGTTTGCACACTTTATCTGGAGATTCTTTGGATGTGAAGCCTTCCGGTTGTATCATATACACCTCTTCCTCAAGATTACCGTTGAGGAAGGTAGTCTTCACATCCATTTGCCAAATCTTATAATCAAAATGTGCAACAATAGCGAGTAGAACTTTGATCGACTTTATCATGGCAACTGGTGAGAAAGTCTCGTCATAGTCAATTCTTTGCCTTTGACGATATCCCTTTGCCACCAACCTTGCCTTATAAGTGTCGATTCGTCCATCAGCACCGATCTTTCTCTTAAAGATCCACTTGCAATCGATGGGTACAATACCCTCGGGCAAGTCCTCTAAGTTCCAAACTTGGTTGGTGTACATGTACTGGATTTCTGAGTTCATGGCTTGTTGCCATTTCCCGACTTCTGGACCTTCTATAGCCTCCTGGTAGGTTTTAGGATCATCATCCTCATTATATTCTACCTTAGACTCACCTTCAGCGATATGTCCCACTTATCGTTCTGGCAGTCTAGGTACTCTACCAGATCTACGAGGCTTATGTGTGTGTACCTGAACAGATTCAGGAATTAATATCTCATCTGATGATAATGCAGCTGTTTGAGGATCTGGAACCTCTTCCAGTACTATTTTACTCCCACTGTCCTCCTGGAGAAGGTATTCATCTTCCAAGAAGACAGCTTTTCTGGCGACAAACACTTTTTGTTCACTATGATGGTAAAAATAGTATCTAAAGGTTTCCTTTGGATATCTCACAAACCTGCATTTATCAGTTCGTGATTCCAGCTTGTCTAGATCATGCCACTTTACATGAGTAGGATATTCCCACACTTTAACATGTTTAAATTCTGGTTTCCTGCCTTTCCATATCTCATATGGAGTAAAGGCCACAGACTTGCTTGGTACTCTGTTAAGTAGGTATGCTGTTGACTCTAAAGCATACCCCGAAAGGGACACTGGTAATCCCGAAAAGCTCATCATGGATCGCACCATGTCCAACAAGGTGCGATTCCTCCTTTCTGATACACCATTCATCTGTGGTGTATATGGAGGGGTTAGCTGAGAAAGGATACCATTATCCTTTAAGAATTGCGTGAAATTAGTACTTAAGTATTCTCCTCCTCGATCTGATCGAAGAGCTTTAATACTCTTTCCTAATTACTTTTCTTCCTCATTCTTGAACTCCTTGAACTTCTCAAATGCTTTCGACTTGTACTTCATTAGGTATGCATAGTCGAATCTTGAGAAGTCGTCGGTGAACGTGATGAAGTATGAGAAGCCACCTTTGGCTTGGGTGGACATGGGACCACATACATTCGAACGTATTAGTTCCAGAATGTCCTTGGCACGTTCTCCATATCCAGTAAATGGAGATTTTGCCATCTTTCTCATAAGGCAGGATTCGCATGTTGCAAACGATTCATAATCAAATGCTGTTAAGTAACCATGCTTGTGCAACTTTTGCAACCTGCTTTCGCCAATGTGCCCAAGTCTACAATGCCACATATAGGCTTGGTTCACACAATTCTTGCTCTTTTCAAGAGCATTATCAATTTGAAGATTGTAATAAGAAACATCCAAAAGATATAGTCCGTTGACTAAAGATGCCGAAGCTATCGATTTATGACCATAATAAATCGAACAACTTTTATTCTCAATAGTCAACCTATATCCTATCTTGTCCAAGCAAGATACTGATATGATGTTCTTTATTATGCTAGGAACATAATAACAATTTTCTAATGATAAGATGTCTCCTGATGGAAGTCTGAGGTTTGTTGTCCCAATAGCAATCGCCGCAACTTTTGCGCCATTTCCTAGCCTCAATTCCACCTCGCCTTGTCTCAACTTGCGCTTACTTGTCAGCATCTGCACATCATGGCAGATATGAGAAGCACATCCGGTATCTAATACCTAAGATGTGGAGTCTCCAACTAACAAGTTGATATCTACCATATAGATATATGAAGCTTCATATAGCTTCACCTCTCCATGAGATTTATTGTTGAGGAACTCCTTGCAGTTCCTCTTCCAGTGACCATGCTGCTTACAGTAGAAGCAATCACCCTTTACTACTCTTTTGCCTTTATCCTTCGATCTTTTATCGTTAGCTATTATCTCTGCTTCAGAGGCATCTAATGCCGATTCAGCAGGATGATCAGCATCAAGGGTGTAGGCAATCTGCTCAGATATGAAGACATTCTTCAAGTGTTTGAGCCAATCTGAGTAGATCAAGTAAGTCAAAATGGCATCAAGTATGCTGCGGAGTGGGTTATTCGACGACATAATTCCCTACAAGAGATAATTAAAATTTATTTAGCAGATGTTCAATTATTAAAATTTAAAACAAGACATGGTCTTTTGTTCAAGTTTAACTCCTACTAATTTTCGACGGAGTGTATAACCCTCAGTTATATAGAACGGGAGATGCCGACAATCTCTTAGTAGGGATTAGAATCTCAATGACTTGCACTACAGCCTTGTAGATAGCAAAATAAAGTATAATACAATCAAAGAGCACCAAACTTATGGGATTTGCAACTCCTTGCAAATATCTGATCATAGCTTCGGTCCCCAGAGATTTAATGGCCTTGTGGATAACACAACAAACCACTAATTCTGATCTAAGCTAATCATCGTTACGCGACGAGTATAGATTTGCATGCAGCCTTTGCGGATAGCACAACAAAGCTACATGGTTCCTCTACCCCGATCATATAGGCATCTAATGCCATAGCCACAGTTTCTTCTCCCAATTAAGCAAGCCTTGTGGATAGCACAACAAACTTGCCTAAAGTGATTCGAATCCTATGACTATAACGATGGTGGACCACGCGGTAAGTTCTTAACTACTCGCGTTACGGCTTAGAGTTTATCTGAGGGTATTTAGATAACTTTTATCTTGGTCTCTCCTAGGTGATAGTATATAAATATATCGTATATATTTACTAAATACTATACCTGCTTTGATTCATAATCAAAAGAAAACAATGCATCACATACATGTCTAGTGTGGTTATGGATAGCACAGTGGGTTTGACTGGAGCCCACAGTCAAACGCACACACAATCTAACACAACAATTATATTAGATAACTACAAACACATAGGCAAGAGATCTCTATCTTTTCGCCTTCCTGGTTGCAGCTGTGGATCGTCCTAACTCCTTCCTCAGTTGCCTCGATCAGATTACAATAATTCTAGAATTACATGTAATTAGAAGAGAGCATTGAGGCGAGTACAAGAGAGAGGGAGGTAGAAATACATTGGAGTATGAGAGAGGGAGAGATACGCAGATCTCTATTTATTAATAATTTAATAAATAACCATACATCTATGATCCACAGAATCCATTCATCACATGAATAATTAAATAAGTGCATATCCATGACCACAATGTGTTTTTAACATCCCACACATGATTCAGCGCATCAAAAATAAATGACTTTTCAAAATATATAATTTTGGCTTTTAAAAAGCTGGGATCCAATCAAAATTGATATTTGAATTTCGAAAAACTCATTTATTAACTTAACATGCAATTAGATCAAAATTTAAAAGCAATAAACACATATCACATGTGCACACACTCCGAATTAATAACTCCAGATTATTCCATACAAATTAGAACAATTCTAATAATCTAACATTTAGATTAAAACCCCATTAATAATCTAACAATTAGACTATTAATGACTAATCTAACTCTTAGATTAGTCCAACAAAATTAATCATTAATTTAACACTTAAATTAATAATTAACTCTAATTTGTTATTATTAACTAATCTAACTCTTAGACTAGTAAATTAATTAATGTCAATTATCAATTTAACTCTTAAACTTATAATTAACACTAATTAACAATTAACCACTAATCTAACTTATAGATTATTGGATAGAAATTAATTATTAGTTTAACTCTTAAACCAATAACTAATAAATCTAAATTAAACCATTAATAACTAATTTAACACTTAAATTAGTCTATTAGAATTAATTATTAATTTAACATTTAAATTAATAACTAATTCAAATTAATAACAACAATTTGTTAATAATGATTCCAAAAACCCATTAATAACCCAATTCAATAATATTGGAAAATTTTAATTTTCAAAACAATTTTGAAATATAAATTTAAAATCTAATCATGTGTCAATAGGGTCAAATAGGCTTAATTTGGTTAAAACAGGGATTAAAATGGGGTTTAAATAGGGTGATTTTAAATGGGAAAATGGCCCAGCCCAGATGCTGAGCTAGGGCTCGGTCTGGGTCCTAGCCATGACCCTCCTGGCTCAGCCCGGGCCTTCTAGCTCAGCTAGGGCCCAACATTCAACTAGAGCCCGGCTTAGCACCGGCCCGAGCCCCTGGCCGGCTCAGCCCCGGCTCGTGCCCCGCACGACCCAGCACGTGGACCGGTTGCCTTCTCCAACCTGACGAGCACCCCACCCGAAACCCTAATGGAGGAGTTGCAGGTGAGCTGGCGGCGGGAAAGGGAATAGCTGGGGTTAGTCGGCGGCCAGACTGGCCACACCGGTGCATGCCGGCCCCGCCGGCGACCGCCCTGGCGCCGGTGTGTGTGCCGGTAGTGCCCATAACCCAGCCCGCCGACCTCTTTCTGCAAAACCCTAGGTGCAGGCCAGTGGTGGGAGATGTTGCAGGCCGCCGCCGCCAGGCTCCGCTGGCTATGCCCCCACTGCCGGCGACCTGCCCGGCACCGGTGGGGTAGCCGGCGGTGGCCTAACGAGCCCTACAAACTAACCTTTATCTGGTTATTTCTGGTTTTTACAAACCTAGAAGGAGAAGAAGAACCGCGCCCTGTCATCCTTTCATGGCTTCTCCGACGCCGGCAACGGGTCCAGGGATGATCAACAATCCTTCCATAAGATCGAGGATCCCAACCCTCCTTCCCAACACTTGGGAATCGAGAATAAGGCTGCCATTAACCGTGTTCTTCATCAAATAAAGAACTCCAAAAATCCCCAAATTTTTTTTTCGAAAATTGCAGAATATTAATCAAATTAACCGTGTTCATAACATGAACGCATATCCAACAATTAATTGAAGTTAAAGTATACAATAACGCATGAAATATTAATTTCGGAGACCGAAACGGGACGAGAAACAGCGGAACCTGGCTCTGATACCACTGTTGGGTTCTCGGGTTTCTCCGGATCTCCCGCGTAGCGGAAATAAAAATAAAACGGAGATCCGTTCCCGTTTCGAAAAATCTAAAAACACGATAATCGGATTATCGGTTCTCACCGTGTGTGTATTCGAATCCGCAACCGTTCGGTTCTGTCGGTGCGACACCGCAAGCTGAGCAAGCACCTGGCCTCTAGCGAAGTCCACACGATCCTCCTCGCGACGGATATCCTCACGTTCCTCGTTCTTCACAGCCCACGAAACCTTCGCCGGTCGCCGCAACGATCGCGGCAACGTGCGGACGATTTCCCGTCGAACGGGAGTTGGAGAAGCGGCGGAGCAGATCTAGATCTGTCTAGGACGCTTGAGAGAGAGAGAGAGAAGCAGAGGAGGGGCGTCTAGGGTTAGTAGTAGCTTGGCCTGCTCAACCCGTTCGCTATGTTTTATACTAATCGCGCGATTTTTCATAAAAACTCCCGGTTTGTATAAAATCCACTTATTTATCCATTGCCTTGAGAATCATTTGCGTGTGACCCTCTAGGCCCAATTACCAGTCCAGTTAATGGCCCAACAAGCCCAGTGACTCCTCACTGGCTTTATTAATCAATTAATAACCCTTTATTAATTAATTAATCAATTGAATTGATGTCGCACATTGAATTCGACCGGGCCTCCGATCACGTTGGGTGCCAAGCAACACCTCGTGAACTCGGAAGGTATCGGTGTTAAGTAACCCACTCTTGGAACCTTTTCGCCGACAGTTATTGCGTGGATATAATCTTTCATTTGTATAATGCTCTCGAGTCAACTCAGGGTATGGCGTGCTGTCAAACCCTAACCGGTCGACTCACTTGGATTGGATGCCACTGATAAATATCGGAAAACTTCTTTTCCGATATTGTCGTCCGCCCTGGCCAGGGACTTCCGCACATCCTTCCTAGAGCATTCTCTCTCTAAGTACCGAGAGCGAATGATTCCTTATTGACACACAATTCCCTTCGACGGTATTCCGCTGTACCCAATCTTTGGCTTTTTAGAATCCTGTGGCTAGAGATTCGTAAACCAAGGTCAAAGCATAGAAGTCCACCGACAAGGTGTCCTTGGTGTCTCAGGTCCGAGGACCTTCCACGCAACTGGGACAATAGAATCAAGCTGGTTGATGGTGAGGTACAATACCATCTAGCGATTCAGTCGGATCAGTTCAGTGAACTTATTCTCCAATGAGCACCTACAGATTCGCCTTAGTGTCTCCACACAAGTGACTTATGAGATCAGTCACCCTCATCATATGAGCAGGAGTAATTTGTACTAGTCTAATCGGATATCCGATGTCCTTCTCGAATATCCTCCGACTAGGAACGATTAAGAATATGTGTGTTTAACTGATCAGTCTCATTAGTATGATCTCATCATAATCTGATCACTATAACACATATTCACAGACTTCATTATGAAACGATAATTAATGCGATTTACACATAATAAATATTATGCCATTATATTAATAAATGAACGAGATTTACATAGTCAGATTGGCTTGTAGGCCACCTAAACCTAACAA
Organism: Zantedeschia hybrid cultivar; assembly: GCA_030544215.1. Classification (NCBI taxonomy): domain Eukaryota; kingdom Viridiplantae; phylum Streptophyta; class Magnoliopsida; order Alismatales; family Araceae; genus Zantedeschia; species Zantedeschia hybrid cultivar. The sequence continues at coordinate 56,770,127 of JARZZO010000012.1, forward strand.
ACATTTACCATAAAATACTCAAATATAAACTTTCATTGTTAATGTTATTGTTCCACAAATTACATTATTAATATCAAGATTCTCAAATTTCTTCAAATATCCAACGAAAGTAAAATTACTCAACTTACTAAATAAAATAAGGAAGTGCATAACTCAGTCATTATCACTACCACATCAAATTTAAGAAAGTCGTAAATATAAATCTAGATAATCTTCTAAAGATGTCAAATGCTTAAATTAGAAGTCTCTTCAAATATCAAATTTTCCTCCTTAGACTCTAAAAATGTTAATAGGTTTATGAGTACAATCACTCAGTAGGCAATCAAACTCACCAAATGCTAAACAATATAATGGTTAAAAAGTAATGATAATAAATATACATGATTCACGGTTCTATATATATCTCAAATAAGAACATAATACAATATATGGTCAAATACAAGTTTACCTAATCGAACGTGTTTTCTAAAAATATGAATAGATCGACTAATGTAGCATATATTACATCGTCGAATTCATATATATAAGGACCTACAAATAAATGATACATATATGAAAATTTTACTTATAATTTTAGTAACTTTATGGTATAATTAGATAGTAATGAGTTTTTACCAAAATATAGATAATTATAAAAAATCTATATATATTTGTAAGTTTTTTAAAAAATACAAGTACAATTATTAGAAGTTTAAGAATTAAAGCGTGATTGACAATCTTTATAGGGTCTTAAGTTAAATTTTTTAAGGTCTTAAAAGTATTTTTAGTTTGGCAAAAGGATGACTCTATAGTTTTTTTATGGAGAAGAATATAAGATAGAGATATATAGACAATTAACTAAAAAGAATAGGTAGGATAAAGATAACTTAATCCTTAAGCTACCTCCCTACCATCTTGTCATGCCACCTTGTCATGTCATGATGACGGAGGGGGACCCCTCATTGTGCCACCTCGTCATTATTAGTCTTAGGTGGCCTACAAGACAATCTGACTATGTAAGTCTCGTTCGTTTATTAATATAAATGGCATAATATTCATTATGTGTAATTCATCTGATTATCGTCTCATAATAAAGTCCGTGAATATGTGCGATAGTGATCAGATTATGATGAGATCATACTAATGAGACTGATCACTTAAACACATATATTCTTAATAGTTCATAGTTGGAAGATATCCAAGAAGGACATTGGATATCCTGTTAGACTAGTACAAATTACTCCCGTTCATAAGATGAGGGTGACTGATCTCATAGTCACTTGTGTGGAGACACTAAGGTGAATCTGTAGGTGCTCATTAGAGAATGAGTTCACTGAACTGATCTGACTGAATCGCTAGATGGTATTGTACCTCACTGTCAACCTGTAAGGATTGAGGTTTCGGATTCGGTTATCGGGTCAGTTTCGAAGTCGGACCCCTTGGTTTGGGCCCTTGTGGGGCTGGGGCATGAGTTCCTTTTTCGCGTCTCGCAAGCTCGATGCGGTTCAAATGGCGTCCAGATAGAGGACGCGTTTTAGAATGTGCCACGTGGGCGGGCGTTGGGGCGCGAGAGTACGACCCCGATCTTATCGTCTGAATGACATCTTGTATGGTCGACGCCATTCAGAGATCTAACAGTATACGACCGCCGTCTTGTCATATGAAAGGCGGCTACTTTGGACGAAGTGTTTTAGTAAGTTTCGGCCTATTTTCCCTCATTCTCTCCATCTCTCTCTCTCTCTCTCCTCCCCTTCCCCTTCGATCCATCCGACCCCCTTCCCCCCCTTCTCCTTCCTTTCCTCTCCCCATTCTTCCTCTCCCTCCACTCCATCAACCCCCTAACTTCCACTACTACCACCACCATCTCCTCCGCGGCGTATCTCTCTCTGGACGGCGGCCGATGTCCCGATAGAGTGACGGCGTCTACGGCGGTACCGGCGGCGGCTTGTGGCATGGCGGTTCGGTGGGTAGGAGTTATGAGGAGTTCAAGTAACCGGTAGGGTGACGATCCCTGTTGTGTTTTGTTCAAAATCTTATTTTTTCTCGCTTTTGGAGCATGTTTAGGGGATCTTTGGGGTGAAAATGTTAACCTTGTAAATGAGGAATGCAGGGTTTATAATGGGTATTTCAATTCTCCTCCTCCTCCCCGTTTGTGTTGGGTTTTTTTTGTGCGATTTGGGGGAGAAATCCCATTTTTTTAACATGAGGGAGGCTAGAAGGGGAACCTGTTGGCGAACGCTAAATGGCGTCTTGGGACAGCGACACCATTTTGAATGGTGGCTGCCTCCAATGACGCGATTTAGCCCGGTTCATCCCGAGCCCTGATTTTGTTTCTGTCGTTAATCGGCGACTAAGGACAGCGACGCCTTTTAAAAGGTGACTACATTGCACGACGCGATTTATGCCATATTCTGAGGCTAGTTTTATGTAAACCAGTTTAGGGGTCTTGAATGACGTCGATCTAGAATGACGCAATTCAATACAAAACTCCACTAATTCATGCTATTAACATGTCTTTACAATGTTAGATAGTTTGCTTGAAATCGTACTTCTAGGACGAGGATTCTACGTAATCGTATCGCACTGTGTTATGTTTTGTACGACCGTGGACCTAGAGTAACAGTTGTTATTGCTTAGGCATCCTGTGTCGGTGTGGGAGTGACACGGCACCGGTGTGGGAGTGGTGGGGTGACGCCTAGAGAGAGGGTCACCTAGTGTACCCCTGGGTATAGCTAGTACCGGTATGGGAGTGGTACATTCGGAGTGTCACTCGTGCTGGGGGAAGCAGAACCACCTAGAGCCGGTTAGGCCGGAGTAGCCAGCTCGCTCTCCGAGGGGTTGCTGTTTGGTCTCAGCGGGTCGTTGTTTTCTGCGTTCGGCCACGTGGTTTGTGTGTTTAGCCGAGACGCTGGTTGTGGACTCCGTGGTGAAGTGGTTTCAGAGTTGTGCATGTTACATTTACGAATGCATGCGTTTTATATTAGAATTTAGGAATCTTTGGGAAATGTGTTTACTGCTTTAATTATTTTAATTGCCTAGATTTGTGTTGTTGCACTTGTGGGAGCGTAAGTGGTGGTTGGGATCGAAGGATCCCCACTGAGTCCATTTCGATGAGACTCACTCTTGCGGTTTTCAGGTGAGGGTTCCAAGCGGGCGTAGCATGGAGGGTTTTGCCTAGGGTTGCATGTCGGCAACCACTGTTCCGGGGTATGCCCCGATGTAGTTGTCACTTTTCCTTTCAGGCTTGTACGCTTGATTATTTCTTTTCAGTTGGAATATGTAATTATTTACTGAGTCAAGTTAAATTGTAATAATTTTTAATTCCTACACTTTCCTTACAATTCGATGTGATGTGAATGTTTAGCTTAGTTTATCATTTATTTTCCATACTTATAGAGATCCTGGTTTGGTTACAAATTATAATGATTCGGTACCCATTTAATAATCGGATCAGCGATTATAGGGTGGCGGGTCGTTGCAGTTGGTATCAGAGCTTTCGGTCTGGCAAATAAATGAGTAACTAGGTTAAATATTGTAAATTTCAGCAAATAAATACATTATCCCGTACTGGCACGACGGTAGTGTAGGTTATGGATTCTAATTAGAATTTTCAATTTTTGTGACTGTAGGCGATTAGATGGCTCCTAGGAAGAGAGTGCCAATTATCAGGGAGCAGGGAGATGTCCCTAGTGGGTCTGAGGCTGGTAGGCCGAATATGGAGCGTTTCATGGAGGCTATGATGGATACGATGATTAGATATCAAACTCGGGACCCTAGTGAGAGTTCTAGTACTCGGAGAGGGCCTTCAGCTGCCCTGGAGAGATTCCTGAAACTGAAGCCGCCTCATTTTACCGGTCGTCCCAACCCTGATGCGGCTGTTCATTGGTTGAAGGAGTTAGAGATGACTTTTGATACCATGGACTGTGCGGCAGTTGAGAGGACTTCGTTGGCTACCTTCTTGTTGAAGGATGATGCCTATGATTGGTAGACCACTTTGAAGAGTTTGTCTTATGCAGACTGGAGTCTCAGGGAGATTCCATGGGATACATTTGAGAAGGAATTCAATGCACAATACTTCCCTAGGCATGTCTAGAAGGCCAAAGAGAGAGAGTATATGGAATTGATCCAAGGGAGCATGACAGTGCTCGAGTACCAGATGAAATTTGTTTCGCTTGGGAGGTTTGTACCTTTTATTACAGGAGATGAAGAGCGTCGGACTGAGGGGTTCGTGGACGGATTGATGTCCAACTTGAGGAATTTTGTGGCATCCCACTGTTGTACGGACTTGGCATCGGCGGTTAAGTGTGCTGCGGCAGTAGAGGCACAGCACGATCAGTCGGCTCGGGAGAGGGGACTGGCTACTTAAGGGCCAACTTATGGCAAGGGAAAGACAGCAGCAACAACTCCTTCGTCTTGATCAGGATCTTCTTCACTCGACTCTAGATTCAAGAGGTTCTTTCGAGGCGGTGGCGGCAGCCGCGGCAGCAGTGGTAGTAGCAGACCTAGGCAGACCCAGTAGAGTCAGTCGGTGTCCAGTGCTCAGCAAGAGGCAACTCAGAGGCTTCCGGTAGCTTGCCGTCATTATGGTGGTACTTACGGTGGGACTTAGTATCCTGCATTTTCTGGGAGATGTTATACTTGTGGCCAGCAGGGCCATTTGGCGAGATATTGCTCGTAGGGGCATGGTCAGGGGCAGGGACCAGGTGATCAGAAGAAGCCGAGGACCCAGGGGAGAGTTCTTGCTATTACCAGGAAGGAGGCTCGTACGTCCAACTTGGTGGAAGGTACACTTTCTATCCTTGGGAACTCCGCGCATGTGTTGATTGAGTCGGGTGCTTCGCGTTCCTTTATTTCTTAGCAGTTCATAGATATTCTTTCTGCACCCGTTGATGAGTTACTTGATGGACTGATGGTTGAGATTCCTTTTGGAGATTTCATGTTGACATTTAATTGTTTGAGTGAGGTTCCCTTGACCATTGAGGGTCATCAGTTACCTGCCCAGTTAGTTGTGCTTGCCATCCGTGACTTTGTTGTCATCTTGGGTATGGACTGGTTGGAGGCTAATTATGCCGAGGTGGTCTGCCACAGGAAGAGGGTGCGTTTCTTCATCCCGGGTATCCCGGCCTTCTACTTCCAAGGTATTAGGTTCTTTTCTCGTGGTATTCTTATTTCTGTATTTAAGGCCCAGAGATTACTTGTTGGTGGCTGTTAGGCTTTTCTTGTCTCAGTAGTTGTAGCTGGTGTTAGTAGTGACTCCAATCCTTGAGAGGTGCCTGTAGTATGTGACTTTGTTGATGTGTTTCTTGAGGAGTTGCCTGGGCTTCCTCCTCAGCGTGAGGTTGAGTTCACTATTGAGCTTGCACCAGGTATGGCGCCCTTGTCTAAGGCCCCGTATTAGATGGCTCTGGCCGAACTCGCTGAGTTGAAGGCGCAGTTGTAGGAATTACTGGATAAAGGTTTTATCTGTCCTAGTACTTCTCCGTGGGGTGCTCCAGTTCTGTTTGTCAGGAAGAAGGATGGTTATCTGAGGCTATGTATTGATTAGACTGCTGAACTAGGTGACAGTAAAGAATAAGTACCCACTTCCGAGAATTGATGATTTGATAGATCAGTTGCAGTCTACTAAGGTATTCTCGAAGATTGACTTAAGGTCAGGGTATTACCAGATGAGGATCCGTGAGGTTGATGTGAGTAAAACGGCTTTCAGGACTCGGTACAGACATTATGAGTTTTTGGTTATGTCTTTGGGCTTGACCAATGCTCCAGCAACTTTTATGGATTTGATGAATCGCGTCTTCAAGGCCTATCTGGATCAGTTTGTGATGGTGTTTGTTGATGATATTTTGGTGTATTCTTCTTATGAAGAAGAGCACGCCACGCATCTTCAGGTGGTGTTGCAGGTTCTGAGAGTGCACCAACTCTATGCCAAGTTTAGCAAGTGTGAATTCTTGCTAGACAAAGTGCACTTCCTGGGGCATGTCATTTCTGGAGATGGCATTACAGTGGATCCAGCCAAGATCGAGGCAGTGGTAGACTAGGGCAGACCAACGACAGTAACTGAGATCAGGAGCTTTTTGGGATTGGCAGGGTATTACAGACGATTCGTCTAAGATTTTTCTTCGATAGCGAACCCCTTGTCTAGATTGACTCGTAAGGGAGTTCGTTTTGTGTGGACCGAGGAATGTGAGTAGAGCTTTACTGAGTTGAAGACTCTTCTCACTTCGGCTCCAGTTCTGGTGCTTCCACTAGGTTCCGGTGGATTCGTAGTTTACTCAGATGCATCTCGTCGAGGTTTGGGTGCACTTCTGATGCAAAATGGTAAGGTTGTGGCCTCTAGGCAGTTGAAGAAGCATGAGGAGAATTATCCCACTCATGACTTAAAGTTGGCAGCTGTGGTATTTGCACTGAAGATCTGGTGACACTATTTATATGGAGAGAAGTTTCAGGTCTTCACTGATCATGAGAGCCTGAAATATGTGTTCACGTAGAAGGATTTGAACTTGAGGCAGCGCAGGTGGATGGAGTTTATCAAAGATTATGATCTCGACCTTTCTTATCATCCAGGCAAGGCAAATATGGTAGCGGACGCCTTGAGTCGGAAGACGATCGTATCACATCTTATGATTCAGGAATGGAGATTATTTTAGTAGGTTGTGGAATCTTCCTTTAGGATTCCTCAAGAGGCTGATAGAGCTGTGTTGGCCAGCTTAACTGTGAGGCCAACAGTGTACCATGTAGTGATTGAGGCTCAAAGGGCGGATGCAGAGTTACCACAGATTATCCAGATACCAGAGGTGGAGTTGTGGGATGATGGTACGGTCAGATTTAGAGGCAGACTCTATGTTCCAGCTGAGAAAGAGATACGCAAGAGTGTCCTAGATGAGGCGCATCGTTCCAGATATGTAGTGCATCCTAGAACGACTAAGATGTATCATTATTTGAGGAGGCACTTTTGGTGGCCTGGTATGAAGAAGGACGTAGCTGATTATGTGGCAAGGTGCCTAACCTATCAACAGGTTAAGGTAGAACACTAGAGATCAGGAGAGTTGCTACAGCCGTTATCGATCCCGGAGTGGAAATGGGAGCACGTGACTATGGACTTTGTGATGGGATTGCCCATGTCACCCAGCAGAAGAGACACGATATGGGTCATTGTGGATCGATTAACCAAGTCTGCGTACTTTCTAGCTATGAGGAAGGACTGGTCAATCGGTAAGTTGGCCAAGTTATTTGTGGACCGGATCATCTCTCTGCATGGGGTGCCCTTGTCCATCGTGTTAGACCGGTATCCAAGATTTATTTCTAGGTTCTGGAAGAGTTTTCAGAGGACCTTGGGTACGCAGTTATCCTTTAGCTCGGCTTATCATCCTGAGACTGATGGACAGTCGGAGAGGATTATTCAGACATTAGAGGATATGCGCAGGGCTTGTTGCCTAGATTGGGGAGGTTCTTAGGAGCAGCACTTGTCTACAGTAGAATTTGCTTACAACAATAGTTATCATTCTAGTATCGGCATGGCGTCGCATGATGCATTGTACGGGCGGCTGTGTCGATCTCCTATGAGTTGGTCTGAGATTGGCGAGAGGCAGATAGTAGGGCCATAGTTGGTACAACAGTGTGCTGAGGTTGCTAGAGTAGTGCAGTAGAGGTTAACTACAGCTCAGAGCAGGCAGAAGAGTTATGTAGATACCCATAGGAGGCCACTTGAGTTCGAGGTTGGGGACCACGTGTTTCTCCGAATCTCACCCTCCAAGGGTGTGATGAGATTTGGGAAGCGAGGAAAGCTGAGTCCAAGATATATTGGGCCTTTTTCCATTCTTGCTCGGATTGGGGAAATGGCATATCAGCTAACTTTGCCACCCAATCTTGCAGGAGTGCACGATGTGTTCCATGTTACCTTGTTGAGGAAGTATGTTAAGGATCCGTCTCATATCTTGGACTTTTCGGAATTGGAAGTCGCAGAGGACTTGTCCTTTTCAGAATTTCCAGTGTGTATTGAGGATCGCAGGGAACATGTCCTTCGGAACAAGGTTGTTTCTCTGGTTAAGGTAATTTGGCAGGATCGCTCCAGAGGCGAGGCAACTTGGGAGCAAGAGGATGAGATGCGGGAACAATTTCCCTACCTTTTTTTATAAGTTCTCTTGTGAGCTTGTACCATCAATTTTTCGATCTCATTATTTTATAGCGGCAATTTCGGGGACGAAATTCTTTTAAGGGGGGGAGAATGTAAGGATTGAGGTTTCGGATCCGGTTATCGGGTCAGTTTTGGAGTCGGACCCCTTGGTTTGGACCCTTGTGGGGCAGGGGCATGAGTTCCTTTTTCGCGTTGAGCTTGCGAGATGCGGTTCAAATGGCGTCCAGATAGGAGGACGAGTTTTAGAATGTGCCACGTGGGTGCCACGTGGTCGGGCGTTGGGGCGCGAGAGTACGACCTCGGTCTTATCATCTGAATGACGTCTTGCATGGTCGATGCTATTTCAGAGATATGACAGTATATGACCCCCGTCTTGTCATCTGAAAGGCGACTACCTTGGACGACGCATTTTAGTAAGTTTCGGTTTGGCCCCGCGAGCCCTCTCTCTTTTCCCTCATTCTCTCCATCTCTCTCTCTCTCTCCTCCCCTTCCCCTCCGATCCATCCGACCCCCTTTCCCCCCTTCTCCTTCCTTTCCTCTCCCCATTCTTCCTATCCCTCCACTCCATCAATCTCCTAACTTCCACCACTACCACCACCATCTCCTCCGCGGCCTATCTCTCTCCGGACGGCGGCTGATGTCCCGGTGGATTGATGGCGTCTACGGCGGTACCGACGGTGGCTTGTGGCGTGTCGGTTCGGTGGCTAGGAGCTAGGAGGAGTTCAAGTAACCAGTAGGGTGACGATCCCTATTGTGTTTTGTTTAAACCCATGTTTTTTCTTGCTTTTGGAGCATGTTTAGGGGATCTTTGGGGTGAAAATGTTAACCTTGTAAATGAGGAATGAAGGGTTTTTAATGGGTATTTCGATTCTCCTCCTCTTCCCTGTTTATGTTGTGTTTTTTTTATGCGATTTGGGGGAGAAATCCCATTTTTTTAACACGGGGAAGGCCAGTAGGAGAGCCTGTTGGCGAACGCTAAATGGCGTCTTGGAACAGCGACGCCATTTTGAATGGCAGCTGCCTCCAACAGTGATTTAGCCCAGTTTATCCCGAGCCCTGATTCTGTTTTTGTCGTTAATAGGTGACTAAGGACAGCGACGCCTTTTAAAAGGTGACTACATTGCACGACGCGATTTAGGCCATATTCCGAGGCCAGTTTTATGTAAACCAGTTTAGGGGTCTTGAATGACGTCGACCTAGAACGACGCAATTCAAGACAGAACTCCATTAATTCATTCTATTAACATGCCTTTACAATGTTAGATAGTTTGCTTGAAATTGTACTTCGAGGACTAGGATTCTATGTAATCGGATCGCACTGTGTTATGTTTTGTGCGACCGTGCACCTAGAGTGATAGTTGTTAGCGCTTAGGCACCCTGTGTCGGTGTGGGAGTGACACGGCACCGGTGTGGGAGTGGTGGGGTAACGCCTAGAGAGAAGGTCACCTGGTGTACCCCGGGGTAAAGCTAGTACCGGTGTGGGAGTGGTACATTCGGAGTGTTACTCGTGCTGGGGGAAGTAGAACTACCTAGAGCCGGTTAGGCCGGAGTAGCCAGCGTGCTCTCCGAGGGGTTGCTGTTTGGTCTCAGGGGGTCGTTGTTTTCCGCGTTCGGCCACGCGGTTTTTGTGTTTAGCCGAAACGCTGGTTGTGGACTCCGTGGTGGAGTGGTTTCAGAGTTGTGCATGTTACATTTACGAATGGGGATCTTTGGGAAATGTATTTACCGCTTTAATTATTTAAATTGCCTAGATTTGTGTTGTTGCACTTGTGGGAGCGTAAGTGGTGGTGGGGATCGAAGGATCCCTACTTAGTCCATTTCAATGAGACTTACCCCTGCAGTTTTCAGGTGAGGGTTCCAAGCGGGTGTAGCATGGAGGGTTTCACCTAGGGTTGTGCGTCGGCAGCCACTGTTCCGAGGTATGCCCCGATGTAGTTGTCACTTTTCCTTTCAGGCTTGTACGCTTGATTATTTCTTTTCAGTTAGAATATGTAATTATTTGCTAAGTCAAGTCGAATTGTAATAATTTTTAATTTCTGCACTTTCCTTAAAATTCGATGTGATGTGAATGTTTAGCTTAGTTTATCATTTATTTCCCAGACTTACCGAGATCCTGATTTGGTTACAAATTTTAATGATTCGGTACCCATTTAGTAATCGGATCACCGATTATAGGGTGGCGGGTAGTTACACAACCAGCTTGATTATATTGTCGCAGTTGCATGGATGGACCTCGGACCTGAGACGCCAAGGACATCTTGTTAGTGGACTTCTGTGCTTTGACCTTGGTTTATGAATTTCTAACCATAGGATTCTAAATAGCCAAGGATCGGGTACAACAGAATACCTTCGAAGGGAATTAAGTGTCAATAAGGAATCATTCGCTCTCGGTACTTAGAGAGAGAATGCTCTAAGAAGGATGCGCGGAAGTCCCTAGCAAGGGCAGACAATAATATCGAGAAAGGAGTTTTCCGATATTATACGGCAGCATCCGATCCAAGTGAGTCGACCGGATAGGGTTTGAGAGTACAACACATCCTGAGTTGACTCGAGAGCATTGTACGAATGAAGGATTATATCCACGCGGTAACTGTCGGCGGAAAGGTTCAAAGAGTGGTTTACTTAACCCCAATACCTTTCGGGTTCACGTGGTGTAGTTTGGCACCCAACGTGATTGGAGGCCCGATCGAATTTGATGTGCGACATTAATTTGGTTGATTAATTAATTAATATGAGTTATTAATTGATTAATCAGGCCAGTGAAGAGTCACTGGGCTTATTGGGCCATTAACCGGACTGGTTACTGGGCCTAGAGGGTCACATGCAAATGATTCTCAAAGCGATGGATAAATAAATGAGTTTCATATTAACTGGCGGTTTTTATGAAAAATCGCGCGGTTAGTATAGTTTTTATGAAAAACTGAGCAGGCTAAGCTGCTGCTAACCCTAGTTGCCCCCTCCTCTCTTCCTCTCTCTCTCTAGCGCCCCATCTCTCTCCTGTCTCTAGAGACTGCTCCATTGCTTCTTCAATTCCCGTCCGACGGGAAATCGGCCACGCGACGCGGCGGTCGGTGCGGCGAACGACAAAGGGTTCGTGGGCTGTGACGAGAGAGGAACTTGAGGATATCCACCGCGAGGAGAATCGCATGGACTTCGCTAGAGGTTGGGCGCTTGTGCGGCTAGTGGTGTCACACCGACGGAACTGTTCAGACATGGATTCAAATCTGCGTGCGGTATGAAACGATTATCCGATAATCATTCTTTGTTGTTCGAAATGGGAAATGGATCGCGGATTTTATTTTGTTTATTCCGCTGCTTTTGCAATCTAGAGAAACGCGAGAACCCAATAGTGGTATTAGAGCCAGGTTCCACTGTTTCTTGTCCTGTTTCAATTTTCAGATTATTTTTTTCATAACTTATTCCATGCCGTATGTTCGATTATTTGCTAGATTCGTGTTTGTACGATGCACACATAATAATTAGATTATTATTCTATAATTTTCAAAATTTATTTTCCGGTTTTTTATGTTCGTCGTTGGACGAAGAACGGTGTTGTTTGGCAGCTTCGTTCGGGCTTCCTAAGTGTTGGGGAGGTGGGATGGTGCCCTAAATCCTCCATTGATGGTCACCGGCCTCCTGGAATCATGGCCGGTGCTGGAGAAGGAGGGCTCACAACGGAAAGGAGCCTCAATCTTCTTCTTCCTCTTCGGTTTTTGAGAAAAACCAGGTAAACCAGTTTAAAAGGAGGGAAAGGGGACCCGACCAGTTGCCTTTTCAGGACCTACGGTTGGGCTGCCGGTGCCGAGGGTGTCGCCGGCACCAGGGGAGACGCCGGGGGGGGGGGCGGTCCCGGCGGCGCCAGAAGCCTAGCTGGCGGCGGCCCCTGCATCTGCCCGCTGTCATGGCATCAACCTACAACCTGCAGGTTAGGGTTTGGGGTGGGTGATGGGATTGGGGCGGGGGAGAACCAGGGACCTGGTTGCGAGCCGATCGGACCGACAGGCCCGAGCCAGGCGCCTGCCTGGTCCGAGCCGTGGCTCGGCCAAGACCCATTGTCTCAGCCCAAGTGGGTGAGCCCATTTCTTTTAATCCCCCCCCCCCCCAATTTCCAAAACAAATAAAACCCCATTGTTCTAATAAAATCCCATTTGCCCATTTAATAACTAAATTAGATTTTAATTTGATTTCAATTTTTTTTTTGAAATTTAAATTTATTATCAAATTTTATTTATTTGGGCAAAATGATTATGGAATCATTTAAATTAACAAAGTGTTGCCAATTTATTAAGTTTAGTTATTAATTTAAGTGTTAAATTAATAATTAAATTTAATTGACTAATTTAAGTGTTAAATTAGTGACTATTAGTTAATTAGAGTTAATTGTTAATTTAAGTGTTGAATTGATCATTCATTTTAATTAACTAAAATAGTGGTTTAATTAGAAGTTATTAATTAATTGATTTAATTATTAAGTTTAAGAGTTAAATTAGTAATTAACATTAATATACTAATCTAAGAGGTAGATTAGTAATTAATAAATAATTAGTGCTACTTGTTAGTTTAAGAGTTAAATTAATGATTAACTTTAATTAAGTAGTCTAAGAATTAGATTAGTAATTAATAACTTATTAGAGTTGATTATTAATTTAAGTGTTAAATTAATGATTAATTTTAATTTATTGATCTAAGAGTTCGATTAGTAATTAATTATTAATAGTCTAATTGTTAGATTATTAATATTGTTTAATCTAATTGTTAGATTATTTTAATTATTAGGAATGTTCTAATTTGCATGGAATAAATTGGAATTATTCATTCGGAGTGTGTGCACATGTGATTTGTGTTTTATATGCTTTTAAATTTGATTTAATTGCATGCTTAAGTTATTAAAAGAGTTTTCAAAATCCAAAAGTCAATTTTAATTGGAACCCAACTTTCTGAAAGTCAAAATTATTTAATTTTGAAAAACTCTTTTGTTTTAGCCATGTGATGAGCTTATCATGTGTGGAATGTTTAAAACACACCGGGTCATGGATATGCATTTTTAATATTATTCATGTGATGAAAGATGTGTGTGAATTATGGATGCGTAAATGATTATTTATTAATTATTAATAAATAGAGGTCTGCGTACCTCTCTCTCTCTCATACTCCGATGTAATTCTACCTCCCTCTCTCTTTTACTCGCCATAAGACCTTCTTCTATTTACATATAAATTATGAATTTATTGTAATATGATCGAGGCAACTGAGGAAGGAGCGAGGACGATCCACAGATGCAACCAAGAAGGCGATGTGATGGAGATCCTTTACCTATGTGTTTGCAGGGTAGTCTAATGTAAATGTTATATTAGATTTAGTGTGTCTTTAACTGTTGACTCCAGTCAAACCACTTTGTTATCCATGACCACAGTAAACATGTATGAGATGCAATGTTTTCCTTTTTGATTATGAATCAAAGCAGGTATAGTATTTAGTAAATATATATGATATATTTATATACTATCACCTAGGAGAGACCAAGATAAAAGTTATCTTAATACCCTCGTCAAAATTCTAAGCCGTAACGTGAGTAGTTAAGAACTTACCACGTGGTCCACCATCGTTATAGTCATAGGATTCGAATTACTTTAGGCAGGTTTGTTGTGCTACCACAAGGCCTGTTTAATTGTGAGGAGAGACTATGACTATGGCAATAGATGCCTATTTGATCGGGGTAGAGGAACCATGTAGCCTTGTTGTACTATCCACAAGGGCTGTATGCAAATCTATGCTTGTCTCGTAATGGTATTTAGCTTCAACTAGAATTGGTGGCTTGTTGTGCTATCTACAAGGCCACTAAATCTCTAGGGACCGAAGCTATGATCGGATATTACAAAGAGTTGCAAGTCATATGAGATGTGTACTCTTTAATTGTTTTACAACTTTCTTGTGCCATCCATAAGGTTGTACTGCAAGTCATTGAGATTCTGATCTCTATTAGGAGACTGTCGGCGTCTCCCGTTCTGTATAGCTGAGGATTATACAGTCCGTCGAAAATTAGTGGGAGTTAAAATTTGATTAAAAGTCCATATTATGTTTTAAATTTAATAATTGAACATATGCTAAATAGATTATTTATCTCCAGTAAGGAAATATGTTGTCGAATAACCCACTCCGTGGCATACTTGATGCCAAACTTTTGACTGGCCTGAACTACTCGTATTGGCTCAAAAGCCTGAAGAATGTCTTCAGATCTGAGTACATTGTCTATATCCTTGGAGCTGATCCTCTTTCTGAACCGGCATTGGATGTCCCTGAGGCAGAGATGATCGCGTACGATAAAAGATCGAATGACAAAGGCAAAGGAGTAGTAAAGGGTGACTGCTTCTACTGTAAGCAGCAGAGTCACTGGAAGAGGAACTGCAAGGAGTTTCTCAACGATAAAGCTCACGGAAAGGTGAACCTATTAGAAGCTTCAGATATCTATATGATAGATATCAACTTCTCAGTAAGAGATTCCACATTAGATACCGGATGTGCATCTTATATCTGCCATGAGATGCCTATGTTGACAAATAAGCACAAACTGAGAAAAGGTGAGGTGGAACTGAGGCTAGGAAGCGGTGCAAAAGTTGCGACGTTTGCTATAGGGACAACAAACCTCAGGCTTCTATTGGGAGATGTCTTGTAAGGACTGAGGTTTTGGATCTGATTATCGGGTCTGTTTCGGTGTCGAACCCCTTGGTTTGGACCCTTGTAGGACTGGGGCAAGCTCGACGTGATTTTGAATGGCGTCGACCTAGGGGGACGACATTTGGGAGCCATGCAGAGGGTGACATGTGGGTGGGTGTTGGGGCGCGAGTGTAAGGCCCCAGTTTTATCGTCTGAATGACATCTTGCATGGTCGATGCCATTCAGAGATCTGCCATTGTATGACCCGCGTCCTGTCGTTTGGTTGGCGTCGTTCTAGAACGATGCATTTTAGAGAGTTTTGGTTGATGCTCCGAAGCCTTCCCTCCTTTCCCTCATTCTCTCCATTCTCTTCTCTCTCCTCCCCCTCCTCTCTGGACTGCTCCGACCCCTCCCTCCTTCCCTTTCTCTCCCCATTCCTCCTCTTCCTCCACTCCATCAACCTCCTGCCCCTCACCACTAAGCTTTCCGAACGGCGGCCAACGTCCTGGTGGAGTGATGGCATCCACGATGATACTGGCGGCGGCTTGCGCTGTTGCGGACTAGCGGCTTGGAGCTAGGAGGAGTTTGAGTAACTGGTAGGGTGACGATCCTCGTTATATTTGGTGTAAAACCATGATTTTCCCGCTTTGAAGCATGCAATATGTGTGGATGTTTTGGGGTAGAAAGCACGTCTTAAAGGGTTCTTCATGGAAATAGACATTTTGATTTTTCGGAAAGTAAATTGAATTATTAGCCTTCTCCCCTACTTTCTCCATTTTGACATTTTTGTGTGATTTGGAGGGGAGAAATCCCACTTTATGACTCGGGGGAGGCCGGAGGGGGAACCTGTTTTTGAGTGCTAAATGGCGTCTAGCGATAGCGATGCCATTTTTAAATGGCAGCTGCCAACCAAGACACGATGTAGCCCAATTTGTCTCGAGGCTTCTTCTGTGGGATTCTGTCTCTGTCTTGAATGGTGTCTGGGGACAATGACGCCATTTTAAATGGTGACTACCATGGACGACGCTATTCAAGACAGAACTCCATTGATTCATGCAATTTAAGATGTGTTTACAGTATTAGGAAATTCGGTTAAATGCATGTTCAATATCGTACTTCGATGACAAGGTTTTCTATATGATCGAATCGCACTGTGTTGTATTTTTTGTAATCGTGGATCTAGAGTGACAGTTGTTAGCGCTTAGGAACCCTATGTCAGTGTGGGAGTGACACAGTGCCGGTGTGGGAATGGTGGGGTGACGCTTAGAGAGAGGGTCACCTGGTGTATCCCAGAGTATAGCTAGTACCGGTGTAGGAGTGGTAGATTCGGAGTATCACTCGTAGCTGGGAGAAGTAGAACCACCTAGAGCTAGACAGGCCAGAGTAGCCAGCGTGCTATCCGAGGGGTTGCTGTTTGGTCCGAGCAGGTCGGTGTTTTTCCACGTTCAGCTGCGTGGTTCGTGTGTTTTAACCGAGACATTAGTTGTGGACTTCGGTGTTGAGTCGAGTGGGTTTAGAGTTATGCCTATTGCATTTTCGAATGCATGTGTTTCATATCGGAATTTGGAAATCTTTGGGAGTTGTGCTTACTGCTTTATTTATTTAATTGCCTATATTTGTGTTGTTGCACTTGTGGGTGCGTGAGTGGGTGGTGGGGATCGGAGAATCCCTACCGAGTCCATTTCAATGAGACTCATCCCTGCGGTTTGTAGGTGAGGGTTCTCGACAGGCGTAGTGTGGAGGGTTCCATCTTGGGTTACGTGCCAGCGGCCATTGTTCCGGGGTATGGCCCGATGTAGTTGTTATTTCCTTTCCAAGTTTGTACACTTAATTATTTCTTTTCAGTTGGAATATATAATTATTAACTGAGTCGAGTCAAATTGTAATATTTTTTAATTCCTGCACTTCCTTTACAATTTGATATGATTTAGAATGTTTAGCTTAGTTTATCATTTATTTCTCAGACTTATCGAGATTCTGGTTTGGCTCTAAATTTTAATGATTCGGTACCTATTTAGTAATCGGATCCCCGATTGTTGGGTGGCAGGTCGTGACAGTTGGTATCAGAGCATTAGGTCTGACAAATAGATGAATAACTAGGTTAAATATCATAATTCTAGCAACTAAATACATTATCCCGTACAGGCACGGCGGTAGTGTAGGTTTTGGGTTCTAATTAGAAATTTTCGGTTCTTGTCACTGTAGGCGATTAGATAAATGGCTCCTAGGAAGAGAGTGCCTGTTATTAGGGAACATGGAGATGTTCCTAGCGGGTCTGAGGCCGGTAGGCCGAATATGGAGCATTTTATGGAGGCTATGATGGACACGATGACTAGATATCAGACTCGAGACCCTAGTGAGAGTTCTAGTGCTCTGATACCAACTTCAGCTGCTCTGGAGAGATTCCTGAAGCTGAAGTTGCCACATTTTACTGGCCGTCCCAACCCTGATGAGGCCATTCATTGACTGAAGGAGTTAGAGAAGACTTTCGATACTACGGACTGTGCGGCAGTTGAGAGGACTATGTTGGCTACCTTCATGTTGAAGGATGACGCCTATGACTGGTGGACCACTTTGAAGAGCTTGTCTTATGCAGATAGGAATCTCAGGGAGATTCCATGGGAGACATTTGTAATGGAGTTCAACGGGAAGTACTTCCCTAGGCATGTCCAGAAGGCCAAAGAAAGGGAATTTATGGAATTGACCCAAGGGAACATGACAGTGCTCGAGTACCAGATGAAGTTCGCAGCTTTAGGATGGTTTGTACCCTTTATCTCAGGGGATGAGGAGCGTCGGACTGAGAGGTTCGTAGACGGACTGAGGTCCAACTTGAGGAGTTTTGTGGCGTCCCAGTGTTGTACGGACTTGGCATCGACGGTTAAGTGTGCCACAGCAATAGAGGCACAACACGATTAGTTGGCCACGAAGAGGGGACTGGCTACTCAGGGGCCAGCATACGGCAAGGGGAAGACAACAATAGCGGTAGCAGCTCCTTCATCTGGATCGGGATCGTCTTCACTTGGCTCCATATTCAGGCAGTTCTTTCGAGGTGGTGGCGGCATCAGTAGTAGTAGCTGCCCAGCAGAGTCAGGCGGTGTCCAGCGCTCAGCAGGAGGCAACTCAGAGACTTCCGGCAGCTTGTCGTCATTGTGGTGGTACTCACGGTGGGACTCAGTGTCCTGCATTTTCTGGGAGATGTTATACTTGTGGCCAGCAGGGCCATTTGGCGAGGTATTGCTCGCACGGGCATGGTCAGGGGCAGGGACTAGGTGATCAGAAGAAGCCAAGGACCTAAGGGAGAGTTCTTGCTATCACCAGGAAGGAGGCTCGTACGTCCAACTTGGTGGAAGGTACACTTTCTATCCTTGGGAACTCCGCACATGTGTTGATTGATTCGGGTGCTTTCATTCCTTTATTTCTGAGCAGTTCATAGATATTCTTTCTGCACTCGTTGATGAGTTACCTGATGGACTAATGGTTGAGATTCCTTCTGGGGATTTCATGTTGACTTATAACTGTATGAGTGAGGTTTCCTTGACCATGTAGGGTCATCAGTTACCTGCCCAGTTAGTTATGCTTGCCATTCGTGACTTTGATGTCATATTGGGCATGGACTGGCTAAAGGGTTATTATGCCGATGTGGACTGCCACAGGAAGAGGGTGCGCTTCTCCATCCCGGGCATCCCGGCCTTCTACTTACAAGGTATTAGGTTCTCTTCTCGTGGTATTCTTATTTCTGCTTTTAAGGCCCAGAGGTTACTTGTTGGTGGCTGTGAGGCTTTCCTTGCCTCAGTAGTTGTGGCTGGTGATAGTACTGGTTCTAGTCCTTGGAAGATGCCTGTAGTCTGTGACTTTGTTGATGTGTTTCTTGACGAGTTGCCCGGCCTTCCTCCTCAGCGGGAGGTTGAGTTCACTATTGAGCTTGCACCGGGTATAGCGCCCTTGTCTAAGATCCCTTATCGGATGGCTCCAACCGAACTCACTGAGTTGAAAGCGCAATTGCAGGATAAGGGTTTTATCCGTCCTAGCACTTCTCCGTGGGGTTCTCCAGTTCTGTTTGTTAGGAAGAAGGATGGTTCTCTGAGGCTGTGCATTGATTATAGACAGCTGAACCAGGTAATAGTGAAGAACAAGTACCCACTTCCGAAGATCGATGATCCGATGGATTAGTTGCAATCTGCCAAGGTATTCTCGAAGATTGACTTAAGGTCAGGGTATTACCAGATGAGGATCTGTGAAGCAGATGTGAGTAAGATGGCTTTTAGGACTCGGTACGGATATTATGAGTTTCTGGTTATGCCTTCTGGCTTAACCAATGCTCCGGCGGCTTTTATGGATTTGATGAGCCGAGTCTTCAGGGTCTACCTGGATCAGTTTGTGATGGTGTTTGTAGATGATATTTTGGTGTATTATTCTTCTAAGGAAGAGTATGCCACGCATCTTCAGGTGGTGTTGTAGGTTTTGAGAGAGCACCAACTCTATGCCAAGTTTAGCAAATGTGAATTCTGGCAAGATAAGGTGCACTTCCTAGGGCATGTCATTTCTAGTGACGGTATTACTGTAGATCCAGCCAAGATTGAGGTAGTGATGGATTGGGGCAGAGCGACGTTAGTGTCTGAGATCAGGAGCTTCCTGGGGTTAGCAGGGTATTACAGACGGTTTAGTCATGATTTTTCTTCCATAGCAACCCTCATGTCGAGGTTGACTCGTAAGGGAGTTTGTTTTGTGTGGACCGAGGAGTGTGAGCCGAGCTTTACTAAGTTGAAGACTCGTCTCACTTCTGCTCCAATTCTAGTGCTTCCATCTAGTTCCGGTGGATTCGTGGTCTACTCAGATGCATCTCGTCGAGGGTTGGGTGCGGTTCTATGCAGCATGGTAATGTTGTGGCCTATGCTTCTAGGCAGCTGAAGAAGCATGAGGAGAACTACCCCACTCATGACTTGGAGTTGGCGGCTGTAGTATTTGCACTGAAGATATGTCGGCACTATTTATATGGAGAGAAGTTTCAAGTCTTCCCTGATCACAAGAGTCTGAAGTATGTATTCACGCAGAGGGATATGAACTTGAGGCAACGTAGGTGGATGGAGTTTATCAAGGATTATTATCTCGACCTTTCTTATAATCCGGGCAAGGCTAATGTTGTAGCAGATGCCTTGAGTCGAAATATGGTCATGTGACACCTTATGATTCAGGAATGGAGATTATATGAGCAGGTTATAGAATCTTCCTTTAAGATTCGTCGAGAAGCTGACAAAGCCGTGCTGGCCAGCTTGACGGTGAGGCCAGCAGTGTACCATTATGTGATCGTGGCTCAGAGAGCGGTTGCAGAGTTACCACATATTTTCCAAATATCAGAGGTAGAGTTGTGGAACGGTCAGATTTAGAGGTCGACTCTATGTTCCGGCTGAGGAAGAGGTGCACAAGAATGTCCTAGATGAGGCGTACCATTCTAGATATATAGCGCATCCCGGAATGACTAAGATGTATCATTATTTGAGAAGGACTTTTGGTGGCCTGGTAGGAAGAAGGACATGGCTGAGTATGTGGCAAGGTGCTTGACTTGTCCGCAGGTCAAGGCAGAACATCATAGACCAGGAAGATTGTTGCAGCCATTACCGATTCCAAAATGGAAATGGGAATATGTGACTATGGACTTTTGTGATGGGATTGCCTGATTCACCCTACAGGAGAGATGCGATCTGGGTCATTGTTGATCGATTGACCAAGTCAGCGCAGTTTCTAGCTATTAGGAAGGACTGGTCAGTCGGTAAGTTGGCTTGGTTGTTTGTGGACCGGATCATCTCTTTGCATGGGTGCCCTTGTCCATCGTATCAGATCAGGATCCGAGGTTTACTTCTAGATGTTGGAGGAGTTTTTAGAAGGCCTTGGGTACGCAGTTAGCCTTCAGCTCAACTTACTACCCGAGACTGATGGGCAGTCAGAGAGGACCATTCAGACACTAGAAGACATGCTCAGGGTTTGTTGCCTAGATTGGGGAGGTTCTTGGGAGCAACACTTGTCCACGGTTGAGTTTGCTTATAACAATAGTTATCATTCTAGTATTGGCATGGCGCCGTATGAGGCTTTGTACGTGTGGCCGTGTCGATCTACTGTGAACTGGTCAGAGATTGGTGAGAAGTAGATAGCAGGGCTAGAATTGGTACTGCAGTGTGCAGAAGTTGCCAGAGTTATGCAGTAGAGGTTGACTGCAGCCCAGTGTCGTCAGAAGAGTTATGCAGATATCTGCAGGAGGCCGCTTGAGTTCGAGGTTGGGGACCACGTGTTTCTCCGAGTCTCACCCTCCAAGGGTGTGATGAGATTCGGGAAGCGAGGTAAGCTGAGTCCGCGATATATTGAGCCTTTTCTCATTTTTGCTTGAATTGGGGAAATAGCGTATCAGCTAGCCTTGCCACCCAATCTTGTAGGAGTGCACGACAGATTTCACGTTTCTTTGCTGAGGAAGTATGTTCATGATCCATCTCATATCTTGGATTTTTCAGAATTGGAGGTCGCTGAGGACTTGTCCTTTTCGGAATTTCCAGTGCGTATTGGGGATCGCAGAGAGTAGGTCCTTCGGAACAAGGTTGTTCCCTAGTTAAGGTAATTTGGCAACATCGCTCCGGAAGCGAGGCGACCTGGGAACGAGAGGATGAGATGCGGGAGCAGTTTTCCTACCTTTTCGTGTAAGTTCCTTTTTAAGATTGTGCTATCTTGTCATTGGTACAAGTTCTGTTGCGGTAAATTCGGAGACGAAATTCTTTTAAGGGGGGGAGAATGTAAGGACTGAGGTTTCGGATCCGATTATCGAGTCTGTTTTGGTGTCGAACCCCTTGCTTTGGGCCCTTGTGGGGTTGAGGCAAGCTCGACGTGATTTTGAACGGCGTCGACCTAAGGGGACGCCATTTGGGAGCCATGCGGAGGGTGCCACATGGGCAGGCGTTGGGGTGCGAGTGTATGGCCCCGGTCTTATCGTCTGACTGGCGTTTTGCATGGCCGATGCTATCCAGAGATCTGCTAGTATACTGATAAGTTTGTTAATGTCGATCATTTTAGGGCAATCACACACATCATACTCACAGTTTTATCTGAAAAATAGTATGAAATGATAGATAATTTCGTACCAATTCCAACGGTACCGATTTAGTCAAATTTCGAGTTAAAAACATCGTCATTTCATGTGAATCAAGGAGTATAGTGCACTTGCGATTTTTTAGCTAAACCGGGATATTAAATAAATTAATAAATATGATATTCAGGATAAATACTTAACTAACATTTACTTTTATGATAACAGGACATGAAGGCAAGGTGGCGCAATGGTTAAAGCCCTGGAGACTTGTGGGGAGGACATGAGTTCGAATCTCGGCAAAAATAACTTCATTTTGGCAAAAAGATCAAAGCAGGGGTAAAATGAGTATTTATTACCCTAAAAAGAGTTGTCCTAATTCTTACCCAAGAAGGGGGCAAGAAGAGTAGCCGTCACCTCCTTTATCTATTTTGAAATTTTTCTCCCCTTTTTAAAGACATCTCTTCCCTTCTTTGGCTGGCTCGAAAAAAAAAATCCCTCTCTCTTCATTTTTAGCTCTGCTACAGCTTTCTCTCTCTCCTCTCTCACTTTTGCTCTCTCCCATCCCTTTTCCCTCTCTCTCTCACGCATCTCCCTCCTTCTCTTTTCTGTTTTGTCCTCTTCTTCTTCGTCCTTTTCTTCCTCCATCTCTTCCTCCCTTTCTCACCCGTTTTCTCTCCCTCCTTTTCTTTTTATACTTTGTCCTTTTCTTCTTCATCTTTTTCGTCCTCCCTTACTTTTTCTCTCTCCCTCTGTGTCTCTCTCCCTCTGTGTCTCTCTCCCTCCACCTTTTCCTCTCTCTCTGTTTTCTCCCTCTCTGTCAGAACTCTCTCTCTCTCTTCCTCACTTTTTCTCCCTCTCTCCCCACCTTTTTCCCTCTCTCTCTCTCACTTTCTCTGCTGCCGTGCCAAGGAGAAGGCAGATTCCCCCCCACGTGTCACCTCGGAAGAGCACGCAGGCGCGTGCCATCGTCGCCCGGGCCCCTTTGAGAGGGCGCTCTCACTCGGCCGCCGCCACGTGTCGCTCGCCCGCTGGACGCCACCGCCACGCACTCACCCCTCTGCCACACGTCGCGCCCAGGCGGTTCGCAAAGGGGCGAACATTGTCGCCTGTGCCCTGTTGGGCGGGGACACGAGCGCCACGTGGCGCGTTCCTGCACGCTCCCGCCTACGATGCGCCTGTCAACGCCCACCTCGGCGCCTACACCAGTATGAGCCTTGCCTGCCGCGCCCTTGGCTGTTGTGCTCGGACCAGTGCGCCCTCGGCTGTTGCGCTTGGATCAGTGTGCCCATCGCCCCACTGCTGCCAACAGAGCCCCTGTTTGCTGTATTATCATTTGTTTTATTTATTTATTTATTAGATAGTTATTTTGATTAGGTTTAAGTATTGCTTAGGATGTTAAAGTTAGAAAGCCTGTAATATTATTTCTTGTTTCAGTTTATTAATGGCATTGTGATAAAATTGCAAAGAGTTAAAGAGGGATGTGTTTTAACTTGGATTTTTCATATGTGGTATTTCATATAATTAGTCTTTGTTACCTTAGGTATTTTAGTTAATTGGCTTGATGTTTAACTAGGTAATTAATTAGTTCATTCAAATTCTCACTTGTTTTAGATAATAAACTCCAAAGTTTTCAAAGGTTATAAATTTAATTCCCTATGGATTCGACTCGGACTCACCATTGGTATTGCTAAAAATTCATTTAAATGAGCCGAATAAATTTAGATTGTTAGCTTGGGATTTTAACGACATATTCTTAAGCGATCATATACGACCCGCATCCTGTCGTCTGATTGGTGTCGTTCTGGAACGACGCGTTTTAGCGAGTTTCGGTTGACGTTCTGAAGCCCTCCTTCCTTTCTCTCATTCTCTCCATTCTCTTCTCTCTCCTCCCCCTCCTTTCTGAATAGTTCCGAACCCTCCCTCCTTCCCTTCCTCTCCCCATTCCTCCTCTTCCTCTACTCCGTCAACCTCCTACCCCTCACCACTACCACCACCATCTCCTCCGCGGCACTTAGCTCTCCGGACGGCGGCCGACATCCTGGTGGAGTGACGGCGTCTACGGTGGTATCGGCGGCGGCTTGCGGTGTTGCGGACAGACGGCTTAGAGTTAGGAGGAGTTCGGGTAACCGGTAGGGTGACGATCCTCTTTGTGTTTTATGTAAAACCATGATTTTTTCACTTTGAAGCATGCAATATGTATGGATGTTTTTGGGGTAGAAAGCACGTCTTAAGGGGTTCTTTATGGAAATAGACATTTTGATTTTTCGGAAAGTAAATTGCATTATTAGCCTTCTCCCCTACTTTCTCCATTTTGACGTTTTTGTGTGATTTGGAGGGGAGAAATCCCACTTTATGACTCAGGCTAGGCTGGAGGGGGAACCTGTTTTTGAGCGCTAAATGGCGTCTGGCGACAGCGACGCCATTTTTAAATGGCGGCTGCCAACCAAGATGCGATTTAGCCCAGTTTGTCCCGATGCTACTTCAGTGGGATTCTGTCTTTGTCTTGAATGGCGTCTGGGACAGTGACGCCATTTTAAATAGTGACTGCCATGGACGACGCGATTCAAGGTAGAACCCCATTGATTCATGCAATTTAAGATGTGTTTATAGTATTAGGTAATTCAGTTAAATGCATGTTCGATACCGTACTTCGAGGACAAGGTTTTCCACATGACCGGATCGCACTGTGTTGTGTTTTGTGCGATCGTGGACCTAGAGGGACATTTGTTAGCGCTTAGGCACCCTGTGTCGTTGCGAGAGTGACATGGCGCCGGTGTGGGAGTGGTGGGGTGACGCCTAAAGAGAGGTTCACCTGGTGTACCCCAGGGTATAACTAGTACTGGTGTGGGAGTGGTACATTCAGAGTGTCACCCGTAGCTGGGGGAAGTAGAACCACCTAGAGCTAGACAGGCCGGAGTAGCCAGTGTGCTATCCGAGGGGTTGCTGTTTGGTTCCAGTGAGTCGGTATTTTTTCGCATTCGGCTGCGTGGTTCGTGTGTTTTAGCCAAGACGTTGGTTGTGGACTTCGGTGTTGAGTCGAGTGGGTTTAGAGTTATACCTGTTGCATTTTCGAATGCATGTGTTTCATATCGAAATTTGGGAATCTTTGGGAGCTGTGCTTATTGCTTTATTTATTTAATTGCCTATATTTGTGTTGTTGTACTTGTGGGTGTGTGAGTAGGTGGTGGGGATCGGAGGATCCCTACTGAGTCTATTTCAATGAGACTCACCCCTACGATTTGCAGGTGATGGTTTTCGGCAGGCGTAGCGTGGAGGGTTCTATTTTGGGTTGCACGCCAACAGCCATTGTTCTACGGTATGTCCCGATGTAATTGTTCTTTCCTTTCTAGGCCTGTACGCATAATTATTTCTTTTCAGTTGAAATATATAATTATTTGCTGAGTCAAGTCGAATTGTAATAATTTTTAATTCCTACACTTCCTTTACAATTCGATGTGATGTGGAATGTTTAGCTTAGTTTATCATTTATTTTTCAGACTTATCGAGATCCTGATTTGGCTCCAAATTTTAATGATTCGGTACCCATTTAGTAATCAAATCCCCGATTATAGGGTGGCGGGTTGTGACACGTCTTATCATTGGAAGATTGTTATTATGTTTCTAACATAATAAAAAACATCATATCAGTATCTTTTATGGACAAGATAAGATATAGATTGACTATTGAGAACAAAGATTGTTCGATTTATTATGGTAATAAATCAATTGCTTCGGCACCTTTAGTCAACGGTCTATATCTTTTAGATGTTTCTTACTAGAATCTTCACATTGATAATGCTCTTAGGAAGAGCAAGAATTGTGTGAATCAAGCCTATATGTAGCACTGTAGACTTGGACACATTGGGGAAAGCAAGTTGCAAAAGTTGCAAATATTTGAATGCATTCGATTATGAGTTGTTTGCGACATATAAGTCCTGCCTTATGGGGAAAGATGGCAAAATCTCCATTTACTGGATATGGAGAACATGCCAAGGACATTATGGAACTAATACATTCAGATATATGTGGTCCAATATCCACCCAAGTCAAAGGTGGCTTTTCATATTTCATCATGTTCACTGACGACTTCTCAAGATTCGGCCATATGTACTTAATGAGTACAAATCGGAAGCATTTAAGAAATTTAAGGAGTTCAAGAATGAGGTAGAGAAGCAGACAAGAAAGAGTATTAAAACTCTTCGAACAGATCGAGGAGGAGAATACTTGAGTATTATTTTCACATAATTCTTAAAGGATAATGGTATCGTTTCTCAGCTAACCCCTCCATGTACATCACAGATGAATGGTGTATCCTAAAGGAGGAATCGAACCTTGTTAGACATGGTGCGCTCTATGATGAATGAACTCTAAAGAAAATTGAAGATCTTAAGGATGAAGGCATTCACCACATGTTTAGCCGGAGCACTACTTTTTCCTGCCTAAGATAATGTTCTAGAAGATGACTAAATCAGTACAATCAATGGGATCTTTGAAGGAAAGCAAATTAGCATAGCAGGTTTAGCCTACCTCTGCAATGGGCTCTCTGCAGCTTCTACAGGTCAATCTCCTTATGGCAGCATGCTTCTCTTCGCTCTATAGGTGGAGTTCCACTTCAAGTTCAACTATAATGAAGAAGAAGTTCCAAAGATATCGCAGATGTATCAGCAAAGTCCTATCTTTCATATCTCTAACATAGTGAAGTTCAATGACAACAAGACCAATCGGGTGCCCAACTTCAAGACCAGAGTTGACTGGTGCGCTCATTTCAAGTCTATGCCCAGAACTGGATTCGAATCCACACCACTTGCTCTTATGGGAAAGACAGTTCGAGTTCGCCATGGTGCTGACACTGAACTCCGACTGATCGGAGCGACCGAATTCGTTCTCTATAATCCACATCGTTGTCATCCTCAACTTGGTATACCGCGCTACGAATTTTCAGAAATATCTTCTCTTTCTCCAATCAAGAAGTGGGCCTTGGTAATTGAAGAAGACTTCGAGGTGACAGAACTCATCGCAACTCTGTGGAACATCGGGTTCACCCGTTGTGTGAAACTTCCTCATGAAGCAAATAAAGAACTATGAAAAACTTATGCAAAGGAGCTTAAGAAAATCCGACTTTGAAAGCTCTTCATCCTTTTTATCTTGCAACTTGATGTATTTTGATCTTAATACAATAAAGATCATTCCTTAATATTTTGCAATATTTCCATAATTTTTCTTTGAATGAAACTGTAATTTTTTCTCAAAATATGAACTTTCCAGTCCAGTTAATTCAAATCGCGTCGACTCAGAAAGATGCTCTTCAATGTAATTCAATTTTCAAACATAAGAATTTAATCCTGAAAAGCCCAAAATAGCGTCTGCTCAGCAAGACACCTTTTACTTCTCTCTCCCTATTTTTCAAAGATTTCTAACAATTAATCCACTGAATCGCATCATCCTTAAGAGATGCAAATCTATGATTACTATGCGTTTCCGTGGTATGGCTCTGACCAAAAGAGACGGTAAAATCTAAAAGATGTCGCACCGTAGGGACACGTTTCACAAATTTCAAAAAAATTTCGTTGCCGCCTCAGTTTGTGCGCCATTGAATGGCGTCGCTGTCCCCATACGCTATTTAACCAGCTCAAATAGGGTCTCGCGAGCCCGAGCCCCTTTCTACCTCACTCTCCTCTTCACTTTCTCTCTCCTTCTTCTCTGGCGATCACCGTTCCGGCCATCTCCCTCAACTCCAGTGAGCTTCTCCGACTTCGGCGAGCTTCTCTGGCCACCCTCTCCCTCTTCTTCTCACTTACAAGCTCTCTCTCTCTCTCTCTCTCTCTTTCTTCTTTTCTCCAACCAAACTTCCTCTCTTCTACTCGGTTTCTTCCTTCTCTCACTTCCCTTCGCAATGGAACAAGGAGGTCCGAGCCGATTAGGTGGGAAACGCTGACGGGTTGTCGCCTTCGAGGTAGTGGAGTTGCCTGAGGGCGAGGAAACTCCCAGAACGACATCGGTTGAGGAGGCGGGGGCACTCACGGAGGTGGCGGCCTTTAAGGAGGCTGAACCCTTGAGCTTTGAAGAGAATTCTCTGGCTTTTCCTCTTGAATACTTGTTGTGTTTATTTGAATTGAAGAATGGGAGGTTATATAGAGTGATTTGTGAAGTTAGGAGACCCTTTCCGAGTTGGAAGAGGGATTTGAGGGAAGAAAGTAGAGTTCAGATTGGAGTCAGAATAGCCTTGTTTCAATAAGTTAAATCGCGTCTGGACAGGGAGATGTCATTTAAATGACGTGGACGCCGAGCGACGCCCTTTTAGGAGTTTTCTGATATTTTCCGAAAGTGCATATTATTTGCTATTTGTTCATAGTTATCCCTTTACATGAAGTTACTGATGAAATTTTGAGTGCAGGAAAATTCAAAAAAAAAGAAAACTAAAGCTGAGTTTCAAATAAGGTCTAAGTGTGGGAGTTTCACTGAGTCCTCCCCGTGACTAAAAGATGGTTATCTCTATCCCCGTATTCTCTTATGTAATTAATTTGCATTGGCATTATTATATGTTAAATATTTATTAGATTATATCAAGGACCTTGTGATTTTCATGAAAATGGAATTTGAGTTCCCCTCTAACAAAAATAATAATAATTCCAAAAGATTCTTAATCGTACGGATAGACCGTTGGATTGTCAATTAATGAGGACGATGGTTCCACTTTTGTGAAACGGTACGTGGAGAAACGAGCTTCGGCTTAGCATTGAATTACAAGACTAATATCTTGACTCATCAATGACAATTTAACAATATTATCTTTAATTAATTTATATTTTATTTTATTTTTATTTTTATTTTTATTTTAGCCATCATGCATCATGTAGGACTTTGAAATAATTGTGATAAAAATTAGTTATTGATTAAATTTTAGACCATTGCTCAAAATAAATCCCAACGTGATATGAAATATTCTACTATGAATCGATCTCTCAATTATCTTTGAGGTTTTTTTGAATATATCTTCAGAATTCTATCATTGTTTAGATTTTTTATCCTATATTTCTTGTTTCCTTTTAAGATCCATCATGATTGTAGCACGTCCACATTGCCTATCACTCTCTATGATGAAACCTGTAAGGTTTGTAACCTAGGGTACTTTCCCTCGTGAATGTTGATCATCCTTATTTGTTTTCCTTCATCTGTTTCATCTAGACATGATTTATTCTATTGATCTCTTTGAGTCGCTTTATTGATCATTTTGAGAAAAATTCCTATCATGTAATGTTGAGAATGTGTCTCATCACACCTTGGCATCACCTTTTCAGTTCATTCCAATCTAGTTCACTCTTTTGCAAAGTCAAAGCCAAAGTGGGGCAGTTGTAGACACACTAATTTTGACATCATATCGAGTAAATTTCATATCATAATAACAATGTCCCAGAATGGTCTGACCTTTAATCATTAATTAATTTTTATTAATTTTCTCGAAAAATTGGTAGAATGGCGTCGCCCAAGGACGATGCTATTTAGTTTTTTAGCAGAAATTAATTCAAAATCAAATTTCCTAATCGAGATGGAATTAACTAAATAACGTCGCCTAAGGGGAATGCTATATAGGTTTCTTAATCCGTTCGATTTTCAAGTTGATTTTTAGTTAATTTCCTAATTATCTAAAGCATGTCGCTTAGGTGCGACGCCATTTAGGTTTCTTAATATTTTTCGGTTTCCTTTTCGGATTTTTATTTCTGTTTTTAACTCTTAATTGGCTGAATGGCATCCCTTATGAATGACACGTTTTAAGAGTGTCCTGATAAACATGATTTGGCCGAGATCATCTGACTTCCAAGGTTGGGAAGGACTCAAATCCTTCATGTTTATCTGAGGAAGGTTGCGGAGGCGCGGGAGGGCCCTTTGAAAGTCCTGAACCTCTCCAAAACCTAATATTATATACCTACCCTATTGAACTTTGAAAGAGGTTGGTAATTGAAAAAATTGAAGCTCTCTCAAGGTGTTTTGAAGGCTCTCAAGAAGGAAAACATGGACAACATCTCGAAGCTTCTTCTTCATCATCCTCTTCCTCCATTGAAGCTATTGAAGATTAATACTTTGAAGGGGCCAAATCAACCATCTTCCTTACCAACTTTCCTTTCTAATTTTCATATATTCATCATAGTTAATTCACTATTTTCTTCATTGTTCATCATCACATCACTCCATCATATATACATTGACTACATCTTTTTCCAAATCCATGCGTACAATAGGGGTTTAAAGAACTACAAAAAGTGAGTCTTTTTAGTTTGGTTGCATGTTTGATTTACTATATAGGATAGATACTACCATATTTAGTCAAATCCAAATCCTTTATTTTTAATTTTCTTGCAAGGTTCAAAGAGAAGATTTGAAGGTATTGAAGATATTGAAAAAGAAGGAGAAAACAACCCAAAAATAAGAGTAAATTAAAAAAGAAGGGCTCTTCTTTTTAGGTTGGCCGAAAGAGAGGAACAAAGAACATACAATCTCCTAGCTACAAGGTTTGTAACAATCAACTTAATCTTTTGAAAACTTTGGTTTCTAGCGATCACGATCTTTAATTAGTTTGTTTTATTATCAAATGAACATAATATTCATGATAATCACACACTCTATTTGAGCACTCACAACAGATTCGTCCAATAATGATCGCACGGCCAGAATCTGTAAGGTTCGTTGTGTTGAGATCCGACTGAAAACGCAGCGGAATAAAATTTCTCCGGATCGGATCTATCCCGTTTCAATGATAAAAACTAATTGGCAAATCTTATTTACCTTGCGCAGATTCGAATCCGCATCCGAACGATTCCGACGGTGTAATCCCGCAAGCCGCGCATATGCCCGGCCTCTAGCTGTATCCATGCGTTCTTCCTCTTGGCGGATCGTCCTCGCTTCCTCGCTCATAGCAGCATTCGCGAATCCTATCTGGCTTTGTGTGATTCTCAGCGACATGCGAAGACGATTTCTTGTCGGACGAGAATATGAAGAACGAGATTCGATGCGACTCTGTCGAGAGGTGCCCGGATGGGGTTGGCGTTAGAGAGAGAGGTGAGGGGGACAACCAGGGTTAGGGTTACTGGCCCTTGACCCTGGTCGCAAGCTTTTATAGGAAGTGCGTTCGCAATTTGTCAGAAAAACCCGAACTTATCCAAAACCTTGTTAAAGATCCACCAACTCGAAAACCATTTGCGTGTGACCCTCTAGGCCCAAATACCAGTCCAGTTAATGGCCCATTAAGTCTAGTAACCTCTTACTGACCCACTAAATTAATTAATATCCCTATATTAATTAATCAGCCGAATTTAATGTCACCACAATAAATTCGGACGGGCTTCCGATCTCATTGGGTGCCAAACAACACTGCATGATCCCGGAAGGCATTGGGGTTAATCAAACCCACTAGGGGAACCTTTCCGTCAATGGTTACCATGCGGATATAATCTTTCATCCGTACAATATTCTCGAATCAACCTAGGGTATAGTTTACTGTTAAACCCTAACCATTCGATTCACTTGAATTAGATGCCTCTAATCTAAATCCAATAACTCTTTATCAGATATAGAGTTCGCCCTGGCCAGGGACTTTAAACGCATCATTCATGGAACATTCTCTCTCAAATTACCGAAAGCGGATGATCCCGTATTGAACACACAATTACCTTTGAAGGCATTTCTCTGAACTCGATCACTTGACTTATTGATAGCCCATGGTTAGGGATTCGTTAGTCAAGGTCAAAGTTCAGAAACTTACGATCAAGATATCTTGGGCATCTCAGGTCCAAGAATCATCTACACAACCGTGACAAAAGAATCGAGCTGGTTAACAGTGAGGTGTTTACCATCCAGCGATTCATAGTCGGATCACTTCAGTGAACTCATTCATCAATGAGAACCTACAGGTCCAATATAGTGTCTCTACATAAGTGACTTATAGGATCAGTCACCATCATCACATGAGCTGAAGAAACGTGTACTAGTCTATCCTGATGTTTGATGTCCTTCTCAAACATCCTATGACTAGGAACAATTAAGAACATGTGTTTATAAACCTTCGGTCTCGTAATTATGATCTCATCATAATACGAAGTCAACGCACATGTTCATGGACTTCATCGTGATTCAATAAGGAATGCTCAAATAAGATACACAATGAATAATATGCCATTATATTAATAATATGAATCTAATACAGTGTCGGATTGGCTTATTGGCCATCCAACACTAACAATCCCCCACTTAAATTAAAGCCAATCACTTTTATACAGAATATCCATATTCTCTAAGTGACGCTCAAAAACATTTTGAGACAAAGGCTTCGTCAGTGGATTTACTATGTTGTCGGCTGAGGGAACTCTTTCCACAACGACATCTCCTCGAGCTATAATCTCTCTGATCAGATGAAAGTGCCGTAGAATGTGCTTCAACTTCTGATGAGACCTCGGCTCTTTTGCTTGAGCAATCGCCCCATTGTTGTCACACGGCAGTGGGACGGGACCATATAAGCTTTCCACCACACCAAGATCGCCGATGAATTTCTTCATCTAAACAGTTTCCTTGGCAGCTTCAGCAACAACAATATACTCGGCTTCAGCAACAACAATATACTCGAGTCACTGTACCCTTGCAGTTTTAAGTCTCCTCTTCCATAGACTAGAAATAGATCCTTAGTTCTTCTTAAGTACTTAAGGATGATTTCATAGCCTTCCAGTGTTCATCACCTAGATATGCCTGATATTTGCTCCTAACACTTAGAGCATATGCTACATCAGGTCTTGTACATAGTCTAGCATACATGATGGAGCCTATGGCAAAAGCATAGGGGGCCTTATCCATCACAGCCCTCTCTTCAAGTGTCTTGGGAGACTGGCCTTTAGAAAGTGAAATTCCATGTCTCATCGGAATGAGACCTTTCTTGAAATTTTCCATGTCAAACTTTTTGACAATGGTTTCTATATACATGGATTGGGTTAAAACAAGCATCTTCTTTGATCTATCTCTATAGAGATCCGTATTCCTAATACGTACAATATTTCTCCCAAATCCTTCATGGAGAAGTTTTTTGACAGCCATATCTTTATCGATGACATCATTCCCAATGAGTAGGATGTCGTCAACGTAAAAAATCAGAAATGTGATTGCGCTCCCACTGTTTTTCTTGTACGCACATGGCTCATCTTCATTCTTAATGAAGCCATAAGATTTGATCGTCTCATCAAACCTTATGTTCTAGCTTCGAGAAGCTTGCTTCAGTCCATAAATGGACCTCTGCAACTTGCATACCATGTCTGGATATTCCTTGGATGTGAATCCTTCAGGCTGTATCATATACACCTCCTCTTCAAGGTTTCCATTGAGGAGTACAATCTTCACATCCATCTGCCAGATTTCATAATTATGGTAGGCTGCAATGGCGAGAAGAATTCTGATAGACTTAATCATAGCAACGGGTGAAAAGGTTTCGTCATAGTCAACACCTTGTCTTTGACGATAGCCTTTCGCCACTAATCTTGCTTTATAAGTCTCAATATGTCCATTTGCACCGATCGTTCTTTTAAAGATCAATTTGTAGCCGATAGGTACTATAACATCGGGTAAATCTTCCAAGTTCCAAACTTGGTTGATGTACATGGACTGTATTTCAGAATTTATGGCTTCCCGCCATTTCTCAGTCTCTAGACTTTCAATGGCTTCCTGGTAAGTCTTAGGATCATCATCCTCATTATAAAGTATCTTGAGACCATCCAAATTAATATGTCCCACATATCTTTCTGGTGGTTTATGTACTCTTTCAGACCTACGAGATTCTTGTGTACTATTTTGAACAAGTTCAGAAATTGACAGTTCATCTGATGAACAATTACCAGTTTGTAGGTCTAGAATTTCTTCTAGAGTTACTTTACCCCCTCTGTCTTTCTAGAGGGTATAATCCTCTTCCAAAAAGATAGCTCTCCTGGCCACAAACACCTTTTGTCCGCCAGGATGATAAAGTAATATCCATAAGTTTCCTTTGGATATCCCACAAATCTGCATTTGTCAGTTCTGCGTCATGGCTTTTAACATGAGCAAGACATTCCCAGACTTTAACATGTTTAAGGTCTGGATTTCTTCCATTCTATATCTCATATGGAGTGGTTTTTACATATTTGTTGGGTACCTTGTTCAGGATATACATAGCTAAACTTTTTCAGCCGGCACCTGCAGGGCAAGCTGCCGCCCCCTACCCTGCGCGCAGCTAGGGTTTCCTAGCTGCACTCGGGGGGGATGGGCCGGACCGGGCCCCGGGTCCGAGCTAACCCGGCCCTAGACCCGGACCAGGTCCGCGCCCTTGTGGGCGGGCCTGGGTTCGGACCAGGGGCCGACTGGGCTCAGCCCAGGGTCTGGTCCGGACCATTGGACCACTGCCCCCTATTTTTCCTATTTTAATCCCTATTTTTATCTATTTATTGTCCCAAATTAAAACAGAATTTAATTAATATATGAAATAAGATTTTATAATAAGATTAAGCTGTATTTTTAATTATATGGTCCAATAATTAGATTAATATGGATTAATGTGATTATTAACAAGTTGTTGTTAATTTAATCTAATTGTTAGATTAAAGGACATAAAAGGAGAGTTAATTTAATTGTTAAATTTATTATTTAATGTCTGTTAATCTTACTAACATGGAATATTACAATCTTGTCAATTTGGAGTTTATGTACATTTATTTTTAATGTGCATTAGTTTGCTTATTTAAAATTTTGATTTAAATTAGCATGCTTAAACTGAAAATTTTTCGAAAATTCTAAATCCAATTTTGATTGGTTCCTGGTTTTATGAAATCTAAAATTATTTATTTTCGAAAATTTTCTTTAGCCATGAAATGTGCTATTTCATGTATAGTTTGATTAATTAAAATTAAACGGTGGTCATGGATGTGCATCATTTTGTAAACGTAGAATGTGATTGTGTGATTTATTATTTGTTAATAAATAGAGGTCTGCGAACCTCTCCTTCTCATATTCCATTGTATTTCTATCTCATTCCTTGATGTATTCGCCATAAGGCTTCCTCTTTTAAATTATCATGTAATTATGAGTTTATGATGTAATTTGATCGAGGCGACTGCGCATGGAGTGAGGATGATCCACAACTGCAACCAGATGAATATGAAGGAGTTCATTGAATCTATGAGTTTCCAGACTCATGATCTAAACTGTTATATTGTGTGTGTGTGTGTGTGTTTGACTGTCTGGCTCAAGTCAAACTGCAGTGCCGTCTATGACCATACTAATGACTTGTATGTGATGCGTTTGTTTTTATTTTGATTATGAATCAAATTAGCTAGGCTATTAGTATAAATATATATTCGATATATCTAATACTATCGCCTAGGATGAGACCAATCTAATTAATATAAAACCTTCGTTTTAAAGTCTAAGCCGTAGCGCGAGTCATTTAAAATGCATCGCGTGGCTCTCCATCAATATAGTTATTAAATCTCGATTCTTTGGTGGCATATTCTTCGTGTTTACCTGAGATTTGCCATCATCTGATGAGAGGTCTATTGACTATAGCATTGGATGCCTGGAGATTGGAATAGAGGAATAATATAGCTATCCACGTGTTTACCCCGGGCCTATATTCCTACTGTACTCCATTACGTATTGATGGTAATGCTTAGAACAGATTTAATGGTCTACTGTGTTTACCTGAGACCATTAGTGATCTAGAGCCGAAACAAGATCAGATATTGCAAGGAGTTGCAATTATCATGAGATGATTGCTCTGAGATAACAGTATGATACTATGTGTTTACCCGATGTCATACTGTGATGCTTGAAGATTCTGATCCCCACTAGGAGACAGTCGGCGTCTCCCGTTCTGTATATCTGAAGGTTATACAGTCCGATGAAAATTAGTGGGAATAAAACTAGATAAATAAAGTCCATGTCTTGTATTAAATTAATAAACTAATAGTCTGTTAATTTTAATTTGATT
This sequence comes from Zantedeschia hybrid cultivar, assembly GCA_030544215.1. NCBI lineage: Eukaryota > Viridiplantae > Streptophyta > Magnoliopsida > Alismatales > Araceae > Zantedeschia > Zantedeschia hybrid cultivar. The sequence continues at coordinate 56,805,953 of JARZZO010000012.1, forward strand.
ATCTCCAGTAGGCTAAAATGTCCCACCACAACCCGTTGCGTGGCATACTTGATGCCAATCGTTTGACAGGTCCAAACTACTCAGACTAGCTTAGAAACTTGAATATTGTCCTCAGGTCTGAGCAAATTGCTTATATCTTGGATGATGAACCTCCTATTAAACCAGCATTAGATTCACTAGAGGAGGACATGCTGACATATGAGAAATGGAAAGAGGATTCCACTATAGCCCAATGCTACATTTTAGCCTCTATGAGCAATGAGTTGTAGAGGCAACATGAAGAGATGGACGCTATATCCATCATGCTTCATCTGAAGGAGCTATTTGGTGAGTAGAGCAGGATCGAGAGATATGAGATATCCAAGAATATGTTCAGTGCTCATATGGCAGAAGGATCTTTAGTACAGATTCATGTGCTGAAGATGATTGAATGGTTGGATGCTCTTGGGGGTTCCACTCCCCAAGGAGATGCATACCGACCATGTGTTGTCCTCACTTCCACAATCATATGCTCAGTTCATTGTGAATTTCAACATGAACAAAATCTAGACCACCTTAGCTGAACTACTGAACATGTTGAAGATTGTAGAGGGGAACCTTGTGAAGATTCTCTTGTGAAGGATAAACCCCAAATCCTCATGGTTGGTAAGACCAACAGGAAGAGGTGTACAGTCCAAGCCTTTAGGAAAGGTAAGAACAAAGTTTAGAAAAAGGCAAAGGTTGTCAAGAAAAGCAAAGGCAAGAACTCTGAGAAAGGTGATTGCTTCTACTGTCACCAAAAGTGTTGGGATCCGGGCAGGACGCGAAGAACGCAGCGGAACCGACAAATAAAATTATCCCGCCCGATGCTTGCTAATCTGATTCGGAACGAAAAACTAAAACCAAAAATTAGGACGTAATCATATTATCGTGTGCGGATTCGAATCCGCTTCCGTCTCGGTTCCGTCGAGGCGATGCCGCGAGCCGCACAAGAGTCCGGCCTCCAGCGGTATCCACGTGATCCTCCGCGGTGGTTCGTCCTCGCTCCCTCGTCCGTATCAGCTCGCTCGCTAAAGATTCGTCGCCGCAACGATATCCGAAAACCTGCGGACAGGAATTCCCGACTTTCGGGAATCACGAGCGGCAGAGACAGAGATAGTCTCGGCACCTCGAATGGGGCGCCCAGAGAAGGAGGAGAGAGAAAGGGGGCTGCCAACATGGGAAAATCCTAGAGCTAGCCCAGGGTTTCTCAACAACGCATATATATATATATATATATATATATATATATATATATATATATATATATATTAATTAAGTCGGCGCGACTTTTCACAAAAGTACCCGAGTTAATATAAATCCCACTTAAGTACCACCGACTTAGAATCTTTTGCGTGTGACCCTCTAGGCCTATTAACCAGTCCGGTTTTCAGCCCGTTAAGTCTAATACCTAGTTATTGATTTATTGTAATTAATTAATATCTAGATATTAACTACTTACTTAACCGAATTGACATCGCATGTAAATTCGGTCGGACTTCCGATCAAGTTGGGTGCCAAGCAACACCGCATGATCTCGGAAGGTAATGGGGTTCAGCAACCCACTCATGGAACCTGTTCATCCACAGTTACCGCATGGCTATAATCCTTCGTTCACACAATGCTCTCGAGTTAACCTAGGATATGGTTAACTGCCAAACCCTAGATGGTCAACTCACTTAAATTAGACTCCACTGTACAATATCCGGAAACATCTTTTCTAATATTGTTTCTGCTCTGGCTAAAGACTCCTGTGGATCTATTCTAGAACATTCACTCTCCAGTTACCTGAGAGCGAACGATCCTTTATTGAACACACAATCACCTTCGAAGGTCTTCCGCTGGACCCGATCCTTGACTATTAGAGATCCCGTGGGTAGGGATTCATAGGTCAAGGTCAAAGTCCAGAAGTCCACCGACAAGGTGTCTTTGGTGTCTCAAGTCCAAGGATCAACCACACTACTGTGACGATGAATCAAGCCGGTTGACAGTCAGGTAAATTACCATTCGGCGATTCATGTCAGATCAGTTCAGTGAACTCATTCCCCAATGAGCACCAACATGTTTACCATTGTGTCTCAACAAGAGTAATTAACGAGATCAGTCACTCTCATCATATGAGCTAGAATAACCTGTACTAGTCTTACCGGATGTTTAATGTCTTTCTCAAACATCCTACGACTAGGAACAATTAAGAATATGTGTTTATAAGTTATCAGTCTCATTATTATGATCTCATCATAATCCAATGACTATTGCACACATTCATGGACTTCATTATGCGTAATTACAAATGTGCCAATCTACATAATGAATTTAATGCCATTGATTAGTGAACCAGATTGAAATAGGTGCCTGATGATTGGCTTAGAGGACACCTATATCCATAAAAAAGGGTCACTGGAAGAGGAATTGTAAAGAATACCTCAAAGATAAGGCTCAAGGAACTGTGAAGCAGCAGGACGCTTCAGGTATCTATATGATAGATGTAAACTTGTTAATAAGATATTGTACATCATGGGTATTAGATACTAGATGTGTATTTCATATATGCAATTCTATGTAGGCATTGACAAGAAGACGTAAGCTGAGGACCAGCGAAGTGGAGCTGAGGCTAGGTAACGGCGCAAGAGTTGCGGCAATCGCTGTGGGGACAGTGAAGCTCAAGCTACCATCCGGAGACACTTTTTCATTAGATGAATGTTATTATGTATCTAGTATAATAAGAAATATTATTTCTATTTCATGTTTAGATAGAATTTGGATACAATTTAAATTTTGGGAACAATAGTTGTTCAATTTATTTTAGAAATAAATTAATAGCTTCTGTTATCTTGTCCAGTAGTTTGTATCTATTAAATGTGTCCCATAAAAATTTACACATCGGTTCTTCAATTAAAAGAAGTAAGTATGAAATGAACAAAGCCTACTTATGGCATTGTAGACTTGGACACATTAGTGAAAACAAACTCCAAAAGATGAATAAAGATGAATACTTAGATCTATTTGATTATGAATTATATGTAACCTATGAGTTATGTTTAATGGGTAAAATGGCTAAGTCTCCATTTAGTAGAACTGGAGAACGAGCCAAAGACATATTGGAACTTATACATTCTGATGTATGTGGTCCTATGTCTACCTAAGCTTTTGGTGGTTTATCATACTTCATTACATTGACCAATGATCACTCAAGGTTTGGATATATATACTTATTGAAGTATAAATCTGAAACCTTTGAGAAATTTAGAGAATTTAAGAATGAAATAGAGAAACAAACTGGAAAGAGTATAAAAACCATCCGATCCGATCGGAGTGGTGAATACTTGAGTACAGAGTTCATTAAATACTAAAAGCATAATGGTTTCCTTTCTCAGCTTACACCTCCTTATACACTTCAGATGAATGGTGTATCAGAAAGGAGAAATCGCACATTAATGAAAATGGTGCGATCAATGATGAGCATGTACAAATTATTAGTGTCCTTATGGAGATATGCACTTAGCTTGGCTATGCATATCCTGAACAAGGTATCCAACAAATCTGTTGAAACCACTTCATATGAGATAAGGAATGGAAGGAAACCAGACCTTAAACATGTTAAAGTCTGGGGATGTCCTGCTCATGTTAAAAGACATGATGCAGATAAGTTGGAGTCCAGAACTGACAAATGCAGATTTGTGGGATATCCAAAGAAAATTTATGGATATTACTTTTATCATCTTGGCGAACAAATGGTGTTTGTGGCCAGGAGAGCTGTCTTTTGGAAGAAGATTATATTCTCCAGAAAGACAGTAGGAGTAAAGTAACTCTGGAAGAAATTCCAGACCCACAAACTGGTAATAATTCATCAGATGAACTGTCAGTTTCTGAACCTGTTCAAAATAATACACAGGAACCTCGTAGGTCTGAAAGAATACTTAAACAACTAGAAAGATATGTGGGACATATTAATTTGGATGGTTCAAAGATACTCTATAATGAGAATGATGATCCTAAGACTTACCAGGAGGCCATTGAAATTCCAGAGGCCGAAAAATGGCGGGAAGCCATGAATTCTGAATACAATCCATGTACATCAACCAAGTTTGGAACTTAGAAGATTTACCCAATGGTATAGTACCTATCGGCTGCAAATTGATCTTTAAAAGAAAAATCGGTGCAGATGGACATATTGAGACTTATAAAGCAAGATTAGTGGCGAAAGACTATCGTCAAAGACAAGGTGTTGACTATGACGAAACCTTTTCATCCGTTTCCATGATTAAGTCTATCATAATTCTTCTAGCCATTGTTGCCTACTATGATTATGAATCTGGCAGATGGATGTGAAAACTGCCTTCCTCAACGGAAATCTTGAGGAGGAGGTGTATATGATACACCAAAAATGATTCGCATCTAAAGAATCTCTAAGCATGGTATGCAAGTTGCAGAGGTCTATTTATGGACTGAAGCAAGCTTCCCGAAGCTGGAACATAAGATTTGATGAGGCGATCAAATCTTATGGCTTCATTGAGAATGAAGATGAACCCTGTGTGTACAAGAAAAACAGTGGGTGCACAATCACATTTCTGATTCTTTACGTTGACGACATCCTACTAATTGGGAATGATGTAGGAATGATGTCATCAGTAAAGATATAGCTGTCAAAGAACTTCTCCATGAAGGATTTAGAAGAAGCATCTTACGTGTTAAGAATACGGATCTATAGAGACAGATCAAAGAAGATGCTTGCTTTAATCCAATCAATGTACATAGAAACCATTGTTAAAGGATTTGGCATGGAAAATTCCAAGGGAGGTCTCATATCGATGAGACATGAAATTTTACTTTCTAAAGGTCAGTCTCCCAAGACACCTGAAGAGAGGGTTGTGATGGATAAGGTCCCCTATGCTTCTGCCATAGGCTCCATCATGTATGCCATGCTATGTACTAGATCTGATGTAGCATATGCTCTAAGTGTTACGAGCAGACATCAAGCAGATCTAGGTGATGAATACTGGAAGGCTGTGAAATGTATCCTTAACTACTTAAAAAGAACTAAGGATCTATTTCTAGTTTATGGAGGAGAAGAATTAAAGCTACAAGGATACACTGACTCGAATTTTAGTCTGATCCTGGTGACAACAAGTCAACATCAGGTTTTGTTTTCACACTTAATGGAGGAGCAGTGAGCTGGAAAAGTTTCAAACATGAAACCACTGCTGATTCGACAACGGAAGCCGAGTATATTGCTGCTGTTGAAGCCACCAAAGAAGCTATATGGATGAAGAAATTCATCGGCAATCTTGGAGTGGTGGAAAGCATATCTGGTCCCGTCCCACTGCTGTGTGACAACAATGGGGCGATTGCTCAAGCAAAAGAGCCAAGGTCTCATCAGAAGTCAAAGCACATTCTGCAGCGCTTTCATTTGATCAGAGAGATTATAGCTCGAGGAGATGTCGTAGTGGAAAGAGTTCCTTTAGCTGACAATATAACAGGTCCATTGACAAAACCTTTGTCTCAAAATATCTTTGAGCGTCACTTAGAGAATATGGGTATTCTGTATAAAAGTGATTGGCTTTAGTCCAAGTAGGAGATTGTTAGTATTAGATGGTCTCAAAGTCAATCCGATACAATGTATTAATTCAGTTTATTAATAAATAACATTAATTCATGGTGTGTAATTAATTCGATCTATGTTTATCATATTACGATGAAGTCCATGAACATGTACAACAATCTTCAGATTATGATGAGATCATAATTACGGGACCAAAGACTTATAAATACATGTTCTTAATTGTTCCTAGTCATAGGATGTTTGAGAAGGACATCGAACATCTGGATAGACTAGTATAGGTTTCTTCAGCTCATATGATGAGGGTGACTAATCCTATAAGTCACTTGTTTGGAGACACTATGCTGGGCCTGTAGGTGCTCATTGGCAAATGCGTTCACTGAACTAATCCGACTATGAATCGCTGGATGGTAAACACCTCACTGTTAACTAGTTCGATTCTTTTGTCACAGTTGCGTAAATGATCCTTGGATATGAGACGCCAAAGATATCTTGTTGGTAGATTTTTGAACTTTGACCATGACTAACGAATCCCTATCCATGGGTTATCAATAAGTCAAGTGATCAGATTCAGGGAAATGCCCTCGAAGGTAATTGTGTGTTCAATATGAGATCATCCGCTCTCGGTAGTTTGAGAGAGAATGTTTCACGAATGATGTGCTTAACGTCCCTAGCCAGGGTGGACTCTGTATCTGATAAGGAGTTATCGGATTCAGATTAGCGGCATCTAATTCAAGTGAATCGACCGGTTAGGGTTCAACAGTAAACCATACCATAGTTCACCAGTAAACACGTGGATAGCTATACTGTTCCTCTATTCCAGTCTCAAGGCATCCAATGCCATAGTCAATAGACCTTTCATCGAATGATGGCTAATCTCGGGTAAACACAAAGAATATGCCACCAATGAATCGAGATTTAATAACTATATTGATGGAGAGCCACACGGTGCATTCTAAATGACTCGCGCTACGGCTTAGACTTTTAAAACGAAGGTTTTATATTAATTAGTTTGGTCACCTCCTAGGCGATAGTATTAGATATATCGAATATATTATATATACTAATAACCTAGATTATTTGATTCATAATCAAAAGAATAAACACACACGCATCACATACATGTCAAGGTGTGGTCATGGATAGTACTGTGGTTTGACTTGAGCCATACAGTCAAACGCACACACACACAATACAACGTTTATATCATGAGTTTGCAAACTCATAGGCTTAAGGGACTCTTTCTTATCCTTCCTGATTGTTGTTGTGGATTATCCTCGCTCCACGCTCAGCCGCCTCGATTAAATTACAACGTAATTCACAATTACATGATAATTTGAAAAGAGGAAGCCTTAGGGCAAATACAAAAGGGAGGGAGTTAGAAATACAATGGAATGTGAGAGGGAGAGGTTCTAAGACCTCTATTTATTAATAAACAATAAACCACACAATCACATCCACATCCACAATTATCAAAGTGCTAATGCATGACCACCGTGCAGTTTTTAGTTAAAGCAAGCAACACATGAAATGCACATCAAATGGCTAATGGAAATTTTCGAAAATAGTTAATTTATGGTTTCAAAAACCAGGAACCAATCAAAAATTGGATTTAAAATTTTTCGAAAAGAATTAGCATTATGTTCAAGCATGCTAATTTAAATCGAATTTAAACAAGCAATAAAAAACACAACAATAAAAGTATCATAATACCAAGATTACAAATTTATAATGCTCCATGCCTCTATAACAAGCAGATATTAAAATTTAACTTAACAATTAAATTAATCCTTTTAATATCCACAATCTAACAATTAGATTAAATCATCAAGTTAATAACATTTGTTAAGCGATTAATTCCCTAAAAGATATTAATTCATTTATTGGCCCTGAATAAACATATTTTTATTTAATCAAAATTATAAATTTAAATTTAAATAAAAACTATAGTTTTAAAAGGGCCATAAATAAATTAAAAGGGAATTAATAGGAGGGATAAAGGCTGGTCAAAGGGGGGGTCAAAGGGCCGGTTTGGATGGGCCCGGACCGGCCCCTGGGCCGAGCCCAACCAGTGCCCGGCTTGGCCCAGACCGCCCTATCAGGGCCGGCCTGGGTTAGGTCGGGCGTCCGACTGGTTCGGGCCCCAGGGCCTGGCCTAGCCCCCGTCGGGCTCGTCCCCCTCACCCAACACAGCTAAGGTTTTCCCTAGCTATGCCGTAGGTGAGGGGAAAGCCCTCCGCCGCCACCGGCAGTCTGCTGCACAGGCGCCGGCCAGCGGCCCCTCGGCGCCGTGGCATCCCCCCGGTGATCCTAGTCACCGTTGACGGCACCAGTGGCCCCCCAAACCTCTAGTGGAAGCCCCTAAAACCCCTACCAAGCACGGTTTAGGGCCAATCAGCCATCCTTCCTGTCGCCGGCTAAGAGTTCATTGGTGACCTACGACCACATGGGAGGAAGCCCATGCAGCATCGAGCCCTCCCCAACTCTTGGGGTGCCCGTGGAGGTGCTGATTCAAGGCCATTCTTCGTCAGATGAAGAACACATAACGTGCATGATATAAATCCGACTTTAATGCATTAATTTATTGTAAATTAAGCGTGCTCATCTGATGAACATGTCATCTACAATTAAAATCATAAACAGGGCATGGAAACAATTATAAAATTTGTAATCTTGGAGATCGAAACGGTGAAAACACAGTAGAACCTACCTCTGATACCACTGTAACATTCGCTGTGTCGTGATCCGACCGAAAACACAGCGGAATAAAATTTCTCGGGATTGGATCTATCGCGTTTCGATGATAAAAACTAATTGGTAAATCTTATTTACCTTGCGCGGATTCGAATCCGTGTCAGAATGATTCCGACGGTGTGATCCCGCAAGCAGCGCACGTGCCCGGCCTCTAATGGTATCCACACGGTCTTCCTCTTGGCGGATCGTCCTCGCTTCCTCACTCGTAGTAGCGTTTGCGAATCCCGTCTGGCTTCGTGTGATTCTCCATGACATGCGAAGACGATTTCTCGTCGGACGAGAATACGAAGAACGGGATTCGATGCGACTCTATCGAGAGGCGCCCGGGGGGGGGCTGGCACTAGAGAGAGAGGAGAGAGAGGTAAGGGGGACGGCCAGGGTTAGGGTTGCTGGCCCCTGACCCTGGTCGCAAGCTTTTATAAGAAGTGCGTTCGCAGTTTTTCAGAAAAACCCGAACTTATCCAAAACCCTGTTAAAGATCCACCAACTTGAAAATCATTTGCGTGTGATCCTTTAGGCCGAAATATCAGTCCAGTTAATAGCCCATTTAAGTCCAGTAACCTCTTACTGACCCACTGAATTAATTAATATCCTTATATTATTTAATCAGCCAAATTTAATACCACTACAATAAATTCGGATGGACTTCCGATCTCGTTGGGTGCCAAGCAACACTGCGTGATCTTGGAAGACATTGGGGTTAATCAAACCCACTATGGGAACCTTTCCGTCAACGGTTATCGTACGGATATAATCCTTCATCTGTACAATGTTCCCGAATCGACCTAGAGTATGGTTTACTGTTAAACCTTAACCATTCGATTTACTTGAATCAGATGCCGCTAATCTGAATATGATAACTCCTTATCAGATACAGAGTCCGCCCTGGCTAGGGACTTTAAGCGCATCATTCATGGAACATTCTCTCTCAAACTACCGGGAGCGAATGATCCCGTATTGAACACACAATACCTTCGAAGGCATTTCTCTGAACCCGATCACTTGACTTATTGATAGCTCATGGTTAGGGATTCGTTAGTCAAGGTCAAAGTTCAAAAACCTACCAACAAGATATCTTTGGCATCTCAGGTCCAAAGATCATCTACGCAAACCGTGACAAAAGAATCGAGCTGGTTAACAGTGAGGTGTTTACCATCCGGCAATTCATAGTCGAATCAGTTCAGTGAACTTATTCATCAATGAGCACCTTCAGGTCCAGCATAGTGTCTCCACATAAGTGACTTATCGGATCAATCACCCTCATCACATGAGCTGAAGAAACCTGTACTAGTCTATCCGAATGTTTGATGTCCTTCTCAAACATCCTATGACTAGGAACAATTAAGAACATGTATTTATAAACCTTCGGTCCCGTAATTATGATCTCATCATGATCCGAAGATCAACACACATGTTCATGGACTTCATCGTGATTCGATAAGCAATGCTAAAATAAGATACACAATGAATAATATGCCATTATATTAATAATCTGAATATTATACAGTGTCGGATTGGCTTATTGGCCATCCAATACTAACAAAATCTTCCCACACCACAGAAGCCTCTTCGTCGCTTCTTGCAAGAAAGACACCAGGTCAGAGGAGAGCCCGGTTTCGATCTCGGGGAGCCTCCTCCAACGCCTAAGTCAGTACCGAATATAGCTAATAGTTGTAGGGAGTTTAGGGATTGTTCTGAGCATACCTTCTAAGGTTACTGAAGGGTCCTTCTTATAGGAAAGGTTGGAGACTCTGAAGGCAAGACGTAATGGAGTAAGCCCAATCCCAATCCCGGGCTGGACGAGATTCCGAAGATTCCAGTCTCCTCATTAAGTACAGATTTCCTCCATTAGGGGATCAGAGTGAGATTAGGAAAGGACTTTCCTAAGGCGAGTGGATCGCTCTGAACCCCCCGAAGTGCGTTACGGATTCGAATGAAATACGCGGGGGGGGGGGGGATGGTCACAACGCCCTGCAGGGGGCCCAGTGGAATCCAGAGGTGTCTTGGGCGCCTTCTAACGGGCCGGCCCACTTGACAAATGGGCAAAACTGAATCTGGCCCTCTTAATATATGGTCTATCATAAGGTTTATTCCCAATTAATGTGATTAATTAAGGATTATATTGTTTGGAGTTTTAAGGCATCTCATAAAGTATGGGTCATATTTAATTATGTGTAGAGACTAGGGTCTAATTTTTATTTTATGATGGGTTAAAATGAAAAAGGACACAACAACCGTTCTTCAAGTTTGTTTAAGAGGGGTCATAGTCCCCGAATCGTACGCATGATAATCTTCCGTCCACATCCCATCTTCGGAGAAAATAGAGAAGAAGTTCCTGTTGTTATGTGGTGGTGGATGAGTTTTCTTCTTCCCGTTGAGGCAGAGATCTTCTTCTGAAGGCCATCATATTGATTTGGAAGATCAGGAATTCCCTACATTCATTCCGGTGGATCCAAGTATGCTTCCACAATTTTTCTTTTAGACTTTGTTCTTGATGAACAGCCCACAATCCTACTATGGATGATTGATTTTTGTTCGTCATAATTATTCATCAAAAACTACATCGTTTGATTCCATACTCAAAATCTTTAAACATTTACTTATATGCAAAACATAATTTCTATATGCGCATTGAAGCACATGTAATTAAGTAAAGTTTTTAATCGTTTAATATAAGAAAAAAAATTATAATCCTTTTCTTTGGATCTGCATTTGACTGTTTCTGCTAATTTAACATCTCATATAATGTTTAGTATCCATTTTGATGATTCATTGTGATGACTTGTGAGATGGATTGTTATTCTTGATCTAATAATATAATCATCTAACTTTAAACTTCTCCACTTTTTTCTTCTTTACTTTTCCTAGTCCAGATGTTGTCATCCTAATTAACTTATTTTGTAGACATCACATGGAGTCTGAAACATGGTGTCCCTAATGATAAGGCTTGCGCGATTTGTTCTTCTAAAGATGACATAATAAATGTCATTTACTTCTACAACAAGATTATTCAGGCTTTCAAGGAGGCCATCATTAATGATAAGATTTGTGCCTTCAGTCCAGAAGTAAATTCCCATATCTTAATCATTAAGGTAAAGGCCATTCAAGGATAAGGGGTATTCCTTTGAAAAGCATATTCTTTATCATGAATATGTCTACCTTTCATTAATGCTTCTTAAATAGTATAACTTACAAGTGTCTTATCAATTTATCTTCATAAATATTAGTACTCCTTTTCTTAAATAGTATAACTTACAAGTGTCTTATCAATTTACCTTCATAAATATTAGTACTTCTTGAGATTGCCATGCATCCTTTTCAAAGAACTGGGCAATTGTGTCCTAACATCTTTTAAAATTATATTGAATTGAACTTGTAGTTGTCTATGTCTATAGCATGTCAATTGATTTTTTTTCATATATATAGTCAGAAAACAATAACATATAATTGTATAGTATTTGGCGTTGAAAAAGTTAATGTCAAATAATTTATCTTGTTATGCAATACATATATACATTTGTACACACATACATACATGTGTATATATATATATATATATATATATATATATATATATATATATATATATATATATATATATATATATATATAGATATATTCATATGTTTGTACATATGTACAAACATATAGATGCATGCATACATATATACATACATAACACACGCACACAAAATACCCTAAACTTCTTATTCTAAGCAAGCCCTAATTATTGGTGATGTTACACAGGAAGTTTTTTATGTATACACATTTTACATGTGGTTTTCTATATACGCAAGATTTCGTAGGGGGTTATTGGTGCTAAAATATTAATTCATTTTTTGAACTAAAATATCATAAGCTTGCTTCTTATCCTAACTAAGCCCTAATTTTTTAGGGGTGTATATAGGGAGCTTGTTGCATATAGACACTTTACATGTGGTTTTCTACATATGACAGAGTTCTAAGGGGGTTATTGGATAAAAATCTAAAATCAAGATTTTAATTCATTTTTCATATTAGAATATCAAGATTATACAACTTTTAGAATGTTTGATTTATCATCTAATGCCTTTGATGTATAATGCATCCTACAATATGTCCAAAAAACTTCTTTTACTTTTTGTTTTGCAAAATATGGCAATTAAATTTGTTATAAATTGGTGGTATAAATATTTTATACAAAGGAAATCTTAACCGACCAGTTATTCATATAAGGGTCTCAGCTATGTATCATTTTCCTCATAAATATATTTTATGCAATTGGTTCTTTCCAGTTGACACTCAACATCAACTAGCTATAGTACAATGGAATACATTTTAGATTCATGTTCTTTATATTAAAAGTCCATCTCTTAGGTTGTAAGTCCATCAGGAGTGATAGTGATAATAAGAAATTTGGGAACAAGTTCTACCTATTTCTTAGTTGTTCTAAATTGAAATTCTAAGATTTAGGATCAAGTAAATTAAATCATTAAGCAAAAAACAAAATAACTTGTTTTCAAAATTGTAATTATTGGTACAAAAATTTGAATAACTAGTGTGAATGCAATTTTTTGGTTTTTATGTTGTTTTATTGTTTTAAATAGATAAAAACTTACATTGTCTAGAAAGCATACGTCAAGAATATTCGCTTTATGTCATTGAAAACTGCTTATATTTGATGATATTGCACTTCATGCATCACTCATGTAGAATAAGCACAGACGCATAAGAGGAATTGTTGTGATAATACTAGAAATATATCCTTCAACAATTTTGAGTGACTTATTGGTATTAGTACATGTTTATGGACTAATATTATGTCTTAATAAAACATGATTTGGAAACAACCATGCATAATCAATTATATCGTATGCATCCTCTAAGTTTGAACAGCATGGCTAGCTGTTAATAAGAAAAAAACTTGTGTGTACTTCATTCGGAATTGACTCGTAGCTACCAGCAATAAATATCTTTTTCCAGATGAATAATTGTAGTCAGGACTTCAAGGGTTAACTCTCAGGTTGGAATTAACGTTTGCATTTTATAAACATCATAAGAAAATATCATAGTTGTGTATAACCTAATCAAAGCATAATTTATACACATGAATATAACCATGAACTCAAGTATTCAGTGTCATCAAATAACGAGAAATATTAAAAGATGATAATGATTTGTGTTGGTTTCTAAGTTCAATTAGTATCATGCTAATTAGTAGAGAAAATCCTACTAGAATCATTTATTTTTCTCTATTACCCAAGTTCCAGGAGAGATTTAAGTTTCCCTTTCCTAACTATACTAAGTGCACAAAGATTAAGATATTACTTTCATTTCGTAAAAGCTAGCTAGGCACCCATCTAATTCATGTGTAAGAAAGCCTTCATCCTTCGATATTGCACCACAAGTAAATATTAAATTCCATATTTTACATATTTATGTACAGGGTTCCATTACTTCCACAGTCTTAATTCAGTAAAATGAACTATCAAAATTTCTCCATTTTGAAATGGGGAATGAGGCAATAAGTATTCATTTCATTTGTTCCAAATACTTTGTACATAAGGTCCATTTTATAATTCCATATCCTTTTGATCAATTTCATCCAATTCTTTTAGAGAATAACTTGCTGCAGTGTAGTAGCCGGGCATTATGCCGGCTGTTAGTGCTTTTAATTTTATTTTTTTTATTTTTTTTAAGTGGGTCCCATTACATATCTATATGATTTGACCTCCGATTAAACAATCCAAAAGAAGATAAAAAATTTATATTTTACTATTCATTTGAAGTCAATTTTTAATTTTTCGTCTTTTTTGAATTGTCTGATCAGAGATTAAATTATATGAACATATAGGCCGAGTTGGGGTTCACCTAAAAAAGTTTAAAATATAATTTTGAAAAAATTAAAAATACCGACAGCCAGCACAACACGTTGCTAGTACAGCAAGTTATTCTATTCTTTTATATCCATGCAAAGATTTCAAAGTACTCAACAAATTGGAGATTCCATTTGCATCATATTTTTTTGCCACTTGGAATAAGTCACTATCCTAGCAGCCTATAAATATAGGGCCCTTCTCCACCCTTTCCTTCATAGCCTTCCCACCATATCCGGCAGAGAGAGAAGGGAGAGCTAGTGCGAAAAGGGGAATGGAAGGAGGTGGCTGCCCAATCAATCCACGGCAACCCCACTCCGGTAACATGGTTTCATAACAAGCTTTTTCCTTTTTCTTTATTTAAAGCCATCTATAACCTCTGTGGTCCTATTTATAATGTTGGATTTACCTATTCTTCTATTAATTGTTTCCTGTTTTCCCCTCAGATAGGTCCTATTCCATGTTCATTTCTTGCCATCTTTTTTTTTTTCCTTTGTATCACTCCTTTCTGGGCCTCTGACCGTTCATTGGATTTGTCCTTTTCATGTGTTTTTGTTCCATCTATGTCCCACTTAGGGATCCTTTATGTCTTTCTCTCTGATCACTGTATGGAGCTTGTAAGGATTTTCTCTTCTGTCATCCGAAATCTGCTTATTTTCCCACCCATATGTTCCTCTTCCCATATGTTCCTCTTTCGATCTCACATATCACCAGCAGCTATCTTCTGCATGCATAGCCGCTGCTACAGAGAACAGCAGCGTTGTGACCCTTCACCATTCTGACTGTGGCAGAAGTTGGCGAATGGATCGCATGCAGAGCCATGGATTAGTAATTAACTTCTCTTAATTTCTTTGGTTCTCTCCCATTTTTGGTAAGGGGGTGGCATGCAGAGCGATGGAGTAGTAAATTCTCTTAATTTCTAGGCTTCTCTCCCCTTTTTGCTGATTCCAATATAATTTCCATGTGTGAGAATATTGTGTGATCTGTGTAGCATATTTTTGGTTCATCAATTTTTAATTAGATTTTTTTTTTAACATAATGACATGACAACAGGCAATTAATTTTGGGGAACCACATTTGCTCTTTTTCAACTATGTCTTATAATTGAGATGTCTCATATGAGACATGTATCCGATTTCTACATGAGATTGGTGACTGATTCCTGCTATTAAAAGATAGACCCATCTCAACGCGGTGAGCTATCACTAGCTAGTTGTGTGGGGATCCGATCTTCAAGATCGCATGGTCTATAACAAATGAAAAAATAATTTTTTTAAGCATTGTCAACCATAACCTAAGCATAGTTTTTATGTTATTTCAATGGTGAGGATCGATGGCTGTAAATAAATAAGATCACATTTTTACATGATCAAACAATTTAAATTCCGTGTAACACAATCAAATGGTAGATCCCACATAGTCAAATACAATGCACCACACATGGTTCAAGAGACTTGCTGCATCACAAGCGATGGATCTAGTTCTATAATCTTTCAGTTTACGGATGTTAACGTTATCAAAATTCCTAACTCACTTTGTTCATGGAATAAGCCTTGAATAGGATGTTTTATTCTCCTAAAATCTTTTAACCCACTTTGGTGGAGGGGAGTGCTTAACCTAGGGTGCTATGGGTTATACCAGGGGTTAAGCGGAATAATATGGATATTTTGAACTCTTTATTCTACTCTTTATTCTCTTCTTTATTCTACTTATTCTTACCAAATCACTTAGAATAGTGCAGTGCAATTCTACTTATTCTGGGTGGAATACCAACTACTTACCAAACTAAAATACATTTTATTCTGGTTTAAGAAATCACTTCCTCCTTATTCTGGATTAAGCTATTCTGCAAACAGACTGAGGCAAAATAAAGAATCACGAGAACTAGAGTGGACGCTCTTAGAAAATAAGTCATTGGAAAACAAAATTAATAATTTACAAATTTCATAAAAAATGTGAAAAATATAAGGTTAATTTCATACAAGCCCTCTTAACATTTAACATATCAAATATACCCCTCTTACTTTCGTAATATCATATATACTCTCATTATGATAACATTGTATTAAAAGTGCAACTAGTGGATAGATACTATATAAGAGGATGTATATGATATTTTACGTATAACGAGGGTTTATGAAATTAACCGAAAACAGAAACATGTATTTGTGTTCTTGTAGATGGGAAATTGCCCAACAAGGGCATCGCCATTGAGGAAGATGATCCTAACAAGAGCAAGAACAGGGAGGACGAGGGTGACGGCAACCACGGCAACCGCGAGAGGTCGCAAGCGGTGCCACCGGCGGCGGCAAATACCGCCATGGCCGGGGTCGGGAGCTGCGTGGTGAGAGAACAAGACCGCCTCATGCCCATCGCCAACATCATCCGCATCATGCGCAAGTCCCTCCCCACCCACGCCAAGATCGCCGACGACACCAAGGAGACCGTCCAAGCCTGCGTCTCCGACTTCATCGCCTACGTCACTGCCGAGGCCAACGAGCGCTGCCACCAGGAGCAGCGCAAGACGATCACTGCCGAGGATGCGCTTTGGGCCCTCACCAAGCTCGGCTTCGACCAGTACGTCGAGTACCTCAGCATGTACATGCACTGCTACCGCCTGGTTGAGGGCGATCACCGCCCTTCCCGCCGCGAGCTGCTGTCTCCGGCAATCAACCGCGCTGCTACCACCCCGGCTGTGGGGCCCTACCATGGACTGGGGCTCGACGTGGCTGCCCAGGGGTACCCTGCACGGTTCTTCCCCGATGAGGGGGGGAGCAGCAGCGTTGCTTCTGCTGGAGGAGTGAGGGTGATGCCGGAGAACCACCAGCGGGATGCTGCAGGGACAGAGGCGGGGCCATCACAAGGGCCGCACCTGTTCGGATTCGATCCCTTTGCTCGGCACAACTGAAATCCGTCAAGGCACGCACCGCTACTGCCTTTCATTTGTCATAACCATACAAGATTTGGCAGTGGCGGAAGGAGGAGAGATGAATAAATTAATAGTTTGAGCTGCACTGAGGAGAGTAAATTCGGATCCTTCATCTCATATTTTTGAAATGAAGTAAAATCATATATGAATGCCATATACATAGTAGTTCAGCTGCAAGGATGAAATTTGACGATTGGTATTATGGATATTGTGATGAATTAATTTAGCTCGATTAATTATTTGTTGTGTCCTAAACTATTGTGATTTTACCAAATAAGGTTTGGTTTTTTAACTTTAAATCCCTCTGAACTATCTAATCTAGAAAAAATTCATTGTATCCTGCATATCTAGCTTGATTCTGTGCAACTTGAATGTAATAATTTTTTATCCCTTGCCATCCATTTTTGCCTTTCAAATGACCGTTAACTAGCATAACTTAGTTCTATGAAAAGATAAGTTTTTTCAGTTTAACAATGAACACATGTTACAAAGGTTTATTTTCAAATACGAATATGTAAAGGGCCTAAAATGTAAAGATCTCTATTAAGGTAGTAACATCGATCAGACACCTCTACTGTTAGAATGGAGCAGGCTCTAAGTGCATCAGGCAGAAAAAGTAAAAAGTAATGACATGGATTAGGCATCTCTGCTATTAGAATGGACTAGGCTATGATTTTGTCTTTATTTCTTTTATTTATGTTTGATATGCCTTAGATCCATATCGAATATGATCCATTTTCATACATATTTAAGTGAAAAAGGATAGCACGTATGACTTTCCTTTACTTTTCCTTAACTTTTCTAGTGTCAACCATCTTTATTTATTTATTTATGTTTTTTGTTAAAGGTGTGCCAACCCTTCAAGTTAGTGCTTATGATGGACCCTTGTCTTCCATACAATGCATATGACAACTTTCTAGAGGTTAACCATCTAAATAATCCCTCGAGAAAACTTCCAAGCTCATTCATGAGCGCTCTTATCTTGAGGTGATCTAAAGCCAGTCCCACTTCAACTTTCAAAGGTACATACCACTGTAGGTGAGTAGATGTTGAGAGAGTTACTTATTCTCTGAGCCAGATATATGCCTTCTCCAAACATCTCGATTTCTTTGAGGTGGGGGATGGACTCTCACTTCTCTTGTTCTCCCTATTATAGCTTTTGATGTTCTATAATCCCTAGCTTAGGCTTGAGTAATCATTGGCTATTACAATAGTGTGAAAGGGGTCATCGAGGTTTGAACACTAGGTGTAAATTAACTTTCCCATAGGTGAAAGTCAAATTAGGTATGTAGGTTGATGGGTTTGAATGGTTATATAGGCTTAAATCTTTTGGAACAAGGCAGTTTAGGCTAGCAAATGCACAACTTGGGTAGAACACTTGATTGAGCTAGGTAGGGTCTCTAGAGTTTGGACTGTGCTATGGTGCTTTTGACTAGGTTGAACACTACTCTAACGTTCAAGGCTACCCTAAGCTTGTTGATTGCTATGTCCTTCTTAGCCACATCAAGCCATCAAGTATTTTTGAGTCCTTTCATTGCTTGCATTGATGTATCTTTATAGCACAAGCTACAATTTCTTTTGAGGATTTGAAAGCAACCTGACAAAGTGTCTAATTCAAAGTTTTTAGACATGCAGTAATCCTAACCTAGATGTTCTATCATAACTGCCAAGAGCTAGACATCACAGCCTCAACCTTTTCAGTCTTGGTATAAGGTACAAATTGTTTTACAAAATGAAGTGGTTCCAGAGGAGAGTTATCAAATATTACTAAAGGACTATGATTCACTACCTTAAAATAGTTCTAACCGAGTTGAGATTTGGGGTTGGCCTTAGGCTTGAGTGTGGACTTGCTAGGATGCTCTAGTCAAGTACTTTTATGTCTTTGGACAAAACTATCTCTTTTTTCTTACTAGCATTTCTCTTAACAAACATCTAACCTTCCACCATAATGGGTGCGGGACACCGAGACATAAGACATGCATCTCCTATCACTGGGGCCACAATAGAGGATAATGTGGGAGTTCCATCTATATTACCAAAAATTCCACTAGAGTACTATAAGCAAGGGCATGCCTTATACAATGGCCTATCATCTAACAATGCTAATAATAGTTGGAAAATTTTTAATAAAAGAATGCATGCCAAATTCTACTAGCTTCAAGTTAGATTGCAGTGTTCATGCATGAAGACTTGGAAAGGTCAATGTCTATATAGGCATGACAAAAGTCTCCCAAGCTATCATGTTCAGTCACAACATCAATTTTTCAGGGGCCCTAGCCATGGCAAAAATCCTCATAAGATGTTTTTGTTCCTATAGTCAAGTGGCAACTATAGAAATGAACCCGCATAGCTGTCCTAGTACGGTGGGTTTTACTTGGAATGAATATTTTTGTCCACAGCTGAATCCCAAGGGGTACACTACCAACAATCCAAGGTTCTCCTTAGAGGGTTTTAGATGCCACGTCCCTAATCTGGAACTTGTCGAGTAGAATCCCATTGAGGGTCAACAAAAATAGGTGCTAGGACTTCCAAAGGCTCATGAGTGAGTCTTTAAGGAACCTCTAATTGAGCTTCAAACTAAGGCTCTTGATGATAAGGCAACCCACCCATAGTTCATAATTGTTCTATAAATCATGTGTTACTTGTAAACTCTGTTAAGCCTAGACTATAGCTACTTGTATCTGGTGTTGTCATCTTTGCAATGGAATGTTGGTATAGTCTACCCTTGACGAAGTCCGCCCATTTCTTAGGAGCAACTATTGTGTGCATTTGGTCCTCTAGTTTTGAAGGTCCCCATGGTTGCATCCATGGTTGCTTCTACCAAGTTATTTTGAGGTACAGATACTTCACTCTCATCTTTCATTGCCCCTGCTACCTCTACTAGCGTGGAATTACTATTCTTTTCTTTATAACTTCTATCATCCTCTTCCACAGCATACTCTTTATATGTCTATTTTATTCCTTGAGATCAATCAAGACATTGGAACCTTAAAACGGCAAACCCCTAGAAAGAATAAATAGAAAGCATCATCCGCGTCCATCTAAAGCTAGAGATCAAACTATAAAAGATCTTACACTAGGAAGAAGGCAAATGTGGGCCTATAGAGATGACTAGGGTACCCGGGGAATTGCAAGAAAGTAGGGTTTCAAGGAGGAGAAAGAACCGGAAATGAGGATTTTCCTAGAGAAATCAAGGGGGGCGTGGTTGTGCTAATGGATACTATAGGCATGGCACCCACTTTGCTTAGGAATTAGGGGGCTGCTCTAGTTGGATGTGTCAACTGCCTAATATGATGATGGAAATGAAGAATAAATGAGTAATAACAAATCAAAAGTTGTAAATAGAAGTATGTTTCTAGTTCAATTTGGCAATCAATTGTTCATTTGTTGAGTTTTGTGGAGTGGAACATGACAAAAGGAAATGATGCTAGAGACCCCTAAAATATTATCTATCTAAGTGATAAAACCTATCCAGATCTTACTTGTCAAGAGAGAATATCGACTATTAAATTATGTTTCCCAACTCAACCATCGAACTTATTTCATAAATATTTTGGATATTGGTCCACTCACTCTTTCATTTGTTCTTCAAGCTATTTCCCATGCATAGTTTCAATGCCATGTTTATTTATCATTTCTATTTCCTTTATTCTTTGTAAAGGTTGTCAATTGGCCCCCATAATCCTATGCAATTCCTTTACTATTACCTTTTAAGTTCTCTAGCAAGACATTTTACTGCTCTCTCCCCATTCCATAAAGAATGATAAGGCCTTTATAATTGAAAGCATTACTAGTTAATAGCATTTATCATTGCAAGATTAGGCATTAAAAGGATAAGAAGCGAGGAAAGGTGTCATCCCAACACCACCACTGCCATCCCCAAGTTGGTTTCCTTTCAAAGATTGAACTTATAAGACTCTCTCTCTCTCTCTCTCTCCAAGGAAATGTAAGAGATTCAATAGCATTTATCCCTAATGAGCATCAATGACAAAAAGATGGAAGGAAAGGTGCCTTCTTATTAAAATTTTGGATTTTTAGTAAATAACTCCTTAAAGAATCCCGTATATGCTCCCTATATAATTATTTGATGCTTGAGGATTTCCTTATCATCAAATCTAGCATCGCTCGCATCACTTAAAATTTAATGCTTATCTTAAAATAAGAAGAGTATTTAGGAGGTTTTTTACATATACATATAATGCAAGATGTTGTTTGAATATACAATATTTTCTAGGAGATTATTTGCTAAAACCGCACAAATCTCATCCCCTTGATTGCTTATGTACGTACAAACATACGCACTCGGATACATACAAAATAAATATATACATACATATGCACATACATACATATACAAATTCCTTAAAATATTTGCAGAATTGAAGGTCAAAATTTCATATTATTTTTAACAACTTTATTGCATCACAACAAAAGTAATCGTACAGTGAACCTCTATTACATATTCAATTAATATTCCTTTCCTATTCATCAAAATTTATTATTTAAATGAAAATACTCCTATAAAAATGGTACTTTTATCTAAGACATTGTGCCAAAGTGAGAAAAAAGAGATAGACAAATGGATGGGAAGAGAGGGAGGGTGTTGATGAAAGAATATTCAAGATTGATGCTTACAACTCTAGGTTCACGATGATTAGGGAAGAGCAAGATCGTCTTCGCACAAATGTGATGAATCCCTTTCAAGTCATGGAGAGAAATCATACTTCCATCCAAGGCAATGTGGATCGCTTTCTTGCACGTAAATTGGGATGGAATTCTAAAGAAGATGCTTAATTTAATTTAGTTCTTATTACTTTTACAAACTTTTTGGCTCATAGGCTTTTATGGATCCTTTTGTTCATGACAAAAGGGAGAGAGATTTGGTGTGCTTATATTGACGCTACTTATAGTGCTACTTTATGACTTTAAGAACTTTATAATTATGACTTTATGATGGTTATGAACTTTGTGGTAATTAATTATATGTACTTTATATGCTACGGATGTAGATTTGAATTTAAATACTACTTGACATGCTATGCATCACGAGCATAATGGTAATGTGTTGTCATCATCAAAAAGAGGGAGAATGTTGGATTATATCGATTTTGATGATTAACAAAACTTGTACTATTGTTCATAACAATTATGCAATGTTATTTCAAAATTATTTCAAGAAATATATGACAAAACAGGTTAGACTCACACCTCAGCAGAAGACGTGTCAACACCTAACTAATTGGTGTCAACACCATTAATGATAGAAGCCTTGCACACTCTAGAACTCCCAAGAGTGTTGACATCTAATTGTGTAGTGTTGTCACCTCAGGATCATAGAGACAACCTAAGCCTTTGGAGATGCTTAGGGTGTCGACACCTAACTGTGTAGTGATGACATCTTAAGCTCACAGGGACCACTTGAGCTATTGGAGAAATCCAAGGTGTTGACACCTTATTTATGGTGTCGACACTTCCCCAACTACATAAGAGATATTTGAACATTAGACTTTTTATATCTTGTTGATTCTCTTTACTAGAACCCCCAACAGCTCTTTTACATCTTTGGCTCAATAATAGGGACTCCTAGGCTTCAGCTAAAGCCATCCAAGCATAGAAGAAAGATCATCTTGTAATGTTTATCCTTCAAGACTCAAGCTCCATTTGCAACCTCAATGGCTTTGGCGGACTGCTCCCTGAGAGCAAGGGATCAAAGTAGCATCCATTTGGTTTTCCTAATCATTGATCTATTATTTTTTATTGATTAATACTCATTTTATTAATCTTGCTGTAGTTGCTCATTTGTTTGAGTGTGTGTGTTGGTGAGCTAGCACCGTGAAAACTGGCATGTATGTGTGGTTATTATATAGCTTATAGTAGTGGATTCCCTTGTGTGCTTGTGGAATGGACATAGGTTACCTTGTGACCAAACTACTATAAAAAATCTTGTGCCTCTTGTGGGTGATTGACTTCATATCTTATTCTTGTAGGTTGTAAATTGCTTTTAACTTTTGAAAACCCTATTCTCCCCTCCTTTATAGGGTTTATCATAGCTTTGGGCCAACATTTTAGATTCATATTTTAGATATATTATAATATGATTTTCTTAGTCTTGCTTTTTTATACATAGGTGTTCTTTTTTTATGTATTTGTTGGTGGATTGTAACTAGCGAAAATGGAAAAATAGTAAAGAAGGATTTTTTTCTCTTCAGAATCAATTTAAGTTCACTATTTTTAGGTACATGGACAAATGAATTTCTAGAAGGTGCAAATGATCAAAGATCATAAAATTCAAGTAATTAAAAATGTTGCACAAAATGATGTATGCAAACTTTAAGATTATTTTCATAATTGGAATTAAAATCTACTCTATCAATTTTACACTTAACAGGGTTTTCTAAGAACAGAAAAGGTGAAACCAAGGGAGTTGCTCTAGGATGTAAATATATCTGCATCTATTTCTGTCAAATATAGATATGAGTTTCATATCAGTTCAAAATGTGAATATACACAGTAATATCTTCTTAATAACCACTAGGCATAATTTAGAAGATCCATGATCGAATATTATCCATGCACTATCGCATACCACGACTTTACGTTGTTAAAAAGTCATAGATGCATCAAAAGTTTCATTTTTTTGTTTCTATCATCACATTTCTATCTTTATTCAATTGTTGCAAACATGGGTACTATATTTTTCAGTTGGACTATGTCTTTGCATTTCTTTTCATTGTTAAGAGGCGGACAAAAATATTGATATGCGCATCCTTCATCTGTAAGTAACCACTTCATTTATATGCCTAGTTTGAGCCCAAAAACATGCATATATGGAGAGTTGATCTGACTAGTTGACTGCATAGGAATGGCATTCTTAGTGGAGACCTCATGTACAAAATCAGAACATACTTCTAAAGAGTACTGTTTCTAGAGTCTTCAAAACAGTTTCAAAACTCCAAGCGAGAAGAGGGAAAGCAATATCAATTAAACGTCAAGTACTAAATCAGAAGGATTAATACAGTTCACATGGATAATGGCTTAACACTTTAGCCAGGGAGTTCTAGGTGTTCATCCACGACACCTGATAAGTTCTAGGTGTTCGTTCATGACACCTGATAAGGTCACATTTTGTGATAACAACATTTGAAAATTAGGCTTGAGCAATGAATATACAGACACTATCTTCTAGGAAGACTAACTGACACTGCACGTCGACTTTTGTAAATGAAACAATACTAGTATCCAAGAACCAAAGGAACATATGTGGTGCAGCTCCACAGTTTTCACCCATGATTTCTACTTTTCCTGAAGTTAAAAAAGCTTAACATAAACAAAGCATCTGTCTAAATCTTAGCATCTGTCTAAAACTTAAAGATCCATTCCCAGGATTCACTCCACTGAATTTCTCTAGATATAATTCAAATTTCAAAGAGTTTTGCAGGATGCGGGAGATTATTCTTGCTACCTGGCCATAGCAGTTATCTGGCCAATCCATATAAAGGCCGCTTGTTCCACTCCAAGTCATAGACAAGCTTGAGATGTGAAAGAAAAAAGAAAGGATGGCTGTGGTTGACCATGAGGCATAAAATTCTGTGTCTCAAGAAATCCAGTGAAAATTAACCATCTTAGTGGACATCTAATCTATAATGTCCATACTCAAGCACAAACTTCTGCCTATATGCTACTGAATGATTAACAATGAGCAAGTGTGCTTATAGTCTTTCCATCAATCAGATACTCAGAGTCCTAGTCTTTCAAGACACTCAATTGCTCAACTTCCTCTATACTTCTACAGGAATGGCAAAGTCTGGACCTCAAAATTGATTATCCTATGTAAGCCCTCCACAACCTGTTCCTATTGTGTCTTTGGAATAATGATTCTGGCCTCCTGATGTGTGAAGGCTCACATAGACCTACTAATTTTGAGGTCCAGAGGATCTTATTTCCCTTGTATATGGATGCATTGCCTGCCTGGATTGTGGCTTGTCACATCAGACTGACTCGAGCTAACTTGCACAAATTGACTCAATTTTAAGCAGTAAAGAGTCACATATTTCTCAGAGGATCCTTTCGTTAGAGAGTTTTGAACAAATTATTAAGAATTGAAAGCCAAAACTGGTCAGACTGAGTTGTCATTATTTAGCCAGTGCAATCTGACTCAGTTTTCAAGTTTGTGGGCTAAGTCCCTGTTGAAAGTCAGCCAACTTTGGTTTCATTATGCATATATGGATCACACATGATTTTGATGATCCAATTTTGGGTTAATATAATGATTTCCTGTCTTTCCAAAGACTTCAACATAATGTCAAAGTTCCAGGCAAGAGAAAGAAGAGCAATATCAATTATATATCCTATACTAAATCATTTGATGTTTGTGTAGACTACCTGCACTGAAGGAAAAGCAGCTGATTAGTTATGGCATAACATATTCTATTCATGAATTATGATGTTTTTGCCCCACCACGCATGATAGGGCTGTATTTTTGCCATAACAACAATCAAAAACTAGACTTGATCAGGAATTGTACAGATATCATCTGCTAGGAAGGTCAACTGAAGCTGCATGTCAGCTTATGTACTAAGATTGCATATGTGAGTCAATAATAATGTCCACACTGAGATATTTGGTGTAGTTCCAGAGCTTTGCCGTGGTTGCTGCTTTTATACCTCTGGTTAACATTCAAATCATAAATTTCCTCTCCTGGGATTCATTCCATTTGCTTCTCTAAATAAAGTTCAAATTCAAGGGGCATTTTGCATAATGATGTGGTGTTTACAAAGATGAGTTGTTCCTACTCAAATTGATAACAAGTTTGAAAAGTAAAAGAATGTGTGCTTCGGATTGCAAGCCAGCAACAAAATTCCATCTAAATCACAAGAACTTTGTGGGCACCCAATCCTGCAAACTCCAGATTAATGTGATAAGTCAGTGATGACTTATTGATTACCAAATGATCTCAAGACCTTATCATTTGATTCATTGATGAGATATAACTTCTGAAAAGGAAGTCAGGGGTACAGAGGGAGCAATGACTGATGACTGACATATAGAATCTTACCCTAGAACATCCAGCAGAACCAAAAAGAACTGCTAGATGCAGTAAATAGTGAATACAAATTTGGGGAATGCTCAAGGAAGAAAAACATCTAATGCATGCAAGAGACGATGCATGCTTAGAGTTCCTTTTGTTTGTCATTATTAGGACTATTTATAGTCCATTAAGTTGTTTTTAATTTTCTAGGAATTATGAAACGTGAATAAGGGAGGGGAAGTCTTAAAGTCAGATGGGATCTCCAAGAGCCATGAGTTACACATCTAGACTTTTTAAATATGTATCCTCTTTTTTTTCTTCGTCCAAAATTTTTCATCATCTCTTCTATTCTGTTACAACATATATATAGGGAGTTCTATAACTCCTGTCCCTTCCCATCCTCTACCGTTACCAATCACGCACCTAAAGACCTAGAAAATTAAAAAATACATAATAGACTATAAATGGACCTAACAAATGCAAATAACTATATCGCCAGGCATCGCATAGTCTCTGACTCATCTCCAAGCCACAAGGATGCCGAAAGAGCTCTCCGACGGCGGTAGAAAAGGTGCAGGTGGAACCAGACTATAGCCCTAGTGTCCTAACCAATCCTCTCCGGCTGGGAGGAACTCGACCCTGTCGAGTAAGGGTCGTTGCTGCTCTAGTAACGCTCCAGGAGGTCTGGGTCGATCCTCTGCAACTCGGCTCGAGTGATCCAGGTGTCATTAGAAGGCGGCTGTCCCTTCCAACGATGCATGCTTAGAGTTCCTTTTATTTGTCATTATTAGGACCATTTATGGTCCATTAGGTTGTTTTTAATTTTCTAGGAATGATGAAATGTGAATAATGGAGGGAAAGTCCTAAAGTCAGATGGGATCTCCAAGAACCAGGAGTTACCCATCTAGACTCTTTAAATATATATCCTTTTTTCAAAAGAGATAGAGAAGATTTGGTTGAAGAAAAAAATGATGTGATTCGTGTACTTTTACCTCTGTGACGGAGGTACCTAACTGGTGCAATGCCAGTCCCGTTCCCCCTCCCCGATGCAACGTCAGGGAAGCTCTCTCTGCCAGTGTGAGGCCGGCAGGATCCTATCCCATTTCCCATCTTTCGCTTTTGTTCCGCATCAAACGATCTCTACTGTGCCCCCGCACCATCGTCGTTTTCACTCAGGAACCAGTCGCAGCCCCCACCACGATCGCCCGTAGCGTCCCCGGCGCCCGCCAGCGCCCTCACCGTCACTGTCGGCTCTTTCGGGTGCCGGCCCTAGCAGCCCCGTCCCTGTCGCTGTCGCTTCCTCCTGCCGTTGCCACAATCTCCTCTAGCCGCTTCCACCGGTGTTGCCGTCGGCAGCTCCCAACGGCGCCGGTGCCGTTGTTGCCTGTTGTCGCCACCGCCGTTGCAAATAGCCAATGTAGATCCCCATCGCTGCTCCATCCCGCTGTTGTCCAAAGACCCCTTCTCTGGTTTGGTTAGGTTGAGGAGAAGACGAAAAAGAAGGGAGGGGGAACGGTGAAGCCGTCACTGGCGCCACTCCTACTGGCATCGCCGTTGCTCCCGCTGTCGCCTCCTTCGCCATCGCTCCTCGCATAGGCACCCCACGATCACCACCGCAGCCGCTACTACCGACTCCGCCTACCTGCAGCTCCGCCGAAGCCGAAGCCGAAGCCACCTAGTGACAGCACCCCCCACCACCGCGTGCCACACTGTCGGAGACGTTGCCGCCCACCGGCGCTATCCGCCCCGCCATCGCACCCGCCAACGTAGAGTCCCCCGAACCCTCACAGCCCCTTTATGGTTCAGTGAAGAAGAGGGAGAGGAAAAGAGAAGAAAGGGGCACGTGCCTTTTAAAAGGGACCAACCTGGTCAAACCAGGTTATTCGGACCTAGGTCCGAACCCAACCGGCCCGTGGTCCGAGCCACATTTCCTTAAAGGAACCCATGTTTAAGTTGCTTCCTGGTCTGATCGGGTCTTAAAAAAAAATCCAGGTGGTCTGAACCATCTGGTTCAGTCCTTCTCCAAGCTCGGGTGCAACTAGGGTCCGAACGAGATCCGTGCTGGTTGGCGGGTGGTGCAATTGCAGCCGTTACGCACCACCAGTGCTGCGAACTCATTCGAACTCCGATGCGTGCACCATCTGCGCCGTTGTATTTGTCTTAACGAGGCCATCCCAGATCAAGTGCGCTGCATCCCTGACTACCTCGTTATACGTGCCACTTCTGCACGCGTACCGAAGACACTGGTTGCGCATCTCAAGGCCCATTTTGCATGCCGCACTGGCATGCTTTACAAGGACACTTGTGCTTGCCGTTCGTGGTTGTTTCGGACTTCGATTTGTGTACCGTTTACGCAGTCGGGTTCGTCTCGACAAGACCAACCTAGATCCGACACGCTGAGTCTCCGACTTGCCTCGTTTTGCGTGCTACTACTGCACGCATATCGAGGTCATCGTTTGGGCTCCATTTCTTGTACTGATCGCGTTGTTGGCTTTGTCTCAACAAGGCGGACTCAACTCCAAAGTGGTGCTACCCCTACGACACCCCACTGATTAATTCTATCATAATTGGAACCTTGGGGTAATCTCTTGCAACAAGTCTTCCATTTATTTCTATTTCGCTGTGTTCTTGCCGAATCGAGAATGGACAACATTGATATTAGATGAGAGAGCGAGTGATAATGTGATTCCTGAGTATATTGTTGATTCGTTGTTGAAGACGGGTGAGATTTTTGTAGAGGGTGATAGAGCTTTTGTGGAGTTTTATCAGCTAGTTAAGGGTGTCACCATAGGACACTCCACTACTTATGTGGATGGAGCTTGGTATACTATAGATCCGTTGAGCTGTTCTATTTGCTTGGGTCGAGAGAGGCTATCAGAGCGCCAAGTCATAGTGGATAGTGATAGGCGTCGATGTTTCCTCGTACACCCTCATTTTAATGGACGTGAGCTCACGTTTCCAGAATCATCACTTTATTCTCCTAAGGTAATGGAAACACCGTCCAAGTTGCTTAATACAGTCTCGCCAAGTACAAATGATGATCAATCAGATGTGCCGATTCATACTCAAGATGCCAGTGTTGATCCTGCGACTGACGATATTCAGAATGCTACTCTATGTATTAAGTCTGGACTTCATTTAATGGCAAACGATGTGAATGAGACCAATTCAGTACCGTTGGTCATCAATGAGTCATGAGATAATGTTGTGTGAGATCAGACGCTTATTGTTGAAGTCGGATTTGACTTATTTTCTGAATACTCGTTTGATGTTCCAGATGTCCAGTGCGATTCCTTATGTCTTGCAGACGTTGCTTCATCTGAGTTTGACTTGCTATGGTATAACTTTGAGGCTTATTCTCAGTACCACCTTCAGCTCCCCACCTTGATGATCTATATGTAGTCGATTGTGCACCGCTAGTCTGTGACCCCCTTGCTCCTCATATGGGTTCGGCATTTCAAAACTCGAAGACGAGTTTTTTTGAACCAGGGGAGATTGACGCATGCAAGAGACGATGCATGCTTAGAGTTCCTTTTATTTATCATTATTAGAACCATTTATGGTCCATTAAGTTGTTTTTAATTTTCTAGGAATTATGAAACGTGAATAAGAGAGGGGAAGTCCTAAAGCCAGATAGGACCTCCAAGATCCAGGAGTTACACATCTAGACTCTTTAAATATGTATCTTTTTTTCAAAAGAGATAGAGAAGATTTGGTTGAAGAAAAAAATGATCTGATTTGTGTATTTTTACCTCTGCGACGGAGATACCTAACTGGTGCGACGCCAGTCCCGTTCCCCCTCCCCGGTGTAACGCTGGAAAAGCTCTCCCTGCCGGTGTGAGGCCGGCAGGATCCCTATCCCATTTCCCTCTTTCCCTTTTGTTCCGCATCATCATCCATGATCATGCATTCCTTATCTCATATAGGCAAGGAAGAAGTAAATTTGCTGGAGCTTGATTAGCATTCTAAAATGGAGCATGTCCCGTAACCAGAATGGCTTAGCTACGGTTTAGAAGAAACACGTTGAACAGCTTGTCACCATATGCAGGACTTATAGATGGTTACAGCAGTTGACAAGGGAGTTCGTTCACTTGTGTCAAGTCCAGTGAATAATTTGTCAAGAAATACGTACAACATATGTAGATATTGTCAAGAATTTCACCGGCAAAGGAAAAAGAACAGGAAAGAATCCTACTTGGGGGTAACTCTCCTTTGGAGTGGCCTAAGAGGCAGACCTTATCAAGTAAAAGTATATAAAATTTGAAGTTCCTATGAAAAGAATGACAGAATAATTACAACAAAAAGTCTTACATGTACCCGAGGTCTTTCTTTCTTTGTTTGCGAACAATATCAATACTTTCTATTTTCACAGTTTGAGTAGCCAAGGTGAGCTTACATATATTAATACCCTCCCCTCCAGCACTTCAAGCCCCTGAAGTAGAAGCATCTGATAGTGAGCTCCATATACCAGCTTTGTGTAATCCTGACAGCAGAGGACAATGAGAAGGTAACCCAGATGGCCCCATTTGTCCTTCTTGGTTGGCCAACAAACTCTCCTCCTAGAAAAGATGGACGAGCTCAGCAGAAATCTCCAGGCCAAAAGCTCTTATGTTCATCCTTGCCCTCTTAGTTGACACCATGATCTTCTTCTAAGTCTTCCTTCCCTCAAGCTTTCTTCCTAATTAAGATGCCCGCCCTGCCACTCCAAGCCTCCCCTCCTGCCCTTCCTCTCTGTGCTTGATACCCCAGAACTCCTTCGCACAAACTTCCCGAACAGCTTCTTTGTTTTCTCACCCGTCCTGCACAGCCTCTGATCCCCCCTGCCCTCCTCAGCTCCAGGATGCTCCTCCTCTTCAAATGCCACTGAAGCCAGGTCCGGAATTACACAAGGGAAATCTTCAAGAGAGGCTTTGACCTCCGAACTCATCTCAGAACCGGAATCGTGCTCAAAACTCTCAGACAACGCGATCGAAATCTGTTCGCCACTGATTGAATTGGAATCATCCAGCAACTCGGTATCACTTGGCGCCGGAACACCACCCGCGTCAGTGACATCCGAACGCTTCTCCACTTCCTTGCATTGCCTACGTATCGGGATTATGCGCTTCCCTAATGCCTCGACGAACAAGGCAGCCAACGCCAAGAACAAAATCCCCAGGGCTATCTTCTTGGTGCCGATCGCCAGGACGACCAGGAAAACCAGCACCTTGGCAATCACCATGACTCCCCTGGTGCCCCCTCCTTCGGGAGCCTCCTTTTCCGGTCCCTCTGCTGCAGTCGATACTTCAAGCACCAACCCTTTCCTCCGTTCCACTAGCAGGGGCGTTGCCAGGTCTCCAGTTGGTGCTTCAAAAGGATCGCAAAGCTCTTCTCTTGGCGTCTCTGATCCGGGAAGCCCTTGGAGGGTCTGCATTGTGAGCGCCCCCACTCGGACCAAGGATTCCAAATCCTCACCTTTACACGACCTCGCCCGGCAAGCAGCCAGGCGAGTTGGGTCTGAAAGAGACCATTCGTCGAACATGTTGTGGGATATCTTGGGAGGAGACCGGGGGACATCACTGGGGACCTCGTCCTCCATCAGTCGTTGCAGGTCCTCCATCAGTTGTTGCACGTCCTCCTTCGCCGTATCCCGCAGCGGCGTTGGGGGGCGGGTAGTGGCGGCAATGATCTCGGAGGCGAGAGTGGCCATGGTGGAGAACACGGCCCCGCCATCAGCGGGAAAGGGGGTGCGCAGCCACCGCGGCGGCTTCTTCTGCCGGGAGAGGTTCTTCGCTGCAGGGTGGTGGTCATGGGAGGGCGGCGCCGCCAGCATTGTCGCCGCACCCGGGGAAGCAGCGAGTGGCGCCTCGCAGTTGGGTTCCGCCTTGGACTTGGATCGGTGATCGGAGGAGAGGAAGCGGGAGAAGCTCCGGAGCTTGGACTTCTTCCATGCCCCCGGCATGGTGACGGCGGCGGAGACGTGCCTGGGGCTGCCTCCCCAAGTTGTCTTGTGAGCATAAGAGAGGCCGCCAACCAAGGACAACGTGTTAGGAGAGAAGCGAAGCGAGGGTGAGACTAACGGATTTGCTATTTTCTGTTCCTTGGACCTCTCTCTAGACGGCAAGACGTGTCTTTTTTTGTAATTTAGAGCCGTTACGGCGGGGGAGGAGACCGCGGGAGACAGCAAGTTTGGTGTTGGCAACACCAGCCCAGATTGGACGTGTCCAGCCAGCTATTGACAGCTGCGGGATTTCTAGCGCATATGGCCTGGCCCGTGCTCTGCTCTCTCTACCCACTCTTATGTTCCCCATCTCTCTCTCTAGCATAGCTTGTTAATGAGTTCGGATCACCTCAGTAGGAGGTTGGTCTGAACTCAATCAGTATTCACTGGAGGGGTCCGAATTTAAAATTCGAAAAATATTTCATCTGGACCCTACTGCATTAAATGCAGTCCCCCTCCCCCAGTGGATACTGAGGGAGTTCGGACCAACCTCCTACTGAGGTGATCCGAACTCCTTGTTAATTGCATTCCAAAAGAACCATGGGAAGAACACAAGTGGGAAGTTTTCCCAGGTCCCAATGGGGGTTACAATCAAGGCCTTTGGTGAAGGCAGCTAGGGGGTGAGCAACATGATTAGCAGCACTCGGAGAATATTAGATAGAGATGGATGGGAAGGAGGATAGTGGGTTCTGATGGGAGTTGATGATGTTGTTGGTCTTCCACAGAGGCTTCTGTGTCCAGCTAAGGGGAGATGTGATGATGGCCTCATCACTTCCCATGATAGTGGGGTTTTCTGGTGGAAGTAGCCAACATGATGCCTGCTTTGAATGCAAATACCTCTTTGATTTTTGGGTCAGTGGAGAAGGCCCGACGAGCATGGAAAGATGTGGATTCAACTAGAGTGATCTCTACAAATGACACCGACTACACATGTACCCTTGGATGATACACTTGCATCCACGTTAACTTTGAGATGCTCTATTGGAGGGTTCTCCAGGTTTGTGTAGCCACGGTCGGTTGATGAGCAGTTGTGGACTAAACAGGGGGTTTGAGGGAGCCACTCCTTGAATGTTGCTTCTGCCATATGTGCCATCTCAACTAGACGAGGGATTATGTTGTCAAAGAGCATCTTGCAGTGTGGCCTTCAGATGAATGATAGGATTGTTGCTACTCTCTCCACTAGAAGGTAAAAACATATAGGATGGCTGCCACTCTCTCCACTAGACGGTATGAACTTGAGGTCTCTTTTGCATCCCACTGTATCCATTTACTGATGCTGTCCTGGAATGTACCTGTGAAATGTTGGAGTGAATAGTTAGAGCAGGGAGTGGAGTTTCCTTTTATAATCTACATATGGGATAGTTTGGGTCCACCCATTTAGAGTGCTCTTCTCTGACTGAACCTTTCCATAAGAAGGGAGTCACTTTTGATCTCTAGCGGACGCAGAAATTTTATCTAGTGGGATCACAAAGACATTAGGTCATAAGCATAGTTGGGTCAGTGACTTGGGCTAGGTCATATGGAGTCTCTAATTGTGCTAGTGGGGTCCTGAGGTGGATCAGTAGAGTCCCGAGTTCGACTGCTTTATATTGAATCATAGGATTTGACAAAATTCAGTAAGATCCTAGGACCCCACTGAATGATCCTGTTCAATTCTCTACTCCAAATGAGTTTGCAACTTTTGTTAGGTTGAGAGATGATGGTGAATTGATGTCCATGCAAGTAGTCAGTAAGCCGATCTGGTGGAGAAGGAGCCATCTCTTATAAATTTATAAATAATGTTGTCTTTAGTGTCATATGTGGGATCAGGAAGGAGAATGCTAAGAATATCTCTACTAATGTGATGGGAGAATAACTGGTTGCTGATGCTTTCATTCTAGTGGTTCTTTGGTTTGATGATAAGCTAATCGATCTACTGGGAATTGAATTGTTGGTGTTAGGAGATTGCAGGTAATGATTCTCTCTCTCATGGTGTGGGATTCAATGCAGTATATGAAAGGAAAACGGTTTTACAACTCATGTATTTGACTTCACATTTGACATCACACATATAACACAAATTTCAAAGTGAATAAATGACAAATGTATGAATAAAATTTGTGACTCTCACTTGTGCTGTGTGTTATATGTGTGGTGTCAAATTAATGCACGAGTTACAAAACCGTTTTCTATACAAAGGTAGACTTTAAAGACCCTATTAATGAATACCACTATCACCACAGCACGTTATTGATCCAAGCAAGATAATTTCTCACACCTAAACGAATGTCAATAATGCTAGCAAGAGTACTTTTTTGCTCCGCATAACCAATTTTTAATTTGCTGAGCATTTTTGTCACCTAATCGCCCATCTTCCAAATTGCACCATATACATGAAGGGCAGCCACACATCCTACAGCCAACCTTGGGCATCCAAACCACCCACTTTAATATAACAACACATGGTCTTTAGTCACATAGGTCTAATCTCAAGTATCTTAAGCGTGGCAATGATCATCTTTGCTATATATCGTTAGTGCCATCTATTGAGAGAATATAGAGATTGAGATGCCATACTAAAGTGGACGTCGTGTATAAACATGCCTCTGATGCCAAATGAGGAAGATGTTGCCCAGGCTATGGAGAACCCGGGGGAGTGAATGGGTTATCAAGAAAAATAAAAATTAAATCATAATAGTTAGAACTAGCAATTAAATGCAGCTGAAATGAAGTGCACAGAAAGAGGAGGAAATAAGGAATAAACATACAGAGCACAAAGAATTTATATTGGCTCGGTCTATCTAGATCTATGTCCACTCCCCAAACAACCACTTGAAAATTCCATTAGTCCGCAAGCTATACAAGGAACAAACCCCTTGCTAGTTACAAACCCCTCAATCTCAACTAGGTCATCTCTTCCATGCACAGAAGAGGCACAACACCTCTTGCCGCAACCGGCCCTCTCTTTCACTCTAAGAAAAGTCACACCCTCCTGTACTCAGTAGGCCCTCTCTTCCACTCCAGGAGGAAGAAACAACAGCGTTCTTATAGAAAAGAACAATAAGAATACCTTTCAGATCGACAAATAAATATAATAAGCTTCACTGAACAAAATCAAGATGGAAAGAAAGAATGAATCAAGCAGGTCTTAATCTTGTTGCTGAAGATGACCTATGAGCTTAAAGATGCACAGTTGATGCAGCTTTGTCTCAAGTTATTTTAAGTTCTCTCTCAGACATTCTCTAAATCTCAATGCACAGTTGATGAAGCTTTGTCTCAAGTTATTTTAGGTTCTCTCTCAGACATTCTCTAAATCTCAAGAAGGCAAGAAAACTATTGGCGCAGAGAGTGAACATTTGAATTTCAGCTCATGTGTTTTCCTTCTGCTTCCATTTGTCTTTTCTGCTGGTTAAGGTCCTCAATTTATAGGCCAAATTTGAATTTACCCGTTGAGAGACAGCTTCCTTCCATTAGACTATCGGAGAAAAATGTTAGATAGATGATCTCCAGTTGTGTATATTGTTTGAGTCTTAAGAGAGTTGTTGACTGGTCCACATTAGTCTCTTCTATTCTCTTTCTATTCCGTTTGATGCCTTGTAATGGATGCAGATGCAGGTTCTCCAACTTGTACTCGGTTGCAGTCCTATTTGATAGGTGAAAAGTTATCTAATAAGAGCCTGCACCAATAGAAAGCTGAAAAAGGTGATAATAGAGCCGAAGTCTATGAAAGTACAAGCAAAAGCAATAGCAGTATAGGAACTCTCAAAGAAAAGGTGATTACTTGATGGACACAGTCTCTCGAAGATTGAATAGAAAATCTCATGGAATCATATAAAAGCATAGATAAATACACTACACCTATGTGACTTAAACGGTTTAGAAATATACTGTTAAATCAGGTCACAGAGGGCACTGATAAAACAATCTGCCAGACAAGTTAATTTTAGCTCTAAACATGCTTTAAATTGACTAAAAAATATGCAAATAATTGATTCAAATATAACCAGGTAATTAAGTCGTAGCTGAGTATAATAATCAATCAAATATATGTAAAGAATCAAGTACAAAATAAGCATAAAATTAATACAATAAATCATTGTAAATTATTTTACATAATCGATTAAACTGATAAGTAATTGAGTTCACATCACATAGAAAATCGATGTAAAATGTTACAAATAATTGATTAAACCGATCAGAATATTCGAGTCCAAAGCAATCTATTAATCGATAAAAAATAACTCAAATAACAATGAGGATAATCAAATTTAAAATAATATGTTAATCGATCTAAAAATTCATAAATAATTGATTACAACAGTACATGTAATTTATATTATAATAAATAGATAATCGACTAGGAACAATACAAATAATCGATTAAAAATAATATAGATAATTGATTAGACCTAATATAGATAATCGATAAGGATAATACAGATAATCGATTAAAAATAATATAGATAATCGATAAGACCCAATACAGATAATCAATTAGAATAATATAGACAATCAATTAAAAGTAATTTAGATAAAAGTACAGGCAATCAATTACACATAACACATGTAATTGATAGCAAGACACACATGTAATTGATTAAACACAACTCATGTAATCAATAACTACAGCAATGAACAACTGGTAATCGATTCAAAATATAATAGGTACATAATTTACACAACACATGTAATTGATAGTGCTCAAGTTAACTGATAGACTTAGTCGTTGAGCATTGAGTCTGGTAATCGATACAGTTAATCGATTAGTCTTTGAACATAATTGATAGCGATAACGATTACATAAGACATGATCGATTAGCAACTATCTTATAATCGATACAGTTAATGGATTTAGCCTTAGAAATGGACTCAACCGGTTAATGATGGTGATTACAAGAAGATAGAAGGATCGAGTGTAATCAATCAAAAGTCTAATTTGTATGACTAACTTTATCACTGTTAATCAGAGAAATAATCAAAATTCCAATTAACCTTTAATCGAAAAGACTAAAAAGTTATTAGAATTTGACTAAGTCTCAAAATAAAGATATTTAAATAGTGAGTCTATCAATGAGTAATTGATTAATTCAGTCATTTAACTTAGATTAGAATTATTCTTAATTTTTAATATTTTCATACATTTTTATTTTATATTATCACCCAAAGGTGAAGATTAAATAGAAGACAGAAAGATTGCTCAACCGAAGATAGTCACCAGATGGAGAACCTCTCGACCTTGTAGAATTCTGTACTATCTTCTTCTCCCAACTGTATAAATGGTCATAGGTTGTCCTACCTTAATATAGAGTAGAGACTAGTCCACTCATAGCCGAATTGGGTCTTTCCCTGCAACAAGAAAACCCAAGGTCAGGGGTAGGTTCTGCCCTCAAACTACTATAACATATTCATGTCCCTTATCATCCAATTGTTCATGTGAATGTACGAGCAGAGAATGTCAATCATTTTCTATACCTTGTGCAACACTTCAATATCGAAATGGAATTAAAGTCTCTATGGATTATCTTGGCAGATAATATTAATTTATCATGCTCATGATAAAATAACATTTTCCTTCAGTTATGTTGTAATTGAAATGGGGTTTTTTATCATGTTCGTGGCAGATGTCTGTTAGATGCGAACCACTCAATAGGTGGCGCAAAGAACCACTTAGTTGCATTTAACCACAAAAACATTGTATACATCTTAAGATCTCAAAAAATATATAATTCTAATTTGGGATTGTGATGGCTATTTTTCTATTTGGATGAATTTTAACACTTTTAATTTATGTATAAGTTGGGAAAAAAAGTTGATCTAGACATTGTTACTTGAGTAATACTTGTTGCACCCCATGGGGGTGCAGCCCAAAAAGTAAAAAAATATTTTTAATTTTTTTTAGGTTGGGCCCATTATGCCTATATATTTGTACAATATGATTCTCGATTGGACAATAAATATATATATATATATATATGAAATAAAAAATTGAGGCCCTTTTTATTGGGCTTGGTCTATTAAAGATGTTTTTTATTATTTATTGGGGCTCTATTTTAATTTTTTAAAAAAATGGTCATTTGATTGGGAATCGAGTTGTACAGATATGTCGAACATGACGGATTCAATTTAAAAAATTTAAAAAAATTACTCTTTTATTTTTCTCGACTGCAACCCAAGAGGTGCAGCAGGTACTATTGTTGTTAGGTTATCAGAAGGTCTATAAATTATTCGTCCATTAGAATCCAACGTCGAAGCAACAACTGAACCAAACTAAAATACATGTCTTTGCTTGGTTTAATCTGAAGAAATTTTTGTTCCACTTTTATTAAGTTCCATGTCGACTGTGTACGAGTAAACTGTATTTTTATAAGAAAGTGTACCTCTTAATTTGTTGTCAATTCATTTTGAATTGGATACCCT
Organism: Zantedeschia hybrid cultivar; assembly: GCA_030544215.1. Taxonomy (NCBI): domain Eukaryota; kingdom Viridiplantae; phylum Streptophyta; class Magnoliopsida; order Alismatales; family Araceae; genus Zantedeschia; species Zantedeschia hybrid cultivar. The sequence continues at coordinate 56,844,474 of JARZZO010000012.1, forward strand.
GAGATAATATTAGATGTTGTTCATATCTAATACAATTATCCTGTCTCCCACTCTTATTTTGACACCATCCTTTCTGTTTCTTGTGTGTTACGTCGTCCATGATTAAGTGTGTCAATCGGACGGGCCAGCTTGTGGTCCAGCTTAACTCATTTTATATTAAAAGAAATTGGATTGACTCATGTTATATAAATTAGGTTGAATTAAATTTGAGTTGACGTGAATTAAATTTGGGCTAAGTTGAGTTGAAAACGGACTGACCCAGTTTAATCTATTGACTTTTAAAATAATTCATATAAAAAATAAAATACTTCTAACAAAACATCTATAAAAAGGGCCAGTCCAACCCAACTCAACCCACTCACTATTGAATTGGGGCTGAATCTAGACTGAATCTGAATTAAATTTAGACCGTATTTGAGTTGGACTAAAATTAGCTGGACTGTTTTGAATTTAGACTAGATCCAAATTATCACATAACTCTAGCCCCCGCGCACCCAATTTATATCCCTATCCATGACCTCTGTCAACTGAGTTTACGAGAAAATTATCCTTTTCGAGCTGAATTTGGACAGTTCGTACCCTGCTACCAGCTGGTTTGGACTTGGGCAAGTGACTCAACAATAATATGAGTATAATACTAATCACTTTCATTAGGTGGCAACGCCTTAAAAATAATAATTTTAACTTTTAAGAAAGAATTTGCCGTGTTAAAAGAGAATCCTAATTAACTCAGTGTCAATATTCTTTGATTTTTGATCGAACGACCAAAAAAATTAAAGTAGATCGAAATCTAACCTCGCACGATCCGATGGATCAGTGATGCAACATGCCTACGTGGATAATATAATTAGGCCAAAAGTAGATGTCTAGGTCAGTGTGGAGGCTTTGATTTATATGGAGAACTTTTTATTCTACTCTATGATTAATTAATAAACAGAGTAGTATTGTTTCCAAAGTCCAACCATGGTTGACATAAAGGTTTTTGTAATATCTGGTGATGGTGAGGAGAAAATTGACAGGCCCGAACTTATAAACGGTATGCTTGCTTATGCTAGGCTTTTCTTAATCATGATTTAAAATATGCTTATGAAGGACTTCAACAACTATAGATACCTTATTTCATTAAATAAAGGCTAGCTAGTATAAATCGTCATATTAGCAACAGCTTGCGATGACTAAAATAAGCCGTCACCAGTAATATTATTAGCGACGACTTCATTAAAACTGTCGCTATTGGTAAATTATTAAACGAAGGTTGAAATGCCAGCTAATGCTATTATAATAGCAACAGCAACAGAAAAATTGTCGTTATTATAATATAATTTGCGACAACTAAAAAATCCATTACTAATAATAATATTAGCGACAGCTGCAGAAAAAATGTCACCAAATAATAGTACTAGTTGCAACGGCTATTTTAGTCGTCGCTAATAACTTTTATATATTAAAATTATTTAATATACTTATAGTTAATATTGTGCTCATGTTAGTTATAAACCATAATTAGAATATTTAACTTAATATTTCTCATATAATTATAATAATGTAACTAATATTTATTTTATTAGTTATTCTTACATATAGTTAGATATAACTTCAATCCTATAAACCGTTAAATATAATTAACCTAGTATGATATAGTTAAATATATAGTAAATTTACATAATTAAGCATGCAATATATTATCTAAATATATATAATATAAATATAGTTAAATATTCTTAAGTAAATATATTAGTTAATTTAAATATATTAGGTATAGATAACTAAATATAATGTTACTAAATATGCAATTAAGTATACATTTAATTACTCATTATTAGTTTAAAGCTAACATAAACATAGTTAAATATAGGACATTTGTGTATTTAACTAATATGGTTAGAATAAGTTACATAACTAAGTACGCAATATATTATCTAAATATATTAATATAAAGATACTTACACCAACTAAATATATAATATAAATATAGTTAAATATACTTAAGTAAGCATATTAGTTAACTTAAATATATTAGTTATAGTTAAATATATAATATAAATATAGTTAAATATACTTAAGTAAGCATTTTAGTTAACTTAAATATATTAGTTATAGTTAACTAAATGTAATATTGCTAAATATGCAGTGAGATATATATTTAACTAGTCATTATCAGTTTAAAGCTAACATAAGCGTACTTAAATATAACATATTTGTGTATTTAACTAATATGGTTTAGAGTGTAATTAACTATCCTAATTAATAAAATATTATGCAAGTATTAAGTATATATAAGTATTTCACTGATATAGTTAAATATTTACTTAACCAGTGTTAGTAATATAAGTAAATATATTTAACTTAGTACAATATAATTAAGTATATAGTTAATTTACATAATTAACTATGCATTATATTAGTTAAATAATGAGTATAAATATAGTTATACTAAGTAACTATAAAATTAACTTAAATATATTAATTATAGTTAACTAAATATAATATTGCTAAATATGCAGTGAGATATATATTTAACTAGTCATTATCAGTTTAAAGCTAACATAAGCGTAGTTAAATATAACATATTTGTGTATTAAACTAATATGGTTAGAGTGTAATTAACTATCCTAATTAATAAAAATATTATGCAAGTATTAAGTATATATAAGTATTTCACTGATATAGTTAAATATTTACTTAACCAGTGTTAGTAATATAGGTAAATATATTTAACTTAGTACAATATAATTAAGTATATAGTTAATTTACATAATTAACTATGCATTATATTATTTAAATAATGAGTATAAATATAGTTATACTAAGTAACTATAAAACATAAATATATAAAGTATATAAGCTAACTAATAAGTATAAATTTAACTAAAGTATTTATTATTACTTAACTAAGAATAATATATAGTTAACCAGTATAAATAATATAATTAAATATATATTTAACTTTATATAATAGACTTAAATATATAGTTAAGTTACATAATTAACTATGCATTATTTAGTTAAATATATTGGTATAAATAGAGTTATACTAAATAAATATATAACTTAAACATAGTTATGCTAAGTGAATATTTGGATAGTTAAAATATAACTATTTAAGCATGTAACTAATATAGTTAAATATTTATTTAACCAATATAAGCAGTACAAAATAGTTAAAAATATTGTTAACTTAGTATTGCATAGTTAATTATATTTATTAGTTAAAAACTTAATAACATTAAATATATTTAACTAATTATGCAAATTAATTGATAGATTTAAATAATTAAGTATTTAACTAATTAAAATACATACTTAAACTAATATTAATAGTGTACAGGTATCGACATCTCTCTTTTGTCCCCTAGATTTCTCATCTCTCTTTTCAAACAATTACATAGTAGTGTACACGTGTATGGCCTTAATTAAAATAAATATATAGTAGGCAATATGTATTAGTTAGTTAAACGTAGTAGCACAAATATAGTTATATTACTAAATATATAGTAGAAATATTGTTAAGTTAAATATATTAGTATAAAATATTATAAAATCATTATGCAAGTATTAAGTATATATAAGTATTTAACTAATATAGTTAAATATATAGCAAATAATTATACTCAACTAATTAAGTGTGTAACTAATATAGTTAAATATTTACTTAACTAGTATTAGTAATATAGTTAAATACATTTAACTTAGTATAAAATAGTTAAATATATAGTTAAGTTACACTATGCATTATATTAGTTAAATAATTTCTATAATTATAGTCATACTAAGTAAATATATAACATAAATATTGTTAAATATACTTAATTAAGTATATTAGCTAACTAAACAATATAAATTTAACTAAAAATATTTTTTAGTTAATTAAGAATAATATATAATTAAATATTGTTAAATATAGGGTTAACTAATACCCTTAACTAATTAAGCATGTAACTAATATAGTTATGAAACTTAACTTTAACTAATAAATATATGGGTTTCTTGCAAATATACCCCTATAATCGCCGTATTTGCATCCGTACCCTGACTCCCATGTATTGTAAAAAATACCACCAAAAACATCATAGGCGTTGCAGCCAATCCCATGCCATTACGTTCGTTTTCAAAATTCAGTCAAAGTTGGGAAATACCTAAAGTGCCCTTGGGCTAATAGTAAAAGTGTCGGGTTTAATGTCAGGCACGTGCGTAAGACTTCATCTCTCTCCCCTCCCCATTTCGTCTCACTCACCAGTTCATCTCAGCACTTCTCACCATCTCTCGCCTTGTCCCCTTTCCCTCCCTTGATCTCTTGCAATCTCGCTCGGTTGGCATTGCTAGTCCCCATCGCATTGGTCCCATTGTAAGGATCATGCGGGTAGAACAAGAACGCAGCAGAAATAATAATTTTAAAATTAAAATCCTACCATCACCTATCCATTTCAATCAAAACAAATGAGAACATGGTGAACAATTTTCACCTTGTGCGGATTTAAATCTGCAACCGTGTGGTTCTGATGAAAAATGTCGCAAGTCGCGCAGATGACCGGCCTCTAGCGGTATCTATGCGATTCTCCTATTCGTAGATCGTTCTCATCTCCTCGCTAAGTTCAGTACGATCATTGAGGTTTCTTCTCCGTAACGGTGCCCACGGCATGCGGGTGGAGGTCCCCAACAATTGGAGACGGAAGCAGCGAAGGGGGACAGAGGGGGTGTCTTACTTTGGGGCACACGGCTCAAGAGAGAGGGGGCACAAAGAATGAGGGAAACCCTGATGCTTGGCCAAGATTTCTCTCTCAACGTATATTTATAATATTTAGGTAGATCTTTTCACAAAAGCCCCCGAAGTATTATATATCCACGGTTCAAGAATTTTTATGGGTGTGACCTTCTAGGCCTAAGTGCCAATCCAGTTTTTAGTTTGTTAAGCCTAACAACATCTTATTGGTTTATAATAATTAATTAATATTACATATTTAATTAATAACTTAACTGACTTGCATCTTCATGTAAATACGACCGAACCTATGATCAAGTTGGGTACAAAGCAACATTACATGATCCCGAAAGGCATTGGGGGTTAAGCAACCTACTCATAGAACCTGTTCATCTACATTTACCGCATAAATATAATCATTTATTCATGCAATGCTCTCGAGTCGATCTAAGATTTGGTAAACTGTCAAATCCTAACTAATCAACTCACTTGATCTTTGATGCGTCTCATCTGCATCGGAGAACTCGTTCTCCGACTCAATGTCCACCCTGGCCAGGGAGTCATGCGTAACTTGCCTATAGCATTATCTCTCTAATTATTGAGAGCGAATGATTCCTTATTGAACACACAATCACCTTTGAAGGTGTAAGGATTGAGGTTTCGGATCCGGTTATCGGGTCAGTTTCGGGATCGGATCCCCTAGTTTGGGCCTTTGTGGGGCTGCGACCTGTGGTTCCTTTTCGCGTCAAGCTTGCGAGACGCAGTTCAAATAGCGTCCAGCAAGGTAGACGCATTTTAGGTTGTACCACGTGGGCGCCACGTGGGTTGATTTTAGGCCGCGAGAGTATGGCCCCGGTCATATCGTCTGAATCGCGTCTTGTATGGTCAATGCCATTCAGAGTACGGTCCTGGCATGTCTATATACGACCGGTCTTGTCGTCTGAATGGCATCGGTCTTGAACGACGCGTTTTAACCTGTTTCAGTTTGACCCTACGGACTCCCCTTCCTTTCCCTCATTCTCTCCACCTCTCTCTCTATCCTCCTCCTTCTCTCTGATCTCCAGCATTTCCCCCTCCCCTTTTTCCTTCCGTTCCTCTCTCCATTCCTCCTCTCCCTCCACTCCATCAACCTTCTAATTTCCTCCACTACCACCACCACTTCCTCCGCGGTGCATTTCTCTCCGAATGGCGGCCGACGTCCTGATGGAGTAACGGCGTCCACGGCGGTACCAGCGGCGACGTGTGGCATGGAGGTTCGGCGACTTGGAGCTCGGAGGAGTTCGAGTAATCTATAGGATGACGATCCTCGCAATGTTTCATTTAAAATCATGTTTTTCCCGTTTTTGAGCATGTTTAGGAGACTTTTGCGGTGAAAATACTAATTACATATATTTAGGAATGGCAGGTTTTAATCGATATTTAGGTTCTTCTCCTCCTCCTCTATTTTATGGTATTTTTTGTGCGATTTGGGAGAGAAATCCCGCCTTTTGACTTGGGGGAAGGCGGAGGGAGAACCTGTCTGTCAAGGTTAAATGGCGTCTGGGAACAGTGATGCCATTTAAAAGGTAGCTTCCACCCACGACGCGATTTAACCCCAGATAACATATTCTATCTCTAGACTGATTAGCATCCAGGGACAGTGACGCCATTTAAATGGCAACCTTCGTGAACGACGCGTTTTAGGCCACCTTCCGAGGCCAGTTTTCATATGAATCAGTTTGTAAGGCTTGAATGACGTCGGTCTTGGGCGACGCGATTCAAGACAGAATCTCATTAATTCCTGTAATTAACTTGTGTTTACATTGATAGATAGTTTGGTGAATTGCATGCTTAAAATCATACTCGAGGACGATGAATTCTACGTGATCAGATTGCACCGTGTTGCGTTTTGTGCTATCGTAGGCCTAGAGTGACAATTGTTAGCGCTTAGGCACCCTGTGTCGGTGTGGGAGTGACACGGCGCCGATGTGGGAGTGGTGGGGTGACGCCTAGAGAGAAGGTCACCTGGTGTACCCAAGGATATAGCTAGTACTGGTGTAGGAGTGGTACATTCGGAGTGTCACTCGTGCTGGGGGAAGCAGAACCACCTGTAGCCTATCAGGCCGGAGTAGTCAGCGCGCTATCCGACAAGTTCCTATTTGGTCTCAGCGGGTCGGTGTTTTCCGCGTTCGGCCGTGTGGTTTGCGTGTTTAGCCGAGACGCTGGTTGTGGGCTCCTTGACGGAATGGTTTGAGAGTTGTGCATGTTACATTTTGAATGCATGCATTTTATATCGAAATTTGGGAATTGTGCTTGCTACTTTATTTATTTAAATTATCTATATTTGTGTTGTTGCACTTGTGGGTGCGTGAGTGGGTGGTGGGGATCGAAGGATCCCTACTGAGTCTTTTCGATGAGACTCACCCCTGCGGTTTTCAGGTGAGGGTTCCAGGCAGGCGTAGCGAGGAAAGTGCTACCTTGGGTTGCGCGCCAGCAACTGCTGTTTCGGGGTATGCCCCGATGTAGTTGTTATTTCATTTTCTGGTCTGTACGCTTAATTATTTATTTTCAGTTGAAGTATGTAATTATTTGCTGAGTCGAGTCGAATTGTAATAATTTTTAATTCCTGCACTTCCTTTATAATTCGATACGATGTGAATGTTTAGCTTAGTTTATCATTTATTTCCCAAACTTATCGAGATCCTAGTTTGACTCCAAATTTAATGATCCGGTACCCATTTAGTAATCGGATCCCCGATTATAGGGTGGCGGGTCGTTACAGTTGGTATCAGAGCATTCAGTCTGGCAAATAGATGAATAACTAGGTTAAATGTTGTAATTTCGGCAAACAATTACATTATCCCGTACAGGTACGGCGGTAGTGTAGGTTTTAGGATTCTAATTAGAACTTTTCGATTTTTGTGATTGTAGGCGATTAGATGGCTCCTAGGAAGAGAGTGCCAGCTATTAGGGAGCAGGGAGATGTTCCTAGTGGATCTGAGGCCGGTAGACCGAATATGGAGCGTTTTAAGGAGGCTATGATGGACACAATGGCTAGATATCAGACTCGAAACCCTAGTGAGAGTTCTAGTACTCGAGGAGGGCCTTCAGCTGCTCTGGAGAGATTCTTAAAGCTGAAGCCGTCTCATTTTATCGGTCGTCCCGACCTTGATGAGGCCGTATATTGGCTGAGGGAGTTGGAGACGACTTTCGATACCATAGATTGTGCGGCAGTTGAGAGGACTCCATTGGCTACCTTCATGTTGAAGGATGATGCCTACGACTGGTGGACCACTTTGAAGAGTTTGTCTTATGCGGATAGGAATCTCAGGAAGATTCCAGGGGAGACATTTGTGAAGGAATTCAATGCGCAGTACTTCCCTAGGCATATCCAGAAGGCTAAGGAGAGGGAATTTATGGAGTTGACTCAAGAAAGCATGATAGTGCTTGAGTACCAGATGAAGTTTGTTTCACTTGGGAGGTTTGTGCCCTTCATTTCAGGAGACGAAGAGCGTCGGGCTGAGAGGTTTGTGGATGGGCTGAGGTCCAATTTGAGGAGTTTCGTAGCGTCCCACTATTGTACGGACTTGGCATCAGCGGTTAGGTGTGCTGCGGCAGTAGAGGCACAGCATGATCCGTCAGCTTGGGAGAGGGGACTGACTACTTAGGGGCCAACTTATGGCAAGAGAAAGACAGCAGCAACAACAACTCCTTCGTCCGGAGCAGGATCGTCTTCACTCGGCTCCAGATTCAGGAGGTTCTTTCGAGGCGGTGGCGGCAACAGTGGTAGTAGCAGGCCCAGATAGAGCCAGCAGAGTCAGTCGGTGTCCAGTGCTCAGCAGGAGGTAGCTCAGAGACTTCCGGCAGCTTGTCGTCATTGCAGTGGTACTCACGGTGGGGCTCAGTGTCTTGCATTCTCTGGGAGGTGTTACACTTGTGGCCAGCAGGGCCATTTGGCGAGGTATTGCCCGCAGGGGCATGGTCAGGGCAGGGACCAGGTGATCAGAAGAAGCCGAGGACCCAAGGGAGAGTTCTTGTTATCACCAGGAAGGAGGCTCGTGCGTCCAACTTAGTGGAAGGTACACTTTCTGTCCTTGGGAACTCCACACATGTGTTGATTGATTCGGGTGCTTCGCATTCTTTCATTTCTGAACAGTTCGTAGATATTCTTTCTGCACCCGTTGATGAGTTATCTGATGGACTGATGGTAGAGGTTCCTTCTGGGGATTTCATATTGTCTTATAACTATTTGAGTGAGGTTCCCTTGACCATTGAGGGTCATCAGTTGCCTGCCCAGTTAGTTGTGCTTGCCATTCGCGACTTTGGTGTCATCTTGGGCATGGATTGGTTGGAGGCTTATTTTGCCGAGGTAGACTGCCACAAGAAGAGGGTGCGTTTCTCTATTTCGAACATCCCGACCTTCTACTTCCAAAGTATTAGGCTCTCCTCTCGTGGTATTCTTATTTCTGCCTTTAAGGCCTAGAGGTTGCTTGTTGGTGGTTGTGAGGCTTTCCTTGCCTCTGTTGTTTTAGTTGGTGTTAGTAGTGGCTCAAGTTCTTAGGAGGTGCCTGTAGTTTGTGATTTTGTTGATGTGTTTCTTGAGGAGTTGCCTGGCCTTCTTCCTCAGTGGGAGGTTGAGTTCGTTATTAAGCTTGCACCGGGTACGGTGCCCTTGTCTAAGGCCCCGTATCGGATGGCTCCGGCCGAACTCGCTGAGTTGAAGGCGTAGTTGCAGGAATTGCTGGATAAGGGTTTTATCCGTCCTAATACTTCTCTGTGAGGTGCTCCAGTTCTATTTGTCAGGAAGAAGGATGGTTCTCTAAGACTGTGCATTGATTATAGATAGCTGAACCAGGTTACAATAGAGAACAAGTACCCACTTCCGAGGATCGATGATTTGATGGATCAGTTGCAGTGTGCGAAGGTGTTCTCAAAGATTGACTTGAGATCAGGGTACTACCAGATGAGGATCCGCGAGGCAGATGTGAGTAAGATGGCTTTTAGGACTCGGTACGGGCAGTATGAGTCTTTGGTTATACCTTTCGGCTTAACCAATGCTCCAGCAGCTTTTATGGATTTGATGAACCGGGTCTTCAGGGCTTACCTGAATCAATTTGTGGTGGTATTTGTAGATGATATTTTGGTATATTCTTCTTCTAAGGAAGAGCATGCCACGCATCTGCAGGTAGTGTTGCAGACTCTGAGAGAGCACCAACTCTATGCCTGTAGACACACTAATTTTGACGTCATTTTAAGTAAATTTCATATCATATAATAATGCCTCAGAATGGTCTAATATTTAATCATTGATTAATTTTTATTGATATTTTTGAGTGTCGGGTTTAACAGACATGTTTAAGTTAATCAATTAAATTGATTTTAACTTAAATTTCAGTTAAAATATGCCGAATTCTAAAAGACGTTAACCCATATGGACGCCATTTAGACTTTATTCTTATTTTAACGTTTTAAATTTGAATTTTAATCAGTTGATTAATTAACTAAAAGGCGTCTGTAAACTCTGACGCGTTTTAGGTTTCCTAAGCTATTTTAACTTCTCTTCCGGATGTTTATCCTTATCTTAATTAGTTTAAAAGACGTCTACACGTGTGGACGCGTTTTACCTGATAAAGATAAAGATAAGTTTTCTCGGATGTTTATCCTTGTCTTAATTAATCTGAAAGGCGTCAGCCGTCCTAGACGCGTTTTAGATAATTACAGATAAAGATGAATTAATCAGTATTTATCTATCGGTTAAGATGGATAAATTTAGAGATTTTTCTATGTTAATCCGTGAACGCAGAAGATGTCTATAAATACCTTACATGTTGAAGAGTAAAAAAAAGAAGAGAGAGCGTAATCTTGAATTGAGAATTACTGGAGCGATAGCGAATTGAAGATCAAAGCAACAACGCCGAAGCGCTGCTATTTCCAGAAGTCGGCGTCTTTTCAAGATTCTTCATCCATTCAAGAATTCAACAATTGGGCATAAGTTTTTCATTTCTGTATCAATTTCATTTAATTCTACATTCAATCATCATTCACTTCATGCAAACACACACAACACATTCATTCTTTCAAAACCTACTTGATTAAGGGGTTTCAAAAGCCATTAAAACAAGTAAGTTTGCTGTTTAAATTGCATGCTTAACATCATAATTAGAATAGATACTACTTCTGCTTAAAGTTCTCATCATTGTTTCTTCATTTCTTTTCTTTCTATTTATGCTGCACTCAACAACAAGAGAATCGAAAGGATTTCTGGACGATCCTCAACCTCAAATTCAACAGTAAGAACAAAAAGCAAAGAAGGGCTCGCTTTCTTCAGCCGGCTGAAGGAGGGGAACCAAGGACTCTATATCTTCCGCATTCAAACAGGTAGACAATCAAAACCTTCTTTTGGAACTTTTTAGTTAAAAGTTTTTAGCGATCACTGCACTTAGTTGCTGTTTTAATAGGTTTCTTTTACACCTAAACAACATAGATTTTTCATGATAATCACACTGTCATTCTAAGCACCTACAGTTTTTTTGGCGATCACGGTGGGACTTGGTCTCGCCATCTTTTAAGTTTTTTGTTCTTGCTATCATCAACCGGGCACCCACGGTGCACCACTTGTGTCTTTCGACACGTCCTCACCAATTGGTGAGTGTTTTAGTTTAATTAATTTCCCTCGTGCACTACGTGCACACCCCAGTGGCAAGATCTTGCCCTCCCCTTGATTAGTTTAAAAAACTATTTTTGTGATGAAAATGATGTGTGATTGATTGATTTTCTAGTTATTTAGTTGGTAAATCATCCTGTTAAAAATCTGGAACTAAAAAAAATCTACATGAGCTGATTATTTACTGCATTTATCCTGTTTGAGGAGGATTCAACCCAGAAAATCCTCCTGCAAAACTGTTTATGCGAACTGAAAAGCGTCTAGGAGCACTGACGCGTTTCAAACCGCGTCAATACACCTAGACGCATTTCAGCCTTCATATCTTCTCTGCTGTCTGCATCTGTTTCTGCGAAAAAATTAAGTTCTGTTTTGAATAGCGTCGACTACCATCGACGCGATTCAGACAGTTTCTTAGTTATTTTTCAGTTCTCAGATTTTTGTGGGTTGAGTGCTAGCTACCCATTGTTATTAAGCATTAGGGGCCATCCAGGCCGTAGGACATACGCATTGAGGCGAATACCCTCCTTTTCTTAGGAACACATTACTTGACGTCAGCAACTCTCTCTGATTGGGTTGGTCCCTTGATTAGACTAGAGAAGTTGACGTTGAGACCTCCATAAGTCCCCAAAATCAAGGTATTCCTCCTTGATCATCGGGCTGGTTGTACCAATTGAAGTCCCGGTTAGATTTTGAAAGCGTTGTGAGAGAAAGCCTTAGAGAATAACGGTGGAAATTGAACTGAAACTAGGATCCTTTCCTTGAGAGAATTTGAGGTTTAATTGAATCCAAATAACTCAAAAAGGAATCTTAAAATCACGTTAAGCATCCACTTGTTTGATTAATCTCTGTGCAACTTGTTTGTCAAATCTTTGAAAAAAAAAATCTGACATCATGCTGCTACGATCAGGCAGGGACTTGAGTATGGCTCAAGACGCCATCATCAACTACGAGGGAGATGCTAATGCCCCTCGCGATTCGGACTACAACTATGAGAACGGGAGAGATGCTGATGCCTCCTGTAGTTCTATCCCCATTCCATATCATCTAGATGGAAATGTTCGGACACCTCTTTTTAATCCACACGATCAATATCCTGATCCTCCCCCGCATGAATATGTGATTCTTAATCCCAATCTTGAGGGGGACATAAATCAGAATGATCCCTCATCCTCGGATCCTGTGGATCTCGTCAACGCTTTGGGAGTTCTTGCCTCCCGTCTGGACCCTCAGCAGTTCGAGGCGATCGAGTCTATTCTGAAGGGGAAGGCACCCGTGCAGCCTGTTGAGCCGAACCCTGTGGCTCCCCCTGTTGTTACTCAACAACCTTCTTTTCCTCCTCCTTATATCCATCAGGCCGTGGAGGGCCTTCATATTACTTCTCGGCCAGCTGGGCCGCAGCTTTCATCCTCTAGGCAACCAGCTAGACCGCAAACGCCTGCTTATCAAAATGCCTTCGGGCATGGCGGAAGCTCTGCCGGACCTCCCCTCTACTGTCCCCCTTGTCCAACATACTCTAGGCAGCAGGCCTATCAAGTACTTCCACCTCCTCTCCCTCCCCAGGCAGATCTGACCACACAAGCGTTACTGGCCAAAATGGAGCGTATGGATGAGCAATTTAATAACCTCCAGAAGATGATGGGGGTCAAAGCTGCGCCGGAAATCAACCTACCCAGCCTGCCAGTTTTCCATCTGCCACCCTCTGAGATGCCAGTGTACCGGAAGTACAACAGTACTGGTAACCCCTTCACACATCTGAAGGAGTTTATGTATGAATCCTCTTTCTGGCAGAACGACAAGAGGTCGTTGGCCTTTTTGTTCAGGAGGTCTCTAGAGGGACCAGCCCTCGAGTGGTTCTTTTCTCTGGAACCCTCCGAGTTAGAGGACTACGGTATCGTTTCACGCAAATTTATTCAACGATACCAGGACAGAGTTGCACCCTCCTTGTCCATTACTGACCTCATTGCAGAAAAGATGAAACCTGATGAAGAGTTTGTCAGTTTTGCTGACAGGTGGCGAGGCTTGGCCGAAAAGGTGAAGGATCACTTGTCCGAGTCCGAGCAAGTGAAGATGTCAATTTCCAACGCCACGCCCCAGTTCAAGCTCGTCCTCTCCCTGAACAATCTGACCAACATGGCAAAGCTCTATGAAAGAGCACGGTACTGCCAAAATGCCTTTAAGGACGCTACATTCTCTAGCGTCTTTGATCCTCACAGACCTAGCAGGCCTCCACCTCGGAAGCCTACAGTGCCGAACTCTCCCAGCACAGGTCCGACTACTGAGGGCACGCTCTCTCATGAGCAAGTCAGTAGCATGAACAATAACTCGCCCCAGTTCGTGAGGAGTCAGCAGCAGTACCAGAGGCCACAGCAGCCGAACCAGCAAGGGTACAGGCAGCAGCAGAACCCCCATTATCAGCAACAGTATCAACAGCCCCAGCAGCTGAATTAGAACCAGAACCAGCATCAGCCACAGCAGCTGCCACAAAGGCAAATGCAGTACCAGCAGCCCCAGCAGCAGCAATATCCTCAACAGCAACAGTTTCAGCCGTGCGCACCGCCGGCATACCATAATGTCCCTCCTCCTGGTGATTATAACCAGCCAAGAAGACCTCCAGGCCCGAAGAGGGCAGAATACCCGGCCCTCCCAGAATCCTTGGCCAATATCTTCAGTGCTCTAATGGCAGCTAATGCCTTAGTCTTGCCAAGGGAAAAGGCCGTCTGGCCTCAAAATGCCGACACGTCCAGGTATTGCTATTTTCATAGGCAACCTGGGCATACCATTGACACCTGCTTCCAGTTCAGAGATTATATTCATGATCTCAACGAGCAGGGCGGCATAGACTGGGAGGAGATGAAAAAGTATATATCAGCCCTGAAGGCGAGAAGACCCCAGCAACAGCAGCAAGCAAGACCACCAGTACAGACAGCGCCGCCACCAAATATGGGCATAGTGCAAAACCCACTCCTGGAGCACCAGAACCAGAACCAAGTTGCCCCCATTCTGACGAACAGCCAGTCTGAGGCTAGTCATAGGCAACAGTGGAGGATAGAGGACTCTTCCTCTCTTTATTCAACGGGCCACGTTCAGAGTACCGCAGAACGACCACTACGCCGCACCATCCACATACCTAGGCCACAACCCGTTACCATCACCCCTCTACCGATACCCACATATCACTCGCCTGCACCCAATAACCCATTACCACTACCCGCCTTCCTCAAGCCCATTACGCCCCATACCACTACGCCTCCACCATATAACCCACAGCAAACCAGTTACGCACCCCTCCTACCATCTAGGCCATTACTCCGCGTACCATTTCCTACTTCACCCACTACTACTACCACCTACCCAGATCCCCCCTTACCATCCAGACCGCTATTACGCGTACCGTTCCCCACTTCACCAACCACGTACCCGTCCACCATCCAACCCTCTAGGCCTTTAATCCGCACCGCGCCATCACCACCTAACCCAACGCCATCACCTACATATCAACCCTCTGCACTGCTTACGCCACCCGACTCTGTAGTACTCAAGGTGTCACCCGGATCCTCCACGGTTGAGGAACATACGCTCCGGAGTGGAAGGATTTTCAACAAAGTCTTTCCTCAGTCCACAGTTAGAGACGGTCCATCACAGCCGACTGAGGAAGCCCATAATGAAGAGAGTGCACCAGGCACTCAATATGATTTGTTGAAACATTTGGACAGAACACCGGCACGGATCACTGTACTTGAATTGATCAAAAGGTCCAAGATTCACCAAGAAGCCTTAATGGAATACCTACAGAAGGTGATGGTCAATGAGGACGTGCCGGTAGAAAAAATTGCAGCATTACTAGTTCCTCAAGGGGATCAGCCCTCTATTACATTCCACACATCGGAACTAGCACCGCTGTAGGTGCTTAGAATGACCGTGTGATTAACATGAAATCTCTATGTTGTTTAGTGTAAACTAACCTATTAAAAACAACAACTAAAGTGCAGTGATCGCCAGAAACTTTTAACTAAAAAAGTTTCAAAAGAGATATGATCGCCTACCTTTCAAACGCGGAAGATTGAGTCCTTGGTTCCCCTTTCTCAGCCGGCTGAAGAAAGAGAGCCCTTTCTTTGCTTCTTGTTCTTGCTGTTGAGTTTGAGGTTGAGGATCGTCCAGAAGTCTTTCTGGCTTTGAGCTTGATTTCCCCTTTTGAATCTCTCGTTGTCGTTGAGTGCAGCAGAGACAGAAAGAGAAAAAAAACAATAATGATGAGAATTTAAGTAGAAGCAGTATCTGAACTAATCATGATGTTAAGCATATTTAAAACAGCAAACTTACTTGTTGAGTGGCTTTGAAACCCCTTTGATCAAGTAGGTTTTGAAAGATTATGCTGTGGTGTTTGTTTGCATGAAGTGCATATGAAGAATGAAACTAAACTAATGAAAAATGCAAATGCAATAATGAAAAACTTATGCCCAGTCGGTTGAAGCTCTGAAAGGATGAAGATCTTGAAAGGGACGCCGACTTCTGGAAATGGCAGCGCTCCGGCGTTACGACGTTGTTGCTTCGATCTTCAAATCGCTATAAC
The DNA here is from genome assembly GCA_030544215.1 of Zantedeschia hybrid cultivar. NCBI lineage: Eukaryota > Viridiplantae > Streptophyta > Magnoliopsida > Alismatales > Araceae > Zantedeschia > Zantedeschia hybrid cultivar. Next base: position 56,860,386 of record JARZZO010000012.1, read on the forward strand.
GCTATGGCTCAACTCAATTCAATTCTCTTCTCTTCTTTTCTCTTTTTAACATGCAGGGTATTTATAGGCATTTCTTGCGTTCGCGATTAACATAGAAAAATTTCGAATTTATCCATCTTAACCGACAGATAAATACTGATTAATTCATCTTTATCTGTAATTATCTAAAACACGTCCACCATGGCTGACGCCTTTCAGATTAATTAAGATAAGGATAAATATCCGGGAAAACTTATCTTTATCTTTATTAGGTAAAACACGTCCACATATGTAGACATCTTTTAGACTAATTAAGATAAGGATAAACATCCGGAGGGGAAGTTAAAATCACTTAGGAAACTTAAAACGCGTCGACATGTCCAGACGCCTTTTAGTTAATTAATTAATTAATTAAAATTCAAATTTAATCGTTAAAATAAGAATGAAGTCTAAATGGCGTCCACTTGGGTAGACGTCTTTTAGATTTCTTCATATTTTAACTCAAATTTGAGCTAAAATCAATTTAATTGATTAACTTAAACACATCTGTTAAACCCGACACTTAAAAAGATTAATAAAAATTAATTAATGATTAATTATCAGACCATTTTGAGGCATTATTGTATGATATGAAATTTACTCAAAATGACGTCAAAATTAGCGTGTCTACAGCTGCCTCACCTTGGCATTGTCTTTGCAAGGGAGTGAAATGAAATGGAATGTACTGAAAAGGTGATGCCAAGGTGTGATGAGACACGCTCTTAACCAGTTTGGGTACGCCGTTCAGCAGGAGCAGACCTCAAGTTAATTGGAGCCACTGAGTTTGTGTTATACAATCCACACCGGTGCCTTACTCAACTTAGCTTGGCTCGTCGTGAGTTTCCTGAATTCTCTCCCACACTTCCAATCAAGAAGCGCGACTTGGAGTCCGATGAAGATTATGAAGCCATACAAATCATCATTACTCTATGGAATCTTGGCTTTAGCTATCGTGTAAGATCCTCTAAAGACAGAGATAAAGGATTGAAATTTCCTTATCTTAAAGGTCTTCATGATATTCTCCCTTGAATGTCCTCTTTCTCTTTTTGATTTTGATGTAATAATAAAGATTGATTCCATTGAATAAAGATTGATTTTTCATGTCTTAGAATCTTTCCCCAACCTTCTGTGATGTGCACATGATTTTTCCTTAAGTAAAAATCTGATGTTTCCTGAAAATTCAGCAATTCGGGTTCTATAAAATGTAAAACGCGTCCACTCAGAAAGACGCCTTTCAAACTAAATTCTTTTCCAGAAATTCAATTTAATCCTTAAAAACCCGATTTAAGCTTAAAACGCGTCTACATGACTAGACGCCTTTCAACTCTCTCTCCTACTTTTCCCAGGATTCTGCCATTAATTCCATCATTAATTCCCTGAAATGCGTCCAGTAAACAAGACGCCTTTCATGATTTTCCTGTGTACGGCTCTGAACAGAACCTGAAACGCGTCCATACATGTGGACGTGTTTCAACCAATTCAAACAGCTGTCCTTTACCGCCTCAACTTATGCGCCCTAAAACGCGTCTGTCTGAGTAGACGCCTTTCACCCTTTTCGTTACAGACCCGCGAAGGCCCTCCTTTCTTCCTCACTTTCACAAAAATTTCCTCTCTCCACCGAGCTCCGGCGATCTCTCCGGTGATCTCTCCCTCAAAAACTCCCTCTCTAGAGCTATGGAACACGGTGAAGGATCAAGGAAAAAGAAAGCCTTGGCCAAGAGGAGGAGGAGGCAAGAAGAAGAAGTTCCCGAGGAGGTACCGGCGGCGTTAGCCGAGGCGGCGGCCTTCTTGGAGGAGGAGCTCCCTCCACCGGCGCCCATGGTGGTGGAAGAGGAAGAGGAGGGCGACCTCCACACGGTGAGTCTTTTGTGGAATGAATGGGGTGAGAAAAAGAGGGGAAGAAAGGGGTTCATGAAGGAACCCGGAATCTGGACTTGAAAGGCGTCCAGAGCAGGTGACGCCTTTCAAAAGGCGTCGCCCTTGGTCGACGTCTTTCAAGATAAATTTCGAATAGGTAGAAAATAGGTTTGAATTGCGTCAAGGTATGTGGACGTGTTTTGAAACACGTCTGTGTGTACTGACGCCTTTCAAAACAGAAAGTGAATTTTCCTGTTTTTATTAATTACTGACCCTATTTTTTGTTGTTTTTATTTGCAGGGAATGATGAGGGCTAGGATCTCTTGGGACCTAGTTATAGGGGCTTATAGAGGACTCCCGGATTTCCAGAAGGCGCGCCTGTGCCGGATAGGGTTCGGTGAGATACTAGACATCGAGCCATTTTGGCTCGATCTAGTCTTGTTGCAGGCGCTCAGGGAGCGTTGGCATGCGAAAAGCCGGGCATTTCTGATGCCTTGGGGGCATATGGTCCCCACCTTAGAGGACGTGGCCAGGATCACTGGCCTCCGGGTAGAGGGCCGACCGGTGAGTGGGGTGACTTACCCCGACTATCGAGGATTGGCAGAGGCCTTGTTAGGGATAGAGGTGTCTAGCATGGGCAGAGAATCCAGGATGGTCCCCAGGGTAGAAGTAGAGGCTGCCCTAGGTCTAGACGAGCCCCGGCGTCTGTCTGACGAGACCCGGGAGGAGTTTAGGGACAGGCTAGCAGAGTCGTCCTCTGCCATCTACTGTAGGGACCCTAGCCAGGTAGAGGAGGTAGACCGACAGCTTAGGGTCTTTCTTGTCTTTTTCTTCGGCCGGTTGCTCTTCGGTACGAAGGGCGACCATATCCACTGTAGATTTTTGTATCTGTTAGATGATCTAGATAGCTTAGGGGAATACGCTTGGGGTGCGGCCCTCCTGGCCCACCTGTTTGCAGATCTATCCGCGGTCACTCCGGACCGCGAGATTACTGTCAGCGGCTTCTCGCCGTTCCTCCAGGTATTAAATGTTTTATTATTTATTCATGATATGCAATATGATATGATGCTTTTTCTAACTTATATGTTTATGCATGCAGGTGTGGAGCTACCACTATTTCCCGCTCGGCAGAGCGCGAATTGTTCGTCTAGATGCCGTCCCATTGGCCTGCCGTTGGCAGCCAATTGTGGACACAGCTCCGCAGCACCATCAGCTGACGGCCCTCCGCCGTCAGTTTCTAGATTATCCAGAGCTATTGGTAAGTTTTTAACTTGTTCAATTTTTTTTATTAAATGCAATTCTTTATTCCTTAAGTGCAATTTATTTATGAATGCATCTAACCTATATGCAGGTGATCTGGCGCCCATATCTGGGCATGAACGAGGAAGGTCAGCCATGGGTGACGGCTGGCAGGAGGCGATTTGGGAGGCAGATGTGGGTGCACTGCCTCAACGAGATCGAGCCCCTCCGCCTCCGGCTCGTGATGAGGACGTTGGGTCTCCATCAAGAATGGATAGATGAAGAGGTCCCGAAGGGTGTGGGAAGGAGCATGAGGGGCAAGCAATCCCTCACCGACTGGCGTGCCAAGTTCCCGGAGCAGTACGAGGACTGGCACCGTCGGGGCATCAGAGTAGAGTCCCGTGCGGAGAGTAGCGAGGGCTACCTCCAGCAGTACCGGATTCATTATGCCGACCAGCTGCGGCTCCTCCGACCACTCGATGTAAGTATGCATTCATGCATCTTTAATTTTATTATTATCTTGATTTATGTTGGTGAATGAATGTATGTATATGTGATTTGCAGGATGCTCGTGATGCGGTCATCATCGACCTCCGGGCCCGACTACATGATGCTGAGGCCCAGCTCGAACAGGTCCAGAAAGAGCTCTTCGATCTGTTATGTATGAATGCATGTTTTAATTAATTGTTTGTTTTGGCGATTAACCACTGACAGTGTTCTTTTGGTGCAGCGAGCCGTCTACACCCAGGCGGCTCCCCCTACCTATGGAGCTTCATCTTCATCATCCGCTGCGCATGATGCTGCCTTGGCTGACCTCCAGAGTCAACTCGCTTCTGCCATCCACCGGGCTTCTCTTGCGGAGGAGGACCGTGCTGCTCGGGTAAGTTTTGATTTTTGAATTTGACTTGACTTACTTGATTGTCTTGAACTAACAAAATCTTCTTCTGCAGGTAGCTGAGCTCCAAGAAGCCCTTCAGAGGGCTGAAGCGGATGCCTATGCTACAGCGACTCGTGCCGAGGCTGATGCAGAGCGGATCCGAGCTCTAGAGGAGCAAGTGGCCCGACTTTCGGTTGGAGATCTTGCGCGCCTCCAGACTCGCTTGGAGGTCATCAACGAGGAGCGGGAGCGGGAGATGCAGGAGCGGCAGAGGATGGATGCTGAGATATCCGCCCTTCGGGTCCAGTTGGGCATTGCAGAGCACGAGCGCCGGAGTGTGGAGGAGAGGTACAGACGTGCTCGACAGCGTGCGCAGGAGCGCGGTTTGACGAGCGCTTTTACCGCCAGCGCTGCCGTGTCTTCCGGCCAGGCGGGGCCGAGCACGATGGGGCCACCTCCACCTCCTAGCCGAGGACCAGCTCCAGACGCACCTGACGAGGCCCAGAGCCAGTTAGATGAGGGCGGAGGGGAGAGCCAGCCTTGAGGGCTTATGTACTTCTTTTCCTTTCACATATCATGTATAAAACACTTTTGATATATACATGAAACTTTTGGGCTCCAATTTCATATTCCTGTGCTTATCTGTACAACACTTAGCAAACAGGTTAAGTATCTATTTAGGCTTAGCCCCTTGCCTGACCAAACAAATGGTCAATCAATCTTTTCCTTGAATAAATAGTCAAGGGGCATAGCTTTTATTAACAAAGGTAATAAGAATAATCAGACTTAAGCAAAATGCAACATGCAAGCAAACATATGTTCACTGAAAATAAAAGGAATGAAACATATTAAATGCAACAAGCAAATGCTAATTGAAATATTTTTTGTGGTTTTGAAATATTCATTTTTGTTTGAGTTTTGAGATATGTACATTTTTTTTGAATTTTTTTGAAATATGTACTTTTTTTTTGAATTTTTGACATATGTACTTTTTTTTTGAATTTTTGACTATGCAATTTTTTTGAATTTTGACATATGTATTTTTTTTGAATTTTTTTGACATATACATTTTTTTTGAATTTTTGACATATGTATTTTTTTGAATTTTTTGACTAAAAGACCAGTATGGTACTTAGATCAAAAGATCATATTCATTTATTAACTTAATTTCCAAATTGTTCTTTAACAACTTAACTTAAAACCCATCGTGTTTGAACTTGTGTTTCCATTCGTGATCCCATTTGATGATTTGACCCTTAGTCAATCTAAGCCATTCCTTAAGCTTGAAGTACACCTCTTTAGAAAGAAAAGAAGAATAGATTTAGAAAGCCCATGAGAAGGTTCCAGAGACCTAAAAAGATGTTCCTTTCCAACCCTAATATCTGTTGGGGTTCGGTCATTTTCTTTCCGGGGTATTTATCGACCTTGTGTTCCCTTTTGTTTCATTTCATGGCCTTGATGTAACGTTTGTAGTGTATTGGCCTTTTGATTTTTTCCCTTTTTTTTTTTTCATTCTTTTCTTTCTTTGCTTTGCTTTGGAACGGATCTCCCCCATTTTTTTATGACGGCCTCCTACTAAGATGGCGGGTATTCTTGGTAGTCTATTCTAAGCCTCGTTCCGACATCATGGGCCGAGTGTAAAACAGAATTTTAAAAGAAGTGATTTGTACTTTACACTCTTAGTCAAGCTTTTGATATTCTTCAGGACTTGGCATCTCTTGTTATTCACGAATCAAACGTGTCAGTGTGTGCAGTAATGGGTTTGAAGTTAAATTATTCAGACTAACAAAGAAATTTGAGTTTATAAACTTTCTGATTCCACTGGTCTTTGTACCATACTGATCGACTCTTTAACCTAAGGGTAGTATTTCTTAAGATGTAAACCATTCCATGGATGATTTAGCTCTTCTCCTTCTGCATTAACAAGACGATAAGCATTACCAGGATAAGCGTGTGATACAACATAAGGTCCTTCCCAGTTGGGTTGGAGCTTAGAACGCGGACCACCAGGTTTTACAAAAATTCTTTTAACGACCATCTCACCGACTTTGAACTTTCGTTCAATGACTTTCTTTTGATAAAAACGTGCTAATCTGTTTTGATAAGCTTTTGCATGATTAGCAGCTGACCACCTTTTCTTGTCTAAAAGTTCCAATTGGGCAAGGAGTGCTGAACGATGTTCATCAATGGAAAATTCCTTGTTCAATTGTACTCTTAATGACGGTATAAGGATCTCATATGGAACTACCGCCTCCATTCCAAATGTTAAGGAATAAGGAGTTTGTCCAGTGGGCGTGCGGATTGAAGTTCGGTAGGCCCATAGAGCCTCAACCAATTTTTCTGGCCAATCTGCGAATTTGTTAGATTTACACGTCTTTTTGATAATTTTTATCAAAGTCTTATTAGTTGCCTCTGCTTGGCCATTGCCTTGCGGATAATAAGGAGATGAATGATGCAATGCAATTCTATACCTGTTGCAGAGGTCCTTCAATTCCTGTGACACGAACTGCGGTCCGTTGTCGGTGACGATGGTACTTGGAACTCCGAATCTTGTGATGATGTTCTTCATGATGAATTTGCAGACGGTTGATGCTTTGATCTCCACGTACGCTTCAGCTTCTGCCCACTTGGTGAAGTATTCCGTTGCCGTGAGAATGAAAGATTTTTGCTTGATGTCGGAATCTGGGTTACCAAGAGGTCCAATAATGTCGAAAGCCCACATGGAGAAAGGCCATGGGGAGGAAACAGGATGGAGTGAAGATACAGGAGAATGAATTTTGTCGGCGTGAAGTTGACACTTAGCACACCTACGGATATATCCTACACAATCTTCTTCCATGGTTGGCCAATAAAATCCTTGTCTAAGGATCTTCTTTGCTAGCATCTGTCCATTGACATGGCCACCACAGACTCCACTATGAGCTCCTTCCATAACCTTCCAAAGCTCATCCTCGTCTAAACATCTCAGAAGAACTCCATCAAAACCTCTCTTATATAATGCTCCCCCAACTAGGGTGTATCGTTGAGCAACTCTCCTGATAGCTCTTTTTTCCTCAGTTGTAGCTTCTTCAGGATACGATTGATCTTCACAATATTTTGCAATTTCATAATACCATGGCTTCTGTTCATCATCCATCTCTTCTAATAGCTCCATCAACATGATTTCTCTTTTCTCCACAATACTTCCATCTTTGAATTTCTTCAGCAACTTCTCCTTAGTTCTAAGAAATGAAGGATCTTTCACAGCGGGTGAAAGACGCCTATGAACTATGATTGATTCAGATTGCTTGCTGATAGGAAAATCAAGGGAAGATGCAAGTGAAGCTAGAGCGTCAGCTAGGATGTTTTGATTTCTAGGGACATGGACAAAGATCAACTTTGTGAAAAGCTTTGAAATAGCAGAAGTAAGTTCTTGATATGGCTTGAGCTTGGGATCAAGAGTTCGATACTTGGTCAGCACTTGGCGAAGAATTAATTGGCTATCACCTACAATCCTGAGTTTGGTGGCACCATGAAAATGAGCAGCCTCGAGACCAGCAAGAAGTGCCTCGTATTTAGCTATGTTATTGGTGACTGGAAAGTCAAGCTGAAAGGCTTGTGGAATGGTGACACCTTCAGGTGATAACAGAACGATACCGATCCCCTTTCTATGAGAATTCAGAGCTCCGTCAAAATGCAGAGTCCACATATCATCTCTGATTTGATTTACGGACATCAGTTCCTCATCCGGAAACTCTTATCGCACTGGATCAAATCGAGGAAGGGGATGATGAGCGAGATGTTCTGCTATGGCATAGCCCTTGATCGCTTTCTGCTAAATATAAATGATATCGAATTGGGATAGAAAGCTTTGCCATCGCGCTAACCTATCAGTAAGAACAGATTTCTCCAGAAGGAACTTGATCGGATTCATCCTAGCGATGAGATGGACTTCATGGGCCAGAAAATAATGCTTTAATTTCTGAACAACCCAAACTAATGCTGCACATGTTTTCTCCATCGCCGTGTATCTCTGTTCAGCGGGGTTGAGAAGTTTAGAGAGATAGTAGGTTGCCCTCTCTTTTCCTTCTTCATCCTCTTGTGCTAGGACAGCCCCCACTGCATCATCCAGGACAGAAATATAAAGTATCAATGGTTTGCCTGGAGATGGTGGTCTCAAAACAGGAGGACTTGCCAAATAGTCCTTTAATCCATCAAATGCCTCCTGACACTTATCGTCCCAATTGAATTTGACTCTTGGCTTGGTAAGCTCGTAAAACGGCTTACACCTTTGTGAGTGCTGGGAGACAAAACGGCGAATAAATTGTAACCTCCCGATTAATCCTCTTAATTCTTTCAAGTTTTTGGGAGGTGGCATTTCTCTGATAGCCTTCGCCTTATTGGGATCGATCTCAATTCCCCGTTTGCTGACAATGAATCCAAGCAATTTCCCTGAAGATACCCCGAATACACATTTCTTGGGGTTCATCTTCAACTGATACTCTCTTGATCTCTCTAATACCTTTGCCAAAACTTTGGCATGCTCAGCCTTCGTTTTAGACTTAACCAATAAGTCATCCACATACACTTCCAAATCTATATGCATCATGTCATGAAATATTGCCATCATAGCCCTTTGATAAGTGGCTCAAGCGTTTTTTAATCCAAATGGCATGACGACATAACAATATGTTCCCCAAGGTGTAGTGAATGAAGTCTTCTCTTGATCCTCTTTTGCCAGCTTAATCTGGTTGTATCCTGAAAATCCATCCATAAACGATAATGTCTCATAGCCAGCAGTGTTATCGATGAGTACATCAATATGAGGCAATGGAAAATCGTCTTTAGGACATGCCCGGTTCAGATCGCGGAAGTCAATGCAAATTCTGACCTTCCCGTCCTTTTTCATAACCGGGACTATATTGGCCATCCATTGTGGATAAAGGACAACTCTAATGAATTTGGCTTTGTGTAATTTGTCGACCTCTTCCTTCATCTTTAAAGCCATTTGTGGGTGGAATCGCCTTAATTTCTGCTTGACCGGACTAGCTCCATCTTTTAATGTTAACCTGTGTTCAACTAAAGATGAGTCTAACCCCGGCATATCCTCATAACTCCAGGCGAAAGTGTCCTTATAATCCTTAAGCACTTGTACCATTGCCTTCTCATCCTCTGTAGAAAGATTTTTACTGACGAGGACAACCTTAGGTTCGTCTTCAGTCCCTAACTTTATTTCTTTAGTGGGCTCTTCTACGGCAGCTGAAGGTTCATCAAATCTCTTCACTCCACTGGCATATGCCTCAGCTGCGTCCTCATCATCTTCCTCATCTTCAACAATGGGGTCCTTTTCATGCACTAACTCATATACCCCGTACCCATCATTGACTGACTCATCATCTGTACAATCTTCTGGCATCTGAATTGGATCTTCTAAAAGCTGAGGGATTAAAGAGCAAAAGGAACATTTATCAGCCAAATCCTGGAGGTATCTTTCTGGAATTTGCCTACCCTTAGGCTTCCTAGACTTCCTAACCTGCCTAAAACTAGACTTCCTAACTTCACTAAACTGCCTATCATAACCTAATGAAGATGAAGCAGGATGAAAATCCTGGGATACAAGTGGAAATACAGGGGAATCCTCCCGTGGGGAGGGACAGAGTATATCTAAGAGAGAATCTTGACCGACGGACCCGCGCGATGGGGTGTAATCGGACAAATAAGATGTTTCCTCGATAATGATTTGGGAAGAATTTGTTGTAAAATTGGCGTTTTTTTTTGGATATCGGAGGAATTATACATGAAGCAGGAGTGAATACAAATGGAAGGGGAATCAGACGGAGGAAGCGGCACCAAGGCCAGAGGATTAGGGGGATCATATAGCAATATGTCCCAGATCAGATCATACATCCTCTCTAGGTCGAGGGGACAGAGTAATCATAATGGGCGGAGCCCGTGGAATATCTTCAGTTATGACCCGCGACCAAGTCGGGGTCAAGAGCAGTGTGCGAAATAGAGTATGGAGCATTAGGACATGTGAAGGATATGTCCCCCTCCAGAGCAGATCTGTTGTATAACCAGCTTCATAGGGGTCATCTGGCTCCCCTTCATCAGTTTGTTCGGACAGCAGTATCCGCTTATCAAAGATTGCGCCAGGGCTCTCAATTAGCTCGTCGATCTGCGGTGGCCACTTGGGTTCTGCAGGATCCAGAAATAGTCTGTTCAGTGCTATGTATAGGTCCCTCAGGTCGAACCATCTGTACCATTCGCATTCAGGGTCATGGAATTTTCTCCTCTTCATAGGCCGCAAAGCCTCCAAGGATTGGTACGTAAGTAATTCGGAACAATGTCTGGCCAAATCCCTCCCATATATGTCATGGAAGTCAAAACACGAAGTAATGACTACCGTGTTGTCGTGACTAAGTATGGGCCCTTTCACAAAGTGTGTATATAGAGTCCATGTTAAGGGATCTCGGCCTTCTTTCAGTGGTGTAGACATTGTTTCCAAGATTTCTTGACCATCTTCTTGCTGAACCCTGTCTTGCTCCAGTTTCCTTGGCCTATAGCCCAAACCGTTTCCACGTGCTGCCCGATGATTTTTAACAGGAGTGGTCCTGCCTTGCAACTGTGTGCCCAGACCTTTCCCAGGCTCGTAGCCGTTCCTCATCATGATTCTCCATCCTGGGGTACTCATGCACTTCCCCCTTTTGATAGCATTTAATGGGTATGGAGAAATGGTAGCGGCTTTCAAAGGATCAGCCACTGGACGGTAGACCTGTAATACCGACAGAAAAGGTTGTCGGCCAGGTAAAACAGCAGATTTAATATTCAATGTATGAGCAGCAGCAAGGATCGGCATGCTCGTCACTTTAATAATTCGTCCTTTGTAAGGGAATTTGAGGCATTGATGATTCGTAGAAGGAATCGCCTCAAGAGTTTTGATATAAGGACGTCCCAGAATGGCATTTATGGAAGGGTCAATTTCTAGAATATGAAATTCGACCTCTGCATGACTTACTGGACCTAGCTCCACCTTTAAATAAACCATTCCCAGAGGGGAACGGGTAGAATTGTCATATGCCGTAACTGAGATGGGGCTAGGCAGCCATTTCTCCTTGGGCACACCGCATAGCTCCAGGGTCTTCGGAGGTAAAACGTTAATTGAAGCCCCTGTATCAACCAGGCATGCATCCACGGCCTTCTTGCAGATATTGACCGTGATGCTCAGAGCCATGCTTCTAGCGGCTGGCGGTGCTAGTTCCGATGTGTGGAATGTAATTGAGGGCTGATCCCCCTGAGGAACTAGTAGTGCTGCAATTTTCTCTACCGGCACGTCTTCGTTAACCATCACCTTCTGTAGGTATTCCATTAAGGCTTCTTGGTGAATCTTGGACCTTTTAATCAATTCAAGTACAGTGATCCGTGCCGGTGTTCTGTCCAGATGTTTCAACAAGTCATATTGAGTGCCTGGTGCACTCTCTTCATTATGGGCTTCCTCAGTCGGCTGTGATGGGCCGTCTCTGACTGTGGACTGAGGAAAGACCTTGTTGAAAATCCTTCCACTCCGGAGCGCATGTTCCTCGACCGTGGAGGATCCGGGTGACACCTTGAGTACCGCAGAATCGGGTGGCGTAAGTGGTGCGGAGGGTTGATGCGTAGGTGGTGGCGTTGGGTTAGGTGGTGATGGCGCGGTGCGGATTAAAGGCCTAGATGGTTGGATGGTAGATGGGTACGCGGTTGGTGAAGTGGGGAATGGTACGCGTAATAGCGGTCTGGATGGTTGGAGCATATCTGGGTAGGTGGTAGTGGTAATGGGTGAAGTAGGAAATGGTACGCGTAATAGTGGCCTAGATGGTAAAAGGGGCGCGTTATTGGTTTGCGGGGGGGTATATGATGGAGGCGTAGGAGTGCGGGGCGTAATGGGTCTAAGGAAGGTGGGTAGTGGTAGTGGGTTATTGGGTGAGGGCGAATGATATGTGGGTGTGGGTAGAGGGGTGATGGTAACGGGTTGTGGTCTGGGTATGTGGATGGTGCGGCGTGGTAGTCGCTCTGCGGTACTTTGAACGTGACCCGTTGAATAGAGAGAGGAAGAGTCCTCTACCCTCCATTGTTGCCCACGACCAGCCTCAGACTGGCTGTTCGTTAGAATGGGAGCAACCTGGTCCTGGTTCTGGTGCTCCGGGAGTGGATTCTGCACTATGCCCATATTGGGTGGTGTTGCTGCTTGTGCCGGTGGTCTTGCTTGCTGCTGCTGCTACTGTTGCGGTCTTCTCGCCTTCAGGGCTGATATATATTTCTTCATTTCCTCCCAGTCTATGCCGCCCTGCTCATTGAGATCATGAATATAATCTCTGAATTGGAAGCAGGTGTCAATGGTATGCCCAGGTTGCCTATGGAAGTAGCAATACCTGGACGTATCGGCATTTTGAGGCCAGACGGCCTTTTCCCTTGGCAAAACTAAGGCGTTAGCCACCATTAAAGCACTGAAGATATCGGCCAAGGATTCTGGGAGTGCCGGATATTCTGCCCTTTTCGGGCCTGGAGGTCTCCTCTGCTAGTTGTAGTCACCAGGAGGAGGGACATTGTGGTACGCCGGCGGTGCGCGTGGTTGGTACTGTGGTTGTTGCTGCTGCTGATACTGCTGTTGCCGTTGCGGCTGTTGCTGGTTCTGATTCTGATTCGGCTGCTGGGGCCGTTGATACTGTTGTTGGTACTGGGGGATCTGCTGCTGTCTGTACCCTTGCTGCTGTAGCCTCTGGTACTGCTGCTGACTCCTCACGAACTGGGGCGAGTTATTGTTCATGGTACTCACTTGCTCATGAGAGAGCGTGCCCTCAGTAGTCGGACCTGTGCTGGAAGAGTTCGGCACTGCAGGCTTCCGAGGCGGAGGCCTGCTAGGTCTATGAGGATCAAAGACGCTAGAGAATGTAGCGTCCTTGAAAGCATTCTGGCAGTACCGTGCTCTTTCATAGAGCTCTGCCATGTTGGTCAAATTGTTCAAGGAGAGGACGAGCTTGAACTGGGGCGTGGCATTGGAAATTAACATCTTCACTTGTTCGGACTCGGACAAGTGATCCTTCACCTTTTCAGCCAGACCTCGCCACCTGTCAGCAAAACTGACAAACTCCTCATCAGGTTTCATCTTTTCTGCAATGAGGTCCGTGATAGACAAGGAGGGTGCAACTCTGTCCTGGTATCGTTGAATAAATTTGCGTGAAACGATACCGTAATCCTCTACTTCTGAGGGTTCCAGGGAAAAGAACCACTCGAGGGCTGGTCCCTCTAGAGATCTCCTGAACAAGAAGGCCAACGACCTCTTATCATTCTGCCAGAAAGAGGATTCGTACATGAACTCCTTTAGATGCGTAAAGGTGTTACAAGTACTGTTGTACTTTCGGTATACTGGCATTTCAGAAGGTGGCAGATGGAATACTGGCAGGCTCGGTAGACTGATTTCTGGCACAGCTTTGACCCCCATCATTTTCTGGAGGTTATTAAATTGCTCATCCATACGCTCCATTTTGGCCAGCAGCGTTTGTGTGGTCAGATCTGCCTGGGGAGGAGGAGGAGGAGGAGGTACTTGGTAGGCCTGCTGCCTAGAGTACGTTGGACAGGGTGGACAATAGAGGGGAGGTCCGGCAGAGCTTCCGCCATGCCCGAGGGCATTTTGATAAGCAGGCGTTTGCGGTCTAGCCGGTTGCCTAGATGATGAAAGCTGCGGCCCAGCTGGCCGAGAAGTAATATGAAGGCCCTCCACGGCCTGATGGATATAAGGAGGGGGAAAAGAAGGTTGCTGAGGAACAGCAGGGGGAGCCACAGGGTTCGGCTCGGCAGGCTGCATGGGTGCCTTCCCTTTCAAAATAGATTGGATCGCCTCGAACTGCTGAGGGTCCAGTCGGGAGGCAAGAATTCCTAGAGCATTGATGAGATCCGTAGGATCAGAGGATGAGGGATCATTCTGATTCATGTCCCCCTCAAGATCAGGATTAGGAATCGCATACTCATGCGGAGGAGGATCAGGATATTGATCACGTGGATGCAAAAGAGGTGTCCGAACATTCCCATCTAGACGATATGGAACGGGGATAGAACTACGGGAGGCATCAGCATCTCTCCCACTCTCATAGTTGTATTCAGAATCCCGAGGGGCATTAGCATCTCCCTCGTAATTAACCATGGCGTCTGGAGCCACACTCAAGTCCCTACCTGATCGTAGCAACATGATGTTAGATTCTTTTTCTTCAAAGATTTGACAAACAAGTTGCACAGAGATTAATCAAATAAGTGGATGCTTAACGTGATTTTAAGATTCCTTTTTTGAGTTATTTGGATTCAATTAAACCTCAAATTCTCTCAAGGAAAGGATCCTAGTTTCAGTTCAATTTCCACCGTTATTCTCTAGGGCTTTCTCTCACAACGCTTTCAGAATCTAACCAGGACTTCAATTGGTACAACCAGCCCGATGATCAAGGAGGAATACCTTGATTTTGGGGACTTATGGAGGTCTCAACGTCAACTTCTCTAGTCTGATCAAGGGACCAACCCAATCAGAGAGAGTTGCTGACGTCGAGTAATGTGTTCCTAAGAAGAGGAGGGTATTAGCCTCAATGCGTATGTCCTGTGGCCTGGATGGCCTCTAATGCTTAGTAAGTAATGGGTAGCTAGCACTCAAAACACAGAAATCTGGAAACTGAAAAAAATTAAGAAACTGTCTGAATCGCGTCGATGATAGTCGACGCTATTCAAAACAGAACTTAATTTTTCGCAGAAACAGATGCAGACAGCAGAGAAACTGTGAAGCCTGAAAGGCGTCTAGGGGTGTTGACGCGGTTTGAAACGCGTCAGCGATCCTGGACGCTTTTCAGTTCGCAGAAACAGTTTTCCAGGAGGATTTTCTGGGTTGAATCCTCCTTAAACACGATAAAAAGCAGTAAACAATCGACTCATGCAAAAATTTTTAGTTCCAGATTTTAAACAGGATGATTTACTAACTAAACAACTAGAAAAACAATCAATCACACATCATTTTTATCACAAAAACAACTTTTTGAATTAATCGAGGGGAGGGCAAGATCTTGCCACTGGGGTGTGCACGTGGTGCACGAGGGAAATTGATTAAACTAAACACTCACCAATTGGTGAGGATGTGTCCAGAGACACAAATGGTGCACCGTGGGTGCCCGATATGATGATAGCAAGAACAAAAAGAAACTAAAAGATGGCGAGCCCAAGTCCCACCGTGATCGCCAAAAAAGCTGTAGGTGCTTAGAATGACCGTGTGATTAACATGAAATCTCTATGTTGTTTAGTGTAAACTAACCTATTAAAAACAGCAACTAAAGTGCAGTGATCGCCAGAAACTTTTAACTAAAAAGTTTCAAAAGAGATATGATCGCCTACCTTTCAAACGCGGAAGATTGAGTCCTTGGTTCCCCTTCCTCAGTCGGCTGAAGAAAGAGAGCCCTTTCTTTGCTTTTTGTTCTTACTGTTGAATTTGAGGTTGAGGATCGTCCAGAAATCTTTTTGGCTTTGTGCTTGATTTCCTCTTTTGATCTCTTGTTGTTGTTGAGTGCAGCAGAGACAGAAACAGAAAACGAAGAATTATGATGAGAATTTAAGTAGAAGCAATATCTGAACTAATCATGATTTTAAGCATATTTAAAACAGCAAACTCACTTGTTTAATGGCTTTGAAACCCCTTAGATCAAGTAGGTTTTGAAAGATTATGCTGTGGTGTGTGTTTGGATGAAGTGAATATGAAGAATGAAACTAATGAAGATGAAAAATGCAGATGCAGTAATGAAAAACTTATGCCAAGTCGGTTGAAGCTCTGAAAGGATGAAGATCTTGAAAGGGACGCCGACTTCTGGAAATGGCAGCGCTCCGGCGTTACGACGTTGTTGCTTCGATCTTCAAATCGCTATAACGCTATGGCTCAACTCAATTCAATTCTCTTCTCCTCTTCTTTTTTTTTCTTCAACATGCAGGGTATTTATAGGCATTTCTTGCGTTCGAGATTAACATAGAAAAACTCCGAATTTATCCATCTTAACCGACAGATAATTACTGATTAATTCATCTTTATCTGTAATTATCTAAAACGCGTCCACCATGGCTGACGCCTTTCAGATTAATTAAGATAAGGATAAATATCCGGGAAAACTTATCTTTATCTTTATTAGGTAAAACACGTCCACATATGTAGACGTCTTTTAGACTAATTAAGATAAGGATAAACATCCGGAGGGGAAGTAAAATCACTTAGGAAACTTAAAACGCGTCGACATGTTCAGACGCCTTTTAGTTAATTAATTAATTAATTAAAATTCAAATTTAATCGTTAAAATAAGAATGAAGTCTAAATGGCGTCCACTTGGGTAGACGTCTTTTAGATTTCTTCATATTTTAACTCAAATTTGAGCTAAAATCAATTTAATCGATTAACTTAAACACATCTGTTAAACCCGACACTTAAAAAGATTAATAAAAATTAATTAATGATTAATTATCAGACCATTTTGAGGCATTATTGTATGATATGAAATTTACTCAAAATGACGTCAAAATTAGCGTGTCTACAACCGCCAGCCGCCAGAAGCATGGCTCTGAGCATCACGGTCAATATCTGCAAGAAGGCCGTGGATGCATGCCTGGTTGATACAGGGGCTTCGATCAATGTTCTACCTCCGAAGACCCTAGAGCTGTGCGGTGTGCCCAAGGAGAAATGGCTGCCTAGCCCCATTTCAGTTACAACATATGATAACTCTACCCGTTCCCCTCTGGGAATGGTTTATTTAAAAGTGGAGCTAGGTCCTGTAAGTCATGCAGAGGCCGAATTTCACATCCTAAAAATCGACCCTTCTATAAATGCCATTTTGAGTCGTCCTTATATCAAAACTCTTGAGGCGATTCCCTCTACGAATCACCAATGCCTCAAATTCCCTTTCAAAGGACGAATTATTAAAGTGACGAGCATGCCGATCCTTGTTGCTGCTCATACCTTGAATGTTAAATCTACTGCTTTACCTGGCCGACAACCTTTTCTGTCGGTATTACAGGTCTACCATCCAGTGGCTGATCCTTTAAAAGCCGCCACTATTTCTCCATACCCATTAAATGCTATCAAAAGGGGGAAGTGCATGAGTACCCCAGGATGGAGAATCATGATGAAGAACAGCTATCAGCCTGGAAGAGGTCTGGGCACACAGTTGTAGGGCAGGACCACTCCTGTTAAAGATCATCGAGCAGCATCTGAAAGCGGTCTGGGCTACAGGCCGAGGAAACTGAAACAAGATAGGATTCAGCAAGAAGATGGTCAGGAAATCTTGGAAATAATGTCTACACCACCTAAAGAAGGCCGAGATCCCTTAACATGGACCCTATATACACATTTTGTAAAAGGTCCCATACTTAGTCACGACAACATGGTGGTCATTACTTCATGTTTTGACCTCCATGACATATATGGGAGAGACTTGGCCAGACATTGTTCCGAACTACTTATGTACCAATCCTTGGAGGCTCTGCGGCCTATAAAAAGGAGGAAATTCCATGACCCCGAATGTGAATGGTACAGATGGTTCGATCTGAGGGACCTCTACATAGCGCTGAACAGATTGTTCCTGGATCCTGCAGAACCCAAGTGGCCGCCGCAGATCGACGAGCTGATTGAAGGTCCTGGTGCCATCTTTGATAAGTGGATACTACTGTCGGAAGAAACCGATGAAGGGGAGCCAGATGACCCCTATGAAGCTGGTTATACAACAAATCTGCTCTGGAGGGGAACATATCCTTCCCATATCTTTATGCTCCATACTCTATTCCGCACACTGCTATTGACCCCGACTTGGTCGTAGGTTATTACTGAAGATATTTCACGGGCTCCGCCCATTATGATCACTCTGT
The DNA here is from genome assembly GCA_030544215.1 of Zantedeschia hybrid cultivar. Lineage (NCBI taxonomy): Eukaryota > Viridiplantae > Streptophyta > Magnoliopsida > Alismatales > Araceae > Zantedeschia > Zantedeschia hybrid cultivar. The sequence continues at coordinate 56,878,258 of JARZZO010000012.1, forward strand.
CCCCTCGGGACCTCATTCTATCACCTCCCCTCGACCTAGAGAGGATGTATGATATGATCTGGGACATATTGCTATATGATCCCCCTAATCCTCTGGCCTTGGTGCCGCTTCCTCCGTCTGATTCTCCTTCCATTTGTATCCATTCTTGCTTTATGTTTAACTCCTCGATGGTCCAAAAAAAAATGCCAATTTTACAACAAATTCTTCTCAAATCCTTATCGAGGAAACATCTTACTTATCCGATTATACCCCATCGCGCGGGTCCTTCGGTCAAGATTCTCTCTTAGATCTACTCTGTCCCTCCCCACGGGAGGATTCCCCTGTATTTTCACTTGTATCCCAGGATTTTCATCCTGCTTCATCTTCATTAGGTTATGATAGGCAGTTTAGTGAAGTTAGGCAGTCTAGTTTTAGGCAGGTTAGTCAGGTTAGGAAGTCTAGGATGCCTAGGGGTAGGCGAATTCCAGATAGATACCTCCAGGACTTAGCTGATAAATGTTCTTCTTGCTCTTTAATCCCTCAGCTTTTAGAAGATCCAATTTAGATACCAGAAGATTGTACAGACGATGAGTCAGCTAATGATAGGTATGAGGTATATGAGTTAGTGCATGAAAAGGACCCCATTGTTGAGAATGAGGAAGATGACGAGGACGTAGCTGAGGCGTATGCCAGTGGAGTGAAGAGATTTGATGAACCCTCAGCTGCCGTAGAAGAGCCCACCAAAGAAATAAATTTAGGGACTGAAGACGAACCTAAGGTTATCCTCGTCAGCAAAAATCTTTCTACAGAGGATGAGAAGGCAATGGTACAAGTACTTAAGGACTGTAAGGACACCTTCGCTTGGAGTTATGAAGATATGCCGGGGTTAGACTCATCTTTAGTTGAACACAGGTTAACATTAAAGGATGGAGCTAGTTCAGTCAAGCAGAAATTAAGGCGATTCTACCCACAAATGGCTCTAAAGATGAAGGAAGAAGTCTATAAGTTGCATAAAGCTAAATTCATTAGAGTTGTCCTTTATCCACAATGGGTGGCCAACATAGTCCCGGTTATGAAAAAGGACGGGAAGGTCAGAATCTGCATTGACTTCCGCGATTTGAACCGGGCGTGTCCTAAAGATGATTTTCCATTGCCTCATATTGATGTACTCATCGATAACACTGCTGGCTATGAAACGTTATCGTTTATGGATGGATTTTCAGGATACAATCAGATTAAGCTGGCAGAAGAAGATCAAGAGAAGACCTCATTCACTACACCTTGGGGAACATATTGCTATGTTGTCATGCCATTTGGACTGAAGAACGCTGGAGCTACTTATCAGAGGGCTATGATGGTAATATTTCATGACATGATGCATATAGATCTGGAAGTGTATGTGGATGATTTATTGGTTAAATCTAAGACAAAGGCTGAGCACGCCAAAGTTTTGGCAAGGGTATTAGAGAGATCGAGAGAGTATCAATTAAAGATGAACCCCAAGAAATGTGTCTTCGGGGTATCTTCAGGAAAATTACTCGGATTCATCGTCAGTAAATGGAGAATTGAGATCGATCCCAATAAGGCGAAGGCTATTAGAGAAATGCCACCTCCCAAAAACTTGAAAGAGTTGAGAAGATTAATTGGGAGATTACAATTTATTCGCCGTTTTGTCTCCCAGCACTCACAAAGGTGTAAGCCGTTTTACGAGCTTACCAAGCCGGGAGTCAAATTCGATTGGGACGATAAGTGTCAGGAGGCATTTGATGGATTAAAGGATTATTTAGCAAGTCCTCATGTTTTGAGACCACCATCTCCAGACAAACCATTGATACTTTACGTTTCAGTCCTGGATGATGCAGTGGGGGCTGTCCTAGCACAAGAGGATGAAGAAGGAAAAGAGAGGGCAGCCTACTATCTCTCTAAACTTCTCAACCCCGCTGAACAGAGATATACGGCAATGGAGAAAACATGTGCAACATTGGTCTGGGTTGTGCAGAAATTGAAGCATTATTTTCTGGCCCATAAAGTCCATCTCATCGCTAGGATGAATCTGATCAAATTCCTTCTGGAGAAATTTGTTCTTACTAATAGGTTAGCGCGATGGCAAAGCTTTCTATCTCAATTCGATATCATTTACATTCAACAGAAAGCGATCAAGGGCTATGCCATAACAGAACATCTCGCTCATCATCCCCTTCCTCGATTTGATCCAATGCGATCAGAGTTTCCGGATGAGGAACTGATGTCCGTAAATCAAATCAGAGATAATATGTGGACTCTGCATTTTGACGGAGCTCTGAATTCTCATGGAAAAGGGATTGGTATCGTTCTGTTATCACCTGAAGGTGTCACCATTCCACAAGCCTTTCAACTTGACTTTCCAGTCACCAACAATATAGCTGAATATGAGGCACTCCTTGCTGGCCTCGAGGCTGCTCATTTCCATGGCGCCACCAGACTCAGGATTGTGGGTGATAGCCAACTAATTCTTCGCCAAGTGTTGACCAAGTATCGAACTCTTGATCCCAAGCTCAAACCTTATAAGGAACTTACATCTGCATACTCAAAGCTTTTCACGAAATTGATCTTTGTCTATGTCCCTAGGAATCAAAACATCTTAGCCGACGCTCTAGCTTCACTTGCATGTTCCCTTGATTTTCCGATCAGCAAGCAATCCGAATCAATCATAGTTCATAGGCGTCTTTCACCCGCCGTGAAAGATCCTTCATTTCTTAGAACTAAGGAGAAATTGCTGAAGAAATTCAGAGATGGGAATATCATTGAAAAGAGAGAAATTATGTTGATGGAGCTGTTAAAAGAGATGGATGATGAACAGAAGCCATGGTATTATGAAATTGCAAAATATTGTGAAGATCAATCGTATCCTGAGGAAGCGACAACTGAGGAGAAGAGAGCTATCAGGAGAGTTGCTCAACGACACACCCTAGTTGGGGGAGCATCATATAAGAGAGGTTTTGATGGAGTTCTTCTGAGATGTCTAGACGAGGATGAGCTTTGGAAGGTTATGGAATGAGCTCATAGTGGAGTTTGTGGTGGCCATGTCAATGGACAGATGCTAGCAAAGAAAATCCTTAGACAAGGATTTTATTGGCCAACCATGGAAGAAGATTGTGTAGGATATGTCCGTAGGTGTTCCAAGTGTCAACTTCACGCCGACAAAATTCATTCTCCTGCATCTTCACTCCATCCTGTTTCTTCCCCATGGCCTTTCTCCATGTGGGCTTTCGACATTATTGGACCCCTTGGTAACCCAGATTCCGGCATCAAGCGAAAATCTTTCATTCTCACGGCAATGGAATACTTCACCAAGTGGGCAGAAGCTGAAGCGTATGTGGAGATCAAAGCATCAACCGTCTGCAAGTTCATCATAAAGAACATCATCACAAGATTCGGAATTCCAAGTACGATCGTCACCGACAACGGACCGCAGTTCGTGTCACAAGAATTGAAGGATCTCTGCAACATATATAAAATTGCATTGCATCATTCGTCTCCTTATTATCCGCAAGGCAATGGCCAAGCAGAGACAACAAATAAGACTTTGATAAAAATCATTAAAAAGACGTGCAAATCTAACAAGTTCGCAGATTGGCCAGAAAAATTGGTTGAGACTCTATGGGCCTACCGAACTTCAATCCGCACGCCTACTGGGCAAACTCCTTATTCCTTAACATTTAGAATGGAGGCGGTAGTTCCATATGAAATCCTCATACCGTCATTAAGAGTACAATTGAATAAGGAATTCTCCATTGATGAACATCGTTCAACACTCCTTGCTCAATTGGAACTTTTAGACGAGAAAAGGTGGTCAACTGCTAATCATGCAAAAGTTTATCAAAATAGATTAGCACGTTTTTATCAAAAGAAAGTCATTGAACGTAAGTTCAAAGTCGGTGAAATGGTCGTAAAAAGGATTTTTGTAAAACCTAGTGGTCCGCGTTCTAAGCTCCAACCAAACTGGGAAGGACCTTATGTTGTATCGCACGCTTTTCCTGGTAATGCTTATCGTCTTGTTAACGCAGAAGGAGAAGAGCTAAATCATCCCTGGAATGGTTTACATCTTAAGAAATACTACTCTTAGGTTAAAGAGTCGATCAGTATGGTACAAAGACCAGTAGAATCAGAAAGTTTATAAACTCAAATTTCCTTATTAGTCTAGATAATTTAACTTCAAACCCATTACTACACACACTGACACGTTTGATTCGTGAGTAACAAGAGATGCCAAGTCCTAAGGAATATCAAAAGCTTGACTGAAAGTATAAAGTACAAATCATTCTTTTTTAAGGCAAAATTCTGTTTTACACTCGGCCCATGATGTCGGAACGAGGCTTAGAATAGACTACCGAGAATACCCGCCATCTTAGTAGGAGGCCGTCATAAAAAAAAAAGAGAGAGCGTAATCTTGAGTTGAGAATTACTGGAGCGATAGCGAGTTGAAGATTAAAGCAACAACGTCGGAACGCCGAAGCGCTGCCATTTCCAGAAGTCGGCGTCCTTTCAAGATTCTTCATCCATTCAAGAATTCAACCATTGGGCATAAGTTTTTCATTTCTGTATTCATTTCATTTAGTTCTACATTCTTCATTATTCACTTCATGCAAAAATACACACAACACGTTCATTCTCTTCAAAACCTACTTGATTAAGGGGTTTCAAAAGCCATTAAAACAAGTAAGTTTGCTGTTTAAATTGCATGCTTAACATCATGATTAAAATAGATACTACTTCTGCTTAAAGTTCTCATCATTGTTTCTTCGTTTCTTTTCTTTCTATTTCTGCTGCACTCAACAACAAGAGAATCGAAAGGATTTCTGGACGATCATCAACCTCAAATTCAACAGCAAGAACAAAAAGCAAAGAAGGGCTCGCTTTCTTCAGCCGGCTGAAGGAGGGGAACCAAGGACTCCATATCTTCCGCATTCAAACAGGTAGGCGATCAAAACCTTCTTTTGGAACTTTTTAGTTAAAAGTTTCTGGCGGTCACAGCACTTAGTAGTTTCTGTTTTAATAGGTTTCTTTTGCACTAAATAACATAGATTTTTCATGATAATCACACTGTCATTCTAAGCACCTACAGTTTTTTTGGCGATCACGGTGGATTGTTGATTAGTGAGGACGATGGTTCCACTTTTGTGAAACGGTGCGCGGATAAACGAGCTTCGGCTTAGCACTGAATTACAAGAATTGGTATCTTGACTCATTAATGACAATTTAGCAATATTATCCTTGATTAATTTATATTTTATTTGACTTTATATTTTTCTTTTAGCCCAGCATGCATCATGTAGGACTTTGAAATCATTGTAATAAGAATTGATTACTGATTAGGTTTCAGACCATTAAATCAAATAATTTCAACATGATATGAAATATTTCATTCTGAATTGAGTATCTTGATTATCTTTGAGGTTCGCTTAAAGATATCTTTGGAATTCTATCCTTTCTTGGATTCTTTATCCCAATATTTCTTATTTTCTTTTAAGATCCATTATGGCTGTAGCACGTCCACATTGGCTGGCAAACGCTCCCCATAATGAAACCTGTAGTGTCTACGACCTGGGGTACTTTCCATTCCGAGGAGGTTGATCGACCTTATTTTATTTCTTTGTCTACCTCATCCAGACATGATTGATTATATTGATCTCCTTGAGCTATCTTCATTGATAATTTTGAGAAAAATTTCAATCATGTGATGTTAAAAGCGTGTCTCATCACACCTTGGCATCACCTTTTTCAGTACATTCCATTCCATTTTACTCCCTTGCAAAGACGATGCCAAGCTGAGGTAGCTATAGACACGCTAATTTTGACGTCATTTTAAGTAAATTTCATATCATATAATAATGTCTCAGAATGGTTTAATATTTAATCATTGATTAATTTTTATTGATATTTTTGGATGTCGGATTTAACAGACATGTTTAAGTTAATCAATTAAATTGATTTTAGCTCAAATTTCAGTTAAAATATGCAAAATTCTAAAAGACGTCAACCCATGTGGACGCCATTTAGACTTTATTCTTATTTTAACGTTTTAAATTTGAATTTTAATCAGTTGATTAATTAACTAAAAGGCGTCTGTAAGCTCTGACGCGTTTTAGGTTTCCTAAACTATTTTAACTTCTCTTCCGGATGTTTATCCTTATCTTAATTAGTTTAAAAGACGTCTACACGTGTGGACGCGTTTTACCTGATAAAGATAAAGATAAGTTTTTCCGGATGTTTATCCTTATCTTAATTAATCTGAAAAGCGTCAGCCGTCCTAGACGCGTTTTAGATAATTACAGATAAAGATGAATTAATCAATATTTATCTATCGATTAAGATGGATAAATTTAGAGATTTTTCTATGTTAATCCGTGAACGCAGAAGATGTCTATAAATACCTTACATGTTGAAGAGTAAAAAAAAGAAGAGAGCGTAATCTTGAGTTGAGAATTACTGGAGCGATAGCGAATTGAAGATCAAAGCAACAACGCCGAAGCGTTGCTGTTTCCAGAAGTCGGCGTCTTTTCAAGATTCTTCATCCATTCAAGAATTTAACAATTGGGCATAAGTTTTTCATTTATGTATCAATTTCATTTAATTCTACATTCAATCATCATTCACTTCATGCAAACACACACAACACATTCATTCTTTCAAAACCTACTTGATTAAGGGGTTTCAAAAGCCATTAAAACAAGTAAGTTTGCTGTTTAAATTGCATGCTTAACATCATGATTAGAATAGATACTACTTCTGCTTAAAGTTCTCATCATTATTTCTTCATTTCATTTCTTTCTATTTCTGCTGCACTCAACAACAAGAGAATCGAAAGGATTTCTGGACGATCCTCAACCTCAAATTCAACAGCAAGAACAAAAAGCAAAGAAGGGCTCGCTTTCTTCAGCTGGCTAAAGGAGGGGAACCAAGGACTCCATATCTTCCGCATTCAAACAGGTAGGCGATCAAAACTTTCTTTTGGAACCTTTTAGTTAAAAGTTTCTGGCAATCACTGCACTTAGTTGCTGTTTTAATAGGTTTCTTTTACACTTAAACAACATAAATTTTTCATGATAATCACACTGTCATTCTAAGCACCTACAATGCCAAGTTTAGCAAATGTGAATTTTGGCTAAATAAAGTGCACTTCTTGGGGCATGTCATTTCTAGAGATGGCATTGTAGTGGATCCAGCCAAGATTGAGACAGTGATGGATTGGGGCAGACCAACAACAATGATTGAGATCAAGAGCTTCTTGGGGTTAGCAGGGTATTACAGACTGTTTGTCCAAGGTATTTCTTTGATAGCGACCCCCTTGTCGTGATTGACTCATAAGGGAGTTCCTTTTGTGTGGACTGAGTAGTGTGAGCAGAGTTTCACTAAGTTGAAGACTCGTCTCACTTCGGCTCTAATGCTGGTGCTTTCATCAGTTTCTGGTGGATTCGTAGTTTACTCAGATGCATCTCATTGAGGTTTGGGTGCGGTTCTGATGCAGCATGGTAAGGTTGTGGCCTATACTTCTAGGCAGCTGAAGAAGCATGAGGAAAACTATCCCACTCATGACTTAGAGTTGGCAGCTATAGTATTTGCACTGAAGATCTAGCGGCACTACTTATATGGAGAGAAGTTTCAGGTTTTTACTGATCACAAGAGCCTGAAGTATGTTTTCACGCAAAAGGATTTGAACTTGAGGCACAATAGGTGGATGGAGTTTATCAAGGATTATGATCTCAACCTCTCTTATCATCCGGGCAAGGCAAATGTAGTGGCAGATGCCTTGAGTCGGAAGACAGTCGTAGCACACCTTATGGTTCAAGAATGGAGGTTATATGAGCAGGTTGTGGAATCTTCCCTTAGGATTCCTCGAGAGGCCGATAGAGCCGTGTTGGCTAGCTTAACTGTGAGGCCAGCAGTGTACCATGCAGTAATCGAAGCTCAGAGGGCAGATCAGAGCTGCGGCAGATTCTCTAGATATCAGAGGTAGAGTTGTGGGATGATGGCACGATCAGATTTAAGGGTAGACTCTATGTTCCAGCTGAGGAAGAGGTACGCAGGAGTGTCCTGGATGAAGCGCACCATTCTAGATATGCAGTGCATCCCAAAACGACTAAGATGAATAATTGTTTGAGAAGGCACTTTTGGTGGCCTGGTATGAAGAAGGACGTGGCTGATTATGTGGCAAGGTGCCTGATGTGTCAGCAGGTTAAGGCAGAACACTAGAAACCAGGAGGGTTGTTGCAGCCATTACGATCCCACAATGGAAATGGAAACACATGACTATGGACTTTGTGATGGGATTACCCGTGTCACCCGGTAGAAGAGACGCGATCTAGGTCATTGTTGATCAATTAACCAAGTCGGTATACTTTTTGGCTATTAGGAAGGACTAGTCAGTCGGTAAGTTGGTTAAGTTGTTTGTGGACCGGATCATCTCTCTGCACGGGGTGCCCGTATCCATCGTGTCAGACCGGGATCCGAGATTTACTTCTAGATTCTGGAAGAGTTTTCAGAAGGCCTTGGGTACGTAGTTAGCCTTCAGTTCGGCTTATCATCTCGAGACTGATCGGCAGTCGGAGAGAACCATTCAGACACTAGAGGATATGCTCAGGGCATGTTGCCTAGATTGGGGAGGTTCTTAGGAGCAGCACTTGTCTAAAGTGGAGTTTGCTTACAACAACAGTTATCATTCTAGTATCGGTATAGCGCCTTATGAGGCATTGTACAGGCGGCCATGTCGATCTCCTGTTAATTGGTCTGAGATTGGCGAAAGGTAGATAGTAGGGCCAGAGTTGGTACAACAGTGTGTTGAGGTTGCCACAGTAGTGCAGCAGAGGTTGGCTACAGCTCAGAGCAGGCAAAAGAATTATGCAGATATCTGTAGGAGACCACTTAAGTTTGAAGTTGGGGACCACGTGTTTCTCCGAATCTCACCCTCCAAGGGTGTGATGAGATTCAAGAGACGAGGTAAGCTGAGTCTGCGCTATATTGGGCATTTTCCCATTCTTGCTCGAATTGGGGAAACGGCATATCAGCTAGCCTTGCCACCCAATTTTGCAGGAGTGCACGATGTGTTCAGGACCCATCTCATGTTTTGGACTTTTCAAAGTTAGAAGTCGTTAAGACTTATCCTTTTCAGAATTTCCAGTACGTATCGAGGATCGCAGGGAATAGGTCCTTTGGAACAAGGTTGTTCCTCTGGTTAAGGTCATTTGGCAGCACCGCTCAGGAGGCGAGGCTACTTGGGAGCGAGAGGATGAGATGCGAGAGCAGTTTCCCTACCTTTTCTCGTAAGTTCTCTTGTAAGCTAGTACCATTATTTTTGATCTCGTTATTTTATAGTAGGCAATTTCGAGGAAGAAATTTTTTTAAGGGGGGGAGAATATAAGGATTGAGGTTTCGGATCCGATTATCGGGTCAATTTCGGGGTCGGATCCCTAATTTGGGCCCTTGTGGGGCTAGGGCTTGTGGATCCTTTTCGCGTCAAGCTTGCGAGACACTGTTCAAATGGCATCTAGCAAGGTGGACGCGTTTTAGGTTGTACCACGTGGGCGCCACGTAGGTTGGTTTTGGGCCGCGAGAGTACGGCCCCGGTCATATCGTCTGAATGGCGTCTTGCATGGTCGACGCCATTCAAAGTACAGCCTTGGCATAGTCTTGTCGTCTGAATGGCGTCGGTCTTGGACGACGCGTTTTAACCTGTTTCAGTTTGACCCCGCGAACTCCCCTTCCTTTCCCTCATTCTCTCCAACTCTCTCTCTCTCCTCCTCCTTCTCTCCGATCTCCAGCATTTCCCCCTCCCCTTTCTCCTTCCCTTCCTCTCTCCATTCCTCCTCTCCCTCCACTCAATCAACCTCCTAACTTCCTCCACTACCACCACTACTTCCTCCGCGACGCATTTCTCTTCGGACGGCGGCCGACGTCTCGATGAAGTAACGACGTCCACGGCGGTACCGACGGCGGCGTGTGGTGTGGTGGTTCAGCGGCTTGGAGCTCGGAGGAGTTCGAGTAATCGGTAGGGTGACGATCCTCGCAATGTTTCGTTTAAAATCACATTTTTCCTGTTTTTGAGCATGTTTAGGGGACTTTTGGGGTGAAAATACTAATTACATATATTGAGGAATGGCGGGTTTTAATGGGTATTTAGGTTATTCTCCTCCTCCTCTATTTTGTTGTGTTTTTTGTGCGATTTGGGGGAGAAATCCCGCCTTGTGACTTGGGGGAAGACAGAGGGAGATCCTGTCTGTCAGGGTTAAATGGTGTCTGGGGACAGCGACGCCATTCAAAAGGCGGCTTCCACCCACGACGCGATTTAACCCCAAATAACAGACTCTGTCTATGGACTGATTAGCGTCCAGGGACAGCGACGACATTTAAATGGCGACCTCCGTGAATGACGCGTTTTAAGCCACCTTCCGAGGCCAGTTTTCGCATGAACCAGTTTAGGAGGCTTGAATGACGTCGGCCTTGGGCGACGTGATTCAAGACAGAATCTCATTAATTTCTGCAATTAACTTGTGTTTAAATTGATAGATAGTTTGGTTAATTGCATGCTTGAAATCATACTCAAGGATGATGAATTCTACGTGATCGGATCGCATCGTGTTGCGTTTTGTGCGATCGTGGGCCTAGAGTGACAGTTGTTAGCGCTTAGGCACCCTGTGTCTGTGTAAGAGTGACATGGCGCCGATGTGGGAGTGGCGGGGTGACGCCTAGAGAGAGGGTCACCTGATGTACCCTGGGGTATAGTTAGGACCGGTGTGGGAGTGGTACATTAGGAGTGTCACTCGTGCTGGGGGAAGTAGAACCACATGTAGCCTGTCAGGCCGGAGTAGCTAGCGCGCTATCCGACAGGTTCCTATTTGGTCTCAGCGGGTCGGTGTTTTCCGCGTTCGGCCGTGTGGTTTGCGTGTTTAGCCGAGACTCTGGTTGTGGGCTCCTTGACAGAACGGTTTCAGAGTTGTGCATGTTACATTTTGAATGCATACGTTTTATATCGAAATTTGGGAATTATGCTTACTATTTTACTTATTTAAATTATCTATATTTGTGTTGTTGTACTTGTGGGTGCGTAAGTGGATGGTGGGGATCAAAGGATCCCTATTGAGTCTTTTCGATGAGACTCACCCCAGCAGTTTTCAGGTGAGGGTTCCAAGCAGGTGTAGCGAGGAAAGTGTTGCCTTGGGTTGCGCCAGCAGCCGCTGTTCCGGGGTATGCCCCGATGTAGTTGTTATTTCATTTTCTGGCCTGTACACTTAATTATTTCTTTTCAGTTGAAGTATGTAATTATTTCCTGAGTCGAGTCGAATTGTAATAAGTTTTAATTCCTGTACTTCCTTTACAATTCGATGCGATGTGAATGTTTAGCTTAGTTTATCATTTATTTCACAGACTTGTCAAGATCTTGGTTTGGCTCCAAATTTAATGATCTGGTACCCATTTAGTAATCGGATCCCCGATTATAGGGTGGCGGGTCGTTACAGAAGGTCTTCCACTGAACCTGATCCTCGACTATTTGGAACCTCGTGGTTAGGTATTCATATGACAAGGTCAAAGCTCAAAAGTCCACCAACAAGGTGTCTTTTTGTAGTCTCTGGTCGAAGGACCATCTATGCCACTGTGACGTTATATCAAGCTGGTTAACAATTAGAGAATTTACCATCCAGCGATTCAAGTCGGATCAATTCAATGAATTCATTCACTGATGAGCATGAGATCAGTCACTCTCATCTTATGAGCTGAGGTAAGTTGTACTAGTCTCATTAGATATCTATGTCCTTCTCAGATATCTTCCGACTAGAAACAATTAAAAATAAAGTGTTTATAAGTTCTGTCTCAATATTATGATCACATCATAATCTAACAACTATTGCACACATTCATGGACTTCACTAAGATATGAAGTGTAACGACCCGCCACCTTATAATCAGGGATCTGATTACTAAATGGGTACCAAATCATTAAAATTTAGAGTCAAACCAGGATCTCGATAAGTCTGGGAAATAAATGATAAATTGAGCTAAACATTCCACACCACATCGAATTGTAAAGGAAGTGCAGGAATTAAAAATTATTACAATTCGACTTGACTCAGCAAATAATTACATAATCCAACAGAAAAAAAATAATGAAGCATATAGGCCTGAAAGTGAAATAATAACTACGTCGGAGCATAACCCGCAACGGTGGCCGCTGGAGCGCAACCCAAGATGGAACCCTCCATGCTACACCTGCCAGGAATCCTCATCTGAAAACTGTAGAGGTGAGTCTCATCAAAATGGACTCAATAGCGATCCTCCGATCCTCACCACCCACTCACGCATCCACAAGTGCAACAACACAAATATAGGCAATTAAATAAACAAGGCAATAAGCGCAATACCCAAAGATTCTCAAATTCTGATATGAAACACATGTATAACTCTAAAGCTACTCGACTCAACACTAGAGTCCACAACCAACGTCTCGGCTAAAACACACGAACCACGCAGTCGAACTCGGAAGACACCGACCCGCTGGGACCAAACAGCAACCCCTCGGATAGCACGCTGGCTACTCCGGCCTATCTAGCTTTAGGTGGTTCTGCTTCCCCCAGCTATGAGTAACACTTCGAATGTACCACTTTCACACCGGTACTAGCTATACTCCGGGGTACACCAGGTGACCCTCTTTCTCGGCGTCACCGCACCACTTCCACACCGGCGCCGTATCACTCCCATACTGACACAGGATGCCTAAACGCTAACAACTATCACTCTAGGTCCACGATCGCACAAAATGTTACATAGTGCGATCCGATCACGTAAAAATTATCGTCCTCGAAGTACAGTTTTAAGCATGCATTTAACCAACTATTTAACAATGTAAACACATGTTAATTGCATGAATTAATGAGGTTCTATCTTGAATCGCGTCGCCTATGGCCGACGTCATTCAAGACCCCTAAACTGGTTCACACGCAAACTGGCCTCGGGAAGATGGGCTAAATCGCGTCGCCCATAGTAGACGCCATTTGAATGGTATCACCTAGTCGCGACGTCATTTATCACCCGAAAATCAGACTACCTTCTGGCATCTGGGTCTAAATCGCGTCGCCTATGATAGTCATCATTTACAAATGGCATCGCCCTGGCTAGACGCCATTTAACGCCCAAAGCAGGTTTCCCTGCGGCCTCTTCGAGACAAGAAAAAATGGGATTTCCTCCTTTAAATCACCCCAAAACACTCAAAAATAGAGAATGGTGAGGAGAATCTAAATAGCCAATTTAAAACACCCATTCCCCATTTATAAAAATGAGTATTTTTTCCCAAAAAATCCTTTAAATATGCTCCAAAGCGGGAAAATATAGTCTTAATCTAATGAACTACATGTGATTATCGTCACCCTACCGGTTATTGGAACTCCTCCTTGCTCCTAGCTACCGAACCGCCACGCAACAAGCCGCCACTGGTACCGTCGTGGATGCCGTTACTCCACTGGGACGTCGGCTGCTGTCTGGAGAGAAATGCGGCGCGAAGGAGATGGTGGTGGTAGTGGTGAGGGGTAGGAGGTTGATGGAGTGGAGGAAGAGGAGGAATGTGGAGAGGAAGGGAAGGAGAAGGGGAAGGGGGCGGAGGTGTTCGGAGAGGAGGGGGAGGAGAGAGAGAGAGGAGTGGAGAGGATAAGGGAAAGGAGGGAGGGCTTCGGAGCATCAACCGAAACTCGCTAAAACGCGTTGTTCTAGAACGACGCCAATCAGACGACAGGACAGGGTCGTACACTAGTAGATCTCTAAATAGCGTCGTCCATACAAGATGCCATTCAGATGATATGACCTGGCTCGTACATGCGCGTTCCCATGCAGCACCCCTGAGAAGCTCCTAAATGGCGTCCCCCTGGGTCAACTCCCTTTAAAATCGCGTCGAGCTTGATCCTATATCCCAGTCCCACAAGGGCATAAACCAAGGGGTAAGACACTTAAACCGACCCGATAATTGGATCTAAAACCTCAGTCCTTACACGAAGGATAGCACTTATAAACAAAATTCGATCTACACATAATGAATATATAATGCCATTTATTAATAATTGAACAAGATTGTTTGTGATTGGCTTATAAGCCATACATAAAACTAACACTCGTCGCCATTATTTAATGTAGGAAAGAAAGATCCAACCTTTTTCTTATCTCATTCTTAGTCCACAACTTTCCCTCTTTCATCTGTAGTATAGGTACTTACAACTAGGGCTTCTTTCTCCTATACACAGAGATCGACTAGAGGATGGGGGTTTTGGTGGTTGTTGGTGTTGTTAATGGATATGGAAACATACATGTGGATGCTGGCCACCGTGTGGGTGCTGGAGGCCATCGAGGAAGATAGATTACAACCTAGGGAATGGTCATCGATGCCGGCCACCATGCGGGTGCCTAGTGCCGATCGTTGTTGAATGGAATCTCATCGACGGAGATGGAACTGTCAACCACCTTCCACCCTTGCTGGAGGCCATCGATGGAGATAGAACTATTAGCCACCGTCTACCCTTGCTGGAGGTTGTTGATGGAGATAGGGTTACCATTGGTGGCTCTTAGGGTAGATCGCAACGGGCCATTTACGAACATTTTGAGATTTTTGCCTCTTTTGTATAAAAGGAGAGCATATTCATATTCCTTCTTGGTTAACGATTCCATAACCTCAGGGATATAACTATAACGCCTGTGAGGTTTCTGGGAGTATTTTTTACAAGACATGGGAGCTAGAGGTATATATGCAAATATGATAGATTACAAGGGTATATATGTCAAAATCCATATATATATAGTTATATGATAACCGTGTACTCAAACTAAAAGATGGAATTCATGCATTATGCTCATGATTTTATGTGCAAAATCATATGGAATGAAACATAATTTTGTGCTCTTTCCAATGATACCAATTTTGTTGAATTTCGAGTTAAAAGCATCGTCATTTCATGTAAATAAATTGAGTGTTAGTGTATTTGCAAGCTCAACAAGGGTTTTACTGCAATTTTTGGGGATCGAGGGACGTCTAAATAATGTCATTTGGGCATAATCATAGTTTTATTCTTTGTAATAATGCCATCTTAGTTTCCTATGTGTGCAGGGCATAAAAAGATTGTGGCTCAATTAGTTGGACCAATTGGTGCCCACTGGAGTGACTAGAGTTCGAACCTCGACAATAACAATGAATTCTTTTACAAACAGGACAAAAGTAAGGGTGTTTTGGGCAAAGTGGCGCATGTGGGTTGCCCTAATATCTCCCCTTCTTTTCTAGCCGTCACCCAGTAACTTGTGGCACAAGAATCCTTTTTTCTAAACCCTACAAATCCTCCGCTTAAATAATCACAATGAAGGAGTCATTGGCTCCTTCTCCTCTCTCTCTCTCTCTCTCCCTTTTCTTCTTCTTCTTCTTCTACTTCTTCTTCTCTCCTCCTCTTTCTACGGTACTCATCCTCTTCTCTCTCTTTATTTCTTATTGTTTCTTTCCTTCTTCTCTGTTTCCTTCTCCTCTCTCTTCTTCTTTCTCTCCCCCTCTCTTCTCACCCGATCCCCTTCTCTCTCTTTTATTTCTCTCTCTCCCTATTCCCCTCTCTCTCTCTCTCTCTCTCGATTGTTTTCTCCTTTACTCTCTCCAATTCTCTCTCTCTTTCTCTTTCTGCGCCCGCTTGCCACCCCTCTCTTCCTTTCTCTATCCTTATTTATCTCTCCCTCTGTCTCTTTCACATTTTCTTTCTCTCCCCTCTTCTCTCTCTCTCACTCCCTACAAACTCCCTCTCTCTCTCCTTCTCTCTCTTCCTTTCTCTTTCTCTCTCGCTCACCCTCTCTCTCTGCGTCAAGGCCACTGCCGGGCCACGTGTCGCCCCAGTCACCCATGAGAGGGGCAACATCATCGCCCGTGCAGGGGTGCGAGCAGCACCTGCGTGCCACGTGGCCTGCCCTCCTGCACCGTCGCCCTAGCCTCAGCCATGCGGCGGCCCCAGGAGGCTTCCCGCTCAACGTTGCACCTCGCTCCACTCGCACGCGCACCGTGCACACTACGCCACCTGCACTGCCAACCAGCGCCAACACTGCCCAGCCGTATGCAGCCGATTGCACCGATCCCGCCATGCTTCGTATGCGGCCCTTTCATTTAATTGTTTTGGCAGAATGTTAGGGGTTGTTTGATAACACTTATTGAAGATCTTAGGTCTGAAGCAATTAGATATATACATTTTCAGATTGTTTGACAAAATCACCTAATTTAGGTCTTAATAACTCACTTAAGTCTTAACTCTTCTGAAATTTTAAGTTACTTTGGACTCACTTTTTTATTTTCAGAGGTTATTCTCCAATCCAATCTCTGTCCCCCGACACCCACCCCACCACCATCCTCCCCAACCAGGAGATGACATCCATATCGTGAAGCTTCACCTGGCTGGGGGAGGCCTTGCCGCCATGGATGGGACGAACCCTGCCGCACTTGGAGATCGCCTCCACCATCCAGCTGATCGTCCTCCGGTGCCTCCTCTTTCTCCATTGTCACCGTTTAGGGAGGATTCGTGACCCTATCCTCCAAACGTCTTCCTCCTCCTCCTCCTGGCACCTCCCTATGCTCATCCTCTTCCTCTCACGCCTTTCTACAATCTTCTCCCACTTCACCTCTTTGCCTCCACCTGATCGATCAAATAAATTTGCCCTCCCTTTCACCCTTCCAAAATTGCGATCGTGATGTGCATCAGATGGGGATTTTCTTGTCGCAGGGCCTGCGGCTGGCAACAGGCGCAGCACATAGGCCGTTGGGTGTGGATGGCGTTCATGTCAGATCCCGCGCAGCTGAAGAACACAAGGGAGGACATCAAGGAGCTGCTCAGAGAGAAGTTGTGACATCCCATTTTGATATGCTTTCATCAAATCCGAGCATTCCCTAACTGGTGCTTGTTTGGATTTTCTCATTCCGATGTTTCTTGATGCGTTGTACATGGCATTTTCCTGGTGGATGATGGTTGCTTGCTCTTGATTTCTGATTGCCTCACTTCCCTGTGAGATCACATCCTTGTGAATTGTGATTGCTAGCACAAATGTTCTTTCTTCTCCCTACCATCTTGTGTTTGCCTATGATTCTGCTGTATATATTTTGTAATCTGATATTTGTGCTCTCTGGGAGGCCCTCGTCGGACAAATGATCTTTGAATTATCTCCATCATGGGAAAGAAAGTTTGTTCCTTTTTTCATGTCTTGAGCAAGATCAGGTTCTGTCCTATTATTCTTTATCTTGCGTTTAGATGCTGATGAAGTGGATCTATCAAACATATACCACTTAATTATTTTGAGTGTTCTTTGTCACATGGTAATACATTAGATGTGAATAATAGATTTTAGACAGTAGACTTGAGAGTTATCAAACGAGGCCTTAGTTAGTTTGTGGGGGTTAATTTATTACTTTATAATTTTTATTTTTGCTCTAGACGTTGATGTAATCTGTTTAATTTAGTTAGAATAGTTAAATTATTATTCTTTTGGTATTATCTTTTTCTCTGAATCCATTTTTTCTATCCCTATACTAAGTGTGATTATTGTTATTTCTTTTCAACAGTTAAGTTATCTAGTGAGAGTTGCATTGAATTCCTAATTTCGTTTGAATGTTAATTAGTCTCTCCAAATTTAAATTTTAGGCTTACATTAATTAGAATAGGTAGATTGATTAGTGGTGAATTCTCTAATATTATTCCACTCTCTTTTGCAAATCTCTTTCTTTAAAGATTCCTAATTAAACTCTAAGGTTTTCAAAATTAAAATCTATTTCTCCGTGGATCGACTCAATTCTCACCACTTAACTGTGAGCCCACTATTCTGAACTTGGTTGCCGTAAGCGTTTAACAATGCGTATCATGCTCATATCAATTTTTGGCGCCGTTGCCAAGGAATTAGATTTTTACTTTTGAGAATTTTGGTTCATACTAAAATTTATATATTTATTTTGTAGGTACATGAAAAAAAGATGCGAAAACTAGAAAAAGAAATAAAAATTTTCCTTTCAATGAGTGTGTTTCAACTTGCCTTTCTTTTTAATTTTTTTATTAGTTAGTTTTCTACCATAGTTAACCTTCCATTAATTAAAAAAAAAAATCACAAAGAATCCAGAATAAAGAAAATAAAAACCTTCATCTCAATATTAGAAATTTTCTATGTTTAGGTCATGCATCATTTAGGATTACATTTTTAGCAAGTTTTCTTTTTTGTAAAGTTTTTTTTTTTGTTGAAGATTGTGGAGGACAATGTGAGATTTTTAACGTTCTTAAATATCATGTTCTTATATTTTTATGGTTGCATAGAATCCCTTTTTTGAATTGGTTGTGAACTTCACCTAAAAATACGTTAAGGGTAAGCCGGTTAATAAGATAAAGTAGAGATTTCATCACCCTTCCTTGGTCCAAAAACAACTATCCCCTACACTCTTGAACTAACCCAACCCCATCAAAATTGAGTAGGAACTAAATCTAGGGTTCAGAATGAGATTTTGGCCGAGCTTGAGCCCACTGTCACTTTTGAAGATCAGTATCTGAGGTTAGAGGTCAAATGTCTAAAGCCTAAGTAGGTCAGTGGTTACTTAATTAGGTCTTTGCGAAAGTAGGAGAAGTCTCCCACTACCCTACCTCTTATCTGGCTAATTGACAATTGTGAGGGTAGACTTAGATTAGACCTAGGTTAAGTTGTGAAAAATGCATCATTTAAGTTAGTTTAACCATAGGTGTCATAGGAATAGTTGTGTGCTAACTTGTTTGCATTAAAAAAAAAATCCAATATGGAGTAGACCCAAATGGATCAATTCTACAACCTATTTACACCTTTTCCTCCGCCACCTCATATGGATTTCTCTTACAACATAGATAAGGTGGACTTCCTAGCCCATAAGATTGATCAATTGCTAGCTTTGAGCCCATAATCTTCTACATTTTACACACCCCATTAGGAGAATCATCCCATGTGGGCCAGCCAGGCCCATTACATTGATAATTGCCCACCTGCTCTTTACTTCCCAAGTTTTCAAGCCCAAGTAGTTCAAGAGCCTTTCACACCCAACTACAACTTAGTTTCAAATACCTATGATTCGGGATGGGTAGACCAAGCCTTATGTCTTCTGGGAACCACACCAGGCCCATGTCCAGAGTCCTCCTATCCAAAACATCCAAGATTTAATCTAAATCTAGCACAACTATTATGACCATGCCCATCTTAAAGGACAGTTTTACTATTCGATACCCACTTACTCTCCCTCTCCTTGTTCTCCACAATCTGACCATCAACCTAATTATCCACCTCCGTAATAGTTAAATCAACACGAGGAGGAACAATTCATGTTGTTTGAATAAACAGTCTTGGTCCAACAACAAACTATCGACAAAATGTGGGCTATGGTAGATTGTTTAGCAAAGTCACTCTGGGGATGGACTTAGAACAAGTGACTAGCAAGCTCATTAAAAATCTTGAAGATCTATCCCTGATTTTGACCAACAATTCAATTCACAAATTCAACCCGAGCTGAAAATGTCTAATCATGTGTGATCTTGAAAATGGAGAGAATCCCGAAGAGTCGTATTAAATGAAAATAGGGAATGTTGACATGAATCCATCCATGATGAATCCTGAGACTGACTTACAAAATGAATCTATGATCACACCTATCATTAAAGTCAGTCATGAGGAGAGCTTGAAGAAAAAAGGGGAAAGGAAAGTAAGTGAACTTTTAGATATTGATCCAGACTTTGACCACTTTCTATTTCCTATAGAGAAAGTAAGTCCACATGCTAGTTTTGATCTTGAATATTTTTTCGTCCCAATGCGGAAGTGGATAATTTTGATGAGTTATATGAGGAAATTAAATCCATAGGCCTGGCTAATCATCAAGAAGATCCTATTAAGGATATGTTGGGCAGAGATGACGGGGAGGAGAAGTAGTTTGATGAGAACCTGAGCATGCATCTATCTATAATTTCCTTCCCTAGTGCCTTGCAATTCAAGCTCAATAGCAATAAGATGTTGGCCTAATATGAGGAGATAGGGAAATTATTCAATATCTACTTCAATATCCTTCTCCCCAATACCACTCAGCATGTCTCGACTAATGTTAGGGGCTTAGAGAAATTTTGCACACAAACATTTGTGAAAATGAACGACTTGGGCACCCTGCTCATTTCTCAGGATATTAAGGGCATTACTTCTCATCATGTCTTTTTGGAACTTAGGGTTGGAGTGAACATTCTCTCAACTGATGTCTTTGAAAATTCATATCAGAGAATTAAAGTCTACGTTGGTTGCTTTGCAATTAATTGATTAATTCATTAAGCAGCCACATGTGAGTGCTCAAATTGGGTGTGTGATTATCATGAGAAATTATGTTGATTATGTGAAAAATAAACCTATTAAAAAGAAACTAGGTAAATGTGATCGCCAGAAACTTTTAACTAAAAAGTTCTAAAAGAAGAAAGTTTGATCGCCTACCTGTTTTGGATGTGGGAGATATTCGAGTCCTTGATTCCCCTCCTTCAGCCGGCTGAAGAAAGAGAGCCCTTTTTGTCTTTGTTCTTGCTTTGAATGATTACTGGGTTTTGAGGATCATTCAGATTCCTTGCTGTTCGTTGTTGATTCCCTCCTCTTGTTCTCCTTTTGTACCTTGCAAGAAAATGAAAAGAAAGAGAGAAACGATGAGAACTCAAGCAGGAATAGTATCTATTCTAGTAAAAATTCTGAACATGCAACTAAACAAATGGACTCACTTGTTGAGTAGTCTTTCAAATCCCTCAAAATATGGATTGGAAAAGAATGCTGGTGAGTGTGTGTTGCATGGAGTCATGTGATGAAAATATGAGGCTAATGTGATGAAAATGTGAGAAAGATGTAGAAATTAATTAAGAGCTAAGTTGGATGGCCCCTGAAAAGCCTTGGTCTTGAAAGGATCTTGAATGGACGAGGAACAGATGGATGACTCCTGGAAGCAACAGCACCCCGACCCTTCAGCGTATGGACGTTGTCGCCAAGATTCCTTTGCTCAATTATCGCTCAATTATTACTGAAATCACTATCACTAAGATCACTAACTCTGGAATCACTATTATCACTCAAATCACTAACACTGACAATCATTGGACCATCACTAACTTTTCACTGATCAAGAGGCTGGGTATTTATAGACTTTTACATCCGCAGTTATTAATGGATTTACATGAAGAAATTTTGAAATTTATCCAGCTTAACAAACAGATAAACACAGATTAATTCATCATTATCTGTAATTAATCTAAACCGCGTCGCTCAAGGAAGACGCCTTTTAGACTGATTAAGATAAGGATAAACATCCGGAAAAAAGTTCATCATTATCTGTAATTATATAAAATGCGTCGCCCAAGGAAGACGCCTTTTATACTAATTAAGATAAGGATAAATATCCGAAAAAAGAGACAGAAATAGCTTAAGAGACCTAAATTGCGTCGTGCCTGGCAGACGTCTTTTAGGTAATTAATCAATTAATTAAAATCCAAATTAAATATCAAAATAATAATAAACTCTAAATGGCGTCTACACATGTAAACGTCTTTTAGACTTCTTCATATTTTAATTAAAAATTGAGTTAAAATCAATTTAATTAATTAACTTAAATTATGTCTGTCTGACCCGATACTATTTAGATTTCAGAAAGATTAATAAAAATTAACCAATGATTAAATATCAGACCATTCTGAGGCATTATTATATGATATGAAATTTACTCAAAATGATGTCAAAATTAGCGTGTCTACAGCTGCCTCACCTTGGCATCGTCTTTGCAAGGGAGTGAAATGAAATGGAATGTACTGAAAATGTGATGCCAAGGTGTGATGAGACACGCTCTTAACATCACATGATTGGAATTTTTCTCATAATCATCAACGAAGATAACTCAAGGAGATCAATGGAATTAATCATGTCTAGATAAGGTAGACAAGGAAAATAAAATAAGGTCGATCAACCTCCACGGAGTGGGAAGTACTCCAGG
The DNA here is from genome assembly GCA_030544215.1 of Zantedeschia hybrid cultivar. Lineage (NCBI taxonomy): Eukaryota > Viridiplantae > Streptophyta > Magnoliopsida > Alismatales > Araceae > Zantedeschia > Zantedeschia hybrid cultivar. The sequence goes on from JARZZO010000012.1 coordinate 56,900,258, forward strand.
TCATAGACACTGTAGGTTTCATCATGGGGAGCGATTGCCAGCCAATGTGGACGTGTTGCAGCCATGATGGATCTTAAAAGAAGACAAGAAATATTGGACAAAGAATCTAAGAAAGGATAGAATTCCAAAGATACCTTCAAGCGAACCTCAAAGATGATCAAGATACTTAATTCAGAATGAAATATTTCATATCATGTTGGGAATTATTTGATTAATGGTCTGAAACTTAATCAATAATTAATTCTTATCACAATGATATCAAAGTCCTATATGATGCATGCTGGGCTAAAAGAAAAATATAAAGTCAAATAAAATATAAATTAATTAAGGATAATATTGTTAAATTGTCATTAATGAGTCAAGATACCAATTCTTATAATCCAGTGCTAAGTCGAAGCTCGTTTATCCACGCACCGTTTTACAAAAGTAGAACTATCGTCCCCACTAATTAACAATCCAACGGCCTATCCATGCGATCAAGAATTCTCTGGAATTATCACCGTTTTTGTTGTAGGAGAACTCAAATTCCAGTTTCATCAAAACCACAAGGTCCTTGATATAATCTAATAAATATTTAACCTATAGTAATGATCATTGATGAGGCAGAATCCGATTCGGCCCATTAAAACAAGCCCAACACAAATCAGCCCAACAGCGGCAGTAAAAGACCCCGTGGGAGCCTTTGGCCCGTAAGCGGCACAGAAGCCCTCGGCCCAACAGGCAGCCCAGTAGGCTCCAACCCGTTAGCGGCCCAAGAGCCTTCGGCCCGTCAGTGGCCCAACCCCCTTCGGCCCAATAGCCGTGTCCGGCCCACTCCGGTGGGAGACTAGGCACTATGGCGGTTTACCAGTAAGCCCGGAACATAGTCCTATATCGGCTACCACCGTTAACCATCCTCTATCCTCCGCTATAAATACCCCGCTATTTATTGCCAAAGGTATGTCTCCGTGACCCTCAAGGACTATAGTCCAAAAAGCATTAAAGCTACTCTTTGCCTTCTGAATCGAATCATCTTCAGAAGCTAACTTAACCGTCGGAGGGGGTTCCTGAGGGCCGAAGCCCGGGACTCCTGCTGACCGGTTTCTTCTTCTCTCCCTCCTGCAGGGGTTCGGTTCGAATCTTCGCCGACCTTACCAAGTCGGTCTCGACCGCCGACCTTGGACTCCTCCCTCCGGTCTCGACGCCGTTCGCCGGCTGCCCCTCTCCCGAAGGAGACTCGGTCCCGCACCGCCTGCCCATCAGCCGGACAGACCTCGGCCACACCTTCCCGAGGCAAGCCGACACCCGACCGAGCGACCCTCGGCTTCGGATCCTCAACTGTGTCTCTGCATCCATCGCCTTCCGGATCCCCGATTGGGTCTCATAGACCGATCCGACCCAGCTCCGGATCCAAAACTTCGGATTCCAGCTTCGGAATCTGGTCGTGATAGCTTCGGCTACATCACGTGGCGCCGTCTGTGGGAAATAAACAAACAAGTCATGTCTCAACGACGTGTAACCCGACGATCCGGACAGAGCGAAGCAGAGACACGGGAAGCCTCAGCACAGCTGCTGCCCTCCGAAGGCGCCCCTTCTGCTCCACCGAGCGCGGCTCTGCTCGTCATACCAGAGTCCCTCGCTGCAGAAGATCAGGTGGGAGTGCTCCAGCAACAGATGGCGACACTAGCCGCTGCCGTCACCTCCCTCGCGCCTCTTCAGGAGATGGTGTCCGCCATCGCCCAGCGCATGGGATTGCTGGGACAGCTTCCTCAGCAAACACCGCTCCCCCCACTCTACCCAGTCCAAGATACAAGGTTCCGGCCAGCGTCCACACCGGTTTCCCCCGACGAAACCGCTACGGCGCGCAGCGAGCCCTCGGCGCTACCTGCCCGAGCCCCTCGCGCCGACCGCATAACGGAGCAAGGCTATGCTTCGTCGGAGTTCCGCCCGGTCAGAACCGGAGGACAATCAGTCGCCACCTTAACCGCCCCGGACCTGAACCGACGGTTGACAGCGATGCGGAAGGAAATGCAGCAGATGGTGTCTCGGCCATACGGGGCGCCCGTTGCTAGCAACATCTTGGAGCAAACCCCGTTCACGCCAGAGCTCCTGGCTACCGAGGTACCTCCCAATTTCAAACTGCCGAAGGGCCCTCTCTACGACAGGATGACAGATCCGGTCTGTCATTTCCAGAGATTCAACACATACCTCTCGGTCCGAGGGGTCGCCGAGGTAGTCCGCTGCCGCCTTTTCCCCCTCACCCTTGAGAAGACTGCCCTAACTTGGTTCGAGACACTGGCCCCCAACTCCATCCACTCCCTGGTCCAGTTGGGCCAGCTGTTTATCGACCAGTTCTATGACGCCACTCGACAGTGTAAAACTTCCGCCAGCCTACTAGCCATCCGGCAAGGCCCCACCGAAACTCTCCAAGAGTATTTTACCAAGTTTCAGACCGAGGCCGCCCAAATCCCAAACCTTGATAGCTCGATTGCGGTCTCGGCCGTGATCAGCGGGTGTCGGGACGAAGGGCTCCTCGGCTCCATCGGGAAGCCCCATCCCCCTACCTTCCAGGACCTCGTAGCCCGGGCCCACAAGTATATCAACCGGGAGGCCCTGATGATGTCCAAAGGCAAAGGCGCATCCGAATCAGCCTCGGCCCTTGCCCCCCAGGTGGTCCGCCCTCGGCCCGAAGATCAAGAGCCCTCCCGGAAGAGATATCGCAGGGAGGAGTGGGACCGAGAAAGGCGATGGGATCCGCAGCCGCGGTACCTACCGGTACCCGCTCCCCCTTCCCGAATGCTCATGGAGGTGAAGGGCATGATCCGGCGGCCAGAGCGCATCAAGACGGATCTTCGCCGAAGGGATCCCGGCAAATACTGCGAGTATCACCGGGAGATCGGCCATACGACTGACGAGTGCCGACACCTTCGGGAGGAAATCGACCGCCTCATCAGGGAAGGTAGACTGCCACAACTTCGGCGAGAGCAGCCCCCGCAACAGCGAAACCAGGACGTCCCTGAGACGGCCAGGCAACAGCAGCCCCCGGAAAAAGAAGCTGCTCCTCCGCCAAAGATCACCTCGGCCCCGGTGGAAGCATCTCATCAAAGACCCAGCTCTGGGTCCATCATGATGATATCCGGAGGATCGGGAGAAGGATCAAGGCGCCGGCAGCGCAGCTCTGCCACTATAGCAACGGTCGACGTCGAGCCGAAGCGGCCTCGCCAAGAAGATATTACCTTCGCCTCAGAGGACCTGATTGATATTCAGGTCCCTCACGACGACGCCCTCGTCATAAACGCTGTAATAAACAGTGACGATGTACATCGTATTTTTGTTGATAATGGAAGCGCCCCGAACATCTTGTTTTACGATTGCTTTGTAAAAATGGGATTGAGTGAGGCTAATATGAAGCCTCACCGGGGCCCCCTCTTCGGTTTCAACGGTTCGCCCTGCCGAGTGGAGGGCATTGTCCAACTCCCTGTAACTATAGGCTCCGCCCCCCGGCAACTAACCGTTGAAACGGATTTTGCCGTTGTAAAAATCGATTCAGCCTACAACGCCATCTTTGGCCGAAGGCTAATCGGCGGGGTCGGAGCTGTTCCTTCGTCTTTCCATCAAAAGCTAAAGTTCCATACTAGTCAAGGAATAGGCGAGGCCAGGGGAAATCAAGAAGCAGCCCGGGAATGCTACATGATTTCGGTCAAAGGGAAGGCTGCAGTCGAGTCCCTGGCGATTGAATCATCAGCCGAGGCATCCCCGGGAGAAGAACTCGTCGCCATTCCGGTTCCGGGAGGCGAAGGACGAACCCTGATGATAGGCTCCGGCCTGGAGAAAACCGAAGCGGAGAAGCTCACCGAGTTCTAGAAAAAGAATCTCGACATCTTCGCCTGGTCTCCGACAGACATGCCCGGGGTCGACCCGGAACTAGCAGAGCACCGGCTACACACCGATCCTAACCAGCCCCCGGTTAAGCAGAAACGGCGTACCTTCAATCAGGAAAGGAGAGCCGCCATCCAAGCCGAAGTACAGAAGGGGCTGGACACCGGGCACCTCCGAGAGGTGCATCACCCGGACTGGATCGCCAACGTAGTGATGGTGCCGAAGAAGGATGGCAAGTGGCGAATGTGCGTGGACTTCACCAACCTTAACAAAGCATGTCCGATGGATAGCTTCCCGCTACCTCGGATAGATCAGGTGGTGGATGCAACCTCCGGCCACGAGCTCCTGAGCTTCCTCGACGCCTATTCAGGCTATCACCAGATCCGAATGCATCCGGATGATGAAAGCAAAACCAGCTTCATGACCGATCTAGGTCTATATTGCTATACCCGGATGCCCTTCGGCCTGAAGAATGCTGGCGCGACATATCAGCGCCTCATCAATAAAGTGTTCGCCCCGCAGCTCGGCCGCAACATGGAAGTCTACATAGACGATATGCTGGTCAAGAGCCGCGTCGCTGCAGAACATTTGGCCGACTTGGCCGAGACATTCTCCGCCCTACGGCGATACAAAATGAAGCTGAACCCGACCAAGTGCGCCTTCGGGGTAGCCTCCGAGAAGTTCCTCGGCTACATGGTCACTCACCGAGGGGTAGAAGCTAACCCCGAGAAGGTTTCGGCCATCATACAGATGCGCCCTCCGGCTAACCTCCGAGAGATACAGAAGCTAAACGGAAGGATCGCAGCCCTAAGCCGCTTTATGTCAAGAGCGGCGGATTACTGCTTCCCCTTCTTCAAGCTGCTGAAGAAGGCCAATAGCTTCGCCTGGACGGATGAGTGCCAGGCAGCCTTCGACCAATTGAAGGCCTACCTCTCCAAAGTCCCCATTCTGTCCAAGCCAGTCCCCGGGGAGCCGCTGGGCCTTTACCTCGCGGTATCCGAGACAGCTATCAGTGCCGTCCTCGTCCGAGAACAAGACGGCATTTAGAAGCCAGTCTACTATACCAGCCGAGCCCTTCACGGAGCAGAACTCCGGTATCTCGCTCTAGAAAAATTGGCTTTGGCCCTCATCTCGTCCGCGAGGAGGCTCCAGCCTTATTTTTTTGCCCATTCGGTAAAGGTCCTCACTGACCAGCCTCTAAGGCAAGTTCTCTCCCGGCCGGAGGTATCCGGCAGACTGGCGAAATGGGCCATTGAACTAGGAGAGTTCGACATCTCCTATGTGCCTCGAATAGTAATAAAAGCTCAGGCATTGGCCGACTTTATTGCTGAACTCACTCCCAGAGCTTCCTCGGCACCTCAGCCGGAAGCCGACGTATCCGAAGCCGAGGACACTTTGGCTCGCACACTAGCGGACGAGTGGCAACTCTATGTAGACGGCTCCGCATGCTCCATGGGCAGCGGCGCCGGATGGATCCTGGCGTCGCCCGAAGGGGTCGTTACGGAGTACGCGCTACGCTTCTCCTTTCCAGTCACCAATAACGCCGCCGAGTATGAAGCCCTCATTTCCGGCCTCCGGGCCGCGAGAAAGCTCGGCGTCCGGAACCTAAAGGCTTTTAGCGACTCTCAGCTGATCGCCAGTCATGTTTCCGGGGAATACGAAGCTCGGGATGCGATAATGGCATCTTATCTCCAGGTGACTCGTAAGATCCTCGCTCAATTCGATTCCTGTGTAATCGTGCGGATCCCGAGAGCCGAGAATGCCCGAGCCAATGCCCTTTCCCGACTGGCGTTAACCCAAGACGGGGGAGGAGGCCGAATGATCCTAGTAGAGGAACTCGCCGAACCAAGCCTCAGTGAGCCTGAGGTCATGCAAGTAACCGAGGCCGAAGCCGAGACCTGGATGACTCCCCTTGTCACTTTCCTCCTCCGAGGAGAAGTCCCGCCCGATTCAAGGGAAGCAAAGCATGTTCGGCAGCGTTCATCTCACTTCCTTCTTCTGGACGGGCTGCTATATAAGAAATCTTTCGGCCGACCGTTATTACGGTGCCTCGGCCTAACCGAAGCCGACTACGCCATGCGAGAGGTGCACGAAGGGGTATGCGGAGCACATGCAGGAGGAAGGGCCCCGGCTCACAAGCTTCTAAGGCAAGGATACTGGTGGCCGACATTCCGAGAGGACGCATTAGCCCTCGTACGGCGCTGCGATCAGTGCCAGAGGTTCAGCTCCCTCATCCACCAGTCAGCCACCCTTCTAACCCCCTTATCCGACCCCTGGCCTTTTGCTCAATGGGGAATCGACCTCCTGGGGCCTTTTCCTGTCGCCACCAACCAAAGGAAATTCCTCATCGTAGCAGTAGACTACTTTACCAAGTGGGTAGAAGCCGAACCCCTCGCATCCATAACCGATAGCAATGCTTGGAACTTCGTATGGAAGTCCATCATCTGCCGGTTCGGCATCCCCCGGGCCATCATCTCAGACAACGGCAAGCAGTTCGATAGCCGTCGGTTCAACGATAACTGCGCCGGCTTCGGCATCCTTCACAAGTTCACTTCAGTAGCACACCCTCGGGCAAACGGCCAGGTCGAGGTCACCAACCGAAGTCTGTTGCAAGGACTAAAAACCCGCCTCGGCGAAGCCAAAGGCCGATGGGTAGAGGAGCTACCAAGTGTTCTTTGGGCATATCGGACTACGAGCCGAACCCCTACCGGCGAAACTCCATTTCGCATGGCTTATGGGATAGAAGCCGTTATTCCTGTAGAAATCGGCCTCCCCTCTCCAAGAGTCATTACTTACGATCCAGAGGCCAATGAAAAAGTCTTAAAGGATCATCTCGACCTCATAGAAGAAACCCGAGATAAAGCTCGCGTTCGGCTGGCGGCTTATCAGCAGCGCATGGCCAGGTACCACAATACTCGAGTGAAGCCCCGAAGCTTTGAAATCGGGAGCCTCGTGCTAAGGAATGCTTATGCATCTAAGCCAGCCGAAGCCGCAGGGAAGCTTGCCCCCAACTGAGAGGGGCCGTATCGGGTAAAAGAGGTAATCAGACGAGGGGCTTATCGGTTGGAGACCCTTTCGGGCCAACCTCTCCCTCGCACCTGGAATGTGGAACGCCTTCGGCGTTACTTCATGTAAATCACTTCTCCCGGAATTTAGCCAGAAGGCATGAATAAAGAAGGTCTCTTTTCCAGAAAGCCACGGTATATTTCTAAGCCCGCAGGTAACCTGAACCGAGAGTGGCTTCGGCCATGTGTACCGGATCGGGAAGCGGCACGGTATATTTCTAAGTCCGCAGGTAACCTGAACCGAGAGTGGCTTCGGCCATGTGTACCGGATCGAGAAGCGGCACGGTATATCTCTAAGTCCGTGCAAACCGTACCGGGAGTGGCTTCGGCCATGCAAACCGTATCGGGAGCGGCATGATTTTCTACTCTAAGCCTGCAAGTAACCTGAACTAAGAGTGGCTTCGGCCATGTGTACCGGATCGGGAAGCGGCACGGTATATTTCTAAGCCCGCAGGTAACCCGAACCGAGAGTGGCTTCGACCATGTGTACCGGATCGGGAAGCGGCACGGTATATTTCTAAGCCCGCAGGTAACCTGAACCGAGAGTGGCTTCGGCCATGTGTACCAGATCGGGAAGCGGCACGGTATATCTCTAAGTCCGTGCAAACCGTACCGGGAGTGGCTTCGGCCATGCAAACCGTATCGGGAGCGGCATGATTTTATACTCTAAGCCCGCAGGTAACCTGAACCGAGAGTGGCTTCGGCCATGTGTATCAGATCGGGAAGCGGCATGGTATATTTCTAAGCCCGCAGGTAACCTGAACCGAGAGTGGCTTCGGCCATGTATATCGGATCGGGAAGCGGCACGGTATATCTCTAAGTCCGTGCAAACCGTACCGGGAGTGGCTTCGGCCATGCAAACCGTATCGGGAGCGGCATGATTTTCTACTCTAAGCCCGCAGGTAACCTGAACCGAGAGTGGCTTCGGCCATGTGTACTGGATCGGGAAGCGGCACGGTATATTTCTAAGCCCCAGGTAACCTAAATCGAGAGTGGCTTCGGCCATGTGTACCGGATCAGGAAGCGGCACCGTATATCTCTAAGTCCGTATAAACCGAACCGGGAGTGGCTTCGGCCATCAAAACCGTGTCGGGAGCAGCAGGATAACCCCTCAGATCGTATAAACCGTATTGGTAAAGGCCCCGGCCGCATAAACCATATCGGTGGCGATACTTAACTTCATATCCGAACCTACATCGGGTCCCCGCCGTGCGAGCCGCAACTAAAACGACGACAAGGTCTCGGATTCAAGAAGAACTAGATTCGGTCGTTCATTCAGAGCATCAAGATAAAGCCAAAAATACTTCCTATATATGCAGCAAAGGAAGTACAAAACTGGCCGTCCATCTGGCCGCAGACTTACAAAGAAAAGTCAAAAACAAAAACTGGGACAGGCCCCCGTGTCAGCCCTTGGTATTCCCCCCATCCACATCAACTGGGCTCCGGCCAGGAGATGGGGAGGGAGAATCAACTATCTGCACGGCTTCGGATGGGGCGGCCTCGACAGGAGTCGCCTCAGCTGGAACGGCCTCGTCGCCTTCCGCCGAAGCTGAGGCCCTCTCAGCCGCAAGTCCCTTCCACCAGGACAGGAGCTCTTCGCCCTCCTCGTCCGTCGGTAGGGCGATACCAGACAAGTCCACGGTCGGGCAGGCCTTCTGAGCGGCAGCCAGCCCAATGGTGAAGACCGAGGAGGCCGCCAGAAGCTGCGCCTGGATGATCTCCTCGGCGAAGTCTGGGCCAGCCTTATAATCGGCCACGGCCGAGTCAACAGCCTCCTCGGCCTTAGCTTCCAACTCCAGCTTCAGGGCCAACAGTTCCTCTGCGTGGCGACGGCTGTCCGAGGCCCGCCGGGCGTCCTTGTCCTGGATCTCGGCCTTAAGGGCCTGATTTTCGGCCCGGACCGCCGCCAGCTCCTGCTCGACCTTCTCCTTCTCCCATTCGGCCTTCGCCTTGGCCTCGGAAGAAGCTTGAGTCGCCGCCGCCTGCTCCTCCAGCTGAGCCCGCATCCGGGCATTCGCAGCTAAGAGCCAGTCAACACTGGACTCGAAGTCGCGTCCCGCCGAGGGACCCTCGCCCGAAGCCGACGATGCCGACGCCCTCTCGGGATCCTAGAGTTGGTCTCGGATGATCGCCTGACGACGGATCAGGACGCTACCCGTGACCGCGGCCTGCAGCCGAAAGCAGATAAGGGTCAGCAAACCCGAAATAAGCTAAAGGGAATGCTAGACTGGAGCACACAAGGAAGCTTCTTACCTGGACCGCCAATCGGGCGCTTATCAGCGCCAGTTCAGTAGCCGAATGGTCCTTCAGCTCCTCCAGGGCCGACGGGAGAGTTAGGCCGCGAAGCAGACGCAGGCACGTCTGCGAGTCCTCCAGACTCTCGTCCTTATAGATCCCCAAGTCGGGGACCCATAGCTCGCGCTCCTGCTCGCGAGGCGCCTGCGACCCGGCGCCTTCCTGCTCCTCCGCCCCCGCCATCATGGCCGGGGGAGAATCGCCCCTCGGCGCTTCAGGGGGCGACGGCATCGGGGCCCTTCGGGCCGCAACCGATCTTTTAGCCGGGGCGGGTTCTGCTTCGCCAGGCTCATCCGCCCAGCCCCGCTTCGACAGTCGGCCGCCCCTTCGGGCAACCGACTTGCTCTTCCGCTCCCTCTCGAGAGCGGCTGCAGCAGCACGGCCCTCAGAGGAAGCCGCCGTCATTGTAATCCCGGCCCGGACGCTCGGGGCCACGACAGCTCGTGCGGCCCCTTCCGCCGCCTGCGATCGGGATGGTAGGGATTGGCCGCCCTGCTGGGCTATCCGGCTAAGGAGGCCTTTGATCCCAGACATCTCTGCAAAGCAAAAGAAGGAAGGGTTAACAACTCGCAACACGCAAAATCCACAACTCAAGACCGACTTACCCTCGGCCGAAGCCTCAGCACCCTCTGCGGCCGGAGGCTCAACCTCAGCGTTTCCTTCGGACTCCCCCAAAGTCTCCTCGGGGGGAAGGTAAGGAAGTGCCCGCAGAGGATCCTTCGTCGGGTCCGGCCACGCCCCGGCACCCACAAGTAACTCCAGCTTACTGAAAAGCTCCGAGATATCATACGGAGCCCCGGCTTCAATAAGGCCCACAAGGCGAATCTGATCGGAGTTGAGAGTGGGCGAATCGGAGAGGCCTTCGGCCAGCGGTGCCCACTTGATAGGAAAGGGCCACACGCTCTTCTCACTCTCCGGGAAGGAAACCAAGATAAAGCTCCTCTTCCAATCGTGAATGGACGAGGGCTTCCCGGAGAAGATACCCCGGCCTAGCCGAGGGACGAAGCAGTACCACTCGGATCTCCCCTGCCGTTGAATCTTAAAAAGGTAGCGGAAGATATTGACCGAGGGGGTGACTTCAATGTTGGCGAACACAGCCAAGAAAGCGTAGACTGTGCGCCAAGAATTGGGGAAGAATTGAGACGGGGCTAACCCGTAGAAGCATAAAAGATTGATGATGAAGGTAGGGAGAAGAAGCCGAAAGCCCGCCCGGAAGCTTTCCTCATAAAAGGAAAAACTACCCGGACGGGGAGAATTGGCCCTGGTATTCGAACCAGGCCGATAGGGCGTCATCCATGATGGGAGTTGATAATAAGAGGCAAGGAATTTGACCCCATCATCGGTAAAGATGCAGGCTGCTTCCGAAGCCGTCTCGGGACGACGACGACCCGAGGAGGAAGCCTGGCCCGGGGTACGAACCTCTTCAGGCCCTTCGGCACCAGAGTATTCGGCCTCGTCCGCCATGGCAGAAGCAAGGGAGTCCACAGAAAGAGGAGATGATAAGGAAGACTCAGGGGACTGGGACGGAGTATAGTCCTCGTCTGAGGGAGTGATCTCACTCGAGGAAGAGCTGCGGGGCATGAGATCGCAGGAATGGAGAAAGGAGATTGAGGCTTACCCTCAAAGAAAAAGGGACCTCCTCGATCGAGTGCCGCCGTTGGAGCAAAAAGAACCTCCCCGGTGACATTCCGGGCGATGGAGAGCTCTGCAACGGACGACACGCTCGGAGGCACCTGCGAATGGCTTGCACGTCGCCGGAGAAGAAGGAGAGCTCGGGTAGTAGCAGAGAGACGCAGGCGCGGGAAGTAGGAAGCGGAACAGTGCCCTGCGAAGGGTCCCTATTTATAGGCTAAGTTCGAAGCCCTTCCCGCCGAAGCCAACGGCCGGGATCTTCTCCCTCATATCACCGTGTCTCTCGGATGCGCGCCACGTGCACCGTGCTTCGGTAATGATGACGACCCAACCCCGGGAATTGAGGCAAGATGATCGACGGCCGAAAGCGGTCCGATCCTTCGGCTGATTGCTCGGATGCCCGCCACGTGTTCCGATCCGCGTGCCAGGGAAGGAAGGGGCGGCAATCCGAGTGGAACCTCGGGCAGAGAGCCGAGGTGACCCGCGATCCACAAGCGGCCGGGATTTCTGTGTTTTTAGCGGAGCGGCCGGATGCGCGACGCGTGTCCTGTGTTTCTTCGCGAAACGACCGTTCTGACGGAAAACTCGACGGCTGTCCTGTCCATTTATTGGGCCTGACACAAGTCAGAAGGCTCGGCTCTTCGAAATCAAAAGTGAAGGCCCTCGTCACTGCATCCCGAATGAGGACAGCTAAGTGGCTACTGACCCTCGGCCGACCGAGGGCATCATTTCTTCTCTACAGGGCAGAAAGCCTCGGATGGCGCCTGCTGCGTTATCCCCCGAAGAGGCTACAGGCTATACTCTCGTCTTCTCAAAATTGAGGAAGACGAGAGTGGGGGGCTATGTGATGAGGCAGAATCTGATTCGGCCGATTAAAACAAGCCCAACACAAATCAGCTCAACAGCGGCAGTAAAAGGCCCCCTGGGAGCCTTCGGCCCGTAAGCGGCAAAGAAGCCCTCGGCCCAACAGGCAGCCCAGCAGGCTCCAACCCGTCAGCGGCCCAAGAGCCTTCGGCCCGTCAGCGGCCCAACCCCCTTCGGCCCAATAGCCGTGTCCGGCCCACTCCGGTGGGGGACTAGGCACTATGGCGGTTTACCAGTAAGCCCGAAACATAGTCCTATATCGGCTACCACCGTTAACCATCCTCTATCCTCCGCTATAAATACCCCGCTATTTATTGCCAAAGGTATGTCTCCGTGACAAGGACCATAGTCCAAAAAGCATTAAAGCTACTCTTTGCCTTCTGAATCGAATCATCTTCAGAAGCTAACTTAACCGTCGGAGGGGGTTCCTGAGGGCCGAAGTCCGGGACTCCTGCTGACCGGTTTCTTCTTCTCTCCCTCCTGCAGGGGTTCGGTTCGAATCTTCGCCGACCTTACCAAGTCGGTCTCGACCGCCGACCTTGGACTCCTCCCTCCGGTCTCGACGCCGTTCGCCGGCTGCCCCTCTCCCGAAGGAGACTCGGTCCCGCACCGCCTGCCTGTCAGCCGGACGGACCTCGGCCACACCTTCCCGAGGCAAGCCGACACCCAACCGAGCGACCCTCGGCTTCGGATCCTCAACTGCGTCTCTGCATCCATCGCCTTCCGGATCCCCGATTGGGTCTCTTAGACCGATCCGACCTAGCTCCGGATCCAAAACTTCGGATTCCAGCTTCGGAATCCGGTCCTGATAGCTTCGGCTACATCAATCATTATGCAAATTAATTACATGAAAGAATACAAAGGATATAGATAACCGTCGTTTTAGCCACGGTCGAGACTCATAAATTCCCACTGTGGGATCTTCTTGATATTTTCCAGCTTCATTTGAGTTTTCCTGATTTTCCTACACTCAAAACTCATTAATAACTTCAAGCAAGTGGTTAATTAAGCATCAAAACATTGAATGACAGAAAAGCCTGAAATGCATCGTGTCGCACCGACGCCTTTATCCCGTCTAAAATGCGTCGCTTGTCCACGACGCCTTTTTAGTCGCAGAAACAGGTTTTGGCTGTTCTCTACTCGGATTCCAACTCTTCCCATACTTATCCCTTTTCCAATCAAAAAAAGCTTTCCTAAGATCGCAATTCCTTCTATATAAACACTATTAACTTGTTTTAAAACAATCCTACCACAATCTAGAGATCAAAGTTAGAGTTTTTTCTTCAAAGTTCAAGGGATTTTCAAGGTTTTCAAGGCTACAAGGCTTCAAGGAGGAGAAGGCTCGAAAACAAAATGAGTTCTTCAAGCAAGAGGATGAGAAGGACGCTGGAGAAGCTCTCCGACGTGGAGAATCATTTAAGTGGAAGAGATCCCAACCTCCAAGTAAGTTGAATTATCTTTCCTTCAATCCTTCTTCTTCAATTTCCTCTTTTTCCCCCCATGTTCTACATGTTTTCTTCAAGTTCTTCAATTGATCATTTCTTCTATTTTTCAGGCGTACCCCATGTTTCCCGGTCCAAGGAAATTCACCTCCCTCCCTTGGATTTGCAAACTTGCTACGAGTACCAAACTCTCCATGCAAACCTTTATTTCCAAGTGGAATCTCCAAGGCTTAGTGGTCCACGCTAAGCACTACAAGAGCCCAAACGTAGATTGGGCGGCCATGGGTGCTTTGATTGAGCAATGGCATCCTCAAACCCACACCTTTCTTTTCCCGAATTTTGAATGTAGTATCCTTTTTGAGGAGGTGGAGCTTTTGTTGGGCCTTCCGAAAATCAAGAATAAGATGGCCTTGATGAAGGAAAAGATCACCGGCCAACAACTGCTGATGATGATCATGAAGGACCCCACAGAGGTTAAAGGGTGCGTTACCAATAGAGGGATCAACCTTGCAAAGCTCGCAGAATGGACCTTGTACGAGATTGATGATTTGAGGGAAGACGATGCTGAAGACGTGACGAAAGCTTTCGTCACATGCCTTGTCGGGGCTCTATTCTTTCCTGCGCAAGACAACATCCTTGAAGATGATCAAGTCAGTGCGATATGCGCAATCTTTGAGGGAAAACACATCAGCACTGCGATCTTGGCTTATCTTTACAATGGGCTCTCTGCAGCGTCCACAGGTCAACCTCCTTACGGGTGCATGCTGCTCTTTGCTTTATGGGTCGAGTTGCACTTCAAATTTGAATATCACACGAGGAACTCAACAAGACCGTCTCAAATTTATCTGAATAGTCCGATCTTCGCTATTTCCAACATCGTGAAATTCAACGAGAGGATGATCAACCGAGTACCAAAGCTCAAGACTCAAGCCGACTGGAGAGAATATCTGAGATGCATGTCGTCAAATGGGTTTGACCCTTCTCCACTTGCTCTGGTAGGAAAGCCTATTCGAGTACGCCGCGCATCCGGTGCAGAGCTTAAGCTGATCGGGGCTATTGAGTTCGTGCTGTACAACCCTCATCGATGCCTTACTCAACTCAGCTTGCCTCGTTATGAATTCTCCGAATTCTCCCATACATCCCCAATTAAAAGGCGTGCTTTGGAATCCGATGAAGACTACGAAGCTACAGAACTCATTGCCACTTTATTGAATATTGGCTTTAGTTGTAACGACCCGCCACCCTATAATCGGGGATCCGATTACTAAATGGGTACCGAATCATTAATTTGGAACCAAACCAGGATCTAAGTAAGTCTGGGAAATAAATAATAAACTAAGCTAAACATTCCCATCGCATTGAATTGAAATGAAAATGCAGGAATTAAAAATTATTACAATGCGACTCGATACAGCAAATAATTACATACTCCAACAGAAAGGAAATAATTAAACATACAGGCCAGAAATAAAATAACAACTACATCGGGGCATATCCCGGAATAACCGCTGACGGCGCTCAACACACGGCCGCACTCTCCTCGCTAGGTTTGCTGGGAGTCCTCACCTGAAAACCGCAGGGGTGAGTCTTAAAGGCAAGACTCAGTAGGGATCCTCCGATCCCCACTGCCCACACACACACCCACAAGTGTAAAATACAGCTGACGGTAAAGAAACAAGCACAGTGGTAATTACTATTCCTAGATCTCAATGCGAATCACATGTAGTCGAAATGTATTAAACATGCATATTTCTAAACCAGACGACTGGGGAACCCACAACCGCCGTCTCGATAGAACACGCAAACCACACAAACAACAGTGGGGAAAACATCGACCCGCTGAAACCAAACAGTAACCCCTCGGATAGCACTCTAGCTACTCCGGCCCAACTGGCTCAGGTGGCTACTCCTTTCCTCAGCATGAGTGGCACTCCGAAAGTACCACACCCACACCGGTACTAGCTGACCCCAGGGTTCACCAGGTGACCCTCTCTCACTAGGCGTCACCCCGCCCACGCCCCCACCGGCGCTGTACTCCACCCACACCAGCACAGGGTGATAAAGCGCTACAACTGTCACTCCAGGTCTACAGTAACACAAAACCCGGCACAGTACGATCCGGTCACGTGAAAAGCCCGCGATCGCACGACACACAACGCAGTGCCATCTGGTCATGAAGAATCCATCATTATCGAGTGCACTAAAGCATGCATTAACCATCTATCTAGCAGTATGAACACATTTTACTGGCATGAATTAGTGTAGTTCTGTCTTGAATCGCGTCGCCCAAGGCCGACGCCATTCAAGCTCCATGTACTGGTTCATAAAACATCGGCCTCAGAATCTGGCCTAAAAGGCGTCGACACTAGCGGTCGCCTTTTGAAAGGCGTCAACATCCTCAGATGCCATTTAGCACAGAAATCCAGGATTTGCAGAAAACATTAATCACGGGATTTCTGCCTTAAAATGCGTCATGGTTACCCGACGCTATTACAAATCGCGTCGCCCACCCATGACGTCTTTTAGGCCCAGAACCCCTGAACCGACAGAGCCTCAGTAAAGCAGTTCCTGTCTAAAAGGCGTCATGACAGCCCGACGCCCTTCAAAAAGGCATCGTCCATGCACGACGTCTTTCAACCCCATGAACCAGATCTGTCACGAGCCCGAGGGCTCCCATTTTCGCCCCCAAAAAACCCAAAATCACCCAAAACGGAGGAGAAAGAGAGGCAAACCCAACCATCACGAATCCATAATCATAGAAATCCCCCATTTCATCAAGAAGAGCTCCTAAACATGCTTGTTCTACCCCCAAAACCATAGATCTAAAACATGGTTTAAGAGGGAGAATCATGGTTTGAACATAAAACACTATGGGAATCGTCACCCTACCGGTTACTTGAACTCCTCCAAGCTTCAAGCCGTCCACCCGACTCGTCCCACACCGCCGCCGGTACCGCCGTGGTCGTCCTTACTCCACCGTGACGTCGGCCGCCGTCCGGAGAGTAAAACGCCGCAGTGGAAGTGGAGGTGGTAGTGGTGGGAGCTAGGTGGGTGATGGAGTGGAGGGAAGGATGAAGTGGTGGGAGGAAAAGAGGGAGGAGAAGGGACTGCCGCCGGAATCGCCGGAAGGGAGGAGAGGAAGAGTGAAGGAAGAAAATGAGGGAAAGAAGGAGGGCTCGCGGGGTTAACCAGAGACTGGCTAAAACGCGTCGACATGGACGGACGCCTATCAGGTGACGTGACGGCCGCTCTGACAGGACTCTGAAACGCGTCGTTCCATCAAGACGCCGTTCAGGAGACATGTCAGGGCCGTACTCTGACAATCCCAGAGTCGTAGTCTGAAAGGCGTCGTCCCATGTGGACGCCGTTCAGACGCCACGACAGGGCCGTACTCTCGCGGCCCAAAGCCAGCCCACGTGGCACCCACGTGGCACAATCTAAAACGCGTCTGCCATGCCAGACGCCGTTTAAACCGCGTCGAGCAAGCTCGACGCGAAACAGAACAGGGTTCTAGCCCCGCTAGGGTCAGAACGACAGGGTCTGACCCCGCCGTTTAAACTTCTTTAACAGAACCCGCGAAGACCCCCTTTCTTCCACATTCTTCCAAAACTTTCTCTCTCTTCCACCGAGCTTCGGCGATCACCTCCGGCCATCTTTCTCTCTTTTCTCCCTTGCAAACTCTCTCTCTCAAGTCCATGGAGCGCGGTGAAGGATCCCGCAAGGCCAAGGCGATTGTAAAGCGCCGATGGACCTCGGCGATGGAGGAAGAAAGGGTACCGGCCGAGCTCACCGCGGTGGAAGCCTTCTTGGAGGAGGAGGAGGCTCCTCCGGCGCCCATGGCCAAGGAAGAAGGAGGGGAGGGCGACCTCCACCTGGTAAGTTCCCTATGTGATTGATTGGAATGCGAAAAGGAGGGGGAAAGGGGTTCTTGGGAAGAACCTGAAATCGGCCTTGAATGGCGTCCAGACCAGGTGACGCCTTTCAAACGGCGTCGCCCTGGTCCGACGCCATTCAGCCGAAATTCAGAATTTTTAATTGGACAGAAAGTGCTTTCAAATTGCATCAGGACCTGTGGACACCTTTCAATAGGCGTCTACATGTCTCGACGCCTTTTAAACAGAACTTTTTATTGATTGATTAAGTCCATTAACTGATGAAATTCCTTGTTTTCATTTGCAGGGGACGATGAGGACGAGAATCTCTTGGGACTTAGTTATAGGTGCATATCGGGGACTCCCGGACTTCCAGAAGGCGCGCCTGCGCCGGATGGGATTCGGCGAGATTTTGGATATCAAGCCATTTTGGCTCGATCTAGTCCTCCTGCAGGCACTGTGGGAGAGGTGACATGCCTAGGTAGGGACATATGATCCCCACTCTATAAGATGTGGCCAGGATCACTGGCCTCAGGGTAGAGGGCCGACCGGTAAGCGGGGTGACTTACCCCAACTACCAGGGATTGGCAGAGGCCCTACTAGGCATAGAGGTGTCTAGCCTAGGTAGGGAGTCTATGATGGTCCCCAGAGTAGAGGTGGAGGCCGCCTTAGGACTAGAGGAGCCCCGGTGTCGGTCAGACGAGACCCGGGAGGAGTTTAGGAGTAGGTTAGCAGAGTCTTCCTCCGCCGTATACTGTAGTGACCCGAGTCAGGAGGAGGAGGTAGATAGGCAGTTGAGGGTCTTCCTCGTTTTTTTCTTTGGTCGGTTGCTCTTCGGTACGAAGGGCGACCACATTCACTGTAGATTCCTTTATTTGTTAGATGATTTAGATAGTTTACATGAGTATGCATGGGCTGCGGCCCTCCTGGCCCACCTGTTCGCAGACCTGTCCGCAGTCACATCTGACCGTGAGACCACCATCAACGGCTTCTCGCTGTTCCTCTAGCTATTAAATTGTTTTTTTATTTATTCATGATATGTACTGTAATGAGATGATTATTTCTAACCTATATGCTCATGTATGCAGGTTTGGAGTTACCACTACTTCCTGCTCGGCCGAGCGCGGATAGTAAGACCCGGTGCCGTCCCATTGGCCTGCCGTTGGCAGCCGACTGTAGACACGACACCTCAGCACCATCAACTGACGGCCCTCCGCCGTCAGTTCCTCGATTATCCCGAGCTTCTGGTGAGTTTTAACTTGCTCAATTTTGTTCATTAAATGCAATCTTTCTCTTATTAAATGCAAGTTATTTATATGAATGCATCTAACCTGTATGTAGGTGATCTGGCGCCCCTACTTGGGTATGGGCGAGGAGGGTCAGCCGTGGGTGACGGTTGGCTAGAGGAGGTTCGGCAGGTAGATGTGGCTACACTACTTGAACGAGATCGAGCCCCTCCGCCTCCGGCTCGTGATGCGGACGCTGGGCCTCAACCAGGAATGGATGGATGAGGAGGTCCCGGAGGGCGTGGGACGGAGCATGAGGGGGAAGCAAGCCCTCACCGATTGGCGAGCGAAATTCCTGGAGCAGTATGAAGACTGACATCGCCGAGGTGTCCGAGTTGAGTCACAGGCGGAGAGTAGCGTAGCCTAGCTTCAACAATATCGAACTCACTACGTCGATCAGTTGCGACTCCTCCGTCCTTTCGATGTAAGTATGCATTTATGCTTCTTTCATTTTATTGTTATCTTTAACTTATATTTGTGAATGAATGTATGTATGTGTGGTATGCAGGATGCACGAGATGCCGTGATCATCGACCTCCGGGCCCGCCTACATGATGCGGAGGCCCAGCTGGAGCAGGTCCAGAAAGAACTCTTCGACCTGGTATGTGTGAATGAATGTTTTAATTAATTTAATTTGTTTTGACGATTAACCATTGATGATTGTCTTTTGGTGCAGTGAGCCGTCTACACCCAGCGGCTCCCCCTTCTTACAGAGCTTCATCTTCCCTGGCATCGTCTGCTGCTCACAAGGCTGCTCTGACCGACCTCCAGGGCCAGCTCGCCTCTGCCATCCACCGGGCTTCTCTCGTAGAGGAAGACCGCGCCGCTCGAGTGAGTTCCGATCTTTTCCCTTTCTTCTTTTGATTTTGATCACATAATTGCCTTGGACTAACAACATCTTCTCCTACAGGTTGCTGAGCTTCATGAAGCCCTTCAGAGGGCTGAGGCGGATGCGGCCCGGGTTCACGACCTCGAGGAGCAGGTAGCTCGTCTCTCTACCGGGATCTTCCTCGGGAGCTTTCACACCTCCGGTCTCGACTGGAGTTCGTCACCGAGGAAAGAGAGAGGGAGCGGCTGGAGCAGCGGAGACTGGACACAGAGATGACTTCCCACCCAGTCCAGTTAGGCATCGTCGAGCACGAGCGCCAGAGTGTCGAGGAGAGACACAGACATGCTCAGCAGCGTGCTCAGGAGCGCGGGCAGGCGAGCGCTTTCACAGCCAACGTGGCCATCTCCTCTGGTCAGGCTGGTTCGAGTGCTATGGGTCCACTGCCTCCTAGAGCTCCACCGCCAGATGCCCAGGATGAGGCTCAGAGCCAAATGGATGAGGGGGCTGGGGAGAGTCAGCCTTGAGGGCTACATGTATTTTCCTTTCTTTTGTGTATCATGTACAAAACACCTTTGATATATGTATGAAGCTTTTGGCCTTAACCTTGTGTCTTGGTATTTGTGTGAACTCTTTAGCTTTCGTTCATGTATCTTGTACATTACTTAACAAACTGGTTAAGTATCTATTTAGGCTTAGCTCCTTGCTCAATCAAGTAACCGATCAATCAATCTTTTTCTTGGCAAAAGGGTCAAGTGGCATAGTCTTTATTAACAAAGGTAATCAAACCGTAAGCAAAATGCAACATGCAAGCAGACAAATACTCACTGAAAATAAGAGGAATGAAGTATACTAAATGCAATAAGCAGATACTAATCAAAATATTTTTGTTGTTTTGAAATATTCATTTTTGTTTGGGTTTTGGGACATATATATATATATATATTGGGATTTTTTGAAATATATGCTTTTTTCGGGTTTTTAAAGTATGTATTTTTTTGGATGTACTTTTTTTGGATTTTGGAATATGTACTTTTTTTGAATTTTTGAAATATGGTGTAAAAAGACCAGCATGGTACTTAGATCAAAAGATCATACTCATTTATTAACTTAATTCTCAAATTGTTCTTCAATAATTTAACTTAAACCCATCATGTTTGAACTTGTGTTCCCATTCATGATCCCATTTGATGATTCGATCCTTAGTCAATCTAGGTTGTTCCTTAAGTTTGGAGTACGCCTCTTCAGAAAGAAAGGACGAATTGGTTTAGAAAGTCCACGAGAAGGTTCCGGAGACCTAAAAAGATGTTCCTTACTTACCCTAATATCTGTTTGGGTTCGATCATTTTCTTTCCGGAGTATTTATCAACCTTGCATTCCCTTTTATGGCCTTTCATGGCCTTCATATAACGTTTGTAATGTAATGGCCTTTTGATTTGACATTTGACTTTTGTCTTTTGCTTTTACTTTTCTTTTCTTTTCCTTTGGGATAGATCTCTCCAATTTTTTTTATGACGGCCTCCTACTAAGATGGCAAGTATTCTTGGTAGTCTATTATAAGCCTCGTTCCGACATCATGGACCGGGTGTAAAAATAGAATTTTATTTTAAAAGAATGATTTGCACTTTACACTTACAGTCAAGTTTTCGGTATTCCTTAGGACTTAGCATCTCTTGTTACTCACGAATCAAACGTGTCAGTGTGTGTAGTAATGTGTTTGAATTAAATTATTCAGACTGATAAGGGAATTTTAAGTTTCTAAATTTTCTGATTCCACTGGTTTTTGTATCATGCTGATCGACTTTTTAACCTAAGGGTAGTATTTCTTAAGATACAGACCATTCCAGGGGTGAGTTAACTCTTTCCCTTCTGCATTAACTAGACGGTAAGCATTACCAAGAAAAGCATGCGATACAACATAAGGTCCTTCTCAATTGGGTTGGAGCTTAGAACGCAGACCACCAGGTTTTACAAAAATTCTTTTGACAACCATTTCACCAACTTTGAACTTACGTTCAATGACTTTCTTTTGATAAAAACGTGCTAATCTATTTTGATAAACTCTTGCATGATTAGCAGCTGACCATCTTTTCTCGTCTAAGAGTTCCAATTGGGCAAGGAGTGTTGAACAATTTTCATCAATGGAAAATTTATTATTCAATTGTACTCTTAATGACGGTATAAGGATCTCGTATGGAACTACTGCCTCCATTCCAAATGTTAAGGAATAAGGAGTCTGCCCGATGGGCGTGCGGATTGAAGTTCGGTAGGCCCATAGAGCCTCAATTAATTTTTCTGGCCAGTTTGTAAATTTATTAGACTTACACGTCTTTTTGATGATTTTTCTCAAAGTCTTATTAGTTGCCTCTGCTTGGCCATTGCCTTGCAGATAATAAGGAGACGAATGATACAGTGCAATTTTGTACCTGTTGCAGAGATCTTTTAGCTCTTGCGATACGAACTGAGCTCCATTGTCGGTGACGATGGTGCTTGGAATTCCAAATCTGGTGATGATGTTCTTCATGATGAACTTGCAGACGGTTGATGCTTTGACTTCCGTGTATGCTTCAGCTTCTGCCCACTTGGTGAAGTATTCCGTTGCCGTGAGGATGAAGGACTTCTGCTTAATGCCAGAATCAGGATTACCAAAGGGTCTAATGATATCGAAAGCCCACATGGAGAAAGGCCATGGGGAGGAAACAGGATGGAGTGAAGATGCAGGAGAATGAATCTTATCGGTGTGAAGTTGACACTTAGCACACCTACGGACATATCCTACACAATCTTCTTCCATGGTTGGCCAATAGAATCCATGCCTAAGGATTTTCTTTGCTAACATCTGTTCATTAACATGGCCACCACAAACTCCAGCATGAGCTCCTTCCATAACCTTCCAAAAGTTCATCTTCGTCTAGACATCTTAGAAGAACTCCATCAAAACCGCTTTTGTATAGTGCTCCTCCAACTATGGTGTATCTTTGAGCAACTCTCCTGATAGCTCTTTTCTCCTCAGCTGTGGCTTCTTCAGGATATGATTGATCTTCACAATATTTAGCAATTTCATAGTACCATGGCTTCTGCTCATCATCCATCTCTTCTAACAGCTCCATTAACATGATCTCTCTTTTTTCCAAAATATCCCCATCTCTGACTTTCTTCAACAACTTCTCCTTAGTTCTAAGGAATGAAGGGTCTTTCATGGCGGGTGAAAGACGCCTATGAACGATGATCGACTCGGATTGTCTGCTGATTGGAAAATTGAGGGAAGATGCAAGTGAAGCTAGAGCGTCAGCTAAGATGTTCTGATTCCTAGGAATATAGACGAAGATCAATTTTGTGAAAAGTTTTGTATAAGCAGAAGTAAGTTCTTGATAAGGCTTGAGCTTGGGATCAATAGTTCAATACTTGGTTAACACCTGGCGAAGAATCAGTTGGCTATCACCCACAATTCTGAGTTTGGTAGCACTATGGAAATGAGCAGCCTCGAGACCAGCAAGGAGTGCCTCGTATTCAGCTATATTGTTAGTGACTGGAAAGTCAAGCTGAAAGGCTTGTGGAATGGTGACACCTTCAAGTGATAACAGAACAATGCCAATACCCTTTCCATGGGAATTCAGCGCTCCGTCAAAATGCAGAGTCTACATATCATCTCTGATTTGGTCTATAGACATCAGTTCCTCATCCGGAAACTCCGATCGGACTGGATCAAAACGATGAAGGGGGTGATGAGCAAGATGTTCTGCTATGGCATAGCCTTTGATTGCTTTCTGCTGAATGTAAGTGATATCAAATTGAGATAGAAAGGTTTGCCATCGTGCTAACCTATCAGTAAGGACAGATTTCTCCAGAAGAAACTTGATTGGATTCATCCTAGCGATGAGATGGACTTCATGGGCTAGAAAGTAATGCTTCAATTTCTGAACAACCCAGACCAATGTTGCACATGTTTTCTCCATCGCTGTGTATCTTTGCTCGGCGGGGTTGAGAAGTTTAGATAGATAGTAGGCTGCCCTCTCCTTTCCTTCTTCATCCTCTTGTGCTAGGACAGCCCCCACCGCATCATCCAGGACAGAAATATAAAGTATCAATGGTTTGCCTGGAGATAGTGGTCTCAAAATAGGAGGACTTGCCAAATAATTCTTTAATCCATCAAATGCCTCCTGATACTTATTGTCCCAATCGAATTTGACTCCTGGCTTGGTAAGCTCGTAAAACGGTTTACACCTTTGTGAGTGCTGGGAGACAAAACGGCGAATGAATTGCAACCTCCCGATTAATCCTCTTAACTCTTTCAAGTTCTTGGGAGGTGACATTTCTCTAATAGCCTTCGCCTTATTGGGATTGATCTCAATTCTCTGTTTACTGACAATGAATCCAAGTAATTTCCCTGAGGATACCCTGAATACACATTTCTTGGGGTTCATCTTTAACTGGTATTCTCTTGATCTTTCTAACACTCCTGCCAGGACTTTAGCATGCTTAGCCTTAGTCTTAGATTTCACCAACAAGTCATCCACATACACTTCTAGATCTATATGCATCATGTCATGAAATATTGCCATCATAGCCCTTTGATAAGTGGCTCCAGCATTCTTTAATCCAAATGGCATGACGACATAGCAGTATGTTCCCCAAGGTGTAGTGTATGATGTCTTTTCCTAATCTTCTTCTGCCAACTTGATCTGATTGTATCCTGAAAATCCATCCATAAATGATAAAGTCTCATAGCCAGCAGTGTTATCGATGAGTACATCAATGTGAGGCAATGGAAAATCATCTTTAGGACATGTCCGGTTCAAATATCGGATGTCAATACAAATCCTGACCTTCCCATCTTTCTTCATAACCGGGACTATGTTGGCCACCCATTATGGATAAAGGACAACTCTAATGAATTTGGCTTTATGTAATTTGTCGACCTCTTCCTTCATCTTTAAAGCCATTTGTTGGTGGAATCCCCTTAACTTCTGCTTGACTGGGCTAGCTCCATCTTTTAATGTCAACTTATGTTCCGCTAGTGATGAGTCTAACCCTGACATATTCTCATAACTCCAGGCGAAAGTGTCCTTATAGTCCTTAAGAACTTGTACCATTGCCTTCTCATCCTCTTCAGTAAGATTCTTGCTAATGAGGACAACCTTAGGTTCGTCTTCAGTCCCTAGATTGATCTCTTTGGTGGGATCTTCTACGGCAGTTAAGGGTTCATCGAATCTTTTTACTCCACTGGCATATGCCTCAGTTGTGTCCTCGTCATCTTCCTCATCTTCAATAATGGGGTATTTTTCATGTATCAACTCATACACCCCATATCCATCATTAACTGACTCATCATCTATATAATTTTTTGGCATCTGAATAGGATTTTCTAATAGCTGAGAGATCATAGAGCACGAAAGGCATTTATCAGCTAAATCCTAGAGGTATCTATCTGGAATTTGTTTATCCTTAGATTTTCTAGACTTCCTAATCTGACTAACCTGTCTAGAACTAGACTCCCTAACTTCACTAGACTCCCTATCCTGACCTATTGAGGACGAAGTAGAATGAAAATCATAGGATACATAAGGAAATACAGGAGAATCCTCCCGATGGGAGGGGCATAGTAGATCTAGAAGAGAATCTTGATCGAAAGACCCGCGCGATGGGGTACAATCGGACAAGTAAGAAGTTTCCTCAATGAGGATTTGGGAGAAATTTGTTGCCGGCATTTTTTTTTAGATAAAAGAATAATTAAACATAAAACAAGAATGAAGATGAATAGAAGGAGAATGAGATGGAGGAAGTGGCACCAAGGCCAAAGGATTAGGGGGATCATACAGCAGTATGTCCCAGATTAAATCATAAATCCTCTCTAGATCGAGAAGAGGTTGTGGAATGAGGTCCCGTGGGGACAAAGTAATCATGACGGGTGGAGCCCGTGGAATATCTTCAATAATGACCCGCGACCAAGTCGGGGTTAAGAGCAAAGTGCGGAACAAGGTGTGAAGCGTGAAAATATGAGAAGGATAAGTCCTCCTCCAGAGAAGATCCGTGGTGTAGCCAGCTTCATAGGGGTCATCTGGCTCCCCTTCATCAGTTTCCTCTGACAGCAGTATCCTCTTGTCAAAAATGGCACCAAGCCCTTCAATCAGTTTGTCTATTTGTGGCGGCCACTTAGGTTCGGAGGGATCAAGAAACAGTATGTTCAATGCAATATAAAGATCCCTCAAGTCAAACCATCTGTACCATTCACACTCAGGGTCTTGAAATTTCCTCATTTTCATTGGCCGTAGAGCCTCCAAGGACTGGTACGTAAGCAATTCTGAACAATGTCTGGCCAAGTCTCTTCCATATATGTCATGGAGGTCAAAACATGAAGTAATGACCACTGTGTTGTCGTGACTGATCACGGGCCCCTTGACAAAATGTGTGTATAGAGTCCATGTTAAGGGGTCCCGACTTTCTTTACATGGTGTAGACATTGTCTCCCAAACTTTCCGGCCATCTTCATTCTCCTCCTGCTGAGTGATGTCCTGCTTCATCTTTCTTGGCCTATAGCCCAGGCCATTTCCAGGTGTCCTTCGGTCGTCTTTAACGGGAGTGGTTCTGCCTTGTAACTGTATGCCCGGGCCTTTTCCAGGGTGATAGCCACTCTTCATCATTATTCTCCATCCAGGGGTACTCATGCACTTCCCCCTCTTTATGGCATTTAGTGGATAAGAAGTAATAGTGACGGCCTTTAAAAGATCAGCCATCGGACGGTAAACCTGTAATACCGACAGAAAAGGTTGTCGGCCAGGTGAAGAAGTGAGTTTGACATTCAAAGAATGAGCAGCAGCAAGGATCGGCATGCTCGTAACTTTAATGATTCATCCTTTGTAGGGGAATTTGAGACATTGATGATTCGTGGAGGGAATCGCCTCGAGGGTGTTTATGTAAGAACGACCCAAAATGGCATTTAAAGAAGGATCGATTTTCAAAATGTGAAATTCAACCTCGGGATGACACACAGGGCCTAGTTCCACTTTCAAATAGACCATTCCCAGAGGGGAACGGGTGGAATTATCATAAACTGTAACGGAGATAGGGCTAGGCAGCCTTTTTTCCTTGGGTACACCGCACAACTCCACGGTCTTCGGAGGTAGGACATTGATTGAAGCCCCTGTGTTGACCAGACATGCATCCACGGCCTTCTTGCAGATATTAACGGTAATGCTTAAAGCCATGCTTCTGGCTGCTGGTGGTGCTAGTTCCGAGACATGGAATGAGATAGAGGGCTGATCCCCCTGCGGAACTAGTAGTGCGGCAATCTTCTCTACCGGCACGACTTCGTTGACCATCACCTTTTGTAAATATTCCATCAGAGCTTCTTGATGAGTCTTCGATCTTTTTATCAGTTCAAGCACGGAGATTCATGTCGGTGTTCGGTCAAGATGTTTCAACAGGTCGTATTGAGTTCCTGGTGCACTCTCATCATTGTGTGCTTCCTCCGGCGGCTATGATGGACCGTCTCTAACTGTCGATTGAGGAAAGACCTTGTTGAAAATCCTCCCACTCCGGAGCGCATGTTCCTCAGTTGTGGAAGGTCCGGGTGATAACTTGAGTACCGCAGGGTCGGATGATGCAGATGGTGTGGAGTGTTGGTATATGGGTGATGGCGTGGGGTTAGTTGGTGGTGGCGTGGTACGGATGAGAGGCCTAGATGGTTGGATGGTGGAAAGGTAAGTGGTTTTGGTAATGGGTGATGTAGGGAATGGTACGCGGAGTAGTGGTCTGGATGGCATGAGGGGTGAGTAATTGGTTTGCGGGGGGTTGTTTAGTGGAGGCGTAGTGGCGTGGGGAGTAATGGGTTTGAGGAAAGTGGGCGGTGGTAATGGGTGAGTGATAGGCGGGTGTTGGTATAGGGGTAATGGTAATGGGCTGTGGTCTAGGTATATGGAGGGTGCGGCGTGGTGGTTGTTCTGCGGTACTCAAGGTATGACCCGTTGAATAAATAGAGGAAGAGTCCTCTATCTTCCACTGTTGCCCTCGGTTAGCCTCAGACCGGCTATTTGTCAAAATAGGGGCAACTTGGTTCTAGTTCTGGTGCTCAAGAAGTGGGTTTTGCACTATACCCATGTTTGGCGGCGTTGCTGCCTGCACTGGCACTCTTGGTTGTTGTTGCTGCTACTGCTGTGGTGGTCTTCTCGCCTTCAAGGCAGATATGTACTTCTTCATCTCTTCCTAGTCAATGCCTCCCTGCTCGTTGAGATCATGAATATAATCTCGGAATTAGAAGCAGGTGTCTATGGTGTGTCCAGGTTGTCTATGGAAATAACAATACCTGGAAGTATCGGTATTTTGGGGCCAGATTGCCTTTTCTCTTGGCAGGACCACGGCATTGGCTGCCATTAAAGCACTGAAAATGTCCGCTAAGGACTCTGGAAGGACTAGATATTCTACTCTCTTCGAGCCTGGAGGTTTTCTCTGCTGGTTATAATCAGCAGGAGGAGGGACATTGTGATATGCCGGCGGTACGCACGGCTGGTACTACTGCTGTTGCTGATACTGCTGTTGTGGGGGCTGGTACTGCAATTGCCGTTGCGGCTGCTGTTATGGCTGGTTCGGCTGCTGAGGCCACTGATACTGGGGCTGCTGATATTGTGGGTTTGGCTGCTGTGGCCGCTGGTACTGTGGTTGTTGATTCCTCACAAATTCGGGTGGGTTATTGTTCATACTGCTAACCTGCTCATGAGAGAGCGTGCCCTCAGTAGTTGGACCTGTGCTAGGGGAATTTGGCAAGGCAGGCTTTCGAGGTGGAGGCCTACTAGGTCGGTGAGGATCAAAGACGCTAGAGAACGTAGCATCTTTGAAGGCGTTCTGACAGTACCGCGTTCTTTCATAGAGCTCTGCCATGCTGGTCAGGTTGTTCAGAGAGAGGATTAGTTTGAACTGGGGCGTAGCATTGGAAATTAACATCTTTACTTGCTTCGACTCAGACAAGTGATCTTTCACTTTTTCCGCCTTGCCCCTCTATCTATCGACAAAACTGACAAACTCTTCGTCGGGCTTCATCTTCTCTGCTATTAGGTCAGTAATGGACAGGGAGGGGGCAACTCTATCCTAGTATCGTTGAATGAATTTTCGGGAGACGATACCGTAGTCCTCTACTTCAGCAGGTTCTAAAGAAAAGAACCATTCGAGGGCTGGTCCCTCTAAAGATCTCCTGAACAAAAATGCCAATGACCTCTTGTTGTTATGCCAGAAGGATGACTCGTACATGAACTCCTTCAAATGAGTGAAGGGGTTACCAGTACTGTTGTATTTTCAGTACACTGGCATCTCAGAGGGTGGCAGATGGAACACAGGCAGACTTAGTAAGTTAATGTCTGGTGCAGCTTTGACTCCCATCATCTTCTGGAGGTTGTTGAACTGTTCATCCATGCGCTCCATTTTTGCCAGCAGCGCTTGCGTTGTCGGATCAACTTGGGGAGGAGGGGAAGGTGGAGGTACTTGATAGGCCTGTTGCCTAGAGTACGTAGGGCAAGGAGGACAATAGAGTGGAGGTCCGGTAGAGCTTCCGCCATGCCCGAGGGCATTTTGGTAAGTAGGCGTCAGCGGTATGACCGGTTGCCTAGAAGAAGAAAGTTGTGGCCCAGCTGGCCAAGAATCTGAGACGTGAAGGCCTTCCATGGCCTGGTGAATGAAGGAAGGAGGTTGAGGAGGTTGTTGAGGGATGGCAGGGGGAGCCGCAGGGTTCGGCTCGGCAGACTGCATGGGCGTCTTCCCCTTCAAAATGGACTGGATCGCCTCGAACTGCTGAGGATCCAGACGGGAGGCAAGAACTCCCAAAGCATTTACTAGATCCGAGGGATCGAAGGCTGAGGGATCATTCGGGTTCATGTCTCCTTCGAAAATAGGATTGGGAACCGCATGCACATGTGGAGGAAGATCAGGATATTGATCATGAGGACAATGAAGAAGGGTTGGGACATTCCCCTCATATCGAACTGGACAAGGGAGAGAATTACGGGGGGCATCAACATCTTCCCTGCTTTCAAAATGGTAATCAGAGTCACGAGGGGCATTAGCATCTTCCTCATAGTTGACTATGGCGTCTTGAGCCATGCTCAAATCCCTACTTGATGGAAGTAGTATGATGTTAGATTTTTTTCAGAGATTGGCAGACAAGTTGTACAGAGATTAAGCAAAATGGTGGATGTTTAACGTTATTTCAGGATTCCTTGTTGGGTTATTTGGATTAATTAATCACAAATTCACTCAAGGGATAGGATCCTAGTTTCAGTTCAATTCCCACCATTATATTCTATGGCTTTCTCTCATAACGTTATGAAAATCTAACCATGACTTCGATTGGTACAACCAGCCTGATTAACAAGGAGGAATACCTTGATTTTGGAAACTTACGGAGGTCTTTAATGCCAACTACTCTAGTATGATCGAGGGACCAACTCAATCAGAGAGAGTTGAAGATGTCAAGAAGGGTGTTCCTAAGAGAAGAGGAGGGTGTTAGCCTCAGTGCGTATGACCTGTAGCCTGGATGGCCTCTAATCCTTAATACATAATGTGTAGTAGCAAATAGATCAAAAATCTGAGAACTGAAGAGAAACAAGAAACTGCCTGAATCGCGTCGCTGTTGGTCGACGCTATTCAAACAGAAACTTATGTTTTCACAGAAGCTCAAGCAGTAGACAGCAGAGAAAATTGCTTGAAAGGCGTCTGGGATGGGCGACGCAGTATGAAACACGTCGCTTATCCTGGACGCTTTTCAAGTCACAGATTCAATATTTTAGGAGGAATTTCTGGATCGATTCCCCCTCACACAAACAGGATGAAAGCGATAAATAATCAGCTCATGCGAATCTTTTTTTACTTCAAATTTTAACAGGATGATTTCATCAGATAAACAACTAAAATATCAATCAATCACACAATCTTTTATCATAGAAACAGCTTTTCAACTAATCAAACAGGGAGGGCAAGATCTTACCACAGGGGTGTGCACGTGGTGCACGTAGGAATAACAACTAAACTAAAAAAAACTCACCGATCGGTGAGGGCGTGTCGAGAGACACAGGTGGTGCACCGTGGGTGCCCGATTGATAACAGCAAGAACAAGGATTAAAAAAAGATGGCGAGACCAAGTCCCACCGTAATCGCCAAGAAGCTGTGAGTGCTCAAATTGGGTGTGTGATTATCATGAGAAATTATGTTGATTATGTGAAAAATAAACCTATTAAAAAGAAACTAGGTGAATGTGATCGCCAGAAACTTTTAACTAAAAATTTCCAAAAGAAGAAAGTTTGATCGTCTACCTATTTTGGATGTGGGAGATATTTGAGTCTTTGATTCCCCTCCTTCAGCCGGCTGAAGAAAGAGAACCCTTTTTGTCTTTGTTCTTGCTTTGAATGCTTACTGGGTTTTGAGGATCATCCAGATTCCTTACTGTTCGTTGTTGATTCCCTCCTCTTGTTCTCTTTTTGTACCTTGCAAGAAAATGAAAAGAAAGAGAGAAACGATGAGAACTCAAGTAGGAATAATATATATTCTAATAAAAATTCTGAACATGCAACTAAACAAATGGACTCACTTGTTGAGTAGTCTTTCAAACCCCTCAAAATATGGATTGGAAAAGAATGCTGGTGAGTGTGTGTTGCATGGAGTGATGTGATGAAAATGTGAGGCTAATGTGATGAAAATGTGAGAAAGATGCAGAAATTAATTAAGAGCTAAGCTGGATGGCTCCTGAAAAGCTTTGGTCTTGAAAGGATCTTGAATGGACGAGGAACAGATAGATGATTCCTGGAAGCAGCAGCACCCCGACCCTTCAGTATTTGGACATTGTCGCCAAGATTCTTTTGCTCAATTATCGCTCAATTATTACTGAAATCACTGTCACTAAGATCACTAACTCTTGAATCACTATTATCACTCAGATCACTAACACTGACAATCACTGGACCATCACTAACTTTTCACTGATCAAGAGGCTGGATATTTATAGACTTTTACATCCGCGATTATTAATGGATTTACATGAAGAAAATTTGAAGTTTATCCAGCTTAACAAACAGATAAACACAGATTAATTCATCATTATCTGTAATTAATTTAAACCGCGTCGCTCAAGGAAGACACCTTTTAGACTGATTAAGATAAGGATAAACATCCGGGAAAAAGTTCATCATTATCTGTAATTATATAAAACGCGTCACCCAAGGAAGACGCCTTTTATACTAATTAAGATAAGGATAAACATCCGAAAAAAGAGACAGAAATAGCTTAGGAGACCTAAATTGCGTTGTACCTAGCAGACGTCTTTTAGGTAATTAATCAATTAACTAAAATCCAAATTTAAATATCAAAATAGGAATAAAATCTAAATGGCGTCTACACATGTAGACGTCTTTTAGACTTCTTCATATTTTAATTAAAATTTGAGTTAAAATCAATTTAATTAATTAACTTAAATTATGTCTGTCTGACCCGATACTATTTAGATTTCAGAAAGATTAATAAAAATTAACCAATGATTAAATGTCAGACCATTCTGAGGCATTATTATATGATATGAAATTTACTCAAAATGATGTCAAAATTAGCGTGTCTACACCACATAGCATAGTCAAAGATATTTTCAATAAGGTGGACAAGAGCCATGATCGGTTTCCTCGTCCTTGATATGGAATCATCCCCGACCTTGAATCAATGCTCCCTCAGTCTTAGCATTTCTGATCCTTTTCTTGGGGATTAAATCCATCAATCTATTCAAGGAAAGGAAGAAGGGTACATTGTTGACATGACCTATGAATCAAGTGAACCCAATCTCTCATTGACCATGTTGGAAGATTCTTATATCTTGATCTTTGATGATAACACTCTGACTCATCAGATGCATGTCATGTTTGAGCCGCTCCAAGCAATAACTATCAAAACATATGCGTTGAAATTTGTGCCAGTAAGCATTAGATAGTGTGCACATTGTGTCTAGCTGAAGACATTAAACTTAACACTGATTGGAAGGTAACCCAATAGTTAATATTTTTAGGTTAATGTAGTAAGTTATCTTTTTATTTTCTTTATAGGTTTTAATAATTCGAGTGACAATTGAGTTGGACGTAAAGTGGATAAAAATCCTTGTTACCTCAGTTGTATCTCTCCTTCCCTGACTTCTTTTGACTATAGTTCATTCATATCTTTTATACCATTGAGGACAATGTCATTTAAGTTGGGGGAGAGCAACCATTGTGCATTTCTATAAAATATTTTGAAGAAAACGGACATTTTTCACTAATAAAAATCATGTCCATTTTTTTTGTTCAAAAATTGCTATGTTTTTACATCCTAATTAAGCTTTCATGTGATCATGTTTCATTAAGGGAGTCTTAAACAAAATGTGTAAGCACTGAGGTTTAAGATTCAGTTATCGGGTCGGTTTCGGTGTTGGATCCCCTGGTTTGGATC
The DNA here is from genome assembly GCA_030544215.1 of Zantedeschia hybrid cultivar. Lineage (NCBI taxonomy): Eukaryota > Viridiplantae > Streptophyta > Magnoliopsida > Alismatales > Araceae > Zantedeschia > Zantedeschia hybrid cultivar. The sequence continues at coordinate 56,932,841 of JARZZO010000012.1, forward strand.
TTCGTGAGCTTGGTGCATGGGCTCTGAACCGCGTCGAGTAGGCAGAACAAGCTTCTAATAGGTGTCGGCTATAGGTGACGTGATTTAAGAGCCATGCAGGTGTGCCATGTGGTCAGGCGTCGGGGGAAGTGTGTACAGCCCGATCTTGTCGTTTGAATGGCGTGGCACATAGTGGACGCGATTCATATCTCTGCCAGTGTACGACCCCTGTCTTATCGTCTGAACCGCATCTTTTTGAGACGATGCGAATTAACTCGGTCAGGGTTGACGCCCCGAGCCACCCCTCCTTTCTCTTATTCTCTCGTTCTCACTCTCTCTCTTCCCTCTCTCCGTCCCTCCATTTCCCTATCTTCCTCTTCCTCTTCCTCCTTTACCACTCCAATCCCCCTCTACCACCTCTCACCACTTCCACTACCATCATCACCATAACTTCTTCACTCTCCAAACGGCGGCCGACGTCTCGGTGGAGTGACTACATCCACAGCGGTACCGGTGGCGGCTTGCGGTGAGGCGGTTCGGCGGCGAAGATTTTGGAAGAGTTCAAGTAATTGGTGGGGTGATGATCCTCATGCGTGTTTCGATTGTTTTAACTCATGATTTCCCGCTTTAGAGCATGCAGCAAATATGTGGAGTATTTTAGTTAGAAAATGAGCATATCTTAAGTGGATTTGATTGAAATGGGTATTTTTGAAAATGGGAGTAGTATGTTTATTTCGCTTAATGGATTTCCCCCTGTCTCTGTGTGTGTGTTTTTCATTCATTTTTGAGGAGTGGACCTCATGTTGTGGCTCAGTGGAGACCGAAGGGGAGCTCGGTTTCGGGCGTGAAACACATCCACTCAGGGTGACGCCATTTGCGAACTGCGTCAGCCTGAGTCGACGGGATTTGCGGTCCATGCCCCTAGGTCCCGAGGCCAGAGAGTGGGATAGGACACTGAATGATGTCGACTATGGTCAACACGATTCAATCCAGTATCCCTGGGTCTCGAGGCCGGAGTGAGAAAAACTAGTATAAGGCCTTGAATAGCATCAACCTGAGTCAACGCAATTCAAGCCAGAGACCCATATTTCTGGCATTTAGTATGTGTGCTTATTATACATTATGTAAATTAGATTCTTGTATATTGTTAGACAATCTTGTCATATGCATGTTTGAAATCATACATTGGGGCGGAGATTTCCATGTGCCTAGAATCACATTATGATGTGTTTATGTGATTGTGGATCTAGAGTAATAGTTGTTAACACTTGACACCCTGTATCCATGTGTGAGTGATGCAGTGTCGGTGTGAGAGTAACAAGGTGATGCCTAGGAGGCGAAGGTCACCTGGTGTACCCCAAGATAATAGCTAGTACCTGTGTGGGAGTGGTACAGTTCGGAAGGTCACTCGTGGTTGGGAGGAAGCAGAACTACTTAGAGTTAGACAAGTAGGAGTAGCCAGCCCGCTATCCAAGGGGTTGCTGTTCCGTCTCAGTAGGTCGGTATTTTTCTAGTTGACTTGGCAGCTTTTTGTGTGTTTCTTACTGTGGACGTATGATTTATTTATCGCTTTACTTACACATATCTTGCCTATATATCCTTGTTGTGTTGTGATTATGTGTGCATGTGTGGGAGGTGGGTATCGAAGGATCCCTACTAAGTCCATTCTGGTGTGACTCACTCCCTGCGGTTTCAGATGAGGGTTCCTGTAGCAGTCATGGGTCCCGTCTCGAGTTGCGCGCCAGCAGCCACCATTTTAAGATATGCCCTGACATAGTTGTACTTTTATTTTAGGCCTACACACATATTATTCTTTTAGAGTTGTGGACTATGTAATTATTTGTTGAGTCAAGTCGGACTGTAATAATTCTAAATCCTTACACTTTCTTTACAGTTCGATGATATGTAGAATGTTTAACTTAGTTTATCATTTATTTCTCAGACTTATTTGAGATCATGGTTTGGCTCCTAATTTTAATGATTCAGTACCTATTTAGTAATCGGATCCCTGATTATAGGGTGGCGGGTTCTTACAAAATATTAGTAAGTTGGTAAAGTTTTAGAAGTTTAGAATATCTTTCCTCCACAAAAAATCACGACATAGATGATTTTCACATACACACGGTAACTTAGGTGAGTGGAAGATCATGAAAGTGTAGAGTTACTCGAGTTGGTCTAAAAGATAGGACTACCTTTCTTTTTTACTTTTGGGTTGAACGAAAGGAAGGTCGGGATACATAATAGAGGACTAACCCACTTAGTACTCTAAGGAGGTGGTCATCTAAAAAAAGTGACAATTGTAGGGATGCAATCCAAATGTCAAATAGCAAATATGTTTCGAAAGAACCAAAAAAAGGTGAGTGTCTAAAAGTACGCACCCCTCTCTCAGGAAAATTAAAGAGGGTGATAAAAAGTATGCACTCTCAAGGGTAAAGAGGGCAACTAAATGAAAAAAATGCACTAAACAAAAAAGTCTCTCGTATCAAAATAAGACCAAGTCTTTATTGAGCTGGGGGGGAGCTGAAAAGCGATCCTTGCGAACTAATTAGGAGGCTTCTTTCTTCTCTTCTCTCCTCCAGGTAGTTCCACCCCAAGGGTCAGCGAAGGCGAAGATATACCGAAAAAGATGGAAATAACTCTAAGCATGTCAATTTTAATGTATAATCACCTGTCGCGACTCCAAGTGTAGTGAGGGATATGAGAACTTTAGCTGAACTAATTGCCACCATTATTGTGAAAGATAACCTTGAAATGAAGTATATTTTTCTACAACTCATAGTAGGCATAATTTGTTCACTATTTACATTGCTAAGAGATTAGTAATGAGTAAGTTGGAGGGTGTGATAACTGTATATTTTTTGATATTAAAAAGTGAAATTCATGTATTATATTCATGATTTTATGTGTAAAACTGTATGAAATGATAGATAATTTTGTGTTCTTTCTAACGATATTAATTTTGTTACATTCCGAGTTAAAAATATCGACATTTTATGTAAAAAATTTGAGTGTCAGCATATTTATGTGAATTCCAATCTCAACAAGGGTTTTACTGCAATTTGTGGGGATCGAGGGATGTTTAGATAATGCAACGATCATTTTTTTATTCCCTATAATAACTTCATCTTAATTTTCTATATGTGCATAATATAAAAAGATTATTTGGCGCCCATTAGAGTAACTAGAATTTGAATCTCGACAATAACAATGAATATTTCTACAAACGGGACAAAAGCAAGAATATTTTAGGCAAAGTGGTACATGAGGGTCACCTTGATATCTCTCCTTCTTTTCTAGCGGTCATTTAGTGACCTGTGGCACAAGAAACATCCTTTTTCTAAATCTTAAAAATTCTCCTTTTAAATAATCACAATGAAAGAGTCACTAACTTTTGTCTCCTCTCTCTCTCCTCCTTCTTCTGCTTCTTATCTCTCTTCCTCTTCCCACCGCACTCTTCCTATCCTCTCTCTTTATTTCTTATTCTCTCTCTCCTTCTCCTCTCTCTTCTTCTTTCTCTCCCCCTCTCTTCCCACCCGAGCTCCTTCTCTCTCTCCCTATTCCTCTCTCTTTCAGCTATTTTCTCTTTCTCCCTCCAAGCCTCTCTCCCTCTCTGCGCCCTCCTATCGCCCCTCTCTTCCTTTCTCTCTCCCTTTGTCTATTTTACACTCTTTCTCTCTCTTCTCTTCCCTTTCTCTCTCTCCACAGACTCTCTTTTTCTCTCTCGCTCTTCCTCTCTCTCTCTGCATCAGGGACACTACTGGGCCACGTGTCACCCCAGCCACCCATGCAAGGGCCGACGTCATCACTCGTGCAAGGGCGCGAATAACACCCGCGTGCCATGCGGCACTCTTGCCTGCACCGCTGCCCCCGCGTCGTCCACGTGGCGTCCCAGGAGGCTTCCCGCTCAACGATGCACCCTGCTGTGCCCGTACACGCACCGCATAGCAGATTGCGCTGCCTGGACTGCCAACCATCGCGCAATCATACGTGGCCCATTGCACCACTCCCGCCATGCTTCATGCGTCCTACTATTGCTCGTTGTGCACCCATCTCCACTGTGCCAGCCTCCTTCAAACCCGCTCTGTTGCCAATTTGTTGTTTTTTATTTATTTTCTTTTTTCATTTAAATGTTTTGATAGAATGTCAAGAAGCTTGTAGGGGTTAATTTATTACTTTGTAATTTTTATTCTCGCTTTAGATCTTGATGTAATCTATTTAATTTAGATAGAATAGTCAAATTGTTGTTCTTTTGGTATTATCTTTTTCTTTTAATCCATTTTTCCTTTTCCCTATTCTAAGTGTGATTATTGTTATTTCTTCTCTAGAGTTAGGTTATTTAGTGAGAGTTGCGTTGAATTCCTAATTTCATTTTAATGTTTAATTAGTCTCTCCAAATTTAAGTTTTAGGCTTACATTAATTTGAATAGGTAGAATGACTAATGGTAACTTATCTAATCTTATTCCACTCTCTTTTGCAAATCTCTTTCTTTAAAGATTCCTAATTAAACTCTAAGATTTTCAAAATTAAAATCTATTTCTCTGTAGATCGACTCAGTTCTCTCCACTTAACTCCTGTTAAATTAATTGTGAGTCCGATATTTTGAAGTTAGTTGTCGTGAGCGTTTGACGATCCCCATCACGCATATATCATTTTACTAAGTAAAAATATAGTATAAATGTAATATAAATATAGTAAAATATTGTTATACTAAGTAAATATATAGTATGAAATAGTTAAATATACTAAACTAAGTATATTAGTTAAGTTAAATATATTAGTTAAAGTTAACTAAATATAATATTACTAAATATGCAGTTAAGTATATAGTTAACTAAATATCAGCAAAATATGATAGTATATTAGTTTAAATAATACACTTAAATATATATTATGCAACTATTAAGTATATATAAGTATTTAAAGAAAATAGAGTTAACTAAGTTTAATATAGGTAAATGGGAAGTTAACTATTTACTTGGCTAGTATAACTAATATAATATATCTAAATATAGTATAATTTAATATAGTCAACTTAACTGTATTAGTGTATCTATGACATAGTCAACATAGTATATATAAGTATTTATTTTAAAACAAATTACATATTTAAAGAATTAAAATTTAAATAACATATTTAAAATATATGTTATCTTTATAGTAATTTTATATATTCAAATTAATAATTTATCACTATTTTATATATTCTTTAATCATAATATTTTTACCATTACATCTTTAAAGAATTAAAATTCTAATAACATATTTAAAATATATGTTATCTTTAATAGTAATTTTATATATTAAAATTAATAGTTTATCACTGCTTTATATTCTTTAACCAGAATATTTATACCAATAGTAATACATATATACGTATAGCCTAAAATATATTTATATATTAATATTCACTTTTATATAGACGTACTTATATATATATAAAATTATATATTCAACTATATAAAATATTCTAACCAACTTTACTAATATAACTATTATAATTATTTTTAGTTATTATTACAATTATTCATTCAAGTATATATTTTAAATAGACTTCTGTGCAAAATGTCCCAAACTCCTAAGTTCTCCGTCACTGCTTCCTCACTTTTAGTTAAGAACCTAGCGACAAAGATGTAGCCTATATAACATAGATAGAAGTCCTCAAATATGGTAGATTTGTATCTTTAATCAACAAAATATTTTACGATTTGATTCTTGCAAAGAACTCCGTAATTAATTGTAGTTAACCAAGAGTAATATAAGGATTGATGACATCTCGGGAGGTATTTTTCTTAAAGTCGATTGCTCTGAAAAATAGTAAAATAATAAATAATAAAAAATATTTTTATATTGTGAAATTTTTAGATTTTAAGCTACATAAAAAATAAAAAAATATTATTAGCAACATTCCAAGTTGTCGCTAATATTATAATTTTTTTTTAAAAAAAAAATTTATTAGTGATGACTTCACGAAGAGCCGTCGCTAATAGTCCATTATTAGTGACGACTATTATTAATATTAAACAATTAGCGACGGCTACGATTCTAGTTGTCGCTAATATTTAAGTATTAATGACGGCTAAGTCTGTCGCTAATAATCAACGTTATTAGCGACGGCTTTCGGATAACCCATCGCTAATTATTCACGACTGGACTTTTGGTGACGACATTAGCGACGGCGATTTAGCAGTCGCAAATACTATTCACGACGTCTTTTTTTAGTATTTGCTATGACTCTCAGGGGTCGCAATTACTCCGATTTTTAGTAATGATTGTACAGTTTACTTAAAATTAAATTAACGTTTGTTGCAATGCAATACTCTAAAGCTGCTGCCCGATCAATGTAATGGGTGTTTTTTAATTTAAAAGAGATTATTGTTGAGCTAAGAATTCATCCGAATTCGACTTTCATACTGTTCGATCATTGAACAGATAATAACCAAAAAAAAAGGAAAAAGGGGAGAGACGAACTTGTCCTAATGCGAATCGACGGCTAAGAATGCGTGGGACTTAATATGATGGCTGGATCAATGTCTGGACGTGCTGCAACAAGCATTATACTTGAAATGATGACATCATTCTAAGAGTAGATACTACGAAGACAGCATATAATGTAGTAATTGCACTTTGAATAGGAAATAATAAGCTGATTTATGATTTTTAGAAAACAATATTTTTTTTTTGTAACTGACTAAAAAAACAATTGAACTGTCCACACAAGCGCATCTGAAATTTTAACTTGATAAGACAGCAATGTCCATGGCCTTAGTCAATGATAAATTGCCATGTAATGTAACACCCTTTGCGATTCCCCTTTCTGTGATTTTCTTCATATCTTTCTAAATGGAGTTGACCCACTTTCAACATCGAAGACGAAATCCATCTTTGGAATTTATTCTGAGCTTGAAATACCAAGGAGGAGGAAACGCAGGAAAGGACTATATGGGCCCCTTATGGGCTCCTATCTCGGCCCAGATATTGATTAAATTCTCAACTATTTGAGAGGTATTCAACGTCACATAAACCGAGTAACACTTGCTATACTGACCTCCACTGGTGCGATGAGGGTCAGTATAAGCCGATCTCTTATCAGATGACTAAAAAATTTGAAAAATAAAATATCAGAACAGTACTAAAAGAATACTTTTAATGGGTCGAGCGTAATAACACTTTTTGATTTTTTTTAAATTTTTTCGATCATTCGATCGAAGATCAGCCTGTAAAGATGTGTAAGACACCTCAGGGCCCATCTGAAAAAATTCAAAAAATAAATTTTCTTTTTTAAAATCCACTGCACTCACCCTCAATGCAGCAAGTCTTACTCCACGTAAAGCTTGGGTGCGTCACTTCTGTAATCCAAACAAAGTAACATTTCTATTTATTAACATTTATTTCTCTCGCTATGAATGTAAGCTGTAACTCATTCACGTCTAACCAGAGCAAGGTCTAGAGGGACTATTGGATGTTTAACTAGGCATCAGTGCTAGCGTGACTGGAGATCTTACCTAATTTTTTTATCCCCATAAAAGAAGAACACAGATTAAAAGACTTCTTTGTAAAATTACTGAAAAGTGGTTAATGATGAAAACTTATCTCATACACCCACTTCAGCATCAGCAGGATAAAGAAAATGGAGAGCATTTCCTGTCTGCCTAGCATTTTTCTTAACTAGGCAACTACCATAGGGAAGACATTAAGTATGATGTTGCAATGGTTCAACTACCACAGGGAGAATTTGAAGTATGATGTGCCATTTTTTTGGCCACAATTCATTGTCTCCATTACTACAGTTGGAGATAAGCGGCTAAAAAAAATGCTTTGGATGAATGTTCTATCTCTTGTTCAGGGGATCATAAATAGCTACCATAAATGCCATGGATAGCCCTTCAAACATGGAAGAAAGTTTCAGGTAGACGTTCTTTTCTTTGACAATGGAAGGCCTTTGCAGTAACCTGGACGGCACTACTACGACCAGATATTTTCTATTATTAAGACTTGGCACAAAGCTTGTTTAAGTTTTTAATATGTACTTCTAGAAGGAAATGAGATTAGATGATTGAGAAGCATCACCACCTAAGACCCACTTTGATAGTCAGATTGCCTGTTCTGTCATAAGCAATCAAGCTAGGGTTGTTTTTACAAGAATATAAGCCTTTTGCTTGATAATTAGATTGTTACTCTACCTAAAATCAAAAAATGGATTAGATAACAACAAAGAATACAAGAAAATAGATATAACTAATGCATTTTTCAAATTAGAATAAGTAATTTGAGTTTTTTTGGCCGAATTGGTTATTCCAATTTAATTTGGACCATACCATTCCCACTCAAGAACAATAAATCGGTGAAATAAAAGCAAATAAACTCAGAGAACCTGAATAAGACACCCCATTATAAACTTATTCAATTACCAAAGGAGTCCTCAATGGTTAATTGGCTTCACCATGGTAGCATTTGGTAACGGGGATTTTTACAATTCAGTCTGTGTAACCTATCTTAATTTCACATATATTCGTGCAATCTCACTCTTATAAAACAAGTGCACACAATTCTTTGCCATTGTAAAATAAGCCCTTGACATTGGTTTTTTTTATGGTAAATTTACAATACATTGACTTAACTCTAGTTATTGTAAACTTTTGTAAAAATTTAGTCTTTTACTTCCATTTTTTTTCGTTTTCGAGAGAAAGAAAGAGAGAAAGAGGAGAAAGGAGAGGGAGTTTCCAATGATTGGGACAGGCATTTTTTTTTGAGAAAGAGAAAGAGAGAAAGAGGAGAGGGAGATTCCAATTAGAAAGAGAAATGTGAAAAATCCCAAAGAAGGCTAAAACAAATACTCTTCAATTGAATGAGAGTCAACTGATTTTCATGCCTGGGTTGCAATTAGTTAACTTGATCCTTAACTACAATTTGTACAAAATTGAATAGGTCAGCATTAAAAAAGGATATTTAAAAAATTAATCCTATTAAAATTTGAATTATAAATTCATCTATCTTATCTTCATATTATTATAAATAACCTCATATAACTAAACTTACAAAAATGTCCTTCACCCCTTATCTTCCTTGAGAATTACGTTAAAAATCCCTCATCCTTTCTTAGTTAATCTTCAACCAAAATTGAAAAGGTCTAATATACTTGGTTTTCTTTCCTCAATTCTCTATCTATCTATCTCTCTTTCTCTTTTTTCTCTCCCTTTCGAATAATGTTCCTTAAAATCATAATACCCGACTTCCTTCATTTTGTACAGATCATTGTATGAAAAATCCCTATACACTACTTCAAGATTTGTATTAAGCTCTCTCTTTATTCAAACATATTATTATATGACAAGATTACCTAGTTTACACATGACGAGAGCAAGATAATTAAGCAAAGCATGCTTGGGGATCTCAAAAAGGCATGGGATCAATTTTTCTTGTGGAGTATTTCCTATTCGATGACAGACTACTATATATTCACCTGTTGATGGAAAGAGGTGAGTACAATATTCCCAAGAACATGTGCAACTACATCTTTGGATAACAAAATCAAGTTCTAAACGTTAATAGCTAACGAGCCATAAATGTTTCTTATGATAGCTTGATGGCAAGACTAAGCATTTGCATTTGCAGGGATCCATTTTCAGTATATGGTCAAAATATGAGGCACCAACAAAATATTGGGATTCGTATTAACATAATTATACGTGAGAAAAAAAATATAATTGGTTAACAGTGAGGTATGTACCATCCAGCGATTTATGATCGGATCAGTTCAGTGAACTCATTCGTCAATGAGCACCTATAGGTCCAGCATAGTGTCTCCATACAAGTGACTTATATGATCAGTCATCCTCATCATATGAGCTGAAGAATCATGTATTAGTCTATCTGGATTTTTGATGTCCTTCTCAAACATTCTCTGACTAGGAATAATTATGAACATGTATTTATAAGTCTTCGGTCCCGTAATTATGATCTCATCATAATCCGAAGACTGTTGCGAATGTTCATGGATTTCATCGTGATACAATAAACATAGATCGAATTAATTACATATAATAAATTTATGTCATTATATTAATAAACTGAATAATGCATAGTAACGGATTGGCTTTCGGGCCACCTAATACTAACAATCTCCCACTTGGACTAAAGTCAATCACTTTTATATAGAATAGCCATATTCTTTAAGTGACGTTAAAAAACATTTTGAAACAAAGACTTCGTCAGTGCATCTGCTATATTGTCCTGAAGAAACCCTTTCCACCACGACATCTTCTCAAGCTATAATCTCTCTGATCAGATGAAAGTGCTGCAGAATGTGCTTCGACTTCTGATGAGACATCGGCTCTTTTGCTTGAGCAATCGTCCTATTGTTGTCACACAGCAATGGGACGAGACTAGAGATGTTTTCCAGCACACCAAGATCGCCGATAAATTTCTTCATCCAGACTGCTTCCTTAGCGGCTTCAGAAACAACAATATACTCACCTTCTGTTGTCGAATCAGCAATAGTTTCTTGCTTGGAACTTTTCTAGCTCACTGCTCTTCCGTTGAGTGCGAAGACAAACCCTGATGTTGACTTACTATCATCTGGATCAGACTGAAAATTCGAGTCAGTGTAACCTTACAGCTTTAAGTCTCCTCCTCCATAGACTAGAAACATATCCTTAATTCTTCTCAAGTACTTAAGGATACATTTCACAGTCTTCCAATATTCATCACCTGGATCTGCCTGATGTCTGCTCGTAACACTTAGAGCATATGCAACATCAGGTCTAGTACATAATATGGCATACATGATAGAACCTATAGCTGAAGCATAGGAAATCTTATCCATCACTCCCCTCTCCTCAAGAGTCTTGGGAGACTGACCTTTGGAGAGATAAATTCTATGTCTCATCGGTATGAGACCTCTCTTGAAATTTTTCATGTCAAACCTTTTGACAATGGTTTCTATGTATATGGATTGTGTTAAAATTAGTATCTTCTTTGATCTATCACTATAGATCCGTATTCGCAATACGTAAGATACTTCTCACAAATCCTTCATGGAGAAATTTTTGGGTAACCAGATCTTTACCGATGACATCATCTTTACATCATTCCCAATGAGTAGGATATCGTCAACGTAAAGAACTAGGAATGTTATTGCGCTCCCACTGTTTTTCTTGTATATACAAGGTTCATCTTCATTCTTAATGAAGCTATAAGATTTGATTGCCTTATCAAACCTTATGTTCCAGCTCTACGAAGCTTGCTTCAGTCTATAATTGGACCTTTGCAACTTGCATACCATATCTGAAGATTCTTTTGATGTGAAGCTCTCTGGTTGTCAATGTCTTGCCTTTGACGATAACTCTTCGCCACTAACCTAGCCTTATAAGTCTCAATTCGTCCATCTGCATTAATCTTTCTTTTAAAGATCCATTTGCAACCAATAGGTACTATACCTTCGGGCAAGTCAACTAAGTTCCAAACTTGGTTGTTGTGCATAGACAAAATTTTAGAATTCATGGCTTCTCGCTATTTCCTAGCCTCTGGACTTTCAATGGCCTACGGTAAATCTTAGGATCATCCTCCTCCTTATAGAGTATTCTAGAACTATCAAAATTTATATGTCTTACATATCCTTCAGGTGGTTTAGGTACTCTGTCTGACCTACGAGGTCTCGTATATTTTCTTGAACAGGTTTAGAAACTAACAGTTCATCTAATGAACTATTAACAGTTTGTGGGTCTGGAATTTCTTCCAGAGTTACTTTACTCTCACTGTCCTTTTGGAGAATATAATCTTCTTCCAAAAAGACAGTTCTCCTAGCTACAAATACCCTTTGTTCGCTAGGATGATAAAAGTAATATCCGTAAGTTTCCTTCGGATATCCCATAGATTTGCATTTATCAGTTTTGGACTCCAGCTTATCTACATCATGTCTTTTGATATGTGCAGGACATCCTTAGATTTTAATATATTTAAGGTTTGGTTTCCTCTCATTCCATATCTCATACGGAGTGGTTGCAATAGATTTGCCGGGTACCTTATTCAGGATATACATAGCCGAACTAAGTGCATATCCCCATAAGGACACTGGTAATTTGGACATACTCATCATGAATCGCACCATTTCCATTAATGTGCAATTCCTCCTTTCAGATACACTATTCATTTGAGGTGTATAAGGAGGTGTAAGCTGAAAAAGGATACCATTATCTTTTAAGTATTTTGTGAACTCTGTACTCAAATATTCTCCACCACGATCGGATCAGATGGTTTTGATATTCTTTCTAGTTTGTTTCTCTACTTCATTATTGAATTCTCTGAATTTCTCAATAGCGTCTGATTTATACTTCAATAAGTATATGAAGCCATATCTAGATAAATCATCAGTGAACGTAATGAAGTATGAGAAACCACCAATAGTTTAGGTTGACATAGGACCGCATGCATCTGAATGTATTAACTCTAGTAAGTCATTGGCTCGTTCTCCAATTCCAGAAAATGAAGATTTTGCTATTTTACCTATTAAATATGACTCACAGGTTGCATATGATTCATAATCAAATGCATCTAAGTATCCATTTTTATGCAGCCTTTGGAGTTTGTTTTCATTAATGTGGCCAAGCCTACAATGCCATAAGTAGGCTTTGTTCACTTCATACTTATTTCTTTTAGATAAAGAACTGATATTTAAATTATTATGAGACACATTCAACAAATACAATCCATTGGATAATAAAACATAAGCTATTAATTTATTTATGAAATAAATTTAACAATAATTGTTCCCAACAGATAATGTGTACCCAATTCTATCTAAAAATAAAATAGAAATAATATTCCTTATTATACTAGGTACATAATAACATTCATCTAATGAAAATGTGTCTCTGAATAGTAGCTTAAGCTTCACTGTCCCCACAACGATCGCTGCAACTCTTACGTCGTTACCTAGCCTCAGCTCCACCTCGCCAGTCCTCAGCTTACGCCTTCTTATCAGTACTTGCACAGAATTGCAGATATGAGAAACATATCTAGTACCTAATACCCATGATGTATAATCTCTAATTGACAAGTTTACATCGATCATATAGATACCTGAAGCGTCTTGCTGCTTCACAGTTCATTGAGCCTTGTCTTTGAGGTATTCTTTGCAATTCCTCTTCTAGTGGCCCTTCTGATGACAGTAGAAGCATTCACCCTTCTCAGCACTCTTGCCCTTGTCCTTTTTGATAACTTTTGGCTTCTTCTGATTCTTACCTTTGCCTTTCCTAATGGCTTGGACTGCTAGTATTTTCCAGTTGGTCTTACCAACCATAAGGATTTGGGATTTATACTTCACAACGTTCCCCTCCGCAGTGTTCAACATATTCAATAATTCAGCTAAAGTTGACTGGATTTTGTTCATGTTGAAGTTGACTATGAATTGAGCATATGATTGAGGAAGTGAAGATAATATAAGGTCTGTATGCATTTCCTTAGAGAGTGGGACCCCAAGAGCATCCAACCTCTCCACCCATTCAATCATCTTCAGCACGTGACTCTGTACTGAAGATCCTTCTGCCATCTAAGCCTTGAACAGATTCCTAGATATCTCATATCTTTTGATTCTGCTCTGCTCACCAAATAGCTCCTTGAAATGGAGTATGATGGATCTAGCATCCATCTCCTCATGCTGCCTCTACAACTCATTGCTCATAGAGGCTAACATGTAGCATTGGGCCATAGTGGAATCCTCCTTCCATTTCTCGTTTGTCAGCATGTCCTCCTCTAGGGTATCTAATGCTGGTTCAGTAGGAGGTTTTTCATCCAGGACATAAGTAATATGCTCAGACCTGAGGACAATCTTTAGGTTCCTGAGCTAGTCTAAGTAGTTTGGGCCTGTCAAACGATTGGCATCCAGTATGTCACGCAACCAGTTATGGTATGACATTTTAGCCTATAAGAGATAATCAAATTACAATTAGCATATATTCAGTATTCATTAAAACAAGATATGAACTTTATTTATCTAGTTTTATTCCCACTAATTTTCGACGGACTACATAACTTTCAAATATACAGAACGGGAGACACTGATAGTCTCCTAGCGGGGATCAGAATCTCCAAGAATCACAGTATAACATCGGATAAACACATAGTATTATACTGTTATCTTCGAGCAACCATCTCATGGTAATTGCAACTCCTTACAATATTCGATCTTATTTCGGCTCCCAGGTTATTAATGGTCCCGGGTAAACACAGTAGACCATTATACCTGATCTAAGCTTTACTATCGATACGTAATGGATTAGAGTAGGAACATAGCTCCCGGGTAAACACGTGGATAGCTACATCATTCCTCTATTCCAATCTCAAGGCATCTAATGCCATAGTTAATAGTCTTCTCATCAGATGATGACAAATCTCGGGTAAACACATAGAATATGCCACCACCGAATTATGTTCTAATAATTATATTGATGGAGAGCCACGCGGTGCATTCTCAATGACTCGTGCTATGGCTTAGACTTTGTAACGAAGGTTTTATTTTATTTATTTTGGTCTCATCCTAGGTGATAGTATTAAATATATCGAATATATTACAGATACTAATAACTTAGGAAATTTGATTCGTAATCAAAAGAAAAATACACGCATCACATACATGTCATTAGTGTGGTCATGGATAGCACACACATGTCATTAGTGTGGTCATGGATAGCACTGTGGTTTGATTTGAGCCAGACAGTCAAACACACACACACAATATAATAGTTCATATCATGAGTCTACAAAATCATAGGCTTGGATCATCCTCGCTCCACGCTCAGCTACCTCGATCAAATTACAATATTAATTCTCAATTACATGATAATTTAACAGAGGAAGCCTTATCGCGAGTACATCAAGGAGGGAGGTAGAGTTACAATAGAGTATGAGTGAGTGAGAGGTACGCAGACCTCTATTTATTAACAATTAATAATCCAAATACTCACACATTCCATCAACCATCATCCACATATCATCACATGAATATATCATTGCGTGTTTATCCATGATCACCGTGCAATTTATTAAATTAAACAAACCACACATGAATAGCGCATCATATGGCTCAATGAATTTTTTGAAAATAAATAGTTTTGGTTTCATAAACCAGGAACCAAACAAAATTTGGATTTGAATTTTTGAAAAATTTTATTTGTTTAAGCATGCTAAATTTAAATCGAATTTAAACAAGTATTTAAAACACATCATATGTACACAAACAAAAACCAAATTAACAACTGTATAATATTCCATGCAAGTCATCAAAATTAAAGAGATTAATTTAATCATTTAAACATAATCATCTTTATCATTATCAAATCTAACAATTAGATTGGTAATTCAATGACAACAACTTGTTAAAATTTCCCCACATTTAAATAATCCCATTTACTGGTCTTTAATAACTGTAAACATAATCTAATCAATTTTAAAATCCCATTTTAAGTTTAAACTAAAATTTGTAATATTAAAAACCAGTAAACAAATGAAAAATAGGGAAAACTTAGGGAAAATGGGCCTGGTCAACTGGGTCAACCGGGCCAGGCTAGCTTGGGCTGATCCGCCCCGTGGGTCGAGCCTAGCCGGCGCCTGGCTCGGGCCTTGACCAGCCCTATAGGCCCAGGTCAGGCATCCGACGACCCGTCCCCCACACCCGACGCAGCTAGGGTTTGCCTAGTTGCGCCGCGGGGGGGGGGGGCCTCCGCCGCCAGCACCTTGCCCTACAGGTGGCCCCTTGCCCCGCAGGGTTACCCCGGCGGCCAGGGGCACCAGTGACCCCTAGTTGTCAGCGGTAGCCCCACAAACACACCCCCCCCCCCCCCCCCCCATGCACGATTCGTACAAACCTAAGCCCCCTATCCCCATGGTTGGACTGTTACAAGGTGGAGGAGAAGGAGGAGAAAGGGGGCCGGCAGTGGCCTTCTTCGGTGCCAGTGAGGGGCAGTGGATGCCTTGCGATTTATTGGGTGATACCCAAGGCACCGGCAACCGATTCCCCAACCTTTGGGGTGCCCAAAATGATCGGACGAAGAATGTGAACCGCACAAAAACAAAATACATATTTTAAAGCAATAATTACAGCTAATTAACCGTGTTCATCTAATGAACACGGCTCATGCGTTTAAAATCTAAAAACATGCACGGAATATATTATAAAATTGATAATTCGAAAAACCAAAACGGCGAAGAATACAGTGGAACCTGGCTCTGATACCATTGTTAGGTTCGCTTTGTCAAATCCAACCAAAACGCAACGAATAAAATTTAAAGTCTGGATCGGATCCGTCCCGTTTCGATCATCAAAACAAAATGGTAAATTGAATTTACCTTGCGCGGATTCGAATCCGCATTCGTCCTGTTCCGTCGGTGTGATGCCGCAGGCCGCGCAGGTATCTGGCCTCTATCGGTATCAACGCGGTCTTCTTCTCGGTGGATCGTCCTCGCTTTCTCGCTTGAAGCAACGTCCGCAGATCCCGTCTGGCTTCACGTAATCCTCTGCGACATGCATATTCAGATTCTCGTTGGACGGGAAGACGGAGCAGGCGGGAGTCAGAACGAAGTCTCCCGGGGCTGGCCTTAGGGGGGGGGGGTGCCAGAGACAGAGAGAAGAGAGAGAGGGGGGCGGCTAGATCAGGGTTACTAGCCCTTGACCTAGCCCCAGTCTTTTATAATAAGTGTGTTGCGGTTTTTCAGAAAAACCCACACTTATCCGAAGTCCCGTCAAAATATCCACTGACTTAAAAACCTTTTGCATGTGACTCTCTAGGCCCAAATACCAATCTAGTCAACAGTCCATTAAGCCTAGTAACTCTTTACGGATCTATTGAATTAATTAATATCCTTATATTAATTAGTCAGCTGAATTTAATATTACACAATAAATTCAGACGGGCTTCTGATCATGTTGGGTGCCAAGTAACACCGCGTGGTCCTGGAAGGCATTGGGGTTTATGCAACCTACTATGAGAACATTTCCATCAACAGTTATCGCACGGATATAATCCTTCATTCGTGCAATGTTCCCGAATCGACCTAGGGCTAAGGTATGGTTTATTGTTAAACCCTAGCCGTTCGATTCACCTGAATCAGATGCCGCTAATCTATATCAGATAACTCTTTATCTGATACAGAGTCCGCCCTGGCCAGGGACTTAAACGCATCATTCCCGGAACATTCTCTGTCCAAATACCAAGAGTGGATGATCTTGTATTGAACACACAATCACCTTCGACAACATTTCCCTGAATCCGATCATTTGACTTATTGATAACCTATGGTTAGGGATTCGTTGGTCAAGGTCAAAGCTCAGAGACCTATAAACAAGATATCTTTGGTGTCTCAAGTCCACGGATCATCTACGTAATCGTGACAAAAGAATCTAGCTGGTTAACAGTGAGGTATATATGTTACGCCCCTGATCCGGTTCATTTTCATTTTTTTTTAGACTCGGAATCCGACCACGTAATTTCAAAAAAAATTCCACCATAACAAATATATATGAGAGCCAAACAACCACAAGGCGATTTTAAATAAATGCCATAACCAATTATGTAACCCAAAATATCTAAATATAGCCAACACCAAAGTTCAAAAATTACAATTTCCATCAATTGTGTAAAAATTCTCAATCTCACCAAATAAATAAAAATATATCAATCTCTCATCATCCTTATTACATCAAGTCTAAGAAAGCTGTAAATTCAATCTAAATAACCTCCTGAAGATGTAAAATACCTCAATCAGAAGTCTTCTCAAATTTCGGATTCTCTTTCTCATATCTAAAAATGTTAATAGGGTTTATGAGTACAACCACTCAGTAGGCTTCGAACAATCCACATGATTTAACATATAGTAAACCTTACAAATCACGTTATACCATTATACTAAACATGATCTTATACAGTTCTACATATAGCTCAAATAAAAACATGATACAAAACATGGTCATATATAAAGTTATCAAATCAAATATGTTTTCTAATAATATAAATAGATCAACTAACATATAGCATATATGGCATGATCGAACTCATATCAGACATATCAAATTCTACTAGTCATGATCAGGACGTATCACATAACATATCAAATTATCAGGGCGTTACGTATCGCCGTCCCCTGAGCACATGTCATATCAAATAGCAATTATCATGGCGTAGTAGCTTATCAAATCCGATTCATATCGTGGATTATATAGTTAAGACAGATTCATATGATTACAAAGGGATAGCCGAACAAGATGATCAAAAGATCTAAATGACTAAGCTAAATTCAAATGAACATATGGAGTAAGGATTTCAGATTTATGTGCCAATCAAACAAATCAAATCGTATCATAACGGACATGCACCCAAACTACAACATAAGGAGTCAAACAAAACAAATACCAAAGCATTTAGGCAAATAATACAATGGTCTTAGTCAGTGCGTAGAACCGGGGAGTCTAAGTCCCACCCAACTCCAAACCGTCAGGGCGTTCGTTATGTATCACCGTCCCCTGATTTTAGTCGGCCAGAAATCAGGATTCCATCCGTTTGCCCTCGGATTCCAAACAAAATACCCTATCCAATATGGATGCTTATAATGGAATCGGGCCAAATATCTTCTTAAAATGGCAATGTCCAAACAAAGTCAAATAATTATGGCACAATCAGATTAACAGAGATCAAATGATGACAATGATGAGCATAGATCTGAAAATTGAATTATCAAATTGATACGTACGTATAAGAGTTTAAATACATACTTTTATATACAAAATAGCCACTTAGAGAGTCATCATTGTCATATATATGGATAATCAGAGTAAATCTGATCAAAATAAATTTCTAGAAAGAAACGATAGTCAAAGAAATTTTCTTAGAATTTTCGAACTAACAAACATATTTTTCGGTCGTCAAAACTAATTTTCAGAGTTAGCAAATCAACAAATAGGCTGAATAATATCAAATAGATTTAGAAAATTATAAAACTTGGAGAACATGTCAAAAAGATCATATGTAAAGTGTATACTAAGTTTCATCAATTTATAGATTGGTTTGATATGATTCTAGATTCTCACTTCGATTCGAAGAACCCGACTTAAATTGAATTCCAGCAAATCAAAATAGAGAGTAAACTGAATATTAAACGAAGTTATAAAATTATTAAACTTTACAGAAGTCAATAAGAATATAATAAAGGGCTTTACAAAATTGTGCATGATTTGGACGTGAATCAAATGAGATATAGGATTCACAAGTGTCAAAACTATTTGGGCAGATTGCATAATCTGAAAATACTATTATGGAATAAATATCTTAAAAACTCCAAAAATTATGAAATTTATTGGGAATAAATATAACGTGACAAATAGACTTTTTGCAAAAATTCAGTTCAATTGGACACCAGACCAAGGAGAACAAACATCTGTAACTCGTGTAATCATAATTAAAAACAGAACAGATTGAACGGACAGATTATATAGGCTGAGATAATAATCATGAAATAAATAGAAAATAAGATCACAAAAATATGAAACTTGAATATCATGAAGTAGACATATAGATAAAAGTTCTTACTAATTGATTTACTTTTGAAAGATTTCAAAAATAAAATAGTTTTGTAATACAAAATAGATCATGCGTACAGTTATCCACCTACTTCTTGAAGAAAGACCGGCTCTTGATTCTCCTATGGCTTCCTTGCCATCTATCCATGATTTATTCTTCATATAAACTCTTTTACACATTCTCTAAGCTCTTCTCCATGCTCTCTAAGTCTCCAATAATACAAAACATTGATTAGAATCAAACCTCCAAAAGAAATAACCATGAACAACTCTATCCTCTCAAGAATATCACATGAACTTACCCTTTAGAAGAGAGCCGCATGATATAAAGGTTGAGTACGACCCAAGGCTCTATTTATACTTATTTATCCTCCTAATATAACCACCAACATCTCCTTTTTTTGCTGGAGTCGAACTCCCACTCCCCATAACTTAATCTCCAAGTCAAAGTCACTTCCTAGTCCAAATCAGACTCTGCTCACGCTACCTACAGTTTTCGTTTCTGAAGACCTTTAAATTCATTCCCTTTAACATCTAAATTAAGAAATACTTTCTTCTAAAAAGTTTTAAAACTTTTTATTACCTTTCTAATTCAACCAATTTCACTATTTTTGTATCTCTATACAAGAAGATATACTTATTTTAATGACCTGCTGTCCCGAGTACTCCGAATTCAGAAATTTGATAGATTTCCTTCATATCTAAAGATGTCCTGATTCCGATTAGAAAACGACTTATTTTAAACATGTGTTCTTCATGAAACTTCTATATATTTAAGTCATAGTTCTAATGGGAGTTGTCTTACTTAATTATTAATTTTATGCACGGAGATATACTTAAAATACTAGCACTATGTCAAGTAAATCTGTGTACAGAATTCTAGTCCAAGTGGGATTCCTATTATGACTTGCTACTCATTAATTAGAATCTTAATTATATTCAAATTTATTATGTTTTACTTCTAATCTAAGTCAAATATGTTATGCATAACTTTTTAGGTCGTGGTTAACATTAATTGTACCATCTTTTGTTTCTTAATTCAAATCCTAATCTGATTAGGACTTGTTCTCTGTGGGTAGCCCTTTCTAAAACTGATCTTTGGTATTTTTGACCTCCAAAACATCTGAATTAGTAAAAATAGTCTTCTACAAAGTTATGGATCCTTTTATTATCTTTCTAATGATATCAATTATGCCTTAATCCAAAGTTTATATAGAAAGTTATAATTATTTTACTATGTTGCTGTCTAATACATCAACATAGAATTTGAACTAAATTAGTAGGCTATTCTTCGTAGTATAATTTGGGTTATTGGGCTTTCATAATTGAGTTAATTGGACTAAATTAAGTTACTTAATCTCAGTTATAGACTCTTATAATTAGTTAATTGGTCTAATTTAAATTAATTAAATTTATTAGTAGTTGTAAAAGTACGGGGTATAACAATATACCATCCTGCGATTCATGGTCGGATTAGTTCAGTGAACTCATTCGCCAATGAACACCTACAGGTCCAGCATAGTGTCTCCACACAAGTGACTTATAGGATCAGTCACCCTCATCATATGATCTGAAGAATCATGTACTAGTCTATTTAGATTTTTGATGTCCTTGTCAAACATTCTCCGACTATGAACAATTAAGAACGTGTATTTATAAGTCTTCGGTCCCGTAATTATGATATCATTATAATCTAAAGACTGTTGTGCATTTTCATGGACTTCATCGTGATACGATAAACATAGATTGAATTAATTACACACAATGAATTTATGCCATTATATTAATAAACTGAATAATACATAGTATCGAATTAGCTTTTGGGCCACGTAATACTAACAGCCCCAGCGGAGGACATATTGACAGATGAGAAATAGAAGGAAGATTCTACTATGGCCCAATGATACATGTTAGCCTCGATGAGCAATGAGCTGTAGAGGCAGCATGAGAAGATGGATGCTAGATTCATTATTATCCATTTGAAGGAGCTATTTGATGAGCAAAGCGGAATCGAAAGATATGAGATATCTAAGAATCTATTCAAGTTTCAGATAGCAGACGGATCTTCTGTATAGACTCATGTGCTGAAGATGATAGAATGGGTGGAGATCTTAGGGTCTTACTCCCTAAAGAGATGCATATCGACCTTATGCTGTCTTCACTTCTACAATCATATGCTCAGTTCATTGTTAACTTTAACATGAATAAGATCCATATTACTTTGGCTGAATTACTGAATATGCTGAAGACTGCAAAAAGGAACCTTGTGAAGGATAAACCCCAAGTCCTTATGGTTGGTAAGACCAGCCGAAAAAGAATAGCAGTCTAAACTTTTAGGAAAGGTAAAGGCAAGAATCAGAAGAAGCCAAAAGTTGTCAAAAAGGACAAGGGCAAGAGTGCTGAGAAGGGTGAATGCTTATATTGTCATCAGAAAGGCGACTGGAAGAGGAATTGCAAAGAATACCTCAAGGAAAAGGCTCAAGGAACTGTGAAGCAGCAGGACGCTTCAGGTATCTATATGATGGATGTAAATTTGTCAATTAGAGATTATACATCATGGGTATTAGATACTTGATATGTTTCTCATATCTGCAATTTTGGGCAGGCACTGACAAGAAGGCGTAAGCTGAGAATCGGCGACGTGGAGCTGAGGCTAGGTAACGGCGCAAGGGTTGCGGCGATTGTTGTGGGGACAGTGAAGCTCAAGCTACCATCCGAGGACACTTTTTCATTAGATGAATGTTACTATGTACTTAGCATAATAAGAAATATTATTTCTATTTCATGTTTAGATAGAATTGGGTACATTTTATCTATTGGGAATACTTTTTGTTTAATTTATCTCAGAATTAAATTAATAGCATCTGCTTCATTATCCAATGGATTGTACTTATTGAATGTTACTATTTAACTAAAAGAAATAAGTGTAAAGTGAACAAAGCCTATCTATGGCATTGTAGGCTTGGACACATTGGTGAAAACAGACTCCAAAAGCTGCATAAAAATGGATACTTAAATCCATTCGATTATGAATTATATGCAACCTGTGAGTCATGTTTGATGGGTAAAATGGCTAAATCTCCATTTATTGGAACTGGAGGACGAGTTAAAGACATACTTGAACTAATACATTCAGATATATGTGGTCCTATGTCAACCTAAGCCATTGGTGGTTTCTCATACTTCATTATGTTCACTGATGATTTCTCAAGGTATGGAAGCTTTTGAAAAAGTCAGAGAATTCAAAAATGAAGTAGAGAAACAAATTAGAAAGAGTATCAAGGCCATCCGATTTGAATCGTGGTGGGGAATATTTGAGTATAGAGCTCACAAAATACTTAAAGGATAATAGTATCCTTTCTCAACTTATATCTCCATATACACCTCAAATGAATGGTGTATCAGAAAGGAGGAATCACACATTAATGGAAATGGTGCTATTGATGATGAGCATGTCCAAATTACCAATGTCCTTATGGGGATATGCACTTAGCTCGGCTATGTATATCCTGAACAAAGCACCCAACAAATCTGTTGCAACCACTCCAAATGAGATATGGAATGGTAGGAAACCAGACCTTAAACATGTTAAAGTTTGGAGATGTCCTGCCTATGTCAAAAGAAATGATACAGATAAGCAGTAGTCCATAACTGATAAATGCAGATTTGTGGGATATTCAAAGGAAACTTTCGGATATTACTTTTATAATTATAGGGAACAAAAGGTATTTGTAGTCAGGAGAGCTGTCTTTTTGGAAGAAGATTATATTCTCCAAAGAAACAGTGGGAGTAAAGTAACTCTAGAAGAAATTCGTACATAAACCACTCGAAAGATATGTAGGACATATCAATTTGTATGGTTCTAGGATACTCTGATGAGGATGATGATCCTAAGACTTACCAGGAGGCCATTGAAAGTCTAAAGGCCAGGAAATGGCGAGAAGCCATGAATTCCGAAAGTCAGTCCATGTACATCAATCAAGTTTAGAACTTGGTCAACTTGCCCGAAAGTATAGTACCTATCGGTCGCAAATGGATCTTTAAAAGAAAGATTGGTGCAGATGGACGAATTGAGACTTATAAGGCAAGATTAGTGGCGAAGAGTTATCGTCACAGGCAAGGCATTGACTATGACGAGACCTTCTCTCCCGTTGCCATTATTAAGTCTATCATAATTCTTCTCGCTATTGTTGCATACCATGATTACGAAATATGGCAGTTGGATGTGAAGACGGCCTTCCTCAATGGAAACTTTAAGGAGGAGGTGAACATGATACAACTAGGGGTGTTCACGGTTTGGTTTGAGGGCAAAATTTTAGAAACCAAACCAAACTGAAGTAGAGAGTCAAACCGATCCAAACCAAACCGTAATAATTTGAAACCAAACCAAACCAAACCGAAATAATTCGATTTGGTTCGGTTTGTTTGCGGTTTGGGCCTTATAATGGGCCATTATGATTAAATAATTTACTTTAACATTATTTTTTAAAAAATAGTTATTAAAAATATTATTTAAAAAACATTTAGAGGTTTAAGTCACGAAATGGACTATTATAGTTAAATATCTTATTTTATTAAAGACTTAACACGTTTTTTGTACAAGATTACGATCTAAAAAGTATTATTTAATTTTTTAAAAATTTTATATCTTATAATTTACATAAACTCACACTTAATCTAAGAATTTAATATTTATATTACACCATTTTAACGTAATTCGGTTTATTCGGGTTGGTTTCGTTTATGAGTAAGAGAAACCAAACCAAACCAAATTTCTTAAATCGGTTTGGTTTCAAACCAAACCGAAATGTTTAGAAATTCAAACCGAACCGAATTGACTGGTTCGGTTTGGTTTTTCGGTTTGAACCGAATAGTGAATACCCTTAGATACAACTAGAGGGCTTCACATCAAAGGAATCTCCAGATATGGTATGCAAATTGCAAAGGTCTATTTATGGACTGAAACAAGCTTCCCAAAGTTAGAACATAAGGTTTGATGAGACACTTAAATCTTTTGACTTCATTAAGAATGAAGATGAGCCTTATATATACAAGAAAAACAGTGAGAGTGCAATCACATTTCTAGTTCTTTACGTTGACGACATCTTACTCATTGGGAATGATGTAGAGGGATGATGTCATCGGTAAAGATAGGACTATCCAATAACTTCTCCATGAAGGATTTGGGAGAAGCATCTTACGTATTGGGAATACGGATCTATAGAGATAGATCAAAGAAGATGCTTGCTTTAACCTAATCCATGTACATAGAAACTATTGTCAAAATGTTTGGTATGAAAGATTTCAAGAGAGGTCTCATACCAATGAGACATGGATTTATCTCTCCAAAGGTCAGTCTCCCAAGACTCCTGAGGAGAGGACAATGATGGATAAGGTTCCCTATGATTTAGCCATAGGTTCCATCATGTACGCCATGCTATGTACTAAACCTGATGTTGCATATGCTCTAAATGTTACGAGCAGACATCAGACAGATCTAGGTGATGAACATTGGAAGGCTGTGAAATGTATCCTTAAGTACTTGAGAAGAACTAATGATATGTTTCTTGTCTATAGAGGAGGAGACTTAAAGCTGCAAGGATATACTGACTCAGAGTTTTCACTCTGATCCGGATGACAGCAAGTTAACATCAGGGTTTGTCTTCACACTCAACGGGGGAGTAGTGAGCTGGAAAAGTTCCAAGCACGAAACCACTGCTGATTTGACAACAAAAGCTAAGTACATTACTGCTGCTGAAGCCGCCAAGGAAGCAGTCTGGATGAAGAAATTCATCAGCGAACTTGGTGTGGTGGATAACATCTCTGGTCCTGTCCCACTGCTATGTGACTACAATGGGGTGATTGCTCAAGCGAAAGAGCCGAGGTCTCATCAGAAGTCGAAGCACATTCTGCGACGCTTTCATCTGATCAGAGATATTATAGCTCGAGGAGATGTCATAGTGGAAAGAGTTCATTCACCCGACAACATAGCAGATCTACTAATGAAGCCTTTGTCTCAAAATGTCTTTGAGCGTCACTTAGAGAATATGGGTATTCTGTACAAAAGTGATTGGCTTTAGTCAATGTGGGAGATTGTTAGTATTAGGTGGCCCGAAAGCCGGTCTGATACTGTGTATTATTCAGTAAGATATCTTTTTGGTACATTATTGAATTTTGACATTGACTAACGAATCCTTAACAATGGGTTATCTATAAGTCAAGTGATTGGGTTTAGAGAGATGCCCTCAAAGGTAATTGTGTTTTCCATATGGGATCATCCGCTCTCGGTAATAGAAGAGAGAATATTCCAGGAATGATGCGCTCAAGTCCCTGGCCATGGCGGACTCTACATCATATAAAGAGTTATCTGATATAGATTAGTGACATCTGATTCAAGTGAGTCAGCCGGCTAGGGTTTAACAGTAAACCATACCCTTGGTCGATTCGGGAACATTGTACGGATGAAGGATTATATCTGTGCGGTAACCATTGATGGAAAGGTTCCCATATTGGGTTGCATAAACCCCAATGCCTTTCGAGATCACACGGTGTTGCTTGGCACCCAACATAATCGGAAGCCTGTCCGAATTTCTTATGGGACATTAAATTCGGCTAATTAATTAATATAAGGAATTTAATTAATTCAATGGGTCTGTAAAAGGTTACTGGACTTAATGGGCCATTACCTGGACTAGTATTTGGGCCTAGAGAGTCACACGTAAATGATTTTCAAGTTGGTAGATATTCTGATGGGGTTTCGAATAAGTGTGGGTTTTTCTAAAAAATCGCAAAATGCTTATTATAAAATACCAGGGTAGGTTAGGGGCAGGCAACCTTGACCTAGCCGCCCTCCTCTCTCTCCTCTCTCTCTCTAGCGTCCCCACCTCTGGCTGGCCCCAGAAGACTCTGCTCCGACTTCCCGTCTGATGGGAATCTGAATCCGCATGTCACGGAGAATTGCGCGCAGCCAGACGGGATCTGCAGACGCTGCTGCGAGAGAGGAAGCGAGGACGATGGACCAAGAGGAAGACCGCATGGATACCGCTAGAGGCCGAGCACCTGCACGCCTTGCGGCATCACACCGACGGAACCGGACGAACGCGGATTCGAATCCACGCAAGGTAAATCTGATTACCGTTTAAGTTTTTTGTAGATCGAAACGAGACGGATCTGATCCCGATTTAATTTTATCCACTTTGTTTTTGGTTGGATCCCGACACAGCGAACCTAACATAGTCATCCCTATTGATATGTCCCACATATCTTTCGGGTGGTTTAGGTTCTCTATCAGATCTACGAGGTACTTGTCTGTATTCTTGAATAGGTTCAGAAACCGACAGTTTATCTAATGAACTATTGACAATTTGTAGGTCTGGAATTTCTTCCAAAGTTACTTTACTCTGACTATCCTTTTGGAGAATGTAATTTTCTTCCAAAAAGACAGCTCTCTTCGCTACAAACATCTTTTGTTCGTCAGGATGATAAAAGTAATATTCGTAGGTTTCCTTCATATATCCCACAAATCTGCATTTGTAAGTTCTAGACTCCAGCTGATCTGTATCATGTCTTTTGACGTGAGCAAGACATCCCTAGACATTAACATACTTAAGGTCTGGTTTTCTTCCATTCCATATCTCATATGGAGTATATGTAGCAGATTTTCTGGGGACCTTGTTCAGGATATACATAGCCAAGCTAAGTGCATACCGTCACAAGGACACTGGTAATTTAGACATGCTCATTATGGATCGCTCCATTTCCATCAATGTGCTATTCATCCTTTATGACACACCATACATTTGAGGTGTAAGCTGAGAATGGATACCATTATCCTTTAAGTATTTTGTGAACTCTATACTTAAGTATTCCCCACTACGATCCGATTGAATGGCTTTGATACTTTTTCCAGTTTGTTTCTCTATTTCATTCTTAAATTCTCTGAATTTCTCAAAAGTTTTTTATTTATACTTCAATAAGTATATAAAGTCATACCTTGAAAAATCATCAGTGAACGTAATGAAATAGGAGAAACCACCAATGGCTTGGATAGACATAGGACCACATATATTAGAATGTTTTAGTTCCAATATGTCTTTGGCTCGTTCTCCAGTTCCATTAAATAGAGATTTAGTTATTTTATCCATCAAACATGATTCACAAGTTGCATATGATTCATAATCAAGTGGATCTAACTATCTATTTTTATTCAACCTTTGGAGTCTGTTTTCTCCAATGTGACAAGCCTACAATGCCATAACTAGGCTTTGTTCACTTCATACTTATTCTTTTTAAGACTATGACCGACATTAAAATTTTCATGAGACACATTCAATAAGTACAACCCGTTGGATAATAATGTAGAAGCAATTAATTTATTTCTGAAATAAATTGAATAACCATTATTCCTAATGGATATGATATATCCAATTCTATCTAAACATGAAATAGAAGTAATGTTTCTAATTATGCTAGGTACATAATAGCATTCATCTAATGAAAGTTCGTCTCTAGATGGTAGCTTGAGATTCACTATCCCTACAGCGATCGCCGCAACTCTTGTGCCATTGCCTAGCCTCAGCTCCACCTCACCAGTCCTCATCTTACGCTTTCTTGTCAGCACCTGCACAGAATTACAAATATGAGAAATACATCCAGTATCTAATACCCATGATGTATAATCTGTGATTGACAAGTTAACATTTATCATATGGATACTTGAAGCATCCTGCGGCTTCACATTTCCTTGAGCCTTGTCCTTGAGATATTCCTTGCAATTCTTCTTCCAATGGCACTTTTGATGACAGTAGAAGCATTCATCCTTCTCAGCACTCTTGCCTTTGTCCTTCTTGACAACCTTTGGCTTTTTTTGATTTTTGACTTTACCTTTTCTAAAGGTTTGGACTGCCAGTCTCTTCCTGTTGGTCCTACCAACCATGAGGATTTGGGATTTTTCCTTCACAAGGTTCTCCTCTGTAGTCTTCAACATATTCAACAATTCAGCCAAAGTAGCCTAGATTTTGTTTATGTTAAAATTAACTATGAACTGAGCATATGATTGTAGAAGGGAAGACAACACAAGGTCGATATGCATCTCCTTGGAAAGTGGGACCCCAAGAATATCCAATCTCTCCACCCATTCAATCATCTTCAGCACATGAATCTGCATTGAAAATCCCTCTGTCATCTGAGCCTTGAACAAATTTTAGATATCTCATATCTTTCGATTCTGCTCTGCTCACCGAATAGCTCTTTCAAATAGAGCATGATGGATCTAGCATCCATCTCATCATGCTACCTCTGCTATTCATTGCTCATAGAGGCCAGCATGTAGCATTCAGCCATGGTGGAGTCTTCCTTCCATTTCTCATATGTCACCATGTCCTCCTATGGGGCATCTAATACTGGTTCAGTAGGAGGATCATCATCCAAGACACATGCAATTTACTTCGACCTGAGGACAATCTTCAAGTTCCTGAACCAGTCTGAGTAGTTAGGACTTGTCAAACAGTTGGCATACAGTATGCCACGTAACGGGTTATGGTACGACATTTTAGTCTACATGAGATAATAAATTTCAATTCGTAGAAAATCAGTTATTAATTTTAAAACAAGATATAGACTTTATAATCCAATTTTTCTCCAACTAATTTTTGTCGGACTGTATAATCTTCAGGTATACAGAACGGGAGATGTCGATTGTCTCCTAGTGGGGATCAGAATCTCCAAGAATCACGGTATGACCTCGGGTAAACACATAGTTTCATACTGTTATTTTAGAGAAATTATCTCATGGTAATTGCAACTCCTTGTAATATCTAATCTTATTTCGGCTCTCAGGTTTTTAATGGCCCCAGGTAAACATAGTAGACCATTATGCCTGGTCTAAGCTTTACTGTCAATATGTGATAGAGTAGAGTAGAAATATAGCCCCCAGATAAACACGAGGATAGCTACATCATTTCTATACTTCGATCTCAAGGCATTTTAAAGTCATAGTTAATAGTCCTTTCATCAGATGATGGCAGATCTCAGGTAACACAAGAAAATGCCATCACTGAATCAAGTTCTAAAAACTATATTGATGCAAAGCCACGCGATGCATTCTCAATAACTCGTACTACGCTTAGACTTTATAACAAAGGTTTTATTTATTTATTTTGGTCTCATCCTAGGTGATAGTATTTAAATATATCGCATATATTATATATACTAGTAACCTAGTAATTTGATTCGCAATCAAAAGAAATACACGCATCGTATGGTCATGGTTAGCACTGTGGTTTGACTTGAGTTAGATAGTCAAACACACACACATGCACAATATAACATTTATATTTAAGTATGCAAACTCAGGCTTGTAGACACGCTAATTTTGACGTCATTTTGAGTAAATTTCATATCATATAATAATGCCTCAGAATGGTTTGATATTTAATCATTGATTAATTTTTATTGATCTTTTTGAGTGTCGGGTCGAACATATATATTTAAGTTAATCAATTAAATTGATTTTAGCTCAAATTTTAGTAAAAATATGAAGAATTATAAAAGACGTCGACCTTAGTGGACGCCATTTAGAGTTTATTCCTATTTTAACGTTTAAATTTGAATTTTAATCAATTGATTAATTAGTTAAAAGGCGTCTGTGAGTGATGACGCGATTTAGATTTCCTAAGCTATTTTAACTTCTCTTCCGGATGTTTATCCTTATCTTAATTAGTGTAAAAGACGTCCACACATGTGGACGCGTTTTAGCTAATAAAGATAAAGATAAGTTTTCCGGATGTTTATCCTTATCTTAATTAATCTGAAGGGTGTCATCCTATGTGGACGCGTTTTAGATAATTACAGATAAAGATGAATTAATCTGTATTTATCTGTCAGTTAAGATGGATAAATCCGAGATTTTTCTATGTTAATCACGGACGCAGAAGAGGTCTATAAATACCTTACATGTCAATGAGTTAAAAAAAAAAGAGAGGTTGAGCATTATTGATCGAAGCGATAGCGAATTGAAGACCGAAGCAACGACGTCGGAACGCCGAAGCACTGTCATTTCCAGAAGTCGGCGTCCTTTCAAGATCTTCATCTATTCAGAATTCAACCATTGAGCATAAGTGTTTCATTTTTGCATTTTCATTCTACATCTTCATTAATCTCATTCTTCATAATCACTTCATGCAAAACACACCACAGCATCATCTTTCAAAACCTATTTGATTTAAGGGGTTTCAAAACCATTTAAACAAGTAAGTTTGCTGTTCAATTTTATGCTTAAAATCATGATTAGTCTAGATATTGCTTCTACTTAAAATTTTCATCATTGTTTCTTCGTTTATTTTCTTCTCTGTTTCTACTGCACTCAACAACAACAAGAGAATCAAAAGGGAAAATCAAGCACAAAGCCAGAAGGACTTCTGGACGATCCTCAAATCTTCAACCTCAACTTCAACCTTAACAGCAAGAACAAAGAACAAGAAAGGGCTCTCTTTCTTCAGCCGGCTGAAGGAGGGGAATCAAGGATTCATAATCTTCCGCATTCAAACAGGTAGGCGATCATACCTCTTTTGAAACTTTTTAGTTAAAAGTTTATGGCGATCACTTTACATAGTTACTGTTTTTAATAGGTTATTTTGCACTAAATAACATAGGATTTTTCATGTTAATCACACTGTCATTCTAAGCACCTACAGCTTTTTTGGCGATCACGGTGGGAATTGGTCTCGCCATCTTTCAATTGTTTTTGTTCTTGCTATCATCAATCGGGCACCCACGGTGCACCATTTGTGTCTCTCGACACGTCCTCACCAATTGGTGAGTGTTTTAGTTTAGTTAATTTCCCTCGTGCACCACGTGCCCACCCCTGTGGCAAGATTTTGCCATCCCCGTTGATTTGATAAAAAAGCTGTTTTTGTGATAAAAATGATGTGTGATTGATTGATTTTCTAGTTGTTTAGTTAGTAAATCATCCTATTAAAATCTGCAACAAAAAAAAAAACTCTGCATGAACTGATTATTTGCTGCTTTTAATCTGTTTGAGGAGGAATCGACCCAGAAATTCCTCCTGGAAATCTGTTTCTGCGAATTGAAAGACGTCCAGGAACAACGACGCGTTTCGAACCGCGTCGCTACACCTCGACGCCTTTCAGTCTTTATATCTTCTCTGCTGTCTGCATCTGGTTCTGCGAAAAATTAAGCTCTGTTTTAAATAGCGTCGACTACCATCGACGCGATTCAGACAGTTTCTTAGTTATTTTTCAGTTCTCAGATTTTTGTGGTTTGAGTGCTAGCTACCCATTACTATTAAGCATTATAGGCCATCCAGGCCGCAGGACATACGCATTGAGGCGAATACCCTCCTTTTCTTAGGAACACACTACTTGACATCAGCAACTCTCTTTGATTGGGTTGGTCCCTTGATCAGACTAGAGAAGTTGACGTTAAGGCCTCCATAAGTCCCCAAAATCAAGGTATTTCTCCTTGATCATTGGGCTGGTTGTACCAATTGAAGTCCCGGCTAGATTTCGAAAGCGTTGTGAGAGAAAGCCCTAGAGAATAACGACGGAAATTGAACTGAAACTAGGATCCTTTCCTTGAGTGAATTTGTGGTTTAATCCAATTCAAATAACTCAACAAGGAATCTTAAAATCACGTTAAGCATCCACTTGATTGATTAATCTCTGTGCAACTTGTTTGTTAAATCTTTGAAAAAGAGAATCTAACATCATGCTGCTGCGATCAGGCAGGGACTTGAGTGTGGCTCCAGACGCCATAGTCAATTACAAGGGAGATGCTAATGCCCCTCGGGATTCTGATTACAACTACGAGAGCGGGAGAGATGTTGATGCCTCCCGTAATTCTGCCCCCATTCCATATCGACATGAGGGGAACGTCCGGACCCCTCTCTTTCATCCCTATGATCGATATCCTGATCCTCCCCCGCATGAATATGCGATTCCTAATCCCGATCTCGAGGGGGACATGAATCAGAACGATCCCTCATCCTCTGATCCTGTGGATCTCGTCAACGCTTTGGGAGTTCTTGCCTCCCGATTGGACCCTCAGCAGTTCGAGGCGATCCAGTCTATTCTGAAGGGGAAGGCACCCATGCAGCCTACTGAGCCGAACCCTGTGGCTCCCCCTGTTGTTACTCAACAACCTCCTCTTCAACCTCCTTACATCCATCAGGCCATGGAAGGCCTTCATATCACTTTTCGGCCAGCTGGGCCGCAGCTTTCGTCCTCTAGGCAACCGGCTAGACCGCAAACGCCTGTCTATCAAAATGCCCTCGGGCATGGCGGAAGCTCTGCCGGACCTCCTCTTTATTTCCCCCCCTGTCCAACATACTCTAGGCAGCAGGCCTATCAAGTACCTCCACCTCCTCCTCCTCCCCAGGCAGATCTGACCACGCAAGCGTTGCTGGCCAAGATGGAACGCATGGATGAGCAGTTTAGCAGCCTCCAGAAGATGATGGGGGTTAAAGCCGTGCCAGAGATCAATTTGCCGAGCCTACCGGTATTTCACCTACCACCCTCTGAGATGCCAGTGTACCGAAAGTACAACGGTACTGGTAACCCCTTCACACATCTGAAGGAGTTTATGTACGAATCGTCTTTCTGGCAGAACGACAAGAGGTCGTTGGCCTTTTTGTTCAGGAGATCTCTAGAGGGACCAGCCCTCGAGTGGTTCTTTTCTTTAGAACCCTCCGAAGTAGAGGATTACGGTATTGTAGGTGGTTAGAATGCTAGTGTGATTAACATGAAAAATCCTATGTTGTTTAGTGCAAAATAACCTATTAAAAACAGTAACTATGTGAAGTGATCGCCAGAAACTTTTAACTAAAAAGTTTCAAAAGAGGTATGATAGCCTACCTGTTTGAATGCGGAAGATTCTGAATCCTTGATTCCCCTCCTTCAGCCGGCTGAAGAAAGAGAGCCATTTCTTGTTCTTTGTTCTTGTTGTTAAGGTTGAAGTTGAGGTTGAAGATTTGAGGATCGTCCAGAAGTCCTTTTGGCTTGTGCTTGATTTGCTCTTTTTGATTCTCTTATTGTTGTTGAGTGCAGCAAAAACAGAGAAGAAAATAAACGAAGAAACAATGATGAGAATTTTAAGTAGAAGCAATATCTAAACTAATCATGATTTTAAGCATAAAATTGAACAACAAACTTACTTGTTTAAATGGTTTTGAAACCCCTTAAATTAAATAGGTTTTGAAAGATGATGCTGTGGTGTGTTTGCATGAAGTGATTATGAAGAATGAGATTAATGAAGATGTAGAATGAAAATGCAAAAATGAAACACTTATGCCCAATGGTTGAATTCTGAATGGATGAAGATCTTGAAAGGACGCCGACTTCTGGAAATGACAGTGCTTCGGCGTTCCGACGTCGTTGCTTCGGTCTTCAATTCGCTATCGCTTCGATCAATAATGCTCAACCTCTCTTTTTTTTTAACTCATTGACATGTAAGGTATTTATAGACCTCTTCTGCGTCCGTGATTAACATAGAAAAATCTCGGATTTATCCATCTTAACTGACAGATAAATACAGATTAATTCATCTTTATCTGTAATTATCTAAAACGCGTCCACATAGGATGACGCCTTTTAGATTAATTAAGATAAGGATAAACATCCGGGAAACTTATCTTTATCTTTATTAGCTAAAACGCGTCCACATGTGTAGACGTCTTTTACACTAATTAAGATAAGGATAAACATCCGGAAGAGAAGTTAAAATAGCCTAGGAAACTTAAATCGCGTTAGCACTCACAGACGCCTTTTATCTAATTAATCAATTGATTAAAATTCAAATTTAAACGTTAAAACAGGAATAAACTCTAAATCGCGTCCACATAGGTCGACGTCTTTTAGACTTTTTCATATTTTAACTAAAATTTGAGCTAAAATCAATTTAATTGATTAACTTAAACATGTCTGTTCCACCCCATACTCAAAAAGATCAATAAAAATTAATCAATGATTAAATATCAGACCATTCTGAGGCATTATTATATGATATGAAATTTACTCAAAATGACGTCAAAATTAGCGTGTCTACAGCTGCCTCACCTTGGCATCATCTTTGCAAGGGAGTGAAATGAAATGGAATGTACTGAAAAGGTGATGCCAAGGTGTGATGAGACACGCTCTTAACATCACATGATTGGAATTTTTCTCGTAATTATCAATGAAGATAGCTCAAAGAAATCAATGGAATCAATCCTATCTGGATGAAGTAGACAAGGAAATAAAGTCGATCAACCTCCTCGGAGTGGGAAGTACCCCAGGTCGTAGACACTGTAGGTTTCATCATGGGGAGCGTTTGCCAGCCAATGTGGACGTGCTGCAGCCATGATGGATCTTAAAAAGAAACAAGAAATATCGGGTAAAGAATCCAAGAAAGGATATAATTCCAAGGATATCTTCAAGCGAACCTCAAAGATAATTAAGATACTCAATTTAGAATGAAATATTTCATATCATGTTTTGAGTTATTTGATTAATGGTCTGAAACTTAATCAATAATCAATCCTTATCACAATGATTTCAAAGTCCTACATGATGCATGCTGGGCTAAAAGAAAAATATAAAGTCAAATAAAATATAAATTAATCAAGGATAATATTGTTAAATTGTCATTAATGAGTCAAGATACCAATTTTTGCAATTCAGTGCTAAGCTGAAGCTCGTTTATCCACGCACTGTTTCACAAAAGTGGAACCATCGTCCTCACTAATCAACAATCCAACGGCCTATCCGTGCGATTAAGAATTCTCTGGAATTATCACAGTTTTTTTTTGTTGTAGGGGAACTCAAATTCCAGTTTCATCAAAACCACAAGGTCCTTGATATACTCTAATAAATACTTAACATATAGTAATGCTGATGCAAAATAATTACATGGAATAAGTATAAGGGTAGAAATAACCGTCTTTTTAGTCACGATTAAGACTTCTTGACTCCACAGTGGGATCTTTTTGATATTTCAAGCTTTTCCTTGAATTTTCTGCAATCAAAATTATTAGTAATTCTCAAACAAATATTCAACTCAAACATCAAAAATCACAGATTTTCGAGTAAATATCAGAATTGCTGAAACGCGTCATGTCGCGCAGACGCCATTTATCATTGAAACACGTCGGTTCTCCTCGACGCCTTTTACTCACAGAAACAGGTTTCTGGCTGTTCTCTACTCAAATTCCAATTCTACTAATGCACATCCCTTTTCCAATCCGGAAAAGGTCTACTTAGGATCGCAATTCCTCTTATATAAACACCCTTAGGTCGTTCCCAAGTAATTCTACCATAATCCAAAGATCCTAGGTGGAGTTTTCTTCCAAAGTTTCAAGGTTTCTTCAAAGTTTCCAAGCTTTTCAATCTTCAAGAAGGAGGAATTTCGAAAAAGGGGATAGATTCTTCAGACAAGAAGATGAAGATGTCTTTAGAGAAGTTCTCCGACATAGAGAATCACCTCAATGGAAGGAATCCTAATCTTCAAGTAAGTTAAATTAATTTTCCTTTCAATTCTT
Organism: Zantedeschia hybrid cultivar; assembly: GCA_030544215.1. Classification (NCBI taxonomy): domain Eukaryota; kingdom Viridiplantae; phylum Streptophyta; class Magnoliopsida; order Alismatales; family Araceae; genus Zantedeschia; species Zantedeschia hybrid cultivar. Next base: position 56,968,916 of record JARZZO010000012.1, read on the forward strand.
CTTTATGTTCTTCATGTTCTTCATCTTGTTCTTTATCATGTTCTTCATCATGTTCTTCAATCCTTCCTTTCGTTTTCAGAATTATCCCATGTTTCCTGGCCCAAGGAAATTTACCTCTCTCCCTTGGATTCGTAAACTTGCAAAAAGTGTTAAGCTTTCCATGCAAGTGTTTATATCCAAGTGGAATCTTCAAGGTCTTGTGGTGCTTGCCAAGAATTACAAAATTTCGAACGTAGATTGAGCGGCTATGGGTGCCTTGATCGAGTGGTGGCATCCCCAAACTCATACGTTCTTTTTCCAAGACTTCGAGTGCACGATCCTTCTAGAAGAGGCGGAGCTTCTATTAGGTCTCCCAAAGACCAAAGACAACAAAGATAAGATAGCCTTGACAAAAGAAAGAATCACCGGTCAACAATTGTTGACATCAATCATGAAGGATCCTTCAGAAGCTAAAGGATGCCTTACCAAAAAGGGAATCAATCTTGCAAAGCTAGCCGAGTGGATTCTATATGAAATTGATGATCTAAGGGAGGATGAAGCGGAGGATGTTACGAAAGCTTTCGTTACATGCCTTGCCGGTGTCTTGTTCTTCCCTGCACAGGATAATATCTTGGAAGATGATCAAGTTAGTGCTATATGCGCAATCTTCGAAGGTAAATCCATTAGCACTGCACTCTTGGCATATCTTTATAGCGGGCTTTCTGCGGCATCTGTAGGCCGTCCTCTTTATGGGTGCATGTTACTCTTTGCTTTGTGGGTTGAACTTCACTTCAAGTTTGAGCACAGCAAGAAAAGGCCTCTAAATCCATCTCAAATCTTCTTGAATAGTCCAATTCATTGCATTGCTAATATTGTAAAGTTCAATGAGCACATGGTTAACAAGGTTCCAAAGTTCAAGACCCGGGCCGACTGGAGAGAGTATTTGAAACTCATGACATCCGATATATTTGACTCGTCTCCACTCGCTCTTGTTGGAAAGCCTGTCTGGGTGCGCCGTGCAGCAGGAGTAGATCTTAAGTTGATTGGAGCCACCGAGTTCGTGTTATACAACCCACACCGGTGCCTTACTCAACTTAGCTTGGACCGTCGTGAATTCCCTGAGTTCTCTCCCACACTCCCAATCAAGAAGCGCGACTTGGAATCCGACGAAGATTATGAAGCCATACAAATCATCACTACCTTATGGAACCTTGGCTTTAGTTACCGTGTAAAATCCTCTAAAGATAGAGATAGAGGATTGAAATTCCTATACCTTAAAAGTCTTCATGAAATTCTTCCTTAAATGCCCTCTTTCTCTTTTTCTTTATGATGTAATAAAGAATTTCATTGAATAAAGATTGATTTTTCACGTCTTAGAATCTTTCCCCAACTTTCAGTGATGTGCATATGATTTTTCCTTTAGTAAAAATCAGATTTTTTTTCTGAAAATTCAACAGTTCGGGTTCTGTTAAATGTAAAACGCGTCCATTCAGAAAGACGTCTTTCAACAATAATGCCTTTTCCATAAATTCAATTTAATCCTCAAAAACCTGATTTAAACCTTAAATTGCGTCTACAACAATTGACGCCTTTCAACTCTCTCTCTCCTACTTTTTCAGGATTCTGCCATTAATTCCGTGATTAATTCTCTGAAACGCGTCAACACACTAAGACGCCTTTAATCATTTTCCTCTGTACGGCTCTCTCTAGAAACTTGAAACGCGTCTACACCTGTGGACGTGTTTCATTCAAATTCAAACAGCTGTCCTTTCCGCCTCAACTTATGCGCCCTAAAACGCGTCTGTCTGAGTCGACGCCTTTCAACCTTTTCGTTAACAGACCCGCGAAGGCCCCCTTTCTTCCTCACTTTTCACAAAAATCTCTTTCTCCTCTCTCCGGCGATTTCGAGCTCCGGCGATCTCCCTCTCAAAATTCCCTCTTTCTTAACTATGGAGCGTGGTGAAGGATCCAAGAAGATGAAAGCCTTGGCTAAGAGGCGGCGGAGGCAAGAGGAGGAGGCCGTGGTGGAGGTTCCGGCAGCTCTCGCGGAAGCGGCGGCCTTTTTGGAGGAAGAGGAAGCTCCTCCGGCGCCCGTGGCCATGGAAGAAGAAAAGGAGGGCGACCTCCACACGGTAAGCTTTCTATGGTTTGAGTGGAATAAGAAAAGAGGGGAGAAAACGGGGTTCTCTTAAGAACCCGGAATCTGGACTTGAAAGGCGTCCAGACCAGGTGACGCCATTCAAAAGACGTCACCTTGGGCTGACGTCTTTCAAGATTAATTCCGAATTTTTAATTAGGTAGAAAATAAGTTTGAATTGCGTCAGGGCATGTGGACGTATTTTGAAAAACGTCTGTGTGTGCTCACGCCTTTCAAAACAGAAGTGATTTTTTCTGTTTTTATTCATTACTGACCTTATTTTTTATGTTTTTTTTTTTATTTGCAGGGAGTGATGAGGGCTAGGATCTCGTGGGACCTAGTAGTAGGGGCTTATAGAGGGCTCCCGGATTTCCAGAAGGCGCGCCTGCGCCAGATGGGGTTCGGCGAGGTACTAGACATCGAGCCATTTTGGCTTGATCTGGTCCTCCTGCTGGTGCTGCGGGAGAGGTGGCATGCGGAAAGCCGTGCTTTCCTAATGCCGTGGGGGCATATGGTCCCTACCCTAGAGGATGTGGCCAGGATCACTGGCCTCTAGGTAGAGGGCCGACCTGTGAGCGGGGTGACCTACCCCAACTATCAGGGATTGGCAGAGGCTCTGTTAGGGATAGAGGTATCCAGCCTAGGCAGGGAGTCTAGGATGGTTCCTAGAGTAGAGGTAGAGGCAGCTTTAGGTCTAGAGGAGCCCCGGCGTCGGTCTGACGAGACCCGGGAGGAGTTTAGGGATAGACTAGCCGAGTCATCCTCCGCCGCATACTGTAGTGACCCGAGTCAGGGGGAGGAGGTAGATAGACAGCTTAGGGTCTTCTTAGTTTTCTTCTTTGGTCGGTTGCTCTTCGGTACGAAGGGCGACCACATCCACTGTAGATTCCTTTATTTGTTAGATGATTTAGAGAGTCTAGGAGAGTATGCCTGGGGTGCGGCCCTTCTGGCCCATCTCTTTGCCGATTTGTCTGCGGTCACGCCAGACCGTGAGACCACTGTCAGCGGCTTCTCGCCGTTTCTCCAGGTATTAAGTTATTTAATTATTTGTTCATGATATGTAATGCGATATGATGCTTTACTAACTTATATGTTCATGAATGCAAGTTTGGAGTTATTACTACTTCCCGCTCGGCAGAGCGCGGATTGTTCGACCTAGCGCTGTCCCATTGGCCTGCCGTTGGCAACCGATCGTGGACACAGCTCCTCAGCACCACCAGCTGACGGCCCTCCGCCGTAAGTTCCTGGATTACCCAGAGCTCCTGGTAAGTTTTTAACTTGTTCAATTTTATTAAATACAATCTTTTATTCCTTAAATGCAATTTATTTATGAATGCATCTAACCTATATGCAGGTGATCTAGCACCCGTACCTTGGTATGGGCGAGGAGGGTTAGCCGTGGGTGACGGCTGGTAGGAGGAGGTTCGGGAAGCAAATGTGGGTGCATTGCCTCAATGAAATCGAGCCCCTCCGCCTTCGGCTCGTGATGAGGATGCTGGGCCTCCATCAAGAATGGATCGACGAGGAGGTCCCGGAGGGCGTGGGAAGGAGCATGAGGGGTAAGCAAGCCCTCACAGATTGGCGTGCGAAATTCCCGGAGCAATATGAAGACTGGCATCGCCGGGGTGTCAGAGTGGAGTCACGGGCGGAGAGTAGCGAGGCCTACCTCCAGCAGTACCGGGCTCACTACGCCGATCAGCTTCGGCTCCTCCGACCACTCGATGTAAGTATGCATTTATGCGTCTTTAATTTTATTATTATCTTGATTTATATTTGTGAATGAATGTATGTATGTGTGACTTGCAGGATGCACGTGACGCGGTCATCATCGACCTCCGGGCCCGCCTACATGATGCCGAGGCCCAGCTCGAACAAGTCCAGAAGGAGCTGTATGATCTGGTATGTATGCATGAATATGTATGTATTAATTAATTAACTGTTTTGGCAATTAATCACTGACAGTTGTCTTCCGGTGCAGCGAGCCGTCTACACCCAGGCGGCTCCCCCTACCCACGGAGCGTCATCATCCTCCTCATCTGCCTACGACGCTGCTCTGGCTGACCTCCAGAGTCAGCTCGCCTCTGCCATCCATCGGGCTTCTCTTGCGGAGGAGGACCGGGCTGCTCGGGTAAGTTCTTCAACTTGTTGACTCCCGAACTTGATTTTGATTACTTGATTGCCTTGAACTAACAAAACCTTCCTCTGCAGGTTGTTGAGCTTCAGGAAGCCCTTCAGAGGGCTGAAGCGGATGCCCGTGCTGCAGCGACCCGTGCCGAGGCTGACGCTGCGCGGATCCGGTCTCTGGAGGAGCAGGTGGCCCGACTTTCGACAGGAGATCTTGCGCGAGAGCTTGCACACCTCCAGTCTCGGCTAGAATTCATCAATGAGGAGCGAGAGCGCGAGCGCCTTCGACTGGAGGGTCTTCTGGGTCGGTTGTCAGTTGCAGAGCATGAGCGCAAGATGGTGGAGGAGAGGTACCAGCGAGCTCGACAGCGTGCCCATGAGCGTGGTTTGACCAGTGCTTTCACGGCCAGTGCCGCTGTGTCTTCCGGCCAGGCAGGGCCGAGCGCGATGGGACCACCTCCACCTCCCAGCCGAGAACCAACACCGGAAGCGCCTGACGAGGCCCAGAGCCAGCTCGATGAGGGTGGAGGGGAGAGCCAGCCTTGAGGGCTTATGTATCTTCTTTCTTTCATGTATCATGTACAAAAACACCTTTTGATGATATACATGAAACTTTTGAGCTTCAGTCTTATGTTCTTGTGCTCGTCTTGTATCATGTACATCACTTAACAAACAGGTTAAGTATCTATTTAGGCTTAGCCCCTTGCCTGACCAAATAAAGGGTCAATCAATCTTTTCCTTCAATAAATGGTCAAGGGGCATAGCCTTTATTAACAAAGGTAATGAGAATAATCAAACTTAAGCAAAATGCAACATACAAGCAAACATATGCTTACTGAAAATAAAAGGAATGAAACATACTAAATGCAACAAGCAAATGCTAATTGAAATATTTTTTTGTTGTTTTGAAATATTCATTTTTGTTTGGGTTTTGAAATATATGTTTTTTTTTTTTTGGATTTTTGGACATATATATTTTTTTGAATTTTTGACATATGTATTTTTTTGGAGTTTTTGACATATGTATTTTTTTTTGATTTTTGACATATGTATTTTTTTGGTTTTTGACTAAAAGATCAGCATGGTACTTAGATCAAAAGATCATATTCATTTATTAACTTAATTCCCAAATTGTTCTTTAACAACTTAACTTAAAACCCATCGTGTTTGAATTTGTGTTTCCATTCGTGATCCCATTTGATGATTTGACCCTTAGTCCATCTAAGCCGTTCCTTAAGTTTGGAGTACATCTCTTTAGAAAGAAAAGAAGAATAAGTTCAGAAAGCCCATGAAAAGGTTCCGGAGACTTAAAAAGATGTTCCTTTCCTACCCTAATATCCGTTGGGGTTCGATCATTTTCTTTCCGGGGTATTTATCGACCTTGCGTTCCCTTTCGTTTCATTTCATGGCCTTGATGTAACGTTCGTAATGTAATGGCTTTTCGATTTGACATTTGGATTTTGCCTTTTTGCCTCGTTTTTTTTTCTTTTGTTTCTTTTCTTTGGGACGGATCTCCCCCTTTTTTTTATGACGGCCTCCTACTAAGATGGTGGGTATTCTTGGTAGTCTATTCTAAGCCTCGTTCCGACATCATGGGCCGAGTGTAAAACAGAATTTTTTTTGCTTTTAAAATGAAAGATTTGTACTTTACCCTTTCAGTCAAGCTTCGATATTCTTTAGGACTTGGCATCTCTTGTTACTCACGAATCAAACGTGTCAGTGTGTGTAGTAATGTATTTGAAATTAAGTTATCCAGACTAACAAAGAAATTTGAGTTTATAAATTTTCTGATTCCGCTGGTCTTTATACCATACTGATCGACTTTTTAACCTAAGGGTAGTATTTCTTAAGATGTAAACCATTCCAGGGATGATTTAGTTCTTCTCCTTCTGCATTAATAAGACGATAAGCATTACCAGGAAAAGCTTGCGATACAACATAAGGTCCTTCCCAGTTGGGTTGGAGCTTAGAACGCGGACCACCAGGTTTTACAAAAATCTTTTTGACGACCATTTCACTGACTTTGAACTTACGTTCAATGACTTTCTTTTGATAAAAACGTGCTAGTCTATTTTGATAAACCTTTGCATGATTAGCAGCTGACCATCTTTTTTCGTCTAGAAGTTCCAATTGAGCAAGGAGTGCTGAACGATATTCATCAATAGAAAATTCCTTATTCAATTGTACTCTTAATGACGGTATGAGGATTTCATATGGAACTACCGCCTCCATTCCAAATGTTAAGGAATTAGGAGTTTGCTCAGTGGGTGTGCGGATTGAAGTTCGGTAGGCCCATAGAGCCTCAACCAATTTTTCTGGCCAGTCTGCAAATTTATTAGATTTGCACGTCTTTTTGATGATTTTTATCAAAGTCTTATTTGTTGCCTCTGCTTGGCCATTGCCTTGCGGATAATAAGGAGATGAATGATGCAATGCAATTCTGTACCTGTTGCAGAGGTCCTTCAATTCTTGTGACACGAACTGCGGTCCGTTGTCGGTGACGATGGTGCTTGGAATTCCAAATCGGGTGATGATGTTCTTCATGATGAACTTGCAGACGGTTGATGCTTTGACTTCCGTGTACGCTTCAACTTCTGCCCACTTGGTGAAGTATTCTGTTGCCGTGAGAATGAAAGATTTTTGCTTGATGCCGGAATCTGGATTACCAAGGGGTCCAATAATGTCGAAAGCCCACATGGAGAAAGACCATGGGGAAGAAACAGGATGGAGTGAAGATGCAGGAGAATGAATTTTGTCGGCGTGAAGTTGACACTTAGCACATCTACGGACATATCCTACGCAGTCTTCTTCCATGGTTGGCCAGTAAAATCCTTGTCTAAGGATCTTCTTTGCTAGCATCTGTCCATTGACATGGCCACCACAAACTCCACTATGAGCTCCTTCCATAACCTTCCAAAGTTCATCTTCGTCTAGACATCTCAGAAAAACTCCATCAAAACCTCTCTTATATAGTGCTCCCCCAACTAGGGTGTATCGTTGAGCAATTCTCCTGATAGCTCTCTTCTCCTCAGTTGTAGCTTCCTCAGGATACGATTGATCTTCACAATATTTTGCAATTTCATAATACCATGGCTTCTGTTCATCATCCATATCTTCCAACAGCTCCATCAACATAATTTTTCTCTTTTCAATGATATCTCCGTCTCTAACTTTCTTCAGCAACTTCTCCTTAGTTCTAAGAAATGAAAGGTCTTTCACGGCGGGTGAAAGACGCCTATGAACTATGATTGATTCGGATTGCTTGCTGATTGGAAAATTAAGAGAAGATGTTAATGAGGCTAGAGCATCAGCTAAGATGTTCTGATTCCTAGGGACATGGACAAAGATCAATTTCGTGAAAAGCTTTGAGTAAGCAGAAGTAAGTTCTTGATAAGGCTTGAGCTTGGGGTCAAGAGTTCGATACTTGGTTGGCACTTGGCGAAGAATTAATTGGCTATCACCCACAATCCTGAGTTTAGTGGCACCATGAAAATGAGCAGCCTCGAGGCCAGCAAGAAGTGCCTCGTATTCAGCTATATTGTTGGTGACTGGAAAATCAAGCTGAAAGGCTTGTGGAATGGTGACACCTTCAGGTGATAACAGAACGATACCGATCCCCTTTCCATGAGAATTCAGAGCTCCGTCAAAATGCAGAGTCCACATATCATCTCTGATTTGATTTACGGACATCAGTTCCTCATCCGGAAACTCTGATCGTACTGGATCAAATCGAGGAAGGGGATGATGAGCAAGATGTTCTGCTATGGCATAGCCCTTGATCGCTTTCTGCTGAATATAAATGATATCGAATTGAGATAGAAAGCTTTGCCATCGCGCTAACCTATCAGTAAGAATAGATTTCTCCAACAGGAATTTGATCGGATTCATCCTAGCGATGAGATGGACTTCATGGGCCAGAAAATAATGCTTCAATTTCTGCACAACCCAGACCAATGCTGCACATGTTTTCTCCATCGCTGTATATCTCTGTTCAGCGGGGTTGAGAAGTTTAGAGAGATAATAGGCTGCCCTCTCTTTTCCTTCTTCATCTTCTTATGCTAGAACAGACCCCACTGCATCATCTAGGACTGAAATATAAAGTATCAATGGTTTGCCTGGAGATGGTGGTCTCAAACCAGGAGGACTTGCTAAATAGTTCTTTAATCCATCGAATGCCTCCTGACACTTATCGTCCCAATCAAATTTGACTCCTGGCTTGGTAAGCTCGTAAAACGGCTTACACCTTTGTGAGTGCTGGGAGACAAAGCGGCGTATAAATTGTAACCTCCCGATTAATCCTCTCAACTCTTTCAAGTTTTTGGGAGGTGACATTTCTCTGATAGCTTTCGCCTTATTGGGATCGATCTCAATTCCCCATTTGCTGACGATAAATCCAAGCAATTTTCCTGAAGATACCCCGAATACACATTTCTTGGGGTTCATCTTTAACTGATATTCTATCGATCTCTCTAATACCCTTGCCAAAACTTTGGCGTGCTCAGCCTTTGTCTTAGATTTAACCAATAAATCATCCACATACACTTCCAGATCTATGTGCATCATCTCATGAAATATTGCCATCATGGCCCTCTGATAAGTGGCTCCAGCATTCTTTAATCCAAATGGCATGACGACATAACAGTATGTTCCCCAAGGTGTAGTGAATGACGTCTTCTCTTGATCTTCTTCTGCCAGCTTAATCTGATTGTATCCTGAAAATCCGTCCATAAACGATAAAGTCTCATAGCCAGCGGTATTATCGATGAGTACATCAATGTGAGGCAATGGAAAATCATCTTTAGGACACGCCCGGTTCAAATCACGGAAGTCAATGCAAATTCTGACCTTCCCGTCCTTCTTCATAACCGGGACTATGTTGGCCACCCATTGCGGATAAAGGACAACTCTAATAAATTTGCCTTTATGCAATTTATCGACTTCTTCCTTCATCTTTAGAGCCATTTGTGGGTGGAATCGCCTTAATTTCTGCTTGACAGAGCTAACTCCATCCTTTAATGTCAATCTGTGTTCAACTAGAGACGAGTCTAACCCCGGCATATCTTCATAACTCCAGGCAAAAGTGTTCTTATAGTCCTTAAGTACTTGTACCATTGCCTTCTCATCCTCTGTAGAAAGATTTTTGCTGACGAGCACAACCTTAGGTTCGTCTTCAGTCCCTAAATTGATTTCTTTGGTGGGCTCTTCTACGGCAGCTGAGGGTTCATCGAATCTCTTCACTCCACTGGCATATGCCTCCGCTGCGTCCTCGTCATCTTCCTCATTTTCAATAATGGGGTCCTTTTCATGCACTAACTCATATCCGTACCCATCATTGACTGACTCATCATTCATACAGTCTTCTGGCATCTGGATTGGATTTTCTAAAAACTGAGGGATCAAAGAACAAGAAAAACATCTATCAGCTAAGTCCTGGAGGTATCTATCTGGAATTTGCCTACCCTTAGGCTTCCTAGACTTCCTAACCTGACTAACCTGCGTAAAACTAGACTGCCTAACTTCACTAAACTCCCTATTATAACCTAATGAAGATGAAGTAGGATAGAAATCCTGGGATACAAGTGGAAATACAGGAGAATCCTCCCGAGGGGAGGGGCAGAGTAGATCTAGGAGAGAATCTTGACCGAAGGACCCGCGCAATGGGGTGTGATCGGACAAGTAAGATGTTTCCTCGATGAGGATATGGGAAGAATTTGTTGCCAAATTGGCATTTTTTTTTGGACAATGAAAGAATTAAACATAAAGCAAGAATGGATACAAATAGAAGGGGAATCGGATGGAGGAAGTGGCACCAAGGCCAGAGGATTAGGGGGATCATATAGTAATATGTCCCAGATCAGATCATACATCCTCTCTAGATCGAGAGGAGATGATGGGATAAGGTCCCGAGGGGACAGAGTGATCATAATGGGCGGAGCCCGTGGAATATCTTCAGTTATGACCCGCGACCAAGTCGGGGTCAGGAGCAGTGTACGGAATAAAGTATGGAGCATGAAGACATGTGAAGGATATGTCCCCCTCCAGAGCAGATCTGTAGTATAACCAGCTTCATAGGGGTCATCTGGCTCCCCTTCATCGGTTTCTTCCGACAGCAGTATCTGCTTATCAAAGATGGCACCAGGACCTTCAATCAGTTCATCAATCTGCGGCGGCCATTTGGGTTCTACAGGATCCAGGAACAACCTATTCAGTGCTATATAAAGGTCCCTCAGATCGAACCACCTGTACCATTCGCATTCAGGATCATGGAATTTTCTCCTTTTCATAGGCCGCAGAGCCTCCAAGGATTGGTACGTAAGTAGTTCTGAGCAATGCCTGGCCAAGTCCCTCCCATATATGTCATAGAAGTCAAAACACGAAGTAATGACCACCGTGTTGTCGTGGCTAAGTATGGGCCCTTTCACAAAGTGTGTATACAGGGCCCATGTTAGGGGATCTCGGCCTTCTTTGGGTGGTGTAGACATTGTCTCCAGGATTTTTCGACCTTTTTCAATCTCTGCTTCCTAAGCCAGATCTTGCTTCAGTCTTCTTGGCTTATAGCCCAGACCACTTCCAGGTGCTGCTCGATGATCTTTAACAGGAGTGGTCCTGCCTTGCAACTGTGTGCCCAGACCTTTCCCAAGCTCGTAGCCGTTCCTCATCATAATTCTCCATCCCGGAGTACTCATGCACTTCCCCCTTTTTATGGCATCTAACGGGTATGGAGAAATAGTTGCGGCTTTTAGAGGATCAGCCACTAGACGGTAGACCTGTAATACCGACAGAAAAGGTTGTCGGCCAGGTAAAGCAGCAGATTTAATATTCAAGGTATGAGCAGCAGCAAGGATCGGCATGCTCGTTACTTTAATAATTCATCCTTTGAAAGGGAATTTGAGGCATTGGTGATTCGTAGAGGGAATCGCCTCAAGAGCTTTAATATAAGGACGACCCAAAATGGCATTTATAGAAGGGTCGATTTCTAGGATGTGAAATTCTACCTCTGCATGACTTACAGGGCCCAGCTCCACCTTTAAATAAACCATTCCCAGAGGGGAATGGGTAGAATTGTCATATGCTGTCACAGAGATCGGGCTAGGCAGCCATTTTTCTTTCGGCACACCGCACAGCTCCAGGGTCTTCGGAGGTAGAACATTGATCGAGGCCCCTGTGTCAACCAGGTATGCATCCATGGCCTTCTTGCCGATGTTGACCGTGATGCTCAGAGCCATGCTTCTGGCTGCTGGCGGTGCTAGTTCCGATGTGTGGAATGTAATGGAGGGCTGATCCCCCTGAGGAACTAGTAGTGCTGCAATTTTTTCTACCGGCACGTCCTCGTTGACCATCACCTTCTGTAGATATTCCATTAAGGCTTCTTGGTGAATCTTGGACCTTTTGATCAATTCAAGTACAGTGATCTGTGCCGGTGTTCTGTCCAGATGTTTCAACAAGTCATATTGAGTGCCTGGTGCACTCTCTTCATTATGGGCTTCCTCAGTCGGCTGTGATGGGCCGTCTCTAACTGTGGACTGAGGAAAGACCTTGTTGAAAATCCTTCCGCTTCGGAGCGCATGTTCCTCGACCGTGGAGGATCCGGGTGACACCTTAAGTACCGCAGGGTTGGATGGTGCGGATGATGTAGAGGGCTGGTATGTAGGTGGTGGCGTAGGGCTAGGTGGTGATGGCGCGGTGCGGATTAAAGGCCTAGATGGTTGGATGGTGGATGGGTAAGTGGTTGGTGAGGTGGGGAATGGCACGCGTAATAGTGGTCTGGATGGTAAGGGGGTATCTGGGTAAGCGGTAGTGGTAGCGGGTGAAGTAGGGAATGGTATGCGGAGTAATGGCCTAGATGGTAGAAGGGGCGCGTTATTGGTTTGCGGTGGATTATATGGTAGCGGTGTAGTGGTGCGTGGCGTGATGGGCTTAAGGAAGGCGGGTGGTGGTAATGGGTTATTGGGTGTGGGCGAGTGATATGTGGGTGCCGGTAGAGGGGTGATGGTAATGGGTTGTGGCCTAGGTATGTGGAGGGTACGGCGTGGCGGTCTTTCTGCGGTACTTGGAATATGACCCGTCGAATAGAGAGAGGAAGAGTCCTCTATTCTCCACTGTTGCCCACGACCAGCCTCAGACTGGCTATTCGTCAGAATGGGAGCAACTTGGTTTTGGTTCTGATGCTCCGGGAGTGGATTCTGCACTATGCCCATATTGGGTGGTGGTGCTGCTTGTACTGGCGGTCTTGCTTGATGCTGCTGCTACTGCTGCTGTGGTCTTCTCGCTTTCAGGGCTGATATATACTTTTTCATCTCCTCCCAATCTATGCCGCCCTGCTCGTTGAGATCATGGATATAATCTCTGATTTGGAAGCAGGTGTCGATGGTATGCCCAGGTTGCCTATGGAAGTAGCAATACCTGGACGTGTCGGCATTTTGAGGCCAGATGGCCTTTTCCCTTGGCAAAACTAAGGCATTAGCTGCCATTAGAGCGCTGAAGATATCTGCCAAGGATTCTGGGAGGGCAGGGTATTCTGCCCTTTTAGGGCCTGGAGGTCTCCTCTGCTGGTTGTAGTCACCAGGAGGAGGGACATTATGGTACGTCGGCGGTGCACGCGGCTGATATTGCTGTTGCTGATATTGCTGTTGTTGGGGCTGCTGGTATTGCTGTTGCCGTTGCGGCGGCTGCTGTAGCTGTTGCTGGTTCTGGTTCTGGTTCAACTGCTAGGGCCGTTGATATTGTTGCTGATAATGGGGGTTCTGCTGCTGCCTGTACCCCTGCTGGCTTGGCTGTGGTGGCCTCTGGTACTGCTGCTGGTTCCTCACGAACTGGGGCGAATTATTATTCATGGTACTAACTTGCTCGTGAGAGAGCGTGCCCTCAGTAGTCGGACCTGTGCTAGGAGAGTTCGGCACTGCAGGCTTCCGAGGTGGAGGCCTGCTAGGTCTGTGAGGATCAAAAACGCTAGAGAACGTAGCGTCCTTGAAGGCATTTTGGCAGTACCGTGCTCTTTCATAGAGCTCTGCCATGTTGGTCAGGTTGTTCAAGGTGAGGACTAGCTTGAATTGGGGTGTGGCGTTAGAAATTAACATCTTCACTTGCTCGGACTCGGACAAGTGATCTTTCACCTTTTCAGCCAGGCCCCGCCACCTGTCAGCAAAACTGACAAACTCTTCGTCAGGTTTCATCTTTTCGGCAATGAGGTCAGTGATGGACAAGGAGGGTGCAACCCTGTCCTGGTATCGTTGGATAAATTTGCGTGAAACGATACCGTAATCCTCTACTTCGGAGGGTTCCAGAGAAAAGAACCACTCGAGGGCTGGTCCCTCTAGAGATCTCCTGAACAAAAAGGCCAACGACCTCTTGTCGTTCTGCCAGAAAGACGATTCGTACATAAACTCCTTCAGATGTGCGAAGGGGTTACCAGTACCGTTGTACTTTCGGTACACTAGCATCTCAGAGGGTGGTAGGTGAAATACCGGCAGGCTCGGCAAATTGATCTCTGGCACGGCTTTAACCCCCATCATCTTCTGGAGGCTGCTAAACTGCTCATCCATGCGTTCCATCTTGGCCAGCAACGCTTGCGTGGTCAGATCTGCCTGGGGAGGAGGAGGAGGTGGAGGTACTTGATAGGCCTACTGCCTAGAGTACGTTGGACATGGGGAAAAATAAAGGGGAGGTCCGGCAGAGCTTCCGCCATGCCCGAGGGCATTTTGATAGACAGGCGTTTGCGGTCTAGCCGGTTGCCTAAAGGACGAAAGCTGCGGCCCAGCTGGCCGAGAAGTGATATGAAGGCCTTCCATGGCCTGATGGATGTAAGGAGGTTGAAGAGGAGGTTGTTGAGTAACAACAGGGGGAGCTACAGGGTTCGGCTCAGCAGGCTGCATGGGTGCCTTCCCCTTCAGAATCGATTGGATCGCCACGAACTGCTGAGGGTCCAGTCGGGAGGCAAGAACTCCCAAAGCGTTGACGAGATCCACAGGATCAGAGGATGAGGGATCGTTCTGATTCATGTCCCCCTCGAGATCGGGATTAGGAATCGCATATTCATGCGGGGGAGGATCAGGATATCGATCATGGGGATGAAAGAGAGGGGTCCGGACGTTCCCCTCATGTCGATATGGAATGGGGGCAGAATTACGGGAGGCATCAGCATCTCTCCCGCTCTCGTAGTTGTAATCAGAATCCCGAGGGGCATTAGCATCTCCCTTGTAATTGACCATGGCGTCTGGAGCCACACTCAAGTCCCTGCCTGATCGCAGCAGCATGATGTTAGATTCTTTTTTTCAAAGATTTAACAAACAAGTTGCACAGAGATTAATCAATCAAGTGGATGCTTAACGTGATTTTTAGATTCCTTGTTGAGTTATTTGAATTGGATTAAACCACAAATTCACTCAGGGAAAGGATCCTAGTTTCAGTTCAATTTCCGTCGTTATTCTCTAGGGCTTTCTCTCACAATGCTTTCGGAATCTAGCCGGGACTTCAATTGGTACAACCAGCCCAATGATCAAGGAGAAATACCTTGATTTTGGGGACTTATGGAGGCCTTAACGTCAACTTCTCTAGTCTGATCAAGGGACCAACCCAATCAAAGAGAGTTGCTGATGTCAAGTAGTGTGTTCCTAAGAAAAGGAGGGTATTCGCCTCAATGCGTATGTCCTGCGGCCTGGATGGCCTATAATGCTTAATAGTAATGGGTAGCTAGCACTCAAACCACAAAAATCTGAGAACTGAAAAATAACTAAGAAACTGTCTGAATCGCGTCGATGGTAGTCGACGCTATTTAAAACAGAGCTTAATTTTTTGCAGAACCAGATGCAGACAGCAGAGAAGATATAAAGACTGAAAGGCGTCGAGGTGTAGCGACGCGGTTCGAAACGCGTCGTTGTTCCTGGACGTCTTTCAATTCGCAGAAACAGATTTCCAGGAGGAATTTCTGGGTCGATTCCTCCTCAAACAGATTAAAAGCAGCAAATAATCAGTTCATGCAGAGTTTTTTTTTTTGTTGCAGATTTTAATAGGATGATTTACTAACTAAACAACTAGAAAATCAATCAATCACACATCATTTTTATCACAAAAACAGCTTTTTTATCAAATCAACGGGGATGGCAAAATCTTGCCACAGGGGTGTGCACGTGGTGCACGAGGGAAATTAACTAAACTAAAACCACTCACCAATTTGTGAGGACGTGTCGAGAGACACAAATGGTGCACCGTGGGTGCCCGATTGATGATAGCAAGAACAAAAACAACTGAAAGATGGCGAGACCAAGTCCCACCGTCATCGCCAAAAAAGCTGTAGGTGCTTAGAATGCTAGTGTGATTGACATGAAAAATCCTATGTTGTTTAGTGCAAAATAACCTATTAAAAACAGTAACTATGTGAAGTGATCGCTAGAAACTTTTAACTAAAAAGTTTCAAAAGAAGTATGATCGCCTACCTGTTTGAATGCGGAAGATTCTGAATCCTTGATTCCCCTCCTTCAGCCGGCTGAAGAAAGAGAGCCATTTCTTGTTCTTTGTTCTTGCTGTTAAGGTTGAAGTTGAGGTTGAAGATTTGAGGATCGTCTTGAAGTCCTTTTGGCTTGTGCTTGATTTGCTCCTTTTGATTCTCTTGTTGTTGTTGAGTGCAGTAGAAACAGAGAAGAAAATAAACGAAGAAACAATGATGAGAATTTAAGTAGAAGCAATATCTAAACTAATCATGATTTTAAGCATAAAATTGAACAGCAAACTTACTTGTTTAAATGGTTTTGAAACCCCTTAAATCAAATAGGTTTTGAAAGATGATACTGTGGTGTGTTTGCATGAAGTGATTATGAAGAATGAGATTAATGAAGATGTAGAATGAAAATGGAAAAATGAAACACTTATGCCCAATGGTTGAATTCTGAATGGATGAAGATCTTGAAAGGACGCCGACTTCTGGAAATGACAGTGCTTCGGCGTTCCGACGTCGTTGCTTCGGTCTTCAATTCGCTATCGCTTCGATCAATAATGCTCAACCTCTCTTTTTTTTTTAACTCATTGACATGTAAGGTATTTATAGACCTCTTCTGCGTCCGTGATTAACATAGAAAAATCTCGGATTTATCCATCTTAACTGACAGATAAATACAGATTAATTCATCTTTATCTGTAATTATCTAAAACGCGTCCACATAGGATGACGCCTTTCAGATTAATTAAGATAAGGATAAACATACAGGAAACTTATCTTTATCTTTATTAGCTAAAACGCGTCCACATGTGTAGACGTCTTTTACACTAATTAAGATAAGGATAAACATCCGGAAGAGAAGTTAAAATAGCCTAGGAAACCTAAATCGCGTCAGCACTCACAGACGCCTTTTATCTAATTAATCAATTGATTAAAATTCAAATTTAAACGTTAAAACAGGAATAAACTCTAAATCGTGTCCACATAGGTCGACGTCTTTTAGACTTTTTCATATTTTAACTAAAATTTGAGCTAAAATCAATTTAATTGATTAACTTAAACATGTCTGTTCGACCCCATACTCAAAAAGATCAACAAAAATTAATCAATGATTAAATATCAGACCATTTTGAGGCATTATTATATGATATGAAATTTACTCAAAATGACGTCAAAATTAGCGTGTCTACAGGTATCGTTTCACGCAAATTTATCCAACGATACCAGGACAGAGTTGCACCCTCCTTGTCCATCACTGACCTCATTGCCGAAAAGATGAAACCTGATGAAGAGTTTGTCAGTTTTGCTGACAGGTGGCGGGGCCTGGCCGAAAAGGTGAAGGATCACTTGTCCGATTCCGAGCAAGTGAAGATGTTAATTTCTAACGTCACGCCCCAATTCAAGCTAGTCCTCTCCTTGAACAACCTGACCAACATGGCAGAGCTCTATGAAAGAGCACGGTACTGCCAAAATGCCTTCAAGGACGCTACGTTCTCTAGCGTTTTTGATCCTCACAGACCTAGCAGGCCTCCACCTCGGAAGCCTGCAGTGCCGAACTCTCCTAGCACAGGTCCGACTACTGAGGGCACGCTCTCTCACGAGCAAGTTAGTACCATGAATAATAATTCGCCCCAGTTCGTGAGGAACCAGCAGCAGTACTAGAGGCCACCACAGTCAAGCCAGCAGGGGTACAGGCAGCAGCAAAACCCCCATTATCAGCAACAATATCAACGGCCCCAGCAGCCGAACCAGAACCAGAACCAGCAACAGCCGCCGCAACGGCAACAGCAGTACCAGCAGCCCCAACAACAACAATATCAGCAACAGCAACAACTGTACCAGCCGCGTGCACTGCCGGCGTACCATAATGTCCCTCCTCCTGGTGACTACAACCAGCAGAGGAGACCTCCAGGCCCTAAAAGGGCAGAATACCCGGCCCTCCCAGAATCCTTGGCAGATATCTTCAGTGCTCTAATGGCAGCTAATGCCTTAGTTTTGCCAAGGGAAAAGGTCGTCTGGCCTCAAAATGTCGACACGTCCAGGTATTGCTACTTCCATAGGCAACCTGGGCATACCATCGACACCTGCTTCCAGTTCAGAGATTATATTCATGATCTCAACGAGCAGGGCGGCATAGACTGGGAGGAGATGAAAAAGTATATATCAGCCCTGAAAGCGAGAAGACCATAGCAGCAGCAGCAAGCAAGACCGCCAGTACAAGTAGCACCACCACCCAATATGGGCATAGTGCAGAATCCACTCCCGGAGCATCAGAACCAAAACCAAGTTGCTCCCATTCTGACGAACAGCCAGTCTGAGGCTGGTCGTGGGCAATAGTGGAGAATAGAGGACTCTTCCTCTCTCTATTCGACGGGTCATATTCCAAGTACCGCAGAACGACCGCCACGCCGTTCCCTCCACATACGTAGGCCACAACCCATTACCATCACCCCTCTACCGGCACCCACATATCACTCGCCCACACCCAATAACCCATTACCACCACCCGCCTTCCTTAAGCCCATCACGCCACGCACCACTACACTGCTACCATATAATCCACCGCAAACCAATCACGCACCCCTTCTACCATCTAGGCCATTACTCCGCATACCATTCCCTACTTCACCCGCTACCACTACCGCTTACCCAGATACCCCCGTACCATCCAGACCACTATTACGCGTGCCATTCCCCACCTCACCAACTACTTACCCATCCACCATCCAACCATCTCGGCCTTTAATCCGCACTGCGCCATCACCACCTGGCCCTATGCCACCACCTACATACCAGCCCTCTACATCATCCGCACCATCCAACCCTGCGGTACTTAAGGTGTCACCCGGATCCTCCACGGTTGAGGAACATGCGCTCCGAAGCGGAAGGATTTTCAACAAGGTCTTTCCTCAGTCCACAGTTAGAGACGGCCCATCACAGCCGACTGAGGAAGCCCATAATGAAGAGAGTGCACCAGGCACTCAATATGACTTGTTGAAACATCTGGACAGAACACCGGCACGGATCACTGTACTTGAATTGATCAAAAGGTCCAAGATTTACCAAGAAGCCTTAATGGAATATCTACAGAAGGTGATGGTCAACGAGGACGTGCCGGTAGAAAAAATTGCAGCACTACTAGTTCCTCAGGGGGATCAGCCCTCCATTACATTCCACACTTCGGAACTAGCACCGCCAGCAGCCAGAAGCATGGCTCTGAGCATCACGGTCAACATCTGCAAGAAGGCCGTGGATGCATGCCTGGTTGACACAGGGGCCTCGATCAATGTTCCACCTCCGAAGACCCTGGAGTTGTGCGGTGTGCCCAAAGAAAAATGGCTGCCTAGCCCCATCTCTGTGACAGCATATGACAATTCTATCCGTTCTCCTCTGGGAATAGTTTATTTGAAGGTGGAGCTAGGCCCTGTAAGTCATGCAGAGCTCGAATTTCACATTCTGGAGGTCGACCCTTCTATAAATGTCATTTTGGGTCGTCCTTATATTAAAACTCTTGAGGCGATTCCCTCTACGAATCACCAATGCCTCAAATTCCCTTTCAAAGGACGAATTATTAAAGTCACGAGCATGCCGATCCTTACTGCTGCTCATACCTTGAATATTAAATCTGCTGCTTTACCTGGCCGACAACCTTTTCTGTCGGTATTACAGGTCTACCGTCCCGTGGCTGATCCTCTAAAAGCCGCCACTATTTCTCCATACCCGTTAGATGCCATAAAAAGGGGGAAGTGCATGAGTACCCCGGGATGGAGAATTATAATGAGGAACGGCTACGAGCCTGGGAGAGGTCTGGGCACACAGTTGCAAGGTAGGACCACTCCTGTTAAAGATCATCGAGCAGCACCTGGAAGTAGTTTGGGCTACAGGCCAAGAAGACTGAAGCAAGATCTGGCTTAGCAAGCAGAGATTGAAGAAGGTCGAAAAATCTGGGAGACAATGTCTACGCCACCTAAAGAAGGCCGAGATCCCCTAACATGGACCCTTTATACACACTTTGTGAAGGGGCCCATACTTAGTCACGACAACACGGTGGTCATTACTTTGTGTTTTGACTTCCATGACATATATAGGAGGGACTTGGCCAGGCATTGCTCAGAACTACTTACGTACCAATCCTTGGAGGCTCTGCGGCCTATGAAAAGGAGAAAATTCCACGATCCTGAATGCGAATGGTACAGGTGGTTCGATCTGAGAGACCTTTACATTGCACTGAACAGATTGTTCTTAGATCCTGCAGAACCCAAGTGGCCGCCGCAGATTGACGAGCTGATTGAAGGTCCAGGTGCTATCTTTGATAAGCGGATATTGTTGTCTGAAGAGACCGACGAAGGGGAGCCAGATGACCCCTATGAAGCTGGTTACACTACAGATCTGCTCTGGAGGGGGACATATCCTTCCCATGTCCTTATGCTCCATACTCTATTTTGCACATTGCTCTTGACCCCGACTTGGTCGCGGGTCATCATTGAAGATATTCCACGGGCTCCGCCCGTTATGATTACTCTGTCCCCTCGGGACCTTACTCCACAACCTCCTCTCGATCTAGAGAGGATGTATGACTTGATCTGGGACATATTGCTATATGATCCCCCCAACCCTCTGGCCTTGGTGCCACTTCCTCCATCTGATTCTCCTTCTATTTGTATTTATTCCTGCTTCATGTTTAATTCCTCTGATATCCAAAAAAAAAAAAACGCCAATTTTTCAACAAATTCTTCTCAGATCCTTATCGAGGAAACGTCTTACTTGTCCAATCGCACTCCGTCGCGCGGGTCCTTCGGTCAAGATTCTCTCTTAGATCTACTCTGTCCCTCCCCTCGGGAGGATTCTCCTGTATTTCCACTTGTATCCCAGGATTTCTATCCTACTTCATCTTCATTAGGTTATAATAGGGAGTTTAGTGAAGTTAGGCAGTCTAGTTTTACATAGGTTAGTCAGGTTAGGAAGTCTAGGAAGCCTAAGGGTAGGCAAATTCCAGATAGATACCTCCAGGACTTAGCTGATAGATGCTTTTCTTGTTCTTTGATCCCTCAGTTTTTAGAAAATCCAATCCAGATGCCAGAAGACTGTATGAATGATGAGTCAGTCAATGATGGGTACGGGGTATATGAGTTAGTGCATGAAAAGGACCCCATCATTGAAAATGAGGAAGATGACGAGGACGCAGCGGAGGCATATGCCAGTGGAGTGAAGAGATTCGATGAACCCTCAGCTGCCGTAGAAGAGCCCACCAAAGAAATCAATTTAGGGACTGAAGACGAACCTAAGGTTGTCCTCGTCAGCAAAAATCTTTCTACAGAGGATGAGAAGGCAATGGTACAAGTACTTAAGGACTATAAGGACACTTTCGCCTGGAGTTATGAAGATATGCCGGGGTTAGACTCGTCTCTAGTTGAACACAGATTGACATTAACGGATGGAGTTAGCCCTGTCAAGAAGAAATTAAGGCGATTACACCCACAAATGGCTCTAAAGATGAAGGAAGAAGTCGATAAATTGCATAAAGCCAAATTTATTAGAGTTGTCCTTTATCCGCAATGGGTGGCCAACATAGTCCCGGTTATGAAGAAGGACGGGAAGGTCAGAATTTGCATTGACTTCCGTAATTTGAACCGGGCGTGTCCTAAAGATGATTTTCCATTGCCTCACATTGATGTACTCATCGATAATACCGCTGGCTATGAGACTTTATCGTTTATGGACAGATTTTCAGGATACAATCAGATTAAGCTGGCAGAAGAAGATCAAGAGAAGACGTCATTCACTACACCTTGGGGAACATACTGTTATGTCGCAATGCCATTTGGATTAAAGAATGCTGGAGCTACTTATCAGAGGGCCATGATGGCAATATTTCATGACATGATGCACATAGATCTGGAAGTGTATGTGGATGATTTATTAGTTAAATCTAAGACAAAGGCTGAGCACGCTAAAGTTTTGGCAAGGATATTAGAGAGATCGAGAGAATATCAGTTAAAGATGAACCCCAAGAAATGTGTATTCGGGGTATCTTCAGGAAAATTGCTTGGATTTATCGTCAGCAAACGGGGAATTGAGATCGATCCCAATAAGGCGAAGGCTATTAGAGAAATGCCACCTCCCAAAAACTTGAAAGAGTTGAGAGGATTAATCGGGAGGTTGCAATTTATTCGCCGCTTTGTCTCCCAGCACTCACAAAGGTGTAAGCCGTTTTACGAGCTTACCAAGCCAGGAGTCAAATTTGATTGGGACGATAAGTGTCAGGAGGCATTCGATGGATTAAAGAACTATTTAGCAAGTCCTCCTGTTTTGAGACCACCATCTCCAGGCAAACCATTGATACTTTATATTTCAGTCCTGGATGATGCAGTGGGGGCTGTTCTAGCACAAGAAGATGAAGAAGGAAAAGAGAGGGCAGCCTATTATCTCTCTAAACTTCTCAACCCCGCTGAACAGAGATATACGGCGATGGAGAAAACATGTGCAGCATTAGTCTGGGTTGTGCAGAAATTAAAGCATTATTTTTTGGCCCATGAAGTTCATCTCATCGCTAGGATGAATCCGATCAAATTCCTTTTGGAGAAATCTGTTCTTACTGATAGGTTAGCGCGATGGCAAAGCTTTCTATCTCAATTCGATATCATTTATATTCAACAGAAAGCGATCAAGGGCTATGCCATAGCAGAACATCTCGCTCATCATCCCCTTCCTCGATTTGACCCAGTGCGATCAGAGTTTCCGGATGAGGAACTGATGTCCGTAAATCAAATCGGAGATGATATGTGGACTCTGCATTTTGACGGAGCTCTGAATTCTCATGGAAAGGGGATCGGTATCGTTCTGTTATCACCTGAAGGTATCACCATTCCACAAGCCTTTCAGCTTGATTTTCCAGTCACCAACAATATGGCTGAATACGAGGCACTCCTTGCTGGCCTCGAGGCTGCTCATTTCCATGGTGCCACCAAACTCAGGATTGTGGGTGATAGCCAACTAATTCTTCGCCAAGTGCTGACCAAGTATCGAACTCTTGACCCCAAGCTCAAGCCTTATCAAGAACTTACTTCTGCTTACTCAAAGCTTTTCACGAAATTGATCTTTGTCCATGTCCCTAGGAATCAGAACATCTTAGCTGACGCTCTAGCTTCACTCGCATCTTCTCTTGATTTTCCAATCAGCAAGCAATCCGAATCAATCATAGTTCATAGGCGTCTTTCACCCGCCGTGAAAGACCCTTCATTTCTTAGAACTAAGGAGAAGTTGCTGAAGAAAGTTAGAGACGGAGATATCATTGAAAAGAGAGAAATTATGTTGATGGAGCTGTTGGAAGAGATGGATGATAAACAGAAGCCATGGTATTATGAGATTGCAAAATATTGTGAAGATCAATCGTATCCTGAGGAAGCTACAACTGAGGAGAAGAGAGCTATCAGGAGAATTGCTCAACGATACATCCTAGTTGGGGGAGCACTATATAAGAGAGGTTTTGATGGAGTTCTTCTGAGATGTCTAGACGAAGATGAACTTTGGAAGGTTATGGAAGGAGCTCATAGTGGAGTTTGTGGTGGCCATGTCAATGGACAGATGCTAGCAAAGAAGATCCTTAGACAAGGATTTTATTGGCCAACCATGGAAGAAGACTGCGTAGGATATGTCCGTAGGTGTGCTAAGTGTCAACTTCACGCCGACAAAATTCATTCTCCTGCATCTTCACTCCATCCTGTTTCCTCCCCATGGCCTTTCTCCATGTGGGCTTTCGACATTATTGGACCCCTTGGTAATCCAGATTCCGGCATCAAGCAAAAATCTTTCATTCTCACGGCAACGGAATACTTCACCAAGTGGGCAGAAGCTGAAGCGTACACGGAAGTCAAAGCATCAACCGTCTGCAAGTTCATCATGAAGAACATCATCACCCGATTTGGAGTTCCAAGCACCATCGGCACCGACAACAGACCGCAGTTCGTGTCACAAGAATTGAAGGACCTCTGCAACAGGTACAAAATTGCATTGCATCATTCATCTCCTTATTATCTGCAAGGCAATGGCCAAGTAGAGGCAACAAATAAGACTTTGATAAAAATCATCAAAAAGACATGCAAATCTAATAAATTTGCAGACTGGCCAGAAAAATTGGTTGAGGCTCTATGGGCCTACCGAACTTCAATCCGCACGCCTACCGGGCAAACTCTTTATTCCTTAACATTTGGAATGGAGGTGGTAGTTCCATATGAGATCCTTATACCGTCATTAAGAGTACAATTGAATAAGGAATTTTCCATTGATGAACATCGTTCAGCACTCCTTGCTCAATTGGAACTTTTAGACGAGAAAAGATGGTCAGCTGCTAATCATGCAAAAGTTTATCAAAACAGACTAGCACGTTTTTATCAAAAGAAAGTCTTTGAACGTAAGTTCAAAGTCGGTGAAATGGTCGTAAAAAGGATTTTTGTAAAACCTGGTGGTCCGCGTTCTAAGCTCCAACCCAACTGGGAGGGACGTTATGTTGTATCGCACGCTTTTCCTGGTAATGCTTGTCGTCTTGTTAATGCAGAAGGAGAAGAGCTAAATCATCACTGGAATGGCTTACATCTTAAGAAATACTACCCTTAGGTTAAAGAGTCGATCAGTATGGTACAAAGACCAGTGGAATCAGAAAGTTTATGAACTCAAATTTCTTTATTAGTCTGAATAACTTAACTTCAAATACATTACTACACACACTGACACGTTTGATTCGTGAGTAACAAGAGATGCCAAGTCCTAAAGAATATCGAAGCTTGACCGAAAGTGTAAAGTACAAATCTTTCATTTTTAAAGCGAAAAAATTCTGTTTTACACTCGACCCATGATATCGGAACGAGGCTTAGAATAGACTATCAAGAATACCTACCATCTTAGTAGGAGGCCGTCATAAAAAAAAGGGGGAGATCCGTCCCAAACAAAGAAAAGAATAGAAAAACAAAAGCAAAAAGGCAAAATCCAAATGTCAAATCGAAAGGCCATTACATTACAAACGTTACATCAAGGCCATGAAATGAAACGAAAGGGAACGCAAGGTCGATAAATACTCCGGAAAGAAAATGACCGAACCCCAACGGATATTAGAGTAGGAAAGGAACATCTTTTTAAGTCTCCGGAACCTTCTCATGGGCTTTCTGAACTTATTCTTCTTTTCCTTCTAAAGAGATGTACTCCAAACTTAAGGAATGGCTTAAATTGACTAAGGGTCAAATCATCAAATGGGATCACGAATGGAAACACAAATTCAAACACGATGGGTTTTAAGTTAAGTTGTTAAAGAACAATTTGGAAATTAAGTTAATAAATGAATATGATCTTTTGATCTAAGTACCATGCTGATCTTTTAGTCAAAAATCAAAAAAAATACATATGTCTAAAATCCAAAAAAAATACATATGTCAAAAAATCCAAAAAAAATACATATGTCAAAAATCCAAAAAAAATACATAAGTCAAAAATAAAAAAAATACATATGTCAAAATTAAAAAAAAAGCATATATTTCAAAACCCAAACAAAAATGAATATTTCAAAACAACAAAAATATTTCAATTAGCATATGCTTGTTGCATTCAGTATGTTTCATTCCTTTTATTTTCAGTAAGCATCTGTCTGCTTGCATGTTGCATTTTGCTTAAGTTTGCTTATAGTTTAATTACCTTTGTTAATAAAGGCTATACCCCTTGACCATTTATTGAAGGAAAAATTAATTGATCATTTATTTGGTCAGGCAAGGGGTTAAGCCTAAATAGATGCTTAACATGTTTGTTCAAGTCATATACAGGACACAAGGCATTGGTAGAGTTCGAATCCGGATTGAAGACAGTCAGAACCTGTTTCTGTGAATAAAAGGCGTCGAGGAGAACCGCCGCGTTTCAACACTGAATAGCGTCTGCACGACACGACGCGTTTCAGCCTTTCTATTATTTATCCAAAATTCCATGTTTTTGATGTTTAAATTGAATATTTATTTGGAATTACTAATAATTTTGATTGCAGGAAAATCAGAAAATTCAAATGAAGCTGAAAATATCAAGAAGATCCCACTGTGGGAATTTATGAAGTCTCGACCGTGGCTAAAAAGACGGTTATTTCTACCCTTGTACTCTTCTATGTAAATCATTTGCATTACTATATGTTAAATATTTATTAGACTATATCAAAGACCTTGTGGTTTTGATGAAACTGGAATTTGAGTTCCCCTACAACAAAAATAGTGATAATTCTAGAGAATTCTTAATCGCACGGATAGGCCGTGGGATTGTTGATTAGTGAGGACGATGGTTCCACTTTTGTGAAACAGTGCGTGGATAAACGAGCTTCGGCTTAGCACTGAATTGCAAGAATTGGTATCTTGACTCATTAATGACAATTTAACAATATTATCCTTGATTAATTTATATTTTATTTGACTTTATATTTTTCTTTTAGCCCAGCATGCATCATATAGGACTTTGAAATCATTGTGATAAAAATTAATTATTGATTAAGTTTCAGACCATTAATCAAACAATTTCAACATGATATGAAATATTCCATTCCGAATTGAGTATCTTGATTATCTTTGAGGTTCGCTTGAAGATATCATTGGAATTATATCCTTTCTTGAATTCTTTATCCAATATTCTTGTTTTCTTTTAAGATCCATCATGGCTGTAGCACGTCCACATTGGCTGGCAAACGCTCCCCATGATGAAACCTACAGTGTCTACGACCTGGGGTACTTCCCACTCCGAGGAAGTTGATCGACTTTATTTTATTTTCTTGTCTACCTCATCCAGACATGATTGATTCCATTGATTTCCTTGAACTATCTTCATCGATGATTGTGAGAAAAATTCCAATCATGTGATGTTAAGAGCGTGTTTCATCACACCTTGTCATCACCTTTTCAATACATTCCATTTCATTTCACTCCCTTGCAAAGATGATGCCAAGGTGAGGCAGCTGTAGACACGCTAATTTTGACGTCATTTTGAGTAAATTTCATATCATATAATAATGCCTCAGAATGGTTTGATATTTAATCATTGATTAATTTTTATTGATCTTTTTGAGTGTCGGGTCGAACATATATGTTTAAGTTAATCAATTAAATTGATTTTTGCTCAAATTTCAGTAAAAATGTGATGAATTTTAAAAGACGTCGACCTTAGTGGACGCCATTTAGAGTTTATTCCTATTTTAACGTTTAAATTTGAATTTTAATCAATTGATTAATTAGCTAAAAGGCGTCTGTGAGTGATGACGTGATTTAGGTTTCCTAGGCTATTTTAACTTCTCTTCCAGATGTATTTATCTGTCAGTTAAGATGGATAAATTCGAGATTTTTCTATGTTAATCACGGACGCAAAAGAGGTCTATAAATACCTTACATGTCAATGAGTTAAAAAAAAAAAGAGAGGTTGAGCATTATTGATCGAAGCGATAGCGAATTGAAGACCGAAGCAACGACGTCGGAACG
Source organism: Zantedeschia hybrid cultivar (assembly GCA_030544215.1). Taxonomy (NCBI): domain Eukaryota; kingdom Viridiplantae; phylum Streptophyta; class Magnoliopsida; order Alismatales; family Araceae; genus Zantedeschia; species Zantedeschia hybrid cultivar. Next base: position 56,996,073 of record JARZZO010000012.1, read on the forward strand.
CCGAAGCACTGTCATTTCCAGAAGTCGGCGTCCTTTCAAGATCTTCATCCATTCAGAATTCAACCATTGGGCATAAGTGTTTCATTTTTGCATTTTCATTCTACATCTTCATTAATCTCATTCTTCATAATCACTTCATGCAAAACACACCACAGCATCATCTTTCAAAACCTATTTGATTTAAGGGGTTTCAAAACCATTTAAACAAGTAAGTTTGCTGTTCAATTTTATGCTTAAAATTATGATTAGTTTAGATATTGCTTCTACTTAAAATTCTCATCATTGTTTCTTCGTTTATTTTCTTCTCTGTTTCTGCTGCACTCAACAACAACAAGAGAATCAAAAGGGGAAATCAAGCACAAAGCCAGAAGGACTTCTGGACGATCCTCAAATCTTCAACCTCAACTTCAACCTTAACAGCAAGAACAAAGAACAAGAAAGGGCTCTCTTTCTTCAGCCGGCTGAAGGAGGGGAATCAAGGATTCAGAATCTTCCGCATTCAAACAGGTAGGCGATCATACCTTTTTTGAAACTTTTTAGTTAAAAGTTTCTGGCGATCACTTCACATAGTTACTATTTTTAATAGGTTATTTTGCACTAAACAACATATGATTTTTCATGTTAATCACACTGTCATTCTAAGCACCTACAAGGCTGAATGAACTCCTTCATTTTCCTTCCTGATTGCATTTGTGGATCGTCTTTGCTCCATGCTCGATTGCATCGATCAAATTTCTTAATAAATTCTGAATTTACATGATAATTTAATAGAAAGCCTTATGGGGAAGGAGGGAGGTAGATATACAATGGAATATGAGAGTGGGAGATGCTCGCAAACCTCTATTTATTAACAATTAATAAATCAGATACCATAGATCCACATCCACACACATCATCAAATGAAATATTTATTTAGTGCTTATCTATGACCACTGTGTGTTTTATTAATCAAACCACACATGAATTAGCTCATCACATGGCTAAAATAAAAATTTTCGAAAATAAATAATTTTGGTTTTAGAAACCAAGGACCAAACAAAAATTTGGATAAGTTTGAATTTTTGAAAAAGTTTTTATTTTGAGTAACATGCTAATTAAATCATATTTAAAAAGTAATTACATCACATCATATATGCATGTTCACCAAATTGACAGATCTATAATATTCAATGCAAGCTAAATAATTTGACATTAAAGAAATTAATTTAACATTTAAATTAACAATCTTTAAAGTCAAATAATCTAACAATTAGATTAAATACAAATTAACAATAACTTGTTAATTACCATAGATTAAAAAAAGATCTATTTACTGGCCCCTATTTATTATAAAACAGAACTAAAACTACTTTTAAAATCTCATTTAAATTGAATTTAAATTCTATTTTAAATAAAAAAATTTAAAAAAAGGGCAGCAATAAAGAGAAATAGGGGTTATTTGGCTTGGTCAAAGGGGACCAAATGGGCCAGGCACGCTGAGCTTGGTCCGGCCCCTAGGCCAAGCCCAGTTGGCGCTTGGCTAGGGCCCAAACTCGCCCCTGACCTGGGTCGGGCGCCGGGGTGGCTCGGGCCCTAGGACCCGGCCCGGTCCAATGGCTGGCCCGTCCCCGCCTCACCCGATGCAGATAGGAAACCCTAGTTGCATGCAGGGTGAGGCAGGCGGCACCCCGCTGCCGGCGACCTGCCCCGCAGGCACCGGCCAGCGGGGCCCTACCCCGCAAGAGGCCGTTCGGTAGCCATGGGGACCGGAGACGGCGCCGGTGAGCCTAGTTGGCACCTAGCTCAGGCCCAGACCTCCCCCAAAGGGTGGGCCTGGCCTGGGTCGGGAATCGGGCTGGCTCGAGCCTTAAGACCCGGCCCGGTCCAGCGGCTGGCCCGCCCCCCTTCACCCAACGCAGATAGAAAACCCTAGTTGCGTGCAAGGTGAGGCAAGCGGGGCTCCGTCGCTGACGACCTACCCCGCAGGCACCAGCCGGCGTGGTCCTACCCCGTAGGAGGCCGCCCGATGGCCAAGGACGCCAGAGACGGTGTCGGTGACCCCTGGTTGCCGGTGGTCCCCCTTTTTAAGTCCCTTCCCTGTGTGCAGTTCTTCAAAACCGAGCCCCCTCGTCACAACTTGCAAGAACTTGGAAGAGGAGAAGGGGCAGATGGCCACCCCGTCCGGCGCCAGCAATGTCCCCGGTAATGGCCGGCGGCTATCCCATGGGATTCGGGGCGCCGGGGAGCCTCCCCAAACAATTTGGGTGCCGTTTGCGAGATGAACGAAAAATCGTCCTTCGTCCCACGAAGAACTCGAAAACGCACACACAAAGTACAATTTTAACGTAGAGATTAACATTTAATGAACCGTGTTCATCTAATGAACAAGGTTCAAGCATTTAAAATCAAATATGCATGGAATAAAATACAGAACTACCAATCTTGAGACCGAAACAATGAAGAACACGGTGGAAACTGGCTCTGATCACTATTGGGTTTGTTGTGTAGGATCCTAACAAAATGTAGCGGAAAAAACAATTTTGGATCCATGTCGTCTTGCAAAAATAAATCGGATTGTGAAAATGGTTTTTCACCTTGCGCGGATTCGAATCCGCGTTCTTCCAGCTCCGTCGGTGTGATGCTGCAAGCTATGCAGGTGCCCGGCCTCTAGCGTTATCCACGCGGTCTTCATGTCGATGCATCGTCCCCGCTTCCTTGGTCGATGCAACGTCCGTAGATCTCGTCTAGCTGTGTGTAATCCTCCGCGACATGCGTTTCCGAATTTCCCATCTGACCGGAAGCAGAGTGGGTAGGAGTCGACGCGGAGCCTCCAGGGGGCCTGGCCTCTGAGAGGGGTTCCCAGGAGAGAGAGAGAAGAGAGAGGGGCGTGGCTAGGTCAGCATTGGGTTGCAAGCCCATGTATGTGAAGCGGTTCTTTTATAATAACTGATTTTGCGATTTTCTGAAAAAACTCACACTTATTCAAAACCCCGTCAAAATATCCATTGACTTGAAAACCTTTTGTGTGTGACCCTCTAGGCCCAAATGCCAGTCCAGTTAATGGCCCATTAAGTCTAGTAACTCTTTGCGAACCTGTTGAATTAATTAATATCTTTAAATTAATTAATCAGTTGAATTTAATATCCCATAATAAATTTGAATGGGCTTCTAATCACGTTGTTTGCCGAACAACATCGCGTGATCCCGAAAGGCGTTGGGGTTCTGCAACACACTATTGCAACCTTTCCATCATCGGTTACCGCGCGGATATAATCCTTCATCCATATAATGTTTCCGAATGGACCTAGGGTATGGTTCACCGTTAAACCCTAACCGATTGATTCACTTGAATCAGATGCCGCTAATCTATATTAGATAACTATTTTATCTGATACAGAGTCCGCCCTGGCTGGGGACTTAAGCGCATCATTTTCATAACATTCTGTCTCCTATTATCGAGAGCGGATGATCTTGTATTGACCACACAATTACCTTCAAGGGCATCTCCCTAAACCCGAACACTTGACTTATTAAAATCCCATGGTTAGGGATTCTTTAGTCAAGGTCAAAGCTCAGAGACCTACCAACAAGGTATCATTGGTGTCTTAGGTCTAAGGACCATCTACGCAACTGTGACAAAAGAATCAAGCTGGTTACTAGTTAGGTAGCTACCATCCAGGGATTCATGGTCAAATCAATTCAATGAACTCATTCATCAATGAGCACCTATAGGTCCAGCATAGTCTCTTCACACAAGTGACTTATAGAATCAATCACCCTCATCATATGAGCTGAAGAAACCTGTGTTAGTCTGTCTAGATGTTTGATATCCTTCTCATATATCCTTCGACTGTAAAACAATTAAGAACATGTGTTTATAAGTCTTCTGTCCCGTAATTATGATCTGATCATAATCAAAAGACCATTGCACATGTTCATGGGCCTCATCGTGATACGATAAATAAGGATTGAATTAAATACACAATGAAATTATGTCATTTTCTTAATAAACTGAATAATATATAGTACCTAATTGGCTTGTAGGCCACCTAATACTAACACATGTGAACACATACAACATAATGTATTAGTTTCAATATGACTTTGGCTCGTTCTCCACTTCTAGTAAATGGGGGTTTAGCCATTTTACCCATCATGCATATAATTCAAAATCAAATGGATCCAAATATCCATCTATATGCAATCTTTGGACTATTTTCTCTAATGTGACCAAGCCTACAATGCCATAGGTAGGCTCTATTCACTTCACACTTGCTCTTCTTAAGAGCATTATCCACATGAAGACTATCAAGAGATACATTCATAAAGTACAATCCATTACATAAAGAAGTAGAAGCAACTATTTTATTTCCACAATAAATTGAACAACATTTGTTCCCAATGGATAAAGTTTACCCAATATTATCTAAACAAGAAATAGATATAATGTTCTTTATTATGCCAGGTACATAATAACAATCATCTAATGATAAATAGTCTCGAGATGGTAACTTGAGATTCACTATCCCTACAGTGATCGCCGCAACTCTTGCGTTGTTACCTAGCCTCAGCTCTACCTTGCTGGTCCTTAGCTTACGCCTTCTTGTCAACACCTGCACATTATTACAGATATGAGAAACACATTCAGTATCTAATACCTATGATGTATAATCTCTAACTGACAAATTAATATCTATCATATAGATACCTGAAGCGTCATGTTGTTTCACCTTTCCTTGAGCCTTGTCTTTGAGGTATTTTTTTCAATTCCTCTTCCAGTGGCCCTTCTTAGCAACCTTTGACTTTTCCTATTTTTTGCCCTTGCCTTAACTAAAAGCTTGAAAAGCTTTCCTCTTTTTGTTGGTCGTACCAACCATGAGGACTTTGGGCTTTTCCTTCATAAGGTTCCCCTCTGTAGTTTTCAGCATGTTCAGTAATTCAGTCAAAGATACTTAGATCGTATTCATGTTAAAATTAACAATGAACTGTGCATCTGATTATGGAAGAGAAGCAAGAACATGATCAATATGAATCACCTTGGGAAGTGGAACTCCAAGAGCATCCAACTTTTCAACCCACTCAATCATCTTCAGCACATGGGTCTGCACTGAAGATCCCTCTGCCATCTAAACCTTGAACATATTCTTTAATATCTCATATCTCTCAATTCTGTTCTACTCATCAAATAGCTCCTTCAGATCGAACATGATGGATCTTGCATCAATCTCTTCATGTTGCGTCTGCAACTTATTACTCATGGAGGCAATCATGTAGCATTAGGCCATGGTGGAGTCTTCTTTTCATTTCTTATATGATAAGATATCTACTTATGGAGCATTTAATGCTAATTCAGAAAGATGATCATCTTCTAGGACAATCCGCTTAGACCTGAAGACAATCTTCAGGTTCCTGAGCCAGTCAGAGTAATTCACGTCTGTCAATCGGTTGGCATCCAGTATGCCATGCAATAGGTTATGGTGTAACATTTTAGCGTATAGGAAATAAATTATAATTAGTAGATGTTCAGTTATTTATATTAATATTAAAACAAGATATGAATTTTTATCTAGTTTTACTCTTACTAATTTTCGTCGGACTATATAACCTTCAGATATACAGAACAGGAGAAACCAACAATCTCCTAGAGGGGATCAGAATCTCTAAGACTTATAACATGACCTCGGGAAAACATAAGGATTATACTATGATATTATAGCAACCATCTCATGGTAATTGCAACTCTTTACAATATCTGATCGTACTTTGGCTTCCAGGTCTATAATGGTCTTAGGAAAACACAATGAACCATTGTCCCTTGTCTAAGCTTTACCATCGTTACGTAACATAATAGATTAGGATGCAGCTCCTGGAGAAACACAAGGATAGTTGCATCGTTCCTCTACCCAATCTATAAGCGTCACAATGCCATAGTTTTTAGTTCCTTCATCAAACAGTGACAGATCTCGAGGAAACACAAGAAATTGCCATCACTTAATCGAGTCCTAAAAACTATAATGATGGAGAGCTACGCAGTACATTCTCAATGACTTGTGCTCCGGCTTAGACTTTAAGTTGAAGAATTTGTTTATTTTATTTTAGTCTCATCCTAGGTGACAGTATATAAATATATCACATATTTAATATATATATAACCTAGACATTTGATTCATAATCAAATAAAAATATGCATCACATACATGTTAAGGTGTGGTCATAGATAGCACAGTGGTTTTGATAGAATTGGGTGGCTTCAAAGCCAATCATTATATATTCTAGTTCGAAATATTAATAAAGACAATCATTTCATTATATATAGTTCTCGTAAATTAATTATCATAATGAAGGTCTGTAGACAAATATATGGGATATTAAATCATAATGAGATCATGATAGTGAGATCAATATTCTTAGTCACTTGTCTTAAACAATTCTCGATCATAGGATATTTGAATTGGACATTAAATATCCAATAAGATCGACACAGGTTATTTCTGCTCATGCGATGAGGGTGAATGATCTCCTATTCACTCGTATGGTGACACTAAGACAAGTTTTTGTGTGCTAATTAGAGAATGAGTTCACTGAACAGATCCGAATAAGAATTTCTCAATGGTCATTATACCTGATAGTCAATCAAAGAATTCAATCGTTGCAGTAGCGCAGTTGGTCCTTTGACTTGAGTCACCAATGATACCTTGCTTGTAGACCATTGTGACTTGATTCTCTGGCCTGTGGACTTTAACCATTAAGTCTACGATAGTCAGTCTCTCAGACACAGTGGAAAGCTTGCGAAGGTAATTGAGTGAACAACAGGCGATCACTCACTCTTGGTATACGACTAGAGAGAGAATGTCTTATAGATGTATACATAGAAATCCCCGGCCATGGTCAACTAAAAGAGATGTCTTTCTTGAAGTTAACTGAGCACTAGAATCCATCTAAATAATGCGATAAAGGGTTTGACTATGAAACCATACCCTTGCATTATTGGGACATTAGATGAGTGAAGGATTTTATCTGTGCAGTATCTGCAGACAGAAAGGTTCAATTAAAGGGAATAATATTCCTTATACCTTCTTGTATCATGAGGTAATATTTGGTGCCGTTCATGGTCAGAAGATTAAGTGGATTAATCATCAGATGATAAACCACTTATTTATTGAATTAATTATTTAACATATGATGATTAAATAATAATTAATAAATACTAAACTTCAGAATTAGTTCTAAGTTTAGTAGGCCTGAAACCAAACTAATATATGGGCCTAGAAGGTCACACACATAAAAGTTATCGTAAAACGGTGAGAGATGTTAAATATCATATTTATCTGAGTTTTGGTGAAAAGCCACAGGATAAATATGAATATTTAAATAGAGAATTAATTAAGGCCAAGTTTTTGGATAATCATAAGAAATAAACTGTGTGCTTATCTACTATTAGTATAAAAGAAGGCCCAAGGGATGGTGTACGTACACCACAAGTCTAGAGATTTTCTCTCTCCTCTCTCTCTCCCTCTCTCTCTCTTGAAGAAGATCCCTCTCTCTTCTCAACTGTATGGTGGATTTGAGATCGGGTCAAAGTACTCAAGCCGAAGAGAAAATCGCGTCTGCCTCGAGAGCTCGTATGGATACCTCTGGAGATCGTGCACATGCGCGATTACCGAAACGGTTCAATCCACGGGAGATTCGAAACCCCGTAAAGGTGAAGAATAGTTCTTCCCGTTAAATTTTATTTTGTCCATTTTACGATCCCAGCAATCGATACGAGGAATCGTTTTATTTTTCTGCTGCGTTCCGACGATTCCTAACAGGTTTGACTTGAGCCATACAGTCAAACTCACACACATTCAATATAACAATTATATTAAAAATCTGCAACACATAGGCAATTTGTACTCCTTCATTTCCCTTCCTGGTTGCAGTTGTGAATCATCCTCGCTCCTTCCTCGGCTGTCTCGATCAAATTACATAAAATTTTCAATTTACATGTAAAATTAAAGAAGGTCTTATGGCGAATACATAATAGAGGGAGGTAGAAGTACATCGGAGTATGAGAGAGGGAGAGGTTTGTAGACCTTTACTTCCTATAAATTAATAAAAATAAATCATACATCCACGATCCGCATTCATACATCATCACATGAAGTATATACAAGCACTTATCCATGACCACAATGTGTTTTATTAACTAAACCACACATGAAATAGCTCATCACATATCTAAATAAAAGTTTTCGAAAATAAATAATTTTTGTCTTTCAAAAACTTGGTTCCAATCAAAGTGGGTATTTGAATTTCAAAAATTCATTTTATTAAACTTATCATGCAATTAAATATGATTTAAGAGGATTAAACACACATCTCATATGCAAACAATCGAAAATAATAATTTTCAGGATATTCTATGCAAATTAGAATGCTTCTATAAAATTTAAATTATTCTAACATTTAGATTAATCTATAATTAGTAATCTAACAATTAGACTATTAATTATCTTCTGTAAATCTAACTCTTAGATTAGACTGTTAAAGTTAATTATTAATTTAATATTTAAACAAATAATTTGCAATAACTAATTAACACCATTTGTCAATTAGGAAAATGATTAAAAAATCATTAGGTCCCATTTTAACAAATTCAATAAAATCTTAATTTCAAAATAATTTTGAAAAAATTAAATCTTAAAAAAAATTTAATTTTAAATGGGAGAGGGGTTTTTAAATAGTAGTAGTTGGTTTAGCCCCCTGGCTGAGCCCTGGGCTCAGACTAGGGTTGGACCCTGGGCCCGAACCAAGTCCCGAACCTTGGCCCGGCGCTAGGCTCAGACCCTGGTACCCCTGTCGTACATTTTTTAGGAAAAAAATACACTTGATCTTGATTTCTTGATTTAGATTTAGATTTAGATTTGTTATTTGTGTGCTTTACCTGACTCAGTCAGATGATTGTGTAGTTCTTTGACCCGATCCCGCTACCCATAAATGGAATAGTATTAATTACATCCTCCAAAGAGGAAAATCCTTGATTAATCGTCGGAAGAATAAAAATAACACCCTTTGAAATAATATAAGCAAGATATACAAGATTGCATTCAAAAAAATGAATGAATTTCAATTTTTATTTGAGAAGAAAAACTCATTTTTAGTTTTTGAGTTGAGTTTGCACAAGACTTGATTTATTGATTTTTATTGATGGATAATGGTGAGAGATAGTTTTTTAGTATTTTTAGATTGATTTATGGGGAAGCATTGAAGATTTGTTGAAATTTTATGTTTGGGAGTGAATATGAAGTTGAGTCTGCACAAGGATGCGCATACTCATTTGTTAACAATGAGAATACTTGTATTTATTTTGATTTTTGATTTGTGAAAGGGATGAAGATCTTTTTCATGGTATTTTGATTGGAGTGGATGACATTTTTTATCAAGAAAGTCTAATAAACATTTCTTGTTGTGTTTTTTCAGATTTGAAGAGATTTTAGATTTGATTTGTAAAGTATTTTTTATGTTTTCTTATTTGATTTGAGTGAAGAATACTTCAAGAACTTATGTTTTTTATGTTTTGAATTTGTAGGTTTTTAAAGTTAATTGAAATGAGGCTTTTTTTTTAGGTATTTTTTCATATTTTGCAAAAGGGCAAATATGAGTTTTATTTGATTTTTGATTTATAGAAAGTATTTTATTTTTATCTTGGGGTTTTTGGTTCAATTTTAAAGGAATTAGAGTTGAAAAGATTGGATTTTAACAATTGGGGGTTGAGTCTGCGCAGGGTAGCGCAGACTCACCTGTTACAAGTTTATTTTTTAGTTTTTTAGGTAATTTTCAGGGAAAAGTTATCATTTTTTGTTTGGGTTTTAATTTATAGAAAATATTTGTTTTATTCTTAAGAATTTGATTTGATTTGATGAAATTTTAATAGCCAAAATACCTGATTTTAGGAATTTAAGCTTGAGTCTGCGCTATAGAGCGCAAACTCATTGTTTATAAAAGTGTTTAGCATTTTTTATATTTTTTGTAAAAAGAGTTTTAAGCTTTTATTTAGGTTTTTGACTTATATAAAGTATAAAGTTTTTATGTAAATTTTTGGATTTAATTTGGAGGGATATTAAGGTCAAAAAGACCAAATTTGGGATTTCAGGGTTGAGTCTGTGCTGGATAGGGCAGACTCATTTATCACCAAAGTGTTTTTAGTTCTTTTTGCATTTTTTCAAGAACATCTTGGTGTTTTTATTTGATATTTTGATAGATAATAATAAACTTGATTTTTAGAGGGTTTTAGATCATCTTTTGGTGGTCGGGGAGTTAATTTTTTACTTTTTGTGAATTTCAGGGCTGAGTCTGCGCCAGGATGCGCAGACTCAAGTCTGAACTGTGGATTTTTTTATTATGAGTTGTTTTATTAGATTTTTTATGGGATAACTTTATTTTATGTTTTGTTTGGTGGTGATTTACAGATTTAGAGCTGCTGGCATGATTTGGGGGCCAAGAGATGAGGTTTTGGCCTTGGGATTGATGCGCAGACTTAAGTTTAAAGAGGATTTTAAGCAAGATTCTGGAAAAGATGGAACCTCCTGAGGTTGAGGGGAATTTCAAGACTTTCAAAAATCTTGGGAGCTTCAAAGATCAAGTAGACAAGAAAAAATGAGTTTGAGTCTGCGCAAGGGGTGCGCAGACTCAGCTGAACTTGTAATTTTAATTTATTTTGAGGGGATTTGGATCCTTTTTGTAAATGGATGTTTATTTAAATGATATGGAGTGTTTGATATATGATTGTGAGTGATTTAGTTGATTTTTTCATTTGAAATGACCTTATGAAAGATGTGCAGACTCAACTTGTATTTTGAAGTTTGGAATTTTTTGTTTATTTAAAATAGAAGATTAACTTTAATTATTTGAGTTATTTGAACCATAAATGAGGATATCAATCCATGCAAGGTATCTTTGACAATTCTGAGTTGAGTCTGCGCAAGGGTGCGCAGCAGACTCAGAACAGTGGCGCAGACTGAAGTCTGAAATTTGATTTTTTGAAGTTCCTGCACAGTTCAAGCTGCCATTAAATAGTTCAAAAGGTTAGTTTCAAACAATAAAGTCAGAATATAAAATCCGAAGTGGAGTAAAACAGATTGTACCCCATTCCCAATTGAATTTCAATGGTTATAGGTGCGCAAACTCAAAATCTGAGCATAATTTCATGTTTATACCTCTTTCGACTTGAAGTGATCCAAGAATCACCACAAATTTGGAGAGGATAACACTGAGAAATCTCAGAAGTTGAGTATGGCTACATGAGGCCTTTCAAAGAGTGGTTCTTTTGTGGATTTCTTCAAATGACATGATTTCTTCTTGTTTATCTCATTCTTTTTTGAATCACTTTACAAAGCATTTGAAAAATGCTTAATATAATGATTCTAAGTTGAATTTCAACCTTTCATTAGGAAAATCCAATAAAAAGGTTTAAGATCTTCATGAAGGGTCATGGCATGAAGGGACCCGAAGGACCAACTCCCTCAAAGGGATATGTAATGGCTAATGGACCATATGGATGGCTATAAAGGGGGGCGTACTGAGCATCCAACCACTCACCCAAAGGGTGCCCTTAATGCCTTCAAGATGTAAGAAAGACCCACCAGGGGTAATCTAAAGCATCTCTACATTTGGAGAGTAAGGAACTCCACCAATTTTCCGAGAGGGTCACATGTAGCCATGAACCATGGAGGTGGCTATAAAGGGGGGTGTGCCGAACATCCAACCACTCACCCAAAGGGTGCCCTTAATGCCTTCAAAATAAAAGGGCTATCCACAGGGAATCACCCATTCCATTTCTACATTTGGGGAGCAAGGAACTCCACCAACCCATTGGGACTTCGGGGCATATCATCTAAATGAACCCATAGAAATGGGAACACAAGAATGATATTTTTTGTGTGAGGGCCCTTGATGGGTTATCCAACATTGGATTGCTGGCACCCTTGGATCGGGACATCCCTGGAAAATATCGGAAAACACTTAAAATCTTAAAACATATGGTAAAACTTCGGTTTGAAACATTAAGGGCTTAACAACCCAAAGTCCAAGCCATTTAGGACCTTCATTGGGCCTCAAAGGGACAGCCCTATGTCCAAGGAACATTTGGACAGCTTGGGGGAGGATCAAAGCATCACCTCAAGCCCAAAAACCCACTTGGAAGAGGCGTAGACTCAAAACCTGCAACTGGCGCTCCCTGCGCAGACTCAACACTATAGCACCTGCAAACCCCAGATTCAAGCTGAAACCTAGATTTTCGGTAAAAAATCGATTTAAAACTAACCCAAATGATATAAAATAAGATATAAAAGGTACAAGGCCTAAAATATTTATTTAAAATATATTTTAGATGCATTTCTTTAGCAAAATAGCATGAAAACTTGAATATAAACATATGAGAAACTTATGTATACTTTTTATTTTTTTTATGGATCTCTCCTTCTTGGCTCTATGTTAGAGGTTTCTACCCAAATAAGCTCATCCTCAACTAGTGAGGGAACCTCTTTTAGAACCTCTAAGGCCTAAACCCTTAGCCATTAGAAGGAAAAGGTCCAAACAAAACCCATTTGGTTCCAACACGAAAACAGAAACTTAAATCTGAATATGTATGAAACTTAGGGGATTTCTCTTGATGTTTGGCCTTAGGGGAATATCATCCATGGAAGGGATGTGCTCCTAAGGGTCATGTAAGGCCAAGCCACCTTGAGAAACCCCAAAACCAATGACAAATAAATGAAAAATCAGTTTTAAGGAAATCTGGACAACAAAGCACATCTTGAGCCATATCTCCATATTTAGGGGGTTTCAAGGCTTGAGGAGACCATTTATATGATCTAGAAATGCCCCTTTACCATTCCCATACGAAAAAACACATGCCATATGAAGGAAAAAACAACATAAAAGCAAGATAACCAGCAGGTTCACAAAATAGACACAGGAAATCTGAACTTGCATTTCATTACTTTCAATCACCATAGATGAACATCAAGGGGGAGATAGAAATTTCTATGAACATCCAAATGAAGAAAAACATTATAAGAAAGCAAGGAGACAGAAATAGACCCCTTCTTCACCCCCACTCTACCTTGGAGAGGGGATGAGAAGGGAGAATGGCTCTTGAAGCCTACAATCTTGCTCTCTTCTTTTCTAACACTCTTCCTTTCTTTTTCTCTTCTTCTCTAACTCTTTTTTCTCTCTTGGAATGCAGGAAATGGAGGGGAAGGAGGAGGGAGACGTGCTCCTCCAAGCTCTCTCACTTTTCTTCTTCTCTTTTCTATTTTTTGGGATTTTTGTCTCCAACTTTTTCTTGTAGAAGATGGGGGTTCTTTTATAGATAAAGTTGGGTTACTTTTGGGGGGTAGATTAGGCATACATTAGCCTTAAATTAGGGATAATAAGAGCCCTCCAATGATGCCACAACACTTGGAGAATCATGATTGGTTTCTCCTTTTGCTTTTCACCTACCCTCTTCTAGAAGAATCTTGAGAGGAGGACCACTTGCTTTTCTTCTTATCCTCCTTTGGGAAGATTTGACCATGGGCCAAAGGGATAAGAATAGGCCATGGGGGGGACCATTTGGGCCCTTTTGAAGGATGCCACAAAATTGGGCTTTGGCCTTCATTTTTTGGGCCCAAATTGGCCCTATTGGGCTTCTTTTGCTTGAGATATTGGGCCTAGGCCTGCCCCCTTGGATTTCTTCATCATTTGGGCTGAAAATAACCCCTTTTTTATTTATTTGGTCTTGCAGGAATGTGCATGACAGTTGTCCATTAACTTTTTTAACTTGGGCCTTCTTTTGAAAAGTTGCTTGGACCTCCTTTGCTTGAGATAATGGGGCTGGTTGCACTATTGAATTTCTTCACCATTTGGGCCCTAGAGTGGCACCTTTTTGGTTCATTTGGCTTGCAAAATTAGGCTTAGCTACAGCCCCCTTTAATCTTCTTCATTTGGGCCTTCTTGGAAAATCTTAGCACAATTACTTGGACCTCCTTTGCTTAGTATAATGGGCCCGGTTGTGCCATTGAATTACTTCACCATTTGGACCCTAGAGTGGCCCCTTTTTTTTTGATTCATTTGACTTGTAAAATAGACATGACTGTTGTCCATTAATTCTTCTTCACTTGGACTATCTTTGAAAAATTGCTTTGACCTTTCTTGCTTGAATTAATAGACTCGGTTCTTCCTTTCAATTATCTTTGATTTGGGCCTTCTTTGTTGATCCTTAGACTCTTCTTCTTGTTCAATTTTTTGGTGACAACAAATGCCCTCCACGCATGCGGCTCACGTACGGAGGTCGGAGGCGATGGAGTGAGTTGTATGCGTGGTCCATTGTCACGTACTTATCCCATTTAAGCGGCTCACAGTTTAAAACCAGCCCCACTTAAAAGGTCTTGATTCACCCATTAAGGATTTGTTTGACTGGGACTGCTGCAATCACCTGGATTCCTTCTTGAATTTGTTTCCGTGACCGACTCAGATCGGGTCTCGAGCTTCGGGCAATCATAAGTTAATATACCCTTTGAGTCTACACCAGTCCAGGTTTAACTTGGGCTTTAAACCGACCGGATTTCTTGAATTTAGAGGATGGGGCATGTGCCCTTTGAGTCTGCGCTGGTTCGGGCTTCAATTCGGCTCCAAACCCGGCCATATATGTTGAATTTGAGAGAAAGGGACAGATCCCCTTGAGTCTACGCCGGTTCGGTTTCATTTTGGCTTCAAATCGATTTGCGTATGTGAAGTTTGGGAGAGGGGGGCATATGCCTTTGAGTCTGCGCCGGTTCAGTCCGGTTCAGGCCTTGGACCGGCCAGGGCTTCAAGAACCGGCCCGGTCGGTTATAAAAAGGGAGGGGGCGGCCTTTCTCCTTGCTTTTTGCCTTCCTGCTGGGGGATTCAGAGCGTCACCTAACCTTTATTCTTCTTCCTCTTGCCATTGCCGGTGGACGGAGCTGCTGGAGCCGCGGGAGCAGACCCTTACCGCCGCAGATCGCCGCCGCCACGCTTCTCTCCTTCTTCCCGTCGTCACCGGCGCCACAACAGCTGTCGGGGAGCGCCATTGCCGACGAGAGCTGCCGCTGCCGCCGTCTGTGCGTCGGCCCTCCGCCACTTGGGGGGTGTTGAACCGCAGGGCTTGAGGCGGTCAGGGCACGGCTTATAGGCCCGGCTCTGTTCTTCTTTTTCTTCCTTGGCAGCGGGTGTCGCAGAAGTTCTTGGGGAGCACCGCCGCTATCACAGGGAAAGTCTTCACTGGTTGGGCTTGCGGGCTTCAGCCACGCGGCTGTTGGTGTGCGCAAGGGAGGCTGGTCTGGTAGGCACAGTCGGCGACAGACTTCGGATCACAGTTCAGCCTCTTCACCAGCGTCTCGTCTATTAGTTCAAGGTGAAAGGCAAAGCCCTTTTTCTGATTTTTTGGCCGGTGGGACTGATGGGGTGTTGTTGGCCGCCATTGATTTGGGCATGGGGAGAGTGAAGAGGGTCTCTTCTGCCTTGTATTCATCTTCTAACATTTTTTCTTTGTCTTCTTTTTGCAGCAAACCGACTCTGAGTTCACCGATCTACAATAGGCACAGACTCATTACTGTAGCGATTGCAGGTCGGGTGGCTCAGCATCTTTGCTGTTTGACTTTGGTAGTTCCCACAGGAGCAATCCCTGGGGTTGCGGCTTCAGTACCTAGTCCCGGTTGTAGCTCGGCTCTCGGGAAGTGGGTTACTGGAATGCCATTTCTACACCCCTTTGTCTTTGACATGGGTCTTCTTCTTATCGGAGCATCTCGGTCTGTCCTGGATGGCTCTCGATAAAATTTTAACATCCCTCTTTTAAGGGGAGATGATGCTGAAATTTTGACAGAATTTTCTTTTGAGAAAGGCTTTTTGCATTCAATTTGACTTGTTGTCTCTTCTCTTTCAGTATAATGGCTTCTCGGGGGAAGGACAAAGCTGTGATGCCCGAGACTGTCTCCGAAGATGTGCCAGTTTCTCCAACAAGGTCTTCTGAACATACTCCTATGATGGCTAAAGAGAGTGGGACTGTGATAAGTCCCTTTTACTTGACTCCTGCAACAGGCATAGATGAGGATAGTGAACTACTGCAAGTTTTTGAGGTTGCTGTCTTGGACCATCCCTTTGTTGATGAATCAGACGGCAAGGTTGATGAGAGCAGACTTCTCTTTTCAGAAGGATTCTATAAATATAAGTGGGACAAGACTTATCCAACTCACTTTACCAGTGATCATCATTTGTACAGTTTCCTTCTTGACTTTAAAGTCAATGGAGTGCGCTCTGAGAGAAGGGCTTTTTATGCTGAGGATGCCATCTTGAAATCTCGAGACAACTTGAGGGAAACTGTAACCCGTGGCGACTCTTTGTTCAAGCCGGGCTATGCTAGAGACATGCTCATACCCAGTGGGACTAATATCATGCGTCCTCAGGACGGCATTCTGACCCGATCACCTTCATTTATTCCTGCCAAGTGGGGATATGACAGAGGTATCCCAGACTCGAAGCAGAGGCAGCATGGGCTTCAGAGAAGAACCATTGATTTTTGACTGCTTGGCCATGAGGTTCAGACTGAAGAGGAAGCTCTTTCTGAGTTACATACTCAAGTTGGAGAAGGACTTCCGCTGCTGTCAATGTTACTTGATGATCCATGATGTTGTTTATAACTGAACTTTGTACTTGGTAAGGGTATTTTCCTTTTGCTTTTCCATGTAAACTGGGATGGAAGTAATTTCTTGTAAACTTTCGGCACATTATAAAGAGAATTTTGTATCATATCCCCCTTTCAATGAATGCCATGCTTGAATTTGTTTCTTTCTTCTTCTTTTTTTATTCACTTTACCGACCCAAGTGCCCTTTCGGGTTTTCACCGGAGTCGGCCTCCTCTTGCTTTTGCCCGTGCGCCCTTTCGGGTTTTCACATGGCGGGGTTCCCGATTTTGCCTGTAATGCCTTTTCGGGTTTTCACCACACCCGGGTATATAGCCCTTGTTTCCCTTGACCGCAGAAGGTACGATCAAGTCCGGCGAGGCATCTCTATTTTTAACCCCCTTTTGACTTTTCTCTCATTTTTTTTTAATCCCTCTTTCTCCCCTTGTTGTAAATGAAGTAGAGTGAAGTATGCATCCATGGTAACTACAAAGCTGAAAGGAAAAGACTTCAAATGAAGATGACTTAACAATGTTTATTGGCTTCCATAACTAACAATGTTATGGGGATTATTGAAGCTTAAAAAGGAAAGACAGAGTGAGAGGGCAATGAATACCTCAATCACTTGTTTATTAAAAATGGCACAAACCGTAAGGGTCTGAGCCTTTATTGGGGTGGTAAAGATCATAAGGATCTTAACCATTATGCAGGGTGGCAATAGACCGGAAGGGTCTACGCCATGCAAATCCTAAGTACCAACGACGGACTTATAGGTTTTTGGTCGTGGTAACATAGGTATGATTTGAAATGCATGAACCCAGAATACTTAAGCGGACTCATAGGTTTGTAGCCCGAAGTAGACAGGGGTGTTTGAATGATGCAAACCTAGATATCTAGGTCATGAGGACCCTAATTATCAATGACGGGCTTAAAGGCTTTTGGTCCTGATAACTAGGGGTGATTTTGAATGGATGAACCCTAACTACCACAGCAGACTCATAGGTTTGTAGCCGAGGTAGATAAGGAGTACGGAGTACTCTTCTTAGAGACCCAGTAATTTCGGGGATGGCGGAGTCACGAGGGACCCAGGCCATCAGCCGGTGCGACGTAGTCGTTGAAGACCCCGGTCGACTTACTTTGCTTTGATTTGAATTTGCTTGATTGGTGACAGAGTACTCCTCTCGGAGACCCAGTCTTTCGAGGATGACGGAGTCACGAGGGACCCGGGCCAGCCACCGGTGCGACGTAGTCGTTGAAGACCCCGGTCGACTTGCTTTGCTTTGATTTGAATTTTCTTGATTGGTGACAGAGTACCCCTCTCGGAGACCCAGTCTTTCGGGGACGACGGAGTGACGAGGGACCCGGGCCAGCCACCGGTGCGATGTAGTCGTTGAAGACTCCGGTCAACTTACTTTGCTTTGGTTTAAATTTGCTTGCACTTGGATTTGACTTGGGGCTTTAAAATTGAGTGGCGGTGCTGAGTGCACCAGGCCACCTTCTTTTGTTTTGAACTTGCTTTGAACTTGGGCGGTAGAGTCTAGTAGGACCCGTGGCAGCTTGTATTTGAATCTTGAACTTGAATTTAAGTTTGGATTTGTGCGGCGGGTCTTGTTGACTCAAGCCGATTTGAATTTGAGCTTTAAATGGCTGGGTCGAATGAGCCCGGGCCATCTTTCTTGTTTTATGCTTAGATGGCGGAATCCAGTAGGACACATGCCAATCTGTATTTGGATTTGATTTTGAACTTGAGCGGCAGAGTCTTGCTGACTTGGGCCGATTTGTATTTGAGCTTGGATGGCGGGGTTGAATGAGCCCAAGCCATCTTTCTTGTTTTATGCTTGGATGGCGGAATCTAGTAGGACACATGCCAATTTGCATTTGAATTTTATTTTGAACTTGAGTGGCAGAGTCTTGTTGACTTGGGCCGATTTGCATTTGAACTTGAGCCTGGATTTAAGCTTGGTTTCTTGCATTTGAACTTCAATTGAGGTTTTGAATTTGTACTTTGAATGGCGGGATCGAATGATCCCAGGCCATTCTCTTGCTTTCAACTTTGCTTTGAGCTTGAACTGGAGCTTCAGATATTTGATCTTGAACATAAACTTGAATTTGAGCTTGAACTTGGATTTAAGCAGCGGATCCTATTGATCCAGGCTGCTTCATACTGAGATTTAAGCTTGGTTTGAAGCTTGAACTTGAATTTTGAACTTGAGTTTAAGCTCAAATTTGAACAGGAGCTTTGAATTTAATCGGCGAGTCCTATTGACCCAGGCCAATTTATACCTGAACTTGAGCTTTGCATGGAGGGGTTGAATAAACCCGGACCATCTTCTTTGTTTTGACCTTGGATGGCGGAATCAAATGAAACCGGGCCATCTTCTTGCTTTCAAGTTTACTTGAAACTTGGATTTTGATCTTGAATTTAAGCAGCGGGTCCTGTTGACCCAGGCTGACTTATCTTGAATTTGTGCTTGCTCTTTTGCTGGAGCTTTGAACTTGCATTTGAACTTGCATTTGAGCTTGCATTTTGAGCTCGAGCTTTATTTGAAGTTTTGAATTTGAACTTGAATTTGATCTTGAATTTAGGCGGCGGGTCCTGTTGACTCAAGCCGATTTGAACTTGGGCTTGGATTTGAACTTGAATTTTTAACTTGAGCTTCAATTTAAGCGGGGGTCTTGTAGACTCAAGCCGATTTGAATTTACTTGAATTTGAGCTTTGAATGCTATCATTTGAACTTGAGCCCGAGCTTGAACTGGAGCTTTGAATTTGGACTTGTATTTGAGCTTGAATTTAAGCGGCGGGTCTTGTTGACTCAAGCCAATTTGCCTTTGAACTTCAGCTTGCCTTTCAGGCGGAGCTCTGGATTTGAATTCGAATTTGAATTTGCTCCTTAAGTTGAAGCTTTAATCCTTGAACTTTGAATTTGAATTTTGAATTTGATTTTATGCTCGAGTTTGAGCTGGAGCTTTGAACTTGAGTGGCGGAGCCTTGCTGACCCAGGCCAGTCTATACTTGACTTTGAGCTTGTATTTGAATTTGTGCTTGAATTTAAGCTTGGGTTTGAATTTGGACTTGAATGGCAAGGTCCAACAGGACTCGGGCCATCTTCTCTATTTCTTTGTAGCTTCTTGCCTCCTGTTCATTGAAGAGACAAGGTTGCAATACATATGCATGTTTATACCAAACAATTTCATAATCGGAAAACATCATCGATTCAGATTGATTTGATTGAAAACTTCGACCGGTTATAAAATGGGAAGCGGGAAATGATTTATACTCCCTCCGCACCGGGTTTGCCTCAGCACCATTGCTCGACTAGCGGGATAGTCGTGCCAACTTTTTTATTTTTCTTTCCTTTTCAATGGCATTTCGTCATTGGCAACCCATGAGGTGCTTTGGGGTGGCTTCGTAAAGCCTTTTGGAGCCTCTTCAATGTCCTTGGCTCATATAGGCAGGTTAATTTTACCATGCCATTTAAGATTTATAGTCTCGGGGGAATACATCCCGAGAACTTGATGATTTCTTTGACCGTCTTCATGGTGATCATATCCACACTGTAGACAGTGCTTCATATATTTTTTCAACCTTCGCTTAGAAAGCATGGAGGTGGTGCATGATAGCGCTTCATATGTTTGCCATTTAAGGGAGGAAACTGTACTTCTCCCTTATGATTGGTGAGGGTGTATGCTCCTCCTTCATAAACAGTTTTGACGACATAGGGGCCGATCCAATTACTGATCAATTTCCCTTTTGGATTTGACGCCATGACTTCTCTTCTTTTGACCATAACTAGGTCTCTTTTCTTGAAGGCTCTTTCTTTGACTAGTTTATCAAATGCTCGAGCCATGCGAGCTTGATATATCTGGATATTTTGTTGGACTCGAAGTATGTCGCCTTCCAAGGCTAATAACTCCTCGAGCCGCCTTTCTGCATTTGATTGATTTCCTTTGATAAGCCCCTACTCTAAGGCAATGCGCAAAGAGGGGACTTCCAATTCAATTGGTACGACTGCTTCTGACCCATACACTAAGGAATAGGGAGAATAGCCTGTTGAAGTTTTGTATATGATTCTGTAAGCCCATAATGCTTCATACATTCTTTCTTCCCAGTCTTTCTTAGTTGAATTGACTGTTTGTGCTAGAAGGTTGCATAGAGTTTTGTTAAAGGCTTCTGCTAACCTATTGACTTGTGGATTGTAGACTGTAAAGGTCCTCCAATCAATTTTGAATTTCGCAGGGAGCTTGTATATGATTTGATTTCGGAAGCATGTTCCATTATCTAAGATGATCCGACTGGGTACACCATATCGGAACAACATATTTTGGCGGAGGAACCTTTCAACGGCTGCCCCGGTGACTTCTCTTAGTGATACTGTTTCGGCCCATCTGGAAAATAATCCGTGGCGGCCAGAATATATTTAGCACCTCTTGAGGAGGGTATGAATGGGCCTACAAAGTCCATGCCCCATTCGGCAAAAGGCCATGATGGTGTTGTAGGGTGCAAGGGCACCGGAGGTTTTCTTGGAATTGGGCCATGTTCCTGGCATTTGTGACATGATTTAGCATATTGCGCACAATCATCGAACATTGTGGGCCAGTAGTAGCCCAATTGTTTGAGTTGATTTTTCATCATGGGGCCAGACTGGTGAGCACCACAGACCCCGGCATGTATTTCCCTCAAGGCTTCAGCTATCTCTTTTCGTGACAAGCATTTGAGGAGAACTTTTCTTTTGCCATCATATGTCACTCGAAAGAGAGTGTCTCCTTTGTATTTATATGAATCCTTAATACGGATCAGTTTAGCACGCTTGATTCGAATGCTTGGCAATATTTTATGCTTGAACCAGTCGAGAAGCATTTCCCTCCAATCAGGCTTATCGACTTCTTCCACTGCACATACTTCTGTTTGCATTTCTGTTTTTTCTCCCAACACAGTTGGTAACAATCTTTTGTTCTTGACCCATATTTCAAAGGACCCTTTTGACGGCAGAGCTAGAGAACTTGCTAATTTAGCGAGGGCATCAGCTTGAGCATTTGCACTGCGATTGATATGGTTGATTTCAAAGAAATAGAATCTTTGTATCAGCTTGAGGGCCCTTTTGTGATAAGGAATCAACTCGGACTTTTTGACATCATATATTCCTTGGACTTGGTATATAATCAACATTGAGTCTCCATGGACTTGAATCATTTGAATGCCCATATCCAGAGCAACTTCCAGGCCAACTATCAAAGCTTCATATTCAGCTTCATTGTTGGTGCATGGCTTAGTTAAGGAACATGAGGTATACAGAACCTCGCCTTCTGGAGATATCAGGACAATGCCTGCCCCAACCTTCGTAGTGAATGTACCATCTTGTGCATTTGCTGAACGGGAGGCCCCGTCAAAATATAGCTGCCATATCTTTTGTTCAGTATGGTTAGCTTCTAATGTTTCTTCATCTGGCAGGTCAGGAACCAACGGTGAATCTTCTGGCACTGGATGTGCTGCAATGAAGTCTGCAATGGCCTGACCTTTGATGGCTTTCTGAGGGACATATTTGATGTCGAACTCCATGAGAAGGACTACCCATTTGCCCAAACGACCTTTCAAGGCTGGTCGATTGAGAATATATTTGAGAGGATCAGCCCTAGAGATGAGCTGAAATTCATGTGATAGCATATAGTGCCTAAGTCTTTTAGCTGCCAAGACTAGGGCCAAGCATATCTTTTCAATAGGCGAATATCGGAGTTCGGCTCCGATCAGCCTTCTGCTTAAGTAATATAGTGCTTGCTCTTTGCCTTCTTCATTGTCTTGTGCCAGCATTGCCCCCAGAGAAGTCTCCTGAGTAGCAATATATAAGATTAATGACTGGCATTTGATAGGTGCCCCCAACACAGGTGGCGATGCAAGGTATTGCTTGATTTTCTCAAGCGCATTTTGACATTCATCATCCTAGATGAATGGGGCATCTTTCTTCATTAATTTAGAGAAGGGTTCACACCGTCCGGCTAGATTGGATATGAACCTTCGAATATATGCGAGTCGTCCCTGCAGGGACTGCAGCTCTTTGAGATTCTTCGGAGGCGGAAGCTCCTGGATAGCTTTAATTTTGACTGGGTCTATTTCAATGCCTCTGTATCTAACAATAAAGCCCAGAAATTTGCCACTTGAAACCCCGAAGGCGCACTTCATGGGGTTCATTTTCAAACTGTATTGCCTCAGCCTTTCAAATATGGTGCGGAGATCTTGCATATGATCTTCCCTTTTCTCGGTTTTGACAACTAGGTCATCAATATAACATTCAACTTGTTGATGAAGGAATTCATCAAATATCTTGGTCATTGCTCTTTGATATGTTGCACCGGCGTTCTTGAGGCCGAAGGATATTCTTTTGTAGTGGAAGATTCCTTTAGGAGTTCTGAAGGCAGTATGGATCTTATCCTTATCAGCCATCCATATTTGATTATATCCTGATGATCCATCCATAAAAGACAAAGCTTCATGTCCTGTGGTGGCATCGACCATGATTTCGGTAACAGGCACTGGGAAGTCATCCTTTGGGCATGCCTTGTTTAGATCTTTGAAGTCTACACAGATTCTGATCTGTCTATTCTTCTTTTTGACTGGAACAATATTTGCTAGCCATCTTGTATATTGATTTTCTTGTACGAAGCCAACGTCAATTAACTTGTCGACTTCAGCATTGATTTTGTTTATCAGCTCCGGCCTCATTCTTCTCGGAGCTTGTTTGATTGGCTCGATGGCTGGATCAATGGTCAGCTCATGTTGAGCTACTTCTGGGTCTAACCCAGGCATTTCTTTATAGGACCAGGCAAAACAATCCCGGAATTCCTTCAAAAGCGAAATATATGCTTGCTGTTGTTCTTGACTTATATATGTTGGTCTTGGGTCTTCTTCAGAGCCCAAATTGATTTCAAGGAGTTCATCAACTGTAGCTTGCCCTCCATCTTCAAGTTCTGGAGGTGCTCGCTGGAGCTCCATCAGATCTTCTTCATTTACTTCTTCTTCAATTTCTGCTTCAATTTTGTTGACTTCTTAGTCAATTTCATTTGATTGATTTGCTGTGAAAATATTTGGGGAAGGATGTGCCTGTTGATTTTCTATAAGCTGAGTGAGCTCATCTTCCCTTTGACCCGTGTTAACATGAGGTTCAGGGGTGATATATGAAATTTCTTGTTCTTCTGGTATATTCTGAACCATATTGGAACTTGGGATATCATTTTCCTTGACTTCTGCGACTTGGAAGTCATCTTCTTCAAGATGTTTCCAGCATTGACATGCCATAATAGGAGATTGATCAGCTTCTGGATGACTTTCTTGAATAGACTGACCCATGGGGTGCTCTTCATCATAGTCATCATATATTGTTTGTGCAATTTCTGATATTTCTGGCAAAATAGATGTCATATTTACTGATAATTCAGGAGTTTCTTCTTCCGTCATGGTATATCCCAAGCCTGGATATTGTGTATGTTGCATCAATGCTTTGGACATGTTAGGAGGGTACCATAGCTGTTGGAACCTGCTCCATTCCTTTTTTGTTTGATATAATGAAATTGACTGAGCCTTAGCTAATTCCTCAGTATGCTTTGTCATGTCTGAGAGACCCATGATGTCAACCCATAATTCTTCTTCTATATCGGGAATATATCAATCTTTGTCTTCAGTGACCAATTGCTCATTAGTTCTATAAAAGACTGTTTTATGTCCATCTTCGTAAGGAACTACGAATTTCTTCAAAGGCTCTACGAGCTGACACTCATACTCTTCAATAAGATGTCTGACTCGGACCTTGACTTCTATAGAGAGTACATCTTGTTGTTTGGTTGTCTTTGCGGAAGGACTTTCCAGAACTGTAGCTCCTTTGTCTTCGAGACTGAGAGAGCCGATATTTGGTGGAGGAGGAAACCATTCCTTGCTCCGACTGGTATCAGGCTTTTCTATTTCTTTATCTTCTTTTTCCTCCAGGGGTAGAGGTATATAGAGATTGGCATCCATAAGATGACATTCATGAACCTCAAAAGGCTCGAGATCATAGAAGACTCGATGTATTTGTCCTTCCCAGGGAAATTTGATGCATTGATGCAATGAGGAGGGCACCACAAAATATTGATGTATCCATGGCCGCCCAAGCAAAGCTTTGTATGTGGTATCAGAATTTGTGATATGGAAGAGGACTGTGAAGTGAAAGTCACCAACGACCATTTCAAATTCAGCTGCCCCAATTGGTGTTTCTGACTTCTGGTTGAATCCAACTATTTTGAAATCTTGCACTCTTCTTAGGTGCATATGAAAATGAAATTTCTGGAAAGTTCTGAGAGGCATGATGCTGACAGTAGAGCCTTGATCAACCAGAATTCTATTGACAGATTGTCCATTTATCTTTCCTCTCATGTAGAGTGGCCTGTTGTGGTCATTTGTAGGCAGCAACATATCATCTTCAGTGAAGGTGATGGAAGCCATGAATGACTCATAAGGTATTTCTTGAATCTCTGCTGCATGAGCTTCATAAATTTGAGGAGTTTTTAAAGCTGCAATGAGAGCACTCCTCAATTCCTCACTGAGTGACAAAACTTCCCACACAGTGAATTTAGATGGCAACCTTTTTAGTAAGCCGATAACTTTCTTTTCTGCTTTTTTATTATCATGAACTTCTAGAGAGGCAACCTGAGGGTCCTGTTCCTCAGACAGCTGCTACTGGACTTGTTTACTTTTCTTTCCAGACTTTTGAACTGTCATGAATTCATATAAAGAGGGTAACACCCCATTTTCTTGATCAGAATTTTATGGATATAGCCCGAGCGGAGGCGGGATTTGAACATTTTTTTTTGACAAAGGCATGGATTCCATTCCTCTGAATTCTAGTTCTGGGATGACATATGGCATTTCCCCCTGCAGCTGGATAATTTTTTGAGCGGTAGCCAATGGAGGCTTCCGTCCCCACTTTTTGCCAGAGCGGGTGACATGCTGCTCATTTGGAGTTGATGTAGAGCTTTCCATCACTTCCATTTTTGGAGCAAGGAATATTTCTTCCTCCTCATCATCTTCACTTTCATTTATTGTTGAGATTGTGTTGCAAGACATAACAGTGCAAATGCTTTCCTGCTCTTCTTTCCCATTTTCCTGATTATCATCAGTCTTCGACTTTTTGACTTCATGTTCCCATAATAGGGCTTCTTCATGTATTTGTTTCATTGTCATATTTTGGAGTTTCTCCCATGGGATATAATGTTTCAGCTTTGTTGGCTTTCTTTGAGGCTGTTCATATTCATCCAAGCTGTCTATTAGCTGTTGCAACTTTGACAGCGGATCTTTACCCTTAGGTAGAATTGGTATTGGTGTTTCTCTTTTTCTTCTTCTGTTGATAACTCTCCTTACAGTATGAGGATCTACCCATTTCCATATACTACTTGCTGGAGCAGGATAACTTGAACTTGATTGGGATGTCTTCTACTGAGAGAAAGATACACATTGTTTTTTGCCTGAAGCTGCAGCTTTGACCGGCGCAGATAGAGCCATTTTAGACATACCGGATATCATATTGTCCAAATTTGGTGGAGGGATGGGTTGGACATATGTCGGCCATCGTGGAATACCTCCATGGATATATACTTCTGATGATTTTTGCTTGATATGAGATCTTGGCTTCTTTTTGACTATTTGCCACTGAGATGTTTGAAGTGGTTGAAGTACCAGTTGCTCATAAGTGACTTGCGTGCTTCTTTCTGCAGTTTCTGAACTTAATGACTGGTAAATAGGACCCATATGATGCACATTTACATATGCCACATTTGCTTTTGTCCAGGTATGAGGCTGCGGAGGATCGACAAGATGATCTCCCATCTTCAGGACACCTTTCTAAATTAATTTTTCAACTGCATCCTTGAACACATAGCTGTAGACACCGATTTTGGACCACCCTTTTGGTCATGAACCCAGCCCATCAGTAGCCCTTCATCACTAAAATCCCCTCATTTCAGTCATCTCAGCCCACTACCAGCTAGGCCCATTAACCAAATCCCCACCCTAGCCACCTTCTTCGTGGAAGGCCAGCCAGTCCGCCTTCCACCCCCTTCGAAGGCCACCCCTCGCCTTCCACTGCCTTCGAAGGCCACCCCCCGCCTTCTACCCCCTTCGAAGGCCAACCACCTTGCCGTCCACCTTTTGGCCACTTTTTCTTCACCTTTTCGTAGAAGGCCAACCCCTTGCCTTCCACCGCCTTCGAAGGCCACCCCTTGCCTTCCACCTCCTTCGAAGGCCACCCCTCGCCTTCCACTCCCCTCGAAGGCCAGCCGGGTCGCCTTCCACCGCAAGAGTGGAAGGCATGTCACCTGGCCGTCCACTCCTTAACCACCTTTTGACCCCGTCTTCCCCATGATCTCCTCTACTCTCCGCCCTCGTCCCCCACTACTCCGACCACTCCCCGCTCTGTCGACTGCCGCGGCCACTACCGCCAACCCTTGACCACTCCCCATTGGTTGAAGGGGGATTTACGGGGATTTAGACCCCTGATTTCTCCCTTTTTTCCTTCGCCTATTTAAACCCTCCACATCATCTCGAGCGGGGGTTAAGAAGAAGGAAGAAAAAAGGGGGGGACAAGAGGAAGGATTTTTTTGGTTAAGAGGAATTTTGGAGAGGCAGAGAGGGACTTTCTGGTGAGCGGCTCGAGGAGACCTCAAGGAGGAAGGCTCAGGCTACATCTGGAAACGGGCTTGCCTTTCTAACTTCTCCCTTTTATTTTTTACTCATTCTCTTACATTAGTAATATCATTCATTCTCCACACACGCCACTCCTCTTCACTTGCATGCATGTACATATAGGATGACTTAGCCATCCGTACTCCCACAGAGGTTTTAAAAAAAAACGGGAGGTGGGTGGCCATAACATATGGTCACCTTCCCTCCCCACCACCCATCCGGTGCGTTTCCCACTGATTTTAGTTAGTTTTTACGCCTTTCTGAATAGATTTTGCACTCTACAGTTCTAATCGGGTTCGTCTTTGCTTGGTCTTTTTCTTTTCAGGGATCCTTACCACCTACACGCGTACAGAATTTCGGACTCTCTTCCTTTGGCCGGCCGGAGAAAGAGAAGGAGGAATCGACGTCTCCCGCTCTCACAAAACGCGATCATCTTCCACATTCCTGCGGAGCACAGGAACCGAAAGGTAATGCTCCTGGCGATCACACTCTCATTTCTAACCACTCCTCTTTGAATCGCCACAGTGCTAAGACGTACGGAGAAACCCCCAACACCGAGGCCCCGCGGGCGCTGCATAGCCGCGGAGGGGGACGTTCCGGGCGCCTACAGCCTCTGGCGATCACGGTGGGACGACTGTAGCTCGCGCCACACGTCACGAAAAGAAGGATCCTAGACGGCGGGACCCCGGCCGTCGAGCCTCTTGGACGGCTAGCGGTCGGCCGTCGGCATCACCTGAGGACGGCCAATAGCTGGCCGTCCAACCCTGTGGACGACCACCCCTCGCCGTCGACGTACCCTTGAGCGGCCACCTCCTGGCCATCCAGACACGTTGACGGCGGGTCCTTGGTCGTCTACCTACCTCTGGACGGCTATCTCTTAGCCGTCAGGACCGTTGGACGGCCGTATCATGGCCGTCGACATGCCCTTGGGCGGCCAAAGCCTGGCCGTCCGCCACCTGGGACGGCCATCCCCTGGCCGTCGACCCACGTGAGTTCTTCTTGCTGTTGCTGTCCGTGCATGATGTGCTGTTACCTGTTCTGCTTAGCTTATTCTCTGCTTGCTACTGCTGTTCATGCATGATGTACTGTCACCTATTCTGATCTGCCATTTGTTAACCTTTTGGGTTTTTGGGGTGTTCTCCGAGGGGGTTTTAAGGAAGAGCCGGCATCACACTCTTTAGTCACCTCTCCCGCAGGATCTGACTCTCCACCTGAGGATTCCCACTCGGGTGCGACTAGTCTTATTCTGTTGGGAACCTCCGTCAGTCTCCGCGAGCCAGGGATTCCCACTTGGCCGCCGAGCAGGTTGTACCTGAAACCACCCTGTAAGAACCTTGGGGTTTGTGTGAGAGATCAGTGAACTATCTCAAGTTTGAAGACGCCTAATTGAATCCCAGTGCAACAAGTTTTGGAAAAGTGAAGGGTCGTTAAGGGGTTAAATTTGTTTTGCTAGAACATTGGCAAACATTTCAAGTGAAACCTAAAATCAGCTAGGGTCTGTACTTCATAATGAACCGAATGTATGTCAATGCTGTATATGATGACATGGACCAGTTCGGTGGCAATATTGTTCACAATCCTCTGTTTGAGATTGAAGAAGATCCACAACAGACCTTCATAGGGATGCTCCAAACGTCCAGAGAAGGTCCTCAGAGAAAAGACTCCGATGAATCTTCCACCTCCCAAGGAGAGGATGAGCCAGTGATCTCCAGTAGAACATTCCAAAACCCTGGAGAAGATCCGGAACTCATCGCCGTCCTATCACGTTATACTCCGGATCAACTCATCCAGTTGGTTTCTCGTGGCAAAATTCAGGATGCCACTCCTCGGAAAACCCAATTCCAAGGATCTTCTAGCAGACCCCAGCCGGGTCAAACCATGCCCACTCATACGATCCCTTTTAACCCCATCAATCAGGTCACACCTCCCAAGCAGGAGGAGTTTGTTCATAAGAATGAGGTCGAGAATTGTGTACGGCGACTCATGGCCGAGAATCTCAACCTCAGGCAGCCATATTCTCTCTCGAGCTATTGCAAGCTACCCCCAGCTTATTTCCCACAAGGGTTTAAGGTACCCAAGTACAGGAAGTACGATGGTACCACGGACCCCCATCATCATTTGTCTGGGTTTCTCATGGATTCCCATCAGTGGCTCTTCGATAGAGTCCTTCTGGTCCACCTTTTTCAAAAGTCCCTCGAGTGAGAAGCCTTGAGGTGGTTCTCTTCTTTGCCAGCTACTGACCTGATCAACTTTGACATGGTCTCTGAGAGGTTCATTACCCACTTCAACCATATGGCAGCCTTACCCCCCACCTTGTTCGATCTAGTGATGGAGAAAATGAAGTCTGATGAAGACTTCACTCATTTCGCTAACAGGTGGAGGGCCATGGCTTCTAGAGCAGAGGTCGTTATTCCTGAAGCACAAGCAGTCACCATGCTTGTTAATAATGCTACTCCCCAGCTTCGAGCCATCCTTATGCTCAGTGAACTTCAGACGTTCGCACAGCTATACAATAGAGCTAGGGTAGTACAGTCCCAAATTCGAGACTCCACTCTGCCTTCATTCTTTGAGAATAGAAGCAGGAATAAGAAAACCACATCAGCTCCTACCACAGAAGGAGTCACTATCAATGAACAGGTCAGCATGCTAGCACCACCGACCAGGATTACCAATTCTCATTCTAAGTCTGATACTCAGCCCAGCCAGAAGCAATACTCAGCCGTCCCTCCCCCGACTAACTACAGTCGTCCTATGGCTAAGCGGGCATCATATCCACCTCTGCCAGAATCACTGGCAGATATCTTTTATGCTTTGATGGCCTGCAATGCCATTCAACTTCCGCCTCCAAAGGAAGGTGTCCCGCGCAATACGGACACCTCCAGGTATTGCCCTTACCATAGGATCACGGGACACACCATATATAATTGCTTCACCTTCAGGGATTGGGTGTATGACTTGAATGATGAAGGGAGGATAAATTGGGAAGACATGAGAAAAGCCATTGAGGTTCTAAAGGCTAAGAAAGAACTGGGGATCGTAAAGGACCCATTGCCCTCTCATCAGGTAGGTCCAGACCCCGGCTCTCAAGGGAAGGTCAACACACTGATCAATGACTTGGAGCCCGTGACAGTTCGCAGGGAGCAGTACTGGGAGTATGAAGGGTCCGGGATAAAGCACCAAGACCCCACTTGGTCGTGTGAAACTAAAGGGGCTACCCCAGAAGTCTCCACGTTATCTCCAAATGAGCCTTTAGTCCTAATCCGACCCAAAGAGCGATCGGCAACCCTCAAGCCGGTCTCCCTCGTTCAGGTCCCTCCAGTTACAGCCGAAGGACCCACCTTATCTGTCTTTTGCCCAAACAAGAACCTGGATTCGATGATCAGCTTCAATCCCATAAGGTCACCGTTGGAAACAGACCCAATCACAGTAGGGGTAACACTCAGGAATCGCATCATTCCCCCGAGCCAGCCCCTAGACTCTCAAGAAAGCTCTTTCCATGCCAAGGGGAACGCCCAGTCTGAGTATGACATACTCCAGCATCTGGAAAAGACCCCCGCTAAAATCTCCATCCTTGAACTTATCCACAGGTCTCCCACACATAGGGAGACGTTGTTCAATTTCTTGCAACAGATCACGGTGAACGAAGATCTTCCTAGTGGTGGGGTCACTAATGCCATACTCTCAGTCACTCAGACTCCTATGATCTCTTTCCCCGAAAAGGATTTAGCTCCCCCTGAGTGCCGATCCCTCCCTTTGTGCTTAACCGCCATCCTTAACGGTCATCCAGTAGATTCTATTCTATTGGATACTGGTGCCTCCATCAACGTCTGTCCCCTTAAGACCCTCAAAAGGATAGGGGTAGACCCAGAAAAGGTTGAATCAACCTCTATGATGGTCTCAGCTTATGACAATTCCCAGAGACTAGCAGACGGGAAGATCTCCCTCCAATTAGAAATCGGCCCGGTATCCATGACCTCGGAATTCTACATTCTGGACGTTAAGCCAATCTACAATGCCATCTTAGGGAGACCATGGATGGACCAAACCTTAGGAGTCCCATCTACCAACCATCAGTGCTATAAGTTCCCATACAACGGGAAAATTGTGAAGGTTAAAAGCACTCCCTACATCGAGTCATTGGACTCGGTAACAGCAGAGCAAATTCCATCCATGATAACTTCCAGGAAAGGCAAAGAGCCTGTCCTTTCATCAGTGAATTCCCATCTGCGGTCTAGGCCGAGTATAGGTTGGCAGCTCATGAGTAAGATGGGATATAGCTCAGGCTCTGGGTTAGGGAAAGAAGAACAAGGGATCCGTCATCCCATCTCAGAGAACCCTGTCATTGGGGGGTGTGGCCTGGGATATAAGTTTGCTGAACCATCAAAAGAAGCAAAGGGATGGTCCCTCATGAATCATTTTGTAAGAAAGAGGCAGGAATTACCCAAGATAGAAGAAGAGGTGCGAGAGTGTTACGAAGGTGATCAAGAGGAGGACTTTGGCATATCCTCCTTGTTCCGTGAGTCAGCCAGACCGACGGTAGGGCTTTTCTTAGCCAAGGATGAACCAGCCCCAGCTACGTTCATCCCTTTCTTGTTCCACCCACCTACCATTCCAATGCTCTCAGCTCCGACCAACACTAGCTCTGCTGAGTGTTCCATGCTACACGCGTTCGGTCACGAAAAAAAAAGTTCAATTCCCCTCCCGCTGGAGGAGAAGTCATTTTCGAGGAGCCTGTTTGGTGGGGGAGCCCTGCCGTCATGGAATCTCTGTCCCAAGGGTCTACTCTTGCCCCATCTAGGACAGAGTTGACCCCTTTCCCAAACCATGTACATAATAGTTTAGGAACTAGGTTAGCCTCCCCCATGTCTAGGAATTGTAGAACTAGGCAAGTTCCTTTGTTCTTAGTTCAGGAATTAGCTGATAGGTGCAAAGACTTGAGAAAATTGGATAAATATCTTCAGACTGGGGTCATCTCCGAACCACTGGAGGTAGTGGAAGAAGAGTCTTGCAGTGATGGTTTAGGTGTATTTGAGCTTAGTGAAGAGGAAGAGGGAGATGACTTGGTCGAACCACTTGTGAGTGGGGCGAGACGGTTTGATGAACCTTCATCAGCCATCGACGAACCCACCAAAGAAGTCAACCTCGGAACAAAGGAGGATCCGAAGATAGTGCTAATTAGTGCCCGCTTGAGTCCAGAAGAAGAAGGGTCCATAATAGCCGTGCTCCAAGAGCACCGTGATGGGTTTGCTTGGTCATACGAGGACATGCCTGGATTAAGCACAGAACTTGTAGAACACCGGCTAATCCTCAAACCCGACACCAAACCCGTGAAACAAAAGTTGAGACGGCTACAACCGGAATTAGCACTTAAAGTAAAAGAAGAGGTTGACAAACTACACAAGGCCAAGTTCATCCGGGTAGTGCTCTACCCTAAGTGGATAGCTAACATCGTCCCGGTGGCGAAAAAGGACGGAAAGGTTAGAATCTGCATAGACTTTCGCAACCTCAATCAAGCCTGCCCAAAAGATGATTTCCCACTACCTCATTTAGATTTGCTGGTTGATAACACGGCTGGATTTGAGATGTTATCTTTCATGGACGGTTTTTCAGGATATAACCAGATCAGACTAGCTGAGGAAGATCAGGAGAAAACATCCTTCATAACTCCATGGGGAACCTATTGCTACATGGTCATGCCATTTGGACTTAAGAATGCTGGAGCCACCTACCAAAGGGCTATGATGGCAATCTTTCATGACATGATTCACATTGACATGGAGGTCTATGTAGATGATATCTTGGTCAAATCCAAAACCAGGAAGGAGCACGCTCAAATCCTTAGGGCTGTAATGCAGAGATCGAAGGAGCATCAACTAAAGATGAACCCGAAGAAGTGCGTATTTGGTGTTTCTTCCGGAAAACTGCTAGGATTCATGGTGAGTAAAAGAGGGATCGAGGTTGATCCAGACAAAGTGAAGGCAATAATGGAAATGCCCCCACCTAAGAATGTCAGGGATGTAAAGGGTCTCATCGGCCGTTTGCAATTCATCAGACGGTTCATATCTCAACACTCTCTGAGATGCAAACCCTTTTACGACTTATTAAAAGGAGGGGCAAAGTTCATTTGGAGTGATAAGTGTCAAAAGGCCTTCGATGAATTAAAGAATTACCTCCTCAACCCTCCAGTCCTTATGGCTCCTATCCCGGGGCGGCCTCTACTGCTATATGTCTCCACCACTAAGGAATCGGCTGGTGCAGTATTGGCTCAATTAGACGACAAGAAGAAGGAAAGAGCAGTGTACTATCTGTCCAAGCTTTTCAATGATGCCGAAAAGCGATACACTGCCATGGAAAGGACATGCGCGGCCGTCGTCTGGGTAGTGCAGAAATTGAAGCACTATTTCCTCGCCCACGAGGTCAAACTACTAGCAAGAATGGACCCAATCAAATATCTGCTAGAGCGGCCAGTTGTAACAGATAGGCTGGTGCGATGGCAGACCTTCTTGAATCAATTCGACATCACTTATGTAAATCAGAAGGCTGTGAAGGGGCAAGCAATTGCCGAGCACCTAGCTCATCACCCTTTGCCTACATTTTCGCTTGTCAACGAAGAATTCCCGGATGAGGAGTTGGGCTTAATAGTGGATGACGCTCCATCCTGGGTCCTTCATTTTGACGGGGCACTTAATTCCCAAGGCAGTGGGATAGGAGTGGTCCTCGTCTCTCCAGAAGGGGTAAGTATTCCGCATGCTTGCCAACTCTCCTTCTCAGTAACTAATAATGTTGCTGAATATGAGGCTCTCCTAGCTGGCCTAAAATTGGCGCTGGTTCTTAATGTCTTAGAATTGAGGATAATTGGAGACTCTCAACTAATCCTCCGCCAAACCGTGGGCAAATACCAAACCCGGGATTCAAAACTGAAGCCATATCAGGAGTTGGTAAAGTCGCTTACTAGGCGTTTCAGCAAGATCACCTATGTACACGTGCCTAGGTCCCAGAATATCCTAGCAGACGCCCTGGCCTCTCTATCTTCAGCTTTAGAGATTCCTGTCACCAAAGGCACAGCCACAATCACCCTGCACAAGCAAGATTTGCCGTCCTTCCGGGACCCTTGGTTCCAGCAGTTCCTCTGTCCATCCAAGCATATCTCCGCTATCACGAATGAACTCGCCCCTGATTGGGATGATGGAAATTCGTGGTATTTTGATATCATGAACTATCTCCGCGATGGGTCGTTCCCGTCTTATGCTACATCCTCTGACCGTAAGGCTATCCGCCGTACATCTCAGCGATACCTTATCTTAGGCGGCCGCCTTTTCAGGAGATCCTTTAGCGGAGTACTTCTTCGGTGTCTAGACGATACCGAAATTCATCATGTCATAGAGGCAGCCCATGCCAGTGATTGTGGCGGTCATGTCCATGGTCGTGCCTTAGCCCAGAAACTCCTCATGTCCTACTATTGGCCTTCAATGGAGGCCGACTGTTCCATATTCGTTCAAAGGTGCCTAAAGTGCCAGTTACACGCTAACAAGGTTCATGCACCTTCTTCATTTCTTAAATCCGTCATTTCCCCGTGGCCATTCGCCATGTGGGCATTCGACGTCATAGGACCTCTGGAGGATCGATCAGGTGAAACAAAAAGGAAATCATTTATCCTAACCGCCACTGAATATTTCACTAAATGGGCTGAAGCGGAAGCATTTGCAGAAATCAAAGCATCCACGGTGGTGAAGTTCATCAAGCGCAACATTCTCGCCAGGTTCGGGACACCGCGCGACCTCATCACCGACAATGGGCCACAGTTTATCTCCCAAGAGCTCCAAGACATGTGCAGTAAGTATGGCATCAATTTGCATCATTCTTCACCTTACTACCCACAAGGAAATGGTCAGGCCGAAGCCACCAATAAAACCCTCATTCGAATCATTAAAAGAACTTGCAGATCACATAATTATTCAGACTGGCCTGATCGTCTAGAAGAAGCTCTTTGGGCATATCGTACTTCCGTCCGAACCCCTACCGGACAAACACCTTATTCACTCACGTTCGGAACGGATGCGGTACTTTCATATGAGATTCTCTTCCCTTTTCTAAGAGTGCAGTTGGATAGTAGAATTAGTGATGCCGAGCGTCGTAACGCCATGTTAACCCAACTGGAACTGTTAGACGAAAAAAGGATGATGGCGGCAAATCACGCCCAGGTGTACAGAAATAGGATTGCAAGATTCTATGCAAAAAAAGTTCTTGAAAGAAAGTTTCGAATTGGGGAAATGGTTCTTAAAAGAAAAATGATCAAAATTCCTGGTCCCAGGAGCAAATTGCAAGAAAATTGGGAAGGTCCATTTGTAATCAAGGAGGCATACTCAGGTAACGCTTACCGCTTAATCAATGAGAGAGGAGAGGAATTGCCCCACCCATGGAACGGGGTATATTTGAAGAAGTTTTATCCCTGAAAAAAAAAAAAAAAAAAAAAAAAAAAAAAAAATCAAAAAAGACACAAAATCCAACTGCCTGGTGACTGCCACGTTACCTCCTGTCTAGGTCTAGTTGCATGATAGGTTGGGTTAACATTAGGATTTGTCTAAGATTTTGGTCCACCAGAACCTTGGACGTGTCTACTTTACTTTCATACGGATCCCTATGCTCATCATGAGATGCACACACCTGCACGTTTTTCAAAGAGAACCTGTTTAAAATGAGTTCCAAGTCTTTGGTGCACTGTCAAATGCAACATTTGCTCTTCGTCTCTCGACCGATCAGGACAGTTGACGCCCTTAAACGGTTGAGCTCAGCAAATTGCCGTTCCTCAACAACCCAATAGATGTAACTCCTCAAAAAAGGGCCCAGAAATGAAATGTAAAGAACCAGAGCACGTGAAGAGGGCAGTGTCCCCGCAGGCGGAATATCAAATAACCCCAATAAATGTCAAGAGCGGAAAAGAAATACAAAAAAAGAAAAGGGGTTCAAGCAATCATGAAAAAAGCCTGGACGTGACCGTGCCTGGCCATGAAATTTACCAAAGGCCTGAAAAGTCAAAATAGGGGCATCTAAGAGGTCAAAAGGGGTCCGTTTTGTCACAGCTCCCCCTTTTAACGGTTTTGTTGATCCTCCTGTGAGGTTTGTCTCCACAATTTCCTCACTTTTTTTTCTCCCCCAAGGTTCAGCACGAGATTGCTATCTAAAGACTGAACATCATTTTAAAATGGTTCGTTTTCAAAAATCGTCACATGCTCACATGATCACAGGAGTCTAAAATGGGTAAAGAGTAACGTCGATGTTTCTGGTGAACTAATTTCTTAATCATAATCTCAATGTGTACTCTCGAAAACTTCGGGCTTAGGTCAATGCATGCGCGTCACCAATCGGTGCGACGGCGTCTGATTCCGGGTCAGCGTCGCGCGGTTGACCGCTAGGGTTCCAAGGTGTTCCATCATATACCTTCTAGATTGTGAGGAAAGAGACCCGGGTCGGGCAAATCATTTACCTCGAAAACCTTTTGGGCAAACTTGGTGGTCGGAAGCAGCTGGGAGCCTAAGCATGGCATGACGGTATTGTCATCAGTATGAGTCTTAACCGGTCAAGGTTAGTTTGAGGGGTCTAGAGGCCCAAATCAATCTAGATGCAAGCTTAGGATGCCTGGGAAGTTGAGTGTGCATTTCCCTTTTTATCATTTGACTAGGCTGACTTTTGGCAATCACCAGGTAGACAAAAATATGCTCTGTTAATATCACCTTGCATTTGCATGACGCATTCACTTTTTTCAGTTTGTCTGGTTAGTAGGACACGGCCCCTTGACCTTATGCGAAGGCTAAGGAAAAGGTAGTTGCTCTTTTTTAGGCAAGGGGCCGAAAACAGATACTACTAACAGTTTCCCCTAATGTTGTGCATGCAGGCATCACAGGTACAAACAGAAAGTGGAACAAAGAAGTGCCCATGTAAATATAGAAATATGCAAGCATAACATCATACATCATCACAACACAGGGGCATACCCCTGCGCCCACTCTCTCTCAATCCTTTCCCCTTTCCTCCACATCATCTCTCCTATCCCGAGAGGGGTGCCTCATCTGGCTCTCGGCGTCCTCCTCACGAGCACGACGATGTCCGGAAGCTGGGCGCATCGACCCTGATGAACCAGCGGGTCGCAAGGCCCTCCATGCATCCTCAGCTAGCAAGGAGTCGAGGTCTCTGAAGACGGAGCTCCCAGCAGGGGCCTGGCCGGCTGACGGGGCAGGAATAGGGGGACGAGCTCCTGGACTCTGAACGCTGGATCTCATAGCTCGTTCTCGCCCCTTCTTCATCACCCGGTCCCACAAAGTTCGGTACTTGAAATCAAGCTCCCGTACCTCTGTCTGCGACCTCGCCAGCTCCTCCTGCAGGCCAGCCATCTTACCCTCCCAGTACACGTCCGGGTGGGATCCCTCGCTCGCTCTGGCCCGAGCCGTCTGTTCCTCCAAAACCTGGTCCCTCAACTGCTGGTTGAGGTTCTCCAACTCCTGCGCCCTTGCCAAAGCGGCCTCCAATTCCTGGCGCTGTAAAAGAAGAAGAAACTTAGGGTCAGACATGTTCAATCATCATAACACAAAGGGCAGAACAAATCTTACCTGCTGTGCCAAATCAGCCTCCCGGGCCTCCGCCCGGCGGAGGGCATCCTGCAATCTCGTCTCACAATCAACTGGAGCAGCTGGCCCTTGGGTTGATGAGCCCGCACCTGGATCCCCTCGCAGCCCATGGCGGATTAGCGCCTCTCTCTGCGTCACAAAAGTTTTCCAAAGATAAGGCGGGCAATATTACATCCTAATTCAGAAATCAGATTTCTTACCAATTCTCTAATCTGGGTAAACAGATCGCTCGTCTGCAGAACCAGAAGCTCATTCTGGCTCTTTAAGATCTGGATGGCCTCAGTCTCAGGCATCTGTTACAGGAAAATCACCCAAAATTAGCCCATGGAGAATTCAAGTACGAGAAACTGAAGGGTTGAAGTAACGTACCCGCCGTGTATCCAGAAACATGCGGTTTGAGTACCGCCGGGAATAATCTCCCATGTACTTGAAGCTATTTCGTAGGGACTTGTCCTCCTGCAGGGCATCCCCGGTGCGGTGCCATATGGCGATCTCAGCCCGCCTCACCACTCGCCAATCCTGACCAATAGTAGAAGATCGGCGGCGACCTCGGTTCATATCAGGATGGTCTGGGTAAGCGAGTAGAGGCTGATGTCATCCCCATGTGCGGTACGCCATCCGGACGAAGAGGCCGTCACAAATATTCACGCACAGCAGGGGCACCTCCCGCCGGAACTGAGAAAGGCTCTGGGACACCCACGGCTGATCAGCCAGATCCTCCTCCGCGTATGGCATCCACACCACCTGGATGGAACAAGAGAGTTAGACCTAATCATCTCGGATGCACATATGCTTCAAGTCACTCACCATATGAGGAGGGAATGTATCAAGCTGACCACGGATGTCCTCCACACGGTACGTCACCGGGCGATAGTCCCGGATCACCTCCCACCGCGCCATCAAAGGGGTTAATCCCTCGCGGTCCGCGGATACATTCCCTCGGCCGATGGGAAAGCGGGTGTAACCCCAGATCTGCAAGAGACAACATAGTCAATGCCAGTTAACATAAGTAAAGATGGAAAACCACAGCTAAGAGGATTACCTGGAGAAAAGGGGTGAACCCACCCAAGTTACCAGAGCCCTGGCGGTAGCCTACCAGGTGGGAGAAAAGATGGCCCAGCATGGCAGCTCCCCACGCCATCTTCTTCGCTGCCTGGAGGTCCTCCAGCAGCGGCAGATACTTCAGATTAACTCTATCTGAAGCTGTGGCAAATAGCAGCCTTCCGAAGAAGAACAAGAGAAAGATCCGCAAGTTCTCGTCATCCGATCGGCCATCCAAGTCTAGGAGCGTCTCCACTCTCTCTGAGAAGGCCTCTAGGGTCTCGCTCGGCATCCGCCGCACCCGGCTTAACCCCACCGATCGGGCAAAGTGCCCAAGGGGTATGTGAGACAGCGCTCCCTGCATCCTGTAGTATCCCTCGCCTAGGAGCCGATCGGACAACTGCCTGTAATCCCTAAGCTCGGGACCCACCACTGGATCTCCAATGACCGGCAGGCCTGTCAAGAAGGAGACGTCCTCCAGCGTAGGCAACATGTGGCCCCAAGGCATGACGAAGGCCCTGCATCTGTCATCCCAGCGCTCCCTGAGAGCTACTAGGAAGGGCGCATCCACCATGAACGGACGGACCCGGAACAGCGGCCCGAACCCGAAGGCATCCACTTGGAAGACGAGCTGATCAGGCAGGGCGTGGTACCAGG
Organism: Zantedeschia hybrid cultivar; assembly: GCA_030544215.1. Classification (NCBI taxonomy): domain Eukaryota; kingdom Viridiplantae; phylum Streptophyta; class Magnoliopsida; order Alismatales; family Araceae; genus Zantedeschia; species Zantedeschia hybrid cultivar. The sequence goes on from JARZZO010000012.1 coordinate 57,035,736, forward strand.
CCCAGACCAGTGCCCATGAAAAACGCCCTCGGACCCTCTGAGTACCCTGAAAAATGAAAAATCCAAACATCAGAAAATAAGGGCATAAGCAATTGACCTCCACCTGGCCGGACGACGGGGCGGCCTGCCGCCCAGCCTGGCAGACGACAGGCCAGTCCGCCGTCCGCATGGGCGGACGGCGGGCCCGTCCGCCGTCCGCGCGGACGGACGGCGAGCCCGTCCGCCGTCCGCGCGGACGGACGGCGAGCCCGTCCGCCGTCCGCGCGGACGGACGGCTGGCCCGTCCGCCGTCCGAGAGGACGGACGGCGGGTCCGTCCGCCGTCCGCGCGGACGGACGGCGGGCCCATCAGCCGTCCGCGCGGACGGACGGCGAGCCCGTCCGCCGTCCGCGCGGACGGACGGCGAGCCCGTCCGCCGTCCGAGAGGACGGACGGCGGGTCCGTCCGCCGTCCGCGCGGACGGACGGCGGGCCCGTCCGCCGTCCGCGAGGACGGACGGCGGGTCCGTCCGCCGTCCACCTGGACAGACGGCGACCCCGTCGACCGCCCTCCCCATGCTTCAAAAAAAAAAAAAAAAAAAAAAAACTTACCTTCTTCTTCGGGGGGCGCCTCCCCGTTGCCACCGTCCTCTCCGTCACCGTCTCCTTCTTCCTCCTCACCATCACCACTGTCGTCCCCCTCATCCTCCTCCGCTGCTGCCGTCGTGCCTTCCTCCTCTTCTCCTTCCTCTCCGGCATCGCCACCGCCACCGCTGCCGCTGCTAAGAGCCTCCTCTTCGCCGCCGCGGATATTCTCGGCGTCACCTCCGCGGACGACCTCGTCTCCGCCACCGCCGCCGCCGCTGCAGCCCGCACCGTCGTCGCCGCCGGCCCTCCTCCTCCTCCTAAGAGCACGGGGGAGCCATACCCTCGCCATGGAGGGAGAGTTCGAAGGTCGGGGAACGAGAGAGAAGAAGAAGAGCAACGAGAAAGAAGAGAGTGCCGGGTTAGCTCCTCTTAAACCCCGAGAGGACGGCCTTGGCATGGCCGTCCACTGACGTGGACGGCCATGCGCTGGCCGTCCGCCGGCGCGTGGCCGACACGGACGGCCACGCGCTGGCCGTCCACCGACACGGACGGCCACGCGCTGGCCGTCCGCGGGAGTGGACGGCCACGCACTGGCCGTCCGCTGGCGTGGACGGCCATGCGTTGGCCGTCCACCGACGCATGGCCGACACAGACGGCCACGTGCTGGCCGTCCGCTTGCTCGGACGTCCAGGAGTCGGCCGTCCAAGAGTCAGTCAAACAGAGGGTTAGGAGGCAGATTGCTCACATGAAAAGAATTTCAAAAGATTTGATATTATTCTTTGAGAAATTGAAAGGCTACATTATTCTAAGGCTCTGCGCCCCATAAAAAAGGCACAGACAGCAGGACGGATGTTGGCCAAGTAGCCTACATATTTTGTGACTTCCTCTGAAGTCTCTGCTACGTCAAGACGTGCCTTGGTGAACCTGGAATGACGCCGCCATGCACGTCGGAGTCGGTCTATGGCCTGAACCTCTCTCGCGTACCCAGTGTGTCGCGGAACGATCAGGTTGTCATATAAGGCAGGGAATGGTACTTGTCTGGGAATGCCGATCTGGAGATGGCAGCGATGCCCCTGATACACAACCAACTCATCGGGGCCAATCAGCCACAGCTCGCGGTCACGAGAAGCCCTCGTGGTGAACTCCATGCTTCGAAGGACCATTGGAACAAATATGAATTTCTCTACAGGCAGGAAGTTTAGGTAATCACGCCAGTCATCCCGCGTCTTCAGATGAGCTGTGAGACACCTGACTTGATCCTCAGGGCCAAGAAGCGAGCGTGCAGGGTACCACGCACTGTGCTGAAATATCCTCGAGGCAGAAGTTACACTTTCATCAAAATCAAAGGACACATGCATTTCCATCCATAGTTGTAAAGTGAACAGACTTCCTCTCGCAGATCGCCCCATGCTCATATGGCTGAGCCCCCCGTACAGGTGTGACAAGATCACCGGGGCAAGAGAGTGGCCTCTCTGCAGTAGGTTCAGCACGCTCACATATTCCTTTTCAAGCATCGAGCCTGTAGTGGGGAACCACAGGACTCCCCCAAGAACCAAGCACAAACCTCGCATCAGTCTTTCAGGTTCGACCACCTTGCGCTTAATTTCTCGGATCAGCCAGTATGCAAGACGGTCAACGAGGATCCCTCGGCTATTGGTCATACGGCATGCCTCCCGTTTATCCCGGACAATGTCAGCGAAGGTCTCTTCCCAAGAAGGCAAGCCAGAAGGATCACCGGCGGCTAGATCCTCCCAACCATAGAAAGTCTCCACCTCCTCCAGCAAGACCGTTGCCTCGAACTCCCTGAAGACAAAGGTGTGGGTCCCCGGATGCCATAACTCCAGCAGCGCACCCAATCCTTCCCAGTGCCAGTGGATGGCAGTAAACCATTTGGCAAACACGATAGAGCGTGTCAGGTTCCATCGATGCATGAACACCCTCATGCTTAGTGTGATCACTTCCAATAGGGCCGCGAGCCATGCATACTTGCGGGTATGCCTAGCGTCAGGGAACTTTGGGAGGGGCTGTGAGGTAACCCAAAAATCAACAAAAAAGAAAAGAAGAAGAGAAGAGACGAGGCAAGCAAATAAAGGTCCTAGCCTACCTGTCCATGGGCCACCAGGTTGCTCAGGTGGCCATCCACATCAGACAGAACTCCAGGCCCTCTGGCAGCACAAGTAGGAGACGAGGCCATTCTTGAATAGGAAAAGTTGAAGTTCTGGAAGAGGACCCCGCGACGACAACCCTTTTATCATCTCGGGATAACCTCAACACTTTCCACACTCCACAAAAGACGGAGAGGCATCCACATCCCATTCCTTTCCCCCTTTTGTGGACCGCATGTACTTTGTCTTCCACCTTTTCGTGGAAGGCAAGCCCCTTGGCCGTCCATCACTTTGAAAGCAAAACCCATCCACGAGAAAACAAGAGGCCTTTTCCCCCCTCTCTCCAAGGGGGTAACCTCACCCCACAATTAAAGAGACTACCATGATCCATGAATTTAATGGCCCATCTCAGAATTCGAGTCGAAACCATATAGGATTGGCATTCTACCGATAGAATGGCCATATCTTCCATATCGGCTTCGACTCGAAACAAAATATCTGCTTCTTATCTTCCTGCAATTTGAAATGTAATATTGTCATTATTGAAAAATGTGGACGTCGCTGATGTGTGTTCTTGCAGCTGCAGGGAATCCGAAGTAAGTAGGATTGAAGACACAGGAGGCTAATAACTTCGGGCGTATAGACTCTGAGTTCCTCTTTAAACAAAACAATGAGGAGTCTATATTCTCCAAGTTATTCGATTGGCCAATAAATCCCTCCTGTTTGCATTAGGAATTGCATTAGGAATTTGTTTTTTTAAAATTTCAACCCAGCATGCATTTTGCATAAGCATCCACCCTCGCCCTAGGGGCAATGACCATAACTTATCACTCTGCTTAATCCATTGTTGATCTATGAGTCCGACAATTGTGCGTTTGTTAGCCTTTGATTTGCAAGACCCCTTTCTCCTTTTTTTCAGCAAGTGCGCTTGAGAGTCTCTCACTTGGCGATCTCATGATGCGCTAGGCCACCGCGCGCCCGTTGTGTTGAGAGTTCTTCAAGTCACACTCCTACACCTTTCATGCTCGAGATCCCCTTGGGCCAGATCGCTGTATTCTGGTACGCCAAGGCCTCGCGGTCCCAGCACCCGAGGGTCCCACGGACTGTGATTCTCTAGTACTGAACTTTGTCCCTTTTCTTAAACCACTCTTGCAACTCGAATGGCTAGCTTTCATGCATCTGCCGCATTCGCATATCATCCTTGGGGATAGCTCACTCCTTTTCGGGCTGTCCAAAATCAGTTTCGATTTCCGGAACACCCATTTATCATTCCATTCCACTCCACTGCAAAATAGGTGTCCCGGAGGGGCATTTGTAGACACCGATTTTGGACCACCCTTTTGGTCATGAACCCAGCCCATCAGTAGCCCTTCATCACTAAAATCCCCTCATTTCAGTCATCTCAGCCCACTACCAGCTAGGCCCATTAACCAAATCCCGACCCTAGCCACCTTCTTCGTGGAAGGCCAGCCAGTCCGCCTTCCACCCCCTTCGAAGGCCACCCCTCGCCTTCCACTGCCTTCGAAGGCCACCCCCCGCCTTCTACCCCCTTCGAAGGCCAACCACCTTGCCGTCCACCTTTTGGCCACTTTTTCTTCACCTTTTCGTAGAAGGCCAACCCCTTGCCTTCCACCGCCTTCGAAGGCCACCCCTTGCCTTCCACCTCCTTCGAAGGCCACCCCTCGCCTTCCACTCCCCTCGAAGGCCAGCCGGGTCGCCTTCCACCGCAAGAGTGGAAGGCATGTCACCTGGCCGTCCACTCCTTAACCACCTTTTGACCCCGTCTTCCCCATGATCTCCTCTACTCTCCGCCCTCGTCCCCCACTACTCCGACCACTCCCCGCTCTGTCGACTGCCGCGGCCACTACCGCCAACCCTTGACCACTCCCCATTGGTTGAAGGGGGATTTACGGGGATTTAGACCCCTGATTTCTCCCTTTTTTCCTTCGCCTATTTAAACCCTCCACATCATCTCGAGCGGGGGTTAAGAAGAAGGAAGAAAAAAGGGGGGGACAAGAGGAAGGATTTTTTTGGTTAAGAGGAATTTTGGAGAGGCAGAGAGGGACTTTCTGGTGAGCGGCTCGAGGAGACCTCAAGGAGGAAGGCTCAGGCTACATCTGGAAACGGGCTTGCCTTTCTAACTTCTCCCTTTTATTTTTTACTCATTCTCTTACATTAGTAATATCATTCATTCTCCACACACGCCACTCCTCTTCACTTGCATGCATGTACATATAGGATGACTTAGCCATCCGTACTCCCACAGAGGTTTTAAAAAAAAACGAGAGGTGGGTGGCCATAACATATGGTCACCTTCCCTCCCCACCACCCATCCGGTGCGTTTCCCACTGATTTTAGTTAGTTTTTACGCCTTTCTGAATAGATTTTGCACTCTACAGTTCTAATCGGGTTCGTCTTTGCTTGGTCTTTTTCTTTTCAGGGATCCTTACCACCTACACGCGTACAGAATTTCGGGCTCTCTTCCTTTGGCCGGCCGGAGAAAGAGAAGGAGGAATCGACGTCTCCCGCTCTCACAAAACGCGATCATCTTCCACATTCCTGCGGAGCACAGGAACCGAAAGGTAATGCTCCTGGCGATCACACTCTCATTTCTAACCACTCCTCTTTGAATCGCCACAGTGCTAAGACGTACGGAGAAACCCCCAACGCCGAGGCCCCGCGGGCGCTGCATAGCCGCGGAGGGGGACGTTCCGGGCGCCTACAATAGCATTCTTCAATAGGATGTCCCATAATTTGGTGATACAGACAATAATTTGGATCATTAGATCTTTTGGCATCTTCTGGCCTCTTCAACTGTGGTAACACAATCTGATTGTATTTTCGTACCCATTCAAATAGAACACAAGTTTTGTCTTTGGGGAAGCCGTATGGCCTGTTCATTCTGTCTCTGAGAGAAGATAAGGCTCGGACTTCTTTCTCTCTATTGTTGCTGGTTTCGGCCTGGATGGCTGGACCTTTCTTTTGTTGCTCCGTGATGAACGTAGATAAATCTACTGTATTTGACTCACGTGGAGCATTTCTTCTATCAAATTTTCCTTTGTTGTTGCTTGGTTCACTTCTGGATCGGCTCAGAAAACTTTCAACTTCTGATACCACAATATTCAATTTGTCAAAAGACTTGATTTCAATGGCTACCAACCTTTCAAGGACTTCATTTTTCAAATTACTTTTGCATATCACCACTGCATCTTCTTGACATGGTGGTCTTTTGCATTTCATGCTAAGATTCCTCCACCAAGCAATGAATTTGGAAGCATTTTTATTGTTTTCTTGTTTCACAGTATATTGCTCTGCCAGAGTGATTTCTCTCTCCACCAGATAAAATCTGTCTTAAAATTGCTTCTGAAGGTCGGTCCACCCTACAACAGAACCAGGCCGAAGAGAAGAATACCATTCATTAGCGAAGACCCAAAAAATTTCAGCATATAAGATTCATCAGTGGCTAGGTCTCCCATTGCCCCATTATAATATGCCAAGTGTGCTTTTGGATTTCCTTGGCCATTGAATTTTTCAAACTTAGGCACTTTGGTCATTCCCAACGGAAGCCTTTTCATAGCATGATGCACCGAATATGGTACTTTATACACATCATATACCGTGGAGGTACCTTCCACTCTTTCTGCCAACTTCATATCAATGAGTTGTTCTAGCATCAGCCTTTGAGCCATAGCAGGATCTGCTGTATTTGGGAAGAAATTAACTCCCTGAACTTGGGAGGTCTGAAGTGGCAAATTTGAGATCAAATTGTCTTGCAATACTATTGCAGGAGCTGCTTGACTATTGGATACTTGCATATATGCAGGTGTTTCACTCATAGGCACAGGCCTAGATGACTGCATGGATATATTTAGAAGATTTTGAGACGGAGGAGGTGGAACTGGAGGGTTAGACACCCGCGGATAAGAGGAAGTTGAAGCAACTCCTTCTTTACCAGCCCATCTTGCCCCTTGCATTTGGGCATCTTTTTCTTTCAATTGCTTTTTCAACAACTCAATTTCTTGCAATAACAACTGAGTTATGCTTGGTTCTGCTTCTTTTTGCTGATTGATTTGCTGTGGAAGCTGCTGCTCTGCTGGTGCGAAGAGAGCTTCTCCTGAAGCTTCAATGACATTTGCAGATAGCTCTGCTTCCTCATCAATATTTTCTAATAGGGTAGGAAAATTTTGGGCAACTATGGCTGCCGCTTGCATACTTCAGGTAACTAGACCCGGCCTTGAGGCTAAATCTCTGATTTCTTCTGGATCTTCAGGGAGTACTGCATACTTGTTGATAGTATGACATGAATAAATCATCAGGCGTCCTTGGGTGAATTCTGCTGATCTCCTTGCGGAAGGAGGTTTCTGCTGCAACCTTTGGAATACAAATGTTTTCGAAGGCTTTTTTGGCTTTTCACTTTCATATTTTTCTCTTGACTTTCTTCTTTTTGGCAACTGAGCATGAGGCAGCTGCCTTTGAATTGGTTCCTATATTTGTCGCCTTTGTGACTGGAAGATTGGCTTTGATTTTTCTTCTACATATTGATTTTCTTGATGTTTGGGCACTGAGATTTGTTTTGCTGGTGGCTCTTGATAATATTTCATCCCATAACAATAAGCTGGTTTGGGATTTCTTTCTTGCTTTTCAAACATCTAAATCTTAGCTTTTCCTTTTTCTTTTCTTTCATTCTTCATTCTTTCTCTGTCTATGTCTTCAAAGACCTGAAATGAATTTTGAATTGGAATATTTGGAACCAGTCGGTCTTTGGAAGTATCAACTTTGTTGCCGTCTAGAAAGATCCGCAGGCTCCCAACAAGAATTGATTTTTTGGTCATAGACCATTGTGCAGAGACTGCCTTTGAATTGAACTAGGGATTTTGACCCTTTCAGGTATTTCCCCGATATTGTTTTGAAGATGACGCAGCATGACTGTGAATAGTGCAGCAACTGACTACTTGTGCTTGAGGTTTATCAGATATAATCTCAGGTTGCATGAAGGCCACCCCAAGAAAATTCGGAAAACCAATAACGGGAGGGAAGCTCCCGAATGCCACAGGTACCGCCAGGTAGCCATAGTGAGCATGGTTCTCGACCATCAGAGAGCCGAAGAAAACTTTCGATTCCATTGAATATCCTGTAATACAACAAAGAGATAATCAATAACTTCAAAGAATGGTGTAGGCGCCCGGAACGTCCCCCGCCGCTGCTGCGGGCTTCAGATCGAGGGTTTCTCCGTTCGTCTTAGCACTGCGGCGATTTAGGAGGGTTAGAAATTAAGGTGTGATCGCTAGGAGTATTACCTTACGGTCCCTGTGCTCTGCAGGATTATAAGAGTGATCACGTTCTGAGGTAGCGGGAGATGGTGGTTTCCCCTTCTCTTCCTCCGGCCGGCCAGAGGAGGAGAGCTCGGCAGTCTGCACGCGGAGATGCGGTAAGGATCCCTGAAAAGAAAAGACAAGACAAGAGAGAAAAATGACCCGATTAGAACTGTGATATGTAGAATCTATCCATAAAAATATAAAAATCAACTAAAATTGGAGGGAGACGCACCGGATGGGTGTTGGGGAGGGAAGGTGACCATATGTTATGGCCACCCCCCTCCCGTTTTTTTTTGTTTAAAACCTCTGGGGAAGTAAGGGTTGCTAGGTTACCATAACATGTATGCATGCAGATGGGGGTGCTCGTGTGTGAAAAGTGAAATGATGTGTTGAGCGAGAAAAAGAGTGAGAGAGAGAAATGTTACGAAATGAATGGAAAGTAGGAATGCTATGAAGTGAAAAGGAGAAGAGTAAAGAGAGGGTTAAGAAGACAAGCCCATTTGGAGTGCGAAGGATTCCTCTTGAAGTTCCTCATGAAGCTCTCTGACTCTTTGCCCGCTCAACTCCTCAAAGCAGACTCACTTGCCAACCTCCTCTGAATCTCTTACCTAGAAGAACTCCTTAACCCCCCTGCTCGAGGGGACATGGGGGGTTTAAATAGGTGCAGGAGAAATAGGAGAAAATAGGAGTCTAAATCCCCGTAAATCATCCTGGAGCCAATGGGAAGTGGTCAAAGATCGGAGGTGGTGCGCGCGATAGTCGCTGGAGTGGGGAGTGATCGGAGTAGTGGAGGTGAGGGCGGCGAGTGGAGAAGATCGTGGGAAGACGAGGTCAAGATGGAAGTTAGGGGAGTGGACGGCCAGCCAACATGCCTTCCAATCCCGTGGAAGGCGGTTCGGTTGGCCTTCGAAGGGGGTGGAAGGCAATGGGTGGCCTTCGAAGGGTGGTGGAAGGCAGGCCGGCTGGCTTTCGAAAGGTGGTGGACGGCGGACTGGCTGGCCTTCGAAGGGCGGTGGAAGGCGGGCTGGCTAGCCTTCGAAGGGTGGTAGAAGGCGGGCTGGCTGGCCTTCGAAGTGCAGCGGAAGGCGGACTAGCTGGACTTCGAAGGGTGGTAGAAGGCGGGCTGGCTGGCCTTCGAATGGTGGTGGAAGGCGGGCTGGCTGGCCTTCCACGAAAAGGTGGCTAGAGTCGGGATTGGTTAATGGGCCTAGTTATTAGTGAGCTGAGATGGCTAAGATGAGGGGTTTGGTGATGATGGGCTAATGATGGATGGGGTTCATGACCAAATGGGGGTTTCAAAATCGGTGTCTACAAATGCCCTTCCGGGGCACCTGTTTTGCAGTGGAGTGGAACGGAATGATAAATAGGTGTTCCGGAAATCGAACCTAATTTTGGACGGCCCAGAGAAGGGATGAGCTGTATCCAAAGATGGTATGAGAGCGCGGCAAATGCATGAGAGCTAGCTATTCGAATTGCAAGGGTGACTAAGAAGAGGAACAAAATTCAGACTATAGAATCACAATCCGTGGGACCCTCGGGTGCTGGAACCGCGAGGCCTTGGCGCACCAGGATGCAACGATCTCGCCCAAGGGGATCTCAAGCATGAAAGATGTAGGAGTGTGACTTGAAGAACTCTCGACACAACGGGCGCGCGGTGGCCTGGCGCATCATGTGATCGCCAAGTGAGAGCATCTCAAGCACACGTATTGAAAAAGGATGAGGTCTTGCAATTCAAAGGGCTAACAGACGAACGATCGCCGAACTCACAAATCAACCATGGGTTAAGCAGAGTGATAAATTATGGTCATTGCCCCTAGGGCGAGGATGGATGCTTATGCAAATGCATGCTGGTTCAAAATTGAAAAATAAATTCCTAATGCAAATAGGAGGGATTTATTGGCCAATTGAATAACTTGGAGAATATAGACTCCTCATTGTTTTGTTTAAAGAGGAACTCAGAGTCTATACGCCCGAAGTTATTAGCCTCCTGTGTCTTCAATCCCACTTGCTTCAGATTTCCTGCAGCTGCAAAAACACACATTAGCAACGTTCACATATCCAATGATCACATCATTAAGCATTAAACTGCGGGAGGATGAGAAGCAAATGGTTAGTTTCGAGTCGAAGCCTATATGGAAGATATGGCTATTCTAATGGTAGAATGCCAATCTGATATGGCTTCGACTCGATTTCCAGGAAGAACCATTAATTTGTTGATATTAAGCAAAGTAGTCTCCTGAACTTGGGGGTGAGGTTACCTCCTCAAAGTAGAGAGGGGAGAAGGGCAATATGCCTTTTCGTAAGTGAGCCTTTTTCGTAGTGGCCCATGGACATGTATGCTCAAACCTTTGTGTCGTCCACTTTGACTATCTCTTTTCTCTTGACTTTTGGTTGTCCTGCAACCTATTCCCAAATTCCCTGACGCTAGGCATACTCGCAAGTATGCATGGCTTGTGGCCCTGATGGACGTGATTACCCTAGAGATGAGGGTATATATGCATCGGTGGAATCTGACCCGCTCCATTGTGTTCGCAAAGTGGTTCACCTTCATTCACTGGCATTGGGAGGGGCTGGGTGCACTGCTCGAACTGTGGCATCCGGAGACGCATACATTCGTGTTCCGAGAGTTCGAGGCGACAGTTTTGGTGGAGGAGGTAGAAACCTTCTATGGTTGGGAGGGCCTAGCCACCGGCGATCCTTCTGCTTTGCCTGCATGGGAGGAGATATTTGTTGATATAGTGCAGGACAAGCGGGAGGTATGCCGCATGACTGACAAGCGAGGAATCCTCGTCGATCGTCTTGCGTACTGGTTGGTCCGAGAGATTAAGCGCAAGACGGTCGAATCTGAGAGGCTGATGCGAGGCTTATGCCTAGTTCTTGAGGGAGTCTTATGGTTTCCAACTTCAGGATCTGTGCTAGAGAGGGAGTATGTGAGAGTGCTGAGCTTGCTGTGGAAAGGTCGTTCTCTCGCCCCGGTGATTCTGTCACATCTATATGGAGGGCTTAGCCACATGAGCATGGGGTGATCTTTACGGGGGAGCTTATTCACCTTACAATTGTGGATGGAGATGCATTTAACTTTTGACTTTGATGAAAAAGTGACTTCCACCTCCAGGATTTTTCAGCACAGCGCATAGTATCCTGCATGCTCGCTTCTTGGTCCCGAAGATCAAATCAGGTGTCTCACGGCACATCTCAAGACGAGGGATGACTGGCGTGATTACCTGAACTTTCTGCCCATGGAAAAATTTATCTTTGTTCCGATGATCCTTTGAGATATGGAGTTCACCACAAGGGCTTCTCGTGAGCGTGAATTGTGGCTAATCGGCCCTGACGAGTTAGTCGTGTACCAAGGACACCGTTGCCATCTCCAGATCGGAGTTCCCAGACAGGTGTCGTTCCCTGCTTTGCATGATACACTGATCGTGCCGAGACATACAGGTTACGCGAGAGAAGCACAAGCAATAGAGCAATTTCGATGTGCATAGCGTCGTCACTCTAGATTCACAAAAGCTCGCCTTGATGTAGCAGAGACTTCAGAGGAAGTCAAGAGATATGTGAACTATTTAACCAATGTACGACCTGCTGTATGTGCCTTTTTCATGGGCCGTAGAGCACTGGAATAATGTATCCATTGAAATTTTAGTGAATAATACAAATTTTGCTTTCCTGAAAACTCCCCTTGACAAAGGTCTGATGTACGCGAATGGCCGTCCACATTAGCGGACGCATCAGACGGCCACGTGTGTGGCCGTCCACATGGGCGGACGGCTAGAGGAGTGGCCGCCCACGCTGGCGGACGGCCAGACGAGTGGCCGTCCACCACGTGGGACGGCCACACTCGTGGCCGTCCATGCTGGCCGACGGCCAGACGAGTGGCCGTCCACCGCGCGGGACAGCCACACCCGTGGCCGTCCACGCTGGCGGACGGCCAGACGGACGGCCAGATGGCTGGCCGTCCACCGCGCGGGACGGCCACGCCTGTGACCGTCCACTCTGGCGGGCGACCAGACGGCTAGCCGTCCGGCGAGCCGGATGGCTTTAAGAAGCCCTGGGGCCCTCTAGTTCCTTCCCCTTTCTTCCTCTTCCTTCTTCGATTCCAATTTCTCCCCCACCCTTCCATGGCGAGAGTTTGGCTTCCCCACTCCCTTAGGAGGAGGAGGACCGGCGGCGGTGACGGCGGCGAGGGGGCGAGCCCCAGCGGCGGCGGCGGCGACGAGGTGGATGTTGGCGGCGGCGGCGGCGAAGACCCGCATCGCACCGATGAGGAATAAGAAGAAGAAGAGAGGGCCGCGGAGGAGGAAGATGAAGAGGAAGAAGACGAAGCTGATGCAGAGGAAGAAGAAGGAGAAGGAGAAGGTGATGAGGAGGGCGGCAGCAACGGAGAGGTGCCCCCGAAGAAGAAGAAGGTGAGTCCCTTCGCTCTTTGTCCCCTTCTTCTTCTTTTTTTTGAACCATGTGACCGGTGTGGCGGACGGCAGGGGATCACGTCGTCCATTCGTACGGACGGCAGGCGGCGCCGCCGCCCGTCCGCGCGGACGGCGGGAGGCCCCGCCGCCCGGCCGCGCGGACGGCGGGCGGCCCCGCCGCACGTGCGCGAGGGCGGAGGGCGGCGGGTGGCCCCGCCGCCCGTGCGGGCGGATGGCCGGCGGACTAGCCGCCTGCCCGTACAGGCGGCGAGCAGGCCCGCTGTCCGTCGGGACGGGGCCCAGCCACCTCACCTACTCAGAATCCCTTTTTTATGATCATGCCCCTAACTTTTAATCTTGTTGGGATTTTCAGGGTCCGCAGAGAGTTCGGGGCCGAGTTTCTTGGGAGTTGGTCTGGGCCTGGTACTATGCGCTGCCCGATCGGCTCCTGTTCCAGGTGGACGCGTTTGGGTTCGGGCCGTTGTTTCGGATCCGACCGTTCATCGTGGACGCGCCCTTCTTAGTGGCTCTGCGAGAGCGCTGGGATGACAGATGCAGAGCTTTCATCATGCCGTGGGGACACATGCTGCCTACACTGAAGGACGTCTCCTTCTTGACAGACTTGCCGGTCATTGGTGATCTGGTAGTGGGTCCCGAGCTCAGGGATTACAGGCAGCTGTCAGATCGATTCTTGGGCGAGGGGTATTACCGGGTTGAAGGAGCGCTATCTCACATACCTCTCGGACATTTCGCCCGGTCTATAGGGTTGAGCCGGGTACGGCGGATGCCGAGCGAGACTCTGGAGGCTTTTGCCGAGAGAGTGGAGGCGCTCTTGGACTTGGATGGCCGCTCAGACGACGAGAACTTATGGATCTTCCTCTTGTTCTTCTTTGGAAGGCTGCTATTTGCCATAGCCTCAAACAAAGTCAACCTGAAATATCTGCCGCTGTTGGAGGACCTTCAAGCGGCGAAGAAGATGGTGTAGGGAGCTACGATGTTGGGTCACCTCTTCTCCCATGTGGTGAGCTACCGCCAGGGCTCTGGCAATTTGGGTGGATTCACACCTTTTCTTCAGGTAATCCTTCTTGGTTGTGGATCTCCGTTCTTCCTCACTTATGTTGATTGACATTGACTGTGTTGTCCATGGTAGATCTGGGGTTATACCCGCTTCCCCATCGGCCGAGGGACCGTTTCTACGGATCGTGAGGGATGGACTCCTCTCATGGCGCGGTGGGAAATGATCCGGGATTATCGTCCCGTGATGTACCGCGTGGAGGACATCCGTGCCCAGCTCGACACATTTCCTCCTCATATGGTGAGTGATTTGAGATATATGTGCATCTTAACAAATGATTAGGTCTGACCCTTTGTTTCATTTAGGTGGTGTGGATGCCATATGCAGAGGAGGACCTGGCCGATCATCCATGGGTGTCCCAGAGTCTTTCCCAGTTCCGGCGGGAGGTGCCCTTGCTGTGCGTGAACATCTGTGATGGCCTCTTTGTTCAGATGGCCTACCGCACGTGGGGATGGCATCAACCTTTACTCGCATATCCGACCTATCTTGATATGAACCGCGGTCGTCGCCGATCTTCTGCTATTGGTCAGGATTGGCGAGTGTTGAGGCGAGCTGAGATCGAAGTGTGGCACCGCACCGGCAATGCCCTTCAGGAGGATAAATTCCTGCGAAACAGTTTCAGATACTTGGGGGATTATGCCCGGTGGTACTCAGATCGCATGTTTCTGGATGCGCGGCGGGTGCGTCACTCTCACCCTTCAATCTATTTCACTCAATCTTTTCTATTGACTAACCTTAGTAGTATTCCTGTAACAGATGCCTGAAACTGAAGCCGTGCAGATCCTAAAGAATCAGAATGAGATTCTGGTTCTGCAGACGAGTGACCTGCTTCACCAGATTGGGGAATTGGTGAGAAGTCTGATTTCTGAATTCGGGTGTGAGATTGTTCATCTTATTTTTGTAAAAAACCCTTGTGATGCAGAGAGAGACGCTAGCCCGTCACGGGCTGCAAGGAGATCCTGGTGCGGGATCATCATCCCAAGGGCCAGCTGCCCCTGCCGATTGGGAGGCAAGGTTGCAGGATGCTCTCCATCGTGCGGAGGCCCGGGAGGCGGATTTGGCACAGCAGGTGAGACTTGTTCTGCTCCTGTGTTATATTGATTGAGCTTGCTTAACCCTGAGTTCCTTTGCAATGTCAGGAGGTGGAGACCGCCTTAGCCAGGGCGCAAGAGTTGGAGAGCCTCAATCAGCAATTGAGAGATCAGGTCTTAGAGGAGCGGACAGCTCGGGCCAGGGCGAGAGAAGGATCCCACCCGGACGTGTACTGGGAGGGTAAGATAGCCGGCTTACGGGAGGAGCTGACGAGGTCGCAGACAGAGGTGCGGGAGCTTGATTTCAAATACTGGACTTTGTGGGACCGAGTGATGAAGAATGGGCGAGAACGAGCCACGAGATCCAGCACATAGAGTCGAGGAGCTCGTCCCCCCATTCCTGCCCCGTCGGCTGGCCAGGCACCTGCTAGGAGCTCTGTCTTTAGAGGCCCTGACTCCCTTCTTGCTGAGGATGCGTGGAGAGCATCGCGACCCGCTGGCTCATCAGGGTTTATGTAACCGACATCAGGTCATCACCGTGCTCGGGAGGATGACGCTGAGAGTCAGATGAGACACCCTTCTCGAGATAGGAGAGATGATGAAGCGGAAGGAAGGAAGAGAGATTGAGAGGAAGAGGGATTGGGAGCTGATGCAGGGGTATGCCCCTGTGTCGTGATGTATGATTATTATGTTATGCTTGCATATTTCACTATTTATATCTGGGCACTTCTTGTTTTGCTTTCTGTCCATACCTGTTATTCCTGCATGCACAACATTAGGGGAAACTGTTAGTAGTATCTGTTTTCGGCCCCTTGCCCAAAAAAGAGCAACTACCTTTTCCCTAGCCTTCGCATAGGGTCAAGGGGCCATGTCCTACTAACCAGACAAAAGGAAGAATATTGAAACTGATGCGACAAGTAAATACGCAAATGTTGGTGGATATTAACAAATGAGGTGTGTGATGAATGAAAACATGTTTTTGATTCCACCTACCTGGTGACTGCCCAAGCTTAGCCTGGTTGAATGATGAAAGAGAAATGCACACTCAACTTCTCAGGTATCCTAAGCACACATCTAGATTGATTTGGGCCTCTAGACTCCTCAAACTAACCTTGACCGGTTAAGACTCATACTGATGACAATACCGTCATGCCATGCTTAGGCTCCCAGCTGCTTCCAACCACCAAGTTTGCCCAAAAAGTTTTCGAGGTAAATGATTTGCCCGACCCAGGTCTCTTTCCTCACAATCTACAAGGTATATGATGGAACACCTTCGAATCCTAACGGTCAATCGCGCGACGCTGACCCGGAATCAGACGCCGTCGCACCAATTGGTGACGCGCATGCATTGACCTAAGCCCGAAGTCTTCGAGAGTACATATTGAGATTATGGTTAAGAAATTAGTTCACCAGAAACACTGACATTACTCTTCACCTATTTTGGACTCCTGTGATCATGTGAGCATGTGACGATTTTTGAAAAAGGAACCATTTTAAAATGATGTTCGGTCTTTAGATAGCTATCTCATGCTAAAACCTTGAGGGGGAAAAAGTGAAGAAATTTTGGAGACAAACCTCACAGGAGGATCGACAAAACCGTTAAAAGGGTGAGCTGTGACAAAACGGACCCCTTTTGGACCTCCTAGATGCCCCTATTTTGACTTTTCAGGCCTTTGGTAGATTTCATGGTCAGGCACGGTCACGACCAGGCTTTTTTGTATGATTGCTTGAACCCCTTTTCTTTTTTTTGTATTTCTTTTCCACTCTCGACATTTTTCGGGGTTATTTGATATTCCGCTTGCGGGGACACTGCCCTCTTCACGTGCTCTGGTTCTTTACACTTCATTTTTGGGCCCTTTTGAGGGGTTGCATCTATCGGGTTGTTGAGGAACCGCAATTTGCTGAGCTCGACTGTTTAAGGGCGTCAACTGTCCTGATCAGTCGAGAGACGAAGAGCAAAGGTTGCATTTTGACAGTATACTAAAGACTTGGACTCATTTTAAGAAGGTTCTCTTTTGAAAAAGCGTGTAGGTGTGTGCATCTCAAGATGATCATAGGGATCCGTATGAAAGTAAAGTAGACACGTCCGAGGTTCTGGTAGACCAAAGTCTTAGCCAAACCTCAATGTTAACCCAATCTATCATGCAACTAGACCTAAACAGGGGGTTACGTGGCAGTCACCAGACAGTTGGATTTTGTGTCTTTTCAGATTTTTTTGTCATTTTCATTGAAGTATGTGCATATTTACAAATATTTTGTTGCTTTTTTTGGGATATTTCATTTTTTTTGGATTTTTGAATATTTTGAAATTTTTGTGCGTTTTCATGGATAAAACTTCTTTAGATACACCCCATTCCATGGGTGGGGTAACTCCTCTCCTTTTTCATTGATTAAGCGGTATGCATTACCTGAGTATGCCTCCTTGATTATAAATGGACCTTCCCAATTTTCTTGCAATTTGCTCCTGGGACCAGGAATTTTGACCATTTTTCTCTTGAGTACCATTTCCCCAATTTCAAACTTTCTTTCGAGAACCTTCTTTGCATAGAATCTTGCGATCCTATTTCTGTAAACTTGAGCATAGTTTGCCGCCATTATCCTTTTTTCGTCTAATAGTTCCAGTTGGGTTAACATGGCCTTACGACGTTCGGCGTCGCTAATTCCATTGTCCAACTGTACTCTTAGAGAAGGAAGGAGAATCTCATATGGAAGTACCGCATCTGTTCCGAATGTTAGTGAATAAGGTGTTTGTCCGGTGGGGGTTCGGACAGAAGTACGATACGCCCAAAGAGCTTCTACTAGGCGATCCGGCCAGTCTGAATAATTGTAAGATCTGCAAGTTCTTTTGATGATTCAAATGAGAGTCTTATTGGTGGCTTCAGCCAGACCGTTTCCTTGTGGATAGTAAGGCGAAGAATGGTGTAAATTAATGCCATACTTACTGTACATGTCCTGGAGCTCTTAGGAGATGAATTGTGGTCCATTGTCGGTGATGAGATCGCGCGGTGTCCCGAACCTGGCGAGAATGTTGCGCTTGAGTAATTTCACCACCGTGGATGCTTTGATTTCCACAAATGCTTCCGCTTCAGCCCATTTAGTGAAATATTCAGTGGCAGTTAAGATAAATGATTTCCTTTTTATTTCGTCTGATCGATCCTTCAAAGGTTCTATAACGTCGAATGCCCACATGGCGAAGGGCCAAGGGGAAATGACGGATTTCAGAGATGATGAAGGTGCATGAACCTTGTTAGCATGTAACTGGCATTTCAAGCACCTTTGAACAAATATGGAACAATCAGCCTCCATTGAAGGCCAATAATAGGACATGAGGAGCTTCTGAGCTAAGGCACGACCATAGATATGACCGTCACAATCGCTGGCATGAGCTGCTTCCATGACATGATGGATTTCAGTATCATCTAGACACCGAAGGAGCACTCCGCTGAAGGATCTTCTTAAAAGGCGACCGCCTAAGATAAGGTATCGTTGAGATGCACGGCGGATAGCCTTACGGTCAGAGGATGTGGCGTAAGATGGGAATGACCCATCGCGGAGGTAGTTCATGATATCAAAATACCACGGATTCCCATCATCCCAATCGGGGGTGAGTTCATCCGTGATAAGAGAGATGTGTTTAAATGAGCGGAGGAATTGTTGGAAACCAGGGGTCCAGGAGGGAAGGCGAGTCTTGCTTGTGCAGAGTGATGGTAGCTGAACTTTTGGTGACAGGCATCTCTAGTGCTGAAGATAAGGAGGCCAGGGCATCTGCTAGGATATTCTGAGACCTAGGCACATGTACATAGGTAATCCTTCTGAAATGCCTGGTTAGTGACTTCACTAACTCCTGATATGGCTTCAATTTTGAATCCCAAGTTTGGTACTTGCCCACGGTTTGGCGGAGGATCAATTGAGAGTCTCTTATTATCCTCAATTCCAAGACTTTAAGACCCAGCGCCAACTTTAAGCCAGCTAGGAGAGCCTCATATTCAGTGACATTGTTGGTCACTGAGAAGGAGAGTTGGCAAGCGTGCGGAATACTTATCCCTTCCGGAGATATGAGGACCACTCCTATCCCACTGCCTTGATAATTAAGCGCCCCGTCGAAGTAAAAGACCCAGGATGGAGTATCATCCACTATTAGACCCAACTCCTCATCCGGGAACTCCTCGTTGACGGGCGAAAATGTAGGCAGCGGATGATGAGCTAGGTGTTCGGCAATTGCTTGCCCCTTCACAGCCTTCTGATTTACATAGGTGATGTCAAATTGGTTCAAGAAGGTCTGCCATTGCACCAACCTATCTGTTACAACTGGCCGCTCTAGCAAATATTTGATCGGGTCCATTCTTTCTAGGAGTTTGACTTCGTGGGCGAGGAAGTAGTGCTTCAATTTCTGCACTACTCAGACGACGGCCGCACATGTCCTTTCCATGGCAGTATATCGCTTTTCGGCATCATTGAAGAGCTTGGAAAGATAGTACACTACTCTTTCTTTCTTCTCGTCGTCAAGTTGGGCCAATACTGCTCCAGCTGATTCTTCAGTGGTGGAGACATATAGCAGTAGAGGCCGCCCCGGGATAGGAGCCATAAGGACTGGTGGATTGAGGAGATAGCTCTTCAATTCGTCGAAGGCCTTTTGACACTTATCGCTCCAAATAAACTTTGCCCCTCCTTTCCATAGATCATAAAAGGGTTTACATCTCACAGAATGTTGAGATATGAATCGTCTGATGAATTGCAAACAGCCGATGAGACCCTTTATATCCCTGACATTTTTAGGTGGGGGCATTTCCACTATCGCCTTCACTTTGTCTAGATCAACCTCAATCCCCCTTCTGCTCACCATGAACCCTAGCAATTTACCAGAAGAAACACCAAATACGCACTTTTTTGGGTTCATTTTCAGTTGGTGCTCTCTTGACCTCTGCATTACAGCCCTAAGGATTTGAGCATGTGCCTTCCTGGTTTTAGACTTCACTAAGATATCATCTACATAAACCTCCATATCGATGTGAATCATGTAATGAAAGATTGCCATCATAGTCCTCTGGTAGGTGGCTCCAGCATTCTTAAGCCCAAATGGTATGACCATGTAGCAATAAGTTCCCCATGGGGTTATGAAAGATGTTTTCTCTTGGTCTTCTTCAGCTAGTCGGATTTGATTATATCCCGAAAAACCATCCATGAAGGATAACATCTCAAATCCAGCCGTGCTATCGACCAGCAAGTCTATATGAGGTAGTGGGAAATCATCCTTTGGACAGACTTGATTGAGGTTGCGAAAGTCTATGCAAACCCTAACCTTTCTGTCCTTTTTTGCCACGGGGACGATATTAGCCATCCACTTAGGATAGAGCACTACCCGGATGAACTTGGCCTTATGTAATTTATCAACCTCTTCTTTTACTTTAAATGTTAATTCCGATTGCAGCCGTCTCAACTTTTGTTTCATGGGTTTAGCATCAGGCTTGAGGATTAGCCGATGTTCCACCAATTTTGTGTTTAATCCAGGCATATTCTTGTATGACCAAGCGAACCCATCATGGTGTTCTTGGAGTACGGCTATTATGGACCCCTCTTCTTCTGGACTCAAACGGGCGCTAATTAGCACTATCTTCGGATCCTCCTCTGTTCCAAGGTTGACTTCTTTAGTGGGTTCGTCGATGGCTGATGAAGGTTCATCAAACCATCTCGTCCCATTGACAAGTGGTTTGGCCAAGTCATCCTCCTCTTCCTCTTCACTAAGCTCAAATACTCCCAGACCATCACTGCAAGACTCGTCTTTCACCAACTCCAATGGTTCGGAGATCGCCCCTATTTGAAGAAACTTATCCAACTTTTCCAAAGATTTACACCTATTCGCTAACTCCTGAACTAAGAACGAAGGAACTTGCTTAGCCCTACAATTTCTAGACAGGGAGGAAGCTATCCTAATTCTTAAACTGCTATGTATATGGCCTGGAGAATGGGTCAGTTTTGTCTTGGATGGGACAAGGGTAGACCCTTGGGACAAAGATTCAACGATGGCGGGGTTGCCCCACCACGTAAGCTCCTCGAAAGTGACTTCCCCTCCCTCAGGATGGGAATTGGACTTTTCTTTTTCGTGACCGAACGCCTCTATCATGAAACATTCCGAAGAAATGGCGTCGATCGGAGCTGAGAGCATCGGGACAGAAGGTGGGTGGAACAGGAAAGGAATGAACGTAGCAGGAGCTGGTTCATTCCTGGCGAGGAAGAAACCTATCGGTGGGCTGCTTGATTCACGAAACAAAGATGATATGCCAAAATCTTCCTCTTGACTACCCTCATGATATTCTTGCACTTCCTCCTCCATCTTGGGCAATTCCTGCTTCTTTCTCACAAAGTGATTCATGAGGGACCACTTCTTTGTTCCTTTTGGTGGTTCAGTAAACTTATAACCCAGGCCACATCCCCCACTGACAGGGTTCTCTGAGATGGGGTCACGAATGCCTTGTTCTTCTTTCCCTAACCCGGAGCCTGAGCTATACCCCATCTTACTCATGAGCTGCCAACCTATGCCAGACCTAGGCCTAAGGTGAGAATTCACTGATGAAAGAACGGGCTCTTTGCCTTTCCTGGAAGTTATCATGGATGGAATTTGTTCTGCTGTCACTGAGTCCAATGACTCAATGTAGGGAGTGCTTTTGACCTTCACGATCTTCCCGTTATATGGGAACTTATAGCACTGGTGGTTGGTGGATGGGACTCCCAAGGTTTGGTCCATCCACGGTCTCCCTAGAATAGCATTGTAGATTGGCTTAACATCTAGGATGTAGAATTCCGAAATCATAGATACCGGGCCGTTTTCCAATTGCAGGAAGATCTTTCCATCTGCTGGTCTCTGGGAATTATCATAAGCTGAGACCATCATAGAGGTGGACTCAACCTTCTCTGGGTCTATCCCTATCCTTTTGAGGGTCTTAAGGGGACAGACATTGATAGAGGCTCCGGTATCCAGTAAAATGGAGTCTACTGAATGACTATTGAGAATGGCGGTTAGGCACAGAGGAAGGGATCGGCACTCAGGGGGAGCTAAATCCTTCTCCAGGAAGGAGATCATGGGGGTCTGAGTGACTGAGAGGATGGCATTAGTGACTCCACCACTAGGAAGATCCTCATTTACCGTAATTTGTTGTAGGAAATTAAACAGCGTCTCCCTGTGTGTGGGAGACTTCCGGATAAGCTTGAGGATAGAGATCTTAGCAGGGGTCTTTTCTAAATGCTGAAGGATGTCGTACTCAGACTGGGCATTCCCCATGGTAGGGATTGAGTTACCTTGAGAGTCCAAGGGTTGGCTCGGAGGAATGATGCGAATCCTAAGCGTTACCCCCACCGAGATTGGATCTGCTTCCATTGGTGACCTAATGGGATTGAAGCCAGTCATCGAACCCTGGTTCCTAGTTGGACAGAAGATAGATAGGGTGGGCCCCTCGGCTGTGATTGGAAGGATCTGAATGAGAGTGACTGGCTTGAGGGTTGCCGGTTGCTCTTTGGGCCAGATTAGGACCAAAGGCTCGTTAGGGGAAAGCATGGAGAATCTGGAGTAACTCCTTTAGTTTTACGCGACCAAGTGGGATCTTGATGTTTTATCCCAGACCCTTCATACTCCTAGTTTTGTTCTCTGCAAACTATTACGGGCTCCAAGTCTTTGATCAAAGTGTTGACCTTTCCTTGAGAACTGGAGGAATCTTGAACCACTTGATGAGAAGGTAACGGGTCTTTCACAATTCCCAGTTCCTTCTTAGCCTTCAAAGCCTCAATAGCTTTTCTCATGTCCTCCCAGTTTATCCGTCCTTCATCATTCAAGTCATACACCCAATCCCTGAAGGTGAAGCAATTGTAGATTGTTTGTCCCGTGATCCTATGGTAGGGGCAATACCTGGACATGTCCGTATTGCGCGGAACCCCTTCTCCTTGAGGTGGGAGTTGAATGGCATTACAAGCTATCAAGGCATAAAAAATGTCTGCCAATGATTCCGGCAGAGATGGATATGATGCTCGCTTAGCCATAGGACGACTGTAATTAGTCGGGGGAGGAACAACTGAATATTGCTTCTGATTGGGCTGAGTGTCAAACTTAGGATGGGGATTGGGAACCCTGGTTGGTTGTGCTAGCATGCTGACCTGCTCATTGATGGTGACTCCTTCCGTGGTAGGAGTTGGTGTGGCTTTCTTGTTCCTGTTTCTGTTCTCAAAGAACGAAGGCAGGGTGGAGTCTCGGATTTGGGACTGAACTACCCTAGCTCGGTTGTACAGCTGAGCGAATGTTTGAAGTTTGCTAAGCATGAGAATAGCTCGGAGCTGGGGGGTAGCGTTGTTAACAAGCATAGTGACTGCTTGTGCTTCAGGGATGACAACCTCTGCTCTAGAAGCCATAGCTCTCCACCTATTAGCAAAGTGAGTGAAGTCTTCATCGGACTTCATTTTTTCCATTACAAGATCAAACAAGGTAGGGGGCAAGGCTGCCATGTGGTTGAAGTGGGTAATAAATCTCTCAGAGACCATATCAAAGTTGATTAGGTCAGTGGCTGGTAGAGAAGAGAACCATCTCAAGGCCTCTCCCTCGAGAGACTTCTGAAAAAGGTGGACAATGAGGACTCTATCGAAGAGCCACTGGTAGGAATCTATGAGAAACCTGGATAAGTGATGATGTGGGTCAGTAGTACCATTGTACTTCCTGTTCTTAGGTACTTTGAACCCTGGTGGAATGTAGGCCGGAGGGAGCTTGCAGTAGCTCAAAAGAGAATGAGGTTGCTTAAGGCTGAGATTTTCGGCCATGAGTTGCCTCACACAAGTCTCAACCTCATTCTTATAGATGAACTCCTGCTTGGGAGGTGTGACCTGGTTGATGGGATTAAATGGGATTGTGTGAGTGGGCATAGCTTGACTTGCCTGGGGTCGGCTAGAAGATCCTTGGAATTGGGTTTTCCGAGGAGTGGCTTCCTGAATTTTGCCACGGGAAACCAACTGGATGAGTTGATCCGGAGTATAGCGTGATAACACAGCAATGAGTTCCGGATTTTCTCCACGATTTTGGAATGTCCTACTTGAAATTACTGGCTCATCTTCTCCCTGCGAGGTAGAAGATTCAACAGAATCTTTTCTTGGAAGTCCTTCTCTAGATGCTTGAAGCATTCCTATGAAGGCCTGTTGTGGATTTTCTTCAATTTCGAACAGAGGGTTGTGTATAACATTGTTACCAAGTTCATCCATGTCATCATACACAGCGTTAACATACATCCGGTTCATCATGAAACACAGACCCTAAATGATTTTATATTTCACTTGAAATGTTAACAGTGTATTATAAGAGTTGGTTTCTAACAAATCAAGTTCAAACCCTTAACGACTCTGGACTTTTCAAAACTTGTTCCACTAAGATTTAGTTAGGTGTGTTAAATTTTTGAAATAATTCTCTCAGTGACACATATAGGTGGATGATTGTGAATGGAAAGGTTTAATTAATCCCTCACACAAACCCGGGGTTCCTATGGGGTGGTTTCAGGTACAACCTGCTCGGCGGCCAACTGGGAATCCCTGGCTCGCGGAGACTCACGGAGGTTCCCAACAGAATAAGACTAGTCACACCCGAGTGGGAATCCTCAGGTGGAGAGTCAAATACTGCGGGAGAGGTGACTAGAGATGTGATGCAGGCTCTTCCTTAAAACCCCCACGGAGAATACCCCCAAAAACCCAAAAATTTAACAACCAGCACGTCAGAACATATAACAAATCAACAAACCAGGCAGCAACAACATACATGAACAGCAACAGCAAGTAGGAAGGACGGCCAGGGACTTCGCCGTCAAAGACAGTGGACGGCCAGGGTCTTGGCCGTCCAAAAGCAGAGGACGGCCAGGCGATTGGCCATCAAGTACAGGAGGACGGCCTGGGGCCCGCCATCTAGTAAAGTGGACGGCCTGTATGCTGGACGTCCAATGAAGAGTACGGCTAGGGTACTGGACGTCCAGAGGAGTAGACGGCCAGGTGAGCGGCCGTCCAATATGTTGGACGGCCCACTGTTTGGCCGTTTGACAGCTTTGACGGCCTAGCGATAGGCCGTCCGGATCAAAATGAGATATATTAGGGCCTTACCTTCTTACCTTTGATCGCGACGCGTGGAGCGGGCTATAGGTGTCCCACCGTGATCGCCAGAGGGCTGTAGGTGCCCGGAACGTCCCCCGCCGCTGCTGCAGGCTTCGGATCGACGGTTTCTCCGTTCGTCTTAGCACTGCAGTGATTTATGAGGGTTAGAAATTAAGGTGTGATCGCCAGGAGCATTACCTTACGGTCCCTGTGCTCCGCAGGATTGTAAGAGTGATCGCGTTCTGAGGGAGCTGGAGATGATGGTTTCCCCTTCTCTTCCTCCGGCCGGCCAGAGGAGGAGAGCTCGGCAGTCTGCACGCGGAGATGCGGTAAGGATCCCTGAAAAGAAAAGACAAGACAAGAGAGAAAAATGACCAGATTAGAATTGTGATATGTAGAATCTATCCATAAAAATATAAAAATCAACTAAAATTGGATGGAGACGCACCGGATGGGTATTGGGGAGGGAAGGTGACCATATGTTATGGCCACCCACCTCCCGTTTTTTCTTGTTTAAAACCTCTGGGGGAGTAAGGGTTGCTAGGTTACCCTAACATGCATGCATGCAGATGGGGGTGCTCGTGTGTGAAAAGTGAAATGATGTGTTGAGCGAGGAAAAGAGTGAGAGAGAGAAATGTTACGGAATGAATGGAAAGTGGGAATGCTATGAAGTGAAAAGGAGAAGAGTAAAGAGAGGGTTAAGAAGACAAGCCCATTTGTAGTGCGAAGGATTCCTTTTGAAGTTCCTCCTGAAGCTCTCTGACTCCTTGCCTGCTCAACTCCTCATAGCAGACTCACTTGCCAACCTCCTCTGAATCTCTTACCTAGAAGAACTCCTTAACCCCCCTGCTCGAGGGGACATGGGGGGTTTAAATAGGTGAAGGAGAAATAAGAGAAAATAGGGGACTAAATCCCCGTAAATCATTCTGGAGCCAATGGGAAGTGGTCAAGGATCGGAGGTGGTGCGCGCGACAGTCGCCCGAGTGGGGAGTGATCGGAGTAGTGGAGGTGAGGGCGGCGAGTGGAGAAGATCGTGGGAAGACGAGGTCAAGATGGAAGTTAGGGGAGTGGACGGCCAGCCAACATGCCTTCCAATCCCGTGGAAGGCGGTCCGGTTGGCCTTCGAAGGGGGTGGAAGGCAATGGGTGGCCTTCGAAGGGTGGTGGAAGGCGGGCCGGCTGACCTTCGAAGGGTGGTGGAAGGCGGACTGGCTGGCCTTCGAAGGGCGGTGGAAGGAGGCCTGGCTGGCCTTCGAAGGGTGGTAGAAGGCGGGCTGGCTGGCCTTCGAAGGGCGGTGGAAGGCAGGCTGGCTGGCCTTCGAAGGGTGGTAGAAGGCAGGCTGGCTGGCCTTCGAAGGGTGGTGGAAGGCGGGCTGGCTGGCCTTCCATGAAAAGGTGGCTAGAGTCGGGATTGGTTAATGGGCCTAGTTATTAGTGAGCTGAGATGGCTAAGATGAGGGGTTTGGTGACGATGGGCTAATGATGGATGGGGTTCATGACCAAATGGGGGGTCCAAAATCGGTGTCTACAAATGGGTGTTATCCTTATTCTTCCGACGAGAAGATGAAGGGAGGACAGGTCCCACCGGGCGTGCCAAAAGAGATTGTCGTACATTTTTTAAGGAAAAAATGCACTTGATCTTGATTTCTTGATTTAGATTTAGATTTAGATTTGTTATTTGTGCGCTCTACCTGACTCAGTCAGATGATTGCGTAGTTCTTCGACTCGATCCCGCTACCCATAAATGGAATAGCGTTAATTATATCTTCGAAAGAGTAAAACCCTTGATTAATCGTCAGAAGAATAAAAATAACACCCTTTGAAATAATATAAGCAAGATTTACAAGATTGCATTCGAAAAAATGAATGAATTTCAATTTTTATTTGAGAAGAAAAACTCATTTTAGTTTTTGAGTTGAGTCTGCACAAGACTTGATTTATTGATTTTTATGGATAATGATGAGAGACATTTTTTTAGTATTTTTGGATTGATTTATGGAGATGCATTGAAGATTTATTAAAATTTTATGTTTAGGAGTGAATATGAAGTTGAGTCTGCGCAAAGATGCGCAGACTCATTTGTTAACAATGAGAATGCTTGTATTTATTTTGATTTTTTGATTTGTGAAAGGGATGAAGATTTTTTTTATGGTATTTTGATTGAAGTGGATGACATTTTTTATTAAGGAAGTCTAATAAACATTTCTTGTTGTGTTTTTTCAGATTTGAAGAGATTTTAGATTTGATTTGTAAAGTGTTTTTTATGTTTTCTTATTTGATTTGAGTGAAGAATACTTCAAGGACTTATGTTTTTTATGTTTTGAATTTGTAGGTTTTTCAAGTTAATTGAAATGAGGCATCTTTTTAGGTATTTTTTTATATTTTGCAAAAGGGTAAATATGAGTTTTATTTGATTTTTGATTCATAGAAAGTATTTTATTTTTATCTTGGGGTTTTTGGTTCAATTTTAAAGGAATTAGAGTTGAAAAGATTGGATTTTAACAATTGGGGGTTGAGTCTGCACAGGGTAGCGCAGACTCACCTGTCACAAGTTTATTTTTTAGTTTTTTAGGTAATTTTCAGGGAAAAGTTTTCATTTTTTGTTTGGGTTTTGATTTGTAGAAAATATATATTTTATTCTTAATAATTTGATTTGATTTGATGGAATTTTAATAGCTAAAATACCAGATTTTAGGAATTTAAGGCTGAGTCTGCGCTATAGAGCGCAAACTCATTGTTTATAAAAGTGTTTAGCATTTTTTATATTTTTTGTAAAAAGAGTTTTAAGATTTTATTTAGGTTTTTGACTTATATAAAATATAAAGTTTTTATGTAAATTTTTGGATTTAATTTGGAGGGAAATTAAGGTCAAAAAGATCAAATTTGGGATTTCAGGGTTGAGTCTGCGCTGGGTAGCGCAGACTCATTTGTCACCAAAGTATTTTTAGTTCTTTTTGCATTTTTTCAAGAACATATTGGTGTTTTTATTTGATATTCTGATAGATAAGAATAAACTTGATTTTTAGAGGGTTTTAGACCATCTTTTGGTGGTCGGAGAGTTGATTTTTTATTTTTTGTGAATTTCAGGGCTGAGTCTACGCCAGGATGCGCAGACTCAAGTCTGAACTGTGGATTTTTTGATTATGAGTTGTTTTATTGGATTTTTTATGGGATAACTTTGTTTTATATTTTGTTTGGTGGTGATTTACAGATTTGGAGCTGCTGGCATGATTTGGGGGCCAAGACATGAGGTTTTGGCCTTGGGATTGATGCGTAGACTCAAGTTTAAAGAGGATTTTGAGCAAGATTCTTGAAAAGATGGAACCTCCTGAGGTTGAGGGGAATTCCAAGACTTTCGAAGAGCTGAGGAGCTTCAAAGATCAAGGAGACAAGAAAAAATGAGTTTGAGTCTGCACAAGGGGTGCGCAGACTCAACTGAACTTGTAATTTTAGTTTATTTTGAGGGGATTTGGATCCTTTTTGTAAATGGATGTTTATTTAGATGATATGGAGTGTTTGATATATGATTGTGAATGATTTGAGCAATTTGATTTATTGTTTAGTTGATTTTTTCATTTGAAATGAGCTTATGAAAGATGTGGAGACTCAACTTGTATTTTGAAATTTGGAATTTTGTGTTTATTTAAAATAGAAGATTAACTTTAATTATTTTAGTTATTTGAACCATAAATGAGGATATCAATCCATGCAAGGTATCTTTGACAATTCTTAGTTGAGTCTGCGCAAGGGTGGGCAGACTCAGAACAGTGGCGCAAATTCAAGTCTGAAATTTGATTTTTTGAAGTTCCTGCACAGTTCAAGCTGCCATTAAATAGTTTAAAAGGTTAGTTTCAACCAGTAAAGTCAGAATATAAAATCCGAAGTGGAGAAAAACAGATTGTACCCCATTTCCAATTGAATTTCCATGGTTATAGGTGCGCAGACTCAAAATCTGAGCATAATTTCATGTTTATACCTCTTTCAACTTGAAGTGATCTAAGAATCACCAAAAATTTGGGGAGGATAACACTGAGAAATCTCAGAAGTTGAGTATGGCTACATGAGGCCTTTTCAAAGAGTGGTTCTTTTGTGGATTTCTTCAAATGACATGATTTCTTCATGTTTATCTCATTCTTTTTTGGATAACTTTACAAAGCATTTGAAAAATGCTTAATATAATGATTCTTAGTTGAATTTCAACCTTTCATTAGGAAAATCCAATAAAAAGGTTTAAGATCTTCATGAAGGGTCATGGCATGAAGGGACCCGAAGGACCAACTCCCTTAAAGGGATATGTAATGGCTAATGGACCATATGGATGGCTATAAAGGGGGGCGTGCCGAGCATCCAACCACTCACCCAAAGGGTGCCCTTAATGCCTTCAAGATGTAAGAAAGACCCACCAGGAGTAATCTAAAGCATCTCTACATTTGGAGAGTAAGGAATTCCACCAATTTCCCGAGAGGGTCACATGTAGCCATGAACTATGGAGGTGGCTATAAAAGGGGGTGTGCCGAGCATCCAACCACTCACCCAAAGGGTGCCCTTAATGCCTTCAAAATGAAAGGGCTATCCACATGGAATCTCCCATTCCATTTCTACATTTGGGGAGCAAGGAACTCCACCAACCCATTGGGACTTCGGGGCATATCATATAAATGAACTCATAGAAATGGGAATATAAGAATGATATTTTTTGTGTGAGGGCCCTTGATGGGTTACCCAACATTGGATTGCTAGCACCCTTGGATCGGGACATCCCTGGAAAACATCGAAAAACACTTAAAATCTTAAAACATATGGTAAAACTTCGGTTTTAAACATTAAGGGTTAACAACCCAAAGTCCAAGCCATTTAGGACCTTCATTGGGCCTCAAAGGGACAGCCGTACGTCCAAGGAACATTTGGACAGCTTGGGGGAGGATCAAAGCATCACCTCAAGCCCAAAAACCCATTTGGAAGAGGCGTAGACTCAAAACTTGCAACTGGCGTTGAGTCTGCGCAGGGAGGCACAGACTCAACACTGTAGCACCTGCAAACCCCATATTCAAGCTGAAACTTGGATTTTCGGTAAAAAATCGGTTTAAAACTAACCCAAATGATAGAAAATAAGACATAAAAGGTACAAGGCCTAAAATATTTATTTAAAATATATTTTAGATGCATTTCTTTAGGAAAATAGCATGAGAACATGAATATAAATATATGAGAAACTTTGGTATACTTTTTATTTTTTTATGGATCTCTCCTTCTTGGCTCCATGTTAGAGGTTTCTACCCAAAGAAGCTCATCCTCAACTAGTGAGGTAACCTCCTTGAGAACCTCTCGGGCCTAAACCTTTGGCCATTAGAGGGAAAAGGTCCAAACAAAACCTATTTGGTTCCAATACGAAAACAGAAACTTAAATCTGAATATGTATGAAACTTAGGGGATTTCTCTTGATGTTTGGCCTTGAGGGAACATCATCCATGGAGGGGATGTGCTCCTAAGGGTCATGGAAGGCCAAGCCACCTTTAGAAACCCAAAACCAAAGACAAATAAATGGAAAATCAGTTTTAAGGAAATCTAGACAGCAAAGCACATCTTGAGTCATATCTCCATATTTAGGGGGTTTCAAGGCTTGAGGAGACCATTTCTATGATCTAGAAAGGCCCCTCTAACATCTCCATACGAAAAAACACATGCCTTATGAAGGAAAAAACAACATAAAAGCAAGATAACCAGCAGGTTCACAAAACAAACACACGAAATCTGATCTTACATTTCATTACTTTCAATCACCATAGATGAACATCAAGGGGGAGATAGAAATTTCTATGAACATCCAAATGAAGGAAAACATTATAAGAAAGCAAGGAGACAGAAATAGACCCCTTCTTCACCCCCACTCTACCTTAGAGAGGGGATGAGAAGGGAGAATGGTTCTTGAAGCCTACAATCTTGTTCTCTTCTTTTCTAACACTCTTCCTTTCTTTTTCTCTTCTTCTCTAACTCTTTTTCTCTCTTGGGATGCAGGAAATGGAGGGGAAGGAGGAGGGAGACGTGCTCCTCCAAGCTCTCTCACTTTTCTTCTTCTCTTTTCTATTTTTTGGGATTTTTGTCTCCAATTTTTTCTTGTAGAAGATAGGGGTTCTTTTATAGATAAAGTTGGGTTACTTTTAGGGAGTAGATTAGGCATCCATTAGCCTTAAATTATGGATAATAAGATCCCTCCAATGAGGCCACAACACTTGTAAAATCATGATTGGTTTCTCCTTTTGCTTTTCACCTACCCTCTTCTAGAAGAATCTTGAGGGGAGGACCACTTGTTTTTCTTCTTATCCTCCTTTGGGAAGATTTGACCATGGGCCAAAGGGATAAGAATAGGCCATGGGGGGGACCATTTGGGCCCTTTTGAAGGCTGCCACGAAATTGGACTTTGGCTTTCACTTTTTGGGCCCAAATTGGCCCTATTGGGCTTCTTTTGCTTGAGATAATGGGCCTAGGCCTGCCCCCTTGGATTTCTTCATCATTTGAGCTGAAAATAACTCCTTTTTGATTTCTTTGGCCTTGCAGGAATGGGCATGACAACTGTCCATTAACTTTCTTCACTTGGGCCTTCTTTTGAAAAGTTGCTTGGACCTCCTTTGCTTGAGATAATGGGCCCGGTTGCACCATTGAATTTCTTCACCATTTGGACCCTAGAGTGGCCCCTTTTTGGTTCATTTGGCTTGCAAAATTGGGCAAAGCTGCAGCCCCCTTAAATCTTCTTCATTTGGGCCTTCTTGGAAAATCTTTGCACAATTGCTTGGACCTCCTTTGCTTGGGATAATGGCCCGGTTGTGCCATTGAATTACTTCACCATTTAGGCCCTAGAGTGGCCCCTTTTTTTATATTCATTTGACTTGTAAAATAGACATGACTGTTGTCCATTAATTCTTCTTCACTTGGACTATCTTTGAAAAATTGCTTTGACCTTTCTTGCTTGAATTAATAGACTCGGTTCTTCCTTTCAATTATCTTTGATTTGGGCCTTCTTTGTTGATCCTTAGACTCTTCTTCTTGTTCAATTTTTTGGTGACAACAAATGTCCCCCACGCATGCGGCTCACGTACGGAGGCCAGAGGCAATGGAGTGAGTTGTATACGTGGTCCATTGTCACGTACTTATCCCATTTAAGCGGCTCACAGTTTAAAACCGGCCCCACTTAAAAGGTCTTGATTCACCCATTAAGGATTTGTTTGACTGGGACTGCGATTCAGTCGGATCAGTTCAGTGAACTCATTCTCTAATGAGTACTTACAGATTCGCCTTAGTGTCTCCACACAAGTGACTTATGAGATCAGTCACCCTCATCATATGAGCAGTGGTAATCTGTACTAGTCTAACCAGATATCCGATGTCCTTCTCGGATTTTCCCCGACTAGGAACGATTAAGAATATGTGTGTTTAAGTGATCAGTCTCACTAGTATGATCTCATCATAATCTGATCACTATCGCACATATTCACGGACTTCATTATGAGACGATAATCAGTACGATTTACACACAATGAATATTATGCTATTATATTAATAAATAAACGAGATTACAAAGTCGTATTGGCTTGTAGGCCACCTAAGACTAACAGGAACAACCTAAAACATCCACTTAAATTCTAGAGTGAGCATACTTGCAAACGATCTAATGGAAATAAATGATACATCCATCATTGCCACAAGAAATATCCACTGTATAAAGTAACCACAACTATTGAAAATTTGATAACAATAATAACATCTCCACTAGGATCTCTACAATGTCCAATAAAAAGAACATCTCAAAGTTTGAATTGAAAATAAACATCATCATAACTGAACTAATAATAAACCTACTTATTAAGTCTTGAAATCAAATGCTAAGCCTCCCACTCCTCGAACTCAACTTCAATCTCGACTTCTCTTAAAAAATAATTAGTCATGCAAGGGTGAATCTATATAGACTTAGCAAGCTCAAAACTTCACAAATCCACAGTTTTTCATACATTAATATAGAAGAAAAGACATGATAATAAACAACTATACTTACTGCAATTAATAACATATATACATATTTAAGTCCTAAAATATGTTCTTTAAAGCATCTAAGTCAAACTATGTGCATCTACACTTGCACATCCACGTAATTCATAGAACGTGAATTCATAGGCATGAAATGTAATACATAGAACATGGGTCATGATTCTTAGTATAACATGACCCATTATTCATCATAAACATGCATCATCTTATCACTTTATCATAGGACATGCATCCAACTACATTGTAAGGAGTTCCTATTCTTGTTCTTCTTCTTCTTTACCTAGTGGTAAGGCAAAGCCCACTAGATCTTCGGCTGCACAGTCGGAGATCCGCATATCCTACCTAGGGTCGGTGTATTCAGAAGCAAGTACACTTCTAGGATTTTAACCTGTTGCCTCAGGTCCTTTCACGTCATATTCTTAGTCTTTCCCCACAAGGACACTATTGTGGGTTAGACAATTCTTACTCCTAAAGTGGCATCATTCATTCACTTAACATCTTAAATCATGCATACAATACATTCTGTAGGAGTGCTATAGACAATAATACTTAAGACACATTCACTACATGTTGTGCAACTTAAGTCTGTGTGGGTCTGTTTTGAGCGCCCTAAATCATATCATGTTCAGATGACATGATTTATGAATCCTGTCATCCTTTCTTGATGCTTTTTAGGTTACCCGAATAGTTCCCAAATTTAGTCCAAAACATTATTAACTTTCAAAAGCAATGATTATGCATACATAGATATTACCTTAAATACGTTGTAAATGCTCACATAGATAGCATGCATGGTCATTAATATTTTCAAATATTAAGAATATAAAGAGTTTCAATGTGATTAACAAGATGCGCATGATTTACAACTCAACATAATCCGATCATCTAACAAAATATATTATTACGATACTAAAAAAGAGTATAATTGTGATACACTAGAATCACGTTTAAACAGAAACTATAATAAAAAATCAACACATTAAAACATGGGCTTACATGAACTGAATCCAAATCAATAAACTTCTCAGGGTTACATTGTGGCTAATGCAGATTATGATTTGCATCACCTGCAAGTGATGCGTTTCAATACCAAAATCTAGTTTCCCTTCAAGGTTCAAGATTTAAGTATGGATTCAATACATCTCCACACAGAACTTCAAATATAGATACTCATTTATCTAACCTATCTTTTATCATGCTATCATAGTACCTAAGAAAATAGTTTGAAAATAGGTTATATATATATATATATATATGAAAGAGGAATTAGCCATCACTTGCCTTTAACCATGCCCAAGAACACAAGAAGATCGCCTAGGCAAGGCAAAGAACGCGTCCTTGCGTGCGCACCACCTCCCAGAGAGCTTCCTCGCACTGCCCTCCAAGAACTGCCAAGATCTCCCACAAAACTCTCTTGCTCCCTCTCTAAATCTCTCTCTAGGCCAAGGTAACGTGATAAAGGGTTCATGGGGGCTAAGCCACACATATATAAGGCTCTAGAGTCGAGTTCCAAATGGAGTAACCTCCCCACAGACGGAAACTAATGAATCTCATTCAGATGAGGTCACTGTTCTAAATCACGTCACCTCAACCTGATGTCTCTCAGATCCCTAAATCACATCATTATCATATAACGTATTCCAACTCTCTAAACCATAACCTAATTAAACTTAGTCCAATTCCCTTAATAGGCCTATCCAATGCTGCTAATGGGTTATTAACATGCTTTAAACGGGTTAGGTATTACACTATAATAGGGACACTAACTCGATCTTCAGATGACAATAAATGAGCTCTAATGGGGAAGAATCCGATTAGGCCCAACGGCTGAGGCCAGTCCAGCTAAAGAAGGAGCTGAGAAGTTTTCAGTCCATGAAGCCAATTAAACTGAATCGGCCCATATGCCTTACTTGGTCAGCACCGGTCCAGCCCACATGATAGGCTCAATTACCAAATGACAGTATTCGGCCCAATCCAAGCACATGATGAGCCGAGATGGGTCCGGCCCATTTCGGTCGACCGCTAGCGAGCCTTCGGGCTATTAACACGGGATATTTTTGCAATTTCCTTTCAAACCCCCAAACATGGTCCTATATCGACTGCCACAAGAAAGGAACCCTCTTCCCCCGCTATAAAAGAGACGCTATTCACTGTGGAAAAGGTACACCACAAATACTCAAGCTTCTTCTTTCTTCTAAATATTAAGTCTTTCAGCTGAGACTGACTTAACCATCGGAGAGGGTTCCCTGGGCCGAGACCCAAGACCCTTCCTGACTGGTTCCTTCTTCGTGCAAGAGTTTCGGCCCCCGTCTCTGCCCATCTTTCGGTTCGGATCCCTCTCGATTACTGGTTATCCGACCGATATTCGGACTCTGATCCCAGAGTCTGATAGTTATTGCCTCAGCAACATCACTTGGCGCCATCTATGGGAAAGTTTTCAGCCATGTCTCATCGACCGGTGACGAGACGATCTGGCCAAGACGAAGCAGAGATGCGTGTTAGTCTTAGGTGGCCTACAAGCCCATCTGACTTTGTAATCTCGTTCATTTATTAATATAATGACATAATATTCATTGTGTGTAAATCGTATTATTTATCGTCTCATAATGAAGTCCGTGAATATGTGCGATAGTGATCACATTATGATGAGATCATACTAATGAGACTGATCACTTAAACACACATATTCTTGATCGTTCCTAGTTGGAGGATATCTTGGAAGGACATTGGATACACAGTTAGACTAGTACAAATTACTCCTACTCATATGATGAGGGTGACTGATCTTATAAGTCACTTGTATGGAGACACTAAGGCGAATCTGTAGGTGCTTATTGGAGAATGAGTTCACTGAACTGATTCGACTGAATCGTTGGATGGTATTGTACCTCACTGTCAACCAGCTTGATTCTATTGTCACAGTTGAGTGGATGGTTCTCGGACCTGAGACACCAAGGACACCTTGTCGGCGAACTTCTATGCTTTGACCTTGGTTTATGAGTTTCTAACTACTGGATTCTAAACAGCCAAGGATTGGGTACAACGGAATACGGTCGAAGGGAATTGTGTGTCAATAAGGAATCATTCGCTCTTGGTACTTAGAGAAAGAATGCTTTAGGAAGGATGCGCGGAAGTCCTTGGACAGGGGAAACGATAATATCGGGAAAGGAGTTTTCCGATATTTATCAGCGGCATCCAATCCACGTGAGTCGACCAGTTAGGGTTTGACAACACGCCATACCCTGAGTTGACTGGAGAGCATTGTACGAATGAAGGATTATATCCACGCGGTAACTGTCGGCGGAAAGGTTTCTAGAGTGGGTTACTTAACTCCGATACCTTCCGGGTTCACGCGGTATTGCTTGGCACCCAACGTGATCGGAGGCTCGATCGAATTCGATGTGCGACATCAATTCGATTGATTAATTAATTAATAAAGAGTTATTAATTGATTAATAAAGCTAGTGAGGAGTCACTGGGCTTATTGGGCTATTAACTGAACTGGTTATTGGGCTTAGAGGGTCACACGCAAAAGATTCTCAAGGCGATGGATAAATAAGTGGGTTTTATATAAACCGAGGGTTTTTGTGAAAAATCGCGCGGCTAGTATAAAATATAGCGAACGGGTTGAGCAGGCCAAGCTTTTGCTAACCCTAGTCGCCCCCTCCTTTGTTTCTCTTTCTCTCTAGCATCCCAGACATATTCGGATCCTTAGATCTACTCCGCCGCTTCTCCTACTCCCATTCAACGGGAAAT
The DNA here is from genome assembly GCA_030544215.1 of Zantedeschia hybrid cultivar. Lineage (NCBI taxonomy): Eukaryota > Viridiplantae > Streptophyta > Magnoliopsida > Alismatales > Araceae > Zantedeschia > Zantedeschia hybrid cultivar. The sequence continues at coordinate 57,072,136 of JARZZO010000012.1, forward strand.
CGTCCGCCCGTTGCAGCGAATGTTGCGGCGATCGGCAGAGGTCTCATGGCTGCAAAGAACGAGGAATGTGAGGATATATATCGTGAGGAGGATCGCGTGGACTCCGCTAGAGGCCGGGCGCTTGCACGGCTTGCGGTGTCGCACCGACGGAACCGAACGGTTGCGGATTTGAATCCGCATACGATGATATTCGATAATCCGATTATCGAAGTTTTAGTATTTTTCGAAACGGGAATTTGATCTCCGTTTTATTTTATTTCCGCTGCGCGGGAGATCCGGAGAAACACGAGAACCCAACAATGCGGACGAATCCAACGCAACCACTCCATGCCGAAGGAGCTCTGTCTACCCTTCCGCAGGGATCTGTCCTCCTGGCAATACCAGAGCCTGTCATTCCCAGGGATGACCGGGTGGAAGAGCTCCAACAATAGGTAGCCACATTGACGGCTACCGTTACTTCTTTGGCACCGCTGCGCGATATGGTTTCGGCTATCGCCCAACATATGGGGCTGCTGAATCAGCCTGCGCAGCAGGCGCCACCCCAACCACAGTATTGTCCGATTGCTCAGCCTATGAAGGGACAGCCAATACCCTCGCGGGCGTTCCCTAATGAAGGGGTTACGACACGCAGCGAACCATACGGGCCGCAAAGCCGAGTTCCGCGTGCCAGCCACCTGACGATGGAGCTGGACAATGCTTCGTCCGGAATCCACCCAACCGAAGCCGAGGGATGCTTGGCCGCTACTACTGCTACAACTCCGGAGCTAGACCGAAGACTGACCGAAATGAGGAAGGAGATGCAGCAGATGGTGTCTCGACCATATGGAGCACCACTCGCCAGTACCATTCTAGAACAAACTCCATTCTCTCCTGAAATTCTAGCCATTGAAGTACCATCTAACTTCAAGCTGCCGAAAGGTCCGCTGTACGATGTCATGACGGACCTTGTATGCCATTTCCAGATATTTAATTCATATCTTTCTGTCCGAGGGGTTCCCGAAGCGGTTCGCTACCGTCTTTTTTCCCTCACCCTCGAGAAAATAGCCTCCACTTGGTTTGAAATCTTGACACCCAATTCTATCCACTTGTTGGTTCAGCTGGGCCAATTATTCATTGACCAACTCTATGATGCTACTCGGCAATGCAAGACTTCAACCAGTCTGCTTGCCATTCGGCAAGGACCCACCGAGACTCTTCAGGAGTATTTCACTAGGTTTCGAACCGAAGCAGCCTAGATTCCAAACCTAGATAGTTCAATTGCGGTCTCAGCTGTAATCAGTGGTTGCACGGACGAAGGACTTCTTAGCTCCATTGGGAAACGACATCCTCCCACCTTTCAAGATTTGGTGGCCCGGGCTCACAAGTACATCAATAGGGAAGCCCTGATGATGTCCAAGGGCAAGAGTGACGCCGAAGCCATGTCGGCTGTTACCCTACTTGCAATACATCCTTGCATTGAAGATCAAGAATCCTCCCGCAAAAGGTATCGGAGAGAAGAGTGGGGCCGAGACAAGCATCGGGCTCCGCAGCAATAGTACCTGCCGCTGCTAGCTCCTCCCTCCCAGATGCTAATGGAGGTAAAAGGCATGCTCCGACAGCCTGAGCGCATCAAAACCGATCCCCGCCGAAGGGACTCTCGGAAATACTGTGAATACTATCGAGAAATCGGGCATTCAACAGACGAATGCCGACACGTTCGAGAGGGGATTGATCGCCTCATCTGGGAAGGCCACCTGCCACAATACAAGCGGGTGCAACCTCAGCAGCAGTAAGGCCGAGACGTCCCGACAGCACCAAGGCAACCACAACTTCTGGTCAAGGAAGCACCACCTCCACCGAAAGTGGCCTCGACTATGGCGGAAGCATCACACCAGCGGCCTAGTGCCGGATCAATCATGGTTATATATGGAGGATCGGGAGAAGGAGCACGACGTCGTCATTGCGCCGACGCGTCATCGGACGTGGCAGCGATTAATGTTGAGCCGAAGTGCTCTCGCCAAGAGGACATCGTCTTCGGCTAAGAAGACCTCTCTGACATTCAAGTCCCACATGATGATGCTCTCGTAGTAAATGTTATATTGAAAAATTACGATGTTCATCGTATTTTTGTTGATAACGGAAGCGCACCTAATGTGCTTTTTTATGTTTGTTTCTTGAAACTGGGTCCAACCGAAGCTGATATGAAGGCTCATCGGGGGGCCCTACTTGGCTTCAATGGAGCCCCATGCTGAGTGGAAGGCATCGTCCGATTGTTCGTGACCCTCGGTACAGCACCAAAGCAACTAACCATTGAAATTGATTTTGCAATTATAAAAATTGACTCGGCCTACAACGCCATCTTCGGCCGAAGGTTGATTGGAGGAATCGGAGTTGTGCCTTCGTCCTACCACTTGAAGCTAAAGTTCCATACCAGCCATGGAATCGGCGAGGCAAAAGGGAATCAAGAAGCTGCCCGACAATGTTATATGATCTTAGTGAAGGGGAAAACTGCGGCCGAGTCTCTTTCAATTGAATCTTCAGCCGAAGCATCCCCAGGAGAAGAACTTGTTACTATTCCAGTCCTGGGAGGAGAAGGCCGAACATTATTGATAGGCTCCGGCCTTGAAAAAGCTGAAGCTGAAAGATTAACTAGCTTCCTGAAAGAGAATCTCGACGCCTTCGCATGGTCCCCTTCGGATATGCCCGGGGTCGACCCAGAGGTAGCAGAGCATCATCTACATGTTAATCCGAATCAACCCCCGGTCAAACAAAAGCGACGCACCTTCAATCAAGAAAGAAGAATGGCAATCCAAGCTGAAGTACAGAAGGGGCTGGATGTAGGACAACTCTGGGAGGTGCATCATCCTGACTGGATTGCCAATGTAGTAATGGTGTCCAAAAAAGATGGTAAGTGGCGAATGTGTGTTGATTTCACTAACCTTAATAAAGCTTGTCCGATGGACAGTTTTCCGCTGCCTCGGATAGACCAAATGGTGGACGCCACTTCCGGCCACGAACTACTCAGCTTCCTCGATGCCTACTCGGGGTACCACCAATTCTGGATGCATTCGAAAGACGAAGACAAAACGAGTTTTACAACAGACCTTGACTTGTACTGTTACACCTGGATGCCCTTAGGCTTAAAGAATGCTGGAGCAACTTATCAACGCCTCGTCAACAAGATGTTTGCTTCACAACTAGGCCGAAATATAGAAGTCTACATCGACGATATGCTGGTAAAAAGCAGAGTCACCAATAACCATTTGGTCGATTTGGCCGAAACCTTCTTTACCCTGCGCAGGTACAAAATGAAGCTGAATGCTGCTAAGTGTGCCTTCGGCATAGCTTCTGGGAAGTTCCTCGGGTATATGGTCACTCGTCGAGGGGTGGAGGCGAATCCTGCAAAGGTCGCGGCCATCCTTCAAATGCGCCCGCCTACGAATGTCTGGATAGTTCAAAGGTTAAGCGGACGAATCATGGCGCTAAGCCGTTTTATGTCAAGAGCGGCAGACCGTTGTTTCCCTTTTTTCAAGCTACTGAAGAAAACTAGTGATTTCTCATGGATAGGCGAATGCCAATTGGCCTTTGATCAGTTGAAGGACTATCTCTCTGAGGTTCCCGTCCTGTCCAAGCCTGTGGAAGGGGAATGACTGGTTATATATCTTACCGCTTCTGAGGCCGCTGTAAGCATTCTTCTCATCAGGGAGGAAGATGGTTCCGAGAAACCAGTCTACTATGCCAGCCGAGCACTTCAGGGAGCAGAGCTTCGGTATCCTGTCCTAGAAAAGCTGGCCCTGGCCTTGGTCGCCTCTGCAAGAAGGCTCCGACCTTACTTCCTCGTGATAGATATAGGTGTCCTCTAAGCCAATCATAAGGTACCTATTTCAATCTGATTCACTAATAAATGCCATTAAATTCATTATGTAGATTGGCATATTTATATTTGCGCATAATGAAGTCTATGAATATGTGCAATAGTAATCAGATTATAATGAGATTATAATAATGAGACTGATGACTTATAAATACATATTCTTAATTGTTCCTAGTCATAGGATGTTTGAGAAGGACATCAAACATCAGGTAAGACTAGTATAGGTTATTCCAGCTCATATGATGAGGGTGATTGATCTCGTTAGTTACTCGTGTGGAGACACAATGGTAAACCTGTAGGTGCTCATTGGGGAATGAGTTCACTGAACTGATCCGACATGAATCGTCGAATGGTAATTTACCTGACTGTCAATCGGCTTGGTTCATCGTCACAGTGGCGTGGTTGATCCTTGGAGTTGAGACACCAAAGACACATTGTCGGTGGACTTCTGGACTTTGACCTTGACCTACAAATCCTTATCCACGGGATCTCTAATAGTCAAGGATCGGGTCTAGCGGAAGACCTTCGAAGGTGATTGTGTGTTCAATAAAGGATCGTTCGCTCTCAGGTAACTGGAGAGAGAATGCTCTAGAATAGATCCGCAAGAGTCTCTGGCTAGAGCAGAAACAATATCAGAAAATAGGTTTTCGGATATTGTAAAGCGGAGTCTGATTCAAGTGAGTTGACAATCTAGGGTTTGATAGTTGACCATACCCTAGGTTAACTCGAGAGCATTGTGCGAACGAAGGATTATAGCCACGTGGTAACTGTGGACGGACAGGTTCCATGAGTGGGTTGCTGAACCCCATTACCTTCCGGGATCATGCGGTATTGCTTGGCACCCAACTTGATCGGAAGTCCGACCGAATTTACGTGCGATGATAATTCGGTTGAGTAATTAGTTAATATCTAGATATTAATTAATTACAATAAGTCAATAACTAGTTATTGGACTTAACGGGCTGAAAATCGGACTGGTAAATGGGCCTGGAGGGTCACACTCAATAAGATTCTCAGTCGGTGGTACATAAGTGGGATTTATATTAACTCGGGGACTTTTGTGAAAAGTCGCGTCGACTTAATATATATACGCGCTGTTGAGAAACCCTGGGCCAAGCTCCAAAGTTTCCCCATACTGGCCGTCATCCCTGCTTTTTCTCTCCTCCTCTGGGCGCCCCGTTCGAGGCGCCGAGATTGTCTCCGTCTCCGCCGCGCGTAATTCCCGAAAGTCGGGAATTCTCGTCGGCGGGTTTTTGGCAATCGTTGCGGCGACGGATCTTCAGCGAGCAAGCTGATATGGACGAGGGATCGAGGACGAACCACCGCGGAGGATTGCGTGGATACTGCTGGAGGCCGGACGCTTGTGCGGCTTGCGGCATCGCCTCGACAGAACCGAGACGGAAGCGGATTCGAATCCGCACACGGTAATCAGATTACTCCCGTTAGTTTTCGGTTCTAGTTTTTCGTTCCGAATCTTATCAGCGGGCATCAGGCAGGATCATTTTTGTTCGTCGCTTCTGTTGTGTTCTTCGCGTCCCGCCCAGATCCCAACAGTGGTATCAGAGCCAGGTTCCACTCTGATCCGCTTCGAAACGATGAAATTAATCTTCTGAAATTAATTCCATGGCTTATTTATTTATTTTCTCATGAAGTTTGTTCATGTGATGAACATACAATAATCTAGATTATTATTCATTAGAGAAAAATCAATCTAAATGGGGTTTTGGTTGTGTTCTTCATCAGCATGAAGAACCATGTGTAAGGGGACCTCATCGGTGATCGGAGACCTCAACGATGCAAACTGGTATGACCAGTTGTCACAGCCTGACCCGACGGAGCCCTGTGATAGCCGGTGGCTAGTCGCGATGCAATCTTTTTCCCTCTTTTCTTCAAATTGTTTGAAGGACGCAACTGAGGCTACGAGCTCATGCAACAATCAAGAGATGGGGGCCAACGATCCCACTGCCGGCGCTGGGGGGGCCTCCACCGGTGGCACCGGTCACACCCGTAGGGATCGCCAGCCCCATCTCTTGTGTCAGGGGTAGGATGCGCCGCCCTGGTTCCTCTTGCCAGCGACGGATGAAGAGGAGGCAGGCCAAGTTTTCTGCGGTGCCCGAAGGGATCGGGGGTGCGTTCCGGCGCCTTCGCCGGCGCCGGCCAGGCCGACTGACCCCACCGGCCCCGTCCGGGGCGGCCGCGAAGGCAGGCACCGCCGCCTGCGCCTTCCCCTTGCCGGCGTCGGGTAGCTTGAAGACGAACCAGGCGACGGCGGCGGCGGCTAGGGTTAAACCCTAGCCGCAGGGACCCAGAGATATTCTAGGCCTGTCCCCATGGGGCGGTCCAAGCCGGATCGGGCCCGCTTGGCTCGGGTCCAAGCGCTTGGGCCGCACCAGGCTTCCCTGGCCCGAGCCAGTAAGCCCTCCATTGAGCCCAATTAAACCCTTTACCCCTAGCCCATTAACCCCTATTAGCCCCTAAACCTCTTATTAAATTTAAACCCCCAATCTATTAACTTAAAATTTAAATTCCAAACTATTTAAAACATGTTTTAAACTTTGTATTTATAATTTTGAGTTATATAGATTAATGATTTTAAAGATGTGATCTTTAAAATGGGGGTTAATTTTAATATGTGATCTAAAGTTCATTAACAATTGTTGTTAATTTGTTTATATTTAAGTGTCAAAAGGATTTTTTTTTTTTTTTTTTTTTGATATGATCTTAAATGCGATGAACATATTTAAGATGAGATCTTAAATTAAAATTAACAATTGTTGTTAATTATGTATATAAAGGGGTTAAATTAAGATGTGATCTTAATCAATATTAACAAGAGTTGTTAATTGATTTTTTAAGTTGTGAGTTAAAATTATTAACAAATGTTGTTAATTTATTTAAGTTAAGTGATTAGATACACTTAAATTTCTTAACAATTGTTGTTATGAAGTTAATTTTAATTAAGGGACACTTAATAAAAGTTATTAAGTGATTTATTGACTTATTATAAATGTTATAATAAGGTTAATTATTTCTTAAGAAATTGAATTTAATAAAAGTTATTAAAGATTAATTAAGTCTTAATAATATAATTAAGGGACACTTAATAAAAGTTATTAAGTGATTTATTGACTTATTATAAATGTTATAATAAGGTTAATTATTTCTTAAGAAATTGAATTTAATAAAAGTTATTAAAGATTAATTAAATCTTAATAATAGTTATTAAGATTATTAATTAATTTTCTCAAAGATCTCTTAATTAAAGTTTTCATTAATCTAATCAACTTAAAATTGATCTTTTAATAAATGTTATTAAGAGATTAATTAAGTCTAAGATGTTAGACTATTTTAATTAGAATGTTCTAATTATTATTTCTTAATAATTGTTATTGAGAAATATGATTTATTTAAGGGGTTTTAAGAAGGAGTTGTTAAGGGGTTAATAATTTGAGTTGAAAATTCTTTTATAAATGTTATTTAGAAATTTTTAATTCTTTCTAAATGTTAGATTGTTTCACATTAATAATTGTTATTAATATGAATTAAAATTAATCTAAGTGTTAGATTAATTAATTTAGAATTGTTCTAAATTATTCATTGAATATTTTAGAATTTTAATTTTAGCTTTGTGTGCACATTTTGATGTGTTTGATGCTTTAAATTAGATTTATTGCATGTTAGAAAATAAGATTTTCGAAAATTCAAATTATCCAATTTTGATTGGTACCCAGGTTTTAAAAAAGCCAAAATTATCATAATTTCAAAATTTTAGCCTTCATGTGATGTGCTTTATCATGTGTGGATGGTTAAAATTTGTGGTGGTCATGGACATGCACTTAGTTAAATTTCATATCATATGATGACGTGTGATTATGTGGATTGTTATGGAATATGATGTACATTAATTAAGTGTTAATTAATGAGGCTTGCGTGCCTCCCTCTCTCCATTCCATTGTAATTCTATCTCCCTCTGTTATTGTACTCGGCCATAAGGCTTTCTCTTACAATTTATTTGTATTTGAAATTATTTCAAAATAAATATTATTTGTATTTGATCGCGCCGACCGAGGAGAGGCGAGGATGATCCACAAATGCAACCAGGAAGGCGACAGGAGATGAGATCACCAGTGGCTATGTGTTTGCATGTTTAGATTATATAAATGTTATATAGTTTTGGTGATTAATTGTTTGGCTCCAGTTAATCACCGTGCTGTCCATGACCACATAATGAAGATATATAGATGATGCATGCTTTTAGTTATTGATTATGAATCGATTGCTAATATCTAGGTATAGTTAATATATTCGATATATTTATAAACTATCACCTAGGATGAGACCAACTTAATATAAACAAAACCTTCAACATAAAGTCGAAGCCGGAGTGCGAGTCATTGAGAATGTACCATGCGACTCTCCATCAATATAGTTCTTAGAACCTGATTAAGTGATGACAGTTTCTACGTATTTATCCGAGATCTGCCACCATCTGATGAAAGGACTACTAACTATGGCATCTTGATGCCTTGAGATTAGAATAGAGGAATGGTGTAGCTATCCTCGCGTTTACTTGGGAGCTGCATTCTTACTCTACTCTGCCACGTATTGATGGTAAAGCTTAGACCAGGTATAATGGTCTATAGTGTTTACCCAGGACCATTAAAGACCTGGGAGCCGAAATAAGATCGGATATTGTAAGGAGTTGCAATTACTATGAGATGGTTGCTCTGAGATAATAGTATGATACTATGTGTTTACCCGAGGTCATACTGTGATTCTTGGAGATTATGATCCCCACTAGGAGACCGTCGGAGTCTTCCGTTCTGTATACCTAAAGGTTATACAGTCCGTCGAAAAATAGTGAGAAATAATTCAAGATAAAAGACCATAATTGAATTATAAGAACTATCTGCTTAAATCACGTTATTTTCTTCGTTCACCAATATGTCGTCTATTTTAAATTTTGGCATATTGGATGCCAATACTTCTCATATTCAGACTGACAAGAAAACTCTGAAGAATGTCTTTAGGGTGAGTGAAAGTCACCCTATCTTAATCAGGTATCATGAATCCTCTTACTTGGATAGACCAAAGTGAAGAGGTACTCATGATATGCCTTTTTGAAAGGCTTAATCATTGTCATGAAATCTCTTATTTGGATAGACCAAAATGAAGAGATATTTATGATGTGCCCTTGAGAAAGGCAAGTGGTAAGATTTTAAACGATCTAATCCACATCTGAAAATAATAAAGGAAAGTCAGCTGAGATAGAGAAATAACAATTCTCCCATTGCAACTAATATAAGGATACTGATAAAGGCAAAACGAATATGGAACTTGAAAGAAGTTTCATATATTCTTATTAATCAACTTTTGCATGTCTATTGGAGAATTAACGTATCCAATATGAGATATTGGAAATGATTCTCAGAGCTGCGATAGTGTGCAGACTTAGACAAGTAAAAGGAAATCGAGAAAATGTAAGTGTTGAGTTAGACTCAACTATTGTTCATGATATTTATAGGTTACTGTTAGACAGTAAATCTTTGTATGTCTATAGGAGTTTAATATGAAACTGAATAATTATTATTTAGTTGCATAAGATTTCAAGAATTGTAAAAGTGAATAACATTGACTGAAAATGAACAATAGTTGTTCAAATTAGTCAATGCACTATAGATTCTTGAAGTGATATTTCATATGATGAACGTTCACGAGTTTCCTATAGAAATGAACTATGTGAATCTTGATTATCCATAGTATTTATTGTACACGGGGTTGTACAATAAGAAATTATTGATGTTGATACATACTGCTATAAATAGCTCAAAGGCCAAAGATAATCACTCCCATTGACTTACCTTATAGTTTACTCTCGGAATGATTCGACTGTATGTACTTAATGAAGTACAAGACGAATATATATCTGAGAGATTAAGGTATAAGATCAATATGAAGTATTATAATTTTTGATTTAATCAAAGAAACTAATACTTAGGTATATGATTCACATAAATCATTAAGAGGATAATTGTATCATCGCTCGATTGATCTTCATTGTGCATCATAGTAATATGATAGAATGAGAAATCGCACCTTATTAAGATATGGTGCAATACATAATAAGATTTGCCTAATTGTTATCCTTATGAACATGAGTATGAACATTAGATGTTCATGCTTTTCAGATGGTTCCAAATAAGTCAGTGTATGTCCATATAAAATATGGAAACCAAATAATTCATATGAGATGTGAATTATGAACAAACCTGATTTAAAAGTCAGGTATTACCGTGGTGTGAATTTGTGAATATCTAAAGAGTTTGGACATTACAATTATTGGCTAGACAATAATGAAATAATTATCGTCCTGAAAGCTGTCTTCTGTGAAGAAGAATATGTCCTCAAAGAAGACAGTAGGAGCTGATGAAACTAGAAGATGTTCTAGATTCACAAGCTAACATAAGATTATTAGATAATCTTTACTTATTTGAAACTACTCATAACACACATCAGAGAGCTTCATAAACTTTTGAGATTCTCTCAATGACTAGAATGATATGTTTGACATATATAATTTAGCGAGATGAGAGGAGCTCAAAATAGATTATGATCTAAAATCTATGATAATGATGCTCTCTGTCATTACAACTTTGAGATTGATAAGTTTATTAGAATTCTACTTATCTATACTGCCCATCATGAGATGATGACAGTTGGATATTAAAAGCGTCCACTCAATGTGATTGAGGTAAAGATGTATATGATACACCTTTAAAGCTTTTAAAATGTCCAGGAAGCAAGTTATGATTTCAAAAGATTATTTTGAATCAAACTAAAACTTTCCAAAGTTGTAATAAGAGTTTTTGACTTAATTGTCAGATATTACGTGATCAGTAAGAATAATTACGAACTGTGTGTGTTCAAAGAAGACAGTGAGAGTATAGTCGCTTTAGTAATGCTTTATGATAATAACATCAAAGTCATTAAGAATGACTTAGGGATGTTACTATTAGCGAAAGCATTGTTAACCATGGTTTCCTCCTTAATGAGTTTAGTTATAATATTCCACGTATTAGAAATACGAATCTATTAAGATAGATCGGTGGGGATATTATATTGACCTGTATGTCAAAATGATTGGCATAAATTTCATAACAAGTCTCAATTGTTGAGATATGGAATTTATTCCTTTAAGGAAAAAGGTTCCTTAAAGGATACAGGAGTGAAATGCATCATTAAGCGCTTGAGAAGAGCTAAGGATGCATTCACGTATATGGAGAGGATGATTTGAAACTGTGAGGTCACACTGACTCAAATTTCAAGTCAAATAATGGATTCAACCTTGTAGTAGAAAGGAATGGATTGGAATGGTTACAATCCAGAACTCGATATTAAAGTGACGACATAAATAAGTGATACTGTTATTAGAACAGTATGGATGAAAAGGTTCATCTCAGAACTAGATGTAGTTCTAAAAGGTCTCTGATAAAATCTCGTTGTTGTAGGACAACAATGGGAGAGATCAATTGTGTGATCGAGCCATGGTCTCTTCAGAAGTTGCAAAACATTCTGAGGTTCTTTCACAGGTTTAGAGACAAAGGATTAAGAGGAAATAACGTCATGGAAAATATTCCATCTATAGATAATTTAGCAGATCCTTGACCCACTCTTAGTCACAGACTTTTTGTAAGCATCACCTAGATTTGATGGAGATCAAATGCGAAAGTGATTGGCTTGAGTCCAAGTGGGAGATTGATGGATATAGGTGTCCTCTAAGCCAATCATAAGACATCTATTTCAATCTGGTTCACTAATAAATTGCATTAAATTCATTATGTAGATTGGCATATTTATATTTGCGCATAATGAAGTCCATGAATATGTGCAATAGTCATCAGATTATGATGAGATCATAATAATGAGACTGATGACTTATAAACACATATTCTTAATTGTTCCTAGTCGTAGGATGTTTGAGAAAGACATCAAACATCCGGTAAGACTAGTACAGGTTATTCCAGCTTACATGATGAGGGTGACTGATCTCGTTAGTTACTCATGTGGAGACACAATGGTAAACTTGTAGGTGCTCATTGAGAAATGAGTTCACTGAACTGATGCGACATGAATTGCCGAATGGTAATTTACCTGACTGTCAATCGGCTTGATTCATCGTCACAGTGGCGTGGTTGATCTTTGGACTTGAGACACCAAAGACACTTGTCAGTGGACTTCTAGACTTTGACCTTGACCTACGAATCCCTATCCACGGGATCTCTAATAGTCAAGGATCTAGCAGAAGACTTTCGAAGGTGATTGTGTGTTCAATAAAGGATCGTTCGCTCTCAGGTAACTGGAGAGAGAATGTTCTAGAATAGATCCGCAGGAGTCTCTGGCCAGAGCAGAAACAATATCAGAAAATAGGTTTTCGGATATTGTAAAGCGGAGTCTGATTTAAGTGAGTTGACAATCTAGGGTTTGACAGTTGACTATACCCTAGGTTAACTCGAGAGCATTGTACGAACGAAGGATTATAGCCACGTGATAACTGTGGACGGACATGTTCCATGAGTGGGTTGCTGAACGCCATTACCTTCCAGGATCATGCGGTGTTGCTTGGCACCCAACTTGATCGAAAGTCCGACCGAATTTACATGCGATGATAATTCGGTTGAGTAATTAGTTAATATATAGATATTAATTAATTAAAATAAGTCAATAACTAGTTATTGGACTTAACGGGCTGAAAACCGGACTGGTAAATGGGCCTAGAGGGTCACACGCAATAAGATTCTCAGTCGGTGGTACATAAGTGGGATTTATATTAACTCGGGGACTTTTGTAAAAAGTCGCGTCGACTTAATATATATACGCGCTGTTGAGAAACCCTAGGCCAAGCTCCAGAGTTTCCGCATGCTGGCCGTTATCCCTCCTTTTTCTCTCCTCCTCTGGGCGCCCCGTTCGAGGCGCCGAGATTGTCTCCGTCTCCACTGCGCGTAATTCCCAAAAGTCAGGAATTCTTGTCGGCAGGTTTTCGGCAATCGTTGCGGCGACGGATCTTCAGCGAGCGAGTTGATACGGACGAGGGATCGAGGACGAACCACCGCGAAGGATCGCGTGGATACCGCTGGAGGCCGGACGCTTGTGCGGCTCGCGGCATCGCCTCGACGGAACCGAGACGGAAGCGGATTCGAATCCGCACACGGTAATCGGATTACTCCCGTTAGTTTTCGGTTTTAGTTTTTCGTTCCGAATCGGATCATCGGGCATCGAGCAGGATAAATTTTGTTCGTCGTTTCTGCTGCGTTCTTCGCGTCCCGCTGGGATCCCAACACCTCGCACATTCAATAAAAGTCCTCATTGATCAACTTCTGAGGCTGGTTCTCTCTCGGCCGGAAGTATCTGGGAGACTGGCCAAGTGGGCGATCGAGTTGGGAGAATTTGACATCTCTTATGGACCTCGAACTGCAATAAAAGCTCAAGTCCTAGCCGACTTCATCGCAGAGTTAACTCCTGAATCATCCTCGGCTCCCCCACCAGGAGAAGCAACCATCTCCATCAAAATAAACCCTGAAGCCGCAGGCACCTCGGCATCAGTATCCCCCTCAACTAATAAATGGAAATTATACGTTGACGGGTCTGCTTGCTCTTCGGGTAGTGGCGCAGGGTGGATCCTGGCATCTCCGGAAGGAATCGTCACCGAGTATGCCCTGTGCTCCACCTTCCCGGCCAATAATAATGCCGCCAAATATGAAGCCCTTATATCAGGCCTTCAGGCCGCAAGAAGGCTCGGCGCATTCGAAATAAAGGCATTCAGCGACTCTCAGCTTATCGTTAGCTAGATTACTGGAGAGTACGAAGCCTGAGACGCATTGATGGCATCCTACCTTCAGGTAACCCAAAAGATCATTGCCGAGTTCGCTTCCTTTGAAATTGTGTAGATCCCGGTCCGAGAATACTCGAGCCGATGCCCTCTCTCGGCTAGCATCGACCCATGATGGGGGAGGGAGCCGAATGGTCCTAGTCGAAGAACTGTCTGAGCCTAGTCTTCAAGAATCTAAGGTAATGCAAGTAGATACTTCCGAAGGCGAGACCTGGATGACTCCAATAATTGCTTTTATCCTCCAAGCAGAGCTCCCATCTGAGGCAAAAGAAGCAAGACACATCCAACAACGCTTTTCTCAGTTCCTAATTCTAGAAGAAATATTGTACAAAAAGTCTTTCGGTCGGCCGCTCCTTTGGTGCCTCTGCCCCTCCGAAGCTAATTATGCCCTTCGAGAAATGCACGAGGGAATTTGCGGAGCACATGCAGGAGGAAGAGCTCTGGCCCATAAACTCCTAAGGTAAGGATACTGGTGGCCAACCCTCCGGGAGGACGCATCTAGTCTCGTCCGCCACTGTGACCAATGCCAAAGATTCAACTCTCTCATTCATTAGTCGGCAACTGTACTGACACCTCTGTCGGATCCTTGGCCTTTCGCCTAATGGGGAATTGACATTCTGGGTCCATTTCCCCTAGCCACCGGCTAGAGGAAGTTTTTTATTGTAGTAGTGGATTACTTCACGAAATGGGTTGAGGCCGAACCCCTTGCATCTATCACTAATAATAACACCTGGAGCTTCGTATGGAAGTCTATTCTCTGTCGCTATGGTATCCCTCGGGCGATTATATCAGACAATGGCAAACAATTCAACAGCAACCGGTCCAAGAGCAACAGCTCAAGCTTCGATATTCTGCACAAATTCGCTTCAGTGGCTAACCCTCAGACGAATGGTCAAGCCGAAGCCACTAGCCAAAGCATACTACGAGGGCTGAAAACCCGTCTCGGTGAAGCTAAAGGCCAATGGGCGAAAGAATTACCAAGTGTACTGTGGGCTTATCGAACAATGAGCCGAGCCCCTACCGGAGAGACTCCATTCCAAATGGCTTATGGAGTAGAAGCGGTCATCCCGGTCGAAATCGGTCTACCTTCGCCAAGGGTCATCGCTTATAACCTGGAAAGCAATGACGAAGCCATAAGATATCACCTTGATCTCATGAATGAGACTAGAGATTAGGCTCGCATCTGGCTGGCAGCATACCAACAACGTATGGCCAGATATCATAATGCTCGAGTAAAGCCTCGAAATTTTGAAGCTAGGGACCTCGTGTTGCGGAATGCCCATATTTCAAAGCCAGCCAAAGACGCAGGAAAGTTATCTCTCAATTGGGAAGGCCCTTATTGAGTGAAGGAGGTCATTCGATGGGGGGCCTACCGACTGGAGACCCTCTCGGGCCAACCTCTCCCTCGCACCAGGAATGTGGAGCGCCTTCAGCGCTATTTTATGTTAAATGTTCTCCTGCCTTAAATATGGATACATATGAATTAATACAAACGTATCAAATGAATGTCATTCTAAAAAATTGTATCCGACATTATCTTAAAGACCGTGTAAACCGTACCAGGAGTAGCTTTGGCCATACAAACTGTATCGGGAGCGGCACTATCCTAAAGACCGTATAAACCGTGCCGGGAGTGGCTTCAGCCATGCAAACCGTATCGGGAGCGGCACTATCCTGAAGATCGTGTAAACCGTACCGGGAGTGGCTTCGGTCATTCAAACCATATCGGTAGCGGCCCCATCTTAAAGATCGTAGAAACGCTCCGGAAGTGATCTCGGCTATATCCGGAACAAGTTTAATGAACACTGACCGAAAGATATTCAACAGTCAGAACATTGAAACTAGCCATGACCAAACCAGGTTTTAGGCTATTCGGGAGTTCGTCCTACAGTTGATCCTCACACAGGATAACTTGATAAGAAATGTTTAGACGATACCGAATGTAGAAAAACGATAAGAATGCTTTGTCAAAACATGTCTGGATAATTTCCAAAAGAGAGTTGTTTTTATATATATGAAGGAAGAACAATAGTCGGCCGCCCACTTAGCCCGGGCAACTCAAAAGTAACCGGGACAAGCCCTCGGATTCGCTATACATCAGCATCCTCGCCTTCTAAATCAATGAGGGAGTTGCCCGGGGTCGTCGAAGGAGAAGAAGCATGGTCATAATTGGCCGCAACGTCTTCCGGAGAAGCCGGGATACTCTCGGCCTTGAGCTTTTGCCACCAGTCCAAGAGCTGGTAGCCTTCGGCTTCATCGAGGAAACCAAAACCAGTCAAATCTGTATCTGGACAAGCCCTTTGGGCAATGGCCATCCTAGATCAAACATGGTTTCAGCCCCTTTAGCCCCGCCCTCGAGCATAACTTCGGCGTACTCCGAACCTTCCTTGAAGCTTGCAACGGCCACAAGCGCGACATCCTCGACCTATTTTGACTTGGCCTCCAGGTCCGCTTTCAGGGCCGACACGACTTCGGCGTGCTCACACCGTTCTTTTTCCCGCTCCTCCTCCAACTGAGCTATCTGTAGGTGCCCGGAACGTCCCCCACCGCTGCCGTCTCCTTCCGGCGAGGGCTTCTCCATTCATCTTAGCACTGCGGTGATTTAGAGAGGATTAAGGATTGGAATGTGTGATCGCCAGGAACATTATCTTAAGGGGTCCCTATGCTCCGCAGGATGGGTGGATTGATTGCTTCTTGTTGAAGCGGGGATAGTGGGTTCCTCTTCTCTGCCTCCGGCCGGCCGAAGGGGGAGAGCTCAGTAGTCCGCACGCAGAATGTGGTAAGAGCCCCTGAGAGAAAAAAAAGACAAAACAAAGTAAAGAGAACCAATTAGAACTGTGATATGTAGAGTCTATTCATGCAAATATGTAAATAACACTAAAATTGGAAGGGGACGCACCGGATGGGTGTTTGGTAAGGGAAGGTGACCATTCGTTATGGCCACCCACCTTCTGTTTTTTGTTTGAAACCTCTGGGGGTAAAGGGATGCTAGGTGGTCCTAGGATGCATGCAGTGAAATGTGCGTAGGTGCCATGGTGATAGGATGAGTGAGTTGTAGTAAAGAAAAGAAAGCTATGACATGTGGTAGAGGGGAGAATGCAGTAACTAGAAAAGAAAGAAGGGGAGAGTTAGAAGAACAAGCCCATATAGGAGAGATTCCTGGTGCTCCCGCTCTTCTGCCCGCAACCTCCAGACTCGTCCACTTCTAAAAATCCAAAACCCCAATCCTCACCAACCAACCCTTTCTCCGGGAGGAGTAAGAGGGTTTAAATAGGAGAGGAAAAAATAGGAGGGATTCAAGTTCTAAATCTCCGTTAATCATCAAGGAACCAATAGGGAATGGTAAAGGGTCGGAAGTCGTGCCACGGCAGTCGCCGGAGTGGGGAGTGATCAGAGTAGTGGGGATGAAGGTGGCGAGTGGAGGAGATCGTGGGAAGACGAGGTCAAGATGGAAGTTAGGAGAATGGACGGCCAACTATCCTGCCTCCCACTTCCGTGGAAGGCTAGGTAGTTGGCCTTCCATGAAAAGGTGGAAGGTGGCCGAGTTGGCCTTCCAAGGGTGGTGGAAGGCATCGGGTGGCCTTCTAAGGATGGTGGAAGGCGGGCTGGTTGGCCTTCCACGAAAAGGTGGCGAAAAATGAAAAAGGTGGCAAAAAGGTAGAAGGCAAGGTAGGTGGCCTTCCACGGGTGGTGGAAGGCGGCCTAGCTGGCCTTCCACAGATGGTGGAAGCCAATGGTTAGCCTTCCACGGATGGTGTAAGGCAAGGGTTGGCCTTCCACGGGCGGTGGAAGGTAGATCGGTTGGCCTTCCACGGATGGTGGAAGGCAAGGGTTGCCTTCCACGGGTGAGAGGAAATGGAGATTGGTTAATGGGCCTGATTATTTAGTGGGTTGAATTATGCGATGAAATTTGATGGGCTAAATGAGATGGATAACGTGATGGGGTTATGACCAAAAGGGGGTCCAAAATCGGTGTCTACAAATGCACCTCCGGGACATCTGTTTTGCAGTGGAGTGGAGCGGAATGATAAATAGGTGTCCCGAAAATCGAACCTGATTTTGGACAGCCCGAAGAAAGAATGAGCTATATCCAAGGATGATATGCGAATGTGGTAAATGTATGAGAGTTAGCTATTTGGATTGCAAGGGTGATTAAGATGGGGAACAAAGTTCAAACTAGAGAATCACAATGCGTGGGACCCTCAGGTGCTGGAACCGCGAGGCCTTGGTGCACTATGATGCAACAATTTGGCCCAAGGGGATCTCAAGCATGAAAGATGGAGGGGTGTGACTTGAAAAAGTTTCGACACAACGGGCTCACGGTGGCCTGGCGCATGACATAATCGCTAAGTGAGAGAATCTCAAGCACATGAACTGGAAAATGATAAGGTCTTGCAATTCGAAGGGCTAACAGACAAACAAATGCCAGACTCACAAATCAACAATGGGTTACGCAGAGTGATAAATTATGGTCATTGCCCCTAGGGCGAAGATGGATGCTTATGCAATGCATGCTGGTTTAAAAAATTGGAAAACAAATTCCTAATGCAAACAGGAGGGATTTATTGGCCAATCGAATAACTTGTGGAATATAGACTCCTCATTGTTTTGTTTAAAGAGGAACTCAGAGTCTATACGCCCAAAGTTATTAGCCTCTTGTGTCTTCGGTCCTATTTGCTTCAGATTCCCTACAGCTGCAAGAACGCACGTCAGTAAATTTCATATATTCAATGATCATAGCATTCAAGTATTTAAACTGCAAAAGGGATGAGAAGCAAAAGCTAATTTCGAGTCGAAGCCGATACGGAAGATATAGCCATTCTAATGGTAGAATGCCAATCTGATATGGTTTCGACTCGATTTTCAGGAATAACCATTAGTTTGTTGATGTTAAGCAATGGGGTCTCCTGAAACCGTAGTGAAGTTACCTCCCGATTGTAAAAAGTGGTGAGAGGCCAACTAGCATACCTTCTACGAATAGGTGGAAGGTCAACTAGCATGCCTTTCATGGAAAGGTGGAAGGCCAACTAGCATGCCTTTCACGGAAAGGTGGAAGGCCGGGGAATAGGCCGTCCATAAAAAAGTGGATGTGCATGTGCTCCGTCTTCTATGGACAGTGGAAAGAGCCAAAGTTTATCTTTGTGACTTTAAAAGGGGAGGGCTGACCCGAAGCCCCTTCTGCAACCTTTAAATCTTTCTATAATGCCTATGGCCTCGTCTTCTGTTCATGTGGCTCCCAAAGAACCTCGAGTCCTGTCTGATGTTGAAGGCCATCTTAGCAACTTACTGGCCCATGGACAAGTAAGCTCAAGTTTTTTTTTTTTTTTTTTTGTGCCTCTTATTTTGATTTCCTTTTTCTCTTTCTTGACTTAGGGTTGTCGTGCAGCCTGTCCCTAGATTCCCTGATCCAAGGCATACTCGAAGATATGCATGGCTTATAGATTGATGGACGTGATCACACTAGACATGAGGGTGTATATGCGCCGGTGGAACCTGACACACTCTGTTGTATTCGCGAAGTGGTTCAACTCTGTCCATTGGCATTGGGAGGGTCTGGATGCACTGCTCGAACTATGGCAGCCGGATACGCACACATTCGTGTTTAGGGAATTCGAAGCGACTGTACTAATAGAAGAAGTAGAACTTTTCTATGGTTGGGATGGTCTAGCAACTGGCGATCCCTTTGATTTACCTGCCTGGGAGGTGATTTTTTCTGACATAGTGCAAGACAAGCGAGAGGTGTGCCGTATGAGTGATAAGCGCAGAATCCTTGTTGATCGTCTTGTGTGCTGGTTGATCCAAGAAATCAAACGCAAGACGGTCGGGCCTGAAAGACTGATGCAGGGGCTATGCTTAGCCCTTGGGGGTGTCTTGTGGTTTCCCACTTCAGGATCCGTGTTGGAGAGAGAGTATGTGGGTGTGCTGAGCTAGCTGTGGAGAGGTGAATCCCTTGCCCCAACGATCCTGTCACATCTTTATGGCGGGCTCAGTCACATGAGCATGGGGCAATCTGCAAGAGGGAGCTTATTCACTCTACAGCTGTGGATGGAGATGCATTTGATTTTCGATTTTGATGAGAAGGTAACCTCCACTTCCAGGATCTTTCAGCACAGTGCGTGGTATCCTGCACGCTCCCTTCTTGGTCCAGAAGATCAAATCAAATGTCTCACGGCTCATCTCAAGACAAGGGATGACTGGCGTGATCATCTGAATTTTCTGTCTGTGGAAAAATTCATCTTCGTTCCGATGATCCTTCGGAGTATGGAATTTACCACACGGGCTTGTCATGAACGTGAGCTGTGGCTAATCGGCCCCGATGAGTTAACCTTGTACCAAGGTCATCGCTACCATCTCCAGATTGGAGTTCCAAGACAAGTGTCGTTTCCTGCTTCATATGACATGCTGATTGTACCGAGGCATATTGGGTATGCGAGGGAAGCAAGGGCTATAGAACGACTTCGACGTGCATGGCGCCGTCATTCTAGATGCACCGAGGCCCGCATTGACGTAGCGGAAATTTTCGAAGACGTGGAGAAATATGTGGATTATTTAAGAAACGTACGACTTGCTGTATGTGCCTTTTTTATGGGTCGTAGAGCCCTGGAATGATGTACTTATTAACATTTATTAAATAAATAGATTTATTTGAATTATGAGATTGGACGGTCCCGGTGGACAGTAAGCGGGCGGCCGCAGACGTGGCCATCCGTGCAGGTGGATGGCCACGCGCGTGGCCGTCCGTACCATCGGGACGGCCAGACGTGTTGCCGTTCACTGGACCGGACGGCCACGCGTATGGCCATCCGGAACGGACGGGCTTTTAAAGGACCTAAAAAAAAAACCCCTCTTGCTACTTTTTCATTGTTCTCCCCTAGTTTCCTTCTCACCCTCCCATGGCTCGAGTATGGCTTCCCCGCTCCCTTAGGAGGAGAAGCACCAGTGGAGATGGTGGTGGTGATGGCGAGGCGGCGGTGGCCGGCGGCTGTGACGGCGCGGATGCCGGCGGTGGCGACAACGAGGAGGTGCTAGGCGAAAACGTGCTTCGCGGCGGAGAAGAAGGAGAAGAAGAGAGGGAGGCCGAAGGTGACGAAGAAGAGGAGAAAGATGAAGTCGGTAAAGAGGAAGAAGACGCCGGCGAAGAAGAAGAAGATGAGGAGGAAGATGGTGGCAACGAGGAGGTTCCCCCAAAGAAAAAGAAGGTAAAAAAAAACATTTAATTTCATTATTTCCTCTTTCTTTTCTTCTTATATTTTTGGCTCAGAGGGTGGTGGACCGCCCGACCATCCCCGCGGCGGACGGCGGGCAGCCTGGCCGCCAACCTCGGTGGATGGGCGGCCGTTAGGCCGCCCACCGAGGTGGACGGCCGGCCGCCCGGCCGTCTATCGAGGCGGACGGTCGGCCGATCGGCCGTCTCCCTTGGCGGGCGGCGGGCCACCCGGCCGTCCGTCGAGGTGGGCGGCCGGCCACCCGGCCGTCCTGTTAGTATTAGATGGTCTCAAAGCCAATCCGATACTATATACTTATTCAGATTATTAATAAATGGCAATAATTCATTGTGTGTAATTAATTCGATCTGTGTTTATCGTATCACGATGAAGTCCATGAACATGTGCAACAGTCTTCGGATTAGGATGAGATCATAATTACGGGACCGAAGACTTATAAACACATGTTCTTAATTGTTCCTAGTCATAGGATGTTTGAGATAGGACATCAAACATCCGGATAGACTAGTATAGGTTACTTCAGCTCATATGATGAGGGTGACTGATCCTATAAGTCACTTGTGTGGAGACACTATGTTGGACCTATAGGTACTCATTGGCGAATGAGTTCACTGAACTAATCTGACTATGAATCGCTGGATGGTAATCACCTCACTGTTAACCAGCTCGATTCATTTGTCACAGTTGCGTGAATGATGCTTGGACCTGAGACTCCAAAGATATCTTGTTGGTAGGTTTCTGAGATTTGACCTTGACGAACGAATCCCTAACCATGGGTTATCAATAAGTCAAGCGATCGGGTTCAGGGAAATGCCCTCGAAGGTAATTGTGTGTTCAATACGGGATCATTCGCTCTCGGTAGTTTAAGAGAGAATGTTCCAGGAATGATGCGCTTAAAGTCCCTGGCCAGGGCGGACTCTATAATCGATAAGGAGTTATCGGATTCAGATTAGCGGCATCTGATTCAAGTGAATCGACCAAATAGGGTTTAACAGTAAACCATGCCCTAGGTCGATTCGGGAACATTGCACGGATGAAGGATTATATCCGCGCGCTAATTGATGACAGAAAGGTTCCAATAGAGGGTTGCGATAACCCCAATGCCATCCAGGATCACGCGATGTTGCTTGGCATCCAACGTGATCGGCAGTCCGTCCGAATTTATTGTGGGACATTAAATTCGACTGATTAATTGAATATAATGATATTAATTAATTCAGTGGGTCAGTAAAGGGTTACTGGACTTAATGGGCTATTAACTGGACTGGTATTTGGGCCTAGAGGGTCACACGTAAATGGTTTTCAAGTCGATGGATAATCCGACAGGATTTCGGATAAGTCTGGGTTTTTATGAAAAACCGCAAACTGACTTATTATAAAAGAATGGATTCTACGTCCGGGGCCAACAACCCTGACCTAGCCATCATTCGTTCTTTCTCTCTTTCTCTCTCTTATGGGCGTGCGGTTCCCGACTGCTTCGGCTTCCGTCTGACGGGAGATTCAGAATCTGCATGTCGCGGCGGATTACGCGCAGCCAGGCGGGATCTACGAACGCCGCAGCGAGCAAGGAAGCGAGGACAATCCATCGCGAGGAGAACCGCGTGGATACCGCTAGAGGTCGGGCATCTGCGCGACTTTGCGGCATCGCTCCGACGGAACTGGAAAACGAACGCGGATTCGAATCCGCGCAAAGTGAACTCGATTTTCTCTGGTTTTATTTTAACGATCGAAACGGGATGGATCCGATCCCAAACATATTATTCCGCTGCGTTTTTCGGTCGTATCCCGACACATCGATCCCGGTACTTAGAGGGAGAATGCTCTAAGAAGGATGCGCGAAAGTCCCTGGCCAGGGCGGACGATAATATCGGGAAAGGAGTTTTCTGATATTCATCAGCGGCATCCAATCCAAGTGAGTCGACCGGTTAGGGTTTGACAGCTCGCCATACCCTGAGTTGACTCGAGAGCATTGCACGAATGAAGGATTATATCCACGCGGTAACTGTCGGCGGAAAGGTTCCAAGAGTGGGTTACTTAACCCCAAATACCTTCCGGGTTCACGCGGTGTTGCTTGGCACCCAACGTGATCGGAGGCCCGGTCGAATTCGATGTGCGACATCAATTCGATTGATTAATTGATTAATAAATGGTTATTAATTAATTAATAAAGCCAGTAAGGAGTCACTGAGCTTATTGGGCCATTAACTGGACTGGTACTTGGGCCTAGAGGGTCACACGCACATGATTCTCAAGGCGATGGATAAATAAGTGGGTTTTATATAAACCGGGGGTTTTTGTGAAAAACCGCGCGGTTAGTATAAAACATAGCGAACGGGCTGAACAGGCCAAGCTGCTGCTAACCCTAGCCGCCCCTCCTCAGTTTCTGTCTTTCTCTGACGCCCAGGTAGATCCAGATCTACTCCGCCACTTCTCCGAATCCCGTTCGACGGGAAATCGTCCGCGCGCTGCGGCGATCATTGCGGCGACCGGCGGAGGCTTCGTGGGCTGCGAAGAACCAGGAACTCGAGGATATCCGTCGCGGGGAGGATCGCATGGACTTCGCTAGAGGCCGGGCATTTGCGCGGCTTGCGGTGTCACACCGACGGAACCGAACGGCTGCGGATTCGAATCCGCACACGGTGAGAACTTCGATAATCCGATTATCGTATTTTAGATTCCGAAACGGGAACGGATCGCTGTAAATATTTTTGTTTTTTCCGCTGCGTAAGCGATCCGGAGAAACCGAGAAAACCCAACAGTGGTATCAGAGCCAGGTTCCACTGTTTCTCGTCCCGTTTCGGATCTCTAAATTAATTTTTTCATGAGTTATTCCATGTTGTAACTTCGATTAATTGTTAGATCCGTGTTCATGCGATGAACACAGTTAATCAGATTATTTTCTTTCAATTTTTCGAAATTATTTTGGGGGTTTTTCGTGTTCTTCGTGAGACGAAGAACGGCGAGTTTACGGCAGTTTCAATCGGCCTCCCAAGCGTTGGGATGGCCGGCCGAGACTCCGGATCTATAGAGGATAGTCACCTCTATCCATCGGTTACCAAGACCGCCACCGGAGTGCCCTTGGAGGGCCATTAATTTAAGCCTTAAAACGGTTTTAAATCCCTGCGAAAAACCAATTTTTTGGGGGGGGTTTGGGGCTTGGCCGGCTCCCTTCGGGGCTTCTCCGGCGACCCTGCCGGCGCCGGGGGCACCGCCGGCGCCGGGGCATCGCCGGCCGTGGCCAGGCAGGGCCGGAGGCTCGGCCGTCGGCGCCGCCGAGAGGGGGGGAACCCCCTAGGGTTTATGCAAACCTGCTTCTGCTGCCCGTCGGGTTGAAGACGAGCGGTTCGGAGTTGGGCCGGCTGGTCAGGTCCCGATTGGACCGGGCCTGAGGCAGGCACGAGCCAGGTGCGCCTGGCTCGGGCCCAGGCGCACCTGGTTCGGACCCAGGCCCTACAGGGCCCGAGCCCAAGGGCTGAGACATATTTTTTTTATTTTCCCCCATTAAAACCCCCCTAGATTACTTGTTAAACCTCATTGACTCAATTAAACTTTAATTAGTTTTTAAATTAAAATTTCAAAGTGTTTTTTGAAATTAATATTTTATCTAATTTCATTTAATTGAGCCATTAATGATTTTGGAATCATTTTAATTAACAAGAAGTTGTTAATTGATTAAATTTGTTATTAATTTAAATGTTAAATTAATAACTAATTTTATTATACTAATTTAAATGTTAAATTAGTAGTTATTAATTAATTAAAATTAATTGTTAGTTTAATTGTTAAATTGATGATTAATTTTAATTAATTAATATAATAGGTTTAATAAGGAGTAACTAGTTATTAGTTTAAAGAATTAAACTAATAATTAATTTTATCCACTAATCTAAGAGTTAGATTAATGCTTAACTGTTAATTTCTGTTAATTATTAGTTTAATGGTTAAATTAGTGATTAACATTTATTAATTATCTAGTCTAATTGTTAGATTGATAATTAATAACAAGTTAGAGTTAATTATTAATTTATGTCATAAGTTAATAATTAATTTTGTTGGATTAATCTAAAGAGTTAGATTAGTTTTTTTTTTAATAGTCTAATTGTTAGATTATTAATGGGGTTTAATCTAAGTATTAGATTATTAGAAATGTTCTAATTTGCATGGAATAATCTGGAATTATTAATTTGGAGTGTGTGCGCATGTGATGTGTGTTTATTGCTTTTAAATTAGATTTAATTGCATGTTAAGTTAATAAAATGAGTTTTCGAAAATCAAATGCCAATTTTGATTGGATCCAGTTTTTTTTGAAAGCCAAAACTTAACTATTTTTGAAAACTCATTTGTTTTAGCCATGTGATGCGCTGAATCATGTGTGGAATGTTTAAAACACACCGTGGTCATAGATATGCACTTAATTTATTATTCATGTGATGAATGGATTGTGTGGATTGTGGATGTATGTTTGATTATTAATTGTTAATAAATAGAGGTCTGCGCACCTCTCTCTCTCATACTCCGATGTATTTCTACTTCCCTCTCTCTTTTGTACTCGCCATAAGGCCTTCTTCAATTTACTTGTAAATTCTAGAATTTAAATGTAATCTGATCGAGGCAATCGAGGAAGGAGCGAGGACGATCCACAACTGTAACTAGGAAGGCGAAAAGATGGAGATCTCTTGCCTATGTGATTGCAGGATATCTAATGTAAATGTTATGATTAGAATGTGTGTGTGTTTGACTGTTGGCTTCAGTCAAACCCACTGTGCTATCCATGACCACACTAATGACATGTATGTGATGCATTGTTTATCTTTGATTATGAATCAAAGCAGGTTATAGTATTTAGTAAATATATATGATATATTTATATACTATCACCTAGGAGAGACCAAGATAAAAGTTATCTAAATACCCTCAGAGAAACTCTAAGCCGTAACGCGAGTAGTTAAGAACTTACCGCGTGGTCCACCATCGTTATAGTCATAGGATTTGAATCACTTTAGGCAGGTTTGTTGTGCTATCCACAAGGCCTGCTTAATTGGGAGAAGAAACTGTGGCTATGGCATTAGATGCCTTTAGATCGGGGTAGAGGAACCATGTAGCTTTGTTGTGCTATCCACAAGGGCTGCATGCAAATCTATGCTCGTCGCTTAATGATGGTTAGCTTAGACCAGAATTAGTGGTTTGTTGTGCTATCCACAAGGCCATTAAATCTCTGGGGACCGAAGCTATGATCAGATATTGCAAGGAGTTGTAAGTCCCATGAGTTGGGTGCTCTCTGATTGTATTACAGTTTGTTGTGCTATCCACAAGGCTGTAGTGCAAGTCATTGAGATTCTGATCCCCACTAGGAGACTGTCGGCGTCTCCCGTTTTGTATAACTGAGGCTTATACAGTCCGTCGAAAATTAGTGGGAGTTAAACTTGAACAAAAGACCATGTCTTGTTTTAAATTTTAATAATTGAACATCTGCTAAATAGATTTTACTTATCTCCTGTAGGGAATTATGTCGTCGAATAACCCACTCCGTGGCATACTTGATGCCCTTTTAACTTACCTGATCTACTCGGATTGGTTCAGAAACCTGAAGAATGTCTTCATTGAGCACATTGACTTTGTCCCTGGAGCTGATCCTCCTGCTGAATCGGCATTGGATGCCCCTGAAGCAGAGATGACAGCTAACGATAAAGGATCAAAGGACAAAGGTAAAAGAGTAGTGAAGGGTGACTGCTTCTACTATAAGCAGTATGGTCACTGGAAGAGGAACTGCAAGGAGTTACTTAACGATAAAGCTCATGCAAGAGTGAAGCTGTCTGAAGCTTCAGATATCTATATGATAGATATCAACTTGTCAGTTAGAGATTCCACATCTTGGGTATTAGATACCGGATGTGCTTCTCATATCTGCCATGATGTGCAGATGTTGACAAGTAAGCGCAAGTTGAGACAAGTGTAGGTGCCCGGAACGTCCCCCGCCGCGGCTGCGGGCTTCGGGCGAGGGTTCCACTCCGTTAGTCTTAGCACTGTGGCGATTTAAAGGGGGGTTAGAAAATAAAGGATGTGATCGCCAGGAGCATTACCTTACGGTCCCTGTGCTCCGCAGGAGGGTGGGGATGTGATCGCGTTCTGTGGGAGCGGGAGATGCTGGTTCCTCCTTCTCTTCCTCCGGCCGGCCAGAGGAGGAGAGTCCGGTACTCTGCACGCGTGAATGTGGTAAGGATTCATGAAAGTAAAAGACAAAACAAAGAAAAGACAATAACCCGATTAGGACTGCGGTATGTAGAATCTATCCATAAAAATATGAAAACTAACTAGAATTGGAGGGAGACGCACCGGATGGGTGTTTGGGAGGGAAGGTGACCATATGTTATGGTCACCCACCTCCCGTTTTTTGTTTGAAACCTCTGGGGGTAAATAGGGATTGCTAAGTCATTCTAGGATGCATGCATGTAAATAAGTGCTCGTGTGTGAAAGGTGAAATGATGTGTTGAAAGTGAAAAAAGAGAAAATAGAAGAGGGTTAAGAAAACAAGCCCGTTTGGAGTGCGAAGGATTCTTCTGAGACTCCTCCCGACCGCTGGCCAACCTCCTCTAAGTCTTCCCTCCAAGAAGCCACACCTTTGCCCCAGAAAATCCTTAACCCAAAATCCTTAACCCCCTGCTCGAGAGGATGTGGGGGGTTTAAATAGGCGAAGGAAAAAAGGGGAGAAAACAGGGGTCTAAATCCCCGTAAATCACCCTTCAACCAATAGGGAGTGGTCAAGGGTTGGAGGTAGTGGACGCGGCAGTCGCCGGAGTAGGGAGTGGTCGGAGTAGTGGGGGACGAGGGCGGAGAGTAGAAGAGATCGTGGGGAAGACGGAGTCAAGGGGGTGGTTAAGGAGTGGACGGCCAGGTGACATGCCTTCCATTCTTGTGGTGGAAGGCAGCCCGGCTGGCCTTCGAAGGGAGTGGAAGGCGAGGGGTGGCCTTCGAAGGAGGCGGAAGGCAAGGGGTGGCCTTCGAAGGAGGTGGAAGGCAAGGGGCTGGCCTTCCGCGAAAAGGTGGTAAAAAGGCAAAAAAGGTGGACGGCGAGGTGGTTGGCCTTCGAAAGGGGTAGAAGGCGGGGGGTGCCCTTCGAAGGCGGTGGAAGGCAAGGGGGCTGGCCTTCCACGAAAAGGTAAAAAGATGGCCAAAAGGTGGAAGGCAAGGTGGTGGCCTTCGAAGGGGTTGGAAGGCGGGGGGTGGCCTTCGAAGGCGGTGGAAGGCAAGGGGTTGGCCTTCCACGAAAAGGTAAAAAGGTGGCCAAAAGGTGGAAGGCAAGGTGGTGGCCTTCGAAGGGGTTGGAAGGCGGGGGGTGGCCTTCGAAGGCAGTGGAAGGCAAGGGGCTGGCCTTCCACGAGAAGGTGAAAAAGGGGCGGGATTTGGTTAATGGGCCTAGCTGGTAGTGGGCTTAGATGGCTGAAATGAGGGGGATTTATGATGATGAGCTGATGGTGGAGGGGATTTATGACCAAAAGGCTGGTCCAAAATCGGTGTCTACAACAAGGTGAGGTGGAATTGAGGCTAGGAACGGCGCAAAAGTTGCGGCGATTGCTGTTGGGACAGCAAACCTCAGGCTTTTATCGGGAGACACCTTACTATTGGAAGATTGTTATTATGTTCCTAGCATAATAAAGAACATCATATCAATATCTTATTTGGACAAGATAGGATATAGGTTGACAATTGAGAATAGAAGTTTTTCGATTTATTATGGTAATAAATCAATAGCTTCGGCATCTTTAGTCAACGGTCTATATCTATTAGATGTTTCTCATTACAATCTTCAGATTGATAATGCTCTTAAGAAGAGCAAGAATTGTGTGAACCAGGCCTACATGTGGCATTGTAGACTTGGGCACATTGGCGAAAGCAGGTTGCAAAAGTTGCACAAGCATGGTTACTTAACAACATTCGATTATGAATCGTTTGCAACATGTGAATCCTGCCTTATGGGAAAGATGACGAAATCTCCATTTACAGGACATAGAGAACGTGCCAAGGACATTTTGGAACTAATACATTCGGATGTATGTGGTCCAATGTCCACCCAAGCCAAAGGTGGTTTTTCTTACTTCATCACGTTCACCGATGACTTCTCAAAATTCGGCTATGTGTACTTAATGAAGTACAAGTCGGAAGCATTTGAGAAGTTCAAGGAGTTCAAGAATGAGGTGGAGAAGCAGTTAGGAAAGAGTATTAAAGCTCTTCGATCAGATCGAGGAGGAGAATACTTGAGTACTAATTTCACACAATTCTTAAAGGATAATGGTATCCTTTCTCAGCTAACCCCTCCATATACACCACAGATGAACGGTGTATCTGAAAGGAGGAATCGCACCATGTTGGACATGGTGCGATCTATGATGAGCTTTTCAGGATTACCAGTGTCCCTCTGCGGGTATGCTCTAGAGTCAGCAGTATACTTACTGAACAGAGTACCCAGCAAGTCTGTGGCCTCTACTCTATATGAGATATGGAAAGGTAGGAAACCAGAATTTAAACATGTTAAAGTCTGGGGTTGTCCTGCTCATGTAAAGAGGCATGATCCAGACAAGCTGGAATCACGAACTGATAAATGTAGGTTTGTGGGATATCCAAAGGAAACCTTTGGATACTATTTTTACCATCCTGATGAACAAAAGGTGTTTGTCGCCAGGAAAGCTGTCTTCCTGGAAGAGGAATACCTTCTCCAAGAGGACAGTGGGAGTAAAATAATACTGGAAGAGGTTCCAGATCCCCAAACAGCTGCATTATCATCAGATGAAATATCAGTTCCTGAATCTGTTCAGGTACACACAGATGAACCTCGTAGATCTGGTAGAGTACCTAGACTACCTGAACGATATGTAGGACATATCGCTGAAGGTGAGTCTAAGGTACAATATAATGAGGATGATGATCCTAAAACCTACCAGGAGGCCATAGAAGGCCCAGAAGCCGGGAAATGGCGAGAAGCCTTGAACTCAGAAATCCAGTCCATGTACACCAACCAAGTTTGGAACTTGGAAGACTTGCCCGAGGGTATTGTACCCATCGGATGCAAGTGGATCTTTAAGAGAAAGATCGGTACTGATGGACGGATCGACACTTATAAGGCAAGGTTGGTGGCAACGGGATATCGTCAAAGGCAAGGAATTGACTATGACGAGACTTTCTCACCAGTTGCCATGATAAAGTCGATCATAGTTCTGCTCGCCATTGTTGCACATTATGATTATGAAATCTGGCAGATGGATGTGAAGACTGCCTTCCTCAATGGTAACATTGAGGAAGAGGTGTATATGATACAACCAGAAGGTTTCACATCCAAAGAATCTCCAGATAAAGTGTGCAAGCTTCAGACGTCCATTTATGGACTGAAGCAAGCTTCCCGGAGCTGGAATATAAGATTTGACGAGACTGTCAAGTCTTATGACTTCATTAAGAATGAAGATGAGCCTTGTGTGTACAAGAAGACCAGTGGGAGTGCAGTCACTTTTCTAGTTCTTTACGTAGATGACATACTACTCATTGGGAATGATGTAGCTATGATGTCATCAGTAAAGGTCTGGCTGTCGAAAAACTTCTCCATGAAGGATTTGGGAGAAGCATCCTACGTATTGGGAATACGGATCTATAGAGATAGATCAAAGAGGATGCTTGGAATGACCCAATCCTTGTACATAGATACCATAGTCAACAGGTTTGGCATGGAAAATTCCAAGAGAGGTTTCATACCGATGAGACATGGAATTAGTCTCTCAAAGGAGCAGTCTCCTAAGACTCCTGATGAGAGGGCATTTATGGATAGAATACCCTATGCCTCTGCCATAGGATCTATCATGTATGCCATGCTATGTACACGGCCTGATGTTGCATTTGCTCAAAGTGTTACGACCAGATTTCAGGCTGATCCAGGCGAAGAGGACTGGAAGGCAGTGAAATGCATCCTTAAGTACTTGAGAAGAACTAAGGATATGTTTCTTGTCTATGGAGGAGGTGACTTGAAACTGCGAGGCTTTACTGACTCGAGTTTCCAGTCAGATCCAGATGATAGCAAGTCAACATCTGGATTCGCGTTTACTTTGAACGGAGGTGCAGTGTGCTGGAAGAGTTCCAAGCAAGTAACCACTGCAGATTCGACGACTGAAGCTGAGTACATCGCTGCAGCTGAAGCCGCCAAGGAAGCAATGTGGTTGAAGAAATTCATCACCGACCTCGGCGTAGTTCCCAGCATCTCTTAGCATGTTCCACTGTTGTGCGACAACAATGGAGCGATTGCGCAAGCGAAAGAGCCACGGTCTCATCAGAAATCGAAGCATATTCTGAGGCGCTTTCACCTTATCAGAGAGATCATATCCAGAGGAGATGTAGTGGTGGAAAGAGTTCCATCCGTCGACAATGTAGCAGATCCACTGACAAAGCCGTTGGCTCAAATTGTGTTTGAGCGTCACCTAGAGTCTATGGGCTTATTGTACAAAGGTGATTGGCTTTAGTCCAAGTGGAAGATTGTTAGTTTAGGTGGCCTACAAGCCAATCTAACAATGTAAATCTCGTTCATTATTAATAAAAATGGCATAATATTCATTATGTGTAAATCGCGTTAATTATCGTTTCATAATGAAGTCCGTGAATATGTGCTATGGTGATCAGATTATGATGAGATCATACTAATGAGACTGATCACTTAAACACACATATTCTTAATCGTTCCTAGTTAGAGGATATCCGAGAAGGACATCGGATATCTAGTTAGACTAGTACAGATTACTCCTGCTCATATGATGAGGGTGACTGGTCTTATAAGTCACTTGTGTGGAGACACTAAGGCGAATCTGTAGGTGCTCATTAGAGAATGAGTTCACTGAACTGATCCGACTGAATCGCTGGATGGTATTGTACCTCACTGTCAACCTGCTTGATTCTATTGTCGCAGTTGCGTGGATGGTCCTCGGACCTGAGACACCAAGGACACCTTGGCGGTGGACTTCTGTACTTTGACCTTGGTCTACGAATCTCTAGCCACGGGATTCTAATACGCCAAGGATTGGGTGCAGCGGAATACTGTCGAAGGGAATTGTGTGTCAATAAGGAATCATTCGCTCTCGGTACTTAGAGAGAGAATGCTCTAGGAAGGATGCGCGAAAGTCCCTGGCCAGGGCGGACGATAATATCGGGAAAGGAGTTTTCCGATATTCATCAGCGGCATCCAATCTAAGTGAGTCGACCGGTTAGGGTTTGACAGCTCGCCATACCCTGAGTTGACTCGAGAGCACTGTACGAATGAAGGATTATATCCACGCGGTAACTGTCAGCGGAAAGGTTCCAAGAGTGGGTTACTTAACCCCAAATACCTTCCGAGTTCACGCGGTGTTGCTTGGTACCCAACGTGATCGGAGGCCCGGTCGAATTCGATGTGCGACATCAATTCGATTGATTAATTGATTAATAAATGGTTATTAGTTAATTAATAAAGCCAGTGAGGAGTCACTGAGCTTATTGGGCCATTAACTGGACTGGTACTTGGGCCTAGAGGGTCACACACACATGATTCTCAAGGCAATGGATAAATAAGTGGGTTTTATATAAATCGGAGGTTTTTGTGAAAAACCGCGCGGTTAGTATAAAACATAGCGAACGGGCTGAGCAGGCCAAGCTGCTGCTAACCCTAGCCGCCCCTCCTCAGTTTTTGTCTTTCTCTGACGCCCAGGCAGATCCAGATCTGCTCCGCCACTTCTCCGAATCCCGTTCGACGGGAAATCGTCCGCGCGCTGCGGCGATCATTGCGGCGACCGGCGGAGGCTTCGCGGGCTGCGAAGAACCAGGAACTCGAGGATATCCGTCGCGGGGAGGATCGCGTGGACTTCGCTAGAGGCCGGGCGTTTGCGCGGCTTGCGGTGTCACACTGACGGAACCGAACGGCTGCGGATTCAAATCCGCACACGGTGAGAACTTCGATAATCCGATTATCGTATTTTAGATTCCGAAACGGGAACGGATCGCTGTAAATATTTTTGTTTTTTCCGCTGCGTAAGCGATCTGGAGAAACCGAGAAAACCCAACAGGTCACACGCAAATGGTTTTCAAGTCGATGGATAATCCGACAGGATTTCGGATAAGTCTGGGTTTTTATGAAAAACCGCAAACTGACTTATTATAAAAGAATGGATTCTACGTCCGGGGCCAACAACCCTGACCTAGCCATCATTCGTTCTTTCTCTCTTTCTCTCTCTTATGGGCGTGCGGTTCCCGACTGCTTCGGCTTCCGTCTGACGGGAGATTCAGAATCCGCATGTCGCGGCGGATTACGCGCAGCCAGGCGGGATCTATGAACGCCGCAGCGAGCAAGGAAGCGAGGACAATCCATCGCGAGGAGAACCGCGTGGATACCGCTAGAGGTCGGGCATCTGCGCGACTTTGCGGCATCGCTCCAACGGAACCGGAAAACGAACGCGGATTCGAATCCGCGCAAGGTGAACTCGATTTTCTCCGGTTTTATTTTAACGATCGAAACGGGATGGATCCGATCCCGAACATATTATTCCACTGCGTTTTTCGGTCGTATCCCGACACATCGATCCCAACAGTGGTATTAGAGCCAGGTTCTACTGTGTTTTCGCCTTTTCGGTCTCTAAAATTATGGTTTTTAAATTTATTCCATGCTTAAATTTATTTTCTTGTGAGATTTATAATCATTAGATGATTACTGCAATGAGATCGCGATTTAAATCTGAAGAAAATATTATTTTTGGGGGTTTTTCATCGTGTTCTTCGTTGGACGAAGAACGAGGTATTTTTGATGGAATCGGATCCATGAGATGGATCTTTGGGGGCTTTGATCGTTGTGATCGATGCTGGCAGCATGGGGATCCTAGTACCGCTGGCCATGGCCTTCCTTCTTCTTCCTCTTGCGTTTTTTTTTTGGAACAGCTGTGAAAAGAGGGATTAAAGGGAGGATTTTTGAAATCGAAAGGAGGGCCACCGGAGCCCTTCATGGGCATGCTCCGGCCGCCGGATGGCGCCGGCGACGTCGCCAGAACCAGCGGACGGTCGCCGATGCCCGACCGGCGCCGAAAGGGGGCCCCAACAGGGTGTTGCCGCCGTCGGGTTCCCTGCATTGCAGGGAACTCTCGGGCGCCCCTGTCGTGCGGCTAGGGTTTCCCCTAGCCGCCGACAGGGTCCAGCCCAGCTGGACCCTGACCCGAGCCAGGTGGCTTGAGCCAGGGCCCAGCAGGGCCCGGACCAAGCCTGCGGGCCTGGGTCCGAGCCCTGGCTGGGCCCTGGCCCAAGCCAGGGGTTCAGCCGGGCTGAACCCCCGCTTCCCCACTTCTATTAAATATGATTTTTATTATTAA
Organism: Zantedeschia hybrid cultivar; assembly: GCA_030544215.1. Taxonomy (NCBI): domain Eukaryota; kingdom Viridiplantae; phylum Streptophyta; class Magnoliopsida; order Alismatales; family Araceae; genus Zantedeschia; species Zantedeschia hybrid cultivar. The sequence continues at coordinate 57,106,456 of JARZZO010000012.1, forward strand.
GGCCCTGTTAAAATTAATTTAATTTAATTTTATTGTTAAAATTTGATTTTGACATTAAAATTTTAATTTTTGGGTCCTAATAATAAAATATGTGTTTTTCATTATCATATTAACAAATGTTGTTAATACTAATTATTAATCTAAGGTGTTGGATTAATTGTTGTATTTAATTGTTAAATACCCCCATAATTATTTGAATTGTTCAAATTGAGCATGGAATATTTTTAAAACCATTATTTTTTAGATTTTATGCATATTTGATGTGTTATTGATTTGCTTGTTTAAATTGGATTTAAATTAGCATGCTTGAATTAAATACTAAATTTTTCGAAATTTTCAAATTGTCCAAAATTTTGTTTGGTCTCTGGTTTTATGATACCTAAAATTATAATTATTTTCGAAATTTTTATTTAGCCATTTGATGTGCAATTCATGTGTGGTTTGTTTAACTAAAACACATGGTGGTCATGGACAAGTATTAATTGTGGATGTGGAATGTGATTGTGTGGTTTATTGTTTATTAATAAATAGAGGTCTGCGAACCTCTCCCTCTCATATTCCATTGTACTTCTACCTTCCTCCTTGATGTAATTGCCATAAGGCTTCCTCATTTAAATTATCATGGAATTGAGAATTATGATGTAATTTGATCGAGGCGGCTGCGCGCGGAGCGAGGATGATCCACAACTACCGACCAGATGAAAATGAAGGAGTTCATTGAATCCATGGATTTGCAGACTCATGATATAAGTTGTTATATTGTGTATGTGTGTGTGTTTGACTGTCTGGCTCAAGTCAAACTACAGTGCCGTCCATGACCACACTAATGACATGTATGTGATGCGTGTGCTTAATATTTGCTAGGTTATTAGTATTTATATATATTCAATATATTTAATACTATCACCTAGGATGAGACCAAACTAAATAAGTAAAACCTTCATTACAAACGCTAAGCCGTAGCGCGAGTCATTGAGAATGTACCGCGTGGCTCTCCATCAATATGATTAATAGAACTTAATTCGGTGGTGACATATACTATGTGTTTACCCGAAGTTTGCCATTGTTTGTTGAGAGGATTGTTGATCATGGCATAAGATGCCTTTAGATAAGAGTAGAGGAACGATATAGTCATCTACGTGTTTACCCGGGAACTATATTTCTATTTTACTTTGTCACGTATTGATGGTAAAGCTTAGACCAGAGATAATGGTCTACTGTGTTTACCTGGGACCATTAAACTTGGGAGCCGAAGTATGATCGGATATTGCAAGGAGTTGCAATTATCATGAGATGATTGCTCTGAGATAGCGGTATGATACTACGTGTTTACCCGAGGTCATGCTATGATGCTTGGAGATTCTGATCCCCACTAGGAGACAGTCAGCGTCTCCCGTTCTGTATATATCTGAAGGTTATACAGTCCGTCAAAAATTAGTGGGAGTAAAACTAGATAATAAAAGACTATATCTTGTTTTAGTTAATCTGAATATCTGCTAATTATCAATTGATTATCTCCTGTAGGCGAGAATGTCGCACCATAACCCGTTGCGAGGCATACTTGATGCCAACCGTTTGACAGGCACCAATTACTCAGACTGGCTCAGAAACCTGAAGATAGTCCTCAGGTCTGAGCAGATTGCCTACGTCTTGGATAATGAACCTCCTGCTGAACCAGCATTAGATGCTCCAGAGGAGGAAATGATAGCGTATGAAAAATGGAAGGAAGATTCCACCATGGCCCAATGCTACATGTTAGCCTCTATGAGCAATGAGTTGCAAAGGCAACATGAAGAGATGGATGCTAGATCCATCATGCTTCATTTGAAGGAGCTATTTGGTGAGCAGAGCAGAATCGAACGATATGAGATATCGAAAAATCTGTTCAAGGCTCAGATGGCAGAGGGAACTTCAGTACAGAATCATGTGCTGAAGATGATTGAGTGGGTGGAGAGGCTGGATGCTCTTGGGATTACACTTCCCAAGGAGATGCACACAGACCTCGTGTTGTCTTCACTTCCACTGTCATATGCCCAGTTCATCGTTAATTTTAACATGAACAAGATCCAGGCCACCTTAGCTGAACTGCTGAACATGTTAAAGACTGCTGAGGGGAACCTTGTGAAGGATAAACCCCAAGTCCTCATGGTTGATAAGACCAACAAAAAAAGACTTGCAGTCCAAGCTTTTCGAAAGAATAAGAACAAGGTTCAGAGAAAGGTAAAGGTTGTCAAGAAAGACAAGGGTAAAAGTGCTAAGAAAGGTGATTGCTTCTACTGTCACCAGAAAGGGCATTGGAAGAAGAATTGCAAAGAATACCTCAAGGACAAGGCTCAAGGAACTGTGAAGTAGCAGGACGCTTCAGGTATCTATATGATAGATGTAAACTTGTCAATAAGAGATTGTACATCATGGGTATTAGATACTGGATGTGTATCTCATATCTGCAATTATGTGCATGCATTGACAAAAAGGCGTAAGCTGAGGACCGACGAGGTGGAGCTGAGGCTAGGTAACGGCGCAAGAGTTGCGGCGATCGCTGTGGGGACAGTGAAGCTCAAGCTACCATCCGAAGACACATTTTTATTAGATGAATGTTATTATGTACCTAGCATAATAAGGAACATCATTTCTATTTCATGTTTAGATAGAATTAGATACAATTTAAATTTTGGGAACAATAGTTGTTCAATTTATTTCGGAAATAAATTAATAGCTTCTGCTATTTTGTCCAATGGATTGTGTCTATTGAATGTGTCTCATGATAATTTACATATCAGTTCTTCAATTAAAAGGAGTAAGTATGAAATGAACAAAGCCTACTTGTGGCATTGTAGGCTTGGACACATTGGTAAAAACAGACTCCAAAGGATGCATAAAGATGGATATTTTGATCCATTTGATTATGAATCATATGCAACCTGTGAGTCATGTTTAATGGGTAAAATGGCTATGTCTCCATTTAGTGGAACTGGAGAACGAGCCAAAGACATATTAGAACTCATACATTCAGATGTATGTGGTCCTTTGTCAACCCAAGCCATTGGCGGTTTCTCATACTTCATTACATTCACTGATGATTACTCAAGGTTTGGATATGTATACTTATTGAAGTATAAATATGAAGCCTTTGAGAAATTCAGAGAATTTAAGAATGAAGTAGAAAAACAAACAGGAAAGAGTATAAAAACCATATGATCTGATCGGGGTGGTGAATATTTGAGTACAGAGTTCATTAAATACTTAAAGGATAATGGTATCCTTTCTCAGCTTACACCTCCTTATACACCTCAGATGAATGGTGTATCAGAAAGGAGAAATTGCACATTAATGGAAATGGTGTGATCCATGATGAGCATGTCCAAATTGCAAGTGTCCTTATGGGGATATGCACTTAGCTCGGCTATGTATATCCTCAACAAGGTATCCAACAAATCTGTTGAAACCACTCCATATGAGATATGGAATGGAAGGAAACTAGACCTTAAACATGTTAAAGTCTGGGGATGTCCTGCTCATGTTAAAAGACATAACGCAGATAAGCTAGAATCCAAAACTGACAAATGCAGATTTGTGGGATATCCAAAGGAAACTTATGGATATTACTTTTATCTTCTTGGCGAACAAAAGGTGTTTGTGGCCAGGAGAGCTGTCTTTCTGGAAGAAGATTATATTCTCCAGAAGGACAGTGGGAGTAAAGTAACACTGGAAGAAATTCCAGACCCACAAACTGGCTATGGTTCATTAGATGAACCGTCAGTTTCTGAACCTGTTCAAAATGATACACAGGAGCCTCGTAGGTCTGAAAGAGTACCTAAACCACCAGAAAGATATGTGGAACATATTAATTTGGATGGTTCAAGGATACTCTATAATGAAGATGATGATCCTAAGACTTACCAGGAGGCCATTGAAAGTCCAGAGGCCGGGAAATGGCGGGAAGCCATGAATTTTGAAATACCGTCCATGTATATCAACCAAGTTTGGAACTTGGTAGATTTGCCCGATGGTATAGTACCTATCGGCTGCAAATGGATCTTTAAAAGAAAGATCGGTACAGATGGGCGTATTGAGACTTATAAAGCAAGATTAGTGGCGAAAGGCTATCGTCAAAGATAAGGTGTTAACTATGACGAAACCTTTTCACCCGTTGCTATGATTAAGTCTATCAGAATTCTTCTCGCCATTGCTGCCTACCATGATAATGAAATATGGCAGATGGATATGAAGACTGCCTTCCTCAATGGAAACCTTGAGGAGGAGGTGTATATGATACAACCAGAAGGATTCACATCCAAAGAATCTCCAGACATGGTATGCAAGTTTCAGAGGTCCATTTATGGACTGAAGCAAGCTTCCCGAAGCTGGAACCTAAGATTTGATGAGGCGATCAAATCTTATGGCTTCATTAACATGAAGATGAGTCCTGTGTATACAAGAAAAACAGTGGGAGCGTAATCACATTTATGGTTATTTACGTTGACGACATCCTACTTATTTGGAATGATGTAGGAATGATGTTATCAGTAAAGATATGGCTGTCAAAGAACTTCTCCATGGAGGACTTGGGAGAAGCATTTTACGTATTAGGAATACGGATATATAGAGATAGATCAAAGAAGATGCTTGCTTTAACCCAATCTATGTACATAGAAACCATTGTCAAAAGGTTTGGCATGGAAAATTCCAAGAGAGGTCTCATACCGACGAGACATAGAATTTCACTCTCTAAAGGTCAGTCTCCCAAGACACCTGAAGAGAGGGTTGTGATGGATAAAGTCTCCTATGCTTCTGCCATAGGGTCCACCATGTATGCCATGCTATGTACCAGACCTGATGTAGCATATGCTCTAAGTGTTACAAGCAGACATCAGGCAGATCCAAGTGATGAACACTGGAAGGCTGTGAAATGCATCCTTAAGTACTTGAGAAGGACTAATGATCTATTTCTAGTCTATGGAGGAGGAGACTTAAAGCTGCAAGGATACACTGACTCGAGTTTTCAGTCTGATCCTGACGACAGCAAGTCAGCATCAGGTTTTATTTTCACACTCAACGGGGGAGCAGTAAGGTGGAAAAGTTCCAAGCAGGAAATCACTGCTGATTCGACAACGGAAGCCGAGTATATTGCTGCTGCTGAAGCAGCCAAGGAAGCTGTATGGATGAAGAAATTCATCGGCGATCTTGGTGTGGTGGAAAGCATATCTGGTCCCGTCCCACTGCTGTGTGACAACAATGGGGTGATTGCTCAAGCGAAAGAGCCGAGGTCTCATCAGAAGTTGAAGCACATTCTGCAGCGCTTTCATTTGATCAGAGAGATTATAGCTCGAGGAGATGTCGTGGTGGAAAGAGTTCCCTCGGCCAACAACATAGTGTAGACACGCTAATTTTGACGTCATTTCGAGTAAATTTCATATCACACCATAATGCCTCAAAATGGTCTGATAATTAATCATTAATTAATTTTTATTAATCTTTTTGAGTGTCGGGTTTAACAGATGTGTTTAGGTTAATCAATTGAATTGATTTTAGTTCAATTTGAGTTAAAATATGAAGAATTCTAAAAGACGTCGACCAACGTAGACGCCATTTAGACTTTATTCCTGTTTTAACGATTAAATTTGAAATTTAATTAATTGATTTATTAACTAAAAGGCGTCTGGTAATGTAGACGCGTTTTAGGTTTCCTAGGCTGTTTCTACTTCTCTTCCGGATGTTTATCCTTATCTTAATTAGTCTAAAAGACGTCTACACAGGTGGACGCGTTTTACCTAATAAAGATAAAGATAAGTTTTCCCGGATATTTATCCTTATCTTAATTAATCTGAAAGGCGTCAGACAAGGTGGACGCGTTTTAGATAATTACAGATAAAGATGAATTAATCAGTATTTATCTGTCGGTTAAGATGGATAAATTCGGAGTTTTTAAATGTTAATCTCGAACGCAAGAAATGCCTATAAATACCCTGCATATTGAAAAGAAAAGAGAAGAGAGAACAGAATTAAGTTGAGTTGAGCCATAGCGTTATAGCGATTTGAAGATCGAAGCAACAACGTCGTAACGCCAGAGCGCTGCCATTCCCAGAAGTCGGCGTCCTTTCAAGATCTTCATCCTTTCAAGGCTTCAACCAACTGGGCATAAGTTTTTCATTACTGCATTTTTCATCTTCATTAGTTTCATTTTTCATATTCACTTCATGCAAACACACACCACAGCATAATCTTTCAAAAACCTACTTGATCTAAGGGGTTTCAAAGCCATTAAAAAAAGATCAAAAGGGGGAAATCAAGCACAACTTCTGGACGATCCTCAACCTCAAATTCCACAGCAAGAACAAAAAGCAAAGAAAGGGCTCTCTTTCTTCAGCCGGCTGAGGAAGGGGAACCAAGGACTCAATCTTCCGCAGTTTGAAAGGTAGGCGATCATACTCTCTTTTGAAACTTTTAAGTTAAAAGTTTCTGGCGATCACTGCACTTTAGTTGCTATTTTTTTAATAGGTTAGTTTACACCTAAACAACATAGATATTTCATGTTAATCACACGGTCATTCTAAGCACCTACAGCTTTTTTGGCGATCACGGTGGGACTTGGTCTCGCCATCTTTTAGTTTCCTTTTGTTCTTGCTATCATCATATCGGGCACCCACGGTGCACCACTTGTGTCTCTGGACACGTCCTCACCAATTGGTGAGTGTTTAGTTTAATTGATTTCCCTCGTGCACCACGTGCACACCCCAGTGGCAAGATCTTGCCTCCCCTTTGATTAGTTCAAAAAGCTGTTTTTTGTGATGAAATGATGTGTGATTGATTGTTTTTCTAGTTGTTTAGATAGTAAATCATCCTGTTTAAAATCTGAAACTAAAAAAATCTTTGCATGAGTCGATTGTTTACTGCATTTTACCCTGTTTAAGGAGGATTCGACCCAGAAAATCCTTCTGGAAATCTGTTTCTGCGAACTAAAAAGCGTCCAGGAACAGCGACGCGTTTCAAAACCGCGTCGTCACTCATAGACGCCTTTTAGCCTCCAGGCCTTCTCTGCTGTTTGCATCTCTTTCTGCGAAATAATTAAGTTCTGTGTTGAATAGCGTCGACCATAATAGACGCTATTCAGACAGTTTTTAGTTATTTTCCAGGCTTTCTCTGCTGTTTGCATCTGTTCTCTGCGAGAGAATTAAGTTCTGTTTTGAATAGCGTCGACCATAATCGACGCAATTCAGACAGTTTCTTAATTATTTTTCAGTTTCCAGATTTCTGTGGTTGAGTGCTAGCTACCCATTACTTTATTAAGCATTAGAGGCCATCCAGGTCGCAGGACATACGCATTGAGGCTAAAACCCTCCTTTTCTTAGGAACACATTTCTCGACGTCAGCAACTCTCTCTGATTGGGTTGGTCCCTTGATCAGACTAGAGAAGTTGACGTTGAGACCTCCATAAGTCCCCAAAATCAAGGTATTCCTCCTTGATCATCGGGTTGGTTGTACCAATTGAAGTCCCGGTTAGATTCTGAAAGCGTTGTGAGAGAAAGCCCTACAGAATAACGGTGGAAACTGAACTGAAACTAGGATCCTTCCCTGAGCGAAATTGTGGTTTAATCCAATTCAAATAATTCAACAAGGAATCCTAAAATCACGTTAAGCATCCACTTGTTTGATTAATCTCTGCACAACTTGTCTGATTAAGTCTTTGAAAAGGGAATCTAATATTATGTTGCTGCGATCAGGCAGAGATTTGAGTATGGCCCAAGATGCCATTATCAACTACGAGGGAGATGCTAATGCCCCTCGCAATTCAGATTTCAACTACGAGAACGGGAGAGATGCTGATGCCTCTCGTAATTCTGTCCCCATTCCAGTTCGACATGACGGGAATGTCCGAACTCCTCTTTTTCATCCGCACGATCAATATCATGATCTTCCTCCGCATGAATATGCGATTCCTAATCCTGACCTTGAGGGGGACATGAATCAGAATGATCCCTTACCCTCCGATCCCATGGATCTCGTCAACGCTCTGGGAGTTCTTGCCTCCCGACTGGACCCTCAACAGTTCGAGGCCATCCAGTCTATTTTGAAGGGGAAGGCACCCATGCAGCCTGCTGAGCCGAACCCTATGGCTCCCCCTGTTGTTATTCAACAACCTCCTCCTCCTCATATCCATCAGGCCATGGAAGGCCTTCATCTTACTTCTCGGCCCACTGGGCCGCAACTTTCATCATCCAGACAACCGGCTAGACCGCAAACGCCTATTCATCAAAATGCCCTCGGGCATGGCGGAAGCTCTGCCGGACCTCATCCTTATTATCCTCCTTGTCCAACGTACTCTAGGCAGCAGGCCTATCAAGTACTTCCTCCTCCTCCTCCTCCCCAGGCAGATCTGACCACGCAGACGTTGCTGGCCAAGATGGAGCGCATGGATGAGCAGTTCAACAATCTCCAGAAGATGATGGGGGTTAAAGCTGTGCCAGAAATCAATTTACCGAGCCTGCCAGTGTTCCATCTGCCACCCTCTGAAATGCCAGTGTATCGAAAGTATAACGGTACTGGTAACCCCTTCACACATCTGAAGGAGTTCATGTATGAATCCTCTTTCTGGCAGAATGATAAGAGGTCATTGGCTTTCTTGTTCAGGAGATCCCTAGAGGGACCAGCCCTCGAGTGGTTCTTTTCTTTGGAACCCTCCGAAGTAGAGGATTACAGTATCGTTTCACGCAAATTCATCCAACGATACCAGGACAGAGTTGCACCCTCCTTGTCTATCACGGACCTCATTGCAGAAAAAATGAAACCGGATGAGGAGTTTGTCAGTTTCGCTGACAGGTGGCGGGGCCTGGCCGAAAAGGTGAAGGATCACTTGTCCGAGTCCGAACAAGTGAAAATGTTAATTTCTAATGCCACCCCCCAGTTCAAGCTCGTCCTCTCCTTGAACAACTTGACTAATATGGCAGAGCTCTATGAAAGAGCACGGTACTGCCAGAATGCTTTCAAGGACGCTACATTCTCTAGCGTCTTTGATCCTCATAGACCTAGCAGACCTCCGCCTCGGAAGCCTGCAGTGCCGAATTCTCCCAGCACAGGTCCGACTACTGAGGGCACGCTCTCTCATGAGCAAGTGAGTACCATGAACAATAACTCGCCCCAGTTCGTGAGGAGTCAGCAGCAGTACCAGAGGCCACAGCAGCAAGGGTACAGACAGCAGCAGAACCCCCAGTACCAACAACAGTATCAGCGGCCCCAGCAGCCGAATCAGAATCAGAACCAGCAACAGCTACAGCAACAGCCGCAACGGCAACAGCAGTATCAGAACCAGCAACAGCCACAGTACCAGCCGCGCGCACCGCCGGCGTACCACAATGTCCCTCCTCCTGGTGACTACAACCAGCAGAGGAGACCTCCAGGCCCGAAAAGGGCAGAATACCCGGCCCTCCCAGAATCCTTGGCGGATATCTTCAGTGCCTTAATGGCAGCCAATGCTCTAGTTTTGCCAAGGGAGAAGGCCGTCTGGCCTCAAAATGCCGATACATCCAGGTATTGCTACTTTCACAGGCAACCTGGGCATACCATCGACACCTGCTTCCAATTCAGAGATTACATTCATGATCTCAACGAGCAGGGCGGCATAGACTGGGAGGAAATGAAGAAATACATAACAGCCCTGAAGGCGAGAAGACCGCAGCAGCAAGCAAGACCACCAGCACAAGCAGCAGCACCACCCAACATGGGCATAGTGCAGAATCCACTCCCGGAGCACCAGAATCAGAACCAGGTTGCTCCCATTCTAACGAATAGCCAGTCTGAGGCTGGTCGTGGGCAACAATGGAGGATAGAGGACTCTTCCTCTCTCTACTCAACAGGTCACGTTCAAAGTGCCGCAGAGCGATTACCACGCCGCACCATCCACATACCCAGACCACAACCCGTCACCATCACCCCCCTACCCACACCCACATATCATTCGCCCGCGTCCAATAACCCACTACCATTACCCACCTTCCTTAGACCCATTACGCCCCGCACTCCTACGCCTCCATCATATACCCCTCCGCAAACCAATAACGCACCCCTTTTACCATCAAGGCCATTATTACGCGTACCATTTCCTACTTCGCCCATTACCACTACCACCTACCCAGATATGCCCCAACCATCCAAACCGTTACTACGCGTACCCTTCCCCACTTCGCCAACCACCTACCCATCTACCATCCAACCATCTAGGCCTTTAATCCGCACCGCGCCATCACCACCTAACCCTACGCCATCACCATCTAACCCAACGCCACCAACGCATCAACCCTCCGCACCGCTTACGCCACCCGACTCTGCGGTACTCAAGGTGTCACCCGGATCCTCCACGGTCGAGGAACACGCGCTCCGGAGTGGGAGGATTTTCAACAAGGTCTTTCCTCAGTCCACAGTCAGAGACGGCCCATCGCAGCCAACTGAGGAAGCCCATAATGAAGAGAGTGCACCAGGCACTCAATACGACTTGTTGAAACATCTGGACAGAACACCGGCACGGATCACTGTACTGGAATTGATTAAAAGGTCCAAGATTCACCAAGAAGCTTTAATGGAATACCTACAGAAGGTGATGGTCAATGAAGACGTGCCGGTAGAGAAAATTGCAGCACTACTAGTTCCTCAGGGGGATCAGCCCTCAATTACATTCCACACATCGGAACTAGCACCGCCAGCCGCCAGAAGCATGGCTCTGAGCATCACGGTCAATATCTGCAAGAAGGCCGTGGACGCATGCCTGGTTGATACAGGGGCTTCAATTAATGTTTTACCTCCGAAGACCCTGGAACTATGCGGTGTGCCCAAGGAGAAATGGCTGCCTAGCCCCATCTCAGTTACGGCATATGACAATTCTACCCGTTCCCCTCTGGGAATGGTTTATTTAAAGGTGGAGTTAGGTCCAGTAAGTCATGCAGAGGTCGAATTTCATATTCTAGAAATCGACCCTTCCATAAATGCCATTCTGGGACGTCCTTATATCAAAACTCTTGAGGCGATTCCTTCTACGAATCACCAATGCCTCAAATTCCCTTACAAAGGACGAATTATTAAAGTGACGAACATGCCGATCCTTGCTGCTGCTCATACCTTGAATATTAAATCTGCTGTTTTACCTGGCCGACAACCTTTTCTGTCGGTATTACAGGTCTACCGTCCAGTGGCTGATCCTTTGAAAGCCGCTACCATTTCTCCATATCCAATAGATGCTATCAAAAGGGGGAAGTGCATGAGTACCCCAGGATGGAGGATCATGATGAAGAACGGCTACAAGCCTGGGAAAGGTCTGGGCACACAGTTGCAAGGCAGGACCACTCATGTTAAAGATCATCGGGCAGTACCTGGAAGCGGTCTGGGCTATAAGCCGAGGAAACTGAAGCAAGACAGGGTTCAGCAAGAAGATGGTCAAGAAATCTTGGAAACAATGTCCACACCACTGAAAGAAGGCCGAGATCCCTTAACATGGACTCTATATACACACTTTGTGAAAGGGCCCATACTTAGTCATGACAACATGGTGGTCATTACTTCCTGTTTTGACTTCCATGACATATATGGGAGGGATTTGGCCAGACATTGTTCCGAACTACTTACGTACCAATCCTTGGAGGCTCTGCGGCCTATGAAAAGGAGGAAATTCCATGACCCTGAATGTGAATGGTACAGATGGTTCGACCTGAGGGACCTATACATAGCGCTGAACAGACTATTTCTGGAACCAACAGAACCTAAGTGGCCACCGCAGATCGACGAGCTAATTGAGAGCCCTGGCACAATCTTTGACAAGCGGATACTGCTGTCCGAACAAACTGATGAAGGGGAGCCAGATGACCCCTATGAAGCTGGTTACACAACAGATCTGCTATGGAGGGGGACATATCCTTCACATGTCTTCCTGCTCCATACTCTTTTTCGTACACTACTCTTGACCCCGACTTGGTCGCGGGTCATAATTGAAGATATTCCACGGGCCCCGCCCGTTATGATAACTCTGTCCCCTCGGAACTTTATTCCACAACCTCCTCTCGACCTAGAGAGGATGTATGATTTGATCTGGGACATATTGCTATATGATCCCCCTAATCCTCTGGCCTTGGTGCCGCTTCCTCCGTCCGATTCTCCTCCCATTTGTATTCACTCCTGCTTCATGTTTAATTCCTCGATGGTCCAAAAAAAAACGCCAATTTTACAACAAATTCTTCCCAAATCATTATCGAGGAAACATCTTACTTGTCCGATTACACCCCATCGCGCGGGTCCGTTGGTCAAGATTCTCTCCTAGATCTACTCTGTCCCTCCCCACGGGAGGATTCCCCTGTATTTCCACTTGTATCCCAGGATTTTCATCCTGCTTCATCTTCGTTAGGTTATGATAGTGAAATTAGGCAGGTTAGTCAGTTTAGTCAGTCTAGGAAGCCTAAGGGTAGGCAAATTCCAGAAAGATACCTCCAGGATTTGGCTGATAAATGTTCCTTTTGCTCTTTAATCCCTCAGCTTTTAGAAGATCCAATTCAGATGCCAGAAGATTGTACAGATGATGAGTCGGTCAACGATGGGTATGGGGTATATGAGTTAGTACATGAAAAGGACCCCATTGTTGAAGATGAGGAAGATGATGAGGACGCAGCTGAGGCATATGCCAGTGGAGTGAAGAGATTTGATGAACCTTCAGCTGCCGTAGAAGAGCCTACCAAAGAAATAAACTTAGGGACTGAAGACGAACCTAAGGTTGTCCTCGTCAGTAAAAATCTTTCTGCAGAGGATGAGAAGGCAATGGTACAAGTGCTTAAGGATTATAAGGACACTTTCGCCTGGAGTTATGAGGATATGCCGGGGTTAGACTCATCTTTAGTTGAACACAGGTTAACATTAAAAGATGGAGCTAGTCCGGTCAAGCAAAAACTAAGGCGATTCCACCCACAAATGGCTTTAAAGATGAAGGAAGAGGTCGACAAATTACACAAAGCCAAATTCATTAGAGTTGTCCTTTATCCACAATGGGTGGCCAATATAGTCCCGGTTATGAAGAAAGACGGGAAGGTTAGAATTTGCATTGACTTCCGCGATCTGAACCGGGCGTGTCCTAAAGACGATTTTCCATTGCCTCATATTGATGTACTCATCGATAACACTGCTGGCTATGAGACATTATCGTTTATGGATGGATTTTCAGGATACAACCAGATTAAGCTGGCAGAAGAGGATCAAGAGAAGACTTCATTCACTACACCTTGGGGAACATATTGTTATGTTGTCATGCCATTTGGATTGAAGAATGCTGGAGCCACTTATCAAAGGGCTATGATGGCAATATTTCATGACATGATGCATATAGATTTGGAAGTGTATGTGGATGATTTATTGGTTAAGTCTAAAACGAAGGCTGAGCATGCCAAAGTTTTGGCAAGGGTATTAGAGAGATCGAGAGAATATCAGTTGAAGATGAACCCCAAGAAATGTGTATTCGGGGTATCTTCAGGGAAATTGCTTGGATTCATTGTCAGCAAACGGGGAATTGAGATCGATCCCAATAAGGCGAAGGCTATCAGAGAAATGCCACCTCCCAAAAACTTGAAAGAGTTGAGAGGATTAATCGGGAGGTTACAATTTATTCGCCGTTTTGTCTCCCAGCACTCACAAAGGTGTAAGCCGTTTTACGAGCTTACCAAGCCAGGAGTCAAATTCAATTGGGACGATAAGTGTCAGGAGGCATTTGATGGATTAAAGGACTATTTGGCAAGTCCTCCTGTTTTGAGACCACCATCTCCAGGCAGACCATTGATACTTTATATTTCTGTCCTGGATGATGCAGTGGGGGCTGTCCTAGCACAAGAGGATGAAGAAGGAAAAGAGAGGGCAGCCTACTATCTCTCTAAACTTCTCAACCCCGCTGAACAGAGATATACGGCGATGGAGAAAACATGTGCAGCATTGGTTTGGGTTGTTCAGAAATTGAAGCATTATTTTCTGGCCCATGAAGTCCATCTCATCGCTAGGATGAATCCGATTAAGTTCCTTCTGGAGAAATCTGTTCTTACTGATAGGTTAGCGCGATGGCAAAGCTTTCTATCTCAATTCGATATCATTTACATTCAACAGAAAGCAATCAAAGGCTATGCCATAGCAGAACATCTCGCTCATCATCCCCTTCCTCGATTTGATCCAGTGCGATCAGAGTTTCCGGATGAGGAACTGATGTCCGTAAATCAAATCAGAGATGATATGTGGACTCTGCATTTTGACGGAGCTCTGAATTCTCATGGAAAGGGGATCGGAATCGTTCTGTTATCACCTGAAGGTGTCACCATTCCACAAGCCTTTCAGCTTGATTTTCCAGTCACCAACAACATAGCTGAGTACGAGGCACTTCTTGCTGGTCTCGAGGCTGCTCATTTTCATGGTGCCACCAAACTCAGGATTGTGGGTGATAGCCAATTAATTCTTCGCCAAGTGCTGACCAAGTATCGAACTCTTGATCCCAAGCTTAAGCCATATCAAGAACTTACTTCTGCTTACTCGAAGCTTTTCACAAAATTGATCTTTGTCCATGTCCCTAGAAATCAAAACATCTTAGCTGACGCTCTAGCTTCACTTGCATCTTCCCTTGATTTTCCGATCAACAAGAAATCTGAATCAATCATAATTCATAGGCGTCTTTCACCCGCCGTGAAAGATCCTTCATTTCTTAGAACTAAGGAGAAGTTGCTGAAGAAATTCAGAGATGGAAGTATCGTGGAGAAAAGAGAAATCATGTTGATGGAGCTGTTAGAAGAGATGGATGATGAACAGAAGCCATGGTATTATGAAATTGCAAAATATTGTGAAGATCAATCATATCCTGAAGAAGCTACAACTGAGAAAAAAAGAGCTATCAGGAGAGTTGCTCAACGATACACCCTAGTTGCGGGAGCATTATATAAGAGAGGTTTTGATGGAGTTCTTCTGAGATGTTTGGACGAAGATGAGCTTTGGAAGGTTATGGAAGGAGCTCATAGTGGAGTTTGTGGTGGCCATGTCAATGGACAGATGCTAGCAAAGAAGATCCTTAGACAAGGATTTTATTGGCCAACCATGGAAGAAGATTGTGTAGGATATGTCCGTAGGTGTGCCAAGTGTCAACTTCACGCCGACAAAATTCATTCTCCTGCATCTTCACTCCATCCTGTTTCTTCCCCATGGCCTTTCTCCATGTGGGCTCTCGACATTATTGGACCTCTTGGTAACCCAGATTCCGGCATCAAGCAAAAATCTTTCATTCTCACGGCAACGGAATACTTCACCAAGTGGGCAGAAGCTGAAGCATACGTGGAGATCAAAGCATCAACCGTCTGCAAATTCGTCATGAGGAACATCATCACAAGATTCGGGATTCCAAGTACCATCGTCACCGACAACGGACCGCAGTTCGTGTCACAGGAATTGAAGGACCTCTGCAACAGGTATAAAATTGCATTGCATCATTCATCTCCTTATTATCCGCAAGGCAATGGTCAAGCAGAGGCAACTAATAAGACTTTGATAAAAATCATCAAAAAGACGTGTAAATCTAACAAATTCGCAGATTGGCCAGAAAAATTGGTTGAGGCTCTATGGGCCTACCGAACTTCAATCCGCACGCCTACTGGGCAGACTCCTTATTCCTTAGCATTTGGAATGGAGGCGGTAGTTCCATATGAGATCCTTATACCGTCATTAAGAGTACAATTGAACAAGGAATTCTCCATTGATGAACATCGTTCAGCACTTCTTGCTCAATTGGAACTTTTAGACGAGAAAAGATGGTCAGCTGCTAATCATGCAAAAGTTTATCAAAACAGATTAGCACGTTTTTATCAAAAGAAAGTCATTGAACGAAAGTTCAAAGTCGGTGAAATGGTTGTTAAAAGAATTTTTGTAAAACCTGGTGGTCCGCGTTCTAAGCTCCAACCCAACTGGGAAGGACCTTATGTTGTATCGCACGCTTATCCTGGTAATGCTTATCGTCTTGTTAATGCAGAAGGAGAAGAGCTAAATCATCCCTGGAATGGTTTACACCTTAAGAAATACTACCCTTAAGTTAAAGAGTCGATCAGTATGGTACAAAGATCAGTAGAATCAGAAAATTTATAAACTCAAATTTCTTTGTTAGTCTGAATAATTTAACTTCAAACCCATTACTGCACACACTGACACGTTTGATTCGTGAGTAACAAGAGATGCCAAGTCCTTAAGAATATCAAAAGCTTGACTAAAAGTATAAAGTACAAATCATTCCTTTTAAATAAAATTCTGTTTTACACTCGGCCCATGATGTCGGAACGAGACTTAAAATAGACTACCAAGAATACCCGCCATCTTAGTAGGAGGCCGTCATAAAAAAATGGGGGAGATCCGTTCCAAAGCAAAGCAATAGAAAAGCAAAAGCAAGGCAAAAAGCCAAATTCAAATCAAAAGGCCATTACACTACAAATGTTACATCAAGGCCATGAAATGAAACAAAAGGGAACGCAAGGTCGATAAATACCCCGGAAAGAAAATGACCGAACCCCAACAGATATTAGGGTTGGAAAGGGACATCTTTTTAAGTCTCCGGAACCTTCTCATGGGCTTTCTAAACTTACTCTTCTTTTCTTTCTAAAGAGGTGTACTTCAAGCTTAAAGGATGGCTTAGATTGACTAAGGGTCAAATCATCAAATGGGATCACGAATGGAAACACAAGTTCAAACACGAGGGGTTTTAAGTTAAGTTGTTAAAGAACAATTTGGAAATTAAGTTAATAAATGAATATGATCTTTTGATCTAAGTACCATACTGGTCTTTTAGTCAAAATTCAAAAAAAATTGCATATGTCAAAATTCGAAAAAAAATTGCATATGTCAAAATTCAAAAAAAATGTATATGTCAAAAAAATTCAAAAAAAATGTATATGTCAAAATTCAAAAAAAAAATGTATATGTCAAAATTCAAAAAAAAATTGTATATGTCAAAATTCAAAAAATTTGCATAGTCAAAAATTCAAAAAAATGTACATTTATCAAAATCTAAAAAAAAAAGAAAAAGAATACATATCTCAAAAACCCAAACAAAAATGAATATTTCAAAACCACAAAAACATTTCAATTAGCATTTGCTTGTGGCATTTAGTGTGTTTCATTCATTTTATTTTCAGTGAGCATATGTTTGCTTGCATGTTGCGTTTTGCTTAAGTCTGATTATTCTTATTACCTTTGTTAACAAAGGCTATGCCCCTTGACCCTTCTACCAAGGATAGGATCAAGTAGTCGGTTACTTAACCAGGCAAGGGGCTAAGCCTAAACAGATACTTAACCTGTTTGTTCAAGTCATATACAGGACACAAGGCATGAAGAGAGTTGGAATTCGAGTAGAGAACAACCAGAAACCTGTTTCTGTGAGTAAAAGGCATCGAAGAGAACTGACGCGTTTCAAGGAAATTCAAGAAAACCTGAGTAAAGCTGGAAATATCAAGAAAATCCCATTGTGGGAGTCAGGAAGTCCCAACCGTGGCTAAAAAGACGGTTATTTCTATCCTTGTACTCTTCTATGTAAATTATTTGCATTACTATATGATAAATATTTATTAGAGTATATCAAGGACCTTGTGGTTTTGATGAAACTGGAATTTGAGTTCCCCTACAACAAAAAAACAGTGATAATTCCAGAGAATTCTTAATCGCATGGATAGGCCGTTGGATTGTTGATTAGTGGGGACGATGGTTCCACTTTTGTGAAACGGTGCGTGGATAAACGAGCCTCGGCTTAGCACTGAATTACAAGAATTTGTGTCTTGACTCATTAATAACAATTTAACAATATTATCCTTGATTAATTTGTATTTTATTTGACTTTATATTTTTCTTTTAGCCCAGCATGCATCATGTAGGACTTTGAAATTATTGAAATAAGAATTAATTATTGATTAAGTTTCAGACCATTAATCAAATAACTCCAACATGATATGAAATATTCCATTCTGAATTGAGTATCTTGATTATCTTTGAGGTTCGCTTGAAGATATCTTTGGAATTCTATCCTTGATTGGATTCTTTATCCAATATTCTTGTTTTCTTTTAAGATCCATCATGGCTGTAGCACGTCCACATTGGCTGGCAAACGCTCCCCATGATGAAACCTGCAGTGTCTACGACCTGAGGTACTTCCCACTCCGAGGAGGTTGATCGACTTCATTTTATTTCCTTGTCTACTTCATCCAGACAGGATTAATTCCATTGATCTCTTTGAGCTATCTTCATTGATGATTTTGAGAAAAATTCCAGTCATGTGATGTTAAGAGCGTGTCTCATCACACCTTGGCATCACCTTTTCAGTACATTCCATTTCATTTCACTCCCTTGCAAAGACGATGCCAAGGTGAGGCAGCTGTAGACACGCTAATTTTGACGTCATTTCGAGTAAATTTCATATCACACCATAATGCCTCAAAATGGTCTGATAATTAATCATTAATTAATTTTTATTAATCTTTTTGAGTGTCGAGTTTAACAGATGTGTTTAGGTTAATCAATTGAATTGATTTTAGTTCAATTTGAGTTAAAATATGAAGAATTCTAAAAGACGTCGACCAACGTAGACGCCATTTAGACTTTATTCCTGTTTTAACGATTAAATTTGAAATTTAATTAATTGATTTATTAACTAAAAGGCGTCTGGGAATGTAGACGCGTTTTAGGTTTCCTAGGCTGTTTCTACTTCTCTTCCGGATGTTTATCCTTATCTTAATTAGTCTAAAAGACGTCTACACAGGTGGACGCGTTTTACCTAATAAAGATAAAGATAAGTTTTCCCGGATATTTATCCTTATCTTAATTAATCTGAAAGGCGTCAGACAAGGTGGACGCGTTTTAGATAATTACAGATAAAGATGAATTAATCAGTATTTATCTGTCGGTTAAGATGGATAAATTCGGAGTTTTTAAATGTTAATCTCGAACGCAAGAAATGCCTATAAATACCCTGCATATTGAAAAGAAAAGAGAAGAGAGAACAGAATTAAGTTGAGTTGAGCCATAGAGTTATAGCGATTTGAAGATCGAAGCAACAACGTCGTAACGCCGGAGCGCTGCCATTCCCAGAAGACGGCGTCCTTTCAAGATCTTCATCCTTTCAAGAGCTTCAACCAACTGGGCATAAGTTTTTCATTACTGCATTTTTCATCTTCATTAGTTTCATTTTTCATATTCACTTCATGCAAACACACACCACAGCATAATCTTTCAAAAACCTACTTGATCTAAGGGGTTTCAAAGCCATTAAAAAAGTGAGTTTGCTGTTTAAATATGCTTAAAATCATGATTAATTCAGATACTACGTCTATTTAAATTCTCATCATTAGTTCTTCATTTTTTTGTTTTTTTTTCTATCTCTGCTGCACTCAACAACAACAAGAGATTCAAAAGGGGGAAATCAAGCATAACTTCTGGACGATCCTCAACCTCAAACTCAACAGCAAGAACAAAGAAGCAAAGAAAGGGCTCTCTTTCTTCAGCTGGCTGAGGAAGGGGAACCAAGGACTCAATCTTCCGCGTTTGAAAGGTAGGCGATCATACTCTCTTTTGAAACTTTTAAGTTAAAAGTTTCTGGCGATCACTGCACTTTAGTTGCTGTTTTTTTAATAGGTTAGTTTACACCTAAACAACATAGATATTTCATGTTAATCACACGGTCATTCTAAGCACCTACACATAGCAGATCCACTTACATAGCCTTTGTTTCAAAATGCTTTTGAGCGTCACTTAGAGAATATGGGTATTCTGTATAAAAGTGATTTGCTTTAGTCCAAGTGGGAGATTGTTAGTATTATATGGTCTCAAAGCCAATCCGATACTATGTACTTATTCAGATTATTAATAAATGACAATAATTCATTGTGTGTAATTAATTCGATCTGTGTTTATCGTATCACGATGAAGTCCATGAACATGTGCAACAGTCTTCGGATTATAATGAGATCATAATTACGGGACCGAAGACTTATAAACACATGTTCTTAACTGTTCCTAGTCATAGGATGTTTGAGATAGGACATCAAACATCCGGATAGACTAGTATAGGTTACTTCAGCTCATATGATGAGGGTGACTGATCCTATAAGTCACTTGTGTGGAGACACTATGTTGGACCTATAGGTACTCATTGGCGAATGAGTTCACTGAACTGATCCGACTATGAATCGCTGGATGGTAATCACCTCACTGTTAACCAGCTCGATTCATTTGTCCCAGTTGCGTGGATGATGCTTGGACCTGAGACTCCAAAGATATCTTGTTGGTAGGTTTCTGAGATTTGACCTTGACGAACGAATCCCTAACCATGGGTTATCAATAAGTCAAGCGATCGGGTTCAGGGAAATGCCCTCGAAGGTAATTGTGTGTTCAATACGGGATCATTCGCTCTCGGTAGTTTAAGAGAGAATGTTCCAGGAATGATGCGCTTAAAGTCCCTGGCCAGGGCGGACTCTGTAATCGATAAGGAGTTATCAGATTCAGATTAGCGGCATCTGATTCAAGTGAATCGACCAAATAGGGTTTAACAGTAAACCATGCCCTAGGTCGATTCGGGAACATTGCACGAATGAAGGATTATATCCGCGCGCTAACCGATGACAGAAAGGTTCCAATAGAGGGTTGCGATAACCCAGTGCCATCTAGGATCACGCGATGTTGCTTGGCATCCAACGTGATCGGCAGTCCGTCCGAATTTATTGTGGGACATTAAATTCGGCTGATTAATTGAATATAAGGATATTAATTAATTCAGTGGGTCAATAAAGGGTTACTGGACTTAATGGGCTATTAACTGGACTGGTATTTGGGCCTAGAGAGTCACACGCAAATGGTTTTCAAGTCGATGGATAATCCGACAGGATTTCGGATAAGTCTGGGTTTTTATGAAAAACCGCAAACTGACTTATTATAAAAGAACGGATTCTACGTCCGGGGCCAGCAACCCTGACCTAGCCGTCATTCGTTCTTTCTCTCTTTCTCTCTCTTCTGAGTGTGAGGTTCCCGACTGCTCCGTCTTCCGTCCGACGGGAGATTCAGAATCCGCATGTTGCGGCGGATTACGCGCAGCCAGGCGGGATCTACGAACGCCGCAGTGAGCGAGGAAGCGAGGACGATCCATCGCGAGGAGAACCGCGTGGATACCGCTAGAGGTCGGGCATCTGCGCGACTTGCGGCATCGCTCCAACGGAACCGGAAAACGAACGCGGATTCGAATCCACGCAAGGTGAACTCAATTTTCTCCGATTTTATTTTAACGATCGAAACGGGATGGATCCGATCCCGAACATATTATTCCGCTGCGTTTTTCGGTCGGATCCCGACACAACGATCCCAATACGTCCTCCTCGGCGAGCGGTCGTAGCCGGACGCCCATGAGGGACTTTTGCATATGTATATAACTCTTTTTGGATTGCAGGGTCGGCAAAGAGTTCGGGGCAGAGTTTCCTGGGAGTTGGTGTGGTCCTGGTACCATGCACTGCCCGACCGACTCTTATTTCAGGTAGATGCATTTGGGTTCGGGCCGCTATTCCGAATCCGACCATTTATGGTGGATGCACCATTCTTGGTAGCTTTGTGGGAGCGCTGGGACGACAGATGTCGGGCCTTTATCATGCCTTAGGGACACATGCTACCCACGCTGGAAGACGTATCCTTTTTGACAGGCTTGCCAGTCATTGGTAATCCAGTAATGGGTCCCGAGCTCAGGGATTACAGGCAGCTTTCAGATCGACTCCTGGGTGAGGGGTATTATCGAGTTCAAGGAGCATTATCTCACATACCTCTCGGCCATTTTGCCCGATCTGTGGGATTGAGTCGGGCATGGCAGATGCCAAGCGAGACTCTTGAGGCGTTTGCCGAGAGGGTGGAGACTCTGCTAGATTTGGATGGCTACTCAGATGATGAGAATCTGAGGATCTTCCTCCTGTTTTTCTTCGGGAGACTGCTCTTTGCCACAGCTTCCGACAAGGCCAACTTGAAATATTTGCTGCTATTGGAGGATCTCCAAGCAGCGAAGAACATGGCATGGGGAGCAGCGATGCTAGGTCATCTTTTCTCTCACCTAGTGAGCTATCACCAGGGATCCGGCAATTTGGGCAGGTTCATGCCCTTTCTTCAAGAAATCCTTCTTGATTGTTGATCCCTGTCCTTCCTTGTTCATATTGACTGTGTTATCTTCTGTAGATTTGGGGCTACACTCGTTTCCCCATCGACCGTGGGGCAGTCTCCGCGGATCATGAGGGATGGACTCCACTTATGGCGCGGTGGGAGGTGATTCGGGATTATCGTCCCGTCTTGTACCGCGTGGAGGACATTCGTGCCCAACTTGACACATTTCCTCCTCATATGGTGAGTAATTCAAGATATGCACCTCTTGACCAATGATTAAGTCTGACTTTCAAATTCAAACAGGTGGTGTGGATGCCAAATGCAAAGGAGGATCTCACTGATCATCCATGAGTGTCCCAAAGCCTCTCCCAATTCCGACGATCAGTGCCCCTGTTATGTGTGAACATTTGTGACGGCTTCTTCGTTGGGATGGCTTTCCGTACGTGGGGATGGCATCAGCCCTTACTTGCCCTGCCGGCTTATCCTGATATGAACCACGGCCGTCGCCGCTCTTCTGCAATCGGTCAAGACTGGCGAGTGATAAGACAATCCGACATTGAGGTATGGCACCGCACCGGGGACGCCATGCAGGAGGATACGACCCTTCGAGATAGCTATGCATACTTGGGAGATTATGCCAGATGGTACGCGGACCGCATGTTTCTAGATGCTTGGCGGGTGAGTTAATTCAAACCTTTCAATTCACTTGTCTTTCATTCAATTTCTTCTTACTGATTGAACTTGGTGGTTTACTTGCAACAGATGCCAGAAATCAAAGCCGTGCAGATTTTAAGGAATCAGAACGAGATTTTGGTTCTGCAGACGAGTGACTTGCTTCGCCAAATTGGAGAGCTAGTGAGTAATTCAATTTATGTATTCAAGAATGATTTTGCTTTTTTATGCTTGTGGAATTCTTGTGGTGTAGAGGGAAATGCTAGCCCGCCATGGGCCGCGAGGGGATCCTGGCGTAGGCTCATCATCCCAAGGGCCAGCTGCCCCTGCTGATTGGGAGGCGAGGTTACAGGATGCCCTCCATCGTGCGGAGGCCCGGGAGGCGGACTTGGCACAACAGGTGAGAGATGTTCCATTCTTGTGTTATTTCGATTGAGTTTGCCTAACCCTAAGTTCTCTTACAGCACCAGGAGGTGGAGGCCGCCTTGGCCAAGACGCAGGAATTGGAGAACCTCAATCAACAATTGAGAGATCATATGCTAGAGGAGCGGGTGGCTCGAGTCAGGACAAGAGAGGGATCCCATCCAGACGTGTACTGGGAGGGCAAGATAGCCGACCTGCGAAAGGAGATGACGAGGTCCCACACAGAGATGAGAGAACTTGATTTCAAGTACCGAACTTTGTGGGATCGAGTGATGAAAAAAGGGAGAGAACGAGCCGCGAGATCTAGCGTGCAGAGTCCAGGAGCTCGTCCACCTATGCCTGCCCCATCAGTTGGCAGGCACCTGCTGGGAGTTCTGTCTTTAGGGACCTCGACTCCCTACTTGCTGAGGATGCATGGAGAGCTCTTCCACCTGTCAGCTCTTTGGGGTCCATGCGGGCGGCATTGGGCCATCACCGTGCTCAAGAGGATGACGCCGAGAGTCAGATTTGACACTCCTCTCGTGAAAGGAGAGAGGATGAGGCGAAGGGAAAGAAGAGAGATTGAGTGTTGTTTACAGGGGTATACCCCTATTTTATGATGTATGAACCTTATGTTATGCTTGCATATTTCACTATTTGGATGTCCGGGCACTTCTTGCTTTGCTTTTGTTCACACATGTTCTTCCTGCATGCACAACATTAGGAGAAACAATTAGTAGTATATGTTTTCGGCCCCTTGCCCAAAAAGAGCAACTACCTTTTCCTTAGCCTTCGTATAGGGTCAAGGGGTCGTATCCTACTAACCAGATGATAATGGAAATACAGTAATGTAAATGCAGATGAGGTGAGTGATGCAGATGTCCTGTTTTTGATTCCGATCACCTGGTGACTGCCCATGCTTAGTCCGGTTGAATGATGAAAGGGAAATGCACACTCAACTTTCTAGGTATCCTAAGTGCACATCTAGATTGATTTGGGCCTCTAGACTCCTCAAACTAACTTTGACCAGCTAAGACTCATACTGATGACAATACCGTCATGCATGCTTAGGCTCCCAGCTACTTCCGACCACCAAGTTTGCCCAAAAAGTTTTCGAGGTAAATGATTTGTCTGACCCGAGTCTCTTTCCTCACAACCTAGAAGGTATAAGATGGAACACTTTGGAACCCCAACGGTCAACCGCGCGACGCTGACCCGGAATCAGACATCGTCGCACCAATAGGTGACGCGCATGCATTGACCTAAGCCCGAAGTTTTGAGAGTGCTCATTGAGATTATGGTTAAAGAATTGATTCACCAGAAACACTGACATTACTCTTTACCCATTTTGGACTCCTGTGATTATGTGAGCATATGACGATTTTTGAAAAATGAACCATTTTAAAATGATATTCGGTCTTTAGATAGCTATCACGTGTTAAACCTTGGGGGAGAAAAAGTGAAGAAATTTTGGAGACAAACCTCATAGGAGGATTGACAAAACCGTTAAAAGATAGAGCTATGACAAAACGGACCCTTTTGACCTCCTAGATGTCCCTATTTTTGACTTTTCAGGCCTTTGGTAGATTTCATGGCTAGGCACGGTCACGACCAGGCTTTTTTGTACGATTGCTTGAACCCCCTTCTTTTTGTATTTTCTTTTTCTTTCTTGATATTTTTTGGGGTTATTTGATATTCCGCCTGCGGGGACACTGCCCTCTTCACGTGCTCTGGTCCTTTACATTTCATATTTGGGCCTATTTGAGGGGTTACATCTATCGGGTTGTTGAGGAGCCGCAGTTTGATGAGCTCGACCGTTTCAGGGCGTCGACTGTCCTGATCAGTCGAGAGACAAAAAGCAAAGGTTACAGTTGACAGTATACTAAAGACTTCGAACTCATTTCAAGAAGGTTCTCTTTAAAAAAATGTGTAGATGTGTGCATCTCATGATGATCATAGGGATCCATATGAAAGTAAAGTAGACACGTCCAAGGTTCTAGTGGATCAAAGTCTTAACCAAACCTTAATGTTAACTCAATCTATCATACAACTAGACCTAGATAGGGGGTTACGTGGCAGTCACCAGACAGTTGGATTTTGTGTTTTTTTTCTAATTTTTTTTGTGATCTTCATTGAAGTATGTACATATTTACAAATATTTTTGATGCTTTTTGGATATTCAATTTTTTTTTGGGATTATATATATATATATATATATATATATATATATATATATATATATATATCTTTGGATTTTTGGTTTGATTTTTCAAGGGTAAAACTTCTTCAGATACACCCCATTCCAAGGATGAGGTAATTCTTCTCCATTTTCATTGATTAGGCGGTATGCATTACCTGAGTATGACTCCTTGGTTATGAACGGACCTTCCCAATTTTCATGTAATTTATTCCTGGGACCAGAAGCTTTGATCATTTTTCTTTTGAGTACCATTTCTCTAATTTCAAACTTTCTTTCGAGAACCTTCTTTGCATAGAATCTCGCGATCCTATTTTTGTAAACTTGAGCGTGGTTTGCCGCCATTAACCTTTTTTCGTCTAATAGTTCCAGTTGAGTTAACATGGCTTTATGACGTTCAGCGTCGCTGATTCCATTATCCAATTGCAGTCTTAGAGAAGGAAGGAGGTTCTCGTATGGAAGTACCGCATCTGTCCCGAATGTTAATGCATAAGGTGTTTGTCTGGTGGGAGTTCAGACAGAAGTGTGATACGCCCAAAAAGCCTCGACTAGGCGATCAGACCAATCTGAATAATTGTGAGATCTGCAAGTTCTTTTGATGATTCAAATGAGAGTTTTATTGGTTGTTTCTGCTTGACCATTTCCCTGTGGGTAGTAAGGTGAAGAGTGATACAAATTAATACCATACTTATGACACATGTCCAGGAGCTCCTGGGAGATGAATTGTGGTCCATTGTTAGTGATGAGATCGCACAGTGTCCCGAATCTGGGGAGAATGTTGCACTTGATGAACTTCACCACCGTGGATGCTTTGATCTCCACGAACGCTTCAGCTTCAGCCCATTTAGTGAAATACTCAGTAGCAGTTAAGATGAGTGATTTCTTTTTTATTTCGCCTGATCGATCTTCCAGAGGTCCTATAACATCGAATTCCCACATGGCGAAGGGCCAAGGGGAAATGATGGGATTGAGATATGATGAAGGTGCATTAATTTTTTTAGCATGTAACTGACATTTCAAGTACCTTTGAACAAATATGGAACAGTCAGCCTCCATTGAAGGCCAATAGTAGGACATGAGAAGGTTTTGAGTTAAGGTGCGGCCATTGATATGATCACCACAATCGCTCGCATGAGCTGCTTAGATGACATGATGAATTTCGGCATCATCTAGACACTGAAGGAGTATTCCAGTGAAGGATCTCCTGAAAAGAAGTCCGCCTAAGATGAGGTAGCGTTGAGATGCTCGGCGGATTGCCTTGCAGTCAAAAGTTGTGGCATAAGATGGGAAGGATCCATCGCGAAGGTAGTTCATGATATCAAAATACTACGGATTTCCATCATCCCAATCGGGGGTGAGTTCCTCCGTGATGACAGAGACATGCTCAGATGAGAGAAGGAATTGTTGGAACTAGGGGTCCCGAAAGGAGGGTGAGTCTTGCTTGTGTATAGTGATGGCTATTGAGCTTCTGGTGATAGGAATTTCTAGTGCTGAAGATAAGGAGGCTAAGGTGTCTGCTAGGATGTTCTGGGACCTAGGCACATATACATAGGTAATCTTTATGAAATGCCTAGCTAGCAATCTCACCAACTCCTGATATGGCTTCAATTTTGGATCCCGGGTTTAATACTTGCCCATGGTTTGGCGAAGAATCAATTGAGAATCTCCAATTATTCTCAATTCTATGACTTTAAGAACTAATGCCAATTTTAAGCCAGCTAGGAGAGCCTCATATTCAACGACATTGTTGGTCACTAAGAAGGAGAGTTGGCAAGCATGTGGAATACTTACCCCTTCCGGGGATACGAGGACCACTCCTACCCCACTGCCTTGAAAATTAAGTGCCCCATCGAAGTAAAGGACCCAGGATGGAGTATCATCCACTATTAGGCCCAACTCCTCATCTGGGAACTCATCGTTGGTGGGCGAGAATGTAGGTAGCGGATGATGAGCTAGGTGCTCGGCAATTGCTTGCCCCTTTACAGCCTTATGACTTACATAAGTGATGTCAAACTGGTTCAAGAAGGTCTGCCATCGCACCAGCCTATTTGTTACAACTGGCCTCTCTAGTAAATATTTTATCGGGTCCATTCTTGCTAGAAGTTTAACCTCGTGGGCGAGGAAGTAGTGCTTCAATTTTTGCACTACCCAGACGACGGCCGCACATGTTCTTTCTATGGCAGTGTATTGATGGATATAGGTGTCCTCTAAGCCAATCATAAGGCACCTATTTCAATCTGGTTCACTTATCAATGGCATTAAATTCATTATGTAGATTGGCATATTAATAATTGCGCATAATGAAGTCCATGAATATGTGCAATAGTCATCAGATTATGATGAGATCATATTAATGAGACTGATGACTTATAAACACATATTCTCAATTGTTCCTAGTCATAGGATGTTTGAGAAGGACATCAAACATCCGGTAAGACTAGTACAGGTTATTCCAGCTCATATGATGAGGGTGACTAATCTCGTTAGTTACTCGTGTGGAGACACATTGGTAAACCTGTAGGTGCTCATTAAGGAATGAGTTCACTGAACTGATCCGACATGAATCGCCGAATGGTAATTTACTTGACTGTCAATCGGCTTGATTCATCGTCATAGTGGCGTGGTTGATTCTTGGACTTGAGACACCAACGACACCTTGTCAGTGGACTTCTGGACTTTGACCTTGACCTATGAATCCTTATCCAAGGGATCTCTAATAGTCAAGGATCGGGTCCAGTAGAAGACCTTTGAAGGTGATCGTGTCTTCAATAAAAGATCGTTCGCTCTCAGGTAACTGGAGACAGAATGCTCTAGAATAGACCCGCAGGAATCTCTGGCCAGAGCAAAAACAATATCATAAAAGAGGTTTTTGGATATTGTACAGCGGAGTTTGATTCAAGTGAGTTGACCATCTGGGGTTTGACAGTTGACCATACCCTAGGTTAACTCGAGAGCATTGTGCGAACGAGGGATTATAGCCGCGCGGTAACTGTAGACAGACAAGTTCCATAAGTAGGTTGCCGAACCCCATTACCTTCCGGGATCATGCGATGTTGCTTGGCACCCAACTTGATCGGAAGTCCGACCGAATTTACATGCGATGTTAATTCGGCTAGGTAATTAGTTAATATCTAGATATTAATTAATTACAATAAGTCAATAACTAGCTATTGGACTTAACGAGCTGAAAACCGAACTGGTAAATGGGCTTAGAGGATCACACGCAATAAGATTCTCAGTCGGTGCTACATAAGTGGGATTTATATTAACTCGGAGACTTTTGTAAAAAGTAGCGCCGACTTAATATATATATGCGATGTTGACCCTGGGCCAAGCTCCAGGATTTCCCCTTGTTGGCCGTCACCTCCTCTTTCTCTCTCCTCCTCTGGGCGCCCCGTTCGAGGCGCCGGAACAGTCTCCGTCTCCACCACGCTCGATTCCCGAAAGTCGGGAATTCCCGTCTGCGGGTTTCCGAACATCGTTGCGGCGACGGATCTTCAGCGAGCGAGCTGATACGAACAAAGGAGAGAGGACGAACCACCACGGAGGATCGCATGGATACCGCTGGAGGCCGGACGCTTGTGCGGCTCGCAGCATCGCCTCGATGGAACCAAGATGATAACGGATTCGAATCCGCGTACGGTAATCGGATTACTTCCCGTTAGTTTTTGGTTTTAGTTTTTCGTTCCGAATTGGATCAGCGGGTATCGGGCAGGATAAAATTTTGTTCGTCGTTTCCGTTGCGTTCTTCACGTCCTGCCCGGATCCCAACATGTATTGCTTTTCAACATCGTTGAAGAGCTTGGAGAGATAGTACACTGCTCTTTCTTTCTTCTTGTCGTCAAGTTGGGCCAATACTGCTCCAACTAATTCTTCAGTGGTGGAGACATATAGCAAAAAAAACCGCCCCGGGATAGGATCCCTAAAAACTGGTGGATTGAGGAGATAACTCTTCAACTCGTCGAAGGCCTTTTGACACTTATCACTCTAAATAAACTTTGCCCCTTCTTTCAATAAATCATAAAAGGGTTTACATCTCATAGAATGTTGAGATATAAACCGTCTAATAAATTGTAGACGGCCGATAAGACCCTTTATATCCCTGACATTCTTAGGAGGGGGCATTTCCACTATCACCTTCACTTTGTCCGGATCAACCTCAATCCCTCTCCTGCTTACCATGAACCCTAGCAATTTGCCAGGGGAAACACCGAATATACACTTCTTTGGATTCATTTTCAGTTGGTGCTCTCTTTACCTCTGCATTACAGCCCTAAGAATTTGAGCATGCTCCTTCCTGATTTTAGACTTCACTAAAATGTCATCCACATAAACCTCCATGTCGGTGTGAATCATGTCATGAAAGATTGCCATCATTGCCCTATGGTAGGTGGCTCCAGCTTTCTTAAGCCCAAATGGCATGACCATGTAGCAATAAGGTCCCCGTGGGGTTATGAAAGATGTCTTCTCTTGGTCTTCTTTAGCTAGTCGGATTGGATTATATCCTGAAAAACCATCCATGAAAGACAACATTTCAAATCTAGCCATATTGTCGACTAGCAAGTCTATATGAGGAAGTGGGAAATCATCCTTTGGACATGCTTGATTGAGGTTGCAGAAGTCTATGCAAACCCTAACCTTTCCGTCCTTTTTTGCCACAGGGACGATATTAGCTACCCACTTAAGATAGAGCACTACCCGAATGAACTTAGCTTTATGTAATTTGTCAACCTCTTCTTTTACCTTAAGTGTTAATTCCGGTTGTAGCCGTCTTAACTTTTGTTTCATGGGTCTGACATCAGGCTTGAGGATTAGCCGATGTTCTACCAACTCTGTGTTTAAGCCGGGCATATCCTCATATGACCAAGCAAACCCGTCAGGATATTCTCGGAGTACGGCTATTATGGACCCTTCTTCTTCTGGACTCAATTTAGCACTAATTAGCACTATCTTCAGATCCTTCTCTGTTCCAAGGTTGACTTCTTTAGTGGGTTCATCGACGGCTGACGAAGGTTCATCAAACTGTCTCGTCCCATTGACAAGCAGTTCGGCCAAGTCATTGTCCTCTTCTCCTTCGCTAAGCTCAAATACTCCTAGGCCATCATTGCAAGATTCAAATTTTAAAAGCTCCATTGGCTCGGAGATGACCCCTACCTGAAGAAATTCATCAACTTTGTTCAGAATTTTACACCTATTTGCTAATTCCTGAGCTAAGAAAGATGGAACCTGCTTAACCCTACAATTCCTAAACAAAGAGGAAGTTATCCTAGTTCCTAAGCTACCATGTACATGACCCGGAGAATGAGTCAGGTTTGTCCCGGATGGGACAAGGGTGGCCCCTTGGGATAAAGATTTAGTGATGGCAGGGTTGCCCCACCATGTAGGTTCCTCAAAAGTGACCTTGCATCTTCTAGAATTGGACTTTTTTTTTTTATGACCAAATGTCTCTAACATGAAACATTCAGGAGAATGGGTTCTGACAGGAGCTGGGAGCATAAGGATGGAAGATAGGTGGAATAAGAAAGGAATGAACGTAGCAGGTGCTGGTTCATTCTTGACCAAGAAGAGCCCTACCCGTGGGTCGTCTGGTTCATGAAACAAGAATGTTATGCCGAAATCCTCTTCATTCTCCCTTGGAGTGTCCTTGTTCTCTTCTTCTTCTATCCTAAGCAACTCCTGCTTTTTCTTACAAAATGATTCATGAGGGACCACCTTTCTGTTCTTTTTGTTGGTTCAGTTGACCTGTAGCCTAGCCCAAATCCCCCGATGGTAAATAGGCTCTCGTATGCCTTGTTCTTCTCTTCCTAACCCAGAGCCTGAATTATACCCCATTTTACCTATGAGTTGCCAACCTATGCCAGGCCTGGGCCCGGGGTGAGAGTTGACTGATTAAAGTATGGGTTCTTTGCCTCTCTTGGAAGTTATCATAGATGGAATCTGCTCTACTGTGACCGAGTCCAGTGACTCAATATAGGGAGTGCTTTTAACTTTCACAATTTTCCCCTAATACAGGAACTTATAGCACTGGTGGTTGGTGGATGGGACCCCCAAAGTTTGGTCCATCCAAGGTCTCCCTGAAATGGCATTATAGATGGGTTTGACATCCAAGATATAGAACTTTGAAATCATGGCCACTGGTCCAATTTCTAGTTGTAGAAAGATTTTCCCGTCCGCCGGCCTTTGAGAATTATCGTAGGCCGAGACCATCATAGTGGTGAACTCAATCTTTTCTGGATCTATCCCTATCTTCTTGAGAGTTTTGAGGGGACATACATTAATGGAAGCTCCAGTATCTAGTAGGATGGAGTCTACTGAGTGACCATTGAGAGAGACAGTTAGGCACAAAGGAAGAGATCGGCACTCGGGGGGAGCTAGATCTTTTTCCGGAAAGGAAATCATGGGGGTCTGAGTGACTGAAAGGATGGCATTAGTGACTCCTCCAATGGGAAAATCTTCACTTATTGTAATTTGCTGTAGGAAATTAAACAACGTTTCCCTGTGTGTAGAAGATTTTTGAATCAACTATAGGATGGAGATCTTGGTAGGAGTCTTCTCCAAATGTTAGAGGATGTCATATTCAGATTGGGCATTTCCCGCAATCGAGACTGAGTTATCTTGGGATTCCATGGGCTGGCTTGGAGGAATAATGCGATTCCTGAGCGTTACCCCCACCAACATTGGATCTGCCTCATTCATTGGTGACCTTATAGGACTAAGGTGGGTCATCGACCCCTGATTCTTGATTGGGCAGAAGACAGATAGAGTGGGTCCCTCAGCTATGATCGGAGGGATCTGAATGAGGGTGACTGGCTTGAGGATTGCTGGTTGTTCTTTAGGTCGGATTAGGACCAAAGGCTTGTCTTGGGAGATTGTGGAGACTTCCGGGGCAGATCCTCCAATCTCATTCGACCAGGTGGGATCCTGATGTTTTATCCCAGATCCTTTATACTCCCAATATTGCTCTCTGCGGACCACTTTGGGTTCCAGGTCTTTGATCAAAGTGTTGACCTTACTTTGAGAACTTGATGGATCTTGGACTGCTTGATGAGAAGGTAACGGATCTTTCACAATTCCTAACTCCTTCTTGGCCTTTAAGGCATCAATGGCCTTCTTCATATCCTCCTAGTTTATCCGACCTTCATCATTCAGATCATACACCCAATCCTTAAAAGTGAATCAGTTATAGATTGTGTGACCTGGGATCCTATGGTAGGGGTAATACCTGGACGTGTCCGTGCTGCGCGCAACACCTTCTCGTTGAGGCGGGAGTTGAATGGCATTGCAGGCTAGCAAGGCATAAAAAATGTCTGCTAGTGATTCTTGCAGAGGTGGATATAATGCACGTTTAGCCATAGGACGACTATAATTAGTCGGGGGAGGAACAGCTGAGTATTGTTTCTTATTGGACTGAGCATCAGACTTAGGTTGAGAATTGGGAATCCTGGTTGGTTGGGCTAGCATACTAACCTGCTCATTGATGGTGACTCCTTCTGTGGTGGGAGTCGGTGTGGCTTTCTTGTTCCTGTTTCTGTTCTCGAAGAACGAGGGCAGAGTGGAGTCTCGGATTTGAGACTGAACTACTCTACCTCGATTATATAGCTGAGCAAATGTTTGAAGTTCGCTAACTATGAGAATAGCTCGGAGCTATGGGGTAGCGTTGTTAACAAGCATAGTGACAATTTGGGCTTCAGGGATGATAACCTCTGCTCTAGAGACCATGGCTCTCCACCTATTAGTAAAGTGAGTGAAGTCTTTGTCAGACTTCATTTTTTCCATTACAAGATCGAATAAGGTGGGAGGTAAGGCTGCCATATGATTGAAATAGGTGATGAATCTTTCAGAGACCATATCAAAATTGATTAGGTCAGTGGCTGGTAGAGAAGAAAACCATCTCAAGGCCTCTCCCTCGAGAGACTTCTGAAAGAGGTGGACAAAGAGGACTCTATCAAAGAGCCACTGGTGAGAATCTATGAGAAACCCTGATAAGTGATGATGTGGGTCAGTGGTACCATCGTACTTCCTGTACTTGGGCACTTTTAATCCTGGTAGGAAGTAGGCTGCAGGGAGCTTACACTAGCTCGAAAGGGAATGAGGTTGTCTCAGGATCAGATTTTCGGCCATGAGTTGCCGCACACAAGTCTCGACCTCATTCTTGTAGATGAACTCCTCCTGCTTGGGAGGTGTGACCTGGTTGATGAGATTAGATGGAATTGTTTGAGCTGGCATTGTTTGATTAGCCTGGGGTCGGCTAAAAGATCCTTGGAATTGAGTATTCCGAGGAGTGGCATCCTGGATTTTGCCACGGGAGACTAACTGGATAAGTTGATCAGGAGTATAACATGATAATACAGTAATAAGTTCCGAATCTTCTCCAGGATTTTGAAATGTTCTACTTGAAATTATCGGCTCATCTCCTTGCGAGGTAGAAGATTCATCAGAATCTTTCCTCGTAAGTCCCTCTCTAGATGCTTGGAGCATACCTATGAAGGTTTGTTGTGGATCCTCTTCAATTTTGAACAGAGGGTTGTGTGTGACATTGTTACCAAACTCATCTATGTCATCATACACAGTGTTAACATACATTCGATTCATTATGAAACACAAATCCTAAAAGATTTTATATTTCACTTGAAAGGTTAACCATGTATTATGAGTGTTGGTTTCTAACAAATCAAGTTCAAACCCTTAGCGGCCCTGTACTTTTATTTCAAAACCTGTTCCACCAAAGTTTAGTTAGGTGTCTTTGATTTTGAAATAATTCTCTCAGTGACGCCTATGGGTGGATGATTTTGAATGGGAAGGCTTAATTCCTCACACGAACCCAGGATCCTATTAGGTGGTTTAAGTACAACCCGCTCGGCGGCCAAGTGGGAATCCCTGGCTCATAGAGACTCACGGAGGTTCCCAACAGAATAAGACTAGTCACACCCTAGTGGGAATTATCAGGTGGAGAGTCAAATACTGTGGGAGAGGTAATTAGAAGTGTGATGCCGGCTCTTCCTTAAGACCCCCGCAGAGAGTACCCTGGAATCAACTCACAGTTAAACAGGCAAAAGAGCAGCAAACACAACCAGTAAACACAACCACAACGATTTAATCAACCAAGGCCAACCACCTAAGGGCTTGGACGGCTAAAACTGTGGCCGTCTTGGATCCTGGACGGCTAGGTGCTTGGCCGTCCTAGAGTGTGGACGGCCAGGTGCTTGGCTGTCCTGGAGTGTGGGCAGGCAGGTGCTTGGCCGTCTGGGAATCTGGGTGGCCAAGTGCTTCGCCTTCCGAGGAACTGGGCAGCCAAGTACCTGGTCGTCCGTTGGGGGGCTCTTACCTTTGATGTGCACGCAGTGAACAAGTAGAGGTCCCACCGTGATCGCCAGAGGGCTGTAGGTGCCCGGAACGTCCCCCACTGCTGCCGTCTCCTTCTGGCGAGGGCTTCTCCGTTCATCTTAGCACTGCGGTGATTTAGAGGGGATTAAGGATTGGAATGTGTGATCGCCAGGAGCATTACCTTAAGTGGTCCCTGTGCTCCGCAGGATGGGTGGATTGATCGCGTCTTGTTGAAGTGGGGATAGTAGGTTCCTCTTCTCTGCCTCCGATCGGCCGAAGGAGGAGAGCTCAGTAGTCCGCACGCAGAACGTGGTAAGAGCCCATGAGAGAAAAAAAAGACAAAACAAAGTAAAGAGAACCGATTAGAACTGTGATATGTAGAGTCTATTCATGCAAATAAGTAAATAATACTAAAATTGGAAGGGGATGCACCAGATGGGTGTTTGGGGAGGGAAGGTGACCATACGTTATGGCCACCCACCTCCCGTTTTTTGTTTGAAACCTCTGGGGGTGAAGGGACGCTAGGTGGTCCTATGATGCATGCAGTGAAATGTGCGTGGGTGCCATGGTGACAGGATGAGTGAGTTGTAGTAAAGAAAAGAAAGCTATGACATGTGGTAGAGGGGAGAATGCAGTAACTATAAAAGAAAGAAGGGGAGAGTTATAAGAACAAGCCCATATAGGAGAGATTCCTGGTGCTCCCGCTCTTTTGCCCGCAACCTCCAGACTCGTCCCCTTCTGAAAATCCAAAACCCCAATCCTCACCAACCAACCCTTTCTCCGGGAGGAGTAAGAAGGTTTAAATAGGAGAGGAAAAAATAGGAGGGATTCAAGTTCTAAATCCCCGTTAATCATCAAGGAACCAATAGGGAATGGTCAAGGGTCGGAGGATGTGCCGTGGCAGTCGCCGGAGTGGGGAGTGATCGCAATAGTGGGGATGAGGGTGGTGAGTGGAGGAGATCGTGGGAAGACGAGGTCAAGATGGAAGTTAGGAGAATGGACGGCCAACTATCCTGCCTCCCACTTCCGTGGAAGGCCAAGTAGTTGGCCTTCCATGAAAAGGTGGAAGGCGGCCGAGTTGGCCTTCCAAGGGTGGTGGAAGGCAAGGGGTGGCCTTCTAAGGATGGTGGAAGGCGGGCTGGTTGGCCTTCCACGAAAAGGTAGCGAAAAATGAAAAAGGTGGCAAAAGGGTGGAAGGCAAGGTAGGTGGCCTTCCACGGGTGGTGGAAGGCGGCCTGGCTGGCCTTCCACAGATGGTGGAAGGCAAGGGTTGGCCTTCTACAGGTGGTGGAAGGCAGACCGGTTGGCCTTCCACGGATGGTGGAAGGCAAGGGTTGGCCTTCCATGGGTGAGAGGAAGCGGAGATTGGTTAATAGGCCTGATTATTTAGTGGGTTGAATTATGTGAGGAAATTTGATGGGCTAAATGAGATGGATAAGGTGATGGGGTTATGACCAAAAGGGGGTCTAAAATCGGTGTCTACACTATCCTCTCGGCGACAACGTCTTCCTTCTTCTGGAGCTGAGCCTTCCAAGACTCGGCCTCTACACGGGCCTGCTCCAGTTGACTCTCAGCCCTTTCCTGGTCCTCGGTGGCCGCCTGGACCACCTCCTTCTGACCATCCAGGTCAGATCGTAGCCGAATGTTCGCCCCGATAAGGGCGTCGATGTCGGCCTCAAGGTCTCACTGCACCGAGGCTACCTTACTCGCGGCCAAGTGATCCGCGACCTCGTCCACATCCAAGAGCTTTTGTTGGATGTGAGCATGGCTGCAAGCGAGAGCCTCGCACATGATCGTGGCCTGAAATGAGGAGTAAAGATATAAGACGAAGCAGTAAGAATAGTAAGGCAAAATAAAGCCGAAAAACCCGAAGTTCACTTACCTAGACAGCGTGGCAAACGCACTACCGCGAGAGACCCTCCGAGGACAATTCTCGGATCTCGTCCTCGGCCATGGTGATGGTCATGCCTCGGGCCAGGCGCATGCACGTACGGGAGTCTTCCAAAGTGTAGTCTACGAAGACCCCCGTATCCGGGCGCCAGGGTTCATGCCCGTACTCCCGAGACATGTGGGTCCCTGTCGCTCCGAACGGATACGACAGCCCCGTGCTCGTCGTTGTAGCCGAAGGAGAGTCGCCCCTCTGCGGCCGAGGGGATGCCACGAGAGATGCGTCCCGCCTCGCGGCCGATTTCTTAGACTCCCGGGCAGACTCCCTCTCGCCATGATCTGCCCGCCTCTTCCTCCTTTCGGAGTGCTAGCTCCCGTGGGCCACCGCCTTGCCCTTGTCTTGTCGCTCCCTTTCGAGGGTAGTAGCGGCTGCTCGCCCCTCGGCGGAGGCAGTCATCTGTCGGGCCGGAGATGCATCTGACACCGATATGACGTCAGTTGACCTCCTTTTAGCGGGCCGAGGCTTGGACGGCCGGGAAGGCGCGAACCACTGAGAGATCCGAGCCATAAGCAAGCCAAGACCAGCCATATCTGAAAACAAATAAAAAGGAGTTAGATTTGAAACTCGGCTACAATTAGATGACCCAAAGCCGACTTACCCTCGGCGAGAGCTTTGACACCCTCGAGTGGGCGGTGGGCCTTAGCCGAAGCCCTAGGCGCGGTTGTAGTGACCCTCGCCGAGGTAGTCGCAGTAACCCTCGCCGCGGTCTCTCCCAGAGCTTGACCGGGAGGTAAGTAGGGAGCAGCTCGGGCGGGAGGGTTCGACGAATCCGGCCAGGCCCCTATTCTGACGAGCTTGCCCTCGTCCTCTAAAAGCTCGTTAATGTCGAACGGGGCATCGTCCATGAATAGGTGGGCGTCGGCAAGTTGTTCGAGGCTGAGTGTGGGGACCACGGAAATCCTCTTGGTCAAGGGCCTCCACTTGATGGGGAAAGGCCAGACACCCTTGTGCCTCTCTGGGAGAGAGACGAAGAAGAAACCCTCCTTCCAATGATGGATAGACGAGCGCTTCCCTGAGAAGATACCCCGGCCGAAGTGGGGGATGCAACAAAACCAAGACGACTTCCCCTGGGGTTTGATCTTGAAGAGATAGCGAAAAATGTTTACAGAAGGGATGATACCGAACTTGGAATTAAGGTCTAAGAAAGCGTATATAGTTTGCTAAGAGTTTGGGAAAAATTGGAATGGAGCCAGCCC
Source organism: Zantedeschia hybrid cultivar (assembly GCA_030544215.1). Lineage (NCBI taxonomy): Eukaryota > Viridiplantae > Streptophyta > Magnoliopsida > Alismatales > Araceae > Zantedeschia > Zantedeschia hybrid cultivar. The sequence continues at coordinate 57,144,341 of JARZZO010000012.1, forward strand.
GTAGAATTTTAGGAGATTTATAATGAAAGGATGAAGAGGAAGGTGAAACCTAGTACAGAAGCTATGCTCATAGATAGAGAAAGAACCCGGCCGGGAAGAGTTGGTTCTCATATTCTTCCCAGGTCGGACGGGCGTCATCCAAGACGGAAGAAGATAATGATTGCGTCGATCACCGCTTCGACGCCAAGATTAGAGGCCATGTCCGAGACCTGCTCGGCCAAACGACGGCCGGATCTAGAGGGCTCGGCGGGAGCAGGGATAGATTTGGTTTCGTCCGCCATATCGGAAGGGAAGGAATTCAAGGAGAAAGGGGACGAAAGAGAAGGTTGAGGAAGGACAGGTTTAGAGGAAGAGCAGGATGAACTGCTCTCAACAGAGAAAGAATTGTTGGACATATATTGAAAACAAACGAGGCTGGAGCTGAGGCTTACCCTCATATCAGGAAATCCCTTGCGATCGATTGGACGCTTTCGGATGACCTCGATGGAACACTCGCAGGCGAAGATGAAGGGACACTCGCAGAGTTGCTCGTAGGATCGCTCTAGCGCAGAAACTTCAGAGGAGGGAGATAGCACAGGAACAGTTCTAAAGCGAAAGAGCCGATATTTATAAGGAAATCTCGAGGGGTTGGATGGTGGATCAACAGTTGAGATCCTTCAACCCTTCGGTTACTCCTCGCTCGGATGTCCGCCGCGTATCCCATCCTTCCTAATGATGACGAATAGGCTGCCAGTTCAAAAAGAAGCAATCAATGACCGAGAACGACCTAAGTTTCGGCTACCCCTCCGGATGTTCGCCACGTGTCCTTGATCCTCGAGCAGAAAGCCGAAGTGGTGGTAATCCGAGTGAGAGCAGTCGACAGTAGAGATCTTTCGGCCCTACAGCAATCCCTCAAATGCTTGCCGCGTGTCCCATGCTCCTCGCAGGGCGAGCCTATTGGCGGGAGATTCAAAATTATTGCCGCCATCGCTTGGCGCCTAAATGTTTGAACACTCCTACCAGCTCTCGGCTTCAGAGGAAGGCGTTGGTCATAAGCTCTCGGCTTCAGACGAAGGCGTTGGTCACAAGCTCTCAGCTTTAGACGAAGGTTGTCTATCGTCCGGACCCTAGTTGTATTCTTCCATAAGGATTCAAATCTTACTCTCGACGTCTCACAGCAGTAAAGAACACCGAGAGTAGGGGGCCCTGTGATGGGGAAGAATCCGATTAGGCCCAACGGCTGAGGCCAGTCCAACTAAAGAAGGGGCCGAGAAGTTTTCAGTCCATGAAGCCAATTAAACTGAATCGGCCCAGATGCCTTAATGGGTCAGCACCAGTCCAGCTCACATGATAGGCTCAATTACCAAACGGCAGTATTCGGCCCAATCCAAGCGCATGATGAGCCGAGATGGGTCCGGCCCATTTCGGTCGACCGCTAGCCGGCCTTCGGCCTATTAGCACGGGGTATTTTCGCAATTTCCTTTCAAATCCCCAAACTTGGTCCTATATTGATTGCCACAAGAAAGGACCGCTATAAAAGAGACGCTATTCACGGCGAAAAAGGTACACCACAAGCACTCAAGTTTCTTCTTTCTTCTAAATATTAAGTCTTTCTGTTGAGACTGACTTAACCATCGGAGAGGATCCCCCTGGGCCGAGACTCAGGACCCTTCATGACTGGTTCCTTCTTCGTGCAGGAGTTTCGGCCCCCGTCTCCACCCATCTTTCGGTCCGGATCCCTCTCGGTTACAGGTCATCTGACTGACATTCGGACTCTGATCTCGGAGTCCGACAGTGATTGCCCCGACAACATCAAACTCCATCATGTATAATACATCCGTATGCTGGCCATGGATCTCCACCAGGTATGACCGAAAAGTGATTATAACTACCACAATAGTGAGAAATCTAAATAAATATAACTTGATAAAAGCTTTCCTTTTATGGTTACTGAGTGGCTATAGTTACGATAATAGTGATAATCTAAATAAACATAAGAGAGAAAGATTTGCTGTAATGCGACATTGCAACGTGCAGTCATGATCCAATGACTTAGATCACATAACAACATGTCATGATCCAATCACTTAGATCACATAACAAACATGATTCATTCTTTTATTTTATATTCTTTACTCATCCGATCTAAGATGATGCTGACTTGAGGTGGTCTCCAAGTCAGCAACTATTGTTCTGAAAAGCCGAAAAAAAGACCGCTCGACTGTCATTTAGTCAAAGTGATTTTACAACGTTAGGACATTGCAGCAAATCTTTCTCCGAAAGGTGATGAGTGGCTACAGCTAGAATGATAGCTATGGCTGCTGGTGGGTAGCATTATATAATGATAGACTATGGTGGCTCAGGATGGTGAAGCTGACGCCATGAAACATTCTCTCTCTTTCTCTCTCTCTCTCTCCTCTCTCTTGATCAACTCTCTCTCTCTCTCCTCTCTCTTAATCAATCGATCCATGGACCGATCGATCAACTGAGATTAGAGTGCCCATGGCAGCTAAAAACTCACGAGAGTATATAGAAGAGAAGCCTTTTTCTACTTTAAATTATAATCTAACTAAAGTATAAGAAGGTTTTCCTTGAGTAGGATAGGGGGAGATCTAATACCGTAGTCTTTGTTAAACTCATATAAGATATCAAACATCAGGCATTACATTGAGATTATTTTTCAGAGCAACTCAGACAATTAAAATTCTCATATATAATATCCGTTGACATTAGCGTTCCTTATAACTAGTTCGACAAATTTTACTTGGAAGAACTTAATCACCTTATATATTTAAAATATCTTACTTTTTGACATGTCCATTGGAAGAGAGTGTTAGTACCCACATTTTTTATAGTTGACTTCCTAATGTGTGCCACCTGCGCTTGTCAAAAAGTAGTGTTAGACAATGGTGTTACTGAACTGTTTTTCAACACACAAAACCCCATACTGGTGTACAATGAATATTAAAATTCACATACACTGTAATGTCTGAAGTGTCGCCATCTGATCATTTCGATTGAACGGCAGTTTATCTATGAAAAATATTTTTTTACTTTTTTTTAAAAAGTTGTTGAGTTAAGAAGATGAGATTACCTTGCACCCATGCTACTATAGCACCCATGTTGCATCAAGTATTACACTTTTGATCATTTGATCAGACTTTTTTTTTTTTTGAAGTTATTTTTAACATAACTCTTTATTATACTCTTTGCTTCCATAATAGCTCTTTGATCAAGTAATCAAATTACTGGCAATAAGTGTAGCAAAGAAAGTGGTTGAAAGAGTGGTATTGATGGCATTTCTCTTAATATAAAAGCTGGTGAAGCTGTTACACAAATTAAATCCATCTAATCAGAAAGCAACTATTAAAAGTCTTCTTAATCTTCAGAAAGGGAAGAAAAATCTAGGACTTATTTGAATGCAATCCATAGATGTATTTATATTTATTACGAATTTATTTTTCAAAATAATTTTCTATTTGGAAGGTAAAAGACAGATTTGGCATAAATTAACAAGAGCTTCTTAGAAACTCAAAACCATTCCAAAAACATGTTTTTTATAACTTTACTTGGGTTGATTTATGCCAGAGATTCTCTCAAATTCATTATAAATTTAATTATATTCATATAAAACAACCAAACACGCTGTCATAAAAAATGTATTTATCATAACTCTATGTGCATTTTCTTAAGTTCCATCCAAGCAAGGACCTTATGTGATACATGTATCTCTTTTACAAAGCCATTATTAACCTAAGTAAACACACATAAAGAGCATCCAAAGGTTACAGATCCACTCCAATTAATTAACTGTGTTATAAGTAGCAATTGAGATAACCATCTGTACACCATAATCTGCACTAGAACAATTAAACAAGGATATAAGCAGCACCCCTGACAACAAGAAAGAAAAAAAAACACCAGTTAAGATCATTGAACTCCATTTCCCTCCTCCTATCGTCTACAAAAAAAGCTATATTTTAAATATCTAAAAAGTGAAAAAAAAAAAAAAAAGTGTCAACTTTTCCCCCTCCGTACCTATTTACCCTATGTAATATTAATAGTGAGACTAGAACACATCAGAAAAATTTCACTGTTCTGGTCGGCGAGGCCGCCGCCGACGTGGCAGAGGCGTTGAGATCGATTCGGGGCTTCTTGCCCACTGCCGCCGTGGCGGGCAGCAGTGGGTGGAGCGGCACCGCCGAGCTGCACCGGGGGCACCTCGGGTTGGATCTGGATACCAGTACGTACATAAGGCAGATCGGGCACCCGGCCGCCGCCATCTCTGCCGCGGCGGCGGTGTCCCCTTTCGCCACGCCCAACTCTGCCTTCCGCGGCGACCCCGACTCCCCCTCGCCTTCCTCCACGCCGCCTACTCCCCCGCCGAGACGCCGTTTTATAGAGGACGTTGTGGTGGAGGAAGACGTCGGCGACGCAGAGGCGGCCGGAGCGCGGCGGGGCTGTGGCGACAGGTCCTGCTGCTGCCGTCGCCGGGACTGGCGCTCGGCGCGCTCCAGGGCAGACTTCACCTTCTCGAGGGTGCAGACGCTCTGGTACTCCGCCGGCGGCGGCGCCGTCAGAGAGCGCAGCCTCAGGTCCAGAGCAGGGGCAAGAGTCTCCGGCGTACCCGTCCGTACAGGCAGCAACGGCGCGGAGGACCACAGCGGGGGCAAATTAAGGTCCTGCATCAGAAACCCGCCATTTATCAGAACAAAAGATGAAAACTTGAATCGAAAAAATAGAGTCCACAAAAATGTTTCAAGAATATGTGTCGAACAGGACGCATTATTCGGCTTAGACGCGTTATTTTTTACTATTTTAGACACGGAAGTATTATTTCTTTAGTAAGTAACATGAATAAGTGAGAATTATTTGTTTTATGAAACTATTTATTTTACGTAAAATGAATTCTTTGCAGAGGAAACCAGAGCAACTCTGAGAAATTGACGTCCTGCGTAGAACTCAACAAGTGCCCACAGAAAAAGATCAAAACTTGCGATGAAATCCAGAGCAATTCAGGTCCCGCGTTAGAACCTACCAATTACCCACACACCAAAAAAAAAAAAAAAAACTCACAACATGCAGAGAAAACCAGAACAATACTGAGAAATTGAGCTCCAACCAATTACCCGCAAGAAAAGATCGAAACTTGCGGAGAAATCCAGAGCCATGTTGAGAAATTTGGGATGGATACCTCCTTCGATGAGAATTCATATAAATGAGCGCAACGGAGCCTGAGAAGATGGATTAACCGATTGACTTACCATGGTTTGGACGCGCTTCTCGCCGCCGGGGAGGACAAGGAGGTCCTGGAAGGCAGCCTTCTTCGGGGTGGGCGACGGCACCACGCCACCGCCGACGACGCAGCCGCCGCCGAGGAGGTCCCTCGTGACTAGGTCGGCCTTGGGGTTCCCCTCCCCGCCGCCGCCTCCACCGTCGTCCCGGTCGTACCGGCTGAGGAGCCTCACCAGGGTGCTCACGTCGGCCGCCATGGAGGGCCTGGGGGGGAATGGTTGCCTGCCCTACAGCGAGCGCTAGTCGGAGTTGTGAGAGAGAGAGAGGGAGGGAGGAATGAGGAGGAGGACGAAGAAGGGGAGAGAAGGTGGGATATGGTGTGGGGCTTGGCGCCGAGGGACTCCTTTATGTATAGGCCTTGAAATAATGACGACAATAATAATGGTAATGGTAGTAATAATAATGACATGATAAATAATAAGGAATGTGTAAGGATTTATCAATTTTTATCTTTCACCTCTAAATTTTAACTGAAGATATGGATTGTGGGTAATGATGCAGATGTTGTCAATCTGATTTTCTTCCTTTGTTTGCACATCAAGTCAATGTGTGTGTGTGAGAGAGAGAGAGAGAGAGAGAGAGAGAGAGAGAGATCATGGAAGGGGAATTTAAAGCAAAACAAGTTAGGAAATGTTAATCCCTCATGAAAAGCCTAAGATTAATGTGGTTAGTAATGATCCTGAGTTGATGAGGACTAAAACCATTGAATGTGAATCTCAGAATTAATATTGTGAACAACAATTTAAAGTTGACCAAAATCCGAGTCACAATAATGGAAGAAAGTTATTAAGAAATGGGAGTTGGTAGTAACCAAATAAAATAGAGTAATACTTGCCGCACTGATCCCTATAGTGCCGATTGACTGGTTCGATTGGATGGATGGCTATACAAGTCGCGCAAATTTATTTTTCTAAAAATCTAGGAGGATGAGTATAACCGTAAGCAAGCCGCCAATATCATTATGCCTCTATGCGATCTGATGGTCTGGGTCGTGTGGGGGCGTGACTGTGGGGTCTTGTGATGTAGTGCAGCATGCATTACTCGATCAAGTAAGCATGATATGTTTTTAATATTTATGTATACCTAAAGGAAACCCATAAGATAAAAATTTAGGGAATCATTAGATTTTGAAATTTTAAGAGGAAGGAAGAGTAAGGGGTGGGGAAGGCTAGCAGGAGAGATGGACGGCATTCAATGCATGCTTGAGGCAGCTGGTTAAATACAAAAATGGAGAGCCACTTCTAACCACTTACGTCATTTATCTCCTACATTCATTAATTGTTGCAAGTGCCTAGTTGAGTTAAAACATACACAAGTTTCCAATCTAGGGGAGCTCAAATGGGCCCCACTTTTAAAAATCAAGAGGATCCCCTAGTTCACCACATCATGGGTCCAGTTTCACCACATAAATGGGGGCAGTACGTACGGTAGGTTATTAATTCAAAAATCACTTTACCAACCCCAAAGAAACTCAAATTAAAATCAATGCACATTAACTTATCGGTCTATGGTAATCTTTTTACTACAAATCGTGGCCTATACTAATTTAATTTTAACAGTTAGTGCTTCCAATATTAGAATGTCAAAATAGGTGGAAAATAGCCTCATTATTTGCTAGAGTTTGAAAAAGAACAGTAGTAACTTAAAATAGCTAAATTTCGAACAGTGCCAGATCATGGTATCTTCTTGTATAATCTGTCATTCCATACAAATCTTGCCAAATGTGGCAGCTGCCCCTTTGGAGGGGGATCTGAGGAATAATTTACTCTTGGCACTTTTCAAATAGCCAAACCACTTGTTGGAACTAGATGGCAATTTAAAAGTTCACTTTGTTTGCAGAATTATTTATGTCAGAATAAGATTTTAGAGATTTCTTAAATTAGAATAAGAGATATTTTGATTTGGTAAGTTCTTGATATTCCTTCCAGAATAAGGAGAATTACATTGCGCTATTTCAAGTGATTTGATAGAAATGAGTAGAATAAAAAGTGGAATTGAGGGAATTAGAGATTCCAAGTAAAATTAGAGGAATTGAAAAAATTAGACATCTCAACAATCAAACCAGATTTGGACCCTTATACCCGTTAAATGAGGAAATTAAACATCTCGGTAATAATGAGGTTGCATGTTGAAGTCCTACATGGTGGAGCCGACTAACGCCCACAATACTTTTTAACTCCTATCACCATATACTGACCTTTGACCTAATTAAGAGAGTCACCATCAACATAAAATATTATTTTAGAAGAAGAGTTAGACAAACTAATGTAAACACCAAAGTCAAAAATCGAAGAGTCTAAGTTGGTGCAACGCCTCCCTTGCTCCAATCCAATGCGAATTGCAATATGAAGGTAGGTTGTCTGATTTTGAAGATCGTACGGTCGACGCTGACTAGATATTTTTTTCTTAATAAAATAAAAAACTTATTGTGTGCTCAAAGACCAATTGAGCTCAACACTTGGGTCACTCTACCTTAATCCAACAGCCATAGAAAAGGCGATCTTGCTTCCATACGACCTGATTTGTTGAACTATTAAAGGTGCAGCAACTCTTTCCCAAACATGAAAGAACACTTTGATGAACAACCTATTCAACTTGTAAAGGACAGGCAGCTCCTTTGAATTGTTGATCACAAAATAACATGCTGTTATCGATCGTTTAAACATAGCTGAATGCTTCATTTTAAATGCACAGGGCATTAGTATGCAATCTAGCTAGAATGTTATTTTGTCTACCAAACGATTAATCTTGTCGGCAGGTTCTTATAACAACTAGAAAAGGACACGACAACACATCATTTTAGGGAATTCTTTTCCCATTTTAGAAAATTTTCCCATTAATCTTTTTCCCTATGTAGCATAATATATATATGATTAGCATATATAGTTGAACATGATCAAATACCTACCATCAATAGCCACGTCAAAATTACTATTCATATTGGCACATAACAACTAAACACCCTGTGAATATAAAAAAATCACCCTATTAGTGTCAATAGTCAATATTTAGAGTTGTGATATTTTTATTCTTCGAATTGTGCTAAACCACTGAACTTAATTTGCAAAAAGTTCTTTAGTACTCTCATTTTTGCACACACGTGTGAACATTTGGTTTGTACAGATGTACCATGTCGGTACCTTTGAGGAGGAGGGCAAAGGGAGTGCGGACGCAATTAAGAGGAGACCATTAAAAAGGGTGAGCAAATCAAGGCCGTCAATTTAATGAGGTCTATCCCACCATTATGCCCTGGCCCACCAGGGAGGGAGTTCCCCCAATAAATTTACATAAAAGCCCTCCCACCGTCCCTTGATGGAGCAATCAATTGGAATTTAAAGCTTATTAAGTAAGAAAAGTTAATGAGGCTCTTGACCCGGAGGTTCCTTAAGACCAGTCCTCCTTTGGTTAGGCATTTAATTTTGTGTGGGTGGGATGTTCCACCCTCCATGTGCGACACCAATATAACGCTCACAGACCCAATGAGAAGCCACTTTTGATGATGCCTTTTGGTATCCATTACATCCACTAATTAATGTTGGCCACTTCCCATTGTAAATGTGTGAAAATGGTAGCTAATGGAACAGTTGATGTTTGGATTTAAATTGGTTTTCATTTGGGACAAAAACTAACCACCAAAGGAAAAATAATGGTTTATTTTTTAGTATCATTTAGGTGTACCTATCCAAATTGACATAATTAAGACTTCTCCCTATCTTTTTTCGACAGATCAAGAGGTTTGAGATTTAAATGTATTTCTTCATTTGGTGTTTGTTTATATATGTAATATATTTATAGATGTCCATTAACCCTTTTCACTCTCATAAACCCCTCAAGAACTTTGTGAATTAATGCTGAAATGGTTTTCTAAAACACATAAGATGACCACTAGCTATATGATGGTTCCATATTTCTTGTTAGCATCTTCTTACTTTGTGAGCCAGTGGTACATCCAATTAGGAGGCTTTCTACATCCAAGAAGCAACTAGGGTGTTTCTCATGCACACATCATCCTTTGGGAGTGCTTAATTTATAGAGAAAAAGAAGGAACAAAAAAAAAGAGAAAAATGAAATAAAAACTAATGCAAAGAAGAAGAACCACCTTGGAAAACAAGAGATTCTGAATAGTAGTACATGGCGAAGACGAATAGAGCCGGCTAGACTTCCCAAGGGAAGATGAATGGAACGTTCATGACACCACAGGTTTGGTTTGTTTTATCGTTTGCATGCTACCTAACCTCAAATTCTACTTAATATTTTCACTGAGGTCTGATAGTGACAAGGCAAGGCAAGTAAACAAAAATTCTTCAAAAGATTTGCTGAAATTAAAAACCATCGGCATCTATGCCGTCCAATCTGCAACTACAGGTCTGCAAAAAAAAAAAAAAACGGATTGTGACCCTATGCAATCTAATAACTCCAATGGCCTAGAGATGCATGCAACAAGTATCACTCTTCTCATTAATACCTTCACAAAGGTAAGAAAGAAATGTTAATATTAGAAAGAGAGGGTCCCTTATTTCTTTATGGGAAACGTAGAACCCTCTAGCCGCTTCAATGAATTCTTTAGCCTCACTTTGTTTGGAGAATAAGTTATTACGTGGGGCCGACAGACGGAATAGCATATACTACAATAAGAGGTATTTCAGTTTGATAGTTTTGTGAGGTCCGCTGACGAAATAAGAAGAATAAACAATTCTTAGATCTAGGGTGGGATGACTTATTCTTCTTATTCTCCGAATAGACTATTCTGCACCGGTATAAACCATTTTGCTTGTCAAAACTAAACTAAGCTTATTCTTCCCTTATTCGCCTTTATTCTTCTCTTATTTTTCTTCCTCAGTTTCTCTCTCTCTCTCTCTTTTTGGTTTGAAAGATGAGAATTTTGCGAGGTGGTTAGTGTAGGTGCATGTTGATGTTGTGGTAAGGTGAGGACTTAATGAAGAGCTAGCTAGCTGTTGTTGCAACGGCCCCAAATTTGACATTTCAAAAGGGAAAGGGACAGGGTAGGCTGCAGCCGCGTTAAACGCAATTAAAACCTTGTCCTCGACTACACAACGATTGGCACACATTACCTCAGTTGTTGGTCTATTCTTTGCACCACCACTGGCTTCCAATCCGGGGTTGGAATTCCTCACCCCTTGTGCATCAAATTTGGGCTACCTAATTTAATTTTAAACCTTTTTTTTATCGGATTTTTTGCATATACAATTCTCAAATACACCGTATTTGCAAGTACACCCCAAATTTTTACCTATTAGCATTAATACTTCTGAAATCTTTAAAAAATTACACTTATATTCCTCAATCTAATAATTTTACATAAATATCCTTGAATTCATTAATATATCTGTCAGTTTACTAAAATCTTGCATTATTTACCTCCGACACTTCCGATGATGACATAATTTATGCAATGTTGTTTTTGACATGTTTCGTTGAAATTCACTTAAGTTAGACGGGAGGAATATAAATGCATATTTTTAAGATTTCAGAAGTATTGATGATAATATGTGAAGGTTGGAGATATGCATGTAAATACAATGTATTTGAAGGATATATACGCAAAAAACCTGAGAGAGAGAGAGAGAGAGAGAGAGTTTGACATTTCTGGATGCTGGGGTGTGGACAGGTTTGCATCGAAAGGGGGTTGGGAAGAGACCAAGAAGCATTTATAGGGCCTTGATTTGGTGAACTTTAAGGAAGATAGATGTAGCCAACATAGGGAGAAAACACTCAGAGCACATTAAAAAAAAACAAATATGATGGGCAACCAGTTTTGATTGTTGGAGAGAGAGAGAGGGGGTGTGTCGGTCACAGGCAAAAGTTTTTATATTAAATTTCTATAGAGAAGTTATCATTGGATGGATGGAGAAGAAAAATCTCTGCAAGAAACGAAGGATACATCTTGTTGTACGTGTTATGATTAGTGATTATGATTAGCTTTATTATCCATCAATCGAAATCACTAATAGTTATGTATGAACTCTAAGTTTTCTTTGAAATCTATTTATGATGAAATCCAAGTTCGACTCTACCATTTCCGTATGGTCCATACATTTATCTATTAAAAGATTAAGAGATATGATACATGAAATTTAAAAGAAAGACACTATGACACCTCAGTTTTGGGCTATTAGCTTTCTCAGTGGGTCCTTCAAAGAATATTTTAGGCCTCCCGTTGACTTCTCATCTTCTCTGTAGGTAGCTTATTTTTGTTTATTTTATTTTATTTTTGTGCTTTTCGATAGTAGTCCATATAAATTGGATATAATTTTTAGTATTTAATCCTTCCAGTTAAGAATAATTTAAAGAAGTAAATGTTTATGAAATATTCTTCAAACCAATATTAAAACGGATAGAAATGCGGAATTGACTTTAAAAATAAAAAATCAAATCCCAGTGAATAGTAAAATGACTTTAATGGGTCAAATCTAATAATAAATTTTGATTTTTTTTAAAGACTTTTCAGATCGTCTAATTAGATATCAGATTGTATAGATACATAAAACACATTTGGCGAAACAAAATTTTTTTATTTTTATTTTGGCTGTACTGGCCGTCGTTGCATCACTAACTGTTTGTATTGCAAGTAAAACTCAAAATTTAATTAATGATGTAAACGACTTTTTTAAAGTGAGTGAAACTTAAACGCAAATTTAGCTATGGTAGAGTTAAGCAAAATTGATGGAAGCAAACGGTGGGCAGTAAAAACTAAAAGATTTAAATATATAAAGACTAATATCAAAGTATGTAAGATAAATATACATATTTTGAATTCCCTATGTTTATAGGAATTGATCTTGAAAATACCCTCATAGTCAAATATATTTTTTATGGTTTTGAATTAGCTTATTATATCAAAGATGGATGGCAACTCCTCTTGGAGAAGGAAACACTCCACAAGAGTGTTGGTGAGAAAGGAAAACTTTGAAGGGAGGAAGATTATAGTTATCCATATATTTTCTGCTCAGGATATGTAGTTTTCATCGAAAAGACAGTTTATAGGTCCCAACACTCACACACTCGTTTATATTGATCTAACCAGACATGTGAGAATCTCAAAATGCGTGTGTCGTTATAATGCTTAAGATCAGAAACTTAACTCTTACAAAACACTATTTTGCTTGAGATTTGTCTTTTATTGTGCAATTTTTGCCTCGATGTGCAGCATCCTGAACCTCGTACGAGTGCAAACAATTGGCATAAGTGACCACATAAGCACACACTCAAAAGGATAAATATTTAACAAAGTGTGGTCTAATTCTGATCTACATCTATGAGGCCAACACTATGGGAAACATATATAGTACTATTATAATAAATAGCTTTTACGTTAAACAACTTAAGATATCTCTCCCCCTCAGATAATCTCACTAGTTCTTCTTTCTATAGGAAGAAGCAAGAGTTAGTGAGATTGTCTACCAAAAAAAGATAATTCTTCCTTGTATACATTACGCTCAGACCCCTCTAGATACAATGGAGAACCGCTTGTCGTGCAACAAATCAGCTCCTGTCTCAATCTCACTAGGATTGGATCACTATGGCCCATATTAATCTGCGCATCTTATATCTTACTAGAATCAATGAACATTAACCCAACAATGGCTTGATTCTTCAAGCCATCTTGAAGATTTATCAATTGATGTCTCACCCACTTGCTATACTCATTGTCCATCCATTCATTAGTCTAGATCCACATAGCATCTCACCATTCCAAGACACCTGCATCTCCACAAGATGCAAGATTTGTTGAAATCATGCCCTCAACCTCAACCACGGGGATCCTTTCTTGCAAACTATAAGTAACTTCCTGTCACCAACCTCGAGCAGTCAAGCATCATATTGTCAATTATGAGCACCTTGCATCACCAAATTGTGAACTCATGCTACTAAGTACTAACCATGAGCACACATGCTTATCTGTGCCACTTTAAGGGCACACTTAGGAGTATACCTAACTATCAACAAGGAGATTCTATATAACAATAGCAAGTAGCACGGTTGGTCTTCAGACTTGAAATGCCAAAGATTCTTTGGTAGACTATTGTGTCTTGATTCTTGACATAAAGATCTCTAACCAAGAGATTTTGAATAGTCAAGTATTCGGATTTAATTGGACATCTTCAAAGATGATTCTATGGTCAACAAGTAATCATTCACTCTTGATATAGGTGAGTGAGAATGCTCTATAAAATGAGACTCGAAAAATCCCTGGCTAGAGTTGGACTAGATATTAGAAAATGAGTTTCCTAATGATGCTTATAGAGGGTATTTAATCCACATGAGTGAACCGGATTAGAGTTTGACAGTCGAACCATACTCTAAGTTCACCTAAAGATATTATGTGAATGAATGATTGTAACCAATAATTGATGGTAAAAAGGTTCCTGACCAAGTTGCTTAACCCCAACGCCTTATAAGATTATGAGTTGTTGCTTGATACTGACCATGAACAGAAGTCCAGTCAATTTATTTGTGTGATGATTAAATTGATAATTTAATTATTTAATATATAATATGAAATAATTAAATGACACTAATAAAGAGTTACTAGACTTAGTGGACTTGAAACGAGAATGACATTTGGGCTTAGAGAATCTTACACAAAAAATTCTCTGTAGATGAGAATTAAGTGAAAATTTATATAAGCTTATAGAGGTTTTACGAAAAACCACCGAACTAATATAAACATAAGCATGAGAGAAATCTTAGCCCAAGTTCAAGGGGAAGGAGGAAAAAGGTACAATGTAAATGTGGGACTATATCTCAGTTGATTTTCTTACAAAAAACTACATTACCCATGGGGGTTAGGGAGGGAAAATGGTCCGATGTAAATGTGGCACACTTTTTAGCAAAAAAAAGTATATTTTGTATGGGTTCATACTTTTCAATAAGATATTTCTATTGAATCTTCATTGTTTGGTAGACTTCAAGAATGCAAACCACCCTGATCCTTCTAAAGAGAAGACACATTAACCCAACATTTCTAAGGTTGTAAATTTGCCCCTAGATTGGTACTTATTTTGCATATGTTGCCATTAGGTTGTTTATTTTTCTTCGTTATTTTTTCTTGTTAATTTAACATTAATTTTCCTTTGGACGTAACATGATATATATTTATCAATAGTATTTCCTATGTTTCAGCAATTGGTTATTGTTGTTAAGCCCAGAACAATTATGGGAAAAGGTGTAAAACATATATTCAAGCATAATGTTTGATACCTTATACCATATCACCAAAATGAAAAAAATGTTGTGTGATTTTATTTCCATTGTAGTCCTAGCCTAAAGTCCATATCATGAGTGCAACAATGAATTTAATAGTTTTGGACTATTCAAAAACATAGTGGACACTAATACTTTTCTTGAACAAGTTAAGGGAACTATAGTTGTGAGTTGTCGGCATCAAACATGTTATAGATCTTGAAGATTCTCAGAGGCATTGGATAATTCTTTGATTTGAGCAAAATTTGACTTACTTGCATGCCACACTTACTACTAGATTTTAAATTAAGCAAAACTATTGCTTTTGACGAGCTCATATGGTTGTAAGGTTCCTTGAACATTAAATTTTAAAAATTCATATTTTATCTACCATTGTTCTTTCATTGGCAAAATACACAAAATTTTGCACATGCATGAGAATTATGCACTTAGTTCCCATGACAATAACCGTCAACATAAGATTCCCTTGTAATCGACATTTCTCCTCACTAGGAGAATTCCTCAATCCGTAGGTGCTTGGTCCCACCTTGTTAATCTTCAACCATGTTAAAACTTTTGACAAGATATGAATGATCAACAAACTAGTTGTCTTTAGAATGTGCTTGTTCATAAATGAGTCTAGAACATAACAATTGAAATTGTCAAAATGAATGAAAACACTAGCATTTTCGCACTACAAAAAGCATTCGACAAGGTGCTCTGAGGTTGAGGTGACATTTGATAACACTTATTGTAGATCTTATCTATGAAACAATCAAACATATTCATTTTTATACCAACTTTCAAAATCACTTTTTTTAAGTCTTAAGCAAATACTTATGTCTAAAATACTTCTAAAATTTTCATGGAGTGGACTTTTTATTTTTTAGAGCTTACATGGGTGTTCTTATAACCCCGCATCTCTTCTTTACCATTCCCTTTTCTTCTCTCTCATGCCACTAGAGGAAGCTAGGTAAACATGTAATGATCTACTGTCCCAATGTGCGAAAAACGGCACAGCTAGGACAACAAATTGTCACCCTTGGGCCAGCACCAGGATCATAAGATACAGTCTGGAGAAATATATAATAAACTACCTCAAATAACAAGAGTATCGAACTAAGAAGTGCAATTAAATAACAGAGGAAAATAAATATTACAATCAGAGTGCAGTCTAGCAATAAATACATAGTCCAAAAGTAGCGATGATGAATATAGGCCTAAAAGAAAATAGTATACCTACATCGAAGCATTCCCCATAGTACTAGCTGGGTACTATATTCAGGTTTTCTGCCTTTCCATATCTCATATAGAGTAGAGGTCACAGACTTGTTGGGTACTCTATTCAGTAGGTATGCTGCTGACTCTAGAGCATACCCCTAGAGGGACATTGGTAATCTTGAAAAGCTCATCATAGATCGTACCATGTCCAACAAGGTGAGATTCCTCCTTTCTGATATACCATTCATCTGTAATGTATATGGAGGGGTAAGCTGAGAAAGGATACCATTATCTTTTAAGAATTGTGTGAAATTAGTACTCAAGTATTCTCCTCATCGATCTGATCAAAGAGCTTTAATACTCTTTCCTAACTGCTTTTCTACCTCATTCTTGAACTCCTTGAACTTCTCAAATGCTTCCGACTTGTACTTCATTAAGTACACATAGCCGAATCTTGAGAAGTCATCGGTGAACGTGATGAAGTATGAAAAGCCACCTTTGGCTTAGGTGGACATGGGACCACATACATCTGAATGTATTAGTTCCAAAATGTCCTTGGCACGTTCTCCATGTCAAGTAAATGGAGATTTTGCCATCTTTCCCATAAGCCATGATTCACATGTTGCAAATGATTCATAATCGAATGCAGTTAAATAACCATGCTTGTGCAATTTTCGCAACTTGCTTTCACCAATGTGTCCAAGTGTACAATGCCACATGTAGGCTTGGTTCACACAATTCTTTCTCCTTTTAAGAGCACTATTAATGTGAAGATTGTAATAAGAAACATCTAAGAGATATAGACCGTTAACTAAAGATGCCGAAGCTATCGATTTATTACCATAATAAATCGAACAACTTCTGTTCTCAATAGTCAATCTATATCCTATCTTATCTAAACAAGATATTGAAATGATGTTCTTTATTATGCTAAGAACATAATAACAATCTTCTAATGATAAGATGTCTCCCGATAGAAGTCTGAGGTTTGCTGTCAGGACAGCAACCGCCGCAAATTTTGCGCCGTTTCCTAGCCTCGCCTTTTCTCAGCTTTCGCTTACTTGTCAGCATCTACACATCATGGCAGATATGAGAAGTGTTGGGTTTTCTCGGTTTCTCCGGATCGCTCACGCAGCGGAAAACAAAAAATATTTACAGCGATCCGTTCCCGTTTCGAAATCTAAAATACGATAATCGGATTATCGAAGTTCTCACCGAGTGCGGATTCGAATCCGCAACTGTTTGGTTCCGTCGGTGAGACACCGCAAGCCGCGCAAGCGCCCGGCCTCTAGCGAAGTCCACGCGATCCTCCCCGCGACGGATATCTTCGAGTTCCTCGTTCTTCGCAGCCCACGAAGCCTCCGCCGGTCGCCGCAACGCGCGGATGATTTCCCGTCGAACGGGATTCGGAGAAGCGGCGGAGAAGATCTGGATCTGCCTGGACGCCAGAGAAAGACAGAAACTGAGGAGGGGCGGCTAGGGTTGGCAGCAGCTTGGCCTGCTCAGCCCGTTCGCTATGTTTTATACTAACTGCGCGGTTTTTCATAAAAACCCCCGGTTTGTATAAAACCCACTTATTTATCCATCGCCTTGAGAATCATTTGCGTGTGACCCTCTAGGCCCAAGTACCAGTCCAGTTAATGGCCCAACAAGCCCAGTGACTCCTCACTGGCTTTATTAATTAATTAATAACCCTTTATTAATCAATTAATCAATCGAATTGATGTCGCACATCGAATTCGACTGGGCCTCCGATCACGTTGGGTGCCAAGCAACACCGCGTGAACCCGGAAGGTATTTGGGGTTAAGTAACCCACTCTTGGAACCTTTCCGCCGACAGTTACCGCATGGATATAATCCTTCATTGGTACAATACTCTCGAGTCTACTCAGGACATGGCGAGCTGTCAAACCCTAGCCGGTCGACTCACTTAGATTGGATGCCGCTGATGAATATCGGAAAACTCCTTTCCCGATATTATCGTCCGCCCTGGCCAGGGACTTTCGCGCATCCTTCCTAGAGCATTCTCTCTCTAAGTACCGAGAGCGAATGATTCCTTATTGACACACAATTCCCTTCGACGGTATTCCGCTGTACCCAATCCTTGGCGTATTAGAATCCCGTGGCTAGAGATTCGTAAACCAAGGTCAAAACACAGAAGTCCACCGCCAAGGTGTCCTTGATGTCTCAGGTCCGAGGACCATCCACGCAACTGCGACAATAGAATCAAGCTGGTTGACAGTGAGGTACAATACCATCCAGCGATTCAGTTGGATCAGTTCAGTGAACACATTCTCCAATGAGCACCTACAGATTCGCCTTAGTGTCTCCACACAAGTGACTTATGAGACCAGTCACCCTCATCATATGAGCTAGAGTAATCTGTACTAGTCTAACCGGATATCCGATGTCCTTCTCGGATATCCTCCGACTAGGAACGATTAAGAATATGTGTGTTTAAGTGATCAGTCTCATTAGTATGATCTCATCATAATCTGATCACCATAGCACATATTCACGGACGTCATTATGAAATGATAATTAACGCGATTTACACAATGAATATTATGCCATTATATTAATAAAATGAACGAGATTTACATAGTCAGATTGGCTTGTAGGCCACCTTAAACTAACAATCTCCCACTTGGACTAAAGCCAATCACCTTTATACAATAAGCCTATAGACTCTAGGTGACACTCAAACACAATTTGAGCCAACGGCTTTGTCAGTGGATTTGCTATATTGTTGACAGATGGAACTCTTTCCACTACTACATCTCCTCTGGATATGATCTCTCTGATAAGGTGAAAGCGCCTCAGAATATGCTTCGATTTCTGATGAGACCGCGGCTCTTTCACTTGTGCAATTGCTCCATTGTTGTCGCACAACAGTGGAACAGGCTCAGAGATGCTAGGAACTACGCCGAGGTCGGTGATGAATTTCTTCAACCACACTGCTTCCTTGGTGGCTTCAGCTGCAGCGATGTACTCAGCTTCAGTCGTCGAATCTACAGTGGTTACTTGCTTGGAACTCTTCCAGCACACTGCCCCTCCGTTCAATGTAAACACGAATCCAGATGTTGACTTGCTATCATCTGGATCTGACTGGAAACTCGAGTCAGTAAAGCCTCGCAGTTTCAAGTCACCTCCTCCATAGACAAGAAACATATCCTTAGTTCTTCTCAAGTACTTACGGATGCATTTCACTGCCTTCCAGTGCTCTTCGCCTGGATCAGCCTGAAATCTGCTCGTAACACTTAGAGCAAATGCAACATCAGGCCATGTACATAGTATGGCATACATGATAGATCCTATGGCAGAGGCATAGGGTATTCTATCCATGAATACCCTCTCATCAGGAGTCTTAGGAGACTGGTCCTTTGAGAGATTAATTCCATGTCTCATCGGTATAAAACGTCTCTTGGAATTTTCCATGCCAAACCTTTTGACTATGGTATCTATGTATAAGGATTGGGTCATTCCAAGCATCCTCTTTGATCTATCTCTATAGATCCGTATTCCCAATACGTAGGATGCTTCTCCCAAATCCTTCATGGAGAAGTTTTTCGATAGCCAGATCTTTACTGCTGACATCATAGCTACATCATTCCCAATGAGTAGTATGTCATCTACATAAAGAACTAGAAAAGTGACTGCACTCCCACTGGTCTTCTTATACACACAAGGCTCATCTTCATTCTTAATGAAGTCATAAGACTTGATAGCCTCGTCAAATCTTATGTTCCAGCTTCGGGAAGCCTGCTTCAGTCCATAAATGGACCTCTGAAGCTTGCACACTTTATCTGGAGATTCTTTGGATGTGAAACCTTCTGGTTGTATCATATACACCTCTTCCTCAAGGTTACCATTGAGGAAGGCAGTCTTCACATCCATCTGCCATATTTCATAATCAAAATGTGCAGCAATGGCGAGTAGAACTCTGATCGACTTTATCATAGCAACTGGTGAGAAAGTCTCCTCATAGTCATTTCCTTGCCTTTGACGATATCCCTTTGCCACCAACCTTGCCTTATAAGTGTCGATCCGTCCATCAGTACCGATCTTTCTCTTAAAGATCCACTTGCAACCGATGGGTACAATACCCTCGGGCAAGTCCTCCAAGTTCCAAACTTGGTTGGTGTACATGGACTGGATTTCTGAGTTCATGGCTTCTCGCCATTTCCCTGCTTCTGGGCTTCTATGGCCTCCTGGTAAGTTTTAGGATCATCATCCTTATTATATTTAACCTTAGACTTACCTTCAGCAATATATCCCACATATCGTTCGGGCAGTCTAGGTACTCTACCAGATCTATGAGGCTCATCTGTGTGTACCTGAACAGATTTAGGAACTGATATCTCATCTGATGATAATGCAGCTGTTTGGAGATCTGGAACCTCTTCCAGTACTATTTTACTCCCACTGTTCTCCTGGAGAAGGTATTCCTCTTCCAGGAAGACAACTTTCCTGGCGACAAACACCTTTTGTTCACCATGATGGAAAAAATAGTATCCAAAGGTTTCCATTGGATATCCCACAAACCTGCATTTATCAGTTCGTGATTCCAGCTTGTCTGGATCATGCCTCTTTACATGAGTAGGACAACCCCAGACTTTAACATGTTTAAATTCTGGTTTCCTGTCTTTCCATATCTCATATGGAGTAGAGGCCACAGACTTGCTGGGAACTCTGTTCAGTAGGTATGCTGCTGACTCTAGAGCATATCCCCAGAGGGACACTGGTAATCCTGAAAAGCTCATCATGGATCGCACCATGTCCAACAAGGTGTGATTCCTCTTTTTTGATACACCATTCATCTGTGGTGTATATGGAGGGGTCAGTTGAGAAAAGATACCATTATCCTTTAAGAATTGTGTGAAATTAGTACTCAAGTATTCTCCTCCTCGATCTGATCGAAGAACTTTAATACTATTTCCTAACTGCTTCTCTACCTCATTCTTGAACTCCTTGAACTTCTCAAATGCTTCCGACTTGTACTTCATTAAGTACACATAGCCGAATCTTAAGAAGTCATCGGTGAACGTGATGAAGTAAGAAAAGCCACCTTTGGCTTGGGTGGACATTGGACCACATACATCCGAATGTATTAGTTCTAGATTGTCCTTGGTACGTTCTCCATATCTTGTAAATGGAGATTTTGCCATCTTTCCCATAAGGCAGGATTCACATGTTGCAAATGATTCATAATCGAATGCTGTTAAATAACCATGCTTGTGCAACTTTTGCAACCTGCTTTTGCCAATGTGCCCAAGTCTACAATGCCACATGTAGGCCTAGTTCACACAATTCTTGCTCTTCTTAAGAGCATTATCAATCTGAAGATTGTAATAAGAAACATCTAATAGATATAGACCGTTGACTGAAGATGCTGAAGCTATTGATTTATTGCCATAATAAATCGAACAACTTCTATTCTCAATAGTCAACCTATATCCTATCTTGTCCAAACAAGATATTGATATGATGTTCTTTATTATGCTAGGAACATAATAACAATCTTCTAATAGTAAGGTGTCTCCCGATGGAAGCTTGAGGTTTGCTGTCCCAACAGCAATCGCCGCAACTTTTGCGCCGTTTCCTAGCCTCAATTCCACCTCACCTTGTCTCAGCTTGCGCTTACTTGTCAGCATCTGCACATCATGGTAGATATGAGAAGCACATCCGGTATCCAATACCCAAGATGTGGAATCTCTGACTGACAAGTTAATATCTATCATATAGATATCTGAAGCTTCAGATAGCTTCACCTTTCCATGAGCTTTATCATTAAGAAACTCCTTGCAGTTCCTCTTCCAGTGACCATACTACTTATAGTAGAAGCAGTCACCCTTCACTACTCTTTTACCTTTGTCCTTCGATCCTTTATCGTTAGCTGTCATTTCTGCTTCAGGGGCATCTAATGCCGATTCAGCAAGAGGATCAGCTCCAGGGACAAAGTTATTGTGCTCAGATCTGAAGACATTCTTTAGGTTTCTGAACCAATCCGAGTAGATCAGGTAAGTCAAAAGGGCATCAAGTATGCCACGGAGTGAGTTATTCGACGACATAGTTCCCTACAGGAGATAAGTAAAATCTATTTAGTAGATGTTCAATTATTAAAATTTAAAACAAGACAAGGTCTTTTGTTCAAGTTTAACTCCCACTAATTTTCGACGGACTGTATAACCCTCAGTTATACAGAACGGGAGACGCCGACAGTCTCCTAGTGGGGATCAGAATCTCAATGACTTGCACTACAGCCTTGTGAATAGCACAACAAACTGTAATACAATCAGAGAGCACCCAACTCATGGGACTTGCAACTCCTTGCAATATCTGATCATAGTTTCGGTCCCCAGAGATTTAATGGCTTTGTGGATAGCACAACAAACCATTAATCCTAGTCTAAGCTAACCATCATTACGTGACGAGCATTGATTTGCATGCAGCCCTTGTGGATAGCACAACAAAGCTACATGGTTCCTCTACCCCGATCTATAGGCATCTAATGCCATAGCCACAGTTTCTCCTCCCAGTTAAGCAGGCCTTGTGGATAGCACAACAAACCTGCCTAAAGTGATTCGAATTCTATGACTATAATGATGGTGGACCACGCGGTAAGTTCTCAACTGCTCGCGTTACGACTTAGAGTTTATCTGAGGGTATTTGGATAACTTTTATCTTGGTCTCTCCTAGGTGATAGTATATAAATATATCGTATATATTTATTAAATACTATAACCTGCTTTGATTCATAATCAAAAGAAAAATAATGCATCTCATACATGTCATTAGTGTGGTCATGGATAGCACAGTAGGTTTGACTGGAGCCAACAGTCAAACGCACACACAATCTAATCATAACATTTACATTAGATATACTGCAAACACATAGGCAAGAGATCTCCATCATTTCGCCTTCCTGGTTGCAGCTGTGGATCGTCCTCGCTCCTTCCTCAGTTGCCTCGATCATATTACATTTAAATTTTAGAATTTATAAGTAAATTGAAGAAGGCCTTATGGCGAGTACAAGAGAGAGATGGAGGTAGAAATACATCGGAGTATGAGAGAGAGAGGTGCGCAGACCTCTATTTATTAACAATTAATAATCAAACATACATCTACGATCCACACAATCCATTCATCACATGAATAATAAAGTAAGTGCATATCCATGACCACGGTGTGTTTTAAACATCCCACACATGATTCAGCGCATCACATGGCTAAAATAAATGAGTTTTTTCAAAATATATAAGTTTTGGCTTTCAAAAAAAACTGGGATCCAATCAAAATTGACATTTGAATTTCGAAAACTCATTTAATTAACTTAACATGCAATTAAATCTAAATTTAAAAGCATTAAACACACATCACATGTGTACACACTCCAAATTAATAATTCCAGATTATTCCATGCAAATTAGAACAATTCTAATAATCTAACATTTAGATTAAACCCCATTAATAATCTAACAATTAGACTATTAATAACTAATCTAACTTTTAGACTAGTGTAACAAAATTAATCATTAATTTATCACATAAATTAATAATTAACTCTAATTTGTTATTAATTATTAATCTAACAATTAGACTAGATAATTAATAAGTGTTAATCACTAATTTAAGTATTAAACTAATAATTAACACAAATGGACAATTAAGCACTAATCTAACTCTTAGATTGGTAGATTAATATTAATTATTAATTTAGCTCTTAAATCAATAATTAATAACTCTTTATTAAACAATTATGTTAGTTAATTAAAATTAATCGTCAATTTAACAATTAAACTAACAATTAATTCCAATTAACTAATAACTACTAATTTAACTCTTAAATTAGCCAATTAAAATTAATTATTAATCTAACATTTAAATTAATAACTAATTTTAATCAATTAACAATCACTTGTTAATTAAATTATTCCAAAAACATTAATTGGCCCAATTAAAAATTAATTATTAATTTAACCCTTAAATAAATAATTAACTCTTATGATATAACAACAATTTGTTAATCATAATATTGATTCATAATCATTATAGCCCAATAAACTAAAATAGAACAAAGATTTTAATTTTTCAAAAACTATTTTTTGATTTTAAAATTAAAATCTAGTTCTAGTTACATTTAATGGGCTTGGGATTTTATTTAGGGTTTAATGGGATTGGGGCCCCTATAAAAAAGGAGAGAATTGAAATGGGCTGAGCCGACTAGACCAAGCCAGGGCTCGGCTGGTTCGAGCCACTAGCTGGGGGCCGTTAGAGCCCCTGGTCCTGGCCCGGTTCAACTGTTGAACCACTTGAACCGCCCGGCCCCCGAAACAACCCAGCGCCGGCCCAGCTCCTCCCTCCCCAAATACACCTGAAACCCTAAAACCTGCAAACGCAAGGCGGCGGCGGGCTCAGGTGGTGGGGCTCCGGTGGCCGGTGCCCCGGCGCCGTTCAGCCCGGCCGTCGATGGCCCCGGTGCCAGCGGGCTCCTTCCAGCTCCGTCAAGTCCCCGGTGGGTGGACAAAAGGTGCAGGCCGAGCCTTAAAAACCCCTTAAATCTCAGGTTTTAACGCAACAAAAGGGAGGAAGAAGACCCCTTTTTGCATCCCTCCTCCAGGTTGTCCGACGCCGCCCTTGAAGCCCGCAGTGATTTGCCAAAAACTACGATCCTCTGGGAAGCCCATTCATCTTACCCGGCCACCTGGATTTATGAAACTGTGCCGGCAAGCACACAATTCTTCATCACATGAAGAACTTCGAAAGAACCCTAAAAATTCAATTTTGCTAGATTAAAATTAATCAAATTAATCGTGTTCATCATATGAACACATATCCAGCAAATAATCGAATTAGATTGCATGGAATAATACATGGATAATTAATTCGGACTTCGAGACGGGACGAGAAACAATGGAACCTGGCTCTGATACCACTGTTAGGTTTTCTCGGTTTCTCCGGATCGCTCACGCAGCGGAAAACAAAAAATATTTACAGCGATCCGTTCCCGTTTCGAAATCAAAAATACGATAATCGGATTATCGAAGTTCTCACCGTGTGCGGATTCGAATCCGCAACCGTTTGGTTCCGTCGATGCGACACCGCAAGCCGCGCAAGCGCCCGGCCTCTAGCGAAGTCCACACGATCCTCTCCGCGACGGATATCCTCGAGTTCCTCGTTCTTCGCAGCCCACGAAGCCTCCGCCGGTCGCCGTAGTGATCGCCGCAACGCGCGGACGATTTCCCGTCGAACGGGATTCGGAGAAGCGGCGGAGCAGATCTGGATCTGCCTGGATGCCAGAGAAAGACAGAAACTGAGGAAGGGCGGCTAGGGTTGACAGCAGCTTGGCCTGCTCAGCCCGTTCGCTATGTTTTATACTAACCGCGCGGTTTTTCATAAAAACCCCCGGTTTGTATAAAACACACTTATTTATCCATCGCCTTGAGAATCATTTCCGTATGACCCTCTAGGCCCAAGTACCAGTCCAGTTAATGGCCCAACAAGCCCAGTGACTCCTCACTGGCTTTATTAATTAATTAATAACCATTTATTAATCAATTAATCAATCGAATTGATGTCGCACATCGAATTCGACTGGGCCTCCGATCACGTTGGGTGCCAAGCAACACCGCGTGAACCCGGAAGGTATTTGGGGTTAAGTAACCCACTCTTGGAACCTTTCCGCCGATAGTTACCGCGTGGATATAATCCTTCATTCGTACAATGCTCTCGAGTCAACTCAGGGTATGGCGAGCTGTCAAACCCTAGCCGGTCGACTCACTTGGATTGGATGCTGCTGATGAATATCGGAAAACTCCTTTCCCGATATTATCGTCCGCCCTAGCCAGAGACTTTCACGCATCCTTCCTAGAGCATTCTCTATCTAAGTACCGAGAGCGAATGATTCCTTATTGACACACAATTCCCTTCGACGGTATTCCGCTATACCCAATCCTTGGCGTATTAGAATCCTATGGCTAGAGATTCGTAAACCAAGGTCAAAGCACAGAAGTCTACCGCCAAGGTGTCCTTGGTGTCTCAGGTCCGAGGACCATCTACGCAACTGCGACAATAGATCGTCCTCGCTCCTTCCTCGGTTGCCTCGATCATATTACATTTAAATCTAAAATTTATATGTAAATAGAAGGTCTTATGGCTAGTACAAGAGAGAGGGAGGTAGAAGTACATCAGAGTTTGAGAGAGAGAGAGGTACGCAGACCTTTATTTATTAACAATTAATAAATATCTATAATTCAAACATCTATGATCCACACACATCATTCATTACATGAATAATTGCCTAGACTTCCTAACCTGATTAACTTGCCTGGAACTAGACTCCCTAACTTCACTAGACTTCCTATCCTGACCTAATGTGGACGAAGAAGAATAAAAATTATGGGGTACAAAATGTGATACAGGAGAATCCTCCCGGAAGCAGGGGCAGAGTAAGTCTAGAAGAGAATCTTGCCTAAAAGACCCGTGCGATGGGGTACAATCAGACAAGTACGAAGTTTCCTCGATGAGGATCTAAGAGAAAGAAGTTGCCAAATTGGCGTTTTTTTTTTTTGGGGGGAAGAGATGAATTAAGCATAAAGCAAGAATGAATATGGATAAGAGGAGAATGCGATGGGGGAAGTGGCAGTAAGGCCAGAGCATTGGGGGGATCATACAATAGTATGTCCCATATCAAATCATAAATCCTCTCTATATCGAGAGGAGGTTGGCGAATGAGGTCCCGTGGGGATAGAGTGATCATGATGGGCGGAGCCCATGGAATATCTTCAGTAATGACCCGGGTCAGAAGCAAAGTACGGAAAAGAATATGGAGTGTAAAAATGTAAGAGGGATATGTTCCCCTCCAAAGAAGATCTGTGGTATAGCCAACTTCATAAGGGTCATCTGGCTCCCCTTCATCTGTTTCCTCAGACAGAAGAATTCTCTTATCAAAAATGGCACCATGCCCTTAAATTTTCTTATCTATTTGCGGCGGCCACTTTAGTTCTGAGGGATCAAGAAATAGTCTGTTCAAAGCAATGTATAGATCCCTTAAATCGAACCACTGGTACCATTCACACTTAGGATCTTGGAATTTCCTCCTCTTCATTGGCCGCAGAGCCTCCAAGGATTGGTACGTCAGTAGTTCTAAGCAATGTCTAGGCAGCTCTCTCCCATATATGTCATGGAGATCGAAACGGGTATTATCATGACTGATCACGGGTCCCTTGACAAAATGTGTGTATAGGGTCCATTTTAAGGGGTCCCGACCTTGTTTACACAGGATGGACATTGTTTGCCAGACTTTCTGCGTCTTCATTTTCTTCCTGCTGGATAATGTCGTGCCTCACTCTTCTTGGCCTATAGCCCAGGCCATTTCCACGTGTCCTTCGGTTGTCCTTGAGGGGTATGGTTCTGCCTTGTAATTGCGTGCCTAGACCCTTTCCAGGCTGATTGCCTCCCTTCATCATGATTTTCCAACCAGGGGTACTCATGCACTTCCCCCGCTTCATGGCATCCAGTGGGTAAGGAGTAAGGGTGGCAACTTTTAAAGGATCAACCACAGGATGATAGACCTGTAATACGGACAAAAAAGGTTGTCGGCCAGGTGAAGGAGTTGGCTTGATATTCAAGGAGTGAGCAGTAGCAAGGATCGGCATGCTCGTAACTTTAATGATTCGTCCTTTATATGGAAATTTGAGGCATTGATGGTTCGTAGAGGGAATCGCCTCAAGGGTTTTAATATAAGGACGGCCCAAAATGGCCTTCAAGGAAGGATCGCTTTCCAAGATGTGGAACTCGACTTCGGCATGACATACAGGGCCTAACTCCACTTTTAAATAGACAATTCCCAGAGGGGAACGGGTTATCATAGGCTATAACAGAAATGGGGCGAGGCAGCCATTTTTCTGTGGGTACACCACACAATTCAAGGGTCTTCGGTGATAAAACATTGATTGAAGCCCTTGTGTCAACCAGACATGTGTCTACGACCTTTTTGCATATATTGACCGTAATACTCAAAGCCATGCTTCTGGTTGCTAGTGGTGCTAAGTCCGAGGCATGAAATAAGATAAAGGGATGATCCCCTTGAGTAACTAATAGTGCGGCGATCTTCTCCACCGGTACATTTTCGTTGACCATCACTTTCTGTACATACTCCATCAGAGCTTCTTGATGGGTCTTCGATCTCTTGATCAACTCAAGCATAGAGATTCATGCCAGTGTCCTGTCCAGTTGCTTCAATAGGTCATATTGAGTGCCTAGTGCACTCTCATCATCACGTGCTTCCTCTGGCGGCTATGATGGGCCGTCTCTAATAGTAAACTGAGGAATGACCTTATTGAAGATCCTCCCACTCCAAAGTCTATGTTCTTCAAGTGTGGAAGGTCCAGGTGATAGATTGAGCACCACGGGGTTGGTAGATGGTGTGGATGGTGTGGTAGTTTGGTATGCGGGTGATGGCGTGGGATTAGTTGGTGATGGCATGGTGCGGATGAGGGGCTTAGAGGGTTGGATGGTGGTGTGGTAAGTGGTTGGTGCGGGTGAAGTGGGAAAAGGTACGCGGAGTAAGGGTTTAGACGGTTGTATGGTACTTGGGTAAGTGGTGGTGGTGGTAGGCAATGTGGGGAATGGTACACGGAGTAATGGTCTGGATGGCATGAGGGGTGCGTAGTTATCTTGTGAGGGATTGTTTGATGGAGGCGTGGTGGCGCATGGGGTAATGGGTTTAGGGAAAGTGGGCGGTGGTGATGGTTTAATGGGTTTGGGTAAGCAGTATGCGGGTGTTGATACTGGTGTGATGGTAACGGGTTGTGGTTTAGGTACGTGGAAGGTACGGCATGGTGGTTGCTTAGCGGTGCTCGAGGTGTGACCTGTTGAATAAATAGAGGAAGAGTCCTCTATCTTCTACTATTGCCCTCGGTTAGCCTCAGACTGGCTGTTTGTTAAAATGGGGGCAACTTGATGTTGGTGTTGGTGTTCCGGAAGTGGGTTCTACACTATACCCATGTTCGGGGGTGCTGCCGCCTGTGCCGGCACTCTTGGTTGTTGTTGTTGTTGGGGTGCTGTTATTGTTGCTGCTGGGGCCTCCTCGCCTTTAAGGCGGATATATAATTCCTCATTTCTTCCCAATCAATGCCTCCCTGCTCGTTGAGATCATGGATATAATCTTGAAATTGGAAGCATGTGTCTATTGTATATCCAAGTTGTCTATGGAAATAACAATACCTAGAAGTGTCGGCATTATGGGGCCAAACTGTTTTTTCTCTTGGCAAAATCAAACCATTGGCTGCCATTAAAGCATTGAAGATATCCGACAAGGATTATGGAAGGACTGGATATTCTGCCCTTTTCGGGCTTGGAGGCTTTCTTTGCTAGTTATAATTAGCAGGAGGAGGTACATTGTAGTATGCTGGTGGTGCGCGCGGCTAGTACTGTTGTTGTTGTGGAGGTTGGTACTGTAACTGCCGTTGTGGCTACTGTTGTGGCTGCTGGTTTGGCTGTTGTGGCTGCTGGTATTGTGGCTGCTGGTATTGTGGGTTCGACTGTTGTGGTTGCGGATACTATGGCTGCTGTTATCTGCAACCCTGCTGGTTTGGCGGCCTCTGCCCTGTGTACTGCGATGGTTTATGGCTTGTCACGAACTGGGGCTGATTATTATTCATGATGTCAATTTGCTCGTGAGAGAGCATGCCCTCAGTTGTTGGACCCATGTTAGGAGAATTTGGCACGGCAGGCTTCCGAGGTGGAGGCCTGCTAGGTCGGTGAGGATCAAAGACGCTAGAGAAGGTAGCATCCTTGAAGGCATTTTGGCCGTAACGTGCCCTTTCATAGAGCTCCGCCATGCTATTCAGGTTGTTTAGTGCGAGGACTAGTTTGAACTGAGGTATAGCATTAGAGATCAACATTTTTACTTGCTCACATTCAGACAGGTGATCTTTAACCTTTTCTGCCATACACCTCCATCTATCGGCAAAACTGACGAATTCCTCGTCAGGCTTCATCTTTTCTGCTATCATGTTAGTAATGGACAGAGAGGGGGCAACTCTATCCTAGTATCGTTAAATAAATTTTCTTAATACGACACCATAGTCCTCTACTTCATATGGCTCTAAGGCAAAGAACCATTCGAGGGTTGGTCCCTCCAAGGATTTTAGGAACAAAAACGCCAATGACCTCTTGTCGTTCTGCCAGAAAGATGACTCGTACATGAACTCCTTGAAATGAGTGAAGGGGTTACCAGTACCATTGTATTTTGTATATACTGGCATCTCGGAGGGTGGCAGATGAAATACTGGCAGACTCGGAAGATTAATCTCGGGTGCAACTTTGACTCCCATCATCTTTGAAAAGTTGTTGAACTGCTCGTCCATGCGCTCCATCTTCGCAAGCAGGGCTTGAGTCGTCGGATCAGTCTGGGGAGGAGGTGGTGGTGGTGGTATGTGATAGGCTTGCTGCCTTAGATAAGTAGGGCAAGGCGGGCAATAGGGTTGAGGTCCGACAGTGCTTCCGCCATGTCCGAGGGCATTTTGGTAAGTGGGCATCAGCAGCCTGACCGGCGGCCTCGAAGAAGACAATTGCGACCCAGATGGCCGGGAGGTTGAAACTTGAAGGACTTCCATGGCCTGGTAAATAAAAGAAGTATGATAGGGAAGAGGTTGAGGAACAATAGGGGGAACCGCAGGGTTTGACTCGACAGATTGCATGGGCGTCTTCCCCTTTAAAATAGACTGGATTGCCTCAAGCTGTTAAGGATCTAGATGGGTGGCTAGAACTCCCAAAGCGTTAATCAGATCAGAGGAATTGGAAGATGAGGGTCCATTCGAGTTCGTGGCCCCCTCAAAAATAGGATTAGATACCGCATGTACTTGCGGGGGAAGATCAACACCAGGATTATGTTGATCATAGGCAAAAGGAGGAGGGATATGAGGGTTCCCCTCATGTTCAGATTGATAAGAATGAGGATCATGGGGGGCATTAGCATTTCCCCCATTTTCATAGTGATAACTAGAATTATGAGGGGCATTAGCATCTCCCTCGTAGTTGACCATAGCATGCCCAAATCTCTACCTGATCGAAGTAACATGATATTAGATTTTTCTCAAAGATTTGCAAACAAGTTGTACAGAGATTAAGCAAACAAGTGGATGTTTAACGTTATTTTATGATTCCTTGTTGGGTTATTTGGATTCAGTTAATCACAAGTTCACTCAACGGGTAGGATCCTAGTTTCAGTTCAATTTTCATCGTTATATTCTATGGCTTTCTCTCATAACGTTATGAAGATCTAACTAGGACTTCGATTGGTACAACCAGCCCGATGAACAAGGAAGAATACCTTGATTTTGGGGACTTACGGAGGTCTTTAATGCCAACCACTCTAGTCTGATCGAGGAATCGACCCAATCAAAGAGAGGTGAAGACGTCAAGAAGTGTGTTCCTATGAAAGGGGGGGGAGGGTTAGCCCCAGTGCGTATGACCTGTGGCCGGGGTGGCCTCTAATGCTTAATATGTAATGAATAATAGCAATTAGATCAGAAATCTGAGGACTGAAGATCAAAACAAGAAACTGTCTGAAACGCGTCGTTGTTCGTCGACACTATTCAAAACAGAACTTTAATTTTCTCGCAGAACCTCAAGGAGAAGATAGCAGAGAATTTGGCCCGAAAGACGTCGGGGATGGGCGACGCAGTATAAAACGCGTCGTTGTTCTTTGGCGCTTTTCAAGTCGCAGAATCAACAATTAAGGAGGAATTTCTAGATCTATTCCTCCTCAAACAAACGGGATAAAAGCGGTAAACAATCGGCTCATGCGAATCTTTTTTATTTTAATTTTTAACAGGATAATTTTATCATGTAAACAACTAAAATATCAATCAATCACACATTCTTTTTTTCACTATCACAACTTTCAACCAATCAAACGGGGAGGGTAAGATCTTGCCACAAAGGTGTGCATGTGGTGCACGTAGGAATAACAACTAAACTAAAAACTCCCCGATCGGTGATGGCATGTCGAGAGACACAAGTGGTGCACCGTGAGTGCCCGATTGATAAAAAAGTAAGAACAAAGATTAAAAGATGGCAAGACCAAGTCCCATCGTAATTGCCAAAAAGCTGTGAGTGCTTAAATAGTGATGTGTGAATTCATGAATTTCTATGTTGTTTAAGTGATAATAAAAACCTATTAAAAATGAAGTGAATGTGATCGCCATAAACTTTTAACTAAAAAGTTTCAAAAGACAGAGAGTGATCGCTTACCTGTTTCATAATTGGGAGATTTTTGAGTCCTTGATTCCTCCTCTTCAGCCGGCTGAAGAAAAAGAGCCATTTTGACTTTGTTCTTAATTTGAATGTTTATCGGACTTTGAGGATCATCCAGATTTTCTCGTTGTTTGATTCTCTCCTTCTTGATCTTCTTAATCTCCTTTTGTAGCTTGCAAAGAATGAAATAAAAGAAGAAAAAGAACAATAAGAACTTAAGCAGAGGTAGTATCTATTCTAATCATATTTTTGATCATGCAACTCAATCAATGTAACTCACTTGTTTTGTGGTCTTGAAACCCCTTTAACATGTAGGTTTTGAAATTATACGAGTGAGTGTGTGTAAAGCATGAAGTGATGTAATGAATGAAATTATGAACTAATATGATTAACAAGAAGAGAAAGTTGAATGAAATTAAATGGAATTGAGTGGAATTAAATGGGCCCTGAAAGCCTTGGTCTTGAATAATCTTGAAAGATGATGAAGAAAGGACGCAGAAAGCTTCAAGACTCTTTTGGAAGTGGTAGCGCAGCGCCTCGGTCCTTCAATTTCTTCAGCGTTTGGACGTACTTTTTCTCTTGAATTCTTCACCTTTTCTACTTCATAGGCTTATGTATTTATATATTTAAGTTTTCATGCGTATTCGTGGTTATTTACAGATTAACATGAAAGAGTTTGAAATTAATCTAACCAAGAAATAGATAAACACAACTTAATTCATCATTATCTATACGCGTCGCCTATGGGAGATGTCTTTTAGCTTAATTAAGATAAAGATAAACTCAAGAAGAAGGAGCAGAAACACATTAGGAAACTCAAATGGCGTCGTCCAAGTAAGACGTCTTTTAGTTTAATTAATGAATTAATTAAAAATCAGATTAAAACATGAATTAAAATTAATTTCATTAATAAACTTAAATGGCGTCTACATGTACCAACGTCATTTAGATAATTATTCCAAAAAAAATTAATAAAAGTTAATTAATGATTAAATATTAGACCAATTTGGAGCATTATTATATGATATGAAATTTACAGATCACACTTAGTTTTAAATAGGGTTCTTGGTCATAAAATCAACATGAAATTCATAATTTCACACATCACGATTTGAGCATTCATAGAGTTCACCACCAAAGAGAGGGATCGGGAGCGGGAGCAGTTAGTTCATGGCAGACATCCACACTCTGTGAGGCCAGTTGTGTTGGGTTCTCGCGTTTCTCCGGATTGCTCACACACCATAAACTAATAAAAAAATAGAGATCCGTTCCCATTTCGAAAAATCTAAAAATCGGATTATCGGATAATCGGTTCTTACTGTGTGTGGATTCGAATCCGCAACCGATCGGTTCCGTCGGTGCGACACCGCAAACCATGCAAGTGCCCAGCCTCTAACGGAGTCCACGCGATCTTCCTCGCAGTGGATATCCTCAAGTTCCTCGTTCTTCGTGGCCCACAAAGTCTCTGTTGTTCACCGCAGCGATCGCCACAATGCGCGGACGATTTCCCGTCGAACAGGAGTTGGAGAAGCGGCGCAGCAGATCCGAGGATCCCTATTCTTCTAGTGCACCAGAGAGTGAGAGAAAGAGAGGAGGGGGCTACTAGGGTTAGCAGCAGCTTGGCCTACTCAACCCGTTCCCTACATTTTATATTAACTGGGAAATTTTTCCTAAAAACCCCCGGTTAATATAAAACCTACTTATTTATCCATCGCCTTGAGAATCATTTGTTTGTGACCCTCTAGGCCGAATAACCAGTTCGGTTAATGACCCAATAAGTCCAGTGACTCCTCACTGGCCTAATTAATCAATTAATAACTCATATTAAAATCAACCGAATCAATGTCGAACATCGAATTCGGTCAGGCCTCCGATCAGTAAACCCAAAAGGTATCGGGGTTAAGTAACCCACTCTTGGACCCTTTCTGCCGACAGTTACCGTGTAGATAGAATCCTTCATTCGTACAATGCTCTTGAGTGAACTCAAGATATGGTGTACTGTCAAACCCTAACCGGCTTCATCAGTGGAACTACTACATTATCGACGGATGGAACTCTTTCCATCATAACATCTCCTCTTAAAATTAATTTCTCTGATAAGATGAAAGCGCCTCAGAAAAAGCTTTTTGATGAGACTGCGGCTCTTTCGATTATGTAATTTCTCCATTGTTGTCGCACAACAGAGGAACAAGATCAGAGATTCTGGGAATTGTGCGAAGGTCAGCGATGAATTTATCCAACCACACTGACCTCTTGGCGCTTCAGCGGTAGCGATGTACTTAACTTCAGTCGTCGAATTTGTAGTGGTTATCTGTTTGGAACTTTTCCAACACATTGCTTCTCCGTTCAAATTAAACATAAATCCAGATGTAGACTTGCTATCGTCTGGATCTGACTGGAAACTCGAGTCAGTAAAGCCTTATAGTTTCAAGTCATTTCCTCCATGGATATGAAACATATCCTTAATTCTTCTTAAGTACTTAAGGATACATTTCACTGCCTTCCAACGCTCTTCGCCTGGATCAGCCTGAAATCTGCTCGTAACACTTAGAGCATATGAAACATCAGGCTGTGTACATAGCATGGCATATATGATAGATCGTATGGTAGAGGCATAAGGTACTCTATCCATGAGTGCCCTCTCATCAAGAGTCTTAGGAGACTGCTCCTTTGAGAGATTAATTCCATGTCTCATCGGTATGAGACCTTTCTTGGAATTTTTCATGCCAAACCTTTGACTATAGTATCTATGTATAAGGATTGGGTCATTCCAAGCATCATCTTTGATCTATCTCTATAGATCCGTATTCCCTATACGTAGGATGCTTCTCCCAAATCATTCATGGAAATGTTTTTCGACAGCCATATCTTTACCGATGACATCATAGTTACATCATTCCCAATGAGTAGTATGTCGTCCACGTAAAGAACTAAGAAGGTGACTGCGCTCCCACTGGTCTTCTTGTACACACAAGGCTCATCTTCATTCTTAATGAAGTTATAGGACTTCACAGTCTCGTCAAATCTTATATTCTAGCTCTGGGAAGCTTGCTTCAGTCTATAAATGGACCTTTGAAGCTTGCACACCATATCTGGAGATTCTTTGGATGTGAAACCTTCTGGTTGTATCATATACACCGCTTCCTTAAGTTTACCGTTGAGGAAAGTAGTCTTCACATCCATATGCCAGATTTCGTAATCAAAATGTGCAGTAATGGCGAGTAGAACTCTGATCGACTTTATCATGACAACTGGTGAGAAAGTCTCGTCATAGTCAATTCCTTGCCTTTGATGATATCTTTTTACCACCAACCTTGCCTTAAAAGTATCGATCCGTTCATCAGCACCGATCTTTCTCTTAAAGATCCACTTGCTTCCGATGGGTACAATACCCTTGGGCAAGTCCTCCAAGTTCCAAACTTGGGTGGTGTACATGGACTAGATTTCTGAGTTCATGGCTTCTTGCCATTTCCCGACTTCTGGGTCTTCCATGGCCTCCTGGTAGGTTCTAGGATCATCATCCTCATTATATTCTACCTTAGACTCACCTTCAGCGATATGTCCCACATATCGTTCTGGCAGTCTAGGTATTCTACCAGATCTACGAGGCTCATGTGTGTGTACCGGAACATATTCAGGAACTGATATCTCATCTGATGAAAATGCAGCTGTTTGGGATCTAGAACCTCTTCCAGTACTATTTTACTCCCACTGTCCTCCTGGAGAAGGTATTCCTCTTCCAGGATATCCTGTTAGTTTTAGGTGGCCTACAAACCAATCTGACTATGTAAATCTCGTTCATTTATTAATAAAATGGCATAATATTCATTATGTGTAAATCGCATTAATTGTCGTTTCATAATGAAGTCAGTGGATATGTGTTATAGTGATCATATTATAATGAGATCATACTAATGAGACTGATCACTTAAACACACATTTTCTTAATCATTCCTAGTCGGAGGATATCCGAGAAAGACATCGGATATCCAGTTAGACTAGTACAGATAACTCCTGCTCATATGATGAGGGTGACTGGTCTCATAAGTCACTTGTGTGGAGACACTAAGGCGAATCTGTAGGTGCTCATTGGAGAATGAGTTCACTGAACTGATCCGACTGAATCGCTGGATGGTATTGTACCTCACTGTCAACTAGCTTGATTCTATTGTCGCAGTTGCGTGGATGGTCCTCGGACCTGAGACACCAAAGACACCTTGTCGGTGGACTTCTGTGCTTTGACCTTGGTTTACGAATCTCTAGCCACGGGATTCTAATACGCCAAGGATTGGGTACAGCGGAATACCGTTGAAGGGAATTGTGTGTCAATAAGGAATCATTCGCTGTCGGTACTTAGAGGGAGAATGCTCTAGGAAGGATGCGCGAAAGTCCCTGGCCAGGGCGGACGATAATGTCGGGAAAGGAGTTTTCCGATATTCATCAGTGGCATCCAATTCAAGTGAGTCGACCGGTTAGGGTTTGACAGCTCGCCATACCCTGAGTTGACTCGAGAGCATTGTACGAATGAAGGATTATATCCACGGGGTAACTGTCGGCGGAAAGGTTCCAAGAGTGGGTAACTTAACTCCAAATACCTCCCAGGTTCACGCGGTGTTGCTTGGCACCCAACGTGATCGGAGGCCCGGTCGAATTTGATGTGCGACATCAATTCGATTGATTAATTAATTAATAAAGGGTTATTAATTGATTAACAAAGCCAGTGAGGAGTCACTGGGCTTGTTGGGCCATTAACTAGACTGGTACTTGGGCCTAGAGGGTCACACGCAAATGATTCTCAAGGCGATGGATAAATAAGTGGATTTTATATAAACCGGGGGTTTTTGTGAAAAATCGCGCGGTTAGTATAAAACATAGCGAACGGGCTGAGCAGGCCAAACTGCTGCTAACCCTAGCCGCCCCTCCTCAGTTTCTCTCTCTCTCTGGCGTCTAGACAGATCCAGATCTGCTCTGCCGCTTCTCCGAATCCCGTTCGACGGGAAATCGTCCGCACGTTGCGGTGACCGGCGGAGGTTTCGTGGGCTGCGAAGAACGAGGAACGCGAGGATATCCGTCGCGGGGAGGATCGCGTAGACTTCGCTAGAGGCCGGGCGTTTGCGCGGCTTGCGGTGTCGCACCGACGGAACCGAACGGTTGCAGATTCGAATCCGCACAAGGTGAGAACTTGTTGGTTTTAGTTCTTCGAAACGGGAAAACGGATCGCTGTAAAATTTTAGTTTCCGCTGCGTGAGCGATCTGGAGAAACCGAGAAATCCCAACAGTGGTATCAGACCTAGGTTCCACTGTTTCTCGTCCCGTTTCGAATTCCGAAATTAATTTTTCTTAAGTTATTCCATGCATTTAATCCGATTAAAATGACGGAATAGTGTTCATAAGATGAACATAAATAATTTGATTATTTTTCTGTGATTTTTCGGATTTTATTTGGGGTTTTCGGAGTTCTTCATGAGATGATGAACCGGGGTACTTTGGCGGCTTCGTACATGCCTCCCAAGTGTTGGGATGGCGGGTTAGATCCTTGGATCTCTTGGTGATAGTCACCACTTCCCACCGGGCATGATGATCGGCACCGAAGTGCCCATGGAAGGCTGCTAAATCAAGCCCCAAAACACGGTTTGGAACCTGCAAAATTCAGAATTTTGGGGTTTTTGGGGCTCGGCCTAACCGAACCCATGCCCCACTGGCGCCGGGCAGGTCGCTGGCGCCGGGGGCGTCGCCGGCGGCGACGGCCGGGGCCTGGGCGCTCGCCGGCGGCGGCCTGCCGCCCCTCCAGCCGCCGGCCTTCACCTGCTAACCCGGTTAGGGTTTCTGCTAACAGGGGCTTCTGTTGGAGAAGAAGCAGCCGGACCGCCCGGTCCCGACCCGGTCGGACCGGGCCGGGAGTTGACCGGTTGGGGCGACCCCGGGTAGGCCCGGGTCCGAGCCCCTGGCCGAGCCATGGCTCGAGCCAGGGCTTGAACCACTTGCCCTACAGGGCTAAGCCCTGTTTCCTTTATTTAAAACCCTTTAATCCCCATTTTAAACCCCTTGACCCAATTGAAATAGAATTAGATTTTAAATTTAAATTTAAAATTCTCTTAAATTTAAATCTTGGTCTAATAATTTTAAATTGGATCATTAATGATTATGAATCATTATAATTAACAGAGTGTTGTTAATTAATTTGAATTAATTATTAATTTAAGTGTTAAATTAATAATTAATTTTAATTGGCTAATTTAAGAGTTAAATTAGTAGTTATTAGTTAATTATAATTAATTGTTAGTTTAATTGTTAAATTCATGATTAATTTTAATTAACTAATATAATGGTTTAATTAGATGTTATTAATTATTGGTTTAAGTGTTAAACTAATAATTAATATTAATCTAATAATCTAAGAGTTAGATTAGGGGTTAAATATTTAATCTGTGTTAATTACTAGTTTAAGAGTTAAATTAGTCATTAACATTAATTAATTATCTAATCTAAGAGTTAGATTAATTAATTATTAACTAGTTAGTGTTAATTATTAGTTTAAGAGTTAAATTAATAATTAACATTAATTGGCTAATCTAAGTGTTAGATTAGTAGTTAATAATTAATTTGCTTGATTATTAATTTAAGTGTTAAATTATTAATTAACTTTGCTGGACTAGTCTAAGAGTTAGATTAGTCATTAATAGTCTAATTGTTAGATTATTAATGGGGTTTAATCTAAATGTTAGATTATTAGAAATGTTCTAATTTGCATGGACTAATCTGGAATTATTAATTTGGAGTGTGTGCGCATGTGATGTGTGTTTAATGCTTTGAAATTTTGATTTAATTGCATGTTATGTTAATAAAATGAGTTTTCGAAATTCAAACACCAATTTTGATTGGATCCCAACTTTTGAAAGCCAAATTATTTATTTTGAAAAACTCATTTGTTTTAGCCATGTGATGCGCTGAATCATGTGTGGAATGTTTAAAGCACACCGTGGTCATGGATATGCACTTAATTTATTATTCATGTGATGAATGGATTGTGTGGATCGTGGATGTATGATTATTTATTAATTGTTAATAAATAGAGGTCTGCACACCTCTCTCTCTCATACTCCGATGTATTTCTACCTCTCTCTCTCTCTTGTACTCGCCATAAGGCCTTCTTCAATTTACTTGTAAATTCTAGAATTTATTGTAATGTGATCGAGGCAACCGAGGAAGGAGCGAGGACGATCCACAGCTGCAACCAGGAAGGCGAAAAGATGAAGATCCTTTACCTATGTGTTTGCAGGTTTATCTAATGTAAATGTTATGTTAGATTGTGTGTGCGTTTGACTGTTGGCTCCAGTCAAACCCACTGTGCTATCCATGACCACACTAATGACATGTATGAGATGTATTGTTTTCTTTTAATTATGAATCAAAACAGGTTATAGTATTTAATAAATATATACAATATATCTATATACTATCACCTAGAAGAGACCAAGATAAAAGTTATCTAAATACCCTCAGATAAACTCTAAGCCGTAACGCGAGTAGTTGAGAACTTACCGCGTGGTCCACCATCATTATAGTCATAGGATTCGAATCACTTTAGGCAGGTTTATTGCGCTATCCACAAGGCCTGCTTAATTGGGAGGAGAAACTGTGGCTATGGCATTAGATGCCTATAGATCGGGGTAAAGGAACCATGTAGCTTTGTTGTGCTATCCACAAGGGCTGCATGCAAATCTATGCTCGTCGCGTAATGATGGTCAGCTTAGACCAGAATTAGTGGTTTGTTGTGCTATCCACAAGGCCATTAAATCTCTGGGGAACGAAGCTATGATCAGATATTGCAAGGAGTTGCAAGTCCCATGAGTTGGGTGCTCTCTGATTATATTACAGTTTGTTGTGCTATCCACAAGGCTGTAGTGCAAGTCATTGAGTTTCTGATCCCCACTAGGAGACTGTCGGCGTCTCCCGTTCTGTATAACTGAGGGTTATACAGTCCGTCGAAAATTAGTGGGAGTTAAATTTAAACAAAAGACCATGTCTTGTTTTAAATTTTAATAATTGAACATCTGCTAAATAGATTTTACTTATCTCCTGTAGGGAATTATGTCGTCGAATAACCCACTCCGTGGCATACTTGATGCCCTTTTGACTTACTTGATCTACTCGGATTAGTTCAAAAATCTGAAGAATGTCTTCAGATCTGAGCACAATAACTTTGTCCCTGGAGTTGATCCTCCTGCTGAATCGGCATCGGATGCCCCTGAAGCAGAGATGATAGCTAATGATCAAAGATCGAAGGACAAAGGCAAAAGAGTAGTGAAGGGTGACTGCTTCTATTATAAGCAGTATGATCACTAGAAGAGGAACTGCAAGGAGTTCCTTGACGATAAAGCTCATGGAAGACTGAAGCTGTCTGAAGCTTCAGATATCTATATGATAGATATCAACTTATCAATTAGAGATTCCATATCGTGGGTATTAGATACCGGATGTGCTTCTCATATCTGCCATGATGTGCATATGCTGACAAGTAAACGCAAGCTGAGACAAGGTGAGGTGGAATTGAGGCTAGGAAACGGCGCAAAAGTTGCGGCGATTACTGTTGGGACAACAAACCTCAAGCTTCCATCGAGAGACACCTTACTATTAGAAGATTGTTATTATATTCCTAATATAATAAAGAACATCATATCAATATCTTGTTTGGACAAGATAGGATATAGGTTGACTATTGAGAATAGAAGTTGCTCGATTTATTATGGTAATAAATCAATAGCTTCGGCATCCTTAGTCAACGGTCTATATCTCTTAGATGTTTCTTATTACAATCTTCAAATTGATAATGCTCTAAAGAAGAGCAAGAATTGTGTGAACCAAGCATACATGTGGCATTGTAGACTTGGGCACATTGGCGAAAGCAGGTTGCAAAAGTTGCACAAGCATGGTTACTTAACAACATTCGATTATGAATCGTTTGCAACATGTGAATCCTGCCTTATGGGAAAGATGACAAAATCTCCAATTACTGGACATGGAGAACGTGCCAAGGACATTTTAGAACTAATACATTCAGATGTATGTGGTCCCATGTCCACCCAAGCCAAATGTGACTTTTCTTACTTCATCACGTTCACCGATGACTTCTCAAGATTTGGCTATGTGTACTTAATGAAGTACAAGTCGGAAGCATTTGAGAAGTTCAAGGAGTTCAAGAATGAGGTAGAGAAGTAGTTGGGAAAGAGTATTAAAGCTCTTCGATCAGATCGAGGAGGAGAATACTTGAGTACTAATTTCACACAATTCTTAAAGGATAATGGTATCCTTTCTCAGCTGACCCCTCCATATACACCACAGATGAATGGTGTATCAGAAAGGAGGAATCGCACCTTGTTGGACATGGTGCGATCCATGATGAGTTTTTCGGGATTACCAGTGTCCTTCAGGGGGTATGCTCTAGAGTCAGCAGCATACCTACTGAACAGAATACCCAGCAAGTCTTTGGCCTCTACTCCATATGAGATATGGAAAGGCAGGAAACCAGAATTTAAATATGTTAAAGTCTGGGGTTATCCTGCTCATGTAAAGAGGCATGACCCAGACAAGCTGGAATCACGAACTGATAAATGCAGGTTTGTGGGATATCTAAAGGAAACCTTTGGATACTATTTTTTCCATCCTGGTGAACAAAAGATGTTTGTCGCCAGGAAAGCTGTTTTCCTAGAAGAGGAATATCTTCTCCAGGAGGACAGTGGGAGTAAAATAGTATTGAAAGAGGTTCCAGATCCCCAAACAGCTACATTATCATCAGATGAGATATCAGTTCCTGAATCTGTTCAGGTACATACAGATGAGCCTCGTAGATCTGGTAGAGTACCTAAACTACCTGAACGATATGTGGGACATATTGCTGAAGGTAAGTCTAAGGTACAATATAATGAGGATGATGTTCGGAAAACCTACCAGGAGGCCATAGAAGGCCCAGAAGCCGGGAAATGGCGAGAAGTCATGAAATTAGAAATCCAGTCCATGTACACCAACCAAGTTTGGAACTTGGAGGACTTGCCCGAGGGTATTATACCCATCGGTTGCAAGTGGATCTTTAAGAGAAAGATCGGTGCTGATGGACGGATTGACACTTATAAGGCAAGGTTAGGTAAAGAGATATCGTCAAAGGCAAGGAATTGACTATGACGAGACTTTCTCACCAGTTGTCATGATAAAGTCGATTAGAGTTCTACTCGCCATTGCTGCACATTTTGATTATGAAGTCTGGCAGATGGATGTGAAAACTGCCTTCCTCAATGGTAACCTTGAGGAGGAGGTGTATACGATACAACCAGAAGGTTTCACATTCAAAGAATCTCCAGATAAAGTGTGCAAGCTTCAGAGGTCCATTTATGGACTGAAGCAGGCTTCCCGGAGCTGGAACATAAGATTTGACGAGGCTGTCAAGTCTTATGACTTCATTAAGAATGAAGATGAGCCTTGTGTGTACAAGAAGACCAGTGGGAGTGCAGTCACTTTTCTAGTTCTTTACGTAGATGACATACTACTCATTGAGAATGATGTAGCTATGATGTCATCAGTAAAGATCTGGCTGTCGAAAAACTTCTCCATGAAGGATTTGGGAGAAGCATCCTACGTATTGGGAATACGGATCTATAGAGATAGATCAAAGAGGATGCTTGGAATGACCCAATCCTTGTACATAGATACCATAGTCAAAAGGTTTGGCATGGAAAATTCCAAGAGAGGTCTCATACCGATGAGACATGGAATTAGTCTCTCAAAGGACCAGTCTCCTGAGGCTCCTAATGAGAGGGCATTCATAGATAGAATACCCTATGCCTCTGCCATAGGATCTATCATGTATGCCATGCTATGTACACAGCCTGATGTTGCATTTGCTCTAAGTGTTACAAGCAGATTTCAGGCTGATCCAGACGAAGAGCACTGGAAGGCAGTGAAATATATCCTTAAGTACTTGAGAAAAACTAAGGATATGTTTCTTGTCTATAGAGGAGGTAACTTGAAACTACGAGGTTTTACTGACTCGAGTTTCTAGTCAGATCCAGATGATAGCAAGTCTACATCTGGATTCGTGTTTACTTTGAACGGAGGCGCAGTGTGCTGGAAGAGTTCCAAGCAAGTAACCACTGCAGATTCGACGACTGAAGCTGAGTACATCGCTGCAGCTGAAGCTGCCAAGGAAGCAGTATGGTTGAAGAAATTCATCACCGACCTCGGCATAGTTCCCAGCATCTCTAAGCCTATTCCACTGTTGTGCGACAACAATGGAGCGATTGCGCAAGCGAAAGAGCCGCGGTCTCATCAGAAATCGAAGCATATTCTGAGGCGCTTTCACCTTATCAGAGAGATCATATCCAGAGGAGATGTAGTAGTGGAAAGAGTTCCATCCATCGACAATGTAGCAGATCCACTGACGAAGCCGTTGGCTCAAATTGTGTTTGAGCGTCACCTAGAGTCTATAGGCTTATTATATAAAGGTGATTGGCTTTAGTCCAAGTGGGAGATTGTTAGTTTTAGGTGGCCTACAAGTCAATCTGACTATGTAAATCTCATTCATTTATTAATAAAATGGCATAATATTCATTATGTGTAAATTGCATTAATTATCGTTTCATAATGAAGTCCGTGGATATGTGCTATAGTGATCAGATTATGATGAGATCATACTAATGTGACTGATCACTTAAACACACATTTTCTTAATCATTCCTACTCGGAGGATATTCGAGAAAGACATCGGATTTCCGGTTAGACTAGTACATATTACTCCTACTCATATGATGAGGGTGACTGGTCTCATAAGTCACTTGTGTGGAGACACTAAGGCGAATCTGTAGGTGCTCATTGGAGAATGAGTTCACTGAACTGATCCGACTGAATCGCTGGATGGTATTGTACCTCACTATCAACCAGCTTGATTCTAGTGTCGCAGTTGCGTGGATGGTCCTC
Organism: Zantedeschia hybrid cultivar; assembly: GCA_030544215.1. Classification (NCBI taxonomy): domain Eukaryota; kingdom Viridiplantae; phylum Streptophyta; class Magnoliopsida; order Alismatales; family Araceae; genus Zantedeschia; species Zantedeschia hybrid cultivar. The sequence goes on from JARZZO010000012.1 coordinate 57,188,270, forward strand.
GGACCTGAGACACTAAGGACACCTTGTTGGTGGACTTCTGTACTTTGACCTTGGTTTACGAATCTCTAGCCACGGGATTCTAATACGCTAAGGATTTGGTACAGCGGAATACCGTCGAAGGGAATTGTGTGTCAATAAGGAATCATTCGCTCTCGGTACTTAGAGGGAGAATGCTCTAGGAAGGATGCGCGAAAGTCCCTGGCCAGGGCGGACGATAATATCGGGAAAGGAGTTTTCCGATATTCATCAGCGGCATCCAATCCAAGTGAGTCGACCGGTTAGGATTTGACAGCTCGCCATATCCTGAGTTGACTCGAGAGCATTGTACGAATGAAGGATTATATCCACGCGGTAACTGTCGGCGGAAAGGTTCCAAGAGTGGGTTACTTAACCCCAAATACCTTCCGGGTTCACGCGGTGTTGCTTGGCACCCAACGTGATCGGAGGCCCGGTCGAATTTGATGTGCGACATCAATTCGATTGATTAATTAATTAATAAAGGGTTATTAATTGATTAATAAAGCCAGTGAGGAGTCACTGGGCTTGTTGGGCCATTAGCTGGACTGGTACTTGAGCCTAGAAGGTCACACGCAAATGATTCTCAAGGCGATGGATAAATAAGTGGGTTTTATATAAACCGGGGGTTTTTGTGAAAACCGCGCGGTTAGTATAAAACATAGCGAACAGGCTGAGCAGGCCAAGTTGCTGCTAACCCTAGCCGCCCCTCCTCAGTTTCTCTATCTCTCTGGCATCCAGACAGATCCAGATCTACTCCACCGCTTCTCCGAATCCCGTTCGACGGAAAATCGTCCGAGCGTTACGGCGATCGTTGCGGCGACCGGCGGATGTTTCGTAGGCTGCGAAGAACGAGGAACGCAAGGATATCCGCCTCAGGGAGGATCACGTAGACTTCGTTAGAGGCCGGGCATTTGCGCGGCTTGCGATGTCGCACCGATGGAACCGAACGGTTGCGGATTCGAATCCGCACAAGGTGAGAACTTCGATTATCCGATAATCGTTGATTTTAGTTCTTCGAAACGGGAAAACGGATCGTTGTAAAATTTTAGTTTCCGCTGCGTGAGCGATCCGGAGAAACCGAAAAATCCAAACATATCCCACAAACCTGCATTTATCAGTTTGTGATTTCAGCTTGTCTGGATCGTGCCTCTTTACATGAGCATGACAACCCCACACTTTAACATGTTTAAATTCTAGTTTCCTACCTTTCCATATCTCATATAAAGTAGATGTCACAGACTTGCTGGGTACTCTATTCAGTAGGTATGCTGCTGACTCTAGAGCAAACCCCTAGAGGGACACTGGTAATCTTGAAAAGCTCATCATAGATCGCACTATGTCCAAGAAGGTGTGATTCCTCTTTTCTGATATACCATTCATTTGTGGTGTATATGGAGGGGTAAGCTGAGAAATGATACCATTATCCTTTAAGAATTGTGTGAAATTAGTACTCAAGTATTCTCCTCCTCGATCTGATTGAAGAGCTTTAGTACTCTTTCCTAACTGCTTCTCTACCTCATTCTTGAACTCCTTGAACTTCTCAAATGCTTCCGACTTGTACTTCACTAAGTACACATAGCCGAATCTTGAGAAGTCATTGGTGAACGTGATGAAGTATGAAAAGCCACCTTTGGCTTAGGTGGACATGGGACCACATGCATCTGAATGTATTAGTTCCAAAATGTCCTTGGCATGTTCTCCATGTCCAGTAAATGGAGATTTTGCCATCTTTCCCATAAGCTAGGATTCACATGTTGCAAATGATTCATAATCGAATGCAGTTAAATAACCATGCTTGTGCAACTTTTGCAACCTGCTTTCACCAATGTGTCCAAGTGTACAATGCCACATGTAGGCTTGGTTCACACAATTCTTGCTCCTTTTAAGAGCACTATTAATGTGAAGAATGTAATAAGAAACATCTAAGAGATATAGACCGTTAACTAAAGATGCCGAAGCTATCGATTTATTACCATAATAAATCGAGCAACTTCTGTTCTCAATAATCAATCTATATCCTATCTTATCTAAACAAGATATTGAAATGATGTTCTTTATTATGCTAAGAACATAATAACAATCTTCTAATGATAAGACGTCTCCCGGTGGAAGTCTGAGGTTTGCTGTCCAGACAGCAACCACCGCAAATTTTGCACCGTTTCCTAGCCTCGCCTTTTCTCAGCTTTCGTTTACTTGTCAGCATCTACACATCATGGCAGATATGAGAAGCACATCCGGTATCTAATACGCAAGATGTGGAATCTCTAACTGACAAGTTAATATCTATCATATAGATATCTGAAGCTTCAGATAGCTTCACTTTTCCATGATCTTTATCCTTGAGTAACTCCTTGCAGTTCCTCTTCCAGTGACCACTCTGCTTACAGTAAAAGCAGTCACCTTTTACTACTCCTTTGTTTTTGTCCTTCGATTAGCTATCATCTCTGCGTCAAGGACATCTAATGCCAGTTCAACAGGAGGATCAACTCCAAGGATATAGTCAATGTGTTCAGATCTGAAGACATTCTTCAGATTTCTAAACCAATCCGAGTAGGTCAGGCTAGTCAAACGTTTGGCATCAAGTATGCCACAGGGTGAGTTATTCGACGATATAATTCCCTACAGGAGAAGAATAAAATCTACTTAGCAGATGTTCAATTAATAAAAATTTAAAATAAGACATAGTCTTTTGTTCAAGTTTTAACTCTCACTAATTTTCGACAGACTGTATAACCCTCAGTTATACAGAATGGGAGACGCCGAAAGTTTCTTAGTGGGTATCAGAATCTCAATAACTTGCAATACAGCCTTGTGGATAGCACAACAAATTGTAATACAATAAAAAAGCACCCATCTCATGGGACTTGCAACTCCTTGCAATATCCGATCATAGCTTTGGTCCCCAGAGATTTAATGGCCTTGTGGATAGCACAACAAGCCACAAATTCTGGTCTATGCTAACAATCGTTATGAGACGATCATAGATTTGAATGCAGCCCTTATGGATAGCACAACAAAGTTATATGGTTCCTCTACCCTGATCAAATAGGCATCTAATGTCATAGCCATAGTCTCTCCTCACAATTAAACAGGCCTTGTGGTAACACAACAAACCTACCTAAAGTGATTCAAATCCTATGACTATAACGATGGTGGACCACGCGGTAAGTTCTAAACTACTCACGTTACAGCTTAGAGTTTAGACGAGGGTATTTAGATAACTTTTATCTTGGTCTCTCCTAGGTGATAGTATATAAACATATCATATATATTTACTAAATATTATACCTGCTTTGATTCATAATCAAACATAAAACAATGTATCTTATACATGCCAAGTGTGGTCATGGATAGCACAGTGGGTTTGACTAGAGTCAACAATCAAACGCACATACAATCTAACATAACATTTATATTAGACTACCCTACAAAAACATAGGCAAAGGATATTCATCTTCTCGGCTTCCTGGTTGCAGCTGTAGATCGTCATCGCTCCTTCCTCGGTTGCCTCGATCATATTACATTTAAATCTAAATTTATATGTAAATAGAAGAAGGTCTTATGGCGAGTACAAGAGAGAGGGAGGTAGAAGTACATCAAAGTTTGAGAGAGAGAGAGAGGTACGCAGACCTTTATTTGTTAACAATTAATAAATATCCATAATTCAAACATCCACGATCTACACACATCATTCATCACATGAATAATTAAATAAGTGCATATCTATGACCACAGTGTGTTTTAACATTCCACACGAGATTCATCGCATCACATGGCTAAAATAAAAGAGTTTTTCAAAATTAAATAATTTGTTATTTTCAAAAACTAGGTTCCAATCAAAATTGGCTTAGAATTTCGAAAACACTTTTAATTAACTTAGCATGCAATTAAATCAAATTTAAAAGCATAAAATACACATCATTCGTATACACACTCCAAATTAATAAATTTCAGATTATTCCATCCAAATTAGAACAATTCTAATAATTAAAATAATCTAACATTTAGATTAAACAAAATTAATAATCTAACAATTAGATTATTAATAATTAATTAAAAATATAACTCTTTAGATTAGTCCAATAGAGTTTAATTTAAGTGTTAGATTAGATAATTAAAGTAATCATTAATTTAACTATTAAATTAATAACTAACAATAATTAATTAAGGACTACTAATTTAACATTTAAATTAGTCATCTAAGTTAATTATTAATTTAACACTTAAATTACTAACTAACTTACAAATTAATTAACAATTAGTTGAAATAATAATTAATAATCTAACAGTTAGACTAATAATTATTAATCACTAATTTAACCCTTAAATTAGTTTAATTAAGATTAATTATTAGTTTAACATTTAAACTAACAATTAACATTAATAAGTTAACAACTAAATGTTAATCCTAAATGATTCAAAAATCATTAATAAGCCCAATTAAATAAAATTAGACAAAGATTAAATTTCAAAACACTTTGAAATCAAAAATTTAAAATCGAATTAGAATTTAATTGGGTTAAAGGGGTTTAATTAGGTGTTTAATAGATGGGGAAAAAGAACACAGCTCAGCCACTTGGGTTGAGCCACTGAGGTCGGGCCCTGGCCGTGCTAGGGCTCGGACTAGGTAGGCACCTGGCTCGGGCCTAGACCGGTCAGGCCCTAGACTCGGCCCGACGGTCCAACCGGCATGGGATTGGGTCCCGCCCCTGGTTCGCCCTTGCCTCCCCCCTATCCCAACAGAAACCCTAACCCCTTAAGGTTTTGCAGGTTGGGTGACTGGGGCGTCGGTGGCCGGACCCCGAGTGGCGACGGCCCCGCCGGCGATGCCCCCTGGCGCTGGTGACGCCGTCGGAGCTGGCAGGGCCGCCGGTGGCCCCTTAAAGGGCAGCCATCCGAGCCTCAAACAACCCCTTTTAAAGTGGGATTTTCTGGTTTTCTAAAAAACCAAAAATATGAGGAAGATTAACCCCATTTAGCAGCCCTTCTTGGCTACTCCTGTGCCGGGTTAGATGCCCTTAGTGATTGACTATAGTCCTTATACCATCTAGACTATCCAATTAACTCTCTAGAGCACCAAGATCTCCCAAACGGGGCCGATGAGAACCCCATTCTTCATTACATGAAGAACACAAAAAAAAACCCAAAATAAATAAGAGAATTACATAATTAAAATAATTTATGTTCATCGTATGAACACAGATCTTGTAATTAACGTAACTCGTGCATGGATTAATTCAAGGGAAAAATTAATATGGAGACCGAAACGGGACGAGAAATAATGGAACCTGGCTCTGATACCACTGTTGGGTTCTCGCGTTTCTCCGGATCGCTCACGCAGCGGAAAATAATATAAAAACGGAGATCCGTTTCCATTTCGAAAATCGGATAATCGGTTCTTACCGTGTGGGGATTCGAATCCGAACCGATCAGTTCCGTCGGTGCGTCACCGCAAGCCACGCAAGCGCCCGGCTTCTAGCGGAGTCCGCATGATCCTCCTCGTGGTGGATATCATCACGTTCCTCGTTCTTCGCAGCCTACGAAGTCTCCGCCATTCGCCGCAACGATTGCCGGAACGCGCAAACGATTTCCCGTCGAACAGGAGTCGGAGAAGTGGCGGAGCAGATCCGGGGATCCTGATTCTTCTGGGGCACCAGAGAGAGAGAGAGAAAGAGAGGAGGAGGCGGCTAGGGTTAGCAGCAGCTCGACCTGCTCAGCTCGTTCTCTACATTTTATATTAACCACGCTATTTTTCATAAAAAATCTCGGTTTATATAAAACCCACTTATTTATCCATCACCTTGAGAATCATTTGTGTGTGACCCTCTAGGCCCAATAACCAGTCTAGTTAGTGACCCAATAAGCCCAGTGACTCCTCACTAGCCTGATTAATCAATTAATAACTCATATTAATTAATTAATCAACCGAATCAATGTCGCACATCGAATTCGGTCGGGCCTCCGATCACGTTGGGTGTCAAGCAACACCGCGTAAATCCAGAACGTATCGGGGTTAAGTAACCCACTCTTGGAATCTTTCTGCCGACAGTTACCGGGTGGATATAATCCTTCATTCATACAGTGCTCTCTAGTGAACTCAGGAGATAGTGTACTGTCCAACCCTAACCGGTCGACTCACTTGGATCGGATGCCGACGTATAAGATCGGAAAACTCCTTTCCCGATATTATCGTCCGCCCTGGCCAGAGACTTCTGCGCATCTTTACTAGAGCATTCTCTCTCTAAGTACCGAGAGCGAATGATTCCTTATTGACACTCAATTCCCTTCGACGGTATTCCGTTGTACCAAATCCTTGGCTGTTTAGAATCCTGTGGTTAGAGATTCATAAACCAAGGTCAAAGTATAGAATTCCACCGACAAGGTGTCCTTGTTGTCTCAGGTCCAAGGACCATCTACGCAACTGCAACAATAGAATCAAGCTGGTTGACAATGAGGTACAATACCATCCAGTGATTCAGTCGGATCAGTTCAGTGAACTCATTCTCCAATGAGCACCTACAGATTCGCCTTAGTATCTCCACACAAGTGACTATGAGATCAGTCACTCTCATCGCATGAGCATGAGTAATATGTAGTAGTCTAACCGGATATCCGATGTCCTTCTCGGATATCCTCTGACTAGGAGCGATTAAGAATATGTGTGTTTAAGTGATCAGTCTCACTAGTATGAACTCATCATAATCTGATCACTATCGCACATCTTTATGGACTTCATTATGAGACGATAATACGAATTTACACATAATGAAATATTGCCATTATATCAATAAAATGAACGAGATTACAAAGTCATATTGGCTTGTAGGCCACCTAAGACTAACAAGTTGGCAGTAACAGAACACGAGAGGCGAGGTGTGGAGGAGCGGTGTCAGCAAGCTTGCTAGTGAGCTCGCAAGGGCGGCCACGGGAGCGTCTTTACCACGAGCATTGTTGTGTCATATGCTCGAGCCGAGCCCAGCGCCATGAGACCACCACCAGCACCGACCAGAGAGCCCAATATACGAAATGAGACCCAGAGCCAACTTGACAAGGGTCACAAAGTGTTACGCCCCAAATCCAGTTCATTTTTTTTTTTTGACTCGAGGTCCAACTACGTAATCTCAGAACAAATTTCACTATAACAAACAGATATGAGAGCTAAACAGCCACAAGGCAATTTAAATAAATGTCATAACCATCAACTAATCCAAAGTATCTAAATATAGCCAATACCAGAGTCCACAAATTACAATATCCATCAATTGCATATAAATTCTCAATCTCACCAAATAAAGAAAAATATGTCAATCTCTCATTATTCTTATTACGTCAAGTCTAAAAAAGCTATAAATTTCAATCTAAATAATCTCTTGAAGATGTCAAATACCTCAATCATAAGTCTTCTTGAATTGCAAATTCTCTTTCTCGTACTCTGAAAATGTTAGTAGGATTAATGAGTACAACTACTAAATAAGCTTCAAACAATATACATGACCTAACATATAGCAAATTTGCAAATAACATTATACAATTATACTAAACTTGATCTTACACAGTTCTACATATAGCTCAAATAAGAACATGATACAAAACATAGCCAGATATAAACTTATCATATCAAATATGTTTTCTAATAGTATGAATAAATCAACTAACATATAGTATATATGGCACGATCGAACTCATATTAGACATATTAGATTCTACCAGCCATGATCTAAACGTATCACATATCGAAAAAAACATATCAATTTGTCAGATTGTCAGGGCATTATGTATCGCCGTCTCCTGAGCATATCTCATATCAAATAGAAAATATCATGACGTAGTACCTTATCAAATCATATTTATATCATATATCATATAGTTAAGACAAATTCATACGATTGCAAAAGGATAACTAAACAGAATGATCAAAGGATTCAAATGGCTAAGCTGAATTCAAATGAACATATGGAGTAAAGATTTTAGATTTATGTGCCAATCAAACAAATCAAATCATATCATAACGAATATGCACCCAAATCACAATATAAGGAGCCAAGCAAAACAAATACCAAAGCATCTAGGCAAATGATGCAAAAGTCTTGATTACTGTGCAGAACTGAGAAGTCTGAGTCCCACCCAACTCCAAACATCCACGGCGTTACGTATCGTTGTCCCTTGATTTTAGCTGGCCTGAAATCAGGATTCTACCCGTTTGCCTTCGGGTTCCAAATAAAATACCCTATCTAATATAGATGCTTATAATGGAATCGAGTCAAATATCTCTTTAAGATAACAATGTCTAAACAAAATCAAATAATTATGGCACAATTAGATTAACAGAGATCAAATGATGACAAAAGATGAGCATAGATCGGAAAATTAAATTATCAAATTCATACGTATATATAACAGTTAAAATATATATTTTTATATACAAAATAGCCACTTAGAGAGTCATCTTGATCATATATATGGAAAATCAGAGTAAATCTGATCAAATTAAGTTTTCTGATAGAAAATATAACTAAGGAAATTTTTTTGGAATTTTAAGAATAATAAACATGTTTTTTGGCCATTAAGACTAATTTTCAGAATTGAAAAATTAACAAATAGGCCGAATAACATCAAACAGATTCAGAAAATTACCAAACTTGATGAGTATGATAAATATATCATATGTAAAGTGTGGACAAAGTTTAATCAATTTATATATTGGTTTGATATGATTTTGGATTCAAATTTTGATTCGTAGAATCTGACTTAAATAGAATTTTAACAAATCAAAACAAAGGGCCAACTGAATAGTAAACGGAGTCATAAAATTATCAACCTTGTTAGATAAGTCAAGGATAGTATAACAAAGGGTTCTACAAAATTTGGTATGATTTGATCATGAATCAAGTGAGATATAATATTCATAAGTTAAGATTTTAAAACTATCAAGACAAATTATATAGTTTGCAAAGAATATTCTATAATAAATATCAAACAAACTCAGAAAATGATAAAATTTGTTGGGCATGAATCGAACATCTATATTAAGATTATATACAAATTTTAGCTCAATTGTACATCAAATCAAGGAGAACCAACGTCCGTAACTCATGTGATCATAATTGAAAATAAAACATATTGAAAGGACATATTACATAGGCTAAGATAGAAATTAAAGAATATGATATAAAATTACAGAGTAATACTTGCTGTACCGCTGCACGTGATGCGGTCTATTTTTTTTTTTGAATTTTAGAAGTTTTTTTGGGTGGCCCCATCGTACCCTACACGTCCATATAATCCGATCTCCGATCGGTCAATTCAAAAAAAAATCTAAAAATAAAAAAATCGAGTCAATTGACTATTAATTGGGCTCGACTTTTTATTTTTCAAATTTTTTAGGCCATCTGATCGTAGATCGGCTTGTACAAAAGGTGTTGCTCCTGATGAGGTCAACCTAAAAAACTTTAAAAAATATAAAAGAATCACTGTTGTTGCAGCTGCCCGTACCCGATGGAGGGGGTAATAGGTAGGGCAGTGCAGCAAGGGTTTCTCGAAATTGAAATATCCCTAAAGCTTTAGTTTCTTTCCTTCACAATTGTTTGCTCATTTCTCTATTTTGCTTTGAGTGAAATACACTATTTCTTCTTAGTATTCTTCTAATGAAATTAAATCCCTCTTTGTGGTACAATCTTTACCTCTTGCAAAAGTTGTAAGTAATTATGACAAACTGTGATGTGCTGGGCATTGTGATGTAGGTAAATGCCATCCATAGGACTGGAAATATGATGAAAGTGAATGCCATCCATAGGAAAGCTAGTGGATGAAGTGTGGGTTGCGCGGGATAAACTTACAAAAAAGTTATTTCATATAAGAATATTTCCATAATAAGTAATAAAACTCCAAATTTTTTCTTGAGGACTAAAAGAAGAATAAAACATGATATGGATTAGGATTAAAATTTGTGACTTCTTATGTCATAGGCTGCTTAATTGTTCTAATTAATTAATGACAATTGATAGCAAGAGAAATAAAATGGACCAAGAATAGAAGAGACCTTTATCCTTTTTTCCTTGAACTCTAGATAATATGAAAGATGTAATGATAAAAGGAAATTTCAATTTGTCAATATATAGTTGAAAATGTTTTGGGAAAGTAAGAAAGGGATCAGACAGGCTATTGTATATATATAACCATCCACCATGCCCACACAACATTTGAGAGAATAAAATTTTAGTACAGGCAAAGGTAAAATAATTAAAAGTTCTAGCATTTTTTCTTTTAAAAGAAAATTTTAGGTTTTTTGCATATAATTTTTAAAATTACACATCTTTATAAAAAGGCCTATACAATAAGTATATATGAAAAATAAGACTTGATGTGCCACACAAGGTGTGGGGAAAAAAGAGGGAGAGTTTTAATAAATTATCTTGCATTTAACTTGTAATACTTGATTAGATTTATACAAAATTTATCTTGAAAATCTATAGTACATATATAAAATAGAGCTCTATAGTGTCACATGTCAACACTAGAATTATTTGTTTCCGGTCTAAATTCTCTCTCCCTTCCCTATTAATCTTTCCATCCCTATTAATTCTCTCTATCTCTTCCCCCATTCTATCTCTTCTCTATTAATATATATCCCATATTAATTCTCTCTCATTCGTCCTCTCTCTCTCTCCCTTCTCTCTCTCTCGTTAAATCTCTCTCTCTAGGCTCTCTCTAAGGATCTCCCTCTCCCCCCTCTCTCTCTCTCTCTCATTAATTCTCCCTCCCCCCTATCTCTCTCACTTCTAATTCAGGCTTAAAATCTTTGCAACATGAAAACGTTTTATGAAGAAAAATATTTTCATGAGAAACTGAACATAATTGGTCATTTGGTAAACATAAAAATTATTTTCTAAATCTATCAAGACTACCTAGCAACAGGGAGTATAATATTAAACAAAAATAACCAAATCGAGAGATAAGAAAGATAGTGAATGGTGGAGAATCTGGGATAGGGAGAGCATCCTTCCATTGGTATATGTTTTTTGTTTAACTAATTTATTGCAAATTATTTTTTAAAAATCATTATATAATAAAATTTATCCTTTTACAAATATACTTTTAGGGTGCAAACTCGCTACGATTACATTATTTGAAACAACTGAGAATGTCATGTAAAAAAGATTGACTAATTTCTTATTAATAAGGCTTGCCATTTTTTACATATGCATTAAACACTTGATTTCTTATATATTTCGTTCCTTTTTTATTTTTTTCGTCCACCTTTATTTTCTTACCTTTTTTCTTCTCTACGCAATGTGCGAATTTTTTTGCTAGTATATTATGTAGTAATGTTAAAATTGATAGTAATAGATCTATTCATTGCAACAAGCAACCACCCTCTTCAATATTTGGCCCACAAATATATGAGTAGAAATCCTCTACGTCCAGATTTTAATTGGACTTAGTAAATAGGGAAATTTTTTAAAAAAATCTTTCATATGGTGCTTTTTCTCCAGAAGAAGAGTTTTTATGAATTATGCTCTCCTTTTCTCTCTGTACTAACTGAGTTTAGCCCAAACTTGTATTGAAAGAAACCGCACTCCAAATATATGGGATAGAGGGCAACGATGGATGTTGAGAACGAAATATTTATAGTCTCAAAACAAGCGATCCTTCACTTGCTTGGCCGTCTTTTTACAGTACTTGTAGCAGATGGCCTTGGCGACCTCGACGAGGAGTTAGATCTCTGTAGTCTGCCACACCAGTGGCGCCTCGCCCACCGCCTTGGCGCACCCGGTGTCAACAATGGGGTAGGCCAGGGAGTGCCCGGCGGCGTTGTACTGCGCGTCCCGGAGCTCCTACCTGTTGTACGTCATGGTGGAGATGGCCTTCCAGTACCCGTCCAAGCACTGCGCTAGCTTCTGCTGAATGGCGCCGCCGATGCCACGCGACTGCAAATCCTGCATCCGCTCCACCACGGTGGCGGCGTCGCTGAGGGAGAGCGACGTGGACGGCGCGACCAAGTCGGGGAGGGTGGCGTTCTAGGTCCCTGGTGCCGACCGAACTGCAGCCATGCAGGGCGTATTGTGGTTTGTCCTTCCAGGCCAGCGTGCAGGCCTCCTCGACAGTGCCGGCACAACAAGTTGAGAAGCACATGACGAAGAAGAAGAGAAGGAATGGGAGAGCTGAACTGGGGAAGCAGGACCTCATTTGGTCACTTAAATTCTTATTGTCCGGTGTATATTTTGTTCGTGCTTCCATCTCTGTGCACATGCATGCATGCATATATAAGGGAACGAAGGGGAGAGAAAGGGAGGCGGAAGGTGAAGACGACAACTGTGTGTTCCATCTATCTTTTGCTTGGCCAACCTTCCTCTACCTTTTGTCCATTTGTTTATAACAGAGGCATCTCATTTATTCCGGTCGTTCAAATTGAATCCTTGAAAGATGCGAAACTATACAGATGGCTAAAAGAAATATACATTCTTTCATGGATCTCATTCACTCGGCTACCTCCGAAAATTTCTACCAATTTGAAATATTTTGCTAATATAGGCAAGATTCCTAACATTTGAGTCAATTTTTGGTATTTATTTTGAATGTTTAAAAAAGATGTCTTATGTTACCTGTCACCACTCACATCTCGTCATCTTTTTCTTTATTAGTTAATTATTAATGGAATAACTGGTTTGGTCAGAAGTCGTTGTTTCATTTGTTGAATAATGAAATTTGGGCATTATAGAGAGAAATCTTCGTATTAAGGAGTTACCAAATAGGCATCATCCAACTTGGCAGATAATTGTTTCATCTCTTCCCGTTGATTTGGTTCAAGCGATTCGTTATAGAATCCAACTCCTTAGTTCTATGCTGGACAAGATTATATTATGGAAAAGTTTCCACATCCTCATGCCGGATTGTCATGCTTAGCTCTACTCCTTAACTAATATTTTCAAAAATTTGGTGTGCTTACATACCTCCAAAGGTTTCCACTCTTCTTTGGAAAACCTTGCAAGGCATTATCCCTACCGACGACCATATAAGCAAGGTTGGCATCCCGTTTTGCTCCAGGTGTTCATGCTGTTCTGGTCCAGCGGAAGAAACAAATCACCATTTATTCCTTCATAGTGATCTTTCGATATCTACTTGGAATAAACTGGCGGATATGTGCCCACTAAACCCGAGGAGCTTTACCTCTTGTGCTGAATTTGTTAAAGATGTTTTCCCCAGCTTTCATGCTGGAAGACAGCTCTTTGGAATGGTTAGACACCTTCTCCTCTCAGCCTGGTTATAGGAAATTTGGTGTGAACAAAACAGATGGCGTTACTAGGCAAAAACATCTTCAGGTGATAATATTATTTTTAATTATGTCATTTACAATGTAACAAAGAACTCCTTGTACTAAAATGAAAACGGGGCCATGATATTTTGGGACTTGGGACATATGGATATCCACACAGACTTGTACCTCAGATAAAATGAAGTGTTAATAGGACACAATACATATAAAAAAGTATGATTATTAAAAGAGAAGAGATGTTCTCAGTACACGTTTGGACAAGAACCTAGCAATTTTAAGAGGGGGAGGGAGTCACCGGTGCCCGACGACTGGAGCGCCTGCAAGCGCTTGACGCCGACACGGGAGGGAAAGCACCGTGGAGATAACGGCCAGGTCGACAAGGGAGGCATTGTGGCTGCCGGGGACCGATCGGAGGAGGGCGAGGCAGCGTGTGTATTCAGGTCTATCTTCCCACTGCCTGTGGCAGGCCTCGTGAACAGTGTCCAAGGGAAGGACGGAGGGGGAAGGGGCGGCGAAAGAAGAGGAAGAGGAAGAGAAATGGGAGGGGTGAGATGGAGGAGGGGCTCGTCTTATTCTCAATGTAGATTCTCACACAGACCAGGTAGCAACATAGAGGGGGCTGGTGAACGTTACTCTTCTCATCATAATTTTGATACTTCATTAACCACGTAGTGTTTCCTACAAGTTTTCTATTTAAACATGGGAATGGATCCCTTTGATGCAACAGAGGAGAGAACTTTCACAAACCACCACTTGTAACACATAATTAACACATAATTTTCAGATCTTTTGGAAGAGGGTATGCAGCCTTTCTCCCATGAGTGTCAAAATCAAGAAAGGAAGGAGGCAACAAATTAAGTTTTCTATTGACTTGATTTTTACTAATAACCAAATAAGTGATTGTGATATATTTTTCTGAAAAATGGTTTCCAGTGGCCTATTTTATATAAAACAAATGGACCCTGGGTGTTGAAACCTAATGGTGTGCTTAGATAAAATATCAGATAGCTTTATCAATACTAGCTTCGATGTTACTACTAATTACTGATAGTAGGTATTAGTCTCAACACCCTTTCTCCCCTCTTTTCTGCATCCTTTAATTCTTTTTTCCTCCACCATCTAGCAACTGCCCTTCTTCGCATTTTTTTAGTATTAACTTCAATATGAATATCGTTGACCTCATAAGGATCAATGTCTTTCTCTACATTTTTATAATATAAATTTCATACGAATATCGTAGACCTCAAAAATATTAATTTTTAAAATTAATATTCTAAAGAAACAAGCCATTAACTCTCTCTCTCTCCAAGAAATTAAAGAAGGTGATACGAAATTATAGAGTAATACTTGTTGTACCGCCACACGTGATGCGGTCTATTTTTTTTTGAATTTTGGAAGTTTTTTTGGGTGGCCCCATCGTGCCCTACACGTCCATATAATCCGATCTCCGATTGATCAATTCAAAAAAATTCAAAAAATTCAAAAATCGAGTCAATTGATTGTTAATGGGCTCGGTTTTTTTTTTTTCAAATTTTTTAGGCAATCCGATCGTTGATCGGCTTGTACAAAAGGTTTTGGTCATGATGGGGTCGACCTAAAAAACTTTAAAAAATAAAAAAAAATCACTGTTGTTGCAGCTGCCCACACCCGATGGAGGGGGTGGGAGGTGGGGTGGTGCAGCAAATGTTTCTCGAAATTGAAATATCCCTAAAGCTTTACTTTCTTTCCTTTACAATTGTTTGCTCATTTCTCTATTTTGCTTTTAGAGAAATACACCATTTCTTCCTAGTATTTTTCTAATGAAATTAAATCCCTCTTTGCTGTACAATCTTCACCTCTTGCAAAAGTCTTAAGTAAATATGACAAACAGTGATCTGCTGGGCATTGTGATGTAGGTAAATGCCATCTATAGGACTGGCAATATGATGAAAGTGAATGCCATCCACAGGAAAGCTAGTAGATGAACTGTGGGTTGCGCACGATAAACTAATAAAAAAGTTATTTCATATAAGAATATTACAATAATAAGTAATAAAACTCCATTTTTTTTCTTGAGGACAGAAAGAAGAATAAAACATGATTTGGATTAGGGTTAAAATTTGTAACTTCTTATGTCATAGGCTGCTTAATTGTTCTAATTAAATAACGACAATTTGTAGCAACAAAAATAAAATGGACCAAATATAGAAGAGACCTTTATTGTTTTTTCCTTGAACTCTAAATAAGATGAAAGATGTAATGCTAAAAGGAAATTTCAATTTGTCAACATATAGTTGAATACGTTTTGGGAAAGTAAGAAAGGGATCAAACATGCTATTGTATATATATAACCAATCATCATGCCCACTAAACATTTGAGGAAGAAAATTTTAATACAGGCAAAGTTAAAATAATTAAAAGTTCTAGCATTTTTTCTTTTGAAAAAAATTTAAGATTTTTTGCGTATAATTCTTAAAATTACACATCTTTGTGAAAAGGCCTATACAATAAGTATATATGAAGAATAAGACTTGATGTAACACACGAGGTGCAGAGAAAAAAGAGGGGAAGTTTTAATAAATTATCTTGCTTTTAACTTGTAACTCTTGATTAGATTTATACAAAATTTATCTTGACAATCTATAGTACATATATAAAATAGAGTTCTTTAGTGTCACGTGTTAACACCAGAATATTTGTTTCCCGTCTAAATTCTCTCCCTTCCCTATTAATTTTTATATCCCTATTAATTCTCTTTATCTCTTCCGCCCTTCTAGCTCTTCTCTATTAATATCTCTATCCCATATTAATTCTCTCACATTCGTCCTCTCTCTCTCTCTCTCCCTTCTCTCTCTCTCATTAAATCTTTCTCTCTCTAGGCTCTCTCTAATGATCTCCCTCTCCCCCCTCTCTCTCTCTCATTAAGTCTCTCTCCCCCATATCTCTCTCACTTCTAATTCATGTTTAAAATCTTTGCAACAAGAAAACGCTTTCTATAGAAAAATATTTTCATGAGAAACTGAACATAATTGGTCATTTGGTACACATAAAAATTGTTTTCTAAGTCTATCAAGACTACCTACCGACAGGGAGTATAATATTCAACAAAAATAGCCAAATCGAGAGATAAGAAACATAATGAATGGTGAAGAATCTAGGATAAGAAGAGCATCCTTTTCCATTGGTATATGTTTTTTGTTTAACTAATTTATTGCAAATTATTTTTAAAAAAATCATTATATAATAAAACTTATCTTTTTACAAATCTGCTTTTAGGGTGCACACTCGCTATGATTACATTATTTGAAACAACTAAGAATGTCATGAAATAAAGATTGACTAATATCTTATTAATAAGGCTCGTCTTTTTTTACATATATAATAAACACTTGATTTCTTATATATTTCTTTCATTTTTTATTCTTTTCCTCTATCTTTATTTTCTTACCTTTTTTCTTCTCTATGCAACATGCGGATTTTTTTGCTAGTACTTTATATAGTAATGTTAAAATTGATAGTAATAGATCTATTCATTACAACAAGCAACCGCCCTCTTCAATATTTGGCCCACAAATATATGAGTAGAAATCCTCTTCGTCCAGGTTTTGATTGGACTCAGTTGGTAAAGAGAAAGAAAACTTTTAAAAAACTCTTCCATATGGTGCTTTTTCCGTTCCAAATGAGGAGTTTTTTTGAAAGATGCTCTCCTTTCCTCTCTGTACTGACTAAGGTCAGTCCAAACCTCTATTGAGAGGAACCACACTCCAAATATATGGAATAGAGGGCAACGATGTTGAGAACGAAATATTTATAGTCTCAAAACAAGCAATGCTTCACTTTCTTGGCTGTCTTTTTGCAGTACTCATAGTAGATGGCCTTGGCGACCTTGACGAGGAGCTAGATCTCCCTAGTTTGCCCTAGGGGTGTCAACGGATTGGATCCGGGTCGGGTCAGGAAAGATCCGAAAGAAGATCCGAAACATAAGATCCAGATCCGGATCTGACCCGATCTCATGGGGCTTTTCCTGATTTAGATTCGGATCTGATCCGGATCTCAGAAACGGGTTTCAGATCTGATCTGAATTCTCACATATGAGATTTGCTCTAGCTACTAGATGGATCTGGACCTAATTTGGGTTTTCGCATCTACCTATTTACACCAACTTACAAGCCAATAATTTGAGCTATTTACACATTTACAAGCCCAAAATTTGAGCCGCTTAAACTTGTTTAACTGTCAACAATTTGAAAATTTTACACAAGTACACAAACCTAGAATTTGAACCGTTTAAACTTATTTACAATACAAGAATTTGAACGGTTTACACTCGTTACAAGCCCATAGTTCTCAAAGCAGAGTGCAGATGAAGTGTGCAACAGCCGTAATCATAGAATGAAGCCTAATAAACCACCCCAACGCTTCATATTTTCCATTCCCATAGCTCTAGATGCCCCAGCAAAGATTCTCGAACACCTTTCACCATGTCAGGCAACTCTAAATGCAAACAACCCAATACTATCATTAGCAAGCATGGAAGTAGCCAAGAAACTTAAAAATAAATGGGCCAAGAATGTTAGGCAATCTCAACGAAGAACATGATTATCCACAAATCTAACAAGCATGTTATTCCAGGAAGATACCAGATGCTGTCAAGGCAAGTGCCACAACTAATTGAAGGTTATGGCAGTACAGAAGCATCAATGCACCTTGTGCAGAATCCACAATGCCCATCATTCAACTGCAAAATAATATATCAATGGCACTGAAAAATATTTTTAACACTATTGATACAAATTTTGCAGGGAGCAAAGAAAGAAATTTTTTTGAACACAGACTTTTCAAATGGACAATCAGGAAAGACATGATTTGTTTGGATTGCCATAAAATATAGAATATTTAAACTAGCAAGAGATGCATATCTACTTTATGTTGAGAAAAGAGACCATGGATGCAACAACGCGAGACATTTATAGGTCACAGCAAGAATGACATACAAAAGTTTAATACAAAGCAGACTTACAGATGGCAACAAAATAAAACTTTAATAGTTGCAGGCTCAACAGAATCACCTAGCCAATGTGCCCAGAATACGAATGATGGACAGCTCCCCACAACGGACTTGGTTCAGGGAAACTTGCAACTGCCCTTATATCTTCTGTGCGGAAATGCTCACTGCCCTTATCAATTATAGAGTGAAACCTAAGTCATTGAGAGGCTTCAAAGCTAATAGATATTCACCAGTGATTCCTCATTTGATGTATGCAGATGATATTATCATCTTTGGAAAGGCTGTTGATAGTGAAATTGAGGAGTATTTTAGTTGCCTTGATACATTCGCAAGCTGGTCTAGTCAACAGGTTAACAGGAGCAAATCTGGACTTCTATTTAGTGCAAATATCCCTGCTCATCTCCAAGATAGGCTTTGCAGTAAATTCAATATCGCACTTATGAAAGCAGATGATCTTTACTTGGGCATACCACTTTAGACTGAGAGAAGCAGAGTGAAGCAATTGCAGTTCCTAGAAGACAATTAAATCTAAATTGAGCTTCTGGAAAGCAAATATCTTATCTACTGCAGGTAAGATTACTTTGATTAATTATGTTCTTTGGGCCATTACTTTTCATGTCATGAGTATTAGTCTTCTCCCAAAGACTACTATTAGCAAGTTAAATAGAATACTCTGCTCCTTCCTCTAGGGTGGTACTATAGATCACAAAAAGGTTCATCTTTGTAGTTGGAAGTTGTTTAAACAACACAAAATCCATGGGGACCTTGACATCAAGGATTTGGAATTATTTAATCAGGCATCCATCACGAAATTGATTTGAAGGCTCCTTCAAAACTCAAATTCCACTTGGGTTAATCTATTAAGGGAAAAATATTTCAAATCTTATAGTCCTCATACTTCTCCAGTAATATGGAAGGCTATTGTGTCTATTAAACATCTGATGGCCAGAATTTGCTTCAAAGATATTCAAATGGCATATCCACCAACATCTGGACCGATCAGTGGATCCCAGGCATTATTGGTCCTCCTCAGCTTAAGCCTCATTCACTGAGGCTCCTCAAAATTGGGTCTTCCAACTCATCAAAGACAATAAGTGGGATTCCTCCATTTCCAAGGTATTCAATGAGGCATCTGCTAAGGCCATCTACTAGATTTGTCTTCCTATATTAACATCTCCCAAGGATGATGGTTATATTTGGCCCTTAACTGATGATGGCCAATTCTCAATAAAGTCAGCCTACAGATGAAACTGGTTATATCAAGGTTGTACATGCATGGAGCCTAGGACAGAAGACAATCCCCTTGATTCAAAACATGGTCTTAGTAGGTTCTCCTTGAATTAAATTAGTATGTGGATCTGATCGCCTTTGGGATAGGATGGTAATAGGCAAGCCATTGGGTCTACAAGGAGTTAATGAAACTCTTGCCAAGTCATCCGCAAGATGGACCTTTGATGACCCCAGGACCCACTCTTCATCCAAATTATAAAGGCCCAAAAACAATCTCCATCAGTTGGTATTCCAACCCCACAGCAAGTTGACCCACCTTCAAGGCACCAAACATAAGTTTAAAATTTGAACCATCCAAGGTCCAAATTATGAGCTTACTGCATCAAGATTGACAAGACAAAATTACAAGATGGTAGTCTAATATACAAACCTTTTAAAGAACAAGCCCACATGTAGCAGCTAACAAAGCCACGTTTCTTGCAACATCCAAGATATCCTATCTGAAAGCAAAGAAAGTAAATTAAAAGGTAAAGACCTGAAGGCCAAAAATTGTGTAACAAGCTCAACTAACGTGTGTAACTCACATGTGTGTTTATATATATAAAAGTAAAAACTGGAGGGCAAGAAAATAGATTCAAAAGTAAGGTTAAGGGTAAAATCTTAAGGTGAGGAAACAAAAAATAAGCTCAATTCCCACATATATGTAAAAAGGTAAAAACAGATAACCACTAAAAAATGGAATGATATGGTCAGAGCAAGCACCAAAAATTTCATGGTAAACAAATGCATATAAAGCTTCCTCGTTGACCAGCCCTTCCTAGCAACATTTTCACGTTCAAAAATCAAAATGACTACTGTGGGAAATATGCCAACAGAAAACGGATCTGCTGAGATTAGTCCATTTGGCTTTCCTTCCTTTCCAACTTTAGGGAGCCGCTTTCATGCACGTCCTAAATGGCAACTACTATACACCAAATAACCAAAGATTGCCAACTTAAAACTTAAACAAAATGGCCACTTTTATATTGCAACGTTTGTGTAAATATGCCAGACAAACTTCAATCTTTTCCATGGTCTGGGTTAGAAAAAGGTCAAAAGAACTCCCAAATAAAAAAAAAGACGGAGTAAGAATAAATTCCATGGTGTTCAAGAACAGAAAATTACACCACAAATCTGGCCTCCTTTCTGAACGAAACCAATGTACTAGAAGAAATATCCCAAAAGCGAAAACCTGACAATTGAACATATGATCATCACCAGGAACCCACCCCATTAAATGGAAGGGAGTCAAAGCAGAAGCTTCAATCAGAGAGAGGGCTGCCTGTGCCAATCTGTGTACCAGCGGCCTGCCGTCCTCTCCAAAACTGTCACTGCCATACGTAGGGCCACACCTCCGGATGTGTACCAAAGATATGTGTGTTGAGTCACGCAGTCGTACTTCTGCGGTGCTTGCACAGCCGGGGAGGCAGAGCACTACGGCGGCGAGCACCCAGTGGGTGGATCTGCAGCGACGAGCACAGGAGGGCGGATTTGGACTGCAGCTGGGGAGGGGTTCGGGGGAACTGCACTGCAGTTGCTGAGACGGAGCGCTACGGCTGGGGGACGGAGTGCTGCGCGCCTGCGACGAGCATGCCGAGCAGGGGGAGCCAAAGGCGTGGAGAATCGCTGGTGGTGATGGGCATGGTCGTTGCGGCGTTGCAGTTGGGAGGATCGGGGCAAAGAAATCCTAGCGTTGCTGCAGTTAGAGTTGGATCGGGGCAGAAAAGCCTGATCCGAATGGAGTCTTCCAAGGGATCCGATCCCTGCCCCGTCAAAGGTACCTACGGGTGTGACCCGAAACAGCTTGCCGGATCAAAGACAGTATTCCGAATCCTGTTCCTCGCGCGGATCCGGGGGAGGTTATTGGATCGCGTCGATCCGTTGACAACCCTAGTCTGCCCAACCAGTGGCACATCACCCACCGCCTTGGCGCACCCAGTACGATCAATGGCGTAGGCCAGGGAGTACCCAGCAGCGCTGTACAGCGCGTCTTGGATCTCCTGCATGCTGTACGTCATGGTGGAGATGGCCTTCCGGTACCCGTCCAGGCGCTGCGCCAGCCTATGCTGATACGGCGTGCCGTCGAAGCCACGCGACTGCAGCTCTTGCATCCGTTCCACCACGGTGGCAGTGGCGCTGAGGGAGAGCGACGTGGACAGCATCGCCAAGTCGAGGAGGGTGGCGTTTTGGCTACCCAGTGCGGACCGGAGTGTGGCCACGCAAGGTGCGTATTGTGGTTTGTCCTTCCAGGCCAGCGTGCAGGCCTCCTCGACAGTGTCGGCACAGCAAGATGAGAAGCACATGACGAAGAAGGAGAAAAAGAATGGGAGAGCTGAACGGGGGAAGAAGGACCTCAAATGGTCACTTAAATTCTTCTCCCGTGTATATTTTGTTCATGCTTCCATCTCTGTGTCTATGCATGCATGCATATATAAGGGAACCAAGGCAAGAGAAAGGGAGGCAGAAAGTGAAGACGACAACTGTGTGTTCCATCTATCTTTTGCTTGGCCAACTGTCTTCTTCCTTGTGTCCATTTGTTGATAACAGAGGCATCTGATTTAGTCCTGTCATTCAAATCAAATCCTTGAAAAATACGAAACTATACATATGGCAAAAAGAAATATACATTCTTTCATGGATCTCATTCACTCGGCTACCTCCATAAATTTCTACCAATTTGGAATATATTGCTAATATAGGCAAGATTCCTCACATTTGAGTCAATTTTTGGTATTTATTTTGAATGTTTAGAAAAGGTGTACTATGTTACCTGTCACCACTCACATCTCGTCATCTTTTTCTTTATTAGTTAACTATTAATGGAATAACTGGTTTGGTCAGAAGTCGTTGTTTCATTTGTTGAATAATGAAATTTGGGACAACATTATAGAGAGAAATTAATCTTCACATTAAGGAGTTGCCAAATAGGTATCATCCAACTTGGCATGTAATTGTTTCATCTCTTCCCGCTGATTCGGTGAATCGTTATAGAATCCAACTACTTAGTTCTATGCCGGATAGGATTATACGGTGTCCCCAAGATTCTGGAAAAGTTTCCACATCCTCATGCCGGATTGTCATGCTTAGCTCTACTCCTTAGCCAATATTTTCAAAATTTTGGTGTGCTTACATATCTCCTAATGTAGCCGAAGCTATCACGACCGGATTCCGAGGCTGGAATCCGAAGTTGGGATCCGAAGCTGGGTCGGATTGGAGAAGAGGCCCTACGAGGATCCGAAATGCGGCGAGGGCGAAGACGAGGCTGAAGATCTGAAGTCGAGGGACGCCCGGTCGGATGTGGGCTAGCATGCGGAAGGTGTGGCCGAGGCACCTTCAGACGAGGAGGACCAGTCGGCGAGTGGCGTCGAGACCGGAGGGAGAAGACCCGAGGTCGGTGGCCGAGACCGACTCGGAAAGGTCGGCGATGATTCAAACCAAGCCCCTGCAGAAGGAGGGAAAGAAGAAGAACCAGTCAGTAGGAGTCCCGAGCTTCAGCCCTAAAGAACCCCCTCTGACGGTTAAGTTAGCTTCTGAAGATGATTCGATTCAGAAGTCAGAGAAGTGGAAGAAGTAGCTTTAATGCTTTTTGGACTGTAGTCCTTGGGGTCACGAAGACATACCTTTGGTAATAAATAGCCGTATATTTATAGCGGAGGATAGAGGATGCTTAACGGTGGCAGCCGATATAGGACTATGTTCTGAGTTTACTGGTAAACCGCTATAGTGCCTAACCCTCCCACCGGAGTGGGCCGGATACGACTACTAGGCCGAAGGGGGTTGGGCCGCTGATGGGCCAGATGCCGCTTAATGGGCTAGAGCCTACTGGGCCGAGGGCTGCTGAGCCGCTAATGGGCCGAAGGCTATTGGGCCGCTGATGGGCCGAGGACCACTGGACTGCTTACTAGGCCGAGGGCTGCTGGGCCGCTAACGGGCCGAAGGCTGTCAGTGGGCTTCTCACTACTGCTGTTGGACTGATCTCAGTGTTGGGCCTGTTTTAATGGGCCGAATCGGATTCTGCCACATCACATAGCCCCCCACTCTTGTCTTCCTCAGTTTCACGAGATGGCGAGAGTATAGTCCGAAGCCTCCTCGGAGGAGTAACGTGTCATGCGCTGTCCAAAGCTTTCTGCTTTGTTACGAAAAGGAACTGCCTTCGGTCGACCGAGGGCTAATAACCATTAGCCTTGTCTCTGCTCGGGACGTAGTGACGAATGTCTTCGTCCTCAGTTGCGAAGGGACGAGTCTTCTGGCCGTGTCAGGACTCCTGAAAAATGGACGGGAAAGATGTCGAGTTTTCCGTCAGAACGGTCGCGTCGTGAGAAAACACGGGATACGTGTCGCGTATCTGGTCGCCCCGTTAAAAGCACAAAAAGATCCTGGCCGTGCCTGGTGATCACGTGGATCGCGGGTCACTTCGGCTCTCTGCCCAAGACTTCACTTGGATCGCCGCCCCTTCCGCCCCTGGCACGGGGATCGGAACACGTGGCGAGCATCCGAATGATCAGTCGAAGGGTCAGACCGCTTTCGGCCATTGATTATCTTCCCTCGATCCCGCAGCCAGGCCATTATTATTACCGAAGGACGGCGCACGTGGTGTGCATCTGAGAGAGGCGGTGCCGATGAGGGGGGAGGATCTTGGCCGTTGATTTTGGCGGGGAATGGTTTCAACTTTATCCTATAAATAGGAGCCCTCCCCAGGGCACTGTTCCGCTCTCTTCTTCCCGCGCCTGTGTTCTTCTGCGATCATCCGAGCTTCCCTGCTTCTCCGGTGAAGAACGGGCCATCGAAGGTGATTTGAGAGCGTTCTGTCTGTCGCCGGGGAGCTCTCTGTTACCTAGAGTTGTCGCCGGGGAGCCTTATGTTGTCTGAGAGGTGGTGGGCAGTCGAGGAGATTTTGTTTGAGGGTAAGCCTCTATTTTCTTTCTCTGCTCCGTGATTCATGTTCAGTAGCCCCCCTTCGGCCGAGAGTGGCTCTTCGGCCGAAGGTTATTCTTCTAGCTCTTCGTCCTAGCCTTCTGAATCTTCCTTGTCATCTCCCTTTTCTTCGAACTCCCTCGTTTCTCTCATGGCGGATGAGGCCGAGGTGTCTGGTGCTGAAGAAGCCGAAGAGGTTCCCGCCACGGGCCAGGCTTCCACTTCTGGCCGACGTCGGGCCAAGACAGTCTCCGACGCCACGTGTACTATTTCTGACGATGGGGTCAAGTGTTGGGATCGCTGTGTCGGGATCTGATCCTAAAACGCAGCGGAATAAAATTTTCGGGACCGGATCTGTCCCGTTTCGGTCGTTAAAACTAAAACCGATGTAGATCGATTTACCTTGCGCAGATTCGAATCCGCGTCCATTTTCCGGTTCCGTCGGAGCGATGCCGCAAGTCGCGCAGATGCCCGACCTCTAGCAGTATCCACGCGGTTCTCCTCGCGATGGATCGTCCTCGCTTCCTCGCTCGCTGCGGCGCTCGAAGATCCCGTCTGACTGCACGTAATCCGCCGCGACATGCAGATTCAAAATCCCCGTCGAACGGGAGGTGGAGCAGTTGGGAACCGTACGCCCAAAGGAGAGAGAAAGTGGGGAAGAACGAATAACGGCTAGGTCAGGGTTGCTGGCCCCGGACGTAGAATCCGTTCTTTTATAAGAAGTCAGTTTGCGGTTTTTCATAAAAATCCAGACTTATCCGAAATCCTGTCGAAATATCCATCGACTTGAAAACCATTTGCGTGTGACCCTCTAGGCCCAAATACTAGTCCAGTTAATAGCCCATTAAGCCCAGTAACCCTTTACTGACCCACTGAATTAATTAATATCCTTATATTCAATTAATCAGCCGAATTTAATGTCCCACAATAAATTCGGACGGACTGCCGATCACGTTGGATGCCAAGCAACATCGCGTGATCCTGGATGGCACTGGGGTTATCGCAACCCTCTATTGGAACATTTCTGTCATCGGTTAGCGCGCGGATATAATCCTTCATCCGTACAATGTTCTCGAATCGACCTAGGGCATGGTTTACTGTTAAACCCTATTTAGTCAATTCACTTGAATCAGATGCCGCTAATCTGAATCCGATAACTCCTTATCGATTACAGAATCCGCCCTGGCCAGGGACTTTAAGCGCATCATTCCCGGAACATTCTCTCTCAAACAACCGAGAGCGGATGATCCCGTATTGAACACACAATTACCTTCGAGGGCATTTCCCTGAACCCGATCGCTTGACTTATTGATATCCCATGGTTAGGGATTCGTTCGTCAAGGTCAAAGCTCAGAAACCTACCAACAAGGTATCCTTGGAGTCTCAGGTCCAAGGATCATCCACGCAACCGTGACAATTGAATCGAGCTGGTTAACAGTGAGGTGATTACCATCCAGCGATTCATAGTCGGATCAGTTCAGTGAACTCATTCACCAATGAGCACCTATAGGTTCAGCATAGTGTCTCCACACAAGTGACTTATGGGATCAGTCACCCTCATCATATGAGCTGAAATAACCTATACTAGTCTATCCGGATGTTTGATGTCCTATCTCAAACATCCTATGACTAGGAACAATTAAGAACATGTGTTTATAAGTCTTCGGTCCCGTAATTATGATCTCATCATAATCCGAAGACTATTGCACATGTGCATGGACTTCATCGTGATACGATAAACACAGATCGAATTAATTACACACAATGAATTATTGCCATTTATTATTAATCTGAATAAGTACACAGTATCGGATTGGCTTTGAGACCATCTAATACTAACATCAAGTACATTGCATCTTACTACCAGCTCACATCTTGGACGATTCCCTATCGGCCTGGAACGAATACCAGGGCCAACTCTGTCCGGCCGGGTAGCTTTTCTATTTACGAGGAGAGCTTCTGAGCGGGCTTTCGTCTTCCTCTTCCTTCCTTTGTAATTAACCTTTTGAGCTTCTACGGGTTGGCCCCGTCTCAATTTTTCCCTAATTCTTGGCGGACAGTCTATGCCTTCTTGGCTGTGCACGCCTATATTGACGTTACCCCTTCGGTGAACATCTTCCGCTTTCTTTTCAAGATACAGCGGCAGGGAAAATCCGATTGGTTCTGCTTTGTCCCCTGCTTCGGCCGGGGTATCTTTTCCGGGAAGCCAACGTCCATTCACCATTGGAAGAAGAGCTTCATCTTTATCTCCCTTTTGGAGAAGGAGAGGAGCGTGTGGCCCTTCCCCACTGAGTGGGCACCACTGGCCGAAGGCCTTTCCGATCCGCCTTCCCTTAACCCTGATCAGCTTCATATCGTGCACATTATAGACGCCGAGGCTCCGTATGATATAGCGGAGCTTTTCGATGAAGAGGAGCGGCTTGTGCAGACGGGAGCTTGGCCGGATCCGACGAAGGATCCTCTTCGGGTTTCTCCTTATCTTCCTCCCGAGGATGCCCCGGGGGAGACCGAAGGAGCCGCCAAGGTTGAATCTCCGGCCGAACCTCCTCCGACCGAAGAGGGTGCTGAGGCTTCGGCCGAGGGTAAGTCGGTCTTGAGTTGAAGAAAGTCTTGCACTATAAGCTGCTAACCCCTTTTTCTTCGTCCGCAAAGATGACCGAGATTCGGGGACTCCTTGGTCGGCTCGCCCAGCAGTCCGGCCAATCTCAACCGTCCCAGCTGCAAGCGGCAGGAGAGGCTGGACGAGATGCGGCCCCGAGCGCTCGGGCCGTAGCGCAGACGGCGCCTTCGGTCGAGGGCCGCGCCGCAGCTGCTGCTCTCGAAAAAGAGAAAAAAGGAAAGTCGGTCGCACGAGGGGGCGGCCGACTAGCGAAGCGAAGCCGGGTGGACGAACTTGGTGAAACAGAATCCGCCTCGGTAGCCAAGAGGCCGGTGGCTGCCCGAGGGGCCCCGCTCTCGTCCCCTCCCGAACCGTCGAGGTGCGACTCCCCTTCGGCTGTGACGGCCGGAGTAGAGGACCTCGAGGGTTCCGGGAGGTGCATGTCCTGTGAATACGGGCATGAGCTGTGGGTCCCGAATCTGGGGATCTACGCGGACGAGAGTCTGGAAGACTCTCGGACATGCCTGCGCCTGCTCCGCGGCTTAACCCTTCCGATGGCCGAGGACGAGATGAAGGCGTTGTCCTCAGATGGCTTGGCGATGCAGTGCGCCCGACTGTCGGTCCAGGTAAGAAAGCTTCTTTACTGGCCTTGGTCTAATATTTCCCTTGGCTTGTTTGCAGTTGTTGATTTTTGTTTGCTTTTGGCTGTAGACCGCAGTCATGTGCGGGGGCCTCATTCGCCGTCAGGTGGCCATCCAGCAAAGGCTCCGAGACATCGACCAGGCTTCGGATCAGCCAGTCGCCTCGGTGCGACGTAGTCTTGAGGCTAGCGTCGATTTGGTCCTGAAAGCAAATGCCCGGATGCGGGCCGAGCTAGGGGAGCAAAAGGAGGTGATCCGCGCCTCCTCCGAGGCCAAGACAAAGGCTAAGCAGGAGAGAGAGAAAGCCGAGAAGGAGCTTGAGGCGGTCCGGGCTGTAAATGAAATTCTTAAGGCCGAGATCCAGGACAAGGTCGACCAGCGGGTCGCGGATCGCCGCTGCCACGCCGAGGAGGTCTCGACTCTGAAGGCAGATCTGGAGGCTAAGGCTGAAGAGGCTGCTCGTACAGCCGTAGCCAGCTATAAGGCCGGCCCAGATTATGCCGAGAAGTAATGCAGGCTTAACTCGAGGCGGCGTCGTCCGTGTTCAGCATAGGGCTGGCTATCGCCCAAAAGGCGTGCCCGGCCGTAGACCTGACCGACATCGCCCTTCCAACGGACGAGGAAGGCGAAGAGCTTCTGGCCTGGTGGAAGGAGCTCAAGGCCGAAAGAGCTTCGGCCCCAGCGGGAGGTAACACGGCCATTCCTGATGAGCTCGCTCCTGCCGAGGCTGTTCAGATCGTAGATTCTCCTTCTCCATCTCCTGGTCAGACCCATAACGGTGTAAACGGCGAAAATACCGAAAGCTAATACGGGGGCTTGTCCCGATTTTTGTTTGCTTTTTTGAAAGGGCCGTGGTCAGATGTACGGCCAATACTGTACTATGCTCATATATATATAAAAAGTATTTTGCTTCCACTTATGTTCTGAATGAATGAACGTGTCTGGCCCTCCTTGTGGCCGAGACCATATTGCTGTTTAGATGCGGCTCGCACGGCCGAAGCCAATCCAGATTCGGATATGGACCTGGAAAATAATGCCGCTCCCGATACGGTTTGCATGGCCAAAGCCATTCCCGGTACGGTTTACACGGACTTAGGATACCATGCCGCTCCCGATACGGTTTGCATGGCCGAAGCCACTCACGGTACGGTTTACACGGATTTAAAGAATACCATGCCGCTCCCGATACGGTTTGCATGGCCGAAGCCACTCCCGGTACGGTTTACACGGACTTAGAGAATACCATGCCGCTCCTGATACGGTTTGCATGGCCGAAGTCACTCCCGGTACTGTTTACACGGACTTAGAGAATACCATGCCGCTCCCGATACGGTTTGCATGGTCGAAGCCACTCCCGGTACGGTTTACACGGACTTAGAGAATACCATGACGCTCCCGATACGGTTTGCATGGCCGAAGCCACTCCCGGTACGGTTTACACGGACTTAAAGAATACCATGCCGCTCCCGATACGGTTTGCATGGCCGAAGCCACTCCCGGTACAGTTTACACGGACTTAGAGAATACCATGCTGCTCCCGATACGGTTTGCATGGCCGAAGCCACTCCCGGTACGGTTTACACGGATTTAGAGAATACCATCCCGCTCCCAATACGGTTTGCATGGCTGAAGCCACTCCTGGTACGGTTTACACGGACTTAGAGAATACCATGCCACTCCCGATACAGTTTGCATGGCCGAAGCCACTCCCAGTACGGTTAACAAGGACTTAGAGAATACCATGCCGCTCCCGATACGGTTTGCATGGCCGAAGCCACTCCCGGTACAGTTTACACGGACTTAGAGAATACCATGCCGCTCCCGATACGGTTTGCATGGCCGAAGCCACTCCCGGTACGGTTTACACGGACTTAGAGAATACCATGCCGCTCCCGATACGGTTTGCATGGCCGAAGCCACTCCCGGTACGGTTTACACAGACTTAGAGAATACCATGCCGCTCCCGATACGGTTTGCATGGCCGAAGCCACTCCCGGTACGATTTACACGGACTTAGAGAATACCATGCCGCTCCCGATACGGTTTGCATGGCCGAAGCCACTCCCGGTACGGTTTACACGGACTTAGAGAATACCATGCCGCTCTCGATATGGTTTGCATGGCCGAAGCCACTCCCGGTACGGTTAACACGGACTTAGAGAATACCATGCCGCTCCCGATACGGTTTGCATGGCCGAAGCCACTCCCGGTACGGTTTACACGGACTTAAAGAATACCATTCCGCTCCCGATACGGTTTGCATAGCCGAAGCCACTCCCGGTACGGTTTACACGGACTTAGAGAATACCATGCCGCTCCCGATACGGTTTGCATGGCCGAAGCCACTCCCGGTACGGTTTACACGGACTTAGAGAATACCATCCCGCTCCCGATACGGTTTGCATGGCCTAACCGGTACGGTTTACACGGACTTAGAGAATACCATGCCGCTCCCGATACGGTTTGTATGGCCGAAGCCACTCCCGGTACGATTTACACGGACTTAGAGAATACCATGCCGCTCCCGATACGGTTTGCATGGCCGAAGCCACTCTCGGTACGGTTTACACGGACTTAGAGAATACCATGCCACTCCCGATACGGTTTGCATGGCCAAAGCCACTCCCGGTACGGTTTACACGGACTTAGAGAATACCATGCCGCTCCCGATACGGTTTGCATGGTCGAAGCCACTCCCGATACGGTTTACACGGACTTAGAGAATACCATGCCGCTCCCGATACGGTTTGCATGGCCGAAGCCACTCCCAGTACGGTTTACACGGACTTAGAGAATACCATGCCGCTCCCAATACGGTTTGCATGGCCGAAGCCACTCCCGGTACGGTTTACACAGACTTAGAGAATACCATGCCGCTCCCAATACAGTTTGCATGGCCGAAGCCACTCCCGGTACGGTTTACACGGACTTAGAGAATACCATGCCAGATATGATATCTTAAAAGAAGAAATTTATTCATGCCTTCCGGCTAAATTCCGGAGGGAGTAACTTACATGAAATAACACTTAAGGCGTTCCACATTTCAGGTACGAGGGAGAGGTTGGCCCGAAAGGGTTTCCAAACGATAAGCCCCTCGCCGAATTACCTCCCTTACGCGATATGGTCCTTCCCAGTTGGGAGAAAGCTTCCCTGCGGCTTCGGCTGGTTTAGACGTATGAGCATTCCTCAACACGAGGCTCCCGGTTTCAAAGCTTCGGGGCTTCACTCGAGTGTTGTGGTATCTGGCCATGCGCTGCTGATAAGCTGCTAGCCGAATGCGAGCTTTATCTATGGTTTCTTCTATAAGATCAATGTGATCTTTTAAGGCCTCCTCATTGGCTTCCGGATTGTGAGTGAGAACTCTCGGGGAGGGAAGGCCAATTTCGACAGGAATAACGGCTTCTACCCCATAAGCCATGTGGAATGGGGTTTCGCCGGTTGGGGTTCGGCTTGTAGTCCGATAAGCCCACAGAACACTTGGTAGCTCTTCCACCCATTGGCCTTTGGCTTCGCCGAGGCGAGTCTTCAGTCCTTGTAATAGGCTTCGGTTAGTAACTTCGACCTGGCCATTTGTTCGGGGGTGTGCTACTGATGTGAACCGATGGCTGTCAAATTGTTTGCCGTTGTCTGAGATGATGGCCCGAGGGATGCCGTACCGGCAGATGATGGACTTCCACACGAAGTTCCACGCGTTGCTATCGGTTATGGACGCGAGGGGTTCGGCTTCTACCCATTTAGTAGAGTAATCTACCGCCATGATAAGGAACTTCCTTTGGCCGGTGGCGACGGGAAAGGGCCCTAAGAGGTCAATTCCCCATTGGGCGAAAGGCCAGGGGTCTGATAAAGGAGTTAGAAGGGTTGCTGACTGGTGGATGAGGGAGCTGAACCTTTGGCATTGATCGCAGCGACGGACGAGGGCAGTTGCGTCCTCTCGGAGCGTCGACCACAAGTATCCCTGCCTTAGAAGCTTGTAAGCCAGGGCCCTTCCTCCTGCATGCACTCCGCATACCCCTTCATGTACCTCTTGCAGCGCGTAGTCAGCTTCGGCCGGACCGAGACATCGCAAGAGTGGCCTGTCGAAGGACTTTTTATATAACAGCCCGTCCAGGAGAAGGAAGTAAGAAGAGCGCTGCCGAATATGTCTTGCTTCCTTTGGATCGGGCGGGACTTCTCCTCGGAGGAGGAAAGTGACCAAGGGAGTCATCCAGGTCTCGGTTTCAAATTCGGTCACTTGCATGACTTCTGACTCTTCGAGACTTGGCTCGGCGAGTTCTTCCACAAGAATCATTCGGCCTTCTCCCCCGTCTTGAGTTGATGCTAGCCGGGAGAGAGCTTCGGCTCGAGTATTCTCGGCTCTCGGGATCCGCACAATTTCATAGGAATTGAATTGAGTGAGGATCTTGCGAGTTACCTGGAGATAAGATGCCATTATCGCATCTCGTGCCTCGTATTCCCCAGAAAAATGACTGGCGATTAGCTGAGAGTCGCTAAATGCCTTTACGTTCTGCACGCCAAACTTTCTAGCGGCCCAAAGGCCGGAGATGAGGGCTTCATATTCGGCGGCATTATTGGTAGCTGGAAAGGAGAAGCGTAGCGCATACTCCGTGACGACCCCTTCGGGAGACGCCAAAATCCATCCGGCGCCGCTACCCATGGAGCATGCGAAGCCATCTACATAGAGCCGCCATTCATCCGCCGGAGGCGTAAGAGCCGAAGTATCCTCGGCTTTGGATATATTGACTTCCGATTGAGGGGCCGAGGAAGCTTCGGGAGTGAGCTCGGCAATAAAATCGGCTAGGGCTTGAGCTTTTATTGCTACCCGAGGCGCATCGGAAACGTCGAACTCTCCTAGTTCAATTGCCCACTTCGCTAGTCTACCAGAAACCTCTGGCCGGGAGAGGACTTGCTTCAGAGGCTGATCGGTGAGGACCTTTATTGAGTGGGCGAGGAAGTAAGGCCGGAGCCTCCTCGCGGATGAGACGAGGGCTAAGGCTAGCTTCTCAAGAGCAAGATACCGAAGCTCTGCTCCTTGGAGGGCTCGGCTTATATAGTAGACAGTCTTCTGAATGCCGTTTTGCTTCCAGACGAGGACGGCGTTGATAGCTGTCTCAGATACCGCGAGGTAGAGAAACAACGGCTCTACATGGACCGGCTTGGACAGGATGGTAACCTTGGAGAGATAGACCTTCAGCTGTTCGAAGGCCGATTGGCACTTGTCGGTCCAGGAGAAGCTATTGGCCTTCTTCAGCAGCTTAAAAAAGGGAAAGCAATAATCCGCCACTCTAGACATGAAGCGGCTTAAGGCGGCAATCCTTCCGTTTAGCTTCTGGACTTCTCGGATGTTAGCCGGAGGGCGCATTTGAATGATGACCGAAACCTTCGCAGGGTTAGCTTCTACCCCTCGGTGAGTGACCATATAGCCGAGAAACTTCCCGGAGGCTACTCCGAAGGCGCACTTGGCTGGATTTAGCTTTATTTTGTATTGACGCAGGGCGGAGAATGTTTCGGCTAAGTCAGCCAGGTGGTCTGCAGCGACGTGGCTTTTCACCAGCATGTCGTTGATGTAGACTTCCATGTTGCGGCCGAGCTGCGGAGCAAATATTTTGTTGACGAGGCGCTGATATGTCGCTCCGGCATTCTTCAGGCCGAAGGACATCTGGGTATAGCAATATAGACCGAGATCGGTCGTGAAGCTGGTCTTGCTCTCGTCCTCCAGATGCATTCGAATCTGATGGTAGCCTGAATAGGCATCGAGAAAGCTTAGTAGCTCGTGGCCGGAGGTTGCGTCCACCACCTGATCTATCCGAGGTAGTGGGAAGCTATCCATCGGATAGGCTTTGTTGAGGTTGGTAAAGTCCACGCACATCCGCCACTTGCCATCTTTCTTAGGCACCATCACCACATTGGCGATCCAGTCGGGGTGGTGTATCTCTCGGAGATGTCTGGCGTCCAGCCCTTTCTGAACTTCAGCTTGAGTGCGGACCTCCTTTCCTGATTGAAGGTACGCCGCTTCTGCTTAACCGGGGGCTGGTTGGGATCGACGTGCAGCTGATGCTCCGCCATCTCCGGGTCGACCTCGGGCATGTCTGCAGGAGACCAGGCGAAGACGTCGAGGTTCTCTTTCAGGAACTCGGCAAGTCTCTCGGCTTCAGTTTTTTCTAGGCCGGAGCCTATCATGAGGGTCCGTCCCTCGCCTCTCGGAACCTGGATGGAGATGAGTTCCTCTCCCGGGGATGCTTCGGCTGAAGATTCGATTGACAGGGATTCGGCCGCAGCCTTTCCCTTGACCGAAATCATATAACATTGCCGAGCTGCTTCTTGATTCCCCTTGGCTTCGCCTATTCTATGGTTGGTATGGAATTTTAGCTTCTGGTGGAAGGATGAGGATACAGCTCCGATCCCGCCGATTAGCCTTCGGCCAAAAATGGCGTTGTAAGCTGAATCAATTTTTACAACGGCAAAGTCCGTTTCTACGGTTAATTGCCGGGGAGCCGAACCTATGGTTACAGGGAGCCGGACAATGCCTTCTACTCGGCAGGGCGAGCCGTTAAAACTGAATAGAGGCCCCCGGTGAGGCTTCATATTAGCCTCATTCAATCCCATCTTTACAAAACAATCGTAAAATAATATATTGGGAGCGCTTCCATTATCAACAAAAATACGATGGACATCGTAACTGTTTATTACAGCGTTTACAACGAGGGCGTCGTCGTGAGGAACCTGAATATCAGTCAGATCCTCTTGGCCGAAGGTAATGTCTTCTTGATGAGACCGCTTCGGCTCGACATCAACCGCTGCTATTGTTGTAGAGCTGAGCTGACGACGCCTCGATCCTTCTCCTGGTCCACCGGATATCATCATGATAGACCCGGCACTGGGTCGTTGGTGCGATGTTTCTACCGGGGTCGAGGTGTCCTTTGGCGGAGGAACGGTTTCTTTCTCCGAGGGTTGATGTGGCCTGGCCGTTTCAGGGACGTCCCGGTTCCGCTGCTGCTGAGGCTGCTCTCGCCGATATTATGGCAGTCTGCCCTCTCTGATGAGGCGATCGATTTCCTCCCGAAGATGCCAGCATTCATCAGTCGAGTGGCCGACCTCCCGATGGTATTCACAATATTTGCTGGGATCTCTTCGGCGAGGATCAGTTTTGATGCGCTCCGGTCGTCGGAGCATGCCCTTCACCTCTATAAGCATTCGGGAAGGGGGAGCGGGCAGCGGCAGGTACCACGGTTGCGGATCCTGTCGCTTGTCTCGGTCCCACTCCTCCCTCCGATATCGCTTACGAGAGGGTTCTTGATCTTCGGGTCGAGGACGGACCGCCGGAGGGGCAGGCGCCGGTACTACTTCGGCGGTACTCTTGCCCTTAGACATCATCAGGGCCTCCCGGTTAATGTATTTATGGGCCCGGGCTACGAGGTCCTGGAAGGTGGAAGGATGGCGTTTCCCGATAGAGCCGAGGAGCCCCTCGTCCCGGCACCCACTAATTACGGCCGAGACCGCAATCGAATTGTCCAGGTTCGGGATTTGGGCGGCTTCGGCCCGGAATTTGGTGAAATATTCCTGGAGGGTCTTAGTCGGGCCTTGCCGAATGGCTAATAGGCTGGCCGAAGTTTTGCACTGCCGGGTGGCATCATAAAACTGGTCGATGAATAATTGGCCCAACTGGACTAAAGAGTGGATGGAGTTGGGGGCCAATGTCTCGAACCAGGTTAGGGTAGTCTTCTCAAGAGTGAGGGAGAAGAGACGGCAACAGACTGCCTCGGCAAC
This sequence comes from Zantedeschia hybrid cultivar, assembly GCA_030544215.1. NCBI lineage: Eukaryota > Viridiplantae > Streptophyta > Magnoliopsida > Alismatales > Araceae > Zantedeschia > Zantedeschia hybrid cultivar. Next base: position 57,223,735 of record JARZZO010000012.1, read on the forward strand.
CCCTCGGACAGAGAGATAGGTATTGAACCTTTGGAAGTGGCAGACCGGATCTGTCATTCCGTCGTAGAGGGGGCCTTTCGGCAGTTTGAAGTTAGGAGGTACCTCGGTAGCCAGGAGCTCTGGCGTGAACGGAGTTTGCTCAAGGATGGTGCTGGCAAGAGGCGCTCCAAACGGCCGAGACACCATCTGCTGCATCTCTTTCCTCATTGCCGTCAACCACCGGTCTAGGTCCGGGGCAGTTGAAGTAGCGACCGAACGTCCTCCGGTTCCGGCTGGGCGAAATTCGGACGAAGCATAGCCTTGCTCCGTCATAATGCGGTCGGTGCGAGGGACTCGGGCAGGCGGTGCCGAGGGCTCGCTGCGCGCCGTGGCGGTCTCGTCAGGGAAGACCTGCGAGGGTGCCGACCGGAACCTTGTATCCTGGACGGGATAAAGTGGAGGAGGTGGCGCTTGTTGGGGGAGCTGGCCCAGTAGCCCCATGCGCTGGGCGATGGCGGATACCATATCTTATAGGGGCACAAGAGAGGTAACGGCGGCGGCTAGTGTCGCCATCTGCTGCTGAAGTTCTTCCATCCGGTTGTCTCCAGTAGCGAGGGACTCTGGTATGACAGGCAGAGCCGCACTTTGCGGTGGAGCAGACGGGGCGCCTTCGGAATGAAGTGGCTGCGCTGAAGTTGCCCGCGTCTCTGCCTCGTCTTTTCCGGATCGTCGGGTCACAGGACGATGAGACATGACTCTTTGCTTGTTTCCCATAGACGGCGCCACGTGATGTAGCCGAAGCTATCACGACCGGATTCCGAGGCTGAAATCTGAAGTTGGGTCGGATCGGAGAAGAGGCCCAACGAGGATCCGAAACGCGGCGAGGGCGAAGACGAGGCTGAAGATCCGAAGCCGAGGGATGCCCGGTCGGATGTGGGCTAGCCTACGTAAGGCGTGGCCGAGGCACCTTCAGACGAGGAGGACCAGCCAGCGAGTGGCGTCGAGACCGGAGGGAGAAGACCCGAGGTCGGTGGCCGAGACCGACTCGGAAAGGTCGGGATGATTCAAACCGAACCCCTGCAGAAGGAGGGAAAGAAGAAGAACCAGTCAGTAGGAGTCCCGGGCTTCAGCCCTAAGGAACCCCCTCCGACGGTTAAGTTAGCTTCTGAAGATGATTCGATTCAGAAGTCAGAGAAGTGGAAGAAGTAGCTTTAATGCTTTTTGGACTGTAGTCCTTGGGGTCACGAAGACATACCTTTGCTAATAAATAGCCGTGTATTTATAGCGGAGGATAGAGGATGCTTAACGGTGGCAGCCGATATAGGACTATGTTCTGGGTTTACTGGTAAACCGGCATAGTGCCTAATCCTCCCACCGGAGTGGGCTGGATACGGCTACTGGGCCAAAGGGGGTTGGGCCGCTGATGGGCCAGATGCCGCTTAATGAGCTGGAGCCTACTGGGCTGAGGGCTGCTGAGCCGCTAATGGGCCGAAGGCTATTGGGCCGTTGATGGGCTGAGGACCACTGGACTGCTTACTGGGCCGAGGGCTGCTGGGCCACTAACGGGCCGAAGGCTGTCAGTGGGCTTCTCACTGCTACTGTTGGACTGATCTCAGTTTTGGGCTTGTTTTAATGGGCCGAATCGGATTCTGCCACATCACCTCCAAAGGTTTCCACTCTTCTTTGGAAAACCTTGCAAGGCATTATCCCTACCCACGACCATATAAGCAAGGTTGGCATCCCATTTTGCTCCAGGTGTTCATGCTGTTCTAGTCTAGCAAAAGAAACAAATCACCATTTATTCCTTCATAGTGATCTTTCTATATCTACTTGGAATAAACCGGCGGATATGTGCCCACTAAACCCGAGGAGCTATACCTCTTGTGCTGAATTTGTTAAAGATGTTTTCCACAGCTTTCATGCTGGAAGACTCTTTGGAATGGTTGGACACTTTCTCATCTCAGCCTGGTTATAGGAACTTTGGTGTGAACGAAACAGACGTTGTTACCAGGCGAAAACATCTTCAGGTGATAATATTATTTTTAATTATGTAATTTACAATGTATCAAAGAACTCTTTATAGTAAAATGAAAACGGGGCCATGATATTTTGGGACTTGGGACATATGGATATCCACACAGACTTGTACCTCGGATAAAACGAAGTTTCAATAGGACGCAATACACATAAAAAAATATGATTATTAAAAGAGAAGAGATCTTCTCAGTACACGTTTAGACAAGAATCTAAAATATTGAGAAGGGGAAAGAATCAAATATTACAAAAAATTCTTCATATGATCTACAAAGTTGACAAGTATCTAGATCCTCCTTCTCTCAGTATTTACTCGATTCTTGACAAAACGTGTCCTGAGACCTCTTCTCTTATTAAAAAATGCAGTCTATGTCCTGCTTGGCATGCTTCTTGCAGTAGAGGTAGCAGATATGTTTGGAAACCTTGAGGAGGATGGTGATCACGTCAGCCTGCACACTCAGAGGGTCCTCACCCACATTAAAGCGGTGGCTGCTATCAGCGTCCTCCATGGCGTTCTCGAGTATGTACCCGACACCATAGAGACCCTGGAGGATGAACTCTATGGCAGTCTCCATTTGGGTTATGACTTTCTTGTAATCCGATAGACAATTGGCCAGGTCTGCCTTGTATGACGCGTCGCCGGCGCCCGACGACTGCAGCGCTTGCAAGCGCTCCACACCGGTGCGGGCGGCCTGGAGGGAAAGTGCCGTGGAGATGATGGCCAGGTCAACAAGGGAGGCGTTGTGGCTACAGGGGATCGACCGGAGAAGGGTGAGGCAGCGCGTGTATTCGGGTCTGTCTTCCCACCGCATGTGGCAGGCCTCTTGAACAGTGTCCAAGGGAAGGACGGAGGGGGCGGGAGCAGCCTTTAGTGGTTGAATTGGTGGTGAATTCATTAGGCAGAATTGGGTTACTGGACCTGGCTTTGGTGTTGTAGGCAAGATGGATAGAGGAGGTTCTCTGATTAAGATTGAGGGAACTTGGTCCAGAGTGACTGGGTTGATGACTGTTGGTTGTTCCCTGGGTCGTATCAAGACCAAAGGTTTGTCTTGGATAATATTGGAGACTCCTTGCAACGGCTCTCTAGGATTGGTCATCCTAGTGGGGCACTCACGCCATATCCCAACCTCTTCATACTCCCAATACTGTCCTCTGTGACCGACATTTGGTTCCAAATTTTTGACAAGGGTGCTCACCCTTTCTAGAGAGCTAGATGGATCTTGAGTTACCTGATGAGAGGGCGGAGGGCCCTTGACTTCCAAGGTTTCAGTAACCTCTTTCATGTGCCCCCAATTGATTTTGGCGGGAGGGGGAAGTGCTGAATATGGTTTCTGATTGGATTGGTTGTCTGATCTGGACATAGGACTGGATGATCTAAAGGGTTGCCCCAAGGCACTCACCTGTTCATTGATTGTCACTCCCTCTATTGGTGGAGTTTGTGGAGTCCTTTTATTTTTGTTCTGATTTTCAAAGAAGGACGGCAAAGTGGAACTCCAGATCTGAGATGGAACTACCCGAGCTCGATTATAAAGTTGTGCGAATGTGTGAAATTCGCTCAGCATGAGAATAGCTCGAAGCTGCGGGGTAGCATTATTGACCAGCATGGTGATAGCTTGAGATTCGGGGATTTCCACTTCCGCCCTAGAGGCCATTGCCCTCCACCTGTTGGCAAAATACGTGAACTCCTCTTCAGGCTTCATCTTCTCCATCACAAGATCAAACAAGGTGGGAGGCATGGTCGTCATATGGCTAAACTGAGTGATGAATTTTTCGGAGACCATATCAAAATTGATTAGGTTTGTGGCGGGCAAGGAAGAAAACCATCTTAAGGCCTCACCTTCTAAGGATTTCTGGAACAGATGGACAAGGAGGACTCTGTCGTAGAGCCATTGATGGGAATCCATGAGGAAACCTGACAGGTGATCATGAGGGTCAGAGGTGCCATCATATTTTCTGTACTCGGGGGCTTTGAATCCTGGTGGAAAGTAGGCCGGAGGGAGCTTGCAATAGCTCAAGAGAGAGTGCGGTTGTTTCAGGGTAAGTTTTTCGGCCATGAGCTTACGCACATAGGTTTCAACCTCACTTTTGTAGATGAATTCTTTCTGCTCGGGAGGAGGTGTAGTTTGAGAGACTGGAATTGGCATGACGGGTGGAGCAACTGGAGTAGGAGTTGGCTGGTTGATGTGGGTCTGAGCTCTGTTGGGAGATCCTTGGAATTGAGTTCTCCGAGGAATGGCATTTTGAGCTTTGCCACGGGAGGTTAACTGGATGAGTTGATCAGGGGTGTACCGAGATAACACGACAATAAGTTCCGGGTCCTCACTCGGGTTTTGGAAGGTTCTGTTGGAGATTATAGGATCACTTTCTGAAAAGGAAGATTCATCCAAGTATCTTTCCTTAAGTTCCTCTCTAGGTGTCTGAAACATGCCCACAAATGTTTGTGGATCCTCTTCGAACAGACGGTTGTGTGGGACATTGTTACCAAACTCATACATGTCATCATACACAGTGTTAACATACATTTGGTTCATTATGAAATACAAATCCTAAGAGATTTTATATTTCACTTGAAAGGTTAACTTGTGCGTTATGAGTGTTGGTTTCTAACAAATCAAGTTCAAACCCTTAACGACCCTGAAATTTTTCAAAACTTGTTCGACCAGGGTTTAGTTAGGTGTCTTTAAACTTTGAAATAATTCTCTCAGTGACACCTATAGGTGGATGATTGTGAACAGAAAGGCTCAATTAATTCCTCACACAAAACCCGGGATCCTATTAGGTGGTTTAGGTACAACCCACTCGGCGGCCAAGTGGGAATCCCTGGCTCGCGGAGACTGACAGAGGTTCCCAACAGAATAAGACTAGTCATACCCGAGTGGGAATCCTCAGGTGGAGAGTCAGATCCTGCGAGAGAGGTGACTAGAGATGTGATGCCGGCTCTTCCTTAAAACCCCCGCGGATAGTACCCTGAAATTAACCCACAGTCCAACAGACAAGAGAAGAAAAGAAAAGACAAGAGAACAGTAAACAAGAAAACAAACTAGAACGCGCAACAATTTAATCAGAAATGATGAAATAACAGCGGGTTATTAAATCACAGAGAGGCAAGAAACTGGGGAGCTGGACGGCCGAGAGGCTAGCCGTCCAGGGAGCTGGACGGCAGGAGGGGTGGCCGTCCAGGGACTTGGACGGCCAAGCAGCTGGCCGTCCACTCTGGACGGCCTAGGGGCTGGCCGTCCAGGCAGATGGACGGCCAAGGCTCTGGCCGTCCAAGAATCTGGACGGCCTAGGGTCTGGCCGTCCAACTGAGCTGGACGGCCAGGCCTCTGGCCGTCCAAGATCTGGGCGGCCTAGCTTCTGGCCGTCCAGTTGAGCAGGACGGCTAGGGCTCTGGCCGTCCAAGATCTGGACGGCCAGAAGGTGGGCCGTCCGGAATTTTTTTTTTTTTTTTACCTTCTTACCTTTTGCGCGCAGTAAGCAAGTAGGGGTCCCACCGTGATCGCCAGAGGGCTGTAGGCGCCCGGAACGTCCCCCGCCGCGGCTGCGGGCTTCGAAATCGAGGGTTCCTCCGTTCGTCTTAGCACTGTGGCGATTTATAGGGGGTTAGAAATTGAGATGTGATCGCCAGGAGCATTACCTTTCGGTCCCTGTGCTCCGCAGGAGGGTAAGATGATCGCGTGTTCTGAGGGAGCGGGAAATGCTGGTTCCTCCTTCTCTTCCTCCGGCCGGCTAGAGGAGGAGAGCCCGGCACTCTGCACGCGAAAATGTGGTAAGGATCCCTGGAAAGAAAAGACAAGACAGAAAATAACCCGATTAGAACTATAATATGCATAATCTATCTATAAAAATATAAAAAACTAACTAGAATTGGAGGGAGACGCACCGGATGGGTGTTTGGGAGGGAAGGTGACCATATGTTATGGCCACCCACCTCCCGTTTTTTGTTTGAAACCTCTGGGGGTAAATAGGGATTGCTAAGTCATTCTAGGATGCATGCATGCAGATAAGTGCTCGTGTGTGAAAAGTGAAATGATGTGTTGAAGGTAAAAAGAGAGTGAAAGAGGGAGAATGTTACGGCATGGATGGAAATTGGAAATGCAGAGAAGTGAAAAAGGTGAAAAGTAAAGAGAAGGTTAGGAAGACAAGCCCATTCGGAGTGACATTCCTCCTGAAACAGCCATCTGACTCTTTGCCCGTTCGACTCCTCAAAGCCGAGCCGCTCCGAGAAAGAAACTCCTTCTTAATCCCCCTTTTCAACCCCCTTGCTCGAGGGAACCTGGGGGGTTTAAATAGATGAAGGAAAAAATAGGAGAAAATAGGGGTCTAAATCCCCGTAAATCAACCTTCAGCCAATAGGAAGTGGTCAAGGGTCGGAGGTGGTACGCGCGGCAGTCGCCGGAGTGGGGAGTGATCAGAGTAGTGGGGACGTAGGCGGTGAGTAGAGGAGATCGTGGGGAAGACGAGGTCAAGGTGGTAGTTAGGGGAGTGGACGGCCAGCCAACTTGCCTTCTAATCCCGTGGTGGAAGGCGGCTCGGTTGGCCTTCGAAGGGAGTGGAAGGCAAGGGGTGGCCTTCGAAAGAGGTGGAAGGCAAGGGGTGGCCTTCGAAGGTTGGTGGAAGGCAAAGGGTGGCCTTCGAAGGAGGTGGAAGGCAAGGGGGCTGGCCTTCCACGAAAAGGTGGTAAAAAGTAAAAAAGGTGGCCAAAAGGTGGAAGGGAAGGTGGCTGGCCTTCCACGGGTGGTGGAAGGTAGCCTGGTTGGCCTTCCACGAAAAGGTGGTAAAAAGTGAAAAAGGTGGCAAGAAGGTGGAAGGCAAGGTGGCTGGCCTTCCAAGGGTGTAGAAGGCAGGGGGTGGCCTTCAAAGGAGGTGGAAGTCAAGGGGGCTGGCCTTCCACGAAAAGGTGGTAAAAAGTGAAAAAGGTGGCCAAAAGGTGGAAGGCAAGGTGGCTGGCCTTCCACGGGTGGTGGAAGGCAGCCTAGTTGGCCTTCCACGAAAAGGTGGTAAAAAGTGAAAAAGGTGGCAAGAAGGTGGAAGGCAAGGTGGCTGGCCTTCCAAGGGTGTAGAAGGAAGGGGGTGGCCTTCGAAGGAGGTGGAAGGCAAGGGGTGGCCTTCGAAGGTGGTGGAAGGCGGACTGGCTGGCCTTCGAAGGGTGGTGGAGGGCGAGGGGTGGCCTTCCACGAAAAGGTGGCTAGAGTCGGGATTTGGTTAATGGGCCTAGTTGTTAGTGGGCTGAGATGGCTAAAATGAGGGGATTTTGGTGATGAAGGGCTAATGATGGATGGGACTCATGACCAAAAGGGTGGTCCAAAATCGGTGTCTACAAATGCCCCTCCGGGACACCTGTTTTGCAGTGGAGTGGAACGGAATGATAAATAGGTGTTCCGGAAATCGAATCTGATTTTGGACCGCCCAGAAAGGAATGAGCTATATCCAAGGATGATATGAGAGTGTGGCAAATGCATGAAAGCTAGCTATTTGAGTTGCAAGAGTGGTTTAAGAAAAGAGACAAAGTTCAGTACTAGAGAATCACAGTCCGTGGGACCCTCGGGTGCTGGAACCGCGAGGTCTTGGCGCACCAGAATGTAGCGATCTGGCCCAAGGGGATCTCGAGCATGAAAGGTGTAGGAGTGTGACTTGAAGAACTCTCGACACAACGGGCGCGCGGTGGCCTGGCGCATCATGGGATCGCCAAGTGAGAGAATCTTAAGCACACGTATTGGAAAAAAGGATGAGGTCTTGCAATTCAAAGGGCTAACAGACGGACAATCGCTAGACTTACAGATCAGCGATGGGTTAAGCAAAGTGATGAATTATGGTCATTGCCCCTAAGGCGGGAGTGGATGCTTATGCAAATGCATGCTGGTTTAACATTAACAAACAAATTCCTAATGCAAACAGGAGGGATTTATTGGCTAATCGAATAACTTGGAGAATATAGACTCCTCATTGTTTTGTTTAAAGAGGAACTGAGAGTCTATACGCCCAAAGTTATTAGCCTCCTGTGTCTTCAATCCTACTTGCTTCCGATTCCCTGCGGCTGCATGAACGCACATTAGTAAATGTAAATAATCAATGGTGACAATATCTTAATGACAAGCTGCAAGGAAACGAGGGACAAAGGTCCCTGTCGAGTCGAAGCCAGCACGGAAGATATGGCCATTCTCGAAGTAGAATGCCAATCCGGCTGCTTTTTGCTTCGACTCGACAACAAAAGTGTCCACCTTTGAGACGTAGAATCTTTTTTCCTGTATGCACAGAATGAAGGAGAAGTAGTTAGTAGTATCTGTTTTCGGCCCCTTACCCAAAATAGAGAAACTACCTTTTCCCTAGCCTTTGCATAGGGTCAAGAGGCCGTGTCCTACTAACCAGACAAATGGAAAAATGTTGAAACTAATGTGGCAAGTAAATATGCAAATGCTGGTAGATATTAACAAATGAGATGTGTGAAAAACACGTTGTTTTTGTTTTTTTTTTATTCCATCTACCTGGTGACTGCCCAGACTTAGCCTGGTCGAATGATAAAAGGGAAATGCACACTCAACTTCCCAGGTATCCTAAGCACGCATCTAGATTGATTTGGGCCTCTAGACTCCTCAAACTAACCTTGACCGGTTAAGACTCATACTGATGACAATACCGTCATGCCATGCTTAGGCTCCCAGCTGCTTCCGACCACCAAGTTTGCCCAAAAAGCTTTCGAGGTAAATGATTTGCCCGACCCGGGTCCCTTTCCTTACAATCTAGAAGGTATATAATGGAACACCTTGGAACCCTAACGGTCAACCGCGCGACGCTGACCCGGAATCAGACGCCGTCACACCGATTGGTGACGCGCATGCATTGACCTAAGCCCGAAGTCTTCGAGAGTGCTCATCGGGATTATGGCTAAGGAATTGGTTCACCGGAAACAGCGACATTACTCTTCACCCATTTTGGACTCCTGTGATCATGTGAGTATGTGACGATTTTTGAAAAATCGAACCATTTTAAAATGATATTCAGTCTTTAGATAGTTATCTCATGCTGAACCTTGGGGGAGAAAAAAGTGAAGAAATTGTGGAGACAAACCTCACAGGAGGATCAACAAAACCGTTAAAAGGGCGAGCTGTGACAAAACGGACCCCTTTTGACCTCCTAGATGCCCCTATTTTGACTTTTCAGGCCTTTGGTAGATTTCATGGCCAGGCACGGTCACGACCAGGCTTTTTTGTATGATTGCTTGAACCCCTTTTTCTTTTTTGTATTTCTTTTCCGCTCTTGACATTTTTCAAGGTTATTTGATATTACGCCTGCGGGGACACTGCCTTCTTCACGTGCTCTAGTCCTTTACATTTCATTTTTTGGCCCTTTTTTGAGGGGTTACATCTATCGGGTTGTTGAGGAATCGCAGTTTGCTGAGCTTGGCCGTTTAAGGGCGTCAACTGTCCTGATCGGTCGAGAGACGAAGAGCAAAGGTTGCATTTTGACAGTACACTAAAGACTTGGAACTCATTTTAAGAAGGTTTTCTTTGAAGAACGTGTAGGTGTGTGCATCTCAGGATGATCATAGGGATCCGCATGAAAGTAAAGTAGACACGTCCAAGATTCTGGTGGACCAAAGTCTTAGCCAAACCGCAATGTTAACCCAACCTATCATGCAACTAGACCTAGACGGGGGATTATGTTCAACAATTTTCAAATATTTACACTTATTTGCTAACTAGAAAGGAAAGAACTTACTTACCTCTACAACTTGTAGATAAAGAGGAAGCTATCCAATCCCCAAACAATTATGCACAAGGCTCTGAGGGTGAGTCAGACATGTTGCAAAGGTGGGTCCTTGAGACAGAGGGTAAATAAAAAAGATGGCACTAAATGGTGAAAAAATTACTAAGAATGAAATTACGAAGTCCTATATTCTCATTCAAATAGAGATTAAGCATACCCCTCTAAATATGGGATAACGAGAGTGGAAGGATCCTTTCCCATAACTTACTTTTTTTTTTTATCCCAATACCAAAGAGCCCCTAAGGGATTAGATTTGCCTAAATACAAAAGAGGAGGGATTACAAATATGTAGGTGCCATGCACACGCGATGCTCCCACATGAGCAGGGACCACCTACTTTAGGAAGGGGTGATTGACTAGGGTTAGGAATAGAAGAAATGGAAAATTCCCAGTCCCCCATACTCACTACACATGTACCCACACATTAATGACATTAATGACTATGGAAGTTTCATGCTTCCCCTTTGTATTGAGGTGATCTTATTTCCGCTCTAAGTAGGTCGGCTCTAGGAGGAGAGAGATCTCAAAAGCCACATTACATCATCTTTGAGATTCGCAAATGTTATTAAGTTGGAATGAATTATTGTTACTCTTCTCATCATAATTTTGATACTTCAATAACCACGTAGAGTTTCCTACATGTTCTCTATTTAAACATGGGAATGGATCCCTTTGATGCAACAGAGGAGAGAACTTTTACAAACCTCCACTTCTAACACCTAATTAACTTTCTAAGGAAAAGAGCTGAAAATATTTCAGCTCTTTTGGAAGAGGGTATTCAGCCTTTCTCCCATGGATGTAAAAATCAAGTAAGGAAGGAGGCAACAAATTAAGTTTTCTATTGACTTAATTTTTACTGATAACCAAATAAGTGATTGTGATATATTTTTCCAGAAAAACATTTCCGGTTGCCTATTTTATATAAAAACAAATGGACCCAAAGTGTTGAAACCTAATGGTGTGCTTGGATAAAATATCAGATAGCTTTATCAATACTAGCTTCGATTTTACTACTAATTATTGATAGTAGGTATTGGTCTCAACACTCTTTCTCCCCTCTTTTCCCCATCCTTTAATTCTTTTTTCCTCCTCCATCCTGCAACTGCCTTTCTCTGCATTTTTCCAGTATTAACTTCCATATGAATATCGTAGACCTCAAAAGTATTAATGTCTTTCTTTGTATTTTTATAATATAAATTTCAATATGAATATCGTAGATCTCAAAAATATTAATTTTAAAAAGTAATATTGCAAGGAAACAAGCCATTAACTCTCTCTCTCTCTCTCTCTCCCTCTCTCTCCATGAAATTAAAGAACGTGATAAGAAATTACAGAGTAATCCTTGTTGTATCGCCGCGATGCAGTCTATTTTTTTTGAATTTTGGAAGTTTTTTTGGGTGTCCCCATCGTGCCCTACACGTCCATATAATACGATCTCCAATCGGTCAATTAAAAAAAAAATCTAAAAATTCAAAAATGGAGTCAATTAACTGTTAATGGGCAAGGTTTTATATTTTTCAAATTTTTTAGGCCATCTGATCGTAGATCGGCATGTACAAAAGGTGTTGCTCATGATGGGGTCGACCTAAAAAACTTTAAAAAATAAAAAAGAATCATTGTTGTTGTAGCTGCCCCCACCCGATAGAGGGGGTGGGAGGTTGGGTGGTGAAGCAAGTACTTCTCTAAATTGAAATATCCCTAAAGCTTTACTTTATTTCCATCACAATTGTTTGCTCATTTCTCTATTTTGCTTTCAGAGAAATACACCATTTCTTCCTAGTATTATTCTAATGAAATTAAATCCCTCTTTGGGGTACAGTCTTTACCTCTTGCAAAAGTTGTAAGTAATAATGACAAACCATGATGTGCTGGGCATTGTGATGTAGGTAAATGCCATCCATAAGACTGGCAATATGATGAAAGTGAATGCCATCCATAGGTAAGCTAGTGGATGAAGTGTGGGTTGCGCGGGATAAACTTATAAAAAAGTTATTTCATGTAAGAATATTACCATAACAAGTAATAAAACTCCAAATTTTTTCTTGAGGACTAAAAGAAGAATAAAACATGATATGGACTAGGATTAAAATTTGTGACTTCTTATGTCATAGGCTGCTTAATTGTTCTAATTAATTAACGACAATTGATAGCAACAAAAATAAAATGGACCAAGAATAGAACATACCTTTATCATTTTTCCCTTGAACTCTAGATAATATGAAAGATGTAATTCTAAAAGGAAATTTTAATTCGTCAATATATAGTTGAAAATGTTTTGGGAAAGTAAGAAAGGGATCAGACAGGCTATTGTATATATGTCACCATCCATCATGCCCACACAACATTTGAGAGAAGAAAATTTTAATACAGGCAAAGGTAAAATAATTAAAAGTTCTAGCATTTTTTCTTTTGTAAGAAAATTTAAGATTTTTTGCATATAATTCTTAAAATTACACATCTTTGTAAAAAGGCCTATACAATAAGTATATATGAAGAATAAGACTTGATGTGCCACACGAGGTGTGGGGAAAAAAGAGGGGGAGTTTTAATAAATTATCTTGCTTTTAACTTGTAACACTTGATTAGATTTATGCAAAATTTATCTTGACAATCTATAGTACATATATAAAATAGAGTTCTCTAGTGTCACATGTAACACCAGAATTATTTGTTTCCCGTCTAAATTCTCTCTCCCTTCCCTATTAATGTTTCTATCCCTATTAATTCTCTCTATCTCTTCCCCCATTCTATCTCTTCTCTATTAATATCTCTATCCCATATTCATTCTCTCCCATTCATCCTCTCTCTCTCTCACTTCTCTCTCTCATTAAATCTCTCTCTCTCTAGGCTCTCTCTAATGATCTCCCTCTCCCCCCTCTCTCTCTCTCTCTCTCTCATTAATTCTCTCTCCCCCCTCTCTCTCTCTCTCTCTCTCATTAATTCTCTCTCCCCCCTATCTCTCTCACTTCTAATGATCAGGCTTAAAATCTTTGCAACAAGAAAACGCTTTCTGAAGAAAAATATTTTCATGAGAAACTGAACATAATTGCTCATTTGGTACACATAAAAATTGTTTTCTAAATCTATCAAGACTACCTGCCGAGGTGAAGAATCTGGGATAAGGAAAGCATCTTCCATTGGTATATGTTTTCTGTTTAACTAATTTATTACAAATTATTTTTAAAAAATCATTATATAATAAAACTTATCCTTTTACAAATATGCTTTTAAGGTGCACACTCGATACGATTACATTATTTGAAACAACTGAGAATGTCATGTAAAAAAGATTGACTAATTTCTTATTAATAAGGCTTGTCATTTTTTACATATGCAATAAACGCTTGATTTCTTATATATTTCATTTCTTTTTTATTTTTTTCCTCTACCTTTATTTTCTTACCTTTTTTCTTCTCTACGCAACGTGCGGATTTTTTTGTAGTAATAGATATATTCATTGCAACAAGCAACCACCCTCTTCAATATTTGGCCCACAAATATATGAGTAGAAATCCTCTACGTTCAGGTTTTAATTGGACTTAGTTAGTAAAGAGAAAGAAAAATTTAAAAAAACTCTTTCATATGGTGCTTTTTCCATTCCAAAGGAGGAGTTTTTTTGAAAGATGCTCTCCTTTCCTCTCTGTACTGACTAAGTTCAGACCAAACCTGCATCAAGAGGAACTGCACTCCAAATATATGGGATAGAGGGCAACGATGTTGAGAACGAAATATTTATAGTCTCAAAACAAGCAATCCTTCACTTGCTTGGCCGTCTTTTTGCAATACTTGTAGCAGATGGCCTTGCCGACTCCGACAAGGAGCTGGATCTCCGTAGTCTGCCCCACCAGTGGCGCCTCGCCCACCGCCTTGGTGCACCCGGTGCCATCAATGGCGTACGCCAGGAAGTACCTAGTGGCGCTGTACTGCGCATCCCGGATCTCCTGCCTACTGTACGTCATGGTGGAGATGGCCTTCCAGTACCCGTCCTAGCACTACGCCAGTCTCTGCTGGTACGGCGCGCCGTCGATGCCACGATGGCATTAAATTCATTATGTAGATTGGCATATTTATATTTGCGCTTAATGAAGTCCATGAATATGTGCAATAGTCATCAGATTATGATGAGATCATAATAATGAGACTGATGACTTATAAACACATATTCTCAATTGTTCCTAGTCGTAGGATGTTTGAGAAGGACATCAAACATCCGGTTAGACTAGTACATGTTATTCCAGCTCATATGATGAGGGTGACTGATCTCGTTAGTTACTAGTGTGGAGACACAATGGTAAACCTGTAGGTGCTCATTGGGGAATGAGTTCACTGAACTGATCCGACATGAATCGTCGAATGGTAATTTACCTAACTGTCAATCGGCTTGATTCATCGTCACAGTGGCGTGGTTGATCATTGAACTTGAGACACCAAAGACACCTTGTCGGTGGACTTCTGGACTTTGACCTTGACCTACGAATCCCTATCCACGGGATCTCTAATAGGCAAGGATCGGGTCCAACGGAAGACCTTCGAAGGTGATTGTGTGTTCAATAAAGGATCGTTCGCTCTCAGGTAACTGGAGAGAGAATGCTCTAGAAAAGATCCGCAGGAGTCTCTGGCCAGAGCAGAAACAATATCAGAAAAGTGGTTTTCGGATATTGTGCAGCGGAGTCTGATTCAAGTGAGTTGACCATCTAGAGTTTGATAGTTGACCATACCCTAGGTTAACTCGAGAGCATTGTGCGAACGAAGGATTATAGCCACGTAGTAACTGTGGACGGACAGGTTCCATGAGTGGGTTGTTGAACCCCATTACCTTCTAGGATCATGCGGTGTTGCTTGGCACCCAACTTGATCGGAAGTCCGACCGAATTTACATACGATGATAATTCGGTTAAGTAATTAGTTAATATCTAGATATTAATTAATTACAATAAGTCAATAACTAGTTATTGGACTTTACGGGCTGAAAACCGGACTGGTAAATGGGCCTAGAGGGTCACACACAATAAGATTCTCAGTCGATGGTACATAAGTGAGATTTATATTAACTCGGGGACTTTTGTGAAAAGTCGTGCCGACTTAATATATATACACGTTGTTGAGAAACCCTGGGCCAAGCTCCAGGATTTCCCTTGCTGGCCGTCACCCCCTTTCTCTCTCCTCCTCTGGGCGTCCCGTTCGAGGCGCCAGAATAGTTTCCGTCCCCACCGCGTGTGATTCCCGAAAGTCGGGAATTCCCGTCGGCGGGATTTCAGCAATCGTTGCGGCGACGGATCTTCAGCGAGCGAGCTGAAACGGACGTGGGATCGAGGACGAACCACCGCGGAGGATCGCGTGGATACCGCTGGAGGCCGGACGCTTGTGCGGCTCGCGGCATCGCTTCGACAGAACCGAAACGGAAGCGGATTCGAATCCACGCACGGTAATCAGATTCCAACCCGATTTTTCGGTTAGCGTTTTTCGTTCCGAATCGGATCAGCGGGCATCGGGCGGGTTTAATTTTGTTATTCGTTTCCGCTGCGTTCTTCGCGTCCCGCCCGGATCCCAACAGTGGTATCAGAGCCAGGTTCCGCTCTGATCCGCTCCGGAACGATAAAGTTAACGTTCTAAAATGTAATTCCATGCTTTGTTTGCTTTTCTGTCATGGAAATAGTTCATGGGATGAACCTGTAATAATCAGATTGTTTTTCCCTGGAGAAAACCAAATTTTATTTAGAGTTTTCGTCGTGTTCTTCATGGAGATGAAGAACAAGTTTTGTGGGCGTGGATGGGCTTCAATGGTGATAAAAGATCATTGTAATGGTTGCACGGTGTGACCAGGTTGCCTTCCCTATTTCTGGCAGGTCCCTCTTGTGCCCGGCGGCCGGCGGTGTAGCTTTCTTTTTCCATTTTTTCAAATGTTGAAAGACGGAACGGGGAGCTTCAAACGCTTAAAACTTATTTAACCGCCAGTTTTTGGGGCTCTCCAACGGCAATGGAGTCGCCGGCCGGCGACTGTCGACACCGGGGACGAAGGGGGGCGACCTTCGGCCACCCCAGCCACTGCCGGCGGCGGCAGCGGCGCCCTAAAGAAACCTGCAATAGCAACAATAGGAGGGCAGAAACCCTAGCTTTGGGGGGCCGGCCGAGCCAAGCGCTGGGCGCTGGACCGGCCGGTCCCGAGCGCCGCGGCCAGGCGCTTTGGAGTCTTGGACCGGGCCGGCCGACCGCGCCTGGACTGGGTCCAGGCGCTCCCTGGCGCTGGGTCCAGCACAGGCCCGAGCCCAGGCGCCCCATTAGGGCTTGCCTGGCTCGGATCAGGCTGTCCTGACTAGGCCCGGGCCCATGGCCTAATAGGGCCAGCCCACCATGCCCATTTAACCCCATTTATACCCAGCCCATTAAGCCCCATTAACCCTTTTAAAACCCTTTATTTTAAGATAAAGCCCACCCCTTTTAACAAGAAATTTAAATTAATAAGTTTTAAATTGTTTTAAGCTTAATTTTTCCTGTTAATAAAGGGTTAAATTTTAAGATTTCATCTTAATTGATAATTATTGTTAATTTATTAAGATATGATCTTAATTTGTTAACTAACAAATGTTGTTACTAATGTTTTAAGATGTGATTTTAAAACTAGGTTATTGTGAAGATGTGATCTTTTAATGAGGTTATTTACTAAGATGTGATCTTAGTTTATTAACCATTGTTGTTAAATCCTTTTAATTATGTAATTAGAAGGAGAATTTAAGATATGATCTTGAATTAATTAACAAGTGTTGTTAATTAGTTTTTCTTTAAGTGTTTAGAGGGCTTTAATATTTAAGATATGATCTTAAAATAAATGTTAACAAGTGTTATTAATTATTTCAAGTTGTGACTTTAAAATATAAATAACAAATGTTGTTAATATAATTTTAAGTCATGATCTTGAATAGAATTAACAAGAGTTGTTAATTTTGTTATAATTATGAGATTAGATAAATGTGTTAATTTCTTAGCAATCGTTGTTAGGAAATTAATTTTGTAATTGAGGGACACTTAGTAATAGTTATTAAGTGTTTAATTGACTAATTTTGATGTGTTAATTAATTCTTGAGAATTAACCCTTAATAAAAGTTATTAAGGATTCATTTATTTATTTTAAAACTCTCAATAATGGTTATTGAGAAAGATTAAATTAAGTTTAAGATGTTAGACTATTTTAATTAGAAATGTCCTAATTATTATTTCTTAATAATTGTTATTGAGAAATATGATTTTATTAAGGGGTTTTAACAAGGAGTGTTAAGGGGTTAATAATTGGAATTATTAATTCTTTTATAAGTGTTATTTAGGAATTTTTAATTCTATCTAAATGTTAGATTGTATCGCATTAATAATTGTTATTAATGTGATTTAACATTAATCTAAGTGTTAGATTAATTAATTTAGAAATGTTCTAACTTATGCATGGAATATTTTAGAATTTTAATTTTAGCTTTGTGTGCACATGTTGATGTGTTTAATACTTTAAATTAGATTTATTGCATATTAGAAAATGAGATTTTCGAAAATTCAAATTATCCAATTTTGATTGGTACCCAGGTTTTAAGAAAGCCAAAATTATTATATTTTCAAAATTTTAACCTTCATGTGATGTGCTCTATCATGTATGGATGGTTAAAATTTGTGGTTGTCCTGGACATGCACTTAGTTAAATTTCATATCATGTGATGGTGTATGATTATGTGGATTGTTATGGAATATAATGTACATTAATTAAATGTTAATTAATGAGGCCTACGTGCCTCCCTCTCTCCATTCCATTGTAATTCTATCTCCCTCTGTCATTGTACTCGGCCATAAGATTTTCTTTTATAATTTATTTGTATTTGAAATTGTTTCAATATTAATATAATTTATAATTGATCGCGCCGGCCGAGAAAAGGCGAGGATGATCCACAAATACAACCAGGAAGGCGACAGGAGATGAGATCACCAGTGGCTGTGTGTTTGCATGTTTAGATTATATAAATGTTATATAGTTTTGGTGATTAATTGTTTGGCTCCAGTTAATCACCGTGCTGTCTATGACCACATAATGAACATGTATGGATGATGCATGTTTTTTAGTTTTGGATTATGAATCGATTACTAAAATCTAGATATAGTTAAATATATTCGATATATTTATAAATTATCACCTAGGATGAGACCAACTTAATATAAACAAAACCTTCAACATAAAGTCTAAGCCGAAGCATGAGTCATTGAGAATATACCGCGTGGCTCTCCATCAATATAGTTCTTAGAACTAGATTCAGTGATGACAGTTTCTACGTGTTTACCCGAGATCTGCCACCATCTGATGAAAATACTATTAACTATGGCATTATGATGCCTTGAGATTGGAATAGAGGAACTGTGTAGCTATCCTTGCGTTTACCCGAGAGTTGCATTCTTACTCTACTCTGTCGCGTATTGATGGTAAAGTTTAGGCCAGGTATAATGGTCTACTGTGTTTACTTGGGACCATTAAAGACCTGGGAGCCGAAATAAGATCAGATATTGCAAAGAGTTGCAATTACCATGAGATGGTTGCTTTAAGAGTCGCAATTACCATGAGTTACATTACATTTATTGGCCAAGCGATAATGAAATAATTATCGTCCTGAAAGTTGACTTCTGTGAAGAGGAATATGTCCTCAAAGAAGACAGTGGGAGTTGATAAAACTAGAAGATGTTCTAGATTCACAAAATAACATAAGATTATTAGATAATCTTTAGTTATTTGGAACCACTCATAACACACATCAGAGAGCTTCATAGATTTTTGAGATTCTCTCAGTGACTAAAAGGATATGTTTGACATATCTGATTTAGTAAGATGAGAGGAGCTCAAAATAGATTATGAACTAAAATCTATGATAATGATGCTCTCTGTCATTACAACTTTGAGATTGATGAGTTTATCAGAATTCTACTTGTCAATACTGCCTATCATGAGATGATGACAGTTGGATATTAAAAGCGCTCTCTCAATGTGATTGAGGTAAAGATGTATATGATACACCTTTAAAGCTTTCAGAATGTCCAGGAAGCAAGTTGTGATTTCAAAAGATTATTTTGAATCAAACTGAAGCTTCTTAAGTTGTAATAAAAGTTTTGACTTAATGGTCAAATATTATGTGATCATTAAGAATGATCACGGATTGTGTGTGTTCAGAAAGGACAGTAGGAGTACGGTCGCTTTAGTAATGCTTTATGATAATAACATCAAAGTCATTAAGAATGACTTCAGGATGTTACTATTAGTGAGAGCATTGTTAACCATGTTTTCCTCCATAATGGATTTAGTTATAATATCTCACGTATTGGAAATACGAATCTATTAAGATAGATTGGTGGGGATGTTATATTGACCTGTATGTCAAGATGTTTGACATAAATTTCATAACAAATTTCAATTGTTGAGATATGGAATTTATTCCTTTAAAGAAAATGTTCCTTAAATGATACAGGAGTGAAATGCATCATTAAGCGCTTGAAAAGTGCGAAGGGTGCATTCACGTATATGGAGAGGATGATTTGAAAGTATAAGGTCACACTGACTCAAATTTCAAGTCAAATAATAGATTCTACCTTCTAGTAGAAAGGAATTGATTGGAATGGTTCTAATCCAAAACTCGATATTAAGATAACGACATAGACAAGTGATACTGTTATTGGAACAGTATGGATGAAAAGGTTCATCCATGAACTAAATGTAGTTCTAAAAGGTCTCTGATACCATCCTATCGTTGTAGGACAACAGTGGAAGCGATCAACTGTGTGATCGAGCCATGGTCTCTTTAGAAGTTACAGAACATTCTGAGGCTATTTCACAGGTTCAGAGACAAAGGATAAATAGGAAATAACGTAATGGAAAATGTTCCATCTATAGATAATTTAGCAGATCCCTGACCAAGTCTTAGTCACAGACTTTATGTGAGCATTACCTAGATTCGATGGAGATCAAATGCGAAAGTGATTGGCTTGAGTCCAAGTCGGAGATTGATGGATATAGGTGTCCTCTAAGCCAATCATAAGGCACCTATTTCAATCTGGTTCAATAATAAATGGCATTAAATTCATTATGTAGATTGGCATATTTATATTTGTGCATAATGAAGTCCATGAATATGTGCAATAGTCATCAGATTATGATGAGATCATAATAATGAGACTGATGACTTATAAACACATATTCTCAATTGTTCCTAGTCGTAGGATGTTTGAGAAGGACATCAAACATCCGGTTAGACTAGTACAGGTTATTCCAGCTCATATGATGAGGGTGACAGATCTCGTTAGTTACTAGTGTGGAGACACAATGGTAAACCTGTAGATGCTCATTAGGGAATGAGTTCACTGAACTGATCCGACATGAATCGCCGAATGGTAATTTACCTAACTGTCAATCGACTTGATTCATCGTCATAGTGGCGTGGTTGATCCTTGGACTTGAGACACCAAAGACACCTTGTCGGTGGACTTCTGGACTTTGACCTTGACCTACGAATCCCTATCCACGGGATCTCTAATAGTCAAGGATCGGGTCCAGCGGAAGACCTTCGAAGGTGATTGTGTGTTCAATAAAGGATCGTTCGCTCTCAGGTAACTGGAGAGAGAATGCTCTAGAAAAGATCCGCAAGAGTCTCTAGCCAGAGCAGAAATAATATCATAAAAGTGGTTTTCGGATATTGTACAGCGGTATCTGATTCAAGTGAGTTGACCATCTAGGGTTTGACAGTTGACCATACCCTAGGTTAACTCGAGAGCATTGTGCGAACGAAGGATTATAGCCACGTGGTAACTGTAGACGGACAAGTTCCATGAGTGGGTTGCTGAACCCCATTACCTTCCGGGATTATGCGGTGTTGCTTGGCACCCAACTTGATCGGAAGTCCGACCGAATTTACATGCGATGATAATTCGGTTAAGTAATTAGTTAATATCTAGATATTAATTAATTACAATAAGTCAATAACTAGTTATTGGACTTTACAGGCTGAAAACTGGACTGGTAAATGGGCCTAGAGGGTCACACACAATAAGATTCTCAGTCGGTGGCACATAAGTGAGATTTATATTAACTCGGGGACTTTTATGAAAAGTCGCGCCGACTTAATATATATACACGCTGTTGAGAAACCCTGGGCCAAGCTCTAGGATTTTCTTTGCTGGCCGTCACCCCCTTTCTCTCTCCTCCTCTGGGTGTCCCGTTCGAGGCGCCAGAACAGTTCCCGTCTCCGCCGCGTGTGATTCTCGAAAGTCGGGAATTCCCGTCGGCGGGATTTCAAAAATCGTTGCGGCAACGGATCTTCAGTGAACGAGCTGAAACGGACGAGGGATCGAGGACGAACCACCGCGGAGGATCGCGTGGATACCGCTGGAGGCCGGACGCTTGTGCGGCTCGCGGCATCGCCTCGACGGAACCGAAACGGATGCAGATTCGAATCCGCGCACGGTAATCAGATTCCAACCCGGTTTTTCGGTTCGCGTTTTTCGTTCCAAATCGGATCAGCGGCCATCGGGCGGGTTTGATTTTGTTCTTCGTTTCCGCTGTGTTCTTCGCGTCCCGCCCGGATCCCAACAAATTTATCTTGACAATCTATAGTACATATATAAAATAAAGTTCTCTAGTATCACGTGTCAACACCAAAATTATTTGTTTCCCGTCTAAACTCTCTCCCTTCCCTATTAATGTTTCTATCCCTATTAATTCTCTTTATCTCTTCCCCCTTTCTAGCTCTTCTTTATTAATATCTCTATCTCATATTAATTCTCTCACATTCGTCCTTTCTCTCTCTCTCTCCCTTCTATCTCCCATTAAATCTCTCTCTCTCTAGGCTCTCTCTAATGATCTCCCTCCCCCACCTCTCTTTCTCTCTCATTAATTCTCTCTTCCCCCTATCTCTCTCACTTCTAATTCATGTTTAAAATCTTTGCAACGAAAAAACGCTTTCTGAAGAAAAATATTTTCATGAGAAACTAAACATAATTGGTCATTTGGTACGCACAAAAATTGTTTTCTAAGTCTATCAAAACTACCTACCGACAGGGAGTATAATGTTCAACAAAAATAGCCAAATCAAGAGATAAGAAAGATAGTGAATGGTGAAGAATCTGGGATAAGAAGAGCATCCTTTTCTATTGGTATATGTTTTTTGGTTAACTAATTTATTGCAAATTATTTAAAAAATAATAATTATATAATAAAACTTATCCTTTTACAAATCTGCTTTTAGGGTACACACTCGCTATGATTACATTATTTGAAACAACTGAGAATGTCATGCAATAAAGATTGACTAATATATCATTAATAAGGCTTGTCATTTTTTACATATGTAATAAAAGCTTGATTTCTTATATATTTCTTTCATTTTTTATTTTTTTCCTCTATCTTTATTTTCTTACCTTTTTTCTTCTCTATGCAACGTGCGGATTTTTTGCTAGTATATTATACAGTAATGATAAAATTGATAGTAATAGATCTATTCATTGCAACAAGCAACCGCTCTCTTCAATATTTGGCCCACAAATATATGAGTAGAAATCCTTTACGTCCAGGTTTAGATTGGACTCAGTCTGTAAAGAGAAAGAAAAATTTTAAAAAACTCTTTCATATGGTTCTTTTCCCATTCCAAAGGAGGAGTTTTTTTTAAAGATGCTCTCCTTTCCTCTCTGTTTGGATCCGGGCGGGACGTGAAGAACGCAGCGGAAACGAAGAATAAAAATTAAACCCGCCCGATGCCCGCTGATCCGATTCGGAACGAAAACACAAACCGAAAAACCAGGTTGGAATCTAATTACCGTGCGCGGATTCGAATCCGCTTCCGTTTCAGTTCCGTCGAGGCGATGCCGCAAGCCGCACAAGCGTCCGGCCTCCAGCGGTATCCACGCGATCCTCCGCGGTGATTCGTCCTCGATCCCTCGTCCGTTACAGCTCACTCGCTGAAGATCCGTCGCCGCAACGGTTGCGGAAATCCCGCCGACGGGAATTCCCGACTTTCGGGAATCACACGCGGCGGAGACGAAAGCTGTTCTGGCGCGCCGAACGGGACGCCCAGAGGGGGAGAGAGAAAGGGGGGGATGACGGCCAGCAAGGGAAATCCTGGAGCTTGGCCCAGGGTTTCTCAACAGCGTGTATATATATTAAGTCGGCGCGACTTTTCACAAAAGTCCCCGAGTTAATATAAATCCCACTTATGTACCACTGACTGAGAATCTTATTGAGTGTGACCCTCTAGGCCCATTTACCAGTCCGGTTTTCAGCCCGTTAAGTCCAATAACTAGTTATTGACTTATTGTAATTAATTAATATCTATATATTAACTAATTACTTAACCGAATTGACATCACATGTAAATTCGGTCGGACTTCCGATCAAGTTGAGTGCCAAGCAACACCGCATGATCCCGGAAGGTAATGGGATTCAGCAACCCGCTCATGGAACCTGTCCGTCCACAGTTACCACGTGGCTATAATCCTTCGTTCGCATAATGCTCTCGAGTTAACCTAGGGTATGGTCAACTATCAAACCCTAGATTGTTAACTCACTTGAATCAGACTCCGCTTTACAATATCCGAAAACCACTTTTCTGATATTGTTTCTGCTCTGGCCAGAGACTCCTGCGGATCTACTCTAGAGCATTCTCTCTCCAGTTACCTGAGAGCGAACGATCCTTTATTGAACACACAATCACCTTCGAAGGTCTTCCGCTGGACCCGATCCTTGACTATTTGAGATCCCGTGGATAGGGATTCGTAGGTCGAGGTCAAAGTCCAGAAGTCCACCGACAAGGTGTCTTTGGTGTCTCAAGTCCAAGGATCAACCACGCTACTGTGACGATGAATCAAGCCGATTGACAGTCAGGTAAATTACCATTCGGCGATTCATGTCGGATCAGTTCAGTGAACTTATTCCCCAATGAGCACCTACAGGTTTACCATTGTGTCTCCACACTAGTAACTAACGAGATCAGTTACCCTCATCATATGAGCTGGAATAACCTGTACTAGTCTAACCGGATGTTTGATATCCTTCTCAAACATCCTACGACTAGGAACAATTAAGAATATGTGTTTATAAGTCATCAGTCTTATTATTATAATCTCATCATAATCTGATGACTATTGCACATATTCATGGACTTCATTATGCGCAATTATAAATATGCCAATCTACATAATGAATTTA
Source organism: Zantedeschia hybrid cultivar (assembly GCA_030544215.1). Taxonomy (NCBI): domain Eukaryota; kingdom Viridiplantae; phylum Streptophyta; class Magnoliopsida; order Alismatales; family Araceae; genus Zantedeschia; species Zantedeschia hybrid cultivar. The sequence continues at coordinate 57,247,724 of JARZZO010000012.1, forward strand.
ATGCCATTTATTAGTGAACCAGATTGAAATAGGTGCCTTATGATTGGCTTGGAGGACACCTATATCCATCAATCTCCCACTTTGACTCAAGCCAATCACTTTCGCATTTGATCTCCATCAAATCTAGGTGATGCTCACAGAAAGTCTGTGACTAAGACTTGGTCAGGGATCTGCTAAATTATCTACAGATGGAATATTTCCATTACGTTATTTCCTATTTATCCTTTGTCTCTGAACCTGTGAAAGAGCCTCAGAATGTTCTGCAACTTCTGAAGAGACCATGGCTCGATCACACAATTCATTGCTCCCACTGTTGTCCTACAATGATAGGATGGTATCAGAGACCCTTTTAAAACTATTTCTAGTTTAGGGATGAACCTTTTCATCCATACTGTTCCAATAACAGTATCACTTGTCTATGTCATCATCTTAATATCGAGTTTTGGATTAGAACCATTCCAATCCATCCCTTTCTACTAGAAGGTTGAATCCATTATTTGACTTGAAATTTGAGTCAGTATGACCTCATAGTTTCAAATCATTCTCTCCATATACGTGAATGCATCCTTAACACTACTCAAATGCTTAATGATGCAATTCACTCATGTATTCTTTAAGGAATCTTTTCTTTAAAGGAATAAATTCCATATCTCAACAATTGAGATTTGTTATGAAATTTATGCCAAACATCTTGACATATAGGTCAATATAATATCCCCACCGATCTATCTTAATAGATTCGTATTTCCAATACGTAGGATATTATAACTAAATCCATTATGGAGAAAAATATGGTTAACAATGCTTTCACTAATAGTAACATCCTGAAGTCATTCTTAATGACTTTGATGTTATTATCATAAAGCATTATTAAAACGACCGTGCTCCCACTGTCCTTTCTGAACACACACAATCCGTGATCATTCTTAACGATCACATAATATTTGACCATTAAAGTCAAAACTATTATTACAACTTAGGAAGCTCCAATTTGATTCAAAATAATTTTGAAATCATAACTTGCTTCCTGGACATTCTAAAAGCTTTAAAGGTGTATCATATACATCTTTACCTCAATCACATTGAGTGGACGCTTTTAATATCCAACTGTCATCATCTCATGATAGGCAGTATTGACAAGTAGAATTCTGATAAACTTATCAATCTTAAAGTTGTAATGACAGAGAGCATCATTATCATAGATTTTAGATCATAATCCATTTTGAGCTCCCCTCATCTTACTAAATCAGATATGTCAAACATATCCTTTTAGTCACTGAGAGAATCTCAAAAATCTATGAAACTCTCTGATGTGTCATGAGTGGTTCCAAACAACTAAAGATCATCTAATAATCTTATGTTAACTTGTGAATCTAGAATATTTTCTAGTTTTATCAGCTCCTACTGTTTTCTTTGAGGACATATTCCTCTTCACATAAGACAGTTTTCAGGACGACAATTATTTCATTATCGTCTGCCCAATTCCAAGACGCCATTCAGACGATATGACCGGAGCCGTACTCTCGCGACCCAAGGGCAACTCACGTGGCACAACCTAAAATACGTCTATATTGCTGGACGCCGTTTAAACCGCGTCGAGCCTGCTCGACGCGAAACAGGAACCAAGTCTCAGCCCCACCAGTGCCCAAACTATGGGATCCGACCCCGAAGACTGACTGGATCCGAAACCTCAATCCTTACATTCTCCCCCCCTTAAAAGAATTTCGTCCCTGAAATTGCTTGCTACAACAACGAGGTTGAAACATAAAGATACAAGCTCACAAGAGAACTTACGAGAAAAGGTAGGGAAACTGCTCCCGCATCTCATCCTCGCGCTGCCAGGTCGCCACGCCCCCGGAGCGATACATCCAAATCACCTTAACCAGAGGTACAACCTTGTTCCGAAGGACCTGTTCCCTGCGATCCTCAATATGTACTGGAAACTCTAGAAAGGATAAGTCCTCTGCGACTTCCAACTCTGAAAAGTCCAAAACATGAGATGGATCCTGAACATATCCCCTCAGTAAAGAAACATGGAAAACATCGTGCACCCTTGCAAGATTGGGCGGTAAGGCTAGCTGATATGCCGTTTCCCCAATTCGAGCAAGAATTGGAAAAGGCCCAACATATCGCGGACTCAGCTTACCTCGCTTCTCGAATCTCATCATACCCTTGGAGGGCGAGACTCAGAGAAACACGTGGTCCCCAACCTCAAACTCAAGTGGTCTCCTACGGATGTCTGCATAACTCTTCTGTCTGCTCTGAGCTGTAATCAACCTCTGTTGCACCACTCTGGCAACCTCAGCACACTGCTGTACTAAGTCTGGTTTTGCTATCTGCCTCTCACCAATCTCAGACCAATTCACAGGGGATCGACACAGCTGCCCGTACAATGTCTCATAAGGCGCCATGCCGACACTAGAATGATAACAGTTATTGTAAGCAAACTCCACTGTAGACAAGTGCTGCTCCCAAGAACCTCCCCAGTCTAGACAACATGCCCTGAGTATATCCTCCAGAGTCTGAATGGTCCTCTCCGACTGCCCATCAGTCTCGGGATGATAGGCCGAGCTGAAGGCTAACTGCGTGCCCAAGGCCTTCTGAAAACTCTTCCAGAACCTAAAAGTAAATCTCGGATCCCGGTCTGATACGATGGATAAGGGCACCCCATGCAGAGAGATGATCCGATCTACAAACAGCTTAGCCAACTTACCGACTGACCAGTCCTTCCTAATAGCCAGGAAGTGTGCCGACTTGGGCAATCGATCAACAATGACCCAGATCGCGTCCCTTATGCCAGGGGATACAGGTAATCCCATCATAAAGTCCATAGTCACATGCTCCCATTTCCATTCCGGGATCGTCAAAGGCTACAACAACCCTCCTGGTCTCTGATGTTCTGCCTTAACCAGCTGACAAGTCAGGCACCTTGCAACATACTCAGCCACGTCCTTCTTCATACTAGGCCACCAAAAGTGCCTCCTCAAACAATGACACATCTTAGTCGTTCCGGGATGCACTGCATATCTAGAACGGTGTGCCTCATCCACGACACTCCTGCACACGTCCTCCTCGGCCGGAACATAGAGTCTGCCTCGAAACCTAACTGTACCATCATCCCACAATTCCACCTCTGGTCTCTGGAGAATCTACGGTAACTCTGCATCTGCCCTCTGAGCCTCAATTATGGCATGGTACACTGCTGGCCTCACAGTTAAGCTGGCCAACACGGTTCTATCAGCCTCTTGCGGAACCCTAAAGGAAGATTCCACAACCTGCTCAAATAACCTCCATTCTCGAACTATGAGATATGACATGACCATCTTCCGACTCAAGGCGCCTGCCACCACATTCGCCTTGCCCGGATGATAAGAAAGGTCGAGATCATAATCCTTTATAAATTCCATCCAACTGCGTTGCCTCAAGTTCAGATCCTTCTGCGTGAATACATACTTCAGGCTCTTGTAATTAGTAAAAACCTAAAATTTCTCTCCATACAAATAGTGCCGCCAAATCTTTAATGCAAATACCACAGCTGCCAACTCTAAGTCATGAGTGGGATAGTTCTCCTCATGCTTCTTCAGTTGCCTAGAAGCATAGGTCACAACCTTACCATGTTGCATCAGATTTGCACCCAAACCTCGACGTGATGCATCTGAATAAACCACGAATCCATCGGAACCTGATGGAAGCACCAACACTGGAGCCGAAGTGAGGCGAGTCTTCAATTCAATGAAACTCCGCTCACACTCCTCAGTCCACACGAAACGAACTCCCTTATGACTCAACCTCGACAAGGGGGTCGCTATCGAAGAAAAACCATGGACAAACCGTCAGTAATAACCTGCTAGCCCCAAGAAGCTCCTTATCTCAGTTACTATTGTTGGTCTGCTCCAATCCATTACTGCCTCAATCTTGACTGGATCCACTGCAATGCCCTCACCAGAAATGACATGCCCCAGGAAGTGCACCTCATCTAGCCAGAATTCACACTTGCTAAACTTGGCATAGAGTTGGTGCTCTCTCAGAACCTGCAATACCACCTGAAGATGTGTGGTATGCTTTTCCTCAGAAGAAGAGTATACCAAAATATCATCTACAAATACCACCACAAACTGATCCAGATAGGCCCTAAAGACCCTATTCATCAAATCCATAAAAGCCGCCGGAGCATTGGTCAGGCCAAAAGGCATAACCAAAAACTCATAATGTCCATACCGAGTCCTAAAGACCGTCTTACTAACATCAACCTCACGGATCCTCATCTGATAATACCATGATCTCAAGTCAATCTTTGAAAACACCCTCGCAGACTGCAACTGATCCATCAGATAATCAATCCTCGGAAGTGGGTACTTGTTCTTTATCGTCACCTGGTTCAGCTGTCTATAATCAATACACAATCTCAAAGAACCATCCTTCTTCCTGACAAATAGAACTGGAGCACCCCACGGAGAAGTACTGGGACGAATGAAACCCTTATCTAGTAATTCCTGCAACTGCGCCTTCAACTCAGTGAGTTCGGCTGGCGCCATCCGATACGGGGCCTTAGACAGGGGCGTCGTACCTGGTGCAAGCTCAATAGTAAACTCAACCTCTTGCTGGGGAGGAAGGCCAAGCAACTCCTCAGGAAACACATCTACAAAGTCACAAACTACACGCACCTCCCAAGGACTGGGACTACCACTAACATCAGCTAAAACAACAGAGGCAAGGAAGGCCTCGCAACCACCAACAAGCAACCTCTGGGCCTTAAAGGTAGAAATAAGAATACCTCGAGAAGAGAGCCTAATACCTTGGAAGTAGAAGGTCGGGATGTCTGGAATAGAGAAACGCACCCTCTTCCTGTGGCAGTCCACCTCGGCATAATAAGCCTCCAACCAGTCCATGCCTAGAATGACATCAAAGTCGCGAATGGCAAGCACAACTAACTGGGCAGGTAACTCATGGCCCTCAATGGTCAAGGGAACTTCACTCAAACAGTTATAAGACAACATGAAATCCCCAGAAGGAACCTCTACCATCAATCCATCAGAGATCTCATCAACGGGTGCAGAAAGAATATCTACGAACTGCTCAGAAATAAAAGAATGCGAAGCACCCGAATCAATTAACACATGCGCGGAGTTCCCAAGAACAGAAAGTGTACCTTTCACCAAGTTGGATGCACGAGCCTCCTTCCTGGTGATAGCTAAAACTCTCCCCTGGGTCCTCGGCTTCTTCTGATCACCTGGTCCCTGCCCCTGACCATGCCCCTGCGGGCAATACCTCGCCAAATGGCCCTGCTGGCCACAAGTGTAGCACCTCCCAGAAAAAGCAGGACACTGAGTCTCACCATGAGTACCACCGCAATGTCGACAAGCTGCGAGAAGCCTTTGAGCTGTCTCCTACTGAGCACTGGACACTGACTGACTCTGTTGGCTTTGTCTGACTCTGCTACTACCGCTGTTGTCGCTGCTGCTGCCACTGCCTCGAAAGAACCTCTTGAATCTAGAGCCGAGTGAAGACGATCCTGATCCGGACGAAGGAGCTGCTGCCGCTGCCTTCCCCCTGCCACGAATTGGCCCCTGAGTAGTCAGTACCCTCTCCCGGGCTGACTGATCATGATGCGCCTCTACTACCGCGGCACACCTAACCGCCGATGCCAAATCTATACAACAGTGGGATGCCACAAAACTCCTCAAATTAGACCTCAGTCCATCCACAAACCTCTTAGTTCGACGCTCCTCGTCTCTTGAGATAAAAGGCATGAACCTCCCAAGCGACACAAACTTTGTCTGGTATTCAAGTACTGTCATGTTTCCTTGGGTCAGCTCCATAAATTCCCTCTCCTTGGCCTTCTGGACATGCCTAGGGAAGTACTGTGCATTGAATTCCTTCACAAAGGTCTCCCATGGAATCTCCCTGAGACTCCTATCCGCATATGACAAACTCTTCAAAGTAGTCCACCAGTCGTAGGCATCATCCTTCAACATGAAGGTAGCCAACGGAGTCCTCTCAACCGCTGCACAATCCATAGTATCAAAAGTCTTCTCCATCTCCCTCAACCAATGGACAGCCTCATCAAGGTCTGGACAACCGGTGAAATGAGGCGGCCTCAGCTTCAGGAATCTCTCCAGTGTAGCTGAAGACCCTCCCCGAGCAATGGAACTCTCACTAGGGTCTCGGGTCTGGTATCTAGCCATCATGTCCATCATAGCCTCCATGAAATGCTCCACACTCGGCCTACCGGCCTCAAGTCCACTAGGGACATCTCCTCGCTCTCTAATAACTGGCATCCTCTTCCTAGGAGCCATCAAATCGCCTACAAACACAAAAATCAAAAAGTTCTAATTAGAATCCTAAAACCTGCACTACCGCCGTGCCTGTACGGGATAATGTAATTATTTGCCAGAATTACGATATTTAACCTAGTTATTCATTTATTTGCCAGACCGAATGCTCTGATACCAATTATAACGACCCGCCACCCTATAATCGGGGATCCGATTACTAAATGGGTACCGAATCATTAATTTGGAGCCAAACGAGGATCTAGATAAGTCTGGGAAATAAATAATAAACTAAGCTAAACATTCATACCGCATTGAATTGAAAAGGAAGTGCAAGAATTAAAAGTTATTACAATGCGACTCGACATAACAAATAATTACATACTCCAACTCAAAAGAAATAATTAAGCGTACAGGCCAGAAAATAAAATAACAACTACGTCGGGACATACCCCGGAACAACGGCTGCTGGCGCGTAACCCAAAGCAGCACTCTCCTCGCTAAGCCTGCCTGGAACCCTCACTTGAAAACCGCTGGGATGAGTCTCAACGAAAAAACTCAGTAGGGATCCTTCGATCCCCGCCGCCCACTCACACACCTATAAGTGCAGTAACACAGATATAGGTAGAATAAGCAAGTAAAGCTGTAACACGATTCCTAAATTTCGATATAAAACACATGCATTCGAAATGTAACATGCATAACTTTGAAACCATTCTACCAAGGGGCCTACAACCAGCGTCTCGGCAAAACACGCCAGCCACACAGCCGAACGCGGGAAACACCAACCCACTGAGACCAAACAGTAACCCCTCGGATAGCACGCTAGCTACTCCGGCCCAACTGGCTCTAGTTGGTTTCTACTTCCCCCAGTACGAGTGACACTCCACAGGTACCACTCCTACACCGGTACTAGCTAACCCCGGGGTACACCAGATAACCCTCTCTCTAGGTGTCACCCCACCACTCCCACACCGGCGTTGTGTCCCTCCCACACAGACACAAGGTGACAAAGCGCTACAACTGTCACTCTAGGTCCACGGTCGCACGAAACACAACACAGTGCGATCCGATCACGTAAAAATCCTCATCCTTGAGTACAATTTTAAGCATGCAATTAACCAAACTATCTAACAGTGAAGATATGTTAATAGCATGAATTAATGTGATTCTGTCTTGAATCGCGTCGCCCAAGGCCGACGTCATTCAAGCCTCCTAAACTGGTTCATGTGAAATCTGGCTTCGGAAATGGCCTAAAAATGCGTCGTCATATATAGTCGCCTTTTGAAAGGCGTCGTTGTCCCTCGTCACTTGATAGCGACGGAAGCAGGGACAGGCTACGCAGTGACTCCACTTAAAATGCGTCGTCTAAGCAGGTCACCTTTCTAAAAGGCGTCGCTGTCCCTGGACGCTCATCAGTCCAGAGATAGAGTCTGTTATTGGGCTAAATCACGTCGTGGGTGGGAGCCGCCTTTCTAAAAGGCGTCGTTGCCCCTCGACGCCATTTAACCCTCACAGACAGGTTCTTCCTCCGCATCTCCCGCTCAACGGGGTGGGATTTCCTCCCAAAAAATCGTGTAAAAATACGAAAAACATGGAGAATGGGGAGAAGAAACTAACTACCAATTAAAACACCCAATTTCTCATCACGTGCATTTAGTATTTTCACCCCAAAAACACTCCTAAACATGCTCCAAAGCGAAAAAATATAGTTTTTAAACAAAATACAACGGGGATCGTCACCCTACCGAATACTCGAACTCCTCCTAGCTCCAAGCCACCAACCCGTCTTGCCCCACGCTGCCACCGGTACCGCCGAGGGCGTCGTTACTCCACCGGGACGTCGGCCGCCGTCCGGAGAGAAAAACGCCGCGGAGGAAGAGGTGGTGGTAGTAGAGGAAGTTGGGAGGTTAATGGAGTGGAGGGAGAGATGGAATGGAGGGAGGAAAGGAAGGAGGGGGGAAAAGGAGCTACCAGCTCGCCGGAGGAAGAGAGGAGAGAGAAGAGGGAGGAGGGAATGAGGGAAAGGAAGGAGGGTTCGCGAGGTCAACCAGAAGCTGGAAAAAATGCGTCGTTCAAGTCCGACGTCATTCAGATGACAAGACCGGGCCGTACTCTGACAAGCCAGGATCATACTCTAATTGGCGTCGTCCATTCAAGACGCTATTTAGACGATATGATCGGGGCCGTACTCTCGCGACCCAGGGCCAGCCCACGTGGCACAGCCTAAAACACGTCTACATTGCTGGACGCTGTTTAAACCGCGTCGAGCCTGCTTGACGCGAAACAGGATCCAAGTCTCAGCCCCCCCAGGGCCCAAATTACGGGATCCGACCCCGAAGACTGACCCGATAACTGGATCCGAAACCTCAATCCTTACACTCTCTCTCTCTCTCTCTCTCTCTCTCACTCTCTCTCTCTCTCTCTCCAAGAAATTAAAGAACGTGATATGAAATTATAGAGTAATACTTGTTGTACCGCCACACGTGATGCGGTCTATTTTTTTTTGAATTCTGGAAGTCTTTTTGGGTGGCCCCATCGTACCCTACATGTCCATATAATGCGAACTCCAATCGGTCAATTAAAAAAAATCAAAAAATTCAAAAATTGAGTCAATTGACTTTTAATGGGCTTGGTTTTTTTTTTCAAATTTTTTAGGCAATCCGATCGTGGATCGGCTTGTACAAAAGGTGTTGGTCATGATGGGGTCAACCTAAAAAACTTTAAAAAATAAAAAAAAATCACTACTGTTGCAGCTGCCCCCACCCGATGGAGGGGGTGGGAGGTGGGGTGGTGCAGCAAGTGTTTCTCGAAATTGAAATATCCCTAAAGCTTTCCTTCACAATTGTTTGCTCATTTCTCTATTTTGCCTTCAGAGAAATGCACCATTTCTTCCTAGTATTCTTCTAAAATTAAATCCCTTTTTGCCGCACAATCTTCACCTCTTGCAAAGGTTTTAAGTAATTATGACAAACCGGGATCTGCTGGGCATTGTGATGTAGGTAAATGCCATCTATAGGACTGGCAATATGATGACAGTGAATGCCATCCATAGGAAAGCTACTAGATGAAGTGTGGGTTGCGCGCGATAAACTAAAAAAAAGTTATTTCGTATAAGAATATTACAATAATAAGTAATAAAACTCCATTTTTTTTCTTGAGGACAAAAAGAAGAATAAAACATGATTTGGATTAGGATTAAAATTTGTGACTTCTTATGTCATAGGCTGCTTAATTGTTCTAATTAAATAACGACAATTGGTAGCAACAAAAATAAAATGGACCAAATATAAAAGGAAATTTCAATTTGTCAATATATAGTTGAAAACGTTTTGGGAAAGTACGAAAGGGATCAAACATGCTATTGTATATATATAACCAATCATCATGCCCACTAAACGTTTGAGGAAGAAAATTTTAATACACGCAAAGGTAAAATAATTAAAAGTTCTAGCATTTTTTCTTTTGAAAGAAAATTTAAGATTTTTTGCATATAATTCTTAAAATTACACATCTTTGTGAAAAGGATATATGAAGAATAAGACTTGATGTACCACACGAGGTGCAGGGAAAGAAGAGGGGGAGTTTTAATATATTATCTTGCTTTTAACTTGTAACACTTGATTAGATTTATACAAAATTTATCTTGACAATCTATAGTACATATATAAAATAGAGTTCTCTAGTGTCACGTGTTAACACCAGAATTATTTGTTTCCCATCTAAGTTCTCTCCCTTCCCTATTAATATTTCTATCCCTATTAATTCTCTTTATCTCTTCCGCCTTTCTAGCTGTTCTCTATTAATATCTCAATCCCCTATTAATTCTCTCACATTCGTCCTCTCTCTCTCTCTCTCTCTCTCTCCCTTCTCTCTCTCATTAAATCTCTCTCTCTAGGCTCTCTCTAATGATCTCCCTCTCCCCCCTCTCTCTCTCTCTCATTAATTCTCTCTCCCCCTTATCTCTCTCACTTCTAATTCATGTTTAAAATCTTTGCAACAAGAAAACGCTTTTTGTAGAAAAATATTTTTATGAGAAACTGAACATAATTGGTCATTTGGTACACATAAAAATTGTTTTCTAAGTCTATCAAGACTACCTACCGACAGGGAGTATGATATTAAAAAAAAATAGCCAAATCGAGAGATAAGGAAGATAGTGAATGGTGAAGAATTTGGGATAAAAAGAGCATCCTTTTCCATTGGTATATGTTTTTTGTTTAACTAATTTATTGCAAATTATTTTTAAAAAATCATTATATAAGAAAACTTATCCTTTTACAAATCTCCTTTTAGGGTGCACCCTCGCTATGATTACATTATTTGAAACAATTGAGAATGTCATGTAATAAGGATTGACTAATATCTCATTAATAAGGCTTGTCATTTTTTACATATGTAATAAACGCTTGATTTATAATATATTTCTTTCATTTTTTATTTTTTTCCTCTATCTTTATTTTCCTACCTTTTTTTTTCTCTACGCAACGTGCGGATTTTTTTGCTAGTACTTTATATTGTAATGTTAAAATTGATAGTAATAGATCTATTCATTGAAACAAGCAACTGCCCTCTTCAATATTTGGCCCACAAATATATGAGTAGAAATCCTCTTCGTCCAGGTTTTGATTGGAATCAGTCAGTAAAGAGAAAGAAAAATTTTAAAAAACTCTTTCATATGGTGCTTTTTCCATTCCAATGGAGGAGTTTTTTTGAAAGATGCTCTCCTTTCCTCTATGTAGTGACTAAGGTCCGTCCAAACCTATATCGAGAGGAACCGCACTCCAATATATGGTATAGAGGGCAACGATGTTGAGAACGAAATATTTGCAGTCTCAAAACAAGCAATGCTTCACTTGGTTGGCTGTCTTTTTGCAGTACTCGTAGTAGATGGCTTTGGCGACCTCGACGAGGAGCTGAATCTCCCGAGTATGTCCCACCAGTGGCACCTCACCCACCGCCTTGGCGCACCCAGTGCCATCAATGGCGTAGGCTAGGGAGTACCACTACAAAGAAAACAGGATTTGTCAGCGGCTAATAGCCGCTGACAAATCTTAAAAGGCCGCTGACAAATACTTATGTCAACGGCTACTACGCCGCTGACAAAGCCGTGGACAAAACTCCCGTTGGCATATATTTGTCAACGGCTATATGAAGCCGCTGACATATACTATATATGTCTACACACAACAGCCGCTGACATATAACACATATGTCAACGGCTGCTTAAAGCCGCTGACATATAATACATATGTCCACGGATGTAAACCGCTGACAAATGATACATATGTCGACGGCTAACGTAAGCCGCTGACAAAGTGTATTTGTCCACGGCTAGTAAAGTCGCTGACAAATGTATTTGTTAGCGGCTCTGTAGCTGCTGATAAACGGTTTTGTCAGCAACATGAGCTGCTGACAAATACTTTATGTCAACGGCTATAAAGCCGCTGACAAAAGCGTTGTCTGCAACAGAGGCCGCTGACAAATAGTTACTAAGAAAAAAAAATTAAAATATTAAATTATTAAATTATATATTTTTCCTGTATATACAGATTTGTACTTACAAACATATACAAAAACACATCCACATGTACAAATAAACACATTCACGAAATCGCAAAAAAAATACATCCACATACATAAATAAACATTCACATAAAATTAAAAAACACATCCATGAAAAATTCACATTACACATCTATGAAAAATTTAGATTACACATCCACAACTAAATGTATCAATTATCATCGGCTCACTCTTCGTCATCACCATCAAAATCATTGGGTTTCTTAGCCATTATGCCTTAATGGATGCATGGATTGACTTGCATGTCTTAAATTTGGTAGATAACATATAGATCTTCAAACCTATGAATCATTTTTTAATTAAATGAGTCAATCTTGAATGCCATGGGTGTAAAGTTGGAGTTTAGTTTCAACAGACTGAACTCAGAGTTTCTCTTTGAGATAGTCCATCAAAAATTAAGTTGCTACACATAATTATTATTATGAAATACTTTGAAATTTTTACATGTGATTCCTGGCATATCAATACATGTCCCCACCAAATTTCATAGTGCTTGCTTGAGAAACCATGGAGATATGCTCTCATCTTTATAGATGGTGGACTGTTCGAAAGTTTCCTAACAGTTCCAAAAATTTATATCTAAAGACGTCTCAATTTTGTTTGTTGTGTAGAGCACACCATTTAACTTGAAATTTTTATATGCGACTCCTAGCATATCAATACATGTCTCCACCAAATTTCATAGTGTTAGGTTGTGAAAGCCAGGAAGATATGCTCTCATCTTCATAGGTGAGGGGTTGTTCGCAGGTTTACTGACAGGGTAATCATATTTGATTTTATGTACACTCACTTCTTAATATTTTTGGCTGAAATTTAGATATATTGTTCCTAATATATATGTCTAAATACCCACAAAATTTCGTTGAATTTGGAGTTCATTTGATATGCCTTGTATCCCTCTAAAATTAGGTGATTTTACTAGACAGTGCAGAAAACTGCACAGAGTGCAGTGTGGGTGCCCATGTAAAATGGTCGATCGATTCGAATGAAACAGTCAATCAATTTACCCAGGATGTCTTATTTTGAGGCTAAAAGGTGAGGTTTTGGCCTATGAACCCAGTTAATGATGTTGGGCGGAGACCTTGTTTGCGAGCCACTATGATGGTGAGGAGTTGTGGGTGTGTTTCTATGGTTACTGCAATTTTTTACACCTTATGTTAGAGCCTTTTCATATGTGCTTTGAGCCAGTTGAGTGACGACTTTCACCAATAGTACACTTTGTGACTTTAAAATACGATATGACCTTTGGAGACACCGGTTAGCCCGGCACTTCAATACGTTTGGGTTCGAGCTAGTTCCCAAGGTCCCCGTGTTTTATAGCCTGAATCTGGATATGAGGGAAATCGGCCGTGAGATAGTAGTAGACACTGCTTGTGTGCACACATGGATGGGGGCGCAGATCACCAAGGAGATGTCCCGGAGACCTCACCTAGTCATGTTTGAATCCTTACTTGCCTCACTCTACAGGGTTCTGGAGCCTCGTGGGGGCATACAGGCGTGGGGCCCGATCTGAGCTGTGAGACGTCGACGTGCAGCCACGAACTAGGTGACTTTCTTACTTGCCTCACTCTGCTTGCAGAGGTAGATAGGCATGCGACTTTAACTGAGTATTGAGACGTCAATGGCCGCACTTGGGTATGGTTGTGTAGAGCCGTAGTGGCAGTGTGGTGGTGTTGGAGTTGCCTCGCAAGTTTGGCGCTAGTGTTAGCGTATCCCTGTCACTAGGAGTTTCCTAGGAGCGGGGAGGACCATTAGCTTGTACTATTTTTCCTTGTGTTGTGGCCATTTGAACGATTATCCGTAGTGTGTTCTTGTGTGAATAACTGACATAGGTCCAGACCCAATCCTGTGGCTCTTCTGTGTTTGAGTTGTAGCTTCACTGCGACTACTGATATACTAAAACACGAGTAAATGGCACTGAAAAAAATGTAACCTATGGAATTACACCGTTTTACAATTTTTCAGCATGTGTTAGACTGTTTATTTCTCAGTTGGTAGTTGTACTTATTTCTTAGTATTTGTATCATATAGAATCCTGCTAGGTTGCACTGTACATTTACTTTTGTGCATTCTTGTGTTAGGAATTGGGATCGCGGGATCTCTATTGAAGCCAAAACTGGTACGGCTCACTCCCTACTACTTTCCTTTTCAGTTGCTGAGGACTGTAGTGTGGCCAACGAGGTGGTCATTGGGGGTGTTCTTTCCTTTTCCTGTACATTTATTCTTCATTGTGTATTTATGAATTGGAATGTACTTAGTTTTATTGCATTATTATATCTTGTTCTAACAATTACAGGTTCTTGTATATCCCTCCAAACACTCTTTAGCTACCCTTCCGGGCTTCGGCCCATGGGTTAACGGGTCGGGATTCGAGTAATTTCAGGCTTTCCAAAGTCCAGATCTCGGGCCGTTACACATCCCCTTTTCACTTTCCCTTGCCCTCCAGACTTCTCTCCCAGCTTGCATCCATCCCTTTCTCTTGCACTGTTCTCTCCCATAACCTCTCTACCATTTCATGCAACTGACACTATAGCTATATTGCTACTTGAAATTATAATAAATGGAACAATGGAAACTACGCGAAGAAATCATGGGCACTATTATCTAATTAAGCATTAAATATAGGGGAAACGTGATACATGCAATTTATATAACCTAATGGCTTGAAGGAACAGGTAACATAAAAAACTACCAAGAATAAGATTAAACATATGACCACAACCTGGACAAGTATTTCCTAAAATTCAAGACACTTGTACTTGACTGAACCATTTCCCATGCCAGCGACAAGTTTATCATCAAAGTCCAAGTGATGTATGCAGGTGTACATGCTCCCACTGAATGCATTAGAATATATCCCACTGGAGGAATCGGAGTTTAACATGTGTGTTGGATCAGCATTTACTTTGGATGTTGATGACGAGCTTGAATGGTATGGAAAATTTGACGATGATTCAGCAAATGATGATATCAGCTTTCCACTTAGGCTACTCCATATATGTATAGTACCATCACAAAAAGCAATTCTTCCATTGACAGACAAGATGCATATATCATTCACAACCTGGATAAACATTAATTTGCAATGTATTACAATATTTGATAGGCACCAAACAAAGTAAAGACACGTGCCTGGATCACGGAAAGATCAAGATGATTTTGCATAAGAACCTTAGCATGAAGGCAGACTTGATCCTGTGAAACAGTAGAAAAAACATCAAGCACATGCTGCGAGCAAGCATATCACACTGAATTGAGTAGCTGAATTGAGCCTAATTGAAGGGTTTTGTATTGGAAGAAGTAGACTGCATTTAACACATCTACAGTTTACTGATGATACCTTGATTTTCTCTGATGACGAGGAGGACAATATTCTGAATATCAAGAAACTACTCCTTTTGGTTGAAGCTATCAATCTGAGGTGCTTGGTATTAATTTCTCACAGAACAGATGGACGAAATATTGCTACAACCTTGGAATGTAATTGGTCACAATTTCCCATAAAATACTTGGGTCTTCCATTGATGGATGGTGCAATTAAAGTGAGTAATTGGGATGTGGTATAGTCAAGAAGTTTAAGTCTACATTGGAGGGGTGGAAAGGGAAACTCCTTTCAGCTGGTGGTCGATGGATACTTTCCAAGACTGTCCTTTCTTATTTGGCCAATTATTATGTGTCTATTTCTAAAATGCCAAAGACAGTTGTGAGAAGGATAGAAGCTGCTAGAAGCTCCTTCTGGTCAGGAGGGAAAAGAGAGAAGAAAGGAATTCATTCGATCAAATGGGAGGGGGGCTGGTCCTATGAGATTGGAAACTTTTAATAAGGCTATGCAGGCTAAATGGCTTTGGAGGCATGGCGAAGAACCAGATTCCTTGTAGGCAATCATTGTCAAGGACAAATATTATTCTCATAACAGCAGGAGGGATCTTGTACCATCTACCACATATAATTCATCCCCTATTTAGAGACGGATTGACAAGACTTCAGTTGCTCTCATTTTCCATCTCCCTTCAATTAGGGAATGGAGAGCTTATTCGGTTTTGGAAGGATACGTGGTGCTCTGAGATGTCTCTGGAGATGCTTTTTAGTCACTTGTTCCATATTGTGATCAATAGAGAAGCTTCAGTAGCACAGATTCTTAATAGTATTCATAATGGTCAATGGAACCTTTTGCTAAGAAGGGATCCAACTGATGTGGAATTTGAGAAGCCGAACAAATTACTCGCAGATGTTAGCCAGACATTTATCATACTCTCAGCTAGATAGAAGAGTTTGGAGATGGAATGGCAATGGGAATTTCTCAGTTAACTCTCTGGTGCAACTGCTTAAAGATGGAGGGTGCAGAGTTTGGTGGAAAGATCTGGTTTGGTCAAATTGTCTCCCTAATAAAATCAAGATCTTTCTTTGGAAGATTGCTTTGAGTAGGCTGCCTACTAGCCAAAGGATAAAACATATCTTTCATATTCAACAACTTAAATGTATGTTTTGTGCACTTCATGAGGAGGACCTTAATCATCTGCTTTGTCATTGTGATATCATTAATGTATTGTGGAGGATCTTATCTACACTGTTTGATATCAGATGGCTTGAACACGAGTCTCTTCTACACTTGCTTAGATGGTGGAAATGAGACTAATCCATATTCAGCTCAAAAGGAGATGAAGACCTTGTTCTGTCCTGCTATGCTCTGGGGAATCTGGTTTGAAAGAAACATAAGGAAATTCAGAGGAGAGTTCAGCAGTATTTTTGATACGTTAAGAAGGGCTGTTAATTGGGTTGAAGAATGGAGCAAAGAAACAGATATCTGTAATTCAAACAGTTCTGAGATGTTGAAGAGGGCACATACTTGGAAAATCTTATCAAGTGATGAAGTCTTTTTTCTATCCTTTTGTTTTATTGCCTTGATAAAATAGATTCTATGTTTGTTGCTATCTTTGGTGTTTCCTTTTTCTTGTGATCCTTTCTTTGTATTTTTTGGGGTTTTCTATCTTTCTTGATATCTTGTGGGGCTCTTGATAAGCCTGGTGTAAGGGTTACTTTCCTTCTTGAACTGTATATTTCCCCTATATATTAATCAATGAATTGTGACATAATGTCACTTTTCAAAAAAACAATACAACACACTGTATAAGGCGAAAAGTCTACAGAAAATAGATTACCGAGACTAGTTCTTTGAGAACCACCTCCTTTGGCAAGAGTTTGACTAGACCATTCAGAGTAGTGAAACAATCAATCAGTGCCAAAGAGTTCCAACTCTGAACTGGTTCTGGCTTGTTGACATGGGAAACATCGATACATGACAAGACAACACTCCTTAGTAAGGGGAAAAGATGTTTGGTGACAAAAGTTTCCCCAAGAAGCCCACCTGCGAATCCAAAACACAGAAATTAATTGCATGCCAAATCAAAAATTAATCAAGATATAAGCTAAAAAAAATGAGACCCACTGAATAAGAATGGACAGAAATACCAATTCTAACCAGTGCATCAATTCCATCGGCTGAAAGTCCTTTACCAAAACAATGCATAAGCTGTTATATGACATCATCCGTGAGTTCTCACAGAATGATAGTTAAAGAGAAACCCTCATGTCAGTCATTGAGAAAATTATGTGGCAGAATCTAACCTGATGGATGGTAACAGGAAGGCCAAGCTCTTCACTAGATCCAATAAGCAACACAGATGCAGCAGAAGCAGAGATTTTATCAGGAGAATTGCACAGATTTGAGATTATTAGGGGATGCATTTTTTCCAAGTATACTTGTTTACCCAAATGTTTCCACATTTCTTGAACAAAAGAATCCTGGAGGAGGGAAATCTTCAGATGTGAACAGTCTGCTCCCTGAAACACTACAACTTTTCTGTCATAAAGATTGGCACATTCTACAGCTAACTTCAAGGATTTATCTTGGAATAACTGGAAGATAAGCTGAGAGGTGAGCATAAGAACTGTGTTACTAGTCTGTGGAGTAATACCTGTAAAATCTTCTGAATTACTGGGAGGATCAGTGACTTTATTGCTTGGAACTTTAGACATTCAACAAACTCTTTCAGTAAACAGATGGTGTGGACGGGAGCCACAGACGGTGGCAGGTTGAGCGACCGGGAGGCCCTTACCAGTGGCAGGTGTTAGTTTAGGTGGCCTACAAGCCAATCTGACTATGTAAATCTCGTTCGTTTATTAATGTAATGGCATAATGTTCATTATGTATAAATCGCATTAATTCTCGTTTCATAATGAAGTCCGTGAATATGTGCTATGGTGATCAGATTATGATGAGATCATACTAATGAGACTGATCACTTAAACACACATATTCTTAATTGTTCCTAGTCGGAGGATATCCGAGAAGGACATCGGATATCCGGTTAGACTAGTACAAATTACTCCTGCTCATATGATGAGGGTGACTGATCTCATAAGTCACTTGTGTGGAGACACTAAGGCGAATCTGTAGGTGCTCATTGGAGAATGAGTTCACTGAATTGATCCGACTGAATCGCTGGATGGTATTGTACCTCACTGTCAACCAGCTTGATTCTATTGTCACAGTTGCGTGGATGGTCCTCGGACCTGAGACACCAAGGACACGTTGGCGGTGGACTTCTGTGCTTTGACCTTGGTTTACGAATCTCTAGCCACAGGATTCTAATACGCCAAGGATTGGGTACAACGGAATACCGTCGAAGGGAATTGTGTGTCAATAAGGAATCATTCGCTCTCGGTACTTAGAGAGAGAATGCTCTAGGAAGGATGCGCGAAAGTCCTTGTCCAGGGCGGACGATAATATCGGGAAAGGAGTTTTCCGATATTCATCAGCGGCATCCAATCCAAGTGAGTCGACCGGTTAGGGTTTGACAGCTCGCCATACCCTGAGTTGACTCGAGAGCATTGTACGAATGAAGGATTATATCCATGCGGTAAATGTCGGCGGAAAGGTTCCAAGAGTGGGTTACTTAACCCCAAATACCTTCCGGGTTCACGCGGTGTTGCTTGGCACCCAACGTAATCGGAGGCCCGGTCGAATTTGATGTGCGACATCAATTCGATTGATTAATTGATTAATAAAGGGTTATTAATTAATTAATAAAGCCAGTGAGGAGTCACTGGGCTTGTTGGGCCATTAACTGGACTGGTACTTGGGCCTAGAGGGTCACACATAAATGATTCTTAAGGCGATGGATAAATAAGTGGGTTTTATACAAACCGGGGGGTTTTATGAAAAACCGCGCGGTTAGTATAAAACATAGCGAATGGGCTGAGCAGGCCAAGCTGCTACTAACCCTAGCTGCCCCTCCTCGTTTTCTGTCCTTCTCTCGGGTCCAGGCAGATCCAGATCTGCTCCGCCGCTTCTCCGAATCCCGTTCGACGAGAAATCGTCCGCGCGCTGCGGCGATCATTGCGGCGACTGGCGGAGGCTTCGTGGGCTGCGAAGAACGACGAACTCGAGGATATCCGTCGCGGGGAGGATCGCGTGGACTTCACTAGAGGCCGGGCGCTTGCGCGGCTTGCGGTGTCGCACCGACGGAACCAAACGGCTGCGGATTCGAATCCGCACACGCTGAGAACTTCGATAATCCGATTATCGTATTTTAGATTTTGAAACGGGAACGGATCGCTGTAAATATTTTGTTTTTCCGCTGCGTGAGCGATCCGGAGAAATCGAGAAAAACCAACAGTGATATCAGAGCCAGGTTCACTGTTTCTCGTCCCGTTTCGAATCTCTAAATTAATTTTTCCATGAGTTATTCCATGCTGTAATTTCGAATAATTGTTCGATCCATGTTCATGCGATGAACACAGTTAATCAGATTATTTTCTTTCAATTTTTCGAGATTATTTTGGGGGTTTTTCGTGTTCTTCGTGAGACGAAGAACGACGAGTTTACGGCGGCTTCAATCGGCTTCCCAAGCATTGGGATGGCCGGCCGAGACTCCAGATCCGTAGAGGATAGTCACCTCTATCCATCGGTCACCAAGACCGCCACCGGAGTGCCCTTGGAGGGCCATTAATTTAAGCCCTAAAACGGTTTTAAATCCCTGCGAAAAACCAGTTTTTGGGGGACTTTTGGGGCTTGGCCGGCTCCTTTCGGGGCCTCTCCGGCGACCCTGCCGGCGCCGGGGGAACCGCCGGCGCCGGGGCATTGCCGGCCGGAGCCGGGCAGGGCCGGGGGCGGCCGCCGGCGCCGCCTGCAACTCCCAGCAGCCGCCGGCTAGGGTTTCTGCAGCAATGGAGGCCGTCGGGTTCGGGTTGAAGACGGGCGGTCTGAGCCGGTCCAGCGTCGGTTTGGGGGCGGCTCGGGGCCGGTCCGACCGGCCCGCTCCTGCACCGGACCAGGAGGCCACAGGGTGCGACCCAGGCCCGAGCCTGGTTCGGACCAGGGCTCGAGCCTGGCTCGAGCCAGCGATTTATGTGGGCTGGAGGCTCGAGCCAGGGATTTATGTGGGCTGGGCCCATTTTCCCTTCTTTTTCATTTAAACCCCAAGCCCATTTTAGTAATTAAATTGGTTTCAACAATTTATATTCAAAATCAGTTTTGAAATAATTAAATTTTAATTCAATTTATTTTAATTGGGCCTTAATGATTAAGAATCAATTTTTAATTAATGATTAGATGCTAGATAATTAGAGTTAATTATTAGATGATCTATCAAACCTCTCATCCACCAGCTCTGGAGATCTGAAGCAGAAAGCTGAAACACAGTCAAAGGCAAGAAAAAAAATAAGTTTCCTTGATGAGGAAACTGACAACTCAGTACATGGTTTACACGCTACCACCACTGCTAGCTCTGATGCTCTCCAATTCCTTTGTCAGCAATCTGCAAATAAAGATGGGTTGCAATGTGAACCTAGGACTGTCAGTGATGGGACAACACCTACGAGAAAAGGTCCTCATCCGCTTTTTGGAGATTCTACTCAACATACTAGCCTGCAACTTATCCCAATAGAAGCACCCCTGAACACCCCAGCTGTCAGTGATGGAGTATTACACAATGTACCTCTCCTTTCCTCACCCCTACCTATGGAAACGGAGTACAGCATTCCCATCTCCTTTCTGGACAAGAACCTGTCTCCGTCAAAGAGGAAGAAAGGTGCGCCTAGTAAACTTGAGCTTAGAGACGAACCAGGGAAAAAAGTTAAATGTGTAGATGTTGGTCTGACAGCTAAATCAAAAAACCCCTTCGAGGTAAATTTGAACGGCTCCTTGATGACTTACAACTCAGGACTCAATCTGCTACAGATAAAAGCACGGAGCAAAGCAACCAAGATGAAAAAGCTCCTACCTGCTGTAGGGAAAACCTCAACTTACGGAGCCTCCTCCCCCATCACAGTTGATAGAGTCGTGGCGGCCGACCATAAACTGCCGCAAGTTTCCAAATGAAACTCCTTGCTTGGAATTGCCGAGGAGTGAAAGGGACCTCGACAATCTCCTATATCAAACAACTATCCCTTTCAGTAAAACCTGATGTATGTTTCCTTGCTGAGACTAAGGCCTAGGTAAATTTCAGCAACGGCTATTTTTTCAAAAACCAAATCTCCAATTTCTTTGTTGTTGAATCAGACGGCTTCAGTGGAGGTATGTGGCTCTGGTGGCAACCCCCTACCCAAATCACCATTGTGGATTCTTGCAAAAATTATATCATTGCCAAAGTTCTTGATAATGATGGAAATCCTTGGACCCTTATCTGTGTGTATGCCCCTCCAAAAGCTGCTGATCGCAAGGTGTTTTGGCAGAAGTTATCCATTATCATTAACAACATCCATGACCCTTTGTGTATCATTGGAGATTTCAACTCCATTATGTTTCAGTTTGAGAAATATGGTGGTTGTCCTGTCAGAAATTTTCATACAAAGCACTTCCTATCCTTTATAAATGACACGGGTCTGATTGATCTTGGCCATGATGGACCGGCCTACACGTGCTCAAATAACAGGTCCCTCCCTTTTCATATCAGGGAAAGAATTGACAGAGGTTTTGCAAATTCAAAGTGGTTTCTCCAATTTCCAAATGCTAAAATCCTCCACCTCCCTCTCCTTGCCAGTGATCATGAAAACTGATGCCACCAAGAAATACAGACGTACTCTTTTCAAGATGGAATCAGCCTGGACACTCAGAAAGGATTTCAAGAAGGTTGTCCATTCAGCTTGGTTCTCCTCCCCACCTTTGTCGTCTGACTTTTCTGGAAAAGTTGTGAATATCCAGTCCACTATGAGAAAATGGAAAAGATGCAACTTCTCCAATGCCAAAGTGAGAATTGAAAATCTAGGCAAGCAACTTAACTCCTTAGACATGAGCCAACCGTCAGAGGAAATTCTGGAAGCTAGTCGAGCTACATGATTCTCACTCAAGTAGGCACTCCTTGAAGAGCAAGAATTCTGGAGGCAAAGAGCTAAGGCTCACTGGTTCTCCTATGGTGACAAGAACTCTAAATTCTTCCATCTCTTGGTGCTATGTCGCAGAGGAAATAATAGGATCACTGGAATTCAGCTGAATAGTAACACTTGGGTGGAAGATTTGAGTATTATTAAGAGAATTTTCACTGACTACTTTAAGGATATGTACTTAGCATCTCCTTATGACCCTAGCTTCATCAATTGGCAGCCTCGATGTACTCTGGATCAGTTGATTCATGAGCAAGACAACTGCATGCTGGTATCTATTCCTTCTGACAGTGAAATTACTGAAGCCATTCAAAGTATGTCTCCCAGGAAAGCTCCTGGCCCTGATGGTATGCCTCCTTTATTCTATCAACAATATTGGGACATTGTGAAAGATGAAGTTATTAGCTGTACTCAAGGTATCTTCAAAGATATTTGCATGCCTGCAAAGATGAACCATACACTCATTGCCTTGATCCCCAAGAAGAAACCTACTGCTTCACCTGCTGATTACAGGCCTATTAGCTTGTCAAATGTCATTTACAAAATATCTGCCAAAATACTGGCCAAGCGTTTGAAGTCCTTGCTCCCCAAGTTGATTTCTCCAAACCAATCAGCCTATGTTCCTAATAGGCAAATTCTGGACAACATCCTGACTACCCAAGAGCTAGTTCATTCCATGAAAACAAAGAAAGGAAAAGAAGGATCCTTTGTCTTAAAAGCAGACATCTCTAAGGCTTATGACAAACTTAACTGGGATTTCATTGCAAATACGCTCAAGAAGTTTGGGTTTTCAGATAGAGCTATTAGTCTTATCCTGCTTTTCATCACCACCACAACATATTCTGTCATCATCAATGGAGAATGCACTGGACATATTACTCCTAGTAGAGGAATCAGGCAAGGTTGCCCTCTATCACCTTATGTGTATATTCTCTATGCAGAAATGTTTTCTCAACTTATAAACTCCAAAGTTGAAGATGGTACTATTACTCCTTTTAAAGTTAACTGCAGGGCCCCTGTGATCACCTATCTCATGTATGCTGATGACATTATACTTTTTGGCAAAGCAAACCCTGCTGATCTTAATGGTCTTATTGCTTGTCTGGACACCTACAGTCTTTGGTCTGGGCAACATTTAAACAAGACTAAATCTGGTCTGTTCTTCAGTCCAAACACAACTCCTGCTGTCAAACATGCTCTGAGTTCTTCCACAGGTATCTCCATCTTGTCAGAGAAGGAAATGTATCTAGGTGTACCTTTCTGGCCTATCAGAGGAAAGACAGAGCAATTCTCCTATTTGGTTGACAGAATGAAGCTTAAATTGTCAAAGTGGAAGGCAAACTCTTTGTCTTTTGCAGGAAGAGTTACACTCATCAACTCTGTTTTATCTGGCATTCCTGTACATGTTATGGGAATGGGGCTCCTACCCAAAACCACCATACAGAAACTCAATCAGATCCAATGCTCCTTTCTTTGGGGAGACTCAGAAAATCACAAGAGGCTACACCTCTGCAATTGGAAATCCTTGAAGCAGCACAATCTCTCAGGTGGTCTTGGAATCAAAGATCTTCAGACCTTCAACAGAGCCTCTGTTCTTAAAAGTGTCTGGAAATTTCTACAAAATCAGAACTCCATGTGGGCTTCCCATATTCGAGCTAAGTACTTGGTAAATCACTCCTACTGGGATGCCCCTAAATCTGGTCCGTGCTCCTTCTCTTGGAAAGCTATGTTGCAGGTCAGGAAGGTTGCATCTCAAGCTTATTTTCATGTCATCCAAGATGGGCTTACTACAAAGATTTGGCATGACAAGTGGATCCCTGATTTCTTAGGCACTCCAAACATCAGAGCTGACTATTTGCAACCCCTCCCAACTTGGGTTTGCCAACTAATATCAAATCATCAATGGAACCCAAACCTCTTAAATCAGATTTTCACTGATGATACTGCCAAAGCCATCTCCTCAATCATACTCCCTACCACCATTGATTGCCCTGGAGATAAAATTATTTGGCCCCTTAATGCCAATGGAGTCTTCTCTGTGAAGTCTGCCTACCGTCTCCTCATGTTGGATTCTCACCATGTCTCTACCTCCTCCCCTGATCCTGTTTGGAAAATTCTTTGGAGTACCCATATTGGCAAGGTGGTCCCTCCCAAGATTATTCACTTTATCTGGAAATGCATCAGAAATGCCATTCCTGTGAATAACATCATCTCCAGGAGAATACCATCCATTGATAGTCTTTGACATTTGTGCTGTTCAGATCCTGAAAGTGTTGATCACATTCTCTTCCATAGCAACTTTGCCCATTGTGTTTGGATAGCCTCTCCCCTCAACTATCTTTCTAGTTCCGAGAACCTGTGCCTTGCTGACAGGATTATGCAATGGAGCACTCCCCCCTTTTCAAAAAATAAGAAAGACACCTATCTTATTTCCATGTGCTTCTCAATCCTTTGGCAGATCTGGAAGGCTAGATGCTGTAAAGTCTTTGATGGAAAGGAGCCCAATCCTTACTCAACTGTGATTGCTGCCACCACTAATTCTGCTTTCTGGTTGTCCTGCCAGCAAACAACATCAACTTTGGGGCCTGTAGCATAACTTAAGGTATCTAAATGGCAGCCCCCGAAGATCAACAAGTTCAAAATCAATTTCGATGGAGCTACTCATTCAAATGGCGGTGGAATTGGTGTTGTTATGTGAGATCATCTGGGCACTCCTACCTTATGCATCTCCAGACATGTGTATTCCTCAGATCCCAGTGTTGTTGAAGCTCTTGCCCTTCTGGAGGCTCTCAAGCTTGTGGCCAGCTCTCATAACATTACACTTGTGGAAGGTGATGCTCTCACCATTATTAATGCTGTCCTCAAGATCACGGACCCTCCTTGGAGAACTCAAATTATTATCCGAAACTGTCAGGATCTCTTCCAGCATCTGTCTTTAAATCTCAGTTTCATTCCTAGAACATGTAATGGTGTTGCTCATTGGTTAGCAAAATTAGCTTGCTCCACCTCACAGGATAACGGTTGGATCTATTCACTGTTTCCTAAGGGTATTTCATCTACTCTGAATGCAGATTACCTTTGTAATCCTGTTACTTTGTCTTAATCAAGTTACCTCCCTTAAGTTTCAAAAAAAATCACGTCGGCCTGCGCACTCAGAGGGTCCTCGCCCTCATTAAAGTGTAGGCTGCTATCAGTGCTCTGCATGGCTCTCTCGAGCATGAACCCGGCGTCATAGACACCCTCGAGGATGGACAGTATGGCGGTCTCCATTTGGGTTATGGCTTCCTTGAAATCCGATAGACAATTGGCCAGGCCTTCCTTGTATGACGCATCGCCGGCGCCCGACGACTGCAGCGCCTACAAGAGCTCCACGCCGGCGCGGGCGGCCCGGAGGGAAAGCGCTGTGGAGATGATGGCCAGGTCAACATGGAAGGCATTGTGGCTGCCGGGGACCGACCGGAGGAGGGCGAGGCAGTGTGTGTATTCTGGTTTGTCTTCCCACCGCTTGTGGCAGGCCTCTTGAATAGTGTCCAGGGGAAGGACGGAGGGGGCGGGAGCGGCGAAGGGGGTGTCGGCAGCTGGAGGGGAAGCGATGCAGAAGGCCGAGAAGAAGAGGAAGAGGAAGAGAAATGGGAGGGCCGAGATGGAGGAGGGGCTCATCTTATCTCACTTTAGATTCTCACACAGACCAGGTAGCAACATAGAGGGGGCTGGTGAAGGTTATAGGTTTCTTGCTTCTTCTCTCTGTTCGATCAATATTTATAGCAAGATGAAGGAGATGAAAGGAAAGGTTAAGGGAGAGACGGAAAGAGTCGTCCTTCTCCTCAACCAGAGGGATCCCATTGGCCATTAAGGAGTAAGATTCTCTATTAATACAAAGGACGAGGAAATCACCATTATAAATGCGTGGATCCTATTCCTTCCGTTTCCTCCTGCCCTTAAAAGAAACAACCATCAACAGGTGGCAGAACAGATGGAGAGGGAGAGAGAGAGAAAGGGTTGAACAAGATATAAAGTGGGGAAGGGATAATTTATATGAGTATATACGGATATGCTTGAGATGAAAAAAAAAAGAGGAAAGGGTTGATAGTTTTGCTAGCTATGCATATGTGGGAATGGGATCACCTGAACTCATCTTATAGGACTTCACATTGATCCCAAAATTTCATTGCTTAAAATTGATCTTTTAAATCTGCATAAATTTAGAGGGTCCCACAGATAAATAAATTCCAATCAAGTATGTAAATTTAGGCCCCATGCAAAAGGTCCAAACATGTGTGGTGCTTAAAATTGTAAGAATTCCCTATTTTCTTATAATGAGCACATCTACTGCCACACTTTAATCCATGCTTTGGCAACCGAATAAATGTAATGAAGAATGCCCCTTTATCAATTAGTTATTTTGTCATCCGTGAACTTTTTATTTGATAAAAAAAGAAAAAACATCCTATTTCAAGAGGGGAATGTATCTTGCCTCAAAGGGAAAGTCGAATAGATATTGCTAAATTATTGTCTTTTGATGAAATATTCGACCCACCAAATCCTAACTGCTAAATGTTTTCTTAGATAACCTCCTATTCCACACACTTTTTTATTCTCTTGTCAAATAGGAGATAAGGTTCCGTTTGGTATGGGTGTAAGGGATGGATTAAACTCACTTTAACCTCATTCAACGCATGTCAATTTCATATAGGAATGAGAAGGGTTAAGGCTTTCGGGGTTATCCCCAATATTAGGGCTAAACATTAGGATTCCTAACCCAATTTTTCATCCCCACTTTTTGCGAGTTGATCCCCCTAATGCCCTTCCCCCTTTTGAATAAAAATAGCATAAGTATATTTAATATTTCATTGACTGTAAGGGTTATTATTTTACTATTATTATTATCAATACATACTTAGACTATTAGATTATTAATAAGTTGAATAATTAAATGATGGTAGTACTACTAAAAAGTATATTTACTATATCATTATGATAATAAATATAGCCTAATTATATTTAATGCATCATTAAATAAAAGGGTAATTATATATTCTTGACGGAAATGGTGAAAAAATAGTCAAGGCTTATTATTTTATTATTATTTAATACATACTTAGATTAATACTAAGTTTGAAGATGAATAATGAAATGACGCAATTACTACTAATAAGAATATTTAACATAATATTGAATTTATACAAATGGCATAATTATGCTTAATATATCATTAAAGTAGAATGTTAATGCAACACTCCCAACAAAATGGTCCAAAAATCACTAAGTCTTATTATTTTGTTATTATGTTTAACATACACTTAGAATAGTAGTAAGTACAGAGCTGAATAATAAAATGATGGCATTACTGCTAATAATTGTATTTAATAAATTATTTCATTAACAAAAATAACATAAGTATATTTAAAATTTGTGGAACATCAGGGTTGTTACTTTATTATTATTAATAGATACCTAGATTATTATTAAGTGCAAAGTTGAATAATAAAATCATGGCATTACTACTAATGAGCATACTTAGTATATCATTATAATAATAAATTAATAAAGCCTAATTATATTTAATATATGATTAAATGAGAGGGTAAATAAAGAAGATGACACTAAATGGTGAAAAAATTACTAAGAATGAAATTACGAAGTCCTATATTCCCATTCAAATAGAGACTAAGCATACCCCTCTAAATATGGGATAACGAGAGTGGAAGGATCTTTTCACATAATATACTTTTTTCTTATCCTGACACCAAAGAGCCCCTAAGGGATTAGATTCCCCTAAATACAAAAGAGGAGGGATTACAAATATGTGGGTGCCATGCACACGCGATGCTGCCACATGAGCAGGGACTACATACTTTAGGAAGGGGTGATTGACTACGATTAGGAATAGAAGAAATGGAAAATTCCCAGTCCCCCATCCTCACTACACATGTACCCACACATTAATGACATTAATGACCATGGAAGTTTCATGCTTCCCCTTTGTATTGAGGTGATCTTATTTCCGCTCTAAGGAGGTCAGCTCTAGGAGGAGAGAGATCTCAAAAGCCACGTGACATCCTCTTCGAGATTCGCAAATGTTATTAAGTTGGAATGAATTATCGTTACTCTTCTTATCATAATTTTGATACTTCATTAACCATGTAGAGTTTCCTACCGGTTTTCTATTTAAACATGGGACTGGATCCCTTTGATGCAACAGAGGAGAGAACTTTTACAAACCTCCACTTGTAACACATAATTAATTTTGTAAGGAAAAGAGCTGAAAATATTTTCAGCTCTTTTGGAAGAGGGTATTCAGCCTTTCTCCCATGGATGTCAAAATCAAGAAAGGAAGGAGGCAACAAATTAAGTTTTCTATTGACTTGATTTTTACTAATAACCAAATAAGTGATTGTGATATATTTTTCCGAAAAAACGTTTCTGGTGGCCTATTTTATATAAAAACAAATGGACCCTAAGTGTTGAAACCTAATGGTGTGCTTGGATAAAATATCAGATAGCTTTATCAGTACTAGCTTCGATGCTTCTACTAATTACTGATAGTAGGTATTAGTCTCAACACTCTTTCTCCCCTCTTTTCCCCATCCTTTAATTCTTTTTTCCTCCTCCATCCAACAACTGCCTTTCTTCGCATTTTTCTAGTGTTAACTTCAATATGAAAATCGTAGACGTCAAAAATATTAATTTTCAAAATTAATATTCCAAGGAAACAAGTCATTAACTCTCTCTCTCTCTCTCTCTCTCCCCAAGAAATTAAAGAACGTGATGAAATTATAAAGTATTACTTGTTGTACCGCCACACGTGATGCGGTCTATTTTTTTTTTGAATTTTGGAAGTTTTTTTGGGTGGCCCCATCGTGCCCTACACGTCCATATAATCCGATCTCCGATCGGTCAATTCAAAAAAATCAGAAAAATCAAAAATCGAGTAAATTGACTGTTAATGGGCTCTTTTTTTTTTTTTTCAAATTTTTTAGGCAATCCAATCGTGGATCGGCTTGTACAATAGGTGTTAGTCATGATGGTGTCGACTGAAAAAACTTTAAAAAATAAAAAAGAATCATTGTTGCTGCAGCTGCCCCCACCCGATGGAGGGGGTGGGAGGTGGGGTGGTGCAGCAAGTGTTTCTTGAAATTGAAATATCTCTAAAGTTGTAGTTTCTTTCCTTCACAATTGTTTGCTCATTTCTCTATTTTGCCTTCAGAGAAATACACCATTTCTACCTAGTATTCTTCTAATGAAATTAAATCCCTCTTTGAGGTACAATCTTTACCTCTTGCAAAAGTTGTAAGTAATTATGACAAACCATGATGTGCTGGGCATTGTGATGTAGGTAAATGCCATCCATAGGACTCGCAATATGATGAAAGTGAATGCTATCTATAGGAAAGCTTGTAGATGAAGTGTGGGTTGCGCGCGATAAACTAATAAAAAAGTTATTTCATATAAGAATATTACAATAATAAGTAATAAAACTCCAAATTTTTTCTTGAGGACAAAAAGAAGAATAAAACATAATTTGGATTAGGATTAAAATTTGTGACTTCTTATGTCATAGGCTACATAATTGTTCTAATTAAATAACGACAATTGGTAGCAACAAAAAGAAAATGGACCAAATATAGAAGAGACCTTTATTGTTTTTTCCTTGAACTCTAGATAATATGAAAGATGTAATGCTAAAAGGAAATTTCAATTTGTCAATATATAGTTGAAAACATTTTGGGAAAGTAAGAAAGGGATCAAACATGCTATTGTATATATATAACCAATCATCATGCCCACTAAACATTTGAGGAAGAAAATTTTAATACATTCAAAGATAAAATAATTAAAAGTTCTAGCATTTTTTCTTTTTTGAAAGAAAATTTAAGATTTTTTGCATATAATTCTTAAAATTACACATCTTTGTGAAAAGGCCTATACAATAAGTATATATGAAGAATAAGACTGATGTACCATACGAGGTGCGGGGAAAAAAGAGGGGGAGTTTAAATAAATTAACTTGCTTTTAACTTGTAATACTTGATTAGATTTATACAAAATTTATCTTGACAATCTATAGTATATATATAAAATAGAGTTATCTAGTGTCACGTGTTAACACCAGAATTTTTTGTTTCCCATGTAAATTCTCTCCCTTCCCTATTAATGTTTCTATCCCTATTAATTCTCTTTATCTCTTCCGCCTTTCTAGCACTTCTCTATTAATATCTCTATCCCATATTAATTCTCTCACATTCGTCCTTTCTCTCTCCCTCTCATTAAATCTCTCTCTCTATGCTCTCTCTAATGATCTCCCTCTCCCTCCTCTCTCTCTCTCTCTCATTAATTCTCTCTCCCCACTATCTCTCTCACTTCTAATTCATGTTTAAAATCTTTGCAACAAGAAAACGATTTCTGTAGAAAAATATTTTCATGAGAAATTGAACATAATTGGCAATTTGGTACACATAAAAATTGTTTTCTAAGTCTATGAAGACTACCTACGGACAGGGAGTATGATATTCAACAAAAATAGCCAAATCGAGAGATAAGAAAGATAGTGAATGGTCAAGAATATGGGATAAGAAGAGCATCCTTTTCTATTGGTATATGTTTTTTGTTTAACTAATTTATTGCAAATTATTTTTAAGAAAATCATAATATAATAAAACTTACCCTTTTACAAATCTGCTTTTAGGGTGCACACTCGCCATGATTACATTATTTGAAACAATTGAGAATGTCATGTAATAAGGATTGACTAATATCGCATTAATAAGGCTTGTCATTTTTTACATATGTAATAAACGCTTGATTTCTAATATATTTCTTTCATTTTTTATTTTTTTCTCTACGCAACATGCGGATTTTTTTGCTAGTACTTTATATTGTAATGTTAAAATTGATAGTAATAGATCCATTCATTACAACAAGAAACCGCGCACATCAATATTTGGCCCACAAATATATGAGTAGAGTTCCTCTTCGTCCAAATTTTGATTGGACTCAATCAGTAAAAAGAAAGAAAATTTTTAAAAAACTCTTTCATATGGTGCTTTTTCCATTCCAAAGGAAGAGTTTTTTTGAAAGATGCTCTCCTTTCCAAACCTATATCGTGAGGAACCGCACTCCAAATATATGGGATAGAGGTCAACGATGTTGAGAATGAAATATTTATAGTCTTAAAACAAGCAATGCTTCACTTGCTTGGCAGTCCTTTTGCAGCACTCGTAGTAGGTGGCCTTGGCGACCTCGACGAGGAGCTGGATCTCCCTAGTCTGTCCCACCAGTGGCACCTCACCCACCGCGTTGGGGCACCCAATGCCATCAATGGTGTAGACCAGGGAGTACTGTGCGTCCTGGATCTCCTGCATAACGTCATGGTGTAGATGGCCTTCCGATACCCGTCCAGGCACTGCGCCAGTCTATGCTGACACGACGAGCCGCCGATGCCACGCGACTGTACTTCCTGCTTCCGTTCCACCACGGTGGCAGTGGCGCTTGTAGGCGCCCGGAACGTCCCCCTCCGCGGCTGTGCAGCGCCCGCAGGGCCTCGGAATTGGGGGTTCTTCCGTTCGTCTTAACACTGTGGCGATTCAAAAGGAAGGGGTTAGAAATGAGAGTGTGATCGCCAGGAGCATTACCTTTCGGTTCCTGTGCTCCGCAAGAATGTAGAAGATGATCGCGCATTTTGTGAGAGTGGGAGACGCCGGTTCCTCCTTCTCTTCCTCCGGCCGGCCAAAGGAAGAGAGCCCGGTACTCTGCACGTGTGTAGGTGGTAAGGATCCCTGAAAAGGAAAGACCAAGCAAAGACGAACCCGATTAGAACTGTAGGGTGCAAAATCTATTCATAAAGATGTAAAAAACTAACTAAAATCAGTGGGAAACGCACCGGATGGGTGGTGGGGAGGGAAGGTGACCATATGTTATGGCCACCCACCTCCCGTTTTTTTTAAAACCTCTCTGGGGGTACGGTTCGCTAAGTCATCCTATGTGTGCATGCATGCAAATGAAGAGGAGTTGCGTGTGTGGAGAATGGAGTGGTATTACTAATGTAATGGAATGAGTAAAAAAAGTAAAAGGGAGAAGTTAGAAAGGCAAGCCCGTTTCCAGATGCAGCCTGAGCTTTCCTCCTCGGAGTCTCCTCGAACTTCTCACCAGAAGGTCCCTCTCTGCCTCTCAAAAAATCCTTCTTAACCAAAAAATCCTTCCTCCTTGTTAACCCCCTGCTCGAGAGGATGTGGGGGGGTTTAAATAGGCGAAGGGAAAAAAGGAAAAAAAACAGGGGTCTAAATCCCCGTAAATCTCCCTTCAACCAATGGGGAGTGGTCAAGGGTTGGCGGTAGTGGCCGCGGCAGTCGACGGAGTGGGGAGTGGTCGGAGTAGTGGGGGACGAGGGCGGAGAGTAGAGGAGATCGTGGGGAAGACGGGGTCAAGAAGGTGGTTAAGGAGTGGACGGCCAGGTGACATGCCTTCCACTCTTGTGGTGGAAGGCTGCCCGGCTGGCCTTCGAAGGGAGTGGAAGGCGAGGGGTGGCCTTCGAAGGAGGCGGAAGGCAAGGGGCTGGCCTTCCACGAAAAGTGGTAAAAAGTGAAAAAGGTGGCAAAAAAGGTGGACGGCGAGGTGGCTGGCCTTCGAAGGGGGTAGAAGGCGGGGGGTGGCCTTCGAAGGCGGTGGAAGGCAAGGGGCTGGCCTTCCACGAAAAGGTAAAAAAAAAGTGGCCAAAAGGTGGAAGGCAAGGGGGCGGCCTTCGAAGGGGTTGGAAGGCGGGGGGTGGCCTTCGAAGGCGGTAGAAGGCAAGGGGTCTGGCCTTCCACGAAAAGGTGAAAAGGGGTCGGGATTTGGTTAATAGGCCTAGCTAGTAGTGGGCTTAGATGGCTGAAATGAGGGGATTTAT
Source organism: Zantedeschia hybrid cultivar (assembly GCA_030544215.1). Lineage (NCBI taxonomy): Eukaryota > Viridiplantae > Streptophyta > Magnoliopsida > Alismatales > Araceae > Zantedeschia > Zantedeschia hybrid cultivar. The sequence goes on from JARZZO010000012.1 coordinate 57,280,850, forward strand.
GATGATGAGCTGATGGTGGAGGGGATTTATGACCAAAAGGCTGGTCCAAAATCGGTGTCTACAAATGCCCCTCCGGGTCACCTGTTTTGCAGTGGAGTGGAACAGAATGATAAATAGGTGTTCCGGAAATCGAAGCTGATTTTGGACCGCCCGGAGAAGGATGAGCTATCCCCAAGGATGACATGCAAATGCGGCAAGTGCGTGAGGGCTAGCTATTTGAGTTGCAAGAGCGGTTTAAGAAATGGAACAGAGTTCAGTACTAGAGAATCACAGTCCGTGGGACCCTCGGGTGCTGGGACCGCGAGGCCTTGGCGTACCAGAATATAGCGATCTGGCCCAAGGGGATCTCGAGCATGAAAAGTGTAGGAGTATGACTTGAAGAACTCTCAACACAACAGGCGCGCGGTGGCCTGGCGCATCGTGGGATCGCCAAGTGAGAGAATCTCAAGCACACGTGTGGAAAAAGGAGAAAGGGGTCTTGCAAATCAAAGGCTAACAAACGTATAATTGCCCGAATCACAGATCAGTGATGGGTTAAGCAGAGTGATGAAATTATGGTCATTGCCCCTAGGGCGAGGATGAATGCTTATGCGAATGCATGCTGGGTTGAAATTTAGAAAAAATAAATTCCTAATGCAAACAGGAGGAATTTATTGGCCAATCGAATAACTTGGGGAATATAGACTCCTCATTGTTTTGTTTAAAGAGGAACTCAGAGTCTATATGCCCAAAGTTATTAGCCTCCTGTGTCTTTGGTCCTATTCGCCTCCGATTCCCTGCAGCTGCAAGAACGCACATCAGCAACGTTCATATTTTTCAATAATCACAACATTACATTTCAAATTACAGGAAGATAAGAAGCAAATGTTTTGTTTCGAGTCGAAGCCGATATGGAAGATATGGCTATTCTATCGGTAGAATGCCAATCCTATATGGCTTCGACTCGAATTCCGAGATGGGCCATTAATTCATGGACCATGGTGGTCTCTTTAATTGTGGGGTGAGGTTACCTCCTTGGAGAGAGGGGGGAAAGGCCTCTTATCCTCTCGTGGATGGGCTTTGCTTTCAAAGTGATGGAAGGCCAAGGGGCATGCCTTCCACGAAAAGGGGGAAGACAAAGGGCATGCCGTCCACAACAGGGGGAAAGGAAAGGGATGTGGATGCCTCTCCGTCTTTTGTGGAGTGTGGAAAGTGTTGAGGTTATCCCGAGATAATAAAAAGGGTTGTTGTCGCGGGGTCCTCTTCCAGAACTTCAACTTTTCCTGTGCAAGGATGGCCTCGTCTTCTACTTGTGCTACTGCCAAAGGGCCTGGAGTTCTGTCTGATGTGGATGGCCACTTGAGCAACCTGGTGGCCCACGGACAGGTAGGCTAGGACCTTTATTTGTTTGCCTCATCTCTCCCTTCTTTTTGTGTTGATTTTTGGTTACCTTGCAGCCCCTCCCAAAGTTCCCTGATGCTAGGCATACCCGCAAGTACGCATGGCTCGCGGCCCTATTGGAAGTGATCACACTAAGCATGAGGGTGTTCATGCATCGATGGAACCTGACACGCTCCATCGTGTTCGCCAAATGGTTTACTGCCATCCACTGGCATTGGGAAGGATTGGGTGCGCTGCTGGAGTTGTGGCATCCGGAGACCCACACCTTTGTATTTAGGGAGTTCGAGGCAACAGTCTTGCTGGAGGAGGTGGAGACTTTCTATGGTTGGGAGGGCCTAGCCGCCGGTGATCTTTCTGGCTTGCCTTCGTGGGAAGAGACCTTCGCTGACATTGTCCGGGATAAACGGGAAGCATGCCGTATGACCAACAGCCGAGGGATCCTCGTTGACCGCCTTGCATATTGGCTGATCCGAGAAATTAAGCGCAAGGTGGTCGAACCTGAAAGACTGATGCGAGGTTTGTGCTTGGTTCTTGGGGGAGTCCTGTGGTTCCCCACTACAGGCTCGGTGCTAGAAAAGGAATATGTGAGCGTGCTGAACTTACTGCAGAGAGGCCACTCTCTTGCCCCGGTGATCTTGTCACACCTGTACGGGGGGCTCAGCCATATGAGCATGGGGCGATCTGCGAGAGGAAGTCTGTTCACTTTGCAACTATGGATGGAAATGCATGTGTCCTTCGATTTTGATGAAAGTGTAACTTCTGCCTCGAGAATATTTCAGCACAGTGCGTGGTATCCTACACGCTCGCTTCTTGGCCCCGAGGATCAAGTTAGGTGTCTCACGGCACATCTGAAGACGCGGGACAACTGGCGTGATTACCTAAACTTCCTGCCTGTGGAGAACTTCATATTTGTCCCAATGATCCTTCGGAACACGGAGTTTACCACGAGGGCTTCTCGCGACCGTGAGCTGTGGCTGATTGGCCCCGATGAGTTGGTTGTGTATCAGGGACATCGCTGTCATCTCCAGATCGGCATTCCCAGACAAGTACCATTCCCTGCCTTACATGACACCCTGATCGTGCCGCGACACACTGGGTACGCGAGAGAGGTTCAGGCCATAGACCGGCTCCGACGTGCATGGCGGCGTCACTCCAGGTTCACCAAGGCACGTCTAGACATAGCAGAGTCTTCAGGGGAAGTCGCAGAATATGTAGGCTATTTAGCCAATATCCGTCCTGCTGTCTGTGCCTTTTTTATGGGGCACAGAGCGTTGGAATAATGTAGCCTTTCAATTTTCAATAAATAACATATGAAATTCTTTTTTTGCACATATGAGCAATCTGCCTCCGAATGGCTAACCCTCCGCTAAACTGACTCTGGCGGGCTCCTGGACGTCCGAGCGGGCAGACGGCTAACGCATGGCCACCCGTGCGAGTGGACGGCTAGTGCGTGGCCGTCCGTGCGGGTGGACGGCCAGCGCGTGGCCGTCCGTGCGGGTGGACGGCCAGCGCGTGGCCGTCCATGGCGGCCACGCGCCGGCGGACGGCCAGCGCATGGCCGTCCATGCCCTCAGACGGCCAGAGAGTGGCCGTCCGTTCGGGTATACGGCCAGCGCGTGGCCGTCCGTGCATGGCCGTCCACGCCAACGGACGGCCATTCCGTGGCCGTCCACGCCATCGGACGGCCATGCCGTGGCCGTCCACGCCAACGGACGGCCATGGCGTGGCCGTCCTCCCGCGGTTTACGCAGACTTAACCCGGCTTTCTCTCTTTTTCTTCTGCGCTCTTCTCATGTTCTTCTTCTTCTTCTCTTGCTTTCTTCTTCTTCTCTTTCGTCCGACCTTCGAAAGAGGACGTCCATGGCGAGGGTGTGGCTCCCCCGTGCTCTTAGGAGGAGGAGGGCCGGCGGCGGCGACGAAGCGGGTCCCAGTGGCGGCGGCGGCGGTGGAGACGAAGCCGTCCGCGCAGGCGACGCCGAGGACGCCTACGGCGGCAAACACGCCCCGAGCGGCAGCGGCGGCGGCGATGCCGGAGAGGAAGGAGAAGAGGTAGCGGCGGCGGCGACAGAGGAGGACGAGGAAGATGTAGGCGCCGGCAAGGGAGAGGAAGAGGAGGGAGAAGGCGAAGATGACGGAGAGGACGGCGGCGAGGAGGCGCCCCCGAGGAAGAAGGTAAGCTTCTTCTTTTTTGATTTTTTGTGAAGCGCAGGGAGGGCGGCCGGTGCAGGCGCCGTCCGTGAAGACGGACGGCGGACAGGCCTGCCGTCCGCCCGCGTGGACGGCGGACGGGCCGGTCGTCCGTCCGCGTGGACGGCGGATGTAGACACGCTAATTTTGACGTCATTTTGAGTAAATTTTATATCATATAATAATAGCTCAGAATGGTTTGATATTTAATCATTGATTAATTTTTATTGATATTTTTGAGTGTCGGGTTTAACAGACATGTTTAAGTTAATCAATTGAATTGATTTTATCTCAAATTTCAGTTAAAATATGCAGAATTCTAAAACGTGTCAACCTGTGTGGACACGATTCAGAATTCTAAAACGTGTCAACCTGTGTGGACACGATTCAGAATTCTAAAACGTGTCAACCTGTGTAGACACGATTCAGAAATTCTAAAACGTGTCAACCTGTGTGGACGCGATTCAGAATTCTAAAACGCGTCAACCTGTGTGGACGCGATTTAGAGTTTATTCCTGTTTTAACGTTTAAATTTGAAATTTAATCAATTTATTTATTAACTAAAAGGCGTCTGTGAGTGTGGACGCGATTTAGGTTTCCTAAACTATTTTAACTTCTCTTTCGGATGTTTATCCTTATCTTAATTAGTGTAAAAGGCGTCTACACACGTAGACGCGTTTTAGCTAATAAAGATAAAGATAAGTTTCCCGGATATTTATCCTTATCTTAATTAATCTGAAAGGCGTCAGCCAATGTGGACGCTTTTTAGATAATTACAGATAAAGATGAATTAATCAGTATTTATCTGTCGATTAAGATAGATAAATCCGAAGTTTTTCTATGTTAATCGCAGACGCAGAAAAAGTCTATAAATACCTTGCATCTCAATGAGTTAAAAGAAAAGGTTGAGTCCTATTGAGAAAAGAGAGCATTATTATAGTGAGTTGGAGATCGAAGCAACAACGTCGTAACGCCGGAGCGCTGCCATTTCCAGAAGTCGGCATCCTTTCAAGATCTTCATCCATTCAAGGCTTCAACCCATTGGGCATAAGTGTTTCATTTCTGCATTTTCATTCTACATCTTCATTAATTTCATTCATCATATTCACTTCATGCAACACACACCACAGCATCAATCTTTTCAAAAACCTACTTGATTTAAGGGGTTTCAAAGCCATTTAAACAAGTAAGTTTGCTGTTCAATCATATGCCTAAAATCATGATTAGTTCAGATATTGCTTCTACTTAAATTCTCATCAGTATTTCTTCATTTCTCTTTCTCTGTTTCTGCTGCACTCAACAACAACAACAAGAGAATCAAAAAGGGGAGCAAATCAAGCACAAAGCCAGAAGGACTTCTGGACGATCCTCAACCTCAAACTCAACAGCAAGAACAAAAGAACAAAGAAAGGGTTCTCTTTCTTCAGCCGGCTGAGGAAGGGGAACCAGGGACTCAATCTTCCGCGTTCAAACAGGTAGGCGATCATACTTCTTTTGAAACTTTTAAGTTAAAAGTTTATGGCGATCACTGCACTTTAGTTGCTGTTTTAATAGGTTATTTTGCACTAAACAACATTAGATATTTCATGATAATCACACTGTCATTCTAAGCACCTACAGCTTTTTTGGCGATCACGGTGGGACTTGGTCTCGCCATCTTTTAGTTTCTTTTGTTCTTGTTATCATCATATCGGGCACCCACGGTGCACCATTTGTGTCTCTGGACACGTCCTCACCAATTGGTGAGTGTTTAGTTTAATTAATTTCCCTCGTGCACCTCGTGCACACCCCAGTGGCAAGATCTTGCCCTCCCCTTGATTAATTCAAAAAGCTATTTTTGTGATAAAAATGATGTGTGATTGATTGGTTTTCTAGTTCTTTAGTTAGTAAATCATCCTGTTTAAAATCTGGAACAAAAAAAATTTGCATTAGTCGATTGTTTACTGCTTTTTACCCTGTTTGAGGAGGATTCAATCCAGAAAATCCTCCTGCAAAACTGTTTCTGCGAACTGAAAAGCGTCCAGGATAGCAGACGCGTTTCAAAAACGCATCAACACTACTCGACGCCTTTCAGGCTTCATCTGTTTCTCTGCTGTCTGCATCTGTTTCTGCGAAAAATTAAGTTCTGTGTTGAATAGCGTCGACTACCATCGACGCGATTCAGACAGTTTCTTAATTTTTTTCAGTTTTCAGATTTCTATGGTTTGAGTGCTAGCTATCCATCATTAATTAAGCATTAGAGGCCATCCAGGCCGTAGGGCATACGCATTGAGGCGAATACCCTTCTCTTCTTAGGAACACACTACTCGACGTCAGCAACTCTCTCTGATTGGGTTGGTCCCTTGATCAGACTAGAGAAGTTGACGTTGAGACCTCCATAAGTCCCCAAAATCAAGGTATTCCTCCTTGATCATCGGGCTGGTTGTACCAATTGAAGTCCCGGCTAGATTCCGAAAGCGTTGTGAGAGAAAGCCTTAGAGAATAACGGTGGAAATTGAACTGAAACTAGGATCCTTTCCCTGAGTGAATTTGCGGTTTAATCCAATTCAAATAACTCAACAAGGAATCTCAAAATCACGTTAAGCATCCACTTGATTGATTAATCTCTGTTCAACTTGTTTGATAAATCTTTGAAAAAAAAAAAAGGAATCTAACATCATGCTGCTGCGATCAGGCAGGGATTTGAGTGTGGCTCCAAACGCCATGGTCAATTACGAGGGAGATGCTAATGCCCCTCGGGATTCTGATTACAACTACGAGATTGGGAGAGATGCTGATGCCTCCCGTAGTTCTATCCCCATTCCATATCGTCTGGATGGGAATGTTCGGACACCTCTTTTAAATCCACGCGATCAATATCCTGGTCCTCCCTTGCATGAATATGCGATTCCTAATCCCGATCCTGAGGGGGACATGAATCAGGATGATCCCTCATCCTCTGATCCTACGGATCTCATCAATGCTTTGGGAGTTCTTGCCTCCCCTCTGGACCCTCAGCAATTTGAGGCGATCCAATCGATTCTGAAGGGGAAGGCACCCGTGCAGCCTACTGAGCCGAACCCTGTGGCTCCCCCTGTTGTTACTCAACAACCTCCTCTTCAACCTCCTTACATCCATCAGGCCATGGAAGGCCTTCATATCACTTCTCGGCCAGCTGGGCCGCAGCTTTCATCCTCTAGGCAACCGGCTAGACCGCAAACGCCTATTTATCAAAATGCCCTCGGGCATGGCGGAAGCTCTGCCGGACCTCCTCCTTATTGTCCTCCCTGTCCAACGTACTCTAGGCAGCAGGCCTATCAAGTACTTCCACCTCCTCCTCCTCCCCAGGCAGATCTGACCACGCAAGCGTTGCTGGCCAAGATGGAGCGCATGGATGAGCAGTTTAACAACCTCCAGAAGATGATGGGGGTTAAAGCTGTGCCAGAAATCAGTTTACCGAGCCTGCCAGTATTTCATCTGCCACCCTCTGAGATGCCAGTGTACCGAAAGTACAACGGTACTGGTAACCCCTTCACACATCTGAAGGAGTTTATGTACGAATCGTCTTTCTGGCAGAACGATAAGAGGTCGTTGGCCTTCTTGTTCAGAAGATCCCTAGAGGGACCAGCCCTCGAGTGGTTCTTTTCTCTAGAACCCTCAGAAGTAGAGGATTACAGTATCGTTTCACGCAAATTTATCCAACGATACCAGGACAGAGTTGCACCCTCCTTGTCTATCACGGACCTCATTGCAAAAAAGATGAAACCTAATGAGGAGTTTGTCAGTTTTGCTGACAGATGGCGGCGCCTGGCCGAAAAGGTGAAGGATCACTTGTCCGAATCTGAGCAAGTGAAAATGTTAATTTCTAACGCCACGCCCCAGTTCAAGCTAGTCCTCTCCTTGAACAATTTGACTAACATGGCAGAGCTCTATGAAAGAGCACGGTACTGCCAGAATGCCTTCAAGGATGCTACATTCTCTAGCGTCCTTGATCCTCACAGACCTAGCAGGCCTCCACCTCGGAAGCCTGCAGTGCCAAACTCTCCTAGTATAGGTCCGACCACTGAGGGCACGCTCTCTCACGAGCAAGTCAGTACCATGAATAATAATTCGCCCCAGTTCGTGAGGAACCAGCAGCAGTACCAGCGGCCCCAGCAGCCGAACCAGAACCAGCAACAGCAACAGCAGCCGCAGCAACGGCAACAGCAGTACCAGCCCCAACCGCAACAATACCAGCAACAGCAACAGCAGTATCAGCCGCGCGCACCGCCGGCGTACCATAATGTCCCTCCTCCTGGTGACTACAACCAGCAGAGGAGACCTCCAGGCCCTAAAAGGGCATAATACCCTGCCCTCCCAGAATCCTTGGCAGATATCTTCAGCGCTCTAATGGCAGCTAATGCCTTAGTTTTGCCAAGGGAAAAGGCCGTCTGGCCTCAAAATGCCGATACGTCCAGGTATTGCTACTTTCACAGGCAACCCGGGCATACCATTGACACCTGCTTCCAGTTCAGAGATTATATTCATGATCTCAATGAGCAGGGCGGCATAGACTGGGAGGAGATGAAAAAGTACATATCAGCCCTGAAGACTAGAAGACCACAGCAGCAGCAGCAGCAAGCAAGACCACCGGCACAAGCAGCAGCACCACCCAATATGGGCATAGTGTAGAATCCACTCCCGGAGCACCAGAACCAAAACCAAGTTGCTCCCATTTTGACGAACAGCCAGTCTTAGGCTGGTCGTGGGCAACAGTGGAGAGTAGAGGACTCTTCCTCTCTTTGTTCAACGGGTCACGTTCCAAGTACCGCAGAGCGACCACTACGCCACACCATCCACATACCTAGGCCGCAACCCATTACCATCACCCCTCTACCCACACCCACATATCACTCACCCACGCCCAATAACCCATTACCACTACCCACCTTCCTCAAGCCCATTACGCCCCGCACTCCTACGCCTCCATCATCTAACCCCCCGCAAACCAATAACGCGCCCCTCCTACCATCCAGGCCATTACTACGCGTACCATTTCCTACTTCACCCGCTACCACCACCACCTACCCAGATATCCCCTTACCATCCAGACCGCTATTACGCGTCCCATTCCCCACTTCACCAACTACTTACCCATCCACCATCCAACCCTCTAGGCCTCTAATCCGCACCACGCCATCGCCACCTAGCCCAACGCCATCACCTACATACCAGCCCTCTACATCATCCGCACCATCCAACCCTGCGGTACTTAAAGTGTCACCCGGATCCTCCACAGTTGAGGAACACGCGCTCCGGAGTGGAAGGATTTTCAACAAAGTCTTTCCTCAGTCCACAGTTCGAGACGGCCCATCACAGCCGACTGAGGAAGCCCATAATGAAGAGAGTGCACCAGGCACTCAATATGACTTGTTGAAACACTTGGACCGGACACCGGCACGGATCACTGTACTTGAGTTGATCAAAAGGTCCAAGATTCACCAAGAAGCCTTAATGGAATATCTACAGAAGGTGATGGTCAACGAGGACGTGCCAGTAGAGAAAATTGCAGCACTACTAGTTCCTCAAGGGGATCAGCCCTCCATTACATTTCACACATCGAAACTAGCACCGCCAGCAGCCAGAAGTATGGCTCTAAGTATCACGGTCAACATCTGCAAGAAGGCCGTGGATGCATGCCTGGTAGACACAGGGGCTTCGATCAATGTTCTACCTCCGAAGACCTTGTAGCTGTGCGGTGTGCCCAAAGAAAAATGTCTGCCTAGCCCCATCTCTGTGACAGCGTATGACAATTCTACCCGTTCCCCTCTGGGAATGGTCTATTTAAAGGTGGAGCTAGGCCCTGTAAGTCATGCAGAGGTCGAATTTCATATTTTAGAAATTGACCCTTCTATAAATGCCATTCTGGGTCGTCCTTATATCAAAACTCTTGAGGCGATTCCTTCTACGAATCACCAATGCCTCAAATTCCCTTTCAAAAGACGAATTATCAAAGTAACGAGCATGCCGATCCTTGCTGCTGCTCATACCTTGAACATTAAGTCTGCTGCTTTACCTGGCCGACAACCTTTTCTGTCGGTATTACAGGTCTACCATCCAGTGGCTGATCCTTTGAAAGCCGCCACTATTTCTCCATATCCTTTGAACGCCATTAAAAGGGGGAAGTGCATGAGTACCCCAGGATGGAGAATCATGATGAAGAACGGCTACGAGCCTGGGAGAGGTCTGGGCACACAGTTGCAGGGCACGACCACTCCTGTTAAAAGTCATCAAGCAGCACCTGGAAGCGGTCTGGGCTATAGGCTAAGGAGACTGAAGCAAGACAAGGTTCAGCAAGAAAATTCTCAAGAAATCTGGGAGACAATGTCTACACCACCCAAAGAAGGCCGAGATTCCCTAACATGGACCCTATATACACATTTCATAAAAGGGCCCATTCTTAGTCATGACAACACGGTGGTCATTACTTCATGTTTTGACCTCCATGACATATATGGGAGAGATCTGGCCAGACATTGCTCCGAACTACTTACGTACCAGTCCTTGGAGGCTCTGCGGCCTATGAAAAGGAGAAAATTCCATGATCCTGAATGCGAATGGTACAGATGGTTCGATCTGAGGGACCTTTATATAGCACTGAACAGATTGTTCCTGGATCCTGTAGAACCCAAATGGCCGCCGCAGATTGATGAATTGACTGAAGGTCCTGGTGCCATATTTGATAAGCGGATACTGCTGTCGGAAGAAACCGATGAAGGGGAGCCGGATGACCCCTATGAAGCTGGCTATACTACAGATCTGCTCTGGAGAGGGACATATCCTTCACATGTCTTCATGCTCCATACTTTATTCCGCACACTGCTCCTAACCCCGATTTGATCGCGGGTCATAACTGAGGATATTCCACGGGCTCCGCCCATTATGATCACTCTGTCCCCTCGGGACCTTATTCCATCATCTCCTCTCGATCTAGAGAGGATGTACGATCTGATCTGGGACATATTACTATATGATCCCCCTAATCCTCTGACCTTGGTGCCACTTCCTCCATCCGATTCCCCTTCTATTTGTATCCATTCTTGCTTCATGTTTAATTCTTTCATTGTCCAAAAAAAAACGCCAATTTGGCAACAAATTCTTCCCAGATCCTCATCGAGGAAACATCTTACTTGTTCGATCACACCCCATTGCGCGGGTCCTTCGGTCAAGATTCTCTCCTAGATCTACTCTGTCCCTCCCCTCGGGAGGATTCCCCTGTATTTCCACTTGTATCTCAGGATTTTCATCCTGCTTCATCTTCATTAGGTGAGTTTAGTGAAGTTAGGCAGTCTAGTTTTAGTCAGGTTAATCAGGTTATGAAGCCTAGGAAGCCTAAGGGTAGGCGAATTCCAGATAGATACCTCCAGGACTTAGCTGATAAATGCTTTTCTTGTTCTTTAATCCCTCAGTTTTTAGAAAATCCAATTCAGATGCCAGAAAATTGTACAGACGATAAGTCAGACAATGATGGGTACGGGGTATATGAGTTAGTGCATGAAAAGGACCCCATTAATGAAAATGAGGAAGATGACGAGGACGCAGCTGAGGCTTATGCCAGTGGAGTGAAGAGATTCGATGAACCCTCAGCTGCTGTAGAAGAGCCCACCAAAGAAATTAATTTAGGGACTGAAGACGAACCTAAGGTTGTCCTCGTCAGCAGAAATCTTTCTACAGAGGATGAAAAGGCAATGGTACAAGTACTTGAGGACTATAAGGACACTTTCGCCTGGAGTTATGAAGATATGCCAGGGTTAGACTCATCTTTAGTTGAACACAGGTTGACATTAAAGGAAGGAGCTAGCCCGGTCAAGCAGAAATTAAGGCGATTCCACCCACAAATGGCTCTAAAGATGAAGGAAGAGGTCGACAAACTGCATAAAGACAAATTTATTAGAGTTGTCCTTTATCCACAATGGGTGGCCAATATAGTCCCGGTTATGAAGAAGGACGGGAAGGTCAGAATTTGCATTGACTTCCGCAATCTGAACCGGGCGTGTCCTAAAGATGATTTTCCATTGCCTCATATTGATGTACTCATCGATAATACCGCTGGTTATGAAACCTTATCGTTTATGGACGGATTTTCAGGATACAATCAGATTAAGCTGGCAGAAGAAGATCAAGAAAAGACGTCATTCACTACACCTTGGGGAACATACTGTTATGTCGTCATGCCATTTGGATTAAAGAATGCTGGAGCTACTTACCAGAGGGCCATGATGGCAATATTTCATGACATGATGCACATAGATTTGGAAGTGTATGTGGATGACTTATTGGTTAAACCTAAGACAAAGGCTGAGCACGCCAAAGTTTTGGCAAGGGTATTAGAGAGATCGAGAGAATATCAGTTAAAGATGAACCCCAAGAAATGTGTATTCGGGGTATCTTCAGGAAAATTGCTCGGATTTATCGTTAGTAAACGGGGAATTGAGATCGATCCCAACAAGGCAAAGGCTATTAGAGAAATGCCACCTCCCAAAAACTTGAAGGAGTTAAGAGGATTAATCGGGAGGTTACAATTTATTCGCCGTTTTGTATCCCAGCACTCACAAAGGTGTAAGCCGTTCTACGAGCTTACCAAACCGGGAGTCAAATTTGATTGGGATGATAAGTGTCAGGAGGCATTCGATGGATTAAAGAACTATCTAGCAAGTCCTCCTGTTTTGAGACCACCATCTCCAGGCAAACCATTGATACTTTATATTTCAGTCCTGGATGATGCAGTGGGGGCTGTCCTAGCACAAGAGGATGAAGAAGGAAAAGAGAGGGCAGCCTATTATCTCTCTAAACTTCTCAACCCCGCTGAACAAAGATATACGGCGATGGAGAAAACATGTGCAGCATTGGTCTGGGTTGTCCAGAAATTGAAGCATTATTTTCTGGCCCATGAAGTCCATCTCATCGCTAGGATGAATCTGATCAAATTCCTTCTGGAGAAATCTGTTCTTACTGATAGGTTAGCGCGATGGCAAAGCTTTCTATCTCAATTCGATATCACTTATATTCAGCAGAAAGCGATCAAGGGCTATGCCATAGCAGAACATCTCGCTCATCATCCCCTTCCTCGATTTGATCCAGTCCGATCAGAGTTTCCGGATGAAGAACTGATGTCCGTAAATCAAATCAGAGTTGATATGTGGACTCTGCATTTTGACGGAGCTCTGAATTCTCATGGAAAAGGGATCGGTATCGTTCTGTTATCACCTGAAGGTGTCACCATTCCACAAGCCTTTCAGCTTGATTTTCCAGTCACCAACAATATAGCTGAATACGAGGCACTCCTTGCTGGTCTCGAAGCTGCTCATTTCCATGGTGCCACCAAACTCAGGATTGTAGGTGATAGCCAACTGATTCTTCGCCAAGTGTTGACCAAGTATCGAACTCTCGATCCCAAGCTCAAGCCTTATCAAGAGCTTACTTCTGCTTACTCAAAGCTTTTCATGAAATTGATCTTTGTTCATGTCCCCAAGAATCAAAACATCTTAGCTGACGCTCTAGCTTCACTTGCATCTTCTCTTGATTTTCCAATCAGCAAGCAATCCGAATCAATCATAGTTCATAGGCGTCTTTCACCCGCCGTGAAAGACCCTTCATTTCTTAGAACTAAGGAGAAGTTGCTGAAGAAAGTCAGAGACGGAGATATCATTGAAAAGAGAGAAATCATGTTAATGGAGCTGTTGGAAGAGATGGATGATGAACATAAGCCATGGTATTATGAGATTGCAAAATATTGTGAAGTTCAATCGTATCCTGAGGAAGCTACAACTGAGGAGAAGAGAGCTATCAGGAGAGTTGCTCAACGATACACCCTAGTTGGGGTAGCGTTGTACAAGAGAGGTTTTGATGGAGTTCTTTTGAGATGTCTAGACGAAGATGAGCTTTGGAAGGTTATGGAAGGAGCTCATAGTGGAGTTTGTGGTGGCCATGTCAACGGACAGATGCTAGCAAAGAAGATCCTTAGACAAGGATTTTATTGGCCAACCATGGAAGAAGACTGCGTAGGATATGTCCGTAGGTGTGTGCTAAGTGTCAACTTCACGCCGACAAAATTCATTCTCCTGCATCTTCACTCCATCCTGTTTCTTCCCCATGGCCTTTCTCCATGTGGGCTTTCGACATTATTGGACCCCTTGGTAATCCATATTCCGGCATCAAGCAAAAATCTTTAATTCTCACGGCAACAGAATACTTCACCAAGTGGGCAGAAGCTGAAGCGTACGTGGAGATCAAAGCATCAACCGTCTGCAAGTTCATCATGAAGAACATCATCACCCGATTTGGAGTTCCAAGCACCATCGTCACCGACAACGGAACGCAGTTCGTGTCACAAGAATTGAAGGACCTCTACAACAGGTACAAAATTGCATTGCATCATTCATCTCCTTATTATCTGCAAGGCAATGGCCAAGCATAGGCAACAAATAAGACTTTGATAAAAATCATCAAAAAGACGTGCAAATCTAATAAATTTGCAGACTGGCTAGAAAAATTGGTTGAGGCTCTATGGGCCTACCGAACTTCAATCCGCACGCCTACCGGGCAAACTCCTTATTCCTTAACATTTGGAATGGAGGCGGTAGTTCCATATGAGATCCTTATACCGTCATTAAGAGTACAATTGAATAAGGAATTTTCCATTGATGAACATCGTTCAGCACTCCTTGCTCAATTGGAACTTTTAGACGAGAAAAGATGGTCAGCTGCTAATTATGCAAAAGTTTATCAAAACAGACTAGCACGTTTTTATCAAAAGAAAGTCATTGAACGTAAGTTCAAAGTCGGTGAAATGGTCGTAAAAAGGATTTTTGTAAAACCTGGTGGTCCGCGTTCTAAGCTCCAACCCAACTGGGAGGGACGTTATGTTGTATCGCACGCTTTTCCTGGTAATGCTTGTCGTCTTGTTAATGCAGAAGGAGAAGAGCTAAATCATCCCTGGAATGGCTTACATCTTAAGAAATACTACCCTTAGGTTAAAGAGTCGATCAGTATGGTACAAAGACCAGTGGAATCAGAAAGTTTATGAACTCAAATTTCTTTATTAGTCTGAATAACTTAACTTCAAACCCGTCACTACACACACTAACACGTTTGATTCGTGAGTAACAAGAGATGCCAAGTCCTAAAGAATATCAAAAGCTTGACCAAAAGTGTAAAGTACAAATCATTCATTTTTAAAGTAAAATTCTGTTTTACTCTCGGCCCATGATGTCGGAACGAGGCTTAGAATAGATTACCAAAAGCACCCGCCATCTTAGTAGGAGGCCGTCATAAAAAAAAAGGGGGAGATCCGTCCCGAAAAAAAAGAAAAGAATAGAAAAGCAAAAGCAAAAGGCAAAATCCAAATGTCAAATCAAGAAGGCCATTACATTACAAACGTTACATCAAGGCCATGAAATGAAATAAAAGGGAACGCAAGGTCGATAAATACCCCGGAAAGAAATGACCGAACCCCAACGGATACTAGGATAGGAAAGGAACATCTTTTTAGGTCTCCGGAACCTTCTCATGGGCTTTCTAAACTTACTCTTCCTTTCTTTCTAAAGAGCTGTACTCCAAACTTAAGGAATGGCTTAGATTGACTAAAGGTCAAATCATCAAATGGGATCACGAATGGAAACACAAATTCAAACACGATGGGTTTAAGTTAAATTGTTGAAGAATGATTTGGAAATTAAGTTCATAAATGAATATGATCTTTTGATCTAAGTACCATGCTGATCTTTTAGTCAAAAATCAAAAAAATACATATGTCAAAAATCCAAAAAAAAAACATATATCAAAAACTCAAAAAAAAAAACATATATCAAAAACTCAAAAAAAATACGTATATCAAAAACTCAAAAAAAAAAAACATATATCAAAAACTCAAAAAAAAATATATGTCAAAAATTCAAAAAAATATATATGTCAAAGTTCAAAAAAAATATACATATGTCAAAATTAAAAAAAAAAGCATATATTTCAAAACCCAAATAAAAATGAATATTTCAAAACAATAAAAATATTTCAATTAGCATTTGCTTGTTGCATTTAGTATGTTTCATTCCTTTTATTTTCAAGTGAGCATTTGTTTACTTGTATGTTGCATTTTGCTTAAGTTCGATTATTCTCATTACCTTTGTTAATAAAGGCCATGCCCCTTGACCATTTACTCAAGGAAAAGATTGATCGACCGTTCACTCGGTCAGGCAAGGGGCTAAGCCTAAACAAATACTTAACCTGTTTGTTCAAGTCATATACAGGACACAAGGCATGAAGAGAGTTGGAATTCGAGTAGAGAACAGCCAGAAACCTGTTTCTAAAACTTGAGCAAAGCTGGAAAATATCAAGAAGATCCTATTGCGGGAATTCAAGAAGTCTCTACCGTGGCTAAAAAGACGGTTATTTCTATCCTTGTACTATTTCATGTAATTATTGTGCATTAGCATTACTATATGTTAAGTATTTATTAGATCATATCAAGGACCTTGTGGTTTTGATGAAACTGGAATTTAAGTTCCCCTTTAACAAAAATAGTGATAATTCCAGAGAATTCTTAATCGCACGGATAGGCCGTTTGATTGTTAATTAGTGAGGACGATGGTTCCACTTTTGTAAAACGGTGCGCGGATAAACGAGCTTCGGCTTAGCACTGAATTACAAGAATTGGTGTCTTGACTCATTAATGACAATTTAACAATATTATCTTTGATTAATTTGTATTTTATTTGACTTTATATTTTTCTTTTAGCCCAGCATGCATCATGTAGGATTTTGAAATCATTGTGATAAGAATTAGTTATTGATTAAGTTTCAGACCATCTAATCAAATAATCTCAAACATGATATGAAATATTCCACTCTGAATTGAGAATCTTGATTATCTTTGAGGTTCGCTTGAAGATATCATTGGATTCTATCCTTGATTGGATTCTTTATCCAATATTCTTGTTTTCTTTTAAGATCCATCATGGCTGCAGCACGTCCACATTGGCTGGCAAACGCTCCCCATGATGAAACCTACAGTGTCTACGACCTGGGGTACTTCCCACTCCGTGGAGGTTGATCGACTTTATTTTATTTCCTTGTCTACCTCATCCAGACAGGATTGATTTCATTGATCTCATTGAGCTATCTTCATTGGTAATTTCGAGAAAAATTCCAATCATATGATGTTAAGAGCGTGTCTCATCACACCTTGGCATCACCTTTTCAGTACATTCCATTTCATTTCACTCCCTTGCAAAGACGATGCCAAGGTGAGGCAGCTGTAGACACGCTAATTTTGACGTCATTTTGAGTAAATTTCATATCATATAATAATGCCTCAGAATGGTTTGATATTTAATCATTGATTAATTTTTATTGATATTTTTGAGTGTCGGGTTTAACAGACATGTTTAAGTTAATCAATTGAATTGATTTTAGCTCAAATTTCAGTTAAAATATGCAGAATTCTAAAACGTGTCAACCTGTGTGGACACAATTCAGAATTCTAAAACGTGTCAACCTGTGTAGACACGATTCAGAATTCTAAAACGTGTCAACCTGTGTGGACACGATTCAAAAATTCTAAAACGTGTCAACCTGTGTAGACGCGATTCAGAATTCTAAAACGCGTCAACCTGTGTGGACGCGATTTAGAGTTTATTCCTGTTTTAACGTTTAAATTTGAAATTTAATCAATTTATTTATAAACTAAAAGGCGTCTGTGAGTGTGGACGCTATTTAGGTTTCCTAAGCTATTTTAACTTTTCTTTCGGATGTTTATCCTTATCTTAATTAGTGTAAAAGGCGTCTACACACGTGGACGCGTTTTAGCTAATAAAGATAAAGATAAGTTTCCCGGATATTTATCCTTATCTTAATTAATCTGAAAGGCGTCAGCCAATGTGGATGCTTTTTAGATAATTACAGATAAAGATGAATTAATAAGTATTTATCTGTCGATTAAGATAGATAAATCCGAAGTTTTTCTATGTTAATCGCAGACGCAGAAAAAGTCTATAAATACCTTGCATCTCAATGAGTTAAAAGAAATGGTTGAGCCCTATTGAGAAAAGAGAGCATTATTATAGTGAGTTAGAGATCGAAGCAAC
The DNA here is from genome assembly GCA_030544215.1 of Zantedeschia hybrid cultivar. Taxonomy (NCBI): domain Eukaryota; kingdom Viridiplantae; phylum Streptophyta; class Magnoliopsida; order Alismatales; family Araceae; genus Zantedeschia; species Zantedeschia hybrid cultivar. The sequence goes on from JARZZO010000012.1 coordinate 57,298,515, forward strand.
AACGTCGTAATGCCGGAGCGCTGCCATTTCCAAAAGTCGGCATCCTTTCAAGATCTTCATCCATTCAAGGCTTCAACCCATTGGGCATAAGTGTTTCATTTCTGCATTTTCATTCTACATCTTCATTAATTTCATTCATCATATTCACTTCATGCAACACACACCACAGCATCAATCTTTTCAAAAACCTACTTGATTTAAGGGGTTTCAAAGCCATTTAAACAAGTAAGTTTGCTGTTCAATCATATGCCTAAAATCATGATTAGTTCAGATATTGCTTCTACTTAAATTCTCATCAGTATTTCTTCATTTCTCTTTCTCTGTTTCTGCTGCACTCAACAACAACAACAAGAGAATCAAAAAGGGGAGCAAATCAAGCACAAAGCCAGAAGGACTTCTGGATGATCCTCAACCTCAAACTCAACAGCAAGAACAAAAGAACAAAGAAAGGGCTCTCTTTCTTCAGCCGGCTGAGGAAGGGGAACCAAGGACTCAATCTTCCGCGTTCAAACAGGTAGGCGATCATACTTCTTTTGAAACTTTTAAGTTAAAAGTTTCTGGCGATCACTGCACTTTAGTTGCTGTTTTAATAGGTTATTTTGCACTAAACAACATTAGATATTTCATGATAATCACACTGTCATTCTAAGCACCTACAGCGGACAGGCTTGCCGTCCGCCCGCGTGGACGGCGGACGGGCCGGCCGTCCGTCCGCGTGGACGGCGGACGGGCCGGCCGTCCGCCCGCGCCAGGTGGAGGCTCAATTGTTTATGCCCTTATTTACTGATCTTGTTTGTATTTTTTCAGGGTCCTCAGAGGGTCCGAGGCCGCGTTTCATGGGAGCTGGTCTGGGCCTGGTACCACGCACTGCCAGATCGGCTCATCTTTCAGGTGGACGCTTTCGGGTTCGGGCCGCTGTTCCGGGTTCGACCATTCATGGTGGACGCACCTTTCCTAGTGGCTCTTCGAGAGCGCTGGGATGACAGATGCCGGGCCTTCGTCATGCCGTGGGGACACATGCTGCCCACGCTAGAGGATGTGTCATTCTTGACAGGCCTGCCGGTCATCGGAGATCCAGTGGTGGGCCCCGAGCTTAGGGACTACCGCCAGCTATCCGACCGACTCTTGGGCGAGGGATACTACAGGGTGCAGGGAGCGTTGTCCCACATACCCCTTGGGCACTTTGCCCGATCGGTGGGGTTGAGCCGGGTGCGGCGGTTGCCGAGCGAGACGCTGGAGGCCTTCGCAGAGAGAGTAGAGACACTCCTGGACTTGGACGACCGATCGGATGACGAGAACCTGCGGATCTTCCTCCTGTTTTTCTTTGGGCAGCTGCTATTTGCCACAGCTTCAGACAGAGTGAATCTGAAGTATCTGCCGCTGCTGGAGGACCTTGAGGCAGCGAAGAAGATGGCGTGGGGAGCTGCCATGCTGGGCCATCTTTTCTCCCACCTGGTGGGCTACCGCCAGGGCTCTGGTAACTTGGGTGGGTTCACCCCTTTTCTCCAGGTAATCCTCTTAGTTGTGGTTCTCTTCCTTACTCATGTTGATTGGCACTGCCTAGGTTGTCTCTTGCAGATCTGGGGTTACACCCGCTTTCCCTTCGGCCGAGGGAATGTATCAGCGGACCGCGAGGGGTGGACCCCTTTGATGGTGCGGTGGGAGGTGGTCCGGGACTATCGCCCGGTGTCATATCGTGTGGAGGACATCCGCGGTCAGCTTGATACATTCCCTCCTCATATGGTGAGTAACTTGAAGTACATGTGCACCTGAAATGATTAGATCTAATTCTCCGCTCCATTCAGGTGGTGTGGATGCCATACGCGGAGGAGGATCTGGCCGATCAGCCGTGGGTGTCCCAGAGCCTTTCTCAGTTCCGGCGGGAGGTGCCCCTGCTGTGCGTGAACATCTGTGACAGCCTCTTCGTCCGGCTGGCATACCGCACATGGGGATGGCATCAGCCTCTGCTTGCTTACCCAGACCATCCTGATGTGAACCGAGGTCGCCGCCGATCTCCTGCTATCGGTCAAGATTGGCGAGTAGTGAGGCGGGCTGAGATCGCCATATGGCACCGCACTGGGGATGCCCTGCAGGAGGATAAATCCCTGCGAAACAGCTTCAAGTACATGGGAGATTATTCCCGGCATTACTCGAACCGCATGTTTCTGGATACACGGCGGGTACGTCACTTCAACCCTTCAGTTTCTGAATTCTCCATGGACTAATCTTAGTGATTTTCCTGTAACAGATGCCTGAGACTGAAGCTATCGAGATTCTGAGGAGTCAGAATGAGCTTCTAGTTCTGCAGATGAGCGATCTGTTTGCCCAGATTAGAGAGTTGGTAAGAAATCTGATTTCTAAGGTAGTGTGCAAGGTTCCCCGCCTTAACTTTGCAAAATCTTTGTGACGCAGAGAGCGGCGTTAATCCGCCATGGGCTGCGAGGGGATCCCGATGCGGGTCCTTCGACCCAGGGGCCAGGTGCCCCAGTTGATTGTGAGACGAGATTGCAGGATGCTCTTCGCCGGGCGGAGGCCCGGGAGGCTGATTTGGCACAGCAGGTGAGATTTGTTCTGCCCTTGTGTTATGATGATTGAGCATGTCTGATCCTGAGTTTCTTGTTTTTACAGTGCCAGGAGTTGGAGGCCGCTTTGGCACGGGCGCAGGAGTTGGAGAACCTCAACCAGCAGTTGAGGGACCAGGTTTTGGAGGAGCGGGTGGCTCGGGCCAGAGCGAGCGAGGGATCCCACCCAGACGTGTACTGGGTGGGTAAGATGGCTGGCCTACAGGAGGAGCTGGTGAGGTCACAGGCAGAGGTGCGGGAGCTGGATTTCAAGTACCGGACCCTGTGGGACCGGGTGATGAAGAAGGGGCGAGAACGAGCTATGAGATCCAGCGCTCAGAGTCCAGGAGCTCGTCCCCCTATTCCTACCCCGTCAGCTGGCCAGGCTCCTGCTGGGAGCTCCGTTTTCAGAGACCTCGACTCCCTTCTAGCCGAGGATGCGTGGAGGGCATTACGACCCACTGGTTCATCGGGGTCCATGCGTCCAGCTTCCGGACATCGTCGTGCTCGTGAGGAGGATGCCGAGAGCCAGATGAGGCACCCCTCTCGGGATAGGAGAGATGATGATGTGGAGGGAAGGGGAAAGGATTGAGAGAGAGCAGGCGCAGGGGTATGCCCATGTGTCGTGATGATGTATGATATTATGCTTGCATATTTCTATATCTACATGGGCACTTCTTTGTTCTGCTTTCTGCTCGTACCTGTGATTCCTGCATGCACAACATTAGGGGAAACTGTTAGTAGTATATGTTTTCGGCCCCTTGCCCAAAAGAGAGCAACTACCTTTTCCCTAGCCTTCGCGTAGGGTCAAGGGGCCGTGTCCTACTAACCAGACAAATGGAGAAATATGAATGCGTCATGCAAATGCAAATCAAATTAGATGTATGATAAAACATGTTTTGATTCCGTCCACCTGGTGACTGCCCAGAGTCAGCCTAGTCAAATGATAAAGGGAAATGCACACTTCAACTTCCCAGGTATCCTAAGTTCGCATCTAGATTGATTTGGGCCTCTAGACTCCTCGAACTAAGCTTGACCGGTTAAGACTCATACTGATGACAATACCGTCATGCCATGCTTAGGCTCCCAGCTGCTTCCGACCACCAAGTTTGCCCAAAAAGTTTTCGAGGTAAATGATTTGCCCGACCCGGGTCTCTTTCCTCACAATCTAGAAGGTATATGATGGAACACCTTGGAACCCTAACGGTCAACCGCGCGACGCTGACCCGGAATCAGACGCCGTCGCACCGATTGGTGACGCGCATGCATTGACCTAAGCCCGAAGTTGTAAGAGTACACATTGAGATTATGGTTAAGAAATTAGTTCACCAGAAACATCGACATTACTCTTCACCCATTTTGGACTCCTATGATCATGTGAGCATGTGACGATTTTTGAAAACAAACCATTTTAAAATGATGTTCAGTCTTTAGATAGCTATCTCGTGCTAACCTTGAGGGGGAAAAAATGAAGAAGTTTTGGAGATAAACCTCACAGGAGGATCAACAAAACCGTTAAAAGGGCGAGCTGTGACAGAACGAACTCCTTTTGACCTCCTAGATGCCCCTATTTTGACTTTTCAGGCCTTTATTGGATTTCATGGCCAGGCACGGTCACGACCAGGCTTTTTTTTCATGATTACTTGAACCCCTTTTCTTTTTCTGTATTTCTTTTCTTGACATTTTTTTGGGGTTATTTGATATTCCGCCTGCGGGGACACTGCCCTCTTCACGTGCTCTGGTTCTTTACATTTCATTTCTGGGCCCTTTTTTGAGGAGTTACATCTATTGGGTTGTTGAGGAACGGCAATTTGCTGAGCTCAACCGTTTAAGGGCGTCAACTGTCCTGATCGGTCGAGAGACGAAGAGCAAATGTTGCATTTGACAGTGCACCAAAGACTTGGAACTCATTTTAAACAGGTTCTCTTTGAAAAAACGTGCAGGTGTGTGCATCTCATGATGAGCACAGGGGTCCGTATGAAAGTAAAGTAGACACGTCCAAGGTTATGGTGGACCAGAATCTTAGCCAAACCTCAATGTTAACCCAACCTATCATGCAACTAGACCTAGACAGGGGGTTACATGGCAGTCACCAGATAGCTGGATTTTGTGTTTTTTGATTTTTTGTCATTTTTTCATAGGAGTATGTACATATTTACAAATATTTTTGATGTTTTTTTGGATATTTGATTTTTTTGAGATTTTTGATTTTTGATTTTTTTGTGTTTTCATGGATAAAACTTCTTCAAATATACCCCGTTCCATGGGTGGGGCAATTCCTCTCCTTTCTCATTGATTAAGCGGTAAGCGTTACCTGAGTATGCCTCCTTGATTACAAATGGGCCTTCCCAATTTTCTTGCAATTTGCTCCTGGGACCAGGAATTTTGATCATTTTTCTTTTAAGAACCATTTCCCCAATTCGAAACTTTCTTTCAAGAACTTTTTTTGCATAGAATCTTGCAATCCTATTTCTGTAAACCTGGGCGTGATTTGCCGCCATCATCCTTTTTTCGTCTAACAGTTCCAGTTGGGTTAACATGGCGTTACGACGCTCGGCGTCACTAATTCCATTATCCAACTGCACTCTTAGAGAAGGGAAGAGAATCTCATATGGATGTACCGCATCCGTTCCGAACGTGAGTGAATAAGGTGTTTGTCCGGTAGGGGTCCGGACGGAAGTACGGTACGCCCAAAGAGCTTCTACTAGACGATCAGGCCAGTCTGAATAATTATGTGATCTGCAAGTTCTTTTAATGATTCGAATGAGGGTTTTATCGGTGGCTTCAGCCTGACCATTTCCTTGTGGGTAGTAAGGCGAAGAATGATGCAAATTGATGCCATACTTACTGCACATGTCGTGGAGCTCTTGGGAGATAAACTGGGGTCCATTGTCGGTGATGAGGTCACACGGTGTCCTGAACCTGGCGAGGATGTTGTGCTTGATGAACTTCACCACCGTGGATGCTTTGATTTCTGCAAATGCTTCCGCTTCAGCCCATTTAGTGAAATATTCAGTGGCGGTTAGGATAAATGATTTCCTTTTTGTTTCACCTGATCGATCCTCCAGAGGTCCTATAACGTCGAATGCCCACATGGCGAAGGGCCACGGGGAAATGACGGATTTGAGAGATGAAGAAGGTGCATGAACCTTGTTAGCATGTAACTGGCATTTCAGGCACCTTTGGACGAATATGGAACAATCGGCCTCCATGGAAGGCCAATAATAGGACATGAGGAGTTTCTGGGCTAAGGCACGACCATAGACATGACCACCACAATCACTGGCATGAGCTGCCTCTATGACATGATGAATTTCGGTATCATCTAGACACCGAAGAAGTACTCCGCTAAAGGATCTCCTGAAAAGACGGCCGCCTAGGATAAGGTATCGCTGAGATGCACGGCGGATAGCCTTACGATTAGAGGATGTGGCATAAGACGGGAATGACCCATCGCGGAGATAATTCATGATATCAAAATACCATGGATTCCCATCATCCCAATCAGGGGAGAGTTCATCCGTGATAGCGGAGATATGCTCGGATGGACAGAGGAATTACTGGAACCAAGGGTCCCGGAAGGAAGGCAAATCTTGCTTGTGTAGGGTGATGGTGGCTGAGCCTTTGGTGGCAGGAATCTCTAAAGCTGAAGATAGAGAGGCTAGGGCATCGGCTAGGATATTCTGAGATCTAGGCACATGCACATAGGTGATCCTTCTGAAACGCCTAGTAAGTGACTTCACCAACTCCTGATATGGCTTCAGTTTTGAATCCCGGGTTTGGTACTTGCCCACGGTTTGGCGGAGGATTAGTTGAGAGTCTCCAATTATCCTCAATTCTAAGACATTAAGAACCAACGCCAATTTTAAGCCAGCTAGGAGAGCCTCATATTCAGCAACATTATTGGTTACTGAGAAGGAGAGTTGGCAAGCATGCGGAATACTTACCCCTTCTGGAGATACGAGGACCACTCCTATCCCACTGCCTTGGGAATTAAGTGCTCTGTCAAAATGAAGGACCCAGGATGGAGCATCATCCACTATTAAGCCCAACTCCTCATCCGGGAATTCTTCGTTGACAGGTGAAAATGTGGGCAGTGGGTGATGAGCTAGGTGTTCGGCAATTGCTTGCCCCTTCACAGCCTTCTGATTTACATAAGTGATGTCGAATTGATTCAAGAAGGTCTGCCATCGCACCAGCCTATCTGTTACAACTGGCCGCTCTAGCAGATATTTGATCGGGTCCATTCTCGCTAGAAGTTTGACCTCGTGGGCGAGGAAGTAGTGCTTCAATTTCTGCACTACCCAGAGGACAGCCGCGCATGTCCTTTCCATAGCAGCGTATCACTTTTCGGCATCATTGAAAAGCTTGGACAGATAGTACACTGCTCTTTCCTTCTTCTCGTCGTCTAATTGGGCCAATACTGCACCAGCCGATTCTTCAGTGGTGGAGACATATAGCAGTAGAGGCCGCCCCGGGATAGGAGCCATAAGGACTAGAGGGTTGAGGAGGTAACTTTTCAATTCATCGAAGGCCTTTTGACACTTATCACTCCAAATGAACTTTACCCCTCCTTTTAATAAATCGTAAAAGGGTTTGCATCTCACAGAGTGTTGAGATATGAACCGTCTGATGAATTGCAAACGACCGATGAGACCCTTTACATCCCTGACATTCTTAGGTGGGGGCATTTCCACTATTGCCTTCACTTTGTCTGGATCAACCTCAATCCCTCTTCTACTCACCATGAATCCTAGCAGTTTTCCAGAAGAAACACCAAATATGCACTTCTTCGAGTTCATTTTTAATTGGTGCTCCTTCGATCTCTGCATTACAGCCCTAAGGATTTGAGCGTGCCCCTTCCTGGTTTTGGATTTCACCAAGATATCATCTACATAGACCTCCATATCAATGTGAATCATGTCATGTGCCATCATAGCCCTTTGGTAGGTGGCTCCAGCATTCTTAAGTCCAAACGGCATGACCATGTAGCAATAGGTTCCCCATGGAGTTATGAAGGATATTTTCTCCTGATCTTCCTCAGCTAGTCTGATCTGGTTATACCCTGAAAAACCGTCCATGAAGGATAACATCTCAAATCCAGCCGTGTTATCAACCAGCAAATCTATATGAGGTAGTGGGAAATCATCCTTCGGACAAGCTTGATTGAAGTTGCGAAAGTCTATGCAAACTCTAACCTTACCGTCCTTTTTTGCCACCGGGACGATATTAGCTACCCATTTAGGGTAGAGCACTACCCGGATGAACTTGGCCTTGTGTAGTTTGTCAACCTCTTCTTTTACTTTAAGTGCTAATTCCGGTTGTAGCCGTCTCAACTTTTGTTTTACGGGTTTGGTGTCGGGTTTGAGGATTAGCCGGTGTTCTACCAGTTCTGTGTTTAATCCAGGCATGTCCTCGTATGACCAGGGAAACTCATCACGGTGCTCTTGGAGCACGGCTATTATGGACCCTTCTTCTTCTGGACTCAAGCGGGCACTAATTAGCACTATCTTCGGATCCTCCTTTGTTCCGAGGTTGACTTCTTTAGTGGGTTCGTCGATAGCTGATGAAGGTTCATCAAACCGTCTCGCCTCACTCACAAGTGGTTCGACCAAGTCATCCACCTCTTCCTCTTCACTAAGCTCAAACACGCCTAAACCATCACTGCAAGACTCTTCTTCCACTACCTCCAGTGGTTCGGAGATGACCCCAATCTGAAGGTACTTATCCAATTTTTTCAAATCTTTGCACTTGTTAGCTAACTCCTGAACTAAGAACAAAGGAACTTGCCTAGTCCTACAATTTCTAGACATGGAGGAAGCTAACCTAATTCCTAAACTACTATGTACATGGTTTGGAGAACGGGTCAATTCTGTCCTAGATGGGACAAGAGTAGACCCTTGGGACAAAGATTCCATGACGGCAGGGCTCCCCCACCATACGGGCTCCTCGAAAGAGACTTCCCCTCCAGCGGGATGGGAATTGGACTTTTTTTTTCGTGACCGAACGCATGTAGCATGGAACACTCAGAAGAGCTAGCGTTGGTCGGAGCTGAGAGCATCGGAACGGTAGGTGGATGGAACAAGAAAGGAATGAACGTAGCTGGGGCTGGTTCATCCCTGGCTAAGAAAAGCCCTACCGTCGGTCTGGCTGATTCACAGAACAAGGAGGATATGCCAAAGTCCTCCTCTTGATCATCTTCATAACATTCTCGCACCTCTTCTTCTATCTTGGGTAATTCCGGCCTCTTTCTTACAAAATGATTCATGAGGGACCATCCCTTCGCTTCTTTTGATGGTTCAGCAAACTCATATCCCAGACCACACCCCCCAATAACAGGGTTCTCTGAGATGGGGTCACGGATTCCTTGTTCTTCTTTCCCTAACCCAGAGCCTGAGCTATATCCCATCTTACTCATGAGCTGCCAACCTATACCTGACCTAGGCCTCAGGTGGGAATTCACTGATGAAAGGACAGGCTCTTTGCCTTTCCTGGAAGTTATCATGGATGGAATTTGCTCTACTGTCACCGAGTCCAATGACTCGATGTAGGGAGTGCTTTTAACCTTCACAATTTTCCCGTTGTACGGGAACTTATAGTACTGATGGTTGGTAGATGGGACTCCTAAGGTTTGGTCCATCCATGGTCTCCCTAAAATGGCATTGTAGATTGGCTTAACGTCCAGAATGTAGAATTCCGAGGTCATGGATACCGGGCCGATTTCTAGTTGGAGGAAGATCTTCCCGTCTGCTGGTCTCTGGGAATTGTCATAAGCTGAGACCATCATAGAGGTTGACTCAAACTTCTCGGGGTCTATCCCTATCCTTTTGAGGGTCTTAAGGGGACAGACATTGATGGAGGCACCGGTATCCAATAGAATGGAATCTACTGAATGACCATTAAGGATGGCGGTTAAGCACAAAGGGAGGGATCGGCACTCAGGGGGAGCTAGATCCTTTTCGGGGAAAGAGATCATAGCAGTCTGAGTGACTGAGACTATGGCATTAGTGACCCCGCCACTAGGAAGATCTTCATTCACTGTGATTTGTTGCAAGAAATTGAACAACGTCTCCCTATGTGTGGGAGACCTGCGGATAAGCTCAAGGATAGAGATCTTAGCGGGGGTCTTCTCTAGATGCTGGAGTATGTCATACTCAGACTGGGCGTTCTCTTTGGCAGGGAATGAGTTTTCTTGAGAATCCAGAGGCTGGCTCGGGGGAATGATGCGATTCCTGAGCGTTACCCCTACTGTGATTGGGTCTGTTTCCAATGGCGACCTAATGGGATTGAAGCTGATCATTGAACCCTGGTTCTTGTTTGGACAAAAGACAGATAAGGTGGGTCCCTCGGCTGTGATTGGAGGGATCTGAACGAGGGAGACCGGCTTGAGGGTTGCCGATCGCTCTTTGGGTCGGATTAGGGCCAAAGGCTCATTAGGAGAAAGCGTGGAGACTTCCGGGGTAGCCCCTTTAGTTTCACACGACCAAATGGGGTCTTGGTGCTTTATCCCGGACCCTTCATACTCCCAGTACTGCTCCCTGCGAACTGTCACGGGCTCCAAGTCATTGATCAATGTGTTGATCTTCCCTTGAGAGCCGGAGGGGTCTTGACCTAGCTGATGAGAGGGCAATGGGTCCTTCACGATCCCCAGTTCTTTCTTAGCCTTTAGAGCCTCGATGGCTTTTCTCATGTCTTCTCAATTTATCCTCCCTTCATCATTCAAGTCATACACCCAGTCCCTGAAGGTGAAGCAATTATATATGGTGTGTCCCGTGATCCTATGGTAAGGGCAATACCTGGAGGTGTCCGCATTGCGCGGGACACCTTCCTTTGGAGGCGGAAGTTGAATGGCATTGCAGGCCATCAAAGCATAAAAGATATCTGCCAGTGATTCCGGCAGAGGTGGATATGAGGCCCGCTTAGCCATAGGACGACTGTAGTTAGTCGAGGGGGGGGACGGCTGAGTATTGCTTCTGGCTGGGCTGAGTATCAGACTTAGAATGAGAATTGGTAACCCTGGTCGGTGGTGCTAGCATGCTGACCTGTTCATTGATAGTGACTCCTTCTGTGGTAGGAGCTGATGTGGTTTTCTTATTCCTGCTTCTATTTTCAAAGAATGAAGGTAGAGTGGAGTCTCGAATTTGGGACTGGACTACCCTAGCTCTGTTGTATAACTGTGCGAACGTCTGAAGTTCACTGAGCATAAGGATGGCTCGAAGCTGGGGAGTAGCATTATTAACAAGCATGGTGACTGCTTGTGCTTCAGGAATAACGACCTCCGCTCTAGAAGCCATGGCCCTCCACCTGTTAGCGAAATGAGTGAAGTCTTCGTCAGACTTCATTTTCTCCATTACTAGATCGAACAAGGTGGGGGGTAAGGCTGCCATATGGTTGAAGTGGGTAATGAACCTCTCAGAGACCATGTCAAAGTTGATCAGGTCAGTAGCTGGCAAAGAAGAAAACCACCTCAAGGCTTCTCCCTCGAGGGACTTTTGGAAAAGGTGGACCAGAAGGACTCTATCGAAGAGCCACTGATGGGAATCCATGAGAAACCCAGACAAATGATGATGGGGGTCCGTGGTACCATCGTACTTTCTGTACTTGGGTACCTTAAAGCCTTGTGGGAAATAAGCTGGGGGGAGCTTGCAATAGCTCGAGAGAGAATATGGCTGCCTGAGGTTGAGATTCTCGGCCATGAGTCGCCGTACACAATTCTCGACCTCATTCTTATAAACGAACTCCTCCTGCTTGGGAGGTGTAACCTGATTGATGGGGTTAAAAGGGATCGTATGAGTGGGCATGGTTTGACCCGGCTGGGGTCTGCTAGAAGATCCTTGGAATTGGGTTTTCCGAGGAGTGGCATCCTGAATTTTGCCACGAGAAACCAACTGGATGAGTTGATCCAGAGTATAGCGTGATAGGACGGCAATGAGTTCCGGATCTTCTCCAGGGTTTTGGAATGTCCTACTGGAGATCACTGGCTCATCCTCTCCTTGTGAGGTAGAGGATTCATCGGAATCTTTTCTCTGAGGACCTTCTCTGGATGCTTGGAGCATCCCTATGAAGGTCTGTTGTGGATCTTCTTCAATCTCAAACAAAGGATTGTGAACAACATTGCCACCAAACTGGTCCATGTCATCATATACAGCATTGACATACATTCGGTTCATTATGAAGTACAGACCCTAGCTGATTTTAGGTTTCACTTGAAATGTTTGCCAATGTTTTATGAAAGTTGGTTTCTAGCAAAACAAGTTTAACCCTTAACGACCCTTCACTTTTCCAAAACTTGTTGCACTGGGATTCAATTAGGTGTCTTCAAACTTGAGATAGTTCACTGATTTCTCACACAAACCCCAAGGTTCTTACAACGTGGTTTCAGATACAACCTGCTCGGCGGCCAAGTGGGAATCCCTAGCTCGCGGAGACTGACGGAGGTTCCCAACAGAATAAGACTAGTCGCACCCGAGTGGGAATCCTCAGGTGGAGAGTCAGATCCTGCGGGAGAGGTGACTAAAAGATGTGATGCCGGCTCTTCCTTAAAACCCCCTCGGAGAACACCCCAAAAAACGCAGAAAGTTAACAAACAGCAGGTCAGAATAGGTAACAGCACATCATGCATGAACAACAGTAGCAAGCAGAGAAACAGTTCAGCAGAACAGGTAACAGCACATCATGCATGAACAGCAGTAGCAAGCAGAGAACGGCAGAACCGACGGCCAGGGGCTGGCCGTTTAGGGGGTCGGACGGCTAGGCGTTGGCCGTCCAAAGGTATGTCGACGGCTAGGGGATGGCCGTCCAATGGGCCGGACGGCCAAGTGATAGCCGTCTAAAGGGAGGTAGACGGCCAGGGGTTAGCCGTCAAAGGGGAACAGGATGTCGACGGCCAGGGGCTGGCCGTCTACTGGTTCGGACGGCCAGGTGTTGGCCGTCCACGGGCGGTGTCGACGGCCGACTGGTGGCCGTCCAGCAGGTCCGACGGCCGAGTAATGGCCGTCCAAGGGGCTTGACGGCTGGGGTCCCGCCGTCCAGAGACTATGGAGTTCAGGATCCTTACCTTCTTTTCCTTTAAACGCGACGCGTGCAGCGGGCTATTGACGTCCCACCGTGATCGCCAGAGGGCTGTAGGCGCCCGGAACGTCCCCCTCCGCGGCTGTGCAGCGCCCGCGGGGCCTCGGAATTGGGGGTTCCTCCGTTCGTCTTAACACTGTGGCGATTCAAAGGGGAGGGGTTAGAAATGAGAGTGTGATCGCCAGGAGCATTACCTTTCGGTTCCTGTGCTCCGCAAGAATGTAGAAGATGATCGCACGTTTTGTGGGAGTGGGAGACGCCGGTTCCTCCTTCTTTTCCTCCGGCCGGCCAAAGGAAGAGAGCCCGGTACTCTGCACGCGTGTAGGTGGTAAGGATCCCTGAAAAGGAAAGACCAAGCAAAGACGAACCCGATTAGAACTATAGGGTGCAAAATCTATTCATAAAGATGTAAAAAACTAACTAAAATCAGTGGGAAACGCACCGGATGGGTGGTGGGGAGGGAAGGTGACCATATGTTATGGCCACCCACCTCCCGTTTTTTTTAAAACCTCTGTGGGGGTACGGATCGCTAAGTCATCCTATGTGTGCATGCATGCAAATGAAGAGGAGTTGCGTGTGTGGAGAATGGAGTGGTATTACTAATGTAATGGAATGAGTAAAAAAAGTAAAAGGGAGAAGTTAGAAAGGCAAGCCCGTTTCCAGATGCAGCCTGAGCTTTCCTCCTCGGAGTCTCCTCGAACTTCTCACCAGAAGGTCCCTCTCTACCTCTCAAAAAATCCTTCTTAACCAAAAAATCCTTCCTCCTTGTTAACCCCCTGCTCGAGAGGATGTGGGGGGGTTTAAATAGGCGAAGGGAAAAAAGGAAAAAAAACAGGGGTCTAAATCCCCGTAAATCTCCCTTCAACCAATGGGGAGTGGTCAAGGGTTGGCGGTAGTGGCCGCGGCAGTCGACGGAGTGGGGAGTGGTCGGAGTAGTGGGGGACGAGGGCGGAGAGTAGAGGAGATCGTGGGGAAGACGGGGTCAAGAAGGTAGTTAAGGAGTGGACGGCCATGTGACATGCCTTCCACTCTTGTGGTGGAAGGCGGCCCGGCTGGCCTTCGAAGGGAGTGGAAGGCGAGGGGTGGCCTTCGAAGGAGGCGGAAGGCAAGGGGCTGGCCTTCCACGAAAAGTGGTAAAAAGTGAAAAAGGTGGCAAAAAAGGTGGACGGCGAGGTGGCTGGCCTTCGAAGGGGGTAGAAGGCGGGGGGTGGCCTTCGAAGGCGGTGGAAAGCAAGGGGCTGGCCTTCCACGAAAAGGTAAAAAAAAATTGGCCAAAAGGTGGAAGGCAAGGGGGCGGCCTTCGAAGGGGTTGGAAGGCGGGGGGTGGCCTTCGAAGGCGGTAGAAGGCAAGGGGGCTGGCCTTCCACGAAAAGGTGAAAAGGGGTCGGGATTTGGTTAATGGGCCTAGCTAGTAGTGGGCTTAGATGGCTGAAATGAGGGGATTTATGATGATGAGCTGATGGTGGAGGGGATTTATGACCAAAAGGCTGGTCCAAAATATGTGTCTACAGTGCTGAGGGAGAGCGACGTAGACAGCATGGCCAAGTCGAGGAGCATGGCATTCTGGCTTCCCGGTGCCGACCGGAGCATGGCCACGTAGGGTGCGTACTATGGTTTGTCCTTCCAGGCTAGCGTGCAGGCCTCCTCGATAGTGTCGGCACAGCACGATGAGAAGTACATGACGAAGAAGGACAAAAGAAATGGGAGAGCTGAACGGGGGAAGAAGGACCTCAAATGGTCACTTAAGTTCTTCTTCGGTGTATATTTTGTTCATGCTTCCATCTCTATGTCTATGCATGCCTGCATATATAAGGGAACCAAGGCGAGAGAAAGGGAGGCAGAAGGTGAAGACGACAACTGTGTGTTCCATCTATCTTTTGCTTGGCCAACCGTCCTATTCCTTGTGTCCATTTGTTTATAACAGAGGCATCTCATTTACTCCGGTCATTTAAGTCAAATCCTTGAAAGATACGAAACTATACAGATGGCAAAAAGGAATATACATTCTTTCATGTTTCTCATTCACTCGGCTACCTCCATAAATTTCTACCAATTTAGAATATATTGCTAATATAGGCAAGATTCCTCACATTTGAGTCAATTTTTGGTATTTATTTTGAATGTTTAGAAAAGGTGTCTTATGTTACCTGTCACTACTCACATCTCGTCATCTTTTTCTTTATTAGTTAATTATTAATGGAATAACTGGTTTGGTCAGAAGTCGTTGTTTCATTTGTTGAATAATGAAATTTGGAACAACATTATAGAGAGAAATCTTCAGATTAAGGAGTTACCAAATAGGCGTCATCCAACTTGGCAGATAATTGTTTCATCTCTTCCCGCTGATTTGGTGATTCGTTATAGAATCCAGCTACTTAGTTCTATGCCGGATAGGATTGGAAAAGTTTCCACATCCTCATGCGGGATTGTCATGCTTAGCTCTACTCCTTAGCCAATATTCTCAAAAATTTGGTGTGCTTACATACCTCTAAAGGTTTCCACTCTTCTTTGGAAAATCTTGCAAGGCATTATCCCTACTGAGGACCATCTAAGTAAGGTTGGCATCCCGTTTTGCTCCACGTGTTCACACTGTTCTAGTCCAGCAGAAGAAACAAATCATCATTTGTTCCTTCATAGTGATCTTTCTATATCTACTTGGAATAAACTGGCGGATATGTGCCCACTAGACCCAAGGAGCTATACCTCTTGTGCTGAATTTGTTAAAGATGTTTTCCACAGCTTTCATGCTGGAAGACTCTTTGGAATGGTTAGACACCTTCGCATCTCAGCCTGGTTATAGGAACTTTGGTGTGAACGAAACAGACGGCGTTACCAGGCGAAAACATCTTCAGGTGATAATATTATTTTTAATTATGTGATTTACACTGTACCGAAGAACTCCTTTTAGCAAAATGAAAACGGGGCCATGATATTTTGGCACTTGGGACATATGGATATTCATACAGACTTGGGACATATGGACACAATACATATAAAAAAGTATGATTATTAAAAAGAAGAGATCTTCTCAGTACACGTTTAGACAAGAATCTAACAATATTGAGAAGGGGAAAAAGTCAAATATTACAAAAAATTCTTCATATGATCTAAAAAGCTCACAAGTATCTAGACCCTCCTTCTCTCAATATTACTTGATTTCGGACAAAACGTGTCCTGAGTGTAGACACGCTAATTTTGACGTCATTTCGAGTAAATTTCATATCATACAATAATGCCTCAAAATGGTCTGATAATTAATCATTAATTAATTTTTATTAATCTTTTTTAGTGTCGAGTTTAACAGATGTGTTTAAGTTAATCAATTGAATTGATTTTAGCTCAAATTTGAGTTAAAATATGAAGAATTATAAAAGACGTCGACACAAGTGGACGCCATTTAGAGTTTATTCCTGTTTTAACGATTAAATTTGAATTTTAATTAATTAATTTATTAACTAAAAGGCGTCTTGACATGTCGACGCGTTTTAAGTTTCCTAAGTGATTTTTACTTCCCCTCCGGATGTTTATCCTTATCTTAATTAGTCTAAAAGACGTCTACATAGATGGACGCGTTTTACCTAATAAAGATAAAGATAAGTTTTCCCGGATATTTATCCTTATCTTAATTAATCTGAAAGGCGTCAGCCAAGGTGGACGCGTTTTAGATAATTACAGATAAAGATGAATTAATCAGTATTTATCTGTCGGTTAAGATGGATAAATTCGGGATTTTTCTATGTTAATCTCGAACGCAAGAAATGCCTATAAATACCCTGCATATCGAAGAAAAAAAAGAAGAGAGAACAGAATTAAGTTGAGTTGAGCCATAGCGTTATAGCGAGTTGAAGATCGAAGCAACAACGTCGTAACGCCGGAACGCTGCCATTTCCAGAAGTCGGCGTTCCTTTCAAGATCTTCATCCTTTCAAGGCTTCAACCGACTGGGCATAAGTTTTTCATTACTGCATTTATTTTCATCTTCATTAGTTTTATTTTTTTCATATTCACTTCATGCAAACACACACCACAGCATAATCTTTCAAAAACCTACTTGATCTAAGGGGTTTCAAAGCCATTAAAAAAAGTGAGTTTGCTGTTTTAAATATGCTTAACATTATGATTAGTTCAGATACTACTTCTATCTAAATTCTCATCATAGTTCTTCATTTTTCTTTTTCTGTCTCTGCTGCACTCAACAACAACAACAAGAGATCAAAAGGGGAAATCAAGCATAACTTCTGGACGATCCTCAACCTCAAACTCAACAGCAAGAACAAAAAAAGCAAAGAAAGGGCTCTCTTTCTTCAGCCGGCTGAGGAAGGGGAACCAAGGACTTAATCTTCCGCATTTGAAAGGTAGGCGATCATACTCTCTTTTGAAACTTTTAAGTTAAAAGTTTCTGGCGATCACTGCACTTTAGTTGCTGTTTTAATAGGTTAGTTTACACCTAAACAACATAGATATTTCATGTTAATCACACGGTCATTCTAAGCACCTACAGCTTTTTTGGCGATCACGGTGGGACTTGGTCTCGCCATCTTTTAGTTTCCTTTTGTTCTTGCTATCATCATATCGGGCACCCACGGTGCACCACTTGTGTCTCTGGACAAGTCCTCACCAATTGGTGAGTGTTTAGTTTAATTGATTTCCCTCGTGCACCACGTGCACACCCCAGTGGCAAGATCTTGCACCCCCCTCGATTAACTCAAAAAGCTGTTTTTGTGATAAAAATGATGTGTGATTGATTGTTTTTCTAGTTGTTTAGTTAGTAAACCATCCTGTTTAAAATCTGAAACTAAAAAAATCTTTGCATGAGTCGATTGTTTACTGCATTTTACCCTGTTTAAGGAGGATTCGACCCAGAAAATCCTTCTGGAAATCTGTTTCTGCGAACTAAAAAGCGTCCAGGAACAGCGACGCGTTTTAAAACCGCGTCGTTACTTCTAGACGCCTTTTAGCCTCCAGGCTTTCTCTGCTGTTTGCATCTCTTTCTGCGAAATAATTAAGTTCTGTGTTGAATAGCGTCGACCATAGTCGACGCTATTCAGACAGTTTTTTTAGTTATTTTCCAGGCTTTCTCTGCTGTTTGCATCTGTTCTCTGCGGAAGAATTAAGTTCTGTTTTGAATAGCGTCGACTATAATCGACGCAATTCAGACAGTTTCTTAATTATTTTTCAGTTTCCAGATTTCTGTGGTTGAGTGCTAGCTACCCATTACTTTATTAAGCATTAGAGGCCATCCAGGTCGCAGGACATACGCATTGAGGCTAAAACCCTCCTTTTCTTAGGAACACATTTCTCGACGTCAGCAACTCTCTCTGATTGGGTTGGTCCCTTGATCAGACTAGAGAAGTTGACATTGAGACCTCCATAAGTCCCCAAAATCAAGGTATTCCTCCTTGATCATCGGGCTGGTTGTACCAATTGAAGTCCCGGTTAGATTCTGAAAGCGTTGTGAGAGAAAGCCCTACAGAATAACGGTGGAAACTAAACTGAAACTAGGATCCTTCCCTGAGCGAAATTGTGGTTTAATCCAATTCAAATAACTCAACAAGGAATCCTAAAATCACGTTAAGCATCCACTTGTTTGATTAATCTCTGTACAACTTGTTTGATTAAATCTTTGAAAAGGGAATCTAACATCATGTTGCTACGATCAGGTAGGGACTTGAGTGTGGCTCCAGACGCCATGGTTAATTACGAGGGAGATGCTAATGCCCCTCGGAATTCTGAATACAACTATGAGAGTGGGAGAGATGCTGATGCCTCCCGTAGTTCTATCCCCATTCCGTATCGTCTAGATGGGAATGTTCGGACACCTCTTTTGCCTCCACGTGATCAATATCCTGATCCTCTTCCGCATGAATATGCGATCCCTAACCCTGATCTTGAGGGGGACATGAATCAGAATGATCCCTCATCCTCTGATCCTACGGATCTCATCAATGCTCTGGGAGTTCTTGCCTCCCGACTGGACCCTCAGCAGTTCGAGGCGATCCAATCTATTTTGAAGGGGAAGGCACCTATGCAGCCTGCTGAGCCAAACCCTGTGGCTCCCCCTGCTGTTCCTCAGCAACCTTCTTTTCCTCCTCCTTATATCCATCAGGCCGTGGAGGGCCTTCATATTACTTCTCGGCCAGCTGGGCCGCAGCTTTCATCATCTAGGCAACCGGCTAGACCGCAAACGCCTACTTATCAAAATGCCCTCGGGCATGGCGGAAGCGCTGCCGGACCTCCCCTCTATTGTCCACCCTGTCCAACGTACTCTAGGCAGCAGGCCTACCAAGTACCTCCTCCTCCTCCTCCTCCTCAAGCAGATCTGACCACACAAACGCTGTTGGCCAAGATGGAGCGCATGGATGAGCAGTTCAACAATCTCCAGAAAATGATGGGGGTTAAAGCTGTGCCAGAAATCAATCTACCGAGTCTGCCAGTATTCCATCTGCCACCCTCTGAAATGCCAGTGTATCGAAAGTATAACGGTACTGGTAACCCCTTCACACATCTGAAGGAGTTCATGTATGAATCCTCTTTCTGGCAGAATGATAAGAGGTCATTGGCTTTCTTGTTCAGGAGATCTCTAGAGGGACCAGCCCTCGAGTGGTTCTTTTCCCTGGAACCCTCCGAAGTAGAGGATTACAGTATCGTTTCACGCAAATTCATCCAACGATACCAGGACAGAGTTGCACCCTCCTTGTCTATCACGGACCTCATTGCAGAAAAAATGAAACCGGATGGGGAGTTTGTCAGTTTCGCTGACAGGTGGCGGGGCCTGGCTGAAAAAGTAAAAGATCACTTGTCTGAATCTGAACAAGTGAAAATGTTAATTTCTAATGCCACCCCCCAGTTCAAGCTCGTCCTCTCCTTGAACAATTTGACTAACATGGCAGGGCTCTATGAAAGAGCACGGTACTACCAGAATGCTTTCAAGGACGCTACATTCTCTAGCGTCTTTGATCCTCATAGACCTAGCAGGCCTCCGCCTCGGAAGCCTGCAGTGCCAAATTCTCCCAGCACAGGTCCGACTACTGAGGGCACGCTCTCTCATGAGCAAGTGAGTACCATGAACAATAACTCGCCCCAGTTCGTGAGGAGTCAGCAGCAGTACCAGAGGCCACAGCAACAAGGGTACAGACAGCAGCAGAACCCCCAGTACCAACAACAGTATCAACGGCCCCAGCAGCCGAATCAGAATCAAAACCAGCAACAGCTACAGCAACAGCCGCAACGGCAACAGCAGTACCAGCAACCCCAGCAGCAGCAGTATCAGAACCAACAACAGCCACAGTACCAGCCGCGCGCACCGCCGGCGTACCACAATGTCCCTCCTCCTGGTGACTACAACCAGTAGAGGAGACCTCCAGGCCCGAAGAGGGCAGAATACCCGGCTCTCCCAGAATCCTTGGCCGATATCTTCAGTGCTTTAATGGCAGCCAACGCCTTAGTTTTGCCAAGGGAAAAGGCCGTCTGGCCTCAAAATGCCGATACGTCCAGGTATTGCTACTTCCACAGGCAACCTGGGCATACCATTGACACCTGCTTCCAATTCAGAGATTATATTCATGATCTCAATGAGCAGGGCGGCATAGACTGGGAGGAAATGAAGAAGTACATAATAGCCCTGAAGGCGAGGAGACGGCAGCAGCAAGCAAGACCACCAGCACAAGCAGCAGCACCACCCAACATGGGCATAGTGCAGAATCCGCTCCCGGAGCACCAGAATCAGAACCAGGTTGCTCCCATTCTAACGAACAGCCAGTCTGAGGCTGGTCGTGGGCAACAATGGAGGATAGAGGACTCTTCCTCTCTCTACTCAACGGGTCACGTTCAAAGTACCGCAGAGCGACTACCACGCCGCACCATCCACATACCCAGACCACAACCCGTCACCATTACCCCGCTACCCACACCCACATATCATTCGCCTTCATCCAATAACCCGCTACCACTACCCACCTTCCTTAGACCCATTGCGCCCCGCACTCCTACGCCTCCATCATATACCCCACCGCAAACCAATAACGCACCCCTTTTACCATCTAGGCCACTATTACGCGTACCATTTCCTACTTCACCCATTACCACTACCACCTACCCAGATATGCCCCAACCATCCAAACCGTTACTACGCGTAGCATTCCCCACTTCGCCAACCACTTACCCATCTACCATCCAACCATCTAGGCCTTTAATCCGCACCACGCCATCACCACCTAACCCTGCGCCATCACCATCTAACCCAACGCCACCAACGCATCAACCCTCCGCACCGCTTACGCCACCCGACTCTGCAGTACTCAAGGTGTCACCCGGATCCTCCACGGTCGAGGAACACGCGCTCCGGAGTGGGAGGATTTTCAACAAGGTCTTTCCTCAGTCCACAGTCAGAGACGGCCCATCACAGCCGACTGAGGAAGCCCATAATGAAGAGAGTGCACCAGGCACTCAATATGATTTGTTGAAACATCTGGACAAAACACCGGCACGGATCACTGTACTGGAATTGATTAAAAGGTCCAAGATTCACCAAGAAGCTTTAATGGAATACCTACAGAAGGTGATGGTCAATGAAGACGTGCCGGTAGAGAAAATTGCAGCACTACTAGTTCCTCAGGGGGATCAGCCCTCAATTACATTTCACACATCGGAACTAGCACCGCCAGCCGCCAGAAGCATGGCTCTGAGCATCACGGTCAATATCTCCAAGAAGGTCGTGGATGCATGCCTGGTTGATACAGGGGCTTCAATTAATGTTTTACCTCCGAAGACCCTGGAGCTATGCGGTGTGCCCAAGGAGAAATGGCTGCCTAGCCCCATCTCAGTTACGGCATATGACAATTCTACCCGTTCCCCTCTGGGAATGGTTTATTTAAAGGTGGAGTTAGGTCCAGTAAGTCATGCAGAGGTCGAATTTCATATTCTAGAAATCGACCCTTCCATAAATGCCATTCTGGGACGTCCTTATATCAAAACTCTTGAGGCGATTCCTTCTACGAATCACCAATGCCTCAAATTCCCTTATAAAGGACGAATTATTAAAGTGACGAGCATGCCGATCCTTGCTGCTGCTCATACATTGAATATTAAATCTGCTGTTTTACCTGGCCGACAACCTTTTCTGTCGGTATTACAGGTCTACCGTCCAGTGGCTGATCCTTTGAAAGCCGCTACCATTTCTCCATATCCATTAAATGCTATCAAAAGGGGGAAGTGCATGAGTACCCCGGGATGGAGGATTATGATGAAGAACGGCTACAAGCCTGGGAAAGGTCTGGGCACACGGTTGCAAGGCAGGACCACTCCTGTTAAAAATCATCGGGCAGTACCTGGAAGCGGTCTGGGCTATAAGCCGAGGAAACTGAAGCAAGACAGGGTTCAGCAAGAAGATGGTCAAGAAATCTTGGAAACAATGTCCACACCACTGAAAGAAGGCCGGGATCCCTTAACATGGACTCTATATACACACTTTGTGAAAGGGCCCATACTTAGTCACGACAACACGGTGGTCATTACTTCCTGTTTTGACTTCCATGACATATATGGGAGGGATTTGGCCAGACATTGTTCCGAACTACTTACGTACCAATCCTTGGAGGCTCTGCGGCCTATGAAAAGGAGGAAATTCCATGACCCTGAATGCGAATGGTACAGATGGTTCGACCTGAGGGACCTATACATAGCGCTGAACAGACTATTCCTGGATCCAACAGAACCCAAGTGGCCGCCGCAGATCGACGAGCTAATTGAGAGCCCTGGCGCAATCTTTGACAAGCGGATACTGCTGTCCGAACAAACTGATGAAGGGGAGCCAGATGACCCCTATGAAGCTGGTTATACAACAGATCTGCTATGGAGGGGGACATATCCTTCACATGTCTTCATGCTCCATACTCTTTTTCGTACACTACTCTTGACCCCGACTTGGTCGCGGGTCATAATTGAAGATATTCCACGGGCTCCGCCCATTATGATAACTATGTCCCCTCGGGACTTTATTCCACAACCTCCTCTCGACCTAGAGAGGATGTATGATCTGATCTGGGACATATTGCTATATGATCCCCCTAATCCTCTGGCCTTGGTGCCACTTCCTCCGTCTGATTCCCCTTCCATTTGTATTCACTCCTGCTTCATGTATAATTCCTCCGATATCCAAAAAAAAACGCCAATTTTACAACAAATTCTTCCCAAATCATTATCGAGGAAACATCTTACTTGTCCGATTACGCCCCATCGCGCGGGTCCGTCGGTCAAGATTCTCTCCTAGATTTACTCTGTCCCTCCCCACGGGAGGATTCCCCTGTATTTCCACCTGTATCCCAGGATTTTCATCCTGCTTCATCTTCCTTAGGTTATGATAGGCAGTTTAGTGAAGTTAGGAAGTCTAGTTTTAGGCAGGTTAGGAAGTCTAGGAAGCCTAAGGGTAGGCAAATTCCAGAAAGATACCTCCAGGATTTGGCTGATAAATGTTCCTTTTGCTCTTTAATCCCTCAGCTGTTAGAAAACCCAATTCAGATGCTAGAAGATTGTACAGATGATGAGTCAGTCAATGATGGGTATGGGGTATATGAGTTAGTACATGAAAAGGACCCCATTGTTGAAGATGAGGAAGATGATGAGGACGCAGCTGAGGCATATGCCAGTGGAGTGAAGAGATTTGATGAACCTTCAGCTGCCGTAGAAGAGCCCACCAAAGAAATAAACTTAGGGACTGAAGACGAACCTAAGGTTGTCCTCGTCAGTAAAAATCTTTCTGCAGAGGATGAGAAGGCAATGGTACAAGTGCTTAAGGATTATAAGGACACTTTCGTCTGGAGTTATGAGGATATGCCGGGGTTAGACTCATCTTTAGTTGAACACAGGTTAACATTAAAGGATGGAGCTAGTCCGGTCAAGCAGAAATTAAGGCGATTCCACCCACAAATGGCTCTAAAGATGAAGGAAGAGGTCGACAAATTACACAAAGCCAAATTCATTAGAGTTGTCCTTTATCCACAATGGGTGGCCAATATAGTCCCGGTTATGAAAAAGGACGGGAAGGTCAGAATTTGCATTGACTTCCGCGATCTGAACCGGGCGTGTCCTAAAGATGATTTTCCATTGCCTCATATTGATGTACTCATCGATAACACTGCTGGCTATGAAACGTTATCTTTTATGGATGGATTTTCAGGATACAACCAGATTAAGCTGGCAGAAGAGGATCAAGAGAAGACTTCATTCACTACACCTTGGGGAACATATTGTTATGTCGTCATGCCATTTGGATTGAAGAATGCTGGAGCCACTTATCAAAGGGCTATGATGGCAATATTTCATGACATGATGCATATAGATTTGGAAGTGTATGTGGATGATTTATTGGTTAAGTCTAAAACGAAGGCTGAGCATGCCAAAGTTTTGGCAAGGGTATTAGAGAGATCGAGAGAATATCAGTTGAAGATGAACCCCAAGAAATGTGTATTCGGGGTATCTTCAGGGAAATTGCTTGGATTCATTGTCAGCAAACGGGGAATTGAGATCGATCCCAATAAGGCGAAGGCTATCAGAGAAATGCCACCTCCCAAAAACTTGAAAGAGTTAAGAGGATTAATCGGGAGGTTACAATTTATTCGCCGTTTTGTCTCCCAGCACTCACAAAGGTGTAAGCCGTTTTACGAGCTTACCAAGCCAGGAGTCAAATTCAATTGGGACGATAAGTGTCAGGAGGCATTTGATGGATTAAAGGACTATTTGGCAAGTCCTCCTGTTTTGAGACCACCATCTCCAGGCAGACCATTGATACTTTATATTTCTGTCCTGGATGATGCAGTGGGGGCTGTCTTAGCACAAGAGGATGAAGAAGGAAAAGAGAGGGCAGCCTACTATCTCTCTAAACTTCTCAACCCCGCTGAACAGAGATATACGGCGATGGAGAAAACATGTGCAGCATTGGTTTGGGTTGTTCAGAAATTAAAGCATTATTTTCTGGCCCATGAAGTCCATCTCATCGCTAGGATGAATCCGATCAAATTCCTTCTGGAGAAATCTGTTCTTACTGATAGGTTAGCGCGATGGCAAAGCTTTCTATCTCAATTCGATATTATTTACATTCAACAGAAAGCAATCAAGGGCTATGCCATAGCAGAACATCTCGCTCATCATCCCCTTCCTCGATTTGATCCAGTGCGATCAGAGTTTCCGGATGAGGAACTGATGTCCGTAAATCAAATCAGAGATGATATGTGGACTCTGCATTTTGACGGAGCTCTGAATTCTCATGGAAAGGGTATCGGAATCGTTCTGTTATCACCTGAAGGTGTCACCATTCCACAAGCCTTTCAGCTTGATTTTCCAGTCACCAACAACATAGCTGAATACGAGGCACTTCTTGCTGGTCTCGAGGCTGCTCATTTTCATGGTGCAACCAAACTCAGGATTGTAGGTGATAGCCAACTAATTCTTCGCCAAGTGCTGACCAAGTATCGAACTCTTGATCCCAAGCTTAAGCCATATCAAGAACTTACTTCTGCTTATTCAAAGCTTTTCACAAAATTGATCTTTGTCCATGTCCCTAGAAATCAAAACATCTTAGCTGACGCTCTAGCTTCACTTGCATCTTCCCTTGATTTTCCTATCAGCAAGCAATCTGAATCGATCATAATTCATAGGCGTCTTTCACCCGCCGTGAAAGATCCTTCATTTCTTAGAACTAAGGAGAAGTTGCTGAAGAAATTCAAAGATGGAAGTATTGTGGAGAAAAGAGAAATCATGTTGATGGAGCTGTTAGAAGAGATGGATGATGAACAGAAGCCATGGTATTATGAAATTGCAAAATATTGTGAAGATCAATCGTATCCTGAAGAAGCTACAACTGAGGAGAAAAGAGCTATCAGGAGAGTTGCTCAACGATACACCCTAGTTGGGGGAGCATTATGTAAGAGAGGTTTTGATGGAGTTCTTCTGAGATGTTTAGACGAGGATGAGCTTTGGAAGGTTATGGAAGGAGCTCATAGTGGAGTTTGTGGTGGCCATGTCAATGGACAGATGCTAGCAAAGAAGATCCTTAGACAAGGATTTTATTGGCCAACCATGGAAGAAGATTGCGTAGGATATGTCCGTAGGTGTGCTAAGTGTCAACTTCACGCCGACAAAATTCATTCTCCTGCATCTTCACTCCATCCTGTTTCTTCCCCATGGCCTTTCTCCATGTGGGCTTTCGACATTATTGGACCTCTTGGTAACCCAGATTCCGGCATCAAGCAAAAATCTTTCATTCTCACGGCAACAGAATACTTCACCAAGTGGGCAGAAGCTGAAGCATACGTGGAGATCAAAGCATCAACCGTCTGCAAATTCATCATGAAGAACATCATCACAAGATTCGGAATTCCAAGTACCATCGTCACCGACAACGGACCGCAGTTCGTGTCACAGGAATTGAAGGACCTCTGCAACAGGTATAAAATTGCATTGCATCATTCATCTCCTTATTACCCGCAAGGCAATGGCCAAGCAGAGGCAACTAATAAGACTTTGATAAAAATCATCAAAAAGACGTGTAAATCTAACAAATTCGCAGATTGGCCAGAAAAATTGGTTGAGGCTCTATGGGCCTACCGAACTTCAATCCGCACGCCCACTGGGCAAACTCCTTATTCCTTAACATTTGGAATGGAGGCGGTAGTTCCATATGAGATCCTTATACCGTCATTAAGAGTACAATTGAACAAGGAATTTTCCATTGATGAACATCGTTCAGCACTCCTTGCTCAATTGGAACTTTTAGACGAGAAGAGGTGGTCAGCTGCTAATCATGCAAAAGCCTATCAAAACAGATTAGCACGTTTTTATCAAAAGAAAGTCATTGAACGAAAGTTCAAAGTCGGTGAAATGGTTGTTAAAAGAATTTTTTTAAAACCTGGTGGTCCGCGTTCTAAGCTCCAACCCAACTGGGAAGGACCTTATGTTGTATCACACGCTTTTCCTGGTAATGCTTATCGTTTGGTTAATGCAGAAGGAGAAGAGCTAAATCATCCCTGGAATGGTTTACACCTTAAGAAATACTACCCTTAGGTTAAAAAGTCGATCAGTATGGTACAAAGACCAGTGGAATCAGAAAATTTATAAACTCAAATTTCTTTGTTAGTCTGAATAATTTAACTTCAAACCCATTACTGCACACACTGACACGTTTGATTCGTGAGTAACAAGAGATGCCAAGTCCTAAAGAATATCAAAAGCTTGACTAAAAGTATAAAGTACAAATCATTCCTTTTAAAGTAAAATTCTGTTTTACACTCGACCCATGATGTCGGAACGAGGCTTAAAATAGACTACCAAGAATACCCGCCATCTTAGTAGGAGGCCGTCATAAAAAAAATGGGGGAGATCCGTTCCAAAGCAAAGCAAAAAAAAGAAAAGAATAAAAAAGCAAGGCAAAAAGCCAAATTCAAAATCAAAAGGCCATTACACTACAAATGTTACATCAAGGCCATGAAATGAAACAAAAGGGAACGCAAGGTCGATAAATACCCCGGAAAGAAAATGACCGAACCCCAACGGATATTAGGGTTGGAAAGGGACATCTTTTTAAGTCTCCGGAACCTTCTCATGGGCTTTCTAAATCTATCCTTCTTTTCTTTTTAAAGAGATGTACTCCAAACTTAAGGAATGGCTTAGATTGACGAA
Organism: Zantedeschia hybrid cultivar; assembly: GCA_030544215.1. Classification (NCBI taxonomy): domain Eukaryota; kingdom Viridiplantae; phylum Streptophyta; class Magnoliopsida; order Alismatales; family Araceae; genus Zantedeschia; species Zantedeschia hybrid cultivar. The sequence goes on from JARZZO010000012.1 coordinate 57,325,816, forward strand.
GGGTCAAATCATCAAATGGAATCACGAATAAAAACACAAGTACAAACACGATGGGTTTAAGTCAAGTTGTTAAAGAACAATTTGGAAATTAAGTTAATAAATGAATATGATCTTTTGATCCAAGTACCATGCTGATCTTTTAGTCAAAAATCAAAAAAAATACATATGTCAAAAATCCAAAAAAATACATACATCAAAAAAAAAAAAATTCAAAAAAAAATACATATGTCAAAATTCAAAAAAAGGCATATATTTCAAAACCCCAAACAAAAATGAATATTTCAAAATAACAAAAATATTTCAGTTAGCATCTGCTTGTTGCATTTAGTGTGTTTCATTCTTTTATTTTCAGTGAGCATCTGTCTGCTTGTATGTTGCACTTTGCTTAAGTTTGATTATTCTCATTACCTTTGTTAATAAAGGCTATGCCCCTTGACCCTTCTATCAAGGATAGGATCAAGTAGTCGGTTACTTAACCAGGCAAGGGGCTAAGCCTGAACAGATGCTTAACTTGTTTGTTCAAGTTGTATACAGGACACAAGACATGAAAAGAGTGAGAATTCGAATAGAAGAACCTGTTTCTGTGAGGAAAAGGCGTCGAGGAGAACCGCCGCGTTTCAATATTGAATGGCGTCAACACTACACGACGCGTTTCATAAATTCAAAGAAGTAAAGCTGAAAATATCAAGAAGATTCCATTGTGGAATTCAAGTCCAGACCGTGGCTAAAAAGACGGTTATTTCTATCCTTGTATTATTTCATGTAAATCATTTGCATTACTATATGATAAGTATTTATTAGATTATATCAAGGACCTTGTGGTTTTGATGAAACTGGAATTTGAGTTCCCCTTCAACAAAAACAGTGATAATTCCAGAGGATTCTTAATCGCACGGATAGGCCGTTGGATTGTTAATTAGTGGGGACGATGGTTCCACTTTTGTAAAACGGTGCGTGGATAAACGAGCTTCGGCTTAGCACTGAATTACAAGAATTGGTATCTTGACTCATTAATGACAATTTAACAATATTATCCTTGATTAATTTATATTTTATTTGACTTTATATTTTTCTTTTAGCCCAGCATGCATCATGTAGGACTTTGAAATCATTGAAATAAGAATTAATTATTGATTAAGTTTCAGACCATTAAATCAAATAATCTCAACATGATATGAAATATTCCATTCCGAATTGAGTATCTTGATTATCTTTGAGGTTCGCTTGAAGATATCCTTGGAATTCTATCCTTAATTGGATTCTTTATCCGATTTTCTTGTTTTCTTTTAAAGATCCATCATGGCTGCAGCACGTCCACATTGGCTGGCAAACGCTCCCCATGATGAAACCTACAGTGTCTACGACCTGGGGTACTTCCCACTCCGAGGAGGTTGATCGACTTTATTTTATTTCCTTGTCTACTTCATCCAGACAGGATTAATTCCATTGATCTCATTGAGCTATCTTCGTTGATAATTTCGAAAAAAATTCCAGTCATGTGATGTTAAGAGCGTGTCTCATCACACCTTGGCATCACCTTTTCAGTACATTCCATTCCATTTCACTCCCTTGCAAAGACGATGCCAAGGTGAGGCAGCTGTAGACACGCTAATTTTGACGTCATTTCGAGTAAATTTCATATCATACAATAATGCCTCAAAATGGTCTGATAATTAATCATTAATTAATTTTTATTAATCTTTTTTAGTGTCGAGTTTAACAGATGTGTTTAAGTTAATCAATTGAATTGATTTTAGCTCAAATTTGAGTTAAAATATGAAGAATTATAAAAGACGTCGACACAAGTGGACGCCATTTAGAGTTTATTCCTGTTTTAACGATTAAATTTGAATTTTAATTAATTAATTTATTAACTAAAAGGCGTCTTGACATGTCGACGCGTTTTAAGTTTCCTAAGTGATTTTTACTTCCCCTCCGGATGTTTATCCTTATCTTAATTAGTCTAAAAGACGTCTACATAGATGGACGCGTTTTACCTAATAAAGATAAAGATAAGTTTTCCCGGATATTTATCCTTATCTTAATTAATCTGAAAGGCGTCAGCCAAGGTGGACGCGTTTTAGATAATTACAGATAAAGATGAATTAATCAGTATTTATCTGTCGGTTAAGATGGATAAATTCGGGATTTTTCTATGTTAATCTCGAACGCAAGAAATGCCTATAAATACCCTGCATATCGAAGAAAAAAAAGAAGAGAGAACAGAATTAAGTTGAGTTGAGCCATAGCGTTATAGCGAGTTGAAGATCGAAGCAACAACGTCGTAACGCCGGAACGCTGCCATTTCCAGAAGTCGGCGTTCCTTTCAAGATCTTCATCCTTTCAAGGCTTCAACCGACTGGGCATAAGTTTTTCATTACTGCATTTATTTTCATCTTCATTAGTTTTATTTTTTTCATATTCACTTCATGCAAACACACACCACAGCATAATCTTTCAAAAACCTACTTGATCTAAGGGGTTTCAAAGCCATTAAAAAAAGTGAGTTTGCTGTTTTAAATATGCTTAACATTATGATTAGTTCAGATACTACTTCTATCTAAATTCTCATCATAGTTCTTCATTTTTCTTTTTCTGTCTCTGCTGCACTCAACAACAACAACAAGAGATCAAAAGGGGAAATCAAGCATAACTTCTGGACGATCCTCAACCTCAAACTCAACAGCAAGAACAAAAGAAGCAAAGAAAGGGCTCTCTTTCTTCAGCCGGCTGAGGAAGGGGAACCAAGGACTTAATCTTCCGCATTTGAAAGGTAGGCGATCATACTCTCTTTTGAAACTTTTAAGTTAAAAGTTTCTGGCGATCACTGCACTTTAGTTGCTGTTTTAATAGGTTAGTTTACACCTAAACAACATAGATATTTCATGTTAATCACACGGTCATTCTAAGCACCTACACTGAGAGCTCTTCTCTTATGAATACATACAATCTATGCCCCGCTTGGCATACTTCTTGCAGTAGAAGAGGCATACATCTTCGGCAACATTGAGGAGGATGCTGATCACGTCGGCCAGCGCACTCACAGTAGGGTCGTCGCCCTCACTAAACTATGGGCAGCTATCAGTGTTCTGCATGGCTCTCTCGAGCATGAACCCCGCGTCATAGACACCCTCGAGGATGAACAGTATGGCGGTCTCCATTTGGGTTATGGCTTGCTTGTAACCCGATAGACAATTGGCCAGGCGTTGCTTGTATGACGCGTCGCCGGTGCCCGACGACTGCACCGCCTGCATGCGCTCCACACCGGCGCGGGCGGCCCGGAGGGAAAGCGCCGTGGAGATGATGGCCAGGTCAACATGGGAGGCGTTGTGGCTGCCGGGGACCGACCGGAGGAGGGCGAGGCAGCGTGTGTATTCGGGTTTGCCTTCCCACTGCTTGTGGCAGGCCTCTTGAACAGTGTCCAGGGGAAGGACGAAGGGGGCGGGAGCGGCGAAGGGGGTGTCGGCAGCTGGAGGGGAAGCGATGCAGAAGGCCGAGAAGAAGAGGAAGAGGAAGAGAAATGGGAGGGCCGAGATGGAGGAGGGGCTCATCTTATCTCACTTTAGATTCTCACACAGACCAGGTAGCAACATAGAGGGGGTTGGTGAAGGTTACAGGTTTCTTGCTTCTTCTCTCTGTTCGATCAGTATTTATAGCAAGATGAAGGAGATGAAAGGAAAGGTTAAGGGAGAGACGGAAAGAGTCGTCCTTCTCCTCAACCAGCGGGATCCCATTGGCCATTAAGGAGTAAGATTCTCTATTAATACAAAGGACGAGGAAATCACCATTATAAATGCGTGGATCCTATTCCTTCCGTTTCCCTCCTGTCGTTAAAAGAAACAACCATCAACAGGTGGCTAAACAGATGGAGAGGGAGAGAGAGAGAAAGGGTTGAGCAAGATATAAAGTGGGGAAGGGATAATTTATATGAGTATATACGGATATGCTTGAGATGAAAAAAAAAAGAGTAAAGGGTCGCTTAAAATTGATCTTTTAAATCTGCATAAATTTAGAGGGTCCCACAGATAAATAAATTCCAACCTAGTATGTAAATTTAGGACCCATGCAAAAGGTCCAAACATGTGTGGTGCTTAAAAGTGTAAGAACTCCCTATTTTCTTATAATGAGCACATCTACTGCCACACTTTAATCCGTGCTTTGGCAACCGAATAAATGTAATGAAGAATGCCCCTTTATCAATGAGTTATTTTGTCATCTGTGAACTTTTTATTTGATACAAAAAGAAAAAACATCCAATTTCAAGAGGGGAACGTATCTTACCTCGAAGGGAAAGTCGAATGGATATTGCAAAATTATTGTCTTTGATGAAATATTCGACCCACCAAATCCTAACTGCTAAATGTTTTCTTCGATAACCTCCTATTCCACACACTTTTTTATTCTCTTGTCAAATAGGAGATAAGGTTCCATTTGGTATGGGTGTAAGGGATGGATTAAACTCACTTTAACCTCATTCAACGCATGTCAATTTCATATAGGAATGAGAAGGGTTAAGGCTTTTGAGGTTATCCCCAATTTTAGGGCTAAACATTGGGATTCCTAACCCAATTTTTCATCCCCACCCTTTGCGAGTTGATCCCCCTAATGCCCTTCCCCCTTTTCAATAAAAGTAGCATAAGTATATTTAATATTTCATTGAATGTAAGGGTTATTATTTTATTATTATTATTATCAATACATGCATAGACTCTTAGATTATTAATAAGTTGAATAATTAAATGATGGTAGTACTACTAAAAAGTATATTTACTATATCATTCTGATAATAAATATAGCCTAATAATATTTAATACATCATTAAATAAGAGGGTTAATTATATATTCTTGATGGAAATGGTGAAAAATAGTCAAGCCTTATTATTTTATTATTATTTAATACACACTTAGATTAATACTAAGTTTGAAGATGAATAATGAAATGACGCAATTACCTATAATAAGAATATTTAACATAAAATTGCATTCATAAAAATGGCATAATTATGCTTAATATATCATTAAACTAGAATGTTAATGAAACACTCCCAAAAAAATGGTCCAAAAATCACTAAGTCTTATTATTTTGTTATTATGTTTAACATACACTTAGAATAGTAGTAAGTACAGAGCTGAATAATAAAATGATGGCATTACTGCTAATAATTGTATTTAATAAATTATTTTATTAATAAAAATAACATAAGTATATTTAAAATTCATGGAACATCAGGGTTGTTACTTTATTATTATTAATAGATACCTAGATTATTATTATTAAGTACAAAGTTGAATAATAAAATCATGGCATTACCACTAATGAGCATACTTAGTATATCATTATAATAATAAAATAATAAAGCCTAATTATATTTAATATATGATTAAATGAGAGGGTAAATAAAGAAGATGGCACTAAATGGTGAAAAAATTACTAAGAATGAAATTACGAAGTCCTATATTCCCATTCAAATAGAGACTAAGCATACCCCTCTAAATATGGGATAACGAGAGTGGAAGGATCTTTTCACATAATATACTTTTTTCTTATCTTGACACCAAAGAGCCCCTAAGGGATTAGATTCCCCTAAATACAAAAGAGGAGGGATTACAAATATGTGGGTGCCATGCACGCGCGATGCTGCCACATGAGCAGGGACTACCTACTTTAGGAAGGGGTGATTGACTACGATTAGGAATAGAAGAAATGGAAAATTCCCAGTCCCCCATCCTCACTACACATGTACCCACACATTAATGACATTAAGGACTATGGAAGTTTAATGCTTCCCCTTTGTATTGAGGTGATCTTATTTCCGCTCTAAGGAGGTCAGCTCTAGGAGGAGAGAGATCTCAAAAGCCACATGACATCCTCTTCGAGATTCGCAAATGTTATTAAGTTGGAATGAATTATCGTTACTCTTCTTATCATAATTTTGATACTTCATTAACCATGTAGAGTTTCCTACTGGTTTTCTATTTAAACATGGGACTAGATCCCTTTGATGCAACAGAGGAGAGAACTTTTACAAACCTCCACTTGTAACACATAATTAATTTTGTAAGGTAAAGAGCTGAAAATATTTTCAGCTCTTTTGGAAGAGGGTTCAGCCTTTCTCCCATAGATGTCAAAATCAAGAAAGGAAGGAGGCAACAAATTAAGTTTTCTATTGACTTGATTTTTACTAATAACCAAGTAAGTGATTGTGATATATTTTTCCGAAAAAACATTTCCGGTGGCCTATTTTATATAAAAACAAATGGACCCTAAGTGTTGAAACCTAATGGTGTGCTTGGATAAAATATCAGATAGCTTTATCAGTACTAGCTTCGATGCTTCTACTAATTACTGATAGTAGGTATTAGTCTCAACACTCTTTCTCCCCTCTTTTCACCATCATTTAATTCTTTTTTCCTCCTCCATCCAGCCTTTCTTGCATTTTTCTAGTGTTCACCTCAATATGAAAATCGTAGACGTCAAAAATATTAATTTTCAAAATTAATATTCCAAGGAAACAAGTCATTAACTCTCTCTCTCTCCCAAAGAAATTAAAGAACGTGATGAAATTATAATGTACTACTTGTTGTACCGCCACACGTGATGCGGTCTATTTTTTTTTTGAATTTTGGATGTTTTTTTGGGTGGCCCCATCGTGCCCTACACGTCCATATAATCCGATCTCCGATCGGTCAATTCAAAAAAATCAGAAAAATCAAAAATCGAGTAAATTGGCTGTTAATGCGCTCATTTTTTTTTTTTCAAATTTTTTAGGCAATCCAATCGTGGATTGGCTTGTACAATAGGTGTTAGTCATGATGGTGTCGACTGAAAAAACTTTAAAAAATAAAAAAGAATCATTGTTGCTGCAGCTACCCCCACCCGATGGAGGGGGTGGGAGGTGGGGTGGTGCAGCAAGTGTTTCTCGAAATTGAAATATCTCTAAAGTTGTACTTTCTTTCCTTCACAATTGTTTGCTCATTTCTCTATTTTGCCTTCGGAGAAATACACCATTTCTTCCTAGTATTCTTCTAATGAAATTAAATCCCTCTTTGAGGTACAATCTTTACCTCTTGCAAAAGTTGTAAGTAATTATGACAAACCATGATGTGCTGGGCATTGTGATCTAGGTAAATGCCATCCATAGGACTCGCAATATGATGAAAGTGAATGCCATCTATAGGAAAGCTTGTAGATGAAGTGTGGGTTGCGCGCGATAAACTAATAAAAAAGTTATTTCATATAAGAATATTACAATAATAAGTAATAAAACTCCAAATTTTTTCTTGAGGACAAAAAGAAGAATAAAACATAATTTGGATTAGGATTAAAATTTGTGACTTCTTATGTCATAGGCTGCATAATTGTTCTAATTAAATAACGACAATTGGTAGCAACAAAAATAAAATGGACCAAATATAGAAGAGACCTTTATTGTTTTTTCCCTGAACTCTAGATAATATGAAAGATGTAATGCTAAAAGGAAATTTCAATTTGTCAATATATAGTTGAAAATATTTTGGGAAAGTAAGAAAGGGATCAAACATGCTATTGTATATATATAACCAATCATCATGCCCACTAAACATTTGTGGAAGAAAATTTTAATACATGCAAAGGTAAAATAATTGAAAGTCTATGAAGACTACCTACGGACAGGGAGTATGATATTCAACAAAAATAGCCAAATCGAGAGATAAGACAGATAGTGAATGGTCAAGAATATGGGATAAGAAGAGCATCCTTTTCTATTGGTATATGTTTTTTGTTTAACTAATTTATTGCAAATTATTTTTAAAAAAATCATAATATAATAAAATTTATCCTTTTACAAATCTGCTTTTAGGGTGCACACTCGCCATGATTACATTATTTGAAACAATTGAGAATGTCATGTAATAAGGATTGACTAATATCGCATTAATAAGGCTTGTCATTTTTTACATATGTAATAAACGCTTGATTTCTAATATATTTCTTTCATTTTTAATTTTTTTCCTCCATCTTTATTTTCTTACCTTTTTTTTTCTCTACGCAACATGTGGATTTTTTTGCTAGTACTTTATATTGTAATGTTAAAATTGATAGTAATAGATCTATTCATTAGAACAAGAAACCGCGCTCTTCAATATTTGGCCCACAAATATATGAGTAGAGTTCCTCTTCGTTCAAGTTTTGATTGGACTCAGTAAGTAAAGAGAAGGAAAAATTTTAAAAAACTCTTTCATATGGTGATTTTTCCATTCCAAAGGAAGAGTTTTTTTGAAAGATGCTCTCCTTTCCTCTATGTACTGACTAAGGTCCATCCAAACCTATATCGTGAGGAACCGCACTCCAAATATATGGGATAGAGGTCAACGATGTTGAGAATGAAATATTTATAGTCTTAAAACAAGCAATGCTTCACTTCCTTGGCAGTCCTTTTGCACTACTTGTAGTAGATGGCCTTGGCGACCTCGACGAGGAGCTGGATCTCCCTAGTCTGTCCCACCAGTGGCACCTTACCCACCGCCTTGGGGCACCCAGTGCCATCAATGGCGTAGCCCAAGGAGTATTGCGCGTCCTGGATCTCCTGCATAACGTCATGGTGGAGATGGCCTTCCGGTACCCGTCCAGGCACTGCACCAGTCTATGCTGATACAGCGTGCCGCCGATGCCACGCGACTGTACTTCCTACTTCCGTTCCACCACGGTGGCGGTGGCGCTGAGGGAGAGCGACGTGGACAGCATGCCCAAGTCGAGGAGCGTGGCATTCTGGCTTCCCGGTGCCGACCGGAGCATGGACACGCAGGGTGCGTACTATGGTTTGTCCTTCCAGGCTAGCGTGCAGGCCTCCTCGACAGTGTCGGCACAACACGATGAGAAGTACATGACGAAGAAGGAGAAAAGAAATGGGAGAGCTAAACGGGGGAAGAAGGACCTCAAATGGTCACTTAAGTTCTTCTCCGGTGTATATTTTGTTCATGCTTCCATCTCTATGTCTATGCATGCCTGCATATATAAGGGAACCAAGGCGAGAGAAAGGCAGGCAGAAGGTGAAGACGACAACTGTGTGTTCCATCTATCTTTTGCTTGGCGAACCGTCCTATTCCTTGTGTCCATTTGTTTATAACAGAGGCATCTCATTTACTCCGGTCATTTAAGTCAAATCCTTGAAAGATACGAAACTATACAGATGGCGGGACAACTTCCTCAGCAGGCGCCGCTCCCCCCACTCTACCCAACGCAAGTTGTCCGGTTCCGGCCGGCGCCTACATCGGTTTCTCTCAACGAAACCGCGGCGACGCGCAGCGAGCCCTCGGCGCTACCTGCCCGAGCTCCTCGCGGTGATCGCCTGACGGAGCAGGATTATGCTTCGTCGGAGTACCGTCCGGCCCGGACCGGAGGACAATCCGTCGCCACCTTGACTGCCCCGGACCTGGACCGGCGGCTGACGGCAATGCGCAAAGAAATGCAGCAGATGGTGTCTCGGCCTCACGGGGCGCCTCTCGCCAGCAGCATCCTGGAGCAGACCCCATTCACGGCGGAGCTCCTGGTCACCGAGGTGCCCCCCACTTTCAAGCTGCCGAAGGGCCCTCTCTACGACGGAATGACAGATCCGGTCTGTCATTTCCAGAGATTCAATGCTTACCTCCGGGTCCGAGGGATCTCCGAGGCAGTCCGCTGCCGTCTTTTCCCCCTCACCCTTGAAAAAATCGCCCTCACCTGGTTCGAGACACTGGCCCCCAACTCCATCCACTCCCTAGTCCAGTTGGGCCAGTTGTTCATCGACCAGTTCTATGATGCCACCCGGCAGTGCAAAACCTCCGCCAGCTTGCTGGCCATCCGGCAAGGCCCCACCGAAACCCTCCAGGACTAGTTCACCAAATTCCGGACCGAGGCCGCCCAAATCCCAAACCTCGACAGCTTGATCGCGGTCTCGGCCGTAATCAGCGGGTGTCGGGACGAAGGGCTCCTCGGATCCATCGGGAAACGCCATCCCCCTACCTTCTAGGACCTCGTAGCCCGGGCCCACAAATACATCAACCGGAAGGCCCTGATGATGTCCAGAGGAAAAGGCGCGGCCGAAGCCACCTCGGCGCCTGCCCCCCCGATGGTCCGTCCTCGGCCAGAAGACCAAGAACCCTCCCGAAAGCGATATCGCCGGGAGGATTGAGACAGGGAAAGGCGACGGGACCTGCAGCTGCGGTACCTACCCTTACCTGCTCCCCCTTCCCGGATGCTCATGGAGGTGAAGGGCATGATCCGGCGGCCTGATCGCATCAAGACAGATCCTCGCCGAAGGGACCCCGGCAAATACTGTGAGTATCACCGGGAGGTCGGCCACACGACGGATGAGTGCCGACACCTCCGAGAAGAGATCGACCGCCTCATCCGGGAGGGAAGATTGCCGCAGTATCGACGGGAGCAGCCGCCGCGGCAGAACCAGACTTGTACCTCGGAAAAAACGAAGTTTCAATAGGACGCAATACACATAAGAAAGTATGATTATTAAAAGAGAAGAGATCTTCTCGGTACACGTTTAAACAAGAATCTAAAATATTAAATGTATATATATGTATTTAACATTAAAATTATATTTTAAAAATACTTATTTATACATAAATATGTACATAATATTAAAATATTAAAATATTTATATGCATAATGTTAATATAAATACTTATTTACTTTAAAAAATTTATTTATTCAGTTTTTCGGTTCGATTTGGTTTTACAACTTTGTAAAACCGAACCGAACCGAATCTGACTCCAAACCGAACCGAACCGAATCTGACTCCAAACCGAACCGAAATCGGTTCGGTTTTTCGATTTGAACCGTATTATGCATACCCCTACTCGATTCCCGATAAAACGTGTCCTGGGAGCTCTTCTCTTATTAAAAAATGCAGTCTATGTCCTACATGCTTGGCATGCTTCTTGCAGTAGAGGTAGCAGATATGTTTGGAAACATTGAGGAGGATGGTGATCACGTCAGCCTGTGCACTCAGAGGGTCCTCACCCACATTAAAGCGGTGGCTGCTATCAACGTCCTCCATGGCGTTCTCGAGTATGTACCCGACGCCATAGAGACTGGAGGATGAACTCTATGGCGGTCTCCATTTGGGTTATGGCTTTCTTGTAATCCGATAGACAATTGGCCAGGTTTGCCTTGTATGATGCGTCGCCGGCGCCCGACGACTGCAGCGCCTGCAAGCGCTCCACGCCGGTGCGGGCGGCCTAGACGGAAAGCGCCGTGGAGATGGTGGCCAGGTCAACAAGGGAGGCGTTGTGGCTGCCGGGGTCCGACTAGAGAAGGGTGAGGCAGCGCGTGTATTCGGGTCTGTCGTCCCACCACATGTGGCAGGCCTCTTGAACAGTGTCCAGCAGAAGGACGGATGGGGCGGGAGCGGCAGAGGGGGTGTCGGCAGCTGGAGGGTGTAGACACGCTAATTTTGACGTCATTTCGAGTAAATTTCATATCATACAATAATGCCTCGAAATGGTCTGATAATTAATCATTAATTAATTTTTATTAATCTTTTTAAGTGTCGGGTTTAACAGATGTGTTTAAGTTAATCAATTGAATTGATTTTAGCTCAAATTTGAGTTAAAATATGAAGAATTCTAAAAGACGTCGACATACCTGGACGCGATTTAGAGTTTATTCCTGTTTTAACGATTAAATTTGAATTTTAATTAATTAATTAATTAACTAAAAGGCGTCTGGGAAAGTCGACGCGTTTTAGGTTTCCTAAGTGATTTTAACTTCTCCTCCGGATGTTTATCCTTATCTTAATTAGTCTAAAAGACGTCTACACAGGTGGACGCGTTTTACCTAATAAAGATAAAGATAAGTTTTCCCGGATATTTATCCTTATCTTAATTAATCTGAAAGGCGTCAGCCAAGGTGGACGCGTTTTAGATAATTACAGATAAAGATGAATTAATCAGTGATTATCTGTCGGTTAAGATGGATAAATTCGGAGTTTTCAAATGTTAATCGCGAACGCAAGAAATGCCTATAAATACCCTGCATGTTGAAGAGAAGAGAATTGAGTTGAGTTGAGTCATAGTGTTATGGCGAGTTGAAGATCGAAGCAACGTCGTAACGCCGGAGCGCCGCCATTTCCAGAAGTCGGCGTCCCTTTCAAGATCTTCATCCTTTCAAGGCTTCAACCGACTGGGCATAAGTTTTTCATTACTGCATTTATTTTCATCTTCATTAGTTTTATTCTTCATATTCACTTCATGCAAACACACACCACATCATAATCTTTCAAAAACCTACTTGATTTAAGGGGTTTCAAAGCCATTTAAAAAAGTGAGTTTGCTGTTTTAAATATGCTTAACATCATGATTAGTTCAGATACTACTTCTATTTAAATTCTCATCATAGTTCTTCTTTATTTCTGTTTTTGTCTCTGCTGCACTCAACAACAACAAGAGATCAAAAAGGGGAAATCAAGCACAACTTCTGGACGATCCTCAACCTCAAATTCAACAGCAAGAACAAAGAAGCAAAGAAAGGGCTCTCTTTCTTCAGCCGGCTGAGGAAGGGGAACCAAGGACTCAATTTTCCGCGTTTTGAAAGGTAGGCGATCATATTCTCTTTTGAAACTTTTTAGTTAAAAGTTTCTGGCGATCACTGCACTTTAGTTGCTGTTTTTTGTTTTAATAGGTTAGTTTACACCTAAACAACATAGATATTTCATGTTAATCACACGGTCATTCTAAGCACCTACAGCTTTTTTGGCGATCACGGTGGGACTTGGTCTCGCCATCTTTTAGTTTCTTTTTGTTCTTGCTATCATCATATCGGGCACCCACGGTGCACCATTTGTGTCTCTGGACACGTCCTCACCAATTGGTGAGTGTTTAGTTTAATTAATTTCCCTCGTGCACCACGTGCATACCCCAGTGGCAAGATCTTGCCCTCCCCTTGATTAATTCAAAAAGCTGTTTTTGTGATAAAAATGATGTGTGATTGATTGTTTTTCTAGTTGTTTAGTTAGTAAACCATCCTGTTTAAAATCTGGAACTAAAAAAAATTTGCATGAGTCGATTGTTTACTGCTTTTTACCTTGTTTGAGGAGGATTCAACCCAGAAAATCCTCCTGGAAAATTGTTTCTGCGAACTGAAAAGCGTCCAGGATAGCTGACGCGTTTCAAAACCGCGTCAACACCCCTAGACGCCTTTCAGGCTTCACAGTTTCTCTGCTGTCTGCATCTGCTTCTGTGAAAAATTAAGTTCTGTTTTGAATAGCGTCGACTACCATCGACGCGATTCAGACAGTTTCTTAATTTTTTTCAGTTTCCAGATTTCTGTGTTTTGAGTGCTAGCTACCCATTACTTACTAAGCATTAGAGGCCATCCAGGCCGCAGGACATACGCATTGAGGCTAATACCCTCCTCTTCTTAGGAACACATTACTCGACGTCAGCGACTCTCTCTGATTGGGTTGGTCCCTTGATCAGACTAGAGAAGTTGACGTTGAGACCTCCATAAGTCCCCAAAATCAAGGTATTCCTCCTTGATCATCGGGCTGGTTGTACCAATTGAAGTCCTGGTTAGATTCTGAAAGCGTTGTGAGAGAAAGCCTTAGAGAATAACGGTGGAAATTGAACTGAAACTAGGATCCTTTCCCTGAGCGAAATTGTGGTTTAATCCAATTCAAATAACTCAACAAGGAATCCTAAAATCACATTAAGCATCCACTTGTTTGACTAATCTCTGTACAACTTGTTTGATTAAATCTTTGAAAAGGGATTCTAACATCATGTTGCTACGATCAGGTAGGGACTTGAGTGTGGCTCCAGACGCCATGGTTAATTACGAGGGAGATGCTAATGCCCCTCGGGATTCTGAATACAACTATGAGAGTGGGAGAGATGCTGATGCCTCCCGTAGTTCTATCCCCATTCCATATCGTCTAGATGGGAATGTTCGGACACCTCTTTTGCCTCCACGTGATCAATATCCTGATCCTCTTCCGCATGAATATGCGATCCCTAATCCTAATCTTGAGGGGGACATGAATCAGAATGATCCCCCATCCTCTGATCCTACGGATCTCATCAATGCTCTGGGAGTTCTTGCCTCCCGACTGGACCCTCAGCAGTTCGAGGCGATCCAATCTATTTTGAAGGGGAAGGCACCTATGCAGCCTGTCGAGCCGAACCCTGTGGCTCCCCCTGCTGTTCCTCAGCAACCTTCTTTTCCTCCTCCTTATATCCATCAGGCCGTGGAGGGCCTTCATATTACTTCTCGGCCAGCTGGGCCGCAGCTTTCATCATCTAGGCAACCGGCTAGACCGCAAACGCCTACTTATCAAAATGCCCTCGGGCATGGCGGAAGCGCTGCCGGACCTCCCCTCTATTGTCCACCCTGCCCAACGTACTCTAGGCAGCAGGCCTACCAAGTACCTCCTCCTCCTCCTCCTCCCCAAGCAGATCTGACCACACAAACGCTGCTGGCCAAAATGGAGCGTATGGATGAGCAATTTAATAACCTCCAGAAAATGATGGGGGTCAAAGCTGTGCCAGAGATCAGTCTACCGAGTCTACCAGTATTCCATCTTCCACCCTCTGAGATGCCAGTGTACCGAAAGTACAACGGTACTGGTAACCCCTTCACACATCTGAAGGAGTTCATGTATGAATCCTCTTTCTGGCAGAATGATAAGAGGTCGTTGGCCTTCTTGTTCAGGAGATCTCTAGAGGGACCAGCCCTCGAGTGGTTCTTTTCCCTGGAACCCTCAGAAGTAAAAGATTACGGTATCGTTTCACGCAAATTTATTCAACGATACCAGGACAGAGTTGCACCCTCCTTGTCTATCACGGACCTCATTGCAGAAAAGATGAAACCAGATGAGGAGTTTGTCAGTTTTGCTGACAGGTGGCGGGGTCTGGCTGAAAAGGTGAAGGATCACTTGTCCGAGTCCGAACAAGTGAAAATGTTAATTTCCAATGCCACCCCCCAGTTCAAGCTCGTCCCCTCCTTGAACAATTTGACTAACATGGCAGAGCTCTATGAAAGAGCACGGTACTGCCAGAATGCTTTCAAGGACGCTACATTCTCTAGTGTCTTTGATCCTCATAGACCTAGCAGGCCTCCGCCTCGGAAGCCTGCAGTGCCGAACTCTTCCAGCACAGGTCCGACTACCGAGGGCACGCTCTCTCATGAGCAAGTGAGTACCATGAACAATAACTCGCCCCAGTTCGTGAGGAGTCAGCAGCAGTACCAGAGGCCACAGCAGCAAGGGTACAGACAGCAGCAGAACCCCCAGTACCAACAACAGTATCAGCGGCGCCAGCAGCCGAATCAGAATCAAAACCAGCAACAGCTACAGCAACAGCCGCAACGGCAACAGCAGTATCAGAACCAGCAACAGCCACAGTACCAGCCACACGCACCGCCGGCGTACCACAATGTCCCTCCTCCTGGTGACTACAACCAGCAGAGGAGACCTCCAGGCCCGAAGAGGGCAGAATACCCGGCTCTCCCAGAATCCTTGGCCGATATCTTCAGTGCTTTAATGGCAGCCAATGCCTTAGTTTTGCCAAGGGAAAAGGCCGTCTGGCCTCAAAATGCCGATACGTCTAGGTATTGCTACTTCCATAGGCAACCTGGGCATACCATTGACACCTGCTTCCAATTCAGAGATTATATTCATGATCTCAACGAGCAGGGCGGCATAGACTGGGAGGAAATGAAGAAATACATAACAACCCTGAAGGCGAGGAGACCGCAACAGCAGCAGCAGCAAGCAAGACCACCGGCACAAGCAGTAGCACCACCCAACATGGGCATAGTGCAGAATCCACTCCCGGAGCACCAGAACCAGAACCAGGTTGCTCCCATTCTAACGAACAGCCAGTCTGAGGCTGGTCGTGGGCAACAATGGAGGATAGAGGACTCTTCCTCTCTTTATTCAACGGATCACGTTCAAAGTACCGCAGAACGACCACCACGCCGCACCATCCACATACCCAGACCACAACCCGTCACCATCACCCCTCTACCCACACCCACATATCACTCGCCCTCACCCAATAACCCACTACCACTACCCACCTTCCTTAGACCCATTGCGCCCCACACTCCTACGCCTCCATCATATACCCCTCCGCAAACCAATAACGCGCCCCTTTTACCATCTAGGCCACTATTACGCATACCATTTCCTACTTCACCCATTACCACTACCACCTACCCAGATATGCCCCAACCATCCAGACCGCTATTACGCGTACCATTCCCCATTTCGCCAACCATTTACCCATCTACCATTCAACCCTCTAGGCCTTTAATCCGCACCGCGCCATCACCACCTAACCCTACGCCATCACCACCTAACCCTACGCCATCACCACCTAACCCAACGCCACCACCTACGCATCAACCCTCTGCACCGCTTACGCCACCCGACTCTGCAGTACTCAAGGTGTCACCCGGATCCTCCACGGTCGAGGAACATGCGCTCCGGAGTGGAAGGATTTTCAACAAGGTCTTTCCTCAGTCCACAGTCAGAGACGGCCCATCACAGCCGACTGAGGAAGCCCATAATGAAGAGAGTGCACCAGGCACTCAATACGACTTGTTGAAACATCTGGACAGAACACCGGCACGGATCACTGTACTGGAATTGATTAAAAGGTCCAAGATTCACCAAGAAGCTTTAATGGAATACCTACAGAAGGTGATGGTTAACGAAGACGTGCCGGTAGAGAAAATTGCAGCACTACTAGTTCCTCAGGGGGATCAGCCCTCAATTACATTTCACACATCGGAACTAGCACCGCCAGCCGCCAGAAGCATGGCTCTGAGCATCACGGTCAATATCTGCAAAAAGGCCGTGGATGCATGCCTGGTTGATACACGGGCTTCAATTAATGTTTTACCTCCGAAGACCCTGGAGCTATGCGGTGTGCCCAAGGAGAAATGGCTGCCTAGCCCCATCTCAGTTACGGCATATGACAATTCTACCCGTTCCCCTCTGGGAATGGTTTATTTAAAGGTGGAGTTAGGTCCAGTAAATCATGCAGAGGTCGAATTTCATATTCTAGAAATTGACCCTTCCATAAATGCCATTCTGGGACGTCCTTATATCAAAACTCTTGAGGCGATTCCTTCTACGAATCACCAATGCCTCAAATTCCCTTACAAAGGACGAATTATTAAAGTGACGAGCATGCCGATCCTTGCTGCTGCTCATACATTGAATATTAAGTCTGCTATTTTACCTGGCCGACAACCTTTTCTGTCGGTATTACAGGTCTACCGTCCAGTGGCTGATCCTTTGAAAGTCGCTACCATTTCTCCATACCCATTAAATGCTATCAAAAGGGGGAAGTGCATGAGTACCCCGGGATGGAGAATCATGATGAAGAACGGCTACAAGCCTGGGAAAGGTCTGGGCACACAGTTGCAAGGCAGGACCACTCCTGTTAGAGATCATCGGGCAGCACCTGGAAGCGGTCTGGGCTATAGGCCAATGAAGCTAAAGCAAGATCTGGTTCAGAAAGCAGAAACTGAAGACGGTCAAGAAATCTTGGAAACAATGTCCACACCACTGAAAGAAGGCCGAGATCCCTTAACATGGACTCTATATACACATTTTGTGAAAGGGCCCATACTTAGTCATGACAACACGGTGGTCATTACTTCCTGTTTTGACTTCCATGACATATATGGGAGGGATTTGGCCAGACATTGTTCCGAATTACTTACGTACCAATCCTTGGAGGCTCTGCGGCCTATGAAGAGGAGAAAATTCCATGACCCTGAATACGAATGGTACAGGTGGTTCGACCTGAGGGACCTATACATAGCACTGAACAGACTATTTCTGGATCCTGCAGAACCCAAGTGGCCACCGCAGATTGACGAGCTAATTGAGAGCCCTGGCGCAATCTTTGATAAGCGGATACTGCTGTCCGAACAAACTGATGAAGGGGAGCCAAATGACCCCTATGAAGCTGGTTATACAACAGATCTGCTCTGGAGGGGGACATATCCTTCACATGTCTTCATGCTCCATACTCTATTCCGTACACTACTCTTGACCCCGACTTGGTCGAGGGTCATAATTGAAGATATTCCACGGGCTCCGCCCATTATGATAACTCTGTCCCCTCGGGACTTTATTCCACAACCTCCTCTCGACCTAGAGAGGATGTATGATCTGATCTGGGACATATTACTATATGATCCCCCTAATCCTCTGGCCTTGGTGCCGCTTCCTCCGTCTGATTCCCCTTCCATTTGTATTCACTCCTGCTTCATGTATAATTCCTCCGATATCCAAAAAAAACGCCAATTTTACAACAAATTCTTCCCAAATCATTATCGAGGAAACATCTTACTTGTCCGATTACACCCCATCGCGCGGGTCCGTCGATCAAGATTCTCTCCTAGATCTACTCTGTCCCTCCCCACGGGAGGATTCCCCTGTATTTCCACCTGTATCCCAGGATTTTCATCCTGCTTCATCTTCATTAGGTCATGATAGGTAGTTTAGTGAAGTTAGGGAGTCCAGTTTTAGGCAGGTTAGTCAGTTTAGGAAGTCTAGGAAGCCTAAGGGTAGGCAAATTCCAGAAAGATACCTCCAGGATTTGGCTGATAAATGTTCTTTTTGCTCTTTAATCCCTCAGCTTTTAGAAGATCCAATTCAGATGCCAGAAGATTATACAGATGATGAGTCAGTCAATGATGGGTACGGGGTATATGAGTTAGTACATGAAAAGGACCCCATTGTTGAAGATGAGGAAGATGATGAGGACGCAGCTGAGGCATATGCCAGTGGAGTGAAGGGATTTGATGAACCTTCAGCTGCCGTAGAAGAGCCCACAAAAGAAATAAACTTAGGGACTGAAGACGAACCTAAGGTTGTCCTCGTCAGTAAAAATCTTTCTGCAGAGGATGAGAAGGCAATGGTACAAGTGCTTAAGGATTATAAGGACACTTTCGCCTGGGGTTATGAAGATATGCCGGGGTTAGACTCATCTTTAATTGAACACAGGTTAACATTAAAGGATGGAGCTAATCCGGTCAAGCAGAAATTAAGGCGATTCCACCCACAAATGGCTTTAAAGATGAAGGAAGAAGTCGACAAATTACACAAAGCCAAATTCATTAGAGTTGTCCTTTATCCACAATGGGTGGCCAATATAGTCCCGGTTATGAAAAAGGACGGGAAGGTCAGAATTTGCATTGACTTCCGCGATCTGAACCGGGCATGTCCTAAAGATGATTTTCCATTGCCTCATATTGATGTACTCATCGATAACACTGCTGGCTATGAGACATTATCGTTTATGGATGGATTTTCAGGATACAACCAGATTAAGCTGGCAGAAGAGGATCAAGAGAAGACTTCATTCACTACACCTTGGGGAACATATTGTTATGTCGTCATGCCATTTGGATTGAAGAACGCTGGAGCCACTTATCAAAGGGCTATGATGGCAATATTTCATGACATGATGCATATAGATCTGGAAGTGTATGTGGATGACTTATTGGTTAAGTCTAAAACGAAGGCTGAGCACGCCAAAGTTTTGGCAAGGGTATTAGAGAGATTGAGAGAGTATCAGTTGAAGATGAACCCCAAGAAATGTGTATTCGGGGTATCTTCAGGGAAATTGCTTGGATTCATTGTCAGCAAACGGGGAATTGAGATCGATCCCAATAAGGCGAAGGCTATCAGAGAAATGCCACCTCCCAAAAACTTGAAAGAGTTAAGAGGATTAATCGGGAGGTTACAATTTATTCTCCGTTTTGTCTCCCAGCACTCACAAAGGTGTAAGCCGTTTTACGAGCTTACCAAGCCAGGAGTCAAATTCAATTGGGACGATAAGTGTCAGGAGGCATTTGATGGATTAAAGGACTATTTGGCAAGTCCTCCTGTTTTGAGACCACCATCTCTAGGAAAACCATTGATACTTTATATTTCTGTCCTGGATGATGCAGTGGGGGCTGTCCTAGCACAAGAGGATGAAGAAGGAAAAGAGAGGGCAGCCTACTATCTCTCTAAACTTCTCAACCCCGCTGAACAGAGATACACGGCGATGGAGAAAACATGTGCAGCATTAGTTTGGGTTGTGCAGAAATTGAAGCATTATTTTCTGGCCCATGAAGTCCACCTCATCGCTAGGATGAATCCGATCAAATTCCTTATGGAGAAATCTGTTCTTACTGATAGGTTAGCGCGATGGCAAAGCTTTCTATCTCAATTCGATATCATTTATATTCAACAGAAAGCAATCAAGGGCTATGCCATAGCAGAACATCTCGCTCATCATCCCCTTCCTCGATTTGATCCAGTACGATCAGAGTTTCCGGATGAGGAACTGATGTCCGTAAATCAAATCAGAGATGATATGTGGACTCTGCATTTTGACGGAGCTCTGAATTCTCATGGAAAGGATATCGGAATCGTTCTGTTATCACCTGAAGGTGTCACTATTACACAAGCCTTTCAGCTTGACTTTCCAGTCACCAACAATATAGCTGAATACGAGGCACTTCTTGCTGGTCTCGAGGCTGCTCATTTTCATGGTGTAACCAAACTCAGGATTGTGGGTGATAGCCAATTAATTCTTCGCCAAGTGCTGACCAAGTATCGAACTCTTGATCCCAAGCTTAAGCCATATCAAGAACTTACTTCTGCTTACTCGAAGCTTTTCACAAAGTTGATCTTTGTCCATGTCCCTAGTAATCAAAACATTTTAGCTGACGCTCTAGCTTCACTTGCATCTTCCCTTGATTTTCCTATCAGCAAGCAATCTGAATCAATCATAGTTCATAGGCGTCTTTCACCTGCCGTGAAAGATCCTTCATTTCTTAGAACTAAGGAGAAGTTGCTGAAGAAATTCAAAGATGGAAGTATTGTGGAGAAAAGAGAAATCATGTTGATGGAGCTGTTAGAAGAGATGGATGATGAACAGAAGCCATGGTATTATGAAATTGCAAAATATTGTGAAGATCAATCGTATCCTGAGGAAGCTACAACTGAGGAAAAAAGAGTTATCAGGAGAGTTGCTCAACGATACACCCTAGTTGGGAGAGCACTGTACAAAAGAGGTTTTGATGGAGTTCTTCTGAGATGTCTAGACGAAGATGAGCTTTGGAAGGTTATGGAAGGAGCTCATAGTGGAGTTTGTGGTGGCCATGTCAATGGACAGATGCTAGCAAAGAAGATCCTTAGACAAGGATTTTATTGGCCAACCATGGAAGAAGATTGTGTAGGATATGTCCGTAGGTGTGCCAAGTGTCAACTTCACGCCGACAAAATTCATTCTCCTGCATCTTCACTCCATCCTGTTTCCTCCCCATGGCCTTTCTCCATGTGGGCTTTCGACATTATTAGACCTCTTGGTAATCCAGATTCCGGCATCAAGCAAAAATCTTTCATTCTCACGGCAACGGAATACTTCACCAAGTGGGCAGAAGCTGAAGCATACGTGGAGATCAAAGCATCAACCGTCTGCAAATTCATCATGAAGAACATCATCACAAGATTCGGAATTCCAAGTACCATCGTCACCGACAACGGACCGCAGTTCGTGTCACATGAATTGTAGGACCTCTGCAACAGGTACAAAATTGCATTGCATCATTCATCTCCTTATTATCCGCAAGGCAATGGCCAAGCAGAGGCAACTAATAAGACTTTGATAAAAATCATCAAAAAGACGTGTAAATCTAACAAATTCGCAGATTGGCCAGAAAAATTGGTTGAGGCTCTATGGGCCTACCGAACTTCAATCCGCACGCCTACTGGACAAACTCCTTATTCCTTAACATTTGGAATGGAGGCGGTAGTTCCATATGAGATCCTTATACCGTCATTAAGAGTACAATTGAACAAGGAATTTTCCATTGATGAACATCGTTCAGCACTTCTTGCTCAATTGGAACTTTTAGACGAGAAAAGATGGTCAGCTGCTAATCATAAAAAAGTTTATCAAAACAGATTAGCACGTTTTTATCAAAAGAAAGTCATTGAACGAAAGTTCAAAGTCGGTGAAATGGTTGTTAAAAGGATTTTTGTTAAACCTGGTGGTCCGCGTTCTAAGCTCCAACCCAACTGGGAAGGACCTTATGTTGTATCGCACGCTTTTCCTGGTAATGCTTATCGTCTTATTAATGCAGAAGGAGAAGAGCTAAATCATCCCTGGAATGGTTTACACCTTAAGAAATACTACCCTTAGGTTAAAGAGTCGATCAGTATGGTACAAAGACCAGTGGAATCAGAAAATTTATAAACTCAAATTTCTTTGTTAATCTTAATAATTTAACTTCAAACCCATTACTGCACACACTGACACGTTTGATTCGTGAGTAACAAGAGATGCCAAGTCCTTAAGAATATCAAAAGCTTGACTAAGAGTATAAAGTACAAATCATTCCTTTTAAAATAAAATTCTGTTTTACACTCGGCCCATGATGTCGGAACGAGGCTTAGAATAGACTACCAAGAATACCCGCCATCTTAGTAGGAGGCCGTCATAAAAAAAATGGGGGAGATCCGTTCCAAAGCAAAGAAAAGAAAAGAAAAGGATAGAAAAGCAAAAGCAAGGCAAAAAGCCAAATGTCTAATCAAAAGGCCAATACACTACAAACGTCACATCAAGGCCATGAAATGAAACAAAAGGGAACGCAAGGTCGATAAATACCCCGGAAAGAAAATGACCGAACCCCAACAGATATTAGGGTTGGAAAGGAACATCTTTTTAAGTCTCCAGAACCTTCTCATGGGCTTTCTAAATCTGTTCTTCTTTTCTTTCTAAAGAGGTGTACTTCAAGCTTAAAGGATGGCTTAGATTGACTAAGGGTCAAATCATCAAATGGGATCACGAATGGAAACACAAGTTCAAATACGAGGGGTTTTAAGTTAAGTTGTTAAAGAACAATTTGGAAATTAAGTTAATAAATGAATATGATCTTTTGATCTAAGTACCATACTGGTCTTTTAGTCAAAAATTAAAAAAAATTGCATATGTTAAAAATTCAAAAAAAATTGTATATGTCAAAAATTCAAAAAAATTGCATATGTCAAAAAAATTGCATATGTTAAAAATTCAAAAAAAATTGTATATGTCAAAAATTCAAAAAAATTTGTATATGTCAAAAATTCAAACAAAATGTATATGTCAAAAATTCAAAAAAAAATGCATATGTCAAAATTCAAAAAAAAATTGCATAGTCAAAAATTCAAAAAAAAATATACATTTTTCAAAATTCAAAAAAAAGAATACATATTTCAAAACCCAAACAAAAATGAATATTTCAAAACCACAAAAATATTTCAATTAGCATTTGCTTGTGGCATTTAGTGTGTTTCATTCATTTTATTTTCAGTGAGCATATGTTTGCTTGTATGTTGCATTTTGCTTAAGTCTGATTACTCTTATTACCTTTGTTAATAAAGGCTATGCCCCTTGACTATTTATTCAAGGAAAAGATTAATTGACCATTTATTTGGTCAGGCAAGGGGCTAAGCCTAAACAGATACTTAACCTGTTTGTTAAGTGTTGTACAGGATGCAAGATAAGTACAAGAACACGAAATTGGAGCCCAAAAGTTTCATGTATATATCAAAAGTGTTTTATACATGATACATGAAAAGGAAAAGAAGTACAAAAGCCCTCAAGGCTGGCTCTCTCCTGCCCCCTCATCCATCTGACTCTGGGCCTCGTCCTGGGCATCTGGCGGTGGAGCTCTAGGAGGTGGAGGCGGTCCCATCGCACTTGGCCCTGCCTGGCCAGATGATATGGCTATGCTGGCGGTAAAGGCACTCGCCTGACCTCGATCGATAGCCCGCTGGCGGGCTCGCTGGTATCTCTCCTCCACCATCTTGCGCTCATGCTCTGCGATTGACAGACGTCCCTGAAGGCTCTCCATCCGAAGACGGTCGCGGTCCCTCTCCTCCGTCAGGATCTCCAAGCGAACCTGGAGTCGTGCCAGATCTCCAGTGGAGAGGCGCGCCACCTGAGCCTCCAACTCGGCAATGCGAGCAGCCGAAGTCCGCGCTTCTGCTAGCTCCGCATCCCTCTGTCGAAGGGCCTCCTGAAGCTCAGCGACCTGCAGAAGAAGATTTTATTAGTCCAAGGCAATTAAGTAATGAGAATCAAATTTGGAAAAGAAAGCCAAAGGGAAGGAACTTACCCGAGCAGCACGGTCTTCTTCTACAAGAGAAGCCCGGTGGATGGCAGAGGCGAGCTGACTCTGGAGGTCAGCCAGAGCCGCATCATAGGATGAAGAAGTGGATGATGAAGCCCCGAAGGAAGGAGGAGCCGCCTGGGTGTAGACGGCTCGCTGCGCCAAAAGAATACTGTCAGTGGTTAATCGCCAAAACAAATAATTAATTAAAAACATGCATTCATATTCATGCATACATACCAGATCGAACAATTCTTTTTGGACTTGTTCTACCTCGGCCTCCGCATCATGTAGGCGGGCCCGGAGGTCGATGATGACAGCATCACGTGCATCCTGCAAGTCACGCATTCATACATTCATTCACCAACATAAATCAAGATAATTATAAAATTAAAGATGCATGAATGCATACTTACATCGAGTGGTCGGAGGAGCCGCAGTTGATCGGCGTAATGGGCCCGGTAATGCTGGAGGTAGCCCTCGCTACTCTCCGCACGGGACTCCACCCGTACGCCGCGGCGGTGCCAATCCTCGTACTGCTCGGGGAATTTCGCACGCCAATCTGTGAGGGCTTGCTTGCCCCTCATGCTCCTCCCGACGTCCTCCGGGACCTCCTCGTCAATCCACTCCTGGTGGAGGCCCAGGGTCCTCATCACAAGCCGGAGGCGGAGGGGCTCAATTTCGTTGAGGCAATGTAGCCACATTTGCCTCCCGAACCTCCTCCTGCCAGCCGTCACCCACGGCTGACCCTCCTCGCCCATACCAAGGTACGGGCGCCAGATCACCTGCATATAGATTAGATGCATTCATATAAATAATTTGCATTTAAACAATAAAAGATTGCAATGAATTGAATAAATTAAGTTAAAACTTACCAAAAGCTCTGGATAGTCCAAGAACTGACGGCGGAGGGCCGTCAGCTGATGGTGCTGTGGAGCTGTGTCCACGATTGGCTGCCAACGGCAGGCCAAGGGGACGGCATCTGGACGAACAATCCTCGCTCTGCCGAGCGGGAAATAATAGTAGCTCCACACCTACATGCATAAACATATAAGTCAGAAAAAGCATCATATCATATTGCATATCATGAATAAATAATAACACATTTAATACCTGGAGGAACGGCGAGAAGCCGCTGACAGTAGTCTCGCGGTCCGGAGTGACCGCGGATAGATCTGCAAACAGGTGGGCCAGGAGGGCCGCACCCCAAGCGTACTCACCTAAGCTATCTAGGTCATCTAACAGATACAAAAATCTACAGTGGATATGGTCGCCCTTCGTACCGAAGAGCAACCGACCAAAGAAAAAGACAAGAAAGACCCTAAGCTGTCGGTCTACCTCCTCTACCTGGCTAGGGTCCCTGCAGTAGATGGCAGAGGACGACTCTGCTAGCCTGTCCCTAAACTCCTCCCGGGTCTCGTCAGACCGACGCCGGGGCTCATCTAATCCAAGGGCAGCCTCTACTTCTACCCTGGGAACCATCCTGGACTCCCTGCCCATGCTAGATACCTCTATCCCTAATAAGGCCTCTGCTAACCCTCGATAATCGGGGTAAGTCACCCCACTAACTGGTCGGCCCTCTCCCCGGAGGCCAGTGATCCTGGCCACATCCTCTAGGGTGGGGACCATATGTCCCCACGGCATTAGGAAAGCCCGGCTTTCCGCATGCCAACGCTCCCTGAGCGCCTGTAACAAGACTAGATCGAGCCAAAATGGCTCGATGTCTAGTATCTCACCGAACCCCATCTGGTGCAGGCGCACCTTCTGGAAGTCCGGGAGCCCTCTGTAAGCCCCTATAACTAGGTCCCAGGAGATCCTAGCCCTCATCACTCCCTGCAAATAGAAACAACAAAAAATAGGGTCAGTAATAAAAAAAACAGGAAAATTCACTTTCTGTTTTGAAAGGCGTCAGCACACACAGACGTGTTTCAAAACACGTCCACATACCTTGACGCAATTCAAAAATATTTTCCAATAATTTAAAAAAAAAAAAAAAAATTCTAAATTTGGTTTGAAAGACGTCGACCAAGGGCGACGCCTTTTGAAAGGCGTCACCTGGTCTGGACGCCTTTCAAGTCCAGATTTCGGGTTCTTGGAAGAACCCCTTTCTTCCCCTCTTTTCCTTGCCCATTCAAACCACAAGAGACTTACCGTGTGGAGGTCGCCCTCCTCTTCCTCTTCCACCGCCATGGGCGCCGGTGGAGGGAGCTCTTCCTCCAAGAAGGCCGCCGCCTCGGCTAACGCCGCCGGCACGTCGGGAACCTCTTCTTCTTGCCTTCGCCTCCTCTTGGCCAAGGTCTTCTTCTTCCTTGAACCCTCGCCGTGTTCCATGGCTTTAGAGAAGGAGTTTTTGAGAGAGATCACCGGAGAAATCGCCGGAGCTCGGGTGGAGAGAAGGAATTTTTGAGAAAGTGAGGAAGAAAGGAGGGCCTTCGCGGGTCTGTAACGAAAAGGGTGAAAGGCGTCGACTCAGGAAGACGCGTTTTAGCGCGCATAAGTTGAGGCGGTAAAGGACAGCTGTTTGAATTGGCTAAAATACGTCCACATGGGTAGACGCGTTTCAGGTTCTGTTCAGAGCCGTACACAGGAAAATCATGAAAGGCGTCTTTGTTACTGGACGCTTTTTAGGGAATTAATCATGGAATTAATGGCAGAATCCTGGGAAAAGTAGGAGAGAGAGTTGAAAGGCGTCTATGTATGTAGACGCGTTTTAAGCTTTAATCGGGTTTTTAAGGATTAAATTGAATTTCTGGAAAAGAATATAGTTTGAAAGGCGTCTTTCTGAGTGGACGCATTTTGTATTTTACAGAACCCGAACTGTTGAATTTTCAGGAAAAATCAGGTTTTTACTTAAGGAAAAATCATGTGCACATCACAGAAGGTTGAGGAAAGATTCTAAGGCATGAAAAATCATTCTTTATTCAATGGAATCAATCTTTATTACATCAAAATCAAAGAGAAACAAAGGACATTCAAGGGAGAATATCATGAAGATCCTTAAGATAAGGAGATTTCAATCCTTTATCTCTGTCTTTAGAGGATCTTACACGATAGCTAAAGCCAAGGTTCCATAGAGTAATAATGATTTGTATGGCTTCATAATCTTCATCGGACTCCAAGTCGCGCTTCTTGATTGGAAGTGTAGGAGAGAATTCAGGGAACTCGCGACGAGCCAAGCTGAGTTGAGTAAGGCACCGGTGTGGATTGTATAACACAAACTCAGTAGCTCCAATTAACTTGAGATCTGCTCCTGCTGTGCGGCGCACCCAAACTAGTTTTCCAACGAGAGCAAGCGGAGATGAGTCGAATATGTCGGATGTCATGAGTTTCAAATACTCCCTCCAATCGGCTCGGGTCTTGAGTTTTGGAACCTTGTTGACCATGTACTCATTGAACTTTACAATATTAGCAATGCAATGAATTGGACTATTCAAGAAGATCTGAGATGGATTCAGAGGCCTTTTCTTGCTATGCTCGAATTTGAAGTGAAGTTCTACCCACAAGGCAAAGAGTAGCATGCATCCATATGGAGGACGACCCACAGAAGCTGTAGAAAGTCCACTGTAGAGATATGCTAAGAGAGCAGTGCTAATGGATTTACCTTCGAAAATTACGCAAATAGCACTAATTTGATCGTCTTCCAAGATGTTATCCTGTGCAGGAAAGAATAAGGCACCAGCAAGGCATGTAACGAGAGCTTTTGTTACATCTTCTGCCTCATCCTCCCTTAAATCTTCAATTTCATAAAGAGTCCACTCGGCTAGTTTTGCGAGATTGATCCCCTTCTTCGTAAGGCATCCTTTAGCTTCTGAAGGATCCTTCATGATCGATGTCAATAGCTGTTGACCGGTGATTCTTTCTTTTGTCAAGGCTATCTTGCCTCTGTTATCTCTGGTCTTTGGAAGACCTAATAGAAGTTCCGCCTCTTCTAGAAGGATTGTGCACTCGAAATCTTGGAAGAAGAACGTATGAGTTTGGGGATGCCACCACTCGATCAAGGCGCCCATAGCCGCCCAGTCTACGTTCGCACTCTTGTAATTCTTAGCGAGCACTACAAGTCCTTGAAGATTCCACTTGGATATGAACACTTGCATAGAAAGCTTGACACTTTTTGCAAGTTTACGAATCCAAGGGAGAGACGTGAACTTTCTTGGGCCAGGAAACATGGGGTAATTCTGAAAGAGAAACAAAAAGGAAACTTGATGAGGAGCATGATGAAGTTTGATGGAAGACATGAAGAACATGAAAGAAAGTTGATTGAACTTACTTGAAGATTGGGATTTCTTCCATTAAGATGATTCTCTATATCTGCAAACATCTCTAGAGACATCTTCATCTTCTTGTTTGAAGAATCCATCTCTCTTTTTCGGAGTTTCTCCTTCTTGAAGCTTGGGAAGCTTGAAAACCTTGAAGAAATCTTGAAAATTTGGAAGAAAACTCTCCTTTGGATCTTTGGATTATGATAGGATTACTTAGGAATAACCTTAGGGTGTTTATATAAGAGGAATCGCGATCCTAAGTAGACCTTTTCCGGATTGGAAAAGGGATGTGCATTGATAGAGTTGGAGTTCAGATAGAGAACAACCAGAAATCTGTTTCTGTGAGTAAAAGGCGTCTATGATACCTGACGCGTTTCAAAGTTAAATGGCGTCTGCTCGACACGACGCGTTTTAGCAAATCTGCTATTTTCCCAAAATCCTGTGATTTTAATGTTTAAATTGAATATTTGTTTGGAGCTAATAATTTTGATTGCAGAAAATTCAAGAAAGCTTGAGCAAAGCTGGAAATGTCAAGAAGATCCCATTGTGGAATTCAAGTCCTGACCGTGGCTAAAAAGACGATTATTTCTATCCTTGTACTCTTCTATGTAAATCATTTGCATTACTATATGATAAATATTTATTAGACTATATCAAGGACCTTGTGGTTTTGATGAAACTGGAATTTAAGTTCCCCTTCAACAAAAACAGTGATAATTCCAGAGGATTCTTAATCGCACGGATAGGCCGTTGGATTGTTAATTAGTGAGGACGATGGTTCCACTTTTGTGAAACAGTGCGTGGAAAAACGAGCTTCGGCTTAGCACTGGATTACAAGAATTGGTATCTTGACTCATTAATGACAATTTAACAATATTATCCTTGATTAATTTATATTTTATTTAATTTTATATATTTTTTTTTAGCCCAGCATGCATCATGTAGGACTTTGAAATCATTGTGATAAAAATTAATTACTGATTAAGTTTCAGACCATTAATCAAATAACTCCAACATGATATGAAATATTCCATTCCGAATTGAGTATCTTGATTATCTTTGAGGTTCGCTTGAAGATATCCTTGGAATTCTATCCTTGATTGGATTCTTTATCCGATATTCTTGTTTTTCTTTTAAGATCCATCATGGCTGCAGCACGTCCACATTGGCTGGCAAACGCTTCCCATGATGAAACCTACAGTGTCTACGACCTGGGGTACTTCCCACTCCGAGGAGGTTGATCGACTTTATTTTATTTCCTTGTCTACTTCATCCAGACAGGATTGATTCCATTGATCTTTTTGAGCTATCTTCGTTGATAATTTTGAGAAAAATTCCAGTCATGTGATGTTAAGAGCGTGTCTCATCACACCTTGGCATCACCTTTTCAGTACATTCCATTTCATTTACTCCCTTGCAAAGACGATGCCAAGGTGAGGCAGCTGTAGACACGCTAATTTTGACGTCATTTCGAGTAAATTTCATATCATACAATAATGCCTCAAAATGGTCTGATAATTAATCATTAATTAATTTTTATTAATCTTTTTAAGTGTCGGGTTTAACAGATGTGTTTAAGTTAATCAATTGAATTGATTTTAGCTCAAATTTGAGTTAAAATATGAAGAATTCTAAAAGACGTCGACATACCTGGACGCGATTTAGAGTTTATTCCTGTTTTAACGATTAAATTTGAATTTTAATTAATTAATTAATTAACTAAAAGGCGTCTGGGAAAGTCGACGCGTTTTAGGTTTCCTAAGTGATTTTAACTTCTCCTCCGGATGTTTATCCTTATCTTAATTAGTCTAAAAGACGTCTACACAGGTGGACGCGTTTTACCTAATAAAGATAAAGATAAGTTTTCCCGGATATTTATCCTTATCTTAATTAATCTGAAAGGCGTCAGCCAAGGTGGACGCGTTTTAGATAATTACAGATAAAGATGAATTAATCAGTGATTATCTGTCGGTTAAGATGGATAAATTCGGAGTTTTCAAATGTTAATCGCGAACGCAAGAAATGCCTATAAATACCCTGCATGTTGAAGAGAAGAGAATTGAGTTGAGTTGAGTCATAGTGTTATGGCGAGTTGAAGATCGAAGCAACGTCGTAACGCCGGAGCGCCGCCATTTCCAGAAGTCGGCGTCCCTTTCAAGATCTTCATCCTTTCAAGGCTTCAACCGACTGGGCATAAGTTTTTCATTACTGCATTTATTTTCATCTTCATTAGTTTTATTCTTCATATTCACTTCATGCAAACACACACCACATCATAATCTTTCAAAAACCTACTTGATTTAAGGGGTTTCAAAGCCATTTAAAAAAGTGAGTTTGCTGTTTTAAATATGCTTAACATCATGATTAGTTCAGATACTACTTCTATTTAAATTCTCATCATAGTTCTTCTTTATTTCTGTTTTTGTCTCTGCTGCACTCAACAACAACAAGAGATCAAAAAGGGGAAATCAAGCACAACTTCTGGACGATCCTCAACCTCAAATTCAACAGCAAGAACAAAGAAGCAAAGAAAGGGCTCTCTTTCTTCAGCCGGCTGAGGAAGGGGAACCAAGGACTCAATTTTCCGCGTTTTGAAAGGTAGGCGATCATATTCTCTTTTGAAACTTTTTAGTTAAAAGTTTCTGGCGATCACTGCACTTTAGTTGCTGTTTTTTGTTTTAATAGGTTAGTTTACACCTAAACAACATAGATATTTCATGTTAATCACACGGTCATTCTAAGCACCTACAGAGGGGAAGCAATGCAGAAGGCCTAGAAGAAGAGGAAGAGGAAGAGAAATGGGAGGGCCGAGACGGAGGAGGGGCTCATCTTATCTAACTTTAGATTCTCACACAGACCAGGTAGCAACACAGAGGGAGCTGGTGAAGGTTACAGGTTTCTTGCTTCTTCTCTCTGTTCGATCAATATTTATAGCAAGATGAAGGAGATGAAAGGAAAGGTGAAGGGAGAGACAGAAAGAGTCATCCTTCTCCTCAACCAGCAAGATCACATTGGCCATTAAGGAGTAAGATTCTCTATTAATACAGAGGAGGAAGTCACCATTATAAATGCGTGGATCCTATTCCTTCCGTTCCCTCCTACCGTTATTTAAAAGAAACAACCATCAACAGGTGGTAGAACAGATGGAGAGGGAGAGAGAGAGAGAGAGTTGAGCAAGATATAAAGTGGGGAAGGGATAATTTATATGAGTTTACATGATTATGCTTGAGATGAGAGAAGAAAGGAGGAAAGGGTTGATAGTTTTGCTAGCTATGCATATGTGGGAATGGGATCACCTGAACCCTTCTTATAGGACTTCACATTGATCTTAAAATTTCATTGCTTAAAATTGATCTTTTAAATCTGCATAAGTATAGAGGGTCCCACAGATAAGTAAATTCCAACCAAGTATGTACATTTAGGGCCCATGCAAAAGGTCCGAACATGTGTGGTGCTTAATCCTTTCTTATATTGAACACAACTACTGCCACACTTTAATCCATGCTTTAGCAACCGAATAAATGTAATGAAGAATGCCCCTTTATCAATGAGTTATTATGTCATCCATGAACTTTTTATTTTATGAAAAAAATAAAAAACATCCTATTTCAAGAGGGGAACGTATCTTACCTCGAAGGGAAAGTCGAACAGATATTGCTAAAGTATTTTGTCTTTTGATGAAATATTTGACCCTCCAAATCCTAACTGTTAAATGGTTTCTTAGATAACCTCCTATTCCACATACTTGATTATTCTCTTGTCAAACAGGAGATAAGGTTCCGTTTGGTATGGGTGTAAGGGATGGATTAAACTCACTTTATACTCATTCAACGCATGTCAATTTCATATAGGAATGAGAAGGGTTAAGGCTTTTGGGGTTATCCCCAATTTTAGGGCTAAACATTGGGATTCCTAACCCAATTTTTCATCCTCACTTTTTGCCAGTTGATCCCCCTAATGCCCTTCCCCCTTTTCAATAAAAATAGTATAAGTATATTTAATATTTCATTGAATGTGAGGGTTATTATTTTATTATTATTATTATCAATACATACTTAGACTCTTAGATTATTACTAAGTTGAATAATTAAATGATGGTAGTACAACTAAAAAGTATATTTACTATATCATTCTGATAATAAATATAACCTAATTATATTTAATACATCATTACCTAAGAGGGTTAATTATATATTCTTGATGGAAATGGTGAAAAAATAGTCAAGCCTTATTATTTTCTTATTATTTAATACATACTTAGATTAATACTAAGTTTGAAGCTAAATAATCAAATGACTCAATTACTACTAATAAGAATATTTAACATAATATTGCATTCATACAAATGGCATAATTATGCTTAATATATCATTAAACTAGAATGTTAATGAAACACACCCAACAAAATGGCCCAAAAACCACTAAGTCTTATCATTTTGTTATTATGTTTAACATATACTTAGAATAGTAGTAAGTACCGAGCTGAATAATAAAATGATGGCATTACTGCTAATAATTGTATTTAATAAATTATTTTATTAATAAAAATAACATAATTTTATTTAATATTCATGCAATATAAGATTTGTTACTTTATTATTATTAATAGATACCTAGATTATTATTAAGTACAAAGTTGAATAATAAAATGATGGCATTACGACTAATGAGCGTGCTTAGTATATCATTATAATAATAAATCAACAAAGCCTAATTATATTTAATATATGATTAAATGAGAGGGTAAATAAAAAAGATGGCACTGAATGGTGAAAAAATTACTAAGAATGAAATTACGAAGTCCTATATTCTCATTCAAATAGAGATTAAGCATACCCCTCAAAATATGGGATAACGAGAGTGGAAGGATCTTTTCCCATAGCTTACTTTTTTTTTTTATCCCAATACCAAAGAGCCCCTAAGGGATTAGATTCACCTAAATACAAAAGAGGAGATATTACAAATATATGGGTGCCATGCACACACGATGCTCCCACATGAGCAGGGACCACCTACTTTAGGAAGGGGTGATTGACTAGGGTTAGGAATAGAAGAAATGGAAAATTCCCAGTTCCCCATCCTCACTACACATGTACCCACACATTAATCAATGACTATGGAAGTTTCATGCTTCCCCTTTGTATTGAGGTGATCTTATTTCCGCTCTAAGGAGATCAGCTCCAGGAGGAGAGAGATCTCAAAACCCACATGACATCGTCTTTGAGATTCGCAAATGTTATTAAGTTGGAATGAATTATTGTTACTCTTCTTATCATAATTTTGATACTTCATTAACCACGTAGAGTTTCCTACAAGTTTTGTATATAAACATGGGAATGGATCCTTTGATGCAACAGAGGAGAGAACTTTTACAAACCTCCACTTGTAACACATAATCAACATTCTAAGGAAAAGAGCTGAAAATATTTCAGCTCTTTTGGAAGAGGCTATTCAACCTTTCTCCCATAGATGTCAAAATCAAGAAAGGAAGGAGACATAAGTTTTCTATTGACTTAATTTTTACTGATAACCAAATAAGTGATTGTGATATATTTTTCCAGAAAAACATTTCCGGTGGCCTATTTTATATAAAAACAAATGGACCCTAAGTGTTGAAACCTAATGGTGTGCTTGGATAAAATATCAGATAGCTTTATCAGTACTAGCTTCGATGCTTCTACTAATTACTGATAGTAGGTATTAGTCTCAACACTCTTTCTCCCCTCTTTTCCCCATCCTTTAATTCTTTTTTCCTCCTCCATCCAGCAACTGCCTTTCTTGCATTTTTCTAGTGTTAACTTCAATATGAAAATCGTAGACGTCAAAAATATTACTTTTCAAAATTAATATTCCAAGGAAACAAGTCATTAACTCTCTCTCTCTCTCTCTCTCTCTCCCCAAGAAATTAAAGAACGTGATGAAATTATAAAGTACTACTTGTTGTACCGCCACACGTGATGCGGTCTATTTTTTTTTTGAATTTTGGAAGTTTTTTTGGGTGGCCCCATCGTGCCCTACACGTCCATATAATCCGATCTCCGATCGGTCAATTCAAAAAAATCAAAAAAATAAAAAATCGAGTAAATTGACTGTTAATGGGCTCAGTTTTTTTTTTTTCAAATTTTTTAGGCAATCCAATCGTGCATCGGCTTGTACAATAGGTGTTAGTCATGATGGTGTCGACTAAAAAAACTTTAAAAAATAAAAAGGAATCATTGTTGTTGCAGCTGCCCCCCCCTCCGATGGAGGGGGTGGGAGGTGGGGTGGTGCAGCAAGTGTTTCTCGAAATTGAAATATCCCTAAAGTTGTACTTTCTTTCCTTTACAATTGTTTGCTCAATTCTCTATTTTGCCTTTAGAGAAATACACCATTTCTTCCTAGTATTCTTCTAATGAAATTAAATCCCTCTTTGAGGTACAATCTTTACCTCTTGCAAAAGTTGTAAGTAATTATGACAAACCATGATGCGCTGGGCATTGTGATGTAGGTAAATGCCATCCATAGGACTCGCAATATGATGAAAGTGAATGCCATCCATAGGAAAGCTTGTAGATGAAGTGTGGGTTGCGCGCGATAAACTAATAAAAAAGTTATTTCATATAATAATATTACAATAATAAGTAATAAAACTCCAAACTTTTTCATGAGGACAAAAAGAAGAATAAAACATAATTTGGATTAGGATTAAAATTTGTGACTTCTTATGTCATAGGCTGCATAATTGTTCTAATTAAATAACGACAATTGGTAGCAACAAAAATAAAATGGACCAAATATAGAAGAGACCTTTATTGTTTTTTCCTTGAACTCTAGATAATATGAAAGATGTAATGCTAAAAGGAAATTTCAATTTGTCAATATATAGTTGAAAACATTTTGGGAAAGTAAGAAAGGGATCAAACATGCTATTGTATATATATAACCAATCATCATGCCCACTAAACATTTGAGGAAGAAAATTTTAATACATGCAAAGGTAAAATAATTAAAAGTTCTAGCATTTTTTCTTTTTTGAAAGAAAATTTAAGATTTTTTGCATATAATTCTTAAAATTACACATCTTTGTGAAAAGGCCTATACAATAAGTATATATGAAGAATAAGACTGATGTACCACACGAGGTGCGGGGAATAAAGAGGGGGAGTTTTAATAAATTATCTTGCTTTTAACTTTTAATACTTGATTAGATTTATACAAAATTTATCTTGACAATCTATAGTACATATATAAAATAGAGTTATCTAGTGTCATGTGTTAACACGAGAATTATTTGTTTCCCATGTAAATTCTCTCCCTTTCCTATTAATGTTTCTATCCCTATTAATTCTCTTTATCTCTTCCGCCTTTCTAGCACTTCTCTATTAATATCTCTATCCCATATTAATTCTCTCACATTCGTCCTTTCTCTCTCTCTCTCTCATTAAATCTCTCTCTCTCTACGCTCTCTCTAATGATCTCCCTCTCCTTCCTCTCTCTCTCTCTCATTAATTCTCTCTCCCCACTATCTCTCTCACTTCTAATTCATGTTTAAAATCTTTGCAACAAGAAAACGATTTCGGTAGAAAAATATTTTCATGAGAAACTGAACATAATTGGCAATTTGGTACACATAAAAATTGTTTTCTAAGTCTATGAAGACTACCTACGGGACAGGGAGTATGATATTCAACAAAAATAGCCAAATCGAGAGATAAGAAAGATAGTGAATGGTGAAGAATATGGGATAAGAAGAGCATCCTTTTCTATTGGTATATGTTTTTCGTTTAACTAATTTATTGCAAATTATTTTTAAAAAAATCATAATATAATAAAACTTATCCTTTTACAAATCTACTTTTAGGGTGCACACTCGCCATGATTATATTATTTGAAACAATTGAGAATGTCATGTAATAAGGATTGACTAATATCGCATTAATAAGGCTTGTCATTTTTTACATATGTAATAAACGCTTGATTTCTAATATATTTCTTTCATTTTTTATTTTTTTCCTCGATCTTTATTTTCTTACCTTTTTTTTTCTCTACGCAACATGCGGATTTTTTTGCTAGTACTTTATATTGTAATGTTAAAATTGATAGGAATAGATCTATTCATTACAACAAGAAACCACGCTCTTCAATATATGGCCCACAAATATATGAGTAGAGTTCCTCTTCGTCCAAGTTTTGATTGGACTCAGTCAGTAAAGAGAAAGAAAAATTTTAAAAAACTCTTTCATATGGTGCTTTTTCCATTCCAAAGGAAGAGTTTTTTTGAAAGATGCTCTCCTTTCCTCTCTGTACAGACTAAGGTCCATCCAAACATATATCGTGAGGAACCGCACTCCAAATATATGGGATAGAGGTCAACGATGTTGAGAATGAAATATTTATAGTCTTAAAACAAGCAATGCTTCACTTGCTTGGCAGTCCTTTTGCAGTACTCGTAGTAGATGGCCTTGGCGACCTCGACGAGGAGTTGGATCTCCCTAGTCTGTCCCACTAGTGGCACCTCACCCACTGCCTTGGGGCACCCAGTGCCATCAATGGCGTAGCCCAGGGTGTACTGCGCGTCCTGGATCTCCTGCATAACGTCATGGTGGAGATGGCCTTCCTGCTTATGTTCCACCACGGCGGCGGTGGCGGTGGCGCTGAGGGAGAGCGACGTGGACAGCATGGCCAAGTCGAGGAGCGTGGCATTCTGGCTTCCCGGTGCCGACCGAAGCATGGCCACGCAGGGTGCGTACTATGGTTTGTCCTTCCAGGCTAGCGTGCAGGCCTCCTCGACAGTGTCGGCACAGCACGATGAGAAGTACATGACGAAGAAGGAGAAAAGAAATGGGAGAGCTGAACGGGGGAAGAAGGACCTCAAATGGTCACTTAAGTTCTTCTCCGGTGTATATTTTGTTCATGCTTCCATCTCTATGTCTATGCATGCCTGCATATATAAGGGAACCAAGGCGAGAGAAAGGGAGGCAGAAGGTGAAGACGACAACTGTCCTATTCCTTGTGTCCATTTGTTTATAACAGAGGCATCTCATTTACTCCGGTCATTTAAATCAAATCCTTGAAAGATACGAAACTATACAGATGGCAAAAAGAAATATACATTCTTTCATGTATCTCATTCACTCGGCTACCTCCATAAATTTCTACCAATTTAGAATATATTGCTAATATAGGCAAGATTCCTCACATTTGAGTCAATTTTTGGTTTTTATTTTGAATGTTTAGAAAAAGTGTCTTATGTTACCTGTCACTACTCACATCTCGTCATCTTTTTCTTTATTAGTTAATTATTAATGGAATAACTGGTTTGGTCAGAAGTCGTTGTTTCATTTGTTGAATAATGAAATTTGGAACAACATTATAGAGAGAAATCTTCAGATTAAGGAGTTACCAAATAGCCGTCATCCAACTTGGCAGATAATTGTTTCATCTCTTCCCACTGATTTGGTGATTCGTTATAGAATCCAGCTACTTAGTTCTATGCCGGATAGGATTATATGGTGTCCCCAAGATTCTGGAAAAGTTTCCACATCCTCATGCGGGATTGTCATGCTTAGGTCTACTCCTTAGCCACTATTCTCAAAAATTTGGTGTGCTTACATACCTCTAAAGGTTTCCACTCTTCTTTGGAAAATCTTGCAAGGCATTATCCCTACGGAGGACCCTCTAAGTAAGGTTGGCATCCCGTTTTGCTCCAGGTGTTCACACTGTTCTAGTCCAGCAGAAGAAACAAATCATCATTTGTTCCTTCATAGTGATCTTTCTATATCTACTTGGAATAAACCGGCGGATATGTGCCCACTACACCCGAGGAGCTATACATCTTGTGCTGAATTTGTTAAAGATGTTTTCCACAGCATTCATGCTGGAAGACTCTTTAGAATGGTTAGACACCTTCCCATCTCAGCCTGGTTACAGGAAATTTGGTGTGAACGAAAGAGACGACGTTAGCATGTGAAAACATCTTCAGGTGATAATATTATTTTTAATTATGTCATTTACAATGTATCAAAGAACTCGTAGTAAAATGAAAACGCGGCAATGATATTTTCATGTAGATTTTCCTACAAGTTTTCTATTTAAAAATGGGATTGGATCCCTTTGATGCAACAGAGGAGATAACTTTTACAAACCTCTACTTGTAACACAGAAATAAGTTTCTAAGGAAAAGCGCTGAAAATATTTTCAGCTCTTTTGGAAGAGGTTATTCAGCCTTTCCCCCATGGATGTCAAATTCAGGAAAGGAAGGAGACAACAAATTAAGTTTTCTATTGACTTAATTTTTACTGATAACCAAATAAGTGATTGTGATATATTTTTTCAGAAAAATATTTCCGGTTGCCTATTTTATATAAAAACAAATGGACCCAAAGTGTTGAAACCTAATGGTGTGCTTGGATAAAACATCAGATAGCTTTATCAATACTAGCTTCGATTTTACTACTAATTATTGATAGTAGGTATTAGTCTCAACAGTCTTTCTCCCCTCTTTTCCCCATCCTTTAATTCTTTTTTCCTCCTCCATCCAGCAACTGCCTTTCTCTGCATTTTTCCAGTATTAACTTCCATATGAATATCGTAGACCACAAAAGTATATGGTGTCCCGAAGATTGTGGAAAAGTTTCCACATCCTTATGCCAGATTGTCATGCTTAGCTCTACTCCTTAGCCAATATTTTCAAAAATTTGGTGTGCTTACATACCTCCAAAGGTTTCCACTCTTCTTTGGGATTATCCCTACCGACGACCATATAAGCAAGGTTGGCATCCCGTTTTGCTCCAGGTGTTCATGTTGTTCTAGTCCAGTAGAACAAACAAATCACCATTTATTCCTTCATAGTGATCTTTCTATATCTACTTGGAATAAACTGGCAGATATGTGCCCAGTAGACCCGGATGGGGCGGGAGCGGCGAAGGGGGTGTCGGCAGCTGGAGGGGAAGCGATGCAGAAGGCCGAGAAGAAGAGGAAGAGGAAGAGAAATGGGAGGGCCGAGATGGAGGAGGGGCTCATCTTATCTCACTTTAAATTCTCACACAGACCAGGTAGCAACACAGAGGCGGTTGGTGAAGGTTACAGGTTTCTTGCTTCTTCTCTTTGTTCGATCAGTATTTATAGCAAGATGAAGGAGATGAAAGGAAAGGTGAAGGGAGAGACGGAAAGAGCCGTCCTTCTCCTCAACTAGCGGGATCACATTGGCCATTAAGGAGTAAGATTCTCTATTAATACAAAGGAGGAGGAAATCACCATTATAAATGCGTGGATCCTATTCCTTCCGTTTCCCTCCTGCCGTTACTTAAAAGAAACAACCATCAATAGGTGGCAGAAAAGATGGAGAGGGAGAGAGAGAGAAAGGGTTGAGCAAGATATAAAGTGGGGAAGGGATAATTTATACGAGTATATACCGATATGCTTGAGATGAGAGAGAAAAAGAGGAAAGGGTTGATAGTTTTGCTAGCTATGCATATGTGGGAATGGGATCACCTGAACTCTTCTTATGGGACTTCACATTGATCCTAAAATTTCATTACTTAAAATTGATCTTTTAAATCTGCATAAATTTAGAGGGTCCCACAGATAAATAAATTCCAACCAAGTATGTAAATTTAGGCCCCATGCAAAAGGTCCAAACATATGTGGTGCTTAAAATTGTAAGAATTCCCACTTTTCTTATAATGAGCACATCTACTGCCACACTTTAATCCGTGCTTTGGCAACCGAATAAATGTAATGAACAATGCCCCTTTATCAATGAGTTATTTTGTCATCTGTGAACTTTTTATTTGATAAAAAAAGAAAAAACATCCAATTTCAAGAGGGGAACGTATCTTACCTCGAAGGGAAAGTCGAATAGATATTGCAAAATTATTGTCTTTGTTGAAATATTCGACCCACCAAATCCTAACTACTAAATGTTTTCTTAGATAACCTCCTATTCCACACACTTTTTTTATTCTCTTGTCAAATAGGAGATAAGGTTCCATTTGGTATGGGTGTAAGGGATGGATTAAACTCACTTTAACCTCATTCAATGCATGTCGATTTCGTATAGGAATGAGAAGGGTTAAGGCTTTTGAGGTTATCCCCAATTTTAGGGCTAAACATTGGGATTCCTAACCCAATTTTTCATCCCCACATTTTGCGAGTTGATCCCCCTAATGCCCTTCCCCCTTTTCAATAAAAATAGCATAAGTATATTTAATATTTCATTGAATGTAAGGGTTATTATTTTATTATTATTATTATCAATACATACTTAGACTCTTAGATTATTAATAAGTTGAATAATTAAATGATGGTAGTACTACTAAAAAGTATATTTACTATATCATTCTGATAATAAATATAGCCTAATAATATTTAATACATCATTAAATAAGAGGGTTAATTATATATTCTTGATGGAAATGGTGAAAATAGTCAAGCCTTATTATTTTATTATTATTTAATACATACTCAGATTAATACTAAGTTTGAAGATGAATAATGAAATGACGCAATTACTACTAATAAGAATATTTAACATAATATTGCATTCATAAAAATGGCATAATTATGCTTAATATATCATTAAACTAGAATGTTAATGAAACACTCCCAACAAAATCGTCCAAAAATCACTAAGTCTTATTATTTTGTTATTATGTTTAACATACACTTAGAATAGTAGTAAGTACAGAGCTGAATAATAAAATGATGGCATTACTGCTAATAATTGTATTTAATAAATTATTTCATTAATAAAAATAAGATAAGTATATTTAAAATTCATGGAACATCAGGGTTGTTACTTTATTATTATTAATAGATACCTAGATTATTATTATTAAGTACAAAGTTGAATAATAAAATCATGGCATTACCACTAATGAGCATACTTAGTATATCATTATAATAATAAAATAATAAAGCCTAATTATATTTAATATATGATTAAATGAGAGGGCAAATAAAGAAGATGGCACTAAATGGTGAAAAAATTACTAAGAATGAAGATGGCACGAAGTCCTATATTCCCATTCAAATAGAGACTAAGCATACCCCTCTAAATATGGGATAACGAGAGTGGAAGGATCTTTTCCCATAACTTACTTTTTTTTTTATCCAAATACCAAGGAGCCCCTAAGGGATTAGATTCACCTAAATACAAAAGAGGAGATATTACAAATATGTGGGTGCCATGCACACACGATGCTCCCACATGAGCAGGGACCACCTACTTTAGGAAGGGGTGATTGACTAGGGTTAGGAATAGAAGAAATGGAAAATTCCCAGTCCCCCATCCTCACTACACATGTACCCACACATTAATTAATGACATTAATGACTATGGAAGTTTCATGCTTCCCCTTTGTATTGAGGTGATCTTATTTCCGCTCTAAGGAGATCAGCTCTAGGAGGAGAGAGATCTCAAAACCCACATGACATCGTCTTTGAGATTCGCAAATGTTATTAAGTTGGAATGAATTTTTGTTACTCTTCTTATCATAATTTTGATACTTCATTAACCACGTAGAGTTTCCTACAAGTTTTCTATTTAAACATGGGAATGGATCCTTTGATGCAACAGAGGAGAGAACTTTTACAAACCTCCACTTGTAACACATAATTAATTTTGTAAGGAAAAGAGCTGAAAATATTTTCAGCTCTTTTGGAAGAGGGTATTCAGCCTTTCTCCCATGGATGTCAAAATCAAGAAAGAAAGGAGGCAACAAATTAAGTTTTCTATTGACTTGATTTTTACTAATAACCAAATAAGTGATTGTGATATATTTTTCCGAAAAAACATTTATGGTGGCCTATTTTATATAAAAACAAATGGACCCTAAGTGTTAAAACCTAATGGTGTGTTTGGATAAAATATCAGATAGGTTTATCAATACTAGCTTCGATGCTTCTACTAATTACTGATAGTAGGTATTAGTCTCAACACTCTTTCTCCCCTCTTTTCCCCATCCTTTAATTCTTTTTTCCTCCTCCATCCAACAACTACCTTTCTTGCATTTTTCTAGTGTTAACTTCAATATGAAAATCGTAGACGTCAAAAATATTACTTTTCAAAATTAATATTCCAAGGAAACAAGTCATTAACTCTCTCTCTCTCTCTCTCTCTCTCTCCCCAAGAAATTAAAGAACGTGATGAAATTATAAAGTACTACTTGTTGTACCGCCACACGTGATGCGGTCTTTTTTTTTTTTGAATTTTGGAAGTTTTTTTGGGTTGCCCCATCGTGCCCTACATGTCCATATAATCCGATCTCCGATCGGTCAATTCAAAAAAATCAGAAAAATAAAAAATCGAGTAAATTGACTGTTAATGGGCTCAATTTTTTTTTTCAATTTTTTTTAGGCAATCCAATCGTGGATCGGCTTGTACAATAGGTGTTAGTCATGATGGTGTCGACTGAAAAAACTTTAAAAAATAAAAAAGAATCATTGTTGTTGCAGCTGCCCCCACCCGATGGAGGGGGTGGGAGGTGGGGTGGTGCACCAAGTGTTTCTCGAAATTGAAATATCCCCAAAGTTGTACTTTCTTTCCTTCACAATTGTTTGCTCATTTCTCTATTTTGCCATCAGAGAAATACACCATTTCTTCCTAGTATTCTTCTAATGAAATTAAATCCCTCTTTGAGGTACAATCTTTACCTCTTGCAAAAGTTGTAAGTAATTATGACAAACCATGATGTGTTGGGCATTGTGATGTAGGTAAATGCCATCCATAGGACTCGCAATATGATGAAAGTGAATGCCATCCATAGGAAAGCTTGTAGATGAAGTGTGGGTTGCGCGCGATAAACTAATAAAAAAGTTATTTCATATAAGAATATTACAATAATAAGTAATAAAACTCCAAATTTTTTCTTGAGGACAAAAAGAAAAATAAAACATAATTTGGATTAGGATTAAAATTTGTGACTTCTTATGTCATAGGCTGCATAATTGTTCTAATTAAATAATGACAATTGGTAGCAACAAAAATAAAATGGACCAAATATAGAAGAGACCTTTATTGTTTTTTCCTTGAACTCTAGATAATATGAAAGATGTAATGCTAAAAGGAAATTTCAATTTGTCAAT
Organism: Zantedeschia hybrid cultivar; assembly: GCA_030544215.1. Taxonomy (NCBI): domain Eukaryota; kingdom Viridiplantae; phylum Streptophyta; class Magnoliopsida; order Alismatales; family Araceae; genus Zantedeschia; species Zantedeschia hybrid cultivar. The sequence continues at coordinate 57,369,283 of JARZZO010000012.1, forward strand.
ATATAGTTGAAAACATTTTGGGAAAGTAAGAAAGGGATCAAACATGCTATTGTATATATATAACCAATCATCATGCCCACTAAACATTTGAGGAAGAAAATTTTAATACATGCAAAGGTAAAATAATTAAAAGTTCTAGCATTTTTTCTTTTTTGAAAGAAAATTCAAGATTTTTTGCATATAATTCTTAAAATTACACATCTTTGTGAAAAGGCCTATACAATAAGTATATATGAAGAATAAGACTGATGTACCACACGAGGTGCGGGGAAAAAAGAGGGGGAGTTTAAATAAATTAACTTGCTTTTAACTTGTAATACTTGATGAGATTTATACAAAATTTATCTTGACAATCTATAGTATATATATAAAATAGAGTTATCTAGTGTCACGTGTTAACACCAGAATTTTTTGTTTCCCATGTAAATTCTCTCCCTTCCCTATTAATATTTCTATCCCTGTTAATTCTCTTTATCTCTTCCGCCTTTCTAGCACTTCTCTATTAATACCTCTATCCCATATTAATTCTCTCACATTCGTCCTTTCTCTCTCCCTCTCATTAAATCTCTCTCTCTATGCTCTCTCTAATGATCTCCCTCTCCCTCCTCTCTCTCTCTCTCTCATTCATTCTCTCTCCCCACTATCTCTCTCACTTCTAATTCATGTTTAAAATCTTTGCAACAAGAAAACGATTTCTATAGAAAAATATTTTCATGAGAAACTGAACATAATTGGCAATTTGGTACACATAAAAATTATTTTCTAAGTCTATAAAGACTACCTACGGACAGGGAGTATGATATTCAACAAAAATAGCCAAATCGAGAGATAAGAAAGATAGTGAATGGTGAAGAATATGGGATAAGAAGAGCATCCTTTTCTATTGGTATATGTTTTTTGTTTAACTAATTTATTGCAAATTATTTTTAAAAAAATCATAATATAATAAAACTTATCCTTTTACAAATCTGCTTTTAGGGTGCACACTCGCCATGATTACATTATTGGAAACAATTGAGAATGTCATGTAATAAGGATTGACTAATATCGCATTAATAAGGCTTGTCATTTTTTACATATGTAATAAACGCTTGATTTCTAATATATTTCTTTCATTTTTTATTTTTTTCTCTACGCAACATGCGGATTTTTTTGCTAGTACTTTATATTGTAATGTTAAAATTGATAGTAATAGATCCATTCATTACAACAAGAAACCGCGCTATTCAATATTTGGCCCACAAATATATGAGTAGAGTTCCTCTTCGTCCAAATTTTGATTGGACTCAGTCAGTAAAAAGAAAGAAAATTTTTAAAAAACTCTTTCATGTGGTGCTTTTTCCATTCCAAAGGAAGAGTTTTTTTGAAAGATGCTCTCCTTTCCAAACCTATATCGTGAGGAACCGCACTCTAAATATATGGGATAGAGGTCAACGATGTTGAGAATGAAATATTTATAGTCTTAAAACAAGCAATGCTTCACTTGCTTGGCAGTCCTTTTGCAGCACTCGTAGTAGGTGGCCTTGGCGACCTCGACGAGGAGATGGATCTCCCTAGTCTGTCCCACCAGTGGCACCTCACCCACCGCGTTGGGGCACCCAATGCCATCAATGGTGTAGCCCAGGGAGTACTGTGCGTCCTGGATCTCCTGCATAACGTCATGGTGGAGATGGCCTTCCGATACCCGTCCAGGCACTGCGCCAGTCTATGCTGACACGGCGAGCCGCCGATGCCACGCGACTGTACTTCCTGCTTCCGTTCCACCATGGTGGCGGTGGCGGTGGCGCTGAGGGAGAGCGATGTGGACAGCATGGCCAAGTCGAGGAGCGTGGCATTCTGGCTTCCCGGTGCCGACCGGAGCATGGCCACGCAGGGTGCGTACTATGGTTTCTCCTTCCAGGCTAGCGTGCAGGCCTCCTCGATAGTGTCGGCACAGCACGATGAGAAGTACATGACGAAGAAGGAGAAAAGAAATGGGAGAGCTGAACGGGGGAAGAAGGACCTCAAATGGTCACTTAAGTTCTTCTCCGGTGTATATTTTGTTCATGCTTCCATCTCTATGTCTATGCATGCCCGCATATATAAGGGAACCAAGGCGAGAGAAAGGGAGGCAGAAGGTGAAGACGACAACTGTGTGTTCCATCTATCTTTTGCTTGGCCAACCGTCCTCTTCCTTGTGTCCATTCGTTTATAACAGAGGCATCTCATTTACTCCGGTCATTTAAATCAAATCCTTGAAAGATACGAAACTATACAGATGGCAAAAAGAAATATACATTCTTTCATGTATCTCATTCACTCGGCTACCTCCATAAATTTCTACAAATTTAGAATATATTGCTAATATAGGCAAGATTCCTCACATTTGAGTCAATTTTTGGTTTTTATTTTGAATGTTTAGAAAAAGTGTCTTATGTTACCTGTCACTACTCACATCTCGTCATCTTTTTCTTTATTAGTTAATTATTAATGGAATAACTGGTTTGGTCAGAAGTCGTTGTTTCATTTGTTGAATAATGAAATTTGGAACAACATTATAGAGAGAAATCTTCAGATTAAGGAGTTACCAAATAGGCGTCATCCAACTTGGCAGATAATTGTTTCATCTCTTCCCGCCGATTTGGCGATTCGTTATAGAATCCAGCTACTACTTAGTTCTATGCCGGATAGGATTATATGGTGTCCCCAAGATTCTGGAAAAGTTTCCACATCCTTATGCCGGATTGTCATGCTTAGCTCTACTCCTTAGCCAATATTTTCAAAAATTTGGTGTGCTTACATACCTTCAAAGGTTTCCACTCTTCTTTGGCATTATCCTACGGACGACCATATAAGCAAGGTTGGCATCCCGTTTTGCTCCAGGTGTTCATGCTGTTCTAGTCCAGCAGAAGAAACAAATCACCATTTATTCCTTCATAGTGATCTTTCTATATCTACTTGGAATAAACTGGCGGATATGTGCCCACGAGACCCGAGGAGCTATACCTCTTGTGCTGAATTTGTTAAAGATGTTTTCCACAGCTTTCATGCTGGAAGACTCTTTGGAATGGTTAGACACCTTCGCATCTCAGCCTGGTTATAGGAACTTTGGTGTGAACGAAACAGACGGCGTTACCAGGCGAAAACATCTTCAGGTGATAATATTATTTTTAATTATGTCATTTACACTGTACCGAAGAACTCCTTTCAGCAAAATGAAAACGGGGCCATGATATTTTGGCACTTGGGACATATGGATATTCATACAGACTTGGGACATATGGACACAATACATATAAAAAAGTATGATTATTAAAAAGAAGAGATCTTCTCAGTACACGTTTAGACAAGAATCTAACAATATTGAGAAGGGGAAAAAGTCAAATATTACAAAAAATTCTTCATATGATCTAAAAAGCTCACAAGTATCTAGACCCTCCTTCTCTCAATATTACTCGATTTCGGACAAAACGTGTCCTGAGAGCTCTTCTCTTATTAATACATACAATCTATGCCCCGCTTGGCATACTTCTTGCAGTAGAAGAGGCATACATCTTCGGCAACATTGAGGAGGATGCTGATCACGTCGGCCAGCGCACTCATAGTAGGGTCGTCGCCCTCACTAAAGTATGGGCAGCTATCAGTGTTCTGCATGGCTCTCTCGAGCATGAACCCCGCGTCATAGACACCCTTGAGTATGGACAGCATGGCGGTCTCCATTTGGGTTATAGCTTCCTTGTAACCCGATAGACAATTGGCCAGGCGTTGCTTGTATGACGCGTCGCCGGCGCCCGACGACTGCACCGCCTGCATGCGCTCCACACCGGCGCGGGCGGCCCGGAGGGAAAGCGCCGTGGAGATGATGGCCAGGTCAACATGGGAGGCGTTGTGGCTGCCGGGGACCGACCGGAGGAGGGCGAGGCAGCGTGTGTATTCGGGTTTGCCTTCCCACTGCTTGCGGCAGGCCTCTTGAACAGTGTCCAGGGGAAGGACGGAGGGGGCGGGAGCGGCGAAGGGGGTGTCGGCAGCTGGAGGGGAAGCGATGCAGAAGGCGGAGAAGAAGAGGAAGAGGAAGAGAAATGGGAGGGCCGAGATGGAGGAGGGGCTCATCTTATCTCACTTTAGATTCTCACACAGACCAGGTAGCAACATAGAGGGGGCTGGTGAAGGTTACAGGTATCTTGCTTCTTCTCTCTGTTCGATCAGTATTTATAGCAAGATGAAGGAGATGAAAGGAAAGGTTAAGGGACAGACGGAAAGAGTAGTCCTTCTCCTCAACCAGCGGGATCCCATTGGCCATTAAGGAGTAAGATTCTCTATTAATACAAAGGACGAGGAAATCACCATTATAAATGCGTGGATCCTATTCCTTCTGTTTCCCTCCTACCGTTAAAAGAAACAACCATCAACAGGTGGCTAAACAGATGGAGAGGGAGAGAGAGAGAAAGGGTTGAGCAAGATATAAAGTGGGGAAGGGATAATTTATATGAGTATAAACGGATATGCTTGAGATGAAAATAAAAAGAGTAAAGGGTTGATAGTTTTGCTAGCTATGCATATGTGGGAATGGGATCACCTGAACTCTTCTTATAGGACTTCACATTGATCCTAAAATTTCATTGCTTAAAATTGATCTTTTAAATCTGCATAAATTTAGAGGGTCCCACAGATAAATAAATTCCAACCTAGTATGTAAATTTAGGCCCCATGCAAAAGGTCCAAACATGTGTGGTGCTTAAAAGTGTAAGAATTCCCTATTTTCTTATAATCAGCACATCTACTGCCACACTTTAATCCGTGCTTTGGCAACCGAATAAATGTAATGAAGAATGCCCCTTTATCAATGAGTTATTTTGTCATCTGTGAACTTTTTATTTGATACAAAAAGAAAAAACATCCAATTTCAAGAGGGGAACGTATCTTACCTCGAAGCGAAAGTCGAATAGATATTGCAAAATTATTGTCTTTGATGAAATATTCGACCCACCAAATCCTAACTGCTAAATGTTTTCTTAGATAACCTCCTATTCCACACACTTTTTTATTCTCTTGTCAAATAGGAGATAAGGTTCCATTTGGTATGGGTGTAAGAGATGGATTAAACTCACTTTAACCTCATTCAACGCATGTCAATTTCATATAGGAATGAGAAGGGTTAAGGCTTTTGAGGTTATCCCCAATTTTAGGGCTAAACATTGGGATTCCTAACCCAATTTTTCATCCCCACCCTTTGCGAGTTGATCCCCCTAATGCCCTTCCCCCTTTTCAATAAAAGTAGCATAAGTATATTTAATATTTCATTGAATGTAAGGGTTATTATTTTATTATTATTATTATCAATACATACGTAGACTCTTAGATTATTAATAAGTTGAATAATTAAATGATGGTAGTAATACTAAAAAGTATATTTACTATATCATTCTGATAATAAATATAGCCTAATAATATTTAATACATCATTAAATAAGAGGGTTAATTATATATTCTTGATGGAAATGGTGAAAAATAGTCAAGCCTTATTATTTTATTATTATTAAATACACACTTAGATTAATACTAAGTTTGAAGATGAATAATGAAATGACGCAATTACCTCTAATAAGAATATTTAACATAAAATTGCATTCATAAAAATGGCATAATTATGCTTAATATATCATTAAACTAGAATGTTAATGAAACACTCCCAAAAAAATGGTCCAAAAATCACTAAGTCTTATTATTTTGTTATTATGTTTAACATACACTTAGAATAGTAGTAAGTACAGAGCTGAATAATAAAATGATGGCATTACTGCTAATAATTGTATTTAATAAATTATTTCATTAATAAAAATAACATAAGTATATTTAAAATTCATGGAACATCAGGGTTGTTACTTTATTATTATTAATAGATACCTAGATTATTATTATTAAGTACAAAGTTGAATAATAAAATCATGGCATTACCACTAATGAGCATACTTAGTATATCATTATAATAATAAAATAATAAAGCCTAATTATATTTAATATATGATTAAATGAGAGGGTAAATAAAGAAGATGGCACTAAATGGTGAAAAAATTACTAAGAATGAAATTACGAAGTCCTATATTCCCATTCAAATAGAGACTAAGCATACCCCTCTAAATATGGGATAACGAGAGTGGAAGGATCTTTTCACATAATATACTTTTTTCTTATCCTAACACCAAAGAGCCCCTAAGGGATTAGATTCCCCTAAATACAAAAGAGGAGGGATTACAAATATGTGGTTGCCATGCACGCGCGATGCTGCCACATGAGCAGGGACTACCTACTTTAGGAAGGCGTGATTGACTACGATTAGGAATAGAAGAAATGGAAAATTCCCAGTCCCCCATCCTCACTACACATGTACCCACACATTAATGACATTAATGACTATGGAAGTTTCATGCTTCCCCTTTGTATTGAGGTGATCTTATTTCCGCTCTAAGGAGGTCAGCTCTAGGAGGAGAGAGATCTCAAAAGCCACATGACATCCTCTTCGAGATTCGCAAATGTTATTAAGTTGGAATGAATTATCGTTACTCTTCTTATCATAATTTTGATACTTCATTAACCATGTAGAGTTTCCTACTGGTTTTCTATTTAAACATGGGACTGGATCCCTTTGATGCAACAGAGGAGAGAACTTTTACAAACCTCCACTTGTAACACATAATTAATTTTGTAAGGTAAAGAGCTGAAAATATTTTCAGCTCTTTTGGAAGAGGGTATTCAGCCTTTCTCCCATAGATGTCAAAATCAAGAAAGGAAGGAGGCAACAAATTAAGTTTTCTATTGACTTGATTTTTACTAATAACCAAATAAGTGATTGTGATATATTTTTCCGAAAAAACATTTCCGGTGGCCTATTTTATATAAAAACAAATGGACCATAAGTGTTGAAACCTAATGGTGTGCTTGGATAAAATATCAGATAGCTTTATCAGTACTAGCTTCGATGCTTCTACTAATTACTAATAGTAGGTATTAGTCTCAACACTCTTTCTCCCCTCTTTTCCCCATCCTTTAATTCTTTTTTCCTCCTCCATCCAGCCTTTCTTGCATTTTTCTAGTGTTCACTTCAATATGAAAATCGTAGACGTCAAAAATATTAATTTTCAAAATTAATATTCCAAGGAAACAAGTCATTAACTCTCTCTCTCTCCCAAAGAAATTAAAGAACGTGATGAAATTATAATGTACTACTTGTTGTACCGCCACACGTGATGCGGTCTATTATTTTTTTGAATTTTGGAAGTTTTTTTGGGTGGCCCCATCGTGCCCTACACGTCCATATAATCCGATCTCCGATCGGTCAATTCAAAAAAATCAGAAAAATCAAAAATCGAGTAAATTGACTGTTAATGGGCTCATTATTTTTTTTTTCAAATTTTTTAGGCAATCCAATCGTGGATCGGCTTGTACAATAGGTGTTAGTCATGATGGTGTCGACTGAAAAAACTTTAAAAAATAAAAAAGAATCATTGTTGCTGCAGCTACCCCCACCCGATGGAGGGGGTGGGAGGTGGGGTGGTGCAGCAAGTGTTTCTCGAAATTGAAATATCTCTAAAGTTGTACTTTCTTTCCTTCACAATTGTTTGCTCATTTCTCTATTTTGCCTTCGGAGAAATACACCATTTCTTCCTAGTATTCTTCTAATGAAATTAAATCCCTCTTTGAGGTACAATCTTTACCTCTTGCAAAAGTTGTAAGTAATTATGACAAACCATGATGTGCTGGGCATTGTGATGTAGGTAAATGCCATCCATAGGACTCGCAATATGATGAAAGTGAATGCCATCCATAGGAAAGCTTGTAGATGAAGTGTGGGTTGCGCGCGATAAACTAATAAAAAAGTTATTTCATATAAGAATATTACAATAATAAGTAATAAAACTCCAAATTTTTTCTTGAGGACAAAAAGAAGAGTAAAACATAATTTGGATTAGGATTAAAATTTGTGACTTCTTATGTCATAGGCTGCATAATTGTTCTAATTAAATAACGATAATTGGTAGCAACAAAAATAAAATGGACCAAATATAGAAGAGACCTTTATTGTTTTTTCCCTGAACTCTAGATAATATGAAAGATGTAATGCTAAAAGGAAATTTCAATTTGTCAATATATAGTTGAAAATATTTTGGGAAAGTAAGAAAGGGATCAAACATGCTATTGTCACAACAAGGAAGATAGGTTTTGTCAGCGAGTATATGTCGACGGCTAAAGGTATCTATTGACAAAAAGACTATTAGTCGACGGCTACCAAATAACCGTTTACAATTGTGTTATATATCAACGGTTCAACTAACCGTAGACATATACCTATTATATGTCAGCGGCTGTAATTTAACCGTTGATATATGTAGCATATATATTAACAACTTCGAACAAACCGTCGACATATATAATAAAAGAAAAAAAAATAAATGAAAAAAATTAAATGTCCACGGCTAACACGTTAGCCGTTGACATAGCCCTTTTTTGTCAATGGCTAAAATTACAGCCGTTGACAAAAATTCTTTCTCCAACCCCACCCCGAGCCCTCTTTTTCCTGCATCCCTCTTTCCCCCCTCCGATGCCCTAACCACCGCCGTGCTCTCTCCCCGCCGTCGCGCCCCCCTCTCACCTCACCGGCTTCCGTTGTGATCGCCGGCGTTCGCTCCCCTACCCATCCTCTCCCCGCCGGCATCCGCTGTGACCACGCGCCAACCTCCGCTCCCCTCCCCATCCTCTCCCCGCCGGCATCCATTGTGACTGCGTGCTGCCATCCTCCCCCGCTCCTGTCGCCGGCCCCCTCCCCCCGCTCGGCCCGCTACCTCCCCCGTTCCTGCCACTGGTAAGGGCCTCCTGGTCGCTGCAGGAGCGGGACTCTTCATCTCGTCGTCTGATTAAGCTGGGGGCGTGGGATTCGTGATGCAGGCGGCGGCGGCCGGAGAGTCGAGTGGCGGTGGGGATGATTGCCAGGTATGTGTGGCGGCCGGGAATCTCTGGGTGAGGGTGTCCGGTGGGCAGGGCCAGGAGTACGCCGGCCATATGGGGGGGTTCAGCCACGAGAGCGAGCACGATCTGGCGGTGATGGTGTGGGATTTCTTGGAAAACGGGAGCAGCGGCGCCGCCCAGGCTCGGTGCAGCAGCGACAGCGACTCCAGCGTTGCTGATATCAATCACCTGGCCGAGAAGATACTGGTTAGTTGTTTCTATATGTTCTGGTTTGATGGAATTATCTTGCAACAGGGCTTGGCACTCTTAATTTGTAGACTTGGGTTTGAGATTCTCTCAGTCAAACCCTAACCAGGGAATTTGAGCTGCATGTATCCGGTGCTACAATCAGGATATTCCTTAGATTATGCAAAGACTGTAAGAGTGCTGCTGCTCTGAAATATGGACATACCGTAATTTTACAGTCTATTTATCTCAAAATTTGAACTAGCCTTAGCTTTCTCCTTGTGATGGCCCAAACACCTTCAACAAGCTAGTGCTGTTGATATTGTGACTAATGGTCATTTGCTGAACTAAATGATAGGGATCTATTATTTTGATCCCCGTTTAGACATTAGATCTAGGAAGTGGTGAACATTATGCAAGCCAAAAGGAAATGATATTAGTTTAATTTTTTATTCAAAGCAATTCAAGTGCTGAAAAATTGTATGAAGGTCCTTCCTATGAAGAAATCAAGTGCCCAAATCAAGGAGGTCTGGAAGGTTTTGTGGAAGGACAGTATAAACCTAGTAGAACTTGCTGGAGAATCCTGACATTCTATAAGGACTAAGTGGCAAGAATGCAATATAAAGAATAAATGGCAAGAATGCAACATTAGAGAAAGAAAAGGGTTGCTTGGTTAATTTGAAAATACAAATTTTGGGTTTTCATTGAAAACCTTCTTCATTCTTCCATTTCACTTAGTTTATCTGATTGTAACTTTGATTTTGTCAGACACACTATGTCCTCCTGCTGTGTTCTTTCAAAGAACAACTGCAGCAGCATGTTTGAGTCCATGCCATGGAAGCAGTGATGGCTTGCTGGGAGCTTGAGCAGTCTCTTCAAAGCCTCACAGGTGACTTTCATTTTCGATTATTGAGGGTCATCAGTTCATATATTTGTTGAATAATGAACATCACATACGTGTATGTATATATATATATATATATATATATACATATATGTAGACTGTACACACACTGAGATGGACACCATCTCCATCATGATAAGCAATCCATGGATACAACGATTGAGGATCGATCACTAGAAAAGCAATGATGTTTAGAAGTTACTGAGATGACTTTCTGAAGCAGTACAGCAGAAAACAACATGTAAATTTATAGAAGAGCCTGAAGTTAAATAAAATGAGCTTCCTAGCTAGGTTGATGTTGCATTTGTTTTTCAACTAATCTCTTCGTTTTCTTGTCCGTGTTTTCTTCCATAGCAAAGGATCAAATTACGGTGTGTAGAATATGAATTTAGTTGCAATTCATATGAAAGTTCAAGGAAACTAACACTGGGTGCAGCTAATGTCCCTTCAAGCCACCCTCATCCATGTTGACAAGCATTTGGATGTAATGAGTGCAAAACGAGAGGAAAAATCTGATAAACAAAATAATGGGAAGATGACACAGAATAAATGAAATATCACATTTTTGGTGGATCACATATTACTAATAATCCACCACAAAATGGCCATAGTGACTGGTCAAAGGAAGTTTATCCCCCAAACATCCTCCCTCAGAAGCTTGAGCCCTGGTGTGATCAAAAGGAGAACATGCCGGTTATTTACATGTGTGTGGGACTGGGAAAAATAACTAGGACAACGATGAGAGTACCAGAACAATGGCTATGCCAAGACAAAACAATATGTGCTTGTCTTGTGTTTTGGCTTCTAATAATATTTTTCATATTATGTTCTGTCACCTTAAATCACTCACTCATAGTCCTTACTAAAATGTCAAAGTATTTGCAATCCACCTTCTTTGGATGAGGTTGAATGCCTTGTGAAGTCTATGCAATCCACTTTCTTCCACAACATTAACTTTCCAGCTGGACCAAAAACTCATTCATTGCCCTGATCCCCAAAAAAATTCCAGCCAGCAGCCCATCAGACTTTAGGTCCCACCTCTCATTGCCCTGAAAGTAAGCGGTGACAGTGAAAGTACGCGGTGACAGTGTATGTGTTAAATGCAGTCTACTTCTTCCAATACAAAACCCTTCAATTAGGCTCAATTCAGCTGCTCAATTCAGTGTGATATGCTTGCTCGCAGCATGTGCTTGAATATATGGCATGTCGAAAATATGAAGTACATTGAAACAATACATGACATTATGAGTCATTTGCATTTCTCTTTTACTATATCTTCCATTCAAGGAGGTGACAGTGGAGATTCAATTTTCAGATGGCTGTTATCTGGACAAGTGGATACAGTATTGATGAGGCAGTACCTTTTGTTGAATGGGGTCCACATGGAGAAGACCAAACAAGTTCCCCAGCAGGGACATTGACTTTTGGTCAAAACAGCATGTGTGGTTTGTAAATTCTCTTGTTATCCCTAGGACCTTTTTTACTATGAATTTATTTAATCAAGATTGGACTGGGATCGGTTTTGGTTGACGCAGTGTATATTGTTTTAATTTCTCTTATTATTCTTGGGACTCCTTTGCCGCAAAATTTTCTGAGATCTTGTGTCAACATTAAGCCAACAAGTGCAAGTCAAAGCATGCCAATCATCATCATGTGATGGTTTCCATGTAACTAGCTGAATGGACTTTTTTTTCTATTTCTTTGCACTTTCTGCAGTTACAGTTATCTTTGCTAGCTCTGAAAGGCTTCACTTTACATATTGCTGTCCTAATCTTAACAATGCCCTCATGTCAACCATATATTGAAAGTGGGCAGGCCATGTTTCCATTTCCTCAATTTTTCTAGTTATTCAATTTGATGTCCTACCCCCTAGATGATACTGTCCCTGTTGGATCTCACGCCATAGTCTTACCAAAAGTCTAACGACTACACAGTGAAGTCTTATCAGATTGGACATTCAAAAGCTAGAAGCCTGTGGCAGAGAATAATGGTGAAATTTTTTGAATAACTAAAAGGTGCTCGGCTAATCATATTTTTTTATCCTATTTGTTTCCCAGAGTATATAACTAATAAAAAAATGTTTAAAATAATGGTGTCTACTCCACTCAATGTCTTAAGGTTCTAAGTTGGATGGCCCAATAACTTCAACATTAGGAACTAATAATGAAAGTTCAAGTTGAGTTTCTTGCCATAGGCTTTCAGGAGTATCTAAGCATATTATTTTGTGAATTGAAATCTATTGAGCATCCACACTGCAGGTATAGTTACAGGCTGGGACACAAGCTAGTGAATGGATCTTATGTCTGGAGTCAGTCATACAGTTTCAAAGCATCTCCTTATCTTGGGCAAGACTCTCTACAGCGTGTGGTCATCTTTGGTGATATGGGAAAGGTGGGCACTTATGTACATTTATTCCGTATGAAGATGAATCGAGCATATTCCTTGAGATAATGGTCATTTACCTCACATTATGATATCATTATATCTTCTTGTTTGGAGCTCCAGCTTGTAGTGAATGAGTAGAATGTTAACTTCCTCCTTTATTATAAAATTGATAGATAGGATGTATCTCATTGTATAATGTTAGAGGTTGTCATCAATTGTTATGCAAATATTGATGATTCTGGGATTTTTTTGGAATTAATGTTTCATCTACAAATGTAATAAAAGCAAAAGTCGTAGTTTTAGTCTTCTAGAATACCATAATTATTCTTTTCTCCCACGATGAGATGGCTTCTCTTTTTTCCTTGTTCATCTCTTTCTATGCCCCCTCCTCTCATATGTGTTCTTATGCACGATGGTGGGTCATTTGGTGGTCCAGGTATGTATGGAGGGAGCATGTATGGTGGTGGATATGGTAGCGGGTATGGTGGTGGATATGGTGGCGGGTATGGTGGTGGATATGGTGGTCCTGTTGGGAATTATGGTATGGGAATGAATGGGCCTAATGGTAATCAGGATCCAAATAACCCATTTGGCGCTCCCGCATCACCGCCCAGCTTTTGGATGTCTCTTATGCGAGTGGTATATATGCCCTTGTTTTTGTTCTTCTATCTCATGCTTTTCTTTGATCACCTGATAAATGTTCTGACATTGTCTTGAAGAATATATGTACTAGTTTTGTGGTTGATGCTACTTGTAAAACTGCATTAGTCGTCATTTTATTTTTTTTTCTTAGTAACTATTTGTCAGCGGCTAGGAAAGCCGTTGATATATATAACATTTGTCAGCGGCTTCTGACGCAGACAAACTTTTGTCAGCGGCTTCATAGCCGTCGACAAATAGTATTTGTCAGCGGCTCATGTTGCTGACAAATCCATTTGTCAGTGGGTTTAGAGCCGTTGACAAATATTCTTTGTCAGCGGTTAACTCTAGCCGTCGACATATGTATCATTTGTCAGCGGTTAACCTCCGTGGACATAAGTTGTATATGTCAGCGACTTTAAGTAGCCGCTGATATATGTATTATATGTCAGCGACTACTGTGTGTAGACATAAAATATATATGTCAGCGGCTTTAGATAGCCGCTGACATATAACACATATGTCAGCGGCTACTGTGCGTAGACATATATATTATATATCAGCGGCTTTGTATAGCCGTTGACAAATATATGCCAACGGGACTTTGGTCCACGGCTTTGTCAGCGGCTAAGCAGCCGTTTACATAAGTTTTCGTCAGCGGCTCTTTGGGATTTGTCAGCGGCTCTTAGCCGCTGACAAATCCTGTTTTCCTTGTAGTGTGTATATATATAACCAATCATCATGCCCACTAAACATTTGAGAAACAAAATTTTAATACAAGCAAAGGTAAAATAATTAAAAGTTCTAGCATTTTTTCTTTTTTGAAAGAAAATTTAAGATTTTTTGCATATAATTCTTAACATTACACATCTTTGTGAAAAGGCCTATACAATAAGTATATATGAAGAATAAGACTGAAGTACCACACGAGGTGCGGGGAAAAAAGAGGGGGAGTTTTAATAAATTATCTTGCTTTTAACTTGTAATACTTGATTAGATTTATACAAAATTTATCTTGACAATCTATAGTACATATATAAAATAGAGTTATCTAGTGTCACGTGTTAACACCAGAATTATTTGTTTCCCATGTAAATTCTCTCCCTTCCCTGTTAATGTTTCTATCCCTATTAATTCTCTTTATCTCTTCCGCCTTTCTAGCACTTCTCTATTAATATATCTATCCCCTATTAATATCTCTATCCCATATTAATTCTCTCACATTCGTCCTTTCTCTCTCTCTCTCTCATTAAATCTCTCTCTCTCTACGCTCTCTCTAATGATCTCCCTCTCCCTCCTCTCTCTATCTCTCTCATTAATTCTCTCTCCCCACTATCTCTCTCACTTCTAATTCATGTTTAAAATATTTGCAACAAGAAAACGATTTCTGTAGAAAAATATTTTCATGAGAAACTGAACATAATTGGCAATTTGGTACACATAAAAATTGTTTTCTAAGTCTATGAAGACTACCTACGGAAGTATGATATTCAACAAAAATAGCCAAATCGAGAGATAAGAAAGATAGTGAATGGTCAAGAATATGGGATAAGAAGAGCATCCTTTTCTATTGGTATATGTTTTTTGTTTAACTAATTTATTGCAAATTATTTTAAAAAAAATCATAATATAATAAAACTTATCCTTTTACAAATCTGCTTTTAGGGTGCACACTCGCCATGATTACATTATTTGAAACAATTGAGAATGTCATGTAATAAGGATTGACTAATATCGCATTAATAAGGCTTGTCATTTTTTACATATGTAATAAACGCTTGATTTCTAATATATTTCTTTCATTTTTTATTTTTTTCCTCGATCTTTATTTTCTCACCTTTTTTTTTCTCTACGCAACATGCGGATTTTTTTGCTAGTACTTTATATTGTAATGTTAAAATTGATAGTAATAGATCTATTCATTACAACAAGAAACCGCGCTCTTCAATATTTGTCCCACAAATATATGAGTAGAGTTCCTCTTCGTCCAAGTTTTGATTGGACTCAGTAAGTAAAGAGAAAGAAAAATTTTAAAAAACTCTTTCATATGGTGATTTTTCCATTCCAAAGGAAGAGTTTTTTTGAAAGATACTCTCCTTTCCTCTTTGTACTGACTAAGGTCCTTCCAAACCTATATTGAGGAACCGCACTCCAAATATATGGGATAGAGGTCAACGATGTTGAGAATGAAATATTTAGTCTTAAAACAAGCAATGCTTCACTTCCTTGGCAGTCCTTTTGCAGTACTCGTAGTAGATGGCCTTGGCGACCTCGACGAGGAGCTGGATCTCCCTAGTCTGTCCCACCAGTGGCACCTTACCCACCGCCTTGGGGCACCCAGTGCCATCAATGGCGTAGCCCAAGGAGTTTTGCGCGTCCTGGATCTCCTGCATAACGTCATGGTGGAGATGGCCTTCCGGTACCCGTCCAGGCACTGCACCAGTCTATGCTGATCCAGCGTGCCGCCGATGCCACGCGACTGTACTTCCTACTTCCGTTCCACCACGGTAGCGGTGGCGCTGAGGGAGAGCGACGTGGACAGCATGCCCAAGTCGAGGAGCGTGGCATTCTGGCTTCCCGGTGCCGACCGGAGCATGGACACGCAGGGTGCGTACTATGGTTTGTCCTTCCAGGCTAGCGTGCAGGCCTCTTCGACAGTGTCGGCACAACACGATGGGAAGTACATGACGAAGAAGGAGAAAAGAAATGGGAGAGCTAAACGGAGGAAGAAGGACCTCAAATGGTCACTTAAGTTCTTCTCCGGTGTATATTTTGTTCATGCTTCCATCTCTATGTCTATGCATGCCGGCATATATAAGGGAACCAAGGCGAGAGAAAGGGAGGCAGAAGGTGAAGACGACAACTGTGTGTTCCATCTATCTTTTGCTTGGCGAACCGTCCTATTCCTTGTGTCCATTTGTTTATAACAGAGGCATCTCATTTACTCCGGTCATTTAAATCAAATCCTTGAAAGATACGAAACTATACAGATGGCAAAAAGGAATATACATTCTTTCATGTATCTCATTCACTCGGCTACCTCCATAAATTTCTACCAATTTAGAATATATTGCTAATATAGGCAAGATTCCTCACATTTGAGTCAATTTTTGGTATTTATTTTGAATGTTTAGAAAAGGTGTCTTATGTTACTTGTCACTATACTCACATCTCGTCATCTTTTTCTTTATTAGTTAATTATTAATGGAATAACTGGTTTGGTCAGAAGTCGTTGTTTCATTTGTTGAATAATGAAATTTGGAACAACATTATAGAGAGAAATCTTCAGATTAAGGAGTTACCAAATAGGCGTCATCCAACTTGGCAGATAATTGTTTCATCTCTTCCCGCTGATTTGGTGATTCGTTATAGAATCCAGCTACTTAGTTCTATGCCGGATAGGATTGGAAAAGTTTCCACATCCTCATGCGGGATTGTCATGCTTAGCTCTACTCCTTAGCCAATATTCTCAAAAATTTGGTGTGCTTACATACGTCTAAAGGTTTCCACTCTTCTTAATTTGGAAAATCTTGCAAGGCATTATCCCTACGGAGGACCATCTAAGTAAGGTTGGCATCCCGTTTTGCTCCAGGTGTTCACACTGTTCTAGTCCAGCAGAAGAAACAAATCATCATTTGCTCCTTCATAGTGATCTTTCTATATCTACTTGGAATAAACCGGCGGATATGTACCCACTACACCAGAGGAGCTATACATCTTGTGTTGAATTTGTTAAAGATGTTTTCCACAGCATCTCAGCCTGGTTACAGGAAATTTGGTGTGAACGAAAGAGACGACGTTAGCATGCGAAAACATCTTCAGGTGATAATATTATTTTTAATTATGTCATTTACAATGTATCAAAGAACTCCTTGTAGTAAAATGAAAACGCGGCAATCATATTTTCATGTAGATTTTCCTACAAGTTTTCTATTTAAAAATGGGATTGGATCCCTTTGATGCAACAGAGGAGATAACTTTTACAAACCTCTACTTGTAACACAGAAATAAGTTTCTAAGGAAAAGCGCTGAAAATATTTTCAGCTCTTTTGGAAGAGGGTATTCAGCCTTTCTCCTATGGATGTCAAAATCAAGAAAAGAAGGAGGCAACAAATTAAGTTTTCTATTGACTTGATTTTTACTAATAATCAAATAAGTGATTGTGATATATTTTTCCGGAAAAACGTTTCCGGTGGCCTATTTTGTGTAAAAACAAATGGACCCTAAGTGTTGAAACCTAATGGTGTGCTTGGATAAAATATCAGATAGCTTTATCAATACTAGGTTCGATGTTACTACTAATTACTGATAGTAGGTATTAGTCTCAACACTCTTTCTCCCCACTTTTCCCCAACCTTCAATTCTTTTTTCCACCTCCATCCAGTAACTGCCTTTCTTCACATTTTTCTAGTATTAATTTCAATATGAATATCGTCGACCTCAAAATTATTAATGTCTTTCTCTGTATTTTTAAAATATAAATTTCATACGAATATCGTAGACCTCCAAAATATTAATTTTCAAAATTAATATTCCAAGGAAACAAGCCATTAACTCTCTCTCTCTCTCCCTCTCTAAGAAATTAAAGAACGCGATATGAAATTATAGAGTAATATTTGTTGTACCGCCACACGTGATGCGGTCTATTTTTTGAATTTTGGAAGTTTTTTTGGGTGGCCTCATCGTGCCCTATACGTCCATACAATCTGAACTCCGATCAGTCAATTAACAAAAAATCTAAAAATTCAAAAATCGAGTCAATTGATTGTTAATGGGCTCAATTTTTATTTATTTTTTCAAATTTTTTAGGTAATCCAATCGTGGATCGGCTTGTACAAAAGTTCTTGGTCATGATGGGGTCGACCTAAAAAACTTAAAAAAAAAAAAAAAAAAAACACTGCTGTTGTGCCCCCACCCGATGGAGGGGGTGGGAGGTGGGGTGGTACAACAAGTGTTTCTCGAAATTGAAATATCCCTAAAGCTTTACTTTCCTTCCTTCACAATTGTTTGCTCATTTCTCTATTTTGCTTTAAGAGAAATACGCCATTTCTTCCTAGTATTCTTCTAATGAAATTAAATCCCTCTTTGCTACACAATCTTCACCTCTTGCAAAAGTTTTAAGTAATTATGACAAACCGTAATCTGCTGCGCATTGTGATGTAGGTAAATGCCATCTATAGGACTGGCAATATGATAAAAGTGAATGCCATCCATAGGAAAGCTAATAGATGAAGTGTGGGTTGCGCGCGATAAACTAATAAAAAAGTTATTTCATATAAGAATATTACAATAATAAGTAATAAAATTCCAAATTTTTTCTTGAGGACAAAAAGAAGAATAAAACATAATTTGGATTAGGATTAAAATTTGTGACTTCTTATGTCATAGGCTGCATAATTGTTCTAATTAAATAACGACAATTGGTAGAAACAAACATAAAATGGACCAAATATAGAAGAGACCTTTACTGTTTTTTCTTTGAACTCTAGATATATGGTGCTTTTTCCATTGCAAAGGAGGAGTTTTTTTGAAAGATGCTCTCCTTTCCTCTCTGTACTAAGTTCAGTTTAAACCTGTAGTGAGAGCAACCACACTCCAAATATATGGGATAGAGGGCAACGTTGTTGAGAACGAAATATTTATAGTCTCAAAACAAGCAATCCTTCACTTGCTTGGCCGTCTTTTTGCATTACTTGTAGCAGATGGCCTTGCCGACCCCGACGAGGAGCAGGAACTCCATAGTCTGCCCCACCAGTGGCGCCTCGCCTACCGCCTTGGCGCACCCGGTGCCATTAATGGCGTAGGCCAGGAAGTACCCGGCGGCGCTGTACTGCGCGTCCCGGATCTCCTGCCTGTTGTACGTCATGGTGGAGATGGCACGCCGTCGATGCCACGCGACTACAACTCCTGCATCCGTTCCACCATGGCGGCGGCGGCGCTGAGGGAGAGCAATGTGGACAGCGCGGCCAAGTCGGGGAGGGTGGCATTCTGGCTCCCCGGTGCCGACCGGAGCATGGCCACATATGGTGCGTATTGTGGTTTGTCCCGCCAGGCTAGCGTGCAGGCCTTCTCGACAGTGTCAGCACAGTAAGATGAGAAGCACATGACGAAGTAGGAGAGAAGGAATGGGAGAGCTGAACGGGGGAAGGACCTCAAATGGTCACTTAAATTCTTCTCCGGTGTATATTTTATTCATGCTTCCATCTCTATGTCTATGCATGCATGCATATATAAGGGAACCAAGGCGAGAGAAAGGGAGGCAGAAGGTGAAGACGACAACTGTGTGTTCCATCTATCTTTTGCTTGGCCAACCGTCCTCTTCCTTGTGTCCATTTGTTTATAACAGAGGCATCTCATTTACTCCCGTCATTCAAATCAAATCCTTGAAAGATACGAAACTATACATATCGCAAAAAGAAATATACATTCTTTCATGTATCTCATTCACTCTGCTACACTACTGCAAACAGAGGAAATGCTGACCGTGGAGTTCACGTCCGTCGGCGGTAGCCGGGATCAACGACGGGCTCAACCGTCGGCCAACACATCTCTCTTCAGGCGACGGTCAGTTTTGGAGGACCGTCGGCGGGTCGTGAGCGCCCGACGGAGGCAACCGCCGCCGATTTCGAATCCTGGAAGACGACGGTCCCACGATCACAACCGTCGGCCGTTTTGAATCCATCCACCAATAGGATCGTGAGCGCTGGGCGGCAACGTTCTCCTTACTTCCATCTTACGCAAGCGGGGACATGGTCGTTTCACAGCTTCCCTTTCCATCTTACGCAAAAGATCCCATCCCTTTCCTAGCTTCTCCCAAATCCCTCTAGCTCCGCCCTCCAACTGGTCGATCGCCGGCCCGCCCTCGCCAAGAAGGTCCGGCGTCCATCGTTGCCAAGGGAAGAAGAGAAGGAAAGTTCCGGGCATCATCGTTGGTTTCTGCCGCTGGCGTCCGCCGGCGTTCTTCTTGCCGCACTGCGCCTCCTGTCGAAGCCACTGGCCTCCACCGCGGCCAAGACACAGCAACAGCAACCCCACGGCACCGCTGCCTTCCTGTCACCGCCGGCCAAGACATAACAGCAGCAACAACACCACTGCGCCACAGCAGCAACAACACCACCGCGCCACCGCCAGCCCTGTCACCGGCGCCGGCCAAGACGCATGCAGCGGCAGGAGCAACCCCACGGCAGTGCATGAGAAGGTATTATCTCTTACCTTTTAGTTTTCTCAAAGCCTCCCCAGCAGCATCCACATGCGCATATGAAACCAAGGAGGCTGCTTCAAAGGTTCTGGCTTTGGGATTGTTTTAATTGGTTTCTGGTGATGGCTGAATGCTGATGCATTTTACTCAGATCTGTTGTCCGGGAAACAGCAGTTGGCCAGAGCATGTTCAGGTCTGGATTTTTAGTTAAATTCTAGTGTACAGTATCAAGTAAGTGGGTCAGGTTGGGCTCGCATGTATGAACTCAGCAATTTAGACTAGAAATATAATTAGATTTTGGAGCAAGCTACCCATTTTTGGATCCCCTTGTCTATGGATGTAAACGTCATTGATATGAAGGGCTATTAGAGAAGTGGCCCCCTCTGCTTGTGCAAATATTAGCCACCAGATGATGAACATTTTGTGCAGAGTTTCTATAAAATCATGAACTGGGATGACTTGGAGAAGGTCTTAGAAATGCAAACCTTTAAGCTTGTAGCTTTAAATTTCATAAATAGCTATGAAAGGAGGAAAGATGCCCTTAACAGGCTAGTTGAAGAATTTTTTTTTTTTTTGGTTTCTGGTGAACTAGCCTGTTCCAGCTGAACTGGCCAAAATCAGTTCACAACATGCACTTTGCAATCAGGTTTGGCTGGTTCCAGGATATGAAACAGCCAGTTGCTAAAAGTCTAGTTAGGCTTAATATCTAATGAAATAAAGGGTTTGATTGTTGCCATTGTTATTGAAGTTTTTTTTTTTTTGTAATTTGTTGTAGGGATGATTTTGTTCAGACTCTCGCATCTATCACCATCTCCTTCTCCTTACTGTTACCGTTGCATCCTCATAATGGAGCTATATTCCCTATGTGGCATTCACATTCTCCCCTGTGGCACTTCTTTTTCCTTTTCCATCCACCCTATCATATCCTCCCTTCGCTGCTCCTCCTTCTGACCTACCCATTCCCTTTTCTCTCCTGATTAG
The DNA here is from genome assembly GCA_030544215.1 of Zantedeschia hybrid cultivar. Lineage (NCBI taxonomy): Eukaryota > Viridiplantae > Streptophyta > Magnoliopsida > Alismatales > Araceae > Zantedeschia > Zantedeschia hybrid cultivar. The sequence continues at coordinate 57,390,555 of JARZZO010000012.1, forward strand.
AAACTGGCTGCCAGCCAGGATCATCATGGAAACAGGAACCAGTCACGGCTAGCTCTGAAAGTGGTCTAATTCCACGAACCTTGGAAGAAAGAGGTGCCTTGTTCAAAGAAGGATAGTGAGAAACATCTTCATTATAATCCGAACAAGTGAGAAAAGATTGCACAGTAACTTTACCAGCTTTCTCTTCCTGGCACTTGAGCTTGCTAGCATCTCTGCCATTTTTTCCATAAGTTGCTTCTCCTCATTTGCAGCACATTCCTGCATGTGAAATTAAATTAGATAGAAGAATATGAGTCATGTCAATGTCAAACAGTAGAATTTTGATACTTTACAAGGAGCCACCTCAAATTTCTTCTCAAGTTCAGAGAGTTTTTGGTCTTGAATAGCTTGAGTTTCTTCCAGGATTCTGATCAAATTCGATGAATGAACATCTAAGGTTTGGAAGAAATTTGTGGTAACATTGGAAATTGATCGTGTGGTCTCCATGGCCCTGAGGTATCCCTGTTAGAGGAGGTGGTGGAGAAACAAACAATTAAGTAATATTCACTTTTCACAAAGTTGCTGTCCAACTTGTTGAAAATTGCAAAACTTCATTCCCCAACCTCATGTTGCTGCTGTGTGAACACAGACAGTTTTTCTTCTTGACTATAAAGGTTACTTTGAAGCTCATTAAGCAATTGATCAGCCTCCAAAGCAATTACTTTGAACCTCTGTAAGAAGACACAAATCAAAAAATTAAAGGATGACACCAAGAGGTTATCCAATTTTGGCCATAGGAAAAAAACACTCACATCCTCGAGAGCAGAAAAATGCATTGATACTTGTGTGTTTACTTCTGCGAAGGTTTCCTGAGAATTCACATCCAGTTCACCAACGAGGTCATTTAATGCTCTGATTCCAGACTCATGCATGCTTCTTAGTTTCCCTACACGTCCTCGAAGCTCTTCAGTAGCCTATGAACAATTACAGAAAATCTCAAAACATTTTCAAGCCTATTTATTTTGTTCTAATGTTGAGGGATGTTCAAAACACCTCAGCCTTTGAGGAAACAAAGGATTGCATATCTTCCTCCATTTCTTTCAGCTGGTTCTCCTGTTGCATCACAGAGTTTGAGACTGCCCTATGCAAAACCTCCAACTGCTGGTTCAATTGAGACTGAAATTTCTGAACAAGGATTTTATTTCCTTCTTCTATCTTATCTTTCCGTTCTGCAGGGAAATAAACAGAAGTATTTTAGTAGAATGTCATGCATAATAATCTGCAAGAGATCGTAAAGGAAACGAACCGATTTTTTGAAACAACCCAGATATATCTGAATCTGCAATCTCTAATTCAGATCGAAGCTCATGTGTACGATCAGTAAGTGCTTTCTCTGGAAGAAGAAGAATAAAAAGATCATGTCAGGGTTCTCTCACTGAATTTACTAAAATAAGCGGTTTCAGCTCAAATGAATGGATATTTACTCTTAAGTTGAAAATGTGAGTCAAATTAGAAAAATAAACAATCCATAAGTACGATTTAATTGTTGAAACTTTGATGCATTAAAGATGCATATAATTTGTTAATGTCTGGCGACCAAGCGCCCCCCCCCCCCCCCACACACACACACACACCACCAAAAGAAAGAGAGAGAGATGGCTGGGATCCTTTAATGCAGCCAGTTTACAGTATATTCCAGATAATGCCCCTTAGTGTGGCCGATTTTCCAGCTGATGCTGACTTATACGAACCAAATACTGGATCATCTCTACTATATTTGCTTATACCAACCAAAAATCAGTATCAGCTATTTTTTTCTTCCATAAAAGAAGTATGACAACAATGTCAAAACTAAATCAAAGCCGGGTAGAGGCAACACAAAACTGATTGGTTTTATCCAAGGGATTTAGTGGCATTTCACGAACCTGATCTCAGGAGATTATATATCAAGTATTCATTTTCATTAATTGTGAGAATGGCCTGCTTATACTTTTCCTCAAGATCAAATAGAGCATGTTCCATCCCTTCAAGCTTTTTCTGTGTAGTGAATAGTCAAAGGGTAAACAGTTTAAAAATTAATTTTATTGGTGACATTTGGATTTGGTTGACATTAAGTAGCATGTCATTTACCTGGGTCTTTTCAAGATTGTCACTTAGGTCTGCAGTCAATAGCTGCTGAGCATTGTAAACCTCTCGAAGTCCAATTAATTGCTGTCCATAGCATGTAAGCATTAAACTTCTTGACAGCATATATATAAGTGAAGATATTAAACCCTGTGCACACCTTGTCCTTCGATTCCAAGTCAAGTTCCGAAGTCAATTCTTCTGTCAGTAAATTTTATAGCTTCAAACTAACTAGCCTTCAAGAGAGGGTTGGCCGAAGAAACATAGAAGCAGCACAGTTCAACACCCATTTAATAGTCGCTATAGAAAATGAGATTTCCAATTCGATTATGTAACGTATGCGTTACAATTGTTATCCGGGTCATTAAAAATCGCAGCACTAAAATCCATCTGTAAGGTATACATTTTGCCTTTTGAAAGCAGAAAAAATGGGCAGCTTAAGTTGACATGTGCTCCTCATGGATCCTTCAATGTGGACCATCCCCCCTCCAAATTCCGTGACCTAGGAATCGTTTCCGGTCTCCCCCTTCAGTATTCAAACCAATGTACAATTGTCTTTTCCTTTTCTAGTTGCAACTATATAGTTTCGTTATTGCTCTATGTGGACTGTTAAATTCTTTAACACGTTGGATTTGAGTTGAAACTTGCAGCTGAAACTTAAACGTGTTTGTGTTTTGATTTCGATACATCTTAAAGTAGTGTTTCATTTTTTGTCATAACCATTAGTATTTTGATATACACAGTTATAGTTATTATTTTTTTTTCTTTTGAAGATGGAACACGGTTATGTCACTGATAAGAGTTGGATGTACATGTATAAGACTAAGCATGAAAGAGTCAACCCTCACTTTTTGGCTGGAGTAAGTTATTTTGTGGAATTTGCATTAAAGAACTCTAGTGGCGATGGAATTATGAAATGTCCATGCTCAAAGTGCGAGAATAAGTTTAATGAAGACAAGGACATTGTTCAATTCCATATCATCAGAGACGGATTTACTCGGAGGTATACAACATGGCATTTTCATGGAGAATCTCGTAAGAGGCCTCGAGATGAAATAGTTTCACCTATTGACTCAGAAGATGATATACATAGAATGCTTAATGATGCATTTATATGGCAACATGTCACTGATGAGACACAAAGTAGAAAGCAAAATGAGCACTTTGAACAATTTGAACAACTTATGGAGGAAGCTAAGAAGCCACTTTATGCAGGATGTAACAAGTACTCAAGATTGTCTTTCATAGTACATTTATTCCAACTCAAGTGTCTACATAAATGGAGCAATAAGTCATTCTCTGCAGTGCTTGCCCTTTTCAAAGATGCATTACCTAAGGACAATACCCTTCCGAAGAGCTGGTATGAATCAAAGAAGATGATGTCTGAATTAGGATTAGAATGCAAGAAGATACACGCATGTCCAAATGATTGCATGTTGTTCAGAAATGAATTTGAAAATCTAAATAATTGTCCAAAGTGTAATGCTTCAAGATGGAAAGAGAGAGGAAGTAGTGGAGAAAGAAAGAAGAATACGCCTATCAAAGTTCTTCTCCACTTTCCTTTGATTCCAAGGCTTCAACGATTATTTATGTCAACTAAGACTGCAAGTTTCATGAAATGGCATCATACTACTCCAAGAGATGAAGATGAAAAATTAAGTCATCCTAGAGACTCTGAGGCTTGGAAAGATTTTGATCAAAAACACCCATCGTTTAGTAGAGAACCGCGTAATGTTAGACTTGGACTTGCAAGTGACGGTTTCAGTCCATTCAAGATAGCAGCAGGTAGTAGTCGAAGTACGTGGCCTGTTATCATAGTAGTTTATAATTTACCCCCATGGTTGGCTATGAAGCAATCTTTTTTCATGATGTCTCTTCTCATAGATGGTCCAAAATCTCCTGGAAATGATATTGATGTGTATCTTCAGCCTTTGATTGATGAATTAAAAATTTTGTAGGAGGATGGTATAGAGACATACGATGCAGACAAGAAGGAAATCTTTCAGATGCATGCCGCTATCTTATGGACTATCAATGATTTTCCAGCATATGGGATGCTATCAGGTTGGAGCACGTACGGATATAAAGTATGTCCTATTTGTCATGTGCAACATAGTTCAATATATCTTCCTTTTAGCCGTAAATGTGTGTACATGAGGCATCGTCGTTTCTTACCACTTGATCATCCATGGAGCGACGATGAAAGAACTTTCAATGGTGCAGTTGAGTATGCACAAGCACCTCTTCCCCTATCTGGTGAAGATGTGTTGAAACAGTGGGAGAATTATAACAATGTCATATTTGGGAAGATTTCTAACAAAAGTCAAAATCAACAGTTACCTGATGGTTGGAAGAAGAGAAGTATTTTTTTTGACCTTCCATATTGGAAAACATTACTGATTTGTCATAACTTAGATGTCATGCATGTTGAAAAAAATGTGTGTGATAATATTTTGAATACAATTTTACAAAAGGATGGAAAAAGCAAGGACAATATCAAAGCATGTCTTGATTTGGAAAGATTGAAGATAAGGAAATCTTTGCATCCAAAACCTTCAAAGAAACGAGCTGGAAGGTTTTTTTTGCCTCATGCCTCCTACAACATGTCGAAAGAAGAAAAGAAGATGTTTCTGCAAGTGTTGAAAGATCTAAAATTACCTGATGGATTCTCCTCAAATATTTCTCAGAGGGTGCAAATAGAAGAATGCAAAATAATGGGAATGAAGAGTCATGATTGCCATGTACTAATGCAACAACTTCTTCCATTAGCCATAAGATGTACACTTACAAAGTCTGTTGGTCTTGTATTGAATGACTTCTGCATATTTTTCAGAGAATTATGTTCCAAAGTTATTGACATTGCAACATTAGAGAAATTGGAACAATCAATCTCTATAATTCTTTGCAAGTTGGAGAGGATCTTTCCTCCTGCATTCTTTAGTGTTATGATTCATTTGACAATGCATCTTGCAAGAGAGGCTAAATTTGTTGGACCTATACAATATCGATGGATGTACCCAATAGAAAGATACTTGCTGACACTTAAGAATTATATACGTAACAGAAGTAAACCCGAGGGTTCAATTGCTGAAGGGTATCTTATGGAAGAAGTGACAACATTTTGTGCACGTTACTTAGATGAAGTTGAGTCAAAATTGAATAGGCCGGTGAGATTTGAAGATGGCCCAATTGGAACTGGAGTTACAAGTTTGATAGCAGCTGAAGAAGCATATCAAGCACACCGATTTTTACTGTTCAATACATCGTCGGTCGAACCATATTTAATGTAAGTTTCGTTCTATTAGTAATTATGTTTACTTACCTTATTGTGTCTTTTTATTAAAGTTTCATAATTTTTTATCTTGACTATACATAGGATGCATAAAGAGTGGGTGAAAACTCAACATCCTTCTTGGAGTGATGATCGGGTCCAATTAGAACAACATAGAAATTTTGTTGGATGGTTTAGGGATTATGTAAGTTTTGATTAATACTTTAATTTTTATAAGTTGTATACAAATTCTAACATGTTTATATTTTTTAATAGATTGACGAGTTAAGGGGGCAAACAGAAGTATCTGATGAAATCATGTGTCTTGCGCGAGGTCCGAAACATAGCATTATATCATATTCTGGCTTTTTTGTGAATGGTTACAAATTTGAAACTCACCTTGTGGATAGTTCACGTGTTACTCAAAATAGTGGTATAGCAACTATTGGTGATCACGATAATATCTTCTATGACCGTTTACAAAGTATAATAGAGTTTCAATTTGGAACTCTACAACGGATACATCTTTTTAAGTGTATTTGGTATGACATGAATGAAGGATCTGGATTTCAATTTGACCCCAAGTTGATGAAGACATTGTACTTTTTATTTCACTTTAAACGTGACACTAGATTTCATTTTAAAGTTTGTTATTTTGAACGAGTGGTGTTATTTTGAAACTCATATGGACAATTTTGTACTTTGTAATTTTTGTGGATCGCTTATATTTTGGAGATTTAGATTGTACATGGATGGAGATGCACGTTCCTATGTTATATTTAATTAGATTGTTCGAAGATATATGGACGCACGGATGATATGATCTTTTTGTTTGATATGTAAATTTTATATGGAATGTGTATAGATCAGTCAATTCTTTAATGTTATGTGATTAAAGTGTATTTTACAGCATTGTAATAGAATTAAGAACAGGATTTTTACCGACATTTAAATTGTCGGCAAAACTATGTGAATATCTATTCATTGTGAATATACTAATAGCCGACGGTTGTTTCGTCGGTAGTGTTGACAAAACAGACGACGGTTGGTTCGTCGGCTTTTTTGGGCATATGGCCGACAGTTGCTTCGTCGGCATTTTTGGGTACATGGACGACGGTTAGATCGTCGGCAATATTGAACTATCGGCCGTCGTCGGCTATTATTGGGCACATGGCCGACGGTTGCTTCGTCAACATTTTTGGGTACATGGCCGACGGTTAGATCGTCGGCAATATTGAACTATCGGCCGACGGTTGCGTCGTCGGCTATTATTGGGTACATAGCCGACGGTTGTGTAATAGCCGGCGGTTTCCGGTGACCGACGGTTGGTTTCCGTCGGCGATATAACAGCCGACGCATAGAATGGCCGACGCCTTCGGGACGACGGGCTAACCGCCGGCGATCTTAAGGGCGACGGTTCGACCGTCGTCCATATGTAAACCGCCGACGGTCATAACCGTCGGCGGATCCAGTGTTTGCAGTATACCTCCATAAACTTCTACCAATTTAGAATATATTGCCGGATAGGATTATATGGTGTCCCCAAGATTCTGGAAAAGTTTCCACATCCTCATGCGGGATTGTCATGCTTAGCTCTACTCCTTAGCCAATATTTTAAAAAATTTGGTGTGCTTACATACCTCCAAAGGTTTCCACTCTTCTCTGGCATTATCCCTACCGACGACCATATAAGCAAGGTTGGCATCCCGTTTTGCTCCAAGTGTTCATGCTGTTCTAGTCCAGCAGAAGAAACAAATCACCATTTATTCCTTCATAGTGATCTTTCTATATCTACTTGGAATAAACTGGCGGATATGTGCCCACGAGACCCGAGGAGCTATACCTCTTGTGCTGAATTTGTTAAAGATGTTTTCCACAGCTTTCATGCTGGAAGACTCTTTGGAATGGTTAGACGCCTTCGCATCTCAGCCTGGTTATAGGAACTTTGTTGTGAACGAAACAGACGGCGTTACCTGGCGAAAACATCTTCTGGTGATAATATTATTTTTAATTATGTCATTTACACTGTACCGAAGAACTCCTTTTAGCAAAATGAAAACAGGGCCATGATATTTTGGGACTTGGGACATACGGTTATTCATACAGACTTGTACCTCGGATAAAACGAAGCTTCAATGGGACATAATACATATAAAAAAGGATGATTATTAAAAAGAAGAGATCTTCTCAACACACGTTTAGACAAGAATCTAACAATATTGAGAAAGGGAAAAAGTCAAATATTACAAAAAATTCTTCATGTGATCTAAAAAGTTGACAAGTATCTAGACCCTCCTTCTCTCAATATTACTCGATTTCGGACAAAACGTGTCCTAAGAGCTCTTCTCTTATTAATACATACAGTCTATGCCCCGCCTGGCATACTTCTTGCAGTAGAAGTAGCATACATCTTCGGCAACATTGAGGAGGATGCTGATCACGTCGGCCTGCGCACTCAGAGGGTCCTCGCCCGCATTAAAGTATAGGTTGCTATCAGTGTTCTGCAGGGCTCTCTCGAGCATGAACCCGGCGTCATAGACACCCTCGAGGATGAACAGTATGGCGGTCTCCATTTGGGTTATGGCTTCCTTGAACTCCGATAGACAATTGGCCAGGTCTTTCTTGTATGACGCATCGCCGGCGCCCGACGACTACAGCGCCTGCAAGCGCTCCACGCCGTCGCGGGCGGCCCGGAGGGAAAGCGCCGTGGAGATGATGGCCAGGTCAACATGGGAGGCGTTGTGGCTGCTGGGGACCGACCGGAGGAGGGCGAGGCAGCGTGTGTATTCGGGTTTGTCTTCCCACCGCTTGTGGCAGGCCTCTTGAACAGTGTCCAGGGGAAGGACGGAGGGGGCGGGAGCGGCGAAGGGGGTGTCGGCAGCTGGAGGGGAAGCGATGCAGAAGGCGGAGAAGAAGAGGAAGAGGAAGAGAAATGGGAGGGCCGAGATGGAGGAGGGGCTCATCTTATCTCACTTTAGATTCTCACACAGACCAGGTAGCAACACAGAGGGGGCTGGTGAAGGTTACAGGTTTCTTGCTTCTTCTCTCTGTTCGATCAGTGTTTATAGCAAGATGAAGGAGATGAAAGGAAAGGTTAAGGGAGAGACGGAAAGAGTCGTCCTTCTCCTCAACCAGCGGGATCCCATTGGCCATTAAGGAGTAAGATTCTCTATTAATACAAAGGACGAGGAAATCACCATTATAAATGCGTGGATCCTATTCCTTCCGTTTCCCTCCTGCCGTTAAAAGAAACAACCATCAACAGGTGGCCGAACAGATGGAGAGGGAGAGAGAGAGAAAGGGTTGAGGAAGATATAAAGTGGGGAAGGGATAATTTATATGAGTATATACGGATATGGTTGAGATCAATAAAAAAAAAAGAGGAAAGGGTTGATAGTTTTGCTAGCTATGCATATGTGGGAATGGGATGACCTGAACTCTTCTTATAGGACTTCACATTGATCCTAAAATTTCATTGCTTAAAATTGATCTTTTAAATCTGCATAAATTTAGAGGGTCCCACAGATAAATTCCAACCAAATATGTAAATTTAGGCCCCATGCAAAAGGTCCAAACATGTGTGGTGCTTAAAATTGTAAGAATTCCCTATTTTCTTATAATGAGCACATCTACTGCCACACTATATTCCATGCTTTGGCAACCGAATAAATGTAATGAAGAATGCCCCTTTATCAATGAGTTATTTTGTCATCCGTGAACTTTTTATTTGATAAAAAAAGAAAAACCATCCTATTTCAAGAGGGGAACATATCTTACCTCGAAGGGAAAGTCGAATAGATATTTCTAAATTATTGTCTTTTGATGAAATATTCGACCCACCAAATCCTAACTGCAAAATGTTTTCATAGATAACCTCCTATTCCCCACACTTTTTTATGCTCTTGTCAAATAGGAGATAAGGTTCCGTTTGGTATGGGTGTAAGGGATGGATTAAACTCACTTTAACCTCATTCAACGCATGTCAATTTCATATAGGAATGAGAAGGGTTAAGGCTTTTGAGGTTATCCCCAATTTTAGGGCTAAACATTGGGATTCCTAACCCAATTTTTCATCCCCACCCTTTGCGAGTTGATCCCCCTAATGCCCTTCCCCCTTTTCAATAAAAGTAGCATAAGTATATTTAATATTTCATTGAATGTAAGGGTTATTATTTTTTTATTATTATTATCAATACATACATAGACTCTTAGATTATTAATAAGTTGAATAATTAAATGATGGTAGTACTACTAAAAAGTATATTTACTATATCATTCTGATAATAAATATAGCCTAATTATATTTAATACATCATTAAATAATAGGGTTAATTATATATTCTTCATGGAAATGGTGAAAAAATAGTCAACCTTATTATTTTATTATTATTTAATACATACTTAGATTAATACTAAGTTTGAAAATGAATAATGAAATGACACAATTACTACTAATAAGAATATTTAACATAATATTGCATTTATACAAATGGCATAATTATGCTTTATATCATTAAACTACAATGTTAATGAAACACTCCCAACAAAATGGTCCAAAAATCACTAAGTCTTATTATTTTGTTATTATGTTTAACATACACTTAGAATAGTAGTAAGTACAGAGCTGAATAATAAAATGATGGCATTACTGCTAATAATTTTATTTAATAAATTATTTCATTAATAAAAATAACATAACTATATTTAAAATTCATGGAACATCAGGGTTGTTACTTTATTATTATTAATAGATACCTAGAATATTATTAAGTGCAAAGTTGAATAATAAAATCATGGCATTACCACTAATGAGCATACTTAGTATATCATTATAATAATAAAATAATAAAGCCTAATTATATTTAACATATGATTAAATGAGAGGGTAAATAAAGAAGATGACACTAAATGGTGAAAAAATTACTAAGAATGAAATTACGAAGTCCTATCTTCCCATTCAAATAGAGACTAAACATACCCCTCTAAATATGGGATAACGAGAGTGGAAGGATCTTTTCACATAACTTACCTTTTTCTTATCCTGACACCAAGGAGTCCCTAAGGGATTAGATTCCCCTAAATACAAAAGAGGAGGGATTACAAATATGTGGGTGCCATGCACATGTGATGGTGCCACATGAGCAGGGACTACCTACTTTAGGAAGGGGTGATTGACTAGGGTTAGGAATAGAAGAAATGGAAATTCCTAGTCCCCCATCCTCACTACACATGTACCCACACATTGATGAAATTAATGACTATGGAAGTTTCATGCTTCCCCATTGTATTGAGGTGATCTTATTTCCGCTCTAACGAGGTCAACTCTAGGAGGAAAGAGATCTCAAAAGCCACATGACATCCTCTTCGAGATTCGCAAATGTTATTCAGTTGGAATGAATTATTCTTACTCTTCTTATCATAATTTTGATACTTCATTAACCATGTAGAGTTTCCTTCCGGTTTTCTATTTAAACCTGGGAATGGATCCCTTTGATGCAATAGAGGAGAGAACTTTTACAAACCTCCACTTGTAACACATAATTAACTTTCTAAGGAAAAGAGCTGTAAATATTTTCAGCTCTTTTGGAAGAGGGTATTCAGCCTTTCTCCCATGGATGTCAAAATCAAGAAAGGAAGGAGGCAACAAATTAAGTTTTCTATTGACTTGATTTTTACTAATAACCAAATAAGTGATTGTGATATATTTTTCCGGAAAAACGTTTCCGGTGGCCTATTTTATATAAAAACAAATGGACCCTAAGTGTTGAAACCTAATGGTGTGCTTGGATAAAATATCAGATAGCTTTATCAGTACTAGCTTCGATGCTTCTACTAATTATTGATAGTAGGTATTAGTCTCAACACTCTTTCTCCCCTCTTTTCCCCATCCTTTAATTCTTTTTTCCTCCTCCATCCAGCAACCGCCTTTCTTCGCATTTTTCTAGTGTTAACTTCAATATGAAAATCGTAGACGTCAAAAATATTAATTTTCAAAATTAATATTCCAAGGAAACAAGCCATTAACTCTCTCTATCTCTCTCTCCCCAAGAAATTAAAGAAGGTGATATGAAATTATAAAGTACTACTTGTTGTACCGCCACACGTGATGAGGTCTACTTTTTTTTTGAATTTTGGAAGTTTTTTTGGGTGGCCCCATCGTGCCCTACACTTCCATATAATCCGATCTCCGATCGGTCAATTCAAAAAAATCAAAAAGTTCAAAAATCGAGTAAATTGATTGTTAATGGGCTCTGTTTTTTTTTTCAAATTTTTTAGGCAATCCAATCGTGGATCGGCTTGTACAGTAGGTGTTAGTCATGATGGGGTTGACCGAAAAAAATTGAAAAAATAAAAAAGAATCATTGTTGTTGTAGCTGCCCCCACATGATGGAGGGGGTGGGAGGTGGGGTGGTGCAGCAAGTGTTTCTCGAAATTGAAATATCCCTAAAGTTGCACTTTCTTTCCTTCACAATTGTTTGCTCATTTCTCTATTTTGCCATTAGAGAAATACACCATTTCTTCCTAGTATTCTTCTAATGAAATTAAATCCCTCTTTGAGGTACAATCTTTACCTCTTGCAAAAGTTTTAAGTAATTATGACAAACCGTGATCTACTGGGCATTGTGACGTAGGTAAATGCCATGTATAGGACTGGCAATATGATGAAAGTGAATGCCATCCATAGGAAAGCTAGTAGATGAAGTGTGGGTTACGCGCGATAAACTAATAAAAAAGTTATTTCATATAAGAATATTACAATAATAAGTAATAAAACTCCAAATTTTTTCTTGAGGACAAAAAGAAGAATAAAACATATATTGGATTAGGATTAAATTTTGTGACTTCTTATGTCATAGGCTGCATAATTGTTCTAATTAAATAACGACAATTGGTAGCAACAAAAATAAAATGGACCAAATATAGAAGAGACCTTTATTGTTTTTTCCTTGAACTCTAGATAATATGAAAGATGTAATCCTAAAAGGAAATTTCAATTTTTCAATATATAGTTGAAAACATTTTGGGAAAGTAAGAAAGGGATCAAACATGCTATTGTATATATATAACCAATCATCATGCCCACTAAACATTTGAGGAAGAAAATTTTAATACATGCAAAGGTAAAATAATTAAAAGTTCTAGCATTTTTTCTTTTTTGAAAGAAAATTTAAGATTTTTTGCATATAATTCTTAAAATTACACATCTTTGTGAAATGGTCTATACAATAAGTATATATGAAGAATAAGACTGATGTACCACACGAGGTGCGGGGAAAAAAGAGGGGGAGTTTTAATAAATTATCTTGCTTTTAACTTGTAACACTTGATTAGATTTATACAAAATTTATCTTGACAATCTATAGTACATATATAAAATAGAGTTCTCTAGTGTCACGTGTTAACACTAGAATTATTTGTTTCCCATCTAAATTCTCTCCCTTTCCTATTAATGTTTCTATCCCTATTAATTCTCTTTATCTCTTCCGCCTTTCTAGCACTTCTCTATTAATATCTCTATCCCATATTAATTCTCTCACATTCCTCCTTTCTCTCTCTCTCTTCTCTACGCTCTCTCTAATGATCTCCCTCTCCCCCCTCTCTCTCTCTCTCATTAATTCTCTCTCCCCACTATCTCTCTCACTTTTAATTCATGTTTAAAATCTTTGCAACAAGAAAACGATTTCTGTAGAAAAATATTTTCATGAGAAACTGAACATAATTGGCAATTTGGTACATATAAAAATTGTTTTCTCAGTCTATCAAGACTACCTACGGACAGGGAGTATGATATTCAACAAAAATAGCCAAATCGAGAGATAAGAAAGATAGTGAATGGTGAAGAATCTGGGATAAGAAGAGCGTCATTTTCTATTGGTATATGTTTTTTGTTTAACTAATTTATTGCAAATTATTTTTAAAAAAATCATTATATAATAAAACTTATTATTTTACAAATATGCTTTTAGGGTGCATACTCGCCATGATTACATTATTTGAAACAATTGAGAATGTCATGTAATAAGGATTGACTAATATCGCATTAATAAGGCTTGTCATTTTTTACATATGTAATAAACGCTTGATTTCTAATATATTTCTTTCATTTTTTTATTTTTTTCCTCTATATTTATTTTCTTACCTTTTTTTTTCTCTATGCAACATGCGGATTTTTTTGCTAGTACTTTATATTGTAATGTTAAAATTGATAGTAATAGATCTATTCATTACAACAAGCAACCGCGCTCTTCAATATTTGGCCCACAAATATATGAGTAGAAATCCTCTTCGTCCAAGTTTTGATTGGACTCACACTACAAGAAAGTAGATCTATACCTATCACTCTTACCTACATTTTAGTTATTTGTAGGTACGGATGTCTATTTACCTACGTTTTTATACAAAAAACTATTCTTTTATTCGACTGCTAATAAGGTTGTAGGTAATGTTACTTTTTTGCGTACCACTTTGAGAAATAGTAGGTAATAACGTAAGTTCACATTACTAAGACGTAGGAAAAACGCAACTTTCGTCTTGGGCGGCAACGTAAAAGTCTATGGTGGGATTTCCCCCAAATCCCGACATTCCCAAACCCACAAACCCCCAGACCCACAAACCCCCAAATATCCTACCTTATTCTACCTCTCCCTCCCCCAAATCTCTAGACCCCACAACTCTCACAAACCCTCTCTGTTCTGTGCGCAGCGAACTTGGGATCGGCGGGCCCCCTCCCTCCAGTGGCGACGAAGTTGGGATTCGGCGGGTCCCCTCTTGTTGGCGACGAACCTGGTGCTCGGTAACTCGGTGGGCTCCCTCCTGTCGGCAACGAAGCTCTCAGCGATTCCTCTCTTGTCGGCTACGAAACGGGTGCTCGTCGCTTGGCGGACCCCCTCCTATCCGCGAGGAAGATCTCGACGGGCCCCATTACAGACGGTAATCCCCCTATCACATAGTAAGGGTGCATTCTCGTTGTCGCCGGCATTCGTTGCCGGCTGGCCTTCCCCCCACCCCGCAGCTCCTCCATTGGTCTCTGGCCAGCATTTTCAAAGTAGGGCAGGGTCTGGTGGCAGTAGTGATTGAAGTCTATTAAGTAAATAATGTTGTTTTATGGTCGTACCATAGGGAGCTGTGGATTACATTTAGAGACAGACATAAACCAAAATGCAGTCCTTACAGATTATTTGAGGGTTAAAATTTCCAACTTTCTATCCATCTTGGGGGTAGCAGATCTGGGTATATAGTAGTCCCTTTGTCTTTTAGGTGTTGTCTGATTTTGTTTTCATGTCCATACAGTCGATGGTGAACTGAAGAACTCTTTGGAAAATCGCGAATCCTCTCTATTGGTCTTTTGATTTATTCATTTCTCTGATTGTATATTTGCTAGCATAAGCTTTTACTTCCAATCTTTGTGGTAGATGTCTTTCCATTCTTGGTCGTCTAGTATTACTATTACATTTTGGTGTGTAAAGCATCATGGAAATGGTTGAACCTATAGTTTCTGAAGCAAGATATATAGTGAATATTGTATCATATTGCACCCATCTCAATGCTATATGCCCATATCAGTTCTTGCTTACTCTTGTTGTTCATATAAAGTCAATGGACAAATGCAATTCATGTAAAACTTCAAGCCGCATTCTACCCTCAATAAGATAGTATGTGAATTTGCTGGCATCCATGTGCCTTTATCGGGTTATTGGTGATGGTGTCTATTTGGATGTAGGAGTCGTTTGGCTCGGCATAAAATAATTGCATAAATGCAGTAAAAGGTTTTATTTGGTTAGTTGTTTTATAGCACTTAACAGTGTTTTACGTCAAAGCAAATGGTAGTTTAGCCACCTCCATAAGTAGTCTTACGTGCTAACTACCAATACGATGATCATGTTTTGATCTTTAATTTTTAATCCATGTTGCTAAACATTCTTCAATGTCAATGAACCGTTGATAAATTTAATCGTGGTGCTTTTATTAATATGTCAAATGCTTTTCATAATATGTTTTGATCTATAATATGAAGTATGAGCCCATGGATGGTTGGTAGGCTTAGTTTGGCCATAGTTAGGTTCGGCTTAGTTTGTCCCAATAAGAGCTCAAGTAAACCACATATATCTGAACCAAGTGATATCCTTCTCTTTTGTATGTTCACAATGAGTCGTTTTTATTTTGTGTAGATGATATTCCTTTGTTATGTGAGATTTAGGCATTTGTGGTTATTTTATCAAATTTTATTCACATTGCTTATATTTTTTTAATATTTTGTAGATAATCAAATTTCTAAATTTAGAGGGCAAATATGGATTGGAGTTGGATGGACAAGCCTAGGTAAAATAATAGATTAATTTATTGAGTTTGCTTTCATAGATGTACTGTGATTAACAATTTAATTTTCTTAACGTGTCTAATGTTATAGGAACATGAAAGAATACTATGACGGGGTAGATCAATTTGTTGAGTTTGCTTTCAGAGATGTATCCAATGATGGTGTCGTTAAATGTCCATGCACTAAGTGCACATACATTAAGAAATGGAACAAAGCAACGGTTAGAGAGCACCTATATTTTAATGGAGTTATAGAAGATAAAGATTTTTGAAATTTTCATGTTGCAGGATCTCACTCAAGGATAGACAATCCTAATGATCTAAAAGCAAATATTATTCAGGATCGATGTATGTAAGAAATGTTAGTTGATTCATTTGGACCTCGAAGATTAACTGTTTAGGAAGATAGTGGGTCAAATTGTGGCACAACAAAACTTGATGAGAAAACGAAAAAATTCTATAAATTACTTGTAGAAGCTGATGAACCTTTGTATCCAGGATGTAAGAAATTCAACAGGCTTTCTTTTATCATTAGATTATTTAACATTAAGTGCATGGGTGGTTGGAGTCAGAAGTCGTTTGATATGTTAATGAAGTTACTTAAAGAGGTATTTCCAGAAGGGGAGTTGTTGCCAAATTCATTCTTTGAAACAAAGAAACTTGTTAGTGAATTGGGTTATGGATATCGTAAAATTGACTCATGTCCTAATGATTGTATTTTATTTTGGAACGAGAATATAGATCTTCAGCATTGTCCTAAATGTGGGGAATGTAGGTGGAAAGATAATGAAGTCAATGATGAAGATGAAAAGAGAAAAAATGTGCCAAAAAAGATTTTTCGTTACTTTCCATTGATCCCTAGACTGCAAAGGATGTATATGTGTTCTCGAACTTCTGCAAATATGAGATGGCATGAAGAAAAGCGTGTAGAGGATGGCATCTTAAGGCATCCAGCTGATTCACCTTCTTGGAAGTGTTTGGATGCTATTGATAACTTCGGAATGGATGCTCGAAATGTTCATCCTGGCTTAGCAAGTGATGGCTTTAATCCTTTTCAAAGTATGAATATCAGTCATAGTACTTGGCCTGTTGTGTTAGTACCATATAACTTGCCACCTTGACAATGCATGAAAAGGCCAAATTTCATATTGTCATTGCTTATTTTCGGTCCAAAGGGGTCAGGTAATGAAATTGATGTATACTTACAACTCTTGATAGAAGAGTTGCAGACTTTATGACATGGAGTGGATACTTTTGATGCTTCAAAGAGTGAGATGTTCTGTATGCGTGCAGCATTACTATGGACAATCAATGATTTTCCACCATATGCATACATGTCAGGTTGGAGCACTAAGGGTTAATTAGCTTGTCCTTCATGTAATGTGGACACATGTTCTAAATGGTTGGATGGTAGTGGAAAGCATTGTTATCTTGGTCATCGCAGATGGTTGAAGTAAGATCATAAATTTCGAAAGATGGCTCGTCAATTTAATGGCGAACAAGAGTGGAGAGATAGACCTACAACATTGTCTGGGATGGAGGTGTTGGAGCAATTAAAAGACTTTCATTTCAAATTAGGCAAAAAACTAATCCGAAAGAAAGGGAACAAAAGAAAAAGGAGTGCAGGCCCTGTTGAATATGACAAACATTTGGGTTGGAAAAAGCGTAGCATTTTTTTCACTCTACCATATTGGGATTCCTTGTTGATCCGTCATAATCTTGATGTGATGCACATCGAGAAAAATGTATGTGAAAGCATTATTGGGACACTTTTAGGAATTGACGAAAAAAATAAACATGGTTTGAAAGCTCGTCAAGACTTACAGATTATTGGTATCCGAGCATCCTTGCATCCACAAGAAATAGGCCCGAATAAGAAAATTTTGCCATCTGCACAATTCACACTAAGCAAAGCAGAAAAAGATATCTTCTATGATCTGTTTAAGAAAGTAAAGGTCCCAGATGGATACTTATCCAATATCAGAAGACACTAAGGAGAAAAAGATTTGGGGTTTAAAGAGTCATGATTATCATGTCATTATGCAACAACTGTTACCTATAGCACTTCGAGGGATTACACAAAAAGAAGTATCGGATGTACTTGTTGAGATATCTGAATTCTTCTTACAATTGTGTTCCAAGACTTCTTCAGGAGATGACTTCCACTGACTTGCGGAACATATTGTAGGTGTGCTATGTCACTTGGAGATGATTTTTCCTCCTAGCTTCTTTGACATTATGATTCACCTAATCATTCATGTAGCTGAAGAAGCTAGACTTAGTGGTCCTGTATATTATAGGTGGATGTATCCTATTGAGAGGTACTTTGTCTACCATATTTTAAATAGAAAGACCATAATAATTGATTTACTTCTTCTTGTGAGATAACTTAACATCATTTATTATTGTAGGTACTTGGCAAGGTTGAAATCTTACGTAAGCAATAGGGCTTGTCCGAAAGGATCAATTGCTGAAGGGTATTTAGCAGAAGAAACTATTATCTTTGCATCAAGATACCTTGATGATGATGTGGAGACATGGTTGAACAGACCACTACGAAATGATGATAGCAATTCAATTACAGTAGAAAAGGGGTGGAAAATATTTTCAGAATCAAGTCGTCCATTAGGAGTTGGCGTTAACAAGACCATATTACCTGAGGAGATACTGCAAGCACATCGATATGTGCTGTTTAATTGCACTGCAATTGTCCCATATATAAAGTAAGTTGTGTTCTATGAGAAATATTTGTCTTATATATTTTTAAGGCCTTACGTAAAAACCATTATTGGTATGTAGTATGCACCTTGCAGAAGTTCAAAGGAAATATCCTAGGATGCAAGAGAGGGAGATAGAACGTCTCCATATGTCTGAATTTCCATCATGGTTGAAGCACCATGTAAGCTACCTTATAAAGTGTTCATGTGTGTCTTATTTAATAAAACTAACCTTTAGATATTGGTTATTAGGTGCATGAGATCCAAGAGCAGTAACAAGGGTCAATGTCATCAAAACTTTGTTGGCTGAAAGATGGGCCACTTAATATAGTCAAAAGATACGATGCATGCATAACGAATGGTTTTCGATTTCATACCCAAGATATTGAAAGGCGTCGTGTCACTCAAAATAGTGGGGTCGTATTAAGTGCCAAAACTTCAAGTTTTTCTAGTTCAAAGGACAAGAAACCTGTTTATGGAGAAGTTACATATTATGGTGTGTTAAAGGACATCATACAATTAGATTACTATGGAGAGATGAAGATCTTGTTATTTAATTGTGATTGGGTTGATGTCAATCGAGGAGTCAAGCAAGATGGAAACTTCACGCTAGTTAATCTTTCGACAAGATTATGAACTACGGAGCCATTTGTCTTTGCTTCACAGGTGGAGCAAGTTTGGTATGTTGAAGATCCTAAAGATAGCAGGTGGCACATTGTTCGAAAGATGGCACCAAGAGACTTTTTTGACATGCTTGGTGGAGAAAGTATTCAGGAGGGGAATGTTTTGGACATTGAACCAACTCATGTGCTCAATAGTGATAATAACAATAGCGATGGTGATAATGATGATAGCGATGTTAATGTTTGTTGGGTAAGAGATGATGTTGAAGGGTTAGAAATCACATTGTAAAGAGAAAATTACAGCCACTGTCATTTTTTGTGAAGCTATTTGGTATTTTGAAGTTACATTGTAAAGAGAAAATTACTTATGAGATCATGTTGCATGCTTCTTATAATGTGATCTTCTAAATAACATTGTTGTTCATATTAATATTAGATCCTTTATATGTATGTTGTTGTTATGATAAAACTTGTTAAAGTTGAACTAATATCAATGGCGCAATCACAAATCTGTTAGTCCTTAAGGCATTTGAATCCTGAGAACTATCTCAGCCACTGAGATAACCCGGGGATGACTTGGATCCTATTATCAATACACCTATAAGAAAATGTTGTGGGTGTGTGTGTTTACCCAGGAAAAGGGAAAACCCAAGTAGAATGCTTATCCAAACAAAATAATTTTAAGGGATTCCAGCTGCAATACTGATATCTCCTCCAGTTCTCACTAGCAGAAGACATAAAGAATGTTAAAAATGCAGAAAATCTTCAACATCTCCAAGAAAGTATCCAAACAAGATAGTTCTTTTGTACTGAAGCATACTTGCTGGTTGTTTCTCATAATAGCTTCAAAAGAATATCATTCCTCATATTGGACATCTATTTCATACAGACTGTCTATACAGAAAGATGAGTCCTGTCTCGCTAAAAAACATGTGGACACTTTTGGATGCATTTGAATTATTGTTACATATGTGCATCTATAATGGTTATAACCTATTAATGCAATATACATATGACAGTTAAATACAAAGTTCAAGTAACAGGAACAAGATTTATTTCTATATAGATTTGAATAAGGTGTACAGGCAAAAATGTGCTCAAAATAGTCACACTCCATGCTCTTTCTGTAATTTGAAAGATAAGGATGCAGATCATCTCTTCACCAGATGTACCACCAACAGAGAGGTATGGAGCATATGGAGGAAAGGCCATCTGAGTGCAAACAGCAAAAGGCATCAGAAGGCAGATTTTTGTCATCCTGTCACATGCTGTTTGTTGAAGCATATGAAGGGAGCTCAATGATCACATCTTCAGAGGGAGTACCATTTATGTTGAAAATATATGTTCACATGCTGTATTTTTTATTGTGTTTTCTTTTAGTGGTAGAGGAACCTCTCCTGTGTCCCCTTAGTTGTACTACCTCACTTTATTTCAGTAAAATTGGTGGTATCAACCACAATTTCTTTAGAGAAAGGAAAAGGGCAGTACTCATATCATGAACTTCTAGCTTTGCCAAAACCGGAATCATACACGTCACCTAATGCAAGGCCAGCTGATATTGATCAGGATCCAGCATTCTGGATCAATTCAGAGACTGAAGATGTAAAAACAGGGAAAGGAAACGTTTTCCTGGAAGAGCCTTCTTTTTCAGAATTTTAAGAGTCTAAAATCTTGAGCTCTTTTTGGAGCTCAAGACTATATGAAGAAGTACCTACACATGTTCCAGTTTCATGTACCAAATCCACATGTTTCCTATTTTTACCCTTCCACTTTTAATATCATTTACTATAAATTGTGTTGTAGTTATGGCAGCTGCAATGGTTGAGTTTAACATTACGCTTGAGTTTAACATTAAAGCGGGGCGCAGGTAATTGTTCTCTAATCAAATCTGCTATTGCCTGAGACTGTTCATCCGAATTACACTGTAGTTCAAAATTACACTGTAGTTTGATGCAAGAGTCTTGAGAATGAAATGTTCATTATGATATGCACTGAGCCTCTTATCACTTGATACAAATACTGATCAAAGCACAGGTCGCTCCAGTGCAGCAGAGAGGCATTGACAAGAGATTTTTGCAACCTTTAATCTTCAATTGCAATTTCAGAGCTTATTTTTTTTTTTTATCTTGTGACATCCTTGTAATCTATAATCATTTTCTAAGGGATGATCCCTACTTGTAACTATACAGGATCAGTGTGTTGGTGTGAATACATCCCTGCTGTGCACGCATCCCTACTATCTTCCTTGACACCGCCACAAATGTAAGTATATATCCCTCTTAGTTATGTATATCTATTTGTCCTAAATATCATTAATGCCCTAAACATAGATTGAAACACACAAGGGTAGACATATAAAAAGGTCATTGAAATTTACTTCTCCCTCAAATGAGTCTACGGAGAAAGGTATGTGGGGCCCGGGTCAGAGTTCCCAATCATATCCAAGAAGGATAAAAGATCTACAACATATTTATACAACTTCAGAACCACAAAATAAATTAGACACCGATATTTTCGAGCAATATCTTGAGTGAGTATATATCTCTTAGGTCTTTAACATCATGAATTCTTAGATGTTTATTTATAAATGCAAAAGAAGTATAACACGTGTTGTTATTCATTATTTGTTTAGATTCATGTAGAGTGATTTTCCTAAACATAAGGTGCAAAGATGTGCATTTCTTGATTGTTTGTGGTTCAACACGTTTGTCAAAGGGCAAACTGTAAAGGTGATCTCATGGGCAAAGTGTAAGCGTATTTTCTCTACAATGTACACGTTTGTTCCAATAGTTGGTTGGTAAGTAATATTAATGTTACTTACATACGTTAATGTTGTTGTACCTATTTTGATTCGAGGAGTAGATACCTAACGTTAAATCCCTTACATAAGGAGCATTGGAACCTCTTCATTTTATGTAACTTTGGGGAGGATAATGAATCTACTGAACCATGCATGCTATTGCTAGATTCATTAATGAATGTTGACCCATTGAAAGTGGAACCTGAGATAAGAAGGTATATACCTTAAAATGTACTATGTTTGGCTGAAATTCGTGTTAGCTACTCTCTCACATAACTTGCAATCTACTTGCAGATTTTTAATTGAATTGTTTAAAGCTGAAGGCAGGGTGGAGAAAGAAAAAGAAATCTACTATATTCCACTTCTTCTTCCTAAGGTTTGATATCATTCTATTCAATTGCTATTCATAAATATTTGATATATTATTGTAGTTTTTAATTACTTATTATATGCTTCCTATTAATATCCACAGGTTCCGCAACAGAGGAACAATAAAGAATGTGGTATATTTGTTCTCTTTTATATCTACCTTTTTGTCCAAAGTGCATCGCCTATTTTCACTCAAGATGATTACAAAAAAATGGTATGTGTCTTTTTTAGTAAAAGAAATAGGTCTCTTTTATGACTTGTGATTCATATAGTTTTTGATATGTTTTTTCAGCTTACTGAGAGGTGGTTCAAGTATCATGAAGTGGATGCATTTGAGAAGAAAATCAGATCATTTGCATTGCTTGGTGTTGTTCAAAAGGAAGTGAGCACAAATATGGACATTGGCATTGAGAGTAGAGAGGAAGAAATGGGAGAAAAATTGAAGACTGAGCTGAAACAAGTGGATGTGGGGGAAGAAATGGGAGAAAAGAAAAAAACATCTACAGAAGAAACAAATGGATGTGTCAAAACTCATAAGAAGAGAGGGCCCACTTCTTGTCATGAGGTACATGGCATGGAAAGAGGCAAGTGGATATGTGTGGAATGGAATGAACTTGGCTAGCCAGTTGGGCCTGGAGGGCGCTTTTTGAGAACATTTTTAGGGACATTAGCAAAAACATAGAGAAACTATCTATTCATGTTCCTACGTGGCAAAAAATGGCTAAGACTTGTAAGGCTGATGTGTGGGATTATCTACAGGTAACGTTAAGTTAGGATGTTCAAATTCATTTTGAAAATTTTGAGTAATTTAACATGTTTCCATTTGCTTGTAGAGGAAGTATGACATTAATGATAATCATGTTAACTGGGTGATGAAAGATCTTTCCTATAAGTGGAAATATTGGAAGTATATTCTTCGCAAGGAGTATTTCAATCCGAAACTGAAAGCTTCTGAACAGAAATTTCCCCCAAAAGATGTTATTGATGCAAAAATGGAAAGAGGCACTGAAACAATGTTGTAATCAAGAATGGCTTGTAAGGATTTTAGGCTTCTTTTTAATTACAATATATCATTTTTCCAGTGATACATTTTTAAATTGATACATTTTTCCTTTGCAAAAATTATGGACAAATCTAAATAGAAATTTCTACTGGAATTTCCCCACCATTGAGCAAAGTGAGGGTGATCAAATTAAGTGTGTGCGGAACAAAGCAGATTTGTCAATTTCCCCACCTGTGAGCAAAGTGAGGATGAACAAGGTGGGTGCGGAGCAAAGCAGATTTGCTAAGAGGATCCCACATATTTGCGATTGGCAAGTGGGTATGGACTTCTATACATCCCTTCATTTCGATTCCCGCTCTTATGGCGAGCACAAGGAGTGAAGTGCAAGTCTCCACTGCCATGATTGTTCTTCGCCATGCTTCTACCTTCCGATTATCTTTGTATCATACCAGAAATCATAGCCCTACTGAAGGAAGTATGTTGATCATGCAGAAGTTATTAGATCACTACAATTGGTAGTTGGTGACCATAAACTGAGGTTCCTAAGTTTTCTTTTTTCTTTTTCTTTTTTTTGCTTGGGGAGGGGGGGGCGGTTGGGTCTCCCTCAACTCAGTGAAACAGCTAGGATGGAACTCTTCTGTCTCTGTTGGCTCCACGGTCCCGCTGTCCTAAAGGAAGACATTTAGTTGTTACATCATGACACAAACATCATTGTTTCTTTTAAAATGTGCTAGACAAGGACAGATGATGTAGTGTCGGCCGCCCTTATGCTCATATTTATTGAAGGTAGGTGGTGGTTCTACCTGCAAAGGGTAACAAGACAGTTAAAAAACAGATAATTTCATGCATATGCTAATTTTATGATGCAACTCAGGGGTGGCGATGACCTAGTTTATGTATGAGTTCGGATACTTACGGTGCAAGAGAGGACTGAGTTGCCAATTCTAAGCCTCCACCTGTCCTTATATTTTTCATCACATGTTAAGCCTCATATTTCAACTGGTGAAATCAGTTCTAAATACAACCAAGAGTAC
The DNA here is from genome assembly GCA_030544215.1 of Zantedeschia hybrid cultivar. Classification (NCBI taxonomy): domain Eukaryota; kingdom Viridiplantae; phylum Streptophyta; class Magnoliopsida; order Alismatales; family Araceae; genus Zantedeschia; species Zantedeschia hybrid cultivar. Next base: position 57,414,792 of record JARZZO010000012.1, read on the forward strand.
TTAGATATAATTTAAAATTATGATTGTATTCTATGTTGTATTTACGTGTTCCCTAGAGCATTTAAATACAATTTTAAATTATCTTGCAACTTTGCCACTATAACTTATTTTGCACTGTTTTTCTTTTTTTTTGCAGGTACGTCTAGACTCATCCAAACACATAAAAAGTTATTGAACGGTAGTGATTTGTGACACATCTCCATTTTGTAAAACAATGAAAACTATTTTGTTCTGTGTATGGTGTACATTTGGATGATCAGATGATGCGTTTATGGATGTATAGGACATCTATTTTGTACTTCAAGTTTTATTATGAATAGAAGTGCATATTTTGATCGTTTGATGATCATAGGATGGTGGACTCAATGGATGTTTTATGTATATTTACCTTGTTGTGATCATAGGTTTGATCATAGTTTTATACTGTTATGAAATTAATGGATGTTTTACATATGTTATGGTTTGATGGTTTGATGATCATAGGTTGGTGGAAGCTATGGGTTGATCGAATTATTGTGCACGTCTCAGTTTAATAGAACAATTATTTTGTGAAATTATAGATTCAGAATATATATGTTATGTGAGAATTATAAATTGTATGTATGTGTACACAGGTAAACTATATGATATAGAATATTGTGATTATGTGTATACAAGTGGAAGAAGGGGATTAATTATATATTTGTTGGTAGTTTAATGGTTTTCTACTACAATTAGGTTGACAGGATTTATTCCTACGACTATAATTAGACTTATACCTACGACACAAACAAAGCATACCTACGGTAAAAAAATGATGGTACTTACCATCCTCTGTTAACGTGGCATATACCAACCAAAATAAATATTTTTCCTACGATAAATAATGATGGTGATATCTATTCGTTGTCTTTACTTATTGGGCAACACCTACGTCGGAATTTCGCTACGCTAACAATAACCGTAGGAAAACGCATGGAAACACCTACGACTAAGAAAGAGTATGTAATCCTTTACTAACGCGACTTTTACCGACTATACCTAACCGTAGGGAAGGTAGTAGGTATTGCGTTTTACCTACAACTTAGCGGCATATACCTATTACTTTTGTTGTAGGTATATCTGAACTTTCTTGTAGTGTCAGTCAGTAAAGAGAAAGAAAAGTTTTAAAAAACTCTTTCATATGGTGCTTTTTCCATTCCAAAGGAAGAGTTTTTTTGAAAGATGCTCTCCTTTCCTCTCTGTACTGACTAAGGTCCATCCAAACCTATATCGTGAGGAGCCGCACTCCAAATATATGGGATAGAGGGCAACGATGTTGAGAATGAAATATTTATAGTCTTAAAACAAGCAATGCTTCACTTGCATGGCTATCCTTTTGCAGTACTCGTAGTAGATGGCCTTGGCGACCTCGATGAGGATCTCCCTAGTCTGTTCCACCAGTGGCACCTCACCCACCGCCTTGGGGCACCTAGTGCCATCAATGGCGTAGGCCAGGGAGTACCCAGCAGTGTTGTACTGCGCGTCCTGGATCTCCTGCATAACGTCATGGTGGAGATGGCCTTCCGGTACCCATCCAGGCACTGCGCCAGTCTATGCTGATACGGCGTGCCGCCGATGCCACGCGACTATACTTCCTGCGTCCGTTCTACCACGGTGGCGGTGGCGCTGAGGGAGAGCGACGTGGGCAGCATGGCCAAGTCGAGGAGGGTGGCATTCTGGCTTCCTGGTGCCGACCGGAGCTTGGCCACGCAGGGTGCGTACTATGGTTTGTCCCTCCAGGCTAGCGTGCAGGCCTCCTTGTCAGTGTCGGCACAGCACGATGAGAAGCACATGACAAAGAAGGAGAAAAGAAATGGGAGAGCTGACCGGGGGAAGAAGGACCTCAAATGGTCACTTAAATTCTTCTCCGGTGTATATTTTGTTCATGCTTCCATCTCTATGTCTATGCATGCATGCATACATAAGGGAACCAAGGCGAGAGAAAGGGAGGCAGAAGGTGAAGACGACAACTGTGTGTTCCATCTATCTATTGCTTGGCCAACTGTCCTATTCCTTGTGTCCATTTGTTTATAAAAGAGGCATCTCATTTACTCCGGTCATTCACTCGGAGTATCTCATTCACTCGGCTACCTCCATAAATTTCTACCAATTTAGAATATATTGCTAATATAGGCAAGATTCCTCGCATTTGAGTCAATTTTTGGTATTTATTTTGAATGTTTAGAAAAGGTGTCTTATGTTACCTGTCACCACTCACATCTCGTCATCTTTTTCTTTATTAGTTAATTATTAATGGAATACCTGGTTTGGTCAGAAGTCGTTGTTTCATTTGTTGAATAATGAAATTTGGAACAACATTATAGAGAGTAATCTTCATATTAAGGAGTTACCAAATAGGCGTCATCCAACTTGGCAGATAATTGTTTCATCTCTTCCCGCTGATTTGGTGATTCGTTATAGAATCCAGCTACTTAGTTCTATGCCGGATAGGATTATATGGTGTCCCCAAGATTCTGGAAAAGTTTCCACATCCTCATGTCGGATTGTCAGGCTTAGCTCTACTCCTTCGCCAATATTATATTGTCAAAAATTTGGTGTGCTTACATACCCCCAAAGGTTTCCACTCTTCTTTGGAAAACCTTGCAAGGCATTATCCCTACCGATGACCATATAAGCAAGTCTATGTGATCTAAAAAGTTAACAAAACATGTTCTGAGAGCTCTTCTCTTATTAAAACGTGCAGTCTATGTCATGCTTGGCATCCTTCTTGCAGTAGAAGTAGCATACATCTTTGGAAACATTGAGGAGGATGGTGATCTCCTTAGCCTACGCACTCAAAGGGTCCTCACCCACATTAAAGTGCTGGCTAGTATTAGCATTCTCCATGGCCTGAGTTCATACCCGGCAATGTAGAGACCCTGGAGGATGAACTCTATTGCGGTCTCCATTTGGGTTATGACTTCTGATAAGTTGACATTTTTTATCATTAAGAAGACAAATGCATGCATTATATTCATGATTTTATGTTTAAAACTGCATGAAATGATAGATAATTTTGCACTAATTCTAACGGTATCAATTTTGCTAAATTCTAAGTTAAAAAAATCATCATTTCATGTAAATAATGGAGTATAGTGTATTTTCGATTTTTCAGCAAAACCGAAATAATAAATAAACTTATAAATTTAATATTATTCATGATAAAATTCTAATCTATATTTGTTTTTATGTAAACAGGACATGAAGAAGTTGTGGTACAGTGGTTAAGGCTCTAGTGATTTGTGGAGGTCCAATATGCAAATCTAAGCAAAAATAACCCTCATTTTAGAAAAAAGAATAAAGCGTGGGTAAAATTGTCATTTGCTTCCCAAAAAGGTTGCCCTAATCTTTACCCAAGAAAAGGATAAGAAGAGTCAGCCGGCACCATACTTCCATCCTTTCTTTATTTTGAAAACTTCTATCTTTTTAAAAAGACATCTCTTTCTTCATTTGGGGCTCTCTTGTTTTCTTTAAATTTCTCTCTCTCCCTAGGGTTGAGAGCCACACCTTTTTTTTCCCCAATTTTTCTCTCTCTGCATCTCTCTCACCTGTGGACTCTTCCTCTCTCTCCCTACTTTTCTCTCTCTTCCTCCTTCTCTATCTCTCTTTACGTTCTCTCTCTCTCTAGCTTTTCCCTTCCCGCTCTCCTCTGCGCCAAGGTCTCTCTCTCTCCCTTTTCCAATCTCTCTAACCCACTCTCTCCATATCTCTCAGCACTCTCTCTCTCTTCTGCTATCCCTGCCCCCTCTCTCTCCCTTACTTTTTCTCTCTCTCACCAGCTCTTTCCCTATCCCTCTCTTTCTTTTCTCCCTCTCTCTCTCACAGCCGCTCGCCGCTCTCGGCCGTATGCCGCCAGCGCCACGCGTCGCAGCGACGTGGTTCGCATCGTCGATCGAGCCTCCCCGCACGGGCACCCCGCCTGGGAACGCGCCACGCAGCAATGCGCGGGCGCTTCCCGCCCAGCGCCGCCGGCCACGTTGGCCTCGCCGTACACCACGCGCCACTCCTAAGCCCGCCCATTGTACACCATGCGCCTGGCGCATAACGCCCGTGCGCCAGCCCCTGCCGCTACCAGTGCACAATGCCAGCGCTATAGCCCCTGCGGCTGCCAGTCCACTGCGCCCACAATGCTGCCAGGAGCCCCTGTTTGCTGCATTTTTCTTTTTTTTTAGTGATTAGCTAGTTGTTTGCTTGGGCTTAATTATTTCTTAGGATATTCAAGTTAGAAATTCTATAATTTTATTTCTTGTTTCAGACTATTGATGGAATTTTCTTAAATTTGCAAGGGTTGAATATTAATGTTTTTATTATTAAGGGTTCGTTTATTTTCTCCAAAGTTGCTCAAATAGTTAGATTTTAATCATAGTGAGTCTGGCTAATTGATTTGTTGCTTAAATAGGTAACTAATTAATCAACTCAAATTCTCATCTTTTTGGATAATTAAAATCGAAAGTTTTCAAAGTCTATACATTTAATTTCCTGTGAATTCAACTCGGACTCACCATTGCCATTACTAAAATTAATTTAAATGAGCCGATTAAATATGATTGTTAACTACGATTTTTAACGACATAATCTTTAGCTATCAAGTTTTGGCGCCATTACTGGAGAATTTAAATTTTTAATTTTGTCTATTTTGGATTTAATTTATTTATTCTCTAGCTAATCTTCTTTTTCTTATTTTTGTAGGTGCATTGAAAAAAAAAAAAAAAAAAGCGAAATCATTAGTAAGTGTGTTCCAACTTTTTCTTTTTCACTTTCCTTATTTTAGTTAGTTTCCTTTTTTGTAGTTTCTAATTTAGATAGGTTTCTATTAACTAAAAGAAGAAGAAATTTTAAATTTAAAAATCTTTATTTCAAGATTAGAAATCTTCCATGCTAGGCATTCATCATTTTAGGAAAGCATGAATTAGTTTCCATTCTTAGTTATTTCCTTTTTCTGTTGAAGATTGCGGGGGAAAGGTACATTTTTTATTTATAACAAGTCATTCATGATTGTATCAAAACTCTTTGCTTTGAATTGATTGTTGCATTGCATTAAAAAATACTCTAAGGGCAATAACTTTAATCACATAAGGTAGGGATTTCATCACCCTTCCTTAACCCACAAACCACCTTCCTTGCATTGTCATTTCCTAAATATAATAAAAGCAAGTTAAAAGGGACTCTAGGGTTTACACTGTAAGCGATTTAAATTTCGACTTGCCTCCATTTTTGGCAATGGTGTCTTAGCTAGAGGTTAAAAGACAAACGCCTAAGCGAGAAAGTGGTTCTTTAATTAGGTCCCTACGAAAGTAGGGGGAGCCTCCTCCTACCCCACCTCTTACTTGGCTGTTGACTGATTGTGGTTGTGACTTGAAGTGGACCCTATTCACTTTGTGAGAAAATTCACACAAAAGTCTAGGTCAACCTTAGATCATTAAGTTAATTTGATTGCTAAATTGTTTGCATATAAAAAAAAAAGGTGAAAAGTAAAAATTAAATTAAATTCCTTCTTCTCTCTCTTCATCCTAATGTATGTAAGGTAAGAGATCTCAAAACCCTAACCTTCTAGGACCAATTGCTGAAATCAAGAGAATTATTCATCAAAGAAATCCACCTCAATATCAAATGACCGAAATTATGATCCCCCGAAACAAATGAAGGATTATTTCATCCCAAATCAATATCAACCTTCATCTTGCATTTACCTTTCTCAGAATCCGGCCAATCAATATGAGATTAAATCAAGTACTATTCATATGCTCCTATCTCTTTATAGGAATACAAATGAAGATCTTTATAAGCATCTGGATGAATTTCTAAAGATCTGTTCCATGGTGAAAATTCAGAATTTCATCGATGATGCCCTTAAGTCGACCTAATTCTCCTTTTTATTGAAGAATAAGGCCAAATATTGGCTGGGGACTATAGGAAGGCCCATTATGACATGGAAAGAAATGCAAAAAGAATTTCTCAAGAAATTCTATCCCATAGGGCGAACCAGCACCATGAGAAGGGCCATCACAGGTTTTACTCAAACTTCTGAAAAATTAATTCATGAATCTTGGGAGAGATTAAAAGAATTGCTTCGGAAATGCCCTCATCATGGACTATATAAACGGCAAATTGTCCAAGCATTCTATGAAGGGTTGTCTGAACAATTCAGACAAATGATGGATGCTTCTTGTAGAGGGGCATTTATGAGGAAGAGTGAAGATGAGGCCTATGATTTATTTAAAATGCTTAGTAATAACTCTATCAATCATGCCTCTCTATCATGTTATGAGAGGACTGTTGGGCCATCTAAATGGGTCAGAATGTACGAACTTAAGACTCGAGGAGAGCGCGAATCCAAAATGGACATCAATCTAATCAATCAGAAATTGGATAAGGTAGACATTTTGACCCAAAAGTTGGATCAACTATTGGCCTTAAACAAACAAGAACCTACCTACCCAACACCATCTAGTCTATACGAGGGCCCATCTTCCATCCCTCATGACATTTGTGCTTTGTGCGCAAATCCGACCCATAAAGTGACTGAAGGCCCAACTACGGCCCAACTTCCACCATTCATTCAAGAACAAGTTCAGGTTGCCTAGGGGTTCTTTAGGCCCGGTAATGATCCATTCTCTAACACTTATACTCCTGGCTGGAGGAATCACCTTAATTTTGCGTGGAAGAATCAACAACCTCCTTTACAAATGTCCAATCCTCCATACACATCAAGCCCAAAAGCCACAAAATTCCTTTCAACATCAGCCCAACTACTACGGGAATTCGTATGCTAGGGGACCATAGGCCCAATTCTCTCAACCGGCCCACTACCAATCATTCCAATCAAGTCAACCAACCCAATATCCTCCTCCACCCACTTATCAACAACCTCCTCAGTCCAACTTTAATGACAAGTTCACACAGCTCCAACAAGTCATCCTGACCCAACAACAGTCATTTCCAAGTTGGAGAGTCAAATGGGGCAATTAGCCGAGGAAACTATGAGGAGGGAAATGGGCCAACTTCCTAGTCAACCCATAGCTAATCCGAGAAATCAGCCTCCGGATTTTCCACCTCAATCGGGCTTTTTACCTCAACCCAGCCCATTATCACAACCTAAAGGACCGCAATTCGAAAATGCTAAAGCTATTTCGACTCTTAAGAGTGGAAAGAGTTTGGAGAACCCACAGAAAGATAGGGAGGTGGCAGAAGAGCCCACTAATGGACCTCATGAGGTGGAAAGTGAAGTGGGGCAGAGCCCAATATGGAGAAGTTTGGGGGGATCAAAAAGGAAAAGGAAAGCTAGATGATAGCCCAAGCTCATATTAACCAAGGGTGCATTTCCCAAACGTTTTAGTAACCAAGCCCAATACAAGGAAGAAATTGGTCCAGAATGAGGAGTTAATGGAATTGTTCAAACAAGTTCAAATCAATATTTAAAACCTTGATGCCATCAAACATGTGTGGGCTTATGCTAAGTTTCTTAAGGAATTGTGCACGCCGAGAAGGGAATCTAGATTGGCGCCCAAAAAGGTTAGACTCTCGGAGGACGTAAGTGCAATTTTGATGAACCATCTGCCCAAGAAGCTGAAGAACCCTGGGGCACCTTTAATCTCATGTGACATATGTGGAGTCACATTATGATGAATATATGTTAACAACTGCTAGAAATTTGTCAATATATATAATAAAAAGAAAAGAATAAAGTAATAAAAACTATATGTCTACGGCTCTAAGTTTAGCCGTTGACATATCTCTGATATGTTAACGGCTAAACTTCGAACCGTGGACAAAAACTTTCCACAACACCCACCTCTCTAAGCCCTTTCCCTATCTCCCTCTTTTCCCCCTCCTATGCCCTAACCACCGCCGTGCTCCCTTCACCTGGCCCGCCATCGTCGCCGCTCTCCTCCACCTCCTCCTTCCACCGTGCCGCCACCACCCCACACCCCCTCTTCGTCTCCGACCACCTCCTCCTTCCACTGCGCCGCCACCACCCCACCCCCCCTCTCCGTCTCCAACCACCTCCTTCACCAGCTCACCACCATCCACGCCGCCATCCCCCACCTCACCTCACCTCCTCCCCCCGAAAATCTCCTCCTCTACGCCTCCCTCTCCCCCATCGTCTCCACCTGTCACGCCCCTCCGCCGCTACATGTCCTACACCCTTCCGCCCCTGCCCCCCAACCCCCAAAAGCTCGCCGAGACCCTCCCCCTCCACAGCTGTCACCCCCTCCCCTACTGCTGCTGCTTCTCCCCCACCGTCAAATCTCCCCCCGCTGCCGCCCTCCTTGACAACCTTTTCCCCCATGCCCTCCCCGACGCCACCATGCTCTGGCCCCTCGCTGCCTCCTACAAGAGCTTCTCCTGCCTCCCCTCCCTGCTCAGCTTCGACATGGCCGCTAAGGCCACCCACTTCCTCCCCTCCGCCAAATCCAACTTGACTTCACCGTCTCCCAACTCCTCTGCCCCTCCCGCAACCTCTCCTCCCCGATCCGCCTCGCCCTCGATGTCAGCAACGGCTTCGGCACCTTCGCCACCCGCATGAAGCTTAACGCCGGCGCCACTGTTGCCACCACCACCATGGACCTTGGCGCCCCCTACAGCAAGGCCACTGTGCTCCGAGGATTGGTCCTGCTACACGCACCGCTGCAACAGCGCTTCCCCGTCCACGACGCCGCACTCGACCTAGTGCGCTGCGGGCACGCCGTCAACCGTTGGATCCCGGCCCCCACATTGGAGTTCCTGCTCTACGACGCCGACCGGGTGCTCTTGCTCAGACTATGAAGCATGAAGAGGTGAAATTTCTCGTTGTCCTATGTTTGAGTTTCTACATAAACTTCTCTTCCTGAAATTTCTAATTGTTCAAACAGTACTGTAGAAATTTCTAATTGTTCCTTTCTTCCCATGTTTTAGCTTCTGGAGGTGGTTAGGCTTGAAGGGCATGGGTTTAATGCAGATAATGTGATATTGCCAAGGGATATGTATTTATTACAGCTTAGTTTTATGCGGTATTATTCATGGCATCAACTTTTCTGTTCCCAGAGTTTGTTTGTAACAATTGTTTATCATGAAAGTTGTGCAGTAGAGTTGATGAAAACGCTGCAGGTGCGTGTGCCCAGCTTGTCTTCACACTAATTGATGAATCTTTTGCTGATGATGCTCCTTTATTGCCCTCAGGCTTTCGTAACTGTGTAAGATAGATATTTTCCTCTTCCCAGAAATCAATCTTATAGTATTGTTGATAGATTTAATTTTTCCCGTCCCCCTTTCCATCTTGTTGAATCCTTAGAAATTTTAGAAATCTGTCATTTGTATGTTCTGTATAATGCAGTTGCGTTGCTTTTAAAAAAAATAGGCAAGTGCATTCCTAAGAATAGCAGCAACAATGGCTGCTGGTTGGGACGGTTTGAGGGAAGCAACCACAAATCCATTTAGTGGTGAACACCTTTGCCATTTGCAAACTCTACTTAATAGTTTGCTGATCTGTGTTGATCCATACTAATTTTTAAGACCATACGTCTAATGGGTTCCTCTCTTCTCCAAGATTACCATCGATAGGATTTGGACACTATCATCTAGAGGGTTGATGTAAAATAGGTTATCCAATTAAAAGCATTGCTAGGTCCTCATGCAGATATGAACATGCTTGATCTTTCTTATCTAGGCTGTCTAAGGTGCTTATGAACACCCTCATGCAGATAGACAAGCTAACGGTCAGCTATCAGTTCAGTTCAAACTCTGATGTTGTCCTTTTTCTTTATGTACATGTCATCCATCGAAACGGTTATTCAGACGCCGGCATTCTCCTGTATCCTTAAGTATCCCTGTATCCTTAAGTATCCTCTATTAAATTCGACAACAATGTTTTTTTTTTTTTTACCATATCCCAAGTCAAAGGAAATCTCATATTTTCTTTTCTTTTTCTTTTCCTATTACATTTTTCAGTTAAAAATAATTTTTAGAGCATTACTTGCTCAAGTACATTATTTGTGTTGCTATACCCCTTCCCTTGTTAAATTCATTCATCCATTCATCAAAGACCATAATGCATTATTCTTGTTCTATACACATTCTTAGTGGTTTACTGTCTCTATAGAATAATCTGCTCTATTATAGGTGAGCTTATTTAATTACAGTTTGAATACCATGAATTAATATTTCTTATATGTGCGGTCAATATTTTTTATTCTTGTGTTTGCCATGCATGTTTTCTTTCATAATCATTAAGGCATTTTCTTGATTCATATGCTCTTATTGGATTGCATCTAAGTTAATTTATACATCCAACAAGGAAGTCGAATGCTTTCACCCCTATCTAAATGAGATGCATCAATCCCTCATAACTTTCATTATTAATGTTAGTTTCATATGTCAAGTAACTTGTTCTAAGAGGATGCTAGATCACTTGTCATTTTTTTCCATCTTCTAAACTTCTACCCATATCCTAACATGTGCATAATGCTTGTAATGCACAGACTCTATATCCTGATTATTGTAAACTTCTGATTGGTTATAGGGAAAAATTTCCTTCAATGTAGGTATCATATAATATGTATATGCAGTCTTTGCACATCTGCTTCTTAAATGGCCAGTTAGGAATGACACTGAACGTATAAATTAGCTGCACAAAGGTGTGGGATAATAAGGAATTAATAGGCCAGGTGATTAATTTATTGAATCAGTTCAGTTCACACCACAGGTGAAAATGCACAAGCACACATCGTGTGGCAATGGCCTTGTATGTTTGTTGATGCTTTAATTTTAAAAATTGGTATGTCCGAAAAGGGGTAGTGGGTTTGCCTCAAATGTGAAAAAGCTTGATCTATAAAAAGATGGTGGGAGACGAAGTCTCCAAAGTGAACATAGAAAAATAAATCAACTATTATTTCTCCTTGTGCTACTCTGTCACTTGCTCTTTCTCATTTCCAGACTTTCTCTAGTATCATGCGTAATCATTTATATGGTCATGTACGTAGGAATTCAGATGGAGTGCATGTAGATCCTAGGTTAGTTCCCTTGTTCAACCTTCTAATATTGGAAAAAATGACACATTGAGTGGATGTAAAATGTACCTTTGCTGATTTTGATACCTTTGCTGCTTCAAAGCCTAGTATGTACATGTGCATGTCTTGTCCTTAGCATAAACTTTACATGCTTTTTAAGGCATAGAAGAATGGTTTTTCTTATAGCAATCATGTTGTACATACATATTCTACATGCGTGCCACATTCATTGTTACATCATTTATCACTCTTATCTATCTACTTATCTATCTTATCTAACTATTTATCTACGTATCTATCTATATATTTACCCATCTAACTATATATCTATCTATGTATCTATGTATATATATCTAACTATCTATCTACCTATCAATCCATATAACTATCTATCTATCTACCTATGTATCTACCTAGCTATCCTATATATGTAATTACCTACTATCTATCTAGCTATCCTATCTTTCTATCTATATATCTATCTATCTATCCTATCTATATAACTATGTTATCTATATATCTATGCATATATCTATCTATCTATCTAAATAGGTACCTAGTTATCTATCCGACTTTATATATGTACATGTGGATGTATATGTGTATGTATTAGACTATATTACTGCTTTGGTATATCAAACTGGCAACCCCAGTGCGTAGAGATTTACCTCTGCCTAGTACCAAAGGGTAATATATAAGTAGATGGATATATACTTATAGATGCACATGTGAATTTAAATATAATCTATGTACTGTATATGTAGATGTGGATGTGAGATGTGTGTATATGGATGTGACTTGATATTTACATATAGATAGAAGTATGTTTTCTTGCAGGACAGATGAGGATGTGGATGTGTATGTATATGTGTATGTTTTGTAATATAGGTACTATTTTTTATGAGATTGTATGAAATCAGACAGGTGTACAAATGTGAAAAATATACAACTTTAGGAGAGATGTTGCCAATTTTTTTATAGAAATGTGTATATCTATGTCTATAAATATATTTATCTATCTATTTATAAGTTTAACTGTTGTTAGTACCACTTTTGAATTAATTGAATATGATGACGGTGCATTTGTCTTTGCAGGTTCTTTGTATGTGTGTCCTGGGTATTGTGTGTGAGGTGATGATGATGCATTTGCCATTGCAGCCACTGCAAGGCATCTGCTACGACGTGGCAGTCCTGGACGCCCTTGGTGGGCAATCGGGTTGCAGCCGTTTGTGCAGATCGCTGAAGAATATGGAAGCCCTTAAGGGCTAAAAACATTTTTCATCTGAGCCTCCGGTCTCCCCTCTTCTTAACTTTATGGAGAGGCGACTGTATGTGTTTGTGTTTTGCGTGCGTGTGCAATATATTTATTGTAAAAAATTGGACCCCCTTATCTAATCAACGTACTTCCTCGCGGCTTGTGTACTTATTGGCTAAGTTCATACTATAAAGAAACACCTTGAGGAGATAAGAGGATCGAATTTCTTGTGTTGTGTGAGGCGATGATGATACACTTGCCTTTGCAGCCACTGCAAGGCATCTGCTAAAGGCATGGCAACCCTGGACGGTCCTGGTGGGCAATCGGGTTACAGCCGTTTGTATAGATCGCTGAAGCATACGGAAGCCCCTAGGGGCTAAAAACATTTTCCATCTGAGCCTCCGGTCTCCCCTCTCCTAAATTTTATGAGAGGCGACTGTGTGTGTTTGTGTTTTGCGTGCGTGTGCAATGTATTTATTGTAAAAGATTGGACCCCCTTATCTAATCAATGTGCCTCCTCGTGGCTTGTGCACTTATTGGCTAAGTTCATACTGTGAAGGAGCACGTTGAGGAGATGAGAGGATTTTCAACTTTCAAATTTATATATTTCAAATATTGATTATGAATTTAATTTCCTCTAAAAAATAAATCAAATAAATGATTTCAAATGCTACTGATGTTCAACATTCTTATTTGGTCATAGACTTTTGTTTAATTATTAGAACATCCCTTAGATGATGCAGCTAGCTAGTACGTCTAAAGCTTACCATCATGTCTCATGGGCACTTGAAAGGTATAAAGGAAAGGAGAAATGAAAGGGAGGAAGCTAGGAAAGAATACTTGTAGGGTTTGAGGACCAACAACCACAAAGACTTTTTCTTCTTTCTTTTTTCCAAAGGCCAACTAGAAAGCCTAATTGTGAGGCAGCAACAACATTAAGGAATCCTCCCTTTCCAAGGTGGGGGTAGGGGAGAGAAGGAGTGGGCAAATGACCCATAACTTTGTTCAACACCCCCACACTGGTTTTAAAAGTCTTTAGGACACTTTATTTTGTTGGTGAAAAGGCAGATGGCCTTCCCCCTTGGTGAAACATGCATGTCATAGTAGATGTTTGTATGAGTGTGTTTATTTATACATGTGGATGTGAATGTGTTTATTTTTATATGTGGATGTATTTATTTGTGTATGAATGTGTTTGTATCGATATGTGTATTTATTTATGTACAGGTTTGTGTATCTACATACTTTTGTGCATGATTTAATATTTTAAAATATTTTTTTATTAATAACTATTTTGTCAGCAGCAAAAACCGCTGACAAAGGCTTTTGTTACCATATGTCAGCAGCTAAGAAACCATAGACATATCACATTTGTCAGCAGCTACAGCCATTGACAAATGCTTTTTGTCAGCGGCTTCTAACTGTTGACAAATATCCCATTTGTCCACCGCTATAAGTCGTTGACAAATAATTTCGTTTGTCTACGGCTAGCAGTCGTTGACATATGTCCTCTTTGTCCACAACTTTTAATTGTAGATATATGATGCATATGTCAGCGGTTTTTCGTTAGCCGTTGACAAATATTTGTCAACGGGACTTTTGTCTACGGCTTTGTCAGTATTCGGCTAACCGTTGACATATGGTTTTGTCAGCGGCTTTCTGCTATTTGTCAGCGGCTCCTAGCCGCTGACAAATCCTCTTCTCCTTGTATTGAGAACTGTGGAGCCAACAATAGAGTATTCCTTATCTAAAGTTTGGAAAAAAGTTCAAAAAAGATATTGCAGACTTGAAAGGATGGAAAAAAAAGAGCAATTTATTTAGAGAGTTACCATATTGGTCGACTCTTCTCATTCGTCACAATTTAGACGTAATATACATCGAGAAAAATGTATGTGATAATTTGTTAGGCACTTTGAACCTTCTAGATGGTGAAAAAGTAAAGACCACTTAAAAGCACGATTAGACCAAGAAGATTGAAAAATACGGCCAGAATTTCATGTGTTTAAGGAGCCCGAATATAAAAACAAGATACCAGCAGTAATGTATACACTGAACAAATGACAACAGTCTATTATATGTGAATTCTTAAGTAACATTAAGGTCCCATATGGATATTCTTCTAATTTATCAAAAAGGTGTGGATATTACTGGTCGAAAGCTGACTAGGTTGAAGAATCATGACTCTCACGTCTACATGCAAGTGTTGCTGCCTTTGGCAATTCGTGGCATTGTATATGAAGATGTGACTGACCAGTTTGGTGCCGAGGTATGCTTCCCCTTACTACAAGTATATATTCCCGCCTTTAATTTCCAATTGTCTACAAACATACCCAGTATAGAAAGGGGAGCTTGATTTCTTTTTTCATAACACTTTTTTCTGCTATTCTGTTGATATTGCAACAGGTAATTGAATTGGAAATTGAGGTTTATCCTTTGCTCGAGGAACTAGCTTCATCTAGTAGTACCAATAACCTAGAACTTGTGTGCAGACTTAAGAGCCGTCTTTTGGCCTTGACTCGTCGAGTTCAAAAGGTAGAAATATATTCATCCAGAAGCACACAATTCTCAATATGCGGCCATCAATCAATGATTAGATCAATTTTCCAAGTCTGTGATAAACTAGAGCACCTCATGGATGATGATGGAGACATGGCGGAGATGTATTTGTCTGAGGAAAAAGAGAGGACAGAAGATTGTTCTGTCGCCGATCAGTATTTGAGTAGTTGTATTTCAGTAGACAACTGGGGGTCAAAATCTACTCCAATCTCCCCCACGAGTTCAAGTGGCGGAATTTTCCAATTGGAGAAGGTCTCAAGTGTTAGCAAGCATGAAAGCACAAAGAGTTCTAACGGTGGGATGCACGTTGAAGAGCTTGAGATGTTGCTAAAAGCATATTTTGTTGTTATTGACAACTCCTTGAGCAAACTATTTTATTCTTTCTCTTACATGTCTTTTACTTTTGCAGTTGAAGGAGTATATAGATGACACTGAATACTTTATCAATATCAAATTGGTGAGACAGTATGATAGGTGTCACTCATATTTTTAAGTTCAAGCGGTCCTATAAGCATGTTCCTAAAGTTTTTACAATCCAGATATATCTTCCTCAATTATTTTTTCTGGAATTAACTGTAATATATTTTCCTATAACAAGACAATGTTCAGAACCAACTAATCCAATTTGAAATGCTTCTTTCAGTGGCCACACTTGTGGTGACAATCTTTACAGTTGTGACTGGAGTCTTTGGGATGAATTTTGTAGATTTTGTGTTTGACTTTGCATCTAACTTCAACTCGATCCTAATAATATCTAGTCTATGTTGTGGTTTCATATACTTGTGCTTTTTTATATATATTAAACATAGGAGGCTACTGCATTTATGAAATGTATGTTTGACAGAATTCATAAGAGCAACAGTTCAGAAATTTTGTTGCAACTTTTGTGGAGTTTCCAGCATGGGTGAGGAAGATTGAAAGACATGGATGGAGGCAATGAATACATTTTAGGCATTCAATTCCAATGTGTGGAATTCAAAACTTACTATAGCAGAATTCTATAGCTATGTTCTATAGCTATGTACTAAGCAATAACAAAACAAGCTTTGTTAAAAGGGATTGGCATAAATGATTATAACTAATTGTGGAAATCGCCCTGTGGTACCATCCACTTGCCCCCAAAAAAAAGGAAAAAAAAACTATGGGAATTTCCTTGTTGGTCACCGAAGGACAAATAGATGAAAAGAGTATTAGGGACATTAGTGACAACATAGTACAAAAATCATGTTTCCATAGTTGATAGTTCTTTCTATAAAAGTTTTGTTTTTGTGGGAGCTGGTTTCTTGAAACTTCTAACCTATGTTACTTTTATCAGTGACTAACAAATTCCAGGTACACTCGTCTTCTATAAAATGTGTATATTATGATAGAGGTGACAAATATTTGTTAATTTATTTATTTTTATAGAGATGCAATATCATGTCAATTTATTTCTTTCTAATTTTTATTTTTTATATTATAGAGATGCAGGGAAAAATGGTCATATTATTGGATATGGAGGACAAGAAATTGGAAGGGGTATAATCATGAGTGAAGATAACGACAAAGTGGTTAAGGAAAAAGTTTTAGGAGATCTCATCTATGAAATCTAAGTTTTTTTGGCAACTGAACTTAATGCACCACTCCTTGTGAAAGATGCAAAAAGAAGACAATGAGAGATGTTGTGAGCAGCCACATAACTTAGTTTAAGGACTACGTAAGTCTATGTTTCATTATTCATTTAAATTATATCACTCTATTAGGTATTGAAAATAAAATTAATTGTATTTGTTTTATCATTTTCTACAGGTTCAACTTGATGTAGTGTAGCTTTTAATGATGAGATACTTTCTACTTCCATTCTTGTGGTTGGTAGATGCATTGGCTGGATTTTCCTAAATAATTTTATTTTATTAGTTGTAACATATTTACATGTTTTGGAGTATATATATTTTGTTGGCCAATTGGATGTCAGATGTTTGAAGGTGATGTAGTACATTTGATTATGTTGACATTCTATTTAAATAATTTATGTGAATCATTAGACAATTTTTATCGTGTACAGTTTGTGAAAATGTGAGAATTGTTGTAGTCGGATGTATTCTTCTACGTGTCTTCATTCTAAGTGTTGATTATAAAGCCTAAGAGTATAATTCATATGTTATATTTTTTTTTTTCAAACATATTGTTATATCTTAGTTACAGACTATTGCAGGTTGATAGTCATAGATTTGATTTAATCCACATCCGATTTTTTTTGTAAATAGAGATTATCGTTGTACAGTTTAAGAATCATGAGAACATTTTTAGTAATAGTTTAATTACAGTATTGTCTTACAGTTTAAGAATCATGAGTAAACATCTAGTAACAGTTTAGTTATGACACTTACGTATGAGAGTACGAAGTTATAACGTTAGAGTTTCTTACTATTTTTTGTCAATATACTTACAGATGATTTTGTAATTATTAAGTGCACAGATCTTTAAAATAATGATTTATTTATGGTCTCAAAGTGTGAGCATACTAAGTCATAATGTTAGTATTTCTTAGTATTTTAAGTAAACACACTTACAGAGATTTTCGTAATTATAAATATATTTGTACTTACCATATAGTCCGATGATGTAGATTACTTGGTACTTACGGTTATGGAATCGTAATGAAACTTCTAGTAACGGTTGCTACGCCAATGGTAACTGGCCGTATAAGTAATTTGTAACGGTTTTACGTGCATATCTTACAGTTTTCTGACGTAAGAACAACCTACTTTTGTTGTAGATCTACATCACACTAAACAAATAGGAAGTATCTCGGGACTCAAGAGTTGGGAAAATATTACATCGAACATTCGCGGGCTAGAACATCCCTGTGAAATAATGTGTGAAAAGTAGATCCAAATCCGAATTTCCGGTCCATGGCATCTATTATCTGATCAGTTAAGGTAGAACTCACAAAGTTTGGCAAGAGACCTGCTTCGAACGAGAGAACATGGCGGAGGAAACTTTGACCATAAAGTTTTTGGTAGTTCCCGTCGCGCTCCAAATGCTGAAAGCTTGTGATGAGTTCAACAAATACATGTGCTGTTCCACTAGATAGAGTTAATTCCACGCCTACTAACATATATACGCGCAGCAAGGAAGTAGGTTTACAGACATTAGTTGCCAAATGAACAAGCATCTAAGCAGTAAAAAGATGTTAGGGTTGTCACTAACACAAGGCGTCAAGCAAACAACTAATATGTCCCTCATAACTCATGGGCAGGGCCCCTTTTATAATTACAGGTGCACTTAGCACACCTTTTCGACTAGTAGAACCTTTTTGTGTTCTTTGGCAATATCTCGTTGTTTGATTTGCCGTCCCTAACTCGGCCTTAAAATTAATAGATACTAGACAGCCATAAAGAAATAGTTCCAACATGGTTAGATAACAACAAAAGTTTGCATATGCAAGCAATGGCACACTCAGGGAGAAAACTTACATGGCACACTCATGGAGAAAAAAAACGTAATGAGGATGTGTTACAGTGGAGCACAAAGGAAATGACTGGAGGAAATAAATCATCTTCACAAGAGGAAAGAATTAACAATCCTACTTGATGAGGCAGAATCCGATTCGGCCCATTAGAGCAGGCCCAAACCCCGTTCAGCCCAACAGCAGCAGTATCAGGCCCTCCGAGAGCCTCCAGCCCATCGGCGGCCCAGCAGCCCTCGGCCCCACAAGCGGCACCGTCGCTCCCGGCCCAACAGGCTTCGGCCCGTCAGCGGCCCATCAGCCTAAGGCCCGGGAACAGCACGGCAGCCCAAGGCCCAGCAGGCTTCGGCCCCTCAGCGGCCCAACCCCCTTCGGCCCGATAGCCGAGTCCGGCCCACTCCGGTGGCGGATCCGGCACTATGGCGGTTTACCAGTAAGCCCAAACATAGTCCTATATCGGCTACCACCGTTAACCAACCTCTATCCTCTGCTATAAATACACCGCTATTTATTGCCAAAGGTATGCAACTCTTTGCCTCCGAGACCCTTAAGGACTACGGTCCAAATAGCATTCAAGCTACTTCTTGCCTTCTGAATCGAATCATCTTCAGAAGCTAACTTGACCGTCGTAGGGGGTTCCTAAGGGCCAGAGCCCGGGACTCCTGCTGACCGGTCTTTCTTCTTCTTTCCCTCCTGCAGGAGCTCGGTTCGAATCATCGCCGACCTTCCCGAGTCGGTCTCGGCCGCCGACCTCGGACTCCTCTCCCTGGTCTCGACGCCGTACGACGGCTGCCCTGCGACAGGAGACTCGGCCCCGCGCTGTCCCCTCGTCCGGCAAAAGAGCTTTTGGGCTCACTATCCAAGAGCAAGCCGAGTCCGAGACCCTTCCGGCCTCAGACCGTCTGCTTCGGCTTCATCGCCTGTCGACAGTACAGCCCGAAGGAGCCTCGGCCCCGACTTCCCGGAGACGAGCCCGCTCCGATCGAAGCGCCCTTCGGCCTTCGGATGCTCGTCTTCGCCTCCGCCTCCTCGGCTTTCCGGATCCCCGTCGGGCCTCTGAAACACCGATCCGAACCGGCTTCGGATCCTCTTCTCCGGAATCCGGCCTCGAAGTCCGGTCGTGATAGATCCAGTCTACATCACGTTCGAGCCCGCTCCGATCGAAGCGCCCTTCGGCCTTCGGACGCTCGTCTTCGCCTCTGCCTCCTCGGCTTTCCGGATCCCCGTCGGGCCTCTGAAACACCGATCCGAACCGGCTTCGGATCCTCTTCTCCGGATTCCGGCCTCGGAGTCCGGTCGTGATAGATCCAGTCTACATCACGTGGCGCCGTCTGTGGGAAACCAACAAAACAAGTCATGTCTCAGCGACCTGTGACCCGACGATCCGGACGAAGCGAAGCAGAGGCACGGGAAGCCTCGGCATAGCTACTGCCGTCCGAAGGCGCCCCTTGTACTCCGACAAGTGCGACTCTGCCAGTCTTACCAGAGTCTCTTGTCGCGGAAGACAACCGGGTGGGAGTACTCCAGCAGCAGATAGCAACGCTGGAAACTGCCGTCAAATCCCTAGCGCCTCTTCAAGAGATGGTGTCTGCCATCCCAGCGCATGGGACTGATAGGACAGCTTCCTCAATAAGCACCGCTCCCTCCACTTTACCCGGTTCAAGATGCGAGGCTTCGTCCAGCACCCGCGCCGGTTTCCCCTGACGAAACCGCCTTAGCACGCAGCAAGCCCTCGGCGCTACCTGCCCGAGCCCCTCACGTCAATCGCCTGACAAAGCAAGGCTTTGCTTCGTCCGAATCCCGCCCGATCAGAACCGGTGGACAGTCAGTCGCCACCTCAACCGTCCCGGACCTGGACCGGCGGCTAATGGCGATGAGGAAGGAAATGCAGAAGATGGTGTCTCGGCCCTATGGGTACCTCTGACCAGCAACATCCTGGAGCGGACCCCGTTCACGGCGGAGCTCCTGGCTACCAAGGTGCCTCCCAATTTCAAGCTGCCGAAAGGCCCCCTCTACGACGGAATGACAGATCCAGTCTGTCACTTCCAGAGGTTCAACACCTACCTCTCGGTCCGAGGGATCACCGAAGCAGTCCGCTGCCGACTCTTCCCCCTCACTCTCGAGAAGACTGCTCTGACATGGTTCGAAGCACTGGCCCCCAACTCCATCCACTCCCTAGTTCAGTTGGGCCAGCTGTTCATCGACCAGTTCTATGATGCCACCCGGCAGTGTAAGACATCGGCCAGCTTATTAGTCCTCCGGCAAGGCCCCACCGAAACTCTCCAGGAGTATTTCACTAGGTTTCGGACCGAGGCCGCCCAAATCTCAAACCTTGATAGCTCGATCGCGGTCTCGGCCGTGATCAGCGGGTGCCGGGACGAGGGGCTCCTCGGCTCCATCGGAAAGCGCCATCCCCCTACTTTCCAGGACCTCGTGGCCCGGGCCCATAAATACATCAACCGGGAGGCCTTGATGCTGTCCAGGGGTAAAGCCGCAGCCGAAGCCACCTCGGCACCTGCTCCCCAAGTGGTCCACCCTCGGCCCGAAGACCAGCAGTCCTCCCGAAAGCGGTATCGCAGGGAGGAATGGGACTGAAAGAGGCGACGGGTCCCGCAACAGCAGCATCTGCCCTTGCCTGCTCCCCCTTCCCAAATGCTCATGGAGATGAAGGGCTTGATCCGACAACCAGAGCGGCATTATTCAAGGGCAGCGTCAACCCGATCCGAGGACGGCTCCGGCCATTAATATCGAATCGGCATGGTTTTCTTAAGTCCGCGGGTCCTTCGATCCGACGAATGGCTCTCGGCCATGTAATCCGGATCAGGACGCGGCATGGTTTTCTTAAAGTCCGCGGGTCCTTCGATCCGACGGATGGCTCTCGGCCATGTAATCCGGATCAGGACGCGGCAGGGTTCTAAAGTCTGCGGGTCCTTCGATCCGACGAATGGTTTCGGCCATGTAATCCGGATCAGGACGCGGCATGGTTCTAAAGTCCGCGGGTCCTTCGATCCGACGAATGGTTTCGGCCATGTAATCCGGATCAGGACGCGGCATGGTTCTAAAGTCCGCGCTTCCTTCGATCCGACGAATGGTTTCGGCCATGTAATCCGGATCAGGACGCGGCAGGGTTCTAAAGTCCGCGGGTCCTTCGATCCGACGAATGGTTTCGGCCATGTAATCCGGATCAGGACGCGGCATGGTTCTAAAGTCCGCGGGTCCTTCGATCCGACGAATGGCTCTCGGCCATGTAATCCGGATCAAGACGCGGCATGGTTTTCTTAAGTCCGCGGGTCCTTCGATCCGACGAATGGCTCTCGGCCATGTAATCCGGATCAGGACGCGGCATGGATCTTAAGTCTGCGGGTCCTTCGATCCGACGAATGGCTCTCAGCCATGTAATCCGGATCAAGACGCGGCATGGTTTTCTAAGCCCGCAGGTAACCTGAACCGAGAGTGGCTTCGGCCATGTGTACCGGTTCGGGAAGCGGTATGGTATTCTTTCTAAGTCCGTGTAAACCGTACCGGGAGTGGCTTCGGCCATGCAAACCGTATCGGGAGCGGCATGGTATTCTTTCTAAGTCCGTGTAAACCGTACCGGGAGTGGCTTCGGCCATGCAAACCGTATCGGGAGCAGCATGGTATTCTTTCTAAGTCCGTGTAAACCGTACCGGGAGGGGCTTCGGCCATGCAAACCGTATCGGGAGCGGCATGGTATTCTTTCTAAGTCCGTGTAAACCGTACCGGGAGTGGCTTCGGCCATGTAAACCGTATCGGGAGCGGCATGGTATTCTTTCTAAGTCCGTGTAAACGGTACCGGGAGTGGCTTCGGCCATGTAAACCGTATCGTGAGCGGCATGGTATTCTTTCTAAGTCCGTGTAAACCGTACCGGGAGTGGCTTCGGCCATGCAAACCGTATCGGGAGCGGCATGGTATTCTTTCTAAGTCCGTGTAAACCGTACCGGGAGTGGCTTCGGCCATGCAAACCGTATCGGGAGCGGCATGGTATTCTTTCTAAGTCCGTGTAAACCGTACCGGGAGTGGCTTCGGCCATGCAAACCGTATCGGGAGCGGCATGGTATTCTTTCTAAGTCCGTGTAAACCGTACCGGGAGTGGCTTCGGCCATGTAAACCGTATCGGGAGCGGCATGGTATTCTTTCTAAGTCCGTGTAAACGGTACCGGGAGTGGCTTCGGCCATGTAAACCGTATCGGGAGCGGCATGGTATTCTTTCTAAGTCCGTGTAAACCGTACCGGGAGTGGCTTCGGCCATGCAAACCGTATCGGGAGCGGCATGGTATTCTTTCTAAGTCCGTGTAAACCGTACCGGGAGTGGCTTCGGCCATGCAAACCCTATCGGGAGCGGCATGGTATTCTTTCTAAGTCCGTGTAAACCGTACCGGGAGTGGCTTCGGCCATGCAAACCGTATCGGGAGCGGCATGGTATTCTTTCTAAGTCCGTGTAAACCGTACCGGGAGTGGCTTCGGCCATGCAAACCGTATCGGGAGCGGCATGGTATTCTTTCTAAGTCCGTGTAAACCGTACCGGGAGTGGCTTCGGCCATGCAAACCGTATCGGGAGCGGCATGGTATTCTTTCTAAGTCCGTGTAAACCGTACCGGGAGTGGCTTCGGCCATGCAAACCGTATCGGGAGCGGCATGGTATTTTTTCTAAGTCCGTGTAAACCGTACTGGGAGTGGCTTCGGCCATGTAAACCGTATCGGGAGCGGCATGGTATTCTTTCTAAGTCCGTGTAAACCGTACCGGGAGTGGCTTCGGCCATGCAAACCGTATCGGGAGCGGCATGGTATTCTTTCTAAGTCCGTGTAAACCGTACCGGGAGTGGCTTCGGCCATGCAAACCGTATCGGGAGCGGCATGGTATTCTTTCTAAGTCCGTGTAAACCGTACCGGGAGTGGCTTCGACCATGCAAACCGTATCGGGAGCGGCATGGTATTCTTTCTAAGTCCATGCAAACCGTATCGGGAGCGGCATGGCATTCTTCCTAAGCCCGCCGATACCTTGATCCGAGGGTGGTCCCGGCCACGTATACCGGTTCGGGAAGCGGCAGGGCATATCTAAGTTCACGCAAGCAGAAGCATGAGTGGCTTCGGCCATCCGAAATACGTAAGAAGCGGCAAGATGTCCCTTCGGAATCATGTGGACCACGTTAGTAAAAGCCCCGGCCGAGTACTATGGCGACATTCTATCCGAACCTACATCGGGTCTCGGCCCTACAAGCTATGGCGAACGATGACAGGATCTCAGGCTTCTGAAGGGCCATATTCGGTCGATCATACACAAATACCAAGGTAAAGCCGAAAACATTCCTTGTATTTATAGAAAAAGAAGCGTAAACCAGCCATACCCTAAGCTGAGGGCTTACAACAGAAGAAGAAGCGAAAACCGGAGGAGATCCCCGCGTCATTCTTCGGCTTCGGCCTCCTCCACCTCGGCTGCGGCTTGTCCCGGAGACGGAAAGGGAGAGGGAGAGTCGACGATCTGCACCGCTTCAGGGGCGGCAGCCTCCTCATCGGCAGCCTCCTCAGGGACAGCCTCCTCAGGGGCCCCCTCGGCGGGCGCAGCTTCATCATCCGGCGCAGGAGTCGAGGTCCTCTCGGCCATAAGTCCCTGCCACCAAGACAGGAGCTCCTTGGCTTCCTCACCCCTCGGTAGGGCGACCCCGGTCAGATCGACGCTCGGGCAGGCCCTCTGGGCGACAGCCAACCCGAGGTCGAAGACGGAGGAAGAAGCCAGCAGTTGAGCTTGGATGATCTCTTCGGTGAAGTCCGGGCCGGCCTTGTAATCAGCTACGGCCATGTCCGCCACCTCCTCCAGCTCCTGCTTCAGCGCCGATACCTCCTCGGCGTGTCGCCGCTTCTCCGAGGCCCGCCGGGAGTCCTTCTCTTGAATCTGGGCCTTGAGGGTCCGGATCTCGGACTGTGCCGCGGCGAGCTCCCCCTCGGCCTTCACCTTGACCTTGGCGGAAGCGCGGGCCTCAGCTGCCCTCTCCTCCAGCTGCGCCCGCGCCCGGGCACTCGAGGTTACGAGCCCATCGACTAAAGGCTCGATGTCGGGCACCACCGAAGTGCCCTCACCCGAGCCGTCTGACTCCCTCTCGGCCTCCAGGAGCTGGAGTCGGAGCTGCTCCTGATGGTGTATCAGGACGCTACCCGTCACCGCAGCCTGCGAGCCGAAAGCAAACAATGATCAGAAAAAAGGAAAACCAAGAGAAAGCTAAGGAAAGCTCGACTGAAGCACCTTCAAGCGCATTACCTGGACAGACAACCGAGCGCTCATCGCCGCCAGGTCGATGACCGAATGGCGCTTCAGCCCTTCAAAGGCCGAAGGGAGAGTAAGACTGCGGAGCAGACGGAGGCACGTCTGCGAGTCTTCCATACTCTCGTCCTCGTAAATCCCCGGTTCGGGGCGCCACCACTTGCGCTGCGCCCGGGGCGCCTGCGACCCGGCGCCTTCGTCACCGACCCCGGCCGCCACAGCCGAAGGGGAATCGCCCCTCGGCGCCTCAGGAGACGCCAGCCTCGCGGCCCTTCGGGCCTCGGCACTCCTCCTGATCAGCGGAGCCTCCTCCGCGTCTACGGCCCCTTCCGACCGGGGGCGCTTCGACGCTCGGCCGCCCCTTCGAGCGGCGAATTTCGACTTTTGCTCCCTCTCGAGAGCGGAGGCAGCAGCACGGCCCTCAGTAGAGGCCGCAGTCCTTGGGACCCCGCCTCGGGTCCTCGGAGCCCCAGGGCCTCGGCCGGACCTGCCTGCCGCCTGCGGGGCCGGTGCCCGGCCCGGACCGCGCTGGTCGGATATCCGGTCGAGGAGGGCGTCGAGATCGGCCATTGCTGCAAGCAAGAAGAGCCTGTCAGAAACAGAACAGTGAACAAGTACAAACTCAGAGCCGACTTACCCTCGGCCGAAACTTCATCAGCATCCTCAGCCGGAAGAGCTTCGGCCAGAGGAGCGGCAGCCCTTCCTCCGCGGCCCCGCGGAGTCTCCCCGGGAGGAAGATAGGGGAAGGCCCGCACCGGATCGGACCGAGGATCCGGCCATACCCCGGCGTTCACCAGACGCTCCGACGCGCTGAGAAGCCCCCAGACATTGTACAGGGCCCTCATCTGGATGCGACCCACGAGGGTGCTCTGGACTGGGGTGAGGACAGGAGGATCCGAGAGGCCTGCGGCCAGCGGCGCCCATTCAGTAGGGAAGGGCCACACGCTCTCCTCTTTCTCCAGCAGGGAGACGAAGACGAACTTCCTCTTCCAGCCATGGGTAGACGAAGGCTTCCCGGAGAATACGCTTCGGCCGACCCGAGGGATGAAGCAGTACCACTCGGACTTCCCCTGCCTTTGGATTTTGAAGAGGCAACGGAAGACATTGATGGAAGGGCGGATCTTTACATGAGCGAAGACGCTCAAGAAACCGTATACGGTGCGCCAGGAGTTGGGAAAAAGCTGAGACGGAGCCAGCCCGTAGAAGCTGAGAAGGTTGATGACGAAGGTGGGGAGTGGAAGACGGAAACCCGCCTCGAAGCTATCAACGTAAATAGAGAAGGAACCTGGGCGGAAAGTGTTAGCCCGGGTGGCGGAGTCAGGACGAAGGACTATCATCCAGGAAGGGAGCTGGAAGTAAGAGACAAGGCGCATAACCTCTGCGTCCTAAAGGGCGCAGGATGCTTCCGAAGCCATATCAGGACGACGGCGTCCCGAAGTGGAAGCCTGGCCTGGGTTCCGGACCTCTTCGGCGTACTCGGCTCCGGAAACCTCGGCTCCGGAAGCCTCGGACCCCTCAGTCCCGGAGACCTCGGACTCTTCAGACATCACTGAGGCAGGGGAGTCTGAGGTGAGGGGATCTTACAGGAGAGATCGCAGAGAGTGGGAAGGAGTATACTCCTCGTCCGAAGGAGTAATCTCACTGGAAGAATCTCGGACCATAAGGCCACGAAGGGAAGGAGGAAAGCTAGGGCTTACTCGCAGGAAGGGGGAGGAAGTCTCTCCTGAACCGAGTGCGGCTTCTCAAACCTCCCAGCTCCACCAACAATGCGCTCCGAGGAATGGAGACCTTCCCGCGGTGGCCGGCAAGCTTGGACGAAGCCTTCAGGAAGCTAGCTTTCCGTTGGAGAAGGAAGAAGAGCTTGGATGATTGCAGAGGAAACGCAAGCGCAGCAGCAGGAAGAAGAACAGTGCCCTGCTGAGGGCTTGTATTTATAGAGCCCACTCGAAGCGCCTCCCGCCGAAGCCAACGGCCGAGATCGTCCCGCTCGTCCCCTCGCCCCTCTCAGATGCACGCCACGTGCACCGTCCTTCGGCAATGATGACGGACCGGCTCCGGGACTTGCAGCGAAGCAATCAACGGCCGAGGGCACTCCGACCCTTCGGCTGACCGCCCGGATACGCGCCACGTGTCCCGATCCGCGCGCTGAAGATGAAAGAGGCGGCAATCCGAGTGAAGCCTCGGGCAGAGAGCCGAGGCGATCCGCGACCCGAGAGCGGTCAGGATCCTTTTGTGTTTTCGACGGAGCAGCCGGATGCGCGACGCATGTCCCGTGCTTCCTCGCGAGGCGACGCGCCATCCCGTCCATTTAATGGAGCCTGACACGAGTCAGAGGGCTCGGCCCTTCGGCTTCTTGGCTCCGAGCGTTCGTCGCCACTCCAAGCGGGGAGGAAGCAACCGCGTAGCCCTCGGCCGACCGAGGGCCCCCTCTTCCCAGTAAAAAGAGAACAGAGCTTCGGGTAAGACACCTATTATGATGTTCTTTTGGCAGCTTCGGGCTATACTCTCGCCATCTCAGAGCTGAGGAAGACAAGAGTGGGGGGCTATGTGATGAGGCAGAATCCGATTCGGCCCATTAGAGCAGGCCCAAACCCCGTTCAGCCCAACAGCAGCAGTATCAGGCCCTCCGGGAGCCTCCAGCCCATCGGCGGCCCAGCAGCCCTCGGCCCCACAAGCGGCACCGTCGCTCCCGGCCCAACAGGCTTCGGCCCGTCAGCGGCCCATCAGCCTAAGGCCCGGGAACAGCACGGCAGCCCAAGGCCCAGCAGGCTTCGGCCCCTCAGCGGCCCAACCCCCTTCGGCCCGATAGCCGAGTCCGGCCCACTCCGGTGGCGGATCCGGCACTATGGCGGTTTACCAGTAAGCCCAAACATAGTCCTATATCAGCTACCACCGTTAACCAACCTCTATCCTCTGCTATAAATACACCGCTATTTATTGCCAAAGGTATGCAACTCTTTGCCTCCGAGACCCTTAAGGACTACGGTCCAAATAGCATTAAAGCTACTTCTTGCCTTCTGAATCGAATCATCTTCAGAAGCTAACTTGACCGTCGGAGGGGGTTCCTAAGGGCCAGAGCCCGGGACTCCTGCTGACCGGTCTTTCTTCTTCTTTCCCTCCTGCAGGAGCTCGGTTCGAATCATCGCCGTCCTTCCCGAGTCGGTCTCGGCCGCCGACCTCGGACTCCTCTCCCTGGTCTCGACGCCGTACGACGGCTGCCCTGCGACAGGAGACTCGGCCCCGCGCTGTACCCTCGTCCGGCAAAAGAGCTTTTGGGCTCACTATCCAAGAGCAAGCCGAGTCCGAGACCCTTCCGGCCTCAGACCGTCGGCTTCGGCTTCATCGCCTGTCGACAGTACAGCCCGAAGGAGCCTCGGCCCCGACTTCCCGGAGACGAGCCCGCTCCGATCGAAGCGCCCTTCGGCCTTCGGACGCTCGTCTTCGCCTCCGCCTCCTCGGCTTTCCGGATCCCCGTCCGGCCTCTGAAACACCAATCCGAACCGGCTTCGGATCCTCTTCTCCGGATTCCGGCCTCGGAGTCCGGTCGTGATAGATCCAGTCTACATCACTACTCTAAGCAACTGAAGGGGACACTCGTGCAAGAGCACAAGGGGAAACAACTGGGGGAAATAAATCACAGTCCAATAAGGGGAAACGACTGGAGGAAATAAATCATCTTCACAAGGAAAGAATTAACGATCCTACTCTAAGCGACTGCATGTGGGAGAGAAGGGTATTTCCATCCATGGGCCTTGTATGTATCTCTAGTGGCGTATATTTGTTTATCATGACTTCTCCCATGCCATGTTTATCGGCAGAGAAAGAGAAGAAGAGTTGTCCACCCTTTGGCTTCCTCTCTCTATAAATAGCCATGCACGGCTTCACCCTCCCACATGCACCACATATTCTTCTCTCTCTCTCTCTCCCTAGTCCCTCTCTACGCACTACTCGCCTCTTTCCAGCACTCTTAGCGCGCGCCTAGGAGAGTCCAAGAGTACCATGGCGCAGCAGCAGCCCTGAATCATCATCGTCGACAAGAGTGGATCTGGGAACTTCGTCACTGTGCAGAAAGCCATCGATGACGTCCCTGACAATAGTCCAACCAGGACGGTGATCAACATCAAGCCTGGAACTTATAGGTGAAATCACCCCATAAACTCCCATTATAGTCTATCTTAATTTGTTTCCATATGCATGCTGTACTGTTTTTTGTATTAACTAAAACATTTACAAATAGCATATATGCACAGTTTACAGATGAAGCCTAAGGACTATGGGTGGACGTGGAGTATCTGTTTTGCATGCATGCTTAGCCAAATATTTAAATCAATTTTTCTATGAGGAAGTTGATGCAAATTTGGTGAGTTCACTGGTCACAGGGAGAAGTTGCTGGTGGGTGAACACAAAGTAAACCTCACACTCCAAGGTGAAGACTACCACAACACATCGATCATGTGGGACGACAACAACGTAAAAGCTGGTGGCACCGGCAATAGTGCCTCTGTAACTATCAAGGCCAACAACTTTGTGGCATCCAAGCT
This sequence comes from Zantedeschia hybrid cultivar, assembly GCA_030544215.1. NCBI lineage: Eukaryota > Viridiplantae > Streptophyta > Magnoliopsida > Alismatales > Araceae > Zantedeschia > Zantedeschia hybrid cultivar. Next base: position 57,443,879 of record JARZZO010000012.1, read on the forward strand.
AAGCTTCCGTGTAAGTCCCTGTTACTTATCCCACACAGTGCGCAGCTTAATTAAACTTCTAAGATAGCAGCTTAAGCTCTTTTCGTCATGTACCTGGCACAGTTTCGTTGTCGTTAGATAGTTATATATATCACAGGGGGTCTATGTTTACATTTCTTAACCGCAGAATACGGCTCCTCCTCCTTGGCACATTACAGCCAACCATGGCCAGGCAGCGGCACTGTTGATTGACGCAGACCAAGCAGCCTTCTACAGCTGTGGATTTTATAGCTTTCAGGATACACTCTGTGATATGTCGGGGCGTCATTTCTTCAAAGATTGTTTCATCCAAGGATCCGTCAATTTCATCTGTGGAAACGGCCGGTCCCTCTACTAGGTACGTTGATAGAGCACAACATATGCATGGACAAAAAAGAGAAATGTTGCCCTAACATGGCTTGAGGACTTGGTGTCTTGTATTGGGTTGCAAGCGCAATTCCATTGTTGCTGGAGCCATTACAGTTCAGAGCAGGGGATCTTCACATGAGCCAACAGGGTTCTCTTTTGTTAACTGCACTATCACTCAGTGGCGGATCCAATGTACAAGATGTGGGGTCCCAGGACCCCACTGGACTTTCGAAATCCTAGAGGCCCACCCCAATATTTACTGTCCAGGACCCCACTGGCCACAGATGCAGGAACCCACTGGGCTGCCCGATCGCCCAACCCACTTAGGCAGGCCCAACCGAGCGCGGAGGCGCGGAGCGCCCAATCCATTCCCCACCCCGCCCGTGTTGCGCCTGCGTCCGTTCTTGTTAGCACTGCGAGCTCCCATTCCCACTCCCACTCCCAAACCCTAGCCCCTCGGCCTCAGCAAAGGCAAGCCAATTTAGCATCGTACGGCGTGCGCGGCGGCCCGGCGCTCCCAGCAAGCGGCCACCGGCCCCCTCCGCCTCCGGCCTCCGCGGCTCCGCCCACGGCCCCGAGGTGACCGGCTCTAGCCCAGCCGGCCAGCGGCCAAGCAGCTGCCCTCCGCCCGCTGCGGGCCTACGGCACGGCCCCTTTGCCCAGCCCCGGCGACCGGCTTCGGCGCTCCGCCCGGCCCAGCCCCGCCGGCCGCCGCCGACCAGCCAGCTGCCCATCCCAGCCCCGGCGTCCCAGCCGGTCACCCCCTCTGCTCTGCCTCTGGCCTCCGCGGCTGCCTGCTGGTCCGCCTCCCTCCCTTCACCCTTCTACCGATCTGCCCAGCGCCGCCGCAGCCAGCACCGGCGGCCCGCTGGCCGCTGCCCTCCAGTCCACGCAACCCCTCCGCTGCGGCTCCGCCTGGACCCCCAGCCCAGCCCCGCCGGCCGCCGGCTAACAGCCGACCCGTCAGGCGCCAGCTGCCCAGCCCAGTCCTGCCCCGCCCAGCCCTCCAGGCTCCAGTGACCAGTCTGCCTTCGGCCTCTGCCTTTAATCTGCCTCGCACTGCAGTCCGCGGCTCCGCCCACCGCCGCTGCGGCCCACAGCCCGCCGCCTTCCGAGTTCCGAGTCCGATCTCCGCTTGCTCAGCTGCTTCGGCCTTTGCCTAGCAGCGCTCGCCCAGCTGCCTCCACCACCACTGCCTGGCTGCCTCCAACTCCGGTCACCCTCACCGGCCAATCCCCCACTGCGTGCTGCAGAATCAGAACAAGGTTATTTATTTATTTTTTAACAATAAGGTTATGACACATAGGAAAAAAATTGTGCATAGTTTTGTGATTTTTTTTTTTTTTTTTTTGAATCAGATTGAGGACTCCTGTGAGCTTTTTTGTGTACCATTTTAACTGTGAATTAATCTTGGGATATCTCTTTTTTAAGTTGTAACTGACTCGTCTTCGGATTCATTAGATGTTTTGAACAAAGATTTATGCCATCTCTTGTTTTATTTATATGCAACCATTCTGCTTATTCCATTAATCATAGCCAAATTAACGACTTGGGTCTTTATGCACTATGTTAACCCTCTCCTTCCTTCAAAAACTTAGAACTCTGTGTGAATTCAAAATGTACCTTCGTATAGATTTTCTCATGCATCAGCCAACTTAAATTCTCCGTAGAAAGTACCTTATAATATTCTTATTCAATTATGAGTTATGGTGCCTCCATCAATTTATTCTTTGGTTCGAGTGTGCCATCTATTGTTGCATATATTAAGTTTTCATTTTTGAGTTCTAACTTATCTAAATGTGAATATCGTTACCACTGGACTTCCTAGATGGCACCCATATATATGTTGGGACACAAGACCACCCGGTAGATGTCACAAGTGTTCGAGGAAAAGAGTTACCTTTAACGATTTACATAGGAGTCATTGTTGGAAAAGAGATGTACCTTTATTTTCAATTTTCATAATTTAGGTTTAGTTTCTAAAATAAGTCCCCACTTTTGCTTCGCACTTTTCTATGCTCAATGAATCATTTTCTAAAATTTTGCTCTCAAATATTCTATGTTGACAATAGGAATAGCACAGTCTGCTTGTTCCTTTGATTACATGATTTTTTTATACCAAGCAAAAATAACTTGTATCGATACAAGAAGAGACCGGAGTATATGATTGTCACTATACATAGTGACATGATAACTTATATTGTCAATAAGTTTGTTTAACATGGTGACAAGGTGAATTACATTGTCATTAAGTTGGTTTAACCTCAAGCTGATTATAACACTAAAGAGAAATTGAAGAACCTCACCAAGGAGACCATGTAATTTAAAGAACAAGAGTATGCGAACCAAATATCTGTGTGAGTTAAGGATGAGAACTCCATCTCGGCCAATCAACTATTCTTTCTTGAATTTATTTTTTAAAAGTCAATACCTTAATCTTTCTTGAGTTTTGATGCAAGCCAATCAACTATTCTTTATTATTTGTGATTTAAACCATTGTAGACAACTTATTTAAACATGCTCATATGTTGAGAAGAAACTTCTATTAATTTTGGAAAGTTTATCTTCCTTTCTAGGTTGTTGATATCTAAAGGTTGCAAAAGATTGCTGACATCGTAAAGTGGCCAAGTCAAGGTATCAAATCTACATAAGATTTTCTTTAATTTTTATTTTACTTTTCTTAGATGTTAGTTTTTGTGATCCAGCGAGCCTGGGAGGTGGCTCATTTATATATATATATATATATTTATTTATTTATTTAGTGTTAAATGTTTGTGATCCAGTGAGCCTGAGTGGTGGCTCATTTATATTTTATTTTACTTTTTCTAGATGTTAATTTTTGTGATCCAGCGAGCCTGGGAGGTGGCTCATTTATATATTATTATTTCTTTATTTAGTGTTAAATGTTTGTGATCCAGTGAACCTGGGTGATGACTCATTTATATTTTATTTTGCTTTTCATAGATGTTAATGTTTGTGATCTATCCACTATTGAAACGTGACTTATCTTTTTAAATCGATATTCATAGTGGATAAAATAATGAATACACATTATTTTTTACCGAATACATATGATGCGCTCAAATTTAATTATTTGACCGGTTATTAACTTATAGGATCGTTAACGGATAATATTTTTAAACCGATAACTTAATGGGTACGGTCATGGATCTACCATAAATCTGCACTGAATCCGACCTGTTTGCATCTTTGGTTGTCCCACCTTCAACTTGGTCCATAATACTCAATCTAAGGACCCCACTGGACCAAATTCCTGCGTCCGCCACTGCTATCACTGGATCTGGACCTACATCTCTAGGCCGAGAATGGAGGCCTTATTCTTCTGTGATCTTTGCCAAGACACGCATCGATGCGGCCATAACTTCTGATCGATGGGCTAATATGGGTTCTAATGATTATTCCAAGTATGTAGGTTTACTATCAAATCCAGATCATGGCTTTTCGCCCTTTCCTCACCATGCATGATCATATATGAAATCCATGCTAGAACTATTTACAGCAAGTGGTTATGCACCACCTTGCATCGATCTTTGAGGAACTTTATATATATGATGCATTACAAAAAATTAATTACTTTAAGCAGATCAGATAAAATTTTGATTAATCTGTCCCTAAGGTCGGTGCATCTTTCCATGTTCTCATTGATTTTATTTGGCATACATGTAGGACTGTTTTCTGCCCCAGGTGGTAAGTTTTGGAAGAGACTTCTAGACAGCAAAGCGGCTAAGTTCATGGATATTTCCTACATTGATGGGACAAGTGGGCGCTCCCTCCTCGTGTTGGCCGTATCGACACTGGTCCCTGCGGATCTGATAGAGGCATGGAATGCAACTGTGGCATGAATGTGGAGCCCTAAGCACCGATGAACAATTGATAGCTCGGGAGTAGTATTGCTTATAGTTTTGGTTTTCCTATGGATAAATTAAATAAAAGTGATGGTTATTCTAGGTTATGCAGATAGACGTATTATACGTCTATGGCCAAAAAGTGAAATAAACTTGTACGGATACTCTCGTCGTTTATGCTATCCGTTTTATTAGTTTGTTCCTGACCACTTCAATTCTGCATTGAAATGGGGATTGTAACCACTGTCACCGGCCTAAAATGCTTGCGCCTCCTTCTTGCTCCCACGTAGCTTCCCATCTTGCTAATGAGGAGGTTGGAACATGAACGTGCATGGAAGGGTTGGGTTGGGCTGGGGAAGGTGGGCCCACCCATATTCAGTCCAGACCAATTTTTGGTAGTTACCGTCGCGCTCCAAATGCCGAAAGCTTGTGATGAGTTCAACAAATACGTGTGCTGCTCCACTAGATAGAGTTCTACGTCTACTAACATATATACACGCAGCAAGGAAGTAGGTTTGCATACTTGAGTTACCAAATTAATGAAGAAGCATCTAAGCACTAAAAAGATTTTGTCACTACCACAAGGCCTCAAACAAACAACTAATATGTACCTCATCACTCATGGGCATGGCCCCTTTTATAATTAGAGGCGTACTTAGCGCACCTTTCTGACCAGCAGAACACTAGGAAACGATGTGCTTATTTCTGCACGAAATCAAACCGGCCGCTTGTGCCAGAAGCACACTCATGATCTTGGTGAAAGGTGACAATGGTATTAAGCTGCTAGAGACCGTCCCATCTGGTTACTAGGCAGATGCAGTATGCTGCTGGCACAAAGGACGCGTAGCACAGTTACTAATGGCCCTTCTCCTCTCGGTTCTCTCCACAAGTGGGAGCCATTAATAGTGCTAATTCGAGTTTTTAATTTAAAGAATGTTAGTATATTATTATTTTTTATTTTACTTTATGGTTCACAAAAAATTAATTTCACAACACGATATGAGATCTTTTGAATTTTTTTCTCCTTACATGTCATGAGTTACTCCTGCACACTAAGGTAAGCAGAAGTTATTTATCATGTGAGCCAGAGCACGGCATAGATTTAAGAAGAAAAACCTGCACCATCTTTATCTCCTCTAGGATTGTCCTCTAATAATAGCAGTCCTATATATACCAAGATTTGCCAGTAGTACCATACATGGCCGCTGCCTTCCTACTTATATCCAGCTGGATTAGTCCATGAACTCTTGACGTACGTAACTAACGGGGACATATAGGGGAGGGGAGAAGACGAGCGGTCGTCTCCGCCGGAAGCTGTCGCCGTCACCGGACCCAGCACGGACGCTCGTCCAGCACGCGCGCAGCAGCGGTCTCCTCTACAAACGGCCATCCCCCACGGCATGCCGACGGCGAAGTTAACCTTATGGAGGGGAGTCGTACTAGCTTGGCCAAAGTGCATCTTTGTCAGTTGCGATCCCCCACGGAGAAGTTAACCTTATGGAGGGGAGGCGTACTAGCTTGGCCAAAGTGTATCTTTTTCAGTGGCGATCCCCCACGGCATGTGATGTGATCCACCTCCGCCAACCGCCCTGCCATTGTTGCTGCCTTGGATCTGCCTCTGTGCGCCTCCTAGCGATGGATCCACTCTCTCACCATTGCCAGATCACCACTGAGTTTGCATCTGCTTCAACTCGGCAATGACGAAAGGAGTAGCAGTAGGTGGCAAGGAGGAGAAGCAGGAGGTGGCTAGCAAGGAGGGCTCATCACGGTGGTGTCAGCATTGGGCGTGGGCACCAACAGTAGCAGAAGGAGACAAAGACCAGTCCAAGAGGGGAAAAGGTCAGTGGCTGTGGGCGTCGACAAATCAATAGCCTCCCCCAAATCTGATGGACGGCTTTCTAATTCAAGTTTAAAAATTATCTTGTCTCTCCTTTCCAAACGTGATAATTGCACGTCATATATAATTTAAAATTTATTGTGCACTTTATTTTAATATAATTTTTATAATAAAAACATATAATAAGTTATTTTGCTACCAAACACCCCATTAATGCATGGTGCAAAGAACTCTACATATATGCCAACGGACGTAGATATAACCACGGAGTCAGGTGAAACTACTTTGATCAGTATTTATCAACAGTATTAAACATATTGTAAGTGGGACAGAAAAAAAGATATAAGAAATGCGAAATTTTCTTCTAGTAAGCAGTACACAAGGACAAGATTGCTCGTGCAGTACATTGGCTTCAACCCTCTAAAACTGTGGAAACCAATTGATTGCAAGCGCTTGACAGGGTGGCTACTTTAATTTTTTGTTAATCCCTGTTGTTTTCTGCCGTAATCACCGGCCCTTATTTTTAAGCAAGACTTTGTTTACAAATTTCCCGGCTTTCTCCCTCTCTTATATCACGATATTATCCTAATTATGCATATACATATTAAGGATCTTAATAGTTTTAAAGGATATCTTGGTTAATTAACAGAATATTAGGCTCCAAAAGAAAAAGGGGACCGCATGGCAACTTAAAATTTAAGCAAAATTTCTGAGAGTGGTGCTCTAATGAACCCTAAAATGAATGATTTTACAAAATAATCTAAATTAAATAATTTAATTTCTTGCCAGTTTAGGCATAGGAACAACGTCGCCTCTAATGATATACATATTTCAATTAGTGCTGAAACTGCAAGTTGCTTGAAGTTCTTAAATTCAATCGAGTTAGCTCTTTTTATCATAAGAGTTAAAGAACTACTAAAGCAATTTAGTCATAAAGCTTACACAACTTATGACAAAAACTGTTAGTAACTAAATAATGAAACGAAGAGATTTCTATCACTTTCATATAAACAAAATTCAGACATTTTTATAATGTATTATCATCAAAACATGGAGAATATGAAAACACAAATTAGTCAACAATCTCTCCCTTTCGGTAATGACAAAACTACTTGACTAGTAGAAATAATAAGTCCACAACTAGAAACAACTCAATCTCTCTAAGAAATAAAACTAGAATCAGAGCTAAACAACATACAAAAAGATGTAAAAGTTGTAACAGTGGGTAGTTTATATTTCCAATATGCAGACGCAATTTGATAAGAATGTTGGATAGTTAATTTCTCTCATTTTTTGTCAGTCACAGAAAAGGTAAGTACACATAGAAAGTAAATGAAGGAGAGATTAAGATAAACAGAAGGGATTACTGGAAGTATAGGAAATGATACATACTAATCGATGAAGAACAAGATTAGTCATAGAAGAAGTGCATGAATAATCTAAAGAGCTTTTTAGTTAGGAACATGAAATGATCTTTATTAAATGAAAGATACATATTTATAAAATAATTGCTCCTACTGTAGTGTACAATGAAACACAAAGAAATATGAAATACAAAACAGTTTGATGTCCGAAATAAACCAAGTGAAAAGTGCTTCAACACCAGTGATGCTAACTCTTTGTCTTAGCCTTCACTCTCCCTCACTCTATGACTTCTTCTCTAGTGGGCTTTCAACTTTTATTTTCTGCAAATACCACCTAAGCCTTTTTTGCTATCCCTTCTATTGTGCCTGCAAAAGGAATTCTAAATCCTGTTGGTGACAGAACACAACATGAAAGTGCAGCACTCACCCAAAGAAAGTGGAGCGTCTATGCTAGTGATCCCAATGTTGGAATATGTGAGATCTTCTACCAAAATATTTGGATTGTGCGTGGAGGAGCTCACCAACATGGGTGAGAATAGAATCTCTATCTAGATGGTGTGTGGAGAGACTATTTAGAGAAATTCAGTAGATAGCTAATAGCCAACAGGATGAGTTCGTCCAAAGCTAGTTAAGGTAGATTTCATCTCTTCCACAGCCCTCACTCCACACGCATCCAAAAACACAATAGAACCTCATCAGGCTCAAAGACCAGAAGACTGAAGGAGGATACATGACTGTTGGATAACATTCAAAAAATGCTAGAGGTAGAAGATGTAGATGAGGAAAGCCTTCCCATAAATCTGAAGGAAAAGCATGCTTAGGGATATCTACCAAGTAGCTCAAGGTTGATATGCAAGTGCACATGGAGTTGAGGTACGCAGGCCTTTTATAGACCAGAAAAATCCAAAGAGAATTATAATCTCGTACAAGAGGTCACAAGAAAGAAGAGATGAAAAGAAATGATGTGGACTAAACAGTCTAGACTAATCATGTTAGACTGACTCTATCAATTGATCAAAAGTTACTAGCTATCTAATAGATTTGATTATGAATTGAAGTTTCAGAAAGTGAGAAAAGGGATACTAACTAATATAATCAATTAGTCAGTGGAATAAAAAAATATATATTGATATGCAATTAGACAATCTGTGAATCGATACCATAACTAGCCTAATCGAAGTAAAGAATAATTAATCTAAAAAATAATCGATTAGAAAGTAAGGATAACTTAGATCGGTTAACATCTGTAATAGATCCAATAGAGGCGAATCGATTAAATAGGTAAATCGATTATAAAGATCTAAGATTAAAACATAAAGTCAATTATCAGAATGAATCGATCATCAAAGAGTTTTCACTATTGCATAAAGAAGTGATCACTTTACTCATACCTTTGTTTATATCCATGTTCATGACTATTTAATCTAGCTAATATCCTCACAAATTGTATATATCAATTTCTCTTCTGATAGAAGTAAATATATCTTCATGTAGAGGTTTTGTAAAGATATCAACCATTTGATGTTCAATATTAGCAAAATTCATATTAATGTTACCAAATGCTACATGTTCTCTAATAAAATGATGTCTAACCTTAATATGCTTACTCCTTCAGTATTGAATGGGATTCTTAGTCAGGTTGATAGTACTTATGTTGTCACATAGCGTTGGATTCCCTTTAAGCTTGTGTCCAAAGTCATCTAGATGATGCTTCATCTATAGTAGTTGAGCATAGTAACTTCTAGTTGCTACATATTCTACTTATGTTATCAACAAAGTTATAAGTTTTACTTTGTTGAGGACTATGAAATCAAACAACCTGCAAGAAACTGACAGGTACAATTGGTGCTTTCTCCATCAACTTTGCAACCAGTATAGTCAACATCGAAATATCTAAGCAAATTGAAATCGCATCCTTTAAGATACCATAGTCCTAAGTCATAGGTATCAACCACATATCTAAAGATTCTCTTAACACAGATCAAGTGAGATTTTTTTAATATCTACTTAAAACCTGACATACATGCATACACTGAATAAAATATCAAGTCTACCTAGCAGTAAGGTAAAGTAAATATCCTATCATATCTATGTAGGTCTTTTGATGTACCTTTTTATCGTGTAAATCTACACCTAAACTGGTAATTGTACTCATGAGAGTAGTTAGAGTTTTAGCTTAATTAAAGAAATACTTCTTCAATGGATCTTTGATGTATTTGGCTTGATTAATGTGAGTCCCTTCCTTCATTTGTTTGATTTGTAATATAAGGAAGTAACTCAGCCCTCCCATCATACTCATCTCAGATTCTCCTTACATTAACTTCTTAAATTTCTTGCAGAGATACTCATTAGTTGCTCCAAAGATAATATCATCTACATATATTTGAACTATTAAGGTTTCTTTATTATATTTCTGAATAAACAAAGTGCTATTTACTCTACCTCAAGTAAAATCATGTTGGATGAGGAAGGCACTCAATCTTTCATACCAGGCTCTGGGAGCCTATTTCAGACCATACAGTTCCTTATGTAATTTGAAAAGAATATGATCTTCTAAACTTGGAGGCTATTCAACGTAAATTTCCTCCTTTATGTAACTATCTAAAAATGCACTTTTAGCATCCATTTGAAGAAAATTTAAATCATATGTAGATGGAGATGCTAAAAGAATCCACATATCTTCTAGTCTGTCTACTGGGGCATAAGTTTCATCAGAATCTCTGCCTTCCTTCTGACAGTAGTCTTGAGCAACCAGCCTGACTTCGTTTCTAGTGATCATACTTGACTCATCTATTTTGTTTCTAAATACCCATTTGGTGTAAGTAATAAGATGATCAGATGGTCTAGGTACAAGAGACTAGACCTGGTTTCTCTGGAATTGATTTAGTTTCTCTTGCATTGCTAAGATCCAGAATGCATCTCCCAACACTTTATTGATTATCCTAGGCTCTATTTAGAAAACAAAGATTAGATAATCACAAGGAATGATCTTACTTTTGGTTGTTACTCCCTAACTAAGATTTTTCAAGATGTCTTCCTTTGCGTGATCCTTGTAGTACGTCCACTCTTTAGGTAGATCTTTGTGTTGATTTTCAATTTGCTGCAGATCTTCCAAGGAAGAGTCTTCTTTTTCATTCTCTTTAAGTTCTATCTTGTCCATCCTTTCAATAATGTTACATGTATCATCATCAACACAATACCTTTCTCTTCCTTTGAAAGATAAATTTTCTTCATCAAATATTACATGTACAGTTTGTTCTACAACTAAAGTTCTTTTGTTAAAGACTGTAAAGCTATGAGGTTTAGAGATATACCTCAAAAATAAACCTTTGTCTGATTTGCAATCAATTTTGCCAAGGTTGTCCTTTTCATTGTTAAGGATGAAACACTTGCATCTGAATGGCTTTAGATGTCCCACATTTGACTTCTTCCCTTTGTACAACTCATATGGTGTCTTTTTTAGTATTAGTGTGATTATTACTATGTTGTTGATATAGCAAGTTGTGTTGATTGCTTCTATCCAGAAATATTTTGGTAAATTACTTCCTTATACCATAGTTCTGACCATATCTAGTAATGTTCTATTCTTTCTTTCTATTACACCATTCTGTTGTGGAGTTCTTAGCGCTGAAAGGTTATGTTCAATTCCATTTTCTTTACATAACTTGGTGAACTCAACATTTTAAAATTATCTACTATGGTCAGATCTGATTGCTATGATACTCAATTTCTACTCTTTGTGCACCACTTTGCTGAACTTGAGAAAGACTTCAAATGTGTCGGACTTGCTTTCTAAGAAGGCCACTTAGGTGAATCTAGAGTAGTCATCAATAATGACAAGCTTACATACTTTGCCACCTTGGTTGGCTATCATCATAGGCCTAAACAAGTCCATATGTATCAGCTCGAGAGGCTTGGAGGTTGTTACAATGGTCTGGGAATGAAATGAGTCTTGGTTTGCTTGCCCTTGGCATATGTTGCACAAATACTTGTTGTCTTCATCTTCAACTTGTGTAATCTAATCACCAAGTCATTCTTGATCAGCTTCTGAATTGCTCCTTGACTTACATGACCAAGTTTTATGTGCCACAAATCTACTTCTTTTGAATTGCTAATTGCTAGACACACATCTTTATCCTTGAGCTCATTTAAATGAAGGATATGCAAATTCTTCTCTGTGTGAGCTTTAAAGATTATTTTATCCTCTTTGGTGATGGCGCATTATAAGGCTTCAAAGATTACTTTGTGTCCTTTGTTACAAAGTTGGATGATGCTGGTCATGTTGTGCTTTAGACCATCCACACATAGTACATCCTTTATTAGATCTACTGACTTGCTGCCCACTTTGCCATAACTAACCACTTTGCCTTTGTCATTGTCCCCATAGGTGATTGTATCATTTTATAATATGAGGGATTTAAATAAGATATAGTCTCTTATCATATGCCTAGAGGCATCTACTGTCCATATACCATCTTGATACTCCTAGGCCAACCTAAAATTATCACTTGACATTTTTAGGTACTCAAATCTTTTTGGATCCTTTAAGCTTAGTGGTTATTATGCCTCGTACTTTTATAGCCTATAAATGAATTTAATTAATTTAAATTAGACCAATTAATTAACTATGAGAGTCTATTAGCGAGTTTAAGTAAATTGATTTAATCCAATTAACCCAATTATAAAAGTCCATTAGCCCAATTATACTACTAAGAATCACCCACTAATTTAATTCAAATTCTCGCATGATGCATTAGACAACAACATAGTAAAATAATAATAACTTTCTATAAAAAAATTATGATTAAGGGATAGTGGGTATTATTTGAAAGAGCATAAAAAGATCTGTAACTTTGTAGAAGATCATTTTTACTAATTCAGATGTTTTAGGGATAAAAATATTGATAATTAGTTTTAAAAAGAATTGCCCATAGAAAACAAGTCCTAATTAGACTATAATTTGAATTAAGAAAAAAAAAGATGATATAATTAAAAATAACTACGACCTAAGAAGTTATGTATGACATATTTGACTTAAATTAAAGTAGAATATAATGAATTTGAATATATAACTAAGATTATAATTAATGGGTAGAGAAAATCATAATTGGAATTCTACTTGAACTAAGATTCTGTACATACATTTACTTGACATAGACCTGATGTTTTAAGCATAAGTCTGTGCATAAAATTATAAATTAAGTAAGACAACTCCGATTAGAACGATGACTCAAAATTATAGAAGTTTTATGAGACGATATATTTACAATAAGTTGTTTATTAGTCAGAATCTGAACATCTTTAGACAGGAAGGAAATCTATCATATTTTTGAGTTCAGAATACTCAAGACAGCAAGTCCGTAAAATAGGTATAGTTTTATATAAATGTCCAAAACTAGTGATATTAGTGGCATTGGAAATATAATAAAAAGTTTTAAAACTTTTTAAAAGAGAGATTTTCTTAATTCAAACGTTCATGGGATCAAATTTAATAGTCTTCAGAAAAAAAAGCTGTAGATGGCATGAACAAAGTCTGATTTGTACTAAGAAGTGACGTTAACTTAAAGATTAAGTCATGAGGAGTTGGAGTTTGACTCCAGAAAAAGAAGGAGGTATTAGTAGTTGTATTAGAAAGAGAAATAAATATGAATATAGTCTTGGTGTCGTGCTCAAAACTCTATTTCATGTAACTCTCTTCTAAGGGTAAGTTCATGTGGTGCTCTTGAGATAATAAAGTTGATTTATAGTTATTTCTTTTGATAATTTGATTCTAATCAATATTTTGTGTTAGTGGAGGCTTAGAGAACGTGTGAAAGAAATTAAAGAATGTGAAAAAGAACTTAGAAGAGGAAGAAATCATAGATAGATAGCAAATAAGTCATAAGAGAACTAAGAGCCGATCTTTTTTCAAGAGATAGGTGGATAACTCTAAACATGATCTATTTTGTATTAAAAATTATATTATTTTTAAAAGATTTCAAAATTCAATAAATTAGTAATAAGTTTGATTTATATGTATACTTAATGATAATCAAGTTTCATATTTTTATGATCTTATTTACTATTTATTCAATAATTATTATCTCAGCCTATATAATCTGTCCGTTCATTCTGTTTTGCTTCCAATTATGATTATATAAGTTACAGATATTGGTTCGGTTTGGTCCGATGTCCAATTGAGCTAAACTTTTGATAGAATCTTACTCTAGATTTTAACTTCATGCCTAATAAATTTAATAATTTTTGGACTTCTTGTAATATTTATTCCATAATATTCTTGTCAGACTATATAATATGTCCTAAAAGTTTTGAAAGCTTAACTTGTGAATCTTATATCTCATTTGATTCATATCCAAATCAAACCAGATTTTGTGAACACCTTTGGGATATTCCTTTTGACTTCTCTATATAGTTTGAAAATTTTATGACCATGTTTCCTATTTATCTTGCCTTCTGTTTTAATTTGCTAAAATTCTATTTAAGTCAGATTTTCAGAATCAAAGTGGGATTCCAAACTCATATCAAACCAATTTAGAAATTGATGAAATTTTATCCACACTTTAAATATGACTATTTGATATTTTCTCCAAGTTTGATAATTTTTAAAATCTCTTTGATATTATTCGGCCTATTCGTTAATTTGTCAGCTTTGAAAATTAGTTTTGATAACATAAAAATATGTTTGTTCTTTAAATGACTATTTTATATATAAAAGTATGTATCTTAACTCTTATACATAAGTATCACTGTGCCAAATTAATTTTCATATCTGTGATCATTATGAAATCTGTGAAAATATTTTTATGCCATATTTATTTGATATATATTTAGACATTATCATCTTAAGTAGTTTGGGACTCATTCTATAAGCGTCCGTAGATGAGTTCTGCCCGTAGGCAACGGAAAAATCTCAATGATTGTATTTTGTTTGCAGTCATCCGAGATGGGACCATAGACTCTTCGGCTATGCATGTGCCGTAGTATACTTACCTCTATACTCTGATATTTGTTTGTTCGGCTCTTTATATGGTGATGCATATCTATTTGATATGTCTATTTAGTACATAATTATGAAATATAATTTGCTATTTAGATTTATTTGATTCAGCTTATGATCTGCTTAGTTTGTTTTTTTGATATCTACATTCAATGATTTTTATCTCAGCCTATTTGATTAAGAATCTACGTTCATTCTGATTAACTGTTCTGACCATATAGACTCTGATTTGATAAGCTACCATGTCATGATTAATTTGCTATATGTGCAGTTCGATATATTTAGTTTCATATACGATATGTTCTTATCATGGTTAATAGACTTATTCAGTTAGATAAAAATCTTATCACGCTATATATACTATATATTAGTCGATCCATTCATGCTATTAAAAAATACATTTGATTTGATAAGTTTAAATTTGATCATGTTTTGTAACATATTCTTATTTAAGCTATATGTAGAATTGTGTAAGATTATGTTTAATATAATTGTATAATGTGATTCGTAAAATTTACTATATGTTAAGTCATGTGGGTAGTTTAAAGCCTACTGAGTGGTTGTACATATAAATCTTATTAATATTTTCAGAGTTTAAGAAAGAAAACCTAGACTTTGAGGAGACTTTTGATTGAGGCATTTGACATCTTCATGAAGTTATCTAGATTTAAATTTATAGCTTTCTTAAATTTGATATAATAGAGATAATGAGAGATTGATGCATTTTTTTTTATCTAGTGAGATTAATAATTTATATACAAATTGATGGATATTGTATTTTTTTGAACTTTGGTGTTGGCTATATTTAGATATTTTGGATTAATAGATGGTTATAGTATTTATTTAAATTACCTTGTGCTTGTTTGACTCTCATATCTATTTGTAATGGCAGAATTTTTTCATAGATTACACAGTCGGACTCCGAGTTGAAAAAAAGATAAACTGGATCTGG
The DNA here is from genome assembly GCA_030544215.1 of Zantedeschia hybrid cultivar. Taxonomy (NCBI): domain Eukaryota; kingdom Viridiplantae; phylum Streptophyta; class Magnoliopsida; order Alismatales; family Araceae; genus Zantedeschia; species Zantedeschia hybrid cultivar. Next base: position 57,459,282 of record JARZZO010000012.1, read on the forward strand.
GGCATAACAGTGACCACTGCAAATCCTTTAGATATCTAAATCCACTTCCTTCACTTGCAAGTCTTGAAAATGTGACCCAATCTGTAGCAATGTGAATAGCAGTTTATGCAAGGAGCCTTTTTTATTGAGCTTGTTGAATTAGAGGCGTTTATGAAGCTAGAAAGAGGATATTATTCTAAGGGCTTTATCTATTTAGAGGTCTTAGGTTGCACATATCTGAGTCCATCTTCTCTATTATCAAACCTAAATCCCTTCAAATAGAGGTACATGGATGTCTTACCCCTAGTTAACTTTTCAAGAAAGAATTTTAGATATTGATTCTCTTGCATTAACTTGTTTTCATGACTTTTATCTTCATTTAGAATCATTTTTCCTTTCTTTATCTTCGAAAGATCAGCATGAAGTTCTTCAAGTTTATTATTGTGAGTTTTGTTATCCTCATCAAGTGGGTTGTTTTCAAATTTTAATATTTCATTATCTTGAGCTAAGTATGTGTTTTTAGATTTTAAGGAGACACACGTAGCACACAACTTTTCATGGTTTATTTTAAGCATTTTATTTCTTTGAGAATATTTTAAAATTTTTATATAGCTCATCAAAGACTTCCTCAAAGGAAAACTCTTCATCATAATCAAAATCTGAAGTGAGGAAAGGATTAGAGGTTACCGACTCATTAGTATGATGAGTGTTGTCCGATATTAGAGCTTCTTGTTTTTCATTTAAGCTGGATGAAGTGGAAGATTCTTCTTTATTGTCCCGAGCTGCTACAATAGCTTTTCTTATGAAGAACTTAGACTTCCTGGTGTATTCTTTCTTCTTGTCCTTCTTCTTCAATTAAGGGCATGTGCTTGGATTGTTTGCACTCACGGTAGTTTGGTACTTGCTTTTTCTCTTTGAGAGTATCTTCTTGAAGTATCTATTACTGCCTTGAGACTTTTTTTCTTTAGAATTTGCTAGTCTTTTAGATAGTAATTCTTCTTCTTCATTATTAGCATCACTTCTTCACTTGATGATGCTATTTCACTGGTGTGTCATTGTGAGGTCTTGAGATCTGTGGAGACTCTTCTCTTAGAGGTACCCTCCCCAAGCCTTTCTATGTTTATCTCACAGGCCATAAGAGACCCAATTAGTCTTTCAAATGTCAAGGTACTGAGGTCATGAGCTTTCTCAATAGTTGTCACTTTAGGTGTCCATTGGTTAGGGAGAGACCATAAGATTCTTTGGACAAGGTCTCCTAACTGGTACTCCTTTCCAAGAGCCATTAGCCCAATGGTGATGTCTATGAATCTTGAATACATCTTATTGATATTCTTGGTTGGCTTTATCTCGAACTTTTCGTATTGAGTAACAAGAATATCTATCCTGATTTCCTTGACTTCCTCCGTACCTTCATATGTTTGCTGAAGTTTCAGCCATATTTCTTTAGTAGTTTTGCAGGCAGAGATCTGGTTGAACTCCTTTTTTGCTAAAGCACAGCATAGGATACTCTTGGCCCTCTTATTCAAAGAGATTAAATACTTGTCATTGTCTGTATATCTCTCTTTAAGAACAATTATAACATAGTCTCTGTCCTCAAACACACTCTATAAATCAAGGTCGACCCCCTTAATAAAATATTTCATATGACATTTTCAATAGGAGTAGTCTTCCCCATCAAGTAGTGGGGGGCGATTGATAGACTAACCTTTAGCATAATTGTTTGTCCTAGTCATTACTCTCTTGACTGTTAGGTCAAATAAATGAGAGATTGGGCTCTGCTACCACTTCTTACCTAAGTCTAGACTAACTCGGACGGGGATCAATAGGTTATTAAAAATTACTCTAACTGAAATTTAAATGCGGAAGCTATTAAATGGATAAAAGGAGATAAAAATAGTGAAACAACTACATAAAAAATGCACAGAGGATTTATACAGGTTCTTTCTATCTAGACCTACCTCCAGTCCCCAAAAAATCACTTAAAATTTTTACTAATAGAAAGGGTCCAATGCCTTACAGGTTATATAATAACCTCGTGTAAATGCAGGCCCTCACTTTAATAAGGAGAGGAATAACCTCCTACTTCCAGCAGGCCCTCTCTTCTACAACTAGGAAGAGGAACAAAGTGAGATTAGAATACAAAAAATGCTTAAGAAATAGACAAGTGTTCACAAAGAATACAACACAGATCAAAACATAAAATAAACAACCATACTGCACAGGTCTTGATCTAAGCTGGATCTCCAAGAGCTTCTTGTGAGACAAATGAAGCACAACTCTTCAGATCTTCAAACTCTTTCTCTCAGCAGGTTAGGCATGGTGGCTCTTGCTCACACTTGACTGAATATTTCTCTTGTGCATCAATGCTACATACTTTAGTGAAGGGCTTCTCCTTTAATTGTTTCTTCGAAATCAATCCGTTAGTCTCGTTAACTGCAAGATGGCTTCTTCCTGGCTGTGTCTAACATTCAAACTTTTAAGAGAGAAGATGGAAAGAGAGCATGGCTAGTCTGCAGCGTTGCTGGACTCGAGGTCGCATGAATTAATACATAAAAGCATCCTCAAGTACAGATCTTGTGCTATTAGGTTAGACCTACAGAAAGCACAAACACTAAAAAGGTAAGATTGATTTGTCCTACCATTCTATCATTTTCTATCAGAAGTCTATGATAATACAAAGTGCATAGAAACTCTAATAAATCTATCAGATGAAGATATGACAGAGATCTCAGACAAAAAGTACATACAAAATATATCATGAGAGTACAAGGTAATTTAAATTGAATTCAGAAAAATAAACGTTTGCCGAAATTACAAGTTAATCAGAATGTCAATTATCTAATATAAGTCATAAACTAGCGCTAATCGAAGTGGGACATTGGCCATTAATCGAAGTCAGTAAGTAAGTGTTAGTCTGACTCACAAACAAACTTTAATCGAAGTACATGTGCCTCTCACTTAGAATAGAGGAGTGACTTAACATAAAAATGTAAGAAACAATTAATCGAAGTGATAATTTAAAGCGTTAATCAAAGCCTTATTCGATATGAGATAATCGCTAAAGTGTCTTACTAATCTAAGTCTCAAATTGTTCAGTAGTCACAGTGAGACTTATGATCTGTAATCGAAAAGACATTGTTAATCGAAATAACGCTAGCAAAATTAATCGAAGTGAAACTTACAGCGTTACTTGAAGTAAAATTTAAGAGCAAAACTTTGATTAGTGTTATAATAGTAGTCAAAGAGATATCTCAAAATGTTAATCAAAATAAAACTTAAAAGTCTATTGCGATTAAGACATAAAATGTAACTCTAAGTTGAGTTTTGATTAACGTTATCAAGATAATCAAAATGGTTGCTCAGACATTAATCAAAGTCAGACTTGGACATATTTGAAGTGAACACTTTAAATGACAATCAAATGCAACTCTGAAACGTTAATCGATAAGGAACTTAAAACACTAACCGATCAAAGATCTATAAGGCTAATCGATAGGGAACTTTACGCTCTTTACACAACGTTAATCGAAGTGAAACTGAGTCACCTAATCGATAGAACATTTACAGAAACTGATCTGATTAAACTAGAGAGTGATGTTTCGATTAATACTGAACTAACTATAAGGCGCTTGAAGTTCTGAAGCTTAATCGAAGTTCCAGTTAGCTCTTTTTATTATAAGAGTTAAGAAACTTTTAGTGTGATTAAGTCACGGAACTTACACAACTTATGACAAAAACGGTCAGCAACTAAATAATGAAATAAAGAGATTTCTCTCACTCTCATAGAAGCAAAGTCCTAACATTTTCACAATGTGTTATCATGGAATAGGGAATGTGAAAACACAAATTACTAAACAAACAGGAGATTGTTGCACCTGATTCTCATGCAACTTCTAGTAACTAAAGCAGCTCCTTTTCAAGTGTTATGCACAAGGATGCTGACTTCTTCTATTGGGCACTGGAAAAGCCAGCAGTAAACTTACCTGCTTTTATCATGGACAAGATGGAGATTGTCATACAAACTCTGAAGTCCTCTAAGAAACCCAAGAATGCAATTTGGCTTCCCTATGACCACCTACTTGCAGTCATTTTCAGACACTCTGGGGTGGATTTCATAAATGAAGAAGCTACCCTATCGAAGCCCTTGAAGTCCTACAACCTAACCAAGAGTGGTTTTAAATTTATTGATGGCTAGTGGATCAAAGGGCAAGGACTAGCTGTAGGAACTTCCTCTAGGCCAGCTCAACCTATTGCCACTAAAGCAGGAAGAGCAATGTGCAACTAATATACCAGTACCTCCACCAATAGCAGATTCAATAGAAATAGAGCAAAAAGGAGAAACAACAAAACCAGTAGCATAACCAACTACATAACCATAACCAATAGTGGTAGCAAATTCAACAGCATAAGAACTAGTAGCAGATGCTCAAATAGTAACAAAAGAAGAAGAGCTAATGGCCTCTATAATAGAGATAGCAGCAGATGCAATGGCAAAAGCAGCAATAACTCAAGCAGAGGAAACTATAGAGCAAGTTGTGGATCAGCCATAACAAGCTAATATTTTCATGCCTGTTAAGTAGGCAACTAGTTCGAGCATCCTAAAGTATCAATGGAAGATCTATCACAAGTTGTGGAACCTTAGAAAAAGCCTATTTCAGCTGAGGAACTATCACAAGCTTAGGGAGAGTCATAGGCTCAAGGGGAGCTAGTTAGTAAGAGGAAGGTAGACACTAAATCAAGAGTACCTCCTTCTACCACCCCTAAAGCTACTCAAGAGCAATTAGAACTTATCTTATCTGGTTCTCTCAAAGAATAGTTGTTTCAAAGGTTTGATTCAGTTGAGTAGAAGTTGGATTAGCACCAGGCTAATTTACAGGCTTTGAATAATGGAATAGCATATATTATAAGGATGATAATAGATCTGCTAGTAGGAACTGACTGTCAGAAGGGGACAACTCTTTGAAAGAAGGTCCTAGTTGAAAGGCAAAGAAGGACTGGTACTTCTTCTCCTCCTCCTACTTTCGTTCCCCCTACTTTAGCTCCTCCATCAGCAAAAACTACTTTACCTCCTCAAGAATAGTCAATTCCTCTAGAATCTACCAACCAAGAGCCTTCCACTTCTATTCCATCCACTGTTGAAGAACATCCTGCCTCACCTACAGCTTAACTTGTGTAAGAAGAGCTTACTCCTCTACTAATTGAAATAGTTAGAACAATGGACAATGTCACTCCTCTTGACATCATTCACCCTCTCAGCAAACCACCTATTCCTCCTACAAAGTCTTCAACGCCTAACCAACAGCCTCTCAAGGTCCACTTTCACCAGTTTCACAAACTCCTATCCAGCCACCAACTACATCCACAGCTCATACAACTACTCCATCTCCAGTAGCACCTCAATCTTTAGTACCTAAACCCACTCCATAACCATCTACTTCCTCTCAACCACATCCAATCTCAGTAAGCTTAGTACCAGCTTCATCACCTTTTGTGTCTTTTGCTAGGCCTAAGGGGTCATCCTCTCAAGGAGGAAGCTCCTCGGGGAAGAACTTCTCCACCTCCTTCTCCTTTTCTGGTTCCCGCTATACTACATCTTTCTCCACTCTCATCTCCTAAGGAACCTAAGATTCCTAAATCCAAGAGGACTAGGACCTCCCATCCTTCTCCTTCTAAGAAAAGGGGTGCACCCAAGGTTCAAGCAACAGATGATGATGTCCCTTTTCCCCATGTGTTCACCCCTCAAAAGGAAAGATAAACCGGTCCATATACTCAGCAAGATCAGATTGAAGAAGTGCCTTCCTAGCCACCACAGAGAGAGGCTCAGCCCGAGGTTCCAGTTGTTGATAGATATCCATTTTATCTCTTCGAATATGTCTTTTCAATTGATGCAAAGAGAAGAATTCTATGTATTGAAGTCATAGAGAGGAATGCTAGACTTGAATTCTTAGGACTGTCACCAGTTCACTTGGATGATTACCTAAGGTAGTCTGTAGAACAGAGTTGCATGCCCAAGCAAGAGCTTGGTGGACTCAAATGCAAATCCTCCAACCAGAATGAAGTTGAAAGGGAAAACAAAAATCCAGAGTATGCTCAATTTCAGTTTGAGAATGCCAACAGAAGAACTTAAAATCAGTCATAGCTAACCTCGGTACAATGTCTTGAAAGAGAACACAACAAAAGATGAAAATCACACAGAGATGCAACTCTCAAGGAATTTGAAATTTTCTACAAGATAAATGATGCTAGGTTTGGACTAAATCTTCTTGAGATTAATTTTGCTCAGTATCAAGCCTACATCAAACCTGAGCTCAAAAGCTCAGACAAGGAATTTAGTGTAAATTTCAATCTCAAAGCCTTCTCCCCATTCCTCAGGTTTCCCCAATTATACTATATGTACATGGATATTCTAGACGGAGATAAAGTAATGAAAATCTTTAGAAAATTGGCAGGAAAATTTCCAACTAAGACATCTAGGCCCCAGCCATTCCATAGATACTTGAAGATTGCACATCAAAAGAGCATCATCTCTCCAGAATCCTTATCTATACTATATTCCAAAGTAGAGAGATATGCACCAGATGCATGGACTAGAGCCTATCCTAATCACAAAAAGGAATTAGACAAGTTGAATGAGCAGTTCCTTCTTGAAAATCAATCATTTATCTCCATTCAGAAGTTCGAAGGCATGTAGTCCTTAGATACTTCTACAGAGATGTATAGAAAATGGTATGGAGAGTTTCTTTCGTTCTACATTATGAAGAAAGAGCTCACTAATAAAGGTCTTAGATGTCACCTAAACTTGGAAGGATTTCTTAAAATTGCTCTAGATCTAAGGCCAGTGAAAAACAAAACTAGGTTTCCTACTGAACAGCAGTATTAGGCTTGGTTTCAAGCAAATTATGCCAGATATGTTCAGAAACTATAGATCCAAGCAGCTGTACAACCTCCTATGACCTTTTATCAGTTTGTCTCACATATTTAACGGCTTGAGGATCAGACCTGGCAGATTATTATGTGCCATACTAAAGATATTTCTCTTTCTATCCTCTATTAGTTTGACACTTCTTTAAGATCTAACCCTTCCTCTTAACTTTGTTCCTTTTTGCTGATAACAAAAGGGGGAGACAAATCTAACATTCACACCTAATTGACTTATCATTTATTTACTCGTTTACCTATGCAATGTCTTTAAATTTTTTAGTTGTATATATGATTTTTTTTAGAATTATTTTTAGGAGTTGTGTCATCACCAAAAAGGAGGAGATTGTTAAGCAAATATTTTTCCATACTTGTTAATCCCCATGTTTTGATAATAACATACTCTGAAAATTTCCTATATCATAACTTTAACGATAATTCTTTCTGAAATTGTACTTAAAAATTTTCTAGTGATAGCCCCTTTCCTTGAAATAAGCCATAGATTTTCTAATAGTTAGTCTAAGACTTAGTCATTTTTCAGTGAAGTACTTGATCCTTCCAATTAATAGAGTACTGAGAAATCGATTAACTTTCTATCATTAATCGATTAACAATGTTTCATTTTTAGGTCTCCTGAGACTCGAAATTGATTAGTAGAAGTCTTTCTTTCATATTGTTAATTGCCAGCTAACCAATTTAGAGTCACCCTGTTAATCGCTAGCTAATCGATTTAGAATCACTCTGTTAATGGCTAGTAGACGATCAATTATCTCTATCGATTATCTATTCTATCATATGGTTATTAATTGATTATTTCCTTCATCGATTATATATGAAGTTGAAAGTATTAATTAGTTTATTTTCCGATTAAGAGTTCCAATTATTAGTTGTATCTCTAAGAGACTAGTTGTTCCCTTTTTAATCGAGTATCCTACTTGTTGACTTTCTCATTAGTGTTTGGGCTGAGTAATTGATTAACAATGTTGCAATAGGTCTTTGGACTCATAATCGATTAACAACGTTGTAATCAATCTTCGGACTCATAATCGATTAACAGTGTCGTGATCAATCTTCAGACACGTAATCGATCTTTGGCCTCAAAATTGATTAACAACATCTTCATCGATCTTCGGACTCGTAGTCGGTTAACAACATCATAGTCGATCTTCACTTTGAAATTGATCAATAGTATCTTAATCGATCTTCGGACTCGTAATCGATTAACAACGTCATAATCAATCTTCCACATTATAATTGATTGCCTGCATGATGTGACTTCTAATTAAGCGTCATAGCACTAATCGATTATCTGTCTTCCGATTAATTACAGACTTCAGTGTCAGTTGATTAATTTTTCGAATCAGTCTCTTATCAATTATCGATTAACTATCTGTATCTTTTTCCAATTAGTTGAAGGTTTCCAAAGCAATTATTTCTTCTTTCCTTTAATCGATTGGCATGCCTTTTGTAACCCGATTTTACTCTCAAGTAAAATCGATTAATCAGTGAATTACTAATCAATGTAGTAACTTCTCTTCCAAAGATTGTTTACATGAGTTGTCTGCCAATTTTCAGAGAAACATTTTTTATTATTTTCATGGATATGTGATCTTTTTTGGACAGATTGTGTTTAGCTTTTTTACTAAGCTTATTATAACACCTTTACTAAATGAAATCTTACTCTTACTTCTAGGCTTTTTCTTTGCCTGTCACATGACAGACTTGCCACCACACTCTGTCGAAGGCACTTTTTTAGATCTCTCCTGTCCTCTGTTCTGTCAACTAGATGGGAACTTTCCATAATAGGATTGTGAAACATCTGCATGCCAAATTTGGAAATAGACAGTGACCACTCTTGCATGTTTCCAAGAATAAAAAAGACAGGTTATACTCTCAGCTAGACTAAAGTGTTTAATGTTAAGACTTGCGAAAATTAACCTTAGACATATGAAGGTAGCCATTACTCTGAAAGATGCCAATTGAATTTTAAGAAGTGGCTAAATTCAAATCTACTATTTAAATAAGAGAGCTTAACCTCCATGACGTAGACATAAGTGAAGAGGAAGAGATCTCTGGTCAGGACAGATATTGAAGCAACCGGAAAAAAACTTAGAGTCATCCAGAGATACATTGAGAGATAGAGAAAAGGCATACTGTGAAAAGAGCTTCCATTCTTGTAAGCAAGTTCATGATAGTTCTAGAACTAAATTATAACATTCAAGGCTCTCCGACTTAGCTACAATCCGATCAAGACCTACAATCTCATTCTCTCCTTCCTAGTCTTGATTGTACTTGGGTGTTTCACTGTTTCACCTACCTGCTTTAGAGGCACTTTGTTTTCTATACTAAATTTGTTCTACTGCTTTCCTCTTCCTACTGTGAAGAGAAGACCTGAAGGTTGTCAAGTAGTTGTGTTCCCCTTCTAGGTTGAAGGGAAGACCAGCTGTATTTGGTGGTTGTATTTTAACCTACAAGGGGTCGATATCTTATGTTTGTGAAACTCCCAAGAGTCTGCTTGGGGACTGGATGTAGGTCTAGATAGACCAAACCAGTATAAATCTTTGTGTTCTTGTGTGATTGTCTTCCTAGCATTGCTCTCCTTTTTGCCTTTACCTTAGCTTCCGTAATTAGACTTAATTTTGTAATTTGAACTCATTTAACCCCCTCTAGGTTCTTCATAGTCCGATCAACATGTCCAAACTAAAAACATAAATAATGTTCTTTATGATAAAAGGAATAAACTAGCAGTCAACCAATGTAATCATGTCTCCGGATGGAAGCTTGAGGTCCATTGTTCCAAGAGGAAGTGTCACAACCCTTGCGCCATTTCTCAGCCTCAAGTCTACCTTGCCCTTGCACAGCTTCCTTCTATTCGTTAGTTGCACATCATTGCAGACATGAGAGGCACATCCAATATGTATTATTCAAGATGTAGAATCTATAAAAACAAATGAAGGTCTATCATATAGATATATGAAGCTTTAGCAAGCTTCTTCTTTTCTTCATATTTATATGCAAGAAAGCCTTTACAGTTCCTCTTCTAGTGTCCCTTCTTATAGCTGTAGAAACATTTGCCCTTCTCTAATCTTTTGTCTTTGTCCTTTTTTTGAGCTATCCTTTGCTTGGGCTGTTGCTTACCCGTGCCCTTCCTAAAGGCTTGGACTACTCTTCTCTTTCTTATATCTCTACCGACTATAAGAACATCGAGTTTTTCCTTCTGAAGGTTGCCCTCAGTAGTCTTCAGCATGTTAAGCAGCTCAGCGAGAGTAACTTGAATCTTGTTCATATTAAAGTTAACAATGAATTGATAATATGATTTGGGCAGTGATTGGAGGATGAGGTCAATGCTCATTTCTTTGTAGAGTTCAAAGACGAGCATAATGAGTCTCTCAATCCACCCTATCATTTTTAGCACATGGGTGAATGCTGAATAGCCCTCTGCCATCCGAACCCTAGATAGGTTCTTGGATATCTCATATCACTCAGTCATGTTCTACTCTTCACACAACTCCTTCAATTGGAGCAAGATGGATCTGACATCCATCTTCTCATGTTGTCTCTGCAATTCATTGCTCAACGAGGCGAGCATATAGAATTAGGCTAGAGTAGAATCTGCCTTCCACTTCTCAAATGCGATCATATCCTCTTCAGACGTATCTCACGATGTTTCAAGCTAGGCTTGATCCTCAAAGACATGGGCAATTTGCTCATATTTAAGGACAAACTTCAAGTTTTTGAGCCAATGCGAGTAGTTCGAGCTTGTCAACTTGTTGGCATGTAGTGTGCTACATAGTGGGTTGTTTATGACACTTTAGCCTACAAAGGAAATGTGAATAAATCAGTAGAAGTTCGATAATTATTAAATAAGATTAGGCCTTTAATTAGACTACTAAAAATACATGCCATCCTAGTAGGAGGCCGTCATAAAAAAAGGGAAAAAAATTAAATACCCACCCCAAAGCAAAAGGCAAAACAAAAAAGGCCACAAAGTCAAACGTCAAATCAAAAGGCCAAAATCTATTTAAAAATGGCATAAGGTCAAAGTAAAGAAAAAACCCCACAAAGTGAAAATGATTGAACTCCAATAGACAATAGGGTAAAGGAAGGACATCTTCCTAGGTCTTCGGAACCCTCTCGTGAGATTTCTAGACCATTTCTTCCCTTCTCCCTAAGGGGCATGCCCCAAGCTTAAGGAACGGCCTAAGTTGACTAAGAATCAGATCATCAGATGGGATTATGAATACAAGCACAATAAAATCACCATGACTCTAGATTAGGTTATTGAAGAATGATTAGGGAATTAAGATAACAAATGAGTAAGCTCTTTTGATCCAAGTATCATGCTAGCTTCTAGGTCAAGTTTACCCTATGGCTTCGGGCTTAGGTCAATGCAAGCGGTTTACCAGTCGGTACTATAGCGTTAATTCCGAGTTAGCATCGCACGGTTTACCATTAGGCTTCTAGGATAATCCATTATATACCATCTTGGTTGTGAGGAAAGCGACCTAGGTCGGACAAATCATTTACTATTAGCAGGTTTTTAGCTAGAACTTGTTGGTCAGATGTAGCTAGGAGCTAGAGCATGGTATGGCGGTTTGCCATCAATATAAGCATAGTCGAGCGAGGTTTAGACAAGGATCCCTAGTGGCCTTACTCAACCTTGATATGCGCTTAGGATGCCTGGGAAGTCATGGGTACTGTAGGAGTAGGCCCCCTTCTGTCTACACGTCTTTTGTTCGAAGGAGGTAGCCGAGCTATAGTACAAAGTTCAAAACCCAAAAAATTGAATATCTCAAAATTTAAAAAAGAAGTAGATATTTCATAATCATAAAAAAAATAGATATTTCAAAACTCAAAAAATTTAATATCTCTAAATTTAAAAAAAAAAGGATATTTCAAAATCACAAAGAACAAAAAATGGATATTTCAAAACCTCAAAAAAATAGATATTTCAAAATGAAAAAAATAGATATTTAAAAAAAAAAAAAAATTTAAATATGTGAAAATTCTAAATTCGCATCCACTTGTTACATTATGTATGTTACATATTTTTTATTTCCAGTTACCATTTGCATATTGCATTCATTTTCCCTTTGGTTTATTTTTGCCTTCATTGAATAAAGGCTTTGCCCTTTGACTCTTTTAATAAGGATAGGTTCAAGGTAGTTTGTCACGTACCAGGCAAGGGACTAAACCAGAACATATACATAAATTCGTTTGCTCAAGCGATCTACAGGGCACAGGTACACAAGAGAGGAAATTATGTTCAGAACGGATTCAGAAGAGAGCTGTTTTGCAATATGGGGATTATCAGATATTATGGAGTTTCACTATAATGACCTTCTATAAAGTTGCAGATCTTTGAATGCTCTATCTGACGTCTCAAACGTGCATTTTTTAACTTCTTTAGCGAAAGTTGTCACTATTTTTGTAGCATGTTGTTCTATGCAGTTGAATATAGAAATTTAATTAATTTATTGGCCTAACTAATCATGTTTAATTAACTAAAGAATTTATCTAATTATTCTTAATGAGCTTAACTTAAGATTCTCTTATTAATTAACTTATAAATCGTTATTAAAGAAGATAACTCTATATAACTTATATATGTTCCATCTAAGAATCCAAATCGAATTTGGAACTCTCTTTAGGGAAATTCTACCAAATAGACTTCAGTCAGAATAAATTCCTAAATTCCTATTAAACCTTAAAATTAGCTAAAAGTTTATTCTTAACAATTATAGATAACTTTATTATCTTTCAAGTGAGTTTAGTGCCACTAAATTCTAAGTTCTCTACAGGGAGTTATGACTAAATCAAGGCAGCTTCTCATTGGAGACCATGAGAATTATACTTAACATATAATTTCATTTGTCCATGACTAACAGCCATTGACATATGTCTTCTTTGTCTACGGCTTTTAGCCGTGGATATATGATACATATGTCAATGGGTTCTCGTTAACCGTTGACAAATATTTACCGACGGGGCTTTGTCTACTGCCTTGTCAGCGGCTTACGTCTTCAACTGTTTTCATAAGACTAATTGCCTCATTCATCTCTCTTACTTAGTGATTTAATTTCCAACCCTCCATTAATCTTGCTTTTAGTGATGCTGCTACATCCTCTAAGGTGGACACCTTCTTGACCATCACATTTATCCCATAGGAAATTCGAGCTAAGCTGGTCCCAATTGGATGTCGTTCTTGATGACAACCAAGTGCAACCTGCCGGCCAGTAGAGTGGGATTGGTTGATAGACGCTGTTGGACTAATGTGGTTCTTCTTGCTAGTGCCAGTGATAGAGCATTTCTTTTTCAGTTAGCCATTTTATTTTTTGGATGAGAGCCTCTCTACTTGTTTAAAGTAAAAGTGAATCAGTGATTTAACTAGAAAAAAGTATATGCAAAACTACCGGCCCATAGGCGTGAAAGATTTCACTGCAATGTAGAATAAAACAAATGACAAGGCAATCTTATACCAAGCAATAAGTTTTCTTTTCTAAACAAAATATGCCACCAAATACACCAATCTTTCTCTCCAGTCTGAACCCATCCTAAACAATTCTGAAGAGCTCCGACCAATAGACCTGCCAAAAAACCAAAAAAAACAACAACAGACACCACGAGTAAAGGGACGTGGAGCAGAAAGAGGAAGAACTAAAATATGGTACCATAAGAGATAGGAAGAGGTACAGCATGCTTGTCCTTTAAATAGACAAGGCGTCCACCATGTACAGGAAAAGAATATGGTTTCCCACTTGAAATGTAGGAATCACGCTTGATTTCTGTTTTCCATTTTCTGAAACTTAGTCGACTTAAAGCCTTGGTCAAAACAAATGGTCCCACAAATTATTCTCCTCCATGACATACGTCTCTCTATAAATGACATGACGTATGTCATGAACAGATGTGCCAGGATTGTCCATGGCATCTATTCACTGATCAGTTAAGGTAGGACTCACAATGTTTGGCAATATCTCGTTGTTAATTTGATTTGCCATCCCTAACTCAGTCTTAAAATTAATAGATACCACCATGTAGGCAGCCATAAGGAAACAGTTCCAACATGGTTAGATAACAACAAAAGTTGCATATGCAAGCAATGGCACACTCATGGAGAAAACTTACATGGCACACGAATTAACGATCCTACTCTAAGCAACTGAAGGGGACACTCGTAAAAGAGCACAAAGCAAATTTTAAACTTCGTTAAAGCAAAGGAGGATTAGCTAATATTGTCTTAAAAGCTTAGTGGCAACAATTCTGTGCTGCCCCTATAACTAGTACTATTTCTGTGTCCACCCGTGAGGCCGTAGCTAGGCTGTCCTTAAACACACAAGCAGTCCCGAGCACAGAAGCTGTCTACTTCCGTATTCAGCTAGCTTATGGAAGAGAAGGGTATTTCCATCCATGGGGCCTTGTATGTATCTCTAGTGGTGCACGTTTGCTTATCACTTCTCCCATGTCATGTTTATTCGCAGAGGAAGAGAAGAAGAGCTGTCCACCCTTTGGCTTCCTCTCTCTATAAATACCCATGCACGGCTTCACCCTCCCACATGCACCACAGATTCTTCTCTCTTTCTCTCCGTAGTCCCTCGCCCGGGAGCTCGCGCTGTGAGTGGTGATGTGCTTTCGGTTGTTCTTGCTTCGTTTATACTGGTGTGGGTTGTGGAGTTTTGAGGTGGGCGTGTCTCGGTTTAGTGTTTGGTTTCTGTTTGAGAGGGGTTTGTGGGTTATGCTGGTGCAGGTTGGTTGCTTATGCCGCATGCTTGGAAGGATCTGATCCTGTTCGGTTGTTTGACAAGCGGGTTAACGCCAAAAGATGTGTGCTTTTTGATGTTTTCTTCCTTTTGGGGCACTCGAGTTTGTCGGAAAGATGGGGTCTTTTGTTCATGCAAATTCCTGTGTTTTGGTTTCTTGTGGGGCTTACTGAGGGGCATGTAGATAGCTGTACACCAGTTGTAGAAGATAGTAGGCTCTTTTCTTTTGTGAATTCTTTTCTTCCTTACAAGTTGATGATATGGTGGTCATCTGTTTTAGTAGATGCTTGATTTCTGTTGCATGTCTATCCTGTGTCTCTAGTCCATGGATATGTTTTTGACAAGGCTAGCTGCACTGCTGGAGTATGATCACATGAGCTTTGGTGGGGCGCCTGTTAATGTGGGCACAGAGGAAGAAGCTGAGGAGCTGATTCTTAGGAATGAAAGGGAGTCTGCCCTTCAATTCGTAATATATGATTTGCGTTGCTTATTGCCCATTGACTTTGTTTTTCTACTTTTTTACCTTTTCTGGCAGTTCGAATGCATTACTATGATACTAATTTGATTCTCTCCACCAAATCCATATATTCGTCTGCCATTGACAAGAATCAGGCATTTCTTTTACCAGCTCTCTGCGCACTACTCGCCTCTTTCCAGCACTCTTAGCGCACGCGCCTAGGAGAGTCCAAGAGTACCATGGCGCAGCAGCAGCCCCTGACCATCGTCGTCGACAAGAGTGGATCTGGGAAATTCGTCACTGTGCAGAAAGCCATCGATGATGTCCCTGACAATAGCCCAACCAGGACGGTGATCAACATCAAGCCTGGAACTTACAGGTGAAATCACCCCATAAACTTCCAGTATAGTCTATGTTAATTTGTTTCCATATGCATGCTGTACTATTTTTTGTATTAACTAAAACATTTACAAGTAGCATATATGCACAGTTTACAGATGAAGCCCAAGGACTATGGGTGGACGTGGGGTATCTATTTTGCATGCATGCTTAGCCAAATATTTAAATCAATTTTTCTATGAGGAAGTTGATGCAAATTTGGTGAGTTCACTGGCCACAGGGAGAAGTTGCTGGTGGGTAAAGACAAATTAAACCTCACACTCCAAGGTGAAGACTACCGCAACACATCGATCGAGTGGAACGACAACAGCGAAAGAGCGGGTGGCACCGACAAGAGCGCCTCTGTAACTATCTACGCCAACAACTTTGTGGCCTACAACCTAAGCTTCCGTGTGCGTCCCTGTTACTTATCCCACACAGTGCGCAGCTTAATTAAACGCAGCTTAAGCTCTTTTCATCATGTACCTGGCACAGTTTCGTTATCGTCAATTAGATAGTTATATATATATCACTTACATTTCTTAACGGCAGAACACGGTGCCTCCTCCTTCGCAAGTTACGGCCGAAAAAGGCCAGGCAGTGGCACTGTTGATTGAGGCAGACGAAGCAGCCTTCTACAGCTGTGGATTTTATAGCTATCAGGATACACTCTATGATAAGTCGGGGCGTCATTTCTTCAAAGATTGTTTCATCCAAGGATCCGTCGATTTCATCTGTGGAAACGGCCGGTCCCTCTACCAGGTACGTTGATAGAGCACAACATATATGCATGGACAAAAAAGAGAATTGTTGCCCTAACATGGCTTGAGGACTTGGTGTCGTGTGTAGGGTTGCCAACTCCATTCCATTGAGGACAAAGGCAAGCCGGGTGCTGGAGCCATTACTGCTCAGAACAGGGGATCTTCAGTTGACAAAACGGGGTTCTCTTTTGTTAACTGAACTATCACCGGATCTGGACCTACATGTCTAGGCCGAGCATGGGGGCCTTATTCTTCTGTGATCTTTGCCAAGACACGCATCGATGCGGCCATAACTCCTGATCGATGGGATAATATGAGTACTAAATCTGATTATTCCGGGTATGTGCATTTACTATCAAATCCGGATCATTGCTTTTCGCCCTTTCCTCACCATGCATGATCATGTATGAAATCCATGCTAGAACTATTTACAGCAAGTGGTTATGCACCACCTTGCATCGATCTTTGAGGAACTATATATATATGATGCATCACAATAAATTAATGACCTCAAGTAGATCAGATAAAATTTGTGATTAATCTGTCCCTAAAGCTTGTGCATCTTTCCATGTTCTCATTGATTTTATTTGGCATACATGTAGGACTGTTTTCTACCGGGAGTATTGCTGCATGGGGCCTGGAGCCAGTACTGCCCCAGGTGGTAAGTTTTGGAAGAGACTTCCAGACAGCGAAGCGCCTCAGTGCATGGATATTTCCTACATCGATGGGAACAAGTGGGCGCTCCCTCCTCGTGTTGACCCTATCGACACTAGTCCCTGTGGATCTGCTAGAGGCATGGAATGAAACTGCGGCACGAACGTGGAGCCCTAAGCACCGATGAACAATTGATAGCTCCTGAATAGTATTGCTTACAGTTTTATTTAATTTATCCATAGGAAAACGAATAGTATTGTTGGCGTAGATAGTTACAGAGGCGCTCTTGTCGGTGCCACCCGCTCTTTCGCTGTTGTCGTTCCACTCGATCCATGTGTTGCGGTAGTCTTCACCTTGGGGTGATTTCACCTGTAAGTTCCAGGCTTGATGTTGATCACCGTCCTGGTTGGGCTATTGTCAGGGACGGCATCGACGGCTTCCTGCACAGTGACGAAGTTCCCAGATCCACTCTTGTCGACGACGATGGTTAGGGGCTGCTGCTGCGCCATGGTACTCTTGGACTCTCCTAGGCGGCGAGTAGTGCTCGGACGAGTTATGGCTTTTTGTTCAGTTCTCATAGACGGTGCCATAAAGATGTTGGGTCGAAGATTCGTCCTATCTGAATCGGACAAATGATAATCCTTCAAATCACAGAAATCCCCTCGCCGCTCCTGCAAGACAGACACTAAGTTAGAGGAGGTCCCGGTTCAGATCTGGGGGAATCTCCTCCGATGCCTAAGTCAAGGTAGAAGCAGAGAGAGAAAAGAACAGAGACTCTGGTGAGAGGATGTTGAACGTACCTTCTAAGGGTATCGATGGATCCCTTTTGTAAGGATAGCCATGAAGCCGTGGTAGAGTCCGGTTCGAGATCGGGTAGAGGAAACTCGATCCGGTCCTTGGGCGGGACGAGATCTTAGCTTTCCTAATTTGGTGCTAGTTTTTGTTATCAGTAGATCGGAGAAGGATTTGGAAAAGACTTCCTTAGGCAAGAAGTCTCCCACGTCCGTAGGATGCTGAGGTCCGCTTCGGATTCAAAAGTTCCCTTCGAGAGCCCAGTCAAGAGGACCCGCTGGCAGAAAGGCCCCTCCAAGCCCCGGCGAAAGGCCAGGGCACTTCCTAACAGGCTGGCCCACACGGCAAATGGGCCAGACTGAACTGGGCCCTCTCAGTTTTAAAAGTATTTGATTCGATTTGGTTTGATTTAGAAGTTTGTTTGGTTTGATTTAAGTTCTCTAAACTTTTCTTTAACATCAAACCAAATCAAACAGTGAATACCTCTAGCCATGATAACCTCCCAGCCTCGTTTGTCACATATAAAGTTCTTTTCTATGGCAACATTTCCTGTCACTGCAGAAACTTTGTCGCTAAAACCACCTCTGCTCTTGCAGTGAATAGTACGTTTTTAGACATTTGTAAGCTTGAAGGTCACGTAATAAATGCAATTAATTCATTCCAAAAATATCCATTAATGATAAGATTTGGGGCAGTATCCAAATCTTGAAGATATGGGATGGATATTGAAGGAGAATTAATGGAGATTCATTCAGAAGTGTATTGTTCATCAGATTTTTGAACACGTGCCTTACTTTGTCTTTCTGTGCAGTTTCCCTAGACTCTTTAATTTAAGAAATGATATCTTCTCTTGTTAAGTTTAGCTATAATAGTTGGTTCATGACCACTTCAATTATGCATTGAAATAACATGGATAGTATAAATGACGAGAGTATACCTATACAAGTTTATTTCACTTTTCGACCATAGACGTATAGTAGCCTATCTGCATAACCTAGAATAACCATCACTTTTATTTAATTTATCCATAGGAAAACGAAAACTATAAGCAATACTACGTAGAACGTTTTCGTGTTCTTTGGCAATATCTCGTTGTTAATTTGATTTGCCGTCCCTAACTCAATCTTAAAATTAATAGATACCACCATGTAGGCAGCCATCAGGAAATATATGGTTCCAAGATACATGGTTAGACAACAACAAAAGTTGCACATGCAAGCCAATTCGTTCTTCTTAGCACCAAATTGTGCGTGTGCACATATATACGTACGTATGCTCATACATGTGTGTAAATATGTGTATTTACGGCTTGCACAGCAGAGGTTGATAAATGAAATACGTGACACCAACCGCTTGTTAGTGAAGTGAAATCAATTAGGCGTTCATGTGCTTGCTCGGTGTCTTGGACTAACGAGCTGAGCCGAGGAATCCCACTGTGTGGGGGGTAGAGCACTACAAATTACAATTCCATTACCCACAATAGTAGTCCTGGGTATATCCACTTGGACTTCTTTATCTGCAAAATTTTTCCCGTGTGATCTCAAAATTTAGTAAATATTTGTCTCTCTTTACTTAGTACTGTTCGACTCGGATCAAAAAATATACTGAGACGATCTAGTCTCTTATCAATCAGACATCTTAAAACTTGTCTATAACTCTAACAAATACGTATGAATGCCAGCTTTTAGAGAAAGAGAAATTTCATATATTAAACAGTTCTATAAAAGACAAACAGCTTAAAAAGTAGAAACCACAGTGCCATGCACGCTAGGAAACTGTGCTTATTTCTGCACGAAATCAAACCGGCCGCTTGTGCCAGAAGCACACTCATGATCTTGGTGAAAGGTGACAATGGATTCTGCTTTCATTTTAAACAGACAATTGTATTAAGCTGCTAGAGACCGTCCCATCTGGTTACTAGGCAGATGCAGTATGCTGCTGGCACAAAGGACGCGTAGCACAGTTACTAATGGCCCTTCTCCTCTCGGTTCTCTCCACAAGTGGGAGCCATTAATAGTGCTAATTCGAGTTTTTAATTTAAAGAATGTTAGTATATTATTATTTTTTATTTTACTTTATGGTTCACAAAAAATTAATTTCACAACACGATATGAGATCTTTTGAATTTTTTTCTCCTTACATGTCATGAGTTACTCCTGCACACTAAGGTAAGCAGAAGTTATTTATCATGTGAGCCAGAGCACGGCATAGATTTAAGAAGAAAAACCTGCACCATCTTTATCTCCTCTAGGATTGTCCTCTAATAATAGCAGTCCTATATATACCAAGATTTGCCAGTAGTACCATACATGGCCGCTGCCTTCCTACTTAT
Source organism: Zantedeschia hybrid cultivar (assembly GCA_030544215.1). Lineage (NCBI taxonomy): Eukaryota > Viridiplantae > Streptophyta > Magnoliopsida > Alismatales > Araceae > Zantedeschia > Zantedeschia hybrid cultivar. The sequence continues at coordinate 57,479,313 of JARZZO010000012.1, forward strand.
ATCCAGCTGGATTAGTCCATGAACTCTTGACGTACGTAACTAACGGGGACATATAGGGGAGGGGAGAAGACGAGCGGTCGTCTCCGCCGGAAGCTGTCGCCGTCACCGGACCCAGCACGGACGCTCGTCCAGCACGCGCGCAGCAGCGGTCTCCTCTACAAACGGCCATCCCCCACGGCATGCCGACGGCGAAGTTAACCTTATGGAGGGGAGTCGTACTAGCTTGGCCAAAGTGTATCTTTGTCAGTTGCGATCCCCCACGGAGAAGTTAACCTTATGGAGGGGAGGCGTACTAGCTTGGCCAAAGTGTATCTTTTTCAGTGGCGATCCCCCACGGCATGTGATGTGATCCACCTCCGCCAACCGCCCTGCCATTGTTGCTGCCTTGGATCTGCCTCTGTGCGCCTCCTAGCGATGGATCCACTCTCTCACCATTGCCAGATCACCACTGAGTTTGCATCTGCTTCAACTCGGCAATGATGAAAGGAGTAGCAGTAGGTGGCAAGGAGGAGAAGCAGGAGGTGGCTAGCAAGGAGGGCTCATCACGGTGGTGTCAGCATTGGGCGTGGGCACCAACAGTAGCAGAAGGTGACAAAGACCAGTCCAAGAGGGGAAAAGGTCTGTGGCTGTGGGTGTCGACAAATCATAGCCTCTCCCAAATCTGATGGACGGCTTTCTAATTCAAGTTTAAAAATTATCATGTCTCTCCTTTCAAACATGATAATTACACATAATATGTAATTTAAAATTTATTGTGCACTTTATTTTAATATAATTTTTATAACAAAAACATATAAAAATTTATTTTGCTACCAAACACCCCATTAGGTAAAAGACTTTTCACATTGAGCTGTCAAAATTTAAATTTTAAAAAAATATTAAATTAACATGTTTGTAACATCTATAGATTCATCTCGATCCAACGTACTATATATATAGGTATCAAGGTATTTATACAAGTAGTCACCTCAGTGGCTTTTGAAGTACAATGCGAAAACCAGAAATAGTTTAATGGTCTAGAAAACATGTTGAACTAGGTTTTAGAGATAACTACAAGTCTTTAGAAATTTAAGATACTAAAACAATGTAAATATAGCATCATATTATTTTTTGATGTTTTGAGCCAAATGGTTTCGAAGAAATCATGCGGTTCGCTATACGGATACCTATGACATGTGCACACTAATTAATTGCCATTCATGAACTTGTAACTGTGTTGGTTTTAAATGTGCTATGTGAAGAGACACAAATTGAGTTGGGATCTCGTGCCCACTCTCAAGAGGAGCCGAGTATTATATATTGCAATATTGTAGGCTGAAGATTACACAGAGATTTACAATAGTATAATTAGAGTTACAAGCATGGCAATTTACTATACATGGCTAATATTTAAGGAAGGATTAGGATGCGCTGAGTTGCCCTTCTCCATCCTTGACTGGGATGTAGAATCTGAAGATCCTATAGATCTCAGAGATCGATCACAGTTGCTAACACGCCCCCTCAAGCTCAACGGAAGGTCGACGACGTTGAGCTTGTCTCGCAACAATTGAAACCATGGTCGTGACAAGGCTTTGGTGAAAATATCTGCAATCTGATCTGTGGTGGACAAGTAACAGACGTGCAAAGATTTAGAAGCCACGCGTTCCCTCACAAAATGATAATCAATCTCCACGTGTTTGGTGCGAGCATGGAACACAGGATTCGCAGCAAGATATGTGGCACCAATGTTGTCACACCATAAGATGGGTGCAGAGGAGAGACCGGCACCAATTTCTTTGAGGAGTGATTCCAGCCAGATCACTTCAGCGGTGGCATTTGCAACAGCTTTATATTCTGCTTCGGTACTAGATCGGGCTACAGTGGCCTGTTTCTTGGCACTCCAGGAGAGAAGATTGCGGCCAAGAAAGACAGCATACCCGCTAGTGGACCGACGATCGAGATGACAACCGGCCCAATCAGCATCACTAAAGGCATGAATGGTCCTAGGCGAGGTACGATAAAAGACAAGGCCATATGTAATGGTGGACTTTAGATAACGAAGAATGCGCTTGACAGCAGCCCAATGTGCCTCCATGGGTGCATGCATGAATTGACAAACACGGTTGACAGCAAAAATGACATCCGGGCAAGTAAGAGTAACATATTGAAGGGCTCCGACTATACTCTGATATTGAGAAGGGTCATAGTATAAGGGAGATGATGCATCAGATCCAGAACTTGTCGTGGTCATTGGAATAGTAACAGGGCGTGCACCATCCATATGAGTGCGTCGTAAAAGATCAGCAATATACTTGGCTTGTGAGAGGAGGCAGCCTTGAGCATGATGACGGATTTCAATGCCAAGGAAATAATGAGCTTGTCCCATATCCCGAATAGCAAACTCAGACTGTAGACAGCCGACAACGTCTGAGATAGCACGTAAATTACTGCCAGTTATCAAGAGATCATCAACATAGACCAAGATATACGTAATATCATTGGGTATGAGGCGAAAGAATAATGAGGCATCAGTGCGGGACCCAATAAAGCCAAGTGAGAGAAGCCGTGTGCTTAAACGGTGAAACCAGGCCCGCGGAGCTTGGCGAAGTCCATACAAAGATTTATGAAGACGACAAACATGAGACGAAAGTTGAGGATGGATGAACCCTGGCGGCTACTCCATATAAACAGTTTCATGCAATATGCCATGGAGAAAGGCATTTGAAACATCTATTTGGTGAACCAACCATCCAGAAGAGACAGCAAGGGAAAGGATCAGCCGAATAGTAGTCATCTTAACAACAGGACTAAAAGTCTCATGAAAGTCAAGCCCGTGCTCGTGTTCTCCAACTGAAGACGCAGCTGCAATCTCTGAAGAAGGGTTCCTCTTCTGTCACGGAATACATCCAACAAATCAAAACCATCACTGATAACCTTGCTTCCATTGCTAACCCTCTCTCATCCTCTGACATCATGCATGTTCTTGCTGGCCTGGGTTCTTCCTTCAACTCTTTTGTGCCTGCCATAACCAGTCGTCTAGATTCCTTCACTCTGGAAGAACTCCATGGTATGCTTCTTTCCCATGAAGTATGGCTCCAGCACCAGGCTTCTCTTAGTGGAGATACTATGTTCCCCTCTTCCAACACTGTTGCTCGCTCCAAGGAATCTTGGCGTTCCTCCTCTCCACCTCGTGATTCCCGTCGGTTCTCTCGTGGGGGTCGTCACCGTGGTCGAGGGCGCCAATCCAACCAGGGCGGAGGGTGTGGCCGCGGCCAAGTTCGTTGCCAACTTTGCAATCTTTACGGTCATCCTGTTTATGTGTGTCCTCGCAGGTTTGATGCTTCTTATATGGGCACCACGTCGCCTGCTATGTCGTTGCCTCCTACTCCGGCTGCCTATACTGTCGGCCCCCCCTCTTCGGCCGACTCTGCGATTTGGTATCCTGATTCTGGTGCTACTCACCATATCACACCAGATTATCAAAACCTGACTAATCCCTCACCTTATTATGTCCCTGACCAAGTCCAGATCGGAAACGGTACAGGTTTGTCCATCTCTCATACTGGTTCCTCTACCTTTCAGTCACCTTCTCGTTCTCTTCTTCTTCGTGATATTTTGCATGTTCCGGACATTTCTAAAAATCTTCTTTCTGTCCGACAATTTACCAAAGATAATAATGTGGTTTTCGAATTTCATCCTGATTGTCTTCTTGTGACGATGGGTTTACAGAGGATATCTGGTCGTGAGCAGCCATGGGAGGGGATTGGGAAGAAGAAGAAAAATTAGGAGAGGCTATAGAGCAATTGGCTCTGATACCATCTTACAAACCACAAAACCCGGGTGTTAAGTTTGAAGGGACCCAAGATCATAAGCACTGGCCACAACTGAAATTATCCGATGTAAGACTATTATATAGCCGCTCCAACACTCCCCCTCACGGCCAAGATGGGCCGTGGAAATTAGATAACAGGAGGTGGCGCAAATTAGAAGATAAAGTTGGGTCAGGCCCTGTTCTGATACCATGAAGAGACACAAATTGAGTTGGGATCTCGTGCCCACTCTCAAGTGGAGCCGAGTATTATATATTGCAATACTGTAGGCTGAAGATTACACAGAGATTTACAATAGTATAATTAGAGTTACAAGCATGGCAAGTTACTATACATGGCTAATATTTAAGGAAGGATTAGGATGCACTGAGTTGGCCTTCTCCATCTTTGACTGGGATGTAGAATCTGAAGATCCTATAGATCTCAGAGATCGATCACAGTTGCTAACACTATGTATTTAATTATAGCTAAATTCAACAAGCGAAGATATCATTTCTTAAATTAAAGAGTCTAGGGAAACTGCACAGAAAACACAATAAAGACAAAGTAAGGCACGTGTTCAAAAATCTGAACAATACACTTCTGAATGAATCTCCATTAATTCTCCTTCAATATCCCTCCCATATCTTCAAGATTTGGATACTGCCCCAAATCTTATCATTAATAGATATTTTTGGAATGAATTAATTGCATTTATTACGTGACCTTCAAGCTTACAAATGTCTAAAAACGTACCACTCACTGCAAGAGCAGGGGTGGTTTTAGCGACAAAGTTTCTGCAGTGACAGGAAATGTTGCCATAGAAAAGAACTTTATATGTGACAAAGGAGGCTGGGAGAGGTTTTCATGGCTAGAGGAATTTACTGTTTGAAGTTTAGAGAACTTAAATCAAACCAAACGAACTTCTAAATCAAACAAAATCGAATCAAATACTTTTAAAACTAAGAGGGCCCAGTTTAGTCTGGCCCATTTGCCGTGTGGGCCAGCCTGTTAGCAAGCGCCCTGGCCTTTCGCCGGGGTTTGGAGGGGCCTTCCTGCCAGCAGGTCCTCTTGACTGGGCTCTCGAAGGGAACTTTTGAATCTGAAGCGGACCTCGGCATCCTGCGGACGTGGGAGACTTCTTGCCTAAGGAAGTCTTTTCCAAATCCTTCTCCGATCTACTGATAACAAAAACTAGCACCAAATCAGGAAAGCTAGGATCTCGTCCCGCCCAAGGACCGGATCGAGTTTCCTCTACCCGATCTCAAACCGGACTCTACCACGGCTTCATGTCTATCCTTACAAAAGGGATCCATCGATACCCTTAGAAGGTACGTTCAACATCCTCTCACCAGAGTCTCTGTTCTTTTCTCTCTCTGCTTCTACCCTGACTTAGGCATCGGAGGAGGTTCCCTCAGATCTGAACCGGGACCTCCTCTAACTTAGTGTCTATCTTGCAGGAGCGGCGAGGGGATTTCTGTGATTTGAAGGATTATCATTTGTCCGATTCAGATAGGACGGATCTCCGACCCAACATCTTTATGACGCCGTCTATGAGAACTGAACAAAAAGCCATAACTCGTCCGAGCACTCCAAGCCGGCCTGACCGTCCAGCGGCTCAAAGGGGTCCGCACACGCCTACTTTCATTATGGGGCTGTGTAGAGGCATAAAAATAGAAAACCACTTTAGTCCCACATCGGATGTTGTAAAAATAAACATGTGCTTGTAAGCAGAGCGCAACCTCTCTACTCAACGGGAACCCTTTTCTAAGGAAAAGGATAAAATCCAGCTTCTGCTCTGGAGACAATACATCGGGAAATGCACGCAAATTTTCACACATCTAAAATGGCGACGTCTATGAGAAGGGGCTCCCTAACCAAAGATGGAAAGAAACTCGTCCGATCCCCTGGCGGTCTGCATCTTAGGGAAGAGACTCCCCACCCAAAGATGGGATAAAACTCGTCTGATCCCTCTAGCGGTCTATACCATAAGAAAGTAACTCTCTACCCAAAGATGGAATAAAACTCATCTGACCTCTCTGACAATCCTCACCCCAGAGAAGGGACTCCCTACCTAAAGATGGGATAAAACTTGGTCCCAAGACGGAAACATCAGCAAATCCACGACCAAGCGTAAACCAACGAATGTTGGTTTAGCCTCTGCGGTCAGAGGAAGAAGGGGAGATAATAGGAACAACACAAAAAGAGTAATCTGCGCTCATTCATGAAAAATAGGATTACAAAAGCGAATTACAAAAACTGCTTCCCAAAATGAAACCCCCGAATAACCATTCACTGGCTACGTCGACCACCACGCCGACCACCTCGACAACCGCGACGCCCCCTTTCTCTAACGAGAAGTTGTGCCTAGACATAAAGGTCTGACGGAGGAGCAAGGCCAGTTGTCTGCAAAATGGCATCGGTCACAAAAAGGCTGATCTCGATGTGATCGTCTTCCGAAAGATCTATCACCAGTCGAGCATTATCCTCAGAAAGTTTCTATTGGAACCCTTCAAGAACAGGGTCAACAATAAAATCGTGCTAGATTGTAGGAAAATGCCATTCCTCGCTGGTCAGATAGTCGATCCAAAAGAAAGCTTCCTTCCATCCCTGCGGAGGTGCGCTAAAAGAAACAGCAAAGGGCCCTTGGTCACTACGACCAAGGAACTAAATAAAGTCGCACACACTAGGAATCACACAGCGGTGGACATTGACAATATGGTAAAACACATCAACCAAGGCATCAACGTAACCATGAAGCCGTGCCAGGACATTGAAGGCCACGACCAAACACTACGAGTTCGACAAAACCTGAGTAGGAGCTATAGCAAAACGTTATAGCAATTCCATGATGAAAGCAGAGATCGGCAAACAAAACCCTGCCTCGAACATGGCTTTACTGGCCGTGAAGGAACTAGGGTTGTCCGAGTAGAGACGGTCTCGCACTGAGGCACTCGTAGACCGAATTCATCCGGGATTAGAAACTGATCCCTGATCTTGTCTTGAGCACCAACAGTGATCGTGGATGCCCTAAGGGCAGCTCGATCGGCGATCACTCCACTGGCATAATCAAAGGCCATCCTGACAGAACTAAGATAAGGAATCTACAAAACGAAGGACGAGTAAGCAACTGCAGACCAGCCCTTTCTTTTGCCTCCTCTTTTATAGGCTCGAGCTGGATACTCTGTACTCGTAACCGACCAGCAATAAGTGCGGACCACCAAATCACTATTGACCGGTCAAAAGGGAAAAAAGTTAAAGTTGTTCAAGCAGAGAAGTACAAGGAAGTACATAAACAGCCTTATATTTGCTGACCAGCTATCCGGTCAAGCAACCAAGGAAATTACAAAAGAAGGCTACAACTAGCCAGAAAAAGATAAGGGAAAAAGCAAAAAATTACATCGGGAGTTGGGCCGCGTCGCCTTCCTCGACCCCTTCCTTAGCCGCAGTTGCCTGCTCACTCCAGGCCGCTTCGGCATCGGCCACCCTTGATTTTCACCGTCTAATCTTGAAAATCATCTAGAGACTTCCGATCAGGTACATATCAAAAATCAACATCCAAAAATGTTGTAAAATAGTTTAAAATAGAAAATCCATTAGATTAGTACTTAGGGTCGATCTCATCCCTTGGAGTTTTAACTTTGATCTCAAATAATAATGAATTTGACTGGACTGCTGCAGTTGAATTCGATAATCGGACGGAGAAAATTAAATCTAATATTGAGAAAACAACCTAGAAGGAGATATTTGAATATTTAAAATTTTTTGATGAATTTTAGTTTTTTTGAAAACAGAATGAAAGGTTTGGGATAAGACACATCTAAGTTAATTGCATCCCGGGGCATGGGCGTGTGTATACACCACTATTTGATGATGCTTTACTTGCTGTGAGCTAGTCTTGTCAATTGCATGTTGTTTATCACATCAGTAATCCTTATTTGCAGTTGTCAAATGGACCTTCCACTTAGCATCCGGCCCAACTAGAAATAAGGGTTGGAACTTGGGGGGCTGTACAACAATTGGAACAAAACAGACAGAGGTTAAAGGCCCTAGTGACCTAAACAAGAAATACTTGCTCTACTCCAATAACATCCATGTGAAATGCACCTTCCAACCTCAAAACGACATCTAGCACCTCCCCTATGTATCTCTCTGCAGTGTCATAGTGGTGTCTGACGCGTGTTGACGTCCGCACACATAGATGCTTTTAAAAGAAAAAAAAAAGCACTTTCATCCTGAATTTTGAAGAATACATATGCAGTTTGGGGAACATGTAAACCCTCTGTGGAGCGTGTACAAGATTTGGGAAACATGTGCTCCCCATAGCATGTACATGGGCCATGTACATACTCTGGGGAGCACATGTTCCCCAAACCGTGTACATGCTTCGCATTAGGATGTACTTGTTCCCCAAATGATGAATATGTTCTCCAAAATGTAGGACAAAAAGTAATTTTTTTTCTCTCCAAGGAGCACCCATGTGGCTGATGTCAGTGCGCGTCAGGTGCCATTATGGCGCTGCAGAGAATATATGGAGAGCATCAGGTGTTGTTTTCAAGTTGGGGGTGCATTTCACATGGGTGTTATTGCATCCTAAGAGATACGACAAGTATTTCTCTATCTAAAAAATAAAGTGTAACTGTCACTTTTTACTGTACATATGCAATTTAGGTGTAGACTGGACTATTAATCTAAAAATTTACCTTTTACTATAGAGGTATACTTGCTGCACTGAAGGTTTCAGTCAACGCAGTGGGTTAAAAAAACAAAATATTTTTTAAACCTTTTTATGTGGGCTCTGAGGTACCCTACACGTTTTTTACAAGCCGATTTTTGATCCGATGACTAAAAAATTAAAAATCTAAAAAATTAAAAATTAAAAATTATCGTTGGACTCAACCCATTAAACGTATTTTTTACTGTTTATTAGAGTTTGATTTTTTATTTTTTAAATTTTTTATGACACCTCGTGATTCACTTAAAAAAAAATTAAGAAATATTTTTTTTGTTAACCCATTATACTGACCCCCGGTGCCGCACTTTATTTTTCGCAATCGCAAGACTGGTGAGAGAAGCCTAAGAGGTCCTGATTGACTGAGAGAAATAAATGCAAGGGCATCTCCAATGGGAAGGAAAGGTTCTAGATGATCCTAGAATATTGTTATATATTTTCAATCGTTTTCACATGGAATTTTTATTTGAAAAGTGGCCTCTAACTACCATTTTAATGTATCATTTTCACATAGCTAAAATAACAGTTATTCGTGGGAGATAAATGAGTTACTACAAGAAAATGGAAAGCATGTTATGGGCCTCTTCGATGACATCATCTACTCATCCCTGCATATATAATTAAGAACGAATTTTCATAACCTGTGTTACAATTATAATTTGGGTTGTTATCTGTAATCTTTTTTCTAATAGAAGCAAAAGAGGGATTTGGTAACACTATTATTACTATGTATCCTGGAAAATATGCGATACGGACAATTTGGTAACGCTTCTACCGTAGTTCGGCTGCGTATATGGAGCTTGCAGCTATCTCCCGGCCATCCTTGCCAGTATTCTAGTGACAACCGATGGCTCGGCTGTGTTCGTCCTTCTGCTCTCCCACCATCGCTTGATAGATCTAGTGTTTACTTAGAGTTTAAGCAAGTTTAAGGTTTAGGATTTAGGGTTTGCATAACCACCGAGGGTCTCCCAGAAGTAGGGTGTCAAGTGGACGAGCCAGCCCATGGCCCAGTCCAATCTAGTCTATATTAAAAGAAATTGAGCTCGCCCAAATTATATAAATTGGATCAGCTAACTAAATTTGGGTTGACATTAGTTAAATCTAGATTGGGTTGGACTGAAAACGGGTTGGTCAAATTTAGTTTATTGACTTTTACAATAATTTATATAAAAAGTAAAATCCTTCTAACAAACTATTTATAAATAGGGTCAATCCAATAGACTGAACTATTTTGAATTTAAATTTAGACCTAAATTATCATATAACCCAGTCCAGCCCGCCCAATTTACATCTCTACCCAAAAGTCTCGTCTGGCCATCGATTTCAAACGACAGCGTCAATCCACTTAGCAGATCTATACCAGCCTTATCGTTGTCCATTTGTAAAGCTGCAAGGGGAGTGGATACAGAGTGGACATGGCATTTTTATGTCCATTTCTTTATCTTAAGAGTCCGATTTTCAGTAGTGCACTGTTGGACCGGACTCCACTGTTGGACCAAACTCTTATCTTAAACGGGTTCTTTGTATCTGCTCCATTTATGATCCGAATAAAGACTCCAATCATCAGGTTCGAACCTAAGCAGTGGCGAATGCAGCTCATTTTAGTGGGGTCCTAGGACCCCACCGAAATTTTAAAATTTTAGTAGAAGAGCCTTAATTTAATAAGGTAAATTTCAAATTTAGGTATAAGGGGACCGCATTGAATTTTTTAGATGACCCAAAGAACCCCAATCTCACTCGGAACTCAGTTCTACTGAATTTTTTACATAGTATTATGATTTAATAAAAAATTCGTTGAGTGTATTTAGAAGAAAAAATTCTTCGTAACGAAGTGTATCATTTTTATTGAAGTATATCATTTTCATAATAATTAAAATATATTTATTTTTATTTTAATATTTTTAATATAATAAAAATAAAATATCGATATATTTAATAATGATCCAAGTGATCCTACTGAATAAAGTTTCTGAATCCGCCACCGAACCTAAGACCTTCTATTTGAAAAAGAAGTAGTGAACCAACTATCCTAAGCAGCTAACAAGAATCTTAATTTGAGCTTTTGGCTATTAAACGATTGTGCTCTCACAGACTTCCAAATATCCTTGGTAGCTTTCTCTAGAAGCTGAAAAATTTTCCACACCGGTCATAAAGTTTCACGTGACCGATAAACACACAACCGGCTGATGGCTGCCTTGCGTGGGCAGCCCGGTTACAGGTGGAACGCCATCTTTTCGTTAGAAAATGACCTTAACGTTTATCTCTCTCTTACTTGTCTACCGGCACACAGTAGTGTAGGAGTAATTTGGTGGTGGGTCGTAAAATGTAAAAGGACCTTAAATAATTATATAATTATTTTTATTTATTTTTGGATTGTCATAAAGTATTTTATATTAAACTTTTTTCTATATTTAGAATGTTATAAATTATTGTATTTCAAAATTAATTGACTGTTGAAATCTTCTTTGAATTGAATTCAGTAAATCCCATAATAATTTTAAAATTAATAATTTTATTTTTATTGATTTTAAAACTAATCATTTCAAAATCAAGATTTAGACATTTTGCAACTCATCAATAAGCCTTAATTGTGGACACCCACCTGGCTTGCTGAGAATTGAGCAACAAGTGGATTCTGGGGCGGATGTTGTGGTGGTGGTGGTCTCGTCAATGGGCTCAACAACTCTATGTGCTGGGCGATAACGGTCATCATTTCACGCAATTAAGTAAAAGAAGTGACGGTGGCGGTCTGCAGATGCACCACCTGTTGAGAAAGTTCTTCAACCCTATCATCCCTAGGTAGGATAGAGTCCTGACCCACCAAGAGCAATGGGCCTTGAGGCAGACTTGAGCCCAAAACTGAGGGTGCACCCTTCAATCTAGCCAAGAGACAAGGTTGGCGCACTCCTTGTGGACTCAAGTTCCTCTTGTCTAAAACGCCCCTCATCACAGGCCCCCAGAAAGCCATGGCTACATTCCCAAAGATGACGCCAAGTGATGCCACCGAGAGATGCCCACAGACTTGTCGTAGACAGAGGATTCGAGACAGTTTGAGAAGATTCAGACCAGAGGATTTCAGCCACCTACATAGGACACATGCGGTCAGAAAGGGCTCCAAGTGTGGTCTCGGGTTAGGCCCCTCCGACGCCCAAGTCAACACGTGGCAGGTTAAAAAGGAGAGTGAAATAAGAATATTGTAGGGGTGTCCTGGGTTTCAAAAAAATACCTTTTCGCTGAAGTAATCATTTCCTTTATAGGGAGGAGGACAAGTTGTCTTTTTCCTAGCAGCCATTGTAGGATTATTTTAAAGAGCATTCTACCTTACTTCTTGTGCAATGCCTCCTTGGACGGGTATATAGGCCGAGAGCTCATTTAGGTAATTCAATAATTCGATAGTTGGACTACCTCCTAGGCCCAGCTTACGGCTCCATCCATTGTTCACAATGCACTATTCTTTATATTTCCCATTTTTTCTATTTTCTTTAGGCTTTTGGTTGGAAGCCAAAAAAATGATTACCAAAACATTATAATTTTAACATAATTTAATAGATCAAAAAAACCAAATGATGTTTGTAGTTTATTGATTTTAGTAGGCATTCAACATAATTTTAAATTATTGTTATTATGCAAATATTCATTGTGCATGCTCTCTTAAGTTACCTTAGCTCCCTTTATATTTTTAAATTTTAAAATATTTTTGTGCAATAGATAAGTTGTATTTTGGCATGCATTACATGTGCACTTTTACCAGTAGTACATATAAACCTAGTGAAATATAACTATTTTTATTACCTGCCAGTTTTATTGTACACTTAACATAAATTAACATTATTGTTATTTATGAAAAATGTTCATTGGTCTCTGCATATTCTTTTATAATTAAATAAATCTCATTTAAAAGAAAGTTTTTCAAATCAAAGTGAGATTATAGAGTTTTAATGGGGCGTTTTTCCTAAATTAGATTAGAGGATAAAGAACTTTAAATGTTTATATTTTGTAATTTAAATATTTTTTCTTTAGTAACTAAGTTATATTTTATCATGAATTGGAGATGCATTTTCACTAATAAAATGAGTGTATTACTTGAGGAGAGAGATGGGTGGGGTGGGGGATGGGGAGTCTCGAAGGCAAAGAATCAAAGTACATTAACACGCACAAGCTAGATGAATAGATTTAGTGAAGGAAGTGAATTTATCCATAATTATATGGAGGGGGGAGAGAAAGAGAGAGAGAAGGCAAAAAAACCAACTGCATTAATGCACACAAGCTAAATGGAGAGATTTGGTGAATGAAGAGAATGTATTCATAATTATCTGGAAGAGAGAGAGAGAGAGAGAGATTAATGCAATAAACTCATGAAAAGAGGAAAGGCATTTACTAAACATGGGGTTACAATTGATATGATTCCTTCTTTTGCTTCCAATGAAATAAAGATGGATCACATGGAGATCCTCTCCAATCTTTAACAAGAAAGGATTATATTAAGTTGCTCCTTAGAGAGAATTTATCCATCAAGGGCTTCCTTCCTAGATTTTTCAATTGTGTGCTGCTAATTTTATTTGCAGAACCAAATCTAATACCATTCTTTCATGGATCTCATTCACTTGGCTACCTTCGGAAATTTCTACCAGTTTGAAATATATTGCTACTATAGGCAACATTCTTGACATTTGAGTCAATTTTTGGTATTTATTTTGAATGTTTAAAAAAGGTGTCTTATGTTACCTGTCACCACTCACATCTCGTCATATTTTTCTTTATTAGTTAATTATTAATGGAATAACTGGTTTGGTCGGAAGTCGTTGTTTCATTTGTTGAATAATGAAATTTGGGACAACATTATAGAGAGAAATCTTCAGATTAAGGAGTTATCAAATAGGCATCATCCAGCTTGGCAGATATATAATTGTCATGCTTAGCTCTACTCCTTAGCCAATATTCTCAAAAATTTGGTGTGCTTACATACCTCCAAAGGTTTCCACTCTTCTTTGGAAAATATTGCAAGGCATTATCCCTACGGAGGACAATATAGGTATGGTTGGCATCCCATTTTGCTCTAGGTGTTCATGCTGTTCTAGTCCAGCAGAAGAAACAAATCATCATTTATTCCTTCATAGTAATCTTTCTATATCTACTTGGAATAAATTGGCGGATATGTGCCCACTAAACCCGAGGAGCAATACCTCTTGTGCTGAATTTGTTAAAGATGTTTTCCACAGATTTCATGCTGCCATCTCAGCCTGGTTATAGGAAATTTGTTGTGAACGAAACAGACGGCATTACCAGGCCAAAACATCTTCAGGTGATAATATTATTTTTAATTATGTCATTTACAATGTATCAAAGAGCTCCTTGTAGTAAAATGAAAACGCGGCCATGATATTTTGGGGCTTGTGACATAGGGATATCCACAGACTTGTACCTCCGATAAAAGGAAATTTCAATAGGACACAATACATATAAAAAAAGTATGATTATTAAAAGAGAAGAGATCTTCTCAGTACATGTTTAGACAAGAATCTAACAATATTGAAGGGGGAGGGAGTCAAATATTACAAAAAATTCTTCATATGATCTAAAAAGTTGACAAATATCTAGACCCTCATTCTCTCAGTATTACTCGACTCCGGACAAAACATGTCCTGAGAGCTCTTCTCTTATTCAAACATGCAGTCTATGTCTTGCTTGGCATGCTTCATGCAGTAGAAGTAGCAGACATCTATGGAAACATCGATGAGGATAGTGATCTCCTCGCTCTGCGCACTTAGAGGGTCCTCGCCCACTTTAAAGTGGCGGCGGCTCTGAGCATTGTCCAGGGCATCTTCGAGCTTGAACCCGGCGTCGTAGTTACCTTGGAGGATGTATTGTATGGCAATCTCCATTTGCGTTATGGCTTTCATGTAGTCCGATAGACAATTGGCCAGGTTTTCCTTATATGATCCGTCGCCAGCGCCCAATGACTGTAGTGCCTGCAAGCGCTCCACGCCGGTGCGGGCGGCCCGGAGGGAAAGCCCCGTGGAGATGATGGCCAGGTCGACAAGGGAGGCGTTGTGACTACCAGGGACCGACCGGAGGAGGGCGAGGCAACGTGTGTAGTACTGGGGTCTGTCGTTCCACTGATAGAGGCAGAGCTCTTGAACAATGTCAAGGGGAAGGACGGAGGGGGCGGGGGCGGCGGATGGGGTGTCGGCGGCTGGAGGGGAAGCAATGCAAAAGGCCGAGAAGAAAAGGAAGAGAAATGGGAGGGGCGAGACAGAGGAGGGGCTCATCTTATTCTCACTTTAGATTCTCACACATACCAGGTGGCAACATAGAGGGGCCGGTGAACGTTACTAGTTTCTTACTTCTTCTCGTTGTTCGATCGGTATTATAGTAAGATGAAGGAGATAAAAGGAAAGATGAAGGGAGAGAGGGAAAGAACCGCCCTTCTCCTCAACCAGCTGGATCACATTGGCCATTAAGGATTAAGATTCTCTATTAATACAAAGGAGGAGGAAATCCCCACCATTATCAATGCATGGATCCTATTTCTTCCATATCCCTCCTACCATTACTTAAAAGAAACAACCATCAATAGGTGACAGAACAGATGGAGAGTGAGCAAGATATAAAGTAGGGAAGGGATAATTTATATGAGCATATATGGATATGCTTGAGATGAGAGAAAAGAGGAAGAAAGGGTTGATAGTTTTGCTAGCTAAGCATATGCGGGAATGGGATCACCTGAACTCTTCTTATGGGACGTCGCATGGATCCTAAAATTTCATTGCTTAATATTTTTCTTTTAAATCTGCATAAATATAGAGGGTCCCACAGATAAATAAATTCCCACCAAGTAATGTAAAATTAGGGCCCATGCAAAAGGTCCAAACATGTGTGGTGCTCAAAATTGTAAGAATTCCGTCCTTTTTTGTATTGAGAACATCTATTACCACACTTTAATCTGTGCTTTGGGAGCCTGAATAAATGTAATGAAGAATGCCCCTTTATCAATGAGTTATTCTGTCATCTATGAACTTTTTATTTGACAAAAATAAAATAAAAAAATATCCTATTTCAAGAGGGTAACGTATCTTATCTCGAAGGGAAAGTCGAATAGATATTGCTAAATTATTTTGTCTTTTGATGAAATATTCGACCCTCTAAATCCTAACTGCTAAAATGATTTCTTAGATAACCTCCTATTCCACGTACTTAATTATTCTCTTGTCAAATAGGAGATAAGGCTCCATTTGGTATGGGGGTTAGGGATGGCTTAAACTCATTTTATCCTCATTCAACGCATGTCAATTTCATATAGGAATGAGATGGGTTAAGGCTTTTGGAGATATCCCCAATTTTAGGGTTAAACATGGGGGTTCCTAACCCAATTTTGCATCCCCCCTTTTTGCCAATTGATCCCCCTAATGCCCTTCCCCCTTTTCAATAAAAATAGCATAAGTATATTTAATATTTCATTGAATGTAAGGGTTATTATTTTATTATTATTATTATCAATACACACTTAGATCCTTAGATTATTACTAAGTTGAATAGTTAAATGATAGTAGTACTACTGAAAAGTATATTTACTACATCATTCTGATAACAAAAATAGCCTAATTATATTTAACACATCATTAAATAAGAGAGTTAATTAAATATTCTTGATGGAAATGGTGAAAAAATTGTCAAGCCTTATTATTTTATTATTATTTAATACATACTTAGATTAATACTAAGTTTGAAGCTGAATAATGAAATGAAGCAATTACTACTAAAAAGAATATTTAACATAATATTGCATTAATACAAATGGCATAGTTATGTTTAATATATCATTAAACTTGAATGTCATTGAAACACTCCCAACAAAATGGTCCAAAAATCACTAAGTCTTATTATTTTGTCATTATGTTTAACATATACTTAGAATAGTAGTAAGTACAGAGTTGAATAATAAAATGATGGCATTACTGCTAATAATTGTATTTAATATATTATTTCATCAATGAAAATAACATAATTATATTTAATATTCATGGAATATAAGGGTTATTACTTTATTATTATTAATAGATACCTAGATTATTATTAAGTACAAAGTTGAATAATAAAATGATGGCATTACCACTAATGAGCATACTTAGTATATCATTATATTAATAAATTAATAAAGCCTAATTATATTTAATATATGATTAAATGAGAGGGTTAATAAAAAAGATGGCACTAAATAGTGAAAAAATTACTAAGAATAAAATTATGAAGTCCTATATTCTCATTCAAATAGAGATTAAGCATACCCCTCTAAATATGGGATAAGGAGAATGGAAGGATATTTTCCCATAACTTACTTTTTTCTTATCATGATACCAAACAGCCCCTAAGGGATTAGATTCGCCTAAATACAAAAGAGGAGGGATTACAAATACATAGGTGCCATGCATACGCAATGCCGCCACATGAGCAGGGACTACCTACGTTAGGAAGGGGTGATTGACTAGGGTCAGAAACTATAGAAATGAAAAATCCCCAGTCCCCCATAACCACTACACATGTACCCACACATTAATGACTATGGAAGTTTCATGCTTCCCCTTTGTATTGAGGCGATCTTATTTCTGCTCTAAGGAGGTCAGCTCTAAGAGGATAGAGACTTCAAAAGCAAAAGCCACATGACGTCGTTTTTGAGATTCGCAAATTTTATTAACTTTGAATGAATTATTGTTACTCTTCTCATCATAATTTTGATACTTCATCAACTATGTAGAGTTTCCTACAAGTTTTCTATTTAAACATGGAAGTGGATCACTTTGGTGCAATAGAGGAGAAAACTTTTACAAACCTCCACTTGTAACACAGAATTAAGTTTCTAAGGAAAACAGCTGAAAATATTTCGTCATTTCCTTAGAAAATGAAAATATTTTCAGCTATGTTGGAAGAGGAAATTCGGCCTTTATCCGATGGATGTCAAAATCAAGAAAAGGAGTCAACAAATTAAGTTTCCTATTGACTTGAGTTTTACGGATAACCAAATAAGTGATTGTGATATATTTTTCCGGAAAAACATTTCCTGTGGCCTATTTTATATAATAAAAAACAAACCCTAAGTGTTGAAACCTAATGGTGTGTTTGGATAAAATATCAGATAGCTTTATCAGTACTAGCTTTAATGTTACTTCTAATTACTGATAGTAGGTATTAGTCTCAACACTCTTTCTCCCCATCTGGCAACCGCCTTTCTCTACATTTTTCTAGTATTAACTTCCATATGAATAGCGTAGACCTCAAAAGTATTAATGTCTTTCTCTGCATTTTTATAATATAAATTTCAATATGAATATCGTAGACCTAAAAAACATTAATTTTCAAAATTAATATTTCAATGAAACAAGCCATTAACTCTCTCTCTCTCCAAGAAATTAAAGAACGTGATACGAAATTACAGAGTAATACTTGTTGTACCGCCGCACGTGATGCAGTCTTCTTTTTTTTTTTGAATTTTGGAAGCTTTTTTGGATGGACCCATCATGCCCTACACGTCCATATAATCTAATCTCCGATCAGTCAATTAAAAAAAAAACTAAAAGTTCAAAAATCGAGTCAATTGACTATTGATTGGGCTTGATTTTTTATTTTTCAATGTTTTTAGGCCATCCGATCGTAAATCGGCTTGTACAAAAGGTGTTGGTCATGATGGGGTCGACCTAAAAAACTTTAAAAAATAAAAAAGAATCACTGATGTTGAAGCTACCCACACCCGATGGAGGGGGTGGGAGGTGGGGTGTGGAGCAAGTGTTTCTCGAAATTGAAATATCCCTAAAGCTTTACTTTCTTTCCTTCACAATTGTTTGCTCATTTCTCTATTTTGTTTGCAGAGAAATACACCATTTCTTCCTAGTATTCTTCTAATGAAATTAAATCCCTCTTTATGGTACAATCTTTACCTCGTCCAAAAGTTGTAAGTAATTATGACAAACCGTGATGTGCTGGGCATTGTGATGTAGGTAAATGCCATCCATAGGATTGGCAATATGATGTCAGTGAATGCCATCCATAGGTAGTAAATGACGTGTGGGTTGCGAGGGATAAACTTATAAAAAAAGTTATTTTATATAAGAATATTACAATAATAAGTAATAACACTCCAATTTTTTTCTCAAGGACTAAAAGAAGAATAAAACATGATACGGATTAGGGTTAAAATTTGTGACTTCTTATGTCATAGGCTGCTTAATTGTTCTAATTAATTAACGACAATTGATAGCAACAAAAATAAAATGAACCAAGTATAGAAGAGACCTTTATTCTTTTTCCTTTGAACTCTAGATAATATGAAAGATGTAATGCTAAACGGAAATTTCAATTAGTCAATATATAGTTAAAAACATTTTGGGAAAGTCAAAAAGAGATCAGACGTGCGATTGTATATATATAACCGTCCATCATGCCCACTAAACATTTGAGAGAACAAAATTTTAATATAGGCAAAGGGAAAATAATTAAAAGTTCTGGCATTTTTCCTTTTGAAGGAAAATTTAAGATTTTTTACATATAATTCTTAAAATTACACATCTTTGTAAAAAGGCCTATACAATAAGTATATATGCAGAATAAGACTTGTACCACACGAGGTGCAGGAAAAAAAGAGGGGGAGTTTTAATAAATTGTCTTGCTTTTTACTTGTAACACATGATTAGATTTATACAAAATTTATCTTGACAATCTATAGTACATATATAAAATAGAGTTCTCTAGTATCACCTGTCAACACCCGAATTATTTGTTTCCCGTCTAAATTCTCTCTCCCTTCCCTACTAATATTTCTATGCCTATCAATTCTCTCTATCTCTTTCCCCTTTCTATCTCTTCTCTATTAATATCTCTATCCCATATTAATTCTCTCTCATTCATCCTCTCTCTTTCCCTTCTCTCTCTCTCTAGGCTCTCTCTAATGATCTCTCTCTCTCATTAATTCTCTCTCTCCCCTATCTCTCTCACTTCTAATTCACGCTTAAAATCTTTGCAACAAGAAAACCCTTTCTGAAGAAAAATATTTTCATGAGAAACTGAACATAATTGGTCATTTGGTACACATAAAAATTATTTTCTAAATCTATCGACACTGCCTACCGGCATGTAGACAAGGAGTATAATATTCAACAAAAATAGCCAAATCGAGAGATAAGAAAGATAGTGAATGGTGAAAAATCTAGGATAAGAAGAGTATCCATTTCCATTGGTATATGTTTTTTGTTTAACTAATTTATTGCAAATTATTTTTAAAAAGTCATTATATAATAAAACTTATCCTTTTACAAGTCTACTTTTAGGGTGCACACTCGTTACGATTACATTATTTGAAACAATTGAGAATGTCATCTAAAAAAGATTGACCAATATCTCATTAATAAGGCTTGTCATTTTTTACATATGCAATAAACGCTTGATTTCTTATATACTTCTTTCATTTTTTATTTTTTCCTCTATCTTTATTTTCTTACCTTTTTCTTCTTTGCGCAACGTGCTGATTTTTTGCTAGTATATTATATAGTAATGTTAAAATTGATAGTACTAGATCCACTCATTACAACAAGCAACCACACTCTTCAATATTTGGCCCACAAATATATAAGTAGAAATCCTCTATGTCCATTTTGACTGGGGTCAGTCAATAAAGAGAGAGAATTAAAAAACTCTTTCATATGGTGGTTTTTGCATTCCAGAGGAGGAGTTTTTACGAATGATGCTTTCCTTTCCTCTCTGTAATGACTGAGTTCAATCCAAACCTGTATCGAGAGGAACCACCCTCCAAATATCTGGGATAGAGGGTTAACGATGTTGAGAATGAAATATTTATAGTCTCAAAACAAGCAATCCTTCCCTTGCTTGGCCATCTACTTGCAGTACTCGTAGCAGATGGCCTTGGCGACCCTGACGAGGAGCTGGATCTCCCTGGTCCCCCCCCACCAGTGGCGCCTCGCCAACCGCCTTGACGCATCCGGTGCCGTCAATGGCGTAGGCTAGGGAGTACCCGGCGGTGCCGTACTATGCACCTCGGATCTCCTGCCTATTGTACATCATGGTGGAGATGGTCTTCCCGTACCCATCTAGGCACTGCACCAGCCTTTGCTGATACGGCGCCCAGTCGATGCCATGCGACTGTAGCTCCTGCATCCGCTCCACCACGACGGCGACGTCGTTGAGGGAGAGCGACGTGGACAGTACATCCAGATCGGGGAGGGTGGCATTCTGGCTCCCATGTGCCGACCAAAGCAAGGCCACGTAGGGTACGTACTGTGGTTTGTTCTTCCAGGCCAGCGTGCAGGCCTCCTCGACAGTGTTGGCACAGCAAGATGAGAAGCACATGACGAAGAAGGAGAGAAGGAGTGGGAGAGCTGAACTGGGGAAGAAGGACCTCATCTGGTCACTTAGATTCTTCTCCCGTGCATATTTTGTTCGTGCTTCCATCTCTGTGTCTATGCATACATGTATATATAAGGGAACGAAGGCGAGAGAAAGGGAGGCAAAAGATGATGACAACAGCTGTGTGTTCCATCTATCTTTCGCTTGGCCAACCTTCCTCTCCCTTGGTGTCCATTTGTTTATAACAGAGGCATCTCATTTATTCAGGTCGTTCAAATCAAATCCTTTAAAGATACGAAATATACAGATGGCTAAAAGAAGATAATGGAGCTATTAGTTTTTTTTTTTTCTTTTTGGAACATAGGCCAGTGGTTTTTGAGTCTTAGTCTCCAAGGAGTTGGGATCGAGCTTGCCAAAGGTCCTAAGATTTTTGATACTGCACTCGATGCAATAGAGCCGCCAAACAAGGGACGGGGACGCGCAGTCCATGAAGGACCATCCAAAGGGGCGACAGTTCCACCCAAACAGATGAACAATCCATGAACCGACCACACCTGTACGCATGGCGGGCTGGTCGAACCCGCGAGGAACTATTAGTGTTGCATAGAGAAGTATACATATGGCTAAATGAGATAGAATGGAATATTCATTATTATTAGGGCAATCTAAAGTAAGATAGGCTATTCGAGAATATTATTGTAAAACAAATTTAACCTCTGATTCCGTGTTAATTTTCCCTTCAAGCGCATTAGGAGTTTTGTCATAACTTTTAGTTGGATGTCATTTTTTACTTCCTTTTTTAACTTAAAAATGTTTAATGAAAATGATTATAATTAATTTTTGACAATTCTAATTTTTTTTCTCTAATTTAAGAAGCTCTATTTTTTATCTTCAACTTGAAAACTATAATCTAACCAAAATATCGATCCGTCAAAGAACCTGGGGAATTTGGGATTGAAAGTTCCTAAGTACCAAAGGATAACGAAATTATCTCTAATGGGTTGATACCTTCATCCACCGTAGCTCTTGTTTTGCTGATTAAAGAGAAATTTATTTACCTGCCGACGTGGGGGAAGGCTTATCGAGACCTCCATGTCATATGCGGTGTAGACACGCTAATTTTGACATTATTTTAAGTAA
Source organism: Zantedeschia hybrid cultivar (assembly GCA_030544215.1). Classification (NCBI taxonomy): domain Eukaryota; kingdom Viridiplantae; phylum Streptophyta; class Magnoliopsida; order Alismatales; family Araceae; genus Zantedeschia; species Zantedeschia hybrid cultivar. Next base: position 57,501,321 of record JARZZO010000012.1, read on the forward strand.
ATTTCATATCATATAATAATGTCTCAAAATGGTATGATATTTAATCATTAGTTAATTTTTAATGATATTTCTGAATTAATTATCTAAATAGTATCTGGTCAGACAGACATAATTTAAGTTAATTAATTAAATTGACTCAAACTTAAATTTTAAATCAAATATGAAAAGGTCTAAAAGACGTCAACAGATAAAGACGCCATTTAGAGTTAATTCATATTTTGATATTTAAATTTGAATTTTAATTAATTGATTAATTAGATAAAAGACGTCTGCCAGTCACAATGCCATTTAGGTCTCCTAAGCTGATTATGTCTCTTTTTACGGATGTTTATCCTTATCTTAATTAGTCTAAATGACGTCTCTCATGGACGATGTGTTTTAGATAATTACAGATAATGATGAATTAATCTGTGTTTATCTGTTTGTTAGTTAGATAAACTTCAAAATTCTTCATGTTAATCTTTAAATAACCGCGGATGTAAAGCCTATAAATACATAACCCCTGGGTCATTGAAAAAAAAGTGATAATTCTTGAGAGATTAGTGATAATTTTGAGTGATCCAAGAAGGAGACAACGTCCAGACGCTGAAGAATCGAAGCGCTGCTACTTCCGAGAGTCGGCATCTTTTCTTAATCGCCTCTTCGTCCTTTCAAGATTCATTCAAGACCAAGGCTTTTCAGGGGCCATCCAATCTAATTCTTTTCATTAATCTCTATTGATTTCATCATCATATTAGTTCAAATCTCATTCATCACATCACTCCATGCAACACACACTCACTAGCATGATTTCAAACCTATTTTTTTAAGGGGTTTAAAAGACCACAAACAAGTGAGTTCATTTGTCTAATTACATGATTAAAATTATCACTTGGATAGATACTACATCTATTTGAGTTCTTATTGTTTTTTTTTCTCTCTTTCTTTCCACTTCCTTGCAAGGTACAAAAGGAGATAAAAAGGAGAGAATCAACAGCAAGGAAAAGGAATCTGGATGATCCTCAAAGTCCGTTAAGCAGTCAAGGCAAGAACAAAGATAGAAATGGCTCTCTTTCTTCAGCTGGCTGAAAGAGGAGAATCAAGAACTCAAGAATCTCCTAATTCCAGAACAGGTAGGCGATCAAACTCTTCTTTTGAAACTTTTTAGTTAAAAGTTTCTGGCGATCACATTCACTTAGTTTCTTTTTAATAGGTTTATTTGTCATACAATCAATATAATTTTCATGATAATCACACACAATATTTGAGCACTCACAGCTTTTTGGCGATCACGGTGGGACTTGGTCTCGCCATCTTTTTAAAACTTTGTTCTTGCTTTTATCAATCGGGCACCCATGGTGCACCACCCGTGTCTCTCAACACGCCATCACCGATCGGTGAGTTTTTAGTTTAGTTGTTATTCCCACGTGCACCACGTGCACATCCCTGTGACAAGATCTTGCCCTCCCCGTTTGATTGACTGAAGAGCTATTTTTGTGATAAGAAGCATGTGTGATTGATTGAATGTTTTGTTGTTTACAAGATAAATCATCCTGTTAAAAAAATTGAAATAAAAAAAAGATCCTCATGAGCCAATTATTTACTGCTTTCATCATGTTTGTCTGAGGAGGAATAGATCCAGAAATTCTTCCTAAAATATTGATTATGCGACTTGAAAAGCATCTAGGAGCAACGACGCGTTTCATACCGCGTCATTGAACCTAGACGCCTTTCAGGCAATTTTCTCTGTTGTTTGCTGCTTGAGTTTCTGCGAAAAAAATAAGGTTCTATTTGAATAGCGTCATTGGACAGCGACGCGATTCAGGCAGTTTCTTATTTTTCTTCAGTTATCAGATTCCTGATCTGTTTGCTACTACACATTACGTAATAAGCATTATAGGTCATCCAGGCCACAGGTCATACGTACTGGGGCTAACACCCCCCTTTTCTCTTAAGAACGCCCTTCTTGACGTCTTCACCTCTCTCTGATTGGGTCGATCTCTCGATCAGATTAGAGTGGTTGGCGTTAAAGACCTCCGTAAGTCCCCAAAATCAAGGTATCCCTCTTTGTTCATCGGGCTGGTTGTACCAATCGAAGTCCTGGTTATATTTTCATAACGTTGTGAGAGAAAGCCATAGAGTATAACGGTGGAAATCGAACTGAAACTAGGATCCTATCCCTTGAGTGAATTTGTGATTAATTGAATCCAAATAACCTAACAAGGAATCCTAAAATAACATTAAACATCCACTTGCTTGCTTAATCTCTATGCAACTTGTCTGTAAATCTTTGAAAAAAAAAATCCAATATCATGCTACTTCGATCAGGTAGGGATTTGAGCATGGCTCCAGATGCCCTAGTCAACTACGAGGGAGATGTTAATGCCCCTCTTGAGTCTGATTACTACTTTGAAAGTGGGGGAGATGCTGATGCCCCCCGTAATCTCCATTCTTGTCCAGTTCGATATGAGGGAAACATCCAAACGCCTCTTCCTTGTGCTCATGATCAATATTTTGATCTTCCTCCGCAAGTGTATGCAGTTTCTAATCCTATTTTTGAGGGAGGCATGAATCTGAATGATCCCTCATCCTCCGATCCCTCGGATCTAGTGAATGCTTTGGGAGTTCTTGCCTCCCGTCTGGATCCTCAACAGTTCGAGACTATTCAGTCTATCTTGAAGGGGAAGACGCCCATGTAGTTTGCCGAGCCGAACCCTACGGCTCCCCCTGTCATTCCTCAACCACCTCCTCATCATCCTTCCTTCATTCACCAGGCAATGGAAGGCCTCCATGTTTCAACTCCTCGGCCAGCTGGGCCACAACTTTCTTCCTCAAGACAACCGGCCAGGCCACCGACGCCTACTTACCAAAATTCCCTCGGGCATGGAGGAAGCTCTGCCGGACCTCAACTCTATTATCCTCCATGTCCCACATACTCTAGGCAATAGGCCTATCATATACCTCCACCTCCTCCTCCTCCTCAAGTTGATCCAACAACACAAGCGTTTCTTGCAAAGATGGAGCGTATGGACGAACAGTTCAACAACCTTCAGAAGATGATGGGAGTTAAAGTTGTACTAGAAATTAACTTGCCAAGTCTGCCTGTATTTCATCTGCCACCCTATGAGATGCCAATATATCGAAAAAACAACGGTACTGGTAACCCCTTCACTCATTTGAAGGAGTTTATGTATGAGTCATCTTTCTGGCAAAACGACAAGAGGTCGTTAGCGTTTTTGTTCAGGAGATCCTTAGAGGGACCAGCCCTCGAATGGTTCTTTTCTTTAGAACCTGCTGAAGTAGAGAACTATGGTATCGTGTCACGAAAGTTTATTCAACGATACCAGGATAGAGTTGCCCCCTCTCTGTCCATTACTGATTCGATAGCAGAAAAGATGAAGCCCGAGAAGGAATTTGTCAATTTTGCTGATAGATGGAGGGGCATGGCAGAAAAAGTGAAAGATCATCTATCTGAGTCAGAGCAAGTAAAGATGTTAATCTCCAATGCTACGCCTTAGTTTAAGTTAGTCCTCTCCCTGAACAACCTGACCAGCATAGCAGAGCTCTATAAAAGAGCACGTTATTGTCAGAATGCTTTCAAGGACGCTACATTCTCTAGCATCTTTGATCCTCACCGACCTAACAGGCCTCCACCTCGGAAGCCTGTCGTGCCAAATTTCCCTAGCACAGGTCCAACCACTGAGGGCACGCACTCCCATGAGCAGATTAGTAGCATGAACAACAACCATCCCCAATTTGTGAGGAATCAACAACCACAGTACCAGCGGCCGCAGCAGCCAAACCAACAGGGTTACAGACAGCAGCAGCCAAACCCACAGTATCAGCAGCCTCAGTACCAGCGGCCTCAACAGCCGAACCAGCAACCACAACAGTAGCCACAGTAGCCGCCACAGCGGCAATTACAGTATCAACCCCCACAACAGCAGTATCAGCCCCCACAACAGCAGCAGTACCAGCCGCGCGCACCGTCGGCATACCACAATGTACTTCCTCTTGCTGATTATAACCAGCAGAGGAAGCCCCCAGGCCTGAAGAGGACAAAGTATCCAGTCCTTCCAGAGTCCTTATCTGATATCTTCAGTGCTTTGATGGTAGCCAATGCTTTGGTTTTGCCAAGAGAAAAAATTGTTTGGCCCCAAAATGCCGACACTTCTAAGTATTGTTACTTCCATCGACAACCTGGACACATCATAGATACCTGCTTCCAATTCCGATATTATATTCATGATCTCAACGAACAGGGAAGCATCGACTGGGAAGAAATGAAGTACATATCCGCCTTGAAGGCGAGAAGACCACAACAACAACAACAACAACCAAGAGCACCGGCGCAGGCAGCGGCGCCGCCAAACATGGGTATAGTGCAAAACCCACTTCCGGAGCACCAGAATCAGAACCAAGTTGCCCCCATTTTAACAAATAGCCGGTCTGAGGCTAACCGAGGGCAACAGTGGAAGATAGAGGACTCCTCCTCTATTTATTCAACATGCCACACTTCGAGCACCGCAGAACAACCACCACGCCGCACCATCCACATACCTAGACCACAACCCATTACCATCATGCCAGTACCAACACCTGCATACCGTTTACCCACACCCAATAACCCGTCACCACCGCCTGCTTTCCTTAAGCCCATTACACCCCATGCCACCACGCCTCTATTAAAGAACCCCCCACAAGCTAATTACGCACCCCTCATGCCATCCAAACCACTACTTTGTGTACCATTCCCTACATTACCTACCACCACTACCACTTACCCAAATTCCATACAACCATCTAAACCTTTACTCCACATGCCATTCCCCACGTCATCCACATCGACCAATTACCCCTCCACTATCCAACCATCTAAGCCCCTCATCCGTACCATTCCACCACCAACTAACCCCACACCATCACCCGTATACTAGCCCTCCACACCATCTACACCACCCACTAACCCTACAGTGCTCAAGTTATCGCCCGGCCCTTCACAACTGAAGAACATGCACTCCGGAGTGAGAGGATTTTCAATAAAGTCTTTCCTCAATCAACAGTCAGAGACGACCCATCACAGCCGTCGGAGGAAGCACATAATGATGAGAGTGCACCAGGCACTCAATATGACCTGTTGAAACATCTTGACAGAACATCGGCACGAATCTCTGTGCTTGAATTGATAAAGAGATCAAAGACCTATCAGGAAGCTCTGATGGAGTATCTACAAAAAGTGATGGTCAACGAAGACATGCCTGTAGAGAAGATCGCCGCACTACTAGTTCCTCGGGGAGATCAACCCTCCATCTCATTTCATGCCTCGGAACTAGCACCACCAGCAGCCAGGAGCATGGCTCTAAGTATTACGGTCAATATATGCAAGAAGGTTGTAGATGCATGTCTAGTCGACACAGGGGCTTCAATTAATGTCCTGCCTCCAAAGACCCTTGAATTGTGTGGTGTGCCCAAGGAAAAATGGTTGTCTAGCCCTATCTCTGTTACAGCATATGATAACTCCACCCGTTCCCCTCTGGGAATGGTCTATTTAAAGGTAGAGTTAGGCCCGGTATGTCATGCCGAGGTCGAATTTCACATTTTGGAAATTGATCCTTCCTTGAATGTTATTTTGGGTCGTCCTGATATGAAAACCCTCGAGGCGATTCCCTCTACGAATCATCAATGCCTCAAATTTCCCTACAAATGACGAATCATTAAAGTTATGAACATGCCAATCCTTGATGCTGCTCATTCCTTGAATACTAAGCCAACTCCTTCACCTGGCCGACAACCTTTTCTGTCGGTATTACAGGTCTACCGTCCGGTGGCTGATCCTTTAAAGGCCACCACTCTTGCTCCTTATCCACTGAATGCCATAAAGCGGGGGAAGTGCATGAGTACCCCTGGATGGAAAATAATGATGAAGAGTGGTTATCAGCCTGGAAAAGGCCTAGGCACACAATTACATGGCAGAACCACGCCCATCAAGGACAACCGAAGGATACCTGGAAATGGCCTGGGCTATAGGCCAAGAAAAGTAAGGCACGATATTGCTCAGCAGGAAGAGAATGAAGACGGCCAGAAGGTGTGGGAGACAATGTCTACACCATGCAAAGAAGGTCGGGACCCCTTAACATGGACTCTATTCACACATTTTGTCAAGGGGCCTGTGATCAGTCATGACAACACAGTGGTCATTACTTCCTATTTTGACCTCCATGATATATATGGAAGAGACCTGGCCAGACATTGTTCAGAATTGCTAACGTACTAGTCCTTGGAGGCTCTGCAGCCAATGAAAAGGAGGAAGTTCCAAGACCCTGAGTGTGAATGGTACAGATGGTTTGACTTAAGGGATCGATATATTGCATTGAATAGACTGTTTCTTGATCCCTCAGAACCCAAGTGGCCGCCACAAATAGATGAGCTGATTGAAGGGCCTGGTGCCATTTTTGATAAAAGGATACTGCTACCTGAGGAAACAGATGAAAGGGAGCCAGATGACCCCTATGATGCTGGTTATACCACGGATCTTCTCTAGAGGGGGACTTATCCTTCTCACATTTTCACACTCCATACCTTGTTCCGCACTCTGCTTCTGACCCCGACTTGGTCGCGGGTCATTACTGAAGATATTCCACGGGCTCTGCCCATCATGATCACTCTGTCTCCACAGGACTTCATTCATCAACCTCCTCTCGATCCAGAGAGGATTTATGATTTAATCTGGGACATACTGTTGTATGATCCCCCCAATCCTTTGGCCTTGGTGCCACTTCCTCCATCCCATTCTCCTCCTATTCATCTTCGTTATTGTTTTATGATTAATTCATCTTTTTCCCAAAAAAAAAACGTCAATTTGGCAACAAATTTCTCTCGGATCCTCGTTGAGGAAACTTCCTACTTGTCCGACTGTACCCCATCGCGCGGGTCTTTCGGTCAAGATTCTCTTCTAGATCTACTCTGCCCCTCCCCTAGGGAGGATTCTCCTGTATTTCCGCATGTATCCTATAATTTTCATTCTGCTTCATCCTCATTAAGTCAGGATAGGGAGTCTAGTGAAGTTAGGGAGTCTAGTTCTAGGCAGGTTAGTCAGGTTAGGAAGTCCATAAAATCTAAGGGTAAACAAATTCCAGATAGATACCTCTAGAATTTAGCTGATAAATGCATTTCTTTCTCTATGATCCCTCAGCTATTAGATAATCATATTCATATGCCAGAAGATCATGTAGATGATGAGTTAGTTAATGATGGATATGGGGTGTATGAATTGATATATGAAAAGGACCCCATTGTTGAAGACGAGGAAGATAACGAGTACGCGACTGAGGCATATGCTAGTGGAGTAAAAAGATTCGATGAACCCTCAGCTGCCGTAGAAGAGCCTATCAAAGAGATCAATCTTGGGACTGAAGATGAACCTAAGGTTGTCCTCGTTAGCAAGAATCTTTCTGAAATAAATAAGAAGGCAATGGTACAAGTTCTTAAGGATTATAGGGACACTTTCGCCTGGAGTTATGAGGATATGCCGGGGTTAGACTCATCATTAGTGGAACACATGTTGACATTAAAAGAGGGAGCTAGCCCGGTCAAACAGAAGTTAAGGCGATTCTACCCACAAATGGCTTTAAAGATGAAGGAAAAGGTCGATAAGTTACATAAAGCCAAATTCATTAGAGTTGTCCTCTATCCACAGTGGGTGGCCAACATAGTCCCGGTTATGAAGAAAGATGGGAAGATCAGGATTTGTATTGACTTCTGAGATTTGAATCGGACGTGTCCTAAAGACGATTTTTCATTGCCTCACATTGATGTACTTATCGATAACACTGCTGGCTGTGAAAGTTTATCATTTATGGATGGATTTTCAGGATATAATAAGATCAAATTGGCAGAAGAAGATCAGGAAAAGACGTCATTCACTACACCTTGGGGAACATACTACTATGTCGTGATGCCATTTGGATTAAAGAATGCTGGAGCTACTTATCAAAGGGCCATGATGGCAATATTTCACGACATGATGCATATCGATCTAGAAGTGTATGTGGATGACTTGTTGGTGAAATCTAAGACTAAGGCTGAGCATGCCAATGTTCTGGCAAGAGTATTAGAAAGATCAAGAGAATACCAGTTAAAGATGAACTCCAAGAATTGTGTATTCGGGGTATCCTCGGGAAAATTACTTGGATTCATTGTTAGTAAACGGAGAATTGAGATCGATCCCAACAAGGCGAAGGCTATCAGAGAGATGCCACCTCCCAAGAACTTGAAAGAGTTAAGAGGATTGATCGAGAGGTTGCAATTTATTCGCCGTTTTGTCTCCCAGCATTCACAGAGGTGTAAGCCGTTTTCCGAGCTTACCAAGTCGGGAGTCAAATTCGATTGGGACGATAAGTGTCAGGAGGCGTTTCATAGATGGAATAATTATTTGGCCAGTCCTCCTGTTTTGAGACCACCATCTCCAAGCAAACTATTGATATTGTACATTTCTATCCTAGATGATGCGATGGGGGCTGTCCTAGCACAAGAAGATGAAGAAGGAAAGGAGAGGGCGGCCTATTATCTCTCTAAACTTCTCAACCCTGCTGAGCAAAGATACACAGCGATGGAGAAAATATGTGCAGCATTGGTTTGGGTTGTTCAAAAATTGAAGCATTACTTTCTAGCCCATGAAGTCCATCTCATCGCTAGAATGAATCCGATCAAGTTTCTTCTTGAGAAATATGTCCTTATTGATAGGTTAGCACGATGGCAAAGCTTTCTATCTCAATTCGATATTACTTACATTCAGCAAAAAGCGATCAAAGGCTATGCCATAGCAGAACATCTCGCTCATCACCTCCTTCCTCATTTTGATCCAGTCCAATCGAAGTTTCCGGATGAGGAACTGATGTCCATAGACCAAATCAAAGATGATATGTTAACTCTGCATTTTGACGGAGCTTTGAATTCCCAATAAATTCCTTGCTTCAAATACAACTACTCTTATACAAGTACATGTATTGATGATGAGATTTATAGGAAAACAACATTTCGTTTAAAAAACTTTAAGCCATAATATACTACATTGTCAAATGTAAAACTATTTCGATACATGATTATAAGAAATAAAGTAATAGGCATGAGAACTTTGATAGAACACTAAAAGATCACTAAAAAACAACTCATACATAAAAAACTTTCAGATGTCTAACAATCCTCACTCTTAAAAACAATCTGCCATAATAATTCCTTGGACGAAATCGATGTACATAAAATCGTAACTTATCTCCCAATTGTAAGTTTAAAGCATCTAAAGTCTTCTACCATCCAATACCAGTGATCATATAAGTGAATCAACTATTTAAAAGTTTTAGATATATAAAAACTTTCGACCATCAACTATTTGAAGAACAATGAATACTTTGTCAGCACTCTCAAATTCTCTCATTGCGAATAAACTATTTCATCAACTTCATAGCTCTATATTTTGAAATAAGGATTCGGGAGCTAATATTTGGTACATCGTAAGATAAAATCTTCCTTTTCAATAATATTTTAGACATTTGTGCTATTAATTAAGATGGAAATTATTAACATCAATTATTAAGTAATTAAAATATCAATATATATATAATATATTTAAGTTTAATATATATATATATATATGAAAACGAAAATGTAAATGATATTTTAAAATATATGAACACAAAATATATTTTATTTAATGTGTAACACCTGCAAGATATTTTAATGATAATTAATAAAATGTTTAAAATGTGAGGATGATAACTGACAAATACTTGTGGTTAAATATTTTCTATAAAGTTGATTTTGGGCTAATAGAAAAATACATTCCATTTAGATATAAAGAGAGATTATTCCCATTTCACACAACTCAATTTTCAGCATCATAAAAAAATGCAAGAATATAATTTGATAAGATTTCGCATAGGAAGGAACATATCATAAAGTTGGCTATAAGGTACATATTAAAACATGATATTTTTTAATGAATGTAAAATGATGTAAAATTCACACGAGAAGAGTAGCTGTTAATTCTTTATCTCACATTAGAAGTAGCTGTTAAGAAATTAAGAGTATCAGTGATTTTTTATCTTGCTTAAAAGTTGCGACTGCATTATTACTTGTTTATCTATCATTAACTAAAATGTTAATTGTTTACTTCTATTATTAATACGAAAAATTGAACAAATGCCCCACCTGCCTTAACATTAAAAGAGTAATGTCTGTGCCCCACCGGCTTAACCGCCGCATCTGCCTAAAAGTGTTTTTTACCTTGCTTAAAATTTGGGATTGTATTATTAGTTGTTTATATCTGATTAATAAAAAATATTAATTATTTATTTTTATTGTTAACACGAAAAATTTAACAAATGCTCCACCTGTGTTAGCATTAAAAATATACCGCATATTGATGTGATTATTATTACTTAACGTATCTAAATAATTAATTTTTGAATATGTTTTATTTTTTGTTGATGTTAAATTAATTTTTAAATTCCATAGCTCAAAGCTCGTACAGAAATAATAATGAAAGTGTGACCGATGTCACCCCTATACTTCAAAACGCAAAACTCCCACGTGAAGACCAGGGCCAAATTTACAAAAAATAAAATAAAAAAACTATCGCCTTCAAGGGCTCGGTCCTCACCGTGTCGTCCCATTCTCTCTACTGTGTTTTTTTTTTGCACACTGTGTCCTTATAATCAGGATTTTTCTCTTTACCACTGCCTCCTCCTTCCTTCTTGTGTTGTTCCATCACCATTCACGTCTCTCTGTACTTTTCTTTACTTTATGGTGAAGTAACGAAGGCAGCTTTATTAACTCAAAAAAAAAAGATTTTTGTATATGTACCCCTCAAAAACAAACACCGTAATTGTAATTGTATGTATACCTCCAATTCTCACATATTATCATCAATATCTCTGTAATCTTCAAAATATTTTATTTATGTCCCTCCCGTCAAACTTAGGTTAATTTGAACGAAATATGTCGAAAATATTACATAAATCATGACATCGTTGGAGGTATCGGAAGTACAAAATGCAAGATTTTAGTATATTGAGGGGTATATACATAAAATATTAGTGAATTTATGGATATTTATGCCAAAATATTATATTAAAGGAGATAAAATGTAATATTTTGAAGATTACGAAGATATTGATGATAATATGTGAGAATTGGAGATATACATGCAAATACCTTGTTTTCAAAAGGTATATATGTAAAAAACCCAAAAAAATGGTAACACTATGTATCTTGGAAAATGTGCGATAATTTCTTTTATTAAATTTTCCGATAATTTTTCTTTTATTAAATTTTCTGATAAGTGCAGACCCAATTGTTCTTTCCGTATGTCTATACATTTTTATATGGATAATGCTACCTGTACTCCCTTCATTTACTCTCTTAACATACTCCTCGTCAATAAACTATCCAACTATATTCACTGCAGTAAAGTTTTTATTATGATGATAACATTCAGTGGATAATAATGATAGAGGGGGAGCTTAAGGTAGTATCTTAAGGGAATAGGATAGTCTGGATCGAATTGTTTGAACCTCCCAGTGCCCCCAAACTCATCAAGAGGGAGGGTGAATGGGTTATTTATCCTTTAAAATAGAACAAGTACCTCTCGCTTGATGAGTCTCAAGGTGCGAGAAGCTCCAGACTACTCGGCGATCCCGTTCCTACCTTAAGGAAGTAACAATAACATTACCCTTTTTATATAGGATTTTTTGCATACCCCTCAACAATACCGTAATTACATGTTTACCCCAAATTCTCACATATTATCATTAATATCTACGCAATCTTAAAAAATTTTCATTTATATCCTTCCCGTCAAACTTAGGTTAATTTCAACAAAATATGTCAAAAACATTACATAATCATAGCACTATTGGAGGTATCGGGGGTACAAAATATAAGATTTTAGTATATTGAGGGGTATATATGTAAAATAATAGTGAACTTAAGATTATTTGTATCAAACCATTAAGAATATAAAGTGCAATATTTTGAAGATTGCAAGGATATTAATGATAATATGTGAGAATTGGGAGTATACATGTAAATACGTCGTTTTTTAAGAGTATATATGTATAAAATCCTTTTATATATGATGATTGTTGATCCTTGGATGTATGAGACCTAATGTGAGCATAGGAACATGATGACAGAGAGAGTTCATGCTTGACATTTCCACATTCTTTTTCCTTAGTTCTGGAGGCCAAGGACACAAGAAAAGTAGCTAATCCTAGAAAACTTGTGTCCCTAATAAGCCATCTAAGATTATCTCTAGAGTGCATGCATGCATGCTAATAACATTAAAATAGTCCTTCCAAGATAATTCTTAAAAGTACGAGAGGATATGCAGCAACTTCAAAAGCTAGGAAAGAAGCGTTTGACGACCCCGAAGCTAGATATGGAGCAAAAACTTGAGAGACTAGAATAAGGGTATATTACTAATGTATTTAGGAGGTCAGGCTTTGGTGGTAAATGGATAAGCTAGATTAGTGTTTGTATATATCTCACTCTTGTTTTCAGCATTTTAACAAATAAGGTTCCCAACAGGTGATTTAAATCGTCCACAGGTATCATGCAAGGGAACCTCTATCCCATACTTCTACACAAGGAAATGTTAGCTGCTCATCTATCCGATTCTCCGCAGGCATATACATATGTGATATGCATACCTACACATGTACATCAAAGTTATGTATATGGAGAGACGAAGTTGGCCATCTATAGTAGATCGAAAGCGAGATTATGTTCCCACCCAAAAGGAGCCTGGTCCTATTTACAAGGAAGCTAGGATCTTGGTAGAAGGCACCACATGAATGGTGCAACCAAACGTGCGCTAGCAAGGGAAGTGCCCCTCTTTTACGTGGCAGAATGTGAACCAACTTGGCACCAATCTTGTGAATGTTACAAGACCTTGAAGTTATCGGATGCTAATGCAAGTGGGCACCTGGAACATGGCTGAACTGTGGCACGTATTGTGGGGAATACGTATTTTGGCTGGATGTGTTGCCTTTGGAGTTCGACGTCTTGAACTTCGCAAAACATAATTATTCACCATGACAATCACACAAGCACACACTGTAAAGAAGATGAGCTACCTGGTTTAATCGTTTTCAACCTACATGTACGGGGAATATAGAGAAGATTTCACTATGATAAGAAAAACAACAGTTAGAGAACAACCCTCCTGCACCTCTCAACCGTGGAACTCTCTCACAGCTGTTTTATGCCAGCCTTTGCCTAGCTATGTCCAACAAGACTTGTGGATAATAATATATATATATATATATATATATATATATATATATATATATATATATATATATATATATATATATATATATATATATATATATAAAGAGTCAAGGTGAAGTGCATCCTCCAACAGAGAAATGCCACTTGATGGCCCCCCACATGCTCTTGTAGGCACAATTATGGTGTCTTGACGCATACTGACATCAACGTACATGAATGTCCTTAAAAAAAAATTAATTTTCGTCCTAAATTTTGGAGAGCATATACTTGCTCTCGGAAGCATATACACACTCTCCAGAGCATACAAAGTTTGAGGAGCATGTTCACAATGAACATACTCTCCAAAGTTTACATGCTCTCGAGAGCATGTACATGCTTCTAGAAGCACATGCTCTCGAAACGTTGGGTATGCTCTTGAAAGCGTATATATACTCTCCAAAATATAAGCCGAAAATGTATGCATGCTCTCCAAAATTTAAGACGAAAGTAATTTTTTTTCTTTTTAATGGCATCCAAGTGTGCTGACGTCAGCGCACATCAAGGCACCATAATTGCACATGTAAGAGTATGTGGGGGGTGCCAAGTGACATTTCTCTATTACAGGGTGCACTCCACCTCAGTTTTATTGCATCCTAAGTGGTGCAGCAAGTAAAACTCTAAATATATTGTCTCCAAAAAGTCTTAACCATAGAAGACCCTGTCTAAGTGGATCTTGCCTAGCCCATTAATTAGACTATCCAACCCAGTTACAATAAACTTATCGGTCCAACCTAATACATATATAAACCGAATTGAACCCAGCCAAAAGCCATCCGTAGTCGTGGACTCCCCTACATGACTCCCGGACCGGGGACATATTTCCAACAAGGTGGGTGTGAAGTGCTTTTGGATGCTAGTTTCAGTACTTAGCATGTATCCTATCTAGACATGGATGTATGAAGAAGACGGAGTAGAGTGGGATGGCTGCCTCGTAAAGGGCTCGCATGGCACCGGATTGCATTCTTATAGTCATATTAATGTTGGGGGGCATATACTTTAACTAGGTAGCAAGATAAGAATGTGATCTTGATGGAGACGTCATTTGCTTGTTCTTGTCTTATTCAATCAAGAAAGCATCTCTTTACCTTTTACGTTCACTTTTCTTCCTTGAGAAGATGATCAAAAGACAGAGGTAACATGTAATTAAATGAATACTGATGCGAACATTTACCTATTCTCTCTTTCTATGGGTTTTTTCTCCTTAACGGTAAGAACAGGAGCATTATTTTTGTGTCTCATAGATTACTATGACTGTTTAGTTTTAAAAGTTCTGAAAATATATTTCTCATTAAAATTGGCATTTAGACCACATCTATGGGGAAGGGCAATGAGAAACAAATCAAAATAGTCGATGCAAATTACAAGAAATCGCCTGTCAGGCCAAAAACAATTTCTGTTACTTTGGGCAAAGCAAAGTTACTTAACTTCCAAGAGGAGAAGAGGTGAAAGTAAAATACCTTTCATTAGTCATATGGTAGACATAGTCGAATAGGCTTTTATTCACTAGGGTCCGTTTGTTTCTATATAAAATGGGTAACATGAAAATTTTTTTCTAAAAAGTATATTCCAATTACTTATTTGGTAATCCATAAAACTCTAGTCAATTGAAAACTTAATTCATTGACTTCCTCTTTTTCCAAATTTGACATTCATGGGAGAAGACCGAATACCATTTTTCAAAGAAGTCAAAAAATATTTTCATAAGTATCAAATGAAGAGTTTATTTTTCTTTTTTCACGTAAATGTGTTTTTCTAAAAAATCTTTTTCATCTGATTATATTTTACGTATAACCAAATGGACCGTAAGAAGTTTTCTTTAATTAATTTGTTGTGGATTTTTAGCATCAAATAATGGAGGACAATGGGATCATAGACAGATGGATTTTTTTATGACTAAGTTGTTCTTTATCCCATGCATGGTTGTCCTGGTAGTTTTTGGCGGTCATATCGGTGGCTATTACCTGACTGTAATCAAAGTTAACCAAATATCAATTCTAGAATATGGAATTATAATCTATTATATTAATCAACTTGCTACAGCTAAAGTTTTGCATGGTTGTGGCAACTAATTTATGTACAACAAAGGCATATTGTTATAATATCAATTACTGACCCATTTTGGATGAAGTCTCATTCCAGAATCTCCCACACGCACACAAATTTAGACTAATAATTGTTACCTATGCGTTTCGCGGCATGAGATTGCCTTCTTTGATGATTTGATAGTAAGGGATGCTATTGTGGTTTACTGTGACGACATGGCTACACTAGCCTACACGAAAGACACCAAGTATCATAGCAAGCGAAAGTATATCGACACTCATTGCCACTTTATTTGAGAAATGATTTCATAGGGATTGGTAATCCTTCGATATATCTCTACCGGTGAATGATTGCAAATGCTTTCACCAAATCTCTTATGAGAAATTTGTTTCTCAAGCGTGTTGGAGGTTTGGGTTTGAGACATATTTGACTTGATTGTACTTTGATTTGGACACCATTTTATGAAATAAAATATGAGTATTTTCTTTACATAATTAGTGTACTTATATGAATGTGAATAACAATGCCACCCGACTATGATTAGTCTACTGACATTGATGATCACCATGTCCCTATAGGAGTGTGATGAGAGTCATAAATCAGCTTAATAATTTGCTAAAATGAAATTGATAGTAATTAGCCGAACCAGAAATTAGTTATTTCCATGTAGCATATTATAGTCAAACTTCGGTGTGTCATATGGGCAACCAAGTAGCACTCATAGGAGTGCAAGGTTATATACTCGTATGATATATGAGCTTGGTGTGTCTTTACTTTTAGCTCCACCATAACATATAAGTCTTAGTATATATGCTATTTTGACAACTATTAGTGGAGAGACATAATAGATGGATGCTTCATCATTATGTAAGTCTAGTATATTTACTATACCATTTGCGATTGTGCACCATGTCATGAAGTCAACACTTGATATTGCTACTTTGGCATGCTGTCATAGGGTCATGACTCATAGATCCAATAGAACATATCTAAGAAAACAGTCAAGCCTAAATAAATTGGCATGTGTGGGATAAGAAGAACCACACCTTCTTTTTATGATTCATTGTTATAGCAGTTATGATGGACTTATCCAACATAATCATGAGGTCATAGAAAAAGTTTGAGAAGTCATAGCAAAGATCTAAGCTTTTAGAGGGATCAGATCATCTTTGTCTAGTATGAGCATTAGGTTTGAGGTATGAGACAAGAGTTAGAGTTGTAGTGTTATATTATGTTAGTTATGTATGTCCGTCAATCCAATCACATACCTATTATGTACTGTCTTGTTCTTGTAATAACAATAAAATCATCCGATTATACCATTTCATAGTAAAGTCTATGAATATGTGTAATGAAAATTAAATTATGATGAGATCATAATAACGAGATTAATCTTCTATAAGCATATATTCTTATTTGTTTCTAGTCAGAGAATATTTAAGAAGGACATTAAATAGCCGATAAGACTAGTACAAGTTTCTCCTACTCATAATATGAGGGTGACTAGCCTCATAATCAGTTGCACGAAGATGTTAAGGAGAACCTATGGGTGCTCATTAGAGAATAAGTTTATTGAACTGATCCATCACATGAATCACCAGATGGTAATCTACCTAATTGTTAACCAGTTGATTTATCGTCATAGTAGTGTGGTTGGTCCTTTGACCTGAAGTACAGAAGACATCTTGTTGATGGACTTCTGGGTTTTGACCATAACTTATGTATCTTTAATCAAAGGGTCTTAATTAGTTAAGTGATCAGAGCTAGTGGAATGCCTTCAAAGCTAATTGTATGGTCAATAAGGGAACTTTTGCTCTCCATAATAAGAGAGAGAATGGTCTATGGTACAATGCCTAAGGGTCTGTAGCCATGATTGGACAGTATAATAGAAAAGATGTTTTCTAATGATGCTTTAAGGCATCTAAATTGAGTGAGTAGATGAATTAGGATTGACAGTTAACCATACCCTTAGTTAATTTGGGAGCATTGTACGAATCAAGGATTATAGCCACGTGATAATTGATGATGGAAAAAGTTCCTTAAGTAGGTTGGTGAACACCAATGCCTTCTAGGATCATTCAGTGTTGCTTGGCACACAACTTGTTCAGAAGTCCAATCGGTTATCGTTTAGATGATAAATCAATTAAGTATTTATTTAATATGGTATATTAAATAATTTACTTTAAGTCAATAAAAGGATACTAGGTTTAATGGGCTCAAAAGTGGACTAGCATTCGGGCCTAAAGGGTCATGCGCACAAGGTTGTAGGTCAATGGATATTAAGTGGTAATTTATGTCTAGGGATTTTGTGAAATATTAGGCAGAATTAATATAAATATATGTCAAAGGGGAACCATGGGCTAAGATCAAAGATTTCACCATCACCTGGCCATCCCCTCCTCTCTCTCTCCTATAGCCGGCCCCCTTAGTAAGGGCCGCCCTCTTCAGTCTTCTTGTTTGCCTCGGTTACTGCCTGCCAGAGCCTTCGCCCGCATGATGTGAGTAAAGTTGAGAAAAGAAGGACACGTGATCATGCCGATCCTATAAGGGAAACGAGGATGATCCATCAACCAAAGAACCACATAGATACCACTAGAGCTGGGCACCTACATGAGTAGGGGCATCGCTTAGATGGAATTAAGTTTTGGTTGTGGATTTGGCTCTGTGCAAGATGAAGATCGTATCTTTCCATGTTTGTTTTCTAAGAAATATATTAGGAACACACAAGGATTTTTATTTCCACTACAGAGATGTTATTTTTAGTAATAATCTACATCTCCATGTTATTTTTAGTAATAATCTACATCTCCATGTGCGATCTTTACATATTCATGTGGTGACTTAATGTAACTCCTTACTTGTAAATCTTCCTCGTCAGGTCACATGCCCCGGGTTCTTGTATGAAAGGAAGACATATATGAGATATTTTAAAGGATATTTAATGACCAATGTCTGAGTAGGAGATGTTGAACATGACCTTGTCACATTCGAATTTGTCATCCACATTGGTGATCCATAAAGACTCTTGGAATCCATCTTCTTATCAAAAAGAGGAGTCTAAGAGCTATAAGGTCTATAGAATATCCACACATATGAACATAGAGATGTATGAGAGAGGGGAAACTATGTGAGATCAAATCTCCTCCTCCACCTCCACACTCGCTATCTCGCTCCACTGCATAGCCTTCTCCCTCAATCTGTAACGACCCGCTACCCTATAATCGGGGATCCGATTACTAAATGGGTACCGAATCATTAAAATTTGGAGCCAAACCAGGATCTCAATAAGTCTGGAAAATAAATGATAAACTAAGCTAAACATTCCACATCACATCGAATTGTAAAGAAAGTGCAGGAATTAAAATTTATTACAATTCGATTCGACTCAGCAAATAATTACATATTCCAACTGAAAAGATATAATTAAGCGTACAGGCCGAAAAGGAAAATAACAACTACATCGGGGCATATCTCGGAACAGTGACTGCTGGCGAGCGACCCGAGACAACACCCTCCACGCTACACCTGCTTGGAACCCTCACCTGAAAACCGCAGGGGTGAGTCTCATCAAAATAGACTCAGTAGGGATCCCGCGATCCCCACCACCCACTCACGCACCCATAAGTGCAACAACACAAATATAGGCAATTTAAATAAATAAAGCAGTAAACATAACTCTCAAAGATTCCTAAATTTCGATATAAAACATATGCATTCGTAAATGCAACATGCACAACTTTGAAACCACCCCACCATAGAGTCCACAACCAGCGTCTCGGCTAAACACACAACCACGCGGCCGAATGAGAAAAACACCGACCCGCTGGGACCAAGCAGTAACCCCTCAGATAGCTCGCTGGCTACTCCGGCCTGTCTAGCTCTAGTTGGTTCTGCTTCTTCCAACACAAGTGATACTTCGAATGTACCACTCTCACATCGGTACTAGTTATACCCCGGGGTACACCAGGTGACCCTCTTTCTAGGCGTCACCCTACCACTCCCACACCAGCGCCGTGTCACTCCCACACCGACACAAGGTGCTTAAGTGCTAACAACTGTTACTCTATGTCCACGATCGCACAAAACAAAACACAGTGCGATCCGGTCACATAGAAATCCTCGTCCTCAAGTACGTTTTCAAACATGCATTTAACCAAACTATCTAACAATATAAATACATGTTAATTGCATGGATTAATGAGGTTCTGTCTTGAATCGCGTCGCCTATGGCCGACATCATTCAAGACCCCTAAAATGGTTCATACGAAAACTGGCCTCGAAATTTGGCCTAAATCACGTCGCCCTTGACAACCGCCATTTAAAATGGCGTCGTTGTCCCCAGACGCTATTCAAGATAGAGACAAAGTCCCCTGATCTGGGATAAATCACGTCTCGGGTGGAAGCCGCCAATTAAAATGGCGTCGCTGTCCCCATACGCCATTTAACACTGACAAACAGGCTCCCCTTCTAGCCTCCCCCGAGTTATAAAGTGGGATTTCTCCCCTAAATTGCACAAAAACGTCAAAAATGGAGAAAGTAGGGGAGAAGCCTAATTATTTTCATAAAGAACCCCTTAGAACATGCTTTCTACTCCAGAAGCACCCACACATATTTCATGCTTTCAAAATGGAAAAATCATGGTTTTAAACAAAACACTGCGAGGATCGTCACCCTACCGGTTACTTGAATTCCTCCGACCTACAAGCCGCTGCCGGTACTGCCGTGGACGCCGTCACTCCACTGGGACGTTGGCCGCCGTCCGAAGAGAGATGCATTACGGAGGAGATGATGGTGGTAGTGGTGGAAGTTAGGAGGTTGATGGAGTGGAGGGAGTTGAGGAATGGGGAGAGGAAAGGAAGGAGAAGGGGAAGGGGGCGTCGGAGGTTCGAAGGGGAGGGAGGAGAGAGAAGAGAATGAGAGAAATGAGGGAAAGGAAGGAGAGCTTCGGAGCATCAACCGAAACTCGCCAAAACGCATCATCCAAGACCGACGCCAATCAGACGACAAGACGGCATCGTACACTGACAGATCAGGGCCGTACTCTGAATGGCGTCGACCATGCAAGACGTCATTCAGACGATAAGACTGGGGCTGTAATCTCGCGGCCCAAAACCAACCCACGTGGCACATTCTAGAATGCGTCCCACTAACCGGACGCCGTTTGAACTGTGTCTCGCAAGCTTGACGCAAAAAAGAACCCATGTCCCAGCCCCACAAGAGCCCAAACCAAGGGGTCCGACACCGAAACTGACCCGATAACCGGATCCGAAACCTCAATCCTTATATTCTCCCTCCTTTAAAAGAATTTCGTCTCCAAAATTACCGCAACAAAACTAGCACCAATAACAAGATCGCATAGGTAAAAAGGAGAACTTACGAGAAAAGGTAGAGAAACTGATCTCGCATCTCATCCTCTCGCTCCCAGGTCGCCTCGCCTCGGGAGCGATGTTGCCAAATCACCTTAACCAGAGGAACAATCTTGTTCCGGAGGACCTGCTCCCTGCGATCCTCAATACTCACTGGAAATTCCGAAAAGGACAAATCCTCAGCAACCTCCAACTCCGAAAAGTCCAAGACATGAGATAGATTTTGAACATACTTCCTTAGCAAAGAAATATGGAACACATCGTACACTCCAATAAGACTGGGTGGCAAGACTAGCTGATACGTCGTTTCCCCTATTCGAGCAAGAATGGGAAAGGGCCCAATATATCGCGGACTCAACTTACCTCACTTCTTGAATCTCATCACACCCTTGGAGGGTGAGACTCGGAGAAACACGTGGTCCCCAACCTCGAACTCAAGCAGTCTCCTACAGATATCTACATAGCTCTTCTGCATGTTTTGAGCTGTAGTCAACCTCTGTTGCACTACTCTACCAACCTCAGCACACTGTTGTACCAACTAGGACCCTGCTATCTGCCTCTCGCCAATCGCAGACCAACTCACAGGAGATCGACACGGCCGCTCGTACAATGCCTCAAATGGCACCATGCTGATACTAGAATGATAACTGTTGTTGTAAGCAAATTCCATTGTAGACAAGTGTTGTTCCCAAGAACCTCCCTAATCTAGACAACAAGCCCTGAGCATATCCTCTAATGTTTGAATGGTCCTCTCTGACTGTCCATCAGTCTCAGGATGGTAAGCAGAGCTGAAGGCTAACTGCGTACCCAAGGCCTTCTGAAAACTCTTCTAGAACCTAGAAGTAAATCTTGGATCCCAATCTGACACGATGGATAAAGGCACCCCATGCAGAGAGATTATCCGGTCCACAAACAACCTAGCCAGCTTACCGACTGACCAGTCCTTCCTAATAGCTAGAAAGTGCGCCGACTTGGTCAATCGATCAAAAATGACCCAGATCGCGTCTCTTCTACTGGGTGACACGGGTAATCCCATCACAAAGTCCATAGTCACATGTTCCCACTTCCACTCTGGGATCGGCAGCGGTTGCAACAACCCTCCTGGTCTCTGATGTTCTACCTTAACCTACTGACAAGTCAGGCACCTTGCCACATATTCAGCCACATCTTTCTTCATACCAGGCCATCAAAAGTGCCTCCTTAAACAATGATACATCTTAGTCGTTCTAGGATGCACTGCATATTTAGAACGGTGCGCCTCATCTAGGACACTACTGCGCACCTCTTCCTCAGCTCGAACATAGAGTCTGCCTCTAAATCTGACTGTGCCATCATATCACAACTCCACCTCTGATATTTAGAGAATCTGCAGTAGCTCTGCATCCACCCTATGAGCCTCGATCACTGCATAGTACACTACTAGCCTCACAGTCAAGCTGGCCAACACGGCTTTATCAGCCTCGCGAGGAATCCTAAAGGAAGATTCCACAACCTGCTCATATAATCTCCATTCTTGAATCATAAGATGTGATACGACCGTCTTCCAACTCAAGGTGTCCACCACCACGTTCGCCTTGCCCGGATGATAAGAAAGGTCGAAATCATAATCCTTGATAAACTCCATCAACCTGTGCTGCCTCAAGTTCAGATCCTTCAACGTGAATATGTACTTCAGGCTCTTGTGATCAGTAAAAACTTGAAACTCCTCCCCATATAAGTAGTGCCGCCAGATCTTCAATGCAAATACTACAACCGCCAACTCCAAGTCATGAGTGGGGTAGTTCTCCTCATGCTTCTTCAGCTTCCTAGAAGCATAGACCACAACCTTACCATGCTGCATCAGAACCGCACACAAACCTCGACGAGATGCATCAGAATAAACCACGAATCCACCAGAACCAAATGGAAGCACAAGAATTGGACCTGAAGTGAGACAAGTCTTCAACTCAGTGAAGCTCTGTTCACACTCCTCGGTCCACACAAAACGAACTCCCTTACGAGTCAACCTCGACAAGGGGGTCGCTATTGAAGAAAAATGCTGGACAAACCGTCTGTAATACCCTGCTAACCCCAGGAAGCTCCTGATCTCAGTTACTGTCGTTGATCTGCCCCAATCCATCACTGCCTCAATCTTGGCTGGATCTACTGCAATACCATCTCCAGAAATGACATGTCCCAGGAAGTGCACCTTATCTAGCCAGAATTCACACTTGCTAAACTTGGCATAGAGTTAGTGCTCTCTTAGAACCTGCAACACCACCTGAAGATGCGTGGCATGCTCTCTTCAGAAGGAGAATATACCAAAATATCATCTACAAACACCACCACAAACTGATCCAGGTAGGCCTTAAAGACCCGGTTCATCAAATCCATAAAAGCTGTCAGAGCATTGGTCAAGCCGAAAGGCATAACCAAAAACTCATAATGTTTGTACCGAGTCCTAAAAGCCGTCTTACTCACATCAACCTCACGGATCCTCATCTGGTAATATCCTGATCTTAAGTCAATCTTCGAGAATACCTTGGTAGACTGCAATTGATCCATCAGATCATCGATTCTCGGAAGTGGGTACGTATTCTTTACTGTTACTTGGTTCAGCTGTCTATAATTAATGCACAACCTCATAGAACCATCATTCTTCCTAACAAACAGAACTGGAGCACCCTACGGAGAAGTACTGGGACGGATAAAACCCTTATCCAGCAATTCCTGCAACTGCGCCTTTAACTCAGCGAGTTCGGCCGGAGCCATCCGATACGGGGCCTTAGACAATGGCGTCGTACCTGGTGCAAGCTCAATAGTGAACTCACCCTCCCGCTGAGGAGAAAGGCCAGGCAACTCCTCAGCAAACACATCAACAAAGTCACAGACTACAGGCACCTCTCAAGGGCTGGAATTACTACTAATACCAGCTACAACCACTGAGGCAAGGAAAGCCTCACAGCTACCAACAAGCAATCTCTGGGCCTTAAAAGCAGAAATAAGAATACCACGAGATGAGAGCCTAATACCTTGGAAGTAGAAGGTCGGGATGTCCGGAATGGAGAAACGCACCCTCTCCCTGTGGTAGTCTACCTCGGCATAATAAGCCTCCAACCAGTCCATGCCCAAGATGACATCAAAGTCACGAATGGCAAGTACAACTAACTAGGCAGGTAACTGATGACCCTCATTGGTCAAGGGAACTTCACTCATACAGTTATACGTTAGTATGAAATCCCCAGAAGGAACCTCAACCATCAATCCATCAGATAACTCATCAATGGGGGCAGAAAGAATATCTACGAACTGTTCAGAAATAAAGGAATGCGAAGCATCCAAATCAATCAACACATGCGCGGAGTTCCCAAGGACAGAAAATGTACCTTCCACCATGGCCCTACTATAATAGAGTAGATGAATGATATGTAGATGCATGGAGATTTACTTTGCTGCTGATGTCCTCCAAGGAGAGGAAAGCGGACTAGAGACCAATGGAAGAGGGACAAAACTAATAGTGGCGGAAAAGAGGAGGAACAAACCGAAGTGGAAATAATGATCATAGATGGTTTTTCCTTAAGATGTCCCCCCCCCCCCCCCCCAAACTGGAAGAAGAGAAAGTTCAGTTGATCGACAAATTCGAGCATCATGATATCTTTATCCACATATGACAAGGATAGAATAGGATAGGATATATTTTTTAGGATAGGATATGATAGTACTGCAACCTTGGGTGGGCCAATCAGAGCTCGTGACATTATGAACCCAACTTTAAGGCAGGTTGTGTTGGGTTAGGTTGGGGTCAACGTGTCCTATGCTTGGGTTGAATCGGCTTGACTCAAGTTGCCCAACCCAACCTAAACTTACCTTATTCAAGAAGAAAGCCCTAAGTCTTATTTAATGAATACCTCTTCGCCTTGCCGCCGCTTCTTCCCAAAATTATACCTTAATTGTGCTCCTCTCCTATCCTCTTTAGTTTCCTTCCTTATAATGTCTCTTCTATCCCACACCGTTTCTGCTTCCCAAGGCCAACTCGATCACAATCCTCTTTTTCTCGTTTGTTTGTTCATCTTCCTTCCCTCTTCCTTCTATTTTCTCCCTCTTCCTAGCTTTGTTTTCTCATTAATTTTTACAATGGAAGGCAAGAGCCATTAAGCTTCAAGAAGAGCCTATGGTAGCGGTCATCCAAGGTATGGTGTTGGTGAAGCCATGGAGCACAGGATCTTGCTGCCATCATGGTGTCCTCTCGATCTCTAGCATTCTTCAACATGCAAGAATCCCATCCTCTTACTCACTTGATCCCTACAATGACACACAGAGGTGAACTTTCTCCTCTCTCTTTGAAGGTCCTTCCTTTCTCGTATGTTTTTCCACTCCTCCCCCCTTTGATTGTGTGGATCGGCGAAAGAGGCATCAAGTAGGGTTAAGGTTCAACCATATGGGTTGAACCTTAGATTGGGTTGGGCTCGGGTTGAGCCCCCAACCCTCAGGTTAGGGTTAGGGTTGACATTAGCCCGGCATAACCCAACGCACTTGCAACCATAGGTATGTGAATTAAAGCATTTTTATTTTACAATATTTGTCCATATGAAGCTACTTTTATGCTTGCATTGTTTAATTAGTTGGCACTCAATTCATCTATGCAGGCTTTTAATCTAGTGTTTGCACTCAATAGCGGCTGTTGTTTTAATAAGATAGTAACAATTGTTTTTTTTAACTCTAATCAACTTGGTGCATTGTGTTGATTCATTTGAATAATGTATATAAAAATGCAGAGAAATTCTTTAATGACACCATTTCAAACACAACTCATACATTCCAAAATAACTCTAACATGACATCTTTACCTATGGACATGGACCTCTTTTCTATTGTTTTGATTAACCACTCTACTTTTCCATTTTTGCTTGAAACGAAGAACAATATAAGAAGTAAATAAAAAAACCAACAGAAATCACTCAAATTTAGTTTTGAAAGCATTCATTATAACATAATACTCAACAAATGCAACTTTTTTTCGAAATACCCTTTCATTCATTCACTCTTCTTCCTATCCTAAACAACTAAAAATAGTGGAGAGGTGTAAATTAGTCACATAGAATCTTTGGTATCTCTAATTTATTTACTTCTACCCACATCAATAACAAGAAATAGAGAAAAAGGAAGTGACAAGGCATTCAAGAATAAGCAATTCATTTCTATCAATAAACTTTCTAAAGACCCAAAAAATAGAGCAGAAAGCACGAATGCCGCGAAGAGATATGTTTCTATATCTTGCATTCAAAATCCTCCTTTTGTTGTAATACATGTATAAGTAGATGTCAGAATTAAATTAAGCATGACTTATACTTTTATGCAACATTTATAACTAAAATCCTATATACAATGGGTCAGTACATGGGATTTTCCTTCTCCTTCCCCTAAATAGAAAACAAAATGTACCCTACTCCTTCCTTTATATATATTAGGTTTCATTTAGATGTATATAGTTTATTATATGTATATGAAACCAAAAAGATGAAATAGAAAGAAAATTTATTTCCATTCATATCAACAATCCATAGATGTGGATCTCAAACATATGAATGGGGATATTTCTAATACTTACAAAGAAAATAGAAAGCATGTTAGATAAAAAGAGATGAAGTAACCTAGACAAAAAGAGAAGTAGCTTAGAGAGAAGCAAATGAAGTGACCTAGATAAACCTTGTTTGTCAATAGCCTTGGACCACTATAACACAACTTGAAAAAACAATGTTCCAAATGTTGGTGGAAATTAATCCTCAAACTGTAAAATTTGTATCTATATGCATTACAATCCGATTCATTGATATTTCGGTTCAATAAAAAAAAGAACCCAATCATTTCGTCTATCCCTTTTAAAACTAAGAAAATGTTAGTTGACAATATATTTCTTTATCGTTATTTGATTTAGAGTATCATTTTTTATTTGGTCCTTTTTCATAGGCTTAATCACTGTTTGATTTATTCATTAAAAGGAAATGGTTTGATATATTTGTTAGGTGCTATATTGGATCTAAATCAAATTTCACATCGGTCTATATTTATTGATTGCCTCTGCTATCTCATTGATAGTGATCAATACAACTTCTTTCAGTTTTGAACCTCCCAACAATTCGCGCATAATATCTTGACTGCTTTTATCAAAGGCAAAGAATGAAGATTCCATGAGAGCTTGCATAGCAAATAGGCCAATTGGCATTCTGACATTGCCCTTCACTTTCATTACAATGTTGTTTGTTTTAGCATAAAACAACGTAATTTGAAACAATTGTTTCATTTTACAGTGTTTTCAGTTGCTTGGAATGATGTAAAATAATATAAAGTAAAATCCTATCTGGGCCTTCTCTACCCACTTGACAGCCCAATTCCCTTATTTTGGTTTACAACAAAGGCCCATTGTAAACCAAAACAAGAAGATTGAAGCATCCCTCTTGTTTTATTGTACAAACAACCAAACAAACATTTCTTGATTATAAAACAAGAAATTTTCACTTGTTTCGAAACCGGTGATTTTGAAACCGATGATTTACAAAGTTTTTCACTAAAACAAACAACCCCTACGTCTATGTAGATTTCCTCCAGAAGTAGAAATAGAGTAACTCTTATCATTTATACTTCACTGCCAATCAAACAACACTTTGATTTCTCAATCTCTTGAGTTCCTTTTCAGATCTCTACCTCTTTTGTAAGGACTGAGGTTTCGGGTTCGGTTTTCGGTTCGGTTTCGGGCCGGATCCCCTGGGTCGGACCTTGTGGGGTCTGGAGAATTTCCTCTGAATGGCGTCGGAGGATCACGACGCCTTTCAAACGGCGTCTTGTTAGGTGGACGCCATTTAGGCGAATTTCTGTTGTGCCACGTGGGTGCCACGTGGGCGGGTTTCAGGCCGCGAGAGTACGGCCCCTGTCTTGTCGTCTGAACGGCGTCCATGATGGACGACGCGATTCAGACTGCCACCCTGCGATGTCAGTGTACGGTGCCTGACATGTCAGCTGAACGGCGTCCATGGTGGTCGACGCGTTTCAGACAGCTGTCAGTACGGCCGTCCTGTCATCTGATAGGTGTCCTTCTCGCTCGACGCATTTTAGGTGGTTTCTGATGACCCCCGCGAGCCCTCCTTTCTTTCCCTCATTTCTCACCTCTCACTCTCTCTCCTCTCCCTCTCCGCCTCCTCCGACCCCCTCTCTTCCCCTTTCCCTTCCTCTTCTTCCTCTTCCACCACTCCAACGCCTCCCTACCTCTCACCTCTGCCACCACCACTTCCTTCGCGGCGTTCCATTCTCCGGACGGCGGCCGACGTCCCGGCGGAGTGGCGACGTTCTCGGGGGTACCGGCGGCGGTCTGCGGCGCGGCGGTTGGGCGACACGGAGCCAGGAGGAGTTCAAGTATCCGGTAGGGGGACGAACCTTGTATGTGTTGCTCGTGCTTTCCTAGGCGTGTTTTGATGTGTTTTGGGCTAGATTGAGCATGTTTAGGGGGTGTTCTTGTGGGTATGGCCGCGTTCGTGAATGGGGTTTCGTAGTATATTTATGGTGGATCAACTGCTCTTCCTCCCCCTTTCCGTTTTGGGGATTTTCGGGGCATTTGGGGTTAAGGGAGAAACCCTCGGTTCGAACCAGAGAACCAGGTTTCTGGCGCTAAACGGCGTCGTGCCTGGTCGACGCCATTTAGAAGGACGTCGGGACAGTACGACGCGTTTTAGGGCAGAAACCTCCCCTGTTCGAGGTTTGCCAGGCTAGGGGTTCTGGCGCTAAATGACGTCATGGGTGGTCGACGCCTTTCTGAAGGACGTCAAGCCACCATGACGCCATTTAGGCAGGAAATCATCCCGACTGAGGGTCCGTCAGTTCGGGATTCTGGACTAAAAGACGTCATGGCTGGGCGACGCGATTCGAATGGCGTCGGGCGACCATGACGCCTTTTAAGGCAGAAATCCCCTGGGTACTGTTTTCCCGAAATTCTGGATTTATCAGCTGAATGGCGTCGGAGGATGTCGACGCGTTTCAAAAGGCGTCCGCTGGTGTCGACGCCTTTTAGGCCAGATTTCCGTGGCCTTTGTTTTATGAACCAGTTTAGGGAGCTTGAATGGCGTCGGCCTTGGGCGACGCGATTCAAGACAGAACAACACTAATTCATGCCAGTAAAACGTATTCATACTGCTAGATAGTTGGTTAGTGCATGATTTAGTATACATGGATTCTTCGTGACCAGATGGCACTGCATTGTGTGTAGTGCGATCGCGGGCTTTTCACGTGACCGGATCGTACCGTGCTGGGTTTTGGTGTTTTGAGTTACTGTGGACCTGGAGTGACATTGTAGCACTTTATCACCCTGTGCTGGTGGGGGCGTGAGCACAGCGCCGATGGGGGCGTGGGCGGGGTGACGCCTAGTGAGAGAGGGTCACCTGGTGAACCCCGGGGTCAGCTAGTACCGGTGTCGGAGTGGTACATTCGGAGAGTCACTCGTGCTGAGGGAAGGAGTAACCACCTGAGCCAGTTGGGCCGGAGTAGCTAGCGTGCTATCCGAGAGGTTACTGTTTGGTCTCAGCGAGTCGGTGTTTCCTACTTGTGCTTGTGTGGACGGTGTTTTCCCACTTACGGCTGTGTGGTTGGTGTTTCCCACTTGTGGAGGAGTGGTTGACATGTTTTGCCGAGACGGGAGTTGTAGGCTCCCTGATAGTATAACTTTAGAATTATGCATGTTACATTCCGAAGGCACATGGTTCATATCGAGATTTTAGGAGTAGTGTGTTATAGCTTTACTTGCCCTATCACCTGTATCTTTGTTACTGCACTTGTGGGTGTGTGTGTGGGAGGCAGGGGATCGGATGATCCCTACTGAGCCCAATTTTGGTGTGGCTCACTCCCTGCGTTTTCAGGTGTAGACCTTGTGGCGTGTGGCGGCGCGTGGTGTTCTCCTTGGTGTGCGGACCAGCAGCTATCTCAGTTCCCGGGGTATGCCCCGATGTTGTTGTACTTTATTTCTGCCTGTACTTAATTAATTTGTTGGACATGTAATTATTGTTGGACTGTGTACGGACATTGTTACTTTACTTCCTGCGCACTGTACCCCTTATAGTCCGTGTGAATGTTATATTTAATCTTGTTTAACGCTTACTCCTCCAGATGTGCGAATAAGATCCTGGTAAAAACCTACAGTTAATGGGCCGACATCCATTTAGTGACCGGGTCTCCGGTCATAGGATGGCGGGTCGTTACAGTTGGTATCAGAGCATAGTCTGGTCGAATAAGTGGTAAACTGGGTTATATATCGTAGTCCAACAATGAGTACAAGTCTGTACAGGCGATGGCTGCTGGTGTAGAGTGATAGGTTTTGACGTGTTTGTGTCGATTTTCGTGTTCGTGAGGTAGTGATGGCGCCGAGGAAGAGAGTTTCGTTGGCTCGTGGTACGAGATCAGACGATGGTAGTTCAGGGGCAGAAGGGCATAATGTGGATCGTTTCGTGGAGACTATGATTGGAGCTATGGGTAGATACCAGCAGGGAGACGGTAGCGAGGGATCCAATTCCCGAGGTGACCAGTTTACGGTGTTAGAGCGGTTTTTGAGGTTGGAGACCCCTTCTTTCACAGGTCGACCAGTCTCAGACGAGGCAGCTCGTTGGATTAAGGAGATGGAGAAGGCGTTTGACGTTCTTGAATGTGCTGAGAATGACAAGACCTTGTTGGCAACCTATTTGTTGAAGGATAATGCATATGAATGGTGGGTTACCCTCAAGACAAGGATGTTTGCAAATAGATCTTTGAGAGAGATCCCTTGGGAGGCATTTGTGAGAGAGTTTAGTGGACAGTACTTTCCGAGGCACGTCCAGGAGGCCAAGGAAAGAGAGTTTATGGAATTGGTGCAGAATGACATGTCAGTTCTAGACTATCATGCAAGGTTTGTGGCTTTTGGAGGATTCGTTCCACACTTATATGAGCAGGAGAGATATAGAACCGAGAGATTTGTAGATGGACTCCGATATGATCTAAGGACAATGGTGGCACCTCAGGGTTGTAGAGATCTGGCGTCAGCGGTTCGATGCGCGGCAGCGGTGGAGACTCAATTTCAGCAAATGGCAAAAGAGTTGGAGCGATCGGTACGAGGGAAGCAGCATGGCAAGAGCAAATCAACGGTCCTCCCGTCAGGCGGTTCGAGTTCCTTTGAGTTCGGGTCCCAAGGGACTTCACGTGATGAAGATGAGGACGGTTCGGCCCAACAAATGCAGACTGAGGCTAGCAGGCAGCAGGGAAAGAGTCACGATGCGGCAGATTATTGTCCCCGTTGTGGTAGGTATCACGGCAACCGGGCTTGTCCATTGGTCGCTGGGAGCTGTTTTGGCTGTGGCAGGAGGGGACATCTCGCGAGGAACTGCCCCAGAAGAATAAGACGAGTCAGGGGCCGAGTGGTCAGTAGGAGCCCGGTACCTTATGTAGTGTTGTGTGCCCTTCTTGTGGAGATCCGAGGTGCGGGGATAGATGAACACTCTTATCTTGTCTTATGAGGTAGTGGTTGTGAACTCTTGTGGCACTCTTTATGTATTTTGGGTCGTGGTGGTGATTTGGTGTTGTAATATGTGCTTTGTAAGGTTATTATATAATGATGTTGGCATATCAATTTTGGTGGAATCATGGCACATAATTAGTTTAATATTGATTTGATTGATGGATCGTGTGTGGGGAGCCCCGTGTAAGGGTGTGATCGTTGAGGGCGTTAGTAGGATTTTACCGATGGTTGGTCCGAGAGTTTTCTTCGATAAGTAACCCCTCTTATTGAGGTTGACGCATAGGGGAGTTCGTCTCGTGTGGATCGAGGTGTGTGAGCGGAGTTTCATTAAGTTGAAGACTCGCCTCACTTGGGCTCCAGTGTTGGTACTTTTATCAGGTTCCGGTGGGTTTGTGGGGTATTTAGTCACATCACATCGAAGTCTGGGCGCGTTTCTGATGCAACTTGGTAAGATTGTGGCCTATAGGTAGTTGAAGAAGTTTGAGGAGAACTTTTCATCTATGACTTAGAGTTGGCAGCTGTGGTGTTTGCACCATAGATCTAGAGGCATTGTTTGTATGGGGATTATTTGAGCAACTGTGGAATCTCCCTTTCGGATTCCACGTGAGGCTGATGGAGTCAGGTTGGCCAACAGTGGACCATACCGTAATTAAGACTTAGAGAACAGATGCAGAGTTACCGCGGATTATCTAGAGTTCAGAGGTGGAATTGTGGGGTAGTAGTACAGTCAGGTTAGAGGTAGACTTTGTGATTTGACCGTGAAGGACGTGCGCGGGTGTCTCTTTTTGAGGCACACTGTTCTAGAATAAATGATGCTTTCCGGATCGAGTAAGGTGTATCATTGCTGAGGTGATCTAGTGAGAAGGAGGACAGGGGTGATTCTGTGATTGAATGCTTGAATTGTTGGCAGGTTAGGGTGGAATATCAGAGTGGCGCAGCGGTAGCGTGGTTGCAGTCCTTGCCGATCCCGGTGTGGAGGCGAGAGCTTGTGACTCGAGGCATGTATTAGGATTGTTTTATTCTCTGGTGGAGGGAGCGTGATCTGGATTACCATTGAACTACTGACTACGTCAGCACACTTCCTGGCTATCAGGAAGGACTGGTCAGTCGGTAGGTTGGCTAAGTTGTTATGAGTCGGATCGTCTCTTTCTGCTCGATGCGCCCTTATCCATCGTGTCGGATCGGGCTTTAAGAATTACTTCTTAATTGTGGGGAGAGTCTTTGGAAGACTTTGAGTACGCGGTTAGCCTTCAGCCCGGCCTATCGTCCCGAGGCTGATGGGCGGTCAGAAAGGGGCCATTCGGATTTTAGAGGTTTTGCTCGTGGCATGTTGCCTAAACTGAGGAGGTTCTTGGGAGCAGCATTGGTTTTCCGTGGGGTCTTGTGTACCATAGCAGTTACCACTCTAGCATTGGCTTGGCGCCTTATGAGGCATTGGTCAGATGGCTGTGTCGATCCCTTGTGATCTAGTCTGAGATTGGCAAGAGATAGTTAGCAGGACCAGGGTTGGTATAGCAGGGTGCTTGGGTTGCCAGAGATGTGCTATCATCGGTAAGAGACCGATCGAGTTTGAAGTTGGAAACCTCATGTTTTTCCAAGTCTCGCCCTCCATGGGTGTGAAGAGATTTGAGAAGCAAGGTAAGCTGGGTCCGTGCCGTGCTAAGCCTCTTCCCGTTCTTGCTCGAGTTGAGGAAGATTACCAGCCAGCCTTGCCGTTCTGTCTTGCGGGTGTGCTCGATGCGTTTCGAGTTCCGTTGCAGAAGAGCATTCCGGATTCGCCCCAGGTGTTAGAACTTTCAGGGCTTGAGGTCGCTGAGGACTTGTCCTTTCCTGAGTGTCTAGTGCGTTTTGAGAATCACTAGTGACAGGTCCTTCGGAACAAGGTTGCATATGTGGACTGAGTATTTTGACAGTATCGCTCCGGGAGCGAGGCGACCTGGGGGTGTGTAATTGAGATGTTGGGAAGCAGTTCCTTATCCTTTTTGGTAAGTTCCCATACGAGTTGGTAGTGGAGGCGTTTTCACCCTCGTTACTTGTAGCAGGCAATTTCGGGGACGAAATTCTTTTAAGGGGGGGAGAATGTAAGGACTGAGGTTTCGAGTTCGGTTTTCGGTTCGGTTTCGGGCCGGATCCCCTGGGTCGGACCTTGTGGGGTCTGGAGAATTTCCTCTGAATGGCGTCGGAGGATCACGACGCCTTTCAAACGGCGTCTTGTTAGGTGGACGCCATTTAGGCGAATTTCTGTTGTGCCACGTTGGTGCCACGTGGGCGGGCTTCGGGCCGCGAGAGTACGGCCCCTGTCTTGTCGTCTGAACGGCGTCCATGATGGACGACGCGATTCAGACTGCCACCCTGCGATGTCAGTGTACGGTGCCTGACATGTCAGCTGAACGGCGTCCATGGTGGTCGACGCGTTTCAGACAGCTGTCAGTACGGCCGTCCTGTCATCTGATAGGCGTCCTTCTCGCTCGACGCGTTTTAGGTGGTTTCTAATGACCCCCGCGAGCCCTCCTTTCTTTCCCTCATTTCTCACCTCTCACTCTCTCTCCTCTCCCTCTCCGCCTCCTCCGACCCCCTCTCTTCCCCTTTCCCTTCCTCTTCTTCCTCTTCCACCACTCCAACGCCTCCCTACCTCTCACCTCTACCACCACCACTTCCTTCGCGGCGTTCCATTCTCCGGACGGCGGTCGACGTCCCGGTGGAGTGGCGACGTTCTCGGGGGTACCAGCGGCGGTCTGCGGCGCGGCGGTTAGGCGACACGGAGCCAGGAGGAGTTCAAGTATCCGGTAGGGGGACGAACCTTGTATGTGTTGCTCGTGCTTTCCTAGGCGTGTTTTGATGTGTTTTGGGCTAGATTGAGCATGTTTAGGGAGTGTTCTTGTGGGTATGGCCGCGTTCGTGAATGGGGTTTCGTAGTATATTTATGGTGGATCAACTGCTCTTCCTCCCCCTTTCCGTTTTGGGGCTTTTCGGGGCATTTGGGGTTAAGGGAGAAACCCTCGGTTCGAACCAGAGAACCAGGTTTCTGGCGCTAAACGGCGTCGTGCCTGGTCGACGCCTTTTAGAAGGACGTCGGGACAGTACGACGCGTTTTAGGGTAGAAACCTCCCCTGTTCGAGGTTTGCCAGGCTAGGGGTTCTGGCGCTAAATGACGTCATGGGTGGTCAACGCCTTTCTGAAGGACGTCGAGCCACCATGACGCCATTTAGGCAGGAAATCATCCCGACTGAGGGTCCGTCAGCTCGGGATTCTGGACTAAACGACGTCATGGCTGGGCGACGCGATTCGAATGGCGTCGGGCGACCATGACGCCTTTTAAGGCAGAAATCCCCTGGGTACTGTTTTCCCGAAATTCTGGATTTATCAGCTGAATGGCGTCGGAGGATGTCGACGCGTTTCAAAAGGCGTCCGCTGGTGTCGACGCCTTTTAGGCCAGATTTCCGTGGCCTCTGTTTTATGAACCAGTTTAGGGAGCTTGAATGGCGTCGGCCTTGGGCGACGCGATTCAAGACAGAACAATACTAATTCATGCCAGTAAAACGTATTCATACTGCTAGATAGTTGGTTAGTGCATGCTTTAGTATACATGGATTCTTCGTGACCATATGGCACTGCATTGTGTGTAGTGCGATCGCGGGCTTTTCACGTGACCGAATCGTACCGTGCTGGGTTTTGGTGTTTTGAGTTACTGTGGACCTGGAGTGATATTGTAGCACTTTATCACCTTGTGCTGGTGGGGGCGTGAGCACAGCGCCGATGGGGGCGTGGGCGGGGTGACGCCTAGTGAGAGAGGGTCACCTGGTGAACCCCGGGGTCAGCTAGTACCGGTGTCGGAGTGGTACATTCGGAGAGTCACTCGTGCTGAGGGAAGGAGTAACCACCTGAGCCAGTTGGGCCGGAGTAGCTAGCGTGCTATCCGAGGGGTTACTGTTTGGTCTCAGCGGGTCGGTGTTTCCTACTTGTGCTTGTGTGGACGGTGTTTTCCCACTTACGGCTGTGTGGTTGCTGTTTCCCACTTGTGGAGGAGTGGTTGACGTGTTTTGCCGAGACGGTAGTTGTAGGTTCCCTGATAGTATAACTTTAGAATTATGCATGTTACATTCCGAAGGCACATGGTTCATATCGAGATTTTAGGAGTAGTGTGTTATAGGTTTACTTGCCCTATCACCTGTATCTTTGTTACTGCACTTGTGGGCGTGTGTGTGGGAGGCAGGGGATCGGATGATCCCTACTGAGCCCAATTTTGGTGTGGCTCACTCCCTGCGTTTTCAGGTGTAGACCTTGTGGCGTGTGGCGGCGCGTGGTGTTCTCCTTGGTGTGCGGACCAGCAGCTATCTCCGTTCCCGGGGTATGCCCCGATGTTGTTGTACTTTATTTCTGCCTGTACTTAATTAATTTGTTGGACATGTAATTATTGTTGGACTGTGTACGGACATTGTTACTTTACTTCCTGCGCACTATACCCCTTATAGTCCGTGTGAATGTTATATTTAATCTTGTTTAACGCTTACTCCTCCAGATGTGCGAATAAGATCCTGGTATGAACCTACAGTTAATGGGCCGACATCTATTTAGTGACCGGGTCTCCGGTCATAGGATGGCGGGTCGTTACATCTTTAGATGAGCACTCATGTAAACAACTACCCTATCATAGGCAATAAGGTCTCCTACAAATGATCTAAAGAAAAAAATGCACAACAGTTGATCTAAAGGAAACTCAAACCTTCTGATGCATTCTCGGATTAATTTATTGTCCATTTATAGTGGAGATTGAAAACTGCACTAGTTAATTTCCTAGCCAAGTTGGACTTTTAATCTCTTCGGATTTGAAATAGGAATACAGGGACATATGATAAAGTTCTCCGACTGCAACTGATCCATCAAATCATCGATCATCGGAAGTGGGTACTTGTTCTTTATCGTCACCTGGTTCAGCTGTCTATAATCAATACACAATCTCAAAGAACCATCCTTCTTCCTGACAAATAGAACTGGAGCACCCCACGGAGATGTACTAGGATGAATGAAACCCTTATCCAGTAATTCCTGCAACTGCGCCTTCAACTCAGCGAGTTCGGCTGGCGCCATCCGATACGGGGGCTTAGATAGGGGCGTCGTACCTGGTGCAAGGTCAATAGTAAACTCAACCTCTCGCTGGGGAGGAAGTCCAGGCAACTCCTCAGGAAACACATCTACAAAGTCACAAACTACAGGCACCTCCCAAGGACTGGGACTACCACTAACATCAGCTAAAACAACAGAGGCAAGGAAGGCCTCGCAACCACCAACAAGCAACCTCTGGGCCTTAAAGGCAGAAATAAGAATACCTCGAGAAGAGAGCCTAATACCTTGTAAGTAGAAGGTCGGGATTGTAGGTGCTTAGAATGACCGTGTGATTAACATGAAATATCTATGTTGTTTAGGTGTAAACTAACCTATTAAAAACAGCAACTAAAGTGCAGTGATCGCCAGAAACTTTTAACTTAAAAGTTTCAAAAGAAGAGTATGATCGCCTACCTTTCAAACTGCGGAAAATTGAGTCCTTGGTTCCCCTTCCTCAGCCGGCTGAAGAAAGAGAGCCCTTTCTTTGCTTTTTGTTCTTGCTGTTAAATTTGAGGTTGAGGATCGTCCAGAAGTTGTACTTGATTTCCCATTTTGATCTCTTGTTGTTGTTGTTGAATACAGCAGAGACAAAAAAAAGAAAAAACGAAGAACTATGATGAGAATTTAGATAGAAGTAGTATCTAAACTAATCATGATTTTTAAGCATATTTAAAACAGCAAACTCACTTGTTTAATGGCTTTGAAACCCCTTAAATCAAGTAGGTTTTTGAAAGATTATGCTGTGGTGTGTGTTTGCATGAAGTGAATATGAAGAATGAAACTAATGAAGATGAAAATTGCAAATGCAGTAATGAAAAACTTATGCCCAGTTGGTTGAAGCCTTGAAAGGATGAAGATCTTGAAAAGATGCCGACTTCTGGAAATGGCAGCGCTCCGGCGTTACGACGTTGTTGCTTCGATCTTCAAATCGCTATAACGCTATGGCTCAACTCAACTTAATTCTGTTCTCTCTCTTTTTTTTCTTCTCTTCAACATGTAGGGTATTTATAGGCATTTCTTGCGTTCGCGATTAACATAGCAAAATCCCGAATTTATCCATCTTAACCGACAGATAATTACTGATTAATTCATCTTTATCTGTAATTATCTAAAACGCGTCCACCTTGGCTGACGCCTTTTAGATTAATTAAGATAAGGATAAACATCCGGGAAAACTTATCTTTATCTTTATTAGGTAAAACACGTCTACCTGTGTAGACGTCTTTTAGACTAATTAAGATAAGGATAAACATCCGGAGGGGAAGTTAAAATCACTTAGGAAACTTAAAACGCGTCGACCTTCACAGACGCCTTTTAGTTAATAAATTAATTAATTAAAATTCAAATTTAATCATTAAAACAGGAATAAACTCTAAATAGCGTCCACTTGTGTCGACGTCTTTTAGAATTCTTCATATTTTAACTCAAATTTGAGCTAAAATCAATTCAATTGATCAACTTAAACACATCTGTTAAACCCGACACTCAAAAAGATTAATAAAAATTAATTAATGATTAATTATCAGACCATTTTGAGGCATTATTATATGATATAAAATTTACTCGAAATGACGTCAAAATTAGCGTGTCTACAGCTGCCTCACCTTGGCATCGTCTTTGCAAGGGAGTGAAATGGAATGGAATGTACTGAAAAGGTGATGCCAAGGTGTGATGAGACACGCTCTTAACATCACATGATTGGAATTTTTCTCAAAATTATCAACGAAGATAGCTCAAGGAAATCAATGGAATTAATCCTGTTTGGATGAAGTAGACAAGGAAATAAAATAAGGTCGATCAACCTCCTCGGAGTGGGAAGTACCTCAGGTCGTAGACACTGTAGGTTTCATCATGGGGAGCGTTTGCCAGCCAATGTGGACGTGCTACAGCCATGATGGATCTTTAAAAGAAAACAAGAATATTGGATAAAGAATCCAATCAAGGATAGAACTCCAAGGATATCTTCAAGCGAACCTCAAAGATAATCAAGATACTCAATTCGGAATGGAATATTTCATATCATGTTGAGATTATTTAATTAATGGTCTGAAACTTAATCAATAATTAATTCTTATCACAATGATTTCAAAGTCCTATATGATGCATGCTGGGCTAAAAGAAAAATATAAAGTCAAATAAAATATAAATTAATCAAGGATAATATTGTTAAATTGTTATTAATGAGTCAAGATACCAATTCTTGTAATTCACTGCTAAGCCGAAGCTCGTTTATCCACGCACCATTTCACAAAAGTGGAACCATCGTCCTCACTAATTAACAATCCAACGGCCTATCCGTGCGATTAAGAATCCTCTGGAATTATCACTGTTTTTTTTTTTTTTTTGTTGAAGGGGAACTCAAATTCCAGTTTCATCAAAACCACAAGGTCCTTGATATAGTCTAATAAATACTTAACATATAATAATGCGAATGCAAATAATTACATGAAATAGAATACAAGGGTAGAAATAACCGTCCTTTTAGCCATGGTCGGGACTTCTTGAACTCCCACAGTGGGATTTTCTTGATATTTCCAGCTTTGCTCAGACTTTCTTGAATTTTCTACAATCAAAATTGTTAGTAATTCCAAACAAATATTCAATTTAAAGCATCAAAACATGGAATTTCGGATAAATCATATAAAAATCTTAAAACGCGTCGTGTCGAGCAGACGCCTTTTAAAGTTAAAACGCGTCTCTTATACTCGACGCCTTTCACTCACAGAAACAGGTTTCTGGCTGTCCTCTATTCGAATTCCAACTCTATCAATGCACATCCCTTTTGTCCTGTATATGACTTGAACAAACAGGTTAAGTATCTGTTTAGGCTTAGCCCCTTGCCTGACCGAATAAATGGTCGATCAATCTTTTCCTTCAATAAATGGTCAAGGGGCATAGCCTTTATTAACAAAGGTAATAAGAGTAATCATGATTTAAGCAAAATGCAACATACAAGCAAACGTATGCTCACCGAAAATAAAATGAATGAAACACACTAAATGCCACAAGCAAATGCTAATTGAAATATTTTTGCATATATATTTTTTTTTGGATTTTTGACATATGTATTTTTTTTTGCATTTTTTTTGAATTTTTGACATATGTATTTTTTTTGAATTTTTGCATATACATTTTTTTTGAATTTTGAAATATTCATTTTTGTTTGGGTTTTGAGATGTATATATATATTTTTTTTTTTGAATTTTGAAAAATGTATATTTTTTTTGAATTTTTGACTATGCAATTTTTTTGAATTTTGACTATGCAATTTTTTTTT
This sequence comes from Zantedeschia hybrid cultivar, assembly GCA_030544215.1. Classification (NCBI taxonomy): domain Eukaryota; kingdom Viridiplantae; phylum Streptophyta; class Magnoliopsida; order Alismatales; family Araceae; genus Zantedeschia; species Zantedeschia hybrid cultivar. The sequence continues at coordinate 57,540,922 of JARZZO010000012.1, forward strand.
GAATTTTGACATATATAATTTTTTTGAATTTTTTGCATATACACATTTTTTTTGAATTTTTGACATATGTATTTTTTTTTGAATTTTTGACTAAAAGACCAGTATGGTACTTAGATCAAAAGATCATATTCATTTATTAACTTAATTTCCAAATTGTTCTTTAACAACTTAACTTAAAACCCATCGTGTTTGAACTTGTGTTTCCATTCGTGATCCCATTTGATGATTTGACCCTTAGTCAATCTAAGCCATTCCTTAAGCTTGAAGTACACCTCTTTAGAAAGAAAAGAAGAGTAAGTTTAGAAAGCCCATGAGAGGGTTCCGGAGACTTAAAAAGATGTCCCTTTCCAACCCTAATATCTGTTGGGGTTCGGTCATTTTCTTCCCGGGGTATTTATCGACCTTGCGTTCCCTTTTGTTTCATTTCATGGCCTTGATGTAACATTTGTAGTGTAATGGCCTTTTGATTTGAATTTGGCTTTTTGCCTTGCTTTTGCTTTTCTATTCTTTTCTTTTTTTTTTGCTTTGCTTTGGAACGGATCTCCCCCATTTTTTTATGACGGCCTCCTACTAAGATGGCGGGTATTCTTGGTAATCTATTCTAAGTCTCGTTCCGACATCATGGGCCGAGTGTAAAACAGAATTTTACTTTAAAAGGAATGATTTGTACTTTACACCTTTAGTCAAGCTTTTGATATTCTTAAGGACTTGGCATCTCTTGTTACTCACGAATCAAACGTGTCAGTGCGTGCAGTAATGGGTTTGAAGTTAAATTATTCAGACTAACAAAGAAATTTGAGTTTATAAATTTTCTGATTTCACTGATCTTTGTACCATACTGATCGACTCTTTAACTTAAGGGTAGTATTTCTTAAGATGTAAACCATTCTAGGGATGATTTAGCTCTTCTCCTTCTGCATTAACCAAATGATAAGCATTACTAGGATAAGCGTGCGATACAACATAAGGTCCTTCCCAGTTGGGTTGGAGCTTAGAACGCGGACCACCAGGTTTTACAAAAATTCTTTTAACAACCATTTCACCGACTTTGAACTTTCGTTCAATGACTTTCTTTTGATAAAAACGTGCTAATCTGTTTTGATAAACTTTTGCATGATTAGCAGCTGACCATCTTTTCTCGTCTAAAAGTTCCAATTGAGCAAGAAGTGCTGAACGATGTTCATCAATGGAAAATTCCTTGTTCAATTGTACTCTTAATGACGGTATAAGGATCTCATATGGAACTACCGCCTCCATTCCAAATGTTAAGGAATAAGGAGTTTGCCCAATAGGCGTGCGGATTGAAGTTCGGTAGGCCCATAGAGCCTCAACCAATTTTTCTGGCCAGTCTGCGAATTTGTTAGATTTACACGTCTTTTTGATAATTTTTATCAAAGTCTTATTAGTTGCCTCTGCTTGGCCATTGCCTTGCGGATAATAAGGAGATGAATGATGCAATGCAATTTTATACCTGTTGCAGAGGTCCTTCAATTCCTGTGACACGAACTGCGGTCCGTTATCGGTGACGATGGTACTTGGAATTCCGAATCTTGTGATGATGTTCTTCATGATGAATTTGCAGACGGTTGATGCTTTGATCTCCACGTATGCTTCAGCTTCTGCCCACTTGGTGAAGTATTCCGTTGCCGTGAGAATGAAAGATTTTTGCTTGATGCCGGAATCTGGGTTACCAAGAGGTCCAATAATGTCGAAAGCCCACATGGAGAAAGGCCATGGGGAAGAAACAGGATGGAGTGAAGATGCAGGAGAATGAATTTTGTCGGCGTGAAGTTGACACTTAGCACACCTACGGACATATCCTACACAATCTTCTTCCATGGTTGGCCAATAAAATCCTTGTCTAAGGATCTTCTTTGCTAGCATCTGTCCACTGACATGGCCACCACAAACTCCACTATGAGCTCCTTCCATAACCTTCCAAAGCTCATCCTCGTCTAAACATCTCAGAAGAACTCCATCAAAACCTCTCTTATATAATGCTCCCCCAACTAGGGCGTATCGTTGAGCAACTCTCCTGATAGCTCTTTTTTCCTCAGTTGTAGCTTCTTCAGGATACGATTGATCTTCACAATATTTTGCAATTTCATAATACCATGGCTTTTGTTCATCATCCATCTCTTCTAACAGCTCCATCAACATGATTTCTCTTTTCTCCACAATACTTCCATCTTTGAATTTCTTCAGCAACTTCTCCTTAGTTCTAAGAAATGAAGGATCTTTCACGGCGGGTGAAAGACGCCTATGAACTATAATTGATTCAGATTGCTTGCTGATCGGAAAATCAAGGGAAGATGCAAGTGAAGCTAGAGCGTCAGCTAGGATGTTTTGATTTCTAGAGACATGGACAAAGATCAATTTTGTGAAAAGCTTTGAATAAGCAGAAGTAAGTTCTTGATATGGCTTAAGCTTGGGATCAAGAGTTCGATACTTGGTCAGCACTTGGCGAAGAATTAATTGGCTATCACCTACAATCCTGAGTTTGGTGGCACCATGCAAATGAGCAGCCTCGAGACCAGCAAGAAGTGCCTCGTATTCAGCTATGTTGTTGGTGACTGGAAAATCAAGCTGAAAGGCTTGTGGAATGGTGACACCTTCCGGTGATAACAGAACGATTCCGATACCCTTTCCATGAGAATTCAGAGCTCCGTCAAAATGCAGAGTCCACATATCATCTCTGATTTGATTTACGGACATCAGTTCCTCATCCGGAAACTCTGATCGCACTGGATCAAATCGAGGAAGGAGATGATGAGCGAGATGTTCTGCTATGGCATAGCCCTTGATCGCTTTCTGTTGAATGTAAAGGATATCGAATTGAGATAGAAAGCTTTGCCATCGCGCTAACCTATCAGTAAGAACAGATTTCTCCAGAAGGAACTTGATCGGATTCATCCTAGCGATGAGATGGACTTCATGGGCCAGAAAATAATGCTTTAATTTCTGGACAACCCAAACTAATGCTGCACATGTTTTCTCCATCGCCGTATATCTCTGTTCAGCGGGGTTGAGAAGTTTAGAGAGATAGTAGGCTGCCCTCTCCTTTCCTTCTTCATCCTCTTGTGCTAGAACAGCCCCCACTGCATCATCCAGGACAGAAATATAAAGTATCAATGGTTTGCCTGAAGATGGTGGTCTCAAAACAGGAGGACTCGCCAAATAGTCCTTTAATCCATCAAATGCCTCCTGACACTTATCGTCCCAATTGAATTTGACTCCTGGCTTGGTAAGCTCGTAGAACGGCTTACACCTTTGTGAGTGCTGGGAGACAAAGCGGCGAATAAATTGTAACCTCCCGATTAATCCTCTTAATTCTTTCAAGTTTTTGGGAGGTGGCATTTCTCTGATAGCCTTCGCCTTATTAGGATCGATCTCAATTCCCCGTTTGCTGACAATGAATCTAAGCAATTTCCCTGAAGATACCCCGAATACACATTTCTTGGGGTTCATCTTCAACTGATACTCTCTCGATCTCTCTAATACCCTTGCCAAAACTTTGGCATGCTCAGCCTTCGTTTTAGACTTAACCAATAAGTCATCCACATACACTTCCAAATCTATATGCATCATGTCATGAAATATTGCCATCATAGCCCTTTGATAAGTGGCTCCAGCGTTCTTCAATCCAAATGGCATGACGACATAACAATATGTTCCCCAAGGTGTAGTGAATGAAGTCTTCTCTTGATCCTCTTCTGCCAGCTTAATCTGGTTGTATCCTGAAAATCCATCCATAAATGATAACGTCTCATAGCCAGCAGTGTTATCGATGAGTACATCAATATGAGGCAATGGAAAATCATCTTTAGGACACGCCCGGTTCAGATCGCGGAAGTCAATGCAAATTTTGACCTTCCCGTCCTTTTTCATAACCGGGACTATATTGGCCACCCATTGTAGATAAAAGACAACTCTAATGAATTTGGCTTTGTGTAATTTATCGACTTCTTCCTTCATCTTTAAAGGCATTTGTGGGTGGAATCGCCTTAATTTCTGCTTGACCGAACTAGCTCCATCCTTTAATGTTAACCTGTGTTCAACTAAAGATGAGTCTAACCCCGGCATATCCTCATAACTCCAGGCGAAAGTGTCCTTATAATCCTTAAGCACTTGTACCATTGCCTTCTCATCCTCTGCAGAAAGATTTTTACTGACGAGGACAACCTTAGGTTCGTCTTCAGTCCCTAAGTTTATTTCTTTGGTGGGCTCTTCGACGGCCGCTGAGGGTTCATCAAATCTCTTCACTCCACTGGCATATGCCTCAGCTGCGTCCTCATCATCTTCCTCATCTTCAATAATGGGGTCCTTTTCATGTACTAACTCATATACCCCGTACCCATCATTGACTGACTCATCATCTGTACAATCTTCTGGCATCTGAATTGGATCTTCTAAAAACTGAGGGATTAAAGAGCAAAAGGAACATTTATCAGCCAAATCCTGGAGGTATCTTTCTGGAATTTGCCTACCCTTAGGCTTCCTAGACTTCCTAACCTGACTAACCTGCCTAAAACTGGACTTCCTAACTTCACTAAACTGTCTATCATAACCTAAGGAAGATGAAGCAGGATGAAAATCCTGAGATACAGGTGGAAATACAAGGGAATCCTCCCGTGGGGAGGGACAGAGTAGATCTAGGAGAGAATCTTGACCGACGGACCCGCGCGATGGGGTGTAATCGGACAAGTAAGATGTTTCCTCGATGATGATTTGGGAAGAATTTGTTGTAAAATTGGCGTTTTTTTTTGGACCATCGAGGAATTAAACATGAAGCAGGAGTGAATACAGATGGGAGGAGAATCAGACGGAGGAAGCGGCACCAAGGCCAGAGGATTAGGGGGATCATATAGCAATATGTCCCAGATCAAATCATACATCCTCTCTAGGTCGAGAGGAGGTTGTGGAATAAAGTCCCGAGGGGACAGAGTTATCATAACGGGCGGAGCCCGTGGAATATCTTCAATTATGACCCGCGACCAAGTCGGGGTCAAGAGTAGTGTACGAAAAAGAGTATGGAGTATGAAGACATGTGAAGGATATGTCCCCCTCCAGAGCAGATCTGTTGTATAACCAGCTTCATAGGGGTCATCTGGCTCCCCTTCATCAGCTTCTTCGGACAGCAGTATCCGCTTGTCAAAGATTGTGCCAGGGCTCTCAATTAGCTCGTCGATCTGCGGTGGCCACTTGGGTTCTGCAGGATCCAGAAATAGTCTGTTCAGTGCTATGTATAGGTCCCTCAGGTCGAACCATCTGTACCATTCGCATTCAGGGTCATGGAATTTCCTCCTTTTCATAGGCCGCAGAGCCTCCAAGGATTGGTACGTAAGTAGTTCGGAACAATGTCTGGCCAAGTCCCTCCCATATATGTCATGGAAGTCAAAACAGGAAGTAATGACCACCATGTTGTCGTGACAAAGTATGGGCCCTTTCACAAAGTGAGTATATAGAGTCCATGTTAAGGGATCTCGGCCTTCTTTCAGTGGTGTGGACATTGTTTCCAAGATTTCTTGACCATCTTCTTGCTGAACCCTGTCTTGCTTCAGTTTGCTCGGCCTATAGCCCAGACCGCTTCCAGGTACTGCCCGATGATTTTTAACAGGAGTGGTCCTGCCTTGCAACTGTGTGCCCAGACCTTTCCTAGGCTCGTAGCCGTTCTTCATCATGATTCTCCATCCCGGGGTACTCATGCACTTCCCCCTTTTGATAGCATTTAATGGGTATGGAGAAACGGTAGCGGCTTTCAAAGGATCAGCCACTGGACGGTAGACCTGTAATACCGACAGAAAAGGTTGTCGGCCAGGTAAAACAGCAGGTTTAATATTCAATGTATGAGCAGCAGCAAGGATCGGCATGCTCGTCACTTTAATAATTCGTCCTTTGTAAGGGAATTTGAGGCATTGGTGATTCGTAGAAGGAATCGCCTCAAGAGTTTTGATATAAGGACGTCCCAGAATGGCATTTATGGAAGGGTCGATTTCTAGAATATGAAATTCAACCTCTGCATGACTTACTGGACCTAGCTCCACCTTTAAATAAACCATTCCCAGAGGGGAACGGGTAGAATTGTCATATGCCGTAACTGAGATGGGGCTAGGCAGCCATTTCTCCTTGGGCACACCACACAGCTCCAGGGTCTTCGGAGGTAGAACATTAATTGAAGCCCCTGTATCAACCAGGCATGCGTCCACGGCCTTCTTGCAGATATTGACCGTGATGCTCAGAGCCATGCTTCTAGCGGCTGGCGGTGCTAGTTCCGATGTGTGAAATGTAATTGAGGGCTGATCCCCCTGAGGAACTAGTAGTGCTGCAATTTTCTCTACCGGCACGTCTTCATTGACCATCACCTTCTGTAGGTATTCCATTAAAGCTTCTTGGTGAATCTTGGACCTTTTAATCAATTCCAGTACAGTGATCCGTGCCGGTGTTCTGTCCAGATGTTTCAACAAGTCGTATTGAGTGCCTGGTGCACTCTCTTCATTATGGGCTTCCTCAGTCGGCTGTGATGGGCCGTCTCTGACTGTGGAATGAGGAAAGACCTTGTTGAAAATCCTCCCACTCCGGAGCGCGTGTTCCTCGACCGTGGAGGATCCGGGTGACACCTTGAGTACCGCAGAGTCGGGTGGCGTAAGCGGTGCGGAGGGTTGATGCGTAGGTGGCGTTGGGTTAGATGGTGATGGCGTAGGGTTAAGTGGTGATGGCGTAGGGTTAAGTGGTGATGGCGTAGGGTTAGGTGGTGATGGCGTAGGGTTAGGTGGTGATGGCGCGGTGCGGATTAAAGGCCTAGAGGGTTGGATGGTAGATGGGTAAGTGGTTGGCGAAGTGGGGAATGGTACGCGTAGTAACGGTTTGGATGGTTGGGGCATGTCTGGGTAGGTGGTAGTGGTAATGGGTGAAGTAGGAAATGGTATGCGTAATAGTGGCCTTGATGGTAAAAGGGGTGCGTTATTGGTTTGCGGAGGGGTATATGATGGAGGCGTAGGGGTGCGGGGCGCAATGGGTCTAAGGAAGGTGGGTAGTGGTAATGGGTTATTGGATGCGGGCGAATGATATGTGGATGCGGGTAGAGGGGTGATGGTGACGGGTTGTGGTCTGGGTATGTAGATGGTGCGGCGTGGTAATCGCTCTGCGGTACTTTGAACGTGACCCGTTGAGTAGAGAGAGGAAGAGTCCTCTATCCTCCATTGTTGCCCACGACCAGCCTCAGACTGGCTGTTCGTTAGAATGGGAGTAACCTGGTTCTGGTTCTGGTGCTCCGGGAGCGGATTCTGCACTATGCCCATGTTGGGTGGTGCTGCTGCTTGTGCCGGTGGTCTTGCTTGCTGCTGCTGTTGCTGCTGCGGTCTTCTCGCCTTCAGGGCTGTTATGTATTTCTTCATTTCCTCCCAGTCTATGCCGCCCTGCTCGTTGAGATCATGAATGTAATCTCTGAATTGGAAGCAGGTGTCGATGGTATGCCCAGGTTGCCTGTGAAAGTAGCAATACCTGGACGTATCGGCATTTTGAGGCCAGACGGCCTTTTCCCTTGGCAAAACTAAGGCATTGGCTGCCATTAAAGCACTAAAGATATCGGCCAAGGATTCTGGGAGAGCCGGGTATTCTGCCCTCTTCGGGCCTGGAGGTCTCCTTTGTTGGTTGTAGTCACCAGGAGGAGGGACATTGTGGTACGCCGGCGGTGCACGCGGCTGGTACTGTGGCTGTTGCTGTTGTTGCTGATATGGCTGCTGAGGGGGCTGCTGATACTGCTGTTGCCGTTGCGGCTGTTGCTGGTTTTGATTCGGCTGCTGGGGCCGCTGGTACTGCTGTTGGTAATGGGGGTTCTGCTGCTGTCTGTACCCTTGCTGCTGTGGCCTCTGGTACTGCTGCTGACTCCTCACGAACTGGGGCGAGTTATTGTTCATGGTACTCACTTGCTCATGAGAGAGCGTGCCCTCAGTAGTCGAACCTGTGCTGGGAGAATTCGGCACTGCAGGCTTCCGAGGCGGAGGCCTGCTAGGTCTATGAGGATCAAAGACGCTAGAGAATGTAGCGTCTTTGAAAGCATTCTGGCAGTACCGTGCTCTTTCATAGAGCTCTGCCATATTAGTCAAGTTGTTCAAGGAGAGGACGAGCTTGAACTGGGGCGTGGCATTAGAAATTAACATCTTCACCTGTTCAGATTCAGACAAGTGATCTTTCACCTTTTCAGCCAGGCCCCGCCACCTGTCAGCGAAACTGACAAACTCCTCATCCGGTTTCATCTTTTCTGCAATGAGGTCCGTGATAGACAAGGAGGGTGCAACTCTGTCCTGGTATCGTTGGATGAATTTGCGTGAAACGATACCGTAATCCTCTACTTCGGAAGGTTCCAAAGAAAAAAACCACTCGAGGGCTGGTCCCTCTAGGGATCTCCTGAACAAGAAAGCCAATGACCTCTTATCATTCTGCCAGAAAGAGGATTCATACATGAACTCCTTCAGATGTGTGAAGGGGTTACCAGTACCGTTATACTTTCGATACACTGGCATTTCAGAGGGTGGCAGATGGAACACTGGCAGGCTCGGTAAATTGATTTCTGGCACAGCTTTAACCCCCATCATTTTCTGGAGGTTATTAAATTGCTCATCCATACGCTCCATTTTGGCCAACAGCGTTTGTGTGGTCAGATCTGCTTGAGGAGGAGGAGGAGGAGGAGGTACTTGGTAGGCCTGCTGCCTGGAGTACGTTGGACAGGGTGGACAATAGAGGGGAGGTCCGGCAGCGCTTCCGCCATGCCCGAGGGCATTTTGATAAGTAGGCGTTTGCGGTCTAGCCGGTTGCCTAGATGATGAAAGCTGCGGCCCAGTGGGCCGAGAAGTAATATGAAGGCCCTCCACGGCCTGATGGATATAAGGAGGAATAATATGAGGAACAGCAGGGGGAGCCACAGGGTTCGGCTCGGCAGGCTGCATGGGTGCCTTCCCCTTCAAAATAGATTGGATCGCCTCGAACTGCTGAGGGTCCAGTCGGAAGGCAAGAACTCCCAGAGCATTGATGAGATCCGTAGGATCAGAGGATGAGGGATCATTCTGGTTCATGTCCCCCTCAAGATCAGGATTAGGGATCGCATATTCATGCGGAAGAGGATCAGGATATTGATCACGTGGAGGCAAAAGAGGTGTCCGAACATTCCCATCTAGACGATACGGAATGGGGATAGAACTACGGGAGGCATCAGCATCTCTCCCACTCTCATAATTGTACTCAGAATTCCGAGGGGCATTAGCATCTCCCTCGTAATTAATCATGGCGTCTGGAGCCACACTCAAGTCCCTACCTGATCGTAGCAACATGATGTTAGATTCCCTTTTCAAAGATTTAATCAAACAAGTTGTACAGAGATTAATCAAACAAGTGGATGCTTAACGTGATTTTAGGATTCCTTGTTGAATTATTTGAATTGGATTAAACCACAATTTCGCTCAGGGAAGGATCCTAGTTTCAGTTCAGTTTCCACCGTTATTCTCTAGGGTTCTCTCTCACAACGCTTTCGGAATCTAGCCGGGACTTCAATTGGTACAACCAGCCCGATGATCAAGGAGGAATACCTTGATTTTGGGGACTTATGGAGGTCTCAACGTCAACTTCTCTAGTCTGATCAAGGGACCAACCCAATCAGAGAGAGTTGCTGACGTCGAGAAATGTGTTCCTAAGAAAAGGAGGGTTTTAGCCTCAATGCGTATGTCCTGCGACCTGGATGGCCTCTAATGCTTAATAAAGTAATGGGTAGCTAGCACTCAACCACAGAAATCTGGAAACTGAAAAATAATTAAGAAACTGTCTAAATTGCGTCGATTATAGTCGACGCTATTCAAAACAGAACTTAATTCTTTCGCAGCAAACAGATGCAAACAGCAGAGAAAGCCTGGAAAATAACTAAAAACTGTCTGAATCGCGTCGATTATGGTCGACGCTATTCAACACAGAACTTAATTATTTCGCAGAAAGAGATGCAAACAGCAGAGAAAGCCTGGAGGCTAAAAGGCGTCTAGGAGTAACGACGCGGTTTTAAAACGCGTCGCTGTTCCTGGACGCTTTTTAGTTCGCAGAAACAGATTTCCAGAAGGATTTTCTGGGTCGAATCCTCCTTAAACAGGGTAAAATGCAGTAAACAATCGACTCATGCAAATTTTTTTAGTTCCAGATTTTAAACAGGATGATTTACTAACTAAACAAATTTTTTTAGTCGTCACCTGGTTCAGCTGTCTATAATCAATACACAATCTCAAAGAACCATCCTTCTTCCTGACAAATAGAACTGGAGCACCCCACGGAGATGTACTAGGATGAATGAAACCCTTATCCAGTAATTCCTGCAACTGCGCCTTCAACTCAGCGAGTTCGGCTGGCGCCATCCGATACGGGGGCTTAGATAGGGGCGTCGTACCTGGTGCAAGGTCAATAGTAAACTCAACCTCTCGCTGGGGAGGAAGTCCAGGCAACTCCTCAGGAAACACATCTACAAAGTCACAAACTACAGGCACCTCCCAAGGACTGGGACTACCACTAACATCAGCTAAAACAACAGAGGCAAGGAAGGCCTCGCAACCACCAACAAGCAACCTCTGGGCCTTAAAGGCAGAAATAAGAATACCTCGAGAAGAGAGCCTAATACCTTGTAAGTAGAAGGTCGGGATTGTAGGTGCTTAGAATGACCGTGTGATTAACATGAAATAACTATGTTGTTTAGGTGTAAACTAACCTATTAAAAACAGCAACTAAAGTGCAGTGATCGCCAGAAACTTTTAACTTAAAAGTTTCAAAAGAAGAGTATGATCGCCTACCTTTCAAACTGCGGAAAATTGAGTCCTTGGTTCCCCTTCCTCAGCCGGCTGAAGAAAGAGAGCCCTTTCTTTGCTTTTTGTTCTTGCTGTTAAATTTGAGGTTGAGGATCGTCCAGAAGTTGTACTTGATTTCCCCTTTTGATCTCTTGTTGTTGTTGTTGAATACAGCAGAGACAAAAAAAAGAAAAAACGAAGAACTATGATGAGAATTTAGATAGAAGTAGTATCTAAACTAATCATGATTTTTAAGCATATTTAAAACAGCAAACTCACTTGTTTAATGGCTTTGAAACCCCTTAAATCAAGTAGGTTTTTGAAAGATTATGCTGTGGTGTGTGTTTGCATGAAGTGAATATGAAGAATGAAACTAATGAAGATGAAAAATGCAAATGCAGTAATGAAAAACTTATGCCCAGTTGGTTGAAGCCTTGAAAGGATGAAGATCTTGAAAAGATGCCGACTTCTGGAAATGGCAACGCTCCGGCGTTACGACGTTGTTGCTTCGATCTTCAAATCGCTATAACGCTATGGCTCAACTCAACTTAATTTTGTTCTCTCTCTTTTTTTTCTTCTTTTCAACATGTAGGGTATTTATAGGCATTTCTTGCGTTCGCGATTAACATAGCAAAATCCCGAATTTATCCATCTTAACCGACAGATAATTACTGATTAATTCATCTTTATCTGTAATTATCTAAAACGCGTCCACCTTGGCTGACGCCTTTTAGATTAATTAAGATAAGGATAAACATCCGGGAAAACTTATCTTTATCTTTATTAGGTAAAACGCGTCTACCTGTGTAGACGTCTTTTAGACTAATTAAGATAAGGATAAACATCCGGAGGGGAAGTTAAAATCACTTAGGAAACTTAAAACGCGTCGACCTTCACAGACGCCTTTTAGTTAATAAATTAATTAATTAAAATTCAAATTTAATCATTAAAACAGGAATAAACTCTAAATAGCGTCCACTTGTGTCGACGTCTTTTAGAATTCTTCATATTTTAACTCAAATTTGAGCTAAAATCAATTCAATTGATTAACTTAAACACATCTGTTAAACCCGACACTCAAAAAGATTAATAAAAATTAATTAATGATTAATTATCAGACCATTTTGAGGCATTATTATATGATATAAAATTTACTCGAAATGACGTCAAAATTAGCGTGTCTACAGGGATGTCTGGGATAGAGAAACGCATCCTCTTCCTGTGGCAGTCCACCTCGGCATAATAAGCCTCTAACCAGTCCATGCCCAGAATGACATCAAAGTCGCGAATGCCAAGCGCAACTAACTGGGCAGGTAACTCATGGCCCTCAATGGTCAAGGGAACTTCACTCAAAAAGTTATAAGACAACATGAAATCCCCAGAAGGAACCTCTACCATCAATCCATCAGAGATCTCATCAACGGGTGCAGAAAGAATATCTACGAACTGCTCAGAAATAAAAGAATGCGAAGCACCCGAATCAATTAACACATGCGCAGAGTTTCCAAGAACAGAAAGTGTACCTTTCACCAAGTTGGATGCACGAGCCTCCTTCCTGGTGATAGCTAAAACTCTCCCCTGGGTCCTCGGCTTCTTCTGATCATCTGGTCCCTGCCCCTGACCATGCCCCGGCGGGCAATACCTCTCCAAATGGCCCTGCTGGCCACAAGTGTAGTCTTAGTTTAAGTGGCCTACAAGCCAATCTAACAATGTAAATCTCGTTCATTTATTAATATAATGGCATAATATTCATTATGTGTAAATCGCATTAATTAACGTTTCATAATAAAGTCCGTGAATATGTGCTATAGTGATCAGATTATGATGAGATCATACTAATGAGACTGATCACTTAAACACACATATTCTTAATTGTTCATAGTCGGAGGATATCCGAGAAGGACATCGCATATCCGATTAGACTAGTACAGATTACTCATGCTCATATGATGAGGGTGACTGATCTCATAAGTTACTTGTGTGGAGACACTAAGGCGAATCTGTAGGTGCTCATTGGAGAATGAGTTCACTGAACTGATCCGACTGAATCGCTGGATGGTATTGTACCTCACTGTCAACCAGCTTGATTCTATTGTCGCAGTTGCGTGGATGGTCCTCGGACCTGAGACACCAAGGACACCTTGGCGGTGGACTTCTGTGCTTTGACCTTGGTTTACGAATCTCTAGCCCTGGGATTCTAATACGCCAAGGATTGGATACAGCGGAATACCGTCGAAGGGAATTGTGTGTCAATAAGGAATCATTCGCTCTATGCTCTAGGAAGGATGCGCGAAAGTCCCTGGCCAGGGCGGACGATAATATCGGGAAAGGAGTTTTCCGATATTCATCAGCGGCATTCAATCCAAGTGAGTCGACCGGTTAGGGTTTGACAGCTCGCCATACCTTGAGTTGACTCGAGAGCATTGTACGAATGAAGGATTATATCCACGCGGTAACTGTCGGCGGAAAGGTTCCAAGAGTGGGTTACTTAACCCCAAATACCTTCCGAGTTCACGCGGTGTTGCTTGGCACCCAACGTGATCGGAGGCCCGGTCAAATTCGATGTGCGACATCAATTCGATTGATTAATTGATTAATAAAGGGTTATTAATTAATTAATAAAACCAGTGAGGAGTCACTGGGCTTGTTGGGCCATTAACTAGACTGGTACTTGGGCCTAGAGGGTCACACGCAAATGATTTTCAAGGCGATGGATAAATAAGTGGGTTTTATACAAACCGGAGGTTTTTATGAAAAACCGCGCGATTAGTATAAAACATAGCGAACGGGCTGAGCAGGCCAAGCTGCTGCTAACCCTAGCCGCCCCTCCTCAGTTTCTGTCCTTCTCTGGCGTCCAGGCAGATCCAGATCTGCTCCGCCGCTTCTCCGAATCCCATTCGACGGGAAATCGTCCGCGCGCTGCGGCGATTATTGAGGCGACTGGTGGAGGCTTCGTGGGCTTCGCTAGAGGCCGGGCGCGTGCGCGGCTTGCGGTGTCGCACCGACGGAACCGAACGGCTGCGGATTCGAATCCGCACACGGTGAGAAAAGATAATCCGATTATCGTATTTTATATTCCGAAACGGGAACGGATCACTGTAAATTATTTTTTGTTTTTCCGCTGCGTGAGCGATCCTGAGAAACCGAGAAAACCCAACAGTGGTATCAGAGCCAGGTTTCACTGTTTCTCGTCCCGTTTCGGTCTCCAAATTAATTTTTCCATGATTTAATTCCATCCTTAAAAGTCAATTTTTTTGCTGGAACTGTGTTCATGAGATGAACAGTACTTATTAGATTGTGATTCTGCAATTTTTCGGAATTTTATTGGGGTTTATGGTGTTCTTCGTTTGACGAAGAACGGCGGCCGTTTGGGCTTCGGATATGCATCCCCAAATGTTGGAGAGGCATGGCCAATACCCTGGATGATCCACGCGGTTGCTGGGAACCATCGGGCAGCAAGGAGTTGGCCGGAGGGAGCCCCTTCTTATCCATGTCCACGGTTAACAGAGAAAACCAGAAATTTGGGGTGTTTTAGGAGGCCAACCGACCCTTTATTTGGCCTCACCGGCGGCCCTGCCGGCGCCGGCGGCATCACCGGCGCTGGGCCATCGCCGGCCGGGGGCCGGGCGACGCTGGGTGGCCGCCGGGAGGCGCCGTGGAGCCCTGCCGCCGCCTAGGGTTTCTAGGGTTTTCTGGTTAAGGGGCCGTGGGGTTGTGCAGGGAAGGGGACGACCGGTTCGGGGCAGGCGGGCCGGTCTAGCCCGGCTGGGCCCCTGGCCGGACCGGGCCCGACCCCAGGGCGCACCTGGCTCGAGCCCAGGGCCGGCAGGACCCGAGTCCACTCGGCCCCCAGTGGGCTGAACCCCATAACCCCATTAAATCCCCAATTGCCCATTAAATATGAATAAAATTTGAATTTGGTTTAAATTTCAAAAGTTTGTTTTGAATAATTTAAATTACTGTTCAATTTTTTATTTAATTGGGTTTTAATTAATGATTTTGAATCATTAACTTAATTAAGGATTTATTAATTAGCAATTAGTTGTGGATTAATTAAGGTTAATGTTAGTTTAAGTGTTAAATTAATAATTGACCTTAATTTATCTAATTTTAAGAGTTAAAATTAGTAATCAATAATTTTCATCTAATTGTTAGATTATAAATTATTAATACATCTAATTGTTAATTATTAGTTTGAGTTAGTTATTAATTTAATTGTTAAATTAATAATTAACTTAAATGACTGATTTAAATGTTAAATTAGTAGTCCTTGATTAATTACTGTTAGTCATTAATTTAATAGTTAAAATAATGATAACTTTAATTACCTAATCTAAGAGTTAGATTAATTAATTATTAATAAGTTAGTGTTAATTATTGGTTTAAGAGTTAAATTAATAGTTAACATTAATTGACTAATCTAAGTGTTAAATTAGTAGTTAATTATTAATTTGGTTGATTATTAATTTAAATGTTAAAGTATTAATTAACTTTGTTTGATTAATCTAAGAGTTAGATTAATCTTTAATAGTCTAATTGTTAGATTATTAATGGGGTTTAATCTAAGTGTTAGGTTATTAGAATTGTTCTAACTTGCATGGAATAATCTGGAATTATTAATTTGGAGTGTGTGCGCATGTGATGTGTGTTTAATGCTTTTAAATATAGATTTAATTGCATGTTAAGTTAATTAAATGAGTTTTCGAAATTCAAATACCAATTTTGATTGGATCCCAGCTTTCTGAAAGCCAAAACTTATTTATTTTAGCCATATGATGCGCTGAATCATGTGTGGGATGTTTAAAACACACGGTGGTCATGGATATGCACTTAATTTATTATTCATGTGATGAATGGATTGTGTGGATCGTGGATGTATGATTATTTATTAATTGTTAATAAATAGAGGTCTGCGCACCTCTCTCTCTCGCATACTCCGATGTATTTCTACCTCTCTCTCTCTCTTGTACTCGACATAAGGCCTTCTTCAATTTATTTGTAAATTCTAGAATTTAGGCAACCGAGGAAGGAGCGAGGACGATCCACAGCTGCAACCAGGAAGGCGAAAAGATGGAGATCTCTTGCCTATGTGATTGCAGGGTATCTAATGTAAATGTTATAATTAGATTGTGTGTGCGTTTGACTGTTGGCTCCAGTCAAACCCACTGTACTATCCATGACCACACTAATGACATGTATGAGATGCATTGTTGTTCTTTTGATTATGAATCAAAGCAGGTTATAGTATTTAGTAAATATATACGATATATTTATACTATCACCTAGGAGAGAACAAGATAAAAGTTATCTAAATACCCTCAGATAAACTCTAAGCCGTACCATGAGTAGTTAAGAACTTACCGCGTGGTCCACCATCGTTATAGTCATAGGATTCGAATCACTTTAGGCAGGTTTGTTGTGCTATCCACAAGGCCTGTTTAATTGGGAGGAGAAACTGTGGCTATGGCATTAGATGCCTATAGATCGCGGTAGAGGAACCATGTAGCTTTGTTGTGCTATCCACAAGGGCTGCATGCAAATCTATGCTCGTCGCGTAATGATGGTTAGCTTAGACCAGGATTAATGGTTTGTTGTGCTATCCACAAGGCCATTAAATCTCTGGGGACCGGAGCTATGATCAGATATTGCAAGGAGTTGCAAGTCCTATGAGTTGGGTGCTCTCTGATTGTATTACAGTTTGTTGTGCTATCCACAAGGCTGTAGTGCAAGTCATTGAGATTCTGATCCCCACTAGGAGACTGTCGGCGTCTCCCGTTCTATATAACTGAGGGTTATACAGTCCGTCGAAAATTAGTGGGAGTTAAACTTGAACAAAAGACCATGTCTTGTTTTAAACTTTAATAATTGAACATCTGTTAAGTACATTTTACTTATCTCCTGTAGGGAATTATGTCGTCGAATAACCCTCTCCGTGGCATACTTGATGCCCGTTTTGACTTACCTGATCTACTCGGATTGGTTCAGAAACCTGAAGAATGTCTTCAGATCTGAGCTCAATAACTTTGTCCCTGGAGCTGATCCTTTTGCTGAATCGGCATTAGATGCCCCTGAAGCAGAGATGACAGCTAACGATAAAGGATCGAAGGACAAAGGTAAAAGAGTAGTGAAAGGTGACTGCTTCTACTATAAGCAGTATAGTCACTAGAAGAGGAACTGCAAGGAGTTCCTTCATGATAAAGCTCATGGAAGAGTAAAGCTGTCTGAAGCTTCAGATATCTATATGATAGATATCAACTTATCAGTTACAGATTTCACATCTTGGGTATTAGATACCGATTGTGCTTCTCATATCTGCCATGATGTGCGGATGCTGACAAGTAAGCGCAAGTTGAGACAAGGTGAGGTGGAATTGAGGCTAGGAAACGGCGCAAAAGTTGCGGCGATTGCTGTTGGGACAGCAAACCTCAGGCTTCCATCGGGATATACCTTACTATTGGAAGATTGTTATTATATTCCTAACATAATAAAGAACATCATATCAATATCTTGTTTGGACAAGATAGGATATAGGTTGACTATTGAGAATAGAAGTTGTTCGATTTATTATGGTAATAAATCAATAGCTTCAGCATCTTTAGTCAACGGTCTATATCTATTAGATGTTTCTTATTACAATCTTCAGATTGATAATGCTCTTAAGAAGAGCAAGAATTGTGTGAACCAGGCCTATATGTGGCATTGTAGACTTGGGCACATTGGTGAAAGCAGGTTGCAAAAGTTGCACAAGCATGGTTACTTAACAGCATTCGATTATGAATCGTTTGCAACATGCGAATCCTGCCTTATGGGAAAGATGGCAAAATCTCCATTTAGTGGACATGGAGAACGTGCCTAGGACATTTTGGAACTAATACATTTGGATGTATGTGGTCCCATGTCCACCCAAGCCAAAGGTGGCTTTTCTTACTTCATCACGTTCACCGATGACTTCTCAAGATTCGGCTATGTGTACTTAATGAAGTACAAGTCGGAAGCATTTGAGAAGTTCAAGGAGTTCAAGAATGAGGTAGAGAAGCAAGTAAGAAAGAGTATTAAAGCTCTTCGATCAGATCGAGGAGGAGAATACTTGAGTACTAATTTCACACAATTCTTAAAGGATAATGGTATCCTTTCTCAGCTGACCCCTTCATATACACCACAGATGAATGGTGTATCAGAAAGGAGGAATCACACCTTGTTGGACATGGTGCGATCCATGATGAGCTTTTAAGGATTACTAGTGTCCCTTTAGGGGTATGCTCTAGAGTCAGCAGCATACCTACTGAACAGAGTACCCAGCAAGTCTGTGGCCTCTACTCCATATGAGATATGGAAAGGCAGGAAAGTAGAATTTAAACATGTTAAAGTCTGGGGTTGTCCTGCTCATGTAAAAAGGCATGATCCAGACAAGCTGGAATCACGAACTGATAAATGCAGGTTTGTGGGATATCTAAAGGAAACCTTTGGATACTATTTTTACCATCCTGGTGAACAAAAGGTGTTTGTCACTAGGAAAGTTGTCTTCCTGGAAGAGGAATACCTTATCCAGGAGAACAGTGGGAGTAAAATAGTACTGGAAGAGGTTCCAGATCCCCAAACAGCTGCATTATCATCAGATGAGATATCAGTTCCTGAATCTGTTCAGGTACACACAAATGAGCCTCGTAGATCTGGTAGAGTACCTAGACTACCCGAACGATATGTGGGACATATTGCTGAAGGTGAGTCTAAGGTAGCATATAATGAGGATGATGATCCTAAAACCTACCAGGAGGCCATAGAAGGCCCAGAAGCCGCGAAATGGCGGGAAGCCATGAACTCAGAAATCCAGTCCATGTACACTAACCAAGTTTGGAACTTGGAGGACTTGCCCGAGGGTATTGTATCCATCGGTTGCAAGTGGATCTTTAAGAGAAAGATCGGTGCTGATGGATGGATCGACACTTATAAGGCAAGGTTGGTGGCAAAGGGATATCGTCAAAGGCAAGGAATTGACTATGACGAGACTTTCTCACCAGTTGCCATGACAAAGTCGATTAGAGTTCTACTCGCCATTGCTGCACATTTTGATTATGAAATCTGACAGATGGATGTAAAGACCGCCTTCCTCAATGGTAACCTTGAGGAAGAGCTGTATATGATACAACCAGAAGATTTCACATCCAAAGAATCTCCAGATAAAGTGTGCAAGCTTCAGAGGTCCATTTATGGACTGAAGCAGGCTTCCCGGAGCTGGAACATAAGATTTGACGTGGCTGTCAAGTCTTATGACTTCATTAAGAATGAAGATGAGCTTTGTGTGTATAAGAAGACCAGTGGGAGTGCAGTCACTTTTCTAGTTCTTTACGTAGATGACATACTACTCATTGGGAACGATGTAGCTATAATGTCATCAGTAAAGGTCTGGCTGTCGAAAAACTTCTCCATGAAGGATTTGGGAGAAGCATCCTACGTATTGGAAATACGGATCTATAGAGATAGATCAAAGAGGATACTTGGAATAACCCAATCCTTGTACATAGATACTATAGTCAAAAGGTTTGGGATGGAAAATTTCAAGAGAGGTTTCATACCGATGAGACATGGAATTAATCTCTCGAAGGAGTAGTCTCCTAAGACTCCTGATGAGAGGGCATTCATGGATAGAATACCCTATGCCTCTGCCATAGGATCTATCATGTATGCCATGCTATGTACGCGGCCTGATGTTGCATTTGCTCTAAATGTTACGAGCAGATTTCAGGCTGATCTAGGCGAAGAGCACTAGAAGGCAGTGAAATGCATCCTTAAGTACTTGAGAAGAACTAAGGATATGTTTCTTGTCTATGGAGGAGGTGACTTGATACTGCGAGGCTTTACTGACTCGACTTTCCAGTCATATCCAGATGATAGCAAGTCAATATCTGGATTCGTGTTTACATTGAACGGAGGAGCAGTGTGCTGGAAGAGTTCCAAGCAAGTAACCACTGCAGATTCGACGACTGAAGCTGAGCACATCGCTGCAGCTGAAGCTTTCAAGGAAATAGTATGGTTGAAGATGTTCATCACCGACCTTGACATAGTTCCCGATATCTTTGATCATGTTCCGCTGTTGTGCGACAACAATGGGAGTAATGCACAAGTGAAAGAGCCGTGGTCTCATCAGAAATCGAAAGATGTTCTGAGGCGCTTTCATATTATCCAGAGGAGATTTAGTAGTGGAAAGAGTTCTACCCGTCGACCATGTAGCAGATCCACTGACAAAGCCATTGGCTCAAATTGTGTTTGAGCGTCACCTAAAGTCTATGGGCTTATTGTATAAAGGTGATTGGCTTTAGTCCAAGTGGGAGATTGTTAGTTTAGGTGGCCTACAAGCCAATCTAACAATTTAAATCTCGTTCATTTATTAATATAATGGCATAATATTCATTATGTGTAAATCGCATTAATTAACATTTCATAATGAAGTCCGTGAATATGTGCTATAGTGATCAGATTATGATGAGATCATACTAATGAGACTGATCACTTAAACACACATATTCTTAATTGTTCCTAGTCGGAGGATATCCGAGAATGACATCGCATATCCGGTTAGACTAGTACAGATTACTCCTGCTCATATGATGAGGGTGACTGATCTCATAAGTCACTTGTGTGGAGACACTAAGGCGAATCTGTAAGTGCTCATTGGAGAATGAGTTCACTGAACTGATCCGATTGAATCACTGGATGGTATTGTACCTCACTGTCAACCAGCTTGATTCTATTGTCGCAGTTGCGTGGATGGTCCTCGGACCTGAGAGACCAAGGACACCTTGGCGGTGGACTTCTATGCTTTGACCTTGGTTTACAAATCTCTAGCCATGGGATTCTAATACGCCAAGGATTGGGTACAGCGGAATACCGTCGAAGGCAATTGTGTGTCAATAAGGAATCATTCGCTCTCGGTACTTAGAGAGAGAATGCTCTAGGAAGGATGCGCGAAAGTCCCTGGCCAGGGCGGACGATAATATCGGGAAAGGAGTTTTCCGAAATTCATCAGCGGCATCCAATCCAAGTGAGTCGACCAGTTAGGGTTTGACAGCTCGCCATACCTTGAGTTGACTCGAGAGCATTGTACGAATGAAGGATTATATCCACGCGGTAACTGTCGGTGGAAAGGTTCCAAGAGTGGGTTACTTAACCCCAAATACCTTCCAGATTCACGCGGTGTTGCTTGGCACCCAACGTGATCGGAGGCCCGGTCGAATTCGATGTGCGACATCAATTCGATTGATTAATTAATTAATAAAGGGTTATTAATTAATTAATAAAACCAGTGAGGAGTCACTGGTCTTGTTGGGCCATTAACTGGATTGGTACTTGGGCCTAGAGGGTCACACGCAAATGATTCTCAAGGCGATGGATAAATAAGTTGGTTTTATACAAATCGGGGGTTTTTATGAAAAACTGCGCGGTTAGTATAAAACATAGCGAACGGGCTGAGCAGGCCAAGCTGCTGCTAACCCTAGCCACCCCTCCTCAGTTTCTGTCCTTCTCTGGCGTCTAGGCAGATCCAGATCTGCTCCTCCGCTTCTCCGAATCCCGTTCGACGGGAAATCGTCCGCGCGCTGCGGCGATTATTGCGGCGACTGGCGGAGGCTTCGTGGGCTGCGAAGAACGACGAACTCGAGGATATCCGTCGCGGGGAGGATCGCGTGGACTTCGCTAGAGGCCGGGTGCTTGCGCGGCTTGCGGTGTCACACCGACGGAACCGAACGGCTGCGGATTCGAATCCGCACACGGTGAGAAAAGATAATCCGATTATCGTATTTTATATTCCTAAACGGGAACGGATCGCTGTAAATTATTTTTTGTTTTTCCGCTGCGTGAGCGATCCTGAGAAACCGAGAAAACCCAACATGTAGCACCTCCCAGAAAAAGTAGGACACTGAGTCTCACCGTGAGTACCACCGCAATGTCGACAAGCTGCGAGAAGCCTTTGAGCTGTCTCCTACTGAGCACTGGACACTGACTGACTCTGCTGGCTTTGTCTGAGTCTGCTACTACCGCTGCTGCTGCCACTGCCTCGAAAGAACCTCTTGAATCTAGAGCCGAGTGAAGACGATCCTGATCCGGACGAAGGAGCTGCTACCGCTGCCTTCCCCCTGCCACGAACTGGCCCCTGAGTAGTCAGTACCCTCTCCCGGGCGGACTGATCATGATGCGCCTCTACTGCCGCGGCACACCTAACCGTCGATGCCAAATCTATACAACAGTGGGATGCCACAAAACTCCTCAAATTGGACCTCAGTCCATCCACAAACCTCTTAGTTCGACGCTCCTCGTCTCCTGAGATAAAAGGCGCGAAACTCCCAAGCGACACAAACTTTGTCTGGTATTCAAGCACTGTCATGTTTCCTTGGGTCCACTCCATAAATTCCCTCTCTTTGGCCTTCTGGACATGCCTAGGGAAGTATTGTGCATTGAATTCCTTCACAAAGGTCTCCCATGGAATCTCCCTGAGACTCCTATCCGCATATGACAAACTCTTCAAAGTGGTCCACCAGTCGTAGGCATCATCCTTCAACATGAAGGTAGTGAACGGAGTCCTCTCAACCGTTGCACAATCCATAGTATCAAAAGTCTTCTCCATCTCCCTCAACCAATGGACAGCCTCATCAGGGTCGGGACTGATGGATATAGGTGTCCTCTAAGCCAATCATAAGACACCTATTTCAATCTGGTTCACTAATAAATGGCATTAAATTCATTATGTAGATTGGCATATTTATAATTGCGCATAATGAAGTCCATGAATATGTGCAATAGTCATCAGATTATGATGAGATCATAATAATGAGACTGATGACTTATAAACACATATTCTTAATTGTTCCTAGTCGTAGGATGTTTGAGAAGGACATCAAACATCCGGTTAGACTAGTACAGGTTATTCCAGCTCATATGATGAGGATAACTGATCTCGTTAGTTACTAGTGTGGAGACACAATGGTAAACCTGTAGGTGCTCATTGGAGAATGAGTTCACTGAACTGATCCGACATGAATCGCCGAATGGTAATTTACCTGACTGTCAATCGGCTTGATTCATCGTCACAGTAGCGTGGTTGATCCTTGGACTTGAGACACCAAAGACACCTTGTCGGTGGACTTCTGGACTTTGACCTTGACCTACGAATTCCTATCCACGGGATCTCAAATAGTCAAGGATCGGGTCCAGCGGAAGACCTTCGAAGGTGATTGTGTGTTCAATAGAGGATCGTTCGCTCTCAGGTAACTGGAGAGAGAATGCTCTAGAGTAGATCCGCAGGAGTCTCTGGCCAGAGCAGAAACAATATCAGAAAAGTGGTTTTCGGATATTGTACAGCGGAGTCTGATTCAAGTGAGTTGACCATCTAGGGTTTGACAGTTGACCATACCCTAGGTTAACTCGAGAGCATTGTGCGAACGAAGGATTATAGCCACGTGGTAACTGTGGACGGACAGGTTCCATGAGTGGGTTGCTGAACCCCATTACCTTCCGGGATCATGCGGTGTTGCTTGGCACCCAACTTGATCAGAAGTCCGACCAAATTTACATGCGATGTCAATTCGGTTAAGTAATTAGTTAATATATAGATATTAATTAATTACAATAAGTCAATAACTAGTTATTGGACTTAACGGGCTGAAAACTGGACTGGTAAATGGGCCTAGAGGGTCACACGCAATAAGATTCTCAGTCGGTGGTACATAAGTGGGATTTATATTAACTCGGGGACTTTTGTGAAAAGTCGCGCCGACTTAATATATATACACGCTGTTGAGAAACCCTGGGCCAAGCTCCAGGATTTCCCTTGCTGGCCGTCATCCCCCCTTTCTCTCTCCTCCTCTGGGCGTCCCGTTCGAGGCGCCGAGATAGTTTCCGTCTCCGCCGCGTGTGATTCCCGAAAGTCGGGAATTCCCGTCGGCGGGATTTCCGCAACCGTTGCGGCGACGGATTTTCAGCGAGCGAGCTGTAACGGACGAGGGATCGAGGATGAACCACCGCAGAGGATCGCGTGGATACCGCTGGAGGCCGGACGCTTGTGCGGCTTGCGGCATCGCCTCGACGGAACCGAAACGGAAGCGGATTCGAATCCGCGCACGGTAATCGGACTATTCCCGTTAGTTTTCGGTTTGCGTTTTTCGTTCCGAATCGGATCAGCGGGTATCGGGCGGGATTAATTTTTGTTCTTCGTTTCCGCTGTGTTCTTCGCGTCCCACCCGGATCCCAACAGTGGTATCAGAGCCAGGTTCCGCTCTGATCCGCTCCGGAACGGCTAAAATTAATATTCTAAGAATTAATTCCATGCTTTATTTATTTTCTTCTCGCGGAGTTTGTTCATGGGATGAACATGCTTAGATCTGAAATTTTTCTGTGAAGAAATCTGCAAATTTTTGGGGTTTTTCGTATTGTTCTTCGTGGGGAGAATAACCGGATATTGGAGGATTTGTAGAAGGGTTCTATGATTATTGGCCATCATATTTTGGTTTGCTGGTACGACTGGCAATGGAGAACCCTATTTTGGATGGCAATCGGCGGTGGAGAACCCTTTGAATCCATCTATTCCAAGAGTTGGAAATAGAAGAGGATGAAGGCCACGGTTTTTACAGTGTTAAACCGCCCCTTTTGAAGGGATACCGGCGGTGAGGGGGTCGCCGGTCGGCCATCGCCGGCGTCGGGGAAGAAACGGGGTACCAACCCCTTCAGACTCCGGCCAGCCTCGCTGCCGGCGGCAGCGGCGGCGCCGCCAAAACCCCTCCTCAAAACCAGGAAAACCCTAACCTACGGGCCTGGTGCGCTGGGCGCCGAACCGGGCGGTCCCGAGCGCTCCTTCCAGGCAGGCTGGAGCCCGGACCGGCCCGGCCCGACCGGGGCCAACTGGGCCTGGGCCGGGCGCACCAAGCGCCTGCCTGGCTCGAGCCAGGCCGGACCAGGCCAGACCTGGGTCCTTTCTAGCCCGAGCCCAGGTGTGCTACCTGGTTCGAGCCAGGCCACACCCTGGCTAGGCCCTGACCCAATTGGGCCAGCCAATTTACTCAATTAACCCCTATACCCCTTTATTATTAAAACTGTACCCATTTAATATGAAAAATTGTAATTAATTTCTGTTTAAAATATGTTTTAAATTGAAATTTACATTTTTCTTAAAGTTAAAGGGTTCATTAAGATGTGATCTTAATTTAAATTAACAATTGTTGTTAATTTACATTTCTTTAAGTTGTTGAAGGGATTTAAAATTTAGATATGATCTAAATATTTAATTAACAAGTGTTGTTAAATCCTTTTAATTAAATAATTAGAGGAATTATTTAAGATGTGTTCTTAAATTAAATTAATAAGTGTTATTAATTTAATTTTAAGCTATGATCTTGAATAATATTAACAATTGTTGTTAATTGAATTCTAGTTAAGTGATTAGATAAATATATATTAATTTCTTAACAAATGTTGTTATGAAATTATTGATTTAATTAGGAGACACTTAATAAGAGTTATTAGGTGATTAATTAACTATTAGTAAAGGTTGTTAATAGTTAATTATCTTTTGAGAATACACCTTAATAAACAGGTTATTAAGGTATATAATTCACTCTTAATAATTGTTATTGAGATAGTTAATCAATATTCTCATAAATCTCTTAATTAAACTTTATTGTGGATCTAATCTACTTGAAATATTGACTTTTTAATAAAAGTTATTAAAAGTTAGCATTGAGTCTAAATGTTAGACCTTTTTAATTAGAAATGTTCTAATTATTATTTCTTAATAATTGTTATTGGGAAATATGAATTTATTAAGGGGTTTTTAACAAGGAGTTGTTAAGGGGTTAATAATAGGAATTGGAAATTCTTTTATAAATGTTATTTAGGAATTTCTAATTCTTTCTAAATGTTAGATTGTTTCACATTAATAATTGTTATTAATGTAAATTAAAACTAATCTAAGTGTTATATTAATTAATTTAGAAATGTTCTAAATTATGCATGGAATATTTTAGAATTTTAATTTTAGCTTTATGTGCGCATGTTGATGTGTTTAATGCTTTAAATTAGATTTATTGCATGCTAGAAAATAAGATTTTCGAAAATTCAAATTATCCAATTTTGATTGGAACCCAAGTTTTAAGAAAGCAAAAATTATTATATTTTCAAAATTTTAGCCTTCATGTGATGTGTTTTATCATGTGTGGATGGTTAAAATTTGTGGTGGTCATGGACATGCACTTAGTTTAATTTCATATCATGTGATGGTGTGTGATTTTGTGGATTGTTATGGAATGTGAATGTTTATTAATTAAATGTTAATTAATGAGGCTTGTATGCCTCTCTCTCTCCATTCCATTGTAATTCTATCTCCCTCTGTTACTGTACTCGGCCATAAGGCTTTCTCTTACAATTTATTTGTATTTGAAATTGTTTCAAAATTAATAATATTTGTAATTGATCGCGCCGACCGAGGAGAGGCGAGGATGATCCACAAATGCAACCAGGAAGGCGACAGGAGATGAGATCACCAGTGGCTATGTGTTTGCATGTTTAAATTATATAATTGTTATATAGTTTTGGTGATTAATTGTTTGGCTCCAGTTAATCACCGTGCTGTCCATGACCACATAATGAACATGTATGGATGATGCAGGCTTTTAGTTATTGATTATGAATCGATTGCTAATATCTAGGTATAGTTAAATATATATTCGATATATTTATAAACTATCACCTACGATGAGACCAACTTAATATAAACAAAACCTTCAACATAAAGTCTAAGCCGGAGCGCGAGTCATTGAGAATGTACCGCGTGGCTCTCCATCAATATAGTTCTTAGAACTTGATTCAGTGATGACAGATACTACGTGTTTACCCGAGATCTGCCACCATCTGATGAAAGGACTATTAACTATGGCATTATGATGCCTTTAGATTAGAATAGAGGAACGGTGTAGCTATCCTCGCGTTTACCCGGGAGCTGCATTCTTACTCTACTCTGTCGTGTATTGATGGTAAAGCTTAGACCAGGTATAATGGTCTACTGTGTTTATCCGGGACCATTAAAGACCTGGGAGCCGAAATAAGATCGGATATTGCAAGGAGTTGCAATTACCATGAGATGGTTGCTCTAAGATAATTGTATGATACTATGTGTTTACCCGAGGTCATACTGTGATTCTTGGAGATTCTGATCCTCACTAGAAGACTGTCGGAGTCTTCCGTTCTGTATACCTGAAGGTTATACAGTCCGTCCAAAAATAGTGGGAAATAATTCAAGACAAAAGACCATAATTGAATTATCAGAACTATCTGCTTAAATCGCGTTATTTCCTTCGATCACTAATATGTCGTCTATTCGAGATTTTGGCATGTTGGATGCCGATACTTCTCATACTCAAACTGACTAGAAAACTCTGAAGAATGTCTTCAGGGCCAAGTGAAAGTCACTATCCTAATCAAATATCGTGAATCCTCTTACTTGGATAGACCAAGGTGAAGAGGTGCTCATGGTATGCCTTATTGAAAGGCAATGATAATCATGAAATCTCTTATTTGGATAGACCAAGATGAAGAGATATTTATGATGTGGCTTTGAGAAAGGCTAGTGGTAAGACTTTAAACGGTCAAATCCATACCTGAAAGGATAAAGAAAAGTCAGCCGAGATAAGGAAGTAGCAGTTCTCCCACTGCAACCAATATAAGGATATTGGTAAAGGCAAAAAGAATATGGAACTTGAAAGAAGTTTCATGTATTCTTATTATCGTCTTTTGCATGTCTATTGGAGAATTAGTGTATCCAATATGAGATATTGGAAATGATTCTCAGAGCTGCGATAGTGTGCAGACTTAGATAAGCAAAAGGAAATCGAGAAAATGTAAGTGTTGAGTTGGACTCAACTATTGTTCATGATATTCATTGATTACTGTTAGACAGTAAATCTTTGTGTATCTATAGGAGTCAAATATGAAACTGAATAACTGTTATTTAGTTGCATAAGAAATCAAGAATAACATTGATTGAAAAGAATAATAGTTGTTCGAATCAGTCAATGCACTATAGATTCTTGAAGTGACATTTCATGTGATGAATGTTCACTAGTTTCCGATAGAAATGAACTATGTGAATCCTGATTATCTATGGTATTGTACATAGGGATGTATAATATGAAATCATTGATGCTGATGCATATTGATGTAACCAGCTCAAAGGCCAAAGATAATCACTACTATTGACTTACCTTATAGTTCACTCTTGGAATGATTCAACTGCATGTACTTACTAAAGTACAAGACGAATATATCTGAGAGATTAAGGTATAAGATCAATATGAAGTATTAGAATTTTTTATTTGATCAAAGAAACTAATACTTAGGTATATGATTCACATAAATCATTAAGAGGATAATTGTATCCTCGCTCGATTGATTCTCATTGTGCATCATAGCAATATGATAGAATGAGGAATTGCACCTTATTAAGATATGGTACAATACATAATAAGATTTGTCTAATTCTTATCCTTTTGAACATAAGTATGAATATTAGATGTCCATACTTTAAAGATGGTTCCAAATTAGTCAGTGTGTATCCATATAAAATATGGAAACCAAATAATTCATATGAGATGTGAATTATGAATAAATCTGATTTAAAAGTCAGGTATTATCGTGATGTGAATTGGTAAATGTCTAAAGAGTTTGGACATTACAATTATTGGCCAGACGATAATGAAATAATTGTCGTCCTGAAAACTGTCTTCTGTGAAGAGGAAAATGTCCTCAAAGAAGACAGTGGGAGCTGATAAAACTAGAAGATGTTCTAGATTCACAAGTTAACATAAGATTATTAGATAATCTTTAGTTGTTTGGAACCGGTCATGACACACATACAGAGAGCTTCATAGATTTTTGAGATTCTCTCAGTGACTAAAAGGATATGTTTGACATATCTAATTTAGCAAGATGAGGGGACCTCAAAATAGATTATGATATGAAATATATGATAATGATACTCTCTGTCATTACAACTTTGAGATTGATAAGTTCTACTTGTCAATACTGCCTATCATGAGATGATGAAAGGTTGGATATTAAAAGCGCTCTCTCAATGTGATTGAGGTAAAGATGTATATGATACACCTTTAAAACTTTTAGAATGTCCACGAAGCAAGTTATGATTTCAAAATTGTTTTGAATCAAATTGAAGTTTCCTAAGTTGTAATAAGAGTTTTTGACTTAATTGTCAAATATTATGTGATCATTAAGAATGATCACGGACTATGTGTGTTCAAAGAGGACAGTGGGAGTATGGTCGCTTTAGTAATATTTTATGATAATAACGTCAAAGTCATTGAGAATGACTTCAGGATGTTACTATTAGTGAAAGCATTGTTAACCATGTTTTCCTCCATAATGGATTTAGTTATAATATCCCACGTATTGGAAATACGAATCTATTGAGATAGATTGGCGGGGATATTATATTGACCTGTATGTCAAAATGTTTGACATAAATTTCATAACAAATCTCAATTGTTGAGATATGGAATTTATTCCTTTAAAGAAATGGTTCCTTAAAGGATACATGAATGAAATGCATCATTAAGCGCTTGAGAAGTGTTAAGGATGTATTCACGTATATGGAGAGGATGATTTGAAACTATGAGGTCACACTGACTCAAATTTCAAGTCTAATAATAGATTCAACCTTCTAGTAAAAAAGAATAGATTGGAATGGTTCCAATCTAGAACTCGATGTTAAGTTGACGACATAAACAAGTGATACTGTTATTGGAACAGTACGGATGAAAAGGTTCATCCCTGAACTAGATGTAGTTCTAAAAAGTCTCTAATACCATCCTATCATTGTAGGACAACAGTGGGAGCAATGAATTGTGTAATCGAGCCATGGTCTCTTCAGAAGTTACAGAACATTCTGAGGCTCTTTCACAGGTTCAGAGACAAAGGATTTAGAGGAAATAACGTAATGGAAATATTCCATCTGTAGATAATTTAGCAGATCCCTGACCAAGTCTTAGTCACAGATTTTCTGTGAGCATCACCTAGATTTGATGGAGATCAAATGCGAAAGTGATTGGCTTGAGTCCAAGTGGGAGATTGATGGATATAGGTGTCCTCTAAGCCAATCATAAGACACCTATTTCAATCTGGTTCACTAATAAATGGCATTAAATTCATTATGTAGATTGACATATTTATAATTGCGCATAATGAAGTCCATGAATATGTGCAATAGTCATCAGATTATGATGAGATCATAATAATGAGACTGATGACTTATAAACACATATTCTTAATTGTTCCTAGTCGTAGGATGTTTGAGAAGGACATCAAACATCCGGTTAGACTAGTACAGGTTATTCCAGCTCATATGATGAGGATAACTGATCTCGTTAGTTACTAGTGTAGAGACACAATGGTAAACCTGTAGGTGCTCATTGGAGAATGAGTTCACTGAACTGATCCGACATGAATCGCCGAATGGTAATTTACCTGACTGTCAATCGGCTTGATTCATCGTCACAGTAGCGTGGTTGATCCTTGGACTTGAGACACCAAAGACACCTTGTCGGTGGACTTCTGGACTTTGACCTTGACCTACGAATTCCTATCCACGGGATCTCAAATAGTCAAGGATCGGGTCCAGCGGAAGACCTTCGAAGGTGATTGTGTGTTCAATAGAGGATCGTTCGCTCTCAGGTAACTGGAGAGAGAATGCTCTAGAGTAGATCCGCAGGAGTCTCTGCCAGAGCAGAAACAATATCAGAAAAGTGGTTTTCGGATATTGTACAGCGGAGTCTGATTCAAGTGAGTTGACCATCTAGGGTTTGACAGTTGACCATACCCTAGGTTAACTCGAGAGCATTGTGCGAACGAAGGATTATAGCCACGTGGTAACTGTGGACGGACAGGTTCCATGAGTGGGTTGCTGAACCCCATTACCTTCCGGGATCATGCGGTGTTGCTTGGCACCCAACTTGATCAGAAGTCCGACCAAATTTACATGCGATGTCAATTCGGTTAAGTAATTAGTTAATATATAGATATTAATTAATTACAATAAGTCAATAACTAGTTATTGGACTTAACGGGTTGAAAACTGGACTGGTAAATGGGCCTAGAGGGTCACACGCAATAAGATTCTCAGTCGGTGGTACATAAGTGGGATTTATATTAACTCGGGGACTTTTGTGAAAAGTCGCGCCGACTTAATATATATACACGCTGTTGAGAAACCCTGGGCCAAGCTCCAGGATTTCCCTTGCTGGCCGTCATCCCCCCTTTCTCTCTCCTCCTCTGGGTGTCCCGTTCGAGGCGCCGAGATAGTTTCCGTCTCCGCCGCGTGTGATTCCCGAAAGTCGGGAATTCCCGTCGGCGAGATTTCCGCAACCGTTGCGGCGACGGATTTTCAGCGAGCGAGCTGTAACGGACGAGGGATCGAGGACGAACCACCGCAGAGGATCGCGTGGATACCGCTGGAGGCCGGACGCTTGTGCGGCTTGCGGCATCGCCTCGACGGAACCGAAACGGAAGCGGATTCGAATCCGCGCACGGTAATCGGACTATTCCCGTTAGTTTTCGGTTTGCGTTTTTCGTTCCGAATCGGATCAGCGGGTATCGGGCGGGATTAATTTTTGTTCTTCGTTTCCGCTGCGTTCTTCGCGTCCCACCCGGATCCCAACAGGGACGACCGGTGAAATGAGGCGGCCTCAGCTTTAGGAATCTCTATAGTGTAGCTGAAGACCCTCCCCGAGCACTGGAACTCTCACTAGGATCTCGGGTCTGGTATCTAGCCATCGTGTCCATCATAGCCTCCATGAAATGCTCCACACTCGGCCTACCGGCCTCAAATCCAATAGGGACATCTCCCCGCTCTCTAATAACTGGCATCCTCTTCCTAGGAGCCATCTAATCGCCTACAATCACAAAAATCAAAAAGTTCTAATTAGAATCCTAAAACCTGCACTACCGCCGTGCCTGTACGGGATAATGTAATTATTTGCCAGAATTACGATATTTAACCTAGTTATTCATTTATTTGTCAGACTGAATGCTCTGATACCAACTGTAACGACCCGCCACCCTATAATCGGGGATCCGATTACTAAATGGGTACCGAATCATTAATTTGGAGTCAAATCAGGATCTAGATAAGTCTGGGAAATAAATAATAAACTAAGCTAAACATTCATACCGCATTGAATTAAAAAGGAAGTGCAAGAATTAAAAGTTATTACAATGCGACTCGACACACCAAATAATTATATACTCCAACTAAAAAGAATTAATTAAGCGTACAGTCCAGAAAATAAAATAACAACTACGTCGGGGCATACCCCGGAACAACGGCTGCTGGCGCGTAACCCAAAGCAGCACTCTCCTCGCTAAGCCTGCCTGGAACCCTCACCTGAAAACCGCAGGGGTGAGTCTCAACGAAAAGACTCAGTAGGGATCCTTCGATCCCCGCCGCCCAATCACACACCCACAAGTGCAGTAACACAGATATAGGTAGAATAAGCAAGTAAAGTTGTAACACGATTCCTAAATTTCGATATAAAACACATGCATTCGAAATGTAACATGCACAACTCTGAAACCATTCTACCAGGGGGCCTACAACCAGCGTCTCGGCAAAACACGCCAACCACACAGCCGAACGCGGGAAACACCAATCCGCTGAGACCAAACAGTAACCCCTCGGATAGCACGCTAGCTACTCCGGCCCAACTGGCTCTAGGTGGTTTCTACTTCCGCCAACACGAGTGACATTCCACAGATACCACTCCTACACCGGTACTAGCTAACCCCGGGGTACACCAGGTGACCCTCTCTCTAGGTGTCACCCCACCACTCCCACACCGGTGTTGTGTCCCTCCTACACAGACACAGGGTGACAAAGCGCTACAACTGTCACTCTAGGTCCACGGTCGCACGAAACACAACACAGTGTGATCCGATCACGTAAAAATCCTCATCCTTGAGTACGATTTTAAGCATGCAATTAACCAAACTATCTAACAGTGTGAAGATATGTTAATAGCATGAATTAATGTGATTATGTCTTGAATCGCATCGCCCATGGCCGACGTCATTCAAGCCTCCTAAACTGGTTCATGTGAAATCTGGCTTCGGAAATGGCCTAAAAACGCGTCGTTATATATAGTCGCCTTTTGAAAGGCGTCGTTATTCCTCGTCGCCTGATAGCGACAGAAGCAGGGATAGGTTACGCGGTGACTCCACTTAAAACGCGTCGTCTAAGCAGGTCACCTTTCTAAAAGGCGTTGCTGTCCCTGGACGCTCATCAGTCCAGAGACAGAGTATGTTATTTGGGCTAAATCGCGTCGTGGGTGGGAGCCGCCTTTCTAAAAGGCGTCGTTGCCCCTCGACGCCATTTAACCCTCACAGACAGGTTCTTCCTCCGCATCTCCCGCTCAACGGAGTGGGATTTCCTCCCCAAAAATCGTGTAAAAATATGAAAAATATGGAGAATGGGGAGAAGAAACTAACTACCCATTAAAACACCCAATTTCTCATCTCGTGCATTTAGTATTTTCACCCCAAAAACACTCCTAAACATGCTCCAAAGCGGAAAAACATGGTTTTTAAACAAAATACAACGGGGATCTGTGAGTGCTTAGAATGATTGTGTGATTATCATGAAAAATCTATGTTGTTTAAGTGCAAAATAAACCTATTAAAAAAAAACTACGTGAACTGATCGCCAGTAACTTTTAACTAAAAACTTCCAAAAGAAGGTTTTGATCGCCTACCTGTTTGAATGCGGAAGATGTTAAGCTCTTGATTCCCCCTCTTCAGCCGGCTGAAGAAAGAGAGCCATTTCTTTGTTCTTTGTTCTTGCTGTTGAATTTGAAGTTGAGGTTTGAGGATCGTCCAGAGATTCTTGTGATTTTGTGCTTGATTTCCTTCTTTTGATTCTCCTTTGCTCCGTTAAGAAAATGGAAAGAGAAATGAAGAATGAAGAAACAATGATGAGAACATTAAGTGGAAGCAGTATCCATTCTAATCATGGTTTTAAACATGAAACTAAACAGCAAACTTACTTGTTTAATGGCTTTTGAAACCCCTTTGATTAAATAGGTTTTGAAAAGAATGATGTTGTGGTGTGTGTGTTGCATGGAGTGATGATGAAGAATGAGAGAGTAATGAAGATGTAAATGAAAGTGCAGAAATGAAACACTTAGCCGAATTGGATGAAGCCTTGAGTTGGATGAAGAATCTTGAATGGACGCCGACTTCTGAAAACAGCAGCGCTTCGGCGTTTGGACGTCGTTGCTTCGATCTTCAATCACTAATTCTGATTTTAACTTCTCTCTTCTCTTTTTTTTTTTTTTTTTTTTTTAAGATGCAAAGTATTTATAGACTTCTTCTGCGTCCGTAGATTTACATGGAAAAATTTGGGATTTATCCATCTTAACCAACAGATAAATACAGATTAATTCATCTTTATCTGTAATTATCTAAAACGCATCATCTATCACAGACGCCTTTCAGATTAATTAAGATAAGGATAAACATCCGGGAAAACTTATCTTTATCTGTATTAGCTAACACGCGTCTACATGTGTAGACGTCTTTTACACTAATTAAGATAAGGATAAACATCCGGAAGAGAAGTAGAAATAGCTTAGGAAACCTAAAACGCGTCAGGGCTTAAAGATGCCTTTTAGCTAATTTAATTAATTGATTAAAATTCAAATTTAATCGTTTAAAATAAGAATAAATTCTAAATGGCGTCCACACAAGTCGACGTCTTTTAGACTTCTTCATATTTTAACTGAAATTTGAGTTAAAATCAATTCAATTGATTAACTTAAACATGTCTGTTAAACTCGACACTCAAAAAGATCAATAAAAATTAATCAATGATTAAATATCAGACCATTCTGAGGCATTATTATATGATATGAAATTTACTCGAAATGATGTCAAAATTAGCGTGTCTACAGGATCGTCACCCTATCGATTATTCGAACTCCTCCTAGCTCTAAGCCGCCAACCCGTCTTGCCCCACGCTGCCGCCGGTACCGCCGAGGACGTCGTTACTCCACCGGGACGTCGGCCGCCGTTCGGAGAGAAAAACGCCGCGGAGGAGGAGGTGGTGGTAGTAGAGGAAGTTGGGAGGTTAATGGAGTGGAGGGAGAGATGGAATGGAGGGAGGAAAGGAAGGAGGGGGGAAAAGGAGCTGCCGGCTCGCCGGAGGAAGAGAGGAGAGAGAAGAGGGAGGAGGGAATGAGGGAAAGGAAGGAGGGTTCGCGGGGTCAACCAGAAGCTGGAAAAAACGCGTCGTTCAAGTCCGACGTCATTCAGATGACAAGACCGAGCCGTACTCTGACAAGCCAGGATCATACTCTAAATGGCGTCGTCCATTCAAGACGCTATTCAGACGATATGACCGGGGCCGTACTCTCGCGACCCAAGGCCAGCCCACGTGGCACAGCCTAAAACACGTCTACATTGCTGAACGCCGTTTAAACCGCGTCGAGCCTGCTCGACGCAAAACATGATCCAAGTCTCAGCCCCACCAGGGCCCAAACTACGAGATC
This sequence comes from Zantedeschia hybrid cultivar, assembly GCA_030544215.1. NCBI lineage: Eukaryota > Viridiplantae > Streptophyta > Magnoliopsida > Alismatales > Araceae > Zantedeschia > Zantedeschia hybrid cultivar. Next base: position 57,576,320 of record JARZZO010000012.1, read on the forward strand.
CGACCCCGAAGACTGACCCCATAACCGGATCCGAAACCTCAATCCTTACACACTCTCTCTCTCTCTCCAAGAAATTAAAGAACGTGATATGAAATTATAGAGTAATACTTGTTGTACCGCCATACGTGATGCGGTCTATTTTTTTTTGAATTCTCGAAGTCTTTTTGGGTGGACCCATCGTACCCTACACATCCATATAATTCGAACTCCGATCGTTCAATTCAAAAAAAATCAAAAAATTCAAAAATCGAGTCAATTGACTGTTAATGGGCTCGGTTTTTTTTTTCAAATTTTTTAGGCAATCCGATCGTGGATCGGCTTGTACAAAAGGTGTTGGTCATGATGGGGTCAACCTAAAAAAATTTAAAAAATAAAAAAAAATCACTGCTGTTGCAGCTGCCCCCACCCGATGGAGGGGGTGGGAGGTGGGGTGGTGCAACAAGTATTTCTCGAAATTGAAATATCCCTAAGCTTTACTTTCTTTCCTTCACAATTGTTTGCTCATTTCTCTATTTTGCCTTCACAGAAATACACCATTTCTTCCTAGTATTCTTCTAATGAAATTAAATCCCTCTTTGCCGCACAATCTTCACCTCTTGCAAAGGTTTTAAGTAATTATGACAAACCGGGATCTGCTGGGCATTGTGATGTAGGTAAATGCCATCTATAGGACTGACAATATGATGACAGTGAATGCCATCCATAGGAAAGCTACTAAATGAAGTGTGGGTTGCGCGCGATAAACTAAAAAAAAAGTTATTTCGTATAAGAATATTACAATAATAAGTAATAAAACTCCATTTTTTTTCTTGAGGACAAAAAGAAGAATAAAACATGATTTGGATTAGGATTAAAATTTGTGACTTCTTATGTCATAGGCTGCATAATTGTTCTAATTAAATAACGACAATTGGTAGCAACAAAAATAAAATGGACCAAATATAGAAGAGACCTTTATTGTTTTTTCCTTGAACTCTAGATAATATGAAAGATGTAATGCTAAAAGGAAATTTCAATTTGTCAATATATAGTTGAAAACATTTTGGGAAAGTAAGAAAGGGATCAAACATGCTATTGTGTATATATAACCAATCATCATGCCCACTAAACATTTGAGGAAGAAAATTTTAATACAAGCAAAGGTAAAATAATTAAAATTTCTAGCATTTTTTCTTTTGAAAGAAAATTTAAGATTTTTTGCATATAATTCTTAAAATTACACATCTTTGTGAAAAGGCCTATACAATAAGTATATATGAAGAATAAGACTGATGTACCACACGAGGTGCGGGGAAAAAAGAGGGGGAGTTTTAATAAATTATCTTGCTTTTAACTTGTAACACTTGATTAGATTTATACAAAATTTATCTTGACAATCTATAGTACATATATAAAATAGAGTTCTCTAGTGTTACGTGTCAACACCAGAATTATTTGTTTCCTATCTAAATTCTCTCCATTCGCTATTAATGTTTCTATCCCTATTAATTCACTTTATCTCTTCTGCCTTTCTAGCACTTCTCTATTAATATCTCTATCCCATATTAATTCTCTCACATTCGTCCTTTCTCTCTCTCTCTCTCATTAAATCTCTCTCTCTCTACGCTCTCTCTAATGATCTCCCTCTCCCCCCTCTCTCTCTCTCTCATTAATTCTCTCTCCCCACTATCTCTCTCACTTCTAATTCATGTTTAAAATCTTTACAACAAAAAAACGATTTCTGTAGAAAAATATTTTCATGAGAAACTGAACATAATTGGTCATTTGGTACACATAAAAATTATTTTCTAAGTCTATCAAGACTACCTACTGACAGGGAGTATGATATTCAACAAAAATAGCCAAATCGAGAGATAAGAAAGATAGTGAATGGTGAAGAATCTGGGATAAGAAGAGCATCCTTTTTTATTGGTATATGTTTTTTGTTTAACTAGTTTATTGCAAATTATTTTTAAAAAAATCATTATATGATAAAACTTATCTTTTTACAAATCTGCTTTTAGGGTGCACACTCGCCATGATTACATTATTTGAAACAATTGAGAATGTCATGTAATAAGGATTGACTAATATCGCATTAATAAGGCTTGTCATTTTTTACATATGTAATAAACGCTTGATTTCTAATATATTTCTTTCATTTTTTATTTTTTTCCTTTATCTTTATTTTCTTCTCTTTTTTTTTCTCTACGCAACATGCGGATTTTTTTGCTAGTACTTTATATTGTAATGTTAAAATTGATAGTAATAGATCTATTCATTACAACAAGCAACCGCCCTCTTCAATATTTTTACTAATAAACAGAGGAGAGAACTTTTACAAACCTCCACTTGTAACACATAATTAACTTTCTAAGGAAAAGAGCTGAAAATATTTCAGCTCTTTTGGAAGAGGGTATTCAGCCTTTCTCCCGTGGATATCAAAATCAAGAAAGGAAGGAGGCAACAAATTAAGTTTTCTATTGACTTAATTTTTACTGATAACCAAATAAGTGATTGTGATATATTTTTTCAGAAAAACATTTCCGGTTGCCTATTTTATATAAAAACAAAAGGACACTAAGTGTTGAAACCTAATGGTGTGCTTGGATAAAACATCAGATAGCTTTATCAATACTAGCTTCGATTTTACTACTAATTATTGATAGTAGGTATTAGTCTCAACACTCTTTCTCCCCTCTTTTCCCCATCCTTTAATTCTTTTTTCCTCCTCCATCCAGCAACTGCCTTTCTCTGCATTTTTCCAGTATTAACTTCCATATGAATATCATAGACCTCAAAAGTGTTAATGTCTTTTTTTGCATTTTTATAATATAAATTTCAATATGAATATCGTAGATCTCAAAAATATTAATTTTCAAAATTAATATTGCAAGGAAACAAGCCATTAACTCTCTCTCTCTCTCTCTCTCTCTTTCTCCATGAAATTAAAGAACGTGATATGAAATTACATAGTAATACTTGTTGTACCGCTGCACGTGATACAATCTATTTTTTTTGAATTTTGGAAGTTTTTTTGGGTGGCCCCATCGTGCCCTATACGCCCATATAATCCGATCTTCAATCGGTCAATTCAAAAAAAATCTAAAAATTCAAAATCGAGTCAATTAACTGTTAATGGGCTCGGTTTTATATTTTTCAAATTTTTTAGGCCATCTGATCGTGGATCGACTTGTGCAAAAGTGTTGGTCATGATGGGGTCAACCTAAAAAACTTTAAAAAATAAAAAAGAATCATTGTTGTTGTAGCTACCCCCACCCGATAGAGGGGGTGGGAGGTGGGGTGGTGCAGCAAGTATTTCTCGAAATTGAAATATCCCTAAGGCTTTACTTTCTTTCCATCACAATTGTTTGCTCATTTCTCTATTTTGCGTTCAGAGAAATACACCATTTCTTCCTAGTATTCTTCTATTGAAATTAAATCCCTCTTTGTGGTACAGTCTTTACCTCTTGCAAAAGTTGTAAGTAATTATGACAAACCATGATGTGCTGGGCATTGTGATGTAGGTAAATGCCATCCATAGGACTGGCAATATGATGAAAGTGAATGCCATCCACAGGAAAGCTAGTGGATGAAGTGTGGGTTGCGCGGGATAAACTTATAAAAAAGTTATTTCATATAAGAATATTACCATAATAAGTAATAAAACTCCAAATTTTTTCTTGAGGACTAAAATAAGAATAAAGCATGATATCGATTAGGATTAAAATTTGTGACTTCTCATGTCATAGGCTGCTTAATTGTTCTAATTAATTAACGACAATTGATAGCAACAAAAATAAAATGGACCAAGAATAGAAGAGACCTTTATCCTTTTTTCCCTGAACTCTAGATAATATGAAAGATGTAATTCTAAAATGAAATTTCAATTTGTCAATATATAGTTTAAAATGTTTTGGGAAAGTAAGAAAGGGATCATACAGGCTATTGTATATATGTAACCATCCATCATGCCCACACAACATTTGAGAGAAGAATATTTTAATACAGGCAAAGGTAAAATAATTAAAAGTTCTAGCATTTTTTCTTCTGAAAGAAAATTTAAGATTTTTTGCATATAATTCTTAAAATTACACATCCTTATAAAAAGGCCTATACAATAAGTATACATGAAGAATAAGACTTGATGTGCCACACGAGGTGTGGGGAAAAAAGAGGAGTTTTAATAAATTATCTTACTTTTAACTTGTAACACTTGATTAGATTTATACAAAATTTATCTTGACAATCTATAGTACATATATAAAATAGAGTTCTCTTGTGTCACATGTAACACCAGAATTATTTATTTCCCGTCTAAATTCTCTCTCCCTTCCCTATTAATGTTTCTATCCCTATTAATTCTCTCTATCTCTTCCCCCATTCTATCTCTCCTCTATTAATATCTCTATCCCATATTAATTCTCTCCCATTCATCCTCTCTCTCTCTCACTTCTCTCTCTCATTAAATCTCTCTCTCTCTAGGCTCTCTCTAATGATCTCCCTCTCCCCCCTCTCTCTCTCTCTTATTAATTCTCTCTCCCCCCTATCTCTCTCACTTCTAAAGATCAGGCTTAATATCTTTGCAACAAGAAAACGCTTTCTAAAGAAAAATATTTTCATGAGAAACTGATTATAATTGGTCATTTGGTACACATAAAAATTGTTTTCTAAATCTATCATGACTACCTACCGAGGTGAAGAATCTGGGATAAGGAAAGCATCTTCCATTGGTATATGTTTTCTTTTTAACTACTTTATTGCAAATTATTTAAAAAAAAACATTATATAATAAAACTTATCCTTTTACAAATATGCTTTTAAGGTGCACACTCGATACGATTACATTATTTGAAACAACTGAGAATGTCATGTAAAAAAGATTGACTAATTTCTTATTAATAAGGCTCGTCATTTTTTACATATGCAATAAAAGCTTGATTTCTTATATAGTTCGTTTCTTTTTTATTTTTTTCCTCTACCTTTTTTATTCTCTACGAAACGTGCGGATTTTTTTGTAGTAATAGATCTATTCATTGCAACAAGCAACCACCCTCTTCAATATTTGACCCACAAATATATGAATAGAAATCCTCTACGTCCAGGTTTTAATTGGACTTAGTTAGTAAAGAGAAATAAAATTTTTAAAAAACTCTTTCATATGGTGTTTTTTCCATTCCAAAGGAGGAGTTTTTTTGAAAGATGCTCTCCTTTCCTCTTTGTACTGACTAAGTTCAGACCAAACCTGCATCAAGAGGAACCGCACTCCAAATATATGGGATAGAGGACAACGATGTTGAGAACGAAATATTTATAGTCTCAAAACAAGCAATCCTTCACTTGCTTGGCCGTCTTTTTGCAGTACTTGTAACAGATGGCCTTGGCGACCCCGACGAGGAGCTGGATCTCCATAGTCTGCCCCACCAGTGGCGCCTCGCCCACCGCCTTGGCGCACTCGGTGCCATCAATGAAGTAGGCCAGGAAGTACCCGGCGGCGCTGTACTGCACGTCCCGGATCTCCTGCATGTTGTACGTCAAGGTGGAGATGGCCTTCCAGTACCCGTCCAAGCACTGCGCCAGCCTCTGCTGATACGGCCCGCCGTCGATGCCACGCGACCGCAGCTCCTACATCCGTTCCACCATGGCGGCGGCGGCGCTGAGGGAGAGCAATGTGGACAGCGCGGCCAAGTCGGGGAGGGTGGCATTCTTGCTCCCCGGTGCCGACCGGAGCACGGCCACATAGGGTGCATATTGTGGTTTGTCCCTCCAGGCTAGCGTGCAGGCCTTCTCGACAGTGTCAGCACAGGAAGATGAGAAGCACATGACAAAGTAGGAGAGAAGGAATGGGAGAGCTGAATCGGGGAAGAAGGACCTCATCTGGTCACTTAAATTCTTATCCGGTGTATATTTTGTTCGTGCGTCCATCTTTGTATGTATGCATGCATGCATATATAAGGGAACGAAGGCGAGAGAAAGGGAGGCGGAAGGTGAAGACGACAGCTGTGTGTTCCATCTATCTTTTGCTTGGCCAACCTTCCTCTTCCTTGTGTCCATTTGTTTATAACAGAGGCATCTCATTTATTCTGGTCGTTCAAATCGAATCCTTGAAAGATACGAAACTATACAAATGGCTAAAAGAAATATACATTCTTTCATGGATCTCATTCACTCGGCAACCTCCGGAAATTTCTACCAATTTGAAATATATTGCTAATATAGGCAAGATTCTAACATTTAAGTCAATTTTTTGTATTTATTTTGAATGTTTAAAAAAGGTGTCTTATGTTACCTGTCACCACTCACATCTCGTCATCTTTTTCATTATTAGTTAATTATTAATGGAATAACTGGTTTGGTCAGAAGTCGTTGTTTCATTTGTTGAATAATGAAATTTGGAACAACATTATAGAGAGAAATCTTAAGATTAAGGAGTTATCAAATAGGCATCATCCAGCTTGGCAGATAATTGTTTCATCTCTTCCCGCCGATTTGGTTCAAGCAATTCGTTATAGAATCCAACTCCTTAGTTCTATGCTGGAGAGGATTATATGGTGTCCCCAAGATTCTGGAAAAGTTTCCACATCCTTATGCCGGATTGTCATGCTTAGCTCTACTCCTTAGCCAATATTTTCAAAAATTTGGTGTGCTTACATACCTCCAAAGGTTTCCACTCTTCTTTGGCATTATCCCTACCGACGACCATATAAGCAAGGTTGGCATCCCGTTTTGCTCCAGGTGTTCATGTTGTTCTAGTCCAGAAGACACAAATCACCATTTATTCCTTCATAGTGATCTTTCTATATCTACTTGGAATAAACTGGCGGATATGTGCCCACTAGACCCGCGGAGCTATACCTCTTGTGCTGAATTTGTTAAAGATGTTTTCCACAGCTTTCATGCTGGAAGACTCTTTGGAATTGTTAGACACCTTCTCATCTCAGCCTGGTTATAGGAACTTTGGTGTGAACGAAACAGACGGCGTTACCAGGCGAAAACATTTTCAGGTGATAATATTATTTTTAATTTTGTCATTTACAATGTATCAAAAAACTCTTTGTAGTAAAATGAAAACGGGGCCATGATATTTTGGGACTTGGGACATATGGATATCCACACAGACTTGTACCTCGGAAAAAACGAAGTTTCAATAGGACGCAATACACATAAGAAAGTATGATTATTAAAAGAGAAGAGTTCTCGGTACACGTTTAGACAAGAATCTAAAATATTAAGAAAGGGAAATAATCAAATATTCTAAAAAAATTCTTCATGTGATCTAAAAAGTTGACAAGTATCTAGATCCTCCTTCTCTCAGTATTACTCGATTCTAGGGGTGTGCACGATTCGATTCGGTTCGGTTTTGGAGGAATTTTTTTCAACCTGAACCGAACCGAACCGATTTCGGTTCGGTTCAAACCGAAATTTCATATTTTATTGATATTAAATGTATATATATGTATTTAACATTAAAATTATATTTTAAAAATAATTATTTATACATAAATATGTACATAATATTAAAATATTAAAATATTTATATGCATAATGTTAATATAAATACTTATTTACTTTAAAAAATTGATTTATTCAGTTTTTCGGTTCGGTTTGATTTCACAACTTGTGAAACCGAACCGAACCGAATCTGACTTCAAACCGAACCGAACCGAACCGAATCACTCGGTTCGGTTCCGTTTTTCGATTTTCTCTTATTAAAAAATGCAGTCTATGTCCTGCATGCTTGGCATGCTTCTTGCAGTAGAGGTAGCAGATATATTTGGAAACATTGAGGAGGATGGTGATCACGTCAGCCTGCGCACTCAGAGGGTCCTCACCCACATTAAAGCGGTGGCTGCTATCAACGTCCTCCATGGCGTTCTCGAGTATGTACCCGACGCCATAGAGACCCTGGAGGATGAACTCTATGGCGGTCTCCATTTGGGTTATGGCTTTCTTGTAATCCGATAGACAATTGGCCAAGTCTGCCTTGTATGATGCGTCGCCGGCGCCCGACGACTGCAGCGCCTGCAAGCGCTCCACGCCGGTGCGGGCGGCCTAGAGGGAAAGCGCCGTGGAGATGGTGGCCAGGTCAACAAGGGAGGCGTTGTGGCTGCCGGGGTCCGACTGGAGAAGGGTGAGGGAGCGCGTGTATTCAGGTCTGTCGTCCCACCACATGTGGCAGGCCTCTTGAACAGTGTCCAGGGGAAGGACGGAGGGGGCGGGAGCGGCAGAGGGGGTGTCGGCAGCTGGACGGGAAGCAATGCAGAAGGCCTAGAAGAAGAGGAAGAGGAAGAGAAATGGGAGGGCCGAGACGGAGGAGGGGCTCATCTTATCTAACTTTAGATTCTCACACAGACCAGGTAGCAACACAGAGGGAGCTGGTGAAGGTTACAGGTTTCTTGCTTCTTCTCTCTGTTCGATCAATATTTATAGCAAGATGAAGGAGATGAAAGGAAAGGTGAAGGGAGAGACAGAAAGAGTCATCCTTCTCCTCAACCAGCAAGATCACATTGGCCATTAAGGAGTAAGATTCTCTATTAATACAGAGGAGGAAGTCACCATTATAAATGCGTGGATCCTATTCCTTCCGTTCCCTCCTGCCGTTATTTAAAAGAAACAACCATCAACAGGTGGCAGAACAGATGGAGAGGGAGAGAGAGAGAGAGAGTTGAGCAAGATATAAAGTGGGGAAGGGATAATTTATATGAGTTTACACGATTATGCTTGAGATGAGAGAAGAAAGGAGGAAAGGGTTGATAGTTTTGCTAGCTCTGCATATGTGGGAATGGGATCACCTGAACCCTTCTTATAGGACTTCACATTGATCTTAAAATTTCATTGCTTAAAATTGATCTTTTAAATCTGCATAAGTATAGAGGGTCCCACAGAGAAGTAAATTCCAACCAAGTATGTACATTTAGGGCCCATGCAAAAGGTCCGAACATGTGTGGTGCTTAATCCTTTCTTATATTGAACACAACTACTGCCACACTTTAATCCATGCTTTAGCAACCGAATAAATGTAATGAAGAATGCCCCTTTATCAATGAGTTATTATGTCATCCATGAACTTTTTATTTTATGAAAAAAATAAAAAACATCCTATTTCAAGAGGGGAACGTATCTTACCTCGAAGGGAAAGTCGAACAGATATTGCTAAAGTATTTTGTCTTTTGATGAAATATTTGACCCTCCAAATCCTAACTGTTAAATGGTTTCTTAGATAACCTCCTATTCCACATACTTGATTATTCTCTTGTCAAACAGGAGATAAGGTTCCGTTTGGTATGGGTGTAAGGGATGGATTAAACTCACTTTATCCTCATTCAACGCATGTCAATTTCATATAGGAATGAAAAGGGTTAAGGCTTTTGGGGTTATCCCCAATTTTAGGGCTAAACATTGGGATTCCTAACCCAATTTTTCATCCTCACATTTTGCCAATTGATCCCCCTAATGCCCTTCCCCCTTTTCAATAAAAATAGTATAAGTATATTTAATATTTCATTGAATGTAAGGGTTATTATTTTATTATTATTATTATCAATACATACTTAGACTCTTAGATTATTACTAAGTTGAATAATTAAATGATGGTAGTACAACTAAAAAGTATATTTACTATATCATTCTGATAATAAATATAGCCTAATTATATTTAATACATCATTACATAAGAGGGTTAATTATATATTCTTGATGGAAATGGTGAAAAAATAGTCAAGCCTTATTATTTTCTTATTATTTAATACATACTTAGATTAATACTAAGTTTGAAGCTAAATAATCAAATGACGCAATTACTACTAATAAGAATATTTAACATAACATTGCATTCATACAAATGACATAATTATGCATAATATATCATTAAACTAGAATGTTAATGAAACACACCCAACAAAATGGCCCAAAAACCACTAAGTCTTATCATTTTGTTATTATGTTTAACATATACTTAGAATAGTAGTAAGTACAGAGCTGAATAATAAAATGATGGCATTACTGCTAATAATTGTATTTAATAAATTATTTCATTAATAAAAGTAACATAATTATATTTAATATTCATGGAATATAAGGGTTGTTACTTTATTATTATTAATAGATACCTAGATTATTATTAAGTACAAAGTTGAATAATAAAATGATGGCATTACCACTAATGAGCGTACTTAGTATATCATTATAATAATAAATTAATAAAGCCTAATTATATTTAATATATGATTAAATGAGAGGGTAAATAAAAAAGATGGCACTAAATGGTGAAAAAATTACTAAGAATGAAATTACGAAGTCATATATTCTCATTTAAATAGAGATTAAGCATACCCCTCAAAATATGGGATAACGAGAGTGGAAGGATCTTTTCCCATAACTTACTTTTTTTTTTATCCCAATACCAAAGAGCCTCTAGGGGATTAGATTCGCCTAAATACAAAAGAGGAGAGATTACAAATATGTGGGTGTCATGCACACATGATGCTCCCACATGAGCTGGGACCACCTACTTTAGGAAGGGGTGATTGACTAGGGTTAGGAATAGAAGAAATGGAAAATTCCCAGTCCCCCATCCTCACTACACATGTACCCACACATTAATTAATGACATTAATGACTATGGAAGTTTCATGCTTCCCCTTTGTATTGAGGTGATCTTATTTCCGCTCCAAGGAGGTCAGCTCTAGGAGGAGAGAGATCTCAAAACCCACTTGACATCGTCTTTGAGATTCGAAAATGTTATTAAGTTGGAATGAATTATTGTTATTCTTCTTATAATAATTTTGATACTTCATTAACCACGTAGAGTTTCCTACAAGTTTTCTATTTAAACATGGGAATGGGTCCATTGATGCAACAGAGGAGAGAACTTTTACAAACCTCCACTTGTAACACATAATTAACTTTCTAAGGAAAAGAGCTGAAAATATTTCAGCTCTTTTGGAAGAGGGTATTCAGCCTTTCCCCCATGGATGTCAAATTCAAGAAAGGAAGGAGACAACAAATTAAGTTTTCTATTGACTTAATTTTTACTGATAACCAAATAAGTGATTGTGATATATTTTTCCAGAAAAATATTTCCGGTTGCCTATTTTATATAAAAACAAATGGACCCAAAGTGTTGAAACCTAATGGTGTGCTTGGATAAAACATCAGATAGCTTTATCAATACTAGCTTCAATTTTACTACTAATTATTGATAGTAGGTATTAGTCTCAACACTCTTTCTCCCCTCGTTTCCCCATCCTTTAATTCTTTTTTCCTCCTCCATCCAGCAACTGCCTTTCTCTGCATTTTTCCAGTATTAACTTCCATATGAATATCGTAGACCACAAAAGTATATGGTGTCCCGAAGATTGTGGAAAAGTTTCCACATCCTTATGCCAGATTGTCATGCTTAGCTCTACTCCTTAGCCAATATTTTCAAAAATTTGGTGTGCTTACATACCTCCAAAGGTTTCCACTCTTCTTTGGGATTATCCCTACCGACGACCATATAAGCAAGGTTGGCATCCCGTTTTGCTCCAGGTGTTCATGCTGTTCTAGTCCAGTAGAAGAAACAAATCACCATTTATTCCTTCATAGTGATCTTTCTATATCTACTTGGAATAAACTGGCGGATATGTGCCCAGTAGACCCGGATGGGGCGGGAGCGGCGAAGGGGGTGTCGGCAGCTAGAGGGGAAGCGATGCAAAAGGACGAGAAGAAGAGGAAGAGGAAGAGAAATGGGAGGGCCGAGATGGAGGAGGGGCTCATCTTATCTCACTTTAAATTCTCACACAGACCAGGTAGCAACACAGAGGGGGTTGGTGAAGGTTACAGGTTTCTTGCTTCTTCTCTCTGTTCGATCAGTATTTATAGCAAGATGAAGGAGATGAAAGGAAAGGTGAAGGGAGAGACAGAAAGAGCCGTCCTTCTCCTCAACTAGCGGGATCACATTGGCCATTAAGGAGTAAGATTCTCTATTAATACAAAGGAGGAGGAAATCACCATTATAAATGCGTGGATCCTATTCCTTCCGTTTCCCTCCTGCCGTTACTTAAAAGAAACAACCATCAACAGGTGGCAGAAAAGATGGAGAGGGAGAGAGAGAGAAAGGGTTGAGCAAGATATAAAGTGGGGAAGGGATAATTTATACGAGTATATACAGATATGCTTGAGATGAAAGAGAAAAAGAGGAAAGGGTTGATAGTTTTGCTAGCTATGCATATGTGGGAATGGGATCACCTGAACTCTTCTTATAGGACTTCACATTGATCCTAAAATTTCATTACTTAAAATTGATCTTTTAAATCTGCATAAATTTAGAGGGTCCCACAGATAAATAAATTCCAACCAAGTATGTAAATTTAGGCCCCATGCAAAAGGTCCAAACATATGTGGTGCTTAAAATTGTAAGAATTCCCTCTTTTCTTATAATGAGCACATCTACTGCCACACTTTAATCCGTGCTTTGGCAACCGAATAAATGTAATGAAGAATGCCCCTTTATCAATGAGTTATTTTGTCATCTGTGAACTTTTTATTTGATAAAAAAAGAAAAAACATCCAATTTCAAGAGGGGAACGTATCTTACCTCGAAGGGAAAGTCGAATAGATATTGCAAAATTATTGTCTTTGATGAAATATTCGACCCACCAAATCCTAACTACTAAATGTTTTCTTAGATAACCTCCTATTCCACACACTTTTTTATTCTCTTGTCAAATAGGAGATAAGGTTCCATTTGGTATGGGTGTAAGGGATGGATTAAACTCACTTTAACCTCATTCAATGCATGTCAATTTCATATAGGAATGAGAAGGGTTAAGGCTTTTGAGGTTATCCCCAATTTTAGGGCTAAACATTGGGATTCCTAACCCAATTTTTCATCCCCACCTTTTGCGAGTTGATCCCCCTAATGCCCTTCCCCCTTTTCAATAAAAATAGCATAAGTATATTTAATATTTCATTGAATGTAAGGGTTATTATTTTATTATTATTATTATCAATACATACTTAGACTCTTAGATTATTAATAAGTTGAATAATTAAATGATGGTAGTACTACTAAAAAGTATATTTACTATATCATTCTGATAATAAATATAGCCTAATAATATTTAATACATCATTAAATAAGAGGGTTAATTATATATTCTTGATGGAAATGGTGAAAATAGTCAAGCCTTATTATTTTATTATTATTTAATACATACTCAGATTAAAACTAAGTTTGAAGATGAATAATGAAATGACGCAATTACTACTAATAAGAATATTTAACATAATATTGCATTCATAAAAATGGCATAATTATGCTTAATATATCATTAAACTAGAATGTTAATGAAACACTCCCAACAAAATGGTCCAAAAATCACTAAGTCTTATTATTTTGTTATTATGTTTAACATACACTTAGAATAGTAGTAAGTACAGAGCTGAATAATAAAATGATGGCATTACTGCTAATAATTGTATTTAATAAATTATTTCATTAATAAAAATAACATAAGTATATTTAAAATTCATGGAACATCAGGGTTGTTACTTTATTATTATTAATAGATACCTAGATTATTATTATTAAGTACAAAGTTGAATAATAAAATAATGGCATTACCACTAATGAGCATACTTAGTATATCATTATAATAATAAAATAATAAAGCCTAATTATATTTAATATATGATTAAATGAGAGGGTAAATAAAGAAGATGGCACTAAATGGTGAAAAAATTACTAAGAATGAAGATGGCACGAAGTCCTATATTCCCATTCAAATAGAGACTAAGCATACCCCTCTAAATATGGGATAACGAGAGTGGAAGGATCTTTTCCCATAACATACTTTTTTTTTTATCCCAATACCAAAGAGCCCCTAAGGGATTAGATTCACCTAAATACAAAAGAGGAGATATTACAAATATGTGGGTGCCATGCACACACGATGCTCCCACATGAGCAGGGACCACCTACTTTAGGAAGGGGTGATTGACTAGGGTTAGGAATAGAAGAAATGGAAAATTCCCAGTCCCCCATCCTCACTACACATGTACCCACACATTAATTAATGACATTAATGACTATGGAAGTTTCATGCTTCCCCTTTGTATTGAGGTGATCTTATTTCCGCTCTAAGGAGATCAGCTCTAGGAGGAGAGAGATCTCAAAACCCACATGACATCGTCTTTGAGATTCGCAAATGTTATTAAGTTGGAATGAATTATTGTTACTCTTCTTATCATAATTTTGATATTTCATTAACCACGTAGAGTTTCCTACAAGTTTTCTATTTAAACATGGGAATGGATCCTTTGATGCAACAGAGGAGAGAACTTTTACAAACCTCCACTTATAACACATAATTAATTTTGTAAGGAAAAGAGCTGAAAATATTTTCAGCTCTTTTGGAAGAGGGTATTCAGCCTTTCTCCCATGGATGTCAAAATCAAGAAAGGAAGGAGGCAACAAATTAAGTTTTCTATTGACTTGATTTTTACTAATAACCAAAAAAGTGATTGTGATATATTTTTCCGAAAAAACATTTCTGGTGGCCTATTTTATATAAAAACAAATGGACCCTAAGTGTTGAAACCTAATGGTGTGCTTGGATAAAATATCAGATAGCTTTATCAGTACTAGCTTCGATGCTTCTACTAATTACTGATAGTAGGTATTAGTCTCAACACTCTTTCTCCCCTCTTTTCCCCATCCTTTAATTCTTTTTTCCTCCTCCATCCAACAACTGCCTTTCTTGCATTTTTCTAGTGTTAACTTCAATATGAAAATCGTAGACGTCAAAAATATTAATTTTCAAAATTAATATTCCAAGGAAACAAGTCATTAACTCTCTCTCTCTCTCTCTCTCTCTCTCCCCAAGAAATTAAAGAACCTGATGAAATTATAAAGTACTACTTGTTGTACCGCCACACGTGATGCGGTCTTTTTTTTTTTTGAATTTTGGAAGTTGTTTTGGGTGGCCCCATCGTGCCCTATACGTCCATATAATCCGATCTCCGATCGGTCAATTCAAAAAAATCAGAAAAATAAAAAATCGAGTAAATTGACTGTTAATGGGCTCTGTTTTTTTCTTCTATTTTTTTTAGGCAATCCAATCGTGGATCGGCTTGTACAATAGGTGTTAGTCATGATGGTGTCGACTGAAAAAACTTTAAAAAATAAAAAAGAATCATTGTTGTTGCAGCTGCCCCCACCCGATGGAGGGGGTGGGAGGTGGGGTGGTGCAGCAAGTGTTTCTCGAAATTGAAATATCCCTAAAGTTGTACTTTCTTTCCTTCACAATTGTTTACTCATTTCTCTATTTTGCCATCAGAGAAATACACCATTTCTTCCTAGTATTCTTCTAATGAAATTAAATTCCTCTTTGAGGTACAATCTTTACCTCTTGCAAAAGTTGTAAGTAATTATGACAAACCATGATGCGCTGGGCAAATATAATGGACCAAATATAGTAGAGACCTTTATTGTTTTTTCCTTGAACTCTAGATAATATGAAAGATGTAATGCTAAAAGGAAATTTCAATTTGTCAATATATAGTTGAAAACATTTTGGGAAAGTAAGAAAGGGATCAAACATGCTATTGTATATATATAACCAATCATCATGCCCACTAAACATTTGAGGAAGAAAATTTTAATACATGCAAAGGTAAAATAATTAAAAGTTCTAGCATTTTTTCTTTTTTGAAAGAAAATTTAAGATTTTTTGCATATAATTCTTAAAATTACACATCTTTGTGAAAAGGCCTATACAATAAGTATATATGAAGAATAAGACTGATGTACCACACGAGGTGCGGGGAAAAAAGAGGGGGAGTTTTAATAAATTATCTTGCTTTTAACTTGTAATACTTGATTAGATTTATACAAAATTTATCTTGACAATCTATAGTATATATATAAAATAGAGTTATCTAGTGTCACGTGTTAACACCAGAATTTTTTGTTTCCCATGTAAATTCTCTCCCTTCCCTATTAATGTTTCTATCCCTATTAATTCTCTTTATCTCTTCCGCCTTTCTAGCACTTCTCTATTAATATCTCTATCCCATATTAATTCTCTCACATTCATCCTTTCTCTCTCTCTCTCATTAAATCTCTCTCTCTCTATGCTCTCTCTAATGATCTCCCTCTCCCTCCTCTCTCTCTCTCTCATTAATTCTCTCTCCCCACTATCTCTCTCACTTCTAATTCATGTTTAAAATCTTTGCAAGAAGAAAACGATTTCTGTAGAAAAATATTTTCATGAGAAACTGAACATAATTGGCAATTTGGTACACATAAAAATTGTTTTCTAAGTCTATGAAGACTACCTACGGACAGGGAGTATGATATTCAACAAAAATAGCCAAATCGAGAGATAAGAAAGATAGTGAATGGTGAAGAATATGGGATAAGAAGAGCATCCTTTTCTATTGGTATATGTTTTTTGTTTAACTAATTTATTGCAAATTATTTTTAAAAAAATCATAATATAATAAAACTTATCCTTTTACAAATCTGCTTTTAGGGTGCACACTCGCCATGATTATATTATTTGAAACAATTGATAATGTCATGTAATAAGGATTGACTAATATCGCATTAATAAGGCTTGTCATTTTTTACATATGTAATAAACGCTTGATTTCTAATATATTTCTTTCATTTTTTATTTTTTTCCTCGATCTTTATTTTCTTACCTTTTTTTTTCTCTACGCAACATGCGGATTTTTTTGCTAGTACGTTATATTGTAATGTTAAAATTGATAGTAATAGATCTATTCATTACAACAAGAAACCGCGCTCTTCAATATTTGGCCCACAAATATATGAGTAGAGTTCCTCTTCGTCCAAATTTTGATTGGACTCAGTCAGTAAAGATAAAGAAAATTTTTAAAAAACTCTTTCATATGGTGCTTTTTCCATTCCAAAGGAAGAGTTTTTTTGAAAGATGCTCTCCTTTCCAAACCTATATCGTGAGGAACCGCACTCCAAATATATGGGATAGAGGTCAACGATGTTGAGAATGAAATATTTATAGTCTTAAAACAAGCAATGCTTCACTTGCTTGGCAGTCCTTTTGCAGTACTCGTAGTAGATGGCCATGGCGACCTCGACGAGGAACTGGATCTCCCTAGTCTGTCCCACCAGTGGCACCTCACCCACCGCCTTGGGGCACCCAGTGCCATCAATGGCGTAGCCCAGGGAGTACTGTGCGTCCTGGATCTCCTGCATAACGTCATGGTGGAGATGGCCTTCCGATACCCGTCCAGGCACTGCGCCAGTCTATGCTGATACGGCGAGCCGCCGATGCCACGCGACTGTACTTTCTGCTTCCGTTCCACCACGGTGGCAGTGGCGCTGAGGGAGAGCGACGTGGACAGCATGGCCAAGTCGAGGAGCGTGGCATTCTGGCTTCCCGGTGCCGACCGAAGCATGGCCACGCAGGGTGCGTACTATGGTTTGTCCTTTCAGGCTAGCGTGCAGGCCTCCTCGATAGTGTCGGCACAGCACGATGAGAAGTACATGACGAAGAAGGAGAAAAGAAATGGGAGAGCTGAACGGGGGAAGAAGGACCTCAAATGGTCACTTAAGTTCTTCCCCGGTGTACATTTTGTTCATGCTTCCATCTCTATGTCTATGCATTCCCGCATATATAAGGGAACCAAGGCGAGAGAAAGGGAGGCAGAAGGTGAAGACGACAACTGTGTGTTCCATCTATCTTTTGCTTGGCCAACCGTCCTCTTCCTTGTGTCCATTTGTTTATAACAGAGGCATCTCATTTACTCCGGTCATTTAAATCAAATCCTTGAAAGATACGAAACTATACAGATGGCAAAAAGAAATATACATATTCTTTCATGTATCTCATTCACTCGGCTACCTCCATAAATTTCTACAAATTTAGAATATATTGCTAATATAGGCAAGATTCCTCACATTTGAGTCAAGTTTCGGTATTTATTTTGAATGTTTAGAAAATCTTGCAAGGCATTATCCCTACGGAGGACCATCTACGTAAGGTTGGCATCCCGTTTTGCTCCAGGTGTTCACACTGTTCTAGTCCAGCAGAAGAAACAAATCATCATTTGTTCCTTCATAGTGATCTTTCTATATCTACTTGGAATAAACTGGCGGATATGTGCCCACTAAACCCGAGGAGCTATACATCTTGTGCTGAATTTGTTAAAGATGTTTTCCACAGCATTCATGCTGGAAGACTCTTTAGAATGGTTAGACACCTTCTCATCTCAGCCTGGTTACAGGAAATTTGGTGTGAACGAAAGAGACGACGTTAGCATGCGAAAACATCTTCAGGTGATAATATTATTTTTAATTATGTCATTTACAATGTATCAAAGAACTCCTTGTAGTAAAATGAAAACGCGGCAATGATATTTTCATGTAGATTTTCCTACAAGTTTTCTATTTAAAAATGGGATTGGATCCCACTACAAGGAAGATAGGTTTTGTCAGCGAGTATATGTCGACGGCTAAAGGTATCTATTGACAAAAAGATTATTAGTCGACGGCTATCAAATAACCGTTTACAATTGTGTTATATATTAACGGTTGAAGTAACCGTAGACATATATCTATTATATGTCAGCGGCTGTAATTTAACCGTTGATATATGTAGCATATATGTTAACGGCTTCGAATAAACTGTCGACATATATAATAAAAGAAAAAAAATTAAATAAAAAAAATTAAATGTCCACGGCTAACACGTTAGCCGTTGACATACCTTTTTTTGTCGACGGCTAAAATTACAGCCGTTGACAAAAATTCTTTCTCCAACCCCACCCGAACCCTTTTTTTCCTGCATCCCTCTTTCCCCCCTCCGACGCCCTAACCACCGTCGTGCTCTATCCCCGCCGTCGCGCCCCCCTCTCATCTCACCGGCTTCCGTTGTGATCGCCGGCGTTCTCTCCCCTACCCATCCTCTCCCCGCCGGCATCCACTGTGACCACGCGCCAACCTCCGCTCCCCTCCCCATCCTCTCCCCGCCCGCATCCATTGTGACTGCGTGCTGCCATCCTCCCCGCTCCTGTCGCCGGCCCCCTCCCCCCCGCTCGGCCCGCTGCCTCCCCCGTTCCTACCACTAGTAAGGGCCTCCCGATCGTTGCGGGAGCGGGACTCTTCATCTTGCCGTCTGATTAAGCTGGGGGCGTGGGATTCGTGATGCAGGCGGCGGCGGCCGGAGGGTCGAGTGGCCCATTCCAAATGTCCCAAGGTAATCGTTGCTGGTCGGGAGAGCCGTTTCTGTCAGCAGTGCAGCAGGTAAATATATCTTTTTAGAAAAGCATGATCTATTCACAATGTCAACTAAACTTCATCAAACACTGGTTTGTCCTTGAATTCTTCTCCCGATTCCCAATGTCCAGCTAGAGTTGTTCAGTTGTTTACTTAAGAATCCCCCACGCTTGAAGGTGACTTTTCACTTGGTGAGCATGTATGCTTTTACCTTCAAGTTCTTCACTGAAGAAATTGAAGCTTAATTACGTTGATATATAGCAGCGATCGATAAATCTATTCAGGCACTTTCTTGTTGTGGGGATCCTACTTAAAAGCATGTAACTTAATTGCTCTTTTCTTCCTCCCACATCCCCAAGTATCTGTCATCTGACACGTTAATTTTGCTTTCCCATGTTCAAGATTCTATAAGGACTAAGTGGCAAGAATGCAACATTAGAGAAAGAAAAGGGTTGCTTGGTTAATTTGAAAATACAAATTTTGGGTTTTCATTGAAAACCTTCTTCATTCTTCCATTTCACTTAGTTTATCTGATTGTAACTTTGATTTTGTCAGACACACTATGTCCTCCTGCTGTGTTCTTTCAAAGAACAACTGCAGCAGCATGTTCGAGTCCATGCCATGGAAGCAGTGATGGCTTGCTGGGAGCTTGAGCAGTCTCTTCAAAGCCTCACAGGTGACTTTCATTTTCGATTATTGAGGGTCATCAGTTCATATATTTGTTGAATAATATATCAAGTTTTTATATCTAGTCAGATTCTTGTGTGATCCACGAGTATGATGAATGTCCTCATCAATGTAAATGTTATGTGTTCTAGTTTTTGCAATAGTGAAGGTCTCTGCATTCTGCTGGTTGTTAAACCTTCAAAAGTTCAAAGATTCTACTTCTCATTTATAATACCAACGAAGTCCAGTTAAAACAGACATTGGTGGGGACATTTATTCTCTTCTTCTAATTTCTTCTACTGCACCTGTTCATCATCTTCTTAATAGTTTATGCCCATTTATTCTTCCACCGTGACCACCTGCTGCAAGGGAAGGCCATTTAGGAGCTGTGCTCTCCCCTTCTTCTTTCATACCACAAAAGACAACCTTGGGAATGACCATGTGACCGCCATTTCCCATTTGTTTAATCATACATCAATACCGGTCAACAGCTAACTGATGTTCTCACTTAAGGGTTATCTCGGGATCAATTTTTGAATGTAATTAACAAGCTGGGCATACTTAATATCCATGCTTAACTTGAGGGGGAGTGTAATGAAAAGTAGTCCTTAGTTAGGATATTTTAGTCTTTTTGTGTATTTGCTGTGTTTTATTCTTTTATTCTTTTTTTTTTTCTGATTTTATCTATGTCTTTTATGTTAACAAGGGTAAACTTGTCCTTGGCCTTAAAACTTGTTTTACCCTAGTATATAAAAAGCTTTTGTGCTGGTCGGCCTCTCTGTGTGATACAGAGAGAGCCACCACACCCTGGTTTCTCTGCCCATCTTCTCTCCTTCTTCTATCTTCAACTCTAAATATATTTTGTGATTGAGCAAAGTCATAGTGTACAAGTATAGAGAGATTAAATGCATTCTTGGCTATTGCTGGAAGGACATTTTCTGGATGCACCTTTTAAGTCCTCAATATTTTCCCACCCCATGCCAATAATAACTGATAATAAGTGACAAGTTAGTCTCTATTTGTTTGTGCTTGAAAATCCACATTCCTTTTGGAGGTTTTAATCTATCTGATGTCTAGTATTGGCTTCACATACCCTGAATATTTTCTATGTATGTACAGACATACGCGATATGTATTGAAGTAAAAGATTGTTTCTGATGTTTTGAAAATGGTTCTTCAGCTAATGTAACCTTTGACGGTTTGAAAAATACTTAGACAGCAGCATTGACACTGTCTCATAACTTAAAGCAAAAAAATTGATTCTGAATTCTTAAATTTGGTAATCTTCAATTAATTTAACCTTTGAAAACTGCCCAGACAGCAGCATTGCACTAACAGGCAAATATCATTGAGAAACAGATAGGCAGAAATCATAGATTTCTTCTGCTTCATTCTTTTCTAGTATCAGTTCTCCACTGCTTCTACTCCAAATATATCTTCAAAAGTTAACTGTGCCATATGCCTTAATTTCTCTAGGATTTTATGGTCTTCCATCTTTCAAGATATAGTTTGACATTAAAGCTGAATTTTGACTTTATAAAAAAATGAGGCCCTTAACTTAATACAACCGTTAACAACTAATTCAGCAATATTGATTATATTGTAAATAATATTCAGAAAATGATTGGCAGAGATCCTTACCGACCTTAAATCTCCAATTTTACGCTCTTCAATGTCAGGTCTCCACTACTCCCAATATTATCTACAGAAGTCAGTTTGTGTCATGTGCCTCAATTTATCTGGGACTCTGATGTTCCATTTTATGAAGAAAGCAATGCTGCTGTTGACCACTTTATGCCCTCAAAATTTTAAGTAGCCATTCTTTTAAGTAAACAATAGGTGTATCATTAGGAGAATTACTAACTAGGGTATGAATGAGTCATATGTTTATTAAAAAAGTGTATCTTTTCACTGGTTGGTAATTAATTGAGTTGGATACTCCAAAGGGGTCCACAATTATGCTACACAAAGCTTCATTCAATTGGCCACCAAATCCCATTGGGTATATTCTGATTCATAATTAAATATCTGTGCTTCCTTTTGCCATCCTAACCATTCACAGACCAAGCTGGAGGCCAGGGGGTGGATGGGGAGTCACATCTCCAGACAGGAGAGGGAATGCTACAGTTGGTACTAGTGGAAAGATCTCCCTCATTTGAATAGCCTCCATCCTCTTCCACCTGATTGTACGTAAGGAAAATGGAATTAATAGAGTCAAAAAGAGAGTTTGCCAAGCATTTCTTCAAAAATGGTAGTAATAGACTCAAAAAGAGAGTTTGCTAAGAATTTCTTTTTCTCTGATATTGTTTGGTTTGACGTAAAATATCATTAACCACCGTAAAAGACTGCATTAATACAGTGTTGTATGGTATTTTATGGTATTTACATCAAACAACTCCTTAGATGTCCGTGGCGTCTGAACCCAAGTCGACCTGCTGAAAATTATTAGATGCCGAGTAATTTAACTACAGAGTTTCTCCAAATTAACTGTTAAATGAAAAGCCCATAATCTTTTTGTACTAAAATTATAGTGCATATAGCATATTTACATGGACTAACTGATCAAAAGGAATAGTCCACTTTCAACAGGAATAAGATTCACAATTTCCTTTTCTTTCCAAAGTTTTGAGACACAAGTTCCTCTAGATCAAAGTTAAATAACTAGGAGGAAGATATTTTAGGGAGATCCAGAGATAGAAATAGTGAGTGAAACAATTTTCATCATTAGTGCTCTCCACCACAATTACTCCTTGCTACATGCCCAACAGAGATTACAACCCAAACCTCTCACTGAGATTGTCGATCCTCGCTGTCCATTTGGTGAACCCCTGTGTGGTCCTCATTGCCCAACCCCCATGGCATCTTCAGACAAACCACATCATGAATCCAACTTGCCCGTGTACCTACCACAAAATTTCTTACTGCCTTAACAACAGCTTATAAACTTTGTTTTGGCCCTCACGCAATTTCATTTTTTTCTTTATGAAAACTGCTTGAGAATTTTATATGTTCTTTTTCTGAGAATGAACCTTGTTATGAATGTGTTTCCCCATGTCTCGTTCTACAGATTTTTGTAGATTCTTGTGGGTTTGGTGCTAATTATGGGAAGCATTTAATAAAATGACTGCATAAAGTTGGTATAGGAAGTCCTGTGATTTGGGATTGGTGGGGGTTCTGTGAAATCCCTCTCCAACTTGGGCTTGGGTTGGTTGAACATTGTTTTTTAGCTGCATTATTTTTCTTTTCAGCTTTTGATATTTGTAATTTTTTTTTTCCAAGGGTGGCGGTGGGTGGGTCTCCTAGACTGGAATGTTGGTTTTTTCATTTTTCTTTCTTTAAGTGGATGTTACTTGGAAGTTTGGCTAGGCTGATCAAATGTTTGTTGAAATGGGTTGCAAAAAGTTAGCTAATAATTCTATATGTTTCATCTTTCCTCTCTTATGTCTTATCACGCATAAATTATGCATATGAACATAAACTGGACACAAAAATGTATTACAAAATTATGTAGATATCAATAATTATAGCTGAATGCTTAAAATTTTTGAATTTTGTGCATTTATCATTGCAAACAGAACATTTGGCCAGAGATAGGGGAGTCAGATGCAGACAAGGATCGCATGCTGTTTGAACTGGAGAAGGAGTGCATGCAAGTTTACCGGAAGAAGGTTGACGAGGCCAGTAATATGAAGGCATGCCTTCACCAGTCTGTAGCAGCCAAAGAAGCAAAGCTTGCAGCCTTGAGAGCTTCCCTTGGGGAACATGGACATCATGCACAGGTAACTCTATCATAATCCATCTCCCTTTATCTTTCTCATAAGTGTATATTGATGCCCGGGTGAGGCAAGGTTGAATGTGATTAGGTTCTTAGCATATTCCTTGTATGGAAATCATATAATCTAACATGCAATACTGTTGTTGGTTGGATCTTTGATCAGATGCTATTAGAGCATGTCAAGGCATTGCAATGACTACTAGCACCTGACAAAGGATCCCTGCTGTAATCTTCTGTTTAACAGTTTTTTTTTTTTAATGCAAAAAGGAATTGGAAAAACCCTCCCACCGGTTTGGACATGTAAGCAAAAAAAGAAAAAGAAGGGTGGAGGAAGAAATAGAAGCAAACCCCCCCCCCCCCCCCCAAATGAAACTGACATTCAAAACTTCACCTTCGGTTGAGGATCTATGACCTATCAATTCCTAAAAGTGACCCCTTTTGTAAAGTTTCCTATTAAACATGAGATTTCTTGACAGATTGCCTAGAACAAATCTTGTCCAACAAGGCAAATATTCAATGAAATGTTATATGCATCTTTTAGATTCATAGAGCTACTTGTATGGTCAACAGGCAAGCACTAAGCTGCCATTCATGAAGCGGAGGACATTGCGCCTTCATACTATATATATATATATATATATATATAGTTTCATATTTACACAAAAGAAAGGGCACATTTCCCATGTTCTTGTTGTTTCATGTTGTCATCTGACTGCAAGATGGCATTTTCATGCATTCTGTCCTCTCCCATTTCTATACAACATTCTTTTCCTCCCTAGTTCCGTACAGTTTTCTGCAGAACAGTCCTTATATTGAAATTTTGCCGCACTCTGGTGAGCTAGGCACAGTGACCTGTGATGCATGCACAAAAGAGACATGGTATTCAAAGTTTTGCTGCATGCTGTTTGTGTATTTTGAACTTCAATGGGGATATAAATACTTGGTATGGTAAAATTCTTGATGGGGATCCTTGGTGCAACAATGAAGTTGCTTCATTGTGATCTGGAAGCCATGGGTTGGGTTCAAAACTGAGAACATCCTGTTTGCAAAATACAATGACAACGCTGCAAACCATTAATCCTCCTCAGACCCCGCAGT
Organism: Zantedeschia hybrid cultivar; assembly: GCA_030544215.1. Classification (NCBI taxonomy): domain Eukaryota; kingdom Viridiplantae; phylum Streptophyta; class Magnoliopsida; order Alismatales; family Araceae; genus Zantedeschia; species Zantedeschia hybrid cultivar. The sequence continues at coordinate 57,601,084 of JARZZO010000012.1, forward strand.
GGGTGTTGCCTTTTGGCACCAGACTGTCCTTTATGGTAAAATCCTTGTCTGCATGAATCTTAAAACTAAATCTTAATCTATTATTTAAGTGTGGTTCTTTCAATATTATCTGGATGAAAATTGCATATCTTGTTTTGGTTGAGCATGGAATCAATGCTGATGTTTGCCTGAAGTAGCAGCATTCCTAGGTTGTGCAAAGGGAAAATAATTTTTTTTTTGTCTTTTATCTTGACTTGTCTTAAATGTAATTCAGGAGGAGAGAGGCATACTGTACAGTGTATACAGTTTGTGAAATCAGGTGACATGCATAAATTTTTGTAAAATAGCTGCCAAAGGCGGTGATCTTGCACTTTGTGTTTTGTGGTTGAACCATTTGCAAGAGTAGGCATATTCATTGTTAGCAATTGGTTTCAATGTGATAGCTTGTTGTTTTATTTTGATGTTCTCCTTAAAAGCTTTCTTTTGTTGTTCCAACTCATCAAGTCATTTATACTCAAAGAGTTCACTGGTTGAATGGGTCTTGGAAAATAAAAATCATTGTCTGTTTTCATTAAATTAAGAGATAAATCGTAATTGAAGTGTTCCAGTGAGGTGTATTTGATGTTTTGGGGAATGTTTATGTACTCTTTTCTTCATTAAATTGAAGCGAAAAGTGTGGTGCTTGAAGGAGGATTCCAGTTTGGTGTATTTGGTAGTTTACACTAAAGTGGGCTTTGGCTAATTTGCCTTTTTTACATATAAATTATGGTGAATTTTGCTGTAGATGGCATATGCGAGACAGCCCATAGTGAGATGGAAAAACTTGTGTTTGACATTGAATAGGAGAAAAGACCAAGAGCAATCACTAGGTGAATTTGAAGAACTTTCATCCAATTCCCACCTATTGTATGCTTTCTGAAAAATGAAATGATGGCAACACAGCACAATTTTTTTTTTTTTTTCTTTTTGAGGGTCCCTGCTGCAATGGCAGGGACGTTTCATATTCCTTCTAAAGAAACCCAACTGGGGCCGAAGTTTTTTAACCTAATGATCTTCCTGCTCATTTAATTTAGATATATTCAAATGTAACGCTTGAATATGGAAAGGAATCTTTGATTGAAGAAATCCTGCAGAATGCTTAAAAGAAGAAATCCTGCAGAATGCTTGAATATTGGCTCTTAGTTTATCATTTTCTTTATGTTACAACTAGCCATTTTATGAAGAAAGCAGTGCTGCAGTTAGCCCTTGCCCCCAGCATTCTTTTTTTTCATTTCCATTTTCTCCTCTTTCTTCTCCTCCTCCCCCTACCTCTTCCTAGGAAGGATAATGGTATAATCCTGTGGAAACTAGCCATTTATATCAGGACTGACTGGTTTCTGATATGTACCATGCTGGTCCCAAGCTTTGTCAGGAAACTGAAATTATGGCATGTTCAGGATACATTTAGGGGTATTTTCTTATAATTGGTATTCTGTTCTACCAATTATAAGAACAGAATTTCAGTTTCCTCACTGTCTGTGGGAGATAAATAAAGTAACTGGAAATGTGAAGTTGGAGAAATAATTTAGTTCAGTATGCTATTTTTGTAATTTGAATGCAGGTATCTAGGTAACACATGTGGCATTTTTGTCGGACGGGAATTTCATGAATTCAGCGGCTAGGTAATAAATAATTTAATATTTTAATATTTTATTTTTTTTTCTTAGTAACTATTTGTCAGCGACTAGGAAAGCCGTTGATATATATAACATTTGTCAGCGGCTTCTGTCGCAGACAAACTTTTGTCAGCGGCTTCATAGCCGTCAACAAATAGTATTTGTCAGCGGCTCATGTTGCTGACAAACCCATTTGTCAGCGGGTTAAGAGCCGCTGACAAATACTCTTTGTCAGCGGCTAACTCTAGCCGTCGACATATGTATCATTTGTCAGCGGTTAACCTCCGTGGACATAAATTGTATATGTCAGCGACTTTAAGTAGCCGTTGACATATGTATTATATGTCAGCGGCTACTGTGCGTAGACATATATATTATATGTCAGCGGCTTTGTATAGCCGTTGACAAATATATGCCAACGGGACTTTTGTCCACGGCTTTGTCAGCGGCTAAGAAGCCGTTGACATAAGATTTTGTCAGCAGCTCTTTAGGATTTGTCAGCGGCTCTTAGCCGCTGACAAATCCTGTTTTTCTTGTAGTGTCCCTTTGATGCAACAGAGGAGATAACTTTTACAAACCTCTACTTGTAACACAGAAATAAGTTTCTAAGGAAAAGTGCTGAAAATATTTTCTGCTCTTTTGGAGGGTATTCAGCCTTTCTCCCATAGATGTCAAAATCAAGAAAGGAAGGAGGCAACAAAGTAAGTTTTCTATTGACTTTATTTTTACTAATAATCAAATAAGTGATTGTGATATATTTTTTTGGGAAAAACGTTTCCGGTGGCCTATTTTGTGTAAAAACAAATGGACCCTAAGTGTTGAAACCTAATGGTGTGCTTGGATAAAATATCAGATAGCTTTATCAATACTAGCTAGGTTCGATGTTACTACTAATTACTGATAGTAGGTATTAGTCTCAACACTCTTTCTCCCCACTTTTCCCCAACCTTTAATTCTTTTTTCCACCTCCATCCAGTAACTGCCTTTCTTCGCATTTTTCTAGTATTAACTTCAATATGAATATTGTCGACCTCAAAAGTATTAATGTCTTTCTCTGTATTTTTATAATATAAATTTCATACGAATATCGTAGACCTCCAAAATATTAATTTTCAAAATTACTCTCTCTCTCTCTCCCTCTCTAAGAAATTAAAGAACGCGATATGAAATTATAGAGTAATATTTGTTGTACCGCCACACGTGATGCGATCTATTTTTTTTTGAATTTTGGAAGTTTTTTTGAGTGGCCTCATCGTGCCCTACACGTCCATATAATATGAACTCCGATCGGTCAATTAACAAAAAATCTAAAAATTCAAAAATCGAGTCAATTGATTGTTAATGGGCTCAGTTTTTATTATTTTTTTCAAATTTTTTAGGTAATCCAATTTAGATCGGCTTGTACAAAAGTTCTTGATCATGGTGGGGTCGACTTAAAAAACTTAAAAAAAAAAAAAGAAAAAAAACACTGCTGTTGCGGTTGCCCCCACCCGATGGAGGGGGTGGGAGGTGGGGTGGTACAACAAGTGTTTCTCGAAATTGAAATATCCCTAAAGCTTTACTTTTCTTCCTCCACAATTGTTTGCTCATTTCTCTATTTTGCTTTAAGAGAAATACACCATTTCTTCCTAGTATTCTTCTAATGAAATTAAATCCCTCTTTGCTACACAATCTTCACCTCTTGCAAAAGTTTTAAGTAATTATGACAAACCGTGATCTGCTGGGCATTATGATGTAGGTAAATGCCATCTATAGGACTGGCAATATGATGAAAGTGAATGCCATCCATAGGAAAGCTAATAGATGAAGTGTGGGTTGCGCGCGATAAACTAATAAAAAAGTTATTTCATATAAGAATATTACAATAATAAGTAATAAAACTCCAATTTTTTTCTTGAGGGCAAAAAGAAGAATAAAACATAATTTAGATTAGGATTAAAATTTGTGACTTCTTATGTCATAGGCTGCATAATTGTTCTAATTAAATAACGACAATTGGTAGCAACAAAAATAAAATGGACCAAATATAGAAGAGACCTTTACTGTTTTTTCTTTGAACTCTAGATACATGGTGCTTTTTCCATTGCAAAGGAGGAGTTTTTTTGAAATATGCTCTCCTTTCCTCTCTGTACTGACTAAGTTCAGTCTAAACCTGTAGTGAGAGCAACCGCACTCCAAATATATGGGATAGAGGGCAACGATGTTGAGAACGAATTATTTATAGTCTCAAAGCAAGCAATCCTTCACTTGCTTGGCCGTCTTTTTGCATTACTTGTAGCAGATGGCCTTGCCGACCCCGACCAGGAGCAGGATCTCCATAGTCTGCCCCACCAGTGGCGCCTCGCCCACCGCCTTGGCGCACCCGGTGCCATCAATGGCGTAGGCCAGGGAGTACCCAGCAGTGTTGTACTGCGCGTCCTGGATCTCCTGCATAACGTCATGGTGGAGATGGCCTTCCGGTACCCGTCCAGGCACTGCGCCAGTCTATGCTGATACGGCGTGCCGCCAATGCCACGCGACTGTACTTCCTGCGTCCGTTCCACCACGGTGGCGGTGGCGCTGAGGGAGAGCGACGTGGACAGCATGGCCAAGTCGAGGAGGGTGGCGTTCTGGCTCCCCGGTGCCCATCGGAGCGTGGCCACGTAGGGTGCGTACTGTGGTTTGTCCCTCCAGGCCAGCGTGCAGGCCTCCTCGACAGGGTCGGCACAGCAAGATGAGAAGCACATGACGAAGAAGGAGAAAAGGAATGGGAGAGCTGAACGGGGGAAGAAGGACCACAAATGGTCACTTAAATTCTTCTCCGGAGTATATTTTGTTCATGCTTCCATCTCTGTGTCTATGCATGCATGCATGCATATAAAAGGGAACCAAGGCGAGAGAAAGGGAGTCATTCAAATCAAATCCTTGAAAGATACGAAACTATACAGATGGCAAAAAGAAATATACATTCTTTCATGTATCTCATTCACTCGGCTACCTCCTTAAATTTCTACCAATTTAGAATATATTGCTAATATAGGCAAGATTCCTCACATTTGAGTCAATTTTTGGTTTTTATTTTGAATGTTTAGAAAAAGTGTCTTATGTTACCTGTCACTACTCACATCTCGTCATCTTTTTCTTTATTAGTTAATTATTAATGGAATAACTGGTTTGGTCAGAAGTCGTTGTTTCATTTGTTGAATAATGAAATTTGGAACAACATTATAGAGAGAAATCTTCAGATTAAGGAGTTACCAAATAGGCGTCATCCAATTTGGCAGATAATTGTTTCATCTCTTCCCGCTGATTTGGTGATCATTCGTTATAGAATCCAGCTACTTAGTTCTATGCCGGACAGGATTATATGGTGTCCCCAAGCTTATGGAAAAGTTTCCACATCCTCATGCCGGATTGTTATGCTTAGCTCTACTCCTTAGCCAATATTTTCAAAAATTTGAAAAACCCTGCAAGGCATTATCCCTACCAACGACAATATAAGTAAGGTTGGCATCCCGTTTTGCTCCAGGTGTTCATGCTGTTCTAGTCCAGCAAAAGAAACAAATCACCATTTATTCCTTCACAGTGATCTTTCTATATCTACTTGGAATAAACCGGCGGATATGTGCCCACTAAACCCGAGGAACTATACCTCTTGCTGGAAGACTCTTTGGAATTGTTAGACACCTTCTCATCTCGGCCTGGTTATAGGAACTTTGGTGTGAACGAAACAGACGGCGTTACCAGGCGAAAACATTTTCAGGTGATAATATTATTTTTAATTTTGTCGTTTACAATGTATCAAAGAACTCTTTGTAGTAAAATGAAAATGGGGCCATGATATTTTGGGACTTGGGACATATGGATATCCACACAGACTTGTACCTCGGAAAAAACGAAGTTTCAATAGGACGCAATACACATAAGAGTATGATTATTAAAAGAGAAGAGATCTTCTCGGTACACGTTTAAACAAGAATCTAAAATATTGAGAAAGGGTAATAATCAAATATTACAAAAAATTCTTTCGTATGATCTAAAAAGTTGACAAGTATCTAAATCCTCCTTCTCTCAGTATTACTTGATATTCTAGGGGTGTGCACGGTTCGATTCGGTTCGATTTTGGAGGAAATTTCTTCAACCTGAACTGAACCGAATCGAACTGACATTTGAAACCGAATCGAACCGAACCGATTTCGGTTCTGTTCGGTTCAAACCGAAATTTCATATTTTATTGATATTAAATGTATATATATGTATTTAACATTAAAATTATATTTTAAAAATACTTATTTATACATAAATATGTACATAATATTAAAATATTAAAATATTTATATGCATAATGTTAATATAAATACTTATTTACTTTAAAAAATTTATTGATTCGGTTTTTCGGTTCGATTTGGTTTCACAACTTTGTAAAACCGAACCGAACCGAATCTGACTCCAAACCGAACCGAACCGAATCTGACCCCAAACCGAACCGAACCGAATCTGACTCCAAATCGAACCGAAATCGGTTCGGTTTTTCAATTTGAACCGTATTATGCACACCCCTACTCGATTAATATTTATTTTGAATGTTTAGAAAAGGTGTCTTATGTTACCTGTCACCACTCACATCTCGTCATCTTTTTCTTTGTTAGTTAATTATTAATGGAATAACTGGTTTGGTCAGAAGTCATTGTTTCATTTTTTGAATAATGAAATTTGGAACAACATTATAGAGAGAAATCTTCAGATTAAGGAGTTACCAAATAGGCGTCATCCAACTTGGCAGATAATTGTTTCATCTCTTCCCGCTGATTTGGTGATTCGTTATAGAATCCAGCTACTTAGTTCTATGCCGGATAGGATTGGAAAAGTTTCCACATCCTCATGCGGGATTGTCATGCTTAGCTCTACTCCTTAGCCAATATTCTCAAAAATTTGGTGTGCTTACATACGTCTAAAGGTTTCCACTCTTCTTAATTTGGAAAATCTTGCAAGGCATTATCCCTACGGAGATCTAAGTAAGGTTGGCATCCCGTTTTGCTCCAGGTGTTCACACTGTTCTAGTCCAGCAGAAGAAACAAATCATCATTTGCTCCTTCATAGTGATCTTTCTATATCTACTTGGAATAAACCGGCGGATATGTACCCACTACACCAGAGGAGCTATACATCTTGTGTTGAATTTGTTAAAGATGTTTTCCACAGCATCTCAGCCTGGTTACAGGAAATTTGGTGTGAACCAAAGAGACGACGTTAGCATGCGAAAACATCTTCAGGTGATAATATTATTTTTAATTATGTCATTTACAATGTATCAAAGAACTCGTAGTAAAATGAAAACGTGGCAATGATATTTTCATGTAGATTTTCCTACAAGTTTTCTATTTAAAAATGGGATTGGATCCCTTTGATGCAACAGAGGAGATAACTTTTACAAACCTCTACTTGTAACACAGAAATAAGTTTCTAAGGAAAAGCACTGAAAATATTTTCAGCTCTTTTGGAAGAGGGTATTCAGCCTTTCCCCCATGGATGTCAAATTCAAGAAAGGAAGGAGAGAACAAATTAAGTTTTCTATTGACTGAATTTTTACTGATAACCAAATAAGTGATTGTGATATATTTTTCCAGAAAAATATTTCCGGTTGCCTATTTTATATAAAAACAAATGGACCCAAAGTGTTGAAACCTAATGGTGTGCTTGGAAAAAACATCAGATAGCTTTATCAATACTAGCTTCAATTTTACTACTAATTATTGATAGTAGGTATTAGTCTCAACACTCTTTCTCCCCTCTTTTCCCCATCCTTTAATTCTTTTTTCCTCCTCCATCCAGCAACTGCCTTTCTCTGCATTTTTCCAGTATTAACTTCCATATGAATATCGTAGACCACAAAAGTATATGGTGTCCCGAAGATTGTGGAAAAGTTTCCACATCCTTATGCCAGATTGTCATGCTTAGCTCTACTCCTTAGCCAATATTTTCAAAAATTTGGTGTGCTTACATACCTCCAAAGGTTTCCACTCTTCTTTGGGATTATCCCTACCGACGACCATATAAGCAAGGTTGGCATCCCGTTTTGCTCCAGGTGTTCATGCTGTTCTAGTCCAGTAGAAGAAACAAATCACAATTTATTCCTTCATAGTGATCTTTCTATATCTACTTGGAATAAACTGGCAGATATGTGCCCAGTAGACCCGGATGCGGCGGGAGCGGCGAAGGGGGTGTCGGCAGCTGGAGGGGAAGCGATGCAGAAGGCCGAGAAGAAGAGGAAGAGGAAGAGAAATGGGAGGGCCGAGATGGAGGAGGGGCTCATCTTATCTCACTTTAAATTCTCACACAGACCAGGTAGCAACACAGAGGCGGTTGGTGAAGGTTACAGGTTTCTTGCTTCTTCTCTCTGTTCGATCAGTATTTATAGCAAGATGAAGGAGATGAAAGGAAAGGTGAAGGGAGAGACGGAAAGAGCCGTCCTTCTCCTCAACTAGTGGGATCACATTGGCCATTAAGGAGTAAGATTCTCTATTAATACAAAGGAGGAGGAAATCACCATTATAAATGCGTGGATCCTATTCCTTCCGTTTCCCTCCTGCCGTTACTTAAAAGAAACAACCATCAACAGGTGGCAGAAAAGATGGAGAGGGAGAGAGAGAGAGAGGGTTGAGCAAGATATAAAGTGGGGAAGGGATAATTTATACGAGTATATACCGATATGCTTGAGATGAGAGAGAAAAAGAGGAAAGGGTTGATAGTTTTGCTAGCTATGCATATGTGGGAATGGGATCACCTGAACTCTTCTTATGGGACTTCACATTGATCCTAAAATTTCATTACTTAAAATTGATCTTTTAAATCTGCATAAATTTAGAGGGTCCCACAGATAAATAAATTCCAACCAAGTATGTAAATTTAGGCCCCATGCAAAAGGTCCAAACATATGTGGTGCTTAAAATTGTAAGAATTCCCACTTTTCTTATAATGAGCACATCTACTGCCACACTTTAATCCGTGCTTTGGCAACCGAATAAATGTAATGAAGAATGCCCCTTTATCAATGAGTTATTTTGTCATCTGTGAACTTTTTATTTGATAAAAAAAGAAAAAACATCCAATTTCAAGAGGGGAACGTATCTTACCTCGAAGGGAAAGTCGAATAGATATTGCAAAATTATTGTCTTTGTTGAAATATTCGACCCACCAAATCCTAACTACTAAATGTTTTCTTAGATAACCTCCTATTCCACACACTTTTTTATTCTCTTGTCAAATAGGAGATAAGGTTCCATTTGGAATGGGTGTAAGGGATGGATTAAACTCACTTTAACCTCATTCAATGCATGTCAATTTCATATAGGAATGAGAAGGGTTAAGGCTTTTGAGGTTATCCCCAATTTTAGGGCTAAACATTGGGATTCCTAACCCAATTTTTCATCCCCACATTTTGCGAGTTGATCCCCCTAATGCCCTTCCCCCTTTTCAATAAAAATAGCAAAAGTATATTTAATATTTCATTGAATGTAAGGGTTATTATTTTATTATTATTATTATCAATACATACTTAGACTCTTAGATTATTAATAAGTTGAATAATTAAATGATGGTAGTACTACTAAAAAGTATATTTACTATATCATTCTGATAATAAATATAGCCTAATAATATTTAATACATCATTAAATAAGAGGGTTAATTATATATTCTTGATGGAAATGGTGAAAAATAGTCAAGCCTTATTATTTTATTATTATTTAATACACACTTAGATTAATACTAAGTTTGAAGATGAATAATGAAATGATGCAATTACCTCTAATAAGAATATTTAACATAAAATTGCATTCATAAAAATGGCATAATTATGCTTAATATATCATTAAACTAGAATGTTAATGAAACACTCCCAAAAAAATGGTCCAAAAATCACTAAGTCTTATTATTTTGTTATTATGTTTAACATGTAATTGTATTTAATAAATTATTTCATTAATAAAAATAACATAAGTATATTTAAAATTCATGGAACATCAGGGTTGTTACTTTATTATTATTAATAGATACCTAGATTATTATTATTAAGTACAAAGTTGAATAATAAAATCATGGCATTACCACTAATGAGCATACTTAGTATATCATTATAATAATAAAATAATAAAGCCTAATTATATTTAATATATGATTAAATGAGAGGGTAAATAAAGAAGATGGCACTAAATGGTGAAAAAATTACTAAGAATGAAGATGGCACGAAGTCCTATATTCCCATTCAAATAGAGACTAAGCATACCCCTCAAAATATGGGATAACGAGAGTGGAAGGATCTTTTCCCATAACTTACTTTTTTTTTTATCCAAATACCAAAGACCCCCTAAGGGATTAGATTCACCTAAATACAAAAGAGGAGATATTACAAATATGTGGGTGCCATGCACACACGATGCTCCCACATAAGCAGGGACCACCTACTTTAGGAAGGGGTGATTGACTAGGGTTAGGAATAGAAGAGATGGAAAATTCCCAGTCCCCCATCCTCACTACACATGTACCCACACATTAATTAATGACATTAATAACTATGGAAGTTTCATGCTTCCCCTTTGTATTGAGGTGATCTTATTTCCGCTCTAAGGAGATCAGCTCTAGGAGGAGAGAGATCTCAAAACCCACATGACATCGTCTTTGAGATTCGCAAATGTTATTAAGTTGGAATGAATTTTTGTTACTCTTCTTATCATAATTTTGATACTTCATTAACCACGTAGAGTTTCCTACAAGTTTTCTATTTAAACATGGGAATGGATCCTTTGATGCAACAGAGGAGAGAACTTTTACAAACCTCCACTTATAACACATAATTAATTTTGTAAGGAAAAGAGCTGAAAATATTTTCAGCTCTTTTGGAAGAGGGTATTCAGCCTTTCTCCCATGGATGTCAAAATCAAGAAAGGAAGGAGACAACAAATTAAGTTTTCTATTGACTTGATTTTTACTAATAACCAAATAAGTGATTGTGATATATTTTTCCGAAAAAACATTTCTGGTGGCCTATTTTATATAAAAACAAATGGACCCTAAGTGTTAAAACCTAATGGTGTGCTTGGATAAAATATCAGATAGCTTTATCAGTACTAGCTTCGATGCTTCTACTAATTACTGATAGTAGGTATTAGTCTCAACACTCTTTCTCCCCTCTTTTCCCCATCCTTTAATTCTTTTTTCCTCCTCCATCCAGCAACTGCCTTTCTTGCATTTTTCTAGTGTTAACTTCAATATGAAAATCGTAGACGTCAAAAATATTACTTTTCAAAATTAATATTCCAAGGAAACAAGTCATTAACTCTCTCTCTCTCTCTCTCTCTCTCTCCCCAAGAAATTAAAGAACGTGATGAAATTATAAAGTACTACTTGTTGTACCGCCACACTGTAGACACGCTAATTTTGACGTCATTTCGAGTAAATTTCATATCATATAATAATGCCTCAGAATGGTCTGATAATTAATCATTAATTAATTTTTATTAATCTTTTTAAGTGTCGGGTTTAACATATGTGTTTAAGTTAATCAATTAAATTGATTTTAGTTCAATTTTGAGTTAAAATATGAAGAATTCTAAAAGACGTCGACCCACGTAGACGCGATTTAGACTTTATTCTTATTTTAACGTTTAAATTTGAATTTTAATTAATTGATTAATTAACTAAAAGGCGTCTGGACATGTCGACGCGTTTTAGGTTTCCTAAGCTATTTTAACTTCTCTTCCGGATGTTTATCCTTATCTTAATTAGTCTAAAAGACGTCTACATAGGTGGACGCGTTTTACCTAATAAAGATAAAGATAAGTTTTCCCGGATATTTATCCTTATCTTAATTAATCTGAAAGGCGTCAGCCAAGGTGGACGCGTTTTAGATAATTACAGATAAAGATGAATTAATCAGTATTTATCTGTCGGTTAAGATGGATAAATTCGGGTTTTTTTGCTATATTAAATTCGAACGCAAGAAATACCTATAAATACCCTGCATGTTAAAAAAAGAGAAGAGAATTAAGTTGAGTTGAGCCATAGCGTTATAGCGAGTTGAAGATCGAAGCAACAACGTCGCCGGAGCGCTGCCATTTCCAGAAGTCGGCGTCCCTTTCAAGATCTTCATCCTTTCAGAGTTTCAACCGACTGGGCATAAGTTTTTTCATTATTGCATTCATCTTCATTAGTTTCATTCTTCATATTCACTTCATGCAAACACACACCACAGCATAATCTTTCAAAACCTACTTGATTTAAGGGGTTTCAAAGCCATTTAAAAAAGTGAGTTTGCTGTTTTAAATATGTTTAACATCATGATTAGTTCAGATACTACTTCTATTTAAATTCTCATCATTGTTTCTTCGTTTTCTGTTTCTGTCTCTGCTGCACTCAACAACAACAAGAGATCAAAAGGGGGAAATTAAGCACAACTTCTGGACGATCCTCAACCTCAAATTCAGCAGTAAGAACAAAAGAACAAAGAAAGGGCTCTCTTTCTTCAGCCGGCTGAGGAAGGGGAACCAATGACTCAATCTTCCGCATTTGAAAGGTAGGCGATCATATCTCTTTTGAAACTTTTTAAGTTAAAAGTTTCTGGCGATCACTGCACTTTAGTTGCTATTTTTAATAGGTTAGTTTACACTAAACAACATAGATATTTCATGTTAATCACACGGTCATTCTAAGCACCTACAGCTTTTTTGGCGATCACGGTGGGACTTGGTCTCGCCATCTTTTAGTTTCTTTTTGTTCTTGCTATCATCATATCGGGCACCCACGGTGCACCATTTGTGTCTCTGGACACGTCCTCACCAATTGGTGAGTGTTTAGTTTAATTAATTTCCCTCGTGCACCACGTGCACACCCCAGTGGCAAGATCTTGCCCTCCCCTTGATTAATTCAAAAAGCTATTTTTGTGATAAAAATGATGTGTGATTGATTGTTTTTCTAGTTGTTTAGTTAGTAAATCATCCTGTTTAAAATCTGGAACTAAAAAAAATTCGCATGAGTCGATTGTTTACTGCTTTTCATCTTGTTTAAGGAGGATTCAACCCAGAATATTGTTTCTGCGAACTGAAAAGCGTCCAGGATAGCTGACGCGTTTTAAAACCGCGTCAACACCCCTAGACGCCTTTCAGGCTTCACAGTTTCTCTGCTGTCTGCATCTGCTTCTGCGAAAAATTAAGTTCTGTTTTGAATAGCGTCGACTACCATCGACGCGATTCAGACAGTTTCTTAATTTTTTCAGTTTCCAGATTTCTGTGTTTTGAGTGCTAGCTACCCATTACTTACTAAGCATTAGAGGCTATCCAGGCCACAGGACATACGCATTGAGGCTAATACCCTCCTCTTCTTAGGAACACATTACTCGACGTCAGCAACTCTCTCTGATTGGGTTGGTCCCTTGATCAGACTAGAGAAGTTGACGTTGAGACCTCCATAAGTCCCCAAAATCAAGGTATTCCTCCTTGATCATCGGGCTGGTTGTACCAATTGAAGTCCCGGTTAGATTCTGAAAGCGTTGTGAGAGAAAGCCTTAGAGAATAACGGTGGAAATTGAACTGAAACTAGGATCCTTTCCCTGAGCGAAATTGTGGTTTAATCCAATTCAAATAACTCAACAAGGAATCCTAAGATCACGTTAAGCATCCACTTGTTTGATTAATCTCTGTACAACTTGTTTGATTAAATCTTTGAAAAGGGAATCTAACATCATGTTGCTACGATCAGGTAGGGACTTGAGTGTGGCTCCAGACGCCATGGTTAATTACGAGGGAGATGCTAATGCCCCTCGGGATTCTGAGTACAACTATGAGAGTGGGAGAGATGCTGATGCCTCCCGTAGTTCTATCCCCATTCCATATCGTCTAGATGGGAATGTTCGGACACCTCTTTTGCCTCCACGTGATCAATATCCTGATCCTCTTCCGCATGAATATGCGATCCCTAATCCTGATCTTGAGGGGGACATGAATCAGAATGATCCCTCATCCTCTGATCCTACGGATCTCATCAATGCTCTGGGAGTTCTTGCCTCCCGACTGGACCCTCAGCAGTTCGAGGCGATCCAATCTATTTTGAAGGGGAAGGCACCTATGCAGCCTGCCGAGCCGAACCCTGTGGCTCCCCCTGCTGTTCCTCAGCAACCTTCTTTTCCTCCTCCTTATATCCATCAGGCCGTGGAGGGCCTTCATATTACTTCTCGGCCAGCTGGGCCGCAGCTTTCATCATCTAGGCAACCGGCTAGACCGCAAACGCCTACTTACCAAAATGCCCTCGGGCATGGCGGAAGCGCTGCCGGACCTCCCCTCTATTGTCCACCCTGCCCAACGTACTCGAGGCAGCAGGCCTACCAAGTACCTCCTCCTCCTCCTCCTCCTCAAGTAGATCTGACCACACAAACGCTGCTGGCCAAAATGGAGCGTATGGATGAGCAATTTAATAACCTCCAGAAAATGATGGGGGTCAAAGCCGTGCCAGAAGTCAGTCTACCGAGTCTGCCAGTATTCCATCTGCCACCCTCTGAGATGCCAGTATACCGAAAGTACAACGGTACTGGTAACCCCTTCACACATCTGAAAGAGTTTATGTATGAATCCTCTTTCTGGCAGAATGACAAGAGGTCGTTGGCCTTCTTGTTCAGGAGATCTCTAGAGGGACCAGCCCTCGAGTGGTTCTTTTCCCTGGAACCCTCAGAAGTAGAGGATTACGGTATCGTTTCACGCAAATTTATTCAACGATACCAGGACAGAGTTGCACCCTCCTTGTCTATCACGGACCTCATTGCAGAAAAGATGAAACATGATGAGGAGTTTGTCAGTTTTGCTGACAGGTGGCGGGGTCTGGCTGAAAAGTTGAAGGATCACTTGTCCGAGTCCGAACAAGTGAAAATGTTAATTTCTAATGCCACCCCCCAGTTCAAGCTCGTCCTCTCCTTGAACAATTTGACTAACATGGCAGAGCTCTATGAAAGAGCACGGTACTGCCAGAATGCTTTCAAGGACGCTACATTCTCTAGCGTCTTTGATCCTCATAGACCTAGCAAGCCTCCGCCTCGGAAGCCTGCAGTGCCGAACTCTTCTAGCACAGGTCCGACTACCGAGGGCACGCTCTCTCATGAGCAAGTGAGTACCATGAACAATAACTCACCCCAGTTCGTGAGGAGTCAGCAGCAGTACCAGAGGCCACAGCAGCAAAGGTACAGACAGCAGCAGAACCCCCAGTACCAACAACAGTATCAGCGGCCCTAGCAGCCGAATCAGAATCAGAACCAGCAACAGCTACAGCAACAGCCGCAACGGCAACAGCAGTACCAGCAACCCCAGCAGCAGCAGTATCAGCAGCAGCAACAGCCACAGTACCAGCCGCGCGCACCGCCGGCGTACCACAATGTCCCTCCTCCTGGTGACTACAACCAGCAGAGGAGACCTCCAGGCCCAAAAAGGGCGGAATATCCGGCACTCCCAGAATCCTTGGCCGATATCTTCAGTGCTTTAATGGCGGCTAACGCCTTAGTTTTGCCAAGGGAAAAGGCCGTCTTGCCTCAAAATGCCGATACGTCCAGATATTGCTACTTCCATAGGCAACCTGGGCATACCATTGACACCTGCTTCCAATTCAGAGATTATATTCATGATCTCAACGAGCAGGGCGGCATAGACTGGGAGGAAATGAAGAAATACATAACAGCCCTGAAGGCGAGGAGACCGCAACAGCAGCAGCAGCAGCAGCAAGCAAGA
Source organism: Zantedeschia hybrid cultivar (assembly GCA_030544215.1). NCBI lineage: Eukaryota > Viridiplantae > Streptophyta > Magnoliopsida > Alismatales > Araceae > Zantedeschia > Zantedeschia hybrid cultivar. Next base: position 57,616,457 of record JARZZO010000012.1, read on the forward strand.
CCACCGGCACAAGCAGCAGCACCACCCAACATGGGCATAGTGCAGAATCCACTCCCGGAGCACCAGAACCAGAACCAGGTTGCTCCCATTCTAACGAACAGCCAGTCTGAGGCTAGTCGTGGGCAACAATGGAGGATAGAGGACTCTTCCTCTCTTTATTCAACGGGTCACGTTCAAAGTACCGCAGAGCGACTACCACGCCGCACCATCCACATACCCAGACCACAACCCGTCACCATCACCCCTCTACCCACACCCACATATCACTCGCCCTCACCCAATAACCCACTACCACTACCCACCTTCCTTAGACCCATTGCGCCCCGCACTCCTACGCCTCCATCATATACCCCTCCGCAAACCAATAACGCGCCCCTCCTACCATCTAGGCCACTATTACGCATACCATTTCCTACTTCACCCATTACCACTACCACCTACCCAGATATGCCCCAACCATCCAGACCGCTATTACGCGTACCATTCCCCACTTCGCCAACCACTTACCCATCTACCATTCAACCATCTAGGCCTTTAATCCGCACCGCGCCATCACCACCTAACCCTACGCCATCACCACCTAACCCAACGCATCAACCCTCCGCACCGATTATGCCACCCGACTCGGCGGTACTCAAGGTGTCACCCGGATCCTCCACGGTCGAGGAACATGCGCTCCGGAGTGGAAGGATTTTCAACAAGGTCTTTCCTCAGTCCACAGTCAGAGACGGCCCATCACAGCCGACTGAGGAAGCCCATAATGAAGAGAGTGCACCAGGCACTCAATACGACTTGTTGAAACATCTGGACAGAACACCGGCACGGATCACTGTACTGGAATTGATTAAAAGGTCCAAGATTCACCAAGAAGCTTTAATGGAATACCTACAGAAGGTGATGGTCAATGAAGACGTGCCGGTAGAGAAAATTGCAGCACTGCTAGTTCCTCAGGGGGATCAGCCCTCAATTACATTCCACACATCGGAACTAGCACCGCCAGCCGCCAGAAGCATGGCTCTGAGCATCACGGTCAATATCTGCAAAAAGGTCGTGGATGCATGCCTGGTTGATACAGGGGCTTCAATTAACGTTTTACCTCCGAAGACCCTGGAACTATGCGGTGTGCCCAAGGAGAAATGGCTGCCTAGCCTCATCTCAGTTACGGCATATGACAATTCTACCCGTTCCCCTCTGGGAATGGTTTATTTAAAAGTGGAGCTAGGTCCAGTAAGTCATGCAGAGGTCGAGTTTCATATTCTAGAAATCGACCCTTCCATAAATGCCATTCTGGGACGTCCTTATATTAAAACTCTTGAGGCGATTCCTTCTACGAATCACCAATGCCTCAAATTCCCTTACAAAGGACGAATTATTAAAGTGACGAGCATGCCGATCCTTGCTGCTGCTCATACATTGAATATTAAATCTGCTGCTTTACCTGGCCGACAACCTTTTCTGTCGGTATTACAGGTCTACCGTCCAGTGGCTGATCCTTTGAAAGCCGCTACCATTTCTCCATACCCATTAAATGCTATCAAAAGGGGGAAGTGCATGAGTACCCCAGGATGGAGGATTATGATGAAAAACGGCTACGAGCCTGGGAAAGGTCTGGGCACACAGTTGCAAGGCAGGACCACTCCTGTTAAAGATCATCGGGCAGTACCTGGAAGCGGTCTGGGCTATAGGCCGAGGAAACTAAAGCAAGACAGGGTTCAGCAAGAAGATGGTCAAGAAATCTTGGAAACAATGTCTACACCATTGAAAGAAGGCCGAGATCTCTTAACATGGACTCTATATACACACTTTGTGAAAGGGCCCATACTTAGTCACGACAACATGGTGGTCATTACTTCATGTTTTGACTTCCATGACATATATGGGAGGGATTTGGCCAGACATTGTTCCGAATTACTTACGTACCAATCCTTGGAGGCTCTGCGGCCTATGAAAAGGAGGAAATTTCATGATCCCGAATGTGAATGGTACAGATGGTTCGACCTGAGGGACCTATACATAGCACTGAACAGACTATTTCTGGATCCTGCAGAACCCAAGTGGCCACCGCAGATTGACGAGCTAATTGAGAGCCCTGGCGCAATCTTTGACAAGCGGATACTGCTGTCCGAACAAACTGATGAAGGGGAGCCAGATGACCCCTATGAAGCTGGTTATACAACAGATCTGCTCTGGAGGGGGACATATCCTTCACATGTCCTAATGCTCCATACTCTATTTCGCACACTGCTCTTGACCCCGACTTGGTCGCGGGTCATAATTGAAGATATTCCACGGGCTCCGCCCGTTATGATAACTCTGTCCCCTCGGGACTTTATTCCACAACCTCCTCTCGACCTAGAGAGGATGTATGATTTGATCTGGGACATATTGCTATATGATCCCCCTAATCCCCTGGCCTTGGTGCCGCTTCCGCCGTCCGATTCCCCTTCCATTTGTATTCACTCCTGCTTCATGTATAATTCCTCCGATATCCAAAAAAAAACGCCAATTTTACAACAAATTCTTCCCAAATCATTATCGAGGAAACATCTTACTTGTCCGATTACACCCCATCGCGCGGGTCCGTCGGTCAAGATTCTCTCCTAGATCTACTCTGTCCCTCCCCACGGGAGGATTCCCCTGTATTTCTATTTGTATCCCAGGATTTTCATCATGCTTCATCTTCATTAGGTTATGATAGACAGTTTAGTGAAGTTATGGAGTCTAGTTTTAGGCAGGTTAGTCAGGTTAGGAAGTCTAGGAAGCCTAAGGGTAGGCAAATTCCAGAAAGATACCTCCAGGATTTGGCTGATAAATATTCTTTTTGCTCTTTAATCCCTCAGCTTTTAGAAGATCCAATTCGGATGCCAGAAGATTGTACAGATGATGAGTCAGTCAATGATGGGTACGGGGTATATGAGTTAGTACATGAAAAGGACCCCATTGTTGAAGATGAGGAAGATGATGAGGACGCAGCTGAGGCATATGCCAGTGGAGTGAAGAGATTTGATGAACCCTCAGCTGCCGTAGAAGAGCCCACCAAAGAAATAAACTTAGGGACTGAAGACGAACCTAAGGTTGTCCTCGTCAGTAAAAATCTTTCTGCAGAGGATGAAAAGGCAATGGTACAAGTGCTTAAGGATTATAAGGACACTTTCGCCTGGAGTTACGAGGATATGCCGGGGTTAGACTCATCTTTAGTTGAACACAGGTTAACATTAAAAGATGGAGCTAGTCCGGTCAAGCAGAAATTAAGGCGATTCCACCCACAAATGGCTTTAAAGATGAAGGAAGAGGTCGACAAATTGCACAAAGCCAAATTCATTAGAGTTGTCCTTTATCCACAATGGGTGGCCAATATAGTCCCGGTTATGAAGAAGGACGGGAAGGTCAGAATTTGCATTGACTTCCGCGATCTGAATCGGGCGTGTCCTAAAGATGATTTTCCATTGCCTCATATTGATGTACTCATCGATAACACTGCTGGCTATGAGACGTTATCGTTTATGGATGGATTTTCAGGATACAACCAGATTAAGCTGGCAGAAGAGGATCAAGAGAAGACTTCATTCACTACACCTTGGGGAACATATTGTTATGTCGTCATGCCATTTGGATTGAAGAACGCTGGAGCCACTTATCAAAGGGCTATGATGGCAATACTTCATGACATGATGCATATAGATTTGGAAGTGTATGTGGATGACTTATTGGTTAAGTCTAAAACGAAGGCCGAGCATGCCAAAGTTTTGGCAAGGGTATTAGAGAGATCGAGAGAATATCAGTTGAAGATGAACCCCAAGAAATGTGTATTCGGGGTATCTTCAGGGAAATTGCTTGGATTCATTGTCAGCAAACGGGGAATTGAGATCGATCCCAATAAGGCGAAGGCTATCAGAGAAATGCCACCTCCCAAAAACTTGAAAGAGTTAAGAGGATTAATCGGGAGGTTACAATTTATTCGCCGTTTTGTCTCCCAGCACTCACAAAGGTGTAAGCCGTTCTACGAGCTTACCAAGCCAGGAGTCAAATTCAATTGGGACGATAAGTGTCAGGAGGCATTTGATGGATTAAAGGACTATTTGGCAAGTCCTCCTGTTTTGAGACCACCATCTCCAGGCAAACTATTGATACTTTATATTTCAGTCCTGGATGATGTAGTGGGGGCTGTCCTAGCACAAGAGGATGAAGAAGGAAAAGAGAGGGCAGCCTACTATCTCTCTAAACTTCTCAACCCCGCTGAACAGAGATATACGGCGATGGAGAAAACATGTGCAGCATTGGTCTGGGTTGTTCAGAAACTAAAGCATTATTTTCTGGCCCATGAAGTCCATCTCATCGCTAGGATGAATCCGATCAAGTTCCTTCTGGAGAAATCTGTTCTTACTGATAGGTTAGCGCGATGGCAAAGCTTTCTATCTCAATTCGATATCATTTATATTCAACAGAAAGCGATCAAGGGCTATGCCCTAGCAGAACATCTTGCTCATCATCCCCTTCCTCGATTTGATCCAGTGCGATCAGAGTTTCCGGATGAGGAACTGATGTCCGTAAATCAAATCAGAGATGATATGTGGACTCTGCATTTTGACGGAGCTCTGAATTCTCATGGAAAGGGAATCGGAATCGTTCTGTTATCACCTGAAGGTGTCACCATCCCACAAGCCTTTCAGCTTGATTTTCCAGTCACCAATAACATAGCTGAATACGAGGCACTTCTTGCTGGTCTCGAGGCTGCTCATTTCCATGGTGCCACCAAACTCAGGATTGTAGGTGATAGCCAATTAATTCTTCGCCAAGTGCTGACCAAGTATCGAACTCTTGATCCCAAGCTTAAGCCATATCAAGAACTTACTTCTGCCTATTCGAAGCTTTTCACAAAATTGATCTTTGTCCATGTCCCTAGAAATCAAAACATCTTAGCTGACGCTCTAGCTTCACTTGCATCTTCCCTTGATTTTCCTATCAGCAAGCAATCTGAATCAATCATAGTTCATAGGCGTCTTTCACCCGCCGTGAAAGATCCTTCATTTCTTAGAACTAAGGAGAAGTTGCTGAAGAAATTCAAAGATGGAAGTATTGTGGAGAAAAGAGAAATCATGTTGATGGAGCTGTTAGAAGAGATGGATGACGAACAGAAGCCATGGTATTATGAAATTGCAAAATATTGTGAAGATCAATCGTATCCCGAAGAAGCTACAACTGAGGAAAAAAGAGCTATCAGGAGAGTTGCTCGACGATACACCTTAGTTGGGGGAGCACTATACAAAAGAGGTTTTGATGGAGTTCTTCTGAGATGTTTAGACGAAAATGAGCTTTGGAAGGTTATGGAAGGAGCTCATAGTGGAGTTTGTGGTGGCCATGTCAATGGATAGATGCTAGCAAAGAAGATCCTTAGACAAGGATTTTATTGGCCAACCATGGAAGAAGACTGTGTAGGATATGTCCGTAGGTGTGTTAAGTGTCAACTTCACGCCGACAAAATTCATTCTCCTGCATCTTCACTCCATCCTGTTTCTTCCCCATGGCCTTTCTCCATGTGGGCTTTCGACATTATTGGACCTCTTGGTAACCCAGATTCCGGCATCAAGCAAAAATCTTTCATTCTCACGGCAACGGAATACTTCACCAAGTGGGCAGAAGCTGAAGCATACGTGGAGATCAAAGCATCAACCGTCTGCAAATTCATCATGAAGAGCATCATCACAAGATTCGGAATTCCAAGTACCATCGTCACCGACAACGGACCGCAGTTCGTGTCACAGGAATTGAAGGACCTCTGCAACAGGTACAAAATTGCACTGCATCATTCATCTCCTTATTATCCGCAAGGCAATGGCCAAGCAGAGGCAACTAATAAGACTTTGATAAAAATTATCAAAAAGACGTGTAAAGCTAACAAATTCGCAGATTGGCCAGAAAAATTGGTTGAGGCTCTATGGGCCTACCGAACTTCAATCCGCACGCCCACTGGGCAGACTCCTTATTCCTTAACATTTGGAATGGAGGCGGTAGTTCCATATGAGATCCTTATACCGTCATTAAGAGTACAATTGAACAAAGAATTTTCCATTGATGAACATCGTTCAGCACTTCTTGCTCAATTGGAACTTTTAGACGAGAAAAGATGGTCAGCTGCTAATCATGCAAAAGTTTATCAAAACAGATTAACACGTTTTTATCAAAAGAAAGTCATTGAACGAAAGTTCAAAGTCGGCGAAATGGTCGTTAAAAGAATTTTTGTAAAACCTGGTGGTCCGCGTTCTAAGCTCCAACTCAATTGGGAAGGACCTTATATTGTATCGCACGCTTATCCTGGTAATGCTTATCGTTTGGTTAATGCAGAAGGAGAAGAGCTAAATCATCCTTGGAATGGTTTACATCTTAAGAAATACTACCCTTAGGTTAAAGAGTCGATCAGTATGGTACAAAGACCAGTGGAATCAGAAAGTTTATAAACTCAAATTTCTTTGTTAGTCTGAATAATTTAACTTCAAACCCATTACTGCACACACTGACACGTTTGATTCGTGAATAACAAGAGATGCCAGGTCCTGAAGAATATCAAGAGCTTGACTAAGGGTGTAAAGTACAAATCATTCCCTTTAAAGTAAAATTCTGTTTTACACTCGGCCCATGATGTCGGAACGAGGCTTAGAATAGACTACCAAGAATACCCGCCATCTTAGTAGGAGGCCGTCATAAAAAAATGGGGGAGATCCGTTCCAAAGCAAAGCAAAGATAGAAAAGAATAGAAAAAAAAAGGAAAAGGCAAAATGTCAAATCAAAAAGGCCATTACATTACAAACGTTACATCAAGGCCATGAAATGAAACAAAAGGGAACGCAAGGTCGATAAATACCCCGGAAAGAAAATGACCGAACCCCAACAGATATTAGGGTTGGAAAGGAACATCTTTTTAGGTCTCCGGAACCTTCTCATGGGCTTTCTAAATCTATTCTTCTTTTCTTTCTAAAGAGGTGTACTTCAAGCTTAAAGAATGGCTTAGATTGACTAAGGGTCAAATCATCAAATGGGATCACGAATGGAAACACAAGTTCAAATACGATGGGTTTTAAGTTAAGTTGTTAAAGAACAATTTGGAAATTAAGTTAATAAATGAATATGATCTTTTGATCTAAGTACCATACTGGTCTTTTAGTCAAAAATTCAAAAAAAAAATGTATATGTCAAAAATTCAAAAAAAAAATGCATATGTCAAAATTCAAAAAAAAAAAAATTTGCATAGTCAAAAATTCAAAAAAAAAGTATATATGTCAAAAAAAATTCAAAAAAAATGTACATTTGTCAAAATCTAAAAAAAAGAATACATATTTCAAAAACCCCAAACAAAAATGAATATTTCAAAAGCACAAAAAAATATTTCAATTAGCATTTGCTTGTTGCATTTAATGTGTTTCACTCCTTTTATTTTCAGTGAGCATCTGTTTGCTTGCGTGTTGCATTTTGCTTAAATTTGATTATTCTCATTACCTTTGTTAATAAAGGCTATGCCCCTTGACCGTTCTACCAATGATAGGATCAAGTAGTCGGTTACTTAACCAGGCAAGGGGCTAAGCCTGAATAGATGCTTAACCTGTTTGTTCAAGTCATATACAGGACACAAGGCCTGAAGAGAGTTGGAATTCGGTTTGAAAACAACCAGAACCTGTTTCTGTGGGTGAAAGGCGTCTAGGAGAACTGCCGCGTTTCAACACTGAATGGCGTCTGCTCGATACGACGCGTTTCAATAATTCTGTGATTTATCCGAAATTCTGTGGTTTTTGATGCTTAAGTTGAATATTTATTTGGAATTACTAACGATTTTGATTGCAGAAAATCCTGAGCAAAGCTGGAAATGTCAAGAAAATCCCATTGTGGAATTCAAGTCCCGACCGTGGCTAAAAAGACGGTTATTTCTATCCTTGTACTCTATTCTATGTAATTATTTTGCATTTGCATTACTATATGATAAGTATTTATTAGATTATATCAAGGACCTTGTGGTTTTGATGAAACTGGAATTTGAGTTCCCCTTCAACAAAAATAGTGATAATTCCAGAGGATTCTTAATCGCACGGATAGGCCGTTGGATTGTTAATTAGTGGGGACGATGGTTCTACTTTTGTAAAACGGTGCGTGGATAAGCGAGCTTCGGCTTAGCACTGAATTACAAGAGTTGGTATCTTGACCCATTAATGACAATTTAACAATATTATCCTTGATTAATTTATATTTTATTTGACTTTATATTTTTCTTTTAGCCCAGCATGCATCATGTAGGACTTTGAAATCATTGAGATAAGAATTAATTACTGATTAAGTTTCAGACCATTAAATCAAATAATTTCAAACATGATATGAAATATTCCATTCCGAATTGAGTATTTTGATTATCTTTGAGGTTCGCTTGAAGATATCCTTGAAATTCTATCCTTGATTGGATTCTTTATCCAATATTCTTGTTTTTCTTTTAAGATCCATCATGGCTGTAGCACGTCCACATTGGCTGGCAAACGCTCCCTATGATGAAACCTACAGTGTCTACGACCTGGGGTACTTCCCACTCCGAGGAGGTTGATCGACCTTGTTTTATTTCCTTGTTTACTTCATCCAGACAGGATTAATTCCATTGATCTCCTTGAGCTATCTTCATTGATAATTTTGAGAAAAATTCTAATCATGTGATGTTAAGAGCGTGTCTCATCACACCTTGGCATCACCTTTTCAGTACATTCCATTCCATTTCACTCCCTTGCAAAGACGATGCCAAGGTGAGGCAGCTGTAGACACGCTAATTTTGACGTCATTTCGAGTAAATTTCATATCATATAATAATGCCTCAGAATGGTCTGATAATTAATCATTAATTAATTTTTATTAATTTTTTTAAGTGTCGGGTTTAACAGATGTGTTTAAGTTAATCAATTAAATTGATTTTAGTTCAATTTTGAGTTAAAATATGAAGAATTCTAAAAGACGTTGACCCACGTAGACGCGATTTAGACTTTATTCTTATTTTAACGTTTAAATTTGAATTTTAATTAATTGATTAATTAACTAAAAGGCGTCTGGACATGTCGACGCGTTTTAGGTTTCCTAAGCTATTTTAACTTCTCTTCCGGATGTTTATCCTTATCTTAATTAGTCTAAAAGACGTCTACATAGGTGGACGCGTTTTACCTAATAAAGATAAAGATAAGTTTTCCCGGATATTTATCCTTATCTTAATTAATCTGAAAGGCGTCAGCCAAGGTGGACGCGTTTTAGATAATGACAGATAAAGATGAATTAATCAGTATTTATCTGTCGGTTAAGATGGATAAATTCGGGTTTTTTTGCTATGTTAATCTCGAACGCAAGAAATGCCTATAAATACCCTGCATGTTAAAAAAAGAGAAGAGAATTAAGTTGAGTTGAGCCATAGCGTTATAGCGAGTTGAAGATCCAAGCAACAACGTCGCCGGAGCGCTGCCATTTCCAGAAGTCGGCGTCCCTTTCAAGATCTTCATCCTTTAAGAGCTTCAACCGACTGGGCATAAGTTTTTTCATTATTGCATTCATCTTCATTAGTTTCATTCTTCATATTCACTTCATGCAAACACACACCACAGCATAATCTTTCAAAACCTACTTGATTTAAGGGGTTTCAAAGCCATTTAAAAAAGTGAGTTTGCTGTTTTAAATATGTTTAACATCATGATTAGTTCAGATACTACTTCTATTTAAATTCTCATCATTGTTTCTTCGTTTTCTGTTTCTGTCTCTGCTGCACTCAACAACAACAAGAGATCAAAAGGGGGAAATTAAGCACAACTTCTGTACGATCCTCAATCTCAAATTCAGCAGCAAGAACAAAAGAACAAAGAAAGGGCTCTCTTTCTTCAGCCGGCTGAGGAAGGGGAACCAAGGACTCAATCTTCCGCATTTGAAAGGTAGGCGATCATATCTCTTTTGAAACTTTTTAAGTTAAAAGTTTCTGGCGATCACTGCACTTTAGTTGCTATTTTTAATAGGTTAGTTTACACTAAACAACATAGATATTTCATGTTAATCACACGGTCATTCTATAACAAATCACCAAATCGGCGGGAAGAGATGAAACAATTATCTGCCAAGTTGGATGACGCCTATTTGGTAACTCCTTAATCTGAAGATTTCTCTCTATAATGTTGTTCCAAATTTCATTATTCAACAAATGAAACAACGACTTCTGACCAAACCAGTTATTCCATTAATAATTAACTAATAAAGAAAAAGATGACGAGATGTGAGTAGTGACAGGTAACATAAGACACTTTTTCTAAACATTCAAAATAAAAACCAAAAATTGACTCAAATGTGAGGAATCTTGCCTATATTAGCAATATATTCTAAATTGGTAGAAATTTATGGAGGTAGCCGAGTGAATGAGATACATGAAAGAATGTATATTTCTTTTTGCCATCTGTATAGTTTCGTATCTTTCAAGGATTTGATTTAAATGACCGGAGTAAATGAGATGCCTCTGTTATAAACAAATGGACACAAGGAATAGGACAGTTGTCGTCTTCACCTTCTGCCTCCCTTTCTCTCGCCTTGGTTCCCTTATATATGCAGGCATGCATAGACATAGAGATGGAAGCATGAACAAAATATACACCGGAGAAGAACTTAAGTGACCATTTGAGGTCCTTCTTCCCCCGTTCAGCTCTCCCATTTCTTTTCTCCTTCTTCGTCATGTACTTCTCATCGTGCTGTGCCGACACTAGCTATCGAGGAGGCCTACACGCTAGCCTGGAAGGACAAACCATAGTACGCACCCTGCGTGGCCATGCTTCGGTCGGCACCGGGAAGCCAGAATGCCACGCTCCTCGACTTGGCCATGCTGTCCACGTCGCTCTCCCTCAGCGCCACTGCCACCGTGGTGGAACGGAAGCAGAAAGTACAGTCGCGTGGCATCGGCGGCTCGCCGTATCAGCATAGACTGGCGCAGTGCCTGGACGGGTATCGGAAGGCCATCTCCACCATGACGTTATGCAGGAGATCCAGGACGCACAGTACTCCCTGGGCTACGCCATTGATGGCACTGGGTGCCCCAAGGCGGTGGGTGAGGTGCCACTGGTGGGACAGACTAGGGAGATCCAGTTCCTCGTCGAGGTCGCCATGGCCATCTACTACGAGTACTGCAAAAGGACTGCCAAGCAAGTGAAGCATTGCTTGTTTTAAGACTATAAATATTTCATTCTCAACATCGTTGACCTCTATCCCATATATTTGGAGTGCGGTTCCTCACGATATAGGTTTGGAAAGGAGAGCATCTTTCAAAAAAACTCTTCCTTTGGAATGGAAAAAGCATCATATGAAAGAGTTTTTTAAAAAAAAAATTTCTCTTTACTGACTGAGTCCAATCAAAATTTGGACGAAGAGGAACTCTACTCATATATTTGTGGGCCAAATATTGAAGAGCGCGGTTTCTTGTTGTAATGAATAGATCTATGACTATCAATTTTAACATTACAATATAAAGTACTAGCAAAAAAATCCGCATGTTGCGTAGAGAAAAAAATAAAAAATGAAAGAAATATATTAGAAATCAAGCGTTTATTACATATGTAAAAAATGACAAGCCTTATTAATGCGATATTAGTCAATCCTTATTACATGACATTCTCAATTGTTTCAAATAATGTAATCATGGCGAGTGTGCACCCTAAAAGCAGATTTGTAAAAGGATAAGTTTTATTATATTATGATTTTTTTAAAAATAATTTACAATAAATTAGTTAAACAAAAAACATATACCAATAGAAAAGGATGCTCTTCTTATCCCATATTCTTCACCATTCACTATCTTTCTTATCTCTCGATTTGGCTATTTTTGTTGAATATCATACTCCCTGTCCGTAGGTAGTCTTCATAGACTTAGAAAACAATTTTTATGTGTACCAAATTGCCAATTATGTTCAGTTTCTCATGAAAATATTTTTCTACAGAAATCGTTTTCTTGTTGCAAAGATTTTAAACATGAATTAGAAGTGAGAGAGATAGTGGGGAGAGAGAATTAATGAGAGAGAGAGAGAGAGGAGGGAGAGGGAGATCATTAGAGAGAGCGTAGAGAGAGAGAGATTTAATGAGAGAGAGAGAGAGAAAGGACGAATGTGAGAGAATTAATATGGGATAGAGATATTAATAGAGAAGTGCTAGAAAGGCGGAAGAGATAAAGAGAATTAATAGGGATAGAAACATTAATAGGGAAGGGAGAGAATTTACATGGGAAACAAAAAATTCCGGTGTTAACACGTGACACTAGATAACTCTATTTTATATATATACTATAGATTGTCAAGATAAATTTTGTATAAATCTAATCAAGTATTACAAGTTAAAAGCGAGATAATTTATTAAAACTCCCCCTCTTTTTTCCCCGCACCTCGTGTGGTACATCAGTCTTATTCTTCATATATACTTATTGTATAGGCCTTTTCACAAAGATGTGTAATTTTAAGAATTATATGCAAAAACTCTTAAATTTTCTTGTAAAAAAGAAAAAATGCTAGAACTTTTAATTATTTTACCTTTGCATGTATTAAAATTTTCTTCCTCAAATGTTTAGTGGGCATGATGATTGGTTATATATATACAATAGCATGTTTGATCCCTTTCTTACTTTCCCAAAATGTTTTCAACTATATATTGACAAATTGAAATTTCCTTTTAGCATTACATCTTTCATATTATCTAGAGTTCAAGGAAAAAACAATAAAGGTCTCTTCTATATTTGGTCCATTTTATTTTTGTGGCTACCAATTGTCGTTATTTAATTAGAACAATTATGCAGCCTATGACATAAGAAGTCACAAATTTTAATCCTAATCCAAATTATGTTTTATTCTTCTTTTTGTCCTCAAGAAAAAATTTGGAGTTTTATTACTTATTATTGTAATATTCTTATATGAAATAACTTTTTTATTAGTTTATCGCGCGCAACCCACACTTCATCTACAAGCTTTCCTATGGATGGCATTCACTTTCATCATATTGCGAGTCCTATGGATGGCATTTACCTACATCACAATGCCCAGCACATCATGGTTTGTCATAATTACTTACAACTTTTGCAAGAGGTAAAGATTGTACCTCAAAGAGGGATTTAATTTCATTAGAAGAATACTAGGAAGAAATGGTGTATTTCTCTGATGGCAAAATAGAGAAATGAGCAAACAATTGTGAAGGAAAGAAAGTACAACTTTAGGGATATTTCAATTTCGAGAAACACTTGCTGCACCACCCCACCTCCCACCCCCTCCATCGGGTGGGGGCAGCTGCAACAACAATGATTCTTTTTTATTTTTTAAAGTTTTTTCAGTCGACACCATCATGACTAACACCTATTGTACAAGCCGATCCACGATTGGATTGCCTAAAAAAAATTGAAAAAAAAAACTGAGCCCATTAACAGTCAATTTACTCGATTTTTGATTTTTCTGATTTTTTTGAATTGACCGATCGGAGATCGGATTATATGGACGTGTAGGGCACGATGGGGCCACCCAAAAAAACTTCCAAAATTCAAAAAAAAAATAGACCGCATCACGTGTGGCGGTACAACAAGTAGTACTTTATAGAATCCAGCTACTACTAGGGAGATCCAGCTCCTACTACTTTATAGAATCCAGCATGAACAAAATATACACCGGAGAAGAACTTAAGTGACCATTTGAGGTCCTTCTTCCCCCGTTCAGCTCTCCCATTTCTTTTCTCCTTCTTCGTCATGTACTTCTCATCGTGCTGTGCCGACACTAGCTATCGAGGAGGCCTACACGCTAGCCTGGAAGGACAAACCATAGTACGCACCCTGCGTGGCCATGCTTCGGTCGGCACCGGGAAGCCAGAATGCCACGCTCCTCGACTTGGCCATGCTGTCCACGTCGCTCTCCCTCAGCGCCACTGCCACCGTGGTGGAACGGAAGCAGAAAGTACAGTCGCGTGGCATCGGCGGCTCGCCGTATCAGCATAGACTGGCGCAGTGCCTGGACGGGTATCGGAAGGCCATCTCCACCATGACGTTATGCAGGAGATTCAGGACGCACAGTACTCCCTGGGCTACGCCATTGATGGCACTGGGTGCCCCAAGGCGGTGGGTGAGGTGCCACTGGTGGGACAGACTAGGGAGATCCAGCTCCTGGTCGAGGTCGCCAAGGCCATCTACTACGAGTACTGCAAAAGGACTGCCAAGCAAGTGAAGCATTGCTTGTTTTAAGACTATAAATATTTCATTCTCAACATCGTTGACCTCTATCCCATATATTTGGAGTGCGGTTCCTCACGATATAGGTTTGGAAAGGAGAGCATCTTTCAAAAAAACTCTTCCTTTGGAATGGAAAAAGCACCATATGAAAGAGTTTTTTAAAAATTTTCTTTCTTTTTACTGACTGAGTCCAATGAAAATTTGGACAAAGAGGAACTCTACTCATATATTTGTGGGCCAAATATTGAAGAGCGCGGTTTCTTGTTGTAATGAATGGATCTATTACTATCAATTTTAACATTACAATATAAAGTACTAGCAAAAAAATCCGCATGTTGCGTAGAGAAAAAAATAAAAAATGAAAGAAATATATTAGAAATCAAGCGTTTATTACATATGTAAAAAATGACAAGCCTTATTAATGCGATATTAGTCAATCCTTATTACATGACATTCTCAATTGTTTCCAATAATGTAATCATAGCGAGTGTGCACCCTAAAAGCAGATTTGTAAAAGGATAAGTTTTATTATATTATGATTTTTTTAAAAATAATTTGCAATAAATTAGTTAAACAAAAAACATATACCAATAGGAAAGGATGCTCTTCTTATCCCATATTCTTCACCATTCACTATCTTTCTTATCTCTTGATTTGGCTATTTTTGTTGAATATCATACTCCCTGTCCGTAGGTAGTCTTTATAGACTTAGAAAACAATTTTTATGTGTACCAAATTGCCAATTATGTTCAATTTCTCATGAAAATATTTTTCTACAGAAATCGTTTTCTTGTTGCAAAGATTTTAAACATGAATTAGAAGTGAGAGAGATAGTGGGGAGAGAGAATGAATGAGAGAGAGAGAGAGAGGTGGGAGAGGGAGATCATTAGAGAGAGCATAGAGAGAGAGATTTAATGAGAGGGAGAGAGAAAGGACGAATGTGAGAGAATTAATATGGGATAGAGATATTAATAGAGAAGTGCTAGAAAGGCGGAAGAGATAAAGAGAATTAATAGGGATAGAAACATTAATAGGGAAGGGAGAGAATTTACATGGGAAACAAAAAATTCTGGTGTTAACTCGTGACACTAGATAACTCTATTTTATATATATACTATAGATTGTCAAGATAAATTTTGTATAAATCTAATCAAGTATTACAAGTTAAAAGCAAGTTAATTTATTTAAACTCCCCCTCTTTTTTCCCCGCACCTCGTGTGGTACATCAGTCTTATTCTTCATATATACTTATTGTATAGGCCTTTTCACAAAGATGTGTAATTTTAAGAATTATATGCAAAAAATCTTAAATTTTCTTTCAAAAAAGAAAAAATGCTAGAACTTTTAATTATTTTACCTTTGCATGTATTAAAATTTTCTTCCTCAAACGTTTAGTGGGCATGATGATTGGTTATATATATACAATAGCATGTTTGATCCCTTTCTTACTTTCCCAAAATGTTTTCAACTATATATTGACAAATTGAAATTTCCTTTTAGCATTACATCTTTCATATTATCTAGAGTTCAAGGAAAAAACAATAAAGGTCTCTTCTATATTTGGTCCATTTTATTTTTGTTGCTACCAATTGTCGTTATTTAATTAGAACAATTATGCAGCCTATGACATAAGAAGTCACAAATTTTAATCCTAATCCAAATTATGTTTTATTCTTCTTTTTGTCCTCAAGAAAAAATTTGGAGTTTTATTACTTATTATTGTAATATTCTTATATGAAATAACTTTTTTATTAGTTTATCGCGCGCAACCCACACTTCATCTACAAGCTTTCCTATGGATGGCATTCACTTTCATCATATTGCGAGTCCTATGGATGGCATTTACCTACATCACAATGCCCAGCACATCATGGTTTGTCATAATTACTTACAACTTTTGCAAGAGGTAAAGATTGTACCTCAAAGAGGGATTTAATTTCATTAGAAGAATACTAGGAAGAAATGGTGTATTTCTCTGATGGCAAAATAGAGAAATGAGCAAACAATTGTGAAGGAAAGAAAGTACAACTTTAGGGATATTTCAATTTCGAGAAACACTTGCTGCACCACCCCACCTCCCACCCCCTCCATCGGGTGGGGGCAGCTGCAACAACAATGATTCTTTTTTATTTTTTAAAGTTTTTTCAGTCGACACCATCATGACTAACACCTATTGTACAAGCCGATCCACGATTGGATTGCCTAAAAAAAATTGAAAAAAAAAACTGAGCCCATTAACAGTCAATTTACTCGATTTTTGATTTTTCTGATTTTTTTGAATTGACCGATCGGAGATCGGATTATATGGACGTGTAGGGCACGATGGGGCCACCCAAAAAAACTTCCAAAATTCAAAAAAAAAATAGACCGCATCACGTGTGGCGGTACAACAAGTAGTACTTTATAATTTCATCACGTTCTTTAATTTCTTGGGGAGAGAGAGAGAGAGTTAATGACTTGTTTCCTTGGAATATTAATTTTGAAAATTAATATTTTTGACGTCTACGATTTTCATATTGAAGTTAACACTAGAAAAATGCAAGAAAGGCAGTTGCTGGATGGAGGAGGAAAAAAGAATTAAAGGATGGGGAAAAGAGGGGAGAAAGAGTGTTGAGACAAATACCTACTATCAGTAATTAGTAGAAGCATCGAAGCTAGTACTGATAAAGCTATCTGATATTTTATCCAAGCACACCATTAGGTTTCAACACTTAGGGTCCATTTGTTTTTATATAAAATAGGCCACCAGAAATGTTTTTTCGGAAAAATATATCACAATCACTTATTTGGTTATTAGTAAAAATCAAGTCAATAGAAAACTTAATTTGTTGCCACGTTCCTTTCTTGATTTTGACATCCATGGGAGAAAGGCTGAATACCCTCGTCCAAAAGAGCTGAAAATATTTTCATCTCTTTTCCTTACAAAATTAATTATGTGTTACAAGTGGAGGTTTGTAAAAGTTCTCTCCTCTGTTGCATCAAAGGATCCATTCCCATGTTTAAATAGAAAACTTGTAGGAAACTCTACGTGGTTAATGAAGTATCAAAATTATGATAAAAAGAGTAACAATAATTCATTCCAACTTAATAACATTTGCGAATCTCAAAGACGATGTCATGTGGGTTTTGAGATCTCTCTCCTCCTAGAGCTGATCTCCTTAGAGCGGAAATAAGATCACCTCAATACAAAGGGGAAGCATGAAACTTCCATAGTCATTAATGTCATTAATTAATGTGTGGGTACATGTGTAGTGAGGATGGGGGACTCGGAATTTTCCATTTCTTCTATTCCTAACCCTAGTCAATCACCCCTTCCTAAAGTAGGTGGTCCCCGCTCATGTGGGAGCATCCTGTGTGCATGGCACCCACATATTTCACTACAAGAAAGTAGATCTATACCTACCACTCTTACCTACATTTTAGTTATTTGTAGGTACGGATGTCTACTTACCTACGTTTTTATACAAAAAACTATTCTTTTATTGGACCGCTAATAAGGTTGTAGGTAATGTTACTTTTTTGCATACCACTTTGAGAAATAGTAGGTAATAACGTAAGTTCACATTACTAAGACGTAGGAAAAACGCAACTTTCGTCTTGGGCGGCAACGTAAAAGTCTCTGGCGGGATTTCCCCCAAATCCCGACATTCCCAAACCCACAAACCCCCACACCCACAAACCCCCAAATATCCTACCTTATTCTACCTCTCCCTCCCCCAAATCTCTAGACCCCACAACTCTCACAAACCCTCTCTGTTCTGTGTGCAGCGAACTTGGGATCGGCGGGCCTCCTCCCTCCAGTGGCGACGAAGTTGGGATTCGGCGGGTCCCCTCTTGTTGGCGACGAACCTGGTGCTCGGTGACTCGGTGGGCTCCCTCCTGTCGGCGACGAAGCTCTCAGTGATTCCTCTCTTGTCGGCTACGAAGCGGGTGCTCGTCGCTTGGCGGACCCCCTCCTGTCCGCGAGGAAGATCTCGACGGGCCCCATTACAGACAGTAATCCCCCTATCATATAATAAGGGTGCATTCTCGTTGTCGCCGGCATTCGTTGCCGGCTCGCCTTCCCCCCACCCTGCAGCTCCTCCATTGGTCTCTGGCCAGCATTTTCAAAGTAGGGCAGGGTCTGGTGGCAGTAGTGATTGAAGTCTATTAAGTAAATAATGTTGTTTTATGGTCGTACCATAGGGAGCTGTGGATTACATTTAGAAACAGACATAAACCAAAATGCAGTCCTTACAGATTATTTGAGGGTTAAAAGTTCCAACTTTCTATCCCTCTTGAGGGTAGCAGATCTGGGTATATAGTAGTCCCTTTGTCTTTTAGGTGTTGTCTGATTTTGTTTTCATGTCCATACAGTCGATGGTGAACTGAAGAATTCTTTGGAAAATCGTGAATCCTCTCTGTTGGTCTTTTGATTTATTCATTTCTCTCATTGTATATTTGCTGGCATAAGCTTTTACTTCCAATCTTTGTGGCAGATGTCTTTCCATTCTTGGTCGTCTAGTATTACTATTACATTTTGGTGTGTAAAGCATTATGGAAATGGTTGATCCTATAGTTTCTGAAGCAAGATATATAGTGAATATTGTGTCATATTGCACCCATCTCAATGCTATATGCCCATATCAGTTCTTGCTTACTCTTGTTGTTCATATAAAGTCAATGGACAAATGCATTTCATGTAAAACTTCAAGCCGCATTCTACCCTCAGTAAGATAGTGTGTGAATTTGCTGGCATCCATGTGCCTATATCGGGTTATTGGTGATGGTGTCTATTTGGATGTAGGAGTCGTTTGGCTCAGCATAAAATAATTGCATAAATGCAGTAAAAGGTTTTATTTGGTTAGTTGTTTTATAGCACTTAACATTGTTTTACGTCAAAGCAAATGGTAGTTTAGCCACCTCCATAAGTAGTCTTACGTGCTAACTACCAATACGATGATCGTGTTTTGATCTTTAATTTTTAATCCATGTTGCTAAACATTCTTCATTGTCAATGAACCGTTGATAAATTTAATCGTGGTGCTTTTATTAATATGTCAAATGCTTTTCATAATATGTTTTGATCTATAATATGAAGCATGAGCCCATGGATGGTAGGTAGGCTTAGTTTGGCCATAGTTAGGTTCGGCTTAGTTTGTCCCAATAAGAGCTCGAGTAAACCACATATATCTGAACCAAGTGATATCCTTCTCTTTTGTATGTTCACAATGAGTCGTTTTTATTTTGTGTAGATGATATTCCTTTGTTATGTGAGATTTAGTCATTTGTGGTTATTTTATCAAATTTTATTCACATTACTTATATTTTTTTAATATTTTGTAGATAATCAAATTTCTAAATTTAGAGGGCAAATATGGATTGGAGTTGGATGGACAAGCCTAGGTAAAATAGTAGATTAATTTATTGAGTTTGCTTTCATAGATATACTGTGATTAACAATTTAATTTTCTTGACGTGTCTAATGTTATAGGAACATGAAAGAATACTATGACGAGGTAGGTCAATTTGTTGAGTTTGCTTTCAGAAATGTATCCAATGATGGTGTAGTTAAATGTCTATGCACTAAGTGCACATGCATTAAGAAATGGAACAAAGCAACGGTTAGAGAGCACCTATATTTTAATGGAGTTATAGAAGATAAAGATTTTTGGAAATTTCATGTTGCAGGATCTCACTCAAGGATAGACAATCCTAATGATCTGAAAGCAAATATTATTCAGGATCGATGTATGCAAGAAATGTTAGTTGATTCATTTGGACCTCGAAGCTTAAATGTTCAGGAAAATAGTAGGTTAAATTGTGGCACAACAAAACTTGATGAGAAAACTAAAAAATTCTATAAATTACTTGTAGAAGCTGATGAACCTTTGTATCCGGGATGTAAGAAGTTCAACAGGCTTTCTTTTATCATTAGATTATTTAACATTAAGTGCATGGGTGGTTGGAGTCAGAAGTCGTTTGATATGTTACTAAGTTACTTAAAGAGGTATTTCCAGAAGGGGAGTTGTTGCCAAATTCATTCTATGAAACAAAGAAACTTGTTAGTGAATTGGGTTATAGATATTGTAAAATTGACTCATATCCTAATGATTGTATTTTATTTTGGAAAGAGAATATAGATCTTCAGCATTGTCCTAAATGTGGGGAATATAGGTGGAAAGATAATGAAGTCAATGATGAAGATGAAGAGAGAAAAAATGTGCCAAAGAAGGTTCTTCGTTACTTTCCATTGATCCCTAGACTGCAAATGATGTATATGTGTTCTCGAACTTCTGCAAATATGAGATGGCATGAGGAAAAGCGTGTAGAGGATGGCATCTTAAGGCATCCAGCTGATTCACCTTCTTAGAAGTGTTTGGATGCTATTGATAACTTCGGAATGGATGCTCGAAATGTTTGCCTTGGCCTAGCAAGTGATGGCTTTAATCCTTTTCAAAGTATGAATATCAGTCATAGTACTTGGCCTGCTGTGCTAGTACCATATAACTTGCCACCTTGGCAATGCATGAAAAGGCCAAATTTCATATTGTCATTGCTTATTTCCGGTCCAAAGGGGCCAGGTAATGAAATTGATGTATACTTACAACCGTTGATAGAAGAGTTGCAGACTTTATGGCATGAAGTGGATAGTTTTGATGCTTCAAAGAGTGAGATGTTCTGTATGCGTGCAACATTACTATAGACAATCAATGATTTTCCAGCATATGCATATATGTCAGGTTGGAGCACTAAGGGTCAATTAGCTTGTCCTTCATGTAATGTGGACACATGTTCTAAATGGTTGGATGCTAGTGGAAAGCATTGTTATCTTGGTCATCGTAGATGGTTGAAGTAAGATCATAAATTTCGAAAGATGGCTCGTCAATTTGATGGCGAACAAGAGTGGAGAGATAGACCTACAACATTGTCTGGGATGGAGGTGTTGGAGCAATTAAAAGACTTTCATTTCAAATTAGGCAAAAGGCCAATCCGAAACAAATGGAACAAAAGAAAATGGAGTGCAGGCCCTGTTGAATCTGGCAAACATTTGGGTTGGAAAAGCGTAGCATTTTCTTCACTTTACCATATTGGGATTCCTTATTGATCCGTCATAATCTTGATGTGATGCACATCTAGAAAAATGTATGTGAAAGTATTATTGGGACACTTTTAGGAATTGACGGAAAAAATAAAGATGGTTTGAAAGCTCGTCAAGACTTACAGATTATTAGTATCCGAGCATCCTTGCATCCACAAGAAATAGGCCCGAATAAGAAAATTTTGCCATCTGCACAATTCACACTAAGCAAAGCAGAAAAAGATATCTTCTATGATCTATTTAAGAAAGTAAAGGTCCCAGATGGATACTCATCCAATATCATAAGACGGTTTTGTTAGTTTAGGTGGCCTACAAGCCAATCTAACAATATAAATCTCGTTCATTATTAATAAAATGGCATAATATTCATTATGTGTAAATCGCGTTAATTATCGTTTCATAATGAAGTCCGTGAATATGTGCTATGATGATCAGATTATGATGAGATCATACTAATGAGACTGATCACTTAAACACACATATTCTTAATCGTTCCTAGTCGGAGGATATCCGAGAAGGACATCGGATATCCGGTTAGACTAGTACAGATTACTCCTGCTCATTTGATGAGGGTGACTGGTCTCATAAGTCACTTGTGTGGAGACACTAAGGCGAATCTGTAGGTGCTCATTAGAGAATGAGTTCACTGAACTGATCCGACTGAATCGCTAGATGGTATTGTACCTCACTGTCAACCAGCTTGATTCTATTGTCGCAGTTGCCTGGATGGTCCTCGGACCTGAGACACCAAGGACACCTTGGCGGTGGACTTCTGTACTTTGACCTTGGTCTACGAATCTCTAGCCACGGGATTCTAATACGCCAAGGATTGGGTGCAGCGGAATACCGTCGAAGGAAATTGTGTGTCAATAAGGAATCATTCGCTCTCGGTACTTAGAGAGAGAATGCTCTAGGAAGGATGCGCGAAAGTCCCTGGCCAGGGCGGACGATAATATCGGGAAAGGAGTTTTCCGATATTCATCAGCGGCATCCAATCCAAGTGAGTCGACCGGTTAGGGTTTGACAGCTCGCCATGCCCTGAGTTGACTCGAGAGCATTGTACGAATGAAGGATTATATCCACGCGGTAACTGTCGACGGAAAGGTTCCAAGAGTGGGTTACTTAACCCCAAATACCTTCCGGGTTCACGCGGTGTTGCTTGGCACCCAACGTAATCGGAGGCCCGGTCGAATTCGATGTGCGACATCAATTCGATTGATTAATTGATTAATAAAGGGTTATTAATTAATTAATTAATAAAGCCAGTGAGGAGTCACTGGGCTTGTTGGGCCATTAACTGGACTGGTACTTGGGCCTAGAGGGTCACACGCAAATGATTCTCAAGGCGATAGATAAATAAGTGGGTTTTATACAAACCGGGGGTTTTTGTGAAAAACCGCGTGGTTAGTATAAAACATAGCGAACGGGCTGAGCAGGCCAAGCTGCTGCTTACCCTAGCCGCCCCTCCTCAGTTTATGTTTTCCTCTGGAGTCCACGCAGATCCAGATCTGCTCCGCCGCTTCTCCGAATCCCGTTCGACGGGAAATCGTCCGCGTGTTGCGGCGATCATTGCGGCGACCAGCGGAGGCTTCGCGGGCTGCGAAGAACGACGAACTCGAGGATATCCGTCGCGGGGAGGATCGCGTGGACTTCGCTAGAGGCCGGGCGCTTGCGCGGCTTGCGGTGTCGCACCGACGGAACCGAACGGCTGCGGATTCGAATCCGCACACGGTGAGAACTTCGATAATCCGATTATCGTATTTTGATTTCCGAAACGGGAACGGATCGCTGTAAATAATTTTATTTTTCCGCTGCGTAAGCGATCCGGAGAAACCGAGAAATCCCAACAGTGGTATCAGAGACAGGTTATACTGTTTCTCGTCCCGTTTCGGTTTCCGAAATTGATTTTTCTTGGGTTATTCCATGCGTTTAATCCGATTAAAATGACGGAATATTGTTCATAAGATGAACACAAATAATTTGATTATTTTTCCGTGATTTTTCGAGATTATTTTGGGGGTTTTCGTGTTCTTCGTGAGACGAAGAACGGCGAGTTTACGGCGGCTTCAATCGGCCTCCCAAGCGTTGGGATGCACGGCCGAGACTCCAGATCCGTAGGTGATAGTCACCACTACACATAAGGTATTTTTGCCGGCACCGGAGTGGCCTTGAAGAGCTTCAAAATTGAGCCCTAAATCGGGTTTAGAAACCCTGAAAAACTAGTTTTTGGGGATTTTTACAGGGCTGTTCCGGCTTGTTTTTGGCGCCGCCGGAGGGCTAGCCGGCGCCGGCGACGTCGCCGGTGCCGGGGGCGACGCCGGAGGGCTAGCCGGCGCCGGCGACGTCGCCGGTGGCGGGGGCGACGCCGGCGGGCACGGCGGGGCCCGGCGCCGGCCGCCGGGCTGGCCTGCTCTTCCTTCCCGCCGCCGGCCTGCAAGTGCTAGGGTTACTGCTGCAAAGGGGCGTCGGGTTCGGGGGTTGAAGGAGACCGGCCCGAGCCGGTTCGCTCGCCAGACCGGCCGACTGGGCGAGCCAGGGGCGCCTGGGCCAGGGGCCCGGGCCCTGGCTCGAGCCCAGCGACCCTGGCTCGGGCCCTGACCGAGCCCTGGCTCGACAGTGGCTCGAGCCAGTAGGCCCTATTAGGCTGAGCCCAATTCTATCCTATTAAACCCCATTTAAAACCCCAAATAAGCCCATTTAAAATTCAGATAAAATTTGAATTAAATTTTAAAATTCAAAATTGTTTTGATATTTAAATTTATTATTCATTTTTATTAATTGGGCTTATTGATGATTTTTTGAATCAATTTTTGATTAACAACACGTTGTTAATTGATTAATGTTAATTGTTAGTTTAATAGTTAAACTAATAATTAATCTTAATAATACTAATTTAATAGTTAAATTAGTAATTAACAATTATTAATCTAATAGTTACATTATTAATTGTTATTTCAACTAATTGTTAATTAATATTTGAGTTAGTTATTAATTTAATTGTTAAATTAATAATTAACTTAAATGACTAATTTAAGTGTTAAATTAGTTGTATTTAATGATTAATTGTTAGTTATTAATTTAAGGGTTAAATTAATGATTAACGTTAATCTTGTAATCTAATTGTTAGATTATAGTTATTAATTGATTAGTGTTAATTAATAATTTAAATGTTAAATTACTAATTAACATTAATCGACTAATCTAAGAGTTAGATTAATAGTTAATTAATAATTAGAGTTAATTAATAATTTAAGTGTTAAATTATTAATTAATTTTGTTGGACTGGTCTAAGAGTTAGATTAGTCATTAATAGTCTAATTGTTAGATTATTAAAAAGGGTTTTGATCTAAGTGTTAGATCGTTAGAATTGTTCTAATTTGCATGGAATAATCTGAAATTTTTAATTCGGAGTGTGTGCGCATGTGATGTGTGTTTAATGCTTTTAAATTTAGATTTGATTGCATGTTAAGATAATAAAATGAGTTTTCGAAAATCAAATGCCAATTTTGATTGGATCCCAGCTTTTTGAAAGCCAAAACTTATTTATTTTTGAAAACTCATTTGTTTTAGCCATGTGATGCGCTGAATCATATGTGGAATGTTTAAAACACACCGTGGTCATGGATATACACTTATTTAATTGTTCATGTGATGAATGATGGATTGTGTGGATCGTGGATGTATGATGTTTATTAATTGTTAATAAATAGAGGTCTGCGCACCTCTCTCTCTCATACTCCGATGTATTTCTACCTCCCTCTCTCTCTTGTACTCGCCATAAAGCCTTCTTCAATTTACTTGTTAATTCTAGAATTAATGTAATATGATCGAGGCAACCGAGGAAGGAGTGAGGACGATCCACAACTGCAACCAGGAAGGCGATAAGATGGAGATCTCTTGCCTATATGCTTGCAGGTTATCTAATATAATTGTTGTGTTAGATTGTATGTGCGTTTGACTGTTGGCTCCAGTCAAACCCACTGTGCTATCCATGACCACACTAATGACATGTATGTGATGCATTGTTTATCTTTTGATTATGAATCAAAGCAGGTTATAGTATTTAGTAAATATATACGATATATTTATATACTATCACCTAGGAAGAGACCAAGATAAAAGTTATCCAAATACCCTCAGATAAACTCTAAGCCGTAACGCGAGTAATTAAGAACTTACCGCGTGGTCCACCATCGTTATAGTCATAGGATTCGAATCACTTTAGGCAAGTTTGTTGTGCTATCCACAAGGCCTGCTTAATTGGGTGGAGAAACTGTGGCTATGGCATTAGATGCCTATATATAGATCGGGGTAGAGGAACCATGTAGCTTTATTGTGCTATCCACAAGGGCTGCATGCAAATCTATGCTCGTCGCGTAATGATGGTTAGCTTAGACCAGAATTAGTGGTTTGTTGTGCTATCCACAAGGCCATTAAATCTCTGGGGACCGAAGCTATGATCAGATATTGCAAGGAGTTGCAAGTCCCATGAGTTGGGTGCTCTCTGATTGTATTACAGTTTGTTGTGCTATCCACAAGGCTGTAGTGCAAGTCATTGAGATTCTGATCCCCACTAGGAGACTGTCGGCGTCTCCCGTTCTGTATAACTGAGGGTTATACAGTCCGTCGAAAATTAGTGGGAGTTAAACTTGAACAAAAGACCATGTCTTGTTTTAAACTTTAATAATTGAACATCTGCTAAATAGATTTTACTTATCTCCTGTAGGAACTATGTCGTCGAATAACTCACTCCGTGGCATACTTGATGTCGTTTTGACTTACTTGATCTACTCAGATTGGTTCAGAAGCCTGAAGAATGTCTTCAGATCTGAACGCAATAACTTTGTCCCTGGAGCTGATCCTCCTGCTGAATCGACATTGGATGCCTCTGAAGCAGAGATGATAGCTAACGATAAAAGATCGAAGGACAAAGGCGAAAGAGTAGTGAAGGGTGATTGCCTCTACTATAAGCAGTGTGGTCACTGGAAGAGGAACTGCAAGGAGTTCCTTAACAATAAAGCTCATGGGAGAGTGAAGCTGTCTGAAGCTTCTGGTATCTATATGATAGATATCAACTTATCAGTTAGAGATTCTACATCTTGGGTATTGGATACCGGATGTGCTTCTCATATCTGCCATGATGTGCAGATGCTGACAAGTAAGCACAAGCTGAGACAAGGTGAGGTGGAATTGAGGCTAGAAAACGGCGCAAAAGTTGCGGCGATTGCTGTTGGGACAGCAAACCTCAGGCTTCCATCAGGAGACACCTTACTATTAGAGGATTGTTATTATGTTCCTAGCATAATAAAGAACATCATATCAATATCTTGTTTGGACAAGATAGGATATAGGTTGACAATTGAGAATAGAAGTTGTTCGATTTATTATGGTAATAAATCAATAGCTTCGGCACCTTTAGTCAACGGCCTATATCTATTAGATGTTTCTCATTACAATCTTCAGATTGATAATGCTCTTAAGAACAGCAAGAATTGTGTGAACCAGGCCTACATGTGGCATTGTAGACTTGGGCACATTGGCGAAAGCAGGTTGCAAAAGTTGCACAACCATGGTTATTTAACAGCATTCGATTATGAATCGTTTGCAACATGTGAATCCTGCCTTATGGGAAAGATGACGAAATCTCCATTTACAGGACATGGAGAACGTGCTAAGGACATTCTAGAACTGATACATTCGGATGTATGTGGTCCCATGTCTACCCAAGCCAAAGGTGGCTTTTCTTACTTCATCACGTTCACTGATGACTTCTCAAGATTCGGCTATGTGTACTTAATGAAGTATAAGTCGGAAGCATTTGAGAAGTTCAAGGAGTTCAAGAATGAAGTGGAGAAGCAGTTAGGAAAGAGTATTAAAGCTCTCCGATCAGATCGAGGAGGAGAATACTTGAGTACTAATTTCACACAATTTTTAAAGGATAATGGTATCCTTTCTCAGCTGACCCCTCCATATACACCACAGATGAATGGTGTATCAGAAAGGAGGAATCGCACCTTGTTGGACATGGTGCGATCTATGATGAGCTTTTCAGGATTACCAGTGTCCCTCTGGGGGTATGCTCTAGAGTCAGCAGCATACCTACTGAACAGAGTACCCAGCAAGTCTGTGGCCTCTACTCCATATGAGATATGGAAAGGCAGGAAACCAGAATTTAAACATGTTAAAGTCTGGGGTTGTCTTGCTCATGTAAAGAGGCATGATCCAGACAAGCTGGAATCACGAACTGATAAGTGCAGGTTTGTGGGATATCCAAAGGAAACCTTTGGATACTATTTTTACCATCCTGGTGAACAAAAGGTGTTTGTCGCTAGGAAAGATGTCTTCCTGGAAGAGGAATACCTTCTCCAGGAGGACAGTGGGAGTAAAATAGTACTGGAAGAGGTTCCAGATCCCCAAACAACTGCATTATCATCAGATGAGATATTAGTTCCTAAATCTGTTCAGGTACACACAGATGAGCCTCGTAGATCTGGTAGAGTACCGAGACTACCCGAACGATATGTGGGACATATCGCTGAAGGTGAGTCTAAGGTACAATATAATGAGGATGATGATCCTAAAACCTACCAGGAGGCCATAGAAGGCCCAGAAGCTGGGAAATGGCGAGAAGCCATGAACTCAGAAATCCAGTCCATGTACACCAACCAAGTTTGGAACTTGGAGGACTTGCCCGAGGGTATTGCACCCATCGGTTGCAAGTGGATCATTAAAAGAAAGATCGGTGCTGATGGACGGATCGACACTTATAAGGCAAGGTTGGTGACAAAGGGATATCGTCAAAGGCAAGGAATTGACTATGACGAGACTTTCTCACCAGTTGCCATGATAAAGTCGATCACAGTTTTGCTCGCCATTGCTGCACATTTTGATTACGAAATCTGGCAGATGGATGTGAAGACTGCCTTCCTCAATGGTAATCTTGAGGAAGAGGTGTATATGATACAACCAGAAGGTTTCACATCCAAAGAATCTCCAGATAAAGTGTGCAAGCTTCAGAGGTCTATTTATGGACTGAAGCAAGCTTCTCGGAGCTGGAACATAAGATTTGACGAGGCTGTCAAGTCTTATGACTTCATTAAGAATGAAGATGAGCCTTGTGTGTACAAGAAGACCAGTGGGAGTGCAGTCACTTTTCTAGTTATTACGTAGATGAGATACTACTCATTGGGAATGATGTAGCTATGATGTCATCAGTAAAGGTCTGGCTGTCGAAAAACTTCTCCATGAAGGATTTGGGAGAAGCATCCTACGTATTAGGAATACGGATCTATAGAGATAGATCAAAGAGGATGCTTGGAATGACCCAATCCTTGTATATAGATACCATAGTCAAAAGGTTTGGGATGGAAAATTCCAAGAGAGGTTTCATACCGATGAGACATGGAATTAATCTCTCAAAGGAGCAGTCTCCTAAGACTCCTGATGAGAGGGCATTCATGGATAGAATATCCTATGCCTCTGCCATAGGATCTATCATGTATGCCATACTATGTACATGGCCTGATGTTGCATTTGCTCTAAGTGTTACGAGCAGATTTCAGGCTGATCCAGGCGAAGAGCACTGGAAGGCAGTGAAATGTATCCTTAAGTACTTGAGAAAAACTAAGGATATGTTTCTTGTCTATGGAGGAGGTGACTTGAAACTACGAGGCTTTACTGACTCGAGTTTCCAGTCAGATCCAGATGATAGCAAGTCAACATCTGGATTCGTGTTTACTTTGAACGGAGGTGCAGTGTGCTGGAAGAGTTCCAAGCAGGTAACCACTGCAGATTCGACGACTGAAGCTGAGTACATCGCTGCAGCTGAAGCCGCCAAGGAAGCAGTGTGGTTGAAGAAATTCATCACCGACCTCGGCGTAGTTCCCAGCATCTCTGAGCCTGTTCCACTGTTGTGCGACAACAATGGAGCCATTGCGCAAGCGAAAGAGCCGCGGTCTCATCAGAAATCGAAGCATATTCTGAGGCACTTTCATCTTATCAGAGAGATCATATCCAGAGGAGATGTAGTAGTGGAAAGAGTTCCTTCCGTCGACAATGTAGCAGATCCACTGACAAAGCCGTTGGCTCAAATTGTGTTTGAGCGTCACCTAGAGTCTATAGGCTTATTGTATAAAGGTGATTGGCTTTAGTCCAAGTGGGAGATTGTTAGTTTAGGTGGCCTACAAGCCAATCTAACAATGTAAATCTCGTTCATTATTAATAAAATGGCATAATATTCATTATGTGTAAATCGCGTTAATTATCGTTTCATAATGAAGTCCGTGAATATGTGCTATGATGATCAGATTATGATGAGATCATACTAATGAGACTGATCACTTAAACACACATATTCTTAATCGTTCCTAGTCGGAGGATATCCAAGAAGGACATCGGATATCCGGTTAGACTAGTACAGATTACTCCTGCTCATTTGATGAGGGTGACTGGTCTCATAAGTCACTTGTGTGGAGACACTAAGGTGAATCTGTAGGTGCTCATTAGAGAATGAGTTCACTGAACTGATCCGACTGAATCGCTAGATGGTATTGTACCTCACTGTCAACCAGCTTGATTCTATTGTCGCAGTTGCCTGGATGGTCCTCGGACCTGAGACACCAAGGACACCTTGGCGGTGGACTTCTGTACTTTGACCTTAGTCTACGAATCTCTAGCCACGGGATTCTAATACGCCAAGGATTGGGTGCAGCGGAATACCGTCGAAGAAAATTGTGTGTCAATAAGGAATCATTCGCTCTCGGTACTTAGAGAGAGAATGCTCTAGGAAGGATGCGCGAAAGTCCCTGGCCAGGGCGGACGATAATATCGGGAAAGGAGTTTTCCGATATTCATCAGCGGCATCCAATCCAAGTGAGTCGACCGGTTAGGGTTTGACAGCTCGCCATGCCCTGAGTTGACTCGAGAGCATTGTACGAATGAAGGATTATATCCACGCGGTAACTGTCGACGGAAAGGTTCCAAGAGTGGGTTACTTAACCCCAAATACCTTCCGGGTTCACGCGGTGTTGCTTGGCACCCAACGTAATCGGAGGCCCGGTCGAATTCGATGTGCGACATCAATTCGATTGATTAATTGATTAATAAAGGGTTATTAATTAATTAATTAATAAAGCCAGTGAGGAGTCACTGGGCTTGTTGGGCCATTAACTGGACTGGTACTTGGGCCTAGAGGGTCACACGCAAATGATTCTCAAGGCGATGGATAAATAAGTGGGTTTTATACAAACCGGGGATTTTTGTGAAAAACCACGTGGTTAGTATAAAACATAGCGAACGGGCTGAGCAGGCCAAGCTGCTGCTTACCCTAGCCGCCCCTCCTCAGTTTATGTCTTCCTCTGGAGTCCAGGCAGATCCAGATCTGCTCCGCCGCTTCTCCGAATCCCGTTCGACGGGAAATCGTCCGCGCGTTGCGGTGATCATTGCGGCGACCAGCGGAGGCTTCGCGGGCTGCGAAGAACGACGAACTCGAGGATATCCGTCGCGGGGAGGATCGCGTGGACTTCGCTAGAGGCCGGGCGCTTGCGCGGCTTGCGGTGTCGCACCGACGGAACCGAACGGCTGCGGATTCGAATCCGCACACGGTGAGAACTTCGATAATCCGATTATCGTATTTTGATTTCCGAAACGGGAACGGATCGCTGTAAATAATTTTATTTTTCCGCTGCGTGAGCGATCCGGAGAAACCGAGAAATCCCAACAGGTTTGACACTAAGGAGAAAAAGATTTGGAGTTTAAAGAGTCATGATTATCATGTCATTATGCAACAACTGTTACCTATAGCACTTCGAGGGATTACACAAAAGGAAGTATCGGATGTACTTGTTGAGATATCTGAATTCTTCTTACAATTGTGTCCCAAGACTTCTTCAGGAGATGACTTCTATCGACTTGCGGAACATATTATAGGTGTGCTATGTCGCTTGGAGATGATTTTTCCTCCTAGCTTCTTTGACATTATGATTCACCTAATCATTCATGTAGCTGAAGAAGCTAGACTTTGTGGTCCGGTATATTATAGGTGGATGTATCCTATTGAGAGGTAGTTTGTCTACCATATTTTAAATAGAAAGACCATAATAATTGATTTACTTCTTCTTGTAAGATAACTTAACATCATTTATTATTGTAGGTACTTGGCAAGGTGAAATCTTACGTGCGCAATAGGGCTTGTCCGGAAGGATCAATTGCTGAAGGATATTTAGCAGAAGAAATTGTTATCTTTGCATCAAGATACCTAGATGATGATATGGAGACATGGTTAAACAGACCACTACGAAATGATGATAGCAATTCAATTATAGTAGAAAAGGGGTGGGAAATATTTTCATAATCAAGTCGTCCATTAGGAGTTGGCGTTAACAAGACCATATTACATGAGGAGATACTGCAAGCACATCGATATGTGCTGCTTAATTGCACTGCAATTGTCCCATATATAAAGTAAGTTGTGTTCTATGAGAAATATTTGTCTTATATATTTTTAAGGCCTTACGTAAAAACCATTATTGGTATACAGTATGCACCTTGCAGAAGTTCAATTGAAATATCCTAGGATGCAAGAGAGGGAGCTAGAACGTCTCCATATGTCTGAATTTCCATCATGGTTGAAGCACCATGTAAGCTACCTTATAAAGTGTTCATGTGTGTCTTATTTAATAAAACTAACCTTTAGATATTGGTTATTAGGTGCATGGGATCCAAGAGCAGCAACAAGGGTCAATGTCATCAAAACTTCGTTGGCTGAAAGATGGGCCACTTAATACAGTCAAAAGATATGATGCATGCATAGCGAATGGTTTTCGATTTCATACCCAAGATATTGAAAGGCGTCGTGTCACTCAAAATAGTGGGGTTGTATTAAGTGCCAAAACTTCAAGTTTTTCTAGTTCAAAGGACAAGAAACCTGTTTATGGAGAAGTTACATATTATGGTGTGTTAAAGGACATCATACAATTAGATTACTATGGAGAGATGAAGATCTTGTTATTTAATTGTGATTGGGTTGATGTCAATCGAGGAGTCAAGTAAGATGGAAACTTCACGCTAGTTAATCTTTCGACAAGATTAAGAACTACGGAGCCATTTGTCTTTGCTTCACAAGTGGAGCAAGTTTGGTATGTTGAAGATCCTAAAGAGAGCGGGTGGCACATTGTTCGAAAGACGGCACCAAGAGACTTTTTTGACATGCTTGGTGGAGAAAGTATTCAGGAGGGGAATGTTTTGGACATTGAACCAACTCATGTGCTCAATAGTGATAATAACAACAGCGATGGTGATAATGATGATAGCGATGTTAATGTTTGTTGGGTAAGAGATGATGTTGAAGGGTTAGAAATCACATTGTAAAGAGAAAATTACAGCCACTGTCATTTTTTGTGAAGCTATTTGGTATTTTGAAGTTACATTGTAAAGAGAAAATTACTTATGAGATCATGTTGCATGCTTCTTATAATGTGATCTTCTAAATAACATTGTTGTTCATATTAATATTAGATCCTTTATATGTATGTTGTTGTTATGATAAAACTTGTTAAAGTTGAACTAATATCAATGGCGCAATCACAAATCTGTTAGTCCTTAAGGCATTTGAATCCTGAGAACTATCTCAGCCACTGAGATAACCCGGTGATGACCTGGATCCTATTATCAATACACCTATAAGAAAATGTTGTGGGTGTGTGTGTTTACCCAGGAAAAGGGAAAACCCAAGAAGAATGCTTATCCAAACAAAATAATTATGAGGGATTCCAGCTGCAGTACTGATATCTCCTCCAGTTCTCACTAGCAGAAGACAGAAAGAATGTTAAAAATGCAGAAAATCTTCAACATCTCCAAGAAAGTATCCAAACAAGATAGTTCTTTTGTACTGAAGCATACTTGCTGGTTGTTTCTCATAATAGCTTCAAAAGAATATCATTCCTCATATTGGACATCTATTTCATACAGACTGTCTATACAGAAAGATGAGTCCTGTCTCACTAAAAAACATGTGGACACTTCTAGATGCATTTGAATTATTGTTACATATGTGCATCTATAATGGTTATAACCTATTAATGCAATATACATATGGCAGTTAAATACAAAGTTCAAGTAACAGGAACAAGATTTATTTCTATATAGATTTGAATAAGGTGTACAGGCAAAAATGTCATCAAAACAGTCACCCTCCATGCTCTTTCTGTAATTTGAAAGATAAGGATGCAGATCATCTCTTCACCAAATGTACCACCAGCAGAGAGGTATGGAGCATATGGAGGAAAGGCCATCTGAGTGCAAGTAGCAAAAGGCATCAGAAGGCAGATTTTTGTCATCCTGTCACATGCTGTTTGTTGGAGCATATGAAGGGAGCTCAATGATCACATCTTCAGAGGGAGTACCATTTATGTTGAAAATATATGTTCACATGCTGTATTTTTTATTGTGTTTTCTTTTAGTGGTAGAGGAACCTCTCCTGTGTCCCCTCAGTTGTACTACCTCACTTTATTTCAGTAAAATTGGTGGTATCAAGCACAATTTCTTTAGAAAAAGGAAAAGGGCAATCCTCATATCATGAACTTCTAGTTTTGCCAAAACCAGAATCATACACGTCACCTAATGCAAGGCCAGCTGATATTGATCAAGATCCAGCATTCTGGATCAATTCAGGGACTGAAGATGTAAAAACAGGGAAAGGAAACCTTTTCTTGGAAGAGCCTTCTTTTTCAGAATTTTTAGAGCCTGAAATCTTGCGCTCTTTTTGGAGCTCAAGACTATATGAAGAAGTACCTACACATGTTCCAGTTTCATGTACCAAATCCACATGTTTCCGATTTTTGCCCTTCCGCTTTTAATATCATTTACTATAAATTGTGTTGTAGTTATGGCATCTGCAATGGTTGATTTTAACATTACGCTTGAGTTTAACATTAAAGCGGGGCGCAGGTAATTGTTCTCTAATCAAATCTACTATTGCCTGAGACTGTTCATCCGAATTACACTGTAGTTCAAAATTACTCTGTAGTTTGATGCAAGAGTCTTGAGAATGAAATGTTCATTATGATATGCACTGAGCCTCTTATCACTTGATACAAATACTGATCAAAGCACAGGTCGCTCCAGTGCAACAGAGAGGCATTGACAGGAGATTTTTGCAACCTTTAATCTTCAATTGCAATTTCAGAACTTATTTTTATTTTCTATCTTGTGACATCCTTGTGATCTATAATCGTTTTCTAAGGGATGATCCCTACTTGTAACTATACAAGATCAGTGTGTTGGTGTGAACGCATCCCTACTGTGCACGCATCCCTACTGTCTTCCTTGACACCGCCACAAATGTAAGTATATATCCCTCTTAGTTATGTATATCTATTTGTCCTAAATATCATTAA
Organism: Zantedeschia hybrid cultivar; assembly: GCA_030544215.1. Taxonomy (NCBI): domain Eukaryota; kingdom Viridiplantae; phylum Streptophyta; class Magnoliopsida; order Alismatales; family Araceae; genus Zantedeschia; species Zantedeschia hybrid cultivar. The sequence continues at coordinate 57,651,159 of JARZZO010000012.1, forward strand.
TGCCCTAAACATAGATTGAAATACATAGGGGTAGACATATAAAAAGGTCATTGAAATTTACTTCTCCCTCAAATGAGTCTACGGAGAAAGATATGTGGGGCCCGGGTCAGAGTTCCCAATCATATCCAAGAAGGATAAAAGATCTACAATAGATTTATACAACTTCAGAACCACAAAATAAATTAGACACCGATATTTTCCATCAATATCTTGAGTGAGTATATATCTCTTAGGTCTTTGACATCATGAATTCTTAGATGTTTATTTATAAATGCAAAAGAAGTATAACACGTGTTTTTATTCATTATTTGTTTAGATTCATGTGGAGTGATTTTCCTAAACATAAGGTGCAATGATGTGCATTTCTTGATTGTTTGTGGTTCAACGCGTTTGTCAAAGGGCAAACTGTAAAGGTGATTTCATGGGCAAAGTGTAAGCGTATTTTCTCTATAATGTACACGTTTGTTCCAATAGTTGGTTGGTAAGTGATATTAATGTTATTTACATACGTTAATGTTGTTGTACCTATTTTGATTCGAGGAGTAGATACCTAACGTTAAATGCCTTACATAGGGGGCATTGGAACCTCCTCATTTTATGTAACTTTGGGGAGGATAATGAATCTGCTGAACCATGCAAGCTATTGCTAGATTCATTAATGAATGCCGACCCATTGAAAGTGGAACCTGAGATAAGAAGGTATATACCTTAAAATGTACTATGTTTGGCTGAAATTCGTGTTAGCTACTCTCTCACATAACTTGCAATCTACTTGCAGATTTTTAGTTGAATTGTTTAAAGCTGAAAGCAGGGTGGAGAAAGAAAAAAAAAATCTACTCTATTCCACTTCTTCTTCCTAAGGTTTGATATCATCCTATTCAATTGCTATTCATAAATATTTGATATATTATTGTAGTTTTTAATTACTTATTATATGCTTCCTATTAATATCCACAGGTTCCGCAACAGAGGAACAATAAAGAATGTGGTATATTTGTTCTCTTTTATATCTACCTTTTTGTCCAAAGTGCATCGCCTATTTTCACTCAAGATGATTACAAAAAAATGGTATGTGTCTTTTTTAGTAAAAGAAATAGGTCTCTTTTATGACTTGTGATTCATATAGTTTTTGATATGTTTTTTCAGCTTACTGAGAGGTGGTTCAAGTATCATGAAGTGGATGCATTTGAGAAGAAAATCAGATCATTTGCATTGCTTGGTGTTGTTCAAAAGGAAGTGAGCACAAATATGGACATTGGCATTGAGAGTAGAGAGGAAGAAATGGGAGAAAAATTGAAGACTGAGCTAAAACAAGTGGATGTGGGGGAAGAAATGGGAGAAAAGAAAAAAACATCTACAGAAGAAACAAATGGATGTGTCAAAACTCATAAGAAGAGAGGGCCCACTTCTTGTCATGAGGTACATGGCATGGAAAGAGGCAAGCGGATATGTGTGGAATGGAATGAACTTGGCCAGGCAGTTGGGCCTGGAGGGCACTCTTTGAGAACATTTTTAGGGACATTAGCAAGAAACACAGAGAAACTACCTATTCATGTTCCTACGTGGCAAAAAATGGCTAATACTTGTAAGGCTGATGTGTGGGATTATCTTAGGATGTTCAAATTCATTTTGAAAATTTCGAGTAATTTAACATGTTTCCATTTGCTTGTAGAGGAAGTATGACATTGATGATAATCATGTTAACTTGGTGATGAAAGATCTTTCCTATAAGTGGAAATATTTGAAGTATACTCTTCGCAAGGAGTATTTCAATCCGAAACTAAAAGCTTCTCAACAGAAATTTCCCCCAAAAGTTGTTATTGATGCAGAGCAATGGAAAGAGGCACTGTAACAATGGTGTAATCAAGAATGGCTTGTAAGGATTTTAGGCTTCTTTTTAATTACAATATATCATTTTTCAATTGATACATTTTTAAATTGATACATTTTTCCTTTGCAAAAATTATGCATAAATCTAAATAGAAATTTCTACCGGAATTTCCCCACCATTAAGCAAAGTGAGGGTGATCAAATTAAGTGGGTGCGGAACAAAGCAGATTTGTCAATTTCCCCACCTGTGAGAAAAGTGAGGATGAACAAGGTGGGTGCGGAGCAAAGCAGATTTGCTAAGAGGATCCCACATATTTGCGATTGGCAAGTGGGAATGTTGCTTGCGTTGGACTTCTATACATCCCTTCATTTCGATTCCCGCTCTTATGGCGAGCACAAGGAGTGAAGTGCAAGTCTCCACTGCCATGATTGTTCTTCGCCATCCTTCTACCTTCCGATTATCTTTGTATCATACCAAAAATCATAGCCCCACTGAAGGAAGTCTGTTGATCATGCAGAAGTTATCAGATCACTGCAATTGGTAGTTGGTGACCATAAACTGAGGTTCCTGAGTGTGCAAAAGAGATCAAATTGGTAGTTGGTGACCATAAACTGAGGTTCCTGAGTTTTCTTTTTTCTTTTTCTTTTCTTTGCTTGGGGGGGGGGGGGGGGGGGGGGGGGGGGGTGGGGGGGCGGTTGGGTCTCCCTCAACTCAGTGGAACAGCTAGGATGGAACTCTTCTGTCTCTGTTGGCTCCATGGTCCCGTTGTCCTAAAGGAAGACATTTAGTTGTTACATCATGACACAAACATCAGTGTTTCTTTTAAAATGTGCTAGACAAGGACTGATGATGTAGTGTCGGCCGCCCTTATGCTCATATTTATTGAAGGTAGGTGGTGGTTCTACCTGCAAAGGGTAACAAGACAGTTAAAAAACAGATAATTTCATGCATATGCTAATTTTCTGATGCAACTCAGGGGTGGCGATGACCTAGTTTATATATGAGTTCGGATACTTACGGTGCAAGAGAGGACTGAATTCCAGCAGTTGCCAATTCTAAGCCTCCACCTGTCCTTATATTTTTCATCACCTGTTAAGCCTCATATTTCAACTGGTGCAATCAGTTCTAAATACAACCAAGAGTACTTAGATATAATTTAAATTATGATTGTATTCACTTATTCTATGTTGTATTTACGTATTACCTAGAGCATTTAAATACAACTTTAAATTATCTTGCAACTTTGCCACTATAACTTATTTTGCTCTATTTTTTTTTTTTTGTAGGTACGTCTAGACTCATCCAAGCACATAAAAAGTTATTGAACGGTAGTGATTTGTGACACATCTCCATTTTGTAAAACAATGAAAACTATTTTGTTCTGTGTATGGTGTACATTTGGATGATCAGATGATGCGTTTATGGATGTATAGGACATCTATTTTGTACTTCAAGTTTTATTATGAACGAAAGTGCATATTTTGATCGTTTGATGATCATAGGATGGTGGACCCAATCGATGTTTTATGTATATTTACCTTGTTGTGATCATAGGTTTGATCATAGTTTTATACTGTTAGGAAATTAATGGATGTTTTACATATGTTATGGTTTGATGATTTGATGATCATAGGTTGGTGGAAGCTATGGGTTGATCGAATTATTGTGCACGTCTCAGTTTAATAGAACAATTATTTGGTGAAATTATAGATTCATAATATATATGTTATGTGAGAATTATAAATTGTATGTATGTGTACACAGGTAAACTATATGATATGGAATATTGTGATTATGTGTATACAAGTGGAAGAAGGGGACTAATTATATATTTGTTGGTAGTTTAATGATTTTCTACTACAATTAGGTTGAAATGATTTATTCCTACGACTATAATTAGACTTATACCTACGACACAAACAAAGCATACCTACGGTCAAAAAATGATGGTACTTACCATCCTCTATTAACGTGGCATATACCAACCAAAATAAATATTTTTCCTACGATAAATAATGATGGTGATATCTATTCGTTGTCTTTACTTATTGGGCAACACCTACGTCGGAATTTTGCTATGCTAGCAATAACCGTAAGAAAACGCATGGAAACACCTACGACTAAGAAAGAGTATGTAACCCTTTACTAACGCGACTTTTACCGACTATACCTAACCGTAGGGAAGGTAGTAGGTATTGCGTTTTACCTACAACTTAGCGGCATATACCTATTACTTTTGTTGTAGGTATATCTGAACTTTCCTGTAGTGTCCGTCAGTAAAGAGAAAGTAAAATTTTTAAAAACTCTTTCATATGGTGCTTTTTCCATTCCAAAGGAAGAGTTTTTTTGAAAGATGCTCTCCTTTCCTCTCTGTACTGACTAAGGTCCATCCAAACCTATATCATGAGGAACCGCACTCCAAATATATGGGATAGAGGGCAACGATGTTGAGAATGAAATATTTATAGTCTTCAAACAAGCAATGCTTCACTTGCTTCGCTGTCCGTTTTGCAGTACTCGTAGTAGATGGCCTTGGCGACCTCGACGAGGATCTCCCTAGTCTGTCCCACCAGTGGCACCTCACCCACCGCCTTGGGGCACCTAGTGCCATCAATGGCGTAGGCCAGGGAGTACCCAGCAGTGTTGTACTGCGCGTCTTGGATCTCCTGCATAACGTCATGGTAGAGATGGCATTCCGGTACCCGTCCAGGCACTGCGCCAGTCTATGCTGATACGGCGTGCCGCCGATGCCACGCGACTGTACTTCTTGCGTCCGTTCTACCACGGTGGCGGTGGCGCTGAGGGAGAGCGACGTGGACAGCATGGCCAAGTCGAGGAGGGTGGCATTCTGGCTTCCTGTTGCCAACCGGAGCATGGCCACGCAGGGTGCGTACTATGGTTTGTCCTTCCAGGCTAGCGTGCAGGCCTCCTCGATAGCTAGTGTCGGCACAGCACGATGAGAAGCACATGACGAAGAAGGAGAAAAGAAATGGGAGAGCTGAACGGGGGAAGAAGGACCTCAAATGGTCACTTAAATTCTTCTCCGGTGTATATTTTGTTCATGCTTCCATCTCTATGTCTATGCATGCATGCATACATAAGGGAACCAAGGCGAGAGAAAGGGAGGCAGAAGGTGAAGACGACAACTGTGTGTTCCATCTATCTTTTGCTTGGCCAACCGTCCTATTCCTTGTGTCCATTTGTTTATAACAGAGGCATCTCATTTTCTCTGGTCATTCACTCGGAGTATCTCATTCACTCGGCTACCTCAATAAATTTCTACCAATTTAGAATATATTGCTAATATAGGCAAGATTCCTCGCATTTGAGTCAATTTTTGGTATTTATTTTGAATGTTTAGAAAAGGTGTCTTATGTTACCTGTCACCACTCACATCTCGTCATCTTTTTCTTTATTAGTTAATTATTAATGGAATAACTGATTTGGTCAGAAGTCGTTGTTTCAGTTGTTGAATAATGAAATTTGGAACAACATTATAGAGAGAAATCTTCAGATTAAGGAGTTACCAAATAGGCGTCATCCAACTTGGCAGATAATTGTTTCATCTCTTCCTGCTGATTTGGTGATTCGTTATAGAATCCAGCTACTTAGTTCTATGCCGGATAGGATTATATGGTGTCCCCAAGATTCTGGAAAAGTTTCCACATCCTCATGCCGGATTGTCAGGCTTAGCTCTACTCCTTAGCCAATATTTTTAAAAATTTGGTGTGCTTACATACCTCCAAAGGTTTCCACTCTTCTTTGGAAAACCTTGCAAGGCATTATCCCTACCGACGACCATATAAGCAAGTCTATGTGATCTAAAAAGTTGACAAAACATGTTCTGAGAGCTCTTCTCTTATTAAAACGTGCAGTCTATGTCATGCTTGGCATCCTTCTTGCAGTAGAAGTAGCATACATCTTTGGAAACATTGAGGAGGATGGTGATCTCCTCAGCCTACACACTCAGAGGGTCCTCACCCACATTAAAGTGCTGGCTGGTATTAGCATTCTCCATGGCCTTCTCGTGTTCGTACCCGGCGATGTAGAGACCTTGGAGGATGAACTCTATTGCGGTCTCCATTTGGGTCATGACTTCTGATAAGTTGACATTTTTTATCATTAAGAAGACAAATGCATACATTATATTCATGATTTTATGTTTAAAACTACATGAAATGATAGATAATTTTGCACTAATTCTAACGGTACCAATTTTGCTAAATTCTAAGTTAAACAGATCATCATTTCATGTAAATAACGGAGTATAGTGTATTTTCGGTTTTTCAGCAAAACCGAAATAATAAATAAACTTATAAATTTAATATTATTCATGATAAAATTCTAATCTACATTTGTTTTTGTGTAAACAGGATATGAAGAAGTTGTGGTACAGTGGTTAAGGCTCTAGTGATTTGTGGAGGTCCAATATGCAAATCTCAGCAAAAATAACCCTCATTTTGGAAAAAAGAATAAAGCATGGGTGAAATTGTCATTTGATTTCCAAAAAGGTTGTCCTAATCCTTACCCAAAAAGAGGATAAGAAGAGTGAGCCGGCACCCCCCTTCCATCCTTTCTTTGTTTTGAAAACTTCTATCCTTTTAAAAAGACATCTCTTTCTTCATTTGGGGCTCTCTTGTTTTCTTTAAATTTCTCTCTCTCCCTAGGGTTGAGAGCCACACCTTTTTTTTCCCCAATTTTTCTCTCTCTGCATCTCTCTCACCTGTGGACTCTTCCTCTCTCTCCCTACTTTTCTCTCTCTTCCTCCCTCTCTATCTCTCTTTACGTTCTCTCTCTCTCTAGCTTTTCCCTTCCCGCTCTCCTCTGCGCCAAGGTCTCTCTCTCTCCCTTTTCCAATCTCTCTAACCCACTCTCTCCCTATCTCTCAGCACTCTCTTTCTCTTCTGCTATCCCTGCCCCCTCTCTCTCCCTTACTTTTTCTCTCTCTCACCAGCTCTTTCCCGATCCCTCTCTTTCTTTTCTCCCTCTCTCTCTCACAGCCGCTCGCCGCTCTCGGCCGTATGCCACCAGCGCCACGCGTCGCAGCGACGTGGTTCGCATCGCCCCGCATCGTCGATCAAGCCTCCCCGCACGGGCACCCCGCCTGCGAACGCGCCACGCAGCAATGCGCGGGCGCTTCCCGCCCAGCGCCGCCAGCCACGTTGGCCTCGCCGTACACCACGCGCCAGCCACGCGCATAACGCCCATGCTCCAGCCCTTGCTGCTACCAGTGCACAATGCCAGCGCTCTAGCCCCTGCGGCTGCCAGTCCACTGCGCCCACAACGCTGCCAGGAGCCCCTGTTTGCTGCATTTTTCTTTTTTTTTTTTAGTTATTAGCTAGTTGTTTGCTTGGGTTTAATTATTTCTTAGGATATTCAAGTTAGAAATTCTGTAATTTTATTTCTTGTTTCAGACTATTGATGGAATTTTCTTAAATTTGCAAGGGTTGAATATTAATGTTTTTATTATTAAGGGTTCGTTTATTTTCTCCAAAGTTGCTCAATTAGTTAGATTTTAATCATAGTGAGTCTGGCTAATTGATTTGTTGCTTAAATAGGTAACTAATTAATCAACTCAAATTCTCATCTTTTTGGATAATTAAAATCGAAAGTTTTCAAAGTCTATACATTTAATTTCTTGTGGATTCGACTCGGACTCATCATTGCCATTACTAAAATTAATTTAAATGAGACGATTAAATATGATTGCTAACTATGATTTTTAACGACATAATCTTTAGCTATTAATTTTTGGCGCCGTTACTGGAGAATTTAAATTTTTAATTTTGTCTATTTTGGATTTAGTTTATTTATTCTCTAGCTAATCTTCTTTTTCTTATTTTTGTAGGTGCATTGAAAAAAAAAAAAAAAACGAAATCATTGGTAAGTGTGTTCCAACTTTTTCTTTTTCACTTTCCTTATTTTAGTTAGTTTCCTTTTTTGTACTTTCTAATTTAGATATGTTTCTATTAACTAAAAGAAGAAGAAAATTTAAATTTAAAAATCTTTATTTCAAGATTAGAAATCTTCTATGCTAGGCATTCATCATTTTAGGAAAGCATGAATTAGTTTCCATTCTTAGTTATTTCCTTTTTTTGTTGAAGATTGCGGGGGAAATGTACGTTTTTTATTTATAATAAGTCATTCATGATTGTATCAAAACTCTTTGCTTTGAATTGATTGTTGCATTGCATTAAAAAATACTCTAAGGACAATAACTTTAACCACATAAGGTAGGGATTTCATTACCCTTCCTTAGCCCACAAACCACCTTCCTTGCATTGTCATTTCCTAAATCTAATAAAAGCAAGTTGAAAGGGACTCTAGGGTTTACACTGTGAGCGATTTAAATTTCGACTTGCCTCCATTTTCAGCAGCGGTGTCTTGGCTAGAGGTTAAAAGACAAACGTCTAAGCGAGAAAGTAGTTCTTTAATTAGGTCCCTACGAAAGTAGGGGGAGCCTCCTCCTACCCCACCTCTTACTTGGCTATTGACTGATTGTGGTTGTGACTTGAGGTGGACCCCATTCACTTTGTGAGAAAATTCACACAAAAGTCTAGGTCAACCTTAGATCATTAAGTTAATTTGATTGCTAAATTGTTTGCATATAAAAAAAAAGGTGAAAAGTAAAAATTAAATTAAATTCCTTCTTCTCTCTCTTCATCCTAATGTATGCAAAGTAAGAGATCTCAAAGCCCTAACCTTTTAGGACCAATTGCTGAAATCGAGAGAATTATTCATCAAAGAAATCCACCTCAATATCAAATGACCGAAATCATGATCCCGCGAAACAAATGAAAGATTATTTCATTCCAAATCAATATCAACCTTCAACTTGCATTTACCTTTCTCAGAATCCGGCCAATCAATATAAGATTAAATCAAGTACTATTCATATACTCCTATCTCTTTATGGGAATACAAATGAAGATCCTTATAAGCATCTGGATGAATTTCTAAAGATCTGTTCCATGGTGAAAATTCAGAATTTCACCGATGATGCCCTTAAGTTGACCTAATTCCCCTTTTCATTGAAGGATAAGGCCAAATATTGGCTGGGGACTATAGCAAGGCCCATTTGGACATGGAAAGAAATGCAAAAAGAATTTCTCAAGAAGTTCTATCCCATAGGGCGAACCAGCACCATGGGAAGGGCCATCACAGGTTTTACCCAAACTTCCGGAAAATTAATTCATGAATCTTGGGAGAGATTAAAAGAATTGCTTCGAAAATGCCCTCATTATGGGTTATATAAATGGCAAATTGTCTAAGCATTCTATGAAGGGTTGTTTGAACAATTCAGACAAATGATAGATGCTTCTTGTAGAGGGCCATTTATGATGAAGAGTGAAGATAAGGCCTATGATTTATTTGAAATGCTTAGTGATAACTCTATCAATCATGCCTCTCTATCATGTTACGAGAGGACTGTTGGGCCATCTAAATGGGTCAGAATGTATGAACTTAAGACTCGAGGAGAGCGCGAATCCAAAATGGACATCAATCTAATCAATCAGAAATTGGATAAGGTAGACATTTTGGCCCAAAAGTTGGATCAACTATTGGCCTTAAACAAACAAGAACCTACCTACCCAACACCATCTAGTCTATACGAGGGCCCATCTTCCATCCCTCATGACATTTGTGCTTTGTGCGCAAATCCGACCCATAAAGTGACTGAAGGCCCAACTACGGCCCAACTTCCACCATTCATTCAAGAACAAGTTCAGGTTGCCTAGGGGTTCTCTAGGCCCGGTAATGATCCATTCTTGAACACTTATACTCCTGGCTGGAGGAATCACCTTAATTTTGCGTGGAAGAATCAACAACCTCCTTTACAAATGTCCAATCCTCCATACACATCAAGCCCAAAAGCCACAAAATTCCTTTCAACATCAGCCCAACTACTATGGGAATTCGTATGCTAGGGGACCATAGGCCCAATTCTATCAACCGGCCCACTACCAATCATTCTAATCAAGTCAACCAACCCAATATCCTCCTCCACCCACTTATCAACAACCTCCTCAGTCCAACTTTGATGACAAGTTCACACAGCTCCAACAAGTCATCCTGACCCAACAACAGTCATTTCCAAGTTGGAGAGTCAAATGGGGCAATTAGCCGAAGAAACTATGAGGAGGGAAATGGGCCAACTTCCTAGTCAACCCATAGCTAATCCGAGAAATTAGCCTCCGGGTTTTCCACCTCAATCGGGCTTTTTACCTCAACCCAGCCCATTATCACAACCTAAAGGACCGCAATTCGAAAATGCTAAAGTTATTTCGACTCTTAAGAGTGGAAAGAGTTTGGAGAACTCACAGAAAGATAGGGAGGTGGCAGAAGAGCCCACTAATGGACCTCATGAGGTGGAAAGTGAAGTGGGGCAGAGCCCAATATGGAGAAGTTTGGGGGGATCAAAAAGGAAAAGGAAAACTAGATGATGGCCCAAGCTCATATTAACCAAGGGTGCATTTCCCAAACGTTTTAGTAACCAAGCCCAATACAAGGAAGAAATTGGCCCAGAATGAGGAGTTAATGGAATTGTTCAAACAAGTTCAAATCAATATTTAACTCCTTGATGCCATCAAGCATGTGTGGGCTTATGCTAAGTTTCTTAAGGAATTGTGCACGCCGAGAAGGGAATCTAGAGTGGCACCCAAAAAGGTTAGACTCTCGGAGGACGTAAGTGCAATTTTGATGAACCATCTGCCCAAGAAGCTGAAGAACCCTAGGGCACATTTGATCTCATGTGACATATGTGGAGTCACATTATGAATAATATATGTTAACAGCTACTAGAAATTTGTCAATATATAATAAAAAGAAAAAAATAAAGTAATAAAAACTATATGTCTACGGCTCTAAGTTTAGCCGTTGACATATCTCTGATATGTTAAGGGCTAAACTTCGAACTGTGGACAAAAACTTTCCACAACACCCACCTCTCTGAGCCCTTTCCCTATCTCCCTCTTTTCCCCCTCCTATGCCCTAACCACCGCCGCGCTCCCTTCACCCAGCTCGCCATCGTCGCCGCTCTCCTCCACCTCCTCCTTCCACCGTGCCGCCACCACCCCACTCCCCCACTTCGTCTCCGACCACCTCCTCCTTCCACCGCACCACCACCACCCCACCCCCCCTCTCCGTCTCCAACCACCTCCTTCACCAGCTCACCACCATCCACGCCACCATCTCCCACCTCACCTCACCTTCCCCCCCGACAATCTCGTCCTCTACGCCTTCCTCTCCCCCATCGTCTCCACCTGTTACGCCCCTCCGCCGCTACACGTCCTACACCCTTCCGCCCCTGCCCCCCAACCCCCAAAAGCTCACCGAGACCCTCCCCCTCCACAGCTGCCACCCCCTCCCCTACCGCCGCTGCTTCTCCCCCACCGTCAAATCTCCCCCCGCTGCCTCCCTCCTTGACAACCCTTTCCCCCATGCCCTCCCCAACGCCACCATACTCTGGCCCCTCGCTGCCTCCTACAAGAGCTTCTCCTGCCTCCCCTCCCTGCTCGGCTTCGACATGGCTGATGTAGACTGGATCTATCACGACCGGATTCCGCAGATGGAATCCGAAAAAAGAGGATCTGGGGCTGGTCCGGATCGAACGATGGAAGGGGACCCGACGGGGGTCCGCGACGAGGCGAAGACGGGGCTCCTCCGGTTGGGTTGGACCCGCCCGCAGGGGGCGCGGTCGATCGCCGGATCTGCTCTTGGATAGTGAGCCGCGGCTCCTTCGGCGGTCGAAGGCGCGGCGCGAACGGTGCTTCTCCCGGCCGAACGGTTGTCGGGCGTCGGAACCGGAGCCTGAAGGTCCAAGATCGGCCGGAGGAACGGCCTGCCCTCCGATAGTGAGCCCGAAGGCTCCTTCAGCGTGAGACCGAGTCTCCCGTCTTGGGGCAGCCGGCGTTCGGCGTCGAGACCAGGGAGAGGAATCCGAGGTCGGCGGCCGAGACCGACTCGGGGAGGTCGGCGACGATTCGAACCGAGCCCCTGCAGGAAGGAAAGGAGAAGAACCAGTCAGCAGGAGTCTCGGGCGTCAGCCCTGGGGAACCCCCTCCGACGGTCAAGTTAGCTCCTGAAGAAGATTCGATTCAGAAGAAGAAAGGAAAGAGCAGCTTTCACGCTATTCGGACAGAAGTCCTTTAAGGGTTTCGGAAGCTTGGGGAGGCATCCGTTTTTTCCACCACCTCGTTGGCCACAAATAGCGGGATATTTATAGCAGAGGATAGCGGATGGTTAACGGTGGCAGCCGATATAGGACTAAATGAAGGTTTACTGATAGACCGCCATAGCGCCCGATCCGCCACCGGAGTGGGCCGGATTCAGCTACCGGGCCAAAGGGGGTTGGGCCGCTGACGGGCCGAAGCCTATTGGGCCCTGGGCCGCCGCGCTGATCCCGGGCCGTAGGCTAGTGGGCCGCTGACGGGCCAAAGCCTGTTGGGCCGGGAGCGACGGTGCCGCTCATGGGCCGAAGGCTGCTGGGCCGCTGGTGGGCCGAAGGCCGCCAGAGGGCCTGGTACTGCTGCTGTTGGGCTGAATGGGGTTTGGGCCTGCTTCAATGGGCCGAATCGGATTCTGCCTCATCACATAGCCCCCCACTCTTGTCTTCCTCAGTTTTGAGATGGCGAGAGTATAGCCCGAAGCTGTGTGAAGAATACTGTCACGGGTGCTTTACCCGTAGGTCTGTTCTCTTTCTTTTCACCGGGAAGAGGATGCCCTCGGTCGGCCGAGGGCTATGCGGTTGCTCTATCTTCGCTCGGAGCGGCGACGAAGGCTCAGAGCCCAGAAGCCGAAGGGCCGAGCCTTCTGACTCGTGTCAGGCTTCATTAAATGGACGGGATGGCGCGTCGCCTCGCGAGGAAGCACGGGACACGTGTCGTGCATCTAGCCGCTCTGCCAAAAACACAAAACGGATCCTGACCGCCCGCGGGTCGCGGATCGCCCCGGCTCTCTGCCCGAGGCTCCACTCGGATTGCCGCCGTCCCCTTCGCCTTACGCGGATCGGGACACGTGGCGACATCCGGGTGATCAGCCGAAGGGTCGGAGCGCTCTCGGCCGTTGATCGCTCTGCTTCAAGTCCCGGAGCCGGCCCGTCATCATTGCCGAAGGACAGCGCACGTGTCGGGCATCTGGGAGGAGCGAGGGGACGAGCGGGATGATCTCGGCCGCTGGCTTCGGCGGGAGGCGTTTCGAATGGGCTTATAAATACAGGCCCTCCGCAGGGCACTGTTCTTCTTCCTGCTGCTGCGTTTGCATTTCCCTTGCAACCATCCGAGCTCTTCTTCCTTCTCCAGTGAATGGCTAGCTTCCTGAAGGCTTCGTCCGAGCTCGTCGGCTACCGTGGGAGGTTCTTAGTCCCTCAGAGTGGATCGCCGGTGGAGCTTGGAGCCTTGAAGTTGCATTTAGCTCAAGAGAGACTTCCTCCCCCTCTCCGCGAGTAAGCTTTGACCTCCTTTCTTTCCCTCGCGGCCTTATGGTCCGGAGCTCTTCCAGCGAGATTACTCCTTCGGATGAGGAGTATACTCCCCCCCATTCTCCTAAGTCTTCGCTGTCAGATCCTCTCGCCTCGGGTTCCCTTGCTTCCGCAATGTCTGGGGAGTCTGAAAACTCCGGGACCGAGAGGTCCGAGACTTCGGGAGCAGAGGTCTCCGAGGCCGAGATTTCTAGGGCCGAGGCTTCGGGTACCGAGGCTTCTGAAGCCGAGGCTTCGGGTGCCGAGGCTTCCGAAGCCGAGGCTACCCAGGAAGTCCGGAACCAAGGCCAGGCTTCCACCTCGGGGCGCCGCCCTCCGGACACTGTTTCGGGAGCATCCTGCGCCCTTTCGGACGCAGAGGTGAGGAACCTGGTTTCTTACTTCCAGCTTCCGTCCTGGACGACCCCCCATCGGCCCGATTCCGCCACCAGGGCAAATACTGTTCGCCCGGGCTCCTTCTCCATCTATGTTGATAGCTTCGAGGCGGGCTTCCGTCTCCCTCTTCCCACCTTCGTCATTAATCTCCTTAGCTTCTACGGGCTGGCCCCGTCTCAGTTCTTTCCCAATTCTTGGCGTACTGTGTACGGATTTCTGAGCGTCTTTGCCCATATAAAAATCCGTCCCTCCATCAATGTCTTCCGCTATCTCTTCAAAATCCAAACGCAGGGGAAGTCCGAGTGGTACTGCTTCGTCCCTCGGGTTGGCCGAAGCATCTTCTCCGGGAAGCCCTCGTCTATCCACGGCTGGAAGAGGAAGTTCATCTTCGTCTCTCTGCCGGAGAACGAGAAGGGCGTGTGGCCCTTCCCCACCGAATGGGCGCCGCTGGCTGCAGGTCTCTCGGGCCCTCCTGCTCTGACCCCTGTTCAGAGCACTATCGTGGGCCACGTCCAAATTAAGGCCCCATACGGCGTCTCGGAGCTTCTCACCGACGCGGAGCGGCTGATAAATGCCGGGGTTTGGCCGGACCCTAAGTTTGATCCGGAGCGGGCCTTCCCTTACCTTCCTCCCGGAGAGACTCCGCGGGGCCGCGGGGGAAGGAGTGCCGCTCCTCCGGCCGAAGCTCCTCCGGCTGACGAGGCTGATGAAGTTTCGGCCGAGGGTAAGTCGGCTTAGTATTTGCATTTGACCACTGTCTCGTTACTAACGCGTCACTCTTGCTTGCAGCAATGGCCGATCTTGACGACCTCCTCGACCTGATATCCGATCAGCGTGGTTCAGGCCGGGCGCCGGTCCCGCAAGCAGCAGGCCGGTCTGGCCGAGGCGCTGGAGCTCCGAGGACCCGAGGCGGGGTCCCAAGGACTGCGGCCTCCGCCGAGGGTCGCGCTGCCGCCGCTGCTCTCGAGAGGGAGCAGAAGACAAAGTTCGCCGCTCGAGGGGGCGGCCGAGCGTCGAAGCGCCCCCGGGAAGAGGAGGCCGAAGAGGTGGAGATGGCTCCGCTGGTTCGGAGGAGTACCGGGACCCGAAGGGCCGCAAGGCTGGCGCCCCCCGAGGCGCCGAGGGGCGACTCCCCTCCGGCCGTATCGGCAGGGGCCGGTGACGGAGGCTCTGGGTCGCGGGCGCCCTGGGCGCAGCGTGAATGGTGGCACCCCGTGACGGGGGTGTACAAAGATGAGAGCATGGAGAACCCGCAGACGTGTCTTCGTCTGCTCAGCAGCTTCACTCTCCCGTCAGCTTTCGAAGAGCTGAGGGAGCACTCGATTACCGACCTGGCGGCGATGAGCGCTCGGTTATCGGTTCAGGTAAGAAGTCCGAAAATCTTCAATCCTGACCTTCCTTAGCTGCCTTGAATTTCTAACCCTGATCTGCTCTCGGTCCACAGGCTGCTATGACGGGTAGCGTCCTGATGCATCGCCAGGAGCTGCTCCGCCTCAAGCTTCTGGAGGCCGAGGTGGATCCGGCCGGTTCTGGTGAAGGTACCTCGGCGGCGCCCCGCATCGAGCCCTTGGTTGATAGGCTCACTACCGCGAGCGGTCGGGTGCGGGCGCAGCTAGAGGAGAGGGCAGCAGAAGCCCGCGCTGCCGCCGAGGCCAAAGAGAAAGCCGAGGGCGCGCTCTCCGCGGCTCAGAATGAGAACCGGGTACTTAAGACCCAGATTCAGGACAAGAAGTCCCGGTGGGCTTCGGAGAAGCGCCGCCTTGCCGAGGAGGTCTCGGCCCTGAAGCGGGAACTGGAGGAGGCGACGGAGTCGGCCATAGCCGATTATAAAGCCGGCCGTGAATACGCCCAAGAGATCCTCCGAGCCCAACTACTAGCGTCTTCTTCGGTCTTCGACCTCGGACTGGCTGTCGCCCAGAGGGCCTGCCCGGACGTCGATCTGACCGGGGTCGCCATGCCGAGGGGCCAGGAAGCCAGGGAGCTCCTATCCTGGTGGAAGGATCTCATGGCTGAGAGGGCCTCGCCTCCAGTCGATGAAGATGAAGTCGAGACTGCCGAGGAGGCTCCCACAGAGGAAGCTCCCGCAGAGGAGGCTCCCGCCGAGGAGGCTCCCGCCGAGGCTGCTGCTCCTGAATCGGTGCAGATCGTTGACTCCCCCTCTCCCTCTCCTGGCCGAAATGCCATCGAGGCGGAGGAGGAGAGGGCCGTCGAGGACTGATACGAGGGTTCCCCTCGGTTTTTGCCTTTTCGCTTTTGTACGCCTTTGGCCAGGTATATGGCCGAGCTTGTACTTCCTTCTGTTTAAGAATATAAGGAACGTTTTTGGGGCTTTACCTTATCGTTTTCTGCATGACGAGTGGACCTAGTCTTCCCGAAATCTGAGGTCTCTTCGTCGTCCGCTATAGCTTGCGAAGTCGAGACCCGATGTAAGCTCGGATAGGTCGTTGACAGAATCTCGTCAGCAGATAAGGCTGCTTTAGATGCGGCTTTTGTGGCCGAAGCCGCTCCCGCTATGGATTATACGGACTTGGAGAAATCCATGCCGTGTCCTGATCCGGATTACATGGCCGAAGCCATTCGTCGGATCGAAAGACTTACGGACTTTAAGAGGACCATGCCGCTCCCGGTACGGTTTGCATGGCCGGAGCCACTCCCGATGCGGTTTACACGGACTTGGAGAAACCCATGCCGTGTCCTGATCCGGATTACATGGCCGAAGCCATTCGTCGGATCGAAGGACTTACGGACTTTAAGAGAACCATGCCGCTCCCGGTACGGTTTGCATGGCCGAAGCCACTCCCGATACGGTTTACACGGACTTGGAGAAATCCATGCCGTGTCCTGATCCGGATTACATGGCCGAAGCCATTCGTCGGATCGAAGGACTTACGGACTTTAAGAGAACCATTCCGCTCCCGGTACGGTTTGCATGGCCGAAGCCACTCCCGATACGGTTTACACGGACTTGGAGAAATTCATGCCGTGTCCTGATCCGAATTACATGGCCGAAGCCATTCGTCGGATCGAAGGACTTACGGACTTTAAGAGAACCATGCCGCTCCCGGTACGGTTTGCATGGCCGAAGCCACTCCCGATACGGTTTACATGGACTTAGAGAAATCCCTAACAAGTTTCATGAAAAAGAGTTCTTTATTTATACCCTCCGGCCAAAAGCCCGGGGGAGAGGTGACTTACACATAATAACGGCGAAGGCGCTCTACATTCCAAGTGCGAGGAAGAGGTTGTCCCGAAAGGGTTTCGAGCCGATAAGCCCCACGCCTGATCACTTCTCTGACTCGATAAGGCCCCTCCCAGTTAGGGGCAAGCTTCCCTGAGGCTTCGGCTGGCTTGGAAGCATGAGCGTTTCTCAACACGAGGCTCCCTACTTCAAAGCTTCGGGGCTTTACTCGAGTGTTGTGATACTTGGCCATGCGCTGTTGATAAGCCGCCAGCCAGATACGAGCTTTATCTCGGGTCTCTTCAATGAGGTCCAAGCGGTCTTTCAAACCTTCCTCGTTGGCCTTCGGACTGTAAGCAACGACCCTGGGAGAAGGGAGGCCGATTTCTACCGGAATAACGGCCTCTATCCCGTAGGCCATGCGGAAGGGAGTTTCGCTGGTGGGGGTTCGACTTGTCGTCCGATAGGCCCACAGAACACTCGGCAGCTCTTCCACCCATTGGCCCTTAGCTTCGCCGAGGCGGGTTTTCAATCCCTGCAGGAGGCTTCGGTTAGTGACTTCGGTTTGGCCGTTTGCTCGAGGGTGTGCCACCGAAGTGAATTTGTGAAGTATGCCGAAGCTCGCGCAGTTGTCGCTGAAGCGTCGGCTGTCAAATTGCTTCCCATTGTCAGAGACGATGGCCCGAGGGATGCCAAACCGGCAAATGATGGACTTCCACACGAAGTTCCAAGCATTGTTGTCGGTTATCGACGCGAGGGGTTCGGCTTCGACCCACTTGGTGAAGTAATCGACCGCCACGATGAGGAACTTTCTTTGGCCGGTGGCGATGGGAAAAGGTCCCAGAAGGTCGATTCCCCATTGGGCAAAAGGCCAGGGATCGAATAAGGGGGTCAGAAGGGTGGCTGCCTGATGAATGAGGGAGCTGAACCTCTGGCACTGGTCGCAGCGCCGTACGAGGGCTAGAGCGTCCTCTCGGAGTGTTGGCCACCAGTAGCCTTGCCTTAGGAGCTTGTGAGCCAGGGCTCTTCCTCCCGCATGTGCCCCGCACACCCCTTCATGGACCTCTCTAGCGGCATAGTCGGCTTCAGCCGGGCCGAGGCAACGCAGCAGTGGTCGGCCGAAGGATTTCTTGTACAACACCCCGTCCAAAAGGAGAAAGTGGGATGAGCGCTGCCGAATGCGCTTCGCCTCCCTTGGATCTGGCGGGACTTCTCCTTGGAGAAGGAAAGCGACGAGGGGGGTCATCCATGTCTCGGCCTCGGCTTCAGCAACTTGCATGGCTTCGGTTTCGCCAAGGCTGGGTTCGGCGAGCTCCTCGACGAGGATCATTCGGCCTCCACCCCCGTCCTGGGTTGACGCTAGCCAGGAAAGAGCGTCGGCTCGGGTGTTCTCGGCTCTCGGGATCCTCACGATTTCACAAGAATCGAATTGAGTGAGGATCTTGCGAGTTACCTGGAGATAAGATGCCATCACCGCGTCCCGAGCCTCGTACTCCCCGGAGATGTGGCCGGCGATCAACTGAGAATCGCTGAAGGCTTTCAAGTTCCGGGCGCCCAGCTTCTTCGCGGCTCGGAGGCCGGAGATGAGGGCTTCGTATTCGGCGGCGTTGTTGGTCGCTGGAAAGGAGAAGCGCAGGGCGTACTCCGTAATGATCCCTTCGGGCGACACCAGGATCCATCTGGCGCCACTGCCCGTGGAGCATGCAGAGCCGTCCACGAAGAGTCGCCATTCGTCTGGTGGTGCAGGTGCCGAAGTAGCCTCGGCTTCGACCACTTCGGGTGCTGGCTGTGGTGTCGCGGAGGCGCCGGGGGTTAGTTCAGCGATGAAGTCTGCCAACGCCTGGGCTTTTATTGCTACCCGAGGGGCATAGGAGATGTCGAACTCTCCTATCTCGATTGCCCATTTTGCTAGCCTGCCGGACACCTCCGGCCGGGAAAGAATCTGCCTCAAGGGCTGGTTGGTGAGGACCTTTACGGAATGGGCCAGAAAATACGGCCAGAGCCTCCTTGCAGACGAGACGAGGGCCAGAGCCAACTTCTCCAGGGCAAGGTACCGGAGTTCGGCTCCCTGAAGGGCTCGGCTGGTGTAATAAACGGGCTTCTGAACGCCTTCCTGCTCTCGGACGAGGACGGTGCTGAGGGCCGTCTCGGAGACTGCAAGGTATAAGTTCAGAGGCTCCCCGGGAATCGGTTTGGACAGGATGGGGACTTTGGAGAGATAGGCCTTCAGCTGATTGAAGGCTGTTTGGCACTCTTCCGTCCAGTCGAAGTTGTTGGCCTTCTTCAGCAGCTTGAAGAAGGGGAAACAATAGTCGGCCGCCCTGGACATGAAGCGGCTGAGGGCTGCGATCCTCCCGTTCAACCTCTGCACCTCTCGGAGGTTTGCCGGGGGGCGCATCTGCATGATGGCCGAAACCTTCTCGGGATTGGCTTCCACCCCTCGGTGAGTAACCATGTAGCTGAGGAACTTCCCGGAGGCCACCCCGAAGGCGCACTTGGCCGGGTTCAGCTTCATCTTGTACCGCCTAAGGGCGGAGAAAGTCTCGGCCAGGTCGGCCAGGTGCTCCGCAGCAACGCGGCTCTTGACCAACATGTCGTCTATATAGACCTCCATGTTCCGGCCGAGCTGTGGGGCGAACACCTTGTTGACCAGACGCTGATATGTTGTGCCGGCGTTCTTCAGACCGAAGGGCATTCGGGTGTAGCAGTACAGGTCCAAATCGGTGGTGAAGCTGGTCTTGCTTTCATCGTCCGGATGCATCCGGATCTGGTGGTAGCCTGAATATGCATCGAGGAAGCTTAAGAGCTCATGGCCGGAAGTCGCGTCCACCACCTGGTCTATCCGAGGCAGCGGAAAGCTGTCCATCGGGCAGGCCTTGTTGAGGTTGGTGAAGTCCACGCACATACGCCATTTGCCATCTTTCTTTGGCACCATGACCACGTTGGCGATCCAGTCCGGATGGTGCACCTCTCGGAGGTGTCCAGCGTCCAGCCCCTTCTGTACTTCAGCTTGGATGGCGGCCCTCCTCTCCTGATTGAAGGTGCGCCGCTTCTGCTTTACCGGAGGCTGGTTGGGATTGATATGGAGCCGGTGCTCTGCTACCTCCGGGTCAACCCCGGGTATATCCGCCGGAGACCAGGCAAAAACGTCGAGATTCTCTTTCAAGAACTGGGCAAGCTTCTTTGCTTCAATCTCGTCTAGGCCGGAGCCTATCATCAGGACTCGTCCTTCGCCTCCCGGAACAGGGACGGCGAGGAGTGCTTCTCCCGGAGACGCCTCGGTTGATGACTCGATCGTCAGGGTTTCGGCTGCTGTCTTCCCCTTGACCGAAATCATGTAGCACTATCGAGCTGCTTCTTGGCTCCCTCTAGCCTCGCCTATTCCATGGCTGGTATGAAACTTCAGCTTCTGATGGAAGGATGAAGGTACGGCTCCGATCCCGCCGATGAGCCTTCGGCCGAATATGGCGTTGTAGGCTGAATCGATCTTTACAACGGCAAAGTCCGTCTCAACGGTTAATTGCCGGGGGGCGGAGCCTAAGGTTACAGGAAGTCGGACAATACCCTCTACTCGGCAGGGCGAGCCGTTAAAACCGAAGAGGGGGCTCCGGTGAGGCTTCATATTAGCCTCACTCAATCCCATTTTTTCAAAACAATCATAAAACAAGATGTTTGGGGCACTTCCATTATCCACAAAGATCCTATGTACATCATAGTTATTTATTACAGCGTTGACGACGAGGGCGTCATCATGAGGGACCTGAACATCAGTCAGGTCCTCGGCGCCGAAGGTGATGTCTTCAAGACGAGGTCGCTTCGGTTCGCCGTTAACCGCCGCTACGGTGCTGTGCTGCCGCGGTCTTGATCCTTCCCCTGGCCCTCCGGATATCATCATGATAGACCCAGAACTTGGCCGTTGATGGGATGACTCTACCGGGGCCGAGGTAACCTTCGGCGGAGGAGCGGCTTCTGCTACCGGGGGTTGCGGTTGTCTGGGCGCTGCAGGGGCATCCCGGTTTTGCTATGGCGGCTGCTCCCGTCGGTACTGCGGCAATCTTCCCTCCCGGATAATGCGGTCGATCTCCTCCCGGAGCTGTCGGCACTCATCCGTCGTGTGGCCGATCTCCCGGTGGTATTCACAGTACCTGCCGGGATCCCTTCGGCGAGGATCGGTCTTGATGCGGTCCGGCCGTCGGAGCATGCCCTTCACCTCCATGAGCATTCGGGAAGGGGGAGCGGGTAAGGGTAGGTACCGCGGCTGCGGGTCCCGTCGCCTCTCCCTGTCCCAATCCTCCCTGCGATAGCGCTTTCGGGAGGGCTCTTGGTCTTCTGGCCGAGGTCGGACCACCTGGGGAGCAGGTGCCGAGGTGGCTTCGGCAGCGCCTCTACCTCTAGACAGCATCAGGGCCTCTCGGTTGATGTACTTATGGGCCCGGGCCACGAGGTCCTTGAAGGTCAGGGGATGGCGCTTCCCAATGGAACCGAGGAGCCCCTCGTCCCGGCACCCGCTGATCACGGCCGAAACCGCGATCGAGCTGTCGAGGTTCGGGATCTGGGCGGCCTCGGTCCGGAACCTGGTGAAGTACTCCTGGAGAGTCTCGGCAGGGCCTTACCGGATAGCCAGCAAGCTGGCGGAGGTCTTGCTCTGCCGGGTGGCATCATAGAACTGGTCGATGAACAATTGGCCCAACTGTACTAGGGAGTGGATGGAGTTGGGGGCCAACGTCTCGAACCAGGTGAGGGCGATTTTTTCAAGGGTGAGGGGGAAGAGACGGCAGCGGACTGCCTCGGAGATCCCCCGGACCCGGAGGTAGGTGTTGAACCTCTGGAAATGACAGATCGGATCTGTCATCCCGTCATAGAGAGGGCCCTTCGGTAGCTTGAAGTTGGGGGGCACCTCGGTGGCTAGGAGCTCCGCCGTGAACGGGGTCTGCTCCAGGATGCTGCTGGCGAGGGGCGCCCCGTGAGGCCGAGACACCATCTGCTGCATCTCCTTGCGCATCGCCGTCAGCCGCCGGTCCAGGTCCGGGGCGGTCGAGGTGGCGACGGATTGTCCTCCGGTCCGGGCCGGACAGTACTCCGACGAAGCATAATCCTGCTCCGTCAGACGATCGGCGCGGGGAGCTCGGGCAGGCAATGCCGAAGGCTCGCTGCGCGCCGCCGCGGTCTCGTCGAGAGAGACTGGCGCAGGCACCGGCCGGAACCGGGCGTCTTGTACTGGGTAGAGCGGGGGGAGCAGCGCCTGCTGGGGATGCTGCCCCGTCAGTCCCATGCACTGGGCGATGGCGGACACCATCTCCTGAAGAGGCGCTAGGGACGTGACGGCAGCGGCCAGCGTGGCCACTTGCTGCTGGAGTACCCCCACTCGGTCTTCCGAGCCGAAAGACTCCGGTATGGTTGGCAGAGGCGGGTTCGGCGGGGCAGACGGCATGCCTTCGGAAGGCAGCATCTGAGCCGAGGCCTCCCGCGCTTCTGCTTCGCTTTGCCCGGACCGTCGGGTCACTGGTCGCTGAGACATGACTTGTTTTGTTTGTTTCCCACAGACGGCGCCACGTGATGTAGACTGGATCTATCACGACCGGATTCCGCAGATGGAATCCGAAAAAAGAGGATCCGGGGCTGGTCCGGATAGAACGATGGAAGGGGACCCGACGGGGGTCCGCGACGAGGCGAAGACGGGGCTCCTCCGGTTGGGTTGGACCCGCCCGCGGGGGGCGCGGTCGGTCGCCAGATCTGCTCTTGGATAGTGAGCCGCGGCTCCTTCGGCGGTCGAAGGCGCGGCGCGAACGGTGCTTCTCCCGGCCGAACGGTTGTCGGGCGTCGGAACCGGAGCCTAAAGGTCCGAGATCGGCCGGAGGAACGGCCTGCCCTCCGATAGTGAGCCCGAAGGCTCCTTCAGCGCGAGACCGAGTCTCCCGTCTTGGGGCAGCCGGCGTTCGGCGTCGAGACCAGGGAGAGGAATCCGAGGTCGACGGCCGAGACCGACTCGGGGAGGTCGGCGACGATTCGAACCGAGCCCCTGCAGGAAGGAAAGGAGAAGAACCAGTCAGCAGGAGTCCCGGGCGTCAGCCCTGGGGAACCCCCTCCGACGGTCAAGTTAGCTCCTGAAGAAGATTCGATTCAGAAGAAGAAAGGAAAGAGCAGCTTTCACGCTATTCGGACAGAAGTCCTTTAAGGGTTTCGGAAGCTTGGGGAGGCATCCGTTTTTTCCACCACCTCGTTGGCCACAAATAGCGGGATATTTATAGCAGAGGATAGCGGATGGTTAACGGTGGCAGCCGATATAGGACTAAATGAAGGTTTACTGATAGACCGCCATAGCGCCCGATCCGCCACCGGAGTGGGCCGGATTCGGCTACCGGGCCGAAGGGGGTTGGGCCGCTGACGGGCCGAAGCCTATTGGGCCCTGGGCCGCCGCGCTGATCCCGGGCCGTAGGCTGGTGGGCCGCTGACGGGCTGAAGCCTGTTGGGCTGGGAGCAACGGTGCCGCTCATGGGCCGAAGGCTGCTGGGCCGCTGGTGGGCCGAAGGCCGCCAGAGGGCCTGGTACTGCTGCTGTTGGGCTGAATGGGGTTTGGGCCTGCTTCAATGGGCCGAATCGGATTCTGCCTCATCAATGGCCGCTAAGGCCTCCCACTTCCTCCCCTCCGCCAGATCCAACTTGACTTCACCGTCTCCCAACTCCTCCGGCCCTCCCGCAACCTCTCCTCCCCGATCCGCCTCGCCCTCGACGTCAGCAACGGCTTCGGCACCTTCGTCGCCCGCATGAAGCTTAACGCCGGCGCCACTGTCGCCACCACCAGCATGGACCTTGGCGCCCCCTACAACAAGGCCTCTGTGCTCCGAGGATTGGTCCTGCTACACGCACCGCTGCAACAGCGCTTCCCCATCCACGACGCTGCACTCGACCTGGTGCGCTGCGGGCATGCCGTCAACCGCTGGATCCCGGCCCCCACATTGGAGTTCCTGCTCTACGACGCCGACCGGGTGCTCTTGCTCAGACTATGGAGCATGAAGAGGTGAAATGTGTTTATTTATACATGTGGATGTGAATGTGTTTATTTTTATATGTAGATGTATTTATTTGTGTATGGATGTGCTTGTATGGATATGTGTATTTATTTATGTAAAGGTTTGTGTATCTACATATTTTTGTGCATGATGGTATTGAAAATAAAATTAAATGTATTTATTTTATCATTTTCTACAAGTTCAACTTGATGTGGTGTAGCTTTTAATGATGAGATACTTTCTACTTCCATTCTTGTGCTTGGTAGATGCATTGGTTGGATTTTCCTAAATAATTTTATTTTATTAGTTGTAACATATTTAGATGTTTTGGAGTATATATATTTTGTTGGGCAATTGGATGTCAGATGTTTGAAGGTGATGTAGTACATTTGATTATGTTGACATTCTATTTAAATAATTTATGTGAATCATTAGACAATTTTTATCGTATACAATTTGTGAAAATGTGAGAATTGTTGTAGTCGGATGTATTCTTCTACGTGTCTTTATTCTAAGTGTTGATTATAAAGCCTAAGAGTAGAATTCATATGTTATATATATATTTTTCAAACATATTGTTATATCTTAGTTACAGACTATTGCAGGTTGATAGTCATAGATTTGATTTAATCCACGTACGATTTTTTTTGTCAATAGAGATTATCGTTGTACAGTTTAAGAATCATGAGAACATTTTTAGTAATAGTTTAATTACAGTATTGTCTTACAGTTTAAGAATCATGAGTAAACCTCTAGTAACAGTTTAGTTACGACACTTAAGTATGAGAGTACGAAGTTATAACATTAGAGTTTCTTATTATTTTTTATCAATATACTAACAGATGATTTTGTAATTATTACGTGCACATATCTTTAAAATAATGATTTATTTACGGTCTCGAAGTGTGAGCGTACTAAGTCATAACGTGAGTATTTCTTACTATTTTGAGTAAACACACTTACGCAGATTTTCGTAATTATAAATGTATTTGTACTTACCATATAGTCCGATGGTGTAGATTACTTGGTACTTACAGTTATGGAATCGTAATGAAACTTTTAGTGACGGTTGTTACACCAACGGTAACTGGCCGTAATAAGTTTCATTAGTATAAGTAATTTGTAACGGTTTAACGTGCATATCTTACAGTTTTCTGACATAAGAACAACCTACTTTTGTTGTAGATCTACATCACACTAAACAAATAGGAAGTATTTCGGGACTCAAGAGTTGGGAAAAGATTACATCGAACATTCGCGGGCTAGAAGATCCCTGTAAAATAATGTGTGAAAAGTAGATCCAAATCCGAATTTCCGGTCCATGGCATCTATTATCTGATCAGTTAAGGTAGGACTCACAAAGTTTGGCAAGAGACTTGATTCGAACGAGAGAACATGGAGGAGGAAACTTTATGACCATAAAGTTTTTGGTAGTTCCCGTCGCGCTCCAAATGCTGAAAGCTTGTGATGAGTTCAACAAATACGTGTGCTATTTCACTAGATAGAGTTAATTCCATGCCTACTAACATATATACGCGCAGCAAGGAAGTAGGTTTACAGACTTAAGTTGCCAAATGAACAAGCATCTAAGCAGTAAAATGATGTTAGGGTTGTCACTAACACAAGGCGTCAAGCAAACAACTAATATGTACCTCATAACTCATGGGCAGGGCCCCTTTTATAATTACAGGTGCACTTAGCACACCTTTCCGACCAGTAGAACCTTTTCGTGTTCTTTGGCAATATCTCGTTGTTTGATTTGCCATCCCTAACGTAGCTAGCCTTAAAATTAATAGATACTAGACAACCATAAAGAAATAGTTCCAACATGGTTAGATAACAACAAAAGTTGCATATGCAAGCAATGGCACACTCAGGGAGAAAACTTACATGGCATACTCATGGAGGAAAAAAAAGTAATGTGGGTGTTTACAATGGAGCACAAAGGAAACGACTGGAGGAAATAAATCATCTTCACAAGAGGAAAGAATTAACGATCCTACTCTAAGCGACTGCATGTGGGAGAGAAGGGTATTTCCATCCATGGGCCTTGTATGTATCTCTAGTGGCGTAAGTTTGTTTATCATGACTTCTCCCATGCCATGTTTATTTGCAGAGAAAGAGAAGAAGAGTTGTCCACCCTTTGGCTTCCTCTCTCTATAAATAGCCATGCACAGATTCACCCTCCCACATGCACCACATATTCTTCTCTCGCTCTCTCTCCCTAGTCCCTCTCTACGCACTACTCGCCTCTTTCCAGCACTCTTAGCGCGCGCCTAGGAGAGTCCAAGAGTACCATGGCGCAGCAGCAGCCCTGAATCATCATCGTCGACAAGAGTGGATCTGGGAACTTCGTCACTCTGCAGAAAGCCATCGATGACGGTGATCAACATCAAGCCTAGAACTTATAGGTGAAATCACCCCATAAACTCCCATTATAGTCTATCTTAATTTGTTTCCATATGCATGCTGTACTGTTTTTTGTATTAACTAAAACATTTACAAATAGCATATATGCACAGTTTACAGATGAAGCCTAAGGACTATGGGTGGACGTGGAGTATCTGTTTTGCATGCATGCTTAGCCAAATATTTAAATCAATTTTTCTATGAGGAAGTTGATGCAAAATTGTTGAGTTCACTGGTCACAGGGAGAAGTTGCTGGTGGGTGAACACAAAGTAAACCTCACACTCCAAGGTGAAGACTACCACAACACATCGATCATGTGGGACGACAACAACGTAAAAGCTGGTGGCACCGGCAATAGTGCCTCTGTAACTATCAAGGCCAACAACTTTGTGGCATCCAAGCTAAGCTTCCGTGTAAGTCCCTGTTACTTATCCCACACAGTGCGCAGCTTAATTAAACTTCTAAGATAGCAGCTTAAGCTCTTTTCGTCATGTACCTGGCACAGTTTCGTTGTCGTTAGATAGTTATATATATCACAGGGGGTCTATGTTTACATTTCTTAACCGCAGAATACGGCTCCTCCTCCTTGGCACATTACAGCCAACCATGGCCAGGCAGCGGCACTATTGATTGACGCAGACCAAGCAGCCTTCTACAGCTGTGGATTTTATAGCTTTCAAGATACACTCTGTGATATGTCGGGGCGTCATTTCTTCAAAGATTGTTTCATCCAAGGATCCGTCAATTTCATCTGTGGAAACGGCCGGTCCCTCTACCAGGTACGTTGATAGAGCACAACATATGCATGGACAAAAAAGAGAAATGTTGCCCTAACATGGCTTGAGGACTTGGTGTCTTGTGTTGGGTTGCAAGCTCAATTCCATTGTTGCTCGAGCCATTACAGTTCAGAGCAGGGGATCTTCACATGAGCCAATAGGGTTCTCTTTTGTTAACTGCACTATCACTCAGTGGCGGATCCAATGTACAAGATG
The DNA here is from genome assembly GCA_030544215.1 of Zantedeschia hybrid cultivar. NCBI lineage: Eukaryota > Viridiplantae > Streptophyta > Magnoliopsida > Alismatales > Araceae > Zantedeschia > Zantedeschia hybrid cultivar. The sequence continues at coordinate 57,678,434 of JARZZO010000012.1, forward strand.
TGGGGTCCCAGGACCCCACTGGACTTTCGAAATCCTAGAGGCCCACCCCAATATTTACTGTCCAGGACCCCACTGGCCACAGATGCAGGAACCCACTGGGCTGCCCGATCGCCCAACCCACTTAGGCAGGCCCAACCGAGCGCGGAGGCGCGGAGCGCCCAATCCATTCCCCACCCCGCCCGTGTTGCGCCTGCGTCCGTTCCTGTTAGCACTGCGAGCTCCCGCTCCCACTCTCACTCCCACTCCCAAACCCTAGCCCCTCGGCCTCAGCAAAGGCAAGCCAACCCAGCATCGTACGGCGTGTGCGGCGGCCCGGCGCTCCCAGCAAGCGGCCACCGGCCCCCTCTGCCTCCGGCCTCCGCGGCTCCGCCTACGGCCCCGAGGTGACCGGCTCTGGCCCAGCCGGCCAGCAGCCAAGCCGCTGCCCTCCGCCCGCTGCGGGCCTGCGGCACGGCCCCTTTGCCCAGCCCCGGCGACCGGCTTCGGCGCTCCGCCCGGCCCAGCCCCGCCGACCAGCCAGCTGCCCATCCCAGCCCCGGCGTCCCGACCGGTCACCCCCTCTGCTCTGCCTCTGGCCTCCGCTGCTGCCTGCTGGTCCGCCTCCCTCCCTTCACCCTTCTGCGGATCTGCCCAGCGCCGCCGCAGCCAGCACCGGCGGCCCGCTGGCTGCTACCCTCCAGTCCACGCCACCCCTCCGCTGCGGCTCCGCCCGGACCCCCAGCCCAGCCCCGCCGGCCGCCGGCTAACAGCCGACCCGTCAGGCGCCAGCTGCCCAGCCCAGTCCTGCCCCGCCCAGCCCTCCAGGCTCCAGTGACCAGTCTGCCTTCGGCCTCCGCCTTTAATCTGCCTCGCACTGCAGTCCGCAGCTCCGCCCACCGCCGCTGCGGCCCACAGCCCGCCGCCTTCCGAGTTCCGAGTCCGATCTCCGCTTGCTCAGCTGCTTCGGCCTTTGCCTAGCAGCGCTCGCCCAGCTGCCTCCACCGCCACTGCCTGGCTGCCTCCAACTCCGGTCACCCTCACCGGCCAATCCCCCACCGCGTGCTGCAGAATCAGAACAAGGTTATTTATTTATTTTTTAACAATAAGGTTATCACACATAGGAAAAAAATTGTGCATAGTTTTGTGATTTTTTTTTTTTTTTTTTTGAATCAGATTGAGGACTCCTGTGAGCTTTTTTTTGTACCATTTTAACTGTGAATTAATCTTGGGATATCTCTTTTTTAAGTTGTAACTGACTCGTCTTCGGATTCATTAGATGTTTTGAACAAAGATTTATGCCATCTCTTGTTTTATTTATATGCAACCATTCTGCTTATTCCATTAATCATAGCCAAATTAACGACTTGGGTCTTTATGCACTATGTTAACCCTCTCCTTCCTTCAAAAACTTAGAACTCTGTGTGAATTCAAAATGTACCTTCGTATAGATTTTCTCATGCCTCAGCCAACTTAAATTCTCTGTAGAAAGTACCTTATAATATTCTTATTCAATTATAAGTTATGGTGCCTCCATCAATTTATTCTTTGGTTCGAGTGTGCCATCTATTGTTGCATATATTAAGTTTTCATTTTTGAGTTCTAACTTATCTAAATGTGAATATCGTTACCACTGGACTTCCTAGATGGCACCCATATATATGTTGGGACACAAGACCACCCGGTAGATGTCACAAGTGTTCGAGGAAAAGAGTTACCTTTAACGATTTACATAGGAGTCATTGTTGGAAAAGAGATGTACCTTTATTTTCAATTTTCATAATCTAGGTTTAGTTTCTAAAATAAGTCCCCACTTTTGCTTCGCACTTTTCTATGCTCAATGAATCATTTTCTAAAATTTTGCTCTCAAATATTCTATGTTGACAATAGGAATAGCACAGTCTGCTTGTTCCTTTGATTACATGATTTTTTTATACCAAGCAAAAATAACTTGTATCGATACAAGAAGAGACCGGAGTATATGATTGTCACTATACATAGTGACATGATAACTTATATTGTCATTAAGTTTGTTTAACATGGTGACAAGGTAAATTACATTGTCATTAAGTTGGTTTAACCTCAAGCTGATTATAACACTAAAGAGAAATTGAAGAACCTCACCAAGGAGACCATGTAATTTAAAGAACAAGAGTATGCGAACCAAATATCTGTATGAGTTAAGGATGAGAACTCCATCTCGGCCAATCAACTATTCTTTCTTGAATTTATTTTTTAAAAGTCAATACCTTAATCTTTTTTGAGTTTTGATGCAAGCCAATCAACTATTCTTTATTATTTGTGATTTAAACCATTGTAGACAACTTATTTAAACATGCTCATATGTTGAGAAGAAACTTCTATTAATTTTGGAAAGTTTATCTTCCTTTCTAAGTTGTTGATATCTAAAGGTTGCAAAAGATTGCTGACATCGTAAAGTGGCCAAGTCAAGGTATCAAATCTACATAAGATTTTCTTCAATTTTTATTTTACTTTTCTTAGATGTTAGTTTTTGTGATCGAGCGAGCCTGGGAGGTGGCTCATTTATATATATATATATATATTTATTTATTTAGTGTTAAATGTTTGTGATCCAGTGAGCCTGATCCAGCGAGCCTGGGAGGTGGCTCATTTATATATTATTATTTCTTTATTTAGTGTTAAATATTTGTGATCCAGTGAACCTGGGTGATGACTCATTTATATTTTATTTTGCTTTTCATAGATGTTAATGTTTGTGATCTATCCACTATTGAAAGATGACTTATCTTTTCAAATCGATATTCATAGTGGATAAAATAATGAATACACATTATTTTTTACCGAATACATATGATGCGCTCAAATTTAATTATTTGACCGGTTATTAACTTATAGGATCGTTAACGGATAATATTTTTAAACCGATAACTTAATGGGTACGGTCATGGATCTACCATAAATCTGCACTGAATCCGACCTGTTTGCATCTTTGGTTGTCCCACCTTCAACTTGGTCCATAATACTCAATCTAAGGACCCCACTGGACCAAATTCCTGCGTCCGCCACTGCTATCACTGGATCTGGACCTACATCTCTAGGCCGAGCATGGAGGCCTTATTCTTCTGTGATCTTTGCCAAGACACGCATCGATGCGGCCATAACTTCTGATCGATGGGCTAATATGGGTTCTAATGATTATTCCAAGTATGTAGGTTTACTATCAAATCCAGATCATGGCTTTTCGCCCTTTCCTCACCATGCATGATCATATATGAAATCCATGCTAGAACTATTTACAGCAAGTGGTTATGCACCACCTTGCATCGATCTTTGAGGAACTTTATATATATGATGCATTACAAAAAATTAATTACTTTAAGCAGATCAGATAAAATTTTGATTAATCTGTCCCTAAGGTCGGTGCATCTTTCCATGTTCTCATTGATTTTATTTGGCATACATGTAGGACTGTTTTCTGCCCCAGGTGGTAAGTTTTGGAAGAGACTTCTAGACAGCAAAGCGGCTAAGTTCATGGATATTTCCTACATTGATGGGACAAGTGGGCGCTCCCTCCTCGTGTTGGCCGTATCGACACTGGTCCCTGCGGATCTGGTAGAGGCATGGAATGCAACTGTGGCATGAATGTGGAGCCCTAAGCACCGATGAACAATTGATAGCTCAGGAGTAGTATTGCTTATAGTTTTGGTTTTCCTATGGATAAATTAAATAAAAGTGATGGTTATTCTAGGTTATGCAGATAGACGTATTATACGTCTATGGCCAAAAAGTGAAATAAACTTGTACGGATACTCTCGTCGTTTATACTATCCGTTTTATTAGTTTGTTCCTGACCACTTCAATTCTGCATTGAAATGGGGATTGTAACCACTGTCACCGGCCTAAAATGCTTGCGCCTCCTTCTTGCTCCCACGTAGCTTCCCATCTTGCTAATGAGGAGGTTGGAACATGAACGTGCATGGAAGGGTTGGGTTGGGCTGGGGAAGGTGGGCCCACCCATATTCAGTCCAGACCAATTTTTGGTAGTTACCGTCGCGCTCCAAATGCCGAAAGCTTGTGATGAGTTCAACAAATACGTGTGCTGCTCCACTAGATAGAGTTCTACGTCTACTAACATATATACACGCAGCAAGGAAGTAGGTTTGCATACTTGAGTTACCAAATTAATGAAGAAGCACCTAAGCACTAAAAAGATTTTGTCACTACCACAAGGCGTCAAACAAACAACTAATATGTACCTCATCACTCATGGGCATGGCCCCTTTTATAATTAGAGGCGTACTTAGCGCACCTTTCTGACCAGTAGAACACTAGGAAACGATGTGCTTATTTCTGCACGAAATCAAACCGGCCGCTTGTGCCAGAAGCACACTCATGATCTTGGTGAAAGGTGACAATGGTATTAAGCTGCTAGAGACCGTCCCATCTGGTTACTAGGCAGATGCAGTATGCTGCTGGCACAAAGGACGCGTAGCACAGTTACTAATGGCCCTTCTCCTCTCGGTTCTCTCCACAAGTGGGAGCCATTAATAGTGCTAATTCGAGTTTTTAATTTAAAGAATGTTAGTATATTATTATTTTTTATTTTACTTTATGGTTCACAAAAAATTAATTTCACAACACGATATGAGATCTTTTGAATTTTTTTCTCCTTACATGTCATGAGTTACTCCTGCACACTAAGGTAAGCAGAAGTTATTTATCATGTGAGCCAGAGCACGGCATAGATTTAAGAAGAAAAACCTGCACCATCTTTATCTCCTCTAGGATTGTCCTCTAATAATAGCAGTCCTATATATACCAAGATTTGCCAGTAGTACCATACATGGCCGCTGCCTTCCTACTTATATCCAGCTGGATTAGTCCATGAACTCTTGACGTACGTAACTAACGGGGACATATAGGGGAGGGGAGAAGACGAGCGGTCGTCTCCGCCGGAAGCTGTCGCCGTCACCGGACCCAGCACGGACGCTCGTCCAGCACGCGCGCAGCAGCGGTCTCCTCTACAAACGGCCATCCCCCACGGCATGCCGACGGCGAAGTTAACCTTATGGAGGGGAGTCGTACTAGCTTGGCCAAAGTGCATCTTTGTCAGTTGCGATCCCCCACGGAGAAGTTAACCTTATGGAGGGGAGGCGTACTAGCTTGGCCAAAGTGTATCTTTTTCAGTGGCGATCCCCCACGGCATGTGATGTGATCCACCTCCGCCAACCGCCCTGCCATTGTTGCTGCCTTGGATCTGCCTCTGTGCGCCTCCTAGCGATGGATCCACTCTCTCACCATTGCCAGATCACCACTGAGTTTGCATCTGCTTCAACTCGGCAATGACGAAAGGAGTAGCAGTAGGTGGCAAGGAGGAGAAGCAGGAGGTGGCTAGCAAGGAGGGCTCATCACGGTGGTGTCAGCATTGGGCGTGGGCACCAACAGTAGCAGAAGGTGACAAAGACCAGTCCAAGAGGGGAAAAGGTCTGTGGCTGTGGGTGTCGACAAATCATAGCCTCTCCCAAATCTGATGGACGGCTTTCTAATTCAAGTTTAAAAATTATCTTGTCTCTCCTTTCCAAACGTGATAATTGCACGTCATATATAATTTAAAATTTATTGTGCACTTTATTTTAATATAATTTTTTATAATAAAAACATATAATAAGTTATTTTGCTACCAAACACCCCATTAATGCATGGTACAAAGAACTCTACATATATACCAACGGACGCGTAGCACATGTTACTAATGGCCCTTCTCCTCTCGGTTCTCTCCACAAGTGGGAGCCATTAATAGTGCTTCGAGTTTTTAATTTAAAGAATATGTTAGTATATTATTATTTTTTATTTTACTGTATGATTCTCAAAAGATTAATATCACAAAATGATATGAGATCTTTTGAATTTTTTTCTCCTTACATGTCATGATTTACCGCTGCACACTCATAGTGAGATAAGGTAAGCAGAAGGTATTTATCATGTGAGCCAGAGCACGGCATAGTTTTAAGAAGAAAAATCTGCACCATCTTTGTCTCCTCTAAGATTGTCCTCTAATAATAGCAGTCCTATATATACCAAGATTTGCCCGTAGTACCATACATGGCCGCTGCCTTCCTACTAACGAGGATATATAGGGGCCGGAGGGGAGAAGACGAGTGGTCGTCTCCGCCGGAAGCTGTCGCCGTCGCTGGACCCAGCAAGGACGCTCGTCGAGCACGCGCGCAGCAGCGGTCTCCTCCACAAACGGCCATCCCCCACGGCATGTGATGTGATCTCCGACGGCGAAGTTAACCTTATGGAGGGGAGTCGTACTAGCTTGGCCAAAGTGTATCTTTTTCAGTGGCGATCCCCCACGGCGAAGTTAACCTTATGGAGGGGAGTCGTACTAGCTTGGCCAAAGTGTATCTTTTTCAGTGGCGATCCCCCACGGCATGTGATGTGATCCACCTCCGCCAACCGCCCTGCCGTTGTTGCTGCCTTGGATCTGCCCCTGTGCGCCACCTAGCGATGGATCCATTCTCTCACCATTGCCAGATCACCACTGAGTTTGCATCTACTTCTGGCAGATTCCCATTCTATCCAAAGATGTCCAAATTCTAACCATTAAATGACTTATTTTGAAAATATGATCTTTAGAAAAATTGTAGAATTTTGAGTTACATTTCTGTAGAAGTTGTCTCTCCTACTTCCGAACTTACCATACAAACTTATAATTAAGACACTAGAATCTTAGTTCGAATAGGATTCAAATTATGACTTTTACTAATGAATTAAAATTTGAAATGTACTCGAAATCATTGTATTGTAGTGATAGTCCAGCTCCAAGAACTCTTCTAAAACCTTTTAGGTTATGGTTTCCTTTAATTGCACTTTATTTTTCTATTCTAATTTGATTTCTAGCCTTATTACAACTTGTTTTCTATTGGCAATCCTTTTTATAATTGATCATAAATACTGATGACTCCTTAAATATCTGAATTAAGAAAAATGACCTATAAAGTTGCAGATCTTTGAATGCTCTATCTGACGTCTCAAACGTGCATTTTTTAACTTCTTTAGCGAAAGTTGTCACTATTTTTGTAGCATGTTGTTCTATGCAGTTGAATATAGAAATTTAATTAATTTATTGGCCTAACTAATCATGTTTAATTAACTAAAGAATTTATCTAATTATTCTTAATGAGCTTAACTTAAGATTCTCTTATTAATTAACTTATAAATCGTTATTAAAGAAGATAACTCTATATAACTTATATATGTTCCATCTAAGAATCCAAATCGAATTTGGAACTCTCTTTAGGGAAATTCTACCAAATAGACTTCAGTCAGAATAAATTCCTAAATTCCTATTAAACCTTAAAATTAGCTAAAAGTTTATTCTTAACAATTATAGATAACTTTATTATCTTTCAAGTGAGTTTAGTGCCACTAAATTCTAAGTTCTCTACAAGGAGTTATGACTAAATCAAGGCAGCTTCTCATTGGAGACCATGAGAATTATACTTAACATATAATTTCATTTGTCCATGACTAACAGCCATTGACATATGTCTTCTTTGTCTACGGCTTTTAGCCGTGGATATATGATACATATGTCAATGGATTCTCGTTAACCGTTGACAAATATTTACCAACGGGGCTTTGTCCACTGCCTTGTCAACGGCTTACGTCTTCAACTGTTTTCATAAGACTAATTGCCTCATTCATCTCTCTTAGTTAGTGATTTAATTTCCAACCCTCCATTAATCTTGCTTTTAGTGATGCTGCTACATCCTCTAAGGTGGACACCTTCTTGACCATCACATTTATCCCATAGGAAATTCGAGCTAAGCTGGTCCCAATTGGATGTCGTTCTTGATGACAACCAAGTGCAACCTGCCGGCCAGTAGAGTGGGATTGGTTGATAGACGCTGTTGGACTAATGTGGTTCTTCTTGCTAGTGCCAGTGATAGAGCATTTCTTTTTCAGTTAGCCATTTTATTTTTTGGATGAGAGCCTCTCTACTTGTTTAAAGTAAAAGTGAATCAGTGATTTAACTAGAAAAAAGTATATGCAAAACTACCGGCCCATAGGCGTGAAAGATTTCACTGCAATGTAGAATAAAACAAATGACAAGGCAATCTTATACCAAGCAATAAGTTTTCTTTTCTAAACAAAATATGCCACCAAATACACCAATCTTTCTCTCCAGTCTGAACCCATCCTAAACAATTCTGAAGAGCTCCGACCAATAGACCTGCCAAAAAACCAAAAAAAACAACAACAGACACCACGAGTAAAGGGACGTGGAGCAGAAAGAGGAAGAACTAAAATATGGTACCATAAGAGATAGGAAGAGGTACAGCATGCTTGTCCTTTAAATAGACAAGGCGTCCACCATGTACAGGAAAAGAATATGGTTTCCCACTTGAAATGTAGGAATCACGCTTGATTTCTGTTTTCCATTTTCTGAAACTTAGTCCACTTAAAGCCTTGGTCAAAACAAATGGTCCCACAAATTATTCTCCTCCATGACATACGTCTCTCTATAAATGACATGACGTATGTCATGAACAGATGTGCCAGGATTGTCCATGGCATCTATTCACTGATCAGTTAAGGTAGGACTCACAATGTTTGGCAATATCTCGTTGTTAATTTGATTTGCCATCCCTAACTCAGTCTTAAAATTAATAGATACCGCCATGTAGGCAGCCATAAGGAAACAGTTCCAACATGGTCAGATAACAACAAAAGTTGCATATGCAAGCAATGGCACACGAATGGAGAACACTTACATGGCACACGAATGGAGAAAAAAAAAGTAACGCGGGTGTGTTACACTGGAGCACGCAATAGATCGATTTATTCGCTTCAGATCACAGTCCAATACGGGGAAATGACTGGAGGAAACAAATCATTTTCAGAAGAGGAAAGAATTAACGATCCTACTCTAAGCAACTGAAGGGGACATTCGTAAAAGAGCACAAAGCAAATTTATTTAGTTTTCTTCAAACTTCGTTAAACCTAAGGAGGATTAGCCAATATTGTCTTAAAAGCTTAGTGGCAACAATTCTGTGCTTCCCCTATAATTAGTACTATTTCTGTGTCCACCCGTGAGGCCTTAGCTAGGCTGTCCTTAAACACACAAAGAGTCTCAAGCACAAAAACTGTCTACTTCCGTGTTAAGTTAGCATAACCCACTAAACATTTTTATTGAGAAAAAAATTGAAAATGGTGTCTCACACTGTATCTAGCAAGTCCATAAGGAAACGAGATTCTCTGACCTCTTATCTCTCCATGCTCCTCAAAAGACACATAAAAAGGAAAAAGTCATGGGGTACGATATATCTATCATTTTAGTGTTGAATGATCCACTCACTCTTTTGTTTTTGTGTCTTGAGATACACGAGTGCAGGAGCAAGTGGTCTAAGAAGATCTCATTGTTTAAACTAGCCATTGCGGATATGACAAAAGCATGTCATACAAACATGGGATGTTTCACATATAGTCTGCAAGTAACAAGCAAAAAAACAATTCCGAAGAGCTCCGACCAATAGACCTGCCAAAAAAACAAAAAAAACCAACAACAGACACCACGAGTAAAGGGACGTGGAGCAGAAAGAGGAAGAACTGAAATATGGTACCATAAGAGATAGGAAGAGGTACAGCATGCTTGTCCTTTAAATAGACAAGGCTTGAAATGTAGGAATCACGCTTGATTTCTGTTTTCCATTTTTTGAAACTTAGTCGACTGTCTTGGTCAAAATAAATGGTCCGCAAATTATCCTCCTCCATGACATACGTCTCTCTACAAATGACATGACGTATGTAAGGAAAAGATGTGCCAGGAATGTCATGATTAATTGAACGGACAGCTTCAATGACGTAAACAAAGAGTAGTAGAAAAACTATACATGAGACAACAGCGCTAACTCCTAGGGTCATTCGGTTTAATGCGAAAACATCATTTTGAAATGGCTGGTTTTAAAACTACAAAATTTTAGTTTTCAAATCACCAATAATTTTGGTTTTTAGTAGTTGTGCAGTAAAATGGTGAAATATGATTAGTGTCAGACGGGCTATCAGGATATTCAAACCAATAAATTTTGACACGCAGAACATGCAAAACAAATAGGAGCTCTAAGCATTAGAAAATTTTGATATTTTACTACATTCTACATCACACTAAACAACCCTAAACAAATAGGAAGTATTTAGGAACTCGAGAGTTGGGAAAAGATTACATCAAACATTCGCGGGCTAGAACATCCCTGTGAAATAATGTGTGAAAAGTAGATCCAAATCCGAATTTCCTGTCCATGGCATCTATTCTCTGATCAGTTAAGGTAGGACTCACAAAGTTTGGCAAGAGAACAAGAGACCTGGTTCGAACGAGAGAACATGGAGGAGGAAATTTTGTGATAATAAAGTTTTTGGTAGTTCCCTTCGTGCTCCAAATGCCGAAAGCTTGTGATGAGTTCAACAAATACGTGTGATGTTCCACTAGAATTCCACGCCTACTAACATATATATGCTAAGCAAGGAAGTAGGTTTACAGACTTAAGTTGCCAAATTAATGAACAAGCATCTAAGTAGTAAAAAGATGTTAGAGTTGTCACTACTACAAGGCATCAAGCAAACAACTAATATGTACCTCGTAACTCATGGGTATGGCCCCTTTTATAATTACAGGTACACTTAGACGCTGTTGGACTAATGTGGTTCTTCTTGCTAGTGCCAGTGATAGAGCATTTCTTTTTCAGTTAGCCATTTTATTTTTTGGATGAGAGCCTCTCTACTTGTTTAAAGTAAAAGTGAATCAGTGATTTAACTAGAAAAAAGTATATGCAAAACTACCGGCCCATAGGCGTGAAAGATTTCACTGCAATGTAGAATAAAACAAATGACAAGGCAATCTTATACCAAGCAATAAGTTTTCTTTTCTAAACAAAATATGCCACCAAATACACCAATCTTTCCCTCCAGTCTGAACCCATCCTAAACAATTCTGAAGAGCTCCGACCAATAGACCTGCCAAAAAACCAAAAAAAACGACAACAGACACCACGAGTAAAGGGACGTGGAGCAGAAAGAGGAAGAACTAAAATATGGTACCATAAGAGATAGGAAGAGGTACAGCATGCTTGTCCTTTAAATAGACAAGGCATCCACCATGTACAGGAAAAGAATATGGTTTCCCACTTGAAATGTAGGAATCACGCTTGATTTCTGTTTTCCATTTTCTGAAACTTAGTCCACTTAAAGCCTTGGTCAAAACAAATGGTCCCACAAATTATCCTCCTCCATGACATACGTCTCTCTATAAATGACATGACGTATGTCATGAACAGATGTGCCAGGATTGTCCATGGCATCTATTCACTGATCAGTTAAGGTAGGACTCACAATGTTTGGCAATATCTCGTTGTTAATTTGATTTGCCATCCCTAACTCAGTCTTAAAATTAATAGATACCACCATGTAGGCAGCCATAAGGAAACAGTTCCAACATGGTCAGATAACAACAAAAGTTGCATATGCAAGCAATGGCACACTCATGGAGAAAACTTACATGGCCTGGAGAAAAAAAAGGTAATGTGGGTGGAGCACGCAATGGATCGATTTATTCAGTTCAAATCGCAGTCCAACAAGGGGAAACGACTGGAGGAAATAAATCATCTTCAAAAGAAAAAAGAATTAACGATCCTACGTACTCTAAGCAACTGAAGGGGACACTCGTAAAAGAGCACAAAGCAAATTTTAAACTTCGTTAAAGCAAAGGAGGATTAGCTAATATTGTCTTAAAAGCTTAGTGGCAACAATTCTGTGCTGCCCCTATAACTAGTACTATTTCTGTGTCCACCCGTGAGGCCGTAGCTAGGCTGTCCTTAAACACACAAGCAGTCCCGAGCACAGAAGCTGTCTACTTCCGTATTCAGCTAGCTTATGGAAGAGAAGGGTATTTCCATCCATGGGGCCTTGTATGTATCTCTAGTGGTGCACGTTTGCTTATCACTTCTCCCATGTCATGTTTATTCGCAGAGGAAGAGAAGAAGAGCTGTCCACCCTTTGGCTTCCTCTCTCTATAAATACCCATGCACGGCTTCACCCTCCCACATGCACCACAGATTCTTCTCTCTTTCTCTCCGTAGTCCCTCGCCCGGGAGCTCGCGCTGTGAGTGGTGATGTGCTTTCGGTTGTTCTTGCTTCGTTTATACTGGTGTGGGTTGTGGAGTTTTGAGGTGGGCGTGTCTCGGTTTAGTGTTTGGTTTCTGTTTGAGAGGGGTTTGTGGGTTATGCTGGTGCAGGTTGGTTGCTTATGCCGCATGCTTGGAAGGATCTGATCCTGTTCGGTTGTTTGACAAGCGGGTTAACGCCAAAAGATGTGTGCTTTTTGATGTTTTCTTCCTTTTGGGGCACTCGAGTTTGTCGGAAAGATGGGGTCTTTTGTTCATGCAAATTCCTGTGTTTTGGTTTCTTGTGGGGCTTACTGAGGGGCATGTAGATAGCTGTACACCAGTTGTAGAAGATAGTAGGCTCTTTTCTTTTGTGAATTCTTTTCTTCCTTACAAGTTGATGATATGGTGGTCATCTGTTTTAGTAGATGCTTGATTTCTGTTGCATGTCTATCCTGTGTCTCTAGTCCATGGATATGTTTTTGACAAGGCTAGCTGCACTGCTGGAGTATGATCACATGAGCTTTGGTGGGGCGCCTGTTAATGTGGGCACAGAGGAAGAAGCTGAGGAGCTGATTCTTAGGAATGAAAGGGAGTCTGCCCTTCAATTCGTAATATATGATTTGCGTTGCTTATTGCCCATTGACTTTGTTTTTCTACTTTTTTACCTTTTCTGGCAGTTCGAATGCATTACTATGATACTAATTTGATTCTCTCCACCAAATCCATATATTCGTCTGCCATTGACAAGAATCAGGCATTTCTTTTACCAGCTCTCTGCGCACTACTCGCCTCTTTCCAGCACTCTTAGCGCACGCGCCTAGGAGAGTCCAAGAGTACCATGGCGCAGCAGCAGCCCCTGACCATCGTCGTCGACAAGAGTGGATCTGGGAAATTCGTCACTGTGCAGAAAGCCATCGATGATGTCCCTGACAATAGCCCAACCAGGACGGTGATCAACATCAAGCCTGGAACTTACAGGTGAAATCACCCCATAAACTTCCAGTATAGTCTATGTTAATTTGTTTCCATATGCATGCTGTACTATTTTTTGTATTAACTAAAACATTTACAAGTAGCATATATGCACAGTTTACAGATGAAGCCCAAGGACTATGGGTGGACGTGGGGTATCTATTTTGCATGCATGCTTAGCCAAATATTTAAATCAATTTTTCTATGAGGAAGTTGATGCAAATTTGGTGAGTTCACTGGCCACAGGGAGAAGTTGCTGGTGGGTAAAGACAAATTAAACCTCACACTCCAAGGTGAAGACTACCGCAACACATCGATCGAGTGGAACGACAACAGCGAAAGAGCGGGTGGCACCGACAAGAGCGCCTCTGTAACTATCTACGCCAACAACTTTGTGGCCTACAACCTAAGCTTCCGTGTGCGTCCCTGTTACTTATCCCACACAGTGCGCAGCTTAATTAAACGCAGCTTAAGCTCTTTTCATCATGTACCTGGCACAGTTTCGTTATCGTCAATTAGATAGTTATATATATATCACTTACATTTCTTAACGGCAGAACACGGTGCCTCCTCCTTCGCAAGTTACGGCCGAAAAAGGCCAGGCAGTGGCACTGTTGATTGAGGCAGACGAAGCAGCCTTCTACAGCTGTGGATTTTATAGCTATCAGGATACACTCTATGATAAGTCGGGGCGTCATTTCTTCAAAGATTGTTTCATCCAAGGATCCGTCGATTTCATCTGTGGAAACGGCCGGTCCCTCTACCAGGTACGTTGATAGAGCACAACATATATGCATGGACAAAAAAGAGAATTGTTGCCCTAACATGGCTTGAGGACTTGGTGTCGTGTGTAGGGTTGCCAACTCCATTCCATTGAGGACAAAGGCAAGCCGGGTGCTGGAGCCATTACTGCTCAGAACAGGGGATCTTCAGTTGACAAAACGGGGTTCTCTTTTGTTAACTGAACTATCACCGGATCTGGACCTACATGTCTAGGCCGAGCATGGGGGCCTTATTCTTCTGTGATCTTTGCCAAGACACGCATCGATGCGGCCATAACTCCTGATCGATGGGATAATATGAGTACTAAATCTGATTATTCCGGGTATGTGCATTTACTATCAAATCCGGATCATTGCTTTTCGCCCTTTCCTCACCATGCATGATCATGTATGAAATCCATGCTAGAACTATTTACAGCAAGTGGTTATGCACCACCTTGCATCGATCTTTGAGGAACTATATATATATGATGCATCACAATAAATTAATGACCTCAAGTAGATCAGATAAAATTTGTGATTAATCTGTCCCTAAAGCTTGTGCATCTTTCCATGTTCTCATTGATTTTATTTGGCATACATGTAGGACTGTTTTCTACCGGGAGTATTGCTGCATGGGGCCTGGAGCCAGTACTGCCCCAGGTGGTAAGTTTTGGAAGAGACTTCCAGACAGCGAAGCGCCTCAGTGCATGGATATTTCCTACATCGATGGGAACAAGTGGGCGCTCCCTCCTCGTGTTGACCCTATCGACACTAGTCCCTGTGGATCTGCTAGAGGCATGGAATGAAACTGCGGCACGAACGTGGAGCCCTAAGCACCGATGAACAATTGATAGCTCCTGAATAGTATTGCTTACAGTTTTATTTAATTTATCCATAGGAAAACGAATAGTATTGTTGGCGTAGATAGTTACAGAGGCGCTCTTGTCGGTGCCACCCGCTCTTTCGCTGTTGTCGTTCCACTCGATCCATGTGTTGCGGTAGTCTTCACCTTGGGGTGATTTCACCTGTAAGTTCCAGGCTTGATGTTGATCACCGTCCTGGTTGGGCTATTGTCAGGGACGGCATCGACGGCTTCCTGCACAGTGACGAAGTTCCCAGATCCACTCTTGTCGACGACGATGGTTAGGGGCTGCTGCTGCGCCATGGTACTCTTGGACTCTCCTAGGCGGCGAGTAGTGCTCGGACGAGTTATGGCTTTTTGTTCAGTTCTCATAGACGGCGCCATAAAGATGTTGGGTCGAAGATTCGTCCTATCTGAATCGGACAAATGATAATCCTTCAAATCACAGAAATCCCCTCGCCGCTCCTGCAAGACAGACACTAAGTTAGAGGAGGTCCCGGTTCAGATCTGGGGGAATCTCCTCCGATGCCTAAGTCAAGGTAGAAGCAGAGAGAGAAAAGAACAGAGACTCTGGTGAGAGGATGTTGAACGTACCTTCTAAGGGTATCGATGGATCCCTTTTGTAAGGATAGCCATGAAGCCGTGGTAGAGTCCGGTTCGAGATCGGGTAGAGGAAACTCGATCCGGTCCTTGGGCGGGACGAGATCTTAGCTTTCCTAATTTGGTGCTAGTTTTTGTTATCAGTAGATCGGAGAAGGATTTGGAAAAGACTTCCTTAGGCAAGAAGTCTCCCACGTCCGTAGGATGCTGAGGTCCGCTTCGGATTCAAAAGTTCCCTTCGAGAGCCCAGTCAAGAGGACCCGCTGGCAGAAAGGCCCCTCCAAGCCCCGGCGAAAGGCCAGGGCACTTCCTAACAGGCTGGCCCACACGGCAAATGGGCCAGACTGAACTGGGCCCTCTCAGTTTTAAAAGTATTTGATTCGATTTGGTTTGATTTAGAAGTTTGTTTGGTTTGATTTAAGTTCTCTAAACTTTTCTTTAACATCAAACCAAATCAAACAGTGAATACCTCTAGCCATGATAACCTCCCAGCCTCGTTTGTCACATATAAAGTTCTTTTCTATGGCAACATTTCCTGTCACTGCAGAAACTTTGTCGCTAAAACCACCTCTGCTCTTGCAGTGAATAGTACGTTTTTAGACATTTGTAAGCTTGAAGGTCACGTAATAAATGCAATTAATTCATTCCAAAAATATCCATTAATGATAAGATTTGGGGCAGTATCCAAATCTTGAAGATATGGGATGGATATTGAAGGAGAATTAATGGAGATTCATTCAGAAGTGTATTGTTCATCAGATTTTTGAACACGTGCCTTACTTTGTCTTTCTGTGCAGTTTCCCTAGACTCTTTAATTTAAGAAATGATATCTTCTCTTGTTAAGTTTAGCTATAATAGTTGGTTCATGACCACTTCAATTATGCATTGAAATAACATGGATAGTATAAATGACGAGAGTATACCTATACAAGTTTATTTCACTTTTCGACCATAGACGTATAGTAGCCTATCTGCATAACCTAGAATAACCATCACTTTTATTTAATTTATCCATAGGAAAACGAAAACTATAAGCAATACTACGTAGAACGTTTTCGTGTTCTTTGGCAATATCTCGTTGTTAATTTGATTTGCCGTCCCTAACTCAATCTTAAAATTAATAGATACCACCATGTAGGCAGCCATCAGGAAATATATGGTTCCAAGATACATGGTTAGACAACAACAAAAGTTGCACATGCAAGCCAATTCGTTCTTCTTAGCACCAAATTGTGCGTGTGCACATATATACGTACGTATGCTCATACATGTGTGTAAATATGTGTATTTACGGCTTGCACAGCAGAGGTTGATAAATGAAATACGTGACACCAACCGCTTGTTAGTGAAGTGAAATCAATTAGGCGTTCATGTGCTTGCTCGGTGTCTTGGACTAACGAGCTGAGCCGAGGAATCCCACTGTGTGGGGGGTAGAGCACTACAAATTACAATTCCATTACCCACAATAGTAGTCCTGGGTATATCCACTTGGACTTCTTTATCTGCAAAATTTTTCCCGTGTGATCTCAAAATTTAGTAAATATTTGTCTCTCTTTACTTAGTACTGTTCGACTCGGATCAAAAAATATACTGAGACGATCTAGTCTCTTATCAATCAGACATCTTAAAACTTGTCTATAACTCTAACAAATACGTATGAATGCCAGCTTTTAGAGAAAGAGAAATTTCATATATTAAACAGTTCTATAAAAGACAAACAGCTTAAAAAGTAGAAACCACAGTGCCATGCACGCTAGGAAACTGTGCTTATTTCTGCACGAAATCAAACCGGCCGCTTGTGCCAGAAGCACACTCATGATCTTGGTGAAAGGTGACAATGGATTCTGCTTTCATTTTAAACAGACAATTGTATTAAGCTGCTAGAGACCGTCCCATCTGGTTACTAGGCAGATGCAGTATGCTGCTGGCACAAAGGACGCGTAGCACAGTTACTAATGGCCCTTCTCCTCTCGGTTCTCTCCACAAGTGGGAGCCATTAATAGTGCTAATTCGAGTTTTTAATTTAAAGAATGTTAGTATATTATTATTTTTTATTTTACTTTATGGTTCACAAAAAATTAATTTCACAACACGATATGAGATCTTTTGAATTTTTTTCTCCTTACATGTCATGAGTTACTCCTGCACACTAAGGTAAGCAGAAGTTATTTATCATGTGAGCCAGAGCACGGCATAGATTTAAGAAGAAAAACCTGCACCATCTTTATCTCCTCTAGGATTGTCCTCTAATAATAGCAGTCCTATATATACCAAGATTTGCCAGTAGTACCATACATGGCCGCTGCCTTCCTACTTATATCCAGCTGGATTAGTCCATGAACTCTTGACGTACGTAACTAACGGGGACATATAGGGGAGGGGAGAAGACGAGCGGTCGTCTCCGCCGGAAGCTGTCGCCGTCACCGGACCCAGCACGGACGCTCGTCCAGCACGCGCGCAGCAGCGGTCTCCTCTACAAACGGCCATCCCCCACGGCATGCCGACGGCGAAGTTAACCTTATGGAGGGGAGTCGTACTAGCTTGGCCAAAGTGTATCTTTGTCAGTTGCGATCCCCCACGGAGAAGTTAACCTTATGGAGGGGAGGCGTACTAGCTTGGCCAAAGTGTATCTTTTTCAGTGGCGATCCCCCACGGCATGTGATGTGATCCACCTCCGCCAACCGCCCTGCCATTGTTGCTGCCTTGGATCTGCCTCTGTGCGCCTCCTAGCGATGGATCCACTCTCTCACCATTGCCAGATCACCACTGAGTTTGCATCTGCTTCAACTCGGCAATGATGAAAGGAGTAGCAGTAGGTGGCAAGGAGGAGAAGCAGGAGGTGGCTAGCAAGGAGGGCTCATCACGGTGGTGTCAGCATTGGGCGTGGGCACCAACAGTAGCAGAAGGTGACAAAGACCAGTCCAAGAGGGGAAAAGGTCTGTGGCTGTGGGTGTCGACAAATCATAGCCTCTCCCAAATCTGATGGACGGCTTTCTAATTCAAGTTTAAAAATTATCATGTCTCTCCTTTCAAACATGATAATTACACATAATATGTAATTTAAAATTTATTGTGCACTTTATTTTAATATAATTTTTATAACAAAAACATATAAAAATTTATTTTGCTACCAAACACCCCATTAGGTAAAAGACTTTTCACATTGAGCTGTCAAAATTTAAATTTTAAAAAAATATTAAATTAACATGTTTGTAACATCTATAGATTCATCTCGATCCAACGTACTATATATATAGGTATCAAGGTATTTATACAAGTAGTCACCTCAGTGGCTTTTGAAGTACAATGCGAAAACCAGAAATAGTTTAATGGTCTAGAAAACATGTTGAACTAGGTTTTAGAGATAACTACAAGTCTTTAGAAATTTAAGATACTAAAACAATGTAAATATAGCATCATATTATTTTTTGATGTTTTGAGCCAAATGGTTTCGAAGAAATCATGCGGTTCGCTATACGGATACCTATGACATGTGCACACTAATTAATTGCCATTCATGAACTTGTAACTGTGTTGGTTTTAAATGTGCTATGTGAAGAGACACAAATTGAGTTGGGATCTCGTGCCCACTCTCAAGAGGAGCCGAGTATTATATATTGCAATATTGTAGGCTGAAGATTACACAGAGATTTACAATAGTATAATTAGAGTTACAAGCATGGCAATTTACTATACATGGCTAATATTTAAGGAAGGATTAGGATGCGCTGAGTTGCCCTTCTCCATCCTTGACTGGGATGTAGAATCTGAAGATCCTATAGATCTCAGAGATCGATCACAGTTGCTAACACGCCCCCTCAAGCTCAACGGAAGGTCGACGACGTTGAGCTTGTCTCGCAACAATTGAAACCATGGTCGTGACAAGGCTTTGGTGAAAATATCTGCAATCTGATCTGTGGTGGACAAGTAACAGACGTGCAAAGATTTAGAAGCCACGCGTTCCCTCACAAAATGATAATCAATCTCCACGTGTTTGGTGCGAGCATGGAACACAGGATTCGCAGCAAGATATGTGGCACCAATGTTGTCACACCATAAGATGGGTGCAGAGGAGAGACCGGCACCAATTTCTTTGAGGAGTGATTCCAGCCAGATCACTTCAGCGGTGGCATTTGCAACAGCTTTATATTCTGCTTCGGTACTAGATCGGGCTACAGTGGCCTGTTTCTTGGCACTCCAGGAGAGAAGATTGCGGCCAAGAAAGACAGCATACCCGCTAGTGGACCGACGATCGAGATGACAACCGGCCCAATCAGCATCACTAAAGGCATGAATGGTCCTAGGCGAGGTACGATAAAAGACAAGGCCATATGTAATGGTGGACTTTAGATAACGAAGAATGCGCTTGACAGCAGCCCAATGTGCCTCCATGGGTGCATGCATGAATTGACAAACACGGTTGACAGCAAAAATGACATCCGGGCAAGTAAGAGTAACATATTGAAGGGCTCCGACTATACTCTGATATTGAGAAGGGTCATAGTATAAGGGAGATGATGCATCAGATCCAGAACTTGTCGTGGTCATTGGAATAGTAACAGGGCGTGCACCATCCATATGAGTGCGTCGTAAAAGATCAGCAATATACTTGGCTTGTGAGAGGAGGCAGCCTTGAGCATGATGACGGATTTCAATGCCAAGGAAATAATGAGCTTGTCCCATATCCCGAATAGCAAACTCAGACTGTAGACAGCCGACAACGTCTGAGATAGCACGTAAATTACTGCCAGTTATCAAGAGATCATCAACATAGACCAAGATATACGTAATATCATTGGGTATGAGGCGAAAGAATAATGAGGCATCAGTGCGGGACCCAATAAAGCCAAGTGAGAGAAGTTGTGTGCTTAAACGGTGAAACCAGGCCCGCGGAGCTTGGCGAAGTCCGTACAAAGATTTATGAAGACGACAAACATGAGACGAAAGTTGAGGATGGATGAACCCTGGCGGCTGCTCCATATAAACGGTTTCATGCAATATGCCATGGAGAAAGGCATTTGAAACATCTAGTTGGCGAACCAACCATCCAGAAGAGACAGCAAGGGAAAGGATCAACCGAATAGTAGTCATCTTAACAACAGGACTAAAAGTCTCATGAAAGTCAAGCCCGTGCTCGTGTTCTCCAACTGAAGACGCAGCTGCAATCTCTGAAGAAGGGTTCCTCTTCTGTCACGGAATACATCCAACAAATCAAAACCATCACTGATAACCTTGCTTCCATTGGTAACCCTCTCTCATCCTCTGACATCATCATGCATGTTCTTGTTGGCCTGGGTTCTTCCTTCGACTCTTTTGTGCCCGCCATAACCACTCGTCTAGATTCCTTCACTCTGGAAGAACTCCATGGTATGCTTCTTTCCCATGAAGTATGGCTCCAGCACCAGGCTTCTCTTACTGGAGATACTATGTTCCCCTCTGCCAACACTGCTGCTCGCTCCAAGGAATCTTGGCGTTCCTCCTCTCCACCTCGTGATTCCCGTCGGTTCTCTCGTGGGGGTCGTCACTGTGGTCGAGGGCGCCAATCCAACCAGGGCGGAGGGCGTGGCCGCAGCCAAGTTCGTTGCCAACTTTGCAATCTTTACGGTCATCCTGTTTATGTGTGTCCTCGCAGGTTTGATGCTTCTTATATGGGCACCACGTCGCCTGCTATGTCGTTGCCTCCTACTCCGGCTGCCTATACTGTCGGCCCCCCCTCTTCGGCCGACTCTGCAATTTGGTATCCTGATTCTGGTGCTACTCACCATGTGACACCAGATTATCAAAACCTGACTAATCCCTCACCTTATTATGGCCCTGACCAAGTCCAGATCGGAAACGGTACAGGTTTGTCCATCTCTCATACTGGTTCCTCTACCTTTCAGTCACCTTCTCGTTCTCTTCTTCTTCGTGATATTTTGCATGTTCCGGACATTTCTAAAAATCTTCTTTCTGTCCGACAATTTACCAAAGATAATAATGTGGTTTTCGAATTTCATCCTGATTGTCTTCTTGTGACGATGAGTTTACAAAGGATACCTGGTCGTGAGCAGCCATGGGAGGGGATTGGGAAGAAGAAGAAAAATTAGGAGAGGCTATAGAGCAATTGGCTCTGATACCATCTTACAAACCACAAAACCCGGGTGTTGAGTTTGAAGGGACCCAAGATCATAAGCACTGGCCACAACTGAAATTATCCGATGTAAGACTATTATATAGCCGCTCCAACACTCCCCCTCATGGCCAAGATGGGCCGTGGAAATTAGATAACAGGAGGTGGCGCAAATTAGAAGATAAAGTTGGGTCAGGCCCTGCTCTGATACCATGAAGAGACACAAATTGAGTTGGGATCTCGTGCCCACTCTCAAGAGGAGCCGAGTATTATATATTGCAATACTGTAGGCTGAAGATTACACAGAGATTTACAATAGTATAATTAGAGTTACAAGCATGGCAAGTTACTATACATGGCTAATATTTAAGGAAGGATTAGGATGCGCTGAGTTGGCCTTCTCCGTCTTTGACTGGGATGTAGAATCTGAAGATCCTATAGATCTCAGAGATCGATCACAGTTGCTAACACTATGTATTTAATTATAGCTAAACTCAACAAGCGAAGATATCATTTCTTAAATTAAAGAGTCTAGGGAAACTGCACAGAAAACACAATAAAGACAAAGTAAGGCACGTGTTCAAAAATCTGAACAATACACTTCTGAATGAATCTCCATTAATTCTCCTTCAATATCCCTCCCATATCTTCAAGATTTGGATACTGCCCCAAATCTTATCATTAATAGATATTTTTGGAATGAATTAATTGCATTTATTACGTGACCTTCAAGCTTACAAATGTCTAAAAACGTACCACTCACTGCAAGAGCAGGGGTGGTTTTAGCAACAAAGTTTCTGCAGTGACAGGAAATGTTGCCATAGAAAAGAACTTTATATGTGACAAAGGAGGCTGGGAGAGGTTCTCATGGCTAGAGGTATTCACTGTTTGAAGTTTAGAGAACTTAAATCAAACCAAACAAACTTCTAAATCAAACCAAATCGAATCAAATACTTTTAAAACTAAGAGGGCCCAGTTTAGTCTGGCCCATTTGCCGTGTGGGCCGGCCTGTTAGGAAGCACCCTGGCCTTTCACCGGGGTTTGGAGGGGCCTTCCTGCCAGCAGGTCCTCTTGACTGGGCTCTCGAAGGGAACTTTTGAATCCGAAGCGGACCTCGGCATCCTGCGGACGTGGGAGACTTCTTGCCTAAGGAAGTCTTTTCCAAATCCTTCTCCGATCTACTGATAACAAAAACTAGCACCAAATCAGGAAAGCTAGGATCTCGTCCTGCCCAAGGACCGGATCGAGTTTCCTCTACCCGATCTCGAACCGGACTCTACCACGGCTTCATGTCTATCCTTACAAAAGGGATCCATCGATACCCTTAGAAGGTACGTTCAACATCCTCTCACCAAAGTCTCTGTTCTTTTCTCTCTCTGCTTCTACCCTGACTTAGGCATCGGAGGAGGTTCCCCCAGATCTGAACCGGGACCTCCTCTAACTTAGTGTCTGTCTTGCAGGAGCGGCGAGGGGATTTCTGTGATTTGAAGGATTATCATTTGTCCGATTCAGATAGGACGGATCTCCGACCCAACATCTTTATGGCGCCGTCTATGAGAACTGAACAAAAAGCCATAACTCGTCCGAGCACTCCAAGCCAGCCTGACCGTCCAGCGGCTCAAAGGGGTCCGCACACGCCTACTTTCATTGTGGAGCTGTGTAGAGGCATAAAAATAGAAAACCACTTTAGTCCCACATCGGATGTTGTAAAAATAAACATGTGCTTGTAAGCAGAGCGCAATCTCTCTACTCAACGGGAACCCTTTTCTAAGGAAAATGATAAAATCCAGCCTCTGCTCTGGAGACAATACATCGGGAAAGGCACGCAAATTTTCACACATCTAAAATGGCGACGTCTATGAGAAGGGGCTCCCTAACCAAAGATGGAAATAAACTCGTCCGATCCCCCTGGCGGTCCGCATCTTAGGGAAGAGACTCCCCACCCAAAGATGGGATAAAACTCGTCTGATCCTTCTAGCGGTCCATACCATAAGAAAGTAACTCTCTACCCAAAGATGGAATAAAACTCATCTGACCTCTCTGACAATCCTCACCCCAGGGAAGGGACTCCCTACCTAAAGATGGGATAAAACTTGGTCCCAAGACGGAAACATCAGCAAATCCACGACCAAGCGTAAACCAACGAATGTTGGTTTAGCCTCTGCGGTCAGAGGAAGAAGGGGAGATAATAGGAACAACACAAAAAGAGTAATCTGCGCTCATTCATGAAAAATAGGATTACAAAAGCGAATTACAAAAACTGCTTCCCAAAATGAAACCCCCGAATAACCATTCACTGGCTACGTCGACCACCACGCCGACCACCTCGACGACCGCGACGCCCCCTTCCTCTAACGAGAAGTTGTGCCTAGACATAAAGGTCTGACAGAGGAGCAAGGCCAGTTGTCTGCAAAATGGCATCGGTCACAAAAAGGCTGATCTCGATGTGATCGTCTTCCGAAAGATCTATCACCAGTCGAGCATTATCCTCAGAAAGTTTCTATCGGAACCCTTCAAGAATAGGGTCAACAATAAAATCGTGCTAGATTGTAGGAAAATGCCATTCCTCGCTGGCCAGATAGTCGATCCAAAAGAAAACTTCCTTCCATCCCTGCGGAGGTGCGCTAAAAGAAACAGCAAAGGGCCCTTGGTCACTGCGACCAAGGAACTAAATAAAGTCGCACGCACTAGGAATCACACAGCGGTGGACATTGACAATATGGTAAAACACATCAACCAAGGCATCAACGTAACCATGAAGCCGTGCCAGGACATTGAAGGCCACGACCAAACACTACGAGTTCGACAAAACCTGGGTAGGAGCTATAGCAAAACGTTATAGCAATTCCATGATGAAAGCAGAGATCGGCAAACATAACCCTCCCTCGAACATGGCTTTACTGGCCATGAAGGAACTAGGGTTGTCCGAGTAGAGACGGTCTCGCACTGAGGCACTCGTAGACCGAATCCATCCGGGATCCGAAACTGATCCCTGATCTTGTCTTGAGCACCAACAGTGATCGTGGATGCCCTAAGGGCAGCTCGATCAGCGATCACTCCACTGGCATAATCAAAGGCCATCTTGACAGAACTAAGATAAGGAATCTACAAAACAAAGGACGAGTAAGCAACTGCAGACCAGCCCTTTCTTTTGCCTCCTCTTTTATAGGCTCGAGCCGGATACTCTGTACTCGTAACCGACCAGCAATAAGTGCGGACCACCAAATCACTATTGACCGGTCAAAAGGGAAAAAAGTTAAAGTTGTTCAAGCAGAGAAGTACAAGGAAGTACATAAACAGCCTTATATTTGCTGACCAGCTAACCGGTCAAGCAACCAAGGAAATTACAAAAGAAGGCTACAACTAGCCAGAAAAAGATAAGGGAAAAAGCAAAAAATTACATCGGGAGTTGGGCCGCGTCGCCTTCCTCGACCCCTTCCCTAGCCGCAGTTGCCTGCTCACTCCAGGCCGCTTCGGCATCGGCCACCCTTGATTTTCACCGTCTAATCTTGAAAATCATCTAGAGACTTCCGATCAGGTACATATCAAAAATCAACATCCAAAAATGTTGTAAAATAGTTTAAAATAGAAAATCCATTAGATTAGTACTTAGGGTCGATCTCATCCCTTGGAGTTTTAACTTTGATCTCAAATAATAATGAATTTGACTGGACTGCTACAGTTGAATTCGATAATCGGACGGAGAAAATTAAATCTAATATTGAGAAAACAACCTAGAGGGAGATATTTGAATATTTTAAATTTTTTGATGAATTTTAGTTTTTTTTAAAACAGAATGAAAGGTTTGGGATAAGACACATCTAACTTAATTGCATCCCGGGGCATGGGCGTGTGTATACACCACTATTTGATGATGCTTTACTTGCTGTGAGCTAGTCTTGTCAATTGCATGTTGTTTATCACATCAGTAATCCTTATTTGCAGTTGTCAAATGGACCTTCCACTTAGCATCCGGCCCAACTAGAAATAAGGGTTGGAACTTGGGGGGCTGTACAACAATTGGAATAAAACAGACAGAGGTTAAAGGCCCTAGTGACCTAAACAAGAAATACTTGCTCTACTCCAATAACACCCATGTGAAATGCACCTTCCAACCTCAAAACGACATCTAGCACCTCCCCTATGTATCTCTCTGCAGTGTCATAATGGTGTCTGACGCGTGTTGACGTCCGCACACATAGGTGCTTTTAAAAGAACAAAAAAAGCACTTTCATCCTGAATTTTGAAGAATACATATGCAGTTTGGGGAACATGTAAACCCTCTGTGGAGCGTGTACAAGATTTGGGAAACATGTGCTCCCCATAGCATGTACATGGGCCATGTACATACTCTGGGGAGCACATGTTCCCCAAACCGTGTACATGCTTCGCATTAGGATGTACTTGTTCCCCAAATGATGAATATGTTCTCCAAAATGTAGGACAAAAAGTAATTTTTTTTCTCTCCAAGGAGCACCCATGTGGCTGATGTCAGTGCGCGTCAGGTGCCATTATGGCGCTGCAGAGAATATATGGAGAGCATCAGGTGTTGTTTTCAAGTTGGGGGTGCATTTCACATGGGTGTTATTGCATCCTAAGAGATACGACAAGTATTTCTCTATCTAAAAAATAAAGTGTAACTGTCACTTTTTACTGTACATATGCAATTTAGGTGTAGACTGGACTATTAATCTAAAAATTTACCTTTTACTATAGAGGTATACTTGCTGCACTGAAGGTTTCAGTCAACGCAGTGGGTTAAAAAAACAAAATATTTTTTAAACCTTTTTATGTGGGCTCTGAGGTACCCTACACGTTTTTTACAAGCCGATTTTTGATCGGATGACTAAAAAATTAAAAATCTAAAAAATTAAAAATTAAAAATTATCGTTGGACTCAACCCATTAAACGTATTTTTTACTGTTTATTAGAGTTTGATTTTTTATTTTTTAAATTTTTTATGACACCTCGTGATTCACTTAAAAAAAAATTAAGAAATATTTTTTTTGTTAACCCATTATACTGACCCCCGGTGCCGCACTTTATTTTTCGCAATCGCAAGACTGGTGAGAGAAGCCTAAGAGGTCCTGATTGACTGAGAGAAATAAATGCAAGGGCATCTCCAATGGGAAGGAAAGGTTCTAGATGATCCTAGAATATTGTTATATATTTTCAATCGTTTTCACATGGAATTTTTATTTGAAAAGTGGCCTCTAACTACCATTTTAATGTATCATTTTCACATAGCTAAAATAACAGTTATTCGTGGGAGATAAATGAGTTACTACAAGAAAATGGAAAGCATGTTATGGGCCTCTTCGATGACATCATCTACTCATCCCTGCATATATAATTAAGAACGAATTTTCATAACCTGTGTTACAATTATAATTTGGGTTGTTATCTGTAATCTTTTTTCTAATAGAAGCAAAAGAGGGATTTGGTAACACTATTATTACTATGTATCCTGGAAAATATGCGATACGGACAATTTGGTAACGCTTCTACCGTAGTTCGGCTGCGTATATGGAGCTTGCAGCTATCTCCCGGCCATCCTTGCCAGTATTCTAGTGACAACCGATGGCTCGGCTGTGTTCGTCCTTCTGCTCTCCCACCATCGCTTGATAGATCTGGTGTTGTCCCACTTTGATTGCAGAATAAGTTATTCGATCCGGAATAGTGTACATTAGAATACGAGTATTTCGATTTCATACTTTTTGTGGGGTCTACTGACGGAATAAGAAGAATAAATAATTTTTAAGTTTAAAGGAGAAAGGCCAGGCAACTCCTCAGCAAACACATCAACAAAGTCACAGACTACAGGCACCTCCCAAGGGCTGGAATTACTACTAACACCAGCTACAACCACTGAGGCAAAGAAAGCCTCACAGCTACCAACAAGCAATCTCTGGGCCTTAAAAGCAGAAATAAGAATACCACGAGATGAGAACCTAATACCTTGGAAGTAGAAGGCCGGGATGTCCGGAATGGAGAAACGCACCCTCTCCCTGTGGCAGTCCACCTCGGCATAATAAGCCTCCAACTAGTCCATGCCCAAGATGACATCAAAGTCACGAATGGCAAGTACAACTAACTAGGCAGGTAACTGATGACCCTCATTGGTCAAGGGAACTTCACTCATACAGTTATACGTTAGTATGAAATCCCTAGAAGGAACCTCAACCGTCAATCCATCAGATAACTCATCAATGGATGCAAAAAGAATATCTACGAATTGTTCAGAAATAAAGGAATGCGAAGCACCCAAATCAATCAACACATGCGCGGAGTTCCCAAAGACAGAAAATGTACCTTCCACCAAGTTAGATGCACGTGCCTCCTTCCTGGTGATAGCGAGAACTCTCCCCTGGGTCTTCGGCTTCTTCTGATCTCCTAGTCCCTGCCCCTGACTATACCCCTGCGGGCAATACCTCACCAAATGGCCCTACTGACTACAAGTATAACACCTCCCAGAAAATGCGAGACACTAAGTCTCACCCTGAGTACCACCACAATGACGACAAGCTGCTGGAAGTCTCTGAGCTGCCTCCTGATGGGCGCTGGATACCGATTGACTTTGCTGAGTCTGCCTGGGTCTGCTACTACCACTGTTGCCGCTGCTGCTGCCACCGCCTCGAAAGAACCTCCTGAATTTGGAACCGAGTGAAGAAGATTCCGATCCAGACGAAGGAACTGCTGCTGCTATCTTTCCCTTTCTATAAGTCGACCCTTGAGTAACCAATCCCCTCTCCCCCGAGCCGACTGATCGTACTGTGCCTCTACTGTTGCGGCACACTTAACTACTGATGCCAAGTCCGTACAACAGTGGGACGCCACAAAACTCCTCAAGTTGGATCTCAGTCCATCCACGAACCTCTCAGTCTGACGCTCTTCGTCTCCTGAAATAAAGGGCACAAACCTCCAAAGCGAAACAAATTTCATCTGGTACTCGAGCACTGTCATGCTCCCTTAGGTCAACTCCATAAATTCCCTCTCATTCGCCTTCTGGACATGCCTAAGGAAGTACTGCACATAGAACTCCTTCACAAACGTTTCCCATGGAATCTCCCTGAGATTCCTATTTGCATAAGACAAGCTCTTCAAAGTAGTCCACCAGTCATAGGCATCATCCTTCAACATGAAGGTAGCCAACGGAGTCCTCTCAACTGTCGCACAATCCATGGTATCAAAAGTCTTCTCTAACTCCTTCAGCCAATGAACAGTCTCATCAGGCTTGGGACGACCGGTAAAATGAGGCGGCTTCAGCTTCAGAAATCTCTCCAAAGCAGCTGAAGGCCCTGCCCGAGTACTAGAACTCTCACTAGGGTCTCGAGTCTGATATCTGGTCATCGTGTCCATCATAGCCTCCATAAAATACTCCATATTCGGTCTACCAGCCTCATACTCACTAGGAACATCTCCCTATTCCCTAATAACTGGCACTCTCTTCCTAGGAGCCATCTAATCGCCTACAGTCACAAGAATCGAAAATTTCTAATTAGAACTCAAAACCTACACTACCGCCGTGCCTATACGGGATAATGTAATTATTTACCGAAATTACAATATTTAACCTAGTTATTCATCTATTTTCCAGAACGAATGCTCTGATACCAACTGTAACGACCTTTCACCCTATAATCGGAGATCCGATTACTAAATGGGTACCGAATCATTAAAATTTGGAGCCAAACCAGGATCTCGATAAGTCTGGGAAATAAATGATAAACTAAGCTAAACATTCCACATCACATCAAATTGTAAAGAAAGTGAAGGAATTAAAAATTATTACAATTCAACTCGATTCAGCAAATAATTATATATTCCAACTGAAAAGAAATAATTAAGCATATAGGCCTGTAAGAAAAATAACAACTACATCGGGGCATACCCCAGAACAGTAGCTGCTGGCGTGCGACCCGAGACAACACCCTCCACGCTACGCCTGCCTGGAACCTGTAGACACGCTAATTTTGACGTCATTTCGAGTAAATTTCATATCACACCATAATGCCTCAAAATGATCTGATAATTAATCATTGATTAATTTTTGTTAATCTTTTTAAGTGTCGGGTTTAACAGATGTGTTTAAGTTAATCAATTGAATTGATTTTAGCTCAAATTTGAGTTAAAATATGAAGAATTCTAAAAGACGTCGACCAAAGTAGACGCCATTTAGACTTTATTCATGTTTTAACGATTAAATTTGAATTTTAATTAATTAATTAATTAACTGAAAGGCGTCTGTACATGTCGACGCGTTTTAAGTTTCCTAAGTGATTTTAACTTCCCCTCCGGATGTTTATTCTTATCTTAATTAGGCTAAAAGACGTCTACATAGATGGACGCGTTTTACCTAATAAAGATAAAGATAAGTTTTCCCGGATATTTATCCTTATCTTAATTAATCTGAAAGGCGTCAGCCAAGGTGGACGCGTTTTAGATAATTACAGATAAAGATGAATTAATCAGTAATTATCTGTCGGTTAAGATGGATAAATTCGGAGTTTTCAATGTTAATCGCGAACGCAAGAAATGCCTATAAATACCCTGCATGTTGAATAGAAGAGAGAGAGAACAGAATTAAGTTGAGTTGAGCCATAGCGTTATAGCGATTTGAAGATCAAAGCAACAACGTCGTAACGCCGGAGCGCTGCAGTTTCCAGAAGTCGGCATCCTTTCAAGATCTTCATCCTTTCAAAGGCTTCAACCAACTGGGCATAAGTTTTTTTTATTACTGCATTTATTTTCATCTTCATTAGTTTCATTTTTCATTCACTTCATGCAAACACACACCACATCATAATCTTTCAAAAAACCTACTTGATTTAAGGGGTTTCAAAGCCATTAAAAAGTGAGTTTGCTGTTTTAAATGTGCTTAAAAATCATGATTAGTTTAGATACTACTTCTATTTAAATTCTCATCATTAGTTCTTCATTTTTTTGTTTTTTTTTCTGTCTCTGCCGCACTCAACAACAACAAGAGATCAAAAGGGGGAAATCAAGTATAACTTCTGGACGATCCTCAACCTCAAATTTAACAGCAAGAACAAAAAGCAAAGAAAGGGCTCTCTTTCTTCAGCCGGCTGAGGAAGGGGAACCAAAGACTTAATCTTCCGCAGTTTGAAAGGTAGGCGATCATACTCTTCTTTTGAAACTTTTAAGTTAAAAGTTTCTGGCGATCACTGCACTTTAGTTGCTGTTTTTAATAGGTTAGTTTACACCTAAACAACATAGATATTTCATGTTAATCACACGGTCATTCTAAGCACCTACAGCTTTTTTGGCGATCACGGTGGGACTTGGTCTCGCCATCTTTTAGTTTCCTTTTGTTCTTGCTATCATCATATCGGGCACCCACGGTGCACCACTTGTGTCTCTGGACACGTCCTCACCAATTGGTAAGTGTTTAGTTTAATTGATTTCCCTCGTGCACCACGTGCACACCCCAGTGGCAAGATCTTGCCTCCCCTTTGATTAGTTCAAAAAGCTGTTTTTTGTGATGAAATGCTGTGTGATTGCGTGATTTCTTAGTTGTTTAGATAGTAAATCATCCTGTTTAAAATCTGAAACTAAAAATCTTTGCATGAGTCGATTGTTTACTGCATTTTACCCTGTTTAAGGAGGATTCGACCCAGAAAATCCTTCTGGAAATCTGTTTCTGCGAACTAAAAAGCGTCCAGGAACAGCGACGCGTTTCAAAACCGCGTCGTCACCTATAGACGCCTTTTAGCCTCCAGGCTTTCTTTGCTGTTTGCATCTCTTTCTGCGAAATAATTAAGTTCTGTGTTGAATAGCGTCGACCATAATCGACGCTATTCAGACAGTTTTTAGTTATTTTCCAGGCTTTCTTTGCTGTTTACATCTGTTCTCTGCGAAAGAATTAAGTTCTGTTTTGAATAGCGTCGACTATCATCGACGCAATTCAGACAGTTTCTTAATTATTTTTCAGTTTCCAGATTTCTGTGGTTGAGTGCTAGCTACCCATTACTTTATTAAGCATTAGAGGCCATCCAGGTCGCAGGACATACGCATTGAGGCTAAAACCCTCCTTTTCTTAGGAACACATTTCTCGACGTCAGCAACTCTCTCTGATTGGGTTGGTCCCTTGATCAGACTAGAGAAGTTGACGTTGAGACCTCCATAAGTCCCCAAAATCAAGGTATTCCTCCTTGATCATCGGGCTGGTTGTACCAATTGAAGTCCCGGTTAGATTCTGAAAGCGTTGTGAGAGAGAACCCTAGAGAATAACGGTGGAAATCGAACTGAAACTAGGATCCTTTCCCTGAGCGAAATTGTGGTTTAATCCAATTCAAATAATTCAACAAGGAATCCTAAAATCACGTTAAGCATCCACTTGTTTGATTAATCTCTGTACAACTTGTTTGATTAAATCTTTGAAAAGGGAATCTAACATCATGTTGCTACGATCAGGTAGGGACTTGAGTGTGGCTCCAGACGCCATGATTAATTACGAGGGAGATGCTAATGCCCCTCGGAATTCTGAGTACAATTATGAGAGTGGGAGAGATGCTGATGCCTCCCGTAGTTCTATCCCCATCCCGTATCGTCTAGATGGGAATGTTCGGACACCTCTTTTGCCTCCACGTGATCAATATCCTGATCCTCTTCCGCATGAATATGCGATCCCTAATCCTGATCTTGAGGGGGACATGAACCAGAATGATCCCTCATCCTCTGATCCTACGGATCTCATCAATGCTCTGGGAGTTCTTGCCTCCCGACTGGACCCTCAGCAGTTCGAGGCGATCCAATCTATTTTGAAGGGGAAGGCACCCATGCAGCCTGCCGAGCCGAACCCTGTGGCTCCCCCTGCTGTTCCTCATATTATTCCTCCTTATATCCATCAGGCCGTGGAGGGCCTTCATGTTACTTCTCGGCCCACTGGGCCGCAGCTTTCATCATCTAGGCAACCGGCTAGACCGCAAACGCCTACTTATCAAAATGCCCTCGGGCATGGCGGAAGCGCTACCGGACCTCCCCTCTATTGTCCACCCTGTCCAACGTACTCCAGGCAGCAGGCCTACCAAGTACCTCCTCCTCCTCCTCCTCCTCAAGCAGATCTGACCACACAAACGCTGTTGGCCAAAATGGAGCGTATGGATGAGCAATTTAATAACCTCCAGAAAATGATGGGGGTTAAAGCTGTGCCAGAAATCAATTTACCGAGCCTGCCAGTGTTCCATCTGCCACCCTCTGAAATGCCAGTGTATCGAAAGTATAACGGTACTGGTAACCCCTTCACACATCTGAAGGAGTTCATGTATGAATCCTCTTTCTGGCAGAATGATAAGAGGTCATTGGCTTTCTTGTTCAGGAGATCCCTAGAGGGACCAGCCCTCGAGTGGTTCTTTTCTTTGGAACCTTCCGAAGTAGAGGATTACGGTATCGTTTCACGCAAATTCATCCAACGATACCAGGACAGAGTTGCACCCTCCTTGTCTATCACGGACCTCATTGCAGAAAAAATGAAACCGGATGAGGAGTTTGTCAGTTTCGCTGACAGGTGGCGGGGCCTGGCTGAAAAGGTGAAAGATCACTTGTCTGAATCTGAACAGGTGAAAATGTTAATTTCTAATGCCACGCCCCAGTTCAAGCTCGTCCTCTCCTTGAACAACTTGACTAATATGGCAGAGCTCTATGAAAGAGCACGGTACTGCCAGAATGCTTTCAAGGACGCTACATTCTCTAGCGTCTTTGATCCTCATAGACCTAGCAGGCCTCCGCCTCGGAAGCCTGCAGTGCCGAATTCTCCCAGCACAGGTCCGACTACTGAGGGCACGCTCTCTCATGAGCAAGTGAGTACCATGAACAATAACTCGCCCCAGTTCGTGAGGAGTCAGCAGCAGTACCAGAGGCCACAGCAGCAAGGGTACAGACAGCAGCAGAACCCCCAGTACCAACAGCAGTACCAGCGGCCCCAGCAGCCGAATCAAAATCAGCAACAGCCGCAATGGCAACAGCAGTATCAGCAGCCCCCTCAGCAGCCATATCAGCAGCAACAGCAACAGCCACAGTACCAGCCGCGTGCACCGCCGGCGTACCACAATGTCCCTCCTCCTGGTGACTACAACCAACAAAGGAGACCTCCAGGCCCGAAGAGGGCAGAATACCCGGCTCTCCCAGAATCCTTGGCCGATATCTTTAGTGCTTTAATGGCAGCCAATGCCTTAGTTTTGCCAAGGGAAAAGGCCGTCTGGCCTCAAAATGCCGATACGTCCAGGTATTGCTACTTTCACAGGCAACCTGGGCATACCATCGACACCTGCTTCCAATTCAGAGATTACATTCATGATCTCAACGAGCAGGGCGGCATAGACTGGGAGGAAATGAAGAAATACATAACAGCCCTGAAGGCGAGAAGACCGCAGCAGCAACAGCAGCAGCAAGCAAGACCACCGGCACAAGCAGCAGCACCACCCAACATGGGCATAGTGCAGAATCCGCTCCCGGAGCACCAGAACCAGAACCAGGTTGCTCCCATTCTAACGAACAGCCAGTCTGAGGCTGGTCGTGGGCAACAATGGAGGATAGAGGACTCTTCCTCTCTCTACTCAACGGGTCACGTTCAAAGTACCGCAGAGCGATTACCACGCCGCACCATCCACATACCCAGACCACAACCCGTCACCATCACCCCCCTACCCACACCCACATATCATTCGCCCTCATCCAATAACCCATTACCACTACCCACCTTCCTTAGACCCATTGCGCCCCGCATTCCTACGCCTCCATCATATACCCCTCCGCAAACCAATAACGCACCCCTTTTACCATCAAGGCCACTATTACGCATACCATTTCCTACTTCACCCATTACCACTACCACCTACCCAGACATGCCCCAACCATCCAAACCGTTACTACGCGTACCATTCCCCACTTCGCCAACCACTTACCCATCTACCATCCAACCCTCTAGGCCTTTAATCCGCACCGCGCCATCACCACCTAACCCTACGCCATCACCACCTAACCCTACGCCATCACCACTTAACCCTACGCCATCACCACTTAACCCTACGCCATCACCATCTAACCCAACGCCACCTACGCATCAACCCTCCGCACCGCTTACGCCACCCGACTCTGCGGTACTCAAGGTGTCACCCGGATCCTCCACGGTCGAGGAACACGCGCTCCGGAGTGGGAGGATTTTCAACAAGGTCTTTCCTCATTCCACAGTCAGAGACGGCCCATCACAGCCGACTGAGGAAGCCCATAATGAAGAGAGTGCACCAGGCACTCAATACGACTTGTTGAAACATCTGGACAGAACACCAGCACGGATCACTGTACTGGAATTGATTAAAAGGTCCAAGATTCACCAAGAAGCTTTAATGGAATACCTACAGAAGGTGATGGTCAATGAAGACGTGCCGGTAGAGAAAATTGCAGCACTACTAGTTCCTCAGGGGGATCAGCCCTCAATTACATTCCACACATCGGAACTAGCACCGCCAGCCGCCAGAAGCATGGCTCTGAGCATCACGGTCAATATCTGCAAAAAGGCCGTGGATGCATGCCTGGTTGATACAGGGGCTTCAATTAATGTTCTACCTCCGAAGACCCTGGAGCTATGCGGTGTGCCCAAGGAGAAATGGCTGCCTAGCCCCATCTTAGTTACGGCATATGACAATTCTACCCGTTCCCCTCTGGGAATGGTTTATTTAAAGGTAGAGTTAGGTCCAGTAAGTCATGCAGAGGTTGAATTTCATATTCTAGAAATCGACCCTTCCATAAATGCCATTCTGGGACGTCCTTATATCAAAACTCTTGAGGCGATTCCTTCTACGAATCACCAATGCCTCAAATTCCCTTATAAAGGACGAATTATTAAAGTGACGAGCATGCCGATCCTTGCTGCTGCTCATACATTGAATATTAAATCTGCTGTTTTACCTGGCCGACAACCTTTTCTGTCGGTATTACAGGTCTACCGTCCAGTGGCTGATCCTTTGAAAGCCGCTACCATTTCTCCATATCCATTAAATGCTATCAAAAGGGGGAAGTGCATGAGTACCCCGGGATGGAGGATCATGATGAAGAACGGCTACAAGCCTGGGAAAGGTCTGGGCACACAGTTGCAAGGCAGGACCACTCCTGTTAAAGATCATCGGGCAGTACCTGGAAGCGGTCTGGGCTATAGGCCGAGCAAACTGAAGCAAGACAGGGTTCAGCAAGAATATGGTCAAGAAATCTTGGAAACAATGTCCACACCAATGAAAGAAGGCCGAGATCCCTTAACATGGACTCTATATACTCACTTTGTGAAAGGGCCCATACTTTGTCACGACAACATGGTGGTCATTACTTCCTGTTTTGACTTCCATGACATATATGGGAGGGACTTGGCCAGACATTGTTCCGAATTACTTACGTACCAATCCTTGGAGGCTCTGCGGCCTATGAAAAGGAGGAAATTCCATGACCCTGAATGCGAATGGTACAGATGGTTCGACCTGAGGGACCTATACATAGCGCTGAACAGACTATTCCTGGATCCTGCAGAACCCAAGTGGCCACCGCAGATTGACGAGCTAATTGAGAGCCCTGGCACAATCTTTGACAAGCGGATACTGCTGTCCGAAGAAGCTGATGAAGGGGAGCCAGATGACCCCTATGAAGCTGGTTATACAACAGATCTGCTCTGGAGGGGGACATATCCTTCACATGTCTTCATGCTCCATACTCTTTTTCGTACACTCCTCTTGACCCCGACTTGGTCGCGGGTCATAATTGAAGATATTCCACGGGCTCCGCCCGTTATGATAACTCTGTCCCCTCGGGACTTTATTCCACAACCTCCTCTCGACCTAGAGAGGATGTATGATTTGATCTGGGACATATTGCTATATGATCCCCCTAATCCTCTGGCCTTGGTGCCGCTTCCTCCGTCTGATTCTCCTCCCATCTGTATTCACTCCTGCTTCATGTTTAATTCCTCGATGGTCCAAAAAAAAACGCCAATTTTACAACAAATTCTTCCCAAATCATCATCGAGGAAATATCTTACTTATCCGATTACACCCCATCGCGCGGGTCCGTCGGTCAAGATTCTCTCCTAGATCTACTCTGTCCCTCCCCACGGGAGGATTCCCTTGTATTTCCACCTGTATCTCAGGATTTTCATCCTGCTTCATCTTCCTTAGGTTATGATAGACAGTTTAGCGAAGTTAGGAAGTCCAGTTTTAGGCAGGTTAGTCAGGTTAGGAAGTCTAGGAAGCCTAAGGGTAGGCAAATTCCAGAAAGATACCTCCAGGATTTGGCTGATAAATGTTCCTTTTGCTCTTTAATCCCTCAGTTTTTAGAAGATCCAATTCAGATGCCAGAAGATTGTACAGATGATGAGTCAGTCAATGATGGGTACGGGGTATATGAGTTAGTACATGAAAAGGACCCCATTATTGAAGATGAGGAAGATGATGAGGACGCAGCTGAGGCATATGCCAGTGGAGTGAAGAGATTTGATGAACCCTCAGCGGCCGTAGAAGAACCCACCAAAGAAATAGACTTAGGGACTGAAGACGAACCTAAGGTTGTCCTCGTCAGTAAAAATCTTTCTGTAGAGGATGAGAAGGCAATGGTACAAGTGCTTAAGGATTATAAGGACACTTTCGCCTGGAGTTATGAGGATATGCCGGGGTTAGACTCATCTTTAGTTGAACACAGGTTAACATTAAAAGATGGAGCTACTCCGGTCAAGCAGAAATTAAGGCGATTCCACCCACAAATGGCTCTAAAGATGAAGGAAGAAGTCGATAAATTACACAAAGCCAAATTTATTAGAGTTGTCCTTTATCCACAATGGGTGGCCAATATAGTCCCGGTTATGAAAAAGGACGGGAAGGTCAGAATTTGCATTGACTTCCGCGATCTGAACCGGGCGTGTCCTAAAGACGATTTTCCATTGCCTCATATTGATGTACTCATCGATAACACTGCTGGCTATGAGACGTTATCATTTATGGATGGATTTTCAGGATACAACCAGATTAAGCTGGCAGAAGAGGATCAAGAGAAGACTTCATTCACTACACCTTGGGGAACATATTGTTATGTCGTCATGCCATTTGGATTGAAGAACGCTGGAGCCACTTATCAAAGGGCTATGATGGCAATATTTCATGACATGATGCATATAGATTTGGAAGTGTATGTGGATGACTTATTGGTTAAGTCTAAAACGAAGGCTGAGCATGCCAAAGTTTTGGCAAGGGTATTAGAGAGATCGAGAGAGTATCAGTTGAAGATGAACCCCAAGAAATGTGTATTCGGGGTATCTTCAGGAAAATTGCTTGGATTCATTGTCAGCAAACGGGGAATTGAGATCGATCCTAATAAGGCGAAGGCTATCAGAGAAATGCCACCTCCCAAAAACTTGAAAGAATTAAGAGGATTAATCGGGAGGTTACAATTTATTCGCCGCTTTGTCTCCCAGCACTCACAAAGGTGTAAGCCGTTCTACGAGCTTACCAAGCCAGGAGTCAAATTCAATTGGGACGATAAGTGTCAGGAGGCATTTGATGGATTAAAGGACTATTTGGCGAGTCCTCCTGTTTTGAGACCACCATCTTCAGGCAAACCATTGATACTTTATATTTTTGTCCTGGATGATGCAGTGGGGGCTGTTCTAGCACAAGAGGATGAAGAAGGAAAGGAGAGGGCAGCCTACTATCTCTCTAAACTTCTCAACCCCGCTGAACAGAGATATACGGCGATGGAGAAAACATGTGCAGCATTGGTTTGGGTTGTTCAGAAATTAAAGCATTATTTTCTGGCCCATGAAGTCCATCTCATCGCTAGGATGAATCCGATTAAGTTCCTTCTGGAGAAATCTGTTCTTACTGATAGGTTAGCGCGATGGCAAAGCTTTCTATCCCAATTCGATATCATTTACATTCAACAGAAAGCGATCAAGGGCTATGCCATAGCAGAACATCTCGCTCATCATCCCCTTCCTCGATTTGATCCAGTGCGATCAGAGTTTCCGGATGAGGAACTGATGTCCGTAAATCAAATCAGAGATGATATGTGGACTCTGCATTTTGACGGAGCTCTGAATTCTCATGGAAAGGGTATCGGAATCGTTCTGTTATCACCGGAAGGTGTCACCATTCCACAAGCCTTTCAGCTTGATTTTCCAGTCACCAACAACATCGCTGAATACGAGGCACTTCTTGCTGGTCTCGAGGCTGCTCATTTTCATGGTGCCACCAAACTCAGGATTGTAGGTGATAGCCAATTAATTCTTCGCCAAGTGCTGACCAAGTATCGAACTCTTGATCCCAAGCTTAAGCCATATCAAGAACTTACTTCTGCTTACTCGAAGCTTTTCACAAAATTGATCTTTGTCCATATCCCTAGAAATCAAAACATCTTAGCTGACGCTCTAGCTTCACTTGCATCTTCCCTTGATTTTCCTATCAACAAGCAATCTGAATCGATCATAATTCATAAGCGTCTTTCACCCGCCGTGAAAGATCCTTCATTTCTTAGAACTAAGGAGAAGTTGCTGAAGAAATTCAAAGATGGAAGTATTGTGGAGAAAAGAGAAATCATGTTGATGGAGCTGTTAGAAGAGATGGATGATGAACAGAAGCCATGGTATTATGAAATTGCAAAATATTGTGAAGATCAATCGTATCCTGAAGAAGCTACAACTGAGGAAAAAAGGGCTATCAGGAGAGTTTCTCAACGATACGCCCTAGTTGGGGGAGCATTATATAAGAGAGGTTTTGATGGAGTTCTTCTGAGATGTCTAGACGAAGATGAGCTTTGGAAGGTTATGGAAGGAGCTCATAGTGGAGTTTGTGGTGGCCATGTCAATGGACAGATGCTAGCAAAGAAGATCCTTAGACAAGGATTTTATTGGCCAACCATGGAAGAAGATTGTGTAGGATATGTCCGTAGGTGTGCTAAATGTCAACTTCACGCCGACAAAATTCATTCTCCTGTATCTTCACTCCATCCTGTTTCTTCCCCATGGCCTTTCTCCATGTGGGCTTTCGACATTATTGGACCTCTTGGTAACCCAGATTCCGGCATCAAGCAAAAATCTTTCATTCTCACGGCAACGGAATACTTCACCAAGTGGGCAGAAGCTGAAGCATACGTGGAGATCAAAGCATCAACCGTCTGCAAATTCATCATGAAGAACATCATCACAAGATTCGGAATTCCAAGTACCATCGTCACCGATAACGGACCGCAGTTCGTGTCACAGGAATTGAAGGACCTCTGCAACAGGTATAAAATTGCATTGCATCATTCATCTCCTTATTATCCGCAAGGCAATGGCCAAGCAGAGGCAACTAATAAGACTTTGATAAAAATCATCAAAAAGACGTGTAAATCTAACAAATTCGCAGACTGGCCAGAAAAATTGGTTGAGGCTCTATGGGCCTACCGAACTTCAACCCGCACGCCTACTGGGCAAACTCCTTATTCCTTAACATTTGGAATGGAGGCGGTAGTTCCATATGAGATCCTTATACCGTCATTAAGAGTACAATTGAACAAGGAATTTTCCATTGATGAACATCGTTCAGCACTCCTTGCTCAATTGGAACTTTTAGACGAGAAAAGATGGTCAGCTGCTAATCATGCAAAAGTTTATCAAAACAGATTAACACGTTTTTATCAAAAGAAAGTCATTGAACGAAAGTTCAAAGTCGGTGAAATGGTTGTTAAAAGAATTTTTGTAAAACCTGGTGGTCCGCGTGCTAAGCTCCAACCCAACTGGGAAGGGCCTTATGTTGTATCGCACGCTTATCCTGGTAATGCTTATCGTTTGGTTAATGCAGAAGGAGAAGAGCTAAATCATCCCTGGAATGGTTTACATCTTAAGAAATACTACCCTTAAGTTAAAGAGTCGATCAGTATGGTACAAAGATCAGTGGAATCAGAAAATTTATAAACTCAAATTTCTTTGTTAGTCTGAATAATTTAACTTCAAACCCATTACTGCACACACTGACACGTTTGATTCGTGAGTAACAAGAGATGCCAAGTCCTTAAGAATATCAAAAGCTTGACTAAGAGTGTAAAGTACAAATCATTCCTTTTAAAGTAAAATTCTGTTTTACACTCGGCCCATGATGTCGGAACGAGGCTTAGAATAGACTACC
The DNA here is from genome assembly GCA_030544215.1 of Zantedeschia hybrid cultivar. Taxonomy (NCBI): domain Eukaryota; kingdom Viridiplantae; phylum Streptophyta; class Magnoliopsida; order Alismatales; family Araceae; genus Zantedeschia; species Zantedeschia hybrid cultivar. The sequence goes on from JARZZO010000012.1 coordinate 57,719,017, forward strand.
AAGAATACCCGCCATCTTAGTAGGAGGCCGTCATAAAAAAATGGGGGAGATCCGTTCCAAAGCAAAGCAAAAAAAAAGAAAAGAATAGAAAAGCAAAAGCAAGGCAAAAAGCCAAATTCAAATTAAAAGGCCATTACACTACGAATGTTACATCAAGGCCATGAAATGAAACAAAAGGGAACGCAAGGTCGATAAATACTCCGGAAAGAAAATGACCGAACCCCAACAGATATTAGGGTTGGAAAGGAACATCTTTTTAGGACTCCGGAACCTTCTCATGGGCTTTCTAAACTTACTCTTCTTTTCTTTCTAAAGAGGTGTACTTCAAGCTTAAGGAATGGCTTAGATTGACTAAGGGTCAAATCATCAAATGGGATCACGAATGGAAACACAAGTTCAAACACGATGGGTTTTAAGTTAAGTTGTTAAAGAATAATTTGGAAATTAAGTTAATAAATGAATATGATCTTTTGATCTAAGTACCATACTGGTCTTTTAGTCAAAAATTCAAAAAAAAAATGTATATTCAAAAAAAAATACATATGTCAAAAATTCAAAAAAAAGAATACATATGTCAAATTCAAAAAAAAATTGCATAGTCAAATTCAAAAAAAATGTATAAGTCAAAAATTCAAAAAAAGTACATAGTCAAAAATTCAAAAAAAAGTACATATTTCAAAAATTCAAAAAAAAAAAAATGTACATTTTTCGAAATCTAAAAAAAAAAAAAAAAGAATACATATTTCAAAACCCCAAACAAAAATGAAAATTTCAAAACCACAAAAAATATTTCAATTAGCATATGCTTATTGCACTTGGTGTGTCTCACTCCTTTTATTTTCAGTAAGCATCTGTTTGCTTGCATGTTGCATTTTGCTTAAGTCTGATTATTCTTATTACCTTTGTTAATAAAGGCTATGTCCCTTGACCCTTCTATCAAGGATAGGATCAAGTAGTCGGTTACTTAACCAGGCAAGGGGCTAAGCCTAAACAGATACTTAACATGTTTGTTCAAGTCATATACAGGACACAAGGCATGAAGAGAGTTGGAATCCGAGTAGAGAAGAAACCTGTTTCTGTGAGTGAAAGGCGTCGAGGAGCACTGACGCGTTTCAACATTGAATGGCGTCTGTGCGACACGACGCGTTTCATAAATTCAAGGAAATTCTGAGCAAAGTTCAAGAAGATCTCATTGTGGAATTCAAGTCCCGACCGTGGCTAAAAAGACGGTTATGTCTATCCTTGTACTCCGGTCATGTAATTATTTTGCATTCGTATTACTATATGTTAAATATTTATTAGAGTATATCAAGGACCATGTGGTTTTGATGAAACTGGAATTTGAGTTCCCCTACAACAAAAACAGTGATAATTCCAGAGGATTCTTAATCGCACGGATAGGCCGTTGGATTGTTGATTAGTGAGGACGATGGTTCCACTTTTGTGAAACGGTGCGTGGATAAACGAGCTTCGGCTTAGCACTGAATTACAAGAATTGGTATCTTGACTCATTAATGACAATTTAACAATATTATCCTTGATTAATTTATATTTTATTTGACTTTATATTTTTCTTTTAGCCCAGCATGCATCATGTAGGATTTTGAAATCATTGTGATAAGAATTAATTATTGATTAAGTTTTAGACCATTAATCAAATAATTTCAAACATGATATGAAATATTCCATTCCGAATTGAGTATCTTGATTATCTTTGAGGTTCGCTTGAAGATATCCTTGGAATTCTATCCTTGATTGGATTCTTTATCCAATATTCTTGTTTTTTTTAAAGATCCATCATGGCTGTAGCACGTCCACATTGGCTGGCAAACGCTCCCCATGATGAAACCTGCAGTGTCTACGACCTGGGGTACTTCCCACTCCGAGGAGGTTGATCGACCTTATTTTATTTTCTTGTCTACTTCATCCAGACAGGATTAATTCCATTGATTTCCTTGAGCTATCTTCGTTGATAATTTTGAGAAAAATTCCAATCATGTGATGTTAAGAGCGTGTCTCATCACACCTTGGCATCACCTTTTCAGTACATTTCATTCTATTTCACTCCCTTGCAAAGACGATGCCAAGGTGAGGCAGCTGTAGACACGCTAATTTTGACGTCATTTCGAGTAAATTTCATATCACACCATAATGCCTCAAAATGATCTGATAATTAATCATTGATTAATTTTTGTTAATCTTTTTAAGTGTCGGGTTTAACAGATGTGTTTAAGTTAATCAATTGAATTGATTTTAGCTCAAATTTGAGTTAAAATATGAAGAATTCTAAAAGACGTCGACCAAAGTAGACGCCATTTAGACTTTATTCCTGTTTTAACGATTAAATTTGAATTTTAATTAATTAATTAATTAACTGAAAGGCGTCTGTACATGTCGACGCGTTTTAAGTTTCCTAAGTGATTTTAACTTCCCCTCCGGATGTTTATTCTTATCTTAATTAGGCTAAAAGACGTCTACATAGATGGACGCGTTTTACCTAATAAAGATAAAGATAAGTTTTCCCGGATATTTATCCTTATCTTAATTAATCTGAAAGGCGTCAGCCAAGGTGGACGCGTTTTAGATAATTACAGATAAAGATGAATTAATCAGTAATTATCTGTCGGTTAAGATGGATAAATTCGGAGTTTTCAATGTTAATCGCGAACGCAAGAAATGCCTATAAATACCCTGCATGTTGAATAGAAGAGAGAGAGAACAGAATTAAGTTGAGTTGAGCCATAGCGTTATAGCGATTTGAAGATCAAAGCAACAACGTCGTAACGCCGGAGCGCTGCCGTTTCCAGAAGTCGGCATCCTTTCAAGATCTTCATCCTTTCAAAGGCTTCAACCAACTGGGCATAAGTTTTTTTTATTACTGCATTTATTTTCATCTTCATTAGTTTCATTTTTCATTCACTTCATGCAAACACACACCACATCATAATCTTTCAAAAAACCTACTTGATTTAAGGGGTTTCAAAGCCATTAAAAAGTGAGTTTGCTGTTTTAAATGTGCTTAAAAATCATGATTAGTTTAGATACTACTTCTATTTAAATTCTCATCATTAGTTCTTCATTTTTTTGTTTTTTTTTCTGTCTCTGCCGCACTCAACAACAACAAGAGATCAAAAGGGGGAAATCAAGTATAACTTCTGGACGATCCTCAACCTCAAATTTAACAGCAAGAACAAAAAGCAAAGAAAGGGCTCTCTTTCTTCAGCCGGCTGAGGAAGGGGAACCAAAGACTTAATCTTCCGCAGTTTGAAAGGTAGGCGATCATACTCTTCTTTTGAAACTTTTAAGTTAAAAGTTTTTGGCGATCACTGCACTTTAGTTGCTGTTTTTAATAGGTTAGTTTACACCTAAACAACATAGATATTTCATGTTAATCACACGGTCATTCTAAGCACCTACAGAACCCTCACCTGAAAACCGTAGGGGTGAGTCTCATCGAAATGGACTCAGTAGGGATCCCTCGATCCCCACCTCCCACTCATGCACCCATAAGTGCAACAACACAAATATAGGCAATTTAAATACATAAAGCAGTAAACACAACTCCCAAAGATTCCGAAATTCCGATATAAAACACATGCATTCGTAAATACAACATACACAACTCTGAAACCACCCCACCACGGAGTCCACAACCAACATCTCGGCTAAACACAACCACGCGGCCGAATGCGAAAAACACCGACTCGCTGGAACCAAACAGCAACCCCTCAGATAGCTCGCTGGCTACTCCGACCTATCTAGCTCTAGGTGGTTCTGCTTCTCCCAGCACGAGTGACACTCCGAATGTACCACTCCCACACCGGTACTAACTATACCCCGGGGTACACCAGGTGACCCTCTCTTTAGGCGTCACCCCACCACTCTCACACTGGCGCTGTATCACTCCCACACCAACACAGGGTGCCTAAGCACTAACAACTGTCACTCTAGGTCCATGATCGCACAAAACAAAACACAGTGCGATCCGGTCACATAGAAATCCTCGTCCTCGAGTACGTTTTCAAGTATGTATTTAACCAAACTATCTAACAATATAAATACATGTTAATTGCATGGATTAATGAGGTTCTGTCTTGAATCGCGTCGCCCTTAACAACTGCCATTTAAAATGGCGTTGTTGTCCCCAGACGCTATTCAAGACAGAGACAGAGTCCCCTGATCTGGGATAAATCGCGTCTCGGGTGAAAGCCGTCAATTAAAATGGCGTCGCTGTCCCCAGACGCCATTTAAGACTCACAGACAGGTTCCCCTTTCGGCCTCTCCCGAGTTACAAAGTGGGATTTCTCCCCCAAATTGCGCAAAAACGTCGAAAATGGAGAAAGTAGGGGAGAAGCCTAATTATTTTCATAAAGAACCCCTTAGAACATGCTTTCTACCCCAGAAGCACCCACACATATTTCATGCTTTCAAAGAGGAAAAATCATGGTTTTAACCAAAACACCGTGAGGATCGTCACCCTATCGGTTACTTGAACTCCTCCGAGCTCCAAGCCGCCGAACCGCCACGCCACAAGCCGCCGCTGGTACCACCATGGACACCGCCACTCCACCGAGACGTCGACCGCTGTCCGAAAAGAGATGCGTTGCGAAGGAGATGGTGGTGGTAGTGGTGGAAGTTAGGAGGTTGATGGAGTAGAGAGAGAGGAGGAATGGGGAGAGGAAAGGAAGGAGAAGGGGAAGGGGGCGTCGGAGGTTCAAAGGGAAGGGAGGAGAGAGAAGAGAATGAAAGAAATGAGGGAAAGGAAGGAGAGCTTCGGAGCATCAACCGAAACTCGTCAAAACGCGTCGTCTAAGATCGACGCCAATCAGATGACATGACGGAATCGTATACGGACAGATCAGGGTCGTACTCTGAATGGCGTCGACCATGCAAGACGCCATTTAGACGATAAGACAGGAGCCGTACTCTCGCGGCCCAAAACCAGCACACGTGGCACATTCTAAAATGCGTTCCACTAACCAGACGCCATTTGAACCGCGTCTCGCAAGCTCGACGCAAAAAAGAACTCATGTCCCAGCCCCACAAGGACCCAAACCAAGGGGTCCGACACCGAAACTGACCTGATAATCGGATCTAAAATCTCAATCCTTACACAATCTCTCTTTCTCTCCTTGAGTAGCCACCTACAGCCCGAAGATCTTGCTATGTGAAGCGTGTGGGTGACTCTCGTAGTCGCCCTTGTGTCAAGTAGAATCCCTCACTTTCGCTACTCTGGGATGATCGTCTACTTCGGCAAATGGTAAAATTTCTTTTGTTGATTTGTGTCAAATAGTTAGATTGAAGGTTGGCATTGCTATTATCACATCATTGCTTAAAAAGTAATACTAATGTATAGAAAAATGACCTTATCTCTTGGGATGATATGAGCATTTCATAAAGTGACTATTTTAAGAAATTAATATAAACAAAAATGTACATAAATTAAGAAGCTGAAAATTTCCAAACGTATCAATGTTGGAAGCATTTAAGCACTAGCTTTTATATCGCAATTTGATTTGTCTGTTGTCTTATGGATAGTTTTTGCAAGCTGTAAACATATTGTTCTTTGGGTTTCTTAGATTTTTACTGTATTGAATTCCTTTAGTCTCACTATTAAGTTATAATCAGCCAGAAGTGTAGACTATTTGATGAACACCTATAAAATTTATTATAGGAAAACTCTAAATACTTTTAACACACTCCTTTAAAAAAGTGAAATTGTTGGCAATTTCTATCAAGTAGATAGATTGAATTGAGCTTTCCTAAAATTGACTTAGATAGGGACAAAAATCTAGAAAGCCCTTCAACTTATGTTTGTAATGTTTGACTTGCATGGACCTGAAGCCATGACCATCTCTAGGCATGTGTGAATATTTTATAGAACAAATCTAAAATAATACTAATGACATTGTGGTCCTAAAAATAATGAAGGATGAAATACTTGTCAATTTGTTGTAAAAACAACCAAAAAGAAACTTTTTTGAATGGTATAATTATCTAGATAGCATGAAGGAAGATTTGGGGATAAGAATTGAGCATTTTGGTCTTTCCCAATGTTAATTACCACTCGCATTGAATGTAACCAAAAAGAGGAAGAAAGACTGATAGATGCTATATGTGGTAATTATTTGTATATGTAGCTATTGTTGGGTTCAGTCGTAATCCCCGAGAAATCACAAAAGCGGAAGAACATAAAACAAAATGATTTCTCAAACCGGTTCGGGCTCCGATTGATGTAACAAAAAAGATCTAAAATAAATCACACGAGATTTATCACCTTACACGGAATATGTTATCCTGTGAAAATCGATGCCGAACTCCACAAAGCTTTAAGAGACGATCCATACGAACGCTCACAGCAACAGAGTTCTCCTTCTCCAAACCCGCACAACCTACTAGCCTCAAGAGCTCTGTTGGCAAGAGTCCAACCCTTCCAACTTTTACCCGACGGCCAACCTTTTGCAATGGGTAAAGCATTAGCCAAGTTACGGGTTGGAGAAGATAGGTTATTTATAGAATGGTAAGGCGGCAGCTTGAACCGCCATTTCAGCCAATCCTGTCTTTAACCGCCTCGGATAAAAAGGCAACCATGGTTAAAGTAAACCCAGGGTATATTATATATTAATATATTATTATTAGCTTATAAAATGAGCCTAATAATATATATATTATATATATGCCCTTTATATTATTGCATATATACTTTTAAGTCATTTATAAATTCTTTTCCCAAAAGAATTTAATGCTTTAGTATATTTTCCATACAAAAATATTCTGTTCTGCAAAAGTTATTTGTGTGTGATCCTCTAGGCCCATTATCACTCTGGTTAAAAGATCCATTAACTTCTAATCTAATTAGAAGTAAATTAAATCGGTTATTCCCAATAACCGTTTAATTAGTTCCGAACCTTTTTGATCACGTTGGGTCAAGCAAATCCGCGTGATCCCACAGGATGTCGAGTTCATCTTCACCCTGTCAGGCACCTGTAAGTCTTCAGTTACCGTATCGCTATAATCCTTCGCTCATTCTATGAGTCCGATCTGATCGTGTGGTATGGTTATGTCAAACCACTAGTGATCGTGTCGTCTGACCATGACCTCCATAATAATTTCACGTTCGTTCCAAATGAACCGATACCACCCTGGCCAGGAATTTAGTGGAGCATCCATGTCATGACTCATTAACTGTCTGTGATATACCTGACAGTGAGCGATCCCCTTTTGACTATTAACGGTCTTTGAATGTATTCCGATGTGGCTAATAATTCAGTGTTTCATGACTTATGGTTAAAGTCACTTAACCAAACATTAAACCACACCAGTCCTCACGCAAGACCTCATTAATGTCTCAGGTTAAAGGATCAACGATACTATTGAGACAGATGGATCTTCAATTGACATTAGGTATAACTAACCATCTGAAGATCCATCAGCGGATCAGTTCAGTGAACATCCTCCTAGGATGAACACCCACACATATGTGCTAATGCCCTGCATCTATGGCCGTGAGATTGGTCATCTACACATCATGTGTGCTGATTTACAAGTAATCAATGTCCTAGAGTGATTACTCTCCAATCAATAACAGTTTAAGGTATGTGTCCATATACAGTCAAACTCACATTCGAGATCCCATCTCGAAATTGACTTTACAACCACATATCCTAGGGACAACGCAAAGCAATCCACAGATTATAAGTTTACGCTCTAATTACTACTTAATTATATTAAATAAGATTGTACAACACATTGGACCTACACGGCCCATAATTGGTCTGTAGGACACCCAAAAACTAACAGCTATTACGCAATCGGTTAAATTATAGCGCGTCCATTTGAAACAATTGTAATGGATTCATGGTCAGTCATTGTCTGGTCATTTGTGAAAATTGCGCTTCTCTACATCTAACTTGTCTTTTATTCCTCTCTTTGGTAGACTAATTGAAATATTCAAAGCACCCTTTGATGATCTCATTACCTTTACATAAGCTTAAAGAATGCAAATATTTTTTGGCTTGTCACTTACACAAGTAAACAAATCCCAACTACCTCATTGCCCCCATCGAACATTAGTCATGGCCCTTGCAAGCCCAATTGCACTCTCATAGTGTCTACCACCATGGCCCTTGCAAGCCCAATTTCACTCTCATAGTGTCTACCACCATGGCCCTACTATAATAGAGTAGATGAATGATATGTAGATGCATGGAGATTTACTTTGCTGCTGATGTCCTCCAAGGAGAGGAAAGAGGACTAGAGACCAATGGAAGAGGGACAAAACTAATAGTGGAGGAAAAGAGGAGGAACAAACCGAAGTGGAAATAATGATCATAGATGGTTTTTCCTTAAGATGTCCTCCCCCCCCCCCCCCCCCAAGCTGGAAGAAGAGAAAGTTCAGTTGATCGACAAATTCGAGCATCATGATATCTTTATCCACATATGACAGGGATAGAATAGGATAGGATAAGATATATTTTTTAGGATAGGATATGATAGTACTGCAACCTTGGGTGGGCCAATCAGAGCTCGTGACATTATGAACCCAACTTTAAGGCAGGTTGTGTTGGGTTAGGCTGGGCTCAACGTGTCCTATGCTTGGGTTGAATCGGCTTGACTCAAGTTGCCCAACCCAACCTAAACTTACCTTATTCAAGAAGAAAGCCCTAAGTCTTATTTAATGAATACCTCTTCGCCTTGCCGCCGCTTCTTCCCAAAATTATACCTTAATTGTGCTCCTCTCCCATCCTCTTTAGTTTCCTTCCTTATAATGTCTCTTCTATCCCACACCGTTTCTGCTTCCCAAGGCCAACTCGATCACAATCCTCTTTTTCTCGTTTGTTTGTTCATCTTCCTTCCCTCTTCCTTCTATTTTCTCCCTCTTCCTAGCTTTGTTTTCTCATTAATTTTTACAATGGAAGGCAAGAGCCATTAAGCTTCAAGAAGAGCCTATGGTAGCGGTCATCCAAGGTATGGTGTTGGTGAAGCCATGGAGCATAGGATCTTGCTGCCATCATGGTGTCCTCTCGATCTCTAGCATTCTTCAACATGCAAGAATCCCATCCTCTTACTCACTTGATCCCTACAATGACACACAGAGGTGAACTTTCTCCTCTCTCTTTGAAGGTCCTTCCTTTCTCGTATGTTTTTCCACTCCTCCCCCCTTAGATTGTGTGGATCAGCGAAAGAGGCATCAAGTAGGGTTAAGGTTCAACCATATGGGTTGAACCTTAGATTGGGTTGGACTCGGGTTGAGCCCCCAACCCTCAGGTTAGGGTTAGGGTTGACATTAGCCCGGCATAACCCAACGCACTTGTAACCGTAGGTATGTGAATTAAAGCATTTTTATTTTACAATATTTGTCCATATGAAGCTACTTTTATGCTTGCATTGTTTAATTAGTTGGCACTCAATTCATCTATGCAGGCTTTTAATCTAGTGTTTGCACTCAATAGCGGCTGTTGTTTTAATAAGATAGTAACAATTGTTTTTTTTAACTCTAATCAACTTGGTGCATTGTGTTGATTCATTTGAATAATGTATATAAAAATTCAGAGAAATTCTTTAATGACACCATTTCAAACACAACTCATACATTCCAAAATAACTCTAACCTGACATCTTTACCTATGGACATGGACCTCTTTTCTATTGTTTTGAATAACCTATCTACTTTTCCATTTTTGCTTGAAACAAAAAACAATATAAGAAGTAAATAAAAAAACCAACTGAAATCACTCAAATTTAGTTTTGAAAGCATTCATTATAACATAATATTCAACAAATGCAACTTTTTTTCTAAATACCCTTTCATTCATTCACTCTTCTTCCTATCCTAAACAACTAAAAATAGTGGAGAGGTGTAAATTAGTCACATAGAATCTTTGGTATCTCTAATTTATTTACTTCTACCCACATCAATAACAAGAAATAGAGAAAAAGGAAGTGACAAGGCATTCAAGAATAAGCAATTCATTTCTATCAATAAACTTTCTAAAGACCCAAAAAATAGAGCAGAAAGCACGAATGCCGCGAAGAGATATGTTTCTATATCTTGCATTCAAAATCCTCCTTTTGTTGTAATACATGTATAAGTAGATGTCAGAATTAAATTAAGCATGACTTGTACTTTTATGCAACATTTATAACTAAAATCCTATATACAATGGGTTAGTACATGGGATTTTCCTTCTCCTTCCCCTAAATAGAAAACAAAATGTACCCTACTCCTTCCTTTATATATATTAGGTTTCATTTAGATGTATATAGTTTATTATATGTATATGAAACCAAAAAGATGAAATAGAAAGAAAATTTATTTCCATTCATATCAACAATCCATAGATGTGGATCTCAAACATATGAATGGGGATATTTCTAATAGTCACAAAGAAAATAGAAAGCATGTTAGATAAAAAGAGATGAAGTAACCTAGACAAAAAGAGAAGTAGCTTAGAGAGAAGCAAATGAAGTGACCTAGATAAACCTTGTTTGTCAATAGCCTTGGACCACTATAACACAACTTGAAAAAACAATGTTCCAAATGTTGGTGGAAATTAATCCTCAAACTGTAAAATTTGTGTCTATATGCATTACAATCCTATTCATTGATCTTTCGGTTCAATAAAAAAAAGAACCCAATCATTTCGTCTATCCCTTTTAAAACTAAGAAAATGTTAGTTGACAATATATTTCTTTATCGTTATTTGATTTAGAGTATCATTTTTTATTTGGTCCTTTTCCATAGTCTTAATCACTGTTTGATTTATTCATTAAAAGGAAATGGTTTGATATATTTGTTAGGTGCTATATTGGATCTAAATCAAATTTCACATCGGTCTATATTTATTGATTGCCTCTGCTATCTCATTGATAGTGATCAATACAACTTCTTTCAGTTTTGAACCTCCCAATAATTCGCGCATAATATCTTGACTGCTTTTATCAAAGGCAAAGAATGAAGATTCCATGAGAGCTTGCATAGCAAATAGGCCAATTGGCATTCTGACATTGCCCTTCACTTTCATTACAAGGTTGTTTGTTTTAGCATAAAACAGCGTAATTTGAAACAATTGTTTCATTTTACAGTGTTTTCAGTTGCTTGGAATGATGTAAAATAATGTAAAGTAAAATCATGTCTGGGCCTTCTCTGCCCACTTGACAGCCCAATTCCCTTATTTTGGTTTACAACAACGGCCCATTGTAAACCAAAACAAGAAGATTGAAGCATCCCTCTTGTTTTATTGTACAAACAATCAAACAAACATTTCTTGATTCTAAAACAAGAAATTTTCACTTGTTTTGAAACCAGTGATTTTGAAACCGATGATTTACAAAGTTTTTCACTAAAACAAACAACCCCTACGTCTACGTAGATTTCCTCCAGAAATAGAAATAGAGCAACTCTTATCATTTATACTTCACTACCAATCAAACAACACTTTGATTTCTCAATCTCTTGAGTTCCTTTTCAGATCTCTACCTCTTTAGATGAGCACTCATGTAAACAACTACCCTATCATAGGCAATAAGGTCTCCTACAAATGATCTGAAGAAAAAAATGCACAACAGTTGATCTAAAGGAAACTCAAACCTTCTGATGCATTCTTGGATTAATTTATTGTCTATTTATAGTAGAGATTGAAAACTGCACTAGTTAATTTCCTAGCCAAATTGGACTTTTCCTCTCTTCGGATTTGAAATAGGAATACAGGGACATATGAGAAAGTTCTCCGAACTGACCCCTATGTAGTAATTAGCACTTTTAGCCCTCCAAACTGCTGATTAGAAAAGGTGCTAATATGAAACATGTAGCTAACTTAATTATCTTTTAGTATTGGACTTAATTTCACATTATTTTCATTTGCTACCAAAAGTTGCGACTTCCATAGGGAGACAACACAAATGTAATGCATAGACATTTGCAATTTAGATACCATATATGGAGACTCTTTGGAAGTGAAACCCTCCGATTATATGATATACACCTCTTCCTCAAGATTTCCATTGAGGAAAGCTACTTTCACATCCATCTACTAGATCTCATAATCATGATATGCTACAATGGTGAGAAGTACTCTGATAGACTTAATCATGGCAATAGGTGAGAAAGTTTTTTCATAGTCAACACCTTGTCTTTTATGATAATCCTTCGCCACCAATTTTACCTTATAAGTCTCAATATGTCCATCCGCACCAATCATTCTCTTAAAGATCCACTTGCATCCGACATGTACCATATCCTCAGGCAAGTCTACCAAGTTTCAAATTTGGTTAGTGTACATGGACTGAATTTCAAACTTCATGATTTTTTGTCATTTTCCAACCTCTGAACTTTCAATGGCCTCCTAATAAGTATTGGGATCATCATCCTTATTATAGAGTGTCTTAGAATCATTCCTACTGATATGTCCTACATATCTCTCAGGTTGCATAGGAACTCTAATAGACCTACGAAGTTCTTGTGTGTGTGTTTGTATAGGTTCAGAAATCGACAGTTCATCTGACATATGACAGTCTCTGGGTCAGGAACTTCTTCCAGAGTTACTTTACTCCTACCGTCCTTTTGGATAATTTAATCTTCTTCTAAGAAGACAGCTCTTCGGGTAACAAACACCTTTTGTTTGTCAGGATGATAAAAGTAGTAACCATAGGTTTCTCTCAGATAGCCCACAAATCTGCACTTGCCAGTTATGGATTTTAGTTTATCTAAATCATATCTTTTAACATGAGTAGGACATCCTGAGACTTTAACATACTTAAAGTCTGGTTTCCTTCCTTTCCATATATAATATGAAGTGGATTCAACAGACTTACTGGGTACTCTATTCAGGATACACATATCATAGCTAAGTGCATACCCCCACATGGATATTGATAATTTAGACATGCTCATCATTGATGCACTATTTTCATTAATGTGCAATTCCTCCTTTCTGATACACCATTCATTTGAGGTGTATAAGGAGGTGTAAGCTGAGAGAGGAAACCATTACCTTTTAGGTACCGTGTGAACTCTGTAATTAAGTATTCTCCACCCTGATCTGGTCAAATGATTTTGATACTCTTTTCAGTTTGTTTCTCCACTTTATTCTTAAATTCTCTGAATTTCTCAAAGGCTTCTAATTTGTACTTCATTAAGTACACAAAGCCATACCTTGAGAAATCATCAATGAATATAATGAAATAGGAGAAGCCACCAATAGCCTAGGTAGATATAGGATCACATACATCAAAATGTATTAGTTTCAATATGTCCTTGGCTCTTTCTCTACTTCCAGTAAATGAAGATTTAGCCATTTTACCTATCAAATATAACTTATAAATTGCATATGATTCAAAATCAAATGGATCTAAATATCCATCTTTATACAATCTTTAGAGTCTATTTTCTCTAATGTGGCCAAACCTACAATAAAAAAACTATGATGCCAAACTTTAAACAAAAATATATTAAGCACAAATATAAAAATCCATGATGATATGATTAGACAAATATTCGTGATCATATCTATAGTTCAAACAATTAGGCTCACTGATGAACATAAAGGCTGACTGATCAGACCATGAACACTTAATGGATAGCTATGATCATATATAATTAAATATTCATGCTCATGTCTGATGAACTAGCAGTGGATTAGACAATTAAAAGCACAGGCTGCACTTATGATCATCTCTAAAGTTCATGCTAAACTACTGTTGAACTCATCGAACACTTAAAGTAATGAACCAAATTTGATTGTATCAGGCACACGAGCCACCTTAAATCACTTAGGTGGCATTAATCTAATTTTCCATAGGTGCACTGATCAACCTAACTCTAACGGGTGATGGACTACACCAAAACTAGTTGTACTTATAAGATTCCTCGGCCTTAAGGGTCACCCAAATAGTGATTCACCCAAAACCTTAGATGAAAGCCCTTCTAGCTTACTACTACACCAGAACCCTTTAGGTGATATCCCTTAGGCAAAGATAGCCTAAGGTGAAGTCCTTAGGTGAAATCCACCAATTAGTGTCATAAAGTTGAAGCCCCTTAATGATGCCATTAAGAAAATACATCGCCTAGTGCCAATAAGTTGATATCCTTTGACAATAACTTGTTAGCCATTATGAATCACCTGATAAAATAAAGCTCATGCTTTTAGGTGAACTCTTTATGTGGAACAAACATCAACTAGCCCTCCAGCTTTAAGCTTCACCTTACATCCTGTAGAATACCAATAGGTGATAAGCCCTTCACACTGCACTCTAACTATAACAGAACAATTTAGGTGATACACCCTTCACCTTATGCTTCAACTTCCAACCAATTAGGCAATATGTTTATGTGATGCACTCCATCTATCCTAAGCTTCAAGTACCACCTCCTTAGGCATCACCTACTTTGCCTTTGTCCTTAACCTATACACCTTGTAGTCGATGTCACTCCACCTTATCACTACACCTAATGCTATCACCTTGTGTCTACTGATTAGGTGATATAGCTTCACCTAACTCTTCTTAAGCTGATAATCCCTTAGCTTGCAGGCCCCTACATCTAACTCTTATTGCTTTTATTGTTCACATTATGCAATTAATGAGTATGCATTAGGAACAAAAAAATGTTAATCCTACATTTGTATATATACTAAAGTATTGTGAGTTCCCATGCTATGTACACCATATCTTTAGTTTGATGGCTAGTCTATGCAAAGACACAATCTGCACACATGTATAGCTATTCTTTTTGTCACCTAGCTGCAGCAATGAGAAGGACATGGCAAAGAAACTAAGCCTAAATAGCTGCAACCAAGGTAGTAGAAAGGCAACTTTTCCCACTCCTCAGGACTTAATGAGTACAAATCCTAAGAAGAAGATCATGACCTAATGGCTATGAGTTTTACTCTCAAGATTTGAACACTGGAGGGGAAGCCAATGGAGAGCAATAGAAATGTGTCTAATGGATATCTTCCCAAGAGTTTCTATTAAAGAAGATAAGAACAACATTTGAACAAGGTTGGCAAGTTGGAAAGAGCTGAATGGCAACAACTAAGATCCAAGTGAGCTCTCAACTATGAGAAGCTGGTGAGTCAATAAGATAAATCCTACAACAAGCCAATGAAATACAAGAGAGCTTGATCCAATCTTTAGTGAGATAGAGTATACAAGTGAAGCTTGAGTTTCTACACTCAAAGCAACTACATCCACAGTTTTTGCAATAGAAAAACTACATCAAGCACTTCCCTCCACTTTCCTATAGTCAAGAAAGAGAATCCCTACACCATACTTCTATCTATTTATATTTCAATCATTCTACTTATGCCTTATTTTCTTCCACACATAACCTATTAATAGGATCTTTTCTATGTAAAATTCCTTTGAACTTTAAGCCCAGGGATTGTAAGTGTGTCTACTTGCATGTAAAGCATGGTGAGCTAGCACTAGATCAACTAGTACTTGGTGTAGTTGGACACCATATCAAACTAGCAGTTTGTGCTTGTGGATAGCACTTTGGTGCGATTGGGCACTAGATCAAGTCAGCGATATGTCTACTTCGAATAGAACACTTGATGAGCTAGCATTGAATGAACTAGAAGTGAAGGCTAATTGTGGGCAGGTCTTGGTGAGCTCGGCATCGAATCAACTAGCCTATGTGCTTCTTGGGAGTAGTGGTGTAAAGCCTAGGTGTGGCGCAGGGACAAGATATAGGTCTACTGAGACCAAACTTATATAAACCTTGGTATCCATGTATGCTTGATCCATTTCCTCTTACCTCCTTTTGTGCCTAACTGAGTCTAACCCTACATCCTTTTAAACCTGCACCTATTCAGCTCTAGCTATGAACAATTATGTTAATGTTTCATCAAAGTTAGTTAAAAGCATAGCTCAATTATTGCCATCTTGACTATGTTTAATTTTGTATTAAGTTAACATCGAGTGCATCCAAGTTCAACATTACATGCCAACCTAACTGAATTTAATAATGCACCTATCTTCAATCTAATTGTGTGTGCTAGAGTTTTAAATTTATCATAGTCAATTGATAGAATTTCTTTAAGTTTAAATTTAATTTGCAATCCCATTCAACCTCCCACCCATAGAACCCCCACTGGGACTGCACGTCAACTAACAATGGGTACTATAGCTATGGTCTCTAGCATTGTAGATTTATTCAACAAAAGCAAAGATCCAATTAGCTATGGCAATAAAGGGACAGTCAATTTGTAGGCCACCATTACTCACAAGAGAAGACTATTCCCAATAAAAAATCCAAATGATAAACTACATCGAAGAAATGGATTATGAAGTCTAGATGGTCATAGAAGATACACGGTGATTGGTTGATCACCATGGTAAAGGAAGAAGGGGACAAGAAAGGAAAGTTGCATCTCTAAATGTAAGAACCAAAAATCTAATCGATAGTCCATTATCAAGAGAAGAGTTGAACATGATTAGCATGTGCTCTTTAGCTAAGAAAATGTGGGACATGCTTGAAAGAGTTCATGAAGAAACATTAACTTCAAGCTCATATGAAGAAATTGAACTATCAATTATAACAAGTAGTTGTAATGGACATCAAACTCATGGTGGATGAATAGTCAACAGCTAATGAATCTGAGTTCATCACCTAATTTATTCTAACTGTCTGATCTTAAGTAAAACATTTCATCACAATTAGTTTAATTCACAACTCATTTACTACCATATCAAATATGCTTAATTCTATATTGAATTAACACAAGTAGAGTGCATCCAAGTAAAACATTTCATGCCAATCTGATTGAGTTTATGATACACATATTTGCAATTTAACTATGTGAATTTGAGTTGTAAAGTATCATAGTCAGTTGATAGCATTTCTATATGTTTATATTTTAATTAGCACTCCAATTCAACCCCCTCCATCCCTCTAGGAGTTGCATAGCTACTAACAAATTATGTTATCATCGATGAAGCATCAAGGATGAGGACATTCCTAGGATGGCTTATATCACTCAATATTGTTATTATGAGTTCTTTGTTATGCCGTTTGGTCTAATTAATTCATTGGAGGATTTCATTGTTTCATGAATCATATATCTTACATATACTTGGATTAGTTTGTAATGGTTTCATTGATAATGTGCTAGTATACTACACAAGTGTAAAGGCACATAGAGAGGATTTAAGGATCTTACTTAAGGCTCTAAGTGCTCTCTAACTGCATGCAAAATAGAGTAAAGTGTGAGTTCTAGCTTGGTGACATGTAGTTCCTTCGTGTAATTTTAAGGATGGAATTTCTTTAGATTCTGCTAAAGTGGGGATAGTTATAAAATTGGACGCACTGAAACCACTATAGACAACAAGAGCTCCTTAGGATTAGCTTATTGTTATAGGTGATTCACTGAGGGTTTCTCCACTCCACTGACTTTGGTAACAAAGTTAATCCATTGGAGAGCTAAATTTTTTCGATTAGACAGTGTAAGAAAATTTTTCAAGAATAGGCTAACTACAACTCCAATGCTTACTTTGTCGGGTTATATTAATAAATTCATAGTCTACACTAATGCATCACGTAATGGTCTTGGATCTATTCTTCCGTAGCATAGCAAGGTTGCAGCCTATGTAAATAGGTAGATGAATGATCATGAATAGACCACTACTACCCTAATTTGGAGATGGAAGTAGTCATTCATGCATTGAAGATTTAGTCCCATAACCTTTATGGTACTTAGTCTGAGGTCTTTATTAATCACAAGAGTGCGAAGTACATCATTTCTCAAAATGATCTTAATTCACAAACAGAGAAGATGGGTGAAATTCTTGAAAGATTATGATTTCTCATTGAATTGTCATCTAAGGAAGCCAAATGTGAGGCCCATGCATTAAGCATGTAGAAAATTAATGGCACTATGATTCCAGTTCGATTAGAAATCACTAGAGGATGCCGTTGATGTCATGTCTCAAGAACATGGTGAGAGGTCGTATCAAATGCATTTGACTCTTTGGTTTACTATCATCAACCAAAGTACATACTGAGGCATAGAAGGATGATCAAATAATTCTTTCTATTTGGTAGTACTTGGCTGAGCAACCAAGTGTTTGTCCCTAATGATCTGTAGCTTAAGAAGGAGTTGACAGGTGGACTTTCAAAGTCATGAGCCTATTCAAGATGGAGTTAACATCAAAGACTTGCTGGACCAATATACGAAATGGAGATACCTTAGTGGAAATGGGAGCTTATTACAATGGGTTTCATTAGAGGGTTCCCTAAGACGAGAAGAAAGCATGATGTGATCTGGGTAATGGTAGACTAGTTGACTATCTGCACAATTCTTAGCTGTTCACATGACTCATTCACCAGAGGAACTAACCAGGGTGTACATTGATGAGATAGCTCGACTATATGGTGTGTCATTCTCTATTATTTTAGATAGAGATTCCACATTCACTTTTAGATTCTAGAACATTCTACAAGAGCCTATAGGTACATAGCCGAAATTAGTTCTTTCTTTCATCCTCAAGCTAATGGCTAGTTTAAGAGGATAATGTAGATGCTCCAAGATATTTGAGAGTATGTTGATAAAGTTTATCTATAATAAATGTTACTATTTTAGCATTGGGTTAGCACCATATGAGGGACTCCATGGTAATCCTACAGACTACCTATATGTTGGTCTAAGGTTGGCAAGAGTTGTTTAATTGTATTGAAAATTGTCCATGATTATTTTGAGAAATCATCAAGAAGTGTCTATTGGCTTCTCATAGTAGATAGAATAGCTATGTGAATAGTAGAAGATGAAAATTGATCCTTGAAGTTGTTGATCCTGTGTTTCTAAAGGTTTCTCCTACTAAGGATATGATGCAGCTTAGCAAGAAAGGCAAGCTCAGTCTGACATTTACTGGTCCATTTGTAACTTTATAGTGTTAGAGAGGTTGCTTATAAGTTAGCATTAACCTCCAGCTTTGTCTAATGTCTACATGGTATTTTATATATCTATGGATGATAAGTACGCGTAGGATCCATCTCATGTAATCTGGTATGACCTTAGAAGTGCAACCTAGGTAGTCATACGTGGAGCAACCAATCTACATTGTGTACTGTAAGGAACCAATGCTTAGGACCAAGGTCGTTCTAATGGTGACCATTAGTCATAGAGAAGCCAACATGAAGAAGAAGTATGCTTTCTTATTAGTTAAGTTATGATTATTCAAATTTTGAGATAAATTCTTGTAAGGAGATGAATCTATGCCCGACACTTTGCACATATTTAGTCCACTTAGAACGAGTCCATTAACCCCATCAAGTCAATTGTCAATAGCCCATTAGGTTAAGTTAATTGTGGTTCACGTGCGCAGTTGACAAGTCTAGTATTTTATGAATATGCCCCTATATAAAATTCAAATTAATGCAAGTCTAAAACCATTAGAAGGAGAACTAAAAGATCTAAAATTGTGTCAACGAAAAAAAATTCTTAACTCAAGGGATCAAAAATGTGACGTTTTAGGCAAGGGAATTTTCATACATAAACAGTCCCAACCATGTTAGAATTTGAATGTTGAAAAGAGAAGGAAGAGATTCTACTTTGGAAACTCGAACTTTAAACATTGCTAGAGGTTAGTTGGAGTTGAATTAGAATTAAAAGGAGGCCAATTCATTATAAATAAAAGGCTAGGGTTGTGATTGAGCTAATGTTGTGAGAGACTCTGAGAACCCCTTTGAGATAGACTTTGAAAGCACTTTTGAAAGAGAGAGATCAGGTTGTTTATCATCTGAGGTCTTGTTATTCTTGCTCATAGCCTTCTTTCAAGAAAGCGAGAAAATGTGATGATAAGCTTAGAGGAGGAAGAACGAGGGAGAGTTTGCCAAGGAACCATCGAAGGCCAAATTAGATGTTCTACTACGGAATGGTAAGCAAGTGATTACTTTAAACATGATTAGTTGATATTCTACTTTATTTTGATGCTTTCAAAGCTGCCTAAATGTTTAAAGAAGATTAAAATCCAATTGGATGTGGAATTCCATTGAATTTCAATGTTCAAACTACTCTTCAACTATAAATGATGGACCTATTTGAATTAAGCAATCAACAAACTTTTCATAGAAGCTAATTTAGATCGGAACCAAAAGCAGTCGACTGTTGTCCTATTCTAGTCTACTACTTAAACCTATTGACTACATTAACTAAAGCTTGAACCTATTTGCTATATTTAGGAGTGTAAATGGGTTCGGTTCAAATCAAGTGTTAGTATCTGATCCTGAATTTGCTATTACTTGACTCGATCCTGATTTGAATCTGAAGTTATTGAAAGGGTCAGATCAGATTTGGCTCAGATCCAAATGAAAAAGGGTATGGGGCTTGTTCTTGTCACTATAGTAGTCAAAGTCGGATAAGACGTCTATTGCTATTAGCAGCGGAAGGTGAGTTGAGCAGGTGCCCCACCTCCAACAAATCTTTGTTGGCTCCCTCCACCAAAACATATAGCTTGATCTGAGGAAGTGCCCTTGTCCTTCGCCACTTCTACCCATTCAATGGAGCTGCCGTCTTATCCTCCACCACACTCCTCCGTTGGGAGCCAAAATCCCATCCAACCTCCTATGCCCTCCCCCTCTCCAACCACAAATGCCACTAATGCATAGGAAAGGGGATCCTCCTCCTCTACCCACAAAATCTCTGCCACTGCTTTTGTCGCCGCTACCACTTCCACAGCAATATGCCTTCCCATATCTGCCCCACCAACTTCAAGTGCATAAGTACAAGGGGCAACCCTGGCAGACAGCAACAACACCTTAATTCCAAGACATCCACCACCCATAAGTTTGCAGTCACTCGCATAGATGGAAGGAAGGGAGGGAGGATCTCATGCATGCACATGGATGCTGCAAGTGCAAACTCATCTATATTGCCTAAAATCGGACCTTGGGCCTTAAGACTCTTAACAAAGTAGTCAAGGATGGCGTTGGCACTGCCATTGCCTGAGGGAGGGGAGGCGATAGAGGAGGAGTATAAGGAGAGGGTCTCCTTCCATGGCAGCTTGGAGTAGAAGTGATCGGCATAGTTGTGGCTATCCCCAGGCAACCTCCGCATGCGGTGGTACTCCCACAGGGACATCCCGAAGAAGTCCAAGATGCGGCAGTGTGCCTCCACCACCAGCCCCTCGTCAATATTGTGGTCGACCACCTAGATGAACTTATGCCTCTCATAGGCCTTTCTCACTTGCTACACCACCTCCAGTGTAAGCGCCTTGTTCATACCCCCCCCCCCCCAAGGTCAATGAAGGAGAGGACTAGCTCCTTGGCAACATCCAACATGGTATTCTCATTGTCCGGCCACACAAACTAAGCATGGAAGTTAATTTACTTGGTGCTGAAGCATGGTAGCTTTGAACTGCCCAAGGGTCCATCGCTACACGGTAGGGGAGGACTGTGTATGCAAGGGGCATGAAGGTGGTAGAGCATTGGAGCGTGCTCTAGTCTCGCTACCCGTAATTCTGGTAGAGGCGACAGCTATCCAAGAGGTAAGAAAATGCCGCTGCAAGTAGGAACCCTAACCTCCCAAACGTCATTCAGGTTTTATGTTCTGAAATAAACTCGAGAGAAAATGTGAAAATGGCCATCCAGTAAAATTTCAAATCAAGCCTGAATTCGATACTAAGTTTTGTCTATATTTATGTAGGATTTTAGAATCCTATGCATGCACCCCTTCACACCCCTAGTTATAGTGATGATATTTGATGTTTGAGACATGTTTTGAAGTAATTTATAATTGTCACAGTGTTTTGAAATGAATTAGTACTTATCGCTTATTACCCTAGTTGTTTTTCTAATAATGAAAAGTTATTATTTACTTTCATAAAATTCTAAACATTGGTCCTGCACTTGTGAAATAATTTGCTTGACCTATCCAATAGTTCTTACATAAATTACACCTCTAGCATACTCCACAGATTTGAAATGGCATTTTTCACACACATATATGGAATAAAATAATATTAAATTTATTTGACCAAGAAATTTCACTATAGTAATATGTTTAATATTAGTAAAGTATGAGCCATGTATTTGTGGAAATATATGTATAGATAGTGTTATTTAAGGGGAGTTAAAGACGACCTAAGTATTCATCAAACTTGTCAAAACTCGTACACACTAGGTAAAATCTAGAAGCCAGATTTTCGTTAAATGGATGATGGGAGTATGTCATTGGTAGCTGTCTAGTAGCTTGAAAATTATCAATCTTTGCCAAGATGAGATCCTTTGGACCACTTTCTCTAGACCATTATAGGTTTTCACTAAAATAGATATGAGAATAAATAGGTCACTTGCTGCAAAAAGATGGGAGAGAACCATGTCCTCCTCATCCACATATGAGTGAGGGCATGCAAAGGTCCAAGGATAAAGGTCCAGAGGATCTCATCTCCTTTATGCCTCAATGCTTTGATATTTGTGTCCATGCTTCCTATGCTATGGTTGGACACATGTCCAATTTGAATATGTGATGTGGCACATCTTAAGCTATGAAATTTGACTTGCTTAATCTTGTTTTATTTATATTAAGTTCTATCCTCTTATTTGATAAGTTAACACGTTATCTTTTAATTTAGCGTAAGATTCACCATGTTATGACTATGCTATGAGCAAGCTATTATATTGGCATATGAAGTTTGAATTTGGATACAATAATTAACAAGTCACTATGCTACTAGACACATGACATTTGACATTTGATATGTGAATATCATAGCATGTTAGAAGTTATTTGTTAGATAGATGTTTTCGCTAGAGACTTAAGCTTACCAAGCATGACATGTGATGTTTGAACATGGAAGTTTAAGTACTTGATCATAATAATCATAAATGAATCATGTTTAAGAATATGTTCATTGATAAGATATGAGACATGTGACATCATTTTGTTTGATCTCTTACATATTCCACTAGTAGAATTTGATTCTTTTAACATGCGATATACTTAATTATTATGTGAATTTGCAAAGTCTATTGCATGTTAAATTGTGTGGGGTTTGATGCTTACTAATTTGTGGATTCATAAATTCCACTAGCCCACTTTTAGGGGATATAGGTGAGGGCTCTGAGTTGGTAATCTATGGATTTCAAGGTGCTGCAATGTTAGGGATTAGTTTTGTTATTTGCTTTTTCATTAGCAAAGTGTTGTAGTAGAAATTGAGAGTTATTATATATATTTTTACCTACTGAGATAAGAGTTGTATTATTATTTTCTTTAGTTTTTATGTGAGGATTATGGTATTGGCTATATATGTTGGACTTTGATTAATGATGGCAATAGTATTTGTTATTTAATTACCTTATTGTTATTTATCTATGATATCTTTTTGGTTCGCTAAATTAATCTTGTGTTGTGTAGTCCAAGCCTAATATGAGTCAATACAATGAACAAGATTGAGGGCATAACATAAAGTATCTATAAAAGCTTGAATCCCTCGTAAAGGAAAGCATATGCTTTCTTATACATTTAATTAGAGAGTTTAGCTTTCTTTCTTGTAACATACAATTAATGTATAATTAATAGTTTTGTGCAACCTCGTGCTACCAAGTTCAGGCATTAATCATCGAATTATAAGAACCACTATTACAATTACACGCATATTGAAGCATGTCTGGTTTGGTTTAAACAGAAAAGATCAACAACTTTTGTCTTGGTTGGTCTTTAGTTGCTTACACTAGTTTATACATACATCCCAAGGATTGCTTTTGGTCTAATTTTGGCTTGTCCACTTCTTATATTTTTTCTGCTAATCCAATCATAATCATTCTTGTTTGCTTATTTTATAGAGATTATTCAAGATTTAAAACTTAACGTTAGCATGATAGTGTTTTATCCACTTGTACATATGAAGGTTACATAATAAATCGAACAATATGACCATTTAAAGTCACGAAGGGTAGGGCATTATTAATGAGGCCACAATGCCTTTATTGAAGGTAAGATTACCTATCCAAATCTTGAACAATGAATGTTGGATATGGAAAGATAATGAAGATTCTTCTAACATTATCTTGTATTTAATAAAAAAAAAATTACATTGCAGGTGTCTTATCAAATTACTTCCTAAAAAATTAGTTTTTTGTGATTGCCCTTCATATTGTTCCAAAAATAAAGCAAAAGATCTTAAATTAAACTCCTTTGATCTAAGGGAACGAAGGAGCTTCCTTCTTTTATGCCTCAAGTTTTTGTGATCAGCTACAGATGCTTGAATACACAGAGATGTGAAAAACCAGCATAGTTTCAAATTATAGTGTGGCAGACTATTAATTAGTATGTAGTTACTCAACGTTAATTAAGAATCATAGTTATAAGGGTGAATAGAGTTATGGTATTAACTTATTTAATTACTACATCATCAATAACATCATCACATTTAACAAGGTACAAAATTGGAGTATGCATCCATCATCTAACATTGTATATGAGTTGCATCCTATACATAAAGATGATAAGTGTTTGCAAAGCAAAGTGATTTCACTAAAACTCACTCGCCTTAAAATTTTGAAAAATATGAAAATGCAAAGTTTTAGTATTTAGAATTTTTAAAGACTAGAAATCCTCTCAAAAACTTAAGATCGGCAAAAACAAATAAGTTATTGACTATTATCTTGTATTTTCTATGTCACTAAAGAGCAATTCAAGATTTTCTTGGTTCTTCCAAGCGATCGACATTATGCATCGATTCCGACTTAAAACCTTTTTTGGATATTTGTCGAAATGAAAATGCGGCAACCTTTTCTCCATTTGAAATTACAAAAAGAGTCATCCATTATTTTTCTTTTTCTTTCAAATATTTGCCACATTATAAACTCAAATTTATAACTGTATCTCCATTCAGCTGTCATCGTAACCCAAATCTTTTGTGCATCTAAAGATTTCAACATTTTAACAATCTGAGGATTCCGTTTGCACTCCCATTTTGTGCCACTTTGGAAGGCTCCTCTATCCTTGAGGCCTATAAATATAGGGACCTCCTTTGAGCTTCCTTCATCATACCAACCCCACCAAATCAGCTAGAGAAAGAAAGGAAGAAGTTGGAAAGAGATGGAAGGAGGTGGCCGCCCAACGTATCCAGGGCAATCCAAATCTGGTAATATGAAAGCACATAAAGAGGTTCTTTCCTTTGTTCATGTTTAATTACAAGAAAACCCAGACTATTTATAGCTCTTGTAAATGTAGTCCTTTGTGTCAGTTTTGGATTTACCATTTGTTCCCGCATGTCTTTTTTTTTTTTTTTCCACTTGTGTTCTTCATCCATTGATCTCACTCGTATTCATCAGCCGTACATGCTGCATTTGCTTGGCTACAGTGAACGGATGGAGAGGAGATCCTCTTAATATACATTTGGATTGGAGTCCAAACAGTACTAAGAGAGAGAGAGAGAGAGAAGGGCTAAATATTGCAAAAAACCTCTCATGTGATCTTAAAATTTGACAAATATTTAGACCCTTCCCCTCTTAGTATTGTTGGACTCCAGTCCAAACGTGTACCGAGAGGATCTCTTCTCCAACGGATGCCTTGATGCCCTTCACTGTATATATCGTGACCGAGTAATTTTGGTTATGTTGATCCCAATACAATGCACTTTGGATCCGTTTGGTTCTACATAAAATATATCAAATGAAAAAAAATAATAATAATAAGAGAGTAAATTTAAAAGGAAAATGAAAGCAAAATCTGTCATTTGCAGATTATGAAAAAGAATTACCTGAAGAATAACGTCACAAAAGTCCAGCTGAAAAATAATTTCTGCCCTTTCTAGGGGGGAGACTTAAATTGGAATTTTATCCTCATCTTTTACTTCCCTTATTTTTTTAATTTTTTTACTAGAATTTAGAATGAACCTGAGCTAGATTAGAAAGTTAATAACTGTTCGTACTCCTCCTTAATTATTGAGAGAACATGACGATTGGGTCTGATGACGATGCCTGCTATCGAGATCGAGATTGGGAGAGAGCCGTCTGAGGGGAATTCGTGAATACTCGTACATTTTAGGGAGCCGTTAATCCAATTGCTATGTTCTTAATTAAGGAAAGGTAAATTATGTGTTTGGGTTCAGTACATAAACTATGCAGATTTGCTTTTACATTATCACAATTGGATTAACTGTGGGGAAATAAAAACCCATGCTTGTTCATGATGTTGAGGACTGCATGTCTAATATGCATATGAGGAACACTTGCTACACCGCATGCTGTGCGGGCATCCGACAGCTGCATTAGTAATAATTTTTTAATTTTATTTTATTTTTTTACGTCGGCTCCATCATGTCTGACATTTTTTGTATAGATCAATTTTAGATCAGATGGTCTAAAAAAATTTTAAAAATAAAAAGTCAAACTGAATGAACAATAAAAAAATCACTATTCATTAGACTCGATTTTTTATTTTTTAAATTTTTAAATCATCCAACCTAAAATTAGATTATATAAACGTGCTCATAAAGGATGATGAGACCCATTATTAAAAATCATTATTCAAAAAAAAAAAATTGGCCCCACCGTGTGCATGCAGACACAGTGCAGCAAGTGTCTCTCATGTTCATATTGTTTCTTTCATTTCTAATGCAAGTCATGAAAATTTCACTTTGCAAAGCTCTTGTAGCTGGGAAAGGTGCCATGGCTGAGGGTGGAAGCCATGTGGCCGGGGAGCAGGACGGACTTGTGCCCCTCGCCAACGTCGTCGGCCTCATGGGCAAGGTCCTCCCGAACCATGCCAAGATAGACGAAGCTGCCAAGGAGGCTACTCAGGTGTGCCTCTCCCAGTTCATCACCTGCGTCACCGCCGAGGCCAACAAGCGTTGCGCCCAGGAGCAACGCAGCGTGGTGACTTCCGAGGACATGCTCTGGGCCCTCGACAAGCTCGGCTTCAAAGAGTATGCGGAGCACCTCAACCTGTACATGCAGCGCTACCGCCTTGTCGAGGGCAACCGCGGCGCCGTCCCAGGGGCGCCGCAGGTCCCCCCGGCTGCGCATGGCACCTCACGGCGTGGCCGGAGTCCTCCCTCCTCCTCCTCCAGGTGGGCGTATGATCATCTTCACCTGCAGTAGTAGTTGCTCTGTGCATATGATCTCTCATGCTTTGCAGGTTTTGCAAACGTAATTAAAGTGATTAAGATTGCGAGGATTGAACTTGAAATGTATCTGCGGTTTTGTGTTTTATGTAATAATGGACTCAGTGGCGGATTAACATTCATCCAGTAAGGTCCTGAGATCCCGGCCCACGGGATTTTGTCAAATCCATTAGTCTAATTCAACCACTGAACCTAAGACCGTATTGGTCTAACTCAGGACCCCATATGACTTAACTTAAGATCCTACTGACCCAACCATGTTTATGACCTAATGTCCGAGTAACCTAATGAGACAATTTCTACAACGGCCGCTGAATGGAATGCCTTGTTATTTCATGTATTCGGTTAAGCAAATTGATCAACTAGTAGTACTATGAAATTAGATGATTTAATGTTTGTCAACATAATTTCCGCCTAAAAGATGATAAATAACATAAATATGCCTTTGGCTCATCATGTTATGTTTTTTACCCAGATTATCGTGATTTCCACTCATCGTGTTATGTTTTTTTCTCAAATTATCATGATTTGGCATTTTATGAAAGAAAAAGAGGTATTTATTCTTTAAATGGGCAAGAAGTTCCAGAAAATAGAAGGAAATTTCACTTTCTTGGAAAGTTGGTTTCCTAGGACTAGATATTTAAAAAAATAAATGAACATAGAAAATGCTTTGTTGGACAGAAAATTTCCCCCATCCTTTTCCTACCTTTTCACCTAGGAAGACGTTTTTGGGGAAAAATAACTAACCATCTTTCTTGCTCTTCATAGATCTCATTCTATGTCTCACCAACAGTTGAAAATTGGCATTAATCTACATGAGATTTGACTTTCTCTGAGAGCCCCTAAGCATGAAATTTATTTATTTTTTCTTGAAATGGATTTTAGTCTAGAAAGAATTTTTTTCTTTTCTCAAGAAATCATAAGCGTTCACAAACCCCAGACACATCCTATATGCTTTGAAATTTGCAACAAACATGTGATATTAACATGCAATCTTAGAATTTGTAGACAAATTCACATTTAGAAATTATTTCACATTCTATAATGTAATAGCTTGAAATTATATTGGCATGATATTCCATGTAACTTTTATTTTATTTAGTATGCATATCCACATTTAATTAAATTGATTATGTAACTAAAAAAAAATCTCATGGTACATATGGTAATAGACAATGTAACATTAGGGATGTTCTCTAATCCAACATAGTGGTAAAATAAAGAAGTGGTGGTTTAAAATCTATTACATGAATTTATTTCATATATCACGTCCGACTGCATGTTTTAGAATATCTATTTCTAACATACCACTAAAACTTGCTGAGATAAATAAGAGCAAGTATATATATGATGTTTTTTTATTGTAATTATTGAGATTTCTTTATCATCAAGCTTGCTTTTGAACCTGTGATAATATCTAATGTTTATGTAAGACATTTATGTACATGATATCTTAGTTTCTTATACTACTTTTATAAGAACTAGAATATTGTGTATGAGATCCACTTTTAGTCCAAAAAAATGATTAGGAGAATTATCTTAAGTAATTAAGAAGACTGTATGCCTGTGGATAACTTAGTATTATGCAATTTCCTATGTTGTCTATCATATGGTGTAACTTTTGATACAATATTGTATATCATGTGGAATTCAAGTAGGTATCCATACATATGGATATGATTACTACTAAACTCATTTTGTTTGATAAACATTTTTCAGGTAATTCGAAGTAATTTGGAGTATCAACTAGCGTGATTCGAGTCTCAGGAACTTATGCTGGATGGCTTAAATTTCCTTTTGTATTCATACCATGATGTATTAGACTTTATTTATGGTATGATGTAATAAAGGACTCAATGGTTACATTGAATAATTTTAATTAAATTAGTATAAGATCATTGTATGGATAAATGAAAAATCACAGTTAATAATATTAGAATATATCCCTTATCATGCCTTGTGTATTCCTTATTTCTCAATGTTGTGTGTATATAAATATTATGAACTATATTTTCAATATGACTCAAAATATACCAACTGGAACAGAGGGCATAACAAGGTGAGATTAGAGTGAAGCTGAGAATTGGAAGAATCCACTACCACTAACTCAAACGAAACGATTAGGATGATAGGACCATCTTCTAGGTCTACGTTAAACTAACCCTATTAGCTAAGATACTTTCTATTGCTTCAATGTGATGGTCATAGGAGATATAGGACCACTATTGCTTTTCTTTTATGTGAAGTGCCTTTCCTTAGTGGGGACTCCCATCCAAAAGCAATTCTTACATCTAGAGTTGTTCCACCCATGTACTTTGAGAGTTGTTTCATGTTACGCCCTAAATTTTCTTAAGCGGGTCCATATGTGCTTTAATTAAGCTAATTAGGACCATTCACTATTTCTTGGATTAATATGACATTTTCCTAGTGTATTGGCTACAGTCCCAGTTTCACTAGGATTTGGACATAGATCATGAAGAGAA
Organism: Zantedeschia hybrid cultivar; assembly: GCA_030544215.1. Classification (NCBI taxonomy): domain Eukaryota; kingdom Viridiplantae; phylum Streptophyta; class Magnoliopsida; order Alismatales; family Araceae; genus Zantedeschia; species Zantedeschia hybrid cultivar. The sequence goes on from JARZZO010000012.1 coordinate 57,748,563, forward strand.
GTCTAATTTTAGACGGACTCCCACGGCCTGGTGTTATGTCCTACACATTACACACCTTACACCCAATTAACGTAAGTCTAGTAGGGCCATTAGTGCAATAGAAAATAGCTTTTTAAGCTGCACAATTATTGTGTAAGAAATCGGTGTCTCGCAGCAAAATAAAATAAAATGCCTGATTTTCTATCCTGATTGATTTTTTGATCTGACAAAAAATAATAAAAAACTAGAGTAAAGATCAAATATTTTTACCTTGCAGAGATTTTGCATCTCCCATGTTCAATACATAAAGCCCTTCGGATCGTGGAAGCCATGCAAATGTACGACCTCTAGCAATATCCACACCAACAAATCAAAGATGGCATCTCCACCTAAGGAAAAATGATAAGAATTACCTGGCCATCTTGTTTTTCCTTCCGAACCAGATTCTCAGAATCAGCACTGGGATCACCCATACATTCTTCAATTTTTCTAGCATCAACTCCTGATAAAAAACCATTAGAAGACATTCAATACGTAATAGAATATGCAAAAATGACGTGAACCCTATGCCAAGACATGTTCATTTCATGTACCAAACTGGTTTTACAGTCGTAAAAACATAACATTAAACTATGCCCAATGACAAGGAGACCAGGAATCTGAGGATCTCACAAGTAGCCAACCTGCGGATCAGTTTATTTCTTCAGTAAATCTTGTGGCACTCTTCCATCTGTCTCACTAAATATTTCTTTTAAGTTTTCAAACTAATCGACCTGAAGGTCACGAGTTCAATCTGGAAATAGCCTCTTTGCCAAAAAACAAAGATAAAGCTAAGTACAATTGACACTAACCCAACCTCACAATGGCAGAAGCCTCATGGTACTGGTTGGGTGCAAGTGCACTATTACACAGCATCAATATATACAGCAATAATTCTTAGGATAAGCAGCTGCACAAGCAGGATTGTGTCTACACTACGCAAAAAGTTCAAAGTCATTTTCCAAGGGGAGATAATATTTATAGTTAGAAGATGAGTCTTCTCATTTCTCTGAAATCAAATCAAAGAGTTAAAGAATATACAAGGGATGGGATGATTTCATTATCAAAAATGCTTGAGAAAATGAGCAAACTGTGATTGTGATCGAAGTTTAAATGTGTAATACTGTAAGCATCCCTTGGCATTTCCACAGCCATAAATATATGAATAACATTTAAGGTACAGAGATATAACATCAATGCATATTACAAATAGTGGCCAGAGTGATTTCACACAAATGGAATAATAACTAGAAAGTCACTACTACTCATGGTATGGCACCTAAATCCATCCACTTTCAGGAAAAAAAAAAGTATGACATGAATCTGAAATTTGACTTAACTAGAGATTTGATAACTTAGCCAGCACAGTCCTTGTATTTATTCATAGGGCATCTTATGTGAAAATCAGTTACACAATCCCACCACAGCCTGGGCTTTTTATTTTCATTTGCAGCTTAGACACACATAATTGTCTTAAATTCTCAAAAACTACATCCTTTCCTTCAGTAGCACAATCTCTTCCATGGTTAATGCACTGAGACTTGCATTGTTTGCTGACTATGAATGGCTGCTGATAGTACCAAGTTATATAATGGAGTGTAAATTGACTATAGCTACCCTTCTCAAGAATCCGCGCAGCACCTTTAAAATATTTCACAAACTCCATTAACATGTCACATTTAGGTCCACATTCATCATTGCTATTAGTCCATAACTCATACTCTACACGGTTGTCAGGGTGAGGAATAACTTCTCCAGTCAAGGTTCACATTGACCATTTCTCCACTTCCACAAGCCTTTTCAATTGTTCACCAAATTTTTTGTCAATAACTGCTGATGGAATTGTCATATTCTGGACAAACATAGAAGCATCATCATCTTCTCAAGGCAAGTCCATGGTTATTAATGGTTCTTCAGTATCATCTGCCACAAGCACCGCTGAAGCACCAGCATTCTGAGAATTCCAGACTTCTTAGCAAAGAAAACAACCTGAAAAGATAGAGAAGGCCAAGTAATTAAAAGGGATATATAAAGAGATTGGAAAACAGAAACCCCTTGAGTTATTTCTATAAGAAGAATTTACATCCAATGGGTACCACAGAGCATGTAGTTACTATTTTAAGCATCACGGGCACAATTGAATCATTTTTCAAGCAAGGGCAGATAAATCTAAGAAAGAATGACAGAAGGTAAAAATGACCTCACAAATAATCTCCAAACGTAAAAAAGATCTATGCACATTTCTTTGTTCCTTGAGAATGACCAAGAAAGTATAGGCATAAAATGAAATATATCTCATACCTGGTGACTGCTACCATTCTCTGCATTACAAAGACAGACTTCATCACCGCCAGCTGCTACATAAACCAAAGGCCTACCTAAAGCAAACATAGTACTATTTGCAGAAGGTATAAACAAACACATATCCTCTATGGGATATTGTGTGGAGTACAACCTCAAATCCCATAGAGTAAGCACTCATCAAGAAGATACGGAAACAAGCCAATTACCAAACCAACCCATTACAAGCGAAAAGGCACTCTTAACAAGAAATATAACATCTAATCACATGTTTTTAGCCATATAGCACCAACATGATGAAAGTGTTAAAAAGACATCAACATCTACTCACAGTAAACTCCTACTAGAAGAAAAAGTTATGTAAAGTTACCAATAGTTCTTACTATAGAGAATTTTCAAAAGAACCAACCATAGAGAAACTTGAAAACAACCAACCACATATTAAAACCTAATCCCTAGGAATGCATCTTAAAAAATATTGACGCAACCAACTGACAAGATAGTTCTGATTGCATGCACAACAACCGTCTCATTGTCAAGAAGATAACCATATGCATCAAGGGAGAAGTCGGTGTATCCTTCACTACTCAATCTTGGCTCACAACTCATTGCCACCTGATAGAGCTTATCTGAGCACTCTTACTTTAAATTACATCTCATTTGATCAACAATATGGTCAATATTTGCGACCAAATCCTTCAATCCATCCTCAAATGCTTGAACCCGTTTACCTTTCCATTTAGCTTGTCTTGGCCCCTTATTGCTCCCTAATATAACTCCAGCAGAATTTTCAGCACTTTCTTCACCTATATTCTCGTTTCTGATATTATCATCACAAGAAGGTCAATAAACATCTTCACTGCTACATCATGATTAACTGACAATGAATCACCTTAACCATGAGAACAAGAATCAGTTGCATAATTGTTTCCACATATAATTGAAAGGTCTTCATACATCTCAATTGGCTTATCGATATACTCCTCAGCCTGTAGATTCTCCTAAAATTATAATGTACATGTAAAATATGTAAAATGATAAAATAAGAGTGAATAACAATGTTACATTTGAAAGAGTACTTAGTTTTATATACTTTGCAGCAATTATATGATCTAGGATTATTTTCTTCACAATAGGATCAAAGACATGGCCACTCAAATCTCTTAACTTCATAACAATCTGTCAATTTTCCTTAATGTTCTTAAATGATTTTTTACATTGATCTCAATGCATCTTTCTCCAATTTTTTCTGTTACTTCATTAGCAACAGCCATGTATGCTCTTCTTTTAAAATCTTTGTCAATTTTCATGCCTTCCTTTGCATGTTCAACAAGACATTGAATCACGTGTAGTCATTATTTTGCTCCACTAAAAATTTCTTGCCTCTATTTGTTGAAACTCTGTTAATTTGAGAAGACTCCATGTGTCAACTTAAACAAAAAGATAATTTTTATCACAAAAGTTGAACAATATCAAATGACATAACCAAAAGACATACATACAAAAACAATGTTAAAAAGATTTGAATATCCAAATAGAAATAGTAGCATCCATGATTGTCTACTTATAACATGACATAATTCATAAAAAAAATCAAAATAACATTCACAGGGTACAATTTAATGCTCATTCCACATGTCAGTAACTATTCGATCACGTAAATCGTACCATTTTCTATTGCTTTAACTTTCCTCTATTCTTGTCATTTGTCGATGCCTCAGTGCATTTAAGTTATCCTCATTACCAACCCTTGTCTCAACAAGTATTTAATCATCAGGATCAAATCTAATTATCACATCATGTAAGACACAATATACTAACACAAAATCCACTTGCACAGGATAAGGAAACTTATTCTTTTTACAATCTAATAGTGCAAATCAATTCTTCAATATTCCAAAGGCACATTCAATTGTTGTTCGAAAAGAAGAATGCCAGTAGTTAAATAATTGATCTATGTTTCTTGAAGGATTATGATCATTGAACTCTGTCAAATGATAAAATACATTACGATATGGAGGTATGATCCCTAGTTTCGTTGTATAGTCAACATTCACTAAATAGTATTTTCCTATAAAATATACAAAAATGACAAATATAAGTATACTAGAAAAATCATATAAATTTATTGAAAGTAGGACATTTACTCCTATCACCTTCAAACCATTTAATCTCTCTAGAGCATCCTTTAAAACTCTCAAGTCATCAGCTAAGCTTTCCCATCCAACTAATACATAGGAAAACGTGAGGACAAAGTTTACTACAACCATTACATTTTGTGTAGGAAAATCTTTTCTACCACAAAACCTAGCTCGAACATCCTTAGGAATTGAGGCGTACATATAAGTTTCGTCAATTGTACCAATGCAATTATATATTTTTAATGATATATTAGTAACCTCATATAAAAGTTATATTTTATAAAAAAATAAATAAGTTACACAAACTATAAACAATTACCTTGAACTAGGGTTAAAACCTAAGATTTGATCTAATATCATCTGACACATAGAAGTAGGAAATTGAATATAATCACCCCTTAGAGATCCAAAAGCTTTTAGAACACAAGTGAAACAACAGCTAATGGTCTCCGAAAAATGAAAAAGGTTATGGTATATAACCCAATTTCTAACACTATGCCCAACTGTATACAAGAACAACATAATTGTTCCTCAACTGTCACATATTGTATCTCGAAGTAGACCTCTTGTCCTTAAAATATCACATAGGTGGTGAAAACAATCTATATTCACTCTTAATCATTTTAATACATGTTATATCTGAAGAATCAAAGATTGACTGTATATAATGCATTCTGTCAGAATCTCTATATAAAGATAAAGCTCTCGGAACATGCATTATCGCTTTTTGAAGAATATGAAGCATCTTAAGGCACGATGCCCATAGTTGTCAAGGTGCCAAGGTGACCAAAGGCATTGCCGAGGAGCCTAAGCACTTAGGCGTTAAGGCAGTTGCTTAAGCAGTGCTTAAGTGGCAACTTAAGCGCCTCCTTAAAATACATGTTATGTATTAATTATAAATTCTTCAAATAAATGGAAAATAACTGCAACATCATGCATTCAAATAACAACATCATATATTAAAAATGAAAGAAATTAATACCCATGAGATAATTAACTTAAACACATATGAACAATTTTCTAAAGAAAAGATATAATAAAATTGAAAGAAATTAATCTACCATATGTATGTGTAGCTATGTGTGAGACAATGAGTGGGATTATGAGAATGAGAGTGAAAGAGGATGACTAAGAGTGGGTCTGTGAGAGATTGAGAGTGAAAGAGGGCTTCGGCCCTCTGTGTGTGTGTATATGCGTGTCAGTGTGTAAGAGAGAGAGAGGGGGGGCCTTCGGTTCTGCGATAGAGAGGATGAGAGAGAGAGTGACGGTGAGAGTCTGAGAGAGATAGAGAGAGTGAGAGTGAGAGACATATAAAGAGAGTCTGAGAAAGGGACTGAGGGAGAGAGTCTAAGAGAGGGTGAGGGAGACAGAGAGAGAGAGAGACTATGAGAGGGTAAGAGGGTTAAAGAGACTGAGAGAGAGTGAGAGAGAGACTGTGAGAGAGATTAGAGAGACCCCATGTCTCGTGCGTGGACTGTACCCGTGGCACAGTCACACACACACAGAGGGAGGGAGGAACGGAGGAAGGGAGGTGTTGAATAATTTGTGGATTTATATTATTTCCCATATTTTAGTGATAACAAAACTTTAGAAGTGTCAGAACAAATGTTCAAACTTTAGCTGTTTTCTATCGCTAATTGTATTCAGATTTAATCGATTCAGTTTTATGAGAAAATCGATAAGTGTTTTATCGATTATGCCTTGAACGATTCTTCAATTAACACCTCCACATCGATTAATATTTGAAGTGATGATTCAATTACTAATGTTAGTCGGATATCGATTGCACTTTAAGTCTTATATCGATTAGCTCTATCGATCACCATTGTAAGTTTCACATCAATTAACGCTTTGATTATCGACTGAAGTCTTATATCGATTGACTCTTCGATTAGCACCTGTAGACACATATAGATTAACGCTTTAGGCACTGATTCAATTAGCGCTGGAAGAATCACTTCGATTAACGTTTCAAGAACCACACCGATTATCATTTTATATTGGCCATCGATTAACGTCTTATGAGTTACTTCGATTAATTCAGTGAACAATGACCAATTTATGCTTAAGTATTACATCGATTAACGCCTTATCGATTTACGTTATATCTCTTCGATCAAGGTTATATCGATTCAATCGATTAACGACCATTTCGGTTAACGATTACAGTACCTTAATTCTAGTCATATCATAGACGGCTCTCACTTCAATTAATGAATGACTTATAGCGATTACATTATCGATTATACTTGCTAACTATGTTGCAATTACTAATGAAAATTTGAAAACATTTAGTTAGTACTCTCAGTATGTATTTTATATATACTTTTTGACTGAAATCTCTGCCATAACTTTAGATAACATATTGTGCATCTTTTCGGGTGCTACTATGTTGTACTATCTTTAATTGTACCGAATCTCTGACTAACAGATTTTCTTATAGCTTTTTACTTTACTTTTTATCTCTATCTGTCAGACCGAAAAATTGTCTAGTTTAATCAATTATCCTTTCATAGACTTCTACTAACTAGCTGATACAAGGCAAAGAAAAGCAAGTTTCTTTTCTTATGTTTAAAGTGTTTTTGTAGGACCCTGATAAGAAGTAGGTTCTGCATCCGAAGAAGCTTCCAACGACTGATTCAGCTACCTCGAGCAGAAGTCCAAGGATACTCTCTCTCTATTCTATCGCTAGGAAATTCAAATGATATGACTCAAGCGGGAATTCAGTATATCTCTCTTCAACAGTCTAACAAGTAGATTTTTGAAGACTCAGTATAAATAGATCTTCACCAGATAAGATAATAAATGAACGAAACCAAGAATCCATCAATCTAAAAGTCCTACTACTGAGCACAAGTGAATTCAAGAGAGAGAGCTATGCCTAAACACCTAGCAAAAAGTCTTGCTTGAATATTTCAAGAGCCCTGCTTCAGCATTCTCTTCAACAAGCTCTTAAAGATCTTCCTCAGATTAAGACCAGTGTTCTTTACTATTTCATTATTTATTATCTTGATATGTGTTGTGTTCTTTAAGAAGAACACTTGGCTGTTGTAAAATAGTCACTCTCATTTTTCTCAACTCATCGATTGTTCCTCTTCCTGTGTGTGGAAGAGTAGGCCTATTTGCGGACATGTGGTTGTTCCCCTTTAGTGAATTAAGGGGAAGACTAGCTGAGTTTGGATGTTGTAAGACCGGTAAGGGGTCAGTACCTTGTGGCATTATAAGACCAGCAAGGGATCAGTACCTTATTTGTTGGTGACCAGCAAGGGGTCAATTCTTTGTAGACTGAAAATCCCAAGAGGTTGCTTGAAAACTGGATGTAAGTCTAGATAGACCGAACCAGTATAAATTATGTATGCAGTTATTTTGTGTTATTACTTCCTTCTTCCCTCTTATCATGTGCACATTTAAGCTTTCGTATTTAGCGCCACTTTGATTGGAGAATAGGAAAAGAATAAGGATGAATAAGAGGATAATAAGCTTAATTTTGCTTTGACCAGCGAAATGGCTTATACCGTACAGAATAGCGTATCCGGGGAATAAGGAGAATATTTCATCCCACCCTAGACCCAAGAATTTCTTATTCTTCTTATTCCGTCAGCGGGCCCCACAAAACTATCAAAGCAAAATACCCCTTATTCTAATATATGTTATTCCGTCAGTGGGCCCCACGTAATAACTTATTCTACAAACAAAGTAGGGCTTAAGTTTAAGTTTTTAGTCCTAAATTTTTATTAACCCATTCATCTCCCCCTCTAGATTAATCTAGCCTTGGGCAACAAGTGGTATCAGAGCTTGATCTCTCATTTTATTTGACTTAACAGTCAAGAGAGTAATGATTGTGACAAACAGTTATACTAAAGGTACTCTTACTAGAAATGCAAATGGAATATTTTCTTAAGAGAGTTGACCTTGACCTTTGGGGAGTATTTGAAAATGGTGATTATAATATAACTGCGCCCAGAGATAAATGGACTGATAATGACAAACGCTTATTATCGTTGAATAACAGGACAAAGAGCATTCTCTGATGTGCATTGTCAAAAAAGGAGTTCAACCGAATTTCTGCCTATAAAGCTACTAAATAAATGTGGCAGAAACTTCAGTTGACCTATGAAGGCACGGACATAATCAAGAAGACTAGGATAAATATCCTGGTTACAAAATATGAGAAGTTCAAGATGGAGCCAACCGAGAACATGACCTAGATGTAAAGCAAATTCACAGACATCACAAATGGGTTGATGACTCTCAGGAAAGAATACAACACTGGAGATCTAGTCAGAAAAATTTTAAGGTATCTGTCTAGTCAATGGACACCAAAGGTGTCAGCTATTGAGGAAGCTCATGATCTCAGTACATGTTACTTAAGAAGCTCATTGGGTCCCTCATAGTCCATGAGATCACCATGAAAAGACTAGGGGAGAGCACCTCCAGGAGAAAGGTTTCCACTACTCTCAAGATCACACAACCAAGCTCAAGTGAGTATCTTCAGAAGAAGACACTGAAGTTGACAGTGAGGAAGAAGCCTTGCTGTCCAAAAGACTACATGATCTTGAAAAAGAAAAAATCTCAAGGGGACAGCAGATACTACAAGAGAAAGACCTACAAAGAAAAGAAATAGGAGCCAACCTGTTACGAATGCAGACAGCCAGGGCATATGAAGGCAGCCTGCCCTCAGTAGAAGAAGAAGGGGACAACAAATACTGCAAGAGGAAGACCTACAAAGAAAAGGAACAGGAGCCAACTTGTTACGAATGCAAACAGCCAAGGCATATTAAGACAAACTGCCCTCAGTTGAAGAAGAAGGAAAAGGAGTATGGCAAGAAGCCCAAGTGATACCTGAAGAAGAAGGCAATGGCAGTTGCATGGGTCAATGAAGATGCTACATCAATTTCATCCAGCTCAAATGAAGAAGCAGCAGCCAACCTTACATTAATGGCCAACTATACTCATCAAACTGATGAGCAGGTAAACTCTGCTTCACCTTTATTTTCATATTCAAAATCTGATGAGGAATTGTCTTTAGAAGAAACTTTTGATGAGTTGTATAAAAAATTTTAAATTCTCTTGAAAGACTTCAAGAAACTTAAAATAGACCATGATAAATTGAATATTATAAGTGTTCCCTTAAAATCTAAAAACTCAGACTTAGCACAGGATAATGGTAGATTAAAATCAAAAAATATCCATCTTGGTGAGGTAATTAAAATAAAAGACACTAAACTTCAAAACTTACAATATGAACTCTCAAAGATAAATAAGGGAAAGATGATTGTTAATAAAGATAAAATCAAACAAGATGAGCTAATTCAAGAGAACCAATACTTACAATTCTCTCTTGAGAAATTTACTAAGAGCAAACCATCTTTACACCTTTGCTTGAAAAGACTTAGAACCGATGATAGAAAAGATAGACTTGGTCGTGTGCAATCTAAAGGCTCAAGCAAAGATAAAACCTCCAAATAAGTATCCTAACCCTAGGTTTGTAAAAGTTAAAACTATAATAGGCTCAAAACAAAAAGCTCCTAATATAGACTACTACTCACACTGTGACAGACTAGGCCACACTTCCAAAACTTGCAAAATGAGGAAGTGGGTCTGGGTGCCTAAAAGATCTCTGCTGCTACTAAGCTCAAAGGACCCAAAAAGTTTTGGGTACCTAAAATGCAGGTCGGTCTGCAAGCATCCAGATGGTACATAGATAGTGGATGCTCTAGACATATGACTGAGGAATGTACCTTATTCAAGAAGATCATATTAGAAATTGATACAGTCACCTATAGGGACAATGGCAGGGGAATAGTGGGCAGCAAATTAGCCGACTTAATTGAAGATGTACTTTATGTAGATGGATTGAAGCACAATCTTATCAGCATTAGTCAGCTATGTGACAGAGGACACAAGGTTTTATTTGAAGCCTCTGAATACACCATCTCTAAGGAGGATAAAATTGTCTTCAAAGTTCACAAAGAGAAGAACCTCTACATCATTCATTTGGATGAGTTTAAAGACAACGATGTGTACCTAGTAGCCAACAACTCGGAAGAAGCAAAGTTATGGCACAGGAGACTAGGACATGCAAGCCAAGGAGTACTACAGAAATTAAACAAGGATGACTTAGTGGATGGACTACCTAAAATGAAGATGAAGATATCAAGCATTTGTACAGCTTGTGCCAAGGGCAAGCAGACTAAGACCTCATTTTAGTCCAAGACCATTGTAACAACCTTCAAACCTCTGAAATTGATACATATGGATCTGTTCGAACCCATAAGAATAGTTAGCCTAGGTGAAAAGGCCCATAGGCTAGTCATGGCTGATGACTACTCTAGGTTCACTTAGGTAGCTTTTTTAGAAAGCAAGTCTAATACTTTTGAAGCTTTTCTCAAGTTCAACAAGGTAGTACAAAAGGAGAAGAATCTGAGTATCATTGTTATCAGATCTGATCATAGTAGAGAATTTCAAAATGCTAAGTTCACCAGTTTTTGTGAAGAAAATAGGTTCAGCACAACTTTTCAGCTCTAAGAACTCCACAACAAAATGGTGTAGCAGAGAGGAAGAACAAAACACTACTTGATATGGCCAGAACTATGTTGTCAGAGAACAACTTACCAAGATACTTTTGGACAGAAGCAGTCAACATAGCCTATTACATCATAAGTAGAGTTATGATCAGGCCAATTCTCAAGAAGACTCCTTATGAACTATACAAGGAGAAGAAGCCAAAAGTTTAACACCTAAAGTCATTCGGATGCAGATGCTTCATCCTCAACAATGGGAAGGACAATCTTGGAAAGCTTGACTCAAAATCTAATGAAGGTTTATTCCTATGGTACATTTGTAAACCTCATGGCTTATACAATTTTTAATAAAAGAACTTTACTTGTTGAATAAACTATTCATGTTATATTTGATGAGACTAATGCATCTTCCAAAGAAAGAGAAGGATATCTTGATGACAATGATGCAGGAGACATTCTAGAAGGACTAAACAAAATGAAGATAAAGGATAATACAGAGGAAGATCTACTCTTGAGGGGACATGCAACAAGTTGAAGATCAACATGAAGATCTACCCAAGAAGTGGAGATACCACAAATATCATCCTCAAGAGAACATAATTGGAAATCTAAGTGAGGGAGTAAAAATCAGAAGTAAGATTATTCCCTGTGACTACTTAGCCTTTGTTTCTCAAATAGAGCCTAGGACACTAAAATTTAGCTCATGTAGTAACAAAGAAATCCTCAAAGATTTAGCGATATATTAGAAAGAGTCTAACAAAGAGAGAGAAAGAACATGATGTAGACAAACACAACTTTCCCTTTGACAATTTCAACCAGAAGACACTAATGGGCTTAACACTGCATTGAGAGAGCAACAACATAACTTTTTGGTAATCTTTGATAATTCTTGAAATGTGTTAGACAATGACTAACTTTGGATTCATTGCAGTTGAATAGTTTCAAATAAATGCAGCCTAATTTAAATGATAACATAATAGCTACATATAGAAATAACACCACAAACAACCTTACTTTTTAGGGTTTTTTCCCCTCATTTTGTAGTATGAACTTTTCTATTACTAACTAACAAGAAGAGAAACTAGAATGTTGAATTCTTATCCTCCAGTCCTCCTTTATATGCTCCCTAGATAGTAATACCCTTCAAGTTTTTCCTCTTTTGCTATTCTTACTATGAATGAACAAAAATTTCATCCCCGCATACTTTTATGACCTTAATGTCATTGTCACCATTTTCCATTTGCCCTAGGAAATATTCACAAATGCATAGAGATTTTCATGGATTCACGTATCCTTGCAAGACACATTTACAATTATAAGAAGGGTTTTTCAGATTTTAGTCCCTCTAATACAGTCAATTTAGGGAAACCTTCCTACGAGCTGTCCACTTGGTAAAAACTTCCAATAATTGCATTTTTATTTGCAAAGGACCCTTTTTCAGGAATTTTTTAAAATATTCAGAGGGCTTTTTTTAAATTCTTATGGATATTTATCAAATAGCCTATGATTTTGGGAAATCATAAGTTAATAGTTAGACTAGAAGGACTTATTTGTAGAAGTCAAAATCTAAGGAATACAAAGAACAAAATATTTATAAACACCATTCACGAGACAATAAACAAATCAAGTTCCAATCCAAAAATCATTGCTTAAACACTTGCAATCTCCTTTCATTTAGAAAATTTCAGCTTCATAGATTATAAATATTTTTGTTGATATTGATTCCTTAAAATAATCACTCTATAGAATGTTCCAGTAGACCCAAAAACACAATGGCAATTTTGTGTACTTCGGATCACCTTTCATGCACTGATATGATATAGCGATGGAAACCTTTTTGTTGATATTGATTCCTTAAAATAATCACTCTATAGAATGTTCCAGTAGACCCAAAAACACAATGGCAATTTTGTGTACTTCGGATCACCTTTCATGCACTGATATGATATAGCGATGGAAATCTTTTAACAGAATAGTCTTGAATGGTTGAGAATTAAGGCCACATATGTTAAAAATTCATCAAAAGGCCGATTCTTGGATCGTCTGAATTTATAAATTGAAAAACTCTGAGAAAATGAGAAAAATCATCAGGAAAAATAAGGAAAAATTGGAAAGAAACTAAATAAAGTGAAAATGACACACTAACAATTAAATCTAATGGAACTATGTTGATTTGAGTTGGTAGTGGTCAATTGGGGTTCAAGATTAAACATATCACTTTAATAAATGATCAAATTTTTAATGACACAATAACATACAATATAATAACACCAATTAATCCCTTCAATATGAGAAATCCGATACATGCTACATTACTAAATGGATAAATGATAAAACGTTCAAGGTTTTCAGCTTATATTGGCCGCATCAGACCTGTATCGGACGATCCAGGCAGGATTGGCCTGATTCATGGCAGGTCCAGGCTGATTCAGCCTGATACTGGCCGATTCTGGCCAATTCCAAGAAGATTTTGGCCCTTATTGTTGTTTTTCTTTATTTTCTTCAGGGGATCGGATTTCCCCTTGAAATCGGATCGCCACCCATCCATTCTGATTCCGCATACCATGGGATTGACAGGGCCAACACATATAGGCCAATCCAGATCTGATTTGATAGTTTGTGGCTCACTCAATGTTGGCTAAGGGTAGCCATACGTTTACTAAAATAAAATTTTAATATATATAATAATAATAAATTATACAGTCAACTAAAAAGAAAGTGAAGGAGATGAAATTAAGTGTTGGGGGGAAGAAGTGCGAAGGGGAGATACAAAGGAGACATATTTAATAGGGAGGGCAGAATAAGATAGCCCCCAATCTGTAGCCAGATCAGCTGATATATATATATATATATATATATATATATATATATATATATATATATATATTGATATGGCCTATCAAGTGATCTGAGACGCTGGAGTAGGATCAGATCAGTCAGCCTAAAATTTGATCGGATAGCGACCTTGTCCAAGCTGATTGATCAAATCCTGAATTAACACCCCATAAAGGTGCCCCATGAATTACATTTCTCATTCTGCTTGTAATGTTTTTATGATAAAGTTTCCTTTGCATATTGGATCAATTGCTCACTATGGTAGATGTACATTCGCATGAAATTGACACCCTAATCAGCCAACAGTTTTATCTTATATTTTATTTGTGTTGCAAAGATGATTTCAAGCAGTCTTTGGGAAGGCCGATCAGATCATGTGATCATCCAATTGGTTTGCAAAGAATAATCAGATCTGTTCTGATGTACTAATCAAATTAGTTCAGCCTAGATGACCATTTTATCATACAAAGGGCTAACCAAACCAGATCCAACTAACAAAACTAAAGTTATTCCCAGAAACGTTCTGAGCTATAATGTTAAACAAATGCTTAATATAAAATGGTAACATTAAATGCATATCTGCCCCATTAAAGGACAAACACGAACTGAGATGGAATTTGTGTTAGCTGTAACCTGATTTTGGAATTTGAAGAATATCATATGGCAGAATTCATAGTTTCAATATTATTTTATTAAAATGTCTAAGTGAATCAATTTTACACTTTCACTACGAAGGAGAGAGTTTGAAACCCACAAAGCCCAGCAAGGCTTGTAACCTTATGCACACCTGAAGAAACCTGCCCTTCCAATCAGTCGGCTCAGGTTATTCTTAAAAAGGTCCCCACATATATCTATCTTATTATAAGAGAAACACTGAACCTACGTAGGCTTTATGCTACTTTTGGTGCAATATTTGGAGAGTATAGTACTGTAAACTACTCGGTTTCATTTTTTTATCTTTTTTGTCAAATGACATAATGGTCCAACTCTACATATCCAACAGCAAGAGAGTTTGAAGCCAACTAAAAAGCCTAGGGATAATTCTACAAACAATTGAAAGAATCTGCCTCCGCTCATGCAGAAGGGTCTAGCATTTCCATCCCCATGAAGGGAAACCAGTAATTCTAGCCTTAAGGGGAGGAAGGGCTTCCTGAACATTGCAGAAAAGGGGCTTCAAACCTCCTTCCTGCCATCATGCTACAGCTGTGGTGGCCACTTGGTTTCAATCACTAAGCCTAATTAGGAGCTGACAACATCAGTCCAGTCTTGCTGCAATCAGAGAAATGTAGCTCAAGAAATCACAGTAATGTATCGCACTCAACACAAAACTGCAGATCAGAATTGAACAAAACTGCCTCACTTTACAGAGAACTTCTTCCTTCTTGCTTACATCAATGTGAACATAGAGGGAAAAGTAAGTATAATGCATCCTTTTCAAGGGCCTGACCTTCAACATTTCCTGATCTGCTTCCCAGATGATATACACTTAAGAATGCTCCTCCATTGCCCCATCTCCTAATACATGTACAAAAAAAAAAATCTCGTCTCTCATACTCTAATAACATTATGCCATTATCATCCTGTTTTCCTCCATTTCCTCTAGGAATAATCAACTTTACATAGAAATGAAATAAGCAAAAGCAAATGAGTTAGAAGCCAGAACAACAATGCTTCTTAAAAATTAATCTACAAGCAAAATCTCCTACTATCACATCTAATCTTTATTAAAAGTAACCCTGCATATCAATATATATCAAACTAACACAACAGAGTTAGAAGCAACATGGCCGGCTTATTGGAAAGTCACATGGATGGAAGAAAAAAGTTGGAAACTCCAATCCAATGTATAATAGAGAGGATGCCTTCTCGAGATTAAATTAAGATTTCCGCATCAGCTATCCTATTTGTTGTCTGCATAGTCCATTTCAATTGGATGACAGTTCTATTGTTTAGGAGGAGATCCGAAGGTCCTGCACCAATGAATGTTGCAGCATTATCATTTTTCAGAAACAAATGTTGAAGTGCATCCTATAGTATCCTGCACAATAGCCATTTCCCTCAGGTTGAACCATAAATTTGGCCTCCAAAAAGCACTGCCAAATAATATGGATGAAGACAAGGAAAAGCCACGTTTCTCCAAAGAGAAAGTTCAGAACAAAATCAGGCACATCCACTCTGTGAAAAGCCCCATGAGGATCTAATAAATGGATGATCTCATTTTGTGGTTTAACTCTCACATATTCTATGATTTGATGCTTCATTTTGATCATACACTGTTCTTAGACCATCAACCATAAAAGCAAGGACACTATCTTTCTTATCCATCCAACTGTAGCCACGATTTTTTACAATTCCCCGATCATTCATCAATGTTCTAATACCAGATACACCATCCCATCTTCCAACTGAAGCATAAATACAAGATAGAAGCAGATAAGGTGCAGGATTATGTTGGTCAAGATGGAGAAGTCTCTCTGCAGCAAGTTTTCCCAGGTCAACATTAGCATGGATTCTACAGGTGCTGAGTAAAACTTCCCACACAATGGGATCATTGCCACATGGCATCCTGTCTACAAGAGTTTTAATTTCATTGAAGCGGCCAGAACGGCCTAAAGCATCTATGATACATGTGTAGTGATCAGCAAGTGGCTTGATTTGATGCTCTGTTTCCATGGAATTAAGGAATCTCATTCCCAGATCAACTAAACCTGAATGGCTACAGGCCATTAGAACTGCAATAAAGGTAATACTGTCTGGTTTATCCTTTGATCTCAGCATATTCTCAAAAAGCTCAATGGCCATATCACCGTTGCCATTTTGGGCATACCCAAATATCATCTCATTCCATGAAACAATATTTTTCTTGGGCATGCAATCAAAGAGCAACCGTGCATCTTCCACATTACCACATTTACCATACATGTCAATCAGTGTGCTCCCTACAAAGATGTCATCTGTGAATCCATCTTTTGTTATCTGAGCATGCATCTGCCGGCCTTGACATAATAATGACAATCTAGCACATGCACTAATTACGGTAGCATATGAATATTCTGTTGGAGACATTCCCTTTGTTATCATTTGCCTAAAGATATCAAAAGCATCTCTGCTGTTAGAGTGAAGAGCAAAACCTGAAATCAATGAGTTCCAACAGACAACATCCCTTTCCAGCATCCTATCAAAAACCCGTCTTGCTGTCTCCAGTTGCCCACACTTGGAATACATGTCCACAAGTCCACCTGCTACAAACATATCAAGATGAAGCTTTATCCTAGTCGAAGCAGCATGAATCTGTTTCCCAAAGTTTAGAAGCCCCATTCCTGAACAGGAGCTGAGGACAACAGCCAAAGTAGCACGATCTGGTTGGACATTCAAATATTGCATGCTTCTAAATAAGTCTATCACTTTATCATAAATTTCTAGATGGCAATATCCAGAAATAATGGTGTTCCACGAAGTCAAGCTGGGATTAACAATTTTATCAAACATCTGTTGGGCGGCCTCAACATAACTGAATCTCATATATGCAGCTATTAAAACATTGAAAGAAACAGCATCAACATCAGGCAGGGTCATAAAGGCTTTTTCTGCTTTCTCCACCTCACCAGATTTTGCATACATATTAATCAATGAATTTCCCACATGAGTATCTGACTCAAACCCTAATCTAATAACCAGAACATGTACTTGATGGCCGAACCTAAGCCCTGAACACTCGTGGATTTCGGCAGAGTTCCCCCACTCGTCATCTTCAGCACATCTTGTACAAGCACCCAAAGCACTGGAAATAGCAATGGGATCAATTCGGATTCCATCCCTTGCCATTTTCACAAATAGCTTCAAGGCTTCCATAGAAGAACCATCAAATACCAAGCCACCCATCATAGCAGTGAAGGAGACCGCATTAGGTCGAGACATTTCATTAAAAATCATAAACGCTGAAGCCGTATCCCTACACTTGGCATACATTCCAACCAACGCATTCTCCACGAAGTTGTCAGTGTTTAATCCAACCTTTACAGCAAGACCATGGCATCTCCTACCATGTTCTGCGTTCACTAAGCTCCTACAAGCACTCAAAACGCTGGCAAAAGTGAACTGGGTAGGCATAAATCCTTCTCTTATCATCCAATAATACAAACCCAAGGCCTGCTCTTCTGACCCACCCCGCACTAGAGCACTAATTACTATATTCCACGAGACAGCATTCCTCGCAGGCATTTCCCCTAACAGTTTATAAGCGGAAAAGATATCACCTTTTCTACAGTACCCAGAGATGATGGCATTCAGAGAATAGGCACTCCTCCCTGGCATCTCACGGTGGACTCTACTGGAATCACTGAGAGACCCACATGCAACATAGAACTCGCGGAGCCTGTTTGACGGGAACCCATCTTGGTGGAGGACGTTTGTGATGATCTGAGCATGGATGGCTCTTCCCGGCAGATGGGTTCTCTTGGTGATGCAACCCTGCAAGAGCCCGGCGAGGTGGCTGGCTTTGGAGCCATGGCCGACCATGTCTGCCGCCGAGGACACCTCCACCAGCAGCCTCTCATGGGTATTAAGTTTGCAGGATCAGATGATTCAAATGGATGCTACAATTTGCAGAAACCACTGTACCTGCCCTTCGAAGGCGCCATCTTTCCACACTGTGTTACCAGCAAAGCTCGACAGCCAAGCTTGAGCCACATCTCGAGCACAAGCTGCAGCAGCAACCATCGAGCAGGCAAGAAAAGAAATGCTACCAAAGGGCTTTTGGCGTTTTAGAAACCGACGGTGAGTAGGAATGTAAATTGGACGGGTTGGACTGAGTTACGATCAGAATTTGAGCCTATCTTAAATTCAAAATAACCCAATCTAATTTTAACTCAATCCAAATTCGGCATAAGTTTAACTCAAATTCAGCTCAAGTTCAATAATAAGTGGATTGGATTTGGTTGGTTGGGCTAATCCTATTTATAAATAAACAGTTTGTTAGAAGTATTTCACTTTTTGTATGCATTATTATAAAAGTCAATAAATTAAATTGGGTCAGCACGTTTTTAGTCCAATCTAACCCATATTTAAGTAATGTCAATTTAAATTTACCTCAACTCAATTCGTATAACTTGGGCCAACACAATTTTATTTAATATGAGCTGGGCTACGAGTTCGCCCGCCCAATGGACACCCCTAATCGTGTGCCTCCCCTCTAAATTATTTTCTCTTTATATTTAAAAATAATAATATTTTATTAATATTTTTTAACTATTCAAATAAGTTCTTTAAGATTGTTCTCGTATGTGGGATTTTAATTTTTACCGTTCGATCTTAAAAACCAATGGAATCTATTCGATCGGATACATATCAAAAAAATAATATCTAAAAATATTAAAAAAAAGTCAATAAATAAAAAATTATCAGATTAACTGTCATGGCTGATCGATCTCTTAGGATTTTAGTTTTAATTTCCAACAAACGACGCATTTGATTGGACAGGTACGGTTGAATTTTTTAATCTAAAAATTAAATCCTAAAGAAAAATGAACGTAGAGAGAGGTATTTAAATATTTTAAATTTTTTAATAATTTTTATTTATTTTTTAAGATAGAGAAGGAGACCCCCGGGACTCATTATAGCTGGCCCCTTATTTATTTATTTTAATAAATCTTAAGTTATCAAAAGTGACGGTAAACTTGACAGAAGGAGGTTCTCTACGTACACAATACTTATATAGGGGTTTTTATATGTATATGTTAAATGAAGTTTTCTATATTTACGGGATTCTTTAGTTTCTATCGTTGTACTATAAACAGCCTCAATCCTGCAACATTAATGTGACATGAATTAGGATACAAAAGATAATGAATATCTAATAATTAATTTGATTACTATTTTAATTAATTAATGGACAAAGTGGCCAAAATTTTAAAAAGTTAATAGACTGATATAGATAGATATATATAATGAATAATGTATGTTTAATATACACAAATATAACACAATAACCATATGAAATTGTGTTCCTTTTTACATCATGTATCTAAACTGAAACATCCACCTTTTGTGTCTCTGCATTGTGGACAGTGAGCAACCTCAACTAGGAGTGAAGTAAACACAGTTTCGTGTGCTTATTTTCTCTCCTTTTCTGCCTTTTTCATGACAAAGTGCATTAAACTGTAGTTGTCAAATGCAATTGTACTATTCATCAATAACCACTGAAAAAAGTTTAGTGTAATTATATTATTCATTAATAAACTTTGAAAAAATATGTGTTAAAATGATTTAACTTGGAGTTAGAAACATTAAGTTAGGTATGTCACACATGGATCAGAGATAATAAATTGGGTATGTCATATTGAGATCAGATTAGCTAACAAAATTGTACTACTATCTCGAGATTCTCGACTACTAAGAGAGAGGACTGTTTCCTAATTCAATAGGGGCCACCTTCATCAGCCTTCTTTACCTGCTCTAATCTCTTACCCGTGAGCCGGTGGCAGCCCGAGGGAGCCCCCTCCAATGCCTAAGTCAGAAGGGTGGAGATACTGAAGAGAAGGTTGTAGAAGCTTGGGCGCTAGAGAGCATATCTGTGCTCGCAGGGATATGGGGCCTTATATAGTAGTCGGGTCGGGAGCTCCTCCCAGAGGCAGTTCTTAGTCTGATCAGGGGAAGTAGACTCCAAAGAACTCAGCAAGTCTTATCCTTATCAAGAAAGGAGGATCATCTTGAGGGAAGTTTGGATATAAGAGGGATTCTTCCTACATACAATGTGGCCGGCTTAAGGTTCCGTAGGGGAGACGAATCCTAGTCAGGCCGGTATAGGGCTATGCCAGCCGACAACTCCTGGGTTTCTCCCCTTTTCGAGGGGTGGGAGGGAAGTGAATATGGGCCTAGGGGCTCCGCCAAGTGGGCCAGTCCATTGGTATTTGGGTCGTGCCGAACTATTACCTATCACTTACCCCCCACTCATTGGCGTGATGATGCGGCAAGGAGTGAAGTTGGTACTGTAACAGATGATGGGACCACCCTACCAATCGGTTGGCTTGGCCGATATGTTGTGTCTGACAGAAAGGTATGAGAGTTGATGACATCAATGTCCGAAAATCGACCGAGCATGGTGTGAGTGCTCAAATCGGGTGTGTGATTATCATGAAAAATTATGTTGATTATGTGAAAAATAGTCCTATTAAGAACTAAGTGAGTGTGATCGCCATAAACTTTTAACTAAAAAGTTCCAAAAGAAAGAGTTTGATCGCCTACCTATTTTGGATGTGGGAGATGTTGAAGTTCTTGATTCTCCTCCTTCAGTCGGCTGAAGAAAGAGAGTCATTTCTATCTTTGTTCTTGCTTTGGTTGCTTATTGGACTTTGAGGATCATCCAGATTCCTTGTTGTTCGTTGTTGACTTCCTTCTATTGATCTCCTTTTGTACCTTGTAAGAAAATGGAAAGAAAGAAGAACAATGAAAACTCAAGTAGAAGTAGTATCTATTTTAGTAGAAATTCTGAACATGCAACTAAACAAATAGACTCATTTGTTGAGTGGTCTTTTAAATTCCTCAAAATATGGATTGGGAAAGAATGCTAGTGAGTGTGTGTTGCATGGAATGATGTGATGAAAATGTGAGGCTAATGTGATAAAAATGTGAGAAAGATGCAGAAATTATTTAGGAGCTAAGCTGGATGGCCCCTAGAAAGCCTTAGTCTTGAAAGGATCTTGAATGGACGAGGAACGGATGAAGACTCTTGGACGTCGTCGCCAAGATTCCTTTGCTCAATTATCGCTCAATATTATCATTCACTTTTCACAAATAATCACTAAAATCACTGAAATTACTAACTTTTCACTGACCAAGGAGTTGGGTATTTATAGACTTTTACATACGCGGTTATTAATGGATTTACATGAAGAAATTTAAAGTTTATCCCATTAACAAACAGATTAACACAGATTAATTCATCATTATCTGTAATTATCTAAAACGCGTCGCCCATAGAAAGACGCCTTTAAGACTGATTAAGATAAGGATAAACATCTAGAAAAGTTCATTATTATCTGTAATTATATAAAACGCGTCGCTCATGGGAGACGCCTTTTAGACTGATTAAGATAAGGATAAACATCTGAAAAAAGAGACAGAAATAATTTAGGAAATCTAAATGGCGTCGTGCTTGGCAGACGTCTTTTAGCTAATTAATCAATTAATTAAAATTCAAATTTAAATATCAAAATAGGAATAAAGTCTAAATGGCGTCTACACATGTCGACGTCTTTTAGACTTTTCCATATTTGATTAAAATTTGAGTTAAAATCAATTTAATTAATTAACTTAAATTATGTCTGTCTGACCTGATACTATTTAGATAATTAATTCAGAAAGATTAATAAAAATTAATTAACGATTAAATATCAGACCATTTTGAGGCATTATTATATGATATGAAATTTACTCAAAATGACGTCAGAATTAGCGTGTCTACAGCTGCCTCACCTTGACATCGTCTTTGCAAGGGAATGAAATGAAATTGAATTTACTGAAAAGGTGATGTCAAGGTGTGATGAGACACGCTCTCAACATCACATGATTGGAATTTTTCTCAAAATAATCAATGAAGATAGCTCAAAGAGATCAATAGAATCAATCATGTCTGGATGAGATAGACAATAAAATAAAATAAAGTCGATCAACCTCCACGGAGTGGGAAGTACCCCAGGTCATAGACACTGCATGTTTCATCATGGGGAGTCATTGCCAGCTAATGTGGACGCGCTGCAACCATGATGGATCTTAAAAGAAAACAAGAAATATTGTATAAAGAACCCAAGAAAAGATGAAATTCCAAGGATATCTTCAAGCGAACCTCAAAGATAATCAAGATACTCAATTCAGAAAGGAATATTTCATATCTTGTTTGAGTTATTTGATTTAATGGTCTGAAACTTAATCAGTAATTAATTCTTATCACAGTGATTTCAAAGTCCTATATGATGCATGCTGAGGTAAAAGAAAAATATAAAGTCAAATAAAATATAAATTAATCAAGGATAATATTATCAAATTGTCATTAATGAGTCAAGATACCAATTCTTGTAATTCAGTGCTAAGCCGAAGCTCGTTTATCCACGCACCGTTTTACAAAAGCGAAACCATCGTCCTCACTAATTAACAATCTAACGGCCTATCCGTGCGATTAAGAATTCTCTGGAATTATCACCATTTTTGTTGTAGGGGAATTCAAATTCCAGTTTCATCAAAATTATAAGGTCCTTGATATACTCTAATAAATATTTAACATATATTAATGATGCAAAACAATTACATGAAATAGTACAAGGGATAGAGATAACCGTCTTTTTAGCCACGGTCAAGACTCATAAACTCACACAGTGGGATCTTCTTAATATTTTCCAGCTTCATTTAAATTTTCTTGAATTACCTGCACTTAAAATTCATCAGTAACTTCAAACAAGTATCAGAATATGGATAATCATTGAATTTCGGGTAAAATAGCAGAAAAACCTGAAACGCGTCGTGTCGCCCGGATTCCAACTCTTCCCATGCTTATCCCTTTTCCAATCCGGAAAAGCCTACTTAGAATCGCAATTCCTTCTATATAAACTTCATTAACTTGTTTCAACATCATCCCAACACAATCTAGAGATCAAAGTTAGATTTTTTCTTCAAAGTTCAAGGGATTTCCAAGGTTTTTCATGGCTACAAGGCTCCAAAAAAGAAAAAACTCGAAAACAAGATGAGTTCTTCAAGCAAAAGGATGAGAAGGACGCTGAAGAAGCTCTCCGACGTGGAGAATCATCTAAGTGGAAGAGATCCTAACCTCCAAGTAAGTTGAATTATCTTTTCCTTCAATCCTTCTTCTTCAATTCCATGTTCTTCATGTCAAGTTCTTCAAGTGATCCTTCCTTCTATTTTTCCAGACGTACCCTATGTTTCTCGGTCCAAAGAAATTCACCTCCCTCCCTTGGATTAGAAAGCTCGCTAAGAGTACCAAACTCTCCATGCAAACATTTATTTCCAAGTGGAATCTTCAAGGCTTTATAGTCCACGCGAAGCATTACAAGAGTCCAAACATGGACTGGGCGGCTATGGGTGCTTTGATTGAGCAATGGCATCCTCAAACCCATACCTTTCTTTTCGCGGATTTTGATTGTACCATCCTTCTAGAAGAGGTTGAGCTTTTGTTGGGCCTTCCAAAAATCAAGGATAAGATGGCTTTAATGAGGGAAAGGATCACCGGTCAACAACTGTTGATGACGATCATGAAGGACCCCACATAGGTCAAAAGGTGCATTACCAATAGAGGGATCAACCTTGCAAAGCTCGCAGAATAGACCTTGTACGAGATTGAAGATATGAGAGAGGATGATGCTGAGGACGTGACGAAAGCTTTCATCACGTGCCTTGCCGGGGCTCTATTCTTTCCTGCACAAGACAACATCCTTGAAGACGATCAAGTTAGTGCGCTATGCGCAATCTTTGAGGGAAAACACATCAGCACTGCGATCCTGACTTATCTCTACAGTGGACTCTCTGCAGCGTCCACAGGTCAACCTCCTTATGGGTGCATGATGCTCTTCGCTCTATGGGTCGAATTGCACTTCAAATTTGAATATCACACGAGGAACTCAGCAAGACCGTCTCAAATCTACCTGAGTAGCCCGATCTTCCATATTTCCAACATCGTGAAGTTCAACGAGAAGATGATCAATCGAGTGCCAAAGCTTAAGACTCGAGCCGACTGGAGAGATTATCTGAGAAGCATGTCATCAAACGGGTTCGACTCTTCACCACTTGCACTCGTAGGAAAGCCTATTCGAGTACGCCATGCATCTGGTGCAGAGCTTAAATTGATCGGGACTACTGAGTTCGTGTTGTACAACCCCTATCGATGCCTTACTCAACTCAGCCTGCCTCGTTATGAATTCCCCGAATTCTCCCATACATCTCCAATGAAGAGGCGTGCTTTGGAATCTGATGAAGACTACGAAGCTACAGAACTTATTGCCACTTTATGGAATATTGGCTTCAGTCATCATGTACAATCCTCTAAAAATAGAGATAGATGATTAAATGTTCCATATATACTAGGACTTCGGAAATTTCTTCCATGAATGTTCTTTTTTATTTTATTTCCTTGATGTAATAAAGAATTTGCTTCAATAAAGAATCGTTCTTTTATGTTTTGAAATCCTTCCTTAATCTCTTGTAACTGTCCATGATTTTTCCTTGAACAAAAACTGGATTTTTCCTTAAAATATGACAGTTCGGGTATAATTAATGTAAAACGCGTCCACTCAGAAAGACGCCTTTTAACCATAATTCATTTTTCAAAAATCAGAGATTAACCTTAAAATCCTGAATTTAACCTTAAGTCGCGTCTACATGTGTAGACGCCTTTCAATTCTCTCTCTTACTTTTTTCAGAACTCCGCCATTAATTCTGTGATTAATCCACTGAAACGCGTTGTGATATATGGACGACTTTCATCATCATGCCTTGTACTGTTCTAACCAGAATTGGCGGTTTAAACTGAAACGCGTTGCCCTGTCAAGACACCTTTTACTCAATTTCAAACAGCTGGCGTTGCCGCCTCAATTTATGCGCCTTGAATGGCGTCGTTGTACCTCGACGCGTTTCAAACTTCTCTTACAGAACCCGCTAAGGCCCTCTTTTTTCCTCATTCTTCCTTTTGCTTTCTCTCTCCTCGAGCTCCAGCGACTCTCCCCATTTTCCGGCGACTCTCCCCGTTTTCTCCCTCTCTTTCTCAAGTCCATGGAGCGCAGTGAAGGATCCCGCAAGGCCAAGGCGATTGTGAAGCGCCGACGGACCTCGGCGAGGGAGGAAGAAAAGGTGTCGACCGAGCTCGCCGCGGTGGCGGCATTCTTGGAGGAGGAAGAGGCTCCTCCGGCGCCCGTGGCTGTAGAAGAAGGAGGGGAGGGCAACCTCCAACTGGTAAGTTTCCTATGTGGTTGAATGGAGTGAGAAAAAGAGGGAGGAAAGGGGTTCTTAGAAAGAACCCGAAATCCGGATTGAATGGCGTTCAGACCAGGTGACGCCTTTCAAACGGCATCGCCCTGGTCCGATGCCATTCAGGCGAAATTCGGAATTTTTAATTAGGCCTGAAAATAAACCTAAATGACGTCAGGACTGGTTGACGCCTTTCAATAAGCGTCCATGTTTGTTGACGCCTTTCAATTCAAGAATATTTTGTTTGCTTTTATGTTCATTAACTGATGAAATTCCTTGTTTTCATTTGCAGGGGACGATGAGAGCCAGGATATCTTGGGACCTAGTGATAGGTGCATATCGAGGACTCCCGCACTTCTAGAAGGCGCGCCTGCGCCAGATGGGGTTCGGCGAGATCCTTGAGATTGAGCCATTTTGGCTCGATTTGGTCCTCCTGCAGGCGCTGCGGGAGAGGTGACATGCGGAAAGCAGAGCTTTCCTAATGCCTTGGGGACATATGATCCCCACTCTAGAGGATGTGGCCAGGATCACTGGCCTGAGGGTAGAGGACCGACCGGTAAGCGGGGTGACTTACCCCAACTACCAAGGGTTGGCAGAGGTCCTACTAGGCATAGAGGTGTCTAGCTTAGGTAGAGAGTCTAGGATGGTCCCCAGAGTAGAGGTGGAGGCCGCCTTAGGACTAGATGAGCGCCGGCGTCGGTCAGACGAAACCCGGGAGGAGTTTAGGAGTAGGTTACCAGAGTCTTCCTCCGCCGTATACTGTAGTGACCCGAGTCAGGAGAAGGAGGTAGATAGGCAGTTTAGGGTCTTCCTTGTCTTTTTCTTCGGTCGGTTGCTCTTCGGTACGAAGGGCGACCACATTCATTGTAGGTTCCTTTATTTACTGGATGACCTAGATAGGTTGCACGAGTATGCATGGGGTGCGGCCCTCCTGGCCCACCTGTTCGTCGACTTGTCTGCGGTCACGCCTGACCGTGAGACCACCATTAGCGGCTTCTCACCGTTCCTTTAGGTATTAAGTCGTTTTATTATTTGTTCATGATATGCAATGTAATGAAATGATTTTTCTAACCTATGTGTTCATGTATGCAGGTTTGGAGTTACCACTACTTCCTGCTCGGCCGAGCGCGGATAGTGAGACCCGGTGCCATCCCGTTGGCCTGTTGTTGGCAGCCAATAGTGGATACGGCACCACAGCACCATCAACTGACGGCCCTCCGCCGTCAGTTCCTCGATTACCCCGAGCTTCTGGTGAGTTTTTAACTTGTTCAATTTTGTTCATTAAATGCAATCTTTCCCTTATTAAATGCAAGTTATTTATATGAATGCATCTAACCTATATGCAGGTGATCTGGCGCCCTTACCTGGGTATGGGCGAGAAGGGTCAGCCGTGGGTGACGGCTGGCCAGAGGAGGTTCGGCAGGCAGATGTGGCTACACTACCTGAACGAGATCGAGCCCCTCTGCCTCTGGCTCGTGATGAGGACGTTGGGCCTCCACCAGGAATGGATCGACGAGGAGGTCCCAGAGGGCATGGGACGGAGCATGAGGGGGAAACAAGCCCTCACTGATTGGCGAGCGAAATTCCCGGAGCAGTATGAAAATTGGCATCGCCGGGGTGTCCGAGTTGAGTCACAGGTGGAGAGTAGCGCAGCCTACCTCCAACAATATCGGACACACTACGCCGATCAGTTGCGACTCCTCCGTCCTCTCGATGTAAGTATGATTTATGCGTCTTTCATTTTATTATTATCTTAATTTATATTTGTGAATGAATGTATGTATGTGTGGTATGTAGGATGCGCGAGATGCGGCCATCATCGACCTCCGGGCCCGCCTACATGATGCGGAGGCCCAGTTGGAGCAGGTCCAGAAAGAACTCTTCGACCTGGTATGTATGAATGAATTAATTAATTTGTTTTGACGATTAACCACTGATGATTGTCTTTTGGTGCAGCAAGCCGTCTACACCCAGGCGGCTCCCCCTTCTTACGGTGCTTCATCCTCTTATTCTGCCGCTCACGAGGCTGCTTTGGCTGACCTCCAGAGCCAGCTCGCCTCCGCCATCCATCGTGCTTCCCTTGCAGAGGAGGACCGTGTCGCTCGAGTGAGTTCTGATCTTCTCCCTTTCTTCTTTTGATTGCTTGATTGCCTTGGACTAACAATAACTTCTCCTGCAGGTTGCTGAAATTCATGAAGCCCTTCAGAGGGCTGAGGCAGATGCGGCCCGGGTCCGCGACCTTGAGGAGCAAGTGGCTTGTCTCTCCACCGGAGATCTTTCTCGAGAGCTTTCACGTCTCCAGTCCCGACTGGAGTTCGTCACTGAGGAGAGGGAGAGGGAGCGGCTGGAGCGGCAGAGACTGGACGCGGAGATGACCTCCCTCCGAGTCCAGTTAGGCATCACCGAGCACGAGCGCCGGAGCGTCGAGGAGAGATACAGGCGTGCTCGGCAGCGTGCTCAAGAGCGCGGACAGGCGAGCGCTTTTACAGCCAGCATGGCCATCTCCTCTGGTCAGGTTGGTCCGAGTGCCATGGGTCCACCGCCGCCACCGTCCAGAGCTCCAGCACTGGATGCCCTGGATGAAGCCCAAAGTCAGTTTGACGAAGGGGCAGGAGAGAGCCAGCCTTGAGGGCTTCATATTATGTACTTTTGCCTTTCCTTTTGTGTATCATGTAAAAAACACCTTGGATATATATATATATATATATGAAACTTTTGCCTTCATCTTTGTGTTCCATGTGCTTGTCCTGTATCCTGCACATTATTTAAAAAACAAGTTAAGTATCTATTTAGGCTTAGCCCCTTGCTCAGTCAAGTAATCGATCAATCAATCTTTTTCTTGGCAAAAGGGTCAAGGGGCATAGCCTTTATTAACAAAGGTGGCATGAATAATCAAATTGTAAGCAAAATGCAACATGCAAGCAGACAGATGCTCACTGAAAATAAAAGGAATGAAGCATACTAAATGCAATAAGTAGATGCTAATTGAAATATTTTTTGTTGTTTTGAAATTTTCATTTTTGTTTGGGTTTTGGAACATATGTACTTTTTTTTTGGATTTTAGAATATGTGCCTTTTTTTGGATTTTGAAATATATACTTTTTTTTGGATTTTGAAATATGTATTTTTTTTAGATTTTGAAATATGTATTTTTTTTGATTTTGAAATATGTACTTTTTTTGGATTTTTGGATTATGTATTTTTTTTGGATTTTTGAAATATGTACTTTTTTGGATTTCTGAAATATGGCGTTGTAGACACGCTAATTTTGACATCATTTCGAGTAAATTTCATATCATATAATAATGCCTCAGAATGGTCTGATATTTAATCATTGGTCAATTTTTATTGATCTTTTAAAGTTAATTATCTAAATTATGTCGGGTCAGACAGATATGATTTAAGTTAATTAATTAAATTGATTTTAACTCAAATTTCAGTTAAAATATGAAAAAGTCTAAAAGACGTCGACTTGTGTAGACGCCATTTAGACTTTATTCTTATTTTAACGTTTAAATTTGAATTTTAATCAGTAGATTAATTAGCTAAAAGACGTCTGCTTGACACGACGCCATTTAGGTTTCCTAAGTTGTTTTTACTTCTCTTCCGGATGTTTATCCTTATCTTAATCAGTTTAAAAGACGTTTTCCGTAAGCGACGCGTTTTATCTAATTACAGATAAAGATAAATTTTTCCCGGATGTTTATCCTTATCTTAATCAATCTGAAAGGCGTCTTTAATAGGCGACGCGTTTTAGATAATTACAGATAAAGATGAATTAATATGTATTTATCTGTTAGTTAAGCTGGATAAATCTCAAGATTTCTTCATGTAAATCCGCTGATGCAAAGAAGTCTATAAATACCTCGCCTCTTGAATGAGTAAAAAAAAAAGAGAGTGATTTTTTTGGCGGTGATTGGAGCAAAGAAGCTTGAAGGCGACGTCCAAACGCTGAAATGCTGCCACCAAGAGTCGGCATCCTTCTTCATCCGTCCAAGATCCATTGAAGACCAAGGCTTCCATGGGCCATCCAGCATTAACTTTCAATCATTTCTACATATTTTTCACATTTTTACCCCATTAATTTTACATACTTCATCACATCACTCCATGCAACACACACAACACTAACATCATTTTCAAAACCTATTTGTTAAAGGGGTTTAAAAGACCATCCCAACAAGTGAATTTTCCTGCTTAGTTGCATGTTTAAAATTTTCTCTGGAATGGATACTACTTCTTCCTAAGTTCTCATCATTGTTCTTCATTTCTTTCTATTTTTTGCAAGGTACAAAGGAGAATCAAAGGGAGGGAACCAACAGCAAACAACAAGGAATTTGGACGATCTTCAAAACTCAACAGTAGCCAAAGCAAGAACAAAGACAAGAAATGGCTCTCTTTCTTCAGCCGGCTGAAGGAGGGGAACCAAGAGCTCAATATCTCCCACGTCCAAACAGGTAGGCGATCAAATCTTCTTTTGAAACTTTTTAGTCAAAAGTTTCTGGCGATCACATCACTTAGTTTCTTTTTTAATAGGTTTATTTTGCACTTAAACAACATAGTTTTTCATGATAATCACACACTCATTTTAAGCATTCACAACTTTTTTGGCGATCACGGTGGGACTTGGTCTCACCATCTTTTAGTTCTTTGTTCTTGCTGTTATCAATCGGGCACCCATGGTGCACCACCTGTGTCTCTCGACACGTCCTCACCAATTGGTGAGTGTTTTTAATTTAGTTAATTTCCTACGTGCACTACGTGCACACTCCTTTGGCAAGATCTTGCCCTCCCTGTTGATTAGTTGAAAAGCTGTTTTTGTGATAAAGATTGTGTGATTGATTGGCATTCTAGTTGTTTATTTGATAAATCATCCTGTTAAAATTTAAAACAAAAAAAAACTTTGCATGAGCTTATTATTTATCGTTTTTATCCTGTTTTGAGGAGGAATCGATCCAGAAATTCCTCATGGAAAACTGCATCTGCGACTTGAAAAGCGTCCAGGAGAAGCGACGCATTTCAAACTACGTCGTTATACCCAGACGCCTTTCAGTCTCTTTTCTCTGTTGTCTGCTGCCTGAGCTTCTGCGAAAAAATAAGGCTCTGTTTGAATAACGTCGACCAACGACGACGCAATTCAGACAGTTTCTTATTTCTTCTTCAGTTCTCAGATTTTTGTGATCTGTGTGCTAATTACCCATTATGTATTAAGCATTAGAGGCCATCCAAGCTACAGGTCATACGCATTGAGGCTAACACCCTCCTCTTCTTAGGAACACTCTTCTTGACGTCTTCAACTCTCTCTGATTGGGTCGGTCCCTCGATCAGACTAGAGTAGTTGGTGTTAAAGACCTCCGTAAGTCCCCAAAATCAAGGTATTCCTCCTTGATCATCGGGCTGGTTGTACCAATTGAAGTCCTGGTTAGATTTCCATAACGTTGTGAGAGAAAACCATAGAATATAACGGTGGACATTGAACTGAAACTAGGATCCTATCTCTTGAGCGAATTTGTGAATTAATTAAATCCAAATAACCCAAGAAGGAATCCTAAAATCACGTTAAACATCCACTTGTTTGTTTAATCTATGTACAACTTGTTTGCTAATCTCTGAAGAAAAATCTAATATCATGCTGCTCCGATCAGGCAGGGACTTGAGCGTGGCTCCAGATGCCATGATCAACTACGAGGGAGATGCTAATGCCCCTCGCAATTCTGATTACCATTTCGAGAGTGGGAGAGATGCTGATGCCTCCCGTAATTCTCTTCCTATTCCAGTTCGACATGAGGGGAATGTCTCAACCCCTCTTTATCATCCTCATGATCAATATCTTGATCCTCCCCCGCATGTGCATGCGGTCCCTAATCTTACCTTTGAGGGGGACATGAATCCTAATGATCCCTCATCTTATGATCCCTCAGATCTTGTAAATGCTTTGGGAGTTCTTGCCTCCCGTCTGGACCCTCAGCAGTTTAAGGCGATCCAGTCTATTCTAAAGGGGAAGACGCCCATACAGTTGCCGAGCCAAACCCTGCGACTCCCCCTGCCATCCCTCAGCAACCTCCTCATCATCCTCCCTACATTCATCAGGCCATAGAAGGCCTCCATGTCACTTCTCGGCCAGTTGGGCCGCAACTTTCCTCTTCTAGGCAACCGGCCAGACTGCTAACGCCTGCTTACCAAAATGCCCTCGGGCATGGCGGAAGCTCTGCCGGACTTCCTCTTTATTGTCCTCCTTGTCCTACGTACTCCAGGCAACATGCCTATCAAGTACCTCCACCTCCCCCTCCTCCCCAGGCTGATCCAACTACGCAAGCGTTGCTGGCAAAGATGGAGCGCATGGATGAACAATTAAACAACCTCCAGAAGATGATGGGGGTCAAAGCTGCACCAGAGATCAACTTACCAAGTCTGCCAGTGTTCCACCTGCCACCCTCTGAGATGCTAGTATATTGAAAGTATAACGGTACTGGTAACCCCTTCACCTACTTGAAGGAGTTCATGTACGAGTCATCTTTCTGGCAAAACGACAAGAGGTCGTTGGCCTTTTTGTTCAGGAGATCTTTAGAGGGACCAGCCCTCGAGTGGTTCTTTTCCTTGGAACCCTCCGAAGTAGAGGACTATGGTGTCGTCTCCCGAAAATTCATTCAACGATACCAGGACAGAGTTGCCCCCTCCCTGTCCATTACTGACTTAATAGCAGAGAAGATGAAGCCCAATGAGGAGTTTCTCAGTTTTGCCGACAGATGGAGGGGCTTGCCGAGAAAGTTAAAGATCACTTGTCTGAGCCAGAGCAAGTAAAGATGCTCATTTCCAACGCTACGCCTCAGTTCAAACTAGTCCTCTCCCTGAACAATCTGACCAGCGTGGCAGAGCTCTATGAGAGAGCGCGGTACTGTCAGAATGCCTTCAAGGACGCTACGTTCTCTAGCGTCTTTGATCCTCACAGACCTAGCAGGCCTCTACCTCGGAAACCTGCGGTGCCAAATTCTCCCAGTACAGGTCCGACTACCGAGGGCACGCTCTCTCATGAGCAAGTTAGCAGTATGAACAACAACTCGCCCCAATTTGTGAGAAGTCAACAGCAACAGTACCAGCGGCCACAGCAGCCGAACCAGCAGGGGTACAGGCAGCAGCCAAACCCCCAGTATCAGCAGCCCCAGTTTCAGCGGCCCCAGCGGCTGAATCAGCAACAGCAACAGCAACAACAACAGCCACAGCAACCGCCGCAATGGCAGTTACAGTACCAGCCTCCGCCACAGCAGTATCAGCAACAGCAGCAGTACCAGCCGCGCGCACCGCCCGCATATCATAATGTCCCTCCCCCTACTGACTATAACCAGCAGAGAAGACCTCCAGGCCTGAAGAGGGTAGAATACCCAGTCCTCCCAGAGTCCTTGGCAGACATTTTCAATGCTTTAATGGCAGCCAATGCCTTGGTCCTACCAAGAGAGAAGGCAATCTGGCCTCAAAACGCCGATACCTCCAGGTATTGCTATTTCCATAGGCAACCTAGACACACTATTGACACCTGCTTCCAATTCAGAGATTACATTCATGATCTCAACGAGCAGGGCGGCATTGACTGGGAGGAGATGAAAAAGTACATATCTGCCTTAAAGGCAAGAAGACCACCACAGCAGCAGTAGTAGCAGCAAGTGAGAGCACCAGTACAAGCAGCAACACCACCGAACATGGGCATAGTGCAGAACCCGCTTCCGGAGCACCAAAATCAGAACCAAGTTGCCCCTATTCTGACAAATAGCCGTCTGAGGCTAACCGCGGGCAACAGTGGAGGATAGAAGACTCTTCCTCTATCTATTCAACGGGTCACATTCCGAGTACCGCAGAACAACCACCACGCCGCACCATCCATATACCCAGACCACAGCCCATTACCATTACCCCTATACCAACACCCGCATATCACTCACCCGCACCCACTAACCCATTACCACCACCCGCTTTCCTTAAACCCATTACACCCCACGCCACTACGCCTCCACTAAATAACCCCCCGCAAACCAACTACACACCCCTCCTACCATCCAGACCCCTACTCCGCATACCATTCCCTACTTCACCCGCTACCACTACCGCTTACCCAGATATCATCCAACATTCTAAACCGCTATTACGCATGCCATTCCCCACTTCATCCACCATCCAACCATCTAGGCCTTTAATCCGCACCACGCCACCACTGAACAACCCCACGCCATCACCTACATACCAACACTCCACCCCATCCGCACCATCCAACCCTGCGGTATTCAAAGTATCACCCGGACCTTCCACGGCTGAGGAATATGCGCTCCAGAGTGGGAGGATCTTCAACAAAGTCTTTCCTTAGTCAACAGTTAGAGACGGCCCATCACAGCCGACAGAGGAAGCACACAATGAAGAGAGTGCACCAGGCACTCAATATGATTTGTTGAAACATCTGGATCGGACACCGGCACGGATCGCCGTGCTTGAACTGATTAAAAGATCGAAGACTCACCAAGAAGCTCTGATAGAATATTTGCAAAAGGTGATGGTCAACGAGGACGTGCCGGTGGAAAAGATTGCAACACTGTTAGTTCCTCAGGGGGATCAGCCCTCTATTTCATTTCATACATCAGAACTAGCACCGCCGGCGGCCAGAAGCATGGCTCTGAGCATCACGGTCAACATCTGCAAGAAGGCCGTGGATGCATGTCTGGTTGACACCGGGCTTCGATCAATGTTCTACCTCCGAAGACCCTGAAATTGTGCGGTGTGCCCAAGGAAAAATGGCTGCCTAGCCCCATCTCCGTGATGGCATATGATAATTCCACCCGTTCCCCTCTGGGAATGGTCTATTTGAAGGTGGAGCTAGGCCCTGTAAGTCATGCAGAGGTCAAATTTCACATCCTGGAAATCGACCCTTCTTTAAACGCCATTTTGGGTCGTCCTTACATAAAAACTCTTGAGGCGATTCCCTCCACGAATCATCAATGCCTCAAATTCCCATTCAAAGGACGAATCATTAAGGTTACGAGCATGCCGATCCTTGCTGCTGCTCACTCTTTGAATGTCAAACCCACTTCTTCACCTGGCCGACAACCTTTTCTGTCGGTATTACAGGTTTACCATCCAGTGGCTGATCCTCTGAAAACTGCCGCTATTTCTCCTTATCCCTTAAATGCCATAAAGAGGGGGAAGTACATGAGTACCCCAGGATGGAGAATAATGATGAAGAATGGCTATCAGTCTGGAAGAGGCCTGGGCACACAGTTACAAGGCAGGACCACTCCCGTCAAAGACCACCGAGGAATACCTGGAAACGGCCTGGGCTATAAGCCGAGAAAAATGAAGCAGGACATTGTTCAGCAAGCAGAAGGCAGCCAGAAAGTCTGGGAGACGATGTCTACACCACACAAAGAAGGACGGGACCCCCTAACATGGACTCTATACACTCATTTTGTAAAGGGGCTCGTAATAAGCCATGACAACACGGTGACCATTACTTCATGTTTTGACCTCCACGATATATATGGGAGAGACTTGGCTAGACACTGCTCGGAACTGCTCACGTACCAGTCCTTGGAGGCTCTGCGGCCTATGAAGAGGAGAAAATTCTAAGATCCTGAATGTGAATGGTACAGGTGGTTCGATTTAAGAGATCTCTACATCGCATTGAACATGTTGTTTCTCGATCCTGCAGAACCCAAGTGGCCGCCACAGATCGATGAGCTGATCGAAGGTCCCGGTGCTATTTTCGATAAAAGGATACTGTTGTCAGAAGAGACTGATGAAGGGGAGCCAGATGACCCCTATGAAGCTGGCTACACCACGGATCTGCTTTGGAGGGGGACTTATCCTTCTCATGTTTTCATGCTTCACACCTTGTTTCGCACTTTGCTCTTGACCCCGACTTGGTCACGGGTCATCATTGAAGATATTCCACGGGCCCCGCCCGTCATGATTACTCTGTCCCTATGGGACCTCATTCCACCACCTCCTCTCGATCTAGAGAGGATGTATGATTTAATCTGGGACATACTGCTGTATGATCCCCCTAATCCTCTGGCCTTGGTGCCACTTCCCTCATCTCATTCTCCTTCTATTCATCTTCATTTCTGTTTTATGCTTAACTCTTCTATTGCCAAAATAAAAACGCCAATTTGGCAACAAATTCTTCCCAGATCCTCATTGAGGAAACCTCTTACTTGGCCGATTATACTCCATCGCGTAGGTCTTTCGGTCAAGATTCTCTTCTAAATCTACTCTGCCCCTCCCCTGGGAAGGATTCTCCTGTATTTCCATCTGTATCTCATGATTTTCATTCTGCTTCATCTTCATTAGGTCAGAATAGGGAGTCTAGTGAAGTTAGACAGTCTAGCTCTAGGCAACTTAATCAGGTTAGGAAGTTTAGAAAATCTAAGGGTAGACAGATTCCAGATAGATACCTCCAGGATTTAGCTGATAGATGCCTTTCTTGCTCAATGATCCCTTAGTTATTGGAAAATATCATTCAGATGCCAGAAGACTGTATGGACGATGAGTTAGTCAATGATGGATATGGGGTGTATGAGTTGATACATGAAAAAGACCCCATTGTTGAAGATGAAGAAGATGACGAGGACGCAGCTGAGGCGTATGCCAGTGGAGCGAAGAGATTCGATGAACCCTCAGCTACCGTAGAAGAGCCCACCAGAGAAGTCAATTTAGGGACTGAAGACAAACCAAGGGTTGTCCTCGTCAGTAAGAACCTTTCTGTAGAAGATGAGAAGGCAATGGTACAAGTTCTTAAAGACTATAAGGACACTTTTGCCTGGAGTTATGAAGATATGCCGGGGCTAGACTCGTCATTAGTAGAACACAGATTGACATTAAAGGATGGAGCTAGCCCGGTCAAGCAGAAGTTAAGGCGATTCCACCCACAAATGGCTTTGAAGATGAAGGAAGAGGTCGACAAATTACATAAAGCTAAATTTATTAGAGTTGTCCTCTATCCACAATGGGTGGCCAACATAGTCCCGATTATGAAGAAGGACGGGAAGGTCAGGATTTGCATTGACTTCCGAGATTTAAACCGGACGTGTCCTAAAGATGATTTTCCATTGCCTCATATTGACGTACTTATTGATAACACTGTTGGCTATGAGACTTTATCATTTATGGATGGGTTTTCAGGATACAATCAGATCAAATTGGCAGAAGAAGATCAGGAGAAGACATCATTCACTACACCTTGGGGGACATACTGCTATGTCGTCATGCCATTTGGATTAAAGAATGCTGGAGCCACTTATCAGAGGGCTATGATGGCAATATTTCACGACATGATGCACATAGATCTAGAAGTGTATGTGGATGACTTGTTGGTTAAATCTAAAACGAAGGCTGAGCATGCCAAAGTTCTGGCAAGAGTGTTAGAGAGATCAAGGGAGTATTAGTTAAAGATGAACCCCAAGAAATGTGTATTCGGGGTATCTTCAGGGAAATTACTTGGATTCATTGTCAGCAAACGGGGAATTGAGATCGATCCCAACAAGGCGAAGACTATCAGAGAGATGCCACCTCCCAAGAACTTGAAGGAGTTAAGAGGATTAATCGGGAGGTTGCAATTTATTCGCCGTTTTGTCTCCCAGCACTCACAAAGGTGTAAGCCGTTCTACGAGCTTACCAAGCCAGGAGTCAAATTCGATTGG
This sequence comes from Zantedeschia hybrid cultivar, assembly GCA_030544215.1. Classification (NCBI taxonomy): domain Eukaryota; kingdom Viridiplantae; phylum Streptophyta; class Magnoliopsida; order Alismatales; family Araceae; genus Zantedeschia; species Zantedeschia hybrid cultivar. The sequence continues at coordinate 57,786,027 of JARZZO010000012.1, forward strand.
GACGATAAGTGTCAGGAGATGGATTAAAGAATTATTTGGCAAGTCCTCCTATTTTGAGACCACCATCTCCAGACAAACCATTGATACTTTACATTTCTGTCCTGGATGATGCAGTGGGGGCTGTCTTAGCACAAGAGGATGAAGAAGGAAAGGAGAGGGCAGCCTACTATCTCTCTAAACTTCTCAACCCCGCTGAACAGAGATATACAGCGATGGAGAAAACATGTGCAGCATTGGTTCTTCGCCAAGTGTTACCCAAGTATCGAACCCTTGATCCCAAACTCAAGCCTTATCAAGAACTTACTTCTGCTTATTCAAAGCTTTTTACCAAACTGATCTTCGTCCATGTCCCTAAGAATCAGAACATCTTAGCTGACGCTCTAGCCTCACTTGCATCTTCTCTTGATTTTCCAATCAGCAGGCAATCTGAATCAATCATAGTTCATAGGCGTCTTTCACCCGCCGTGAAAGACCCTTCATTTCTGAGAACTAAGGAAAAGTTGCTGAAGAAGGTCAGAGATAGAGATATCGTGTAAAAAAGAGAAATCATGTTGATGGAGCTGTTAGAAGAGATGGATGATGAACAAAAGCCATGGTATTATGAAATTGCCAAATATTGTGAAGATCAATCATATCCTGAAGAAGCCACAGTTGAGGAGAAAAGAGCTATCATGAGAGTTGCTCAACGATACACCCTAGTTGGGGGAGCACTGTACAAAAGAGGTTTTGATAGAGTTCTTCTGAGATGTCTAGACGAAGATGAGCATTGGAAGGTTATGGAAGGAGCTCATACTGGAGTTTGTGGTGGCCATGTTAATGGACAAATGCTAGCAAAGAAGATCCTTAGACAAGGATTTTATTGGCCAACCATAGAAGAAGACTGTGTCGGATATGTCCGTAGGTGTGCTAAGTGCCAACTTCACGCCGACAAAATTCATTCTCCTGCATCTTCACTACATCCTATTTCTTCCCCATAGCCTTTCTCCATGTGGGCTTTCGATATCATTGGACCCCTTGGCAATCCTGATTCCGGCATCAAGCAAAAATCTTTCATCCTTACGGCAACGGAATACTTCACCAAGTGGGCAGAAGCTGAAGCATACACAGAAGTCAAAGCATCAACCGTCTGCAAGTTCATCATGAGGAACATCATCACCATATTTGGAATTCCAAGCACCATCGTCACCGACAATGGACCGCAGTTCGTGTCACAAGAATTGAAGGATCTCTGCAACAGGTACAAAATTGCATTGCATCATTCGTCTCCTTATTATCCGCAAGGCAATGGCCAAGCAGAGGTAACTAACAAGACTTTGATAAAAATCATCAAAAAGACGTGCAAATCTAACAAGTTCACAGACTGGCCAGAAAAATTGGTTGAGGCTCTATGGGCCTACCGAACTTCAATCCGCACGCCCACTGGGCAAACTCCTTATTCCTTAACATTTGGAATGGAGGCGGTAGTTCCATACGAGATCCTCATACCGTCATTAAGAGTACAATTGAACAATGAATTTTTCATTGATGAACACCGTTCAGCATTCCTTGCTCAATTGGAACTCTTAGACGAGAGAAGATGGTCAGCTGCTAATCATGCAAGAGTTTATCAAAATAGACTAGTACGTTTTTATCAAAAGAAAGTCATTGAACGTAAGTTCAAAGTTGGTGAAATGGTCGTCAAAAGGATTTTTGTAAAACCTGGTGGTCCACGTTCTAAGCTCCAACCCAACTGGGAAGGACCTTATGTTATATCACATGCTTTTCCTGGTAACGCTTATCGTCTTGTCAATACATAAGGAGAAGAGCTAACTCACCCCTGGAACGGTTTGCATCTTAAAAAATACTATCCTTAGGTTAAAGAGTCGATCAGCATGGTACAAAGACCAGTGGAATCAGAAAATTTAGAAACTCAAATTTCCTTATCAGTCTGGATAATTTAACTCAAGCACATTACTACACACACTGACACGTTTGATTCGTGAGTAACAAGAGATGCCAAGTCTTAAGGAATACCGAAAGCTTGACTGAAAGTGTAAAGTACAAATCATTCTTTTTTAAAGCAAAATTCTGTTTTTTACACTCGGCCCATGATGTCGGAACGAGGCTTAGAATAGACTACCAAGAATACCCGCCATCTTAGTAGGAGGCCGTCATAAAAAAAAGGAGGAGATCCGTCCCAAAGAAAAGAAAAGAAAAGCAAAGCAAAGGCAAAAGCCAAACGTCAAATCAAAAGGCCATCACATTACGAACGTTACATCAAGGCCATGAAATGAAATAAAAGGGAACGTAGGGTCGATAAATATCCCGGAAAGAAATTGACCGAACTCCAACATATATTAGGGTAAGAGAGGAACATCTTTTTAGGTCTCCGGAACTTTCTCATGGGCTTTCTAAATCAATTCTTCCTTTCTTTCTAAAGAGGCGTACTCCAAACTTGAGGAACGATCTAGATTTACTAAGGATCAAATCATCAAATGGGATCACGAATGGAAACACAAGTTCAAACCCGATGGGTTTAAGTTAAATTATTAAAGAACAATTTGTAATTAAGTTAATAAATGAATATGATCTTTTGATCTGAGTACCATGCTGGTCTTTTAGTTCACATCATACTTCAAAAAAAAAAATTTAAAAAAAAAATACATATTCCAAAATAATAAAAAAACACATATTCCAAAACAAAAAAAAATACATATCCAAAAAAAGGTACATATCCCAAAATCCAAAAAAAAAAGGCACATATTTCAAAAGTAAAAAAAAAGCATATATTTCAAAACCCAAACAAAAATGAATATTTCAAAACAACAAAAATATTTCAATTAGCATTTGCTTATTGCATCTAGCATGCTTCATTCCTTTTATTTTCAGTGAGCATCTGTCTGCTTGTGTGTTGCATTTCGCTTACAGTTCGATTACCTTTGTTAATAAAGGCTATGCCCCTTGACCCTTCTACCAAGGATAGGATCAAGTAGTCGGTTACTTAACCAGGCAAGGAACTAAGTTTGAATAGATGCTTAACCTGTTTGTTCAAGTCATATACAGGACACAAGGCATGAAGAGAGTTGGAATCCAGACTGAAGACAGCCAAAATCCGTTTCTGCAAATTAAAAGGCATCGAGAGACACCGCCGCATTTTAGAAGGAAAATAAAAGAAAACCCAAATGAAGCTGGAAATATCAAGAAGATCCCATTATAGGACAGTTATTTCTACCCTTGTATTATTCCATGTAATTCATTTGCATAATCTCATTACTATATGATAAGTATTTATTAGAGCATGTCAAGGACCTTGTGGTTTTGATGAAACTGGAATTTGAGTTCCCCTCCAACAAAAACAGTGATAAAATCCAGAGAATTCTTAATCGCACGGATAAGCTGTTGGATTGTTAATTAGTGGGGATGATGGTTCCACTTTTGTGAAACAGTGCGTGGATAAACGAGCTTCGGCTTAACACTGAATTACAAGAATTGGTATCTTGACTCATTAATGACAATTTGATAATATTATCCTTGATTAATTTATATTTTATTTGACTTTATATTTTTTTTTTACCCTAGCATGCATCATATAGGACTTTGAAATCACTGTGATAAGAATTAATTACTGATTAAGTTTCAGACCATTAAATCAAATAACTCAAACAAGATATGAAATATTCCATTTCGAATTGAGTATCTTGATTATCTTTGAGGTTCGCTTGAAGATATCATTAGAATTCTAAATTATGTCGGGTCAGACAGATATGATTTAAGTTAATTAATTAAATTGATTTTAACTCAAATTTCAGTTAAAATATGAAAAAGTCTAAAAGACGTCGACTTGTGTAGACGCCATTTAGACTTTATTCTTATTTTAACGTTTAAATTTGAATTTTAATCAGTAGATTAATTAGCTAAAAGACGTCTGCTTGACACGACGCCATTTAGGTTTCCTAAGTTGTTTTTACTTCTCTTCCGGATGTTTATCCTTATCTTAATCAGTTTAAAAGACGTTTTCCATAAGCGACGCGTTTTATCTAATTACAGATAAAGATAAATTTTTTCCGGATGTTTATCCTTATCTTAATCAATCTGAAAGGCGTCTTTAATAGGCGACGCGTTTTAGATAATTACAGATAAAGATGAATTAATATGTATTTATCTGTTAGTTAAGCTGGATAAATCTCAAGATTTCTTCATGTAAATCCGCTGATGCAAAGAAGTCTATAAATACCTCGCCTCTTGAATGAGTAAAAAAAAAAGAGAGTGATTTTTTTGGCGGTGATTGGAACAAAGAAGCTTGAAGGCGACGTCCAAACGCTGAAATGCTGCCACCAAGAGTCGGCATCCTTCTTCATCCGTCCAAGATCCATTGAAGACCAAGGCTTCCATGGGCCATCCAGCATTAACTTTCAATCATTTCTGCATATTTTTCACATTTTCACCCCATTAATTTTACATACTTCATCACATCACTCCATGCAACACACACAACACTAACATCATTTTCAAAACCTATTTGTTAAAGGGGTTTAAAAGACCATCCCAACAAGTGAATTTTCCTGCTTAGTTGCATGTTTAAAATTTTCTCTGGAATGGATACTACTTCTTCCTAAGTTCTCATCATTGTTCTTCATTTCTTTCTATTTTTTGCAAGGTACAAAGGAGAATCAAAGGGAGGGAACCAACAGCAAACAACAAGGAATTTGGACGATCCTCAAAACTCAACAGTAGCCAAAGCAAGAACAAAGACAAGAAATGGCTCTCTTTCTTCAGCCGGCTGAAGGAGGGGAACCAAGAGCTCAATATCTCCCACGTCCAAACAGGTAGGCGATCAAATCTTCTTTTGAAACTTTTTAGTCAAAAGTTTCTGGCGATCACATCACTTAGTTTCTTTTTTAATAGGTTTATTTTGCACTTAAACAACATAGTTTTTCATTATAATCACACACTCATTTTAAGCACTCACAGGTGTAAAATGAAAGACCAGCATGGTACTCAGATCAAAAGATTATATTCATTTATTAACTTAATTTCCAGATTGTTCTTCAATAATCTAACTTAGACCTATTGTGTTTGAACTTGTGTTTCCATTCGTTATCCCATTCGATGATTTGATCATCAATCAATGTAGGCCGTTCCTTAAGCTTGGAGTATGCCTCTTCAGAAAAAAGAAGAAGAATTGGTTTAGAAAGTCCACGAGAAGGTTCCGAAGACCTAGAAAGATGTTCCTTTTTCACCCTAATATCTGTTGGGGTTCGGTCATTTTCTTTCCGAGGTATTTATCGACCTTGCATTCCCTTTTATTTCATTTCATGGCCTTGATGTAACGTTTGTAGTGTAATGGCCTTTTGATTTGACGTTTGTCTTTTGCATTTTGCTTTGCTTTTGCTTTTCTTTTTCTTGGGACGGATCTCTCCCATTTTTTTTTATGACGGCCTCCTACTAAGATAGCGGGCATTCTTGGTAGTCTATTCTAAGCCTCGTTCCGACATCATAGGCCGAGTGTAAAAACAGAACTTTGTTTGAAAAGAATGATTTGCACTTTACACTTTCAGTCAAGCTTTCGGTATTCCTTAGGACTTGGCATCTCTTGTTACTCACGAATTAAACGTGTCAGTGTGTGCAGTAATGTGTTTAAATTAAATTATCCAGACTGATAAGAGAATTTGAGTTTCTAAATTTTCTGATTCCACTGGTCTTTGTACCATGCTGATCGACTCTTTGACCTAAGGGTAGTATTTCTTAAGATACAAACCAATCCAGGGGTGAGCTAACTCTTCCCCTTCTGTATTAACTAGACGGTAAGCGTTACCAGGAAAAGCATGTGATACAACATATGGTCCTTCCCAATTGGGTTGGAGCATAGAACGTGGACCACCAGATTTTACAAAAATTCTTTTGATGACCATTTCACCAACTTTGAACTTACGCTCAATGACTTTCTTTTGATAAAAACGCGCTAACCTATTTTGATAAACTATTGCATGATTAGCAGCTCACCATCTTTTCTCGTCTAAGAGTTCCAATTGAGCAAGGAGTGCTGAACGGTGTTCATCAATGGAAAATTCCTTATTCAATTGTTCTCTTAATGACGGTATAAGGATCTCGTATGGAACTACCGCCTCCATTCCAAATGTTAAGGAATAGGAAGTCTGCCCAGTGGGCGTGCGGATTGAAGTTTGGTAGGCCCATAAAGCCTCAATCAATTTTTCTGGCCAATCTGTGAATTTATTAGACTTGCACGTCTTTTTGATGATTTTTATCAAAGTCTTATTAGTTGCTTCTGCTTGGCCATTGCCTTGCGGATAGTAAGGAGACGAATGATGCAATGCAATTTTGTACCTGTTGTAGAGGTCTTTCAGTTCTTGTGACACGAACTGCGGTCCATTGTCGGTGACGATGGTACTTGGAATTCTAAATCTAGTGATGATGTTCTTCATGATGAACTTGCAGACGGTTGATGCTTTGACTTCTGTGTACGCTTCAGCTTCTACCTACTTGGTGAAGTATTCCGTTGCCGTGAGGATGAAGGACTTCTGCTTAATGCCGGAATCAGGATTACCAAGGGGTCTAATGACATCGAAAGCCCACATGGAGAAAGGCTATGGGGAGGAAACAGGGTGGAGTGAAGATACAGGAGAATGAATTTTATCGGCATACAGTTGGCACTTAGGACACCTACGGACATATCCTACACAATCTTCTTCTATGGTTGGCCAATAGAATCCTTGTCTAAGGATTTTCTTTGCTAACATTTGTCTATTAACATGGCCACCACAAACTCAAGTATGAGCTCCTTCCATAACCTTCTAAAGTTCATCTTCGTCTAAACATCTTAGAAGAACTTCATCAAAACCTCTTTTGTATAATGCTCGCCCAACTAGGGTGTATCTTTGAGCAACTCTCCTGATAGCCCTTTTCTCCTCAGCTATGGCTTCTTCAGGATATGATTGATCTTCACAATATTTAGCGATTTCGTAGTACCATGGCTTATGTTCATCATCCATCTCTTCTAACAGCTCCATTAACATAATCTCTCTCTTTTCCAAAATATTTCCATCTCTGACCTTCTTCAACAGCTTCTCCTTAGTTCTAAGGAATGAAGGGTCTTTCACGGTAGGTGAGAGACTCCTATGAACAATGATTGATTCGGATTGTCTGCTGATTGGAAAATCAAGAGAATATGAAAGTGAAGCTAGAGCGTCAGTTAAGATGTTCTGATTCCTAGGAACATGGACGAAGATCAATTTTGTGAAAAGCTTAGCATAAGCAGAAGTAAGTTCTTGATAAGGCTTGAACTTGGGATCAAGAGTTCGATACTTAGTTAACACCTGGCGAAGAATCAATTGGCTATCACCCACGATCCTGAGTTTGGTAGCACCATGGAAATGAGCAGCCTCGAGGCCAGCAAGGAGTGCCTCATATTCAACTATATTGTTAGTGACTGGAAAGTTAAGCTGAAAGGCTTGTGGAATGGTGACACCTTCAGGTGATAACAGAACAATGCCAATCCCCTTTCTATGGGAATTCAGAGCTCCGTCAAAATGCAGAGTCCACATATCATCTCTAAATTGGTTTATGGACATCAGTTCCTCATCCGGAAACTCCGATCGGACTGGATCAAAACGAGGAAGGGGGTGATGAGCGAGATGTTCTGCTATGGCATAGCCTTTGATCGCTTTCTGTTGAATGTAAATGATATTGAATTGAGATAGAAAGCTTTGCCATCGTGCTAACCTATCAGTAAAAACATATTTCTCAAGAAGAAACTTGATTGGATTCATCCTAGCGATGAGATGGACTTTATGGGCTAGAAAGTAATGCTTCAATTTCTGAACAACCCAGACCAATGCTGCACATGTTTTCTCCATCGTTGTGTATCTTTGTTCTGCGGGGTTGAGAAGTTTAGAGAGATAATAGGCTGCCCTCTCCTTTCCTTCTTCATCCTCTTGTGCTAGGATAGCCCCCACTGTATCATCCAGGACAGAAATGTAAAGTATCAATGGTTTGCCTGGACATGGTGGTCTCAAAACAGAAGGACTTGCCAAATAATTCTTTAATCCATCGAATGCCTCCTGACACTTATCGTCCCAATCGAATTTGACTCCTGGCTTGGTAAGCTCTTAGAACGGCTTACACCTTTGTGAGTGCTGGGAGACAAAACGGCGAATAAATTGCAACCTCCCGATTAATCCTCTTAACTCCTTCAAGTTTTTGGGAGGTGGCATTACACCTTTCTCTTATAGCCTTCGCCTTGTTGGGATCGATCTCAATTCCCTGTTTACTGACAATGAATCCAAGTAATTTCCCTGAGGATACCACGAATACACATTTCTTGGGGTTCATCTTTAACTGATATTCCCTTGATCTTTCTAACACTCTTGCCAGGACTTTGGCGTGCTCAGCCTTAGTCTTATATTTCATCAACAAGTCATCCACATACATTTCTAAATCAATATGAATCATGTCGTGAAATATTGCCATCATAGCCCTCTGATAAGTGGCTTTAGCGTTCTTTAATCCAAATGGCATGACGACATAGCAGTATGTCCCCCAAGGCGTAGTGAATGATGTCTTTCCCTAATCTTCTTCTGCTAATTTGATTTGATTATATCATGAGAATCCATCCATAAATGATAAAGTTTCATAGCCAGCAGTATTATCGATGAGTACATCAATGTGAAGCAATGGAAAATCATCCTTAGGACATGTATGGTTCAAGTCTCGGAAGTCAATACAGATCCTGACCTTCCCATCTTTCTTTAGAACCGGGACTATGTTGGCTAATGAATTTGGATAAAGGACAACTCTAATGAATTTGGCTTTATGTAACTTATCGACCTCTTCCTTCATCTTTAAAGCCATTTGTGGGTGGAATCGCCTTAACTTCTGTTTAACCGGACTAGCTCCATCCTTTTATGTCAATCTGTGTTCCACTAGCGATGAGTCTAACCCCGGCATATCCTCATAACTCCAGGCGAAAGTGTCCTTATAATCCTTGAGAACTTGTACCATTGCCTTCTCATCCTCTTCAGAAAGATTCTTGCTAACGAGGACAACCTTAGGTTCGTCTTCAGTCCCTAAATTGATCTTTTTGGTAGGCTCTTCTACGGCAGCTGAGGGTTCGTCGAATCTTTTTACTCCACTGGCATATGCCTCAGCTGCGTCCTCGTCATCTTCCTCATCTTCAACAATGGGGTCTTTTTCGTGTATCAATTCATACACCCCATATCCATCATTAACTGACTCATCATCTATACAATCTTTTGGCATCTGAATTGGATTCTCTAATAGCTAAGGGATCATAGAGCAAGAAAGGCATTTATCAGCTAAATCCTGGAGGTATCTATCGGGAATATGTTTATCCTTAGATTTTATAGACTTCCTAACCTGACTAACCTGCCTAGAACTAGACTCCCTAACTTCACTAGACTGCCTATCAAGACCTAATGAGGACGGAGTAGAATGAAAATTATGGGATACAAGCGGAAATACAGGAGAATCCTCCCAAGGGGAGGGGCAGAGTAGATCTAAAAGAGAATCTTGACTGAAAGACCTGCGTGATGGGGTACAATCAGACAAGTAAGAAGTTTCCTCAATGAGGATCTGGGAAAAATTTGTTGCCAAATCGGCGTTTTTTTTTTGATAAATGATGAATTAAACATGAAACAAGAGTGAAGGTGAATAGGAGGAGAATGTGATGGAGGAAGTGGTACCAAGGCCAAAGGATTAGGAGGATCATACAGTAGTATGTCCCAGATTAAATCATAAATCCTCTCTGGATCGAGAGGAGGTTGGAGAATGAAGTCCCGTGGGGACAGAGTAATTATGACGGGCGGAGCCCGTGGAATATCTTCAGTAATGACCCGCGACCAAGTCGGGGTCAGGAGCAAAGTGCGGAACAAGGTGTGAAGCGTGAAAATATGAGAAGGATAAGTCCCCCTCCAGAGAAGATCCGTAGTATAGCCAGCTTCATAGGGGTCATCTGGCTCCCCTTCATCAGTCTCCTCAGACAGCAGTATTCTCTTGTCGAAAATGGCACCAGGCCCTTCAATCAATTCATCTATCTGTGGCGGCCACTTAGGTTCTGAAGGATCAAGAAATAGTCTATTCAATGCGATATATAGATCCCTTAAATCGAACCATCTGTACCATTTACATTCAGGGTCTTGAAATTTCCTGTTTTTCATTGGTCGCAGAGCCTCCAAGGACTTGTACGTGAGTAGTTCTGAACAATGTCTGGCCAGGTCTCTTCCATATACATCATGGAGGTCAAAACAGGAAGTAATGACCACTGTGTTGTCATGACTGATCACGAGCTCCTTGACAAAATGTGTGTACAGAGTCCACGTTAAGGAATCCCGGCCTTCTTTGCATGGTGTAGACATGGTCTCCCAGACCTTTTGGCCGTCTTCATTCTCTTCTTGCTGAGCAATGTCCTGCTTTACTTTTCTTGGCCTATAGCCCAGGCCATTTCCAGGTGTCCCTTAGTTGTCTTTGACGGGAGTGGTTCTGCCTTGTAACTGTGTACCCAGGCCTCTTCCAGACTGATAGCCATTCTTCATCATTATTCTCCATCCTGAGGTACTCATGCACTTCCCCCTCTTTATGGCATTTAAGGGATAAGGAGTAAGAATGACGGCCTTTAAGGGATCATCCACCGGATGGTAGACCTGTAACACCGACAGAAAAAGTTGTCGGCCAGGTGAAGAAGTAGGCTTGATATTCAGAGAATGAGCAACAGCAAGGATTGGCATGCTCGTAACTTTGATGATTCGTCCTTTGTAGGGAAATTTGAGGCATTGATGATTTGTAGAGGGAATCGCCTCGAGGGTTTTCATATAAGGACGACCCAAAATGGCATTCAAGGAGGGATCGATTTCCAGAATGTGAAATTCGACCTCGGCGTGACATACAGGGCCTAGCTCCACTTTCAAATAGACCATTCCTAGAGGGGAACAGGTGGAATTATCATAAGCTGTAACGGAGATTGGGCTAGGCAGCCATTTTTCCTTGGGTACACCACACAACTCAAGGGTCTTCGGAGGTAAGACATTGATTAAAGCCTCTGTGTCGACCAGACATGCATCTATTGCCTTCTTGCAGATGTTGACTGTAATGCTCAGAGCCATACTCCTGACTGCTGGTGGTGCTAGTTCCGATGCATGGAATGAAATAGAGGGCTGATCTCCCTGAGGAACTAGTAGTGCGGCAATCTTCTCTACCGGCATGTCTTCGTTGACCATTACTTTTTGTAAATATTCTATCAAAGCCTCTTGATGGGTCTTTGATCTTTTTATCAGTTTAAGCACGGAGATTCGTGCCGGTGTTCTGTCAAGGTACTTCAGTAGGTCGTATTGAGTGCCTGGTGCACTCTCATCATTGTGTGCTTCCTCCGACGGCTGTGACGGGCCGTCTCTGACTGTTGACTGAGGAAAGACCTTGTTGAAAATCCTCCCACTCCGGAGCGCATGTTCCTTAGTCGTAGAAGGGCCGGGTGATAACTTGAGCACCACAGGGTTAGTGGATGGTGGCATGGTATGCGGGTGATGGCGTTGGGTTAGTTGGTGGTGGCATAGTACGGATGAGAGGCCTAGATGGTTGGATAGTGGAAGGGTAAGTGGTTGGTGCGGATGAAGTGGGGAACGACATGCGAAGCAGGGTTCTAGATGGTTGTATGGTATTTGGGTAAGAGGTAGTGGTGATGGGTGATGTAGGTAATGGTACGCGGAGTAGTGGTCTAGATGGCATAAGGGGCGCGTAGTTGGCTTGCAGGGGGTTATTTGATGAAGGCGTAGTGGCGTGGGGTGTAATGGGTTTGAGGAAAGTGGGCGGTGGTAATGGGTTAGTGGGTGCGGGTGAGTGATATGCGGGTGTTGGTATGGGTGTTATGGTAATGGGCTGCGGTCTAGGTATGTGAATGGTGCGGCGTGGTGGTTGTTCTGCGATGCTCGAAGTGTGACCTGTTGAATAAATAGAGGAGGAATCCTCTATCTTCCACTGTTGCCCTCGGTTAGCCTCAGACCGGCTATTTGTCAGGATAGGGGCAACTTGATTCTGGTTCTGGTGCTCCGGAAGTGGGTTTTGCACTATACCCATATTTGGTGGCGCTGCTGCCTGTGCCGGTGCTCTTAGCTGTTGCTGTTGCTGCTGCTGTTGTGGCCTTCTTGCCTTCAAGGCGGATATGTACTTCTACATCTCTTCCCAATCGATGCCGCCCTGCTCGTTGAGATCATGAATATAATCTCGGAATTGGAAGTAGGTGTCTATGTAGACACGCTAATTTTGACGTCATTTCGAATAAATTTCATATCATATAATAATGCTTCAGAATGGTCTGATATTTAATCATTGATTAATTTTTATTGATATTTTTAAGTGTCGGGTTTAACATACATGTTTAAGTTAATCAATTGAATTGATTTTAGCTCAAATTTCAGTTAAAATATGAACAAGTCTAAAAGACGTCTACCTGAGTGGACGCCATTTAGAGTTTATTCATGTTTTAACGTTTAAATTTGAATTTTAATCAATTGATTAATTAACTAAAAGGCGTCTGTGAGAGTTGACGCTTTTTAGGTTTCCTAAGCTATTTTAACTTCTCTTCCGGATGTTTATCCTTATCTTAATTAGTGTAAAAGACGTCTACACACGTGGACGTGTTTTAGCTAATAAAGATGAAGATAAGTTTTCTCGGATATTTATCCTTATCTTAATTAATCTGAAAGACGTCAACCATGGTGGACGCGTTTTAGATAATTACAGATAAAGATGAATTAATCAGTATTTATCTGTCAGTTAAGATGGATAAATCCTAGATTTCTCCATGTTAATCACAGACGCAGGAGAAGTCTATAAATACCTTACATCTTCAATGAGTTAAAAAAAAAGAGGTTGAGCAATATTGATCGAAGCGATAGCGAATTGAAGATCGAAGCAACGACGTCGGAACGCCGAAGTGCTGCCATTTCCAGAAGTCGGCGTCCTTTCAAGATCTTCATCCATTCAGAATTCAACCATTGGGCATAAGTGTTTCATTTCTGCGTTTTTCATTTTTGCATTCATTAATTCTAAATCACTCTTCATCATTCACTTCATGCAAACACACAACACACATTCATTTCTTTCCAAACCTATTTGATTAAGGGGTTTCAAAAGCCATTAACCAAGTAAGTTTGCTGTTTAGTTGCATGCTTAATGTCATGATTAGAACATATATTGTTTTTGCTTAAAATTTCTCATCATTGTTTCTTCGTTTATTTTCTTTCTATCCTGCTGCACGGAGCAAGGAGAATCAAAAAGGGGAGCAAATCAAGCACAAATCAAAGGATTTCTGGACGATCCTCAAACCTTCAACTTCAACCTCAACAGCAAGAACAAAGAACAAGAAAGGGCTTTCTTTCTTCAGCCGGCTGAAGGAGGGGAACCAAGAGCTCAGAATCTTCCGAATTCAAACAGGTAGGCGATCAATACCCTCTTTTGGAGCTTTTTAGTTAAAAGTTTCTGGCGATCACTTCACGTAGTTTCTGTTTTTTAATAGGTTATTTTACACCTAAACAACATAGGACTTTTCATGTTAATCACACTGTCATTCTAAGCACCTACAGCTTTTTTGGCGATCACGGTGGGACTTGGTCTCGCCATCTTTTAGTTTTTTTTTGTTCTTGCTATCATCAATCGGGCACCCACGGTGCACCATTTGTGTCTCTCGACACGTCCTCACCAATTGGTGAGTGTTTTAGTTTAAGTTAATTTCCCTCGTGCACCACGTGCACACCCCAGTGGCAAGATCTTGCCCTCCCCTTGATTAGTTTAAAAAGCTGTTTTTATAATGAAAATGATGTGTGATTGATTGATTTTCTAGTTGTTTAGTTAGTAAATCATCCTGTTGAAATCTGGAACTAAAAAAAATCTGCATGAGTTGATTGTTTACTGCTTTTACCCTGTTTGAGGAGGATTCAACCTAGAAAATCCTCCTGGAAAACTGTTTCTGCGAACTAAAAAGCGTCCAGGAGCACTGACGCGTTTCAAAACCGCGTCAATACACATCGACGCCTTTCAGTCTTCATATCTTCTCTGCTGTCTACATCTGTTTCTGCGAAAAAATTAAGGTTCTGTTTTGAATAGCGTCGACTACCATCGATGCGATTAAGTCAGTTTCTTAGTTATTTTTCAGTTCTCAGATTTTTATGGCTTTAGTGCTAGCTACCTATTACTATTAAGCATTAGAGGTCATCCAGGCCGCAGGACATACGCATTGAGGCGAATACCCTCCTTTTCTTAGGAACACACTACTTGACGTCAGCAACTCTCTCTGATTGGGTTGGTCCCTTGATCAGACTAGAGAAGTTGATGTTAAGGCCTCCATAAGTCCCCAAAATCAAGGTATTCCTCTTTGATCATCGGACTGGTTGTACCAATTGAAGTCCCGGCTACATTCCGAAAGCGTTGTGAGAGAAAGCCCTAGAGAATAACGGTGGAAATTGAACTGAAACTAGGATCCTTTCCCTGAGCGAATTTGTGGTTTAATCCAATTCAAATAACTCAACAAGGAACCTTAAAATCGCGTTAAGCATCCACTTGATGGATTAATCTCTGTGCAACTTGTTTGTCAAATCTTTGAAAAAAGAATCTAACATCATGCTGCTGCGATCAGGCAGGGACTTGAGTGTGGCTCTAGACGCCATGGTCAATTACGAGGGAGATGCTAATGCCCCTTGGGATTCTGATTACAACTACGAGAGCGGGAGAGATGCTGATGCCTCCCGTAATTCCGTCCCTGTTCCGCTTCGACATGATGGGAACGTCCGGACCCCTCTCTTTCATCCCCATGATCGATATCCTGATCTTCCCCCGCATGAATATGCGATTCCAAATCCCGATCTTGAGGGGGACATGAATCAGAATGATCCCTCATCCTCTGATCCTGTGGATCTCGTCAACGCTTTGGGAGTTCTTGCCTCCCGACTGGACCCTCAGCAGTTCGAGGCGATCCAGTCGATTCTGAAGGGGAAGTCACCCGTGCAGCCTGCTGAGCCGAACCTTGTGGCTCCCCCTGTTGTTACTCAACAACCTCCTCTTCCTCCTCCTTACATCCATCAGGCCATGGAAGGCCTTCATATCACTTCTCGGCCAGCTGGGCCGCAGCTTTCATCCTCCAGGCAACCGGCTAGACCGCAAACGCCTGTTTATCAAAATGCCCTCGGGCATGGCGGAAGCTCTGCCGGACCTCCCCTTTATTTTCCCCCCTGTCCAACGTACTCTAGGCAACAGGCCTATCAAGTACCTCCACCTCCTCCTCCTCCCCAGGCAGATCTGACCACGCAAGCGTTGCTGGCCAAGATGGAGCGCATGGATGAGCAGTTTAACAACCTCCAGAAGATGATGGGGGTTAAAGCTGTGCCAGAGATCAATTTGCCGAGCCTGCCGGTATTCCACCTACCACCCTCTGAAATGCCAGTGTACCGAAAATACAACGGTACTGGTAACCCCTTCACACATATGAAGGAGTTTATGTACGAATCGTCTTTTTGGCAGAACGATAAGAGGTCGTTGGCCTTTTTGTTCAGGAGATCTCTAGAGGGACCAGCCCTCGAGTGGTTCTTTTCTCTGGAACCCTCCGAAGTAGAGGATTACGGTATCGTTTCACGCAAATTTATCCAACGATACCAGGACAGAGTTGCACCCTCCTTGTCCATCACTGACCTCATTGCAGAAAAGATGAAACCTGATGAAGAGTTTGTCAGTTTTGCTGACAGGTGGCGGGGCCTGGCTGAAAAGGTGAAAGATCACTTGTCCGAGTCCGAGCAAGTGAAGATGTTAATTTCTAACGCCACGCCCCAGTTCAAGCTAGTCCTCTCCTTGAACAATCTGACCAACATGGCAAAGCTCTATGAAAGAGCACGGTACTGCCAAAATGCCTTCAAGGACGCTACGTTCTCTAGCGTCTTTGATCCTCACAGACCTAGCAGGCCTCCACCTCGGAAGCCTGCAGTGCCAAACTCTCCTAGCACAGGTCCGACTACTGAGGGCACGCTTTCTCACGAGCAAGTTAGTAGCATGAATAATAACTCGCCCCAATTCGTGAGGAACCAACAGCAGTAGCAGAGGCCACCGCAGCCAAACCAGCAGGGGTACAGGCAGCAGCAGAACCCCCATTATCAGCAACAGTATCAGCGGCCCCAGCAGCCGAACCAGAACCAGCAACAGCAACAGCTACAGCAGCCGCCGCAACGGCAACAACAGTACCAGAACCAACAACAGCAATATCAGCAACAACAGCTACAGTATCAGCCGCGCGCACCGCCGGCATACCATAATGTCCCTCCTCCTGCTGACTATAATCAGCAAAGAAGACCTCCAGGCCCTAAGAGGGCAGAATACCCGGCCCTCCCAGAATCCTTGGCAGATATCTTCAGTACTCTAATGGCAGCTAATGCCTTAGTTTTGCCAAGGGAAAAGGCCGTCTGGCCTCAAAATGCCGACACGTCCAGGTATTGCTACTTCTATAGGCAACCTGGGCATACCATCGACACCTGCTTCCAGTTCAGAGATTATATTCATGATCTCAACGAGCAGGGCGGCATAGACTGGGAAGAGATGAAAAAGTATATATCAGCCCTGAAGGCGAGGAGACCACAGCAGCAGCAGCAAGCAAGACCACCAACACAAGTAGCACCACCACCCAATATGGGCATAGTGCAGAATCCACTCCCGGAGCATCAGAACCAAAACCAAGTTGCTCCCATTCTGACGAACAGCCAGTCTAAGGCTGGTCGTGGGCAACAGTGGAGAATAGAGGACTCTTCCTCTCTTTATTCAACGGGTCACTTTCAGAGTACTGCAGAACGACCACCACGCCGCATCATCAACATACCTAGGCCACAACCCGTTACCATCGCCCCTCTACCGACACCCACATATCACTCGCCCACACCCAATAACCCATTACCACTACCCGCCTTCCTTAAGCCCATTACGCCCCGCATCACTACACCGCTACCATATAATCCCCCGCAAACCAATCACGCGCCCCTTCTACCATCCAGACCGCTATTACGCGTACCATTTCCTACTTCGCCTGCTACCACTACCACCTACCCAAATGCGCCCTTACCATCCAGACCGCTATTACGCGTGCCATTCCCCACTTCACCAACTACTTACCCATCCACCATCCAACCCTCTAGGCCTTTAATCCGCACCGCGCCATCACCACCTAGCCCTACGCCATCACCTACATACCAACCCTCTACATCATCCGCGCCATCCAACCCTACGGTACTTAAGGTGTCACCCGGATCCTCCACGGTCGAGGAACATGCGCTCCGAAGTGGAAGAATTTTCAACAAGGTCTTTCCTCAGTCCACAGTTAGAGACGGCCCATCACAGCCGACTGAGGAAGCCCATAATGAAGAGAGTGCACCAGGCACTCAATATGACTTGTTGAAACATCTGGACAGAACCCCGGCACGGATCACTGTACTTGAATTGATCAAAAGGTCCAAGATTCACCAAGAAGCCTTAATGGAATATCTACAGAAGGTGATGGTCAACGAGGACGTGCCGGTAGAAAAAGTTGCAGCACTACTAGTTCCTCAGGGGGATCAGCCCTCCATTACATTTCACACATCGGAACTAGCACCACCAGCAGCCAGAAGCATGGCTCTGAGCATCACGGTCAACATCTGTAAGAAGGTCGTGGATGCATGCCTGGTAGATACAGGGGCTTCGATCAATGTTTTACCTCCGAAGACCCTGGAGCTGTGCGGTGTGCCCAAAGAAAAATGGCTGCCTAGCCCCATCTCTGTGACAGTATATGACAATTCTACCCGTTCCCCTCTGGGAATGGTCTATTTGAAGGTAGAGCTAGGCCCTGTAAGTCATGCAGAGGTCGAATTTCACATCCTAGAAATCGACCCTTCTATAAATGCCATTTTGGGTCGTCCTTATATTAAAACTCTTAAGGCGATTCCCTCGACGAATCACCAATGCCTCAAATTCCCTTTCAAAGGACGAATTATTAAAGTAACGAGCATGCCGATCCTTGCTGTTGCTCATACCTTGAATATTAAATCTGCTGCTTTACCTGGCCGACAACCCTTTCTGTCGGTATTACAGGTCTACCATCCAGTAGCTGATCCTTTGAAAGCCGCCACTATTTCTCCATACCCGTTAGATGCCATTAAAAGGGGAAAGTGTATGAGTACCCCAGGATGGAGAATTATGATGAAGAACGGCTACGAGCCTGGGAGAGGTCTGGGCACACAGTTGCAAGGCAGGACCACTCCTGTTAAAGATCATCGAGCAGCACCTGGAAGTGGTCTGGGCTACAGGCCAAGAAGACTGAAGCAAGATCTGGTTCAGCAAGTAGAAATTGAAGAAGGTTGAAAAATTTGGGAGACAATGTCTACACCACCCAAAGAAGGCCGAGATCCCCTAACATGGACCCTGTATACACACTTTGTGAAAGGGCCCATACTTAGCCACGACAACACGGTGGTCATTACTTCGTGTTTTGACCTCCATGACATATATGGGAGGGACTTGGCCAGGCATTGTTCAGAACTACTTACGTACCAATCCTTGGAGGCTCTGCGGCCTATGAAAAGGAGAAAATTTCATGATCCTGAATGCGAATGGTACAGGTGGTTCGATCTAAGAGACCTTTACATTGCACTGAACAGATTATTCCTAGATCCTGCAGAACCCAAGTGGCCGCCGCAGATTGATGAGCTGATTGAAAGCCCTGGTGCCATCTTTGATAAATGGATATTACTGTCTGAAGAGACCGACGAAGGGGAGCCAGATGACCCCTATGAAGCTGGTTACACTACAGATCTGCTCTGGAGGAGGACATATCCTTCACATGTCTTCATGCTCCATACTCTATTTCGTACACTGCTCTTGACCTCGACTTGGTCGCCGGTCATTATTGAAGATATTCCACGGGCTCCGCCCGTTATGATTACTCTGTCCCCTCGGGACTTTACTCCACAACCTCCTCTCGATCTAGAGAGGATGTATGACTTGATCTGGGACATATTGCTATATGATCCCCCCAACCCTCTGGCCTTGGTGCCACTTCCTCCATCTGATTCTCCTTCTATATGTATTCATTCATGTTTCATGTTTAATTCCTCTGATATCCAAAAAAAAACGCCAATTTTACAACAAATTCTTCTCAGATCCTTATCGAGGAAACATTTTACTTGTCCGATCGCACCCCGTCGCGCAGGTCCTTCGGTCAAGATTCTCTCTTAAATCTACTCTGCACCTCTCCTCGGGAGGATTCTCTTGTATTTCCACATGTATCCCAGGATTTCCATCCTACTTCATCCTCATTAGGTTATAATAGGGAGTCTAGTGAAGTTAGGCAGTCTAGTTTTAGGCAGGTTAATCAGGTTAGGAAGTCTAGGAAGCCTAAGGGTAGACAAATTCCAGATAGATACCTCCAGGACTTAGCTGATAAATGCTTTTCTTGTTCTTTAATCCTTCAGTTTTTGGAAAATCCAATTCAGATGCCAGAAGACTGTATGAATGATGAGTCAGTCAATGATGGGTACGGGGTATATGAGTTAGTGCATGAAAAGGATCCCATTGTTGAAGATGAGGAAGATGACGAGGACGCAGCTGAGGCATATGCCAGTGGAGTGAAGAGATTCGATGAACCCTCAGCTGCCGTAGAAGAGCCCACCAAAGAAATCAATTTAGGGACTGAAGACGAACCTAAGGTTGTCCTCGTCAGCAAAAATCTTTCTATAGAGGATGAGAAGGCAATGGTACAAGTACTTAAGGACTATAAGGATACTTTCGCCTGGAGTTATGAAGATATGCCAGGGTTAGACTCATCTTTAGTTGAACACAGGTTGACGTTAAAGGAAGGAGCTAGCCTGGTCAAGCAGAAATTAAGGCGATTCCACCCACAAATGGCCCTAAAGATGAAGGAAGAGGTCGACAAATTGCATAAAGCCAAATTTATTAGAGTTGTCCTTTATCCACAATAGGTGGCCAACATATTCCCGGTTATGAAGAAGGACGGGAAGGTCAGAATTTGCATTGACTTCCGCGATTTGAACCGGCGTGTCCTAAAGATGATTTTCCATTGCCTCATATTGATGTACTCATTGATAATACCGCTGGCTATGAAACCTTATCATTTATAGACGAATTTTCAGGATATAATCAGATTAAGCTGGCAGAAGAAGATCAAGAAAAAACGTCATTCACTACACCTTGGGGAACATACTGTTATGTTGTGATGCCATTTGGATTAAAGAATGCTGGAGCTACTTATTAGAAGGCTATGATGGCAATATTTCATGACATGATGCACATAGATCTGGAAGTGTATGTAGATGACTTATTGGTTAAATCTAAGACAAAGGCTGAGCACGCCAAAGTTTTGGCAAGGGTATTAGAGAGATCGAGAGAATATCAGTTAAAGATGAACCCTAAGAAATGTGTATTCGGGGTATCTTCAGGAAAATTGCTTGGATTTATCGTCAGCAAACGGGGAATTGAGATCGATCATAATAAGGCGAAGGCTATCAGAGAAATGCCACCTCCCAAAAACTTGAAAGAGTTGAGAGGATTAATCGGGAGGTTACAATTTATTCGTCGCTTTGTCTCCCAGCATTCACAAAGGTGTAAGCCGTTTTACGAGCTTACCAAGCCGGGAGTCAAATTTGATTGGGACGATAAGTGTCAGGAGGCATTCGATGGATTAAAGAACTATCTTGCAAGTCCTCCTGTTTTGAGACCACCATCTCCAGGCAAACCATTGATACTTTACATTTCAGTCCTGGATGATGCAGTGGGGGCTGTCCTAGTACATGAGGATGAAGAAGGAAAAGAGAGGGCAGCCTATTATCTCTCTAAACTTCTCAACCCCGCTGAACAGAGATATACAGCGATGGAGAAAACATGTGCAGCATTGGTTTGGGTTGTGCAGAAATTAAAGCATTATTTTCTGACCCATGAAGTCCATCTCATCGCTAGGATGAATCCGATCAAATTCCTTTTGGAGAAATCTGTTCTTACTGATAGGTTAGCGCGATGGCAAAGCTTTCTATCTCAATTCGATATCATTTATATTCAGCAGAAAGCAATCAAGGGCTATGCCATAGCAGAACATCTTGCTCATCATCCCCTTCCTCGATTTGATCCAGTCCAATCAGAGTTTCCGGATGAGGAACTGATGTCCGTAAATCAAATCAGAGATGATATGTGGACTCTGCATTTTGACGGAGCTCTGAATTCTCATGGAAAAGGGATCGGTATCGTTCTGTTATCACATGAAGGTATCACCATTCCACAAGCCTTTCAGCTTGATTTTCCAGTCACCAACAATATAGCTGAATACGAGGCACTCCTTGCTGGCCTCGAGGCTGCTCATTTCCATGGTGTCACCAAACTCAGGATTGTGGGTGATAGCCAATTGATTCTTCGCCAAGTGTTGACCAAGTATCGAACTCTTGATCCCAAGCTCAAGCCTTATCAAGAACTTACTTCTACTTACTCAAAGTTTTTCACGAAATTGATCTTTGTCCATGTCCCTAGGAATCAAATCATCTTAGCTGACGCTCTAGCTTCACTTGCATCCTCTCTTGATTTTCCAATCAGCAAGCAATCCGAATCTATCATAGTTCATAGGCGTCTTTCACCCGCCGTGAAAGACCCTTCATTTCTTAGAACTAAGGAGAAGTTGCTGAAGAAAGTCAGAGACGGAGACATTGTAGAAAAGAGAGAAATCATGTTAATGGAGCTGTTGGAAGAGATGGATGATGAACAAAAGCCATGGTATTATGAGATTGCAAAATATTGTGAAGATCAATCGTATCCTGAGGAAGCTACAACTGAGGAGAAGAGAGCTATCAGGAGAGTTGCTCAACGATACACCTTAGTTGGGGGAGCATTGTATAAAAGAGGTTTTGATGGAGTTCTTCTGAGATGTCTAGACGAAGATGAACTTTGGAAGGTTATGGAAGGAGCTCATAGTGGAGTTTGTGGTGGCCATGTCAATGGACAGATGCTAGCAAAGAAAATCCTTAGACAAGGATTTTATTGGCCAACTATGGAAGAAGACTGCGTAGGATATGTCCGTAGGTGTGCTAAGTGTCAACTTCACGCCGACAAAATTCATTCTCATGCATCCTCACTCCATCCTGTTTCTTCCCCATGGCCTTTCTCCATGTGGGCTTTCGACATTATTGGACCCCTTGGTAACCCAGATTCCGGCATCAAGCAAAAATCTTTCATTCTCACGGCAACGGAATACTTCACCAAGTGGGCAGAAGCTGAAGCATACGTGGAGATCAAAGCATCAACCATCTGCAAATTCATTATGAAGAACATCATCACCCGATTTGGAATTCCAAGCACCATCGTCACCGACAACGGACCGCAGTTCGTGTTACAGGAATTGAAGGATCTCTGCAATAGGTACAGAATTGCATTGCATCATTCATCTCCTTACTATCCGCAAGGCAATGGCCAAGCAGAGGCAACAAATAAGACTTTGATAAAAATCATCAAAAGACGTGCAAATCTAACAAGTTCGCAGATTGGCCAGAAAAATTGGTTGAGGCTCTATAGGCCTACCGAACTTCAATCCGTACACCCACTGGGCAAACTCCTTATTCCTTAACATTTGGAATGGAGGCGGTAGTTCCATATGAGATCCTCATACCGTCATTAAGAGTACAATTGAATAAGGAATTTTCCATTGATGAACATCGTTCAGCACTCCTTACTCAATTGGAACTTTTAGACGAAAAAAGATGGTCAACTGCTAATCATGCAAAAGTTTATCAAAACAGACTAGCAAGTTTTTATCAAAAGAAAGTCATTGAACGAAAGTTCAAAGTTGGTGAAATGGTCGTAAAAAGGATTTTTGTAAAAGCTGGTGGTCCGCGTTCTAAGCTCCAACCCAACTGGGAAGGACCTTATGTTGTATCGCACGCTTTTCCTGATAATGCTTATCGTCTTGTTAATGCAAAAGGAGAAGAGCTAAATCATCCCTGGAATGGCTTACATCTTAAGAAATACTACCCTTAGGTTAAAGAGTCGATCAGTATGGTACAAAGACCAGTGGAATCAGAAAGTTTATAAATTCAAATTTCTTTGTTAGTCTGGATAACTTAACTTCAAATACATCACTACACATACTGACACGTTTGATTCGTGAGTAACAAGAGATGCCAAGTCCTAAAGAATATCAAAAGCTTGACCAAAAGTGTAAAGTACAAATCATTCCTTTTTAAAACAAAAATTCTGTTTTATACTCGGCCCATGATGTCGGAACGAGGCTTAGAATAGACTACCAAGAATACCCACCATCTTAGTAGGAGGCCGTCATAAAAAAAAGGGGGGAGATCCGTCCCAAAAAAGAGAAAAAAAAAATAGAAAAAGGCAAAAATCCAAATGTCAAATCAAAAGGCCATTACATTACAAGCGTTACATCAAGGCCATGAAATGAAATGAAAGGGAACGCAAGGTCGATAAATACCCCGGAATGAAATGACAGAACCCCAACGGATATCAAGGTAGGAAAGGAACATCTTTTTAAGTCTCCGGAACCTTCTCATGGGCTTTCTAAACTTACTCTTCTTTTCCTTCTAAAGAGATGTACTCCAAACTTAAGGAATGGCTTAGATTGACTAAGAATCAAATCATTAAATAGGATCACGAATGGAAACACAAATTCAAACACGATGGGTTTTAAGTTAAGTTGTTAAAGAACAATTTGGGAATTAAGTTAATAAATGAATATGATCTTTTGATCTAAGTACCATGCTGATCTTTTAGTCAAAAACCAAAAAAATACACGTGTCAAAAATCCAAAAAAAATACATAGGTCAAAAATCCAAAAAATATACATATGTCAAGAATCCAAAAAAATACACATGTCAAAAAATATACATATGTCAAAAATCCAAAAAAATACATATGTCAAAATCAAAAAAAATACATATGTCAAAATCCAAAAAAAAATATATGTCCAAAATTCAAAAAAAACATATATTTCAAAACCCAAATAAAAATGAATATTTCAAAACAACAAAAATATCTCAATTAGCATTTGCTTGTTGCACTCAGTATGTTTCATTCCTTTTATTTTTAGTAAGCATCTGTTTGCTTGTATGTGGCATTTTGCTTAAGTTTGATTATTCTCATTACCTTTGTTAATAAAGGCTATGCCCCTTGACCATTTATTGAAGGAAAAAATTAATTGACCATTTATTTGGTCAGGCAAGGGGCTAAGCCTAAACAGATACTTAACATGTTTATTCAAGTTGTATACAGGACACAAGACATTGGTAAAGTTGGAATCCGAGTAGAGAACAGCCAGAAACCTGTTTATGTGAGTAAAAGGTGTCGAGGAGCACTGACGCGTTTCAATGTTAAATGGCGTCTTCGCGACACGACGCATTTCAGAAATTCAAAGAAAACCCGAGTAAAGCTGGAAATATCAAAAAGATCCCACTGTGGGAGCCAAAAAGTCTCAACCGTGGCTAAAAAGACGGTTATTTCTATCTTTGTACTCTTCCATGTAAATCATCAGCGTTACTATATGATAAATATCTATTAGAGCATATCAAGGACCTTGTGGTTTTGATGAAACTGGAATTTGAGTTCCCCTTCAACAAAAACAGTGATAATTCCAGAGGATTCTTAATCGCACGGATAGGCCGTTGGATTGTTAATTAGTGAGGACGATGGTTCCATTTTTGTGAAACGGTGCGTGGATAAACGAGGTTCGGCTTACCACTGGATTACAAGAATTGGTGTCTTGACTCATTAATGACAATTTAACAATATTATCCTTGATTAATTTGTATTTTATTTGACTTTATATTTTTCTTTTAGCCCAGCATGCATCATATAGCACTTTGAAATCATTGTGATAAGGATTAATTATTGATTAAGTTTCAGACCATTAATAAAATAATCCAACATGATATGAAATATTCCATTCCGAATTGAGTATCTTGATTATCTTTGAGGTTCGCTTGAAGATATCCTTGGAATTCTATCATTGATTGGATTCTTTATCTAATATTCTTGTTTTCTTTTTAAGATCCATCATGGCTCAGCACGTCCACATTGGCTGGCAAACGCTCCCCATGATGAAACCTGCAGTGTCTATGATCTGAGGTACTTCCCACTCCGAGGAGGTTGATCGACTTTATTTTATTTCCTTGTCTACCTCATCCAGACATGATTGATTCTATTGATTTTCTTGAGCTATCTTCATTGATAATTTTGAGAAAAATTCCAATCATGTGATGTTACGAGCGTGTCTCATCACACCTTGGCATCATCTTTTCAGTACATTCCATTTCATTTCACTCCCTTGCAAAGACGATGCCAAGGTGAGGCAGCTGTAGACACGCTAATTTTGACGTCATTTCGAATAAATTTCATATCATATAATAATGCCTTAGAATGGTCTGATATTTAATCATTGATTAATTTTTATTGATATTTTTAAGTGTCGGGTTTAACATACATGTTTAAGTTAATCAATTGAATTGATTTTAGCTCAAATTTCAGTTAAAATATGAACAAGTCTAAAAGACGTCTACCTGAGTGGACGCCATTTAGAGTTTATTCATGTTTTAACGTTTAAATTTGAATTTTAATCAATTGATTAATTAACTAAAAGGCGTCTGTGAGAGTTGACGCTTTTTAGGTTTCCTAAGCTATTTTAACTTCTCTTCCGGATGTTTATCCTTATCTTAATTAGTGTAAAAGACGTCTACACACGTGGACGTGTTTTAGCTAATAAAGATGAAGATAAGTTTTCCCGGATATTTATCCTTATCTTAATTAATCTGAAAGGCGTCAACCATGGTGGACGCATTTTAGATAATTACAGATAAAGATGAATTAATCAGTATTTATCTGTCAGTTAAGATGGATAAATCCTAGATTTCTCCATGTTAATCACAGACGCAGGAGAAGTCTATAAATACCTTACATCTTCAATGAGTTAAAAAAAAAGAGGTTGAGCATTATTGATCGAAGCGATAGCTAATTGAAGATCGAAGCAACGACGTCGGAACGCCAAAGCGCTGCCATTTCCAGAAGTCGGCGTCCTTTCAAGATCTTCATCCATTCAGAATTCAACCATTGGGCATAAGTGTTTCATTTCTGCGTTTTTCATTTTTGCATTCATTAGTTCTAAATCACTCTTCATCATTCACTTCATGCAAACACACAACACACATTCATTTCTTTCCAAACCTATTTGATTAAGGGGTTTCAAAAGCCATTAACCAAGTAAGTTTGCTGTTTAGTTGCATGCTTAATGTCATGATTAGAACATATATTGTTTTTGCTTAAAATTTCTCATCATTGTTTCTTCGTTTATTTTCTTTCTATCCTGCTGCACGGAGCAAGGAGAATCAAAAAGGGGAGCAAATCAAGCACAAATCAAAGGATTTCTGGACGATCCTCAAACCTTCAACTTCAACCTCAACAGCAAGAACAAAGAACAAGAAAGGGCTTTCTTTCTTCAGCCGGCTGAAGGAGGGGAACCAAGAGCTCAGAATCTTCCGAATTCAAACAGGTAGGCGATCAATACCCCCTTTTGGAGCTTTTTAGTTAAAAGTTTCTGGCGATCACTTCACGTAGTTTCTGTTTTTTAATAGGTTATTTTACACCTAAACAACATAGGACTTTTCATGTTAATCACACTGTCATTCTAAGCACCTACAGTCTATGGTGTGTCCAGGTTGTCTGTGGAAATAACAATACCTGGAAGTGTCGGCATTCTGGGGCCAAATTGCCTTTTCTCTTGGCAGGACCAAAGCATTGGCTGCCATTAAAGCACTGAAAATATCCGTTAAGGACTCTGGAAGGACTGAATATTCTGCCCTCTTCGGGCCTGGGGGTTTTCTCTGCTGGTTGTAATCAGCAGGAGGAGGTACATTGTGATATGCCGGTGGTGCGCACGGTTGGTACTGCTGTTGTTGCTGATACTACTGCTGTGGGGGCTGGTAATTGCCGTTGCGGCTGCTGCTGTGGTTGCTGTTGTGGCTACTGGTTCGGCTACTGAGGCCGCTGGTACTGGGGCTGCTGATACTGTGGGTTTGGCTGCTGCTGTCTGTAACCCTGCTGGTTTGGCTGTTGTGGCCACTGGTACTGTGGTTGCTGATTCCTTACAAATTGGGGCAGATTATTGTTCATACTGCTAACCTGCTCATGAGAGAGCGTGCCCTCAGTGGTCGCACCTGTGCTAGAGGAATTTGGCACGGCAGGCTTCCGAGGTGGAGGCCTGCTAGGTCGGTGAGGATCAAAGATGCTAGAGAATGTAGCATCCTTGAAAGCATTCTGACAGTACCGTGCTCTTTCATAGAGCTCTGCTATGCTGGTCAGGTTGTTCAGGGAGAGGACTAACTTGAACTGAGGCGTGGCATTAGAAATTAGCATCTTTACTTGCTCCGACTCAGACAAATGATCTTTCACTTTTTCCGCCATACCTCTCCATCTATCAGCAAAAGTGACGAACTCTTCGTCGGGTTTCATTTTTTCTGCTATAAGGTCAGTAATGGACAGGGAGGGGGAAACTCGGTCCTGGTATCGTTGAATGAACTTTCGTGACACGATACCGTAGTCCTCTACTTCAGCAGGTTCTAAGGAAAAGAACCACTCGAGAGTTGGTCCCTCTAAGGATCTCCTGAACAGAAATGCCAATGACCTCTTGTCGTTTTGCCAGAAGGATGACTCGTACATAAACTCCTTCAAATGAGTGAAGGGGTTACCAGTACCGTTGTATTTTCGGTACATTGGCATCTCAGAGGGTGGTAGGTGGAACATAGGCAGACTCAGTAAATTAATTTCCGGTGCAGCTTTGACCCTCATCATCTTCTAAAGGTTGTTGAACTATTCGTCCATACGCTCCATCTTTGCCAGCAACGCTTGCGTTGTCGGATCAACCTGGAGAGGAGGGGGAGGTGGAGGTACCTGATAGGCCTGTTGCCTAGAGTACGTAGGGCAAGGAGGACAATAGAGTGGAGGTCCGGCAGAGCTTTCGCCATGCCCGATGGCATTTTGATAAGTAGGCGTCAGCGATCTGACCGGTTGCCTAGAAGAGGAAAGTTGTGGCTCAGCTAGCCGAGAAGTTGAGACATGGAGGCCTTCTATGGCCTGATGAATGAAGGAAGTATGATGAGGAGGTGGTTGAGGAATGACAGGGGAAGCCGCAGGGTTCGGCTCGACAGACTGCATGGGCGTCTTCCTCTTCAAAATAGACTGGATTGCCTCGAACTGTCGAGGATCCAGGCGGGAGGCAAGAACTCCCAAAACATTCACTAGATCCGAGGGATCTGAGGATGAGGGATCATTCGGGTTCATGTCTCCCTCGAAAATAGGATTAGGAACCGCATGCACATGCGGAGGAAGATCGGAATATTGATCATGAGCACAATGAAGAGGGGTTGGGACATTCCCCTCATATCAAATTGGACAAGGAAGAGAATTACGGGGGGCATCAGCATCTCCCTTCCTCTCAAAATGGTAATCAGAGTCACGAGGGGCATTAGCATCTCCCTCGTAGTTGACTATGGCATCTGGAGCCATGCTCAAATCCCTACTTGATCGAAGTAGCATGATGTTAGATTTTTTTTCAGAGATTGGCAGACAAGTTGCACTGAGATTAAGCAAACAAGTGGATGTTTAATGTTACTTCAGGATTCCTTGTTGAGTTATTTGGATTTAATTAATCACAAATTCACTCAAGGGATAGGATCCTAGTTTCAGTTCAATTTCCACCGTTATATTCTATGGCTTTCTCTTACAACGTTATGAAAATCTAACCAGGACTTCGATTGGTACAACTAGCCCAATTAACAAGGAGGAATACCTTGATTTTGGGGACTTACGGAGGTCTTTAACGCCAACCACTCTAGTTTGATCGAGGGACCAACCCAATCAGAGAGAGTTGAGGACGTCAAGAAGGGTGTTCCTAAGAGAAGAGGAGGGTGTTAGCCTCAGTGCGTATGACCTGTAGCCTGGATGGCCTCGAATGCTTAATACATAATGTGTAGTAGCAAACAGATCAAATCTGAGAACTGAAGAAAAAACAAGAAACTGCCTGAATCGCGTCGCTGTTCGTCGACGCTATTCAAACAAAAACTTATTTTTTCGCAGAAGCTCAGGCAGCAGACAACAGATAAATTGGCCTGAAAGGCGTCTGGGTTGGACGACGCTGTATGAAATGCGTCGCTGCTCCTGGACGCTTTTCAAGTCACAGATTCAGTATTTCAGAGGGAATTTCTGAATCGATTCTCCCTTACACAAACAGAATGAAAGCAATAAATAATCAGCTCATGCGAATCTTTTTTTTTTTAAATTTCTTAACCGGATGATCTATCACATAAATAGCAAAACAATCACTCAATCATACATGCTTCTTATCACAAAAACAACTTTTCAACTAATCGAACGGGGAGGGCAAGATCTTGCCGCAGGGGTGTGCACGTGGTGCACGTAGGAATAACAACTAAACTAAAAACTCACCGATCGGTGAGGGCGTGTCGAGAGACACAGGTGGTGCACCGTGGGTGCCCGATTGATAAAAGCAAGAACAAAGATTAAAACGATGGCGAGACCAAGTCCCACCGTGATCGCCAAAAAGCTGTGAGTACTCAAATCGGGTGTGTGATTATCATGAAAAATTATGTTGATTATGTGAAAAATAGTCCTATTAAGAACTAAGTGAGTGTGATCGCCAGAAACTTTTAACTAAAAAGTTCCAAAAGAAAGAGTTTGATCGCCTACCTATTTTGGATGTGGGAGATGTTGAAGTTCTTGATTCCCCTCCTTCAGCCGGCTGAAGAAAGAGAGCCCTTTCTATCTTCATTCTTGCTTTGGCTGCTTATTGGACTTTGAGGATCATCAAGATTCATTGTTGTTCGTTGTTGACTTCCTTATGTTGATCTCCTTTTGTACCTTGCAAGAAAATGGAAAGAAAGAAGAACAATGAGAACTCAAGTAGAAGTAGTATCTATTCTAGTAGAAATTCTGAACATGCAACTAAACAAATTGACTCACTTGTTGAGTGGTCTTTTAAACCCCTCAAAATATGGATTGGGAAAGAATGCTGGTGAGTGTGTGTTGCATGGAGTGATGTGATGAAAATGTGAGACTAATGTGATAAAAATGTGAGAAAGATGCAGAAATTAATTAGGAGCTAAGCTGGATGGCCCCTAGAAAGCCATGGTCTTGAAAGGATCTTGAATGGATGAGGAACGAATGAAGACTCCTGGAAGTAGCAGCGCTTCAATCCTTCAGCGTTTGGACATCATCGCCAAGATTCCTTTGCTCAATTATCGCTCAATATTATCACTCACTTTTCACAAATAATCACTGAAATCACTGAAATCACTAACTTTTCACTGACCAAGGGGTTGGGTATTTATAGACTTTTACATCCGCGGTTATTAATAGATTTACATGAAGAAATTTGAAGTTTATCCCATTAACAAACAGATTAACACAGATTAATTCACCATTATCTGTAATTATCTAAAACGCGTCGCCCATGGAAGACGCATTTAAGACTGATTAAGATAAGAATAAACATCCAGAAAAGTTCATTATTATCTGTAATTATATAAAACGCGTCGCTCATGGGAGACGCCTTTTAGACTGATTAAGATAAGGATAAACATCCGGAAAAAGAGACAGAAATAGCTTAGGAAACCTAAATGGCGTCATGCCTGGCAGACGTCGTTTAGCTAATTAATCAATTAATTAAAATTCAAATTTAAATATCAAAATATGAATAAAGTCTAAATGGCGTCTACACATGTCGACGTCTTTTAGACTTTTCCATATTTGATTAAAATTTGAGTTAAAATCAATTTAATTAATTAACTTAAATTATGTATGTCCGACCCGATACTATTTAGATAATTAATTCAGAAAGATTAATAAAAATTAATTAACGATTAAATATCAGATCATTTTGAGGCATTATTATATGATATGAAATTTACTCAAAATGACGTCAGAATTAGCGTCTACACATGGTTGATTGGTCCGATGCGTTTTTTAAATGATGGACCACATTCCCGCCGTAGGAAGCACCAGTTCACCCTTCGCCTCACTAGTGCATTCAGTCGGCGACCTGGGATCCTGTACGTCACGTCCGATCAGACTTCGTGCATTGCTTTGGATCATCATGCCCCATGTACAGCCCGACCTCTTCGCCCAGGACGCTTCTTCTTTGGGAGTCGTTGCACTGTCGTTACCTTGACGTAGAGGCTATAAGAGGTGAGGCAGGGCCTAAGAGAGGGGACCTTGGCATCGAGGATCATCCTTTGCATCCTGCCTTCTCTCCTGTAGGATCTTTCGCTGTCGATTCAGACATAAATCTTCAAGAATTTCCTAAATCGGTCTGCCTTCACCGTCATGGCCCACCATGCTCTGGTGGAAGAAGACTGCCCCAGCGTTGGGGCCTTCCCGTGCTTTAGGGGAGCTCCTGGCAAAGATATGGGACACCTACTGGGTACCTTCCGAATATACCCTTGCACTGCCGAGGCCGGAGGAGCAGATATTCTCCATCAATAGGTGCTCCTATAAGGCCATGTTCGAGGCGGTGTTCCATCTTCCGCTTCCCCCTTTTGTCGTTCAGCTGTTGGAGCGGCTCCAGGTTGACCCCGCCTAACTAATGTCGAGCACATGGAAGTTGGCGTTCGCGTTCACCGTGCTGGCCCAAGACAAGGGGCACTCCTCGCCAACGGCAGAAATGTTCCTAAACATGCACGAGCCCATACTGGACATTAAAGATTTGAATAAGGGGTTCATGAACTTCTAGGTGCGTGACAAGAGTCCCATCTCACTCGAGAAGTTCTCGAGCGTGAAACTCTAAAAAGAGACCTTCTTTTGGGTAGTAGAGCGCCTTACAGGGTGGTGGCCCTTCTCAGTCTCCCTTGAGACCTATCTCTGACGGGTTCCGTCAGTAAGCAAGCTCTGCCATTGCTGGGCGCTGACCAAGATACGGTGAATGCCATTTTGGGAGGTGAGGCTCCCAACGCGGGAGTACTGGTCGATGAAGAGGCTCTTCAGTAGGCGGGTCTCTCCGGGATCCTTGTTCCTCGTAAGTGTGATTACTATAGGATTCCCTTCTTTTGATTCACCGAGTTCTAACGTTTTTCGCGCCCTTTTCCTATTTGGTTTTTTTCGTCGGCAGCGGCGGACCATCCTTGTCGCCTGGGAGTTGGACGACCTATCTCGACAGGCATTCCTCTGAGGGTGGCCCTTGATCTAGAGCATCAGCAGATGGTGCTCGTCACTGTTGCCTCCCCTAGGTCGGGCGTCTGGGAGTTCATCTGCATGGACGTCCTGAGGAGGGGGAAGAAGAAAGTTGTCGCATGTAGTTCTCGATCGAGGCCACTGGAACCTTACCCTGGCTACGAGGTGGTTATTTGCGCGGACCTCAAACTAGGGTGGAGTCGATGGTTTGATGAAGGATTCGTCCCTCGGCAGCTATAGCCATGACTTTTGTAGCGCCCCCCTCTGGGTCCGCCAAAAGGACTAGGGGAAAAGAGAGGGACGCGAGAGGCCGAGAAGAGGAGGAAGAATCAACAGCATCCTCGATAGCGAGCAGTGGATCCAGAGAGGAGGATGGGGATGAGGAGGCGTCTTCATCTAGTAGCAGCAACAATGGGAAGGACGAATCAGGGAGCTCCGTAGCAGGAGCCGATGAAGAAGAAGAAGAGGAAGACAAAGAAAAGGAAGTTGCCCCTCTCTGACGACGCCAGCTGAGGAAAGGGCCGCAGCCTCTTACTGAGTCGGCAGAGGCTAACAGGGGCAGAGCAGGAGGCGATAGCACCCCCGCATCTCCTAGCAGTAGGGGCTCAGAGCGTCAAGGGTCAACTTTGGCTTGACAAGGGAGCCCTATGCCTCCTATTCCAACGGCGACAGGCAGGAAACCGGGGGAACATGCCCGATCACTTAGTCAAGGTGGTCTCCAAGCCAATGTTGTTGCACATCCTTCGAAAGGGGGTAGAGACGATGAAGCTAGTAGCAGCAATCATGCAGGGGGCTTTACGGGCTCCGTTATGGACGACCTTACCAAGGACCCCACCTCCCTTGAAGCAAAATGGGAGCAGGCCAGGTCAGAGGATGTGCCCCCCACGAAATCCCCTTGACTGCCTTTTGGTTCACATAGGTGATATCAAATTGATTCATGAAGGTTTGCCATCGCACCAGCCTATCAGTTAATATTGGCCGCTCTAATAAATATTTTATCGGATCCATTTTGGCTAGAAGCTTAACCTTGTAGGCAAGGAAGTAGTGCTTCAATTTATGCACTATCCAGACGACGGCCGCACATGTCCTTTCCATAGCTGTGTAATGCTTTTCAGCATCATTGAACAATTGGGAGAGCTAGTACATTGCTCTTTCTCTCTTCTCATCGTCTAGTTGGGCCAATACCGCTCCAGTTGATTATTTAGTGGTGGAGACATATAGCAGTAAAGATCGTGTTAGTCTTAGGTGGCCTACAAGCCAAACTGACTTTATAATCTCGTTCATTTATTAATATAATGGTATAATATTCATTGTGTGTAAATCGTATTAATTATCGTCTCATAATGAAGTCCGTGAATATGTGCGATAGTGATCAGAATATGATGAGATCATACTAATGAGACTGATCACTTAAACACACATATTCTTAATCGTTCCTAGTCGGAGGATATTCGAGAAGGACATTGGATATCCGGTTAGACTAGTACATATTACTCATGCTCATATGATGAGGGTGACTGATCTCATAAGTCACTTGTGTGGAGACACTAAGACGAATCTGTAGGTGCTCATTGGAGGATGAGTTCACTGAACTGATCCGATTGAATCGTTGGATGGTATTATATTTTATTGTCAATCAGCTTGATTCTATTGTCGCAGTTGTGTGGATGGTCCTCGGACCTGAGACACCAAGGACACTTTGTCGGTGGACTTCTGTATTTTGACCTTGGTTTATGAAGGGAACTGTGTGTCAATAAGGAATCATTCGCTCTTGGTACTTAGAGAGAGAATGTTCTAGGAAGGATGCACGGAAGTCCCTGGCCAAGGCGGACGATAATATCGAAAAATGAGTTTTTCGATATTCATCAGCGGCATCCAATCCAAGTGAGTTGACCGGTTAGGGTTTGACAGCACGCCATACGCTGAGTTGATTCGAGAGCATTGTACGAATGAAGTATTATATCCACATGGTAACTGTTGGCGGAAAGGTTCCAAGAGTTGGTTACTTAACCCCGATACCTTCCAGATTCACGCGGTGTTGCTTGGCACCCAACGTGATCGGAGGCCCGGTCAAATTTGATGTTGTGAGTGCTCAAATTAGGGTGTGATTATCATGAAAGATTATGTTGTTTATGTGACAAATAAACATATTAAAAAGAAACTAAGTGAATGTGATCGCCAGAAACTTTTAACTAAAAAGTTCCAAAAGAAAAGATTGATCGCCTACCTATTTTGGAATTGGGAGATGTTGGAGTCTTTGATTCCCCTCTTTCAGCCGGCTGAAAAAAAAGAGACATTTTGACTTTGTTTTTGCTTTGGCTGCTTATCGAACTTTGAGGATCATCTAGATTTCCTTTCCTTGTTGATTCTCTCCTCTTGATCTTCTTTTGTACCTTGCAAGAAAGTGGAAAGAAAGAGAGAGGGAAAACTAAGAACTCAAATAGATGTAGTATCTATCCCAGTAATAATTCTAATCATGCAACTTGAACAATTGAACTCACTTGTTTGTGGTCTTTGAAACCCCTTAAAAACATGGATTGGAAATTATATGCTAGTGAGTGTGTGTTTCATGGAGTGATGTGATGAAAATATGATGACAATGTGATAAAAATATGAGAAAGATGCAGAAATCAATTAAGAACTAAGTTGGATGGCCCCTGGAAAGCCTTGGTCTTGAAAGGACGAAGAAGCGATGAAGAAAGGATGAAGCTTGCTTCAAGCCTCCTAGAAGTAGTAGCAGCACCTCGATCCTTCAGTGTCTGGACGTCGTCTCTCTCAAAGAATCATTCAAAATTATCACTAATCTTTCAAGAATGATCACTAACTTTTTAATAACCAAGGGGTTGGGTATTTATAGGCTTTACATCCGCGGTTACTTAAAGATTAACATGAAAGATTTTGAAGTTTATCCAACTAACAAACAGATAAACACAGATTAATTCATCATTATCTGTAATTATCTAAAACGCGTCGCCCATGGGAGACGTCTTTTAGACTAATTAAGATAAGGATAAACATCAGGAAAAAGAGACAGAAATAACTTAAGAAACCTAAATGGCGTCGTGCATTGCAGACGTCTTTTAGTTTATTAATAAATTAATTAAAAATCAAAATAATAATCAAAATAAGAATTAAATTCTAAATAGCGTCTACACAGGTCGACGTCTTTTTAGACTTTTTTCATATTTGATTAAAATCTGAGTTAAAATGAATTTCTTTAATAAACTTAAATAATGTCTGTTTGACCGATGTCATTTAGACAATTAATTCAGAAAGATTAATAAAAATTAACTAAGGATTAAATATCAAACCATTTTGATGCATTATTATATGACATGAAATTTACTCAAAATGATGTCAAAATTAGCGTGTCTACAGATGTGTGACATGAATTCGATTGATTAATTAATTAATAAAGAGTTATTAATTGATTAATAAAGCCAGTAAGGAGTTACTGGGCTATTAACCGGACTGGTAATTAGGCCTAGAGGGTCACATGCAAATGATTCTCAAGACGATGAATAAATAAGTGGATTTTATATAAATCAGTGGTTTTTATGAAAAATCGCGTGGTTGGTATAAAATATAGCGAACGGGCTAAGCAGGCCAAGCTACTGCTAACTCGAGCCGCCCCCTCCTCTGTTTCTCTCTCTCTGGCGTCCCACACAGATCCAGATCTGCTTCGCCGCCTCTTCGACTCTCGTTCGACGGAAAATCGTTCGCACGTTGCGGCGACCAGCGGAGGTTTCGTGGGCTGCGAAGAACGAGGAACGTGAGGATATCCGTCACGAGGAGGATTGCGTGGACTCCACTAGAGGCCGGGCGCTTGCGCGGCTTGCGGTGTCGCACCGACGGAACCAAACGGTTGCGGATTCGAATCCGCACACGGTAAGAACCGATTATCCGATAATCCGATTTTTAGTTTTTCGAAACGGGAACGGATCTCCGATTTATTTTTATTTCCACTATGCGGGAGATCCGGAGAAAATCGAGAACCCAACAGATCACCCTAGGATGGGATCCATAAGAACTGGCGGGCTGAGGAGATAACTTTTCAAATCATTGAAGGCCTTTTGACACTTATTGCGCCATTCAAACTTCACTCCTCCTTTCAGTAATTCATAAAAAGGTTTTCACCTCAAAGAGTGTTGGGATATGAACCTCTAATGAATTGTAGACGGCCGATGAGGCTCCTCACTTCCTTTACATTCCTAGGAGGAGGCATCTTTGCTATTGCCTTTACTTTATCAGGATCTACCTTAATCCCTCGCCTGGTTACCATTTACCCTAGCAACTTACCAGAAGAAATCCCAAATACACATTTCTTCGAATTCATTTTCAGTTGGTGCTCTCTTAATCTCTGCATCACTGCCTTGAGGATTTAAGCATGCCCTTCCCTTGTCTTAGACTTCACCAGGATATCATCTACATAAACCTCCATATCAGTGTAGATCATATCATGAAAAATTGCCATCATCGCCCTTTGATAAGTGGCTCCAGCATTTTTAAGTTCGAATGGCATGACTACGTAGCAACAGGTTCCCCATGGGGTTATGAAAGATGTTTTTTCTCGATCTTCTTCTACTAGCCTGATCTGATTATACCCAAAAAATCTATCCATAAAGGAGAGCATTTCGTACCCGGCGGTATAATCGACCAATATGTCTATATGAGGGAGTGAAAAATTGTCCTTTAAACAAGCTTAGTTGAGGTTACGGAAGTCTATGCAGACCTTAACCCCTTCATCCTTTTTAGCTACAGGGACGATATTGGATACCCATTTAGGATAAAGCAATACCCGGATGAACTTGGCCTTGTGTAATTTGTCAACCTCTTCCTTGACTCTAAGTATTAATTCTGGTTGCAACCGTCTCAATTTTTGTTTTACTGGTTTGGCGTCAGGTTTAAGGACAAGCCGATGCTTTACTAGTTCCGTGTTTAACCCGGGCATGTCTTCATATGATCACACAAACCCGTCAGGATATTCTCTGAGTATAGTGATGATGGACCGCTCTTGTTCTTTACTCGATTTGGCACTAATTAGCACTGCCTTCGGATCTTGTTTAGTTTCAAGGTTAACTTCTTTGGTGGGTTCATCGACGGCTGACGAAGGCTCATCGATCCGCCTCATCCCACTTACGAACGGTTTGGCCAAGTCATCATCTTCTTCATTTTCGCCTTCACTAAGCTCAAACACACCTAGACCATCATTGCAAGATTCACATTCTAGTGGCTCTTGTGGCTCAGAGATGGCTCCTGTCTAAAGGAATTCTTCAATTTTTCCCAAATATCTATACCTATTTACTAGCTCTTGAACTAACAAAGAAGGAATTTGCTTATCTCTACAATTCCTAAACAAAGAGGAAGCTATCCTAACCCCTAATCTATTATGTACAAGGCTTTGAGAGCGAGTCAGATATGTTACTGAAGAGACAAGAGTGGAAAGATCCGATGGTGGTGGAATTGCTCCAGCATGTGGGCTTCTCGATGGTGATTTCACATCCTCCCATTTAGGAGTAGGACTTTTTTTGTGGTCGTAGCCTTCGAACATAAGGCACTCAAGGGAATGTGCTACAGTCGGTGATGGAAGCATAAGAAGGGAAGGTGGATGGAATAGAAGGAAAAGTGGCGGGTACCAGTTCATTTCTTGCCAAGAAGACTGTTCGTGGAATAGCAGCTGTGTACACTACAAGAAAAAGGTTTATTTGTGACAATTTATTTGTGACCATTAAAAAAATGTCACTTAAACATGTGACGATGACTTGGTCGTCACAAAAGATAGTAAAATTTTGGTCGTCACAAAGGATGCGAAATCATCTTCATCCTCCCTTTGAACTCCATTGCTTGTTCCTTCCTTCAACTCATCCTCAAGGTGATCCACCTTAGGAAATTCATGCACCTTATTCATAAAGTGATCCAAGAGGGTCCATTCTCTTGATTCTTCAACTGGTTTGATGGGTTGGTATCCTAATTCAAATCTCCCAATAGCTGGATTTTCAAAGATAGGCTCTTAAATCCCTTATTCTTCCTTGCCTAGCCCAGAGCCTAAATTGTATCCCATTTTATCCATGAGCTGCCACCCTATGTTAGGCAAGGGTTTGGATTGAGAGCTGACCGATGAAAGAATGGGCTCCTTCCCTTTTCTAGAAGTGATCATGGATGGAGTTTGTTCAGCTTATACCGAGTCCAAATACTTGATGTAAGGAGTGCCTTTGACCTTAACAATATTCCCATTGTATGGAAATTTATAGCATTGATGGTTGGTGGAAGGCACTTCTAGAGTTTGATCCATCCATGGTCTTCCCAGAATGGCATTATATATGGGCTTGACATCAAGGATGTAAAATTCGGAGACCATGGCTACCAGGCCAATTATCCAAGTGAAGGAAGATCTTACCATCGGCTAGTCTTTGAGAGTTATCGTAAGCTGAGACCATCATGGAGGTGGACTCAATCTTGTCTTGATCGATTCCTATTTTCTTGAGGGTTTTGAGTGGACATATATTAATTGAGGCACCAATATCTAGCAAGATGGAATCCACTGAGTAACCATTGAGTATGGCAGTCAAGCATAAGGGAAGAGACC
This sequence comes from Zantedeschia hybrid cultivar, assembly GCA_030544215.1. Lineage (NCBI taxonomy): Eukaryota > Viridiplantae > Streptophyta > Magnoliopsida > Alismatales > Araceae > Zantedeschia > Zantedeschia hybrid cultivar. Next base: position 57,824,860 of record JARZZO010000012.1, read on the forward strand.
GACATTCTGGTGGAGCCAAATCCTTATCCGAGAAAGAGATCATGAGTGTTTGGGTAACTAAGAGAATTGCATCGGTAACTCCACTAGTAGGAAGATTTTCACTAATTGTGATTTGTTGGAGAAAATTGAACAAAATTTCCCTATGTGTGGGAGATCTCCTAATCAATTCGAGAACTAAAATTTTGGTAGGGGTCTTCTCCAAATGTTGAAGGATGTCATATTCAGATTGAGTCGACCCACCAAATAGATTTGAATTCTCTTAGGAGTCTAAAGGTTGACTTGCTGGTGGAACAATGCGGTTTCTCAGTGTGACACCAATTGAACTCGGGTCTGCAACTTGAACTGACTTCAGTGGTTGGACTGGTGGTGAATTTATCAAGTTGAACTGAGTCGACGGACTAAGCTTGATGATGGATATAGAATGGACAAAGGAGGCTCTTTGATTGAGATAGAGGGGATTTAGACCAAGGTGACTAGATTCATGATTGTTGGTTGTTCTCTTGGTCTGATTAGGACCAAAGGTTTGTCTTGGAGGATTGCAGAGACTTCTAGAAAGGGCCTTATAAGTTTGGCTACCTTAGTAGGTCACTCATGTCGTACCCCGACCTCTTCATACTCCCAATATTGTTCTATGTGAACTACTCTTGGTTCCAAATCTTTGACAAAGGTGTTCACCTTTCCTAGAGAGCTGGAAGGATGTTGGGCTACCTGACGAGATGGTAGAGGGTCCTTCACAATTTGTATCTTTTTTGACTTTTAAAGTTTCAATGGCCTTCTTCATGTCTTCCTAATTGATCTTACCTTCGTCATTCAAATCATATATCCAATCTCTAAAAGTAAAGCAGTTATAAATTGTATGTCCCAGCATCTTATAATACGGAAAATATTTGGACATGTTAGCATTGCAGAGGACGCCCCCACGCTGAGGTAGAAGTTGGATAGCATTGCAAGATAATAAGGCATAGAAAATGTCCAATAGAGATTCCGGTAAAGGTAGATATGAGGCACGTTTGGGCATAGGTCGACTATAGTTAGTTGGAGGGAAAACTGCTAAGTATGGTTTATGATTGGGTTGGTTGTTTGATCTGGACTGAGGATTGAACGACCTAGAGGGCTGTCCTAAGGCACTCACCAGTTCATTCACTATTACTCCCTCCATGGTTGGAGTTTGTGTAGTCTTCTTGTTCCTATTCCAATTTTCGAAGAAGGGTGGCAAGATGGAATCCCGGATCTGAGATTGAACTACCCGAGCTCGATCATAAAGTTGTATGAAGTTCGCTTAATATGAGAATAGCCCGAAGCTGCGGGATAGCGTTATTGACCAGCATTGTGATAGCTTGAGATACGGGGATTGTTACTTCTGCCCTAGAAGCCGTTGCCCTCCACCTATTGGCAAAATGCGTGAAGTCTTCTTCGGACTTCATCTTTTCCATTACAAGATCAAACAAAGTGGGAGGCAGGGTTGTCATGTGATTGAAGTGAGTGATGAACTTTTCAGAGACCATATCAAAATTGATTAGGTTTGTGGCAAACAGGGAAGAGAACCATCTCAAGGCCTCACCTTCTAAGGAATTTAGGAACAAGTGAATAAGGAGAAATCTATCATATAGTTATTGATGAGAATCTATGAGAAAATCTGAAAGGTGGTGATGAGGGTCAGAGGTGCTATCATACTTCTTGTACTTGGAGACTTTAAACCCTGGTGAAAAATAGGATGGAGGGAGCTTGCAATAGTTTGAGAGAGAGTGAGGTTGCCTTAAGATGAAGTTCTCGGCCATGAGCTTGCGCACATAGGTTTCAACCTTATTATTGAATATAAATTCCTCCTGCTTAGGAGGAAGTGTAGCTTGAATGACTAGATTAGTCATGACAGGTGGAACAACTGGAGTAGGAGTTGGTTGGTTGATTTAAGTCTGAGCTTTATTGGAAGATCCTTGAAATTGAGTTTTTTGAGGGATGATATCCATAGCTTTGCCACAAGAGATCAACTGGATGAGCTCATCGGGGGTGTATCGTGATAATATAACAATAAGCTCTGAATCCTCACTCGGATTTTGAATGGTTCTACTAGAGATTATAAAATCATCTTCTCCTTATGAAGAAGAAGATTCATCTAAACATCTTCTCCTAAGTTTTTCTCTAGATGTTTGGAGCACCCCCACAAACATTTACTGTGGGTCTTCCTCAATTTCAAACAAGAGATTATATGTAATGTTATCACCAAATTCATCCATGTCGTCATACACAGAATTAAAATACACGTGGTCTATTATGAAACACAAATCCTGACAAATTTTATGTCCCACTTTTGAGTAATTATGTATTATGGATATGTTGATTTCTAACAAAATGTGTTCAACCCTTAACGTCCCCTTTCTTTTTAAGAAAATTGTTTCACTAGAGTTTGATTAGGCATCTTAATTAAGGAATGGTTCACTCAATGACGCCTATGAGTGGAGGTTTTTTCTATTTTAAGGGAGGCAAAGTCCTTAGCTTCTCACTTAGTCCCAAAGGATCATACTAGGTGGTTTAGGTACAACTTGCTCGGCTTTTGCCATAGCCCCACAATCACAGTTTTCCTATATGCTCCAGACACCAGTCAGGTGGGAATCCCTGGCTCGCGGAGACTCACGGAGGTTCCCAGTTGAATATGACTAGTCACACCCAAGTGGGAATCCTCGGGTGGAGAGTCAAACTCAGTGGGAGAGTGTAACTAGAAGTGTGATGTCGGCTTCGTCCTAAAAGACCCCATGTAGAACACCCCTGAAATTATCAAAAAATTAGCAAAAGGGGAGAACAATGGAACATATTTAACAAGAAATTTAATGAACAACGCAGAACACCTAGATGGCGGGCTTATCCGCCGTCCAGAGATCTAGACGGCAGTCTTGTCCGTTGTTCGGAGAACTGGACAGTGGACTTGTCTGCTGTCCAAGAACTGGACGGCGGGCTAGTCCGCCGTCCAACAACCTAGATGACGGGCTAGTCCACCATCCAAGAGACTAGATGGCGGACTTGTCCACCGTCTGGGAGACTAGACGGTAGACTTGTCCGCTATCCGGAAAACTGGACGACGGGCTTGTCCGCCATCCAGAAAATTAGACAGCGGGCTAGCTCGCCGTCCAGTAGACTAAAGTAAGGAAATATAAATAAACAAAAAGGAATTTCAGGGGCTCTTACTTTCTTATTTCTTCTTGTTGCGCGGTGAGTAAACAGGTGTCCTTCTGTGATCATCATAGGGTTGTGGACACCCAGAGGGTGGCCTTCTGTCTCTACTCCCTTGCTCTGTTCAATGTACAATTGTGGCGATATTGTGAGGTAAAAAAGAAAAAGATGAGTGTGATCGCCAGGAGAAATAGCTTAAATTCCCGTACTCCGCGGGATGAAGAAGTTCGATCGCGATGTATGAGAGCTGGAGATGGTATGTTCCTCTTCTCTGCCTGCGGTCGGCTGGGACAAAGAACTCGGTCCTCCGCACGCGAATAGTGGTAAGAGCCCCTATAAAGACAAGTGAAACAAAAAAGAACGATCCCGATTAGAACTACGACAAGTAGAATTTATCCACGCATGCAATTAAAGAAATTAAAAATTAGGAGGGGACGCACCTTATTGGTGTTTTGGGAGGGAAAGTGACCTCGCATCTTTTTAAGAAAACTTTTGTTGAATGGGCTAAGTCATCCTAGGATGCATGCAATGAAGTGTATGTATGTGATATGGTGAAAAGGTGAAGGGGTTATGGTGAACAAGGGACTACAAAACGTGATGAAAAAGAGGATGCAATAAAACGTAAAAGAAAGAGAGAGAGAAAGTTAGAAGAACAAGCTCATATATTAGGAATGACTCCTTCCCTGGTCTTCCTCTATCTCTCCGACGCTCCCAGCTTGCTAACCTTAACTCCCGATTCTGCCAACTCCTCTCCCTTCTAGCCTGCCAAACACTCTCTTCCAACTTTCCAACCCTCTTGCCCGAGAGGAGTTGGAGGGTTTAAATAGAGGGCAAGCCAAAAAAGGAAAATTAGGGGTCTAAATCCCCGTTAGTCACTGGGGGTGGATCAAAATCAGTCAAAATGAGAGATCGTGGTCGCGGCAGTCGTCGGAGTGGGGAGTACTTGGTATAGTGGATAGCGAGGGTAGCAGCCGGAAGAGAATGTGGGGAGATGAGATCAAGGATAGTTTCATCAAGTGGACGACAAACAACCTCGCCTTCAACAAAAGTGGAAGGCCGACAACCCTGCCATCTATAAAAAGTGGAAGGCAGACAACCCCACCATCCACAAAAAGTAACGCAGACAACCCGCCTTCCACTTTTCGTGGAAGGCAGACAACCCCACCGTCTACAAAAAGTGGAAGGCAGACAACTCTGCCTTCCACTTTTCGTGAAAGGCGGACAATCTTGCCGTCCACAAAAGGTGGAAGTGGGCCGCATACCTAGCTTGGTTAGTAAGCTTTGTGATTAATGGGCTGAATTGGGTGGATCAAATGTGATAGCTTATGATTGTGATATGGGTCTTATGACCAAAGGATGTCCAAAATCGGGTGTTTACATTCTCCTTCCCCCCCCTCCCCCTGCGGAAGGAAATCCAAAAGCAACCAACTGGCACTATCCTATACCGACCTGACTAGGATCTGTCTCCCTTGCGGAGCCCTAAGTTGGGCATGCCGTGTAATGAAAGAATCCCTCTTGTGTCCAAACTTTCCTCAGGATGATCTTCCTTTCTTGATAAGGGTGGGACTTACGAAAATCTCCGGAGGTCTATCCCCTTCCAATCAGATCAGGAATCGCTCCTCATAAGGGCTCCCTACCTGACTGCTATATAAGGTCCCATATCTCCACGGGCACAAGTATGTTTTATGGCACCCAAGCTTTTGCAGATTTTTCTTCTGCTTTTCCAGCCTTCTGACTTAGGCATCGGAGGGGACTCCCCCGATCGCTATCGGAGGCTCCTCTAACGGTGTTATATTTCGCAAGGGCTACCCCGCGACGTCCCTCTGATCGAAGTTTGAAGTCCCTGATCATGGCGGATAATATTTTGGTCCATCAAACCTCAACCCATTAAAGCTCAAGTTTTTATTTTTTAGAATCATTTCAAGTATTTCCATCTGTTTTAACATTCTTTTGAAAATTTTTCTATGAATATTTGCTTCTTTTAAATGATTCTTACTTGGAAAAAATTATTGCTAAATTATATTAACTTTGTGAGGATTATTATCGAAATAAGCAAGATATAAGGTTCTATTTTGAATTCAATATGTTTATAGGGACTGATATCAAAAAAATCCTAAACGTTAATGATACTTACTTTTGCATATTCTATTTATTTGTTATTTTATATAATTTATTTTTATCATTTGAGGTAGAAGCAATCCTAAATAACTAATCTACATATCAAACAAAAGATGTCTATTCGGGTATAAGCAAATTCTAAATGACCAATCCACATATCATACAGAAGTTTTAATGCTGTGTGTTTTTAACACTGAATACTTACCTCACGCCTCATGGCATGCGGTGCGGCTCTATTTTTTAATTCATTTATTTGTTAAACTTTTTAAAAATCACACCTCTCGTATCTAACATATTTGTATAACATGATCTTCGATCAGATGATCCAAAAAAATTTAAAAAATAAAAATCAAACTCACGTGAACAGTGAAAAAATATCCTTAATGGTCATGCCCAATAAATGGATTCTTATTTTTGAGATTTTTTTAAATTGTCTGATTGAAGATCTGATTGTATGGACATGATGGGTATGATATGCTCTACTTTAAAAAAAATTAAAAAATAAAAAATCAGCTGCACTCCATGCTGTGCAGTAAATATTACTCACTTTAAGTGAGAAAAACTTGCTGCATCCACGGCCACCAGTTGCCGATATTTTTATTTAATAAATTTTATTTTTTAATTTCCTTTTTCATGACCTCCATTGGATCTACATCTCTGGACAATCCATCCCAGACCGACGACTGAAAAAAAATCTGAAAGTTCAAGTATGGACATATAGGCATAATGAGACCCACTAAAAGAATTCAAAAATAGTATTTTTTTTTAATTAATGAAAACATGGGCTATGGCAAAGTCTTTCTCATTTTAAATTTTCAATATTTAAACAACAAACTAGACACTTTCTTTTTCCCATGTCTCCTTTCCTGACAGAAGGGAGGCAGACGGGCAGGCTACAGTTATGGGTACTCTTGTTTGACTAGGTAACCATTCTCCTCTCCCTCCTCCTCTTCCTCTTCCTCCTCTGTAGTTGTTGTTGCCATTGATGCTCTTTGTTCACGCTTGGTGCCCAGTGTGAGCATCTCAGGTAGGAATTTAGGGTCATGGTTCGGTCGTGAGTTGTTGGGCACTGGGTTTTCTAGTTTTGCTCTCTAGAAACGAGTTAATGGAGGGCTGGTGGATAGAGAACTCTTGCTGTTTTATGTAGGAAGTGGAGTTTGGAGCTAATGCGAAGTTGTGATTGGGTCCATTAGTTGGGAACGCGGGTTTCTGACTCTTTTCCACACTATTCTTTGTAAAGCTCCATTGGTTATGTGTTGTATTGGTGGGAAAAGGCTAGTCTTGGTCAGGCTTTCTTGCTAAAGGTGGAACTGTTGAGCTTGGCAGAGGAAGGGGCCGTTTTCACTGCTGCATGGCTTTGTATGTGCATTTTGTGGCCCTTTATGTGTATATATGTGCGGCTTGGGTTGGAAAAATGAGAATTTGCTGTTAATTCGGATTAATGTTCATGTTTGAGTATATTACAAGGTTTAATTCGGATTAATGTTCATGTTTTAGTATGTTACAAGGTTGATGGGAGATGTATTTGAATTTTCAGTACATCACTTTGTTGGCTTGTATCAAGTTGAACTTGAGAGTTCTCTTTTTGAGATTGTCTGGGTTCAGATAGCATGCAAAATTATTTCCTTGGTCATGGGTTTGCTGTTTGTGGAATTCTGAATCAGAATCACTTGACGTTATTATTCTGGTAATATGGAATCCTCCCTACAGAGTGAAGTTTGCAGCTGCTAGTAGGCTCCTATTACAAAGTGAAATTTCCTATTTGTTCTATGTCTGTCAAGGGCACAAGTTGTCTCGACAGGCTGCAAATCAGGGCAGGTCACTCCCTCCTTTATTGCCCGTAAGCCAAATTTTAGGTCGAAAAAAGTGAGGCCTGGCTTTTTGTTGGATCAGGCTTAGGGCCATTATGTTAAGCCTGCACAGCCCATAACACTGGTCATGCCCTTCATATTTTATTAAAAGGATAGTACATGATAGATTATTAATAAGTATATTTCCAAACAATGTCATTATCAAAAACATGCTTATAGATGTTGTGAACAACCATAATTTATTATGGGCCTTCTGGCCCATTCAAAATTTGACTTATGTTTTAAGAGTTGGGCCAAGCCATGCTGGTTTAAGCTTGACATATTTTCAGTTTCTTCAAGCACGGCCCTGCCTAACATTAGTGATTGAGCTCAGGGCAGGCTCAAGCCCTAGGAAGGAAATGGCAGGCCTTTGGCCTTGATTTAAGCTGTCCAGCTTACAGCCATAATCTATTTCTCCAATGGGGTGTGGAAGTAACTGTTTCAAAGATTCCATGCAAAATGTGGTAGGTTGAAGTCATTGTGTACAAGGAAGGTGACAGAATTGGAAGGATGTTCCAGAACTTACAATTTATGATGCACCTTCAAAGATTACAAAACAAAAAGTTGCTGCTGTAGAGCAGTGTGCAAGACTGAACTAAAGTGTTTGCAAGATCAAAAGCAGAGGTACGAATTTTGATGTAGAATTAAGAAAACATTGAAATTCATTTAATAGGTTCACAATTCATTTTTGTCATCTCATTTTGTTTTATGATGGAGAATTTGATGTAGAATTAAGAAAACATTGAAATTCATTTAATATGCTTCACAATTCATGGCATTATCACAGGATATATATATATATATATATATATATATATATATACAGACACACACTTAGAGGATCAGTCTGAAGTCACTGTTCTCATTTCTTACCCATGCATTGCACCGATGTATGCAAAAACTCTGACTATTGACGATATAATGCAATTAAGGGACCTATTTTCTTTTTGTTATAATGTTCAATGTAAATCTGTAGTACTCTATTTTCCTCTAATATGATGCTATCAGAATATTAGGTTGATCATTTTATGATGTTTTATTTTATCTGGTTTATTATACAAGGCAAGCATTCAAGCATGGTCAGGCAAGAAGCAACGTATGGTCTTTTTGGAACCTTAGATTGTTTTCTTGAATAGAGCTCTTCATATCTCAGTGGCGCCACGCTTCTAAATCCTAAATGTGACTCTTAGGCACTGTTTGGCAACACTTCTAAAATGGGTGAATTTTAAAAAAGCAGCTTTCCAACACATATGTCAGATGGAAAAGGTTTGCCATCATTGTATTGGAAATGTGTAAATCTCATTTGGGACTTTTTTGACTTTGAACAAATTTTAAGGATGATTTTTCAAATATACCCTTGTGTTTTTTATCATAAACATTGGTAAGCATCATATGCAACAGGGGCTTTTTTGTCTTTTCATGTCAAAATCTGTTGCATCCACCCTAAAAGCAACCCTGGAGCCGCTTTTTTGAAAAGTCAGTGGGGGGAGAGAGAGATGAGTCAGCCTCTCTCTTCCAAGTTCCAACCAGATTTTAGGAATGACCTAAAAGCCAAGGCAATTTTGCTTGTTTGACATAATGGGTATGTCGGAAGATTCCAATGATTGGAATCTTCCCTAGATAAAATCCCAAACGCTACCTTAGCCAATAGTGGTTGAGCTTTCAAGCTTTATGTCTCTCTGTATCCTTCCTATTCTTGGCCATTCTTCTATGATTTTTATCTGATTTTGAGAGAAGTTGACACATAATAATCTCCTTTCTTTTGATGGAATGAGCACCCGAAACCCTAGTTTCTCCTCTATTAGCATTTTAGACCTTCTCCAGAATTAATATAGGTATGAAGTAGCTCGTTAACACCGTTTATGGGACAGAATGGCTTTTGCCAATGCTCCTAGTTACAATAATTACAGGCATGGTTTGCCTTATCGTATCGAATTGTGCCGACTCGTATGTGTCAACTCGTATCTAGATGATTCAGACTCTCATATACAGTTTGACTCATTGAGTCGCATCTGACTCGAGCCACCTCGATGTGACTTGGATCGACTCATGCCGACTCGATGTGACTCTTGTCAACTCATGTGACACACTTCAATCCGGCTCAAGCCTACTCAATGCGATTTGATGTGACTTGTATCTTGTTAAGTAGAATTGTTTTTCTAATTTGACAAGTAATTGCACTTTATTTCTCCAATTGGTCAATAATTGGACTTTTTCTCTGATTTAATGGGTAATTTACACTTGTAGACTAATTAATAGGGTAGATTTCTCCTAAATTTGTATTAAAGTCATTGTCATTATTAAACCATTGGAGTTAAAAGTTCATTTATGTCATAATTATTCATAAAATTAAAGAATCTAAAAAAACCCAGAAGTAGGCATGGATGGCCTGACTCGTGCGAGTCAGACCGGGTCGGATCGGTACCATATCATATATGGGAAGATATGATCTAGTACAAATCAATGATATGGCGAACCTTGACCATAGGTGGTTCACCATGTGACAAGCAACACTCTGCGTGACCATAAGACAAAATTGCGGGTGGGGGGTTGGGGGACCCAATGAGCAAAATGGTTTTGATAAGTGTTGCTGAACTTAACTGTTGACCTATAACCTCAGTTAATTTGTTGAGATCAAGGTCGGCCGGGTCGGACCGGGTCGGATCGGATCGCCCGGTCCGCTCGGAATCGGAGCGGTCCGACCCGACCCCGAGCCCCGACCCAACGATCCCAGCCGGGATCGCTGGGATCGGGTTGGGGTCGGCCGGGTCGGCCGACCCCAACCCGGGTCGGTCTGGGTCGGACCGGTCCGGCCGACCCGGCCACCCAACGGCTAGTTCTGAACTAGCCGTTGGGTAGCCGTTGGGAACCCATTCAAATGGGTTCCCAACGGTTAGGAGGGGCTTTTAAGCCCCTCCAAGTCCCCCCCCAAGTCCTTATAAAACCCCCTCCTACCCTTCTCTCCCTCATTCACACAAATTCTCATTTCTCTCTCTCTAAAACTTCTCTCTCTCTCTCTCTAAGCTCTCATACTCTCTCAAAGACTCAAAGCTCTCTTAACTTCTTTCTCTCCAAACTTCCAAAGCTCTCTAGAGTTCTAAACTCTAAAGGACGGACCGACGGACTACATCAAATTTTTTTCATCATATTATTTTTATTGCATTTTAATTTTTCTCTCTAACCTCTTTTTGTCTTTGTAGCTTTATTTCTCATTGTCTCTCACTCTCCCTCGAGGTATGATATGAAATCTCACTCTCTTTCTCTATGTTTTTTCTTATTTCTCACCATTTCTCTTTATGTAATTAGTTAATTACTAATTATCTCTTTCCCTATTAATATATTTTTTATTTTTAAAGATGTCGACTTCTGAGCATAATGAGGCCACATCTGTCACCTCTCGTGGTGACCCGGGATGGAACCACTGCACCGTCGTAGACATGGCTTCACGCAAAGTCAAATGCAACTACTGCAGTCGGATTATTTCGGGTGGAGTTTTTCGTCTAAAACAACATATTGGGGGTGTCAAAGGAGAAGTGAAGGCTTGTACTGCTGCACCACTAGAGGTAAAAAATCAATTCAAAAATTACCTACGACAAAGAGAGTTGGAAAAAGGAGCAGCATCAACGATGAGAGGCCAAATTAGGGAAGAAATGACACGGCCCTCAGGTCAAGGTATTCATATTCACCCTCCGGGAGATAGATCTCGGGAGGGAGACATAGACCCTACCAGAAGGAGATCTACTGCATTTGAAGACTTCTCTCGAGGTATTATTTGATTTAAAATTTTCAATTAATTATTTACTTCTTTATACTTCATCTCGATTAAATTAGTCTAATCATCTATTTTAATTTAAAGATGATATACGTCGAGCCATGGACGAAAGTAGACGATCTTTTGCTGATGAGGATGTGTATAGACGCACCGGTCGACACGTTGGGCAAGGGAGTGGATCCGGACATGGATCCAACGAGGAGGAAATTCATGACTTGACTAGGGACAATGATCCTAGAGTGGGTCCTATAGATGCTTTCCTAACAAGACGGAGAGGTAGACAACCATCAATCACAGCTGCTATGAAGAACCTGAAGGTATGCAAGGAGAAGATTGGCCGTGCTGTTTCGAGATGGTTTGTTTATAACAGTGTACCTGCCAATGCTGCAAAGGGTCCTTATTGGGAGGACATGATTGAGACTATTGGAGATGTGGGTAAGGGTATTCATGGACCAACCCCCAAGGAGATATACAACACTTATCTTCCTCAAGAGGTAAGTGATCTCCAGGAGTATATCAAGTCGTTTGAGCGAATTTGGGATGAAAGATGATGCACAATAATGACAGATGGCTGGACAGGTGAGTACATTGAATTAGTTTAACATATTTAGAAATTAGAATCTTAGATTAACAGATTATATTTTTAGTTAATTTAGACATTCGCTAACATCTATAACATTATTTGAATAGGAATTACGAGAAGAAGTATGATTAACTTCCTTATATACTGTCAAGCTGGGACTGTATTTTGGAAGTCCGTAGATGCTAGTGGAAAGGTAAAGAATGCTGAATATCTTTTCAAGTTAATTGATGACATTGTGGAACAGGTGGGAGAAGATCGGGTTGTCCAAGTTGTAACAGATAATGCAGCTTCATATAAAGCTGCTGGCCATATGTTAATGGAGAAGAGGCCACATCTATTTTGGCTTCCTTGCTCTGCTCATTCCCTAGATTTGATGCTAGAAGATATTGGGAAAGATGTCAAAATTACTGAAACAGTGAAGTCAGCCCAATTCATCACATCCTATATCTACAACCATAACTATGTGCTCACGTTGATGCGTGAACACACTGGACAGAGGGAGTTACTACGTCCTGGGGTAACTCGTTTCGCCTCCACATACATTTCCTTGGAGAGTATACAATCACAAAAACGCCCCTTGAAGCAGATGATTTCAAGTAAAGGATGGGAGGATTGGATGACAAGGCACGCGAAGCATGATGCTAGAGACAAGGGGAAGCAGGTTGAGGACTTGATTGAGAGCCGAGAGTATTGGAAGGATATAAAGATGATCTTGAGCGTAGTTGAACCTCTTGTGCGGGTTCTGAGGATGGTGGATGGAGATAAGAAGGCCACAATGGGATATTTATATGAAGCTATGGACCGTGCAAAGGAAGACATTGCTAGGGCCAACCAAAATACATACAGAAAGTGGTGGGATATTATAGATGCAAGATGGGATAGGACACTCCACCATGACTTGCATGCGGCAGGTAACAAAATAAGTCAATCCATATTGGTCGCCATTTTATTTCCTATAAGTTTTATTTCATTTTTAATTTATTTTTCAATTCTTTAGGTCATTTCTTCAACCCAAGATACCAATATAGCTCTGCTACTCAACATGCGCCCAATGATGAAGAAGTACTCCGTGGGACTCAAAATGTAATTCGGCGTTTGTTACATGATGAGGATCGAGCTATCATAGCATGCAACAAAATGCATCACTATAGGCTCCGGACATTACATTTTGGTACTCATCGTGCTCAACGGGCAGTCATGTTGCTTTCACCAGGTATTTAGAATTTTACACATAACTAATACTTTCAAAAAATTGTTATCAACTTATCATGCATAGGCTTTACAAATTACAATACTAATTGTTAGTTGGATCATTATGGAATTACAGCTGATTGGTGGATGGATCATGGGAAGGCTCCAGGTTATGAAGATCTTGCTTATGTTGCTATCCGTGTATTGAGCCAAACCACCTCCTCTTCTGGCTGTGAGAGGAACTGGTCTACATTTAGCTTGATACACACCAAGCAAAGGAACCGATTAAGCTCAGCGAGATTAGAGCAATTGGTCTTTTGCCACTACAACATGCGCTTGAAATTAAAGAATCTTCAAAAAATTCAAGAGAACCAAAGAGAAGAAGAACGATGGAGAGATGAAGTTGCTAGAAGACCGGTGCAAGCAGAACAACAAGTTGAGGAACCAATCGATCTGGACGAGATATTTGAGGAGCAGAACCCATTGAATGCATGGGTGGATGCAAGGAATGTTTCGAGTCCATCATAATTCGATCCAAACGATCGGTCATGGGCAGAAGGACAATTAGATGGTGTCCCCTTGTCCGTTGAGTTTCAACTTCCACCTCCTTCAAAACGGCAAAAGAAATCCACCCCACAAAGTTCAGGTAAGGGTAAAGGCAAACTAATGGATGTTGATATTGCAGATTTAGAAACTGTACAAGAAGATGAGTCAGACGAGACACCAGAGCCGAGCGACAAGGTCGTTTACCAAACTTCAGACGACTCTACTTCGGCAACGACTACCCCTGACGATGACGATGATGATCCACATGGAAGTCAAGGTGGATCCTTGCAACAACGGTCATCTCGAGGACGTGGAGGATCAAGTCAACATGGTGAAGCTCCTCCAATGATTTTCACAGGAGAGCAAGAATTTACGCATGCTACGCAGGATGATGACCACTCCAGTAGGTTGGCTAAGGGCACATCAACAACAAATAAAGGCAAAGGGAAACAACAACAAGAGCTCCTAAAGAGAACATCCTCTCAAGAGCATTCGTCTGATGCATCCTCTCAAGTTCCATTAGATGGTTATAGTCCTTATGGATATCCAGGTACATATTATCAACATCCACCACCCTATGATGCATCGAGTTACTTAGGAGGATATCCCACTTATCCTCCAACTTCAGATATTTCCTCTTATCAATCCTCAACCTCAGAAGGATCTTATCATGAGCCAAAGACACAAGGATGGATACCGGTGACAATAATTTACCCATTCACAGATGAGTATAACCGATTTGTACAGGAATATGAACAATGTTACCAAGCTTATATGTCTTGGGCTGATTATGTGCAACATTTGTATAGCACCTACAATGTAAGGCTAGAATAAATGTATGTCTACTTGTTCTGTCACTTTGTGTGAGTGTTTTTTTTTTATTATCATGTAATACTTAGGGGTAAGGTTTTATGTCCCCCCCATGTATTGTATTCAAGTTTTTTTCAAAGTTAATAAAAATTCAAGGGCTTACCCAAGGTCCTAGATAAGTTTTGGGTAAATATAATTTTTCTTGATTTTTTGAATTTTTTTCTTATTTTTTGGACTTGTTTTTCTATTTTTTCCCTATTTTCTTCTATTTTTTCCCCTTTTTATAAATTGGATCGGCCAAACCGGTCCGGCTCGGTCCGGACCGGTTTGGGATCGGATCGGATCGTCCGATCCACTCGGTCAGGACCGGACCGATCCGAGTCCGACCCCCGAGTTAGCCTACCTTGGTTGAGATGTTGACATCCTCATCATCAAAGCCTTATCCCATTTATTTGGGGTCAGCTATATAAATCTTGTCCTATCATCTTAATCTATCCAATGCCATATTTGTTGTTAAACTTTGGAAGGTCAAGTCCTTTCTTACTATATACAATCGCCTCATTTTTAGTCCTTCCCCAACTTCTTCTATTGTCCTCCACTCTAATTTGATTGCACCTTTTAACCAATGCCTAACGTGGACGATGATGTACATAATTAAACCACCTTACCTTATCTTCCCTAAGCTTAATGTAAATAGGAGTTATGCCTAAATCACCACGTATATGTTCATTTCGAATGGTATCTTTTCTAGCCTTTTTGGTGTCCATCTCAACATCCTTATCCCTACAACAATCAATTTTTGTATGTGATCCTTCCTTTCAGTCCAATACTCAGTGCCATGTAACATAGCAAGTGTCACATCCATTCTATAGGACTTGCCTGTAAGCTTTAAGGGACTTGTTTGCCACAAAGGATTCCAAGCACACTTCTCCACTTCAACGGTTCAACCAGCCTGCCTTGACTTTATATATGACATCCTTTTGGATTTGTCAATTTTCTTGAATGATTCTAAATATCAAAGGTTGCCACTTTTAGGAATAACTTGACCATCAACTAGAAGCAAATACTCTGGGTCAGCCCTCATATTATTAAAATTACATTTCATATATTCTTACGTCTAGAATTAGTACAGGCATGGATTGGCTTGTGAGTGTCCACCATGGGACTAAATGGCTTTTTCCAATAGTGCTTGAGGGATAGTGGTGCAAGGTAAGAGTACAATGACTTTGCAGGAAAAGATGAATCTAAAGGTTTCTTGGATGGGATCAGTCTGACACTTGATTCAGGCGATGCCAATTGTCTGTGGGGCACGAGGACCAATTTGCCATAGTGAAGATATATGGTCTTGCAAGACTTGCATTGATTTTGTAGGGTCTAATATTCAATTATCTTCAATTAAAGCATGACATCTTTTACACGGTTTCAGATGAAAAACATGGTGCAATTAAAGACTATATTACTGTTCCTATTGATCATGTGAAACGTTACACATGTGCAGCATAGAAGGCCAAATATGTGACTGACTCTGTAGATGACATGCATTGTGATCTCTACAATGTAGCAGTTTGGATGACAGATTCATGAGGTCTTAATTGTACATCATCAAATACATCAGTAAACCTGACTATTCAAGCTGAAATGGTGTATGCATGCATGTGAATAGTTTGAAGATATCCAGACTTCTGTGTAAGTTATGTTGGAAATTCATGCCGTATAAAAAGGAAAAGTGCTGGTTTCTCCATCAGCAAATCACTTGATCAGCTTCTGAATGTTTATTGATGCCAATTAACACTATCATAATCCGTATCAACCACAAATCAAAGCCTGAAGGAAAGGCATGTTTCAAGTGTGGTGGATGTGGACATTCCAATGTCCCAATAAGGAATGGACTATGACAAGATGAAGCAAAAGGAATGGCAGCATCTTGACGATATAATGTCTGAAAAACTTTCCATATTGATATTGGGCTTGTGCTAAGGAGCCATCCATTAGATGAAATGTTTGATTATACTATGATGAACAGAATTTTTTGGTTCTCCACAGTTAGTGTCCTTGAAAGAAATATTGTACTGGAAGGAGAGCCATCAATGATTGATTTATGTCGGGAAAGTGTTAAATGCTAGGGACTGTTTGGCCAATGATTGTGGTCTTGGGATGCAGTTGCGGTCCTGCATCTCAGGAAATAATCACTAAGCATGAATCGAAGAATGAGTCTCATTTTCAGACATACATAATGGTGTGGGTGAGCAACACAATTTTATCCGTCATTGGTAGATGCATGGTTTCTTGATGGTTGAGTTAATGGCTAATGTATGATTGCGTAATCAATGAATAGTGCCTATGGTGACAGAGATGCATTTCCACAATATTTTATGTATGTTGGAATGGGTTAGATGATACCTCATCCTAGCACTTCAAGTTCGGAACAGAGAGCATGATGCTTAACTGCTTATGCTTTCAGAAGATTTTCTAGATACAAAGCATTACTTTAGCCTGAGGACAAGTACAAGCATTCTTGGGGCATCTTCAAATTTGATGGCGGTGATTCTTTTGAGTCAGTGGGAATTGGTAAAAAAGCAACTGTAGCGGTTTGTTGGTGGATAAGTGGCAGCCTTTGTGAATGGCAGAACTGAAGTTTGATAAAAGGAAAAGGAAGTTATAGAATAGTTAATTGATATGATCATGGTAGATGTTCTTTTTATTTATTTCTTTGATCAGTGCTGGAATTGTTTTCCAGTGCAGAGTCAAATTAGTTATTTTTAAATGTTAGTTGGATTCTAAGCTGGAGTACTGGTTAATTGGCATGTGTAACAGAAGTGCCAGGTATGAAACCAGACATTGTTGAACTAGTAAACAGTGGACCAAAAAATATACAATTTTGTTACTGGTTGGGATTTGGAATCATATTTTGGCTATTGGAGTCAGACTTCCATCTTATTAAGAATAGAAGTCAGCATTGCGCTTAAATAAAACTAGTTTTTGGGAGCGGAACATCATAATGGAATGAGGGTCCAGGGTGGCAAGTCTACCTGCACCAGGGACATTGAGGATGACTCTTCGAAGCTAAGCCTAGTTTGTGGCTTGATTTAGGTTGACATGAACATAATACCATTTCTTTACCAGGTTTTTATCACTGTTTAGGGCATATTTGTTCTTTATTTTCAGCATATGTTTGAGTAATTTTAAGTCTTGTTGGGATTAAGCTGTACAGAGGTAGGGTTTCTTTAAATCTTGTTGTTACGGCTGCAACCCACAATTGATGTAGTTGCATGTGTAAGGAATATTTCCTCTCCCAATCGATCGTACTGCCTTTGTTTATTTAATAAAATAGGTGGTGCAATTGACAATTAGTTTTCAAAAAAAAAAGTTGTTGTGGCTGCTCTGACACCATACAGCAATGGCCCAAAAGGAGCATGCACAGCATGACATCATCCATGGTGCCAATGTCATCATTGGACTCCCTGCATACTATGTTTCTTCTTTTTCTCCTAACAAGGTTTTCTTTCCCCTCCTCTCCTTCCAAGCACCACCACCATTTTCCATTCTTCACTTTGTCAATCATCCTCATTAAAAATCTGTTACATGAAGAGGCCGTCATTTCCTTTTATTGAGCTACACAGCCAGCCATATTAGCTGCTCTCATCACTGAACAAACCCAGACCAATTCATTAGAGCTCATTTTGCTGAGTTTTCCAGACTCCATTAGCACAAGAACTCAACAGAGAGGAAATAACAGAAGAAAAGAGCATCACAATCTGATGCATTGACATTTCACATACAGTTCATAGCACATTCTTTCCATTATATGTCTGTTTGCTTCCTAAGGATCTGAAAGACATCTTTACTGGTTTCATTCTTTTATGTGTTTTCCTCTTTTAGTAATAGACCTAGGAGCAAATTCCCCTAATAAACAGAGAGCTGATGTGCGACCCGAATAGTAGATGGTATAGGCTTGGTGAATTACCTTTTTTGCAGATGGAAGAATTGAGGCTTGTCAGTGAAAGACGGAAAAACGTTGTAGGACATACAGTTGCTCATAACATGGCGGATATTCTTTTTTCCCCCCCTTTTGTCAGGAGTGGAATTGTTTCCCACATTAGAGTCAAATTAGTTGTTTTTGAATGATAGTTGGATTCTAAGTTGGAGTTTTGAGTTAATTGGCAGGTGTAAGAGAAATGCCAGGCACAATAGCAGCCATTGCTGAACCAGTAAACAGTAGACTGAAAGATTGTACATTTTCTTTACTAAGTTTGAGAGTTCGAATCATTTTGGCCATATTTTGAAGCTGGACTTCCATCCATATTAGGAATAGAACTGGTCAGTTGAGCCTTAATCAGAATAGATTTTGGATCGGAACATCTCAAAGGAATCAGGTGGGTCTGAGGTGGCAAGTCTGCTTGCACCAGAGACATTAAGATGGCTGTCTGAAACTGAGGTGGTCAGTTTGTGGCTCGATTTAGGCACAGGTTTTCATGTGCGCGTATGTGCGTGTAAGCATGCAAGTGTAACCGTAAAGGGATAATCCTGTTTTGTCTAAGTTAGACAAGAGTGCGTGTAAGCATGTATGCATGTGTAGTGCATGTAAGCATGCGTGTAAGGGACAATCCTGTTTTCTCTGGGTTAGAGTAATGGTGGATAATGATTGGCAGTCTTTGTTCCCTTTGGCAAAAGTGACAGCACTACCTCGCATAGTATCTAATCATAATACTTTAATTCTAGATACTGGTGGAGGGTGCATGAGCAGTGGACATTTCAGGTTAGAAAAAGTGTGGAAAGAGGATTTTAGAAAAGTGGTTGCTAATAGCTGGGCACGGTCACAGTGAGACCAAGAGGTTATCAAAGATTCTGCTATGAAGTTGAAGACCTTGAAATTAGATATCAAAAGCTGGGCAATAATCTGGAGAAAAGAAAGATTCAGACTCAACTGTATTGGAGAAAATTCAAGCATTAGAGCATGCACAAGAAATCAGCTTGTTAGATCCTCAAGAATAGGCAGATCTCACCTCCTCGAAAGCCAATTTTTCAGAATGGTTGAAGGAGGAAGAGGTTAGATGGAAGCAAAGCCTGGTTACAGGAAGGGGATAACCATACTGTATTCTTTCACAAAATTGCCAATGGTAAGAAGGAAAAACAACATTTCTATGGTCCGGACTGACAATGGATGGGCGACTGATGAAACTCAAATTTCTGAGGAACTTATTCAATTTCCGAGGTACTTTCAAATCTGTGGAAAGGTGGTATCCTATCTGGAATGATCCACACAGAATCAAACTTAGGGACAGTGATATTGTGATGTTGAATAAAAAGGTGTTATAAGTGAAAATAGAAGAGGCAGTATTTAGTCTCAGTAAAGAGAAGGCCCCAGGCGCCGATGGATTTCCTGTTTCCTTTTAGCAAAAGTTTTGGGAATTATTAAAGAGGATGTGTTCAGTGCTGTCCAGCATTTCTTTAAAACAGGTCAAGGATGTCAGTTAATAAATCAGACTTTCATGGTGATTATACCCAAAAAATTGCTGCATGTGTGGGCATGTGAGGGAGAGAAGGGGGGCTGTCACTGCCATCCATTCACAAGAGTGATCAATTGACAAAGTAATGCCCTAATCTAATCCTGAGATTTGGGCACAGACATGATATTGGAGTTGGATCTTTTTGTGTCTATATGTGGATTTACGAATAGGTTTGTTGTTTAGCCATTTGCAAATATTCAATTTATGAACAAAAGTCCCTTGATCTAGAGGAATTGGCCAACTCTGTGTGTGAGGAACCATTGATCCCCTCTTATTTTTTTAATTAAGAGAATAGTGAGGAGGATCAGCTGGAGTTTGAGTATGAAACCAAATTTCACCTTTGGATGCCCTACTTTCCCCAACAGTTCCATCAAATAGTGCCACAAAATGTGTCTACATCGGTTTTGGGAACCCAACTTCTGGACCAGTCAGTCATGAACGACTCCACATGCACATAAAGAGAAGATGAGGAACAAAAACTGAATGCTGAAACTGAATTAATCCCTCCCTGTTTTATTTTCATTCTGATTCCAGCTGGGAACTGGGGGGTCCTGGTATCCTGGCATCTATTTCTAGCAACTAGATGGTTCCAACCACATATCTGGTTACTGCTAGATCCAAGTGGAGGTGGAAGGAGGAGAATGAGCAGGAGGAGAAAAGAGGAGGGGCAAGGAGGAACCCGCTTGCAGTTCAGTGGCTGCTGGTTCTCCCCATCTTGTTCTATTTCTCCTCTTCTATTCTCTTGGCAGCCACTGGCACAGTGGCACCAGCAGAGAAGAAAAATGGTAATAAGAGGATGTGTATTTGGTGGGTGGTAGGAACTAATCTGTTGAGCATAATGGTGGATGTCAGTCATCACAGTGGTGACATGTGTAGCAAGCAGCAGGTGGGTCACAGGTGGGCATCCTCCTACTATATTTCTCTGCCTTCTCTTTTCCTTGTCCTCAGTGCGTGACAAGGGCATGTTTGGGGATTACAACATGCAAAATGATAAACCATGAACCATCAATGAGAATTCACTTTAGTCCTCACTGTTAGAAACATTACTTAAAGAACTATAAAAAAGACATCATTTTCATTGATTGTTAGTTAATTTCAACCTTAAACTGGCTGTGAATTGGTTAGCAGTTAGCACACAACCCAACTGTTTTATAATTACTTGAGAGGAGGTCAAATGGTGTAAGAGAAGGCAAATGAATGTTGTCACCTTATCTCACAGTCAAGAGAAGATAGGTCAGTCAGCATTCTGCCCGCTCTTGTAACCATCCTATTGTGCCCAGTGTACGTGCACTTTGTGATGTGACAGGCTTGCTTTTACCATTCCAGATTATTTTGCTAACCAAAAAATTGAGACATACAGAAAACTTTTAGAGTTAAGAATGTGTTTATGGGTACTTCTTGGGATTCCCTGAATAAAAGATGTGTCTGCCAGCAGCCAGCAGACTGTTTCTTCCTTCTGTTTATGGGCAAATAGCAGAGATGATATATGCAGTGATGAGGGTATGTGGTGGGGATACCCACTTGAGAGACTGCTGACATCACAGAGCCAGCGTGGGTCTGACTGTGATCCACTCTGATGTGGGTGTACCTTCGACGAGGCAGAGTCGATCTGGAGATGACCTCAGAGCTTAGCAGGAGCCGAAGCAGCATGCCATTTTCTCTTACATACACTTCCTTTTTATTTTGCATTTTCCTTTCTTGATGGATGTGGACATTTATTCTCTAGTTGGGCCCCTTTGTTTGTGAATGGGCCATTTGTTAGCGTAGTTTGTGGGCTCATTTAGAGCTGAGGGCACACTTTTCCTACTTTCTTTTCTGCCTCCCTATAAACAGGCCTATGATATGTAGAAGAGAACAAGGAGGAAATGAAACATAAAAGTGGTTTTGCCAAACCTAAAGGGGTGTCTCTTGAGTAGTGCCCTGAGAGAGGGAGCTGGATAGGGGCTGGCGTGAGAGACCACAAACCTGTGCCGCTGCCATCCACCTTGCCTTGATCTGCAAGCTCCCAACACCTGCAAGCAGGCCATTCCCCCCCATTCCCCCACAGCTATTTTTCTTTCTTCCTTCATTTATTACTCTTTATTCATGGGCAGCTTCCTGAGAACCACATCCTTCCCTTCCCCTTCCTCTTTCTCCTTCCCATCCTTTTCTAATTTTGTTTTCCCATGTGAAAGGGGTCAGATTTGTCCTCTCGAAAACTGCACCACCACCTGCTATTCATCCTCCTATTTTAATCCCCCCACGGCCCCACCCTTATCCTTGTCATCATCTTTATCACAATCAAGGGGAACCTGTGACCTTCCCTTCTTCCACCCTTCTTCCTCTTTTATTCTTGACCTTCTTGTTTTATGGTGGTTGTGTTCATGCACCCATGAACCAGTTACCATTTGGAAAATCTGGCGGCCCTCTGCCTTGAAGAACACACCCTTGTGCAACATTTTCTTTCCTTTCTCTACTACTTCATCTGCACTAGAGAAGCACCAGGATAATGGCCATTCATTTTCTGTGTGCTGCATAGTTAATGCCCATGGCAAACCCCTGGGTCCTCCAATGATCCGGTGACTGGTCCCATCCTCTTCTTCTTTGAGCCGTTGGGAAATATCCCTTAGACAGGGTGTCCCTGCACAACAGACTTCACCAAGGAAGAGGAGGCGGGCCAGCCTTCACCACCTCAAAGCTTGCACTATAAGAAACCAAGAAAGCTTTACCTTTTGTCCTGTTTGGACTGTCTGAGGAAACCAGCACTGTGGAACCTGCAAGGACCCTTCGCACCACCAGCGGCCTTGTTGACTATGCCAAGACCATCCTTTCCTCATCATGCTCTAGCAGGCTTGGGCCAAGACCCAGCCTTAGCAAGCCTGCTGACACAACCTGCATGTAGGAGTTCACATCCCTGGCCACTGTGGTGTCATGAGGATTGACCATACTGATCGAGTGCGGGCAAACCTACAGTGAGCAAGGGTTAGTGTGATTCACTCCAGTTATACCCTGTTGTTTGCTGTGTGCTGTAAGAGATTGACAAAGAGTGTTTATCCTCCACGTTATCATTTTAATTTGCTGTCAGTTTGTGAGAGATTTGTGAGGACCTACTCTTCTGTGCCCTATGGTTATTCAGATAGCATGCATTACATTTGGAATGATTCCCTATCCTAACAGTTATTCCTAAACTACCACGATCCGCTATCATTTGATTATTTTGAATGGGTTGCGATTGTGGGCCGACGTTCACTTGATTATTTCATTGTTGCTTGGACTTATTTGGATTCCACGTTGATAATTGCTACACGTTAATGGGCCTGTTTGCTGACATCATTGTGCTGATCATATTTATGTCATATTATTGCCGTCCTGCATCAGTATGTTTAATAAAAAAACAGCCCCTTCAGCTATGGTAATGTTGTACTGAGCATCAAGATGTTGTTTGCTGTCATAGTGATGCTGACACCTGGAGACTTCCAGTTAATGCTTCTTATGCAAAAGTATCTATGGACCCAATTTTATATTTCCTGCAGAATCTTCCAATGGGCCTTTTCTGTTTTCATTTCAAAGCTTTACCAATGTTTTGTCAGTGCGTGTTAAACTTTTATCTTGATATATGATCTTTAGATGGTTTGTTTGTCTTAATATTTCGTTTGTTGAGGTGCTTTGTTCTAATACCGATTTCTGTGTCATTGAAGGTCCAAGGCTTCTATATAAACTTCGTCAAGATGTTTCTTCTTCTTTGGTGATCGACAA
Organism: Zantedeschia hybrid cultivar; assembly: GCA_030544215.1. Lineage (NCBI taxonomy): Eukaryota > Viridiplantae > Streptophyta > Magnoliopsida > Alismatales > Araceae > Zantedeschia > Zantedeschia hybrid cultivar. The sequence goes on from JARZZO010000012.1 coordinate 57,848,137, forward strand.
GAGAATATGGAATGATAAATATATTTTCCTATCCTTTTGTCTTTACTCCCATAAAGGCTTGTTATTTATAATCTGGATTCTTATCGACAAAAGAACCACCCAAGTCAATTCATATCCTCTTTTTCTTATTTAGTACTTTGATCTCTCACCCTAATTCCCTCACATCTTTGAACTTTTTATGAATGCTAGTGTTCTTTTATACATTGTACTATTATGTCATAGCATGATAAAATGTCCTTTGACGGCCTTTGCATATGATATCCAGCTACTCCTTTCTGAAATGGTGGTACCATGTACCTGTATTTTGACACTAATTTTTGGAAAATGGATAATACATAAATGTTCCACGTTATAAGCCTGGGAATCAGAAAGGAAAACAGAAACTTACATGCACCTGTTTGTGTCATTGACTTTTTTTTGGGACCAACTATAAGGCTTTGATGTTGATGATGATGATGATAATCCACCGGAGATGTAGATGCACAAAAGTTATGCAACATCCTGCAGTAGACAGGTATGAGTGAAGAGGCCTTGTGTGTAATGAACTAATGATCATCATCTCCAACATGATGCCAATTGGTTTTAACTTTTAGGAGTGGTGCTCAACATGATCAACACCTACTCATCTCTTCTACCTACTTTCATGATTGGGGATGTGCACCCGAAATCCATTTATCCATCTGTTTCTGAAGTTTAAAGATCATAAAAGGATATAGTTTAAAGGATAAGGATGACGAAACTATCCGTCACCAAATAATTTATGATAAGGATACACCTATTGCCGAATTCGATTATCTATCTGTTTTTGTTTTACTCATCTTCGCTATTGATTGTATCTTATTTACAACTCTCATGTCTCACCATTTGTAAATGAAATCTCCAATCATATACCTATCTAATTATGCCTTATTATCTATATCATACTTTTAACCCTCCTCACTCATTCACTAGTTTGCAATGTTCATTTTCATAGATGTCACAGGTTTTACAAGTAAATTTATAAAGACTACTTATAAAGAACTTATACATATTTATATTTTAAAAGCATGATTCCTCGTTTCCTTTAAAAGCAATATAAGAGCAAGTTTATGTTCACACATGGTATTGTCCGATAATTTAACTTTTATGTATCTGTTTCTGATAATTTCTGATAATCTTAAAGAATAAGGATACATGGGATAAAGATAAGGATACACGTGTTGCTTAAAGGATAAGGATACAGATAGAATCACTATTAGACCTGATATGTATCTTTTTACATCCCTATTCATGATTTTGGTAGTCTTTGACCACTTCTCTACTAGTTCTATGTTGGATTTGGATAGCAATGCAAAAAGATGGTCCTCTACAAGGAAATGTGCCTCACCCAACACTTATGGTTTTTAGTTGGATGATTTTCTAGGTTATGCATTAGCTATTATAAAAGTGCATCAATTTTCACACAAGAACTGACCAGGTTTTAATTTCCGTATTATTAGGATTTACCGAATTTTGGAAGATAATGGAAGTGTGCCCTCTTTGAATACTAGAGAAAAAAATAAGGATGTATGAATCAGGTTTTACTTACTAGGTTGGATGCCTCACCCAACACTTATGGTTTTTAGTTGGATGCTCTTCTAGGTTATGCATTAGGAATTATAAAAGTGCATCAATTATCACACAAGAACTGACCAGGTTTTGATTACCCTCTTACTAGGATTTATCGAGTTTTGGAAGATAATGGAAGTGTGCCCTCTTTGAATATTGGAGAAAAAATAAGGACGTATGAATCAGCATAATGATAGAAAATAAACCTCCCAAGGAAAATATTTCCACTAAGGGCCATGACAAACAGCCCAATGGATACTGAAGAGAATTCTTGTTCCAGTTTTAACTAGGACTGTAGATGCATCTGGGATGGTGTTGGAAACAAGTGTTTACAACTCCATTTCCTATAAGAAATAATGACAGTGAGAATAGAGCAGGAAGTGTCTATTTTCAATACTGTTTCCATTTCTGATTCTATGTTAAATATGGGAAGGACATGAAAAGCCAACCCTTGAGGGCTGCTCACAACTTAAGTCCATAATGGTTGAGGCTGAGCCATAGCATGAGTTCAGTCACCAACAGATTGGCCATAAATGGAAAGTGGGGGATTGTTCATGGGCTCTTGGCCCCTCGAAAGGGGCCAGATCCCCTCTCCCTGTTTTCCATAATGTGGGACTAAACAGGGATGGGCGAGGCAGCACACTGGGTATGTGACCAGCCCATGATGCTGCCTTGGTCTGCGCCGTTTAGTCCCACACCCCGGTGTGCAGCCTTGTCCCTCCCCATTTAGTCCCACATACCAGCATGCTGGCTTGCCTCTCAGCCTCTCCCCATCTAGTCCCACAACCAGCATGCTGCCTTGTCCCCCCCATTTAGTCCAACATCTGGGAAAACAGCGAGGGAAGGGGAGTGCATGCCCCCATGTGTCTCGATCCAAGTCCTGCATCCTGATGAGCCAAGCTATGTGCCAAGGCTGCTCAAGCCAGCCCCATGAGCCAAACATTAATGGCTGGTCTCTTGGACATAATATGAAACAAGTTTTCAATTATGCCTATTATTTAGTTAAATAACATTTATAGTATCAGATGGGTAATTGAAAGAATCAGATAGGAAACAAAAGTTTCTGTTTTTGATCCTAATATCTTTTGAAGATCCAATTTCTGTTTTTCGTCGAACATCTGGGACAACAAGCGAGGGAAGGGAGTGCCCTATCCACCCCCTGTTTGCTATGCCTCCATGTGTCTTGAGCCCAGTCCTGATAAGCCAAGCTATGTGTCAAGGCTGCCAAGCCCAGCTCCATGAGCCAAACATTAATGGCTGGTCTCTTGGACATAAATGAAAAACAAGTTTTCAATTAAAATATGCCTATTATTTAGTTAAATAACATTTATAGTATCAGATGGGTAATTGAAAGAATCAGATATGGAAACAAAGATTTCTGTTTTTGATCCTAATCTCTTATTGAAGGTCTGTTTTCTGATTTGCCTGAGTAATTGGAATAACTTTGTGCATCCAACTCTATTTCTCTTTCAAGAGTGGGTTGGATAATCAGACATCGGTTTTCTGCTACCGTCTCTACTTTTAACAAATGCTCAAAATCCTGAAAGCATGACGTGGGGAAGCTTTTCAGCAGATGGTTCATACATTGAACTGATTACATGGTCTACCCCTAATCTATGTGCACCCCTTTAGAAGGTATCTTAGAGTAGTGTCACCGCTCCCCTTGATGTAAGTTTTGGTATGCTTTCATGTCAATGTTTGGCGTCATAAAAAATACAGATCCATTTTGACAAATGATTTCATTTCATGTATATTGTTAAGAGACATAGCAGGGAAGATAATGCAGCTTCTCAATTGAACACTAGGACAATGGTCTGATGTGCATAGGAGTGTATCGGACGATTCTCAATACAAGTAAGAATTGGACTTCTCCTTAGGACTAATGACAATAGATTGCTAAGTATAATTAATATCCTAATGTAAATAGGATTCTACTTATCCTAGTATAAGTAGAGCTAGGATGTTATAGTCTCTCTCTAACCTCTCCCCCGCCCCTCTGATTGATCATAAACCAAGAGTTTGCCAACCAATGCCTTGAAGTGCTGAGCCATTTGAGACTTGATGGAGAGGTCATAGAAGGAAGAGTAAGTGTTTGCTGCCTTTGTTTATTACTTATTTAAATTGGTTGTGCAATCCACAAGTTCTTTCAAGAAAAAAGGAGAGTAAATGTCCTAGTGGAGGTAGAGCAGACTGATGAAAAGGCAACCAATCTTGATAAACTTTGTCTACTCATGCATCTTCTGCAGGACCACTAAATAAACCAGCTGATTAAAGTATCTATGCAATCTGCTCGATTAGAACCAGGAGCTCAACCTACTAAGCAATTGATAAAACTAGAGCAATGACATCAATAGTGGAGACTATCAAAGAAAATGTTCTAAATAAACAATAGAAATTGTAAGGTATGGAATATGAGAGTTCTGAGAATGAAAGAGGTAATTCTAAGTAAGATGTCTCCAGACTCTCCATTATAAACAAAAGTGGAGTATGATCATTGTCTGGAGTAGAAATTTCCATTATGAAGAAGAGAGGGAGTTTCTTCAGCTCAACTTGCTGCTTCAAGACTTCTAAGGGCTATCAAAAGCTGGAGATGGGATCCAGGAGGAAAGTTTTCTATCAGCTCTGCAACTAGTTTCTGAACTCAAGAGGGGTCAAGGTCAACTGGGTTTCTCAGGTGTGGAACAAATCCCTTCCCATCAAGATTAGAATTTTTATGTGGAAGGTGGCCTGGGGCAGATTACCTACAGGGGATAAGCTAAGGTTCTTAATCCCAGACAAAAGAATATGTTCATTCTGTGGGATGTTTGTAGAGACTGTGGACCATCTTTTTATTAATTGTGGTATTGTGGATGTTATTTGGAAGGCTTTTTTCAGAATCTTAGGCAGTACTCCAGGCTGTTTCAATTCGGTAGGCAGCCTTATTGCAAATTGGAATCAGATGTGTCCTTATCATCAGGAAATATGCTTGTGGGAATCTCTGCTGTCAGCTATGTTATGGGCCATTTGGAGGGAGAGGAACTTCAGAATATTCAGCAATCAGTTCTCTTGCCCAGCAGGGATTATTAGAAACTGTATTTACTTCATACAAGAATGGTTTTTTAGATATGGGGACAAGATTTCAGAGTCTGTCATTCTATCTAAAATTGTACAGTGGAAAACTGTCTTTCTTCGAGGGTTTTGTCTGTGGAGTTGTATTGTGTTCTTTTTTTGGGTATGTGTTTTTTGAGGTTCTTGTAATGTCTACTGTCTTGGTCGACAATTACTGTGTTTCTTTTACTTCTGCCCTTGTACTCTTTTTCTGATATTATCAAATGAATGAAAGTGGCTTTTTGCTGCCTTAAAAAAAAACATTGTCTGGAGCAAAAAGAGCTAAAATGTTAAAAAGATGGAAGTGGACCAGATGCAGAAATTGCCATACATATAGAAGTATCTGAGGGAAGAAGAGATCTAGTGAAAGGAATGCTTATAGAATGCACAAGGGATGCTCTAGATGAAGGAATAGGTTGCTTCAATGAAATCAATATGCTAGAAAACCCTTGGATAAGTATAAAGCAAGATGAGCTCACAAAGAAGCCAATGAGCAGTAAAACAGGATCCAAAGTCTCAAAATGGAGTGTCAAATCAGCAAACACAATACACCAATATAATCAGGACCCAAAATACCCAAGGATGGGTGCATAGTAATCCTAGAGTTGCCTCTGTATGGCAGCTGATGGTGTGAACTATATGAGGCTGAGCCAGCTTTTGAATGGAACCTGAAAAGCAAGGAGCATTTGATATCTCTCAATTGGGATGCCATTACAAAGAAACCGACTGCATGGTACAATCAGGATGTCGAAGAATGAATGGATCAATATATTGTACAATGCTGATGCCAATGAGGCTGACAGGTCACAGAGCAGACATCAAACCAGCTGGGATAGGCTTGAACCAAACCAAAGGGACTGAATTAGGGTTCATGAACCACCTTAAACAGAAGAACTGAACTGGTTTTAAAGAGAGGTGAACTGGTCTATGAACCCAGATTAACCAGTTTAAACCATATTCAGGCTTTAATCCCCTGGATCCTATTAACTAATGCATAATCCTATTAAACAGTAATCTAGGGGGCAAGATGGATGATGATTGGCTGTGACACAGCACAACAGAAGCCAACAGAAATGGCTGCAATGGTGGAAATTGGTGGACCATGACAGAGATGCCGAAGAGGACAACACAAGAGGGTTCCAAACATGATGACATCTTAGAAGAACATGATCTTGGAACAAAATTTTAATGATGTGAGGAGTTTCAAACGTGACAGAAGGTCATCACAAAGGAAACACAGCGTCGGCAAGGAGCTTGATCTCTACTTCAAGAAGAGAGCATCCACAGATAGAGAGTGACTCAAGAGGAGTTCAGAGCAATCTGAATAACAGGACATTGCGAAGGTGTTTAACATATACTCTAAGCTAGAAATGGTGGCTTTAATACCATGTTAAGAGATGTAGCAGGGAAAGTGATGAAGCTTCTCTTTTGGACACCGGAGCAATAGCAAGAGTATATATGTACAAGGCGATTCCCAATGCAACTTAGAATAAGACTCCTGGCTAATACCCACGATAACAGGATGCATATACACACAAAGCAGAGCTAACATCCTAGTGTAAGCAGGACTCTAGTATCCCAACCTTAAGTAGAACTCGGATATTATGCTATCTCTCAAACATCTGCAAGGTAGCTAAACAAGAGGAATTCATACCAATCCCGACCTATTTATTATTGGCTTCTCCCTCCAAATTCTGTAGTTTGTGCTATTAAGTTGGGAAATATGATTTGCTATCCCAGATAAAGAGCATTGAATAGTCGTGATGATTGTTTGAGTATGTCAAATGCAATTTTAATAAAAGAGTGATGTTGACAGACCAAGAGACCACTGAACATCCACTAAAGTTTTTTAGTTATCAAGTTCACTTTTGTGTTCTCGACTTTCTATCTCCTGACGGCATATCATTTATGTTCTGTTCAGCAGTGTTGAAGAAAAGGAGTGGCAAACCAATGGATACGTCAATCAAAGCACTAGTGGAAGACTGGAAAAAGCCTCCAACCATCCATTGCCCAAATTCCATCTTTTCTACCCGATTCAATTCTAAGATTTGTTGCACTCTTTCTGGTTGCACAGATTCAATCACTTCTCCAGATCTGTCATTTATGGGAAATTCTCTGAACATGTTAACACAGTTGGAGGTATCTGAGAGACCGAGTGTCCCTGGACTGCCTCACTGCACCAGAAGGAGACTATATTTTCAGCAAGACTTGGTAAAGATAAGAAGTTTGACATGTAACTGTTTGTGGCTGATGCATTTTCTCCTTAATTGTTCAGTATTCCATCTTTGGTAACCAAGATTTTCCTCTTTACTTGTCCACCATTACCCATAACAACATCCAAACAAAGTTATGGTGATATTTAGTGGTTGCTTCTGTGTTGTAAATTCGGTCAATTGCCAGAGAATTCACATATGCCTTTTCTGTATTTGTTAGTCCTAGACAAATATGATACCTTTTCTCTTTGGAAGGTAATAACAAATGGAATGTTGAGTGGAAACATTCGGCATCCATGCTCGTGAATCCAACATGATGAGAAAAGGAGAGCCACTAGCTGTTAACACTTGCTGTTAACACTTTTCTGAGGCAGAAGGGGGAGAGAATGTGTGGAACTGTAGATGATGACATCAGTGAGCACTTTGAACAGGAAGGCTGTTGCCTTGGATTTGAAGTCTGTGGCTTTTAAGGGGAGTTGTCAATGCATGGTCACGCCACCGATCCTGCAACTGCATGGATTGCTTGGTAGAAGCTATCATTCCATTTGAGAAAGAAAGCACTTTGCACAGGGATGCTTTGCTTCTTGGTGTTTAGTGGTGGGTGGACTGCTCATTATACCAGATTCTCATTATACCAGATTCTGTTCTGAGCCAAGAATAAAACCTGCCAATTCTTCCCCTCCTGCCAATCTTTGGGCCTTGATCCATCTTATCGTATCCATCCGGACGAAATCCGGCGGTCGGGTGTCCGGGCAGTGGGTGGCGGCCGTAGGCCCCTTACGGCTCCGGTGGGCTACTTCAGATTCCACATTAATCAGTTGGCATTTCATTTACGTCATGTATATGTGCACTTTTTTCTCATCAAGTCCACCTACAAAATGAATGTTCTTTGGTTCAGTTCGTGATATGTTGGTTTTGCTGCATCTGTCTTGCCATCTCCAGTTAGTTCCCTCTTGGAGTGTTCTCAACTGGGAGTACGTAAGGGTGGGTTAGGTGGATGAGATGAATGGAGCAAGCTAAAGCTGTCACGGACTAATTTGTTTATGAGGGCATCTCTTGGGCTGTTGGTTGATTCCTGATTAGCTGGTTACATGTAGTTTAAGGGGTAGTAAGTACCTCACATTGCCCTTGATGTAGGTGTTTGGTAGACCAATTCTGCAGGCAGTGACTTCAAAATCATAGAAATGGAGACAGAAATCGGCTTGTCATCTCTAAGGGGGTGTTTGGCAAAACTTCTACTAGAAAGTCACTTTCAGCTTCCACTTCTCACATAGAACGAGATGGAGGAGAGAGGTTATAACTAATTTGGTTTGTTACTAAAGTCAACTTTTTCATAACAACTTAACTTTTTTTCTAATCTTTGAAGTTTCCCCCTTGTAGTTTTCGGTTGGAAGCCAAAACACAAGTAAATACTGTATAAATGGCTTTTAAGAGCCAGTAGTTTTCACAAAAAATAATTAAATAGAAATATAAAAGTGCTTCCAAATAAAAGTTACGTCAAACATGACTTAAATCATGCTTAAGATCGACACCGGAGGAGGTCAAGGTTTCATGAAATATTATTTCACAGAGTTGCACAACAAAAATTGTGGGGATTAAATGGCCGGGATAGCTGCCCCTAACTTTCTATCCTATTGGTGAAGCTACGAGAAGCTGACGCCAGATCACCGTGGCCTAGTGTGATTCTAACCATTGAGGGCGTTGTTCTTTGTGGGGGAAACTATTGGGGTCATCAAACCCTTCCTGGAAAAAAAACATAGACTACAAAAACAACAGATGCCTACAGATATGGATTTTGGAGTATACGTGCTAGACATGGGATGGTCAACATCATAATTTAGTACATGATAGTATGATCAAGCCATTCGACTGCTGTTTGACGGCGATTGATCGGTGTTCCCTCTTCCTACAGATCATAGTTGCATGGCTAAGATCTAATTGGATGATGCAGCATACCTTAGATTAGGGCTGCAATGAGCCGAGCCGCTTGGACTTAGCTCGGTTCGACTCGACTCGAAACCTCAAACGAGTTAAGTTCAAGTCTAGGTTAAAATTCGAATGGCTTAATGAGTTGAGTTCAAGTTTACTGTGGCTCGACTCGTGAACTTGTGAGCCGGCTCGATATATTCAATATATATATTTTTTAATTCTCTAAATTAGGTCAAGTGAAAGTGGATATCTTCCTGTATGAGTGTGACTGTGTGCCTATTCAAATTTAGACGGTTCGAGTTTGAGTCGAGTCGAATTTGAACCTGGCAAAAATAGAGCGAGCCAAGCTCGAATGCAGATTTTGAACTCGAATCGAACTCGAGCCAACCTTCTTTGACCAGAGCCGAGCCTGAGCTATCTAAAGTTCGGCTCGGCTCCGCTCATTGTCAGTCCTACCTCAGATTGAGAGGAGGATACAGTTGATGTTGAACAAGATTTTAGACTAACCCTAGATGGACCTCTATGCCATGAGATGTCTCGATCAACTTTGTACTAGAGACATGATCTGTTTCAAACAAATTGCGAACGAAGCTCCTGTTGCAGATTTAGTAGCAATTTGATTGAGGGTTTATGCCAGAATATCTCCTTTTTTTTATGAATTTAATTCAAAAAATAGTTTGATTGGATAGATTAGCTAATCCTGAATAAAAGGGGTTAATCCGATTTAGTCCTGAGCTTTGCATCAGAAGGTCTCTCCTTGGATCAATATCCCAATAAAGGTGTCTCACTTTCAATTCGAAACCTTTTTATGGGACAATTATAGTAATGCACCTATCTGTTTGTTCTATTTATTACTCCATATTTATACCAAAACATAGCTACTTAACCTCAAGTTAACTTATTAAGTTAATCCATTAGCTATCAAAAAAGTTCATATTTATCTCAATCGGAATATTTTATTATACTGCACAAAATTGAGTTAACTCTAACCTCCAACCAAAGTGGCCAGAGGCGTGTGACAATGGATCGGGTAGAGTCTAGTCGGGTCAGGTCATGATTGAAGTCTGGTAAAACTTATTTGACTCAAGTCTGACTTCAAGTTAGAATTATGTGATTTGTATCCGAAGTAAGTTAAGACGGGTCATGATGGATTGTAGGTGATTAAGATCAAAAGATTCAGGCCAAACTTGAGGCCTTTTTTTTTTAATCTCCCCCTTAAAGGTCAATTTTTTTTTCCTCAACCTAACGCGGTAAAATGTTTGGTCAAAATAACGTAACTTAATTTTGACCTGGCTTTCATAGTTTATAATCCTAATCTACTCTTTTAAAAGTCAAGTGAGTAAGGTTAATAAATCAGATCATGTTTTGCTTGATCTATATACACCAATTGGAGTTCAATCAATTTTTCCCTTTTTTCTGAAACATGGCTCAGACGGCCAAGGATCGAGACTACCTACTCTTGGACCTGGGATCGAATCCTGAATCCCCACCCAGCTTCAGCCCCCCTCCAAATTTAGATGCCCGAAATCGGCAGAATAGCCATGGGAGGGGGGAAACAGAGTGAGTCGAACTTGCGCGCTCATGCACAGCGTGAGCAAACCCCTGCTCAAGGGCAGGGGCATCCCACTATGCCACATGCAAACGAGCAATTGGAGTTAAATCCAACCAACCGTCCTGCGGCTGTTAATAATTTAAACGGTTTCCCTTTTCAAATTATAGACGAAGTCTGGTTATATATATATATTTTTTTTGTCAGATATATTTACAAAGTCTTCATAGTGAATAGAGTATATAGGGACATTCACCAATTCTCCTAAAATAGGGTAAGAAGCAATATTCCTCCCACAGGCCCTTCATCAGTGGAGAACACACATACATTGACCCAACGAATTCGCAAGATAAATCTCCTTCGCCCGCAATCATAGCAAGTAGAACTTGAAGCCAATACCTCTCATATGAAAGAGGAAAGTCATACCACTGAGCCATAGGCTCTACGGTGTCTCACCGATTCTTTTTTTTTTTTGAAAAGACATGGGTCTCACCAATTCATTACTTTTGTTCCAACCGGTCCTGTTCATTTTATAGGGGGAGGAAGGAACTATGACATGAGTGGCCTCCACATTGTGGTGAGGGAAGAGGATGTCACAGCTAGACAGATTTTTGACATAAATACCCATGTTAAAATTAGAAATTGCATAACCGTCTCATTTCATGAACTGCATTTCTTAGAATACGTCTAGGATCTTCTGCTCTTACGATGGTCGACTTTTTGGGTTACCAATATATGCTTTAAAAGCCTAGTACATGAAGCTCCACATTCGCCTTGTGAGGGGGCCAGCTGGATAACTTCAACCTTTAAAGGTTAATGAGCATGATTGATGGGAGAAGAGATCCTCTCAGTACATGTTTGGATCGGAGTCCAATAATACTGAGAGAGAGATGATAGCTAAACAGTACAAAATTTTGAGATCATGTGGGAGCAGGTTTTACACTGTTTGATCCTTATTTCCCTCTCAGTACTACTGGACTCCGGTCCAAGCACATATTGAGAGAATCTCCTTTCGATTGATGGAGGCATAGATTAGCGTCACGTTCAATGGGCATATATGCAAATACTTCTCTTGCAACGGGATAGTTCGACATAACATAAGTAAGGTACATATGTAAGAAAATCCCAACAAGACGTTTCTGTGTTCAGTGGGGGCCTTGAGCAGTACCATGCTATAGCCATGCTTCTTTCAAATACTTTAGTATTTGACAAGGTAGATGGTGGGAGGAGATCACTAGTGCGAGCCTGTGGTCTGAAGTTGGACTAGAAGCTTTTTGTCAAATCCACTAGAAGAAAGGGTAAGGAAAAGCATGGGATACTACAAGGATCTCTATGCAATCACTTGCCAATAAAGAGGCAAGGGAAAATAGCTAGGTTTCCACAACTCCTCAATGGAAGCAAAGTTCCCTCACCCACAGCCCCGCATTTAGAACACATGTGGAAGACCCACGTGCCACGCCTTCCAAGGCCCTTATATATCATCCATCCTATCCCTAGCTTAAAACCTCCATAGATGATCAAATATGAGGGGGATGGAGGGAAAGGTGGGATTTGGAGCCCCCAAGGACATATTTGTATATTGGAACTCTCATGTTCTCGAGGTGTACAGCTCCTCCCTGCCCCACATAAAACGTGGGACTGCCTAGGTGAAGAAACCCTTACATTAATCCCTTCACTCTCACACATTTGCAATGACGGATGTAAAATTTTATCCAGTAGTCATAAGCATGACCGAATTAATGTGATCTTGGGCTGAGCCATGTACGGTCCTGAGTTGAACTAGTAGAGTCTTAGACTGGATCAATGAGATTCTAGACTAGATTACATTAAATTGGACCAGTGGACTTGATAAAATCCAGTGAAATCTCAAGATCCCACTAAATTAATGCTGGATCCGTCACTACACATTTGCATGAGCTTCCCTACATTGTGTTCCTCTTGTGCCAGGCTTGCCCTAGGACTGCTAATGGTGTAGCATGGGCCAAATTCCTTGACCATGGTGATGGAGGGGTCTAGAGATCTTGCAATGGCATGTGTCGGGCCAATCGAGGCCATCAAAGCACGCAAGCAACCTAGTGGCTGTGATGTCATGCCATGTCATGCTCTCTGGCGAGTGCCACGCGTGCATGTGTACGTTGGCATCACCCCAGGCATGACTCTAGCTAGCTCGTAGATTATAATACACAGACAGAGGGATGAGGTACACCTCGTCAGCATCAGAGATGGGGAGAGGTGGCAACGAGGATTATTTGAATGTTGAGCCCGATGGAAACTCTTGCATTTTTAATTGGAGGTGATATTATAAGTGCTTGGATCACATGGAAGGATGCTTCTTATTCCTCGTGGAGGACAGACTCCGCTAGCTGTGGGGTTTGCTCAGAGAATCCCAGTGAGAAATTTGTTTCCTGGTGAGATCTCATGCATGAACATGGGGGAACAAGTGTCTCATGGCTCATTAAAACACCCATAACCGAGTTAGCGTATATATATATATAGTCTACAGGGGACAGACCAATCCGAAGCCTTATCTTTTCGGAGAAACAAGTGTGCGTTTGGCTTAGTTTTTTTATTTCCCGCTTGCTGTCCTAGAGTGTATTATTAGTATAGAGAGAGATGGAGACTACATAAGCAAGTTGCCACTTAACTATAGATCAATAGGCATCGCATCACACTAGCTAAACTAACTAAAGTTCAGATCTAAGTTCATCATGTCTTAATGAGTGCTCATGTGCTTGAGTCATAAGAGACAACTAGTTGTGCACCATCAGCATATGAGGTAGAATTAATCTAGAGAGAGAGAGAGAGGAGGGATCATGCATGTGGGGTCTGAACCAAGATTCTCCAGGGTCTCCCTTGTCTCTTTAATGAGGCAGCAGTACTACAGCAAAGAGGTAATGACTCGTCGATGGCATCTGGAGATGACATCACCTGATCCGAAGGACAAGAAAATTTGGTGGGGGGAGGGGTTTGTGGAGCCTCTCGAAGATTGGAATGGTGTCCAGTGAGGAATTGGCGACGTGACCATTCCACTGCCACCCATATGCCATCTTTGAAGGTTCTAATCCCCAAACCCTAAAAGTTGGGAGAGAGATAAATGGAGATTGACATGAAGACCAGTTCAGACTAATCAACCAATTCAAACTAATCTCGTTGTAAGTGTATATATAAGTAGTGTAGAGGTATAAAAATGGTAAACCGTTTTAGTCTTACATCGAATGTTGTAAAAATAGGTGTGTACTTATAAGTAGAACGCAACATCTTTCCTCAACGAAGACCATTTTTCAAAGAAAAAGATAAAATCCCACCTCAGCTTTGGGGATAATACTTCGGAGAAGACACGCAAATTTTCACGCATCCACGATGGCGCCGTTTGTGGGAACTGAACAAAAAATCACAAATTTATCTGAGCATCCCGAGCCGACCTGATCAGTCTAGCGGCTCAAACGGGTCCATACATGCCTACTTTTGCTATTGGTTGTGTAGAGGCATAAAAATGGCAAACCGCTTTAGTCCTACATCGGATGTTGTAAAAATAGCAGAGCACAACCTCTCTTCCCAATGAGGGTCTTTTTCTAAGGAAAAGGACAAAATCCCACCTCCACTTTGAGGATAATATCTTGAAGAAGGTATGCAAATTTTCACGCATACACAGTAGGGATGTCAAGGTGTCAGAAATGGCGCGAATAGTGGACTATTCATTTTCATGTCCGCAAAATAAACTTTTTATTCATTAATTATCTTATAATTATTGAGAAAGAATGTCTAGATATGTAACGACCCGCCACCCTATAATCAGAGTCCGATTACTAAATGGGTACCGAATCATTAATTTGGAACCTAACCAAAATCTAGATAAGTCTGGGAAATAAATAATTAACTAAGCTAAATATTCTCATCGCATTGAATTAAAAGGAAGTGCAAGAATTTAAAAGTTATTACAATACGACACGACACAGCAAATGATTACATACTCCAACTGAAAAGAAATAATTAAGCGTACATGCCAGAAAATAAAATAACAACTACATCGGAGCATACTCCGGAACAACAGCTGCTGGCGCGCAACTCGAAGCAGTACTCTCCTCGCTAAGTCTGCCTAGAACCCTCACCTGAAAATCGCAGGGGTGAGTCTCAACAAAAAGACTCAGTAGGGATCCTTCGATCCCCACTGCCCACACGCACACCCACAAGTGTAGAAACGCAACTAAAGGTAAAGTAAGTGCGTAAAGCAGTAATTACTACTCATAAATTTCGATATAAATCACATGCATTCGAAATACAACATGCATACCTCTGAAATCATTCTACCAAGGAGCTTACAACCAACGTTTCGGCAAGAACACGCCAACCACACAAACGAAAGTGGGAAACACCGACCCGCTGAGACCAAATAGTAACCCATCGGATAGCACGCTAGCTACTCCGACCCAACTGGCTCAGGTGGTTACTCCTTCCCCCAGCACGAGTGACACTTCACAGGTACCTCTCCGACACCGGTACTAGCTAACCCCGGAGTTCACCAAGTGACTTTCTCTCACTAGGCGTCACCCCGTCATTGCTCCCACCGACGCTGTGTCCCTCCCACACCGACACAGGGTGTCAAGCGCTACAACTGTTACTCTTGGTCCACAGTAGCACACAAAACACAGCACAGTGCGATCGGTCACGTAAAAAGTCCACGGTCGCACGAAACACAACGCAGTGTGATCAGGTCACAAGGGATCCATCGTCGTCGAATACATATAAAGCATGCATTAACATAACTATCTAGCAGTGTAAACACATATTAATAGCATGAATTAATGTGGTTCTGTCTTGAATCGTGTCGCCCAAGGCCGACGCCGTTCAAGCCTCCTAAACTGGTTCATGAAATCTTGGCCTCAGAATATAGCCTAAAAGGCGTCGCCGTAGGTAGCCGCCTAATAAAACGCGTCGCTGTCCTTGGACGCTATTCACACCAGAAGTCCCCTCTGACAGAAACCGTTGCCGGGACAATTTATGCCTAAATGGCGTCGTGCTGGCCCGTCGCCATTCTGAATGGCTTCGTCCTAGCGCGACGTCATTTAGCGCCAGAACCTACGTTTCTGCAGCTTGACCCGAGGGTCCCCTTTGACCCCAAATTCGCCTCATAAATACCCAAGAAGGGGAAAACAAAGAGGGAAACCAATCTATCACATGGAAACCTACAAATCCACAATCATAGAAACCACCCTATCCATCAAGAAAGTCCCTAAACATGCTTATTCTACCCAAAAATCCCTTACACGCATCCTGCTTCAAAGCGAGAAAACATGGTTTTTAAATAAAACACTACGGGAATCGTCACCCTACCAGTTGCTCGAACTCCTCCAAGCTCCAAGCCGCCAACCCGTCTCGCCCCCACGCCGCCGCCGGTACCGCCGAGGACGTCGTTACTCCACCGGAACGTCGGCCGCCGTCTGGAGAGAAAACGCCGCAGAGGAGGTGGTGTTGGTAGTGGTGGGAGTTAGGAGGTCAATGGAGTGGAGGGAGAGGTGAAATGGTGGGAGGACAAGATGGAGGGGGAGGAGAGATCGCCGAAGCCGCCGGAGGAAGTGAGGAGAGAGAAAAGGGAGGAGAAAATGAGGGAAAGGAAGGAGGGTTCGCAGGATTAAGCAGAAGCTGGGTAAAACGCGTCGTGTAGCACAGACGCCTATCGGTTGACATAACGGGCCGTATTGATAGAACTGTGAAACGCGTCGCCTAACCAAGACGCCGTTCAGACGACAAGACAGGCGCCGTACACTGACAACCCAGGGTTATACTCTGAATGGCGTCGTCCATCGAGGACACCTTTTAGACGACAGGACATGGCCGTACTCTCGCGGCCCGAAACTCGCCCACGTGGCGTCCACGTGGCACAACAACCACTCGACTAAATGGCGTCCACTCAGCAAGACGCCGTTCAAAAGGCGTCGTGCATTCTAGACGTCATTTAGAAGGCACTCTCCAGACCCATCAGGGCCCAAACCAGGGGATCCGACCCAGAAATTGACCCGATAACCGGATCCGAAACCTCAGTCCTTACAAGATAGGTAACGTTATCGATATATTGTCAGATGATTAACGGTCAAAATGAGAAGTTATACAAGTCAAATTTGAACTACAAATTTGTCATAAATTGTCTATTTGAAACAAAATGTAAACACAAAAAATAATTATTTCTTAAGAAAAGTAAATCACTCAAATTGGAGTTCTTTCATTAATAAGATATCATAAAAATAGTAGGACAAATCACAGTAAAGTTAACCTTCTCACTTAAAAATCCACAATATCCTTAAAATAAGACAAGAAAAATGAGTAGATATACAATGATATTAAAATAAAATAACATATATTCATGGATAGTAGCGGATAACATTTTGAAAACAAGACTATCTATTTCATTATCCGTTAAGAAAGTATGTTTAAAAATCCTATTTGTTTCCGTATATGTTAACTAATCAGAAATAAAAAGTCTATATGCAAATCGTCCGTTAAGCTAACGAACAGTGCAAATAATGGCAATGGGTTGAATTGGTTGGAAAGTCATGAGTAAAAACTAATTGATGTGATTTAATCTTAATCCAATATGACCTGATTTCCTTTCATAATTATATGACTTATGCTCCTTTGGAATCTAGGTCAAGATATGTAGAATAGGAAGGGAACCAAAAATACTAGTTTAGTTGAGATAGATTTAGGTCAACCTTTCTGACCCTAACTTAGTTCGAGGTCAGAATACTCTTGACTTAAATTTGATCATATCATTAAGATTATGATCTTAGCTACTATTTTAAGGGTTGAATTAGGTTGGGCTGAGTTAAGTTTTCAGATATACAATTGTCTGACAAAACGAACTCTTGTGTCGCCCGAGCACCATATATATATCACCTGTATCTCTTCAGTGATCCAGGTCCAAATCTTTCTTCTTGCATGCTTTTGAGAGAGAGAGAGAGAGAGAGAGAGAGAGAGAGAGAGAGAGAGAGAGAGAATCTGATGTGAAGGACCTTAATGTTTTGTGGCTTTGTGAGGGAATACATAAGATTCTCAAAATGCTTCGTCAGGCAAGAGAAGACATCGGTGATTCTCATGCCACAAAAGCATGTAAAGAATTCTTGTAGTAAAACTACAAATTTTAGCATGTGCTTGGCCCAACGTTGCAATGAAACTAAAATTGTTAATGTATATATTGCATTAGGTCTAGATTTAGTATGATCAAGATTTCGTATGTACAGTTTGCTGGCCTGTTGGTCTCTTGCCATATTCTGGGTTCTTGTACTTGTATATATGCATACAATATAATGGAGGAGAGCATGCTCTGTCATTCGCCCATTCACCCTTCATGACATGGTACCAAAGCATAAATTTTAGGGCTTGCTTCCCCTTCTCTCTCTTCCTCGCCGGCTTTCTTCGTGCGTTCTTCTGAGGTGGTTCGTCCTTGCGCTATGCATCGCGGTTGGTCTCCTCCTCCTCGCTAGATGTCGTCGTGTCTGGTCGGTTGCTGTGTACCAGGCCGCTAGACATCTAGTTGCCCAGCTTCCTGTTGCTGCATTTGTGGCTCCTCCTCATCGGATGTCGTCGCCGCTGGTCACCCACCATTGCACTGTGCCGCCGGACATCGCTGCCCATTGCGCCGCGCCACCGGACATTGCTGCCCGCTTTGCTGCTCAACTTTTCGGTGGGGCATTGAGGGCTGCCCTACCTTGCTCGTCCCGTCTATCTGTCTGTAGCTAGAGGCATCAAAGAGTTTCACTGGCCCATCCCCCTTGGTGAGTCCGGTCACCTCCCGTGAAGACCCCCTGAGTGGTTCCAGTCACCTGCCATTACATAAGGTACTTGTTACCTTTGTATTGTTGGCTTTGCTATGGCTTCGATTATGGTGTCCGACATTCTGAAGATGGACCTTCAACTAAAGAATGCAAGCAACTATGCTGTATGGGCTTCCACAGTCTGATCCAATCTCCATGTTGCTAGGCTATAGGGATATGGTGATGGTACTCTTTTTCCTCCTATGGCTGAAATCGGATCCTCTGCAGACAAAGGTACTTCTTCTATTTCTCCTCTTTAAATTTGAAAGGACAATGACGAAGTGGTTATGGACTATGTTTTTTGTTCGATTAATCCTTCCATTCGTTTGGATCTTCTGGAGTTCACTACATCTCAGGCACAATGGACTTATCTTGTTAGATCTTATGTTTAGTCTAGTGGTGCTCGAGAGTATTAGCTTCCTAGTGAGCTTGACAGTCTTTGTTAGGGTGAGCTGTCGATTCTTGAGTTTTTCACTCGACTTCGACGTATTTGGTCAGAATAGATGCTATGCATGTCTCTGATTATATTTGTACATGTTTTTGCAGCCTTCAGCGGGATTGACAGTATCTATATCACTTTCTGATACATCTGCGTCTTGAGTACGAGGCATTCCATGGTCAACTTCTTCATCGATCCCCTTTGCTGAGCCTAGATGATGCTCTTACTGAGCTTATTACAAAGGAGACACGGCTGCATGGTCTGGGGACTTCTGGCACTCCATTTGAGACTATTCTTGCGGCCGCCTTGTGGTTTTGCTCTTCGGATCCTTCCAAACTTTCTTCTCTACTAGACACTCCAATGCACTCACGTGAGATGGATTCTTTGTCACATTCTGGTGACTCTGGTAACACACCAGAGAATCTTTTCTGCAAGTACTGTCGCACCCGTGGCCGTATTGATCAGTGTCAGAAGCTTCAGCATTGTCGGCGTCAACGTCGTCCCACTGCTACTATGGTAGAGTCGCCTATCTTGCTCCTCATCTACAACCCCGTCCGGGTTAACTCTTTTGAAAGGCTCCCTTGACATGGCGCAGCTTGCTCCCCAGATACAATAGATTCAACTAGTTATCTAGACCGCTGGTTTATTCTCTGAACCCTCCGCTCTATCTACTGCCACTAGTACTGCTTCTGACTAGATCTTAGACTCTGGGACTTCTCACCACATAACATCTAATGGTTGCATTCTTGTTAATTTTTCTCTTGTTCCACCACACCTTTGGATCTACACTGTAGACAATACCCCTCTTCCCGTCTCTAAGTGTGGCTTCGTCATCATTGACTTTGACTCCTCTGGTCATCTCACCTTCTCTTCTATTCTTCATGTTCCTAACCTTTCTACGAATCTTATCTCTGTCAGTTGCCTAGCTGATTCATGATATCATATCTCATTCACTTCTTCTTGTGATATGCAGGATCTACGTATCGGCCAGTGTATTAGAATAGGTCATAGAAAGGGTGGCCTCTACTGCTTGGATACGTTGCATCTTCCTCGACCTGCATTTGCTGCATCGTCATCCTTGGGACATCCTTCTACTTTGTAGCATCGTTGCCTACGTCATCCGTCTGCAGTTCATCTTCGGTCTCTTTTTCGGTTTGGTGTCTTAGGTCCTAGCACATCATTTTCTTTATATCATTATGATGGTTGTTAATTTGCCAAACGTACAGCTCTTCCATTTTCTTCCTATGAGTCTGTTTCTACTTATCCTTTTGATTTAGTACATTTTGACATTTGGGGTCTTTCTCCTCTTTCGTCTATGAGTGATTTCTTATATTACGTCAGTTTTATGGATAATTGTATACGCTTTACATGGGTTAACCTACTTCATAGGCGGTCGGATCTTCTATCTGTTTATTGTCAGTTCACTAAGATGGTATACACTCATTTCCATTGTCGTATTAAAGTTCTTAGAACTGATGGTACTTGTGAATATCTCTCTTCAGACTTTGTCTACTTTTGAACTCCCATAGCATGTTCCTCAGCTCTCATGTCCTTACACACTTCAACAGAATGGTATTGCTGATTGCAAACATCGTCACATCCTTGAAGCTACTCACACTCTTGTCCTCTCTATCTCTGTTCCCTGTGCCTTCTGGGCCGAAGTAGTTCTCATCTCTATGTTTCTAATTAATATCAAACCTTCCTCCATTCTGTTGGATTGCACTCCATATGAGTGACTTTACTCTACCCTCTCCAACTACGACCGACTTCGTATCTTTGGTTGTACTTGTTTTGTACTGTTGACCCCTCATGAACGTAATAAACTCTCACCCCGAAGTGTGTTCTCCTTGGCTACAACACAGAGCACCATGGATATCGCTGTTATGATCCTACTGCTCGTCATTATCTTATCTACCATCATGTTACATTTCTTGAGTATGTTCCTTTCTTGTCCACTAGCTCTTAGGATCTTTCCTTCCTTCATGATCTTGATCCCTCTCCTACTTCCTTTGTTATTCTGATCTTTTGAGTCTTCTATGTTAGTATTAGGTGGTCTCAAAGCCAATATGATACTATGTACTAATTCAATTTATTAATAAATGACATTAATTCATTGTGTGTAATTAGTTCGATCTATGTTTATCGTATCATGATGAAGTCCATGAACATGTGCAATAGTATTTAGATTATGATGAGATCATAATTATGGGACCGAAGACTTATAAACACATGTTCTTAATTGTTCCTAGTCGGAGGATGTTTGAGATGGACATCAAACATCTGGATAGACTAGTATAGGTTTCTTCAGCTCATGTGATGAGGGTGACTGATCCTATAAGTCATTTGTGTGGAGACACTATGCTGGACCTGTAGGTGCTTATTAGGGAATGAGTTCACTGAACTGATCCGATATGAATCGCTGAATGGTATATACCTCACTGTTAACCAGCTCGATTCTTTTGTCTTGGTTGCGTGGATGATCCTTGAACCTGAGACACTAAAGTTACCTTGTTGGTACGTCTCTGAGCTTTGACCTTGACTAACGAATCCCTAGACATGGGTTATCAATAAGTCAAATGATCGGGTTCAGAGAAATACCCTCGAAGGTAATTGTGTGTTCAATATGGGATCATCTGCTCTCGGTATTATGAGAGAGAATGTTCCGAAAATGATGCGCTTAAGTCTCTGGCCAGGACGGATGCTATATCAGATAAAGAGTTATCCGATATAGATTAGCGGCATCTGATTCAAGTGAATCGACCGGCTAGGGTTTAACAGTAAACCATATCCTAGGTCGATTCGGAAACATTGCATGAATGAAGGATTATATCCGCGCGCTAACCGATGACGGAAAGGTTCCAATAGAGGGTTGCGATAACCCCAATGCCATCCAAGATCACGCGATGTTGCTTGACATCCAACGTGATTGGAAGCTTGTCCGAATTTACTGTGGGATATTAAATTTGGCTGATTAATTGATATAAGGATATTAATTAATTCAGTAGGTCCGTAAAGAGTTACTGAGCTTAATGGTGTTGGGTTTTCTCGGGTTTCTCCGGATCGCTCACGCAGCGGAAACTAAAAAAAATACAGCGATCCGTTCCCATTTTGAAAAACAAAAACAACGATAATCGGATTATCGAAGTTCTCACCGTGTGTGGATTCGAATCCGCAGCCATTCGGTTCCGTCGGTGTGACACCGCAAGCCGCGCAAGCGCCCGGCCTCTAGCGAAGTCCACGCGATCCTCCCCGCGACGGATATCCTCGAGTTCCTCGTTCTTCGCAGCCCACGAAGCCTCCGCCGGTCGCTGCAATGATCGCCGCAACGCGCGGACGATTTCCCGTCGAACGGGATTCAGAGAAGCGGCGGAGCAGATCTGGATCTGCCTGGACGCCAGAGAAAGACAGAAACTGAGGAGGGGCGGCTAGGGTTAGCAGCAGCTTGGCCTGCTCAGTCCGTTCGCTATGTTTTATACTAACCGCGCGATTTTTCATAAAAACCCCCGATTTGTATAAAACCCACTTATTTAGCCATCGCCTTGAGAATCATTTGCGTATGACCCTCTAGGCCCAAGTACCAGTCCAGTTAATGGCCCATCAAGCCCAGTGACTCCTCACTGGCTTTATTAATCAATTAATAACCCTTTATTAATTAATTAATCAATCAAATTGATGTCGCACATCGAATTCGACCGGACCTCCGATCACGTTGGGTGCCAAGCAACATCGCGTGAACCTGGAAGGTATTTGGGGTTAAGTAACCCACTCTTGGAACCTTTCCGTCAACAGTTACCGCGTGGATATAATCCTTCATTCGTACAATACTCTCGAGTCAACTCAGGGTATGGCGAGTTGTCAAACCCTAACCGGTCGACTCACTTGGATTGGATGCCGCTGATGAATATCGGAAAACTCCTTTCCCGATATTATCGTCCGCCCTGGCCAGGGACTTCCGCGCATCCGTCCTAGAGTATTCTCCCTCTAAGTACCGAGAGCGAATGATTACTTATTGACACACAATTCCCTTCGACGGTATTCCGCTGTACCCAATCCTTGGCGTATTAGAATCCCGTGGCTAGAGATTCGTAAACCAAGGTCAAAGCACAGAAGTCCACCGCCAAGGTGTCCTTGGTGTCTCAGGTCCGAGGACCATCCACGCAACTGCGACAATAGAATCAAACTGGTTGACAGTGAGGTACAATACCATCCAGCGATTCAGTCGGATCAGTTCAGTGAACTCATTCTCCAATGAGCACCTACAGATTCATCTTAGTGTCTCCACACAAGTGACTTATGAGATCAGTCACCCT
Organism: Zantedeschia hybrid cultivar; assembly: GCA_030544215.1. Taxonomy (NCBI): domain Eukaryota; kingdom Viridiplantae; phylum Streptophyta; class Magnoliopsida; order Alismatales; family Araceae; genus Zantedeschia; species Zantedeschia hybrid cultivar. Next base: position 57,871,059 of record JARZZO010000012.1, read on the forward strand.
CATCATATGAGCAGGAGTAATTTGTACTAGTCTAACCGGATATCCGATGTCCTTCTCGGATATCCTCCGACTAGGAACAATTAAGAATATGTGTGTTTAAGTGATCAGTCTCATTAGTATGATCTCATCATAATTTGATCACCATAGCACATATTCACGGACTTCATTATGAAACGATAATTAATGCGATTTACACATAATGAATATTATGCCATTATATTAATAAAATGAACGAGATTTACATAGTCAGATTGGCTTGTAGGCCACCTAAACTAACAATCTCCCACTTGGACTAAAGCCAATCACCTTTATACAATAAGCCCATAGACTCTAGGTGACGCTCAAACACAATTTGAGCCAACGGCTTTGTCAGTGGATCTGCTACATTGTCGACGGATGGAACTCTTTCCACTATTACATCTCCTCTGGATAAGAAGAAAGCACCTCAAAACATCTTTTGATTTCTGATGAGATCACGGCTCTTTCACTTGTGCAATAGTCCCATTGTTGTCGCACAACAGCGGAACATGATCAAGGATACCGGGAACTATGTCAAGGTCGGTGATGAACTTCTTCAACCACACTATTTCCTTGAAAGCTTCAGCTGCAACGATGTACTCAACTTTAGTCGTCGAATCTGCAGTGGTTACTTGCTTGGAACTCTTCCAGCACACTGCGCCTCCGTTTAATGTAAACACGAATCCAGATGTAGACTTGCTATCATCTGGATATGACTGGAAACTCGAGTCAGTAAAACCTCGCAGTTTCAAGTCACCTCCTCCATAGACAAGAAACATATCCTTTGTTCTTTTCAAGTACTTAAGGATGCATTTCACCGCCTTCCAGTGCTCTTCGCCTGGACCAGCCTGAAATCTGCTCGTAACACTTAGAGCAAATGCAACATCAGGTCGTGTACATAGTATGGCATATATGATAGATCCTATGGCAGAGGCATAGGGTATTCTATCCATGAATGCCCTCTCATCAGGAGTCTTAGGAGACTGCTCCTTTGAGAGAATAATTCCATGTCTCATCGGTATGAGACATCTCTTGGAATTTTCCATGCCAAACCTTTTGACTATGGTATCTATGTACAAGGATTGTGTCATTCCAAGCATCCTCTTTGATCTATCTCTATAGATCCGTATTCCCAATACGTAGGATGCTTCTCCCAAATCCTTCATGGAGAAGTTTTTCGACAGCCAAATCTTTACTGATGACATCATAGCTACATCATTCCCAATGAGTAGTATGTCATCTACGTAAAGAATTAGAAAAGTGACTGCACTCCCACTGGTCTTCTTGTACACACAAGGCTCATCTTCATTCTTAATGAAGTCATAAGACTTGACAGCCTCGTCAAATCTTATGTTCCAGCTCCGGGAAGCTTGCTTTAGTCCATAAATGGACCTCTGAAGCTTGCATATTTTATCTGCAGATTCTTTAGATGTGAAACCTTCTGGTTGTATCATATACACCTCCTCCTCAAGCTTACCATTGAGGAAGGCAGTCTTCACATCCATCTGCCATATTTCATAATCAAAATGTGCAGCAATGGCGAGTAGAACTCTGATCGACTTTATCATGGCAACTGGTGAGAAAGTCTCGTCATAGTCAATTCCTTGCCTTTGACGATATCCCTTTGCCACCAACCTTGCCTTATAAGTGTCGATCCGTCCATCAGCACCGATCTTTCTCTGAAAGATCCACTTGCAACCGATGGGTACAATACCCTCGGACAAGTCCTCCAAGTTCCAAACTTGGTTGGTGTATATGGACTGGATTTTTGAGTTCATGGCTTCTCGCCATTTCCCGGCTTCTGGGTCTTCTATGGCCTCCTGGTAGGTTTTAGGATCATCATCCTCATTATATTCTACCTTAGACTCACCTTCAGTAATATGTCCCACATATCGTTCGGGTAGTCTAGGTACTCTACCAGATCTACGAGGCTCATTTGTGTGTACCTGAACAGATTCAGGAACTGATATCTCATCCTGTTTGGGGATCTGGAACCTCTTCCAGTACTATTTTACTCCCACTGTTCTCCTAGAGAAGGTATTCCTCTTCCAGGAAGACAGCTTTCCTGGCGACAAACACCTTTTGTTCACCAGGATGGTAAAAGTAGTATCTAAAGGTTTCCTTTGGATATCCCACAAATCTGCATTTATCAGTTCGTGATTCCAGCTTGTCTGGATCATGCCTCTTTACATGAGCAGGACAACCCCAGACTTTAACATGTTTAAATTCTGGTTTCCTGCCTTTCCATATCTCATATGGAGTAGAGGCCACGGACTTGCTGGGTACTCTGTTCAGTAGGTATGCTGCTGACTCTAGAGCATACCCCCAGAGGGACACTGGTAATCCCGAAAAGCTCATCATTGATCGCACCATGTCCAACAAGGTGCGATTCCTCCTTTCTGATACACCATTCATCTGTGGTGTATATGGAGGGGTCAGTTGAGAAAGGATACCATTATCCTTTAAGAATTGTGTGAAATTAGTACTCAAGTATTTTCCTCCTCGATCTGATCGAAGAGCTTTAATACTCTTTCCCAACTGCTTCTCTACCTCATTCTTGAACTCCTTGAACTTCTCAAATGCTTCCGACTTGTACTTCATTAAGTACACATAGCCGAATCTTGAGAAGTCATCGGTGAACGTAATGAAGTATGAAAAGCCACCTTTGGCTTGGGTAGACATGGGACCACATACATCCAAATGTATTAGTTCCAGAATGTCCTTGGCACGTTCTCCATGTCCAGTAAATGGAGATTTTGCCATCTTTCCCATAAGGCAGGATTCACATGTTGCAAACGATTCATAATCGAATGCAGTTAAATAACCATGCTTGTGCAATTTTTGCAACCTGCTTTCGCCAATGTGCCCAAGTCTACAATGCCACATGTAGGCCCGGTTCACACAATTCTTGCTCTTCTTAAGAACATTATCAATCTGAAGATTGTAATAAGAAACATCTAATAGATATAGACCGTTGACTAAAGATGCCGAAGCTATTGATTTATTACCATAATAAATCGAACAACTTCTATTCTGAATAGTCAACTTATATCCTATCTTGTCCAAACAAGATATTGATATGATGTTCTTTATTATGCTAGGAACATAATAACAATCTTCTAATAATAAGGCGTCTCCCGATGGAAGCCTGAGGTTTGCTGTCCCAACAGCAATCGCCGCAACTTTTGCGCCGTTTCCTAGCCTCAATTCCACCTCACCTTGTCTCAGCTTGCGCTTACTTGTCAGCATCTGCACATCATGGCAGATATGAGAAGCACATCCGGTATCTAATACCTAAGATGTGGAATCTCTAACTGATAAGTTGATATCTATCATATAGATATCTGAAGCTTCAGATAGCTTCACTCTTCCATGAGCTTTATCGTCAAGGAACTCCTTGCAGTTCCTCTTCCAGTGACCATACTGCTTACAGTAGAAGCAGTCACCCTTCACTACTCTTTTGCCTTTGTCCTTCGATCTTTTATCGTTAGCTATCATCTCTGCTTTAGGGGCATCCAATGCCGATTCAGCAGGAGGATCAGCTCCAGGGACAAAGTTATTGTGCTCAGATCTGAAGACATTCTTCAGATTTATGAACCAATCCGAGTAGATCAGGTAAATCAAAACGACATCAAGTATGCCACGGAGTGAGTTATTCGACGACATAGTTCCTACAGGAGATAAGTAAAATCTATTTAGCAGATGTTCAATTATTAAAGTTTAAAACAAGACATGGTCTTTTGTTCAAGTTTAACTCCCACTAATTTTCGACGGACTGTATAACCCCTAGTTATACAGAACGGGAGACGCCGACAGTCTCCTAGTGGGGATCATAATCTCAATAACTTGCACTACAGCCTTGTGGATAGCACAAGAAACTGTAATACAATTAGAGAGCACCAAACTCATGGGACTTGCAACTCCTTGCAACATCTGATCATAGCTTCGGTCCCTAGAGATTTAATGGCCTTGTGGATAGCACAACAAACCATTAATTCTGGTTTAAGCTAACCATCGTTACGCGACGAGCATAGATTTGCATGCAGCCCTTGTGGATAGCACAACAAAGCTACATGGTTCCTCTACCCCGATCTATAGGCATCTAATGCCATAGCCACAGTTTCTCCTCCCAATTAAGCAGGCCTTGTGGATAGCACAACAAACCTGCCTAAAGTGATTCGAATCCTATGACTATAACGATGGTGGACCACGCGGTAAGTTCTTAACTACTCACGTTACGGCTTAGAGTTTATCTGAGGGTATTTAGATAACTTTTATCTTGGTCTGTCCTAGGTGATAGTATAAATATATCGTATATATTTACTAAATACTATAACCTGCTATGATTCATAATCAAAAGAAAACAATGCATCTCATACATGTCATTAGTGTGGTCATGGATAGCACAGTGGGTTTGACTGGAGCCAACAATCAAACGCATACACAATCTAACACAACAATTATATTAGATAACCTGCAAGCACATAGGCAAGAGATCTCCATCTTTTCGCCTTCATGGTTGCAGCTGTGATCGTCCTCGCTCCTTCCTCGGTTGCTTCGATCATATTACATTAATTCTAGAATTACATGTAATTAGAAGAGAGCCTTATGGCGAGTATAAGAGAGAGGGAGGTGGAAATACATCGGAGTATGAGAGAGAGAGGTGCGCAAACCTCTATTTATTAACAATTAATAAAAATCATACATCCACGATCCACACAATCCATCATTCATCACATGAACAATTAAATAAGTGCATATCCATGACCACGGTGTGTTTTAAACATCCACACATGATTCAGCGCATCACATGGCTAAAATAAATGAGTTTTCAAAATAAATAATTTTTGGCTTTCAAAAAGTTGGGATCCAATCAAAAGTGGTATTTGAATTTCGAAAAACTCATTTATTATCTTAACATGCAATTAAATCAAATATAAAAGCAATAAACACACATCACATGCGCACACACTCCGAATTAATAATTCTAGATTATTCCATGCAAATTAGAACAATTCTAATAATCTAACACTTAGATTAAACCCCATTAATAATCTAACAATTAGACTATTTTAAAGACTAATCTAACTCTTAGATTAATCCAACTAAGTTAATTAATAATTTAACACTTAAATTAATAATCAAACAAATTAATTATTAACTACTAATCTAACATTTAGATCAGTTAATTAATGTTAATTAGTAATTTAACACTTAAATTATTAATTAACACTAATTAATTAATAACTATAATCTAACAATTAGATTAGAAGATTAAAGTTAATCATTAATTTAACCCTTAAATTAATAACTAACAATTAATCATTAAATAGTACTAATTTAACACTTAAATTAGTCATTTAAGTTAATTATTAATTTAACAATTAAATTAATAACTAACTAAAATATTAATTAACAATTAGTTGAAATAACAATTAATAATCTAACTATTAGATTAATAATTATTAATTACTAATTTAACCATTAAATTAGTTTTATTGAGATTAATCATTAGTTTAACTATTAAACTAACAATTAACATTAATCAATTGACAACTAATTGTTAATCAAAAAATTGATTCAAAAATCATTAATTAAAATGCCCAATTAAATAAATTTGAACAATTAAATTTCAAAACAATTTTAAAATTTAAAATTTAGTTCAAATTTTATTTATAATTTAAATGGGCTCATTGGGGTTTATTGGGGTTTCAAGTGAATGGGCTCAACCTAAAAGGGGATGGTTCAGCTTGAACCTGCAGGTGACCCGGCCCGGTCCTTCCACGGACCCAGTCCGGTTTGACCGGACAGCCTGGCCGGTTCGCCAGACGCTGGTTCGTGGACCGGCCTTCCCCACCCCCGAAACCCTAGAACCTGCAACAGTGCGGCGGCGGCGGGCTGGGGTTGCAGGGGCTCCGGTGGCTGGCGCCCCAGCGCCGTCCGGCCCAGCCAGCGACGGCCCCAGCGCCGGCGGCTTCCCCGGCTCCCTGCGAAGCCCTCACAAACCATAGCATATCCCTCCCCTTTATATTCTGGTTTTAGTTCAAACCGTGGGCAAGGAAGGAAGTGGGAGATCCTACTGGCCATCTCCAGCGGCCTATCTGGTGCTGTCTAGAGGCTCAGTGAACACAGGGTGACAATCCCCAAAAGATCCGGGGTCCCGGGCCTTCATCCCAACATTTGGGAAGCTCAAATGAGGCCGCCATTAACCCCGTTCTTCATCACATGAAGAACACGAAAATAACGCCAAAATTCCGATTTGCAGGATTAAAAATTAATCTAATTAATCGTGTTCATCATATGAACATAAATCCAACAATCAATCGAATTTGTGCATGGAATCGAATCATGGAAAAATTAATTTCGGGACCCGAAACGGGACGAGAAACAGTGGAACCTGGCTCTGATACCACTGTTGGGTTTTCTCGGATTTCTCCGGATCGCTCACGCAGCGGAAACTAAAAAAAATACAGCGATCCATTCCCGTTTCGAAAAACTAAAACAACGATAATCGGATTATCAAAGTTCTTACTGTGTGCGGATTCGAATCCACAACCGTTCGGTTCCGTCGGTGTGACACCGCAAGCCGCGCAAGCGCCCGGCCTCTAGCGAAGTCCACGCGATCCTCCCCGCGAAGGATATCCTCGAGTTCCTCGTTCTTCGCAGCCCACGAAGCCTCCGCCGGTCACTGCAATGATCGACGCAACGCGCGGACGATTTCCCGTCGAACGGGATTCGGAGAAGCGGCGGAGCAGATCTGGATCTGCCTGGACGCCAGAGAAAGACAGAAACTGAGGAGGGGCGGCTAGGGTTAGCAGCAGCTTGGCCTGCTCAGCCCGTTCGCTATGTTTTATACTAACCGCGCGATTTTTCATAAAAACCCCCGATTTGTATAAAACCCACTTATTTATCCATCGCCTTGAGAATCATTTGCGTGTGACCCTCTAGGCCCAAGTACCAGTCCAGTTAATGGCCCAACAAGCCCAGTGACTCCTCACTGGCTTTATTAATCAATTAATAACCCTTTATTAATTAATTAATCAATCGAATTGATGTCGCACATCGAATTTGACCGGGCCTCCGATCACGTTGGGTGCCAAGCAACACCGCGTGAACCCGGAAGGTATTTGGGGTTAAGTAACCCACTCTTGGAACCTTTCCGTCGACAGTTACCGCGTGGATATAATCCTTCATTCGTACAATGCTCTCGAGTCAACTCAGGGTATGGCGAGCTGTCAAACCCTAACCGGTCGACTCACTTGGATTGGATGCCGCTGATGAATATCGGAAAACTCCTTTCCCGATATTATCGTCCGCCCTGGCCAGGGACTTCCACGCATCCTTCCTAGAGTATTCTCCCTCTAAGTACCGAGAGCGAATGATTCCTTATTGACACACAATTCCCTTCGACGGTATTCCGCTGTACCCAATCCTTGGCGTATTAGAATCCCGTGGCTAGAGATTCGTAAAGCAAGGTCAAAGCACAGAAGTCCACCGCCAAGGTATCCTTGGTGTCTCAGGTCCGAGGACCATCCACGCAACTGCGACAATAGAATCAAACTGGTTGACAGTGACTTATGAGATCAGTCACCCTCATCATATGAGCAGGAGTAATCTGTACTAGTCTAACCGGATATCCGATGTCCTTCTCGGATATCCTCTGACTAGGAACAATTAAGAATATGTGTGTTTAAGTGATCAGTCTCATTAGTATGTTCTCATCATAATCTGATCACCATAGCACATATTCACGGACTTCATTATGAAACGATAATTAATGCGATTTACACATAATGAATATTATGCCATTATATTAATAAAATGAACGAGATTTACATAGTCAGATTGGCTTGTAGGCCACCTAAACTAACAAATGGGCCATTAACTGGATTGGTATTTGGGCCTAGAGGGTCACACATAAAAGGTTTTCAAGTCGATGGATAATTTGATAAGATTTCGGATACGTTTGGGTTTTTATGAAAAATCGCAAATAGGCTTATTATAAAAGAACGGACGCTAGGTCGGGGGCTAGCAACCCTAACCTAGTCGCCGCCCTTTCTCTCTCCTCTCTCCCAGGCGCACCTCTCGAGGCCGGGCCTCTAGAGGCTCTGTTTCGGCTCTCGGCAGCTCTGCCTTTCGTTTGACGGGAGTTTCCGAATCCGCATGTCGCGGCGGATTACGCGTAGCTAGACGAGATCCATGAACGCTGCATCGAGCGAGGAGGCGAGGACGATCCATCACAAGGTGAACCGCATGGATACCGCTAGAGGCCGGGCAACTACGCGACTTGCGGCATCGCTCCGACAGAACCGGATACCGCTAGAGGCCAGGCAACTGCGCTATTGCCACGGTTCATCGTTAGCCTCTCTATCAACTTGATGTGAAGAATGCTTTTCTCTATAGGGATCTCATCGAAGAGGTCTATATGCAACCGCCCTTTGGTCTTCCCACTTCGCCTGGGCATGTTTGCCATCTTTGCAAGGCCATTTATGGGCTCAAGTAGGCACCTCGTGCCTGATTTGAGCTGTTTAGTTGTGCGGTTCTTGTGGTAGATTTTCAAGAGAGCGCCAAGGACTATGCTATATTTGTTCATAATTCTCCTCTTGGTCGTGCTATCCTACTCTTCTATGTAGATGACATGGTCATTACTGGCGATGACTCGGTTGCCATTGTCTCCCTCAAGGCTCATCTTCAATAGTAGTTTGATATGAAGGATTTGGGGTTCCTTCGTTGCTTCTTTGGCCTTGAGGTTGCCTATTCTTCTCAGGGTTACTTACTGTCACAACAGAAGTACATTGAGATATTCTTCAGCGGGCCTCTCTCTCCGACACTCGCTTGGTCGACACTCCCATAGAGCTACATGTTAAGCTTCGCTCGACTGATGGTGTTCCTCTAAATGATCCTACATGCTATCATCAGTTGGTTAGCATCATGATTCATCTCACTATCTCATACCCTGACATCGCACATATTGTGCATGTCCTGAGTCAGTTTGTTAGTGTGCCTATTTCTATCCGTTATGCTACTCGTCTACAAGTCCTCCAATATCTGTGTGCCACTATTCGTTGCTCACTCTTTTTGTCTTACACTTCCTTACTGGAGCTTCGTGCCTATACTGATGTTGATTGGGCTGGGGACCCCACCGATCGTCGCTTTACCACTGGGTTCTGCATTTTCTTAGGTTCCTCTCTCATCTCCTAGTGCAACAAGAAATAAGCTGTAAAGATTGAGGTTTTGGATCCGGTTATCGGGTCAGTTTCGAGGTCAGGTCCCATAGTTTGGGCCCTGGTGGGGCTGAGACTTAGTTTCTTTTTCGCATCGAGCTTGCTCGACGCGGTTCAAACGGCGTTCAACAGTGTGCACGTGTTTTAGGCTGTGCCACGTGGGCTGGCCTTGGGCCGCGAGAGTACAGCCCTGGTCACATCGTCTGAATGGCATCTTGTATGGACGACGCCATTTAGAGTACGACTCTGGTTTGTCAGTGTACGACCCAGTCTTGTCGTCTGAATGACGTCGGATTTGCACGACGCGTTTTACTAAGCTTATGTTTGACCCCACGAGCCCTCCCTCCTTTCCCTCATTCTCTCCTTCCTCTTCTCTCTCCTCTCTTCCCTCCGACGAACCGATGAACCCTTTCCCCCTCTCCTTCCTTTCCTCTCCCCATTCCTTCTTTCCCTCCACTCCATTAACCTACCAACTTCCTCTACTACCACCACCACTTCCTCTGCGGCGCACTTCTCTCCGGACGGCGGCCGACGTCACGGTAGAGTAACGGTGTCCACAGCGGTACCGGAGGCGGCGTGTGGTAAGGCGGGTTGGCGGCTTGGAGCTAGGAGGAGCTCGAGTAACCGGTAGGGTGACGATCTCCGTGGTGTTTCAACTTAAAATCATGTTTGTTTTCCTGCTTTCGAGCATGTTTGGAGAACTCTTAGGGTGAAAATGCTAATTGCATGTATAGAAAAAAAATTGTGGGATTTAATGGTAGTTAGGTTCTCCACCTCCCCTCTATGTTTTGTGACCTTTTTGGTACGTTTTGGGGGAGAAATCCCACCTTGTGGATTGGGGGAAGCGGAGGGGAGAACCTGTCTATTAGGACTAAATGGCGTCGAGGGACAGCGACGCCTTTTAAACGGCGGCTTTCTCCCACGACGCTATTTAACCCCAGAAAACAGACCCTGTCTCTAGACTGAATGACGTCCAGGGACAACGACACTGTAGGTGCTTAGAATGACCGTGTGATTAACATGAAAAATCTATGTTGTTTAGTGTAAACTAACCTATTAAAAATAACAACTAAGTGCAGTGATCGCCAGAAACTTTTAACTAAAAAGTTTCAAAAGAGATATGATCGCTTACCTGTTCAAATGCGGAAGATTGAGTCCTTGGTTCCCCTTCCTCAGCCGGCTGAAGAAAGAGAGCCATTTCTTTGCTTTTTGTTCTTGCTGTTGAATTTGAGGTTGAGGATCGTCCAGAAGTCTTTCTGACTTTGTGCTTGATTTCCCCTTTTGAATCTCTCGTTGTTGTTGAGTGCAGCAGAGACAGAAACAGAAAACGAAGAAATAATGATGATGAGAATTTAAGTAGAAGCAGTATCTGAACTAATCATGATTTTGGACATATGATTGAACATCAAACTTACTTGTTGAGTGGCTTTGAAACCCCTTAAATCAAGTAAGTTTTGAAAAATTATGCTGTGGTGTGTGTTTGCATGAAGTGAATGTGAAATTAATGAAGATGAAAATGAAAATGCAGAAATGAAACACTTATGCCCAATCGGATGAAGCTTTGAAAGGATGAAGATCTTGAAAGGACGCCGACTTCTGGAAATGGCAGCACTCCGGCGTTCCGACGTTGTTGCTTTGATCTTCAACTCGCTATAATAATGCTCTCTCTTAATGGATTTCAACTTTTTTAACTCTTCAACATGCAAGGTATTTATAGACATTTCTTGCGTTCGAGATTAACATAGCAAAAAACCTCAAATTTATCCATCTTAATTAACAGATAAATACTAATTAATTCATCTTTATCTGTAATTATCTAAAACGCGTCCACCATAGCTGACGCCTTTCAGATTAATTAAGATAAGGATAAATATCCGGGAAAACTTATCTTTATCTTTATTAGGTAAAACGCGTCCACCTGTATAGACGTCTTTTAGACTAATTAAGATAAGGATAAACATCCGGAGGGGAAGTTAAAATCACTTAGGAAACTTAAAACGCGTCGACATTACCAGACGCCTTTTAGTTAATTAATTAATTAATTAAAATTCAAATTTAATCACTAAAATAAGAATAAAGTCTAAATGGCGTCCACTTGGGTCGACGTCTTTTAGAATTCTTCATATTTTAACTCAAATTTGAGCTAAAACCAATTCAATTGATTAACTTAAACACATCTGTTAAACCCGACACTTAAAAAGATTAATAAAAATTAATTAATGATTAATTATCAGACCATTTCGAGGCATGATTGTATGATATGAAATTTACTCGAAATGACGTCAAAATTAGCGTGTCTACAGCTGCCTCACCTTGGCATTGTCTTTGCAAGGGAGTGAAATGGAATGGAATGTACTGAAAAGGTGATGCCAAGGTGTGATGAGACACGCTCTTAACATCACATGACTGGAATTTTTCTCAAAATTATCAATGAAGATAGCTCAAAGAGATCAATGGAATTAATCCTGTCTGGATGAGGTAGACAAGGAAATAAAATAAAGTCGATCAACCTCCTCGGAGTGGGAAGTACTCCAGGTCGTAGACACTGCAGGTTTCATCATGGGGAGCGTTTGCCAGTCAATGTGGACGTGGTACAGCCATGATGGATCTTAAAAGAAAACAAGAATATTTGATAAAGAATCCAATCAAGGATAGAATTCCAAGGATATCTTCAAGCGAACCTCAAAGATAATCAAAATACTCAATTCGGAATGGAATATTTCATATCATGTTGGAGTTATTTGATTAATGGTCTGAAACTTAATCAATAATTAATCATTATCACAATGATTTCAAAGTCCTACATGATGCATGCTGGGCTAAAAGAAAAATATAAAGTCAAATAAAATATGAATTAATCAAGGATAATATTGTTAAATTGCCATTAATGAGTCAAGATACCAATTCTTGTAATTCAGTGCTAAGCCAAAGCTCGTTTATCCACGCACCGTTTTACAAAAGTGGAACCATCGTCCTCACTAATCAACAATCCAACGGCATATTCGTGCGATTAAGAATCCTCTGGAATTATCACTGTTTTTGTTGTAGGGGAACTCAAATTCCAGTTTCATCAAAACCACAAGGTCCTTGATATAATCTAATAAATATTTAACATATAGTAATGCAAATGCAAAATAATTACATGGAATAAGGGTAGAAATAACCGTCTTTTTAGCCACGGTCGGGACTTGAATTCCACAATGGGATCTTCTTGACATTTCCAACTTTACTCAGGCTTTCTTGAACTTTATGCAATCAAAATTATTAGTAATTCCAAACAAACATTCAATTTAAACAATAAAATCCAAGAATTTTGGGGAATATAGTAGATTTACTAAAACGCGTCGTGTCGAGCAGACGCCATTCAACTTTGAAACGCGTCAGTTCTCCTAGACGCCTTTTACTCACAGAAACATGTTTCTGGTTGTTCTCTACCCGAACTCCAACTCTACCAATGCACATCCCTTTTCCAATCCGGAAAAGGTCTACTTAGGATCGCAATTACTCCTATATAAACACCCTTAGGTTATTCCCAAGCAATCCTACCATAATCCAAAGATCCAAAGGAGAGTTTTCTTCCAAATTTTCAAGGTTTCTTCAAGGTTTTCAAGCTTCCCAAGTTTCAAGAAGGAGGTATTCCGAAAAAGGAGATGGATTCCTCAAACAAGAAGATGAAGATGTCTCTAGAGAAGTTTGCAGACATAGAGAATCATCTCAATGGAAGATATCCCAATCTTCAAGTAAGTCCAATCAACTTTTTTTTCATGTTCTTCATGTCTTCCATCATGCTCTCATCAAACTTCATCAAGCTCCCTTTTTATTTTTCTTTCAGAATTACCCCATGTTTCCTGACCCAAGAAAGTTCACGTCTCTCCCTTGGATTCGTAAACTTGCAAAAAGTGTTAAGCTTTCTATGCAAGTGTTCATATCCAAGTGGGATCTTCAAGGACTTGTAGTGCTTGCCAAGAATTACAAAAGTGCGAACGTAGACTGGGCGGCTATGGGCGCCTTAATCGAGTGGTGGCATCCCCAAACTCATACGTTCTTCTTCCAAGATTTCGAGTGCACAATCCTTCTAGAAGAGGCGGAACTTCTATTAGGTCTCCCAAAGACCAGAGACAACCGAGACAAGATAGCCTTGACAAAAGAGAGAATCACCGGTCAGCAGTTATTGACATCGATCATGAAGGATCCTTCAGAAGCTAAAGGATGCCTCACCAAGAAGGGGATCAATCTTGCAAAACTAGCCGAGTGGACTCTTTATGAAATTGAAGATTTAAGGGAGGATGAGGCAGAGGATGTAACGAAAGCTCTCGTTACATGCCTTGCCGGTGCCTTATTCTTTCCTGCACAGGATAACATCTTGGAAGATGATCAAATTAGTGCTATTTGCGCAATTTTCGAAGGTAAATCCATTAGCACTGCACTCTTAGCATATCTCTACAGTAGACTTTCTGCGGCTTCTGTGGGTCGTCCTCCATATGGATGCATGCTACTCTTTGCCTTGTGGATTGAACTTCACTTCAAATTCGAGCATAGCAAGAAAAGGCCTCTGAATCCATCTCAGATCTTCTTGAATAGTCCAATTCATTGCATTGCTAATATTGTAAAGTTCAATGAGTACATAGTCAACAAGGTTCCAAAACTCAAGACCCGAACCGATTGGAGAGAGTATTTGAAGCTCATGACATTCGACATATTCGACTCGTCTCCGCTTGCTCTTGTTGGAAAACCAGTTTGGGTGCGCCGTACAGCAGGAGTAGATCTCAAATTAATTGGAGCCACTGAGTTTGTGTTGTACAATCCACACCGGTGCCTTACTCAACTTAGCTTGGGCCGTCGTGAGTTTCCTGAATTCTCTCCCACACTCCCAATCAAGAAGCGCGACTTGGAATCCGATGAAGATTATGAAGCCATACAAATCATCATTACTCTATGGAACCTTGGCTTTAGCTATCGTGTAAGATCCTCTAAAGACAGAGATAAATGATTAAAATTTCCTTATCTTAAAGGTCTTCATGATATTCTCCTTTGAATGTCCTCTTTCTCTTTTTGATTTTGATGTTGATGTAATAAAGATTCCAGTTGAATAAAGATTGAATTTTATGTCTCGGAATCTTTCCCCAACTTTCTGTGATGTGCACATGATTTTTCCTTAAGTAAAAACCTGATTTTTTCTGAAAATTCAACAATTCGGGTTCTGTAAAATGTAAAACGCGTCCACTCAGAAAGACGCCTTTCAAAGTAAATTCTTTTCCAGAAATTCAATTTAATCCTTAAAAACCCGATTTAAAGCTTAAAACGCGTCTATCTCCATAGACGCCTTTCAAACTCTCTCTCCAACTTTTCCCAGGATTTTGCCATTAATTCCATGATTAATTCCATGAAATGCGTCCAGTAAACAAGACGCCTTTAATGATTTTCCTCTGTACGGCTCTGACCAAAAATTAAAACGCGTCCATATAAGTGGACGTGTTTAAACCAAATTCAAACAGCTGTTCTGTCCTTTGCCGCCTCAATTTATGCGCCCTAAAACGCGTCTTCTTGAGTCGACGCCTTTCACTCTTTCTGTTACAGACCCGCGAAGGCCCCCCTTTCTTCCTCACTTTCACAAAAATCCTCCTCTCTCCTCACCGGCGACCGACGATCTCTCCGGCGATCTCTCCCTCTTCCTCTCGAAAACTCCCTCTTCTCGAGCCATGGAGCGTGGTGAGGGTTCTCGGAAGACGAAGATCATAGCCAAGAGGAGGCGGAGGCAAGAAGAAGAAGCCCTCGAGGAGATCCCGGCGGCCCTTGCCGAAGCCGCGGCCTTCTTGGAGGAGGAGCTCCCTCCACCGGCGCCCATGGCGGTGGAAGAGGAAGAGGAGGGTGACCTCCACACGGTAAGTCTCCTGTGGTTTGACTGGGGTGAAGAAAAGAGGGGAAGAAAGGGGTTCTTGAAGGAACCCGAAATCTGGACTTGAAAGGCGTCCAGACCAGGTGACGCCTTTCAAAAGGCGTCGCCCTGGGTCGACGTCTTTCAATCCAAATTTCGAATTTTAAATTCCTAGAAAATAATCTTGAATTACGTCAGGGCATATGGACTTGTTTTGAAACACGTCTGTGTGTGATGACGCCTTTCAAAATAGAAAGTGAATTTTCCTGTTTTTATTAATTACTGACCCTATTTTTTTTTTTTTTTATTTGCAGGGAGTGATGAGGGCTAGGATTTCCTGGGATTTAGTGATAGGGGCGTATAGGGGACTCCCGGATTTTCAGAAGGCGCGCCTGCGCCGGATGGGGTTCGGCGAGATACTAGACATCGAGCCATTTTGGCTCGATCTAGTCCTGCTGCAGGCGCTCAGGGAGCGTTGGCATGCAGAGAGTCGGGCATTTCTGATGCCTTGGGGGCATATGGTCCCCACCTTAGAGGACGTGGCCAGGATCACTAGCCTGCGAGTAGAGGGCCGACCAGTTAGTGGGATTACTTACCCCAACTATCAGGGATTAGCAGAGGCCTTACTAGGGATAGAGGTATCCAGTATAGGTAGGGAGTCTAGGATGGTTCCTAGGGTAGAAGTAGAGGCTGCCCTAGGTCTAGATGAGCCCCGGCGTCGGTCTGACGAGACCCGGGTAGAGTTTAGAGATAGGCTAGCCGAGTCATCTTCCTCTGCCTATTGTAGTGACCCGAGTCAGGTAGAAGAGGTAGACAGACAGTTCAGAGTCTTTTTAGTTTTCTTTTTCGGTCGGTTGCTCTTCGGTACGAAGGGCGACCATATCCACTGTAGGTTTCTTTATTTATTAGATGACCTAGATAGCTTAGGGGAGTATGCTTGGGGTGCGGCCCTTCTGGCCCACCTGTTCGCAGACCTATCCGCGGTCACGCCGGACCGCGAGACTACTATCAGTGGCTTCTCGCCGTTCCTTCAGGTATTAAATGTTTTATTATTTATTCATGATATGCAATGTGTAATGCAATGATTTTTCTAACCTATATGTTCATGAATGCAGGTGTGGAGCTACCACTATTTCCCGCTCGGCAGAGCGCGGATTGTTCGTCCGGATGCCGTCCCATTGGTCTGCCGTTGGCAGCCAATTGTGGACACGGCTCCGCAGCACCACCAGCTGACGGCCCTCCGCCGTCAGTTCCTAGATTATCTAGAGCTACTGGTAAGTTTTTAACTTGTTCAATTTTTATTAAATGCAATCCTTTATTCCTTAAGTACAATTTATTTATGAATGCATCTAACCTATATGCAGGTAATCTGGCGCCCGTACTTGGGCATGAACGAGGAGGGTCAGCCATGGGTGACGGCTGGTAGGAGGAGATTCGGGAGGCAGATGTGGGTGCACTGCCTCAACGAGATCGAGCCCCTCCGTCTCCGGCTCGTGATGAGGACTTTGGGCCTCCATCAGGAATGGATAGATGAAGAGGTCCCGGAGGGCATCGGAAGGAGCATGAGGGGCAAGCAATCCCTCACCAACTGGCGTGCCAAGTTCCCGGAGCAGTACGAGGACTGGCACCGTCGGGGCATTAGAGTGGAGTCCCGTGCGGAGAGTAGCGAGGGCTACCTCCAGCAGTATCGAGTCCATTACGCCGACCAGCTGCGGCTCCTCCGACCACTTGATGTAAGTATGCATTCATGCGTCTTTAATTTTATTATTATCTTGATTTATGTTGGTGAATGAATGTATGTATATGTGATTTGCAGGATGCTCGTGATGCGGTCATCATCGACCTCCGGGCCCGCCTACATGATGCTGAGGCCCAGCTCGAACAAGTCCAGAAAGAGCTCTTTGATCTGGTATGTATGAATGAATATGAATGTATGTTTTAATTAATTAATTGTTTTGGCGATTAACCACTGACAGTGTTCTTTTGGTACAGCGAGCCGTCTACACCCAGGCGGCTCCCCCTATCTATAGAGCTTCATCTTCTTCATCATCCGCTGCGCACGATGCTGCCCTGGCTGACCTCCAGAGTCAGCTCGCCTCTGCCATCCACCGGGCTTCTCTTGCGGAGGAGGACCGTGCTGCTCGGGTAAGTTTTGATCTTTGAATTTGACTTGATTTACTTGATTGTCTTGAACTAACAAAATCTTCTTCTGCAGGTTGCTGAGCTCCAAGAAGCCCTTCAGAGGGCTGAAGCGGATGTCTGTGCTACAACGACTCGTGCCGAGGCTGATGCAGAGCGGATTCGGGCTCTAGAGGAGCAGGTGGCCCGACTTTCGGTTGGAGATCTTGCGCGCCTCCAGACCCGCCTGGAGGTCATCAACGAGGAGCGAGAGCGGGAGAGGCATGAGCGGCAGAAGATGGATGCTGAGATATCCGCTCTTCGAGTCCAGCTTGGCATTGCAGAGCATGAGCGCCGGAGTGTGGAGGAAAGGTACAGGCGTGCTCGACAGCGTGCGCAGGAGCGCGGTTTGACGAGCGCTTTCACTGCCAGCGCTGCCGTGTCTTCCGGCCAGGCGGGGCCAAGCACGATGGGGCCACCTCCACCTCCCAGCCGAGGACCAGCACCAGACGCACCTGACGAGGCCCAGAGCCAGTTAGATGAGGGCGGAGGGGAGAGCCAGCCTTGAGGGCTTATGTACTTCTTTTCCTTTCATGTATCATGTATAAAACACTTTTGATATATACATGAAACTTTTGGGCTCCAATCTCGTGTTCCTGTGCTTATCTTGTATCCTGTACAACACTTAACAAACAGGTTAAGTATCTATTTAGGCTTAGCCCCTTGCCTGACCAAACAAATGGTCAATCAATCTTTTCCTTGAATAAATAGTCAAGGGGCATAGCCTTTATTAACAAAGGTAATAAGAATAACCAGACTTAAGCAAAATGCAACATGCAAGCAAACAGATGCTCACTGAAAATAAAAGGAGTGAAACACAGTAAATGCAACAAGCAAATGCTAATTGAAATATTTTTGTAGTTTTGAAATATTCATTTTTGTTTGGGTTTTGAAATATGTATTCTTTTTTTTAGATTTTGACAAATGTACATTTTTTTTTGAATTTTTGACATATGTACTTTTTTTTGAATTTTTGACTATGCAATTTTTTGAATTTTGACATATGTATTTTTTTTGAATTTTTGACATATACATTTTTTTTGAATTTTTGAATATACATTTTTTTTGAATTTTTGACATATGCATTTTTTTGAATTTTTGACATATGTATTTTTTTTGAATTTTTGACTAAAAGACCAGTATGGTACTTAGATCAAAAGATCATATTCATTTATTAACTTAATTTCCAAATTGTTCTTTAACAACTTAACTTAAAACCCATCGTGTTTGAACTTGTGTTTCCATTCGTGATCCCATTTGATGATTTGACCCTTAGTCAATCTAAGCCATTCTTTAAGCTTGGAGTACACCTCTTTAGAAAGAAAAGAAGAATAGATTTAGAAAGCCCATGAGAAGGTTCCGGAGACCTAAAAAGATGTTCCTTTCCAACCCTGATATCTGTTGGGGTTCGGTCATTTTCTTTCCGGGGTATTTATCGACCTTGCGTTCCCTTTTGTTTCATTTCATGGCCTTGATGTAACGTTTGTAATGTAATGGCCTTTTTGATTTGACATTTGGCTTTTCATTTTGTTTTTTTTTTCTATTCTTTTCTTTCTTTGCTTTGCTTTGGAACGGATCTCCCCCATTTTTTTATGACGGCCTCTTACTAAGATGGCGGGTATTCTTGGTAGTCTATTTTAAGCCTCGTTCCGACATCATGGGTCGAGTGTAAAACAGAATTTTACTTTAAAAGGAATGATTTGTACTTTACACTCTTAGTCAAGCTTTTGATATTCTTTAGGACTTGGCATCTCTTGTTACTCACGAATCAAACGTGTCAGTGTGTGTAGTAATGGGTTTGAAATTAAATTATTCAGACTAACAAAGAAATTTGAGTTTATAAATTTTCTGATTCCTCTGGTCTTTGAACCATACTGATCGACTTTTTAACCTAAGGGTAGTATTTCTTAAGATGTAAACCATTCCAGAGATGATTTAGCTCTTCTCCTTCTGCATTAACAAGACGATAAGCATTACCAGGAAAAGCATGTGATACAACATAAGGTCCTTCCCAGTTGGGTTGGAGCTTAGAACGCGGACCACCAGGTTTTACAAAAATTCTTTTAACGACCATTTCACCGACTTTGAACTTTCGTTCAATGACTTTCTTTTGATAAAAACGTGCTAATCTGTTTTGATAAGCTTTCGCATGATTAGCAGCTGACCATCTTTTCTCGTCTAAAAGTTCCAATTGAGCAAGGAGTGCTGAACGATGTTCATCAATGGAGAATTCCTTGTTCAATTGTACTCTTAATGACGGTATAAGGATCTCATATGGAACTACCGCCTCCATTCCAAATGTTAAGGAATAAGGAGTTTGTCCAGTGGGCGTGCGGATTGAAGTTCGGTAGGCCCATAGAGCCTCAACCAATTTTTCTGGCCAATCTGCGAATTTGTTAGATTTACACGTCTTTTTGATAATTTTTATCAAAGTCTTATTAGTTGCCTCTGCTTGGCCATTGCCTTGCGGATAATAAGGAGATGAATGATGCAATGCAATTTTATACCTGTTGCAGAGATCTTTTAATTCTTGTGACACGAACTGCGGTCCGTTGTCGGTGACGATGGTACTTGGAATTCCGAATCTTGTGATGATGTTCTTCATGATGAATTTGCAGACGGTTGATGCTTTGATCTCCACGTATGCTTCAGCTTCTGCCCACTTGGTGAAATATTCCGTTGCCGTGAGAATGAAAGATTTTTGCTTGATGCCGGAATCTGGGTTACCAAGAGGTCCAATAATGTCGAAAGCCCACATGGAGAAAGGCCATGGGGAAGAAACAGGATGGAGTGAAGATGCAGGGGAATGAATTTTGTCGGCGTGAAGTTGACACTTAGCACACCTACGGACATATCCTACACAATCTTCTTCCATGGTTGGCCAATAAAATCTTTGTCTAAGGATCTTCTTTGCTAGCATCTGTCCATTGACATGGCCACCACAAACTCCACTATGAGCTCCTTCCATAACCTTCCAAAGCTCATCCTCGTCTAAACATCTCAGAAGAACTCCATCAAAACCTCTCTTATATAATGCTCCCCCAACTAGGGTGTATCGTTGAGCAACTCTCCTGATAGCTCTTTTTTCCTCAGTTGTAGCTTCTTCAGGATACGATTGATCTTCACAATATTTTGCAATTTCATAATACCATGGCTTCTGTTAATCATCCATCTCTTCTAACAGCTCCATCAACATGATTTCTCTTTTCTCCACAATACTTCCATCTTTGAATTTCTTCAGCAACTTCTCCTTAGTTCTAAGAAATGAAGGATCTTTCACGGCGGGTGAAAGACGCCTATGAACTATGATTGATTCAGATTGCTTGTTGATTGGAAAATCAAGAGAAGATGCAAGTGAAGCTAGAGCGTCAGCTAGGATGTTTTGATTTCTAGGGACATGGACAAAGATCAATTTTGTGAAAAGCTTTGAGTAAGCAGAAGTAAGTTCTTGATATGGCTTGAGCTTGGGATCAAGAGTTCGATACTTGGTCAGCACTTGGCGAAGAATTAATTGGCTATCACCCACAATCCTGAGTTTGGTGGCACCATGGAAATGAGCAGTCTCGAGGCCAGCAAGAAGTGCCTCGTATTCAGCTATGTTGTTGGTGACTGGAAAGTCAAGCTGAAAGGCTTGTGGAATGGTGACACCTTCAGGTGATAACAGAACGATTCCGATCCCCTTTCCATGAGAATTCAGAGCTCCGTCAAAATGCAGAGTCCACATATCATCTCTGATTTGATTTACGGACATCAGTTCCTCATCCGGAAACTCTGATCGCACTGGATCAAATCGAAGAAGGGGATGATGAGCGAGATGTTCTGCTATGGCATAGCCCTTGATTGCTTTCTGTTGAATGTAAATGATATCGAATTGAGATAGAAAGCTTTGCCATCGCGCTAACCTATCAGTAAGAACAGATTTCTCCAGAAGGAATTTGATCGGATTCATCCTAGCGATGAGATGGACTTCATGGGCCAGAAAATAATGCTTCAATTTCTGTACAACCCAAACTAATGCTGCACATGTTTTCTCCATCGCCGTGTATCTCTGTTCAGCGGGGTTGAGAAGTTTAGAGAGATAGTAGGCTGTCCTCTCTTTTCCTTCTTCATCCTCTTGTGCTAGGACAGCCCCCACTGCATCATCCAGGACATAAATATAAAGTATCAATGGTTTGCCTGGAGATGGTGGTCTCAAAACAGGAGGACTTGCCAAATAGTCCTTTAATCCATCAAATGCCTCCTGACACTTATCGTCCCAATTGAATTTGACTCCTGGCTTGGTAAGCTCGTAAAACGGCTTACACCTTTGTGAGTGCTGGGAGACAAAACGGCGAATAAATTGCAACCTCCCGATTAATCCTCTTAACTCTTTCAAGTTTTTGGGAGGTGGCATTTCTCTGATAGCCTTCGCCTTATTGGGATCGATCTCAATTCCCCGTTTGCTGACAATGAATCCAAGCAATTTCCCTGAAGATACCCCGAATACACATTTCTTGGGGTTCATCTTCAACTGATACTCTCTCAATCTCTCTAATACCCTTGCCAAAACTTTGGCGTGCTCAGCCTTCGTTTTAGACTTAACCAATAAGTCATCCACATACACTTCCAGATCTATATGCATCATGTCATGAAATATTGCCATCATAGCCCTTTGATAAGTGGCTCCAGCGTTCTTCAATCCAAATGGCATGACGACATAACAATATGTTCCCCAAGGTGTAGTGAATGAAGTCTTCTCTTGATCCTCTTCTGCCAGCTTAATCTGGTTGTATCCTGAAAATCCATCCATAAACGATAATGTCTCATAGCCAGCAGTGTTATCGATGAGTACATCAATATGAGGCAATGGAAAATCATCTTTAGGACACACCCGGTTCAGATCGCGGAAGTCAATGCAAATTCTGACCTTCCCGTCCTTTTTCATAACCGGAACTATGTTGGCCACCCATTGTGGATAAAGGACAACTCTAATGAATTTGGCTTTGTGTAATTTGTCGACCTCTTCCTTCATCTTTAAAGCCATTTGCGGGTGGAATCGCCTTAATTTCTGCTTGACCGGACTAGCTCCATCCTTTAATGTTAACCTGTGTTCAACTAAAGATGAGTCTAACCCCGGCATATCCTCGTAACTCCAGGCGAAAGTGTCCTTATAATCCTTAAGCACTTGTACCATTGCCTTCTCATCCTCTGTAGAAAGATTTTTACTGACGAGGACAACCTTAGGTTCGCCTTCAGTCCCTAAGTTTATTTCTTTGGTGGGCTCTTCTACGGCAGCTCAGGGTTCATCAAATCTCTTCACTCCACTGGCATACGCCTCAGCTGCGTCCTCATCATTTTCCTCATCTTCAACAATGAGGTCCTTTTCATGCACTAACTCATATACCCCGTACCCATCATTGACTGACTCATCATCTGTACAATCTTCTGGCATCTGAATTGGATCTTCTAAAAACAGAGGGATTAAAGAGCAAAAGGAACATTTATCAGCCAAATCCTGGAGGTATCTTTCTGGAATTTGCCTACCCTTAGGCTTCCTAGACTTCCTAACCTGACTAACCTGCCTAAAACTAGACTTCCTAACTTCACTAAACTGCCTATCATAACCTAATGAAGATGAAGCAGGATGAAAATCCTGGGATACAAGTGGAAATACAGGGGAATCCTCCCATGGGGAGGGGCAGGGTATGTTTAAGAGAGAATCTTGACCAACGGACCCGCACGATGGGGTGTAATCGGACAAGTAAAATGTTTCCTCGATAATGATTTGGGAAGAATTTGTTGTAAAATTGGCGTTTTTTTTTTTTGGATATCGGAGGAATTATACATGAAGCAGGAGTGAATACAAATGGAAGGGGAATCAGACGGAGGAAGCGGCACCAAGGCCAGAGGATTAGGGGGATCATATAGCAATATGTCCCAGATCAGATCATACATCCTCTCTAGGTCGAGAGGAGGTTGTGGAATAAGGTCCCGAGGGGACAGAGTAATCATAACGGGCGGGGCCCGTGGAATGTCTTCAGTAATGACCCGCGACCAAGTCGGGGTCAAGAGCAGTGTGCGAAATAGAGTGTGGAGCATTAGGACATGTGAAGGATATGTCCCCCTCCAGAGCAGATCTGTTGTATAACCAGCTTCATAGGGGTCATCTGGCTCCCCTTCATCAGTTTGTTCGGACAGCAGTATCCGCTTATCAAAGATTGCGCCAGGGCTCTCAATTAGCTCGTCGATCTGCGGTGGCCACTTGGGTTCTGCAGGATCCAGGAATAATCTGTTCAGTGCTATGTATAGGTCCCTCAGGTCGAACCATCTGTACCATTCGCATTCGGGGTCATGGAATTTTCTCCTTTTCATAGGCCGCAAAGCCTCCAAGGATTGGTACGTAAGTAGTTCGGAACAATGTCTGGCCAAGTCCCTCCCATATATGTCATGGAAGTCAAAACATGAAGTAATGACCACCGTGTTGTCGTGACTAAGTATGGGCCCTTTCACAAAGTGTGTATATAGGGTCCATGTTAAGGGATCTCGGCCTTCTTTAAGTGGTGTGGACATTGTTTCCAAGATTTCTTGACCATCTTCTTGCTGAACCCTATCTTGCTTCAGTTTCCCCGGCCTATAGCCCAGACCGCTTCCGGGTACTGCCCGATGATCTTTGACAGGAGTGGTCCTGCCTTGCAACTGTGTGCCCAGACCTTTCCCAGGCTGATAGCCATTTTTCATCATGATTCTCCATCCTGGGGTACTCATGCACTTCCCCCTTTTGATAGCATTTAATGGGTATGGAGAAATGGTAGCGACTTTTAAAGGATCAGCCACTGGACGGTAGACCTGTAATACCGACAGAAAAGGTTGTCGGCCAGGTAAAATAGCAGATTTAATATTTAAGGTATGAGCAGTAGCAAGGATCGGCATGCTCGTCACTTTAATAATTCGTCTTTTGTAAGGGAATTTGAGGCATTGGTGATTCGTAGAAAAGGTTGTCGGCCAGGTAAAATAGCAGATTCAAGAGTTTTAATATAAGGACGTCCCAGAATGGCATTTATGGAAGGGTCGATTTCTAGAATATGAAATTCGACCTCTGCATGACTTACTGGACCTAGCTCCACTTTTAAATAAACCATTCCCAGAGGGGAACGGGTAGAATTGTCATATGCCGTAACTGAGATGGGGCTAGGCAGCCATTTCTCCTTGGGCACACCGCACAGTTCCAGGGTCTTCGGAGGTAAAACATTAATTGAAGCCCTTGTATCAACCAGGCATGCATCCACGGCCTTTTTGCAGATATTGACCGTGATGCTCAGAGCCATGCTTCTGGCGGCTGGCGGTGCTAGTTCCGATGTGTGGAATGTAATTGAGGGCTGATCCCCCTGAGGAACTAGTAGTGCTGCAATTTTCTCTATCGGCACGTCTTCGTTGACCATCACCTTCTGTAGGTATTCCATTAAGGCTTCTTGGTGAATCTTGGACCTTTTAATCAATTCAAGTACAGTGATCCGTGCCGGTGTTCTGTCCAGATGTTTCAACAAGTCATATTGAGTGCTTGGTGCACTCTCTTCATTATGGGCTTCCTCAGTCGGCTGTGATGGGCCGTCTCTGACTGTGGACTGAGGAAAGACCTTGTTGAAAATCCTTCCACTCCGGAGTGCATGTTCCTCGACCGTGGAGGATCCGGGTGACACCTTGAGTACCGCAGAATCGGGTGGCGTAAGCGGTGCGGAGGGTTGATACGTAGGTGGTGGCGTTGGGTTAGGTGGTGATGGCGCGGTGCGGATTAAAGGCCTAGATGGTTGGATGGTGGATGGGTAAGTGGTTGGTGAAGTGGGGAATGGGACGCGTAATAGCGGTCTTGATGGTTGGATGGTGTCTGGATAGATAGTGGTAGCGGGTGAAGTAGGAAATGGTACGCGGAGTAATGGCCTAGATGGTAAAAGGGGTGCGTAGTTGGCTTGTGGTGGGTTATATGGTGGGGGCGTAGTGGTGCGGGGCGTAATAGGTTTAAGGAAAGAGGGTAGTGGGTTATTGGGCGCGGGCGAGTGATATGTGGGTGTCGGTAAAGGGGTGATGGTAACGGGTTGTGGCCTAGGTATGCGGAGGGTGCGGCGTGGTGGTTGTTCTGCGGTATTCTGAATGTGACCCGTTGAATAAAGAGAGGAAGAGTCCTCTATCCTCCATTGTTGCCCACGACCAGCCTCAGACTGGCTGTTCGTTAGAATGGGAGCAACTTGGTTCTGGTTCTGGTGCTCCGGGAGCGGATTCTGCACTATGCCCATATTGGGTGGTGGTGCTGCCTGTGCTGGTGGTCTTACTTGCTGCTGCTGTTGCGGTCTTCTCGCCTTCAGGGCTGATATATATTTCTTCATTTCCTCCCAGTCTATGCCGCCCTGCTCGTTGAGATCATGAATATAATCTCTGAACTGGAAGCAGGTGTCGATGGTGTGCCCAGGTTGCCTATGGAAGTAGCAATACCTGGACGTATCGGCATTTTGAGGCCAGACGGCCTTTTCCCTTGGCAAAACTAAGGCATTAGCTGCCATTAGAGCACTGAAGATATCGGCCAAGGATTCTGGGAGTGCCGGGTATTCTGCCCTTTTCGGGCCTGGAGGTCTTCTCGGCTGGTTATAATCACCAGGAGGAGGGACATTGTGGTATGCCGGCGGTGCGCGCGGCTGATACTGCTGCTGCTGGGGATACTGTTGCTGCGGGGGCTGCTGGTACTGCAATTGCCTGGGTGGCGGCTGTTGTGGCTGATGCTGGTTCTGATTCTGATTCGGCTGCTGGGGCCGTTGATACTGTTGTTGGTACTGGGGGTTCTGCTGCTGTCTGTACCCTTGCTGCTGTGGCCTCTGGTACTGCTGCTGACTCCTCACGAACTGGGGCGAGTTATTGTTCATGGTACTCACTTGCTCATGAGAGAGCGTGCCCTCAGTAGTCGGACCTGTGCTGGAAGAGTTCGGCACTGCAGGCTTCCGAGGCGGAGGCCTGCTAGGTCTATGAGGATCAAAGACGCTAGAGAATGTAGCGTCCTTGAAAGCATTCTGGCAGTACCGTGCTCTTTCATAGAGCTCTGCCATGTTGGTCAAATTGTTCAAGGAGAGGACGAGCTTGAACTGGGGCGTGGCATTGGAAATTAACATCTTCACTTGTTCGGACTCGGACAAGTGATCCTTCACCTTTTCAGCCAGACCCCGCCACCTGTCAGCAAAACTGACAAACTCCTCATCAGGTTTCATCTTTTCTGCAATGAGGTCCGTGATAGACAAGGAGGGTGCAACTCTGTCCTAGTATCGTTGAATAAATTTGCGTGAAACGATACCGTAATCCTCTACTTCTGAGGGTTCCAGGGAAAAGAACCACTCGAGGGCTGGTCCCTCTAGAGATCTCCTGAACAAGAAGGCCAACGACCTCTTATCATTCTGCCAGAAAAAGGATTCATACATAAACTCCTTCAGATGTGTGAAGGGGTTACCAGTACCGTTGTACTTTCGGTACACTGGCATTTCAGAGGGTGGCAGATGGAATACTGGCAGGCTCGGTAGACTGATCTCTGGCACAGCTTTGACCCCCATCATTTTCTAGAGGTTATTAAATTGCTCATCCATACGCTCCATTTTGGCCAGCAGCGTTTGTGTGGTCAGATCTGCCTGGGGAGGAGGAGGAGGAGGAGGTACTTGGTAGGCCTGCTGCCTAGAGTATGTTGGGCAGGGTGGACAATAGAGGGGAGGTCCGGCAGAGCTTCCGCCATGCCCGAGGGCATTTTGATAAGCAGGCGTTTGCGGTCTAGCCGGTTGCCTAGACGATGAAAGTTGTGGCCCAGCTGGCCGAGAAGTAATATGAAGGCCCTCCACGGCCTGATGGATATAAGGAGGAGGAAAAGAAGGTTGCTGAGGAACAGCAGGGGGAGCCACAGGGTTCGGCTCGGCAAGCTGTATGGGTACCTTCCCCTTCAAAATAGACTGGATCGCCTCAAACTGCTGAGGGTCCAAACGGGAGGCAAGAACTTCCAGAGCATTGATGAGATCCGTAGGATCAGAGGATGAGGGATCATTCTGATTCATGTCCCCCTCAAGATCAGGATTAGGGATCGCATATTCATGCGGGGGAGGATCAGGATATTGATCACGTGGATGCAAAAGAGGTGTCCGAACATTCCCATCTAGACGATATGGAACAGGGATAGAACTACGGGAGGCATCAGCATCTCTCCCACTCTCATAGTTGTATTCAGAATCCCGAGGGGCATTAGCATCTCCCTCGTAATTAACCATGGCGTCTGGAGCCACACTCAAGTCCCTACCTGATCGTAGCAACATGATGTTAGATTCTTTTTCTTCAAAGATTTGACAAACAAGTTGCACAGAGATTAATCAAACAAGTGGATGCTTAACGTGATTTTAAGATTCCTTTTTTGAGTTATTTGGATTCAATTAAACCTCAAATTCTCTCAAGGAAAGGATCCTAGTTTCAGTTCAATTTCCACCGTTATTCTCTAGGGCTTTCTCTCACAACGCTTTTAGAATCTAACCAGGACTTCAATTGGTACAACCAGCCCGATGATCAAGGAGGAATACCTTGATTTTGGGGACTTATGGAGGTTTCAACGTCAACTTCTCTAGTCTGATCAAGGGACCAACCCAATCAGAGAGAGTTGCTGACGTCAAGTAATGTGTTCCTAAGAAAAGGAGGGTATTCGCCTCAATGCGTATGTCCTACGGCCTGGATGGCCCCTAATGCTTAATAATAATGGGTAGCTAGCACATCAAACCACAGAAATCTGGAAACTGAAAAAAATTAAGAGATTGTCTGAATCGCATCGATGGTAGTCGACGCTATTCAAAACAGAACTTAATTTTTCGCAGAAGCAGATGCAGACAGCAGAGAAACTGTGAAGACTGAAAGGCGTCTAGGGGTGTTGACGCGGTTTTGAAACGCGTCAGTGCTCCTGGACGCTTTTCAGCTCGCAGAAACAGTTTTCCAGGAGGATTTTCTGGGTTGAATCCTTCTCAAACAAGATAAAAAGCAGTAAACAATCGACTCATGCAAAAATTTTTAGTTCCATATTTTAAACAGGATGATTTACTAACTAAACAACTAGAAAAACAATCAATCACACATCATTTTTATCACAAAAACAGCTTTTTGAATTAATCAAGGGGAGGGCAAGATCTTGCCACTGGGGTGTGCACGTGGTGCACGAGGGAAATTAATTAAACTAAAACACTCACCAATTGGTGAGGACATGTCGAAAGACACAAGTGGTGCATCGTGGGTGCCCGGTTGATGATAGCAAGAACAAAAAACTTAAAAGATGGCGAGACCAAGTCCCACCGTGATCGCCAAAAAAGCTGTAGGTGCTTAGAATGACCGTGTGATTAACATGAAAAATCTATGTTGTTTAGTGTAAACTAACCTATTAAAAATAGCAACTAAGTGCAGTGATCGCCAGAAACTTTTAACTAAAAAGTTTCAAAAGAGATATGATCGCTTACCTGTTCAAACGCGGAAGATTGAGTCCTTGGTTCCCCTTCCTCAGTCGGCTGAAGAAAGAGAGCCCTTTCTTTACTTTTTGTTCTTGCTGTTGAATTTGAGGTTGAGGATCGTCCAAAAGTCTTTCTGACTTTGTGCTTGATTTCCCCTTTTGAATCTCTCGTTGTTGTTGAGTGCAGCAGAGACAGAAACAGAAAACGAAGAAACAATGATGATGAGAATTTAAGTAGAAGCAGTATCTGAACTAATCATGATTTTGGACATATGATTGAACATCAAACTTACTTGTTGAGTGGCTTTGAAACCCCTTAAATCAAGTAGGTTTTGAAAAATTATGCTGTGGTGTGTGTTTGCATGAAGTGAATGAAGAATGAAATTAATGAAGATGAAAATGAAAATGCAGAAATGAAACACTTATGCCCAATCGGATGAAGCTTTGAAAGGATGAAGATCTTGAAAGGATGCCGACTTCTGGAAATGGCAGCGCTCCGGCGTTCCGACGTTGTTGCTTCGATCTTCAACTCGCTATAATAATGCTCTCTCTTAATGGATTTCAACTTTTTTAACTCTTCAACATGCAAGGTATTTATAGGCATTTCTTGCGTTCGAGATTAACATAGCAAAAAACCTCGAATTTATCCATCTTAATTGACAGATAAATACTAATTAATTCATCTTTATCTGTAATTATCTAAAACGCGTCCACCATGGCTGACGCCTTTCAGATTAATTAAGATAAGGATAAATATCCGGAAAAACTTATCTTTATCTTTATTAGGTAAAACACGTCCACCTGTATAGACGTCTTTTAGACTAATTAAGATAAGGATAAACATCCGGAGGGGAAGTTAAAATCACTTAGGAAACTTAAAACGCGTCGACATTACCAGACGCCTTTTAGTTAATTAATTAATTAATTAAAATTCAAATTTAATCACTAAAATAAGAATAAAGTCTAAATGGCGTCCACTTGGGTCGACGTCTTTTAGAATTCTTCATATTTTAACTCAAATTTGAGCTAAAACCAATTCAATTGATTAACTTAAACACATATGTTAAACCCGGCACTTAAAAAGATTAATAAAAATTAATTAATGATTAATTATCAGACCATTTCGAGGCATTATTGTATGATATGAAATTTACTCGAAATGACGTCAAAATTAGCGTGTCTACAGACGCCTTTTAAAAGACGACCTCCGTGGACGACGTGTTTTAGGCCAATTTCCAAGGCCAGTTTTCACATGAACCAGTTTAGGAAGCTTGAATGACGTCGGTCTGAGGCGACGCGATTCAAGCCAAAATTTCATTAATCCCTGCAATTAACACATGTTTACATTGCTAGATAGTTTAGTTAATTGCATACTTGGAAATGTACTCCATAACGATGGATTCTATGTGATCGGATCGCGCCGTTTTGTGTTTTGTGCGATCGTGGGCCTAGAGTGACAATTGTTAGCGCTTAGACACCTTGTGTCGGTGTGGGAGTGACACGACGCCGGTGTAGGAGTGGCGGGGTGACGCCTAGAGAGAGGGTCACCTGGTGTACCCCGGGGTATAACTAGTACCGGTGTGGGAGTGGAACATTCGGAGTGTCACTTGTGCTGGGGGAAGCAGAAACCACCTAGAGCCTGTCGGGCCGGAGTAGCCAGCAAGCTATCCTAGGGGTTGCTGTTTGATCTCAGCGGTCGGTGTTTTCCGTGTTCGGCCATGTGACTTGTGTGTTTCGTCGAGACGCGGGTTGTGGACTTGTGACAGAGTGGTTTTTAGAATTGTGCATGTTACCGTTTGAATGCATGCGTTTCATAACGAAATTGAAAAATATATTTACTGCTTTAATTGCTTAAATTGTCTATATTTGTGTTGTTACACTTGTGGGTGCGTGAGTAGGCGGTGGGGATCGAAGGACCCCTACTGAGTCTTTTCGATGAGACTCACCCCTGCAGTTTTCAGGTGAGGGTTCCAGGCAGGCGTAGCGAGGAGAGTGTTGCTTTGGGTCGCGCGCCAGCAGCCGTTGTTCCAGGGTATGCCCCGATGTAGTTGTCATTTTATTTTTTGGCCTGTATGTTTAATTATTTGCTTTCTGTTGGAATATGTAATTATTTGCTGAGTCGAGTCGCATTGTAATAATTTTTAATTCCTTCATTTCCTTTCTAATTCAATACGATGTGAATGTTTAGCTTAGTTTATTATTTATTTTCCATACTTATCAAGATCCTGGTTTGGCTCCAAATTAATGACTCGGTACCCATTTAGTAATCGGATCTCCGATTATAGGGTGGCGGGTTGTTACATAAGCAGTTGTCTCTTACCCCAGTATTGAAGTAGAGTATCGAGCTATGGATGACACTTCTGCTGAAGTTATTTGTCTATATTGTCTTTTTCGTGCCTTTGGGATTGACCTTAGCACTCCGACTCCTCTCTACTATGATAATCAAAGTGCCCTTTAGATTGCCAACAATCCTGTCTTCCATAAGCAGACGAAGCACATTGAAATTGATTGTCACTTTGTTCATCAACACTATCTTTTTGGCAATTTGTTTCTCCCTCATGTCTCTTCGGATGCACAACTTGTTTATCTTTTCACAAAATTACAGCCTACTTTGTAGTTTCGTGAATTGATTAGCAAACTCTCAGTCTATGATCCACCGTTAGCAAACTGCGTGGCCACGGGTGCGAAGTACTTGCAGAAAAGATTCGTCGGTGTACTACCAGAGTCACCAGATTGTGATGAAGAATCTATGTCATGTGACTGCGACAGAGTTTCTAATAGAGGAAAAAATATGGAAGGCTCTAAAGAGCGAGACCGCAAGGGGGCAGCAAGAACAGTCTCGAATGGAGTGCCAGAAGTCCTTAGAGTAGGCAGCCGTGTCTCCTATGCAATAAGCTCAGTAAGAGCATCATCCAGACTCGACATAGGGGATTGATTGGAGTTCGAGCCTTCAAGCTCTTTAATGCCTCTGGTGCCCACCTCCCCTTATGTGTTTCCTATTTCTCAGGCCTCCAGTCAATGTGTTCCCACCTTGGAAAATGCTTCGGGTTCTTCAATTGATGACCGCTCCTACTCCTACTCCTCCTCTATCAGTTGTGGATCCTCTTCGACGCTACCCTCAGTGTTCTCACCGCCCTCCTGATAGGCTTGGCTATGATCCCACTGGCTTTTACTATCATCAGTTTTCAGCTTTTGTTACAGCTATTCACACTCATGAAGATCCTCAGACTTTCAGATATGCCTTTCAGTTACCAAAATAGCATCAGGTTATGTAGGAGGAGATTTAGGCACTTCAACGGACTCACATATGGGATCTTGTACCATTTCCTTCTGGTGTCTCTCCTGTCAATTGTAAGTAGATATACAAGATCAAGACCAAGGCTAATGGCTCTATCGAGCGGCACAAGGCGTAGTTTGTGGCACGCAGTTTCACTCAAGAGTATGTCATTGATTATAAGGAGACTTTTGACCCTGTGGAAAAGATGACTATTGTTCGTACTTTGCTTGCTGTTGCCACAGTTCGTCGTCGGCCTCTCTATCAGCTTGATGTGAAGAATGCTTTTCTCCATAGGGATCTCATAGAAGAAGTCTATATGCAGCCGCCTCCTGGTTTTCCCACTCCACCTGGGCATGTTTGCCATCTCTGCAAGGCCATTTATGGACTCAAGCAGGCACCCCGTGCCTAGTTTGAACGTTTTCAACGAGCGACTCTTGAGGTTGGTTTTCAGGAGAGTGCCGAGGATTATGTTCTCTTTGTTCGTGATTCTCCTCATAGTCGTGCCAGCCTACTTTTCTATGTAGATGACATGATCATCACTGGCGATGACTTGGCTACCATTGCCTCACTCAAGGCTCATCTTCAGCAGCAGTTCAACATGAAGGATTTGAGGTTCCTTCGTTACTTCCTTGGCCTTTAGGTTGCCTATTCTTCTTAGGGTTACTTACTATCACAACAGAAGTATATTGCAGATATTCTTCGACGGACCTCTCTCTCTGACACTCGCTTAGTGGACACTCCTATGGAACTGCATGTTAAGCTTCGCTGGACTGATGGTGTCCCTTGGACGATCCCACATGCTATCGTCAACTGGTTGGCGCCCTAGTTTATCTTACTATCTCACATCCTGACATCGCTCATGATGTGCATGTCTTAAGTTAGTTTGTCAGTGTGCCTACTTCTATTCACTATGTTGTTCTTATTCGGGTGCTCTGATATCTGCGCAACACTTTGTCACTCACTTCTTTTGTCTTCTACTTCCCCCTTGGAGCTTTGTGCTTATATTGATACTGATTAGGTTAGGGATCCTACTGATCGTCACTCCACAACTAGGTTTTGTATTTTCTTGAGTTCCTCTCTCATCTCCTAGCATAGTAAGAAACAAGCGATTGTCTCTCGCTCCAGTACTGAAGCAGAGTATCAAGCTATGGCTGATACTTCTGTTGAGGTTATTTGGCTCCGACATCTTCTTCACGCCTTTGGGATTGCCCTTAGCACTCCAACTCCTCTTTACTGCGATAATCAGAGTGTACTTCAGATTGCCAGCAATCGTGTCTTCCATGAGCGGACGAAGCATATTGAAATTGATTGTCACTTTATTCGTCAACACTATATTTCTGACAATCTGTCTCTCCCTCATGTCTCGTTGGCTGCACAACTTGCTGATCTTTTTACGAAATCATAGCCTACTCCACAGTTTCGTGAATTGGTTAGCAAACTCTCAATCTATGATCCACCGTGAGTTTGGGGGGAAGGGGGGGGGGGGTTGTTGATGAATATACAGTAGGTCTAGATTTAGTATGCTCTAGATTTAGCATTGTACAGCTTGCTAGGCCTATTGGACTCTTGCCCTATCTATGCTCTTGTAGTTGTACATATAGACATACAATATAATGGAGGAGGATATGCTCTCTTTGGTTCACCTTTCGTATCAGTTCTTAAAGCTTAACGCAAATGTGTTTAGATCTTTTAAACGTCTAAACCCTGTCGGCACATTTGACTGTGTATAGTAACATTAGCCATGGGCGGCCCATAGAGAAAAATATAAGGAACCGCCACATTGTGTAGGGAATCCAATATCAATGGAATTCCTATTTATGATTCAATTATAATTGGACATATCACTTATATTTCCTCTATGAACTTCGTTGAGACTCCTCACACCATAATCACCCAAAAATTCTTACGGTTAACTTCATCTTAGGATAGCCTTGGGAGACTCTGTGCACTCAGTAAGTACCGAAGATTTGAAGGAGTTGGAGAAGTGAGCAAAAATGTTCATGAAATTAATTGTCACTCGCAACTTTAGTATTGCATGTATATGAGAGCATTGAATATATATATATATATATGTATATATATATATATATATATATATATATATATATATATATATTATAATTGTGTCCGGGATTGATTCAACTTCTAATGTGAAAAATATGGCCCCAAATATAACCTCATATTTCAGTGTTATTTCTTGGTTATTTCATAGAAAACAAAAGCTACATGACTTTTAATAAAATGATTGAGGTCATAACTTTGCACATGGTTATTAGAATTAAATTACAATGTCTATCTAAAATTGCCGTGCAAATTAAGCCAGGAATGTTCATCATGCCATTTTGGATATCAAATTTCTCCTCTTCCTTTTTCATTTTGTTTTTGGTAAATAAACTTTGTTACTTGGGGAAGACATAATAAGATAATTTCATCAACTTAGAGTAGAATTTTGAATTCGTGTCCTTTCAAAAGATGTGCTATAACTTCATTCCCAATAAAATTAGAAAATTTGAGTTTTGGTAGGACAATTGTCTACTTTTTGTAACTTTCGACTTCCTTGCTTTTCTCTATATCCAAAAGCATCTAGAACTTACACCCTTGTTACTCGGAATATTTATTCTGAATTGCTTCTTTCCTTGAGAACTTGATGTCCCTTGATCTCTCTCAGAATTTTGAAACCTTTTCTCTACTTTCATCATTTCTGTCTTTCTCTTGTTCTTCTTCTACTTTCTCTATATCCAAACATATCAAGGAGGGATCTATATTGCACCTAACGTTGATTGATTGATTTCCCATATCTATTGATGATTTATGTTTCGCCTAACGTTGTATTATTTGATCCATACCGCTATCACAAACTTTGTGATCGTCATTAATTGTGCTATCCTTTTAACTCAAATCTCGAGTGCCAAGCTTCTGATCTCTGCCAAACAACTAGTCGATCCCTTGGACTAGCTTGTCTTGCTTTGAGTTTGATTCTTATCTATTCTCTCGTTGGAGGCTAACCCTGACACACATGGAATCTTGTCCAAAATCCTGATTATGCAAGTTTGAAATTAGTTACTGCAATAAGTAAAATAGAAGGTCTTGAACTCAGAGCTTGAAATAAAAATTCAAAACAGATATATATACTCCATGGTTTTCATATTGCAACGCGGGGAAGCCACTTGGTTAAGAATTCACAAGAGCTAGGTGTGTTGACTCGAGTGAATCTGGGTCAATTCCCTCGTTTGTTTGGGAGTCTTTAATTACCTACCAAAGACTCCATCCTACAACCAATAACTATTGCTACCATGTTTAAACTGTAGTCAAGTTGCCTCTTGACTTTTGTAAACTTCGTTGGCATGAGTTCTAAGTCCCGTCCCTCCCCATTCACCTAACTAGGATAAGACAAACATACTGATTTAATAAAGATAAAGGAGAACTCTATTACAGCATCAAGTTACATGTTACCATGTTATAATTAGGATAAACGTCATGCTTATTGCCAAAATCTACTCAAAACACAAATAATAGGCAAATAGTAGCATCTAATCAGATATTTTTATCACTGAGCTGTGAGAGAATAACTACAATTGCTACAATTTTAGGTTGCGGGTTCATGGTAGCAACTCTAAACTTCCAGGCTAAGACACTAGTGTGGCTTGTAGGTACACTCAAAATTAACAATAAATGAGAGGGGAATATGCATAGTCAAAATTGAAATGTCAAACAATGTCTTCATAATAAAAAAAATCCCACATTATGGTTATTAGAATTGAAGGGGAACTTTCATTAGAAAGCAACCTAGAGCCTAGTTTAATGCTGCACCATTCATCATTTCCTTACAAGAATTGCAAGTTGGTGTTGTTTATCTAACAGAAATGAACAAGAAACACTTACAGCTAAGAGAATTTCATTTTAAACGGACACCTTGCTCTCTCAGAGCCTATAGGCTATAGTTTTGAGCTAATTAATTGGATAAGAACACCACTTGTCCCCAAGTACAACAGCACGTGAGTGATGAATGCCAGCCGTGACATAAACAAAGCTGCAAGCTTACTGGTTGCAAGGTGATCATGTCATTGAGGCATCACGTATGGAATCCCAAGGGAAAACATGGTGCATTCTTCTGGTTTCTTATGAGGTTACTGTGTGTTTCTTGGGATGGAGAATCTATGTGCCCGTACGTACGTAGAGTGAGTCTTTGGATGCTGAGGTAGATCAAACCCTAATTGGTGACTGACAAAGATAGTTCAAGTTTAAAAGAGATGATTTGTTCTCATACGGGTCGGATCAAAGCATATGGATCTCCTCATGATCGACCCCAATCTTTAAGATTGGTGTCATATATAACCTAGAAAAGATGCGTTAATTGTCTTCCAAGAGTTAACTAATTAGATGATCAAGTTGATGTAAGTTTGGCACGTTGTCATAATAAATGCGGATTATTTCTTGCTCCAACATGCCCAAATTTGCTCTCTTTTAAGATACATACTTGGTCCCACTTTGATTCCAGAATAAGTTATTCGATCCGAAATAATGTATACTAGAATAAGGAGTGTTTCGATTTGATAGTTTTGTGGCCCACTGACAGAATAAGAAGCATAAGTAATTCTTGAGTCTAAAGTGGAATGACTTATTCTCCTTATTCTAGTATAAGTAATTCTGACGCGGTATAAATCATTTCGTCCGTCAAATTAGAATTAACCTTATTCTAAGAATAAGAGACCTTAAGAAATAGTGAGCTATATATCCTAAAGATCATTTCTTACAATGCAGCTGGTTTTCTTAACGAGTTCTTATTATATACAGAAGCTAAGGACTAGCTAGCTCTTTGAAAGATCATCATGGGGGGCAGTACACGCGATTCAAACTCATATGAAAGACTTATTAGCTGTGCTTCATAAATGAAGTAGCAGATCCTTTAGTTACTTAACTGGAAGAATTATTATTTAATAACATTGAAGTTAAAAATGTTGTTGCCAGCCTCATGGGTTGTCTTTTTTTTTTTTTTTGGCCAAGAGGAAGAAGAGAGAGAAAACCTAATTCTCTAATGACAATGATAACGAAAGAGAGAGAGAGAGGCGATGAGATGAGATGATCAGATGAGATGAGATGAGACTTTTTGAAAAGGTCCTCCCACATAGAATAAGGGAAGAAAAGAGTTGAAGCGACTAGGGAGAGATGACAAGCGAAGGAGATGGGAATTAAAAAGGTCACCTCTTTGAACAGACAATTGCAACGAGTCAAAACAAAGTGGTAGGAAAATCCAAGCTCAACAGTATCCCAGATTTCGATCCCTCCTTAACCTTCCATGATATTGTCACCCTCCTTGGTCCCTTTTCCACCTGTCTTTTCCTCCTCCCTCACCCCACCTTGTCATCACTTTGCGTATACAGGAAGAGCTTGGGCATTAAAAGTCAGCGTCTGATGAGAGAGAGAGAGAGAGAGAGGAAGAAAACAAACACATACATTAATCCTTGTTCCTCCCCCACATCCACATCTCAGTAGTCCATGCTGCAAGCTGCTCCTTTTGTCAGTTTTTAAGAACCTGTAGTTCCTCCTCTTCTTGATTGGAGGGGGGCGGAGAGAGAGAGCGCGAGAGGGAGGCATCACCTTCCCACGCCCCATTATTTCTTGAACACTTCAAGCTAGCTCAGAAGAGGAATCTTGAGAGATTTCATGCAGGGTTTTTGATGGTTGCTTCCTGAGTCTCCTGTGGTGCAAGTACTGCTGTGTGAAGACCCCCAGATGAGGAAGCCTTAGGTACGCCTCCCGGCCCTGCTCTTCTTCTTGCTGCTTGAGCTCGTCAGGAAGGAGATGTGCAGCTACTTCTGGCAGAGGATGGAAGGAGACCATGGAGATCTCGGCGACATCATCCGTGCCAGCGGCTGTGGTGGGGCGTCCGCTGCTGCCCACCAGATGCTCACCTCCGACTGGCAACTCCCGCCGGAGCCAGTGAGCTTCCCATCATCGGTGGAAGTGTTCAATGACGACTATGGGGATGCCCTCTCCAGCTTCCGGGACCCCTTGCTCCATGAATTGGCCGGCACCACCTTCTTCGATAGTCCGGACAGCACTGCCGCCGGGCTCGTTGGGGTGAGCATGGTGGGTGATGATGGCGGCAGCGCCGTGGCGGGCGGTGGAGGGAGCCTTGCCACGCAGAAGACCACCCTCGGTGGGGAAGAGATGAAGAGGCCTTGTGACATCTTCTCTCGAGTTCTGCAGATCTCACCAAGAGCAATTGCGCCTCCTCAGATCCTCATAGGAGACGGGTGCCCGCTGGATCAGGCCGGGTTGCAGATCTCATCCCCTCTCACTCCCGGCATCAAGAGAAGGTTAGGAAGGATATAGAATTTTGATTGGTAATTTTATACCCATCACAAGCCCAAGGAACCCATTTTCATATCAAATTTAAGAAATTAGCCTTCTTCGGAAAGAAAGAAGAAGGGCTTCCTCTAGATCTTGTGTTGCAAATCTCCCTTCTCTTACTCCCCCAGACTTCAGATCCTCAGACCTATACAAGAATATTCATGGCATGTGGTGATCATAATTATTGGCTTGGTTATTTAATTAGTCTGTGCTTCTCTTCATCCAAGATATACATAGTTTCCTTTGAAATCATTTTTTTTGTGTGCTTATGAAATAAACCTAGCTAGAATTCATGGGAATGAGCTAAAAGGGATGTTCTTGTCCTAAAGCTATATATATATAGGTGTGGTCTAATATGATTTTTGGTGTTTAATAGAAATTGTGAAGGAACCTATTATCTCTTAGAATTGATGTTTATTTGGCTGAAGAATTGTCCAGAAAAACATATACAGTATAATTCTTTCTGACAGAAAATTAGCCTAATATCTGAGGGTCACAAGCAAGGCAGGAAAAGGACACATACGTTCATGAAAATTAAGTTCAGAGATCTGATATCTTCTCATGCTACACAGGAAAAGCCAGGCCAAAAAGGTGGTCTGCATTCCAGCACCAGCAGCTGCTGGGAGCAGGCCAGGTGGAGAGGTTGTTCCTTCTGATCTCTGGGCTTGGAGAAAGTATGGACAGAAGCCCATCAAGGGTTCTCCATATCCAAGGTAAACCTTGTTTTAATATTATCCCTTTTCCACGATTACTGTGTTACAGTCCTGATCAGATTCTTTCATCATGGCGAAAATTATCTTTTTCGTCCTTCTCTAGGGTTGAATAAGTGACAATGATGGAGATGAGCTGTTGTTGGACATGCAGGTCAAAGTTAGGATTATATTGAAGTGAGGGAGAAGTTTGCATTTTGTTTCTTTCTAGTACTATAGTTTCTGTATTCATCGCCTTCCAGGCACACATCATGCTGCCACAAAACTTAAATGGGTTTTCATAAGCAGTATACATATTGATAATAGAAGTATTAAAAGGAACCCAACATGTGGAAGAGAGGGGTTGGAAGCCATATATATGACTTTATCTCTTTTTCAGTAGTAGCTTCTTTCTTCCTAACACTAATCACCACATATGGAAGATCGATCGTTGCAGTACCATATATTAGAGAACAAGTATATATGTTATCACATGACACTTGTTTCTTCTTTGTCACTTAACATAATCTCACGTTGGAGAGTACCATAATCTCAATGGAAACCTAGTTAGGATATTTCCTTACCTTGGGTGTATACTAGAGACCCCAATATATATTCTACGAGATAGATTTGTGTTTTAATTGTGCTTGACGCTTCCTGAGATCTTGAAATCTCAGTGGGGAATTCTTAATGGAGGATGATCTCATGCTCTCTTTGGTGCAGGGGTTACTACAGGTGCAGCAGCTCAAAAGGCTGCTCGGCAAGGAAACAAGTCGAGCGGAGCCGGACAGACCCCAACATGCTGGTTATCACCTACACATCCGAGCACAACCACCCGTGGCCGACCCAAAGGAATGCACTCGCAGGGTCGACTAGGTCTCAGCCTGCAAAAAGCAACTCCTCGGCTCCGAAGAACTCCCAGCGCGGCCAACCACTGCTGGGCACGAACGAGGATAACAAGGGACCAGCAAGCATGGCGAGCCCTCCCCCCATAAAAGAAGAGGCAGCTGAGATGGAGAAGCCAATAGACACTGCTGATGAACAAGAGTTCGACCAAGTGTTCGATCAAAACTACAACACCATGCTGCTTGATTCGAACCACCCAGAAGATTTCTTCGCCGATTTGGGTGAATTGGAGAGTGACCCTCTGAGCCTCGTCTTCTCAAAGGAGTTCTTGGGAGACAAGTGTGATGAAGAGAGGGAGAGCAAGGCAGTGGACCCGTTCAGCATATTTGATTGGGCAGGGAGTTCTCTTGGAGGAATAAGGAAAGGGGGTTTATAGCAAGACCTTGGAGCCACAAGCATCATTAGGATTTTCTCAGCTTGGGTTTTCGTTAATTTTTAATTATGGTGCGAATCTTAACCTTGGTCTCGCTCTAAACCTTAAAGTTTGCTAGTTTGATTCTGAGTCGAAGGAGGGAGATGGGTTGTTGA
This sequence comes from Zantedeschia hybrid cultivar, assembly GCA_030544215.1. Classification (NCBI taxonomy): domain Eukaryota; kingdom Viridiplantae; phylum Streptophyta; class Magnoliopsida; order Alismatales; family Araceae; genus Zantedeschia; species Zantedeschia hybrid cultivar. Next base: position 57,911,581 of record JARZZO010000012.1, read on the forward strand.
AGTCCAAGGTGGTTGGAAGTCTCCTTTTCTTTATCACTTGCTTCTCTTGCCATTTAACAGAAATGTCTGCCATTTAGGAGAGAAAATAGTAGTGGGTGGTGTTTTTTTTTTTTGGGCAATAGTGGGTGGTGTTAATCTTTGATTGGGGGCAGACAATCTGATCAGACCCACAACCTTGGATTAATATTGGAGGATGGGACAGAAAGCTGAGGAAACAGAAGTTTTCAACAGTTTAGGACAAGTACATGCATGTCTGAGATGTGACTGGGAAGGCCCTGCAAGGAGGTCGGTGAAGATAAGGTCTCTCTCTCTCTCTCTCTCTCTACAAAGTGGGTAAAATAATTGAGAGAGATGGGTAAGCAAGGAAGAGGTCAGGATTTCTGAAAGGAAAAATATGTACAGTGACTGAGGCATTGCTTTATTAAAACAATGGATAGATTGGCAGGGAAGAAAGGAGATCATAAAGAAGCCTGACTTTTCTTTCCTTTTGAACAGACCCTTCCTTTCAGAGAGAAGAGATAAGATACAATTAGCTAGCCTTTTGGTTCCTCAGCTTTCTGTTTACCATATCCCTCACCAAGTTTTCACCTCAACCCGTTCTCTTTTCCGCCTACTACCAATTAATTAAGATTGTTCTTGGAGAGGCATGCATGTTTGAACCTTCTTTGCTTGTACAAGCTATTAAAGATTGTTGTTTACAATAACTTGCTCACCCTGCCATTAGAGGGACAAAGGATTCCCACAAGGCTGCAAGGCATTTGGCTTTTGTTATGGACGATGTACGTACACGTGCATGCATGTTTGCATTCTCTCGTTGCAAAGGATCCCATGTTATATGGGGTTGTTTGTTTTGACGTAAAATAACCTAATCTAAAATAATTTGTTTTATTTTACGATATTTTTTTTGAATGTTTAGAATGATGTAAAATAACGAAGAATGAAATTATGTCTGAACCTTGTTTGTCTACTTGACAACTCAATTTTCTCGTTTTGAACAGGCATATTTAAACATTCTCTTGTTTTATTTTACAAACAATCAAATAAATACTTAATTAAATTTTTTTACTTGTTTTAAAATCAGTGATTTTAAAACTAGTGAATTACATAATTTTACATTGAAACAAACAATCCTTATGTACAAAGTAATTATCGTGAAATCATACGTAAATTACTGTACAGACTTTCCTAAATCATATGGCGCCATCAATTTGTTTGATAGATTGTGCTAGTTCTACTAGGAATAAAGGCATGTACGTAGCGTGATGGTGTGCGCGGGATCGACCCGTCTGCGTTGTGTGCGGGCGGGGGACTTTCTCGTGAAACTTTTTGCTCTTTGAGCGGAATTTCGCCCACTTGGGCGGTTTACTTGTTGTCTTTGATGGATTCGATCTCAACTCCTCGAATTAGATACTTGGGCCTGTAACCACTACGCCACATTGTCAAAAAAAAAAAAAAGGGCATGTTTTAGTGACAGAAGCCCGATAATCTTCAAAACTCCATCTCTTAATCACATAACGAAGCAGCTCATGATCACTCTTGGCGGTATATCACTAAAATTTCATACCAGATCATATGGATTACATGCCTTGTAATGTATAAATTTATAGGGAGAATTTCAGATCTCCATGATCACACGGTTCATATATAGTTTTAATCTGATCAGATATGTTGAGTTGCTAAAAAGAACTATCTTCGAAATAAATTGAAAAAGATTTTCTATGAGGATCTGAGCAAATAAAGATGAAAAGGCAAGCTCATGAGATTCCTCTCTCTTAGGTCTAATTGATCTTTTGTGGCCGTTTTGAATGGGAAATAATAAGGGTGATTGACAAGTTCTTCCTTCATCCTTAACTTCTCTCTTATTCTTTAGGGGTTTTTGCTGAGTAGGGTTTTCTTCATCTCATCCTCACTTTGTTAGCGGAATACGACCGGAAAATATCGGTATAAAACGGTCTAAATCCGTTTTGATTGCGGGGATGCCTAATTCTCCAAATTCTATCTGGAATGCTTAATTCTTTTAATTCTCTCAATTCCTCCAATTTCACCTTTTATTTCACTCTTTATTCTACTCCTTCCTATCAAATCATTTGATAACGCAACGTCATTTTCTTTATTATGGATGGAATACAAAAAATTTACTAAATCAAAATATTTCTTATTCTGATTTAAAAAATCTCCATAACCTTATTCTTAATAAACAATTATGCAAACAAAGTCAGACAAAGATGCAAAGCCTTTCCACCACTCAATTATGCAAGGATGAACAGTGGTGTCCTTTCACCTCACTAATGATTTCCGGTGACTGTGGCCATTATCCATTTAATATGGAAGATCATCTGTATTGTGATATGAAGTCTTCTTCGGTCTTCATATTGGTAAGGGTCTATATGGCTATTACTATAGCCATCACTCCATTTTTTATTACCATTCTGTGAGTTGACATGCAGAGAAAGGTTGGAAAGTAGGACACAAGATAACTTTAGTTTTCTAGAAAATTGGAGTAACTTTTCAAATGATGTGTAATTGATTTTGGGTCAAAAAGACAATCTCCATGATTTGTCAGAGAATAAGTCATTTTGTGGGGATGGCCTTGAATCGGGTCATTGCTTACAACTTTTGGTGTGAAAGTGACCATTGAAGCTGTCCTAATCCTAGAAACTCACTTGATCGGACAACCTATAGGACCCATTTGAAAGGTCTAATCGGAGCTTTCCCATCATCGTTCACATGCTTACATGATGGAGAATGTGGACTTCATGAGGTTGATCCCAAATCCTTGACGTCAATGAACTCCATAGGTATTATGCAATAGTGATTCTTTTTTTTTTTTTTTTTTTCTATTGGGAAAGATTAGAAGGGCTTGGTGGCCACCCAAGGTACACTATATAATGCACAAAATGCAAAACGTCAATTAGTTCAAGAGTAGTACTATCCCAAAAGATGATATAATACCTGAACAAGCAAGTAGGCCCCAAACAGGCGATGGGTTATCCATGAGACCCAATTACACATTATAGTAGGAAGAAATACTTGCTGTATTGTTGTTTGATCAGTGGATTGGATTAGTACACAACTTTTTCAGACCCACTACACACCCTATAGGGCGATGCTGCAATTGTTTGCCATCCAATCTGTCAATCGGGCATCATCGTGACGAGTATGCTGCAACTACCTGTCATCCAATATGTCAACTAGATGTAAGGGCATTGCGACAAATATTTCTCAACAAGTGTGTTAAAGTTTTGATGTAAAAAAAAACCAATAAATTTTTTGGCCTAGATCCAAAACTTTCAGACATGTTTTTTTGACCAAATCATATTTAGTGATGACAATCCTTGATGGTTAACAAGTCTATATTGGCCCAACATTGGTGATTTTGGCAAATATTTGGTAGATAGAAACTTTGACAAACCAAAGAAGAAACATAACAAGTTATAGGGGTTACATCTAAAACCCATAATTTTGGGCCCAAACTAGGTCATTCTAGTCTTCATGTCGGATTAATCTTATAATTAAGTTTCCAACATATTAGATTGGCACAATGACCTATGTAAATATCAGATAAGGAATATAAAAGTTGGGTATAGTATGGATTACTAGCATATTCCTTTTTCTTATCCTACAAATAATGTGCCAACTTCATCCTTAAAAGATTTGAATACCAAGATAGAATCAATAAGTTACCAAATAACATTGTAACTTAAATTTAGTTCCCATTGTATAACCTTCTTCTTTGATGATTGATTTAATTTATATGTCATGGACATAACATAATAAGACATTTTATTGTTCTATCTGAATATGGAGGCAAAACAATCATAAAAAATATTCATCCTTTATTCAAAGTTTATAGGATATACAAGGATAAAATTTAAGTATAAAGGTACTATCCTTATCCTTTTTATTTAGGATAAGGATAAGGAAAAACAATCCTTCCATATTATGTAACCCAATATTCTTTCTATTTAGGATAAGGATAAGGAAAAACAATCCTTCCATATTATGTAACCCAATATTCATCTATTTATATTTTAAAAAAATCTTGTGAGTATTATAATATAATATCATGTAATAAACATTTTAGGAGACCATTGATCAAAGAATATCACGTGATCAATGGATACTATTTAGGCATATTTAGACTTTGAAAGATGCGTAGGCTTAAATCAAGGTCTACAACATGCAGGGAACAAGAATTCTCTTATATTCTTTTCTCCAAGAAAGTGACATACTGCCTCAATTAAGGAATTCTTATGCCAATAAGGTAGTCAAAGATATTAGGCTTGACTGACTTTACCTCGTCAAAGGGGATTTGTAGGCAGCAAGTGTCTTCATAGATTCACATAGCATGTAGGATAACCAAATCTCACCATGTTATACCTTGCTAAATAATTATCTAAAAAGTTACATTAATAAATTACAACACATCTAAATTTAATCTAGTAATTTAATTGGACATATGATTAATAAGGAAGGTTATGGATTTCAATTAGAAAATGATTAATTATTTAGTCATTTTGTCGGCTAGCTATTTAATGCAGTTTGTTAGTAATGGCTGACATATTTGATAGGTGAGATCGGATTGGGTTAGACCCGTAGCAACCATTGGTGCTGTAGTTAGTTAGAGAAGTCAACTGTGAGTGTGATGGAGCAGTGAAATTAGTTGGCTTAAATCAAATTAAGTTTTAATACAAGTTTTGAATATGATCTTCGCGAAAAATTAAAAAACATCTGCTCAGATTTTAGGCGTACCTAAGAAATTAGAAGGCTATAAATAGACCCTTGAGGCTATTAGAACTTACTTTTGGCTAGACATTTTCTTGGGAGTAGGCTGTTGCATCTGTGAGAGTAGAAGTGAGAAGGAAAGCTTAGTATTCTTAGAGTTCTTGGAGTTTTTGTGGTTGAAGTAGGTAGATCTATTTGAACAAGTTTAATTTATATAATATTTGTATCTACTTTGATGATTTCACGAATTTTAGATGATCCTCATCAGTAAACTGTTGATTATTGATATAAAATTTGTTGATATCCGATTTTTTTGAACCCTACTTGGTTCCCTAGTTTTGTCAACAATTCAGATATGTCTATCTAATCATTTGTATGTTATCATGTTCTTCTGACTTTAAAAGTTGATCTATCATTTCTACTCAATGTTGTACATCCTTAGAACTTTGATCTATTTACCAATCATTGGTGGTTTCGTTCAGTTTGTTAGATTCCTTGTTTATTTGAAAATTTTGAGTTATGTACTACTTTTGAGATAAATTATATTACAGACAATGCCATTCCATTTGTATGTATTCTAGAGGCCTTGCATTCTGAAATGATGTGGCTTGGTGCTCTGATCAGAGGCCTTGAATGCATAAATGCATGTGGCTTGGTGCTCTGAAGACCTGTGGGCAACATGTGAAAATTTCAAGATCCTTGCATGCTAAGGTGCATATGGCTTAGAATTCTGAGATGGGACTAAAGACTCCGCAGTTTTATGCATGAGCTAAGACCATAGTAACATATTGCTTAGGTGCCTGACATATTTGTAGTCAACATATTTTTATATGAAGGCAATGGACATGTCTGAAAGTATGAAATTCTCTGAAATTATGATATGAGATATATTTGATTTGAGCACAGAAATTTTGTAGTCCTAGAGTTCTATTGTTGATAATCCTAGAAGATTCTTTAAGCCATCTGTTTTGTATAAGATTCAGGACGGATTCAGTTCAGTTTGATTTGTTTAGTTTCATCTAAGATATTTCTGTTCAATTGTTATTTCAATTTGATATGTCAATTCAGTTACTTCATATATAGTTTATTGGATATCTTAGTTCAAATTGTCATCTCAGCGCGTATGAAGTTCTTCAGTTCAAATCAGTATGAATATGTTTGATACAGTTGATAATATTTCAGTCAGAATAAATCAACCTATATTTTCAATTTATTCCTTACATATGATGTGATTTGACATGTTGAAATCTAGTGATTATCTTGAAAAATTGATTGTATAAGAGTTTTGCAGCTCTGTGATATCATGTGATGGAGTTTTTGTCCCAGATTAGCCTTGAAAACATAGCTAATCGATGTGCTTTATTCAGATAATGGATATAGACTCATTCACTTAATCAGAATCAATATCAGTTCAGTTAATCGATTAAGGCCTTATTCTGCTAATCGAACTCATTTTGTCCTGATAATCGATTAAGCTTTGTTCAGCAACTTCGATTATCATTTAAGCAGTTAATTGATTATTCTTTCAGTTTGTTATTGATTAAGTTGGTACTCAGTAATCGATGTGTCTCGTACCTAGTTAATCGATTATTCTTTCAGTCTGTTGTCGATTAAGCTGATATTCAATAATCGATTTCACTCAGACCTAGTTAATCGATTATTCCATTGAACTAATAATCGATTGCCAAGTATTCGTTAATTGATTTGTCTGACGATCTGTTAATCGGTCTAACCTTGAATTGTGAATCGATTATGCATCCAATTACCATCTCAATTGTTGATACTTCTATAATCGATTACTCCTTATTCTGATAACTGATTAACATATGATCTTAGTAATCAGTTCCTGATGATACTTCTAATCGGTTATGAATTTGATTAAGCTTTAGTTTGTATAGTGATTAATCTCATTGATTATAATTGATTTATCTCTTATTCTGAGAACGATTATAAGATTTTCTAGTCCCGATTATGCTCTATCTGCAACATTGATTATGAGTTATTCTGGCAATCACTTATGCTCTATTAAGGAATTGATTATGGGACAATTTAAACTTGGATAGGTACATCTTTGGAATTCGATTATCTGACTGAAGATAATCGAGTAGAATCTAAGCTGTTATGATTTATCTCTTGAATTATGATCTCTTCTAACTAGAATCGATTGTATTCCAATCCCTTGGGAGATTGAATATTTGACTATCTGTTTATCTGAATACTTGATTATTTGACTTCTTGCCATACTTAACTACAATATTTATTATAGATAGATATATGAGTATCTCAGTTCTTTATTCAGAACCATATTATCTATAAACTTCAAATATTATATGCTTAACTTGATAAGGTGTTGAAGCCTACTAAGTTGTACTCATTTAAAACTACTTATGTTTTTAGAACTTAAGGTTGAAGAGGCTTAGCTAGTAAGACTTGGGGTATTTTATGGATCTGCTTGCTGTGGCGTTCAGGTGGATATTTGAGAATTCAATTTTCTGTGATGATTTGCTTAGTGATATGTATAGACTTTCTGCTCAAGGAAGAGAACTCTAATGTATTTTTAGTTTAGCTTGAGTGGATTTGGACTAAGGATTTTGACACTGTAATAATCTGATGACTTTGTCCATATTAGCATGATAGATGTTTTGGCATGGGCACTTGGTGTTCGAGAGTGTGACAACTAGTGGTATCAGAGCATTTTAGTAATCAAGTAAGTGGGTATTGTTGTACCAATTTATTTGAGAATTGTAAAATTTTATCAATACCAATTGAATTATATACCATGCCAACTGATCTTAGTATTAGTGCAAATTAGTTGATTGAAGTTTACTCTTAGAATTTATATAAAGAACTTAATAGGATTCATTTGATTCTTTCAAAATATGGCTAAGAGGGGTAGACCTCATCAAGAGATGCACTCTACTATGGGTGAGCAAGGAGTAGGAGGCTCAGGACCAGTCTCACTAGCCATCTTGCAAGAAGAAAGAAGATTTAATTCTGAGAATTTTGAAAATTTTATGCAGACATTTCAAGGGTTGGTCCAGACCATGCAGACTCAGGTAATAGCACAATACCAAGAAAGGGCATCTAGAGCCAATATTATGGACAAGTTTAAGAGGTTATCACCCCCATCGCTTAAAGGGAAGAGCAGACCCGAAGTCACAGAGAATTGGCTTATTCAGATGAAGAAGATTTTTGATACCATTGGTTGTATAGCAGAAAGTAAAGTAAGATTGGTTGCATTCATGTTTAGTGATAAAGCTAAATTTTGGTGGGAATCAGTAAAGAGAAATATGTTTGCTGGTCAGGAAGATTAGATATCATGGGAAAAGTTTTTAAAAGAGTTCAAGAAGAAGTATTTTCCCTCTCATGTTACGGATGCTAAAGTTCTAGAATTCTTAAATCTGACTCCAAAATTATGTCAGTGGCTGAATATGAAGCTAAATTTGTAGAACCAGAGATGTATGCACCTCAGTTCTTTATTAATAAAGAAGACAGGGTAAAAAAATTTGTGAATGGACTACAGGGAGCAATTAGAGCAAGAATAGTTCCTTTTAGATTGAAGACCATAGCTGAAATATTGGAGACTGCCTATGTGGTAGAAAGGGAACAAAACATTTTCATTGAAAAACAGAGAGTAAAGAATAAGAAAAAACTCTTTACCCAATTTTAGAAGAATGTTGATAGGATAAAAAAGGGTGCTTCAAGCTGCAGGGAAAGGAGTGGAATATCCCTTATGTGCCTAGTATGGTAGAAGGCATCTTAGATGAGAATGCTGGGGAACTAATGGAAAGTATTTTGACTGTGTAGAGACATGTCATATGATCAGAGACTATCTAAGGAATAAAGTTAACCTAGCTGCTGTTGGACAAGCTAAGTTAAAAGCCATTGTTTATGTATTAGCAAAGGAAGCTATGGAGACTTCAGATAATGTACTAACATGTACTATCCTAATCTCTGGACTATTTACTAAGGTGTTGTTTGATTCTGGTGCTACATTTTTTTTTTTTTCCGCTAGATTTGTTGAGTATTTAAGTGATTGTTTGACTTAGAACAGTAGACCTGAAGTCATTTATGTATGTTTAGTTATACCTTTGGCTTCAACGAAATGTTTCAAATTAGAACTTTCCAAATTAAGGTGAAAATAAAGTTGTTAGGAGAGCTTTAATTTATATAATCACTAAACAACAATTCAAACAACTCTCATTTTTTTACATGGTGAAAACCAAAAATAATTTTTAATTATTTCCCTAAACATGCTCGAAGAGTCAAATGTGCTACCCTATCTTGTATTGCTAACAATAACCAACCCTAGGAGATGTCATAATTAGGAGAAATACTTGCTGCACTAGGGTAAGTGCCATTTGATCGCGTGTGGGTGCACCCAAGTGCATAGGGCACCTACCTTTTCTTTTTTTTCTTTTCTATTTTTTTACATATTTTTATTTTTTTGGATCGTCCAAACAAAGGTTGGATGGTATGCGTAGCAAGTTAGGGTCAGTACTGAGCTCGTCATATATTTTATTAGAATAATTACATATATAACCTTGTTAAAAATAAAATTACAAATTTGCCCATCTTATTTTCATGCTATTATAGATAACCTCATTTCGCAATACTTGCAAAAATGCTCCTACGGTTAACTTTCGTTAAAGATTCTGTTTTCAACCGTTAAATTTAATATTTAGACAAAAAATCCCCTACAATAAAATACTTTTTTAAGTAACTAATGGTTGGCAATGGTAGAGACATTTTTTTAAGTATTGTAACACACTGAAGTCACTTATAATAGCATGAAAATAAGATAGACAAATTTATAATTTCTTTTTTTAATAAGGTTATACATGTAATTATCCTTATTTTATTTTGGAAAAAAATTACGCACCCTCTAGCAGCCGTCCGATCAAACTAGATCGGACGGTAACTGAGTGGACAGTGCAATCACCACAACAAGTATTTCTCCATAGACTTTGAAGACAAGTAGCTATGTTAACTAAGATCCTGCTACCTGCCACAAGAATAACCCGAGTCCCTCGTGGGCAGAACTGAAAAGGGTTGACGTCATCTACACCAAGCTGACGTAAATCCCTCATACCTGACCCAGTGGGGTAGAGGTTGGTGTTGGATGGAGGAAGCAGCTGAGATCAGTACTAAATGGACTGGAACGCTTGACAGCCAACGGTCCAGATCTCGAAGGTCCAACTTGGCCCGACTTAAGCTTGGACTGGACCTGGACAGCGCAACCAGTGGCTGACGCATAAATTTTATCTAGTGAGGTCACTTGGACATTAAGTTATAAGTATGACTGGGTCAATAGAATCTTTGACTAAGTTATATGGGGTCCTAGGTTAAGTCAGTGGAATTCTAGGCTAGGTCAAACAGGTCTCGGACTAGACAACTTTAAATTGGATCAATAGATTTGACAAAATCCAGTAGGATCCTAAGACCCCACTGAATAAATGTTAGATCCGTCAAAGGACACAACACCTGTTATAGTGATGGGTAAAGATGGGCTCATGTTTCTCGGCTAACATGATGCTCCTGTTTGTGGTGCCAAGATGGAGTTAGCAGTGGAAAGGGAGGTTAGCAGGGTCAGCCCAACACTAGCCTAAGCCCAATCTTACCGCAAGCTTGCTCATAAACTCAGAGTATCAGACCTTACGTATCTGGCTCAACAATAATGCTTGTTGCAACACCCCGACATTGCAAATCTATGTAGATTATAATATTTAGAACATGACCATCTGATTGCTCTGATCAGACAGTAGGGGTGTCAAGTGGGTGGGTCAGCCCGTAGTCCAGCCCAACCCAACCCATATTAAAGGAAATTGGGTTGACCCAAGTTATATAAACTGGGTTGGACTAAATTTGGATTGACATTAGTTAATTCTGGATTAGGTTGGACTGAAAACGGACTGACCCAATTTAATTTATTGACATACAAAAAGTAAAATATTTTTAACAAACCATTTATAAACAGGGCCAGCCAACCCAACCCAACCCACTTATTATTGAATTTAAGTTGAATTTGGGTTCAACTTGGACTGAATTTGGACTGGGTTAAAATTGGGCTGGGCCATTTTGAATTTGAATTAGCAGTAGTGCAGCCATGCAAAAATAATTTGCTACAAAAAGATTTGCCGAGCATAAGGACTACCCCAGACAGTTAAGCAAATTCGAATAAAAAAGAGATCACACCCTCGCACGATACAAACTCTCAAATCATGCAATCACACCATGAGCCGGCCGCACGGGGGCGTTGCGGCACGCTGCTAGCATTTCTCAGTCCGAACCTGGCTCCGGGGGCTTGAAAAGATGGGCCCCAAGTTTGGTCCAATCCGGAGCAAAGTTGCCCAGTGAAAAAAACAAAAAATTACTGGTTAAACAGATTTGCCATTGTGGTTGGTTTAGATTCAAACTCTTGCATGAAAAAAATAATAATAATAATAATACTGGTCACGACAGTGGTTTGACTCTTTAGAGGGTGTTTGCTTATGTTTCTTTGTGCATTTTTTCTTCAAATTTTATTTTAGAGAGGAAAAGTTCAGTTAGAACATATTTGATAAACTCTAGGTAAAGTATAAGCCTTGGGGTGAATTCGGTTCAATGTAAAATATATTTGAATGGAAAAAGTTTTCTAAGAGAACAAATTTACAATGATAATGAAAACAAAACTTGTCATTTGATACTAATGAAAACATTTTCAGTTGCTTTGGAAAAGAGCATCCAGTCTCATCCTGTGGATGCCAAAATCGGAAAAAGGAGGGCTCAACAGATCAAGTTTTCCATTGACTAGAATATTTCACATTACCAAGAAAAGCCATTCATGCAGCCTATTTTGCATGAAACTAAATCTGACCCCTGATTGTCTTAGAGTTTGTCAAACATGTGAGCAGATGAGCTAAAAAATGTAGAACATTTGAAACAACTATGATGAAACAAATTCTGAGAATGGAATAGCATCAAGAAGGGTTGCTCCCAAACGCCCTATTAGTACACAACATGGGTTGCCTTGAGGATATGAATCAAGAGGGGGAGCTAAAACTAAACTATATGAATGGACAATTTCGTTTTGTCATTGACTCAATTCACATCACTCTGCCACATTCATTTGATATGGACGATACAAAAGTTGCTTAAATGATGCTTACAACACACTGAGAATTTTCAAATAAGCAGCTTGAATTGTGTCACTGCCCTACCATCTGATTCTACTACCATGGTCTCTTCTGGCCTTCACATGCAAAAATACAAGTTCCTCAAAGTGTTAAAACTATATAGGGTAATAACCACAAGTTTGAATGCCCTTGTACACATGTTGAAAGCTATCATATTGATAATGTGGATGTCAGCATGCTCTTGGCTAGTGAAGCATATATTAAATAGTGGTACAAGTTGAGGTAACCCCCAAAATTTTTAGCATTAGTTTTACAAGAAGAGGTTACTTCCTGCAGTGCTGCACCACAAGCAAGCGGTTCTGCAATCTGTTTAGATTAGACGGCTGCGGCAGCACAGTGACATTCTTTTCATTTTTTTCATTGTTTTAAAAACCCAAGGGGGTGGGGGCAACCTAAGGGAGCCATATGTACTGTCCTATCGAAGGTTAAAAAATTCTAAAAAATAAAAGTGTACCAAATATTTTTTATTTTTTTTAGATTTTTTAAACCATACAATCAAAGATCGGACGATACGGATGGCTCCCATAAGGTTGCTCCCACCCCTTTTGGGTTTTTTTAAGAAAATAAAAAAATAAAAGCAACTTGCATTGCAGCGATCTAATCTTAAGCAGATCTGATGGCTGCCCACGACAAGCGGTGCAGCAAGTAAAACTTTTACAATAAACAAAATTTGACATAAGAATTCCTAGGGACCTAAAAATCTCATGGTTAAAAAGAAATGGTGTACTTTAAATGGATGGTAGTTACCTCAATTGGCAACACCATCAGATTACACAAGAAGTACATGTTTTCCCTCACTCTTTTATGCTGTATCACATGAAGTGTCCGATTGTTCAATTGAATCTGCACTGGAGTTAATAACTTTCTTACAAGCATTTAAAAGATTCTGAATCACAGGGCTTTTCTGATGGCTCTGGGAAGAAAGATTATTTATCTCGGAAGCTAGTCTGATGAGGACAGCTTTACTGAGACAATTAAGATGGGCGTCCAGTGTATCTAACCATGACTTCTCAGAGTAGGCCCACAACTCGCCTGGCTCATCAATGTTGAGGCAGGAAAGAGCAGCAACATAATCACCATCTTGCAGTCTCAAACAGAATCTTTCCTTGACTATAGCAGGATGTGGCGTTCGACCTGAACAAACTAAGTGCTCAAAAGTTGTCTCCAGCAAGTGCACCTGAGCATTGTTCATAAACCGTGTAAAAACTCAATGGTAAGAAAGAATGCTTAGATTCAAGTAGAAACCAAAGCTGAACCTTGGGGTTACCCTTCAAAATGCTCATTATTGAGACAGTTATAAATAAAAGTCCTGTATTGATTAACAGGATAAAGGAAACAAACAGGAAGAGGGGAACAAAGACTCTACTTGGGCAAACATTTTAAAAAAAATATTGGGACTGCAGGAAAAAGCTGAAACATCATATACAGCTAAGCCTGCTATTGTATGATCATCATAAAATGAATAGATGAACAAATACTGCTTAGTAACAGAAAGGTTGTTTTGTAATATCATGAATGGTTGATTTGCCTTAATAAATGAATAGATATCAAAAATTATGAAAATGAAGACAAACGAATAAGAAGAGAAGTCATTGTTTCGACATAGGTCATAAAGACTATACAAAAACAAGCAATACCTTTCCAGCTCTTGAAGCTTCCATAACCATGCGCAGGTGACGCTTAGCATCAAAATGGTGTCCATAATGTAACATTTGTTCATACGCATACTCAAAATCATCCCAATGCTTTGCATCAATGCATGCCTCCATCATGGTGTTAAATGTGTACTTATCTGGAACAGCCTTTCCTCTCAAGTCAGATTTTTGTTTGATACATTTATTTCCTTCCAATATCTTCCGAAATAGACACTTGGCTTCTTGAAACATCGCATGTTCCACATACGATTTCAACATTATGTTACACGTCACAACATTTGGATAACAAAATTTGTGCATCTGACTGAAGATATATGTGGCATTTTGAATACTCCCAGAGTCCAAACAAGTTTGAATCAAGCCAGTGTAAGTCACAACCAGAGGCTTCTGTGCAACTTTACATAATTTGTCAATCTGGAAAATAAAAAAGGCAATCCACACTTAGCTTAAAAGTTCCTTGCAAAAATTATCAGTAACAACTTATCGGGTAGTAACAAACACAAATTTCTATAATTAATATTTTACTGTGATATAACGACACAATACTTAAAATGAGATGAAATCACAGTGGAAGAGAGTGTTACATCACCAAGATATGCAAGACAAACTAAAGTGCCTACCTTGTTACTCTGGACAAAGAAATCAGTTGCAATAACCAAATCCATGATGGAAAATTAAATATGGTTTACATTGTTGTCTCTCTACGTCGTTTATTATTACTATCCATGTCATGAAAAAGCTAGCATACACAGTTGAAAAGGCCATAAGACTTGCATCAAAGAAAGTCATTAGAAAAGGTAATCAGAACATAACTATGCTGTCAATAATAACAATGAAAAATCAGATATGAGCTTATAATCAGATGTGAGCTTCCTTCCCTCCTCCCAGTGTGTGCTTAAGATGCCATTGGAAGTAATCTTCTGAGTAGAATAATGGTAAGAGACCCTACAAAATTAAGCCTGTGTTTTATGTGATAGATGAAGCACACCCACTAGAATATTTGTCAAGGTGTCCACCTAGGCAATGCCAAGGTACTGCTCGGTGAAAAGTCATTTTTTCAACACCCAAGGGGATGAATGCCTTCCTAGGAGTTGAAAAAGCAGGCCCAAGCACCACTTAGAAGTGCTTGGGTGGGCCTAGCACACCTTGGCACACCTAGGCCAGTTCATATGCTGATCAAACTGGGTCCATTGGAGTCAACCCTAATATAAAGAGGGTTGCAGGGAGATTGGACCCTAGTTCTTGATACCCCTTCTCTTGTCTTCCTCATCATTTCATTTTTCTTGTCATCTCTAGCCTCATTTCTCCTCAATGAATCAACCTCGGCATCATCAATGAGGCAGTTCTATACAGATGACAAGATTCTCTTCTTGCTATGATGGCCAGGACAAGCCATATTTGCCAATATCGATGACCTTGGAACCCTCATGTGGACCCTTTCAGTGATCCTGATGATGAAGCACAATCCTTCTTACGAGTAGAATAGATAAGAGAGATTGAGTCCCTATCTTTATCCTCTCACCATTCCTAGGTTCCGTATGTCCCCATGCTCTCTTCTCCCTTCTCTATAAGTCTCTCTCTCTCCACCCAATCACCTGACTATGAAGGTACCACCTAGGCACTTAGGGCCCTACGTACGCCTTAGGTCAAATTACCACCTTAGACAAGTATGCCTACTTGCAGTGAAACTTCATAATTGATTCTTGGCAATCTGCATAAGCTAAAAAGAAGCAAGGGAATTCACAGTCACGTTATGAGAAATACACGGGGTGCTTTTTGCAGGCCTAGAGTGAAGAATATTTGAAGGCTTCTATTTGAAGCTGGATTGAGATGGCATTATTTGGAAAGGACTAGTATGTTAACATACTAAAAAAGATAATACAGTTGCATCATATTTTCTTCAGGATTTCAAACTAAGCTCCTTTTTTTTTTTTTTTTGCCAATACCTCCTCAAATGAGTTCCTAACTACTGACTCATATCCTCTGGTCTCAATAAGTATATCACCTAGGAGGGATGTTGATTGCACTCCACATCTTCATGAGGTAAAAGCAAATGATACACCACATATATTGTGAGTTAGCCTTTAAGAACATGCCCAACATCCATCTACAATTACAAGCTAGTTGTAATGTCTGTGTCATGTGCTGCTAAATCTCCTTCACATGTAATAACTTTTTCTATCTTAATGCGTCAAACATGGCAATGCTTGTTACATCAGCTGCCCTGCAGCCACACAGCACTATCACACAAGTACAGTAAGCAACTTACCTTTGAAGCCATTATTCACAGGTAAGACATTTTTAATCTTATGATCGGTTAATATTGTTCATCTTGGAAGTGTGACCTGAGAGAATGCTTAAGATATATTTGTCAACATAAAAGAAAACAAATAAATATAGTTTTGTACATGTACCAAAAAGAAGCTTGTATACGATGAAAACCCTGCAGAACTTGTATGCACAGACTCCATGCAATCAACCCTTTACCATAACATGTCAACTACACATTAGAAGGATGTTACTATTAAATGTAACCTTCAGAGGAAAGGAACTTACTGTATACTAAAATGCCAGTGAGTTTTCACATGATATGCAACATGCCTAATGAATAAACAAAGTAGTGTACAATCTAATGAGTATACACATCTTAATTCAAAACATAAAGGATCAGTCTATGGTCTAATGAAAACAGAGAACGGACATACAGAACCAACCTGTAGTAGTGCTTCTTGACATCTTCCTGCACTGCAAAGACAACGAGCAAGGTCATAATACAGACTAGCAGAACCTACTATTCCTCGTCTTTCCATATCTTTAACTGCTAACACAGCTTCATCTATTTTTCCTTCTCTCCAAAAGGTATTCACCAAAACTGTCATAAACAAGAAAATGTAGGAATGAATGGTCTCCATCTGATAATGCAGAAAAATTTGTCACATAAGAGTAAGTGTTGCCTATGGCTTATGTGATACCTTTATAGTTCAAAGCACCTGGAATAGAGTTCTTCTGCACTTTCTCAAAAAATTCATGTACCAAGTTGTATTTGCCACATACAAGCATTACCTGTCACCAGGGAACCACAGGTTAATCAACTTTGATCGGAAAATGATAAACTGAAATTCATTTATGCATATGAAACAGATATATTTCTATTGCTGCTTTGCTAACAGCAAACTATATCTCAAACAAGGATACTTTCAAGAAAACATGATAGGAAGGCTCTTCAGTAGAATTTCACTGCTGACATTTTCATTATCAATGGTTAAAGATATTATTTTATGCTGAAAATCATCATGATAACACAGGCTATGAAAAAGACAATGTTACACCTGAATCCTCCCTTTATTAAAGGAACTATAAATGATGTACCGCTGCAGTTTACATTTCACATCTATCTTACTCTGAAAGCATTGTGTTAACACAAAGGCTATATAAAAAAGACAGCATTGCACTAATCTTCTCCTCAAATGAGTTCCCTGTTGGGATGTAGGGAAGGTGGCTGGCCCCCTCTCCCTCTGTGGTTGACCAACCTTGGATTAGCATGGCCAAACATGCTCGTTTGAACCAGAATCCACCACACCAGCTTAAATTGACCGATTAAAGCAAGATTTGCCAACCTGAAATAGGCCACCGCCGAGGCTTGTAGGATGGGATCAGGCATTTGAATCAAGCATGACCAATCCCAGTCTAGATCAGATTAGATTGAATTGGCCAGATTGGTCAATCAACAGAACTAGATTTGAATTATCTCAGCGCCACTTTGATTGGAGAATAGGAGAAGAATAAGGACGAATAAAGAGAGAATAAGTTTAATTTTGTTTTGACAAGCGGAATGGCTTATACCGATGCAGAATAGCGTATTCGGGGAATAAGGAGAATAAGCCATCCCACCCTAGACTAAAGAATTGCTTATTCTTCTTATTCCGTCAGCGGGCCCCACAAAACTATCAAATCGAAACACTCCTTATTCTAGTATACGCTATTCCGTCAGTGGGCCCCACGTAATAACTTATTCTGCAAACAAAGTGGGGCTCAGAGAATAAGCAAAAGTATTTTTAAACATAAACTATCTTGTAAACAACATTCATTTTTTAAATAAAAGCAGTTTACGAATAAAACATATAACCATAAACATATTATAACTATGGTTGTTCTTGAAAAAATGACAATATTTCTAACTTACACGCTCTGCCCTAATTCCCATTTCCCTGCACAAGCCACTGGAAAAGAGCAGAAAAAAAGGGTACAAAGGCTGGCATTGCCAGGCAATGTTGGCAATGCTCCCATGGTACATGATCTGGGCATGGACATCAGCATCTGTAAATAATCCTTTCCCCTTTCATCTGCAGTGTTGACTAGGGATCGGCAGTGAACCATGGGAACCACACTTTATGGGGTTTTAGAAACCCATCCTAATATCCTATGACTGTTCAGGCCTCCCATATCACTAAAGAGGTTAAAGGTGCAACCCCCCACCCCACCCCGACTTTTTTTTCTTTCTTTGTGTGTGTGTGTGTGTGGGTGGGTTGGGGGGGGGGGGGGGGTGGGGGGGCGCATCAAGCTTGTTATGGGACAGGCTAGTTCCAGTTTTTTAATAAAAACTGCAAGATAATTTTTTGGGGCTGAAATTGTATCCACCCTGCTCATCCAGATATACTGATTCAGATCAAGATCAACGGATCCCACAAATCATGTCTTGTACTCAGATCAATCAATGTTCCTCACTGGAATAAACTTTCCACCACAATTCTTGAGCGGTAGGTGTAAATCCTCATCCAAACAGGACAATCCTACAAGCTGGAACCAAATGTGACAAACATTTTTGGTCCAACAACACAGGCAGACTGGGAGAATTAGGCTGAACTAGGCCAAGTCCACCAGAGGGTTATTCTTAGACTGGGTCAACTAGGTACAGTGTAACACAGATTCAGTGTAATACGTCATTTTAAATAGGCTTTAATGAAGCAATGAATGAAACCAAACAGAACTAAGATGAGCATATCTGGACTAAACTTTGCCGGTCAAGTGTTGGATCACATTGGATCTGGTGTCATGGATGAATTGCTGGTGAAATGGGCCAAAGAAATTGGATAGGATGTGCTAGGCTAATGTAGAGCTCGTGTGTAAGAACTAGATTGGGCTTGAAGTATGTTTTCAACACATCGGCAGAAGCCCATTGTGTCTTCCTGACATCCCATTTCCTCTGTGGGATGGAAGGTCTTTCAAGCTATTGTGGCTCCTTTTGGCATAATCAAGAGCTGGACAGAACATCCAAGAAGTGGAGGTTAATCAAGTGAGTGCTTGTTAAAGTTGATGACTGATTAGCCATTTGGAATAGAGGAAGGTAGAATAGAAATCCCATAGCCAAAGCCTTCTAGTGAACCAAACTGGGCACAAGAAAATAGGTCCACAATATAGCAATTATACAGTTTTGCAGGACGTCCAAGGGTCTGAGGCAGCGATTCAAGGTTGAAGATGACCAGCATTCAGCTGGGTTAACTTGACTAGGTCTTTCTTCAGGTGCAGAACAATCAGCTAACCAAGCCATGACTGTGAACCAGTTGATAAAAGGTTGGCACACGAGCCTGCCCACACTAATGTCAACTTCATTTCAAGCCATGTTGACTGTGGGAAGCTATCATTTGATGGGTTACAAGTCAATGCTATCATGCTCGCAAAATTGGAGGTAATGATCCAGCAGAGGGTAGTCAAGAGGGCAAGGAGGGGAATTCAGCTGAGAACCTGAAGGGATGCTATTGCCACTATAGAGGTCTTCACAGTGAGTTAAAGGGGAATGGCCAAAGAGCCCACTCATTACACATCCACCAGCGAGGATAGAGGCAAGAAGGTGGATCCAGCTCAATCCCCTAGTTGGGCTTCCCTCAGGAAAGCTCTGAAGTAGATTGGCAGGAGGTGAGTGCTAGATTCCAAAGAAGATGGCAAGGATGGCAGAGAAGGTTCTTCAAGGAGTCCCGTAGAGAATCAGACAAAAGAGAGCAAAAGGTCATAGGGAGCTTCATGGAAAGAAGTCAAGGAAGTAGTACTTGGCTTTGATGGAAAGAAAACTCCAGTTACAAATAGATTTCCTGTCTTCTTTTATCAAAGATTTGGGAAGTTAGTCAAAGGAGATGGATAAAAGCAGTCTGGACAGTGTTTGCAGAGGCTGAACATGAGCATGTACATCAGACATTCTGGGTGTCACTACCTAGAAAAGAAGATGCCTTAAACTGGAAGACTTTAGGCCATTTGTCCGTGGAATGGATCTGTTTGGTCAAAAGATATTTTTAACAAAATTATCTATTATTTAATAGTCTTGTCTTGATACAACAAACAAAAGGAAAAAAAAAAAGACATGGGAAAAACATGTTAGTCAAACAAGCAAATCCTAACCCCACTAGTGCCATTTGAACTGCCAGAAGATTCTCTCTCTCTCTCTCTCTCTCTCTCTCTCTATATATATATATATATATATATGTGTGTGTGTGTGTGTGTGTGTGTGTGTGGGAGTGCTATGGTGCGTTTGCTGATCCGCACGCACTGTTTCGACCCCTTCCCCATGTTAAAAACAAATTATGATAAAGTTTTAAATATTCAACTCTCCCCCTAAAATACATTTCATCCCTTTTGGCTTACGTTTCACCGTTGGATCGTAAGGCTTTCAACATAAGCCGTCTGATTTTACAGTCGTAACTTGGTGATGAATACTAAATCTCCAAGGGATGGGAACAACACTAAGGGCCAATCTGACGAATTTCTTATTTTTTTAATTATCTTTTTCATGAACTTTAGAAATCAAAATTGACATGTGCTCGATGGATGATTAAGTTCGAGTTTCAAGATCAAACCACGATCGGACAGTCAAAATAAGGCCCCAAGGAAAGGAAACAACCCTAAGGGGGGTTATTGAATTAAAATTTTATGAAATTTTTTATTGTTTTTTAAGTATGGGGACGGGACAGAAAATAGTGTGCGATTTAACCGCATCCACTGTAGCAGTTCGCATTCTAGCATCTCTCTCTCTCTCTCTCTCTCTCTCTCTCTCTCTCTCTATATATATATATATATATATATATATATATATATATATATATATAGTTTTAGAATATTTAGATACCCCCCTCTAGGTGGTTTCCCACCTCTTTGGATTTCATTTTCACCGTTGGATCGAAAAACTTAACTGTAGCTGCCCAATCAAATCCATTGTTGTTCGGAGATCAAAACTAAAACCCCCAAGGGATGGAATCAACCATAAGGGTTAATTTGACCATTTTTTTATTTTTTGACTATTTTTATAGTATTTTAAAATATTAATTTTTGATACATGTCCGGTCGGACAACTCCAGTTGATCATCAAGATCGAAGGGTGAAAATTAAGGCCCCGGAGATGGGATCAACCCTAAGGGCCCTATTTGAATATTTGAAAATTTATGAAAATTTTTATTTTTTTTAATGGGGGGAGGGTTGATTTTCAAGGGGGCGCATCTAATTTAGATGCGCTCCAAGGCACGTTCTATCCTTTCGTGTGTGTGTGTGTGTATATATATATATATATATATAGATAGATAGATAGATAGATAGATAGAGAGAGAGAGAGAGGGGTGCTATGGTGCATTTGCTACAGTACGTATGGATAAACTGCATGTACTATTTTGACCCCTTCCCCTATTTTTTAAAATAAAAATCATAATAAATTTTTAAATATTCAACTCTGCCATAAAATAAATTTCATCCCTTTTGGCTTAAGTTTCACCATTAGATCGTAAGACTTTGTCCAGGAATTGAGACGTCCCATTCTGGTGGGAAAATGTGATGGGGATTCCACAGCTCGATTTTGCAACTTTTTTCATTGATTTATTTGTTTACTTTTGAATCATTGTGAATGACATCCAACAGATCTGTTTCAAATGCCACTACTCAGCACGCAGGATGGACACATCCATTCATGGTAGATGAACAGTCACTTTGACCGTGCATAGGATCCCACATGAATCTAACATATAAGGAATGCTCTCTCTCTCCCTCTCTCTCTCTCTCTCTCTCTCTCTCTCTCTCAAATGCTCTATTTCTCCTTCCTAGAACTCTTTCTCTTGCTCTTTCATAGAACTCTCTCTCTCTCTCTCTTTCTTTATATATATATATATATATATATATATATATATATATATATATATATATATATATATAACTGTTTCTTGTGCTTTTCTGCGAGTGTTTTCCTCCACTTTTCTCTGTGGTTTGTTCTCCAACAAGAGCCTGTCATGTTCTTTGTGGTATTTGGCCCAATGCTGCAATTTGGAGTACCTTTTGTACCATCATCGATGGGTTGTAGTATCTTTGAAGGAGTTCATCAGTGCCCATTACATCATAATAGAGGTGAAATGACTCTAAAGAGTGTGACTACACTTGGAACTTGTTTGATCCTTCTGAACTCACTTTCCTTGATTGTTTTTGGATTTAATCAGATATAAGTTCCTTATTGTGCATGCTACGTTTCACATTGTTTAGAGGCACTTCAGTTTCTCTTAGATTGTATTGCATATGGTTCCTAGGACACTTCATTCATGAGAGATGATTCAATGGAAATATGTCATCCTTAAATTCATTCTAGAGATCAAGTAGCAAATTCCTTTACCAAAGGATTTGGCAAAAAAGCCATTTAGCTCTACAGTGAGCAAGCAATGCATCAAAAAGCCATTTAGCTCTACAGTGAGCAAGCAATGCATGGTAGATGTCTATGCTCAGACTGAGTGGTGAGGACACCAGAGCACGGATCCGGTGTGGCAGGCCCACGTTTATCACCGTCGGAGGACATTAGTAGTAGATTAGGCTTCACTTTGGCTTGGAGACACTCCATTGGACTACTAATGTGCATTGTATTTTTACGATCTGTTTGGACATGTGTACGTCCCGTTTGGGACCCATTTAGCTGCTATTCTATTTTTATTATATTTTCTGCACGATTTTTATGTTATTTATAGCCTAGGGCTATTTTGGTCATTAGTGATCAGGGTGTTATTTTTCTTGTTCTATATATACTCTTGTACCCCCATGTTGGGAGGCATTGAAGAATCAATGAATGAGAATCGTTTGCATGCCACCGTGTATAGTGTGCATGCTTTAGGGTTCCTATGATATACATATATATACATAGAGAGAGAGAGGAGTACTGTGCGAACTGCATAGTGTGTGCGCTTTGGCCGCACAGAAGAAATCCCCCCACCCCCATGTTTTTTTTTTTTAAAATCACCATAAATTTTTAAATATTCAATTATGCCATCAAGGTAATCTCCATCCTTTGGGCTTAATTTTCACGGTCGGATCATATCTAATTTAATTGTAACCATCCAAATGGATGTGAGCAAATTGATGATGAATACTAAAACCCAGGGGATGGGAACAATCCTAACGGTACTTTAACAAATTTTCTATATTTTAGCTATTTTTTATGATTTTTGAAATCAAAATTTGCATGTACTCGATGGATGGCTACGATTGAATTTCACGATAAGACACAATAGGATGGTGAAAATAAAGTCGTAACGGATGCAAATAATCCTAAAGGGGTAATTAAATATTTAAAAATTTATGATAGTTTTTTTAAAAAATATGGGGATAAGATTCAAAATAGTGCATGCTGTCAAATTACACGCACTGTAGCGATTCATATATATATATATATATATATATATATATATATATATATATATATATATATATAGGTTTGCTGGGTAGCAGAATCCTATTTTTCAAGTGTTACGGCACCTAAAATTCACAGGAGGGTAAAGCCTGGCAAGGAGAAGGGAGGAGTTAAAAAGAGAAAAGAAATAATAAATAATAAAAAAATAAATCGTCCAATCAAATGATCGGACAATGACGTGCAAAACGTGGGTCTCTCCACATCTCATAGGAGAGTCTACAATTTGTGCGACATGTCTACCCATGCAGGTTCACCCGTTTCTCTACTCTCTTTTTTTTAAAAATAATCACTCCCAGTGGACCTAAATAGGGAAGTGCTCCCCTATTTAGGTTCGTTGGTAGTAGAATCATATTTTTCAGGACTGGTGTGGCATGGTTGGCAGTATCAGCCGATACCGATACGTGTTGACTAATATGTATTTATATCAATAGGTACCGATAACCGATACCGGAGGTACCCGATACCAACCTTTACATATTAAAAAAATAAAAAAAATAATTGTTATTGGCTAGTACCAGGCCGAAATGGGCCTATACCGGGCCGATATGTTTGATACTGATATCAATATGTATCAATATTGGTACCCACTGGTACCGGTGCCGATACAGGTACTACCTTCCTTGTGGTGCGGCACCTTCAACGCCTAAATTCACAGGAGGGTAAAGCTTGGCGAGGAGAAGGGAGGAGTTAAAAAGAGAAAAGAAATGAAAATAAACCATATGATCAAATGATTGTAAGGTGGCATGCAAAATGCAGGATTCTCTGTGTTGCATGGGAGAGTCCACACTTCGTGCGGCACGTCCGCCCTTGCAAGTTCACTGGTTTCTCTATTTTTCAAAAAAATAATCATGTCCGTCCGATTTGCATCATAAGGTTGCCTTTCAATTTGCTCCCGGCATTTCTAAAAGGGCAGCAAATTATATATATATATATATATATATATATATATATATATAAAATAGATCAAATGAGCCCCGGGGCTCATCTAACTTAGATGAGCGAAATCCTCTTCTTTTCATGTTTGAAGGCATAATAAAATTCATCAATAATTTTTAAATATTCAAATAGCCCCCTTAGGATTGTTCCCATCTCCAGGTCTTTAATTTTCCTTGTCCGATCTAGACGATCAATTCTAGCCATCCGATCATATAGGTGTCAAAAATCAACGTCCCAAAATATAAAAAAATAACCAAAAAATAAAAAAAATCCGTCAGATTAGTCCTTAGGGTTGATCCCATCCTTGGAGTTTTAGTTTTGATCTCCCAAACAACGACGCATTTGATTAGATAACTACGATTTTTCGATCCGACGATGAAAATTAAATCTCAAGGTGTCGAAACCAACATAAATGGGGATATTTGAATATTTTCAAAATTTGAATGATTTTTATTTGACTTTTTTTTTAAGATGGGGAAGTGGGAGCTTCAGGGGAGCCAACTTAGTATCTATATATAGTGCTACTGTGCAAACCGCACCCTCCGTGCAATCTGATCGTACGGTCAAAATCCCCCCTTCCCCATGTTGAAAAATAAATAAAAATCACCATAAATTTTAAAATATTTAACTCTTCGCCCACAATAAATTTCATCTCTTTTTGGTAAAGTCTCACCATGCATAAGGGGCGGATATAACGCACCCCAGGACGTATCTAACTTAGATGCACCCCCCTCCCCCTGAAAACCCTCCACTCTGATTTTAAAAAGATTAAATTAAAACCGAATGGTGAAAATTAAAGCCCCAGGAATGGGATCAACCCTAAAGGCCCTATTTGAATATTTAAAATTTATGAATTTTTTTTACTTTTTTAAATATGGGGTGGGCGAGTTTTCGAGGGGTTAGATGTACCCCGGGTAGCGTTGAATCCTTTCTCATATATATATATATATATATATAAAGAGAGAGAGAGGGAGAGAGAGAAGAGTGCTATGGTGCGAATGCTACAATACGTGCGGATAAACCACACGCACTGTTTCGACCCCTTCCCCATGTTAAAAAAAATAAAAATCATCATAAATTTTTAAATATTAGACTCTCCCCTTAAAATAAATTTCATCTCTTTTAGCATAAGTTTCACCATTGGATCGTGAGGCATTCAACATAAGCCGCCCAATTTTACATTTGTAAATTGGTGATGAATACCAAGATTAGGAAACCCAGGATCGGGTTCTGGATCAGTCGGCCCAAAACCGATCTTATCGGCCAATCCCGATCCGACCCAGGCCGATCCTGGTTGAGCCAGGGTTGGCTGGATCAAGCAGCAAAAAAAAAAAAATTAAAAAAAATATATATATAAAAAATAAGTCCAATACATAGTTGTATTGAATTACATTGATTTGAAGTACATAAGATGCGGTTGGACAAAAAAACTTGAATGAACTTATATAAATTTACATTTATTCCATACGTACATTATATTGAATGAACATATAGTTTACATACTCGGACTATGATATATAGTTATGATAGTATTGCTTATATTGCATCATATACCGGTTATAGTCATCTGTATTGGTATAGATGACTATAAGCAATGTATATCCAGGGATATCTGGCACTTGATATGAGCTATGTGATTGATGGGATTGAGAGGATAACTCTGAAATTTGTGGATATTATAGATAACCCTCCGAGTAGTCAGATGTATCAGAGTGTTGAGAGTAAACTACATATCCAATAGGATGACTATACGCTTCATATGGAGAATAAGACGATGTATCTGATAGTTGCTCCTGATATTCTCTCTCCCTCATGAGTTGTTCTGCATACTGAAGAGCTTTTTCTTTTTCCTTCTTCTTGGATCTAATGAATGTTTGAGTGATAGTTTCTTCCCATCCTGCTCTGCAACCATAATATTCATCTTGACTAGTATGTGTGTAATCTTGTTCTTCAATGCATACAGTTGGTGGGGCACTAGTAGCATCTCCATGGTCAGAACTGCCAATACTCATATCTGATGTCGAGTCATTTGAAATTTGATATTGTACCTCATCACTTAATTATGATGTTTCATCCTCCTTCTCGATAGTATCTAGATCAACAATATGAATTCCAGTACCACTCTTCCTGTTACTTGGTCCTTGCTTCTTACTCTTCTTCTGATGTTTTGAAGGAAGAGGTTGATCAGTAAATAGTGGCACACCATCTAACTCACCTTCTGTCCATTCCTAATAATTTGAGTCGAATTCAAGCTCAGCTGAAGTACTTGCATCAACTCATGCATCTAGTAGATGTTACTCCTCCAACACCTCATCCAAGTCTATAAGTTCTTCTGCACTTATCCCCTCTATGCCTTGTCCGGAAATTCTCTCCTTCTCTGTCTCTAAAAGTTCCATATAAGCTCGAGAATTTTTAGCTTCAACCTCATGTTATAATAGTAAACTAGCTTTTCTAGACTGGTCGACTTTAATCTATTCCTTTGCTTAGTATGAATCAAGCTAAAGGTGCTCCAATTTCTCTCACAACCTTGTGCAGAGGTTGTTTGACTTAGGACCCGAATTGCTACATAGACTAGATCTTCATACTCATATTTTTCCATGATCCAGCTACCAGTTAGCTGTAAATAGAAAATCTTACATGTCAACAATGTGCAAGTTATAATTTAAACTTAAGTAGAACATCTAGTTAATAGTTTTCAAATTTGGATTCAAAATCTTTGCAGCTCTTTAAGCAGTACTTGTCCCAAAGTGGTATACCACGGGTCTATAGTCATACATTTACTTGCATGCCATTATTGCTTTGTCCTCATCTTCAAGCATACGCCTAATAACATTCTTAGTCCTAATCAACACTTTTGAATTGTTACCATAATTATCCTTCTTCCCATCAATTTTATACATGTACTAAGGGTTGAAAAAATAACATAAGTAAAGAAGTGGAGTTAATTATTATTTATAATAAATGTGTATACAAATTAATAAATATACGAAGTTACTTGCTTACCAGCTGCATGAAGATCATAATGTAAAATGTGTTCCTAACGATTGTCTATTATCTCCATCACTTCACATAGGTTGTTGGGTTGTTAAGTTGAATGAGCTCCTTAGCTCTGTCCACAACCTCATATAAATACCCCATATCTGATCTTATTTCTCCATCACAAGATCGCAAGACACAGACAAGCGGTTCTACAATATTTAACACCGCCCGCACTCCGCTCTAGAAGAGCCTAGACTGAATTAAATCAGCCACTTTTTTACCCTTCTCTCTACTCTTAGTTGGTGCATGCCGCAACATGTGATTCCCTTAATCTTCTAATACCAACATTTTAATCAAGTTGTTCCTTTGTTGACTTAAACTATTTACAGAGATATATTGAGATGCAAACCTGGTGGCTCCCGATGAAGTAACTCTCTTCCATGAGTATGTGTATGTATGATATCCAAAATGTTGTTATCGTTGTAGATGAATGTGGAGATAAATCGAGCGCTCTTTACCACTTCATCCACCATCAGGTCAGAGCAAATGTCTTCTAACATCAAGTCAATACAATGAGTAAAACATGGAACCCAGTATACAAGTTATCTCTTTTCCATCAACATTTGTCCAGTTAACTTGAACGCTGCTGCATTGTCAGTAACTACTTGGACAATCTTTTTTTCCCCTACCTCTCCCGCCATTTGATCCATTAATTGGAATAGATACTGGGCATTCTTCACCTTTCCAGATGCATCAATGGATTTTCAAAATACAGTTCCAATTTTACAGTAAATTAAAAAGTTGATAATACTTCTTCTTATTATCCCTGTGAAGTTTCATAGGTGATAAGAAACCAGAAAGAGACGCATTCGCATTTAATAAATAAAAACATGAAGAAGATAAGACTTACGTACATGTCTATCCATCGCACATTAAAGTACATCCATACTCGTCCTATATCCTTTCAAAAGATGTAATATATGTCCAGATGTCGTCAATTTCTAAGTTTAAGTACTTATTGTATATCTCATATGGGGTAGGTCCTTCAACTCCTTTCCCAACTTCTTGTATAGTTTCGATTATTGAATCATAATACGGCTCCTTGACAGTATTAGCAGAAATACTGTCATAGAAAAACCACCTAGATGTAACTCTCCATATCTTCTTCTAGCAAAGCTTTAAGTTCTTGAATGCAGCAGCAATGGAAAGTTGTTTATCCTTCTTTTTAGTGAGGAAGGGATCTACTAGACATACTCTAAGATCTCCATCTCTAGTGAATTCTTGATGTAAAGTATCGCATACATTAGCACTTATGCTGGCGCTAGTGCTCCCTTGTCCAGAAGGTGCGGAGACACTTCTTTATCCTGCATATCTTCCAATTTGTCGAAATAAGTCCTCCTCTGCAAAAACCTGTCAGGGTGCCTCTATTGCATATCACAATTCATCTTTAAATGTAAAAGAAAAAAAATTAATCTATTGTAACTTTTTGTCGAAAATATTAATTGAAGAGCATAAAAATAAGTTAAATAACAAACTTAATTGTATCCCAATCTTCCACATTTATAGGTTGACTGTTTCCACCAAGCCGAACTTCAGCATCAGATCTTCACGCTGGTTCAGACAACTCCTCTCGAATTTTCTATCTTCTTCTGGCATTACTTGCTTTACTTGATTCCTTCTCTTCATAAAGTTTCAAAATTAGATCCGAACCTCTAAAGGAACTCGAGCACATGATGGACTTCACTTTTTATTCCAACAAGATGTTGTTTGAATCACCAGACCTCGTCAGAGACGATCTGGTTGTAATATTTGCATTGTACCTTTCTCTAGTCCATGTCCACCGGTGTGCAATGAGCCCAAGTAGGATCAGCACTAGGAAGGTTCCCAGATGACCGTTCAACAGTACTTTGAGATGTCATTCTTTAGGCAGTTGAGCAATTCACAGCACGTTGACTACCAAAAAGCAAATAGAGATGTTGAGAACAATAATATAAAAAGAAAAAAAAATGATAAACAAAAATAAAAGAATTTAGAAGAAGAGGAGAGAAAGAAAGAGAGAGCGTATAGTAGGAAGTCCTATAGAGATCGCCAGCTTGTAGCCGTGGGAGAGACCGAGAGAGAATTCTATGATCGAGAAAGTGTGAGAGATAGCAAGAGTGTTAGGAGGCTTAGAAGGGCACTTGTGGAGGCTTAGGAGGGCCTTAGGGAGGGGGGGTTGGGTTTTAAATAGACCCTTAAGGCCCAAACTAGTCGTTGTTGGCCGTTTGGGAACGGCCAGCAATGGCTAGTTTGAAAGCCAACCATGGAATTCCAGTACGGATCCGGAGGCCGAATCGGGACCCACCGATCCCGATCCGAATCGGGATCGGATCAGACATAATCGGCTGAAAATTGGCTAGAATTGGCCAGGATTGGCTGATTCCGGCCGGATCGGGCCCGCCAACCCTGATCCGAATCGGCCGATCCGGATTAGGATCGACCGATTATGCATTCCATGAAGCCAACAGCTAGTCAACCTAGCCGTTGGGGCCCGGATCGACTTGATCCGGGCCGATCCTTGCCAATCCGACTCTTGGAATTGGGTGGGTTACCCGGAATGGATACGGCCGACCGAAATCCGGTCCGGATCGGTCGATCCGTGTTGATCCAAGCCGAGTTTTCAATCCTTGATGAATACTAAAACCCCAAGTGATGGGAGCAACCCTAAAGGCTAATCGGACGGATTTTCTACTTGTTCACTATTTTTTCATGATTTTTGGGAATCAAGATTTACATATTCCCAATGGACGGCTAAGATCGAATTTCAAGATTGAACTACAGACAGACAGTCAAAATAAGGCCCAGGGGATGGAAACAACTCTAAGGGGGGTTATTAAATATTAAAATTTTATGAAAATTTTTATTTTTTTAAATATGGAGATGGGGCTCAAAGCACTATAGCAGTTTGCATTCTTGCATCTCTCTCTCTCTCTCTCTCTCTCTCTCTCTCTCTCTATCTATCTCTCTCTCTCTCTATCTCTCTCTCTCTCTCTCTCTCTCTCTATATATATATATATATATATATATATAGAGAGAGAGAGAGAAATGTTGGGGTGCAACGCACTATAGCAACATCCAACCGGGTTGCACACATCATTTTCGACCTCTTCTCCATATTAAAAAATAGTGTTATTTGCATATATATCCCTAAAAAATAGGGTATTTGCATATATACTCCTCATTCTCTCCTATTATCAAGAAAACCCCCAGAAAGTCAAAAAACTTACATCTATACCCTTCCGTCACATCGGTTCACCCTGGGTTAGTTGGGTTGAGTTTAAGGTTGTAAAAAGACTCACTTACATGGTTGGCAGTACCGGCCGATACCGATACGTACCGGCCAGTGCCAGCTGATACCGGTACGTACCGGTATTGGCTGGCACCGGTACCTTTGATTTAAAGGGTATTGGCCAGTACTGGGCCGGTACCGGCCGGTACGTACCGGTACCAGTACCCACCGATACCGGTACCGGTACCGGTACTACCATCCTTGCTCACTTACCCTTGGGTTAGTACCAGGTGTCTCTCTCCCCCTGCGTTGTCTAGTACGAACCCTTGTCTTCCCTCTTCTTCGACGGCTTCTTCATCCTCGTTCCTTCCCGTACCTAAAGCATTTGGAGGTTTGAAGCTCCTTTCCTATGGCTTCCGTCCTCCTTCCTCTCTGTACCTAACAACAATGGCAAGAGTGGTCCCCTTTGGACGTTTGGTGGTTTGCTTGGTAAGTAAATGTATGCTTTCTTGTACTATTTTCTAACCCTCCTCTCCTTGTCCCCCTAATCGTTCTCCATCCGTTCATGGTGGTTGATGATGACCAAGGTGGGCTGCACACAACCCAAGTGTATGAAAATCTCTAGACAGTGGCAACCCCCACACGAAGAAAAGCAGCTTGACCCCATGATGCGCATCATCAATCCACGCAAAGAAATCACAACAATTTTCATCCTACAAGACGAACATATTTAGTTACCCAACAACTAAGATAGTCAAATGGTATGGTCATTTAGACATTTCAACAAACAGTTGATATGCAATACTAACATTCCATTTTGGACACCTATAAAACCTTCTTCCTTTACTTGTTTCTCGGTTGGATGTATAGATCCTGCACCTCTTCCTATAATAACAATTTGGAACCTCAAAACACTCCATTGGGTTAAGAGAACGCCGAACACTCGATTGTCCAGTTGAAAAATCACTCATCTTCACAGATCTTCAGTTACTTGCTGGAGGTGTCAATAGATGCAACGAGCTGAACAATGGAAATTTGTTAGCATTGAAGATGGGATATGGAACCAAATCAAGTAACAAAACCACAAATATCACATAAATATTTGTTGACGGAGATGGGGTCGTCGGGAACTTACCAATGCTATCGATGATGCAGATAGGGTATGTCTGCGAACTGCCGGTCTAGTGCGCTTGCATATGTGATTTGGTGCCATCGATGAAGAAGATGCTGGGAGGGAAGGAATCGTCTCTTGCGCCGCTGGTAGAGAGGTTTGATCATCTCCTCCACAGGAAGAGAAACGTACAGGCTAGGGTAAGGAAGTTAAATGTTAGGGTCAAACATGATATTTCAAGTTAATTGACGTCGTCTATTCATTATTCAGGGAATATTCCTTGTCGGTTAACGGCAACTTAACCCGAGGGGTATAGATGCAAGTTTTTTGACTTTCTGATGGTTTTATTGATTATAGGAGAGAATGAGGGGTATATATGCAAATATCGTATTTTTGAGGGATATATATGCAAAAAAACCCTAAAAAATAAAATAGAATTTATCATAAATTTTTAGATACTTAATAACCTCCCTTAGGGTTGTTTCCATCCTCTTGGGCTTTATCTTCATAGTCCGATTGTGGTTCGATCTTAAAACTCAATCTTAGCCATCCATCGGGTACATACAAATTTTAACCTTTAGGGTTATTTTCATCATCTTGAGTTATAGTATTCATCACCAACTAACTCGCACAAGATTGGACCGGCTACAATCAATTCAGATATGATTGAATAGTGAAATTTAAACTCCAAGGAGTGAAAATTACCTAGTGGGGGTAATTGAATATTTTAAATATTATAGTGATTTTTATTTTTATTTTAATATGAGAGTAGAGTCAAAATGTACTATGCAACCAGGTTGCACAGATGGCCTTGGTTGCACCACAGCATTCCTCTCTCTCTCTCTCTCTCTCTCTCTCTCTCTCTCTCTCTATATATATATATATATATATATATATATAGGAAAATACCTTCCTGTTATGTGGTAACAGGGAGTTCTCTGTTAATAGATTGGAGAAAAACAGATCTAACATTACAGTATGCACGAGCTGTCAAGTGGGTCCCAGATGCAACAGGAGTTCCGTCCACACTGCGAGATTTCACTCGTAGATAACTGCAATGGTGGAAATTCCGCTGCACACAAGGTGAATCTGTGTGCAACACACCCATCTGTGTGATAAAAAATTTTTTACGGTAGGTAAAACTAGCCATCAGATCTAAATCCCACCGTTTATAAATTCTGTTCTTAATAGAAAAGGTAAATGTATTCCTCTCCTAAAACTGTCACCTTTTACCTCTCCGTGAATTGAGGCACTGAAGGTGCCGCAACACAAAACCCTCTTTATATTAATGGCCATTAGATGCACTATTAACTAATCTAACGGTTCAAAAAGTAATAACAGAGAAATTCTAGGTTCTTTAATAACAGACTAAGACTAGCCTCTCTGAGCCCCATGCCATGTTTGTATACAGTTAACATAGATTTGTATTCATCAAACAAGTTGACGTGGGGACCAACAAATGGAAATTTCACTGTCAACTCCTATTACTCAGTTCTGGAAGGTGTTTTCCCTAATAATCCAAAACTTGATGATGCGTGGAAAGTAAAGTCACCTTTGAAGGTGAAGGCATTCATGTGGCTTATGTTTGAAAAGAGGATTATTACAAAAGTCTATAGAAGTATATGGTATCCTAATGAAGGAGTTCCATGTTCGTTGTGTGGTATTCATGATGAAGATGTGGACCACTTGTTTGCAGAATGCAGAGTAAGTCTATAAGTGTGGAATATCTATGGCAAGATGCTGAATTTCAAACCCAACTTTCATTCTATTATAGAGATGTGGAGGTTCTTCAAGCTCTTGAGAAGATCAACATGCCAAAAGAATTTGAGGAGTATCTTGGGAAGTAAGATAAATGCTGAAACATATTTCTCTCAAAAGTTTGGCTTCTTTATATAGTTGGTCTCATCATATCTTAGGGGTATCAGCTGATTCCTGGAAACTCTTAGTTTGCTGTGTATTTTTTATTTTTCAAGGATAGGAACCTCCCCTATCCTTATCAATTGTACTTCCTCTATTTATTCTGAATAAAATTGGTAGTACAATCAATGTTATTATCGAAAAAAAGTTGGAAGAGCCCCCCATTACTACTATTTTATCCTCAAAAAGCAAACTAAAATATGAAAGATTGTAGGTGATAAAAAGTAAAATCCCTGAAAATATTTACCTTAGCTTTAATTTTTCTTTATAACTAGAGTAGATTTATTCTTTCTATTGGGAGTTGAAGGGTAATGAAACATTTGTAGCAACCGAACATCTTTTGTTGGTAGGTTAAGTTATTTGGGGTGGGAACAAAGAATGCCATATCGCATCTCGACATCATCTTGGAAGGATAAAAGATTTTGAAAATATCTTAGGGAGATCATGATCATCTCATACTTTCTTTTAAAAAACTTTAAATTTCATGCGTTTAGACATTTAATATGACTAAATTAATACAAGAATAACAAGGGTAATACAAAAATGTATTTATGCATATACAAGAATTGGTTTCTTGATTCTCAATGCTATCTTGATGTGTGGGGAAGCTCCTCTTCTCTCGTCATTCTCATCTCTTCCTATTCTATTGACATTCTCGTCTCCTCCTCCTCCTCCACTTCCTTTTATCAGTTTATCCTACTTCCCATTACTCCTCCCCCATCTCCCTCTTATTCTTGATCTCAGTGGAGATTTCATCTCGGGGCCCCTCGAGGGACAGAGATTCTCGAGATACGTCAGGGACATTGAAGGAGATATCAAACCATGGGTGGGAGAGAAACCTCTCCACCATCCACTTGATTGTACTACCTCATTATTTGAAATAAAATTGGTGGTGGAATCCAAAATAATTTTCAGAAAACATAAACAATAATCTGTATCAAAATTAAAGCTGATTATTGTACATTCACAAATGATAATGAGGGAAAAGTGTCTAGAGAAAGGAGATACCTCCATGACAAGTCCATATGTTGTGTTTGTCGGCTGTATACCCTTCCTTTTTAGTTCCTGCAGTACCCAAAATGCTCCCTCCCATTGCTTCTGCTGAACACAAGCATTCAGAACCTGTATACAATAGAAATAATAAGTGTCATAATTTCTCCACGAAGAATTAAGTTTCCTACTCGATAATCACAAGAAAGAGAACCATCAACTTAAATATAATAAAGTGAATGCATAATTACTCACAGCATTGTAGACAACAAGGTCAGGTTCCAACCGAGGATCCCATTTCTGAATACTTCCTAACTTAAACTTCTTCTCAGGGATGGCTCTCATGCAATCAATAACGTCAAAAAGCTCTTTCATTAGCCCTGATTGTCCAAGAGTGACAGCAATGCAATGATAAGCTGCAAGATCTGGATATGATGATAGTTCTTGCTGCAGGACACCAAAAAAAATTCAACTGCCACACCTACATTAAACTGTAAATATACACAACTGATGATAGTGAGGTAAAGTGCATTACACGCATAGCATAAAATACATTAAGTGCCTCCACAGGCCTCTTCACCTTCCCAAGTACACTGAGCACACTTGTGTAAATATACCTACATTGAAATGACAAGATTGTCTTGAGAACTCACAAATTTAAGTGCAGTTTTTAGTTATATTTAAATAAAAATTACCAATTAAATAGCCACATTCTTAAATGGCAACAACACTCAGATTGAAAAGATGATAAACAATGATGCACAAGTGCAGTGCAAAATCGTGTAACAAAAGGAGATGCAATAATTTGGAACGTTTTGTCTTTATAGCAAAAAGAAAACTAGGAAGTTCTACACAGGCAAAATTCTAGTTTATGAAACTACTAAAATTCAGATTTCCGTTTATAGCCAGTTTCTAAATAAGAAAAACATGGAAAATCATACCTGCTCTTATAGGACTTAAAGCGCTCTCGTGAGTGAAGCCATTCAACAACTTGCAACACCCGTCTCCAGTTTCCAAATGAACCTAATATCTGTACCACTCTCAGTATAGAATGGTCTGTGAATTTGATTTTTGCGTCGTGTATCAACTTAGAGAACTGCCATTCAGGCATGTTCACATCTGTAGCATTCAACCTTTGAAAGAAAACTATTCAAGTCATTCTCTGATTGATTTTTGAATAAATAAATGAATCTAAAGAAAGCATGCTGTTTTGCTTGAAAGACTAGGAGGCTTCAATGAGATGTCATGCAGACAAACTTTGAAAGGTGAAATCAGAGAAAATGGCAAGGTCAACTTGCTATTACATGTTTAAGAGATTAAAATGTCCACAAAATTACAAAACTTCACAAAGGAAAAAAAAAAAGGAAAGAAAATGCCACCCTTCATTGCTATGCTAAGAAGTGATTAATGATTACTTGAATTTCAGTGAACATTCAGTTATGTAGTCAAAGGCGAGAGGCGATGGAGGTGACCAGGGGTTCGCCTCAGCCTCAAATGCCTAGGCGATCGCCTAGGCATTTGAGCCGATGTGTTCTCTCATAAATCACTATGTAGGAAGAAAATAACAATATAAGAAAAATAAAGGAAAACATCTAAGATAATCATATGTAAGACTGTGAGAAGCATTAATCATGTCCAACACGTAATGTCTTAAGACCATCCACTACTTATATACGTAGTGGGTGGTCTTAGGAATCATCAAAATAAGAAAAAGTATGGCATCATGTAAAAGAAAACAGGTACTAGACATTGTTAAAAGAGGTATTAGCCACTTTGAAATAATTAAGAATAAGAAAAAGTAGTACCACACAATTAAAAAACAAACAAGCATATGACATAGATATCATAGGCAAGTGTCGAGGTGAGTGAGGCGAACATGAGGAGCGGCGAGGTGTTTTCGCTCACCTCAACCTATTCATCACCTAGGTGAGCGAGGCGATCGCCTTTGATAACATAGCATTCCAGGAAATGCAACTTACCACTAGCATCAGAATTTCTCCTCTTTTTATTTTTGAGGAGTTACTGGCATGAGAAGATAGATGAATCTTTCATGTATTTGGTCACTGCAACTCCTTCCATTCAGTGACTTTTGTTAATTCTACACTAATACACTAGCTGTTAGATGGTTTATTAGGAGAATAAAATATGTAATGCTTTCAGATTATTTGAGGTCTGACTCAAAATTCATGCATGCCTACAACCATGAGAAGTGAGTAAATTTGCGATGGGAAACTGTACAATAAAAAGTGTAGTCTTAGTGACTGACTATAAGCAACAATCCTGAAACTGTTAAGATAACAACCCATCACTTCATTGATTAACCATCAAAATCAAGATTGGGTCATAATGTTGAGAGCAAGCATCCTACGCTGTTCTCCTTGGCAACGAAAAGGTTCTCAGCCAGCTGATCAGAAGCAGGTTAGTTGTTTCCACTTGCAGAGAGCATTTGGTGCCTTTGTGCCTTTGTGCCAAGTGCCAAATATTATAACCACACAAATGTTACGTGACTTGGTGTGACACTTTGGGACACATAAAATACATACTCTTGGGGAAGGCTTCCAAAACCATTGTATAGCAACAAGTTCATTTTTACAAGCCTTCATGTGCATGCATAGAGTTTCCTCATCTGGACTCCAGCTGTCAATCCCAGGGCAAAGGTAAAATCGTGATGGCAAATGGATTAAATGATCACCTCTATCCCAACGGAGAAACTGGACAGAAGGCAGCATGAGCTAAATGCCATCTGGTGAAGGTGTTGGCTTGATGACTGGAGGCCCATGTCTTTGGCAGGAGCACAAGGCTTTTTTAATGGAGGTATGCCAGTCAATCAGAAAGGACTTTCTCAATGGTGTGCTCATTTAAGAAGGTGTAAAAGGCCATTGAAGACAAGGACAGTGGGTGGAAGATCAGGCTGATGCTATGTAGGTAGACCACAACCAACTTTCCTAATCCCTGGCAAATACACCTCGACCTTATATTGCAGGAGACTCACCACTCTGACATATGGAGGACTAAAGTGCAGGGAAAAGCTTTTCATTAACAAAGGGAATATGACAGTCATAGTGTGAACTGAGACTAATTTTCTAGAGGCAATTCCTCAGTTGAAAGGGTTAGAGATAGTAGGAGAGATATTCATCGTTCTAATTCCATGATTTTAGAGTCCATAAAGTTTGACAGTGTGGTGTGGTGTCTTTGAGCTGGGAGTTAGACAGTGATTTTGGCTGCAATCCAGACAGAGAGATCGAAGATGCTATAGTGGGCCTTTGTATCAATTCACATGGCCCACATGGACATTACCAATGAGGAAAATAAGCGGTGGCAACTGTTCAGAATCCCAACACATTTTCAAAATTGAAATGGGACGGCCACTGGCTCGGGTCATAAAAGAGGTAGGTCTAAATAGGGCCAGAGTGATGAATGGAGTGGATGCATCATAAGTCGGGGGAAGTTCATCATCCCATAAGACTTGACAACATCTGAAATATGACAATTTATCTGCTCCATCAAGATGTAATGGGCCTCCAGTGCCGTCTATGCTATCAAATGCGTGCCATTGACTAATTTGGCATATTGTGTACATTGAAAGGATCCCTATCCCCCACGGCTCTCTTTCTCAAACATCAGCAATACCACGTTCACATGTACCACATGCTGAAAACAGAAACACCATTTCTTAGGAGATAACAAATATACGATAAATAGCTATCTTAGGTGCAAGCTTTCACTCTAACCCATTTTCACCACATTAGTGAAAGAATTCAACACCTCCACGTGGCATGTACTTCAAAACTTTAAGGCTGCAACACAGGAGATGTTCGCCTGGCTTGGAGTAGAACATGTCCTTAACCCAACAGATGTAAGTCAAGCCCAACCTGACCACAACCAAAGAAAACAAGACCTGAATCCATGTGCTTTCAATCCAAACTGACCCAACTAATATATCAAAGATTTGAACCCAACCTAATAGAAGTTCAAGTTTGGCATGTGCTAAACATGAATTCAAACCAAACTGTAGATGCTCCGCTCCAACCTGCCCTGTTTCTTTTGGTTGGCATGATCATATTTGGGTTGGCATGTATGAACTTGCAGCCCTAACTCTAAGTAGACATCAGATTGGAATGCAGGAAGAATGGAGACTAGATCTCATAATAGATTCGGCTTGTTCACCATGTCCAAGAGACACCAATAGGTGGGTTCTTGGTGGAGACCTACGGCATTAATACAAAAGTCAGACATGCAAGCCAAAGACAAATAAGTATGCCACATTACACTTGACTGAAATTAAAAAAATTAAAAATCAGGAAAAAATAAACCTTTTTTTATCCCACAAGGAACCTAAATAAAAGTGAATATCTAAAACATTGTTTTCACAAAGAGACTGGTGGAGTAATCAACTCAAATTAGTCAACTCACTCTTGCTATTTGATATACAAAGTGGATTTACCTAGTACAGCACTGGAGTTAGTTCTATGATTAACATCCAAATCTACCATAACTTCATCCAAATTATTGTGAGGCAAAATCATTGGACATATCAGACGTTCAAATCCTCAGAAGGCATAATGAAACAGAGATGAAGGTGGAAGGTGCAGGTTGCAAGACACTTTCAATGAAAGTAGATAGCTCTGGAAAGAAACCCCACAGGGGGAAGGGATTCAATGTACAATGCTAAATGACCAAGTTATAATAGATGCTAACTCATCATTTTGGTTCACGCTGTTTGTGATTGCACCTGTATGGCAAGGATCTAAGTGATTTGAATTTGAACTGCCCCTCATGAGAATCTATTCATCTTTGATACCAACAGTTTCAAGAGACATAATAGTGAAAATAATGAAATTTTTTTTGTTGACACAACGGTAATAGCCTATTATATGTAGAAGTGGACAGGACAATTTGCATCACAAGTGGAGATAGGACTCATCAAATATAAATAATCCAAGTAGAACTGGAACTAGTATTTATAGTCCTTAGTTGGCAAGGAGCCTTTTGTGGGCTGAGAGAAACTTCACGAGTGCCTGCCTAAGTTGCCCAGGCAGCCCACTTAGGGCACTCGGGAGCCTAGCGGGTGCTTGGGCCCATCTGGCCCAGCCCAACCCTCGACGCCCAGCTTAGGGCACTTGGGCGCCTAGCGGGGGATTGGGCCTGTCTGGCCTGGTCCAACCCCCGACACTCGGCGCAGGCAGCTAGAGTTTCTCTCTCCCGCTGCCCACACCTCACCGCCATTGCCACTGCCACCATTGACAGCTGCTGTGGTCGCCACTGCCACCATAGCCGGCCTCCGTCCTCCCCTCTTTCTCTCTCTTACACCCTCTGTCTCACTTTAATCTCTCACTCCGTCATAGCCTTTGAGCCTCACAGGGCCTGCTCTCTCTCTCTCTCTGATACAGAGACCAAAGCCCTCTCTTTCTCCTCTGTCTCTAATCCCTCTTACTCCCACTCTCTCCCTCTCATTGAGTTCTCTCTCTCTCTCTCTCTCTCTCACACACACACACACACACCAATCTGTCTCTTTCTAATCTCTCTCACTCCGTCACAGCCGTTGAGCCTCATAGAACTCTCTCTCTCTCTCTCTCTCTCTCTCTCTCTCATGCACACATAGAGTCTGTGTGACAAATATGACACAGGGCCAAACCCTTAGTCTCTCATTATCTCTCTTTAATCTTTTTCACTCTCAGTCTCTCTTTCCCTCTTACTATCACACACATTGACACGGGTTAGTAACTTAAACCTTTCATCTTAAAGTTTTGATTATCATGAATTCATGATTAATTTGTTCTTATTGTGTTCAAAGTTAATTATCATATGGTAGATTAATTTCTTCAATTCTAATCTTTATCGTGATTGACTTGTTCTTACATGTTCAAGTTCATTATCTTATGGTAGATCAATCTCTTTCAATTAGCCCTCAGAGAGTTTAGGAATTTGTATCAAGCATGGATCCGTGAATTTGACCTCTCCCCATTGACCTTGAGTCAGTGTTAATTATGCCAATCAATGACTGGCAACCTTTGATTAACCGTCCAGTGATGCCTATTAATATATTTTTTTTTTGAAAAAAAGTCCGGTGTACCACCAATTTTATTGCGATAAAAAGAGGAAGTACATCCAAAACCCTAGAGGAGAGATTCCTCTGGGAAGGAAACAGAAAAAAGAAAAAAGAAAATTACAATCGACTCATTAGTCTATTCCAATTGTCATTTGAAATGTCCAAGATATGTCTTGACCATTGATACCAAAATGATACCGCTTGTAAACAGATGTTTTCAATGTAGATTCTGCTCCCCTTGAAAATGTTATCGTTCCTATTCCTCCAAATGCTCCAACAAATCGCATGCAGCAGAATTTTCAACATCTTTTGTTTTTTCATAGGTATCCCCTCTGAAGTATTTCGAAAAAACAAGAACATCTCTTCTATGTGGGGAAAATTCAGATTTAAATTCAGACTGGCAGAAAAAATGCTCCATACCTCTTTACTGACTGCACAATGGATGAATAAATGATTCACATCCTCATCTTCCATGTTACACAGCGAGCATATAGTTGATCCTTTGGAATCCCAGTGTCTTCTATAAATTTTTGTCACAATTCTGTTATGGAATACTAACCACATAAATGCCCTAATCTTCAGGGGTGACTTAACTTTCCAAATATCCTTGCACACTGGAGTGTTAGGTAGATTTCCTTCAATCAAAGTATAAAGTGATTTAACAGAGAATATCCCATTGTTTGCATTCCATAAAACTGTGTCTTGTTTCTGTGGCTCCAATTTAACCTCATACAGAAGAGTCATCAGATTTGAAAATTGTTCCATTTCTGCATCCAATATATTTCGTCTGAGGATAATATTCCAGCAAAAAATCCCCTCCTCATAAGTGTATAACTCATCAATATTCTTCCATTTATCCACTGTCGGATTATAGATAAGAGGAAATCTATCTTTAAGGAAAGACTCACCTGCTCATCTATCATGCCAGAAAAGAGTATTTTTACCATCTCCTACTGAGATCTTACTGAAATTGAGTACCCATTCCGCTGATTTCATGATTCCTTTCCATATAGGTGAAAAGCTTCTGCAATTTATGTTGAAGAAACTGAATCTGCCACTTTTTGCATAATATCTGTGTTTCATTAACTCTTTCCATAAATGTGGTTCATCATTCATCATTCTCCAATGCCATTTTCCCAATAGAGATAGATTCATAATATGCAGATTTTTAACCCCCAGTCCTCCATTCTTCCTTGGCTGGCATACTTGCTTCCACTGCACCAAAGGAATGCCTTTATTATTAGCATTATTTCCTCCCCATAAGAAACCCCTTCGGATTTTATCAATCTTCTTAATGACCTCCTTGGGTATAGTAAATACTGACATGTAGTAAACTGGCATCGAGGACAGGACTGAATTGAGGAGAGTGATCCGACCTCCAAGACTTATATTCTTGGCCTTCCACTGTGATAATTTCCTATGTAGTTTGTTAATTAATGGCTCCCATTCAGCACTCCTTGTAACTTTGTAATGTAATGGTAATCCCAAGTAAACAATCGGAAGCTTTTCGATCCTGCATTGAAGTACCTGAGCACACTCTTGCAATTCCTTTTCCTCCATATTAACTCCTATGATGGATGTTTTGTCAAAATTGATTTGAAGCCCTGATGTAAACTCAAATGACTTGAGTAAAAATAGAAGACTCTAGCTGATCAGTCCCTCCTTCTAAAAAGAGTAGAGTATCGTCCGCGTATTGCAGAAAAAACCAGGATATAGTACTTTAACCCCTTGAAACCAGTTTTTCTCTTCTGCCCTTCGACACGTGTAACTAAGAATGTTGGCCACTAGAATGAAAAGATATGGAGATAAAGGGTCCCCTTGTCTTAAACCTCTAGAGCTCTTGAAGAAACCTTCCACTTTGCCATTGATAAGCATAGAGAACATTGCAGTAGTTACACAATTTTTCAGAATTTGCACTCATTGGTTTGGAAAGTCATGTATGTTTAAAACATTCCATAAACACTCCCAAGAGACTTTACCATAGGCTTTGTGAAAGTCCAATTTTATCAAAATTCCTTTCCTCCTCTCCTTCTTCATGACAAATA
This sequence comes from Zantedeschia hybrid cultivar, assembly GCA_030544215.1. NCBI lineage: Eukaryota > Viridiplantae > Streptophyta > Magnoliopsida > Alismatales > Araceae > Zantedeschia > Zantedeschia hybrid cultivar. The sequence continues at coordinate 57,954,128 of JARZZO010000012.1, forward strand.
GTAATTCACGTGCAGTAATAAAAGAATCTATCATGTTTCTGCCCGGAACAAAAGCATTCTGTTGCTCTTTAATGAGTTTTCCAATGATCCTTCCAATCTAGAAGCCAAAACTTTAGTAAAGATCTTGTAAGACCCGTTTAAAAGACTTATGGGGCGAAAGTCTTTCAGCTCCGTTGCTATGTCTTCTTTGGGCAATAATATGATAAAAGTCTGATTCACATATTCCCCTCCCTGTTGATGAAGAAACCACATTTTAACTACTTGAATCACATCCTCCCCTACTAGGTCCCAAAAGAATTGATAAAAGAACATCTGAAAGCCATCCGGACCCGGTGATTTATCACTCCCCAAGTCGAAAACAACCTGCTTGACTTCCTCTTCCGTAATATGGGACAGTAGAATATCCTTATCATATGCATCAAGTTTGACCACATCATTGTCCTGCCATGTTGGATACCATCTTTGTTCCGCTGAGAACAATTTTTTATAAGTTGAGAATTTCCCCAATCATTACCTGTTCATCATCTGTCCATAACCCATTGACCACCAAAGAAGACAATGTGTTTCTTCTTCTTCTACCATTAGCAATAATATGGAAAAATTTTGTATTATTATCTCCCTCCTTTAACCACTTGATTCTGGACCTGTATCCTGATTAAATCCCTAACCATTGACTGCTTATTCTTCCCATGGAGTCCCCTGATATTCCAGCTCAAGATCTTCATCTTTGACGACGAACACCCCTTTTCCTTTTTTCCTTTGCAATATCTGCTACGTTACCACAGTCACCTTCCACTGCCTTCATCAAACTACTAAGTTCCCTTGAACCTTTTGGCTTGGAGACAGAAGTCCCGTTGCTATTTTCCCACAATTTACTGAACTACCCTGTCTTTTTTGTGAAGTCCCGACCCAACACCTCCGCATTATGTACAAGCTCTTGATCTGTCATGCCTCCTAAAAGAACCATCTGCTTGGACCCTTGCCATTCATTATTATCTTCTTCCCCCCTTTGAGCAATATCCTTTCTAGAATGTTGGGAATGGGAAAGAGGAAGCGGGATTTCGGGGGGCACCGGCATGTTAAGGAAATGCATACCCGAAATATCTGCACTGCCCCGATCAGTTTCCCTCGCTGGAGCTGCGATGCATTCCGCTCCCAAAAATCCTCTGCGATTATTGCCAGTTTGTTGTGATGTGCACTCCATCAATGAAGTCGAGCCTTCCATCCTTAGCAGTGGAGATTGTTGCAGGATGCCCATCTTCTCCACCTTCTTCGTCTCAAGATCCCTTCGCCGTCGGAAAACCCTAATAGCACGACCTCGTTCTCGCCGCAGTCCTCGCTGCACTCCACGGATGACCTCTGTTGCCAACTACTGGACCGCCCCTTTCCATACCTGTTCAGCCTTATGACATTGCGAACCGCGGTTATGCTGGCCAGGTCCGTCTAGATCATGGATGGCAATACCGGTACCGGTGCCGGCCGGTACCGGTACCGGTGCCAGTACCGGTACTGGTACCGGCCGGTACAACCGGTACGGGCTTAAAAGGGCCCAAAAAAATCAGAAAAAAAAGGAAAAAAATCAGAAAAATTCAGAAAAATTCAGAAAAAATTCAAAAAAAAATGTAAACAATTAATTAGCTATGTGTTGGGTGTGATAAAAATGGGTTAAGACAAAGAAGTACACATAACACATACAAAATGACAATTTTCATAGAGATTAAACATGAAAAATATTATGTTAATGTACTAAATATTTACAACAATGCAAAATATGAACGAAATCAAACGATCCTTACCTATGAAAAACATAAGTGAGTCTCTTAATATGGATAATAACCCGTAGATCCTTCTGATTCATCATCTGGTAGCTGTTGCTGGTATCCATAATAAGGTTGCATATGTTCCCTACATTCACCATAACTAAACAATGATGCAGCCAAGTCGTGCATCCCTCTTTGAATCCCTCTTGGAGTATATGGTTGTTGACTTGATGAAATGCCAGAATCATGGTGCAAAGAAGTAGCATGAGGATAAGAAGAAGACCCTGACCCATAACTGCTACTGGGTGGAATCGGTGGATGAAATTGAAAGCCTTCATACTCTACTTGATCTCCCCAGCTATACATGCCTGCTTCTTGTTGGCCACCTCCATAACCTGACTGCTGTCCATGCTGGCTTTGTGAATCATAATCTCCTTGACTTTCATGTTGTCCTCTTCCTGTGTCAATATGTAAGGAGAAAGAAGGTGCATACACTCCGCCCCCGGTAGTAGCACCTGCAGCTGCACCAGCATCATCACTAGGAGACTCTGTCCCATCATCATCATCATCTTGATCATAATCAACAATTAACTTTCTTTTAACATTACTTGATTTTTTCTTTTGTGATGCCTGTTTTTGCTGGCTTTCTTTTTTTTCTAGATCCTTTTGCAAGTTCAATCGATTCAATACTCCTTTTCCTCGTGGTGTATGCCTCACATAAATTTGCTTCAGCTCATCAATGGCAGGATCGTCTCTGGCAGCCAGATTAGTCCTCTCTAATGTAGATGTACTCCTTTTCAAGAATGATGGTGGCCCAACCATTCTAGGAGTGACTGGCCTACTATCTGATTCTGAGTGTCTAGCAGGCTCAAACTCAGTATCAGGTGCAAATAAAGGCACATGCTCAGTCTGACTCTGATACTCATGTGAAGGAGGAGGTGAATTTTCTTTTTGCCTTTTCGAACTTCTTAATTCTGGATCTCTAGCAACAGCTCCATCTAGTATGCCTTCTGCCCATTCTGTATCATCAGGATCAAAAACTGGCTCATCGACAGTTGCTCGTGTCTCAACCCAAGTCTGCAAGGGATTATCATCATCAAATAACTCTTCCACATCAATTTGGCCAACCACATCTTCTGCGTGCCCTGCAGCTCGTTTCTCCCTCAATTGTTGTCTCAACCGGATGTTTTTGATCCTCAATCTCATATTGTAATGGCAGTACACCAATTTGTCCAATCGTTCAGCCTTTAACCGGTTACGAATTTTTGAGTGTATAAGGCTGAACGTGCTCCAGTTTCTTTCACATTGGCTTGCCGACGTCGTCTGACTCAAAACCCTCACTGCAACGGAAGTCAATGGATTATAGCACCTATCTCTGTTGTACACCATTATCCACCACTCAGCTGTGTCATCATTAAAAGAAACCAAAAAAAAAATTAATCAATGTATGTTCTCGTTTCTTATGCACATTTGACAACAATGCAATGACTAAGTATACCTGGGCTCACTTTCTCTACAGCAATTTGCACAGAGTCTTCATTATATGTCTCCAGCCTTAGCCTATAAGCCTCCATCTACAAAGATGGAATTAACAATTAATAGAATTCATAGGCTCTTCAAATTACAAGTAATTGGATAAATCTTAAAGTCAGATCTTCACTAAGTATACCTGTCTCTCTGCCTCAATCCTATCTTCTATTGTCCTCGACAAACGTGCAATCACATTTAGTGTGCCTTGAATCACCTCTCCATCAATATGCACTTGACGACTGTACATTACTCGAGGATTTAAATAATAACCTGCATTTAGGTGAAAAATTACTAATGTCAATTTAATAAATAATCTCTCATGTAATAGTATAAGACTTCACTTACCAGCTGCATGCAAGTCGTGGTGTAATGTGCTTTCCCATCTGACATCAATAAAGTCCCACCACTTCATATAAGTGTTGGGAAATGCGTTCTTGATGTGAACCTTAGCAATGTCAATTGTCTCGTACAAATATCCCATGTAATTCTTATCATCCCCATCCACCAATTTTAACACCTGTACGAGAGGTTCCACCAACTTCAGATAAGTCTCCATATTACTCCAAAATTTTTTATTCTCTATGATTTTTCTCACTTCCAAATGTTCAGATTTAGATTCATTGGAAGTGGTCCGCATATACTCCAAGAACTCCTTATTAAACATAAAACCCTTGATCTCATTCTTGAATTTGTGCAAAGATTCTAAGGAAATAAAATTAGATGCAAATCGTGTAGGCCCTGCACGGATGAGATCTCGACCTCCAGATGCTTTTTCTCTGAACATATTCAAGATCCTGGGATGACCATAAATAAATTGGGTAATTCTTTGGGCTCTCTTTACAGTCTTGCTGATAGTTGGATCCTTACCAATGTCTTCAAGCATCAAGTCCAGACAATGCGCTGCACATGGGACCCAATAAAGGTGTTTGCGCTTGTCCATTAACTTCTTCCCTGCAGCTTTATAACTTAGTTCATTATCGGTGACCACCTGGACAACATTTTCCTCTCCAATTTCCTGCACCATCTGATCCATCAAACCAAATAAATATTTTGCATTCTTTGAATAGTTTGATGCATCAACAGATTTCATAAAAACTGTCCCTTCTGTGCAATAAACAAGAAAATTAATCATGGACTTCTTCGTGGTACCAGTCCAGCCATCGCACATAATTGTGCATCCTCTCTCCTTCCATACTGCCTTAAAACTTTCAACCCACTGTTGAAGTTCCTCGTATTCTCCATCAAGCCCCCGTCCATATATGTCTCGACGTGTGGGGGCTTTGAACCCACGACCATGATCTGCTATCGCATCAATCATAGGCTGAAAATAAGGAGACTGAGCAGCATGTGAGGGAACACCTGCATGCAAAAACCATTTGCATATGCTTTTAAAAGTATGTCCTACCGCTTCAGCTGACTTTTTTACTCCTCTCATTGCTTGCTTGATTTTTGGCTGAGTAGAAGTCTGTCTTCTAAAAGATAACTGTCCATAGGACCCACTTGGCCTGTAGGTTGACTTGTGCCTCTTATTGATGGTCCATCACCTCTCCTTCGGGCTTCATCTTCTTGTTGATGCCACAAACTCTCTCTTCTAGCTGCAGCCATGTCAGGATCATCATCATCATCATCATCACTAGAATCTACATTTTGTTCAGCCCTTTGCCTCTCACGTATAGAAATGCCACTGGCCGCAGTATACATCCCTTTGCCTTTTGTATTATGTCTACCTGAAATTTCGCCTTGGAGTTCAACCTCATCTTCCTTCTTTTGTTCTTTTTGTGCTTTTCGGCCACGCAACAATTCACGCATCTCGTTGGCAACTTGTCGGGGACAGACAGTACACCTTGTCACCTGCCCTGTCTTCCCTGCTAAATGTTCTTTCCCTCGGGTGATTCCACCACCCATCTCTTTGCCACAATATTTGCATTTCACTCTCCTCTTTGCAGTATTAATTAAGGTGATATGGGCCCACCCTGGGTCTTGCTCTTGCTGTTTAGCCATGTTCCTACAACACATAAAAAAAAAATAGAAACAAATATAAGAACATTTGGCATTATGCTCCTAGTTTAAAACATGTAAAATTGGATGTTAATTAGGCTCCAATTGATGTTTAATTTTAACAATTAGACAAAAGTCCCAATTTTTAACCGCTAATTAGGGCCAAAATTGGGGATTTCTCCTAATTCACCGTCGATCAACGTAATTGACAGCACACTCCTAGTTTAAAACATGTCATGAAGCTTAATTAGACTCCAATTGATGTTTAATTTAAGTAATTAGACAAAAGCCCCAATTTTTAACCGCTAATTAAGGTCAAAATTGGGGATTTCCCCTAATTAACCGTCGATCAACGTAATTGACAGCACACTCCTAGTTTAAAACATGTCATGAAGCTTAATTAGACTCCAATTGATGTTTAATTTAAGTAATTAGACAAAAGTCCCAATTTTTAACCGCTAATTAGGACCAAAATTGGGGATTTCCCCTAATTAACCGTCGATCAACGTAATTAACAGCACACTCCTAGTTTAAAACATGTCATGAAGCTTAATTAGACTTCAATTGATGTTTAATTTAAGTAATTAGACAAAAGCCCCAATTTTTAACCGCTAATTAGGGCCAAAATTGGGGATTTCCCCTAATTAACCGTCGATCAACGTAATTAACAGCACACTCCTAGTTTAAAACATGTCATGAAGCTTAATTAGGCTCCAATTGATGTTTAATTTAAGTAATTAGACAAAAGCCCCAATTTTTAACCGCTAATTAGGGCCAAAATTGAAGATTTCCCCTAATTAACCGTCGATCAACATAATTAACAGCACACTCCTAGTTTAAAACATGTCATAAAGCTTAATTAGGCTCCAATTAATGTTTAATTTAAGTAATTAGACAAAAGTCCCAATTTTTAACCACTAATTAGGACCAAAATCGGAGGTTGTCTATTTTATCAAGAAAATGAACGTAAATCATCTAAGAAATATGTAACAAACTAAAAAATAATCACTACATTAAAATATAAATAATACCTTCTTTTTTTCTTCTACCCAAAACAGTGAAAATGTCTCCGGAAAAGGATGAAAACGTCTCCGGCGGCGGTGGCGGGCGGCGGCGGCAGCGGCGGGTGGCGGCGGCGGTTCTTTCCCTCCCTTCTCCTCCTCCTTTCCCTCCTTCCCTTCCCCTCCCACTGCAAAAAACCCAAATCCCCTCTCACAGATCTGTTTCTGTGAGAGGGGACAGTGAAAGGGGTGTTTCACAGGCGTATCGGCTCGGTACCGGCCCGGTTTCGGGCGTACCGGCCGGTACCGGCCGGTACGCCCGAAACCGGACCGGTACCGGTCCGGTACAGTCATTTTTATCCCTTTTTTTTTTTTTTACGGTACCGGCCCGAAATGGGGGTACCGGTACCGGTCCGGGCCGGTACCGGTACGTACCGGCCGGTACGTACCGGTACCGGCCGAAACTGCCATCCATGATCTAGATTTAAGTTCTGATCCGGCCCAATTAAAACATATCCCGAACCGGTCCGGTTCATATCTTGAACCATCGTCTAAAAGCTCTCGTTTACTCCGTTTTTGCTCTGTGATGATTCCGGAGATTCAGATACTTTGTGCCCTTTGTAAACCTTTATAAGCTTGCACTACCTCGCTGTATAACCAATTTACATGCCTGGGATCAATAGGTGTAGAAACTTCTTCCTGCAGCTTGGGCACCGATCTCTCCATCGTAATTTCATGAATTTCGGAAGAATGTCTCCCTGTTCAATTCTGATACAAAGTCTAGCAAATTTCAAATTATCCCATTGAACAGTCTCTCTATGCACCTTCTTCAGAGCTCCTACCTTATTAGCAATTACTCTAAGAACCTCTACGCCCCATAATTCAAAAGGGATCCCGAAAACCCTGCACCAGACCATTCGGCTGTCCTCCTGCTTAACTGTGACAAAATCAGAATTCCACCTCCACCAAGAACATTCCATGCCTTGAATCCTCAAGGTTTTAATATCAAGAAGTGTGTTGAAAAGAGCTGGTTCATAACAATGAACCAATAAAATATCATCCTGAATGGACCAAATTCTCCAAGTTTTCTTAGTAGGATATAAACTCCGTAAGTAGATATCCAAACTCTCCAAAGAAACAATACCATTATTAATGAACGCCATCAAGGATGAAGCTAAAAAAGCATCATTCTATTTAAACGACGCCTATTAATAATAACACACCAATGCAACGTAAACTTAAACGAGTCACAAAGACATTGCAAGAGACTTTAGAATGAGCCAATTTCATTCTTAGAAACTTTAGCATGAGGCAATTACATTCTCAACGGATATGTGAAGGCATGCTTATGAGATTCCTTTTGATCCTCAAAGGGAGTTCTTAAAGGATACAACCCTTAAAAGGATGCTCAGAGGATCGTAGAGGATTTTTAGAGAGAGATGTCTTTTTAAGACCCTTGGAGGATACTTAGGGGTTTGTTCTTTGAAAAAGACTCTTGAAAGGATAAGCCAAATAACTTTAAAAAGATACTTAAAAGATGCATATAATTTCCTCAGGGGACATGATCCAAACCCTTTATCCTTTAAGTATCCTTTTAGATGATGCCCTTAAAGAGTCATTTAGTATCCTTCAAAACTCGTGTATTTAATTGAATTTATCATGCTAAGAATCATGCATCTCAAGTTCAACCAGTCCACTTTCATTCATTTATGAATTGTAATATTGTGATTTGATTAATGGGCATAATGGCTGCCCATTTAATCGATAATCATAACAGAAACAATGGCCATTCATATGATATGACCAAACCAACATTGGTCATTTGAACAATACAAATGAACAAAGCATTTGGCCATTCAAACCATACGAATGGACCACCTTTATTGGAAATAAATCACTCATTTTAAAGAGATTTAGCCGTCAAACCAATATGAGTGGATCACTTTTATCGGAAACAAAGTTCGGTCATTCAACTAATATGAATGAACCGTTCATCTAAAATAAAATTGGTCATTCAAACGATATGAATGAACCATTGTTTTACAAGAATTTTGTCACTCAACCAATATAAATGAACCATTAATTATATATCTTCTCCCTTTTTCCTTTTTAATGATCAATTACAAGAAAAGAAAAAAAATTGACAAGTTCTTGAAGGAGTCTTGCAGAGATTCGGGATCTTCAAAGCTCCAAATCTTCAGCGGGGCAACGTCTCCGTCCTTCTTCATGTGTTCTCCCCTTTCAGTAGCACCTCCTAGGGGGTATTTATTGGATGAGAGGAGAGTGAGAGAGAGAGATGTGAGAGAGAGATGGAGACCGGGGGGTGGTTGCGGTGGCACCCCCATTGGTGGCTCCCCTTTTCTTTTCTTTTTTCCTTCTCTTCTTTTCTTCTTCTTTCTCTTCCTTTTTTTTTTTAATGGGAAAACCCCCACCGATGGGGTTTCCAACCGATAAGGGGGTTGGCTACCGGTGGGGGATACCCACCAGTAGCCCCCCCTCCTCCTTTTCTCTCTCTCTTTTCTTTTTTTCTTTTTTTTCCTTTTTCCTCTTCTTTCTTCCTTTTTCTCTCTCTACCCCCCACCAGTGGGGGGTCTAAGGAAACCGGTTGGGGGGGTGCTTCTTCTCTTCTTCCACCCTTCCTTTTCTTTCTTTTTTTGCTTATATGTCCAAACCAGCGGGAGGTCCAAAAAAATCAAAAACCATTAAGCAATCCCCCTGCAAATACTCTCATTCCCTCTCTTCATCGCCTTCAATGCCTCTCTCTCTCTCTCTCTCTCTCTCTCTCTCTCTCTCTCTACTGCCTGCCACCAACGATGCTGACACACCCCGCCGCTACCATCATTCGCCCACCACATGGCCGGCAAAACATGTTCGCGCAGTAGGGGCCCTCGTCGGCCAAACCCCGTCTGCGGCTTTCCCGTCCAACACCGTGCCACGCAGAGCACGTTCCCCCCCTCCCCCGACGATCGTGCCCCACACCCATGCCGCCACCGCATGGCGGTGGATTGCCTATGTTCGCACGGGCGCATTGTCGTTCGCGTCGGGCGAGCGCGAGCCCGCCGCCGCCCAGGCGCCACGCATCGTCTCGGGGTTCTTCGCTCAACCACGACATCGTCATTCGAGCTATGGCCCCATCAATTAGGGGACGCCTCCCGCCACGTGATGTTCGAACGGCCTTCGCCTCCTCCTACATCGTCGTTCGAGCCTCCTTCGGGGTGGCGCCGCACTCGATCTGCCTCCAGAGGGCTTCCAACCCATTTCTCGCACCACCAAAGGCCGGGGCACTTACATCCGACCCATTAGAGGTTTGCGGCTAACACCACCAATGCAGGTCCACCTATGGACCCACGGCTCCAATGTATACATGGATTGCATCCTCGAGACATGTGCCACACTCTACAGTGGGACAATTAGTGTTTGTTAGCCCTATCTTGAGATTTGGTGCTTTAGTATGTGGTCGTACCTGCCATCGTGCTTGTATGTTTGAATTTTAGGTTGCCTAGCTACTGCAAATTTTAAATCATTGTCGGGTGTGAGATTGTGAGCAACCAAATCTTGTGGTGCTAATCTTGTGATTTTTGAGCGTATATGTGATGCTCTAGATGGAGGTAGTCCTCACGACCAGGATCTGTCACGTTCATGTATTGCGAGGGACAGTACACAAGCATAGATTCTTACTATTCACGTATTTATTTTTATGGAAACGGTGGCTATTTGATGTTCATTTGTTGTCCTTTGTGGAGTCCATGTTGATCTCAGATCTTAGGCGTAGTCTGGTTCCTAGTCAGTAACTGTCCCGCATCATTTTTGGTATCAAAGCAGTAGGTTAGATTGTCTAGGCTTGTTTGTTGCATTTCATCCATTGTACTTTCGTCCTTATTGTTCCATAGTTCTAGTGCTACAAATCATTTCATTATAGCTTGGGTTGCATGTTAGTGGTTACTCCTCACTGCTCTACACTCTCCAATGCCTACACATAGCGGTGCTGAGTTCCACATCTCTGCACCGATGTCAGGGTCTCACACTGGTTCCCCTTTAGTCCCCGTTGTGACCAAGTTGTTCAACCAGGTCATGTGTCATATGGATCAGATGGACCATCGCCTTGATAAGCACCTTGCTCATTTCGGGGAGTCGCTAAGGTCCGTGAAGGATAAAATAACTGATTCAGATTGCACAGTCCAAGCTTTGGCGAGTCACATTGCCACTCCAGGGCGACCCCCGTAGGAGCAGGATCCCATTTGCCCAGCCCCGAACCCCGCCCTCATGAACCCTCCACCTCCTCCCAATCCACCTCCCCCAATAAATTCGCATCCTAAGGACAATCAAGCCATTGACCAGCAAGATGAGGACGATGGACGTATATATGATTCATTCGATGAGATGGGTGGCACGTGTAGACCAGCTACACGTAGATTGAGAGGGCATGATAGGTATTACAAGCGTGATTGGGGTTTTAAGAAGAGACGTCAGAGGTTTCAGAGGGGTCATTATAAGCAAAATAAGCGAGTTTATTGGACTGTTCGAGAAGATCGATTTGATCGGTATGACCAAGATGATCGATTTGATCAACAAGGCCAAGATCTTCGGGATGGTTTGGGGCATGATCAAAGGGGATACCAGGCTCAGAAAGATCAGGTTGACCAAGCTAACTTTAGTGGGGATCGGAGGCGATACCAAAACCCAGGAGATTCAGGTGGTCGGGATGATGTGAATGCTGAGCGGAGGCCCTATCATTACCAAAGGGATCAAGATGATCAACGGGTCGCTCGTACTTAGGCTCCCATCTTTGACGGGTCCTTGGATCCGAAGATCTATCTTGATTAGGAGGCCAGCATGAACCAGTACTTTGATTGGATGGGCATGTCTGATGCGTGACGAGCTCACTTCGCCATGATGAAGTTGACGAGTCAAGCTCAGACCTATTGGTTGAATGTTGAGGACCTTTTGGAGCAGCAACATCAGAAGACTATTGAGTCGTGGGAAGACATGAAGGTGAAGCTTCGCGAAAAGTACCTTCCTACGACTTACCATCATCGCCTTGTTGATCGGTGGCAGAACCTCACTCAGAGGACGTGTATTGCTTTTAAGTACATTACGGAGTTTGACGAGTACCTAATGAGGTGTGGAACTCGTGAGGAGAGCGCATTGACTCTTTCCTAATTCCAAAGGGGTCTTCATCGTGTTTATCAGCAGGAGCTGTTCCGTTAACATGTAACGACCATCGAGCATACCTATCAGGTCGTGCGTGAGATAGAACAATTCAAGTTAGAGGTGGATTTGCCCTCGCGCACTAGGGCGACTTACCAATGCTCTATTGATCAGCATGTCGTACTGAGAGCTCAACAGAGGGGTCCAGCGTTTAGACCTCGAGAGCCTGCTCACCAGCACCCTACTCCCCGACCCCGATTCCCACCTCAGAGGGACCCAAACCTACATTACCCGCACCTCCTGCTCGCCTCCGGTTGGCGCACCACCTGTCGGACGGGAGGATAAAGGGAAGGCCCCGGCTGTAGGAGACTCTTCTCAGAGGGGTGGGTCCCGCAATTGATGTTTTAGGTGCCAGGGACTTGGCCATTATGCTTCTCAATGCCCTTCGAGGATCCTAGCCATTGAGGGTGCTGATCTCGAGGATCCCCCACCCGTGTCGCAAGAGGTGAGTTATGAGGCTAGAGTCGATATGGCAAATGAGTTTCAGACAAAGAGCAAGATGGTCGGTTGTATTCAGACTGAGTATTTTCGGGTGGAGGATGTTGAGGACTTGCCTGATAGGGGCAAGCTTGATGTCGTTGATTGCATCTTGACCCAGCCTAAGGAGTGTGGTGACTGACACCACACTTTCATCTTTCACACCTACTATCGTGTCGACGGTAAGGTATGTAAGTGATCATTGATAGAGGAAGTTGCATCAATGTCATCTCCACCCGTGTCATTACGCGCCTTGGGTTGACTGCCGCTGATCATCCTCGCCCCTGCCGTGTCTCCTGGGCTGACTCTACTTTTAATCTTATTCGGACATGTTGCCTTGTGCAACTATGTTTCCCACCGTATGCGGATCAAATCTGGTGCGATGTTTGTTTTTATTGCCTAGGAATAAAAGAAACGGGAATAAGGGATGGGAAATCCTAGAGTCATAGGGGAGTCCAAAAGTCAGGAGTTACTCTTCTAAACTCCTTAAATATGTATGTTTCTTTTTGAGAAAGGAAGAAGATTGGTTGAAGAAAAAAAAATACATGTTGTGCGATCGGTTCTCTGCGAGAGAGAGCCCCTACCCAGCTCCGGTGTGACGCCGGAGGTTATCTTCCAGTGAGACGCCGGCCCCTTCCCCAGCTCTGGTGCGATGCCGGAGGAACACCCTACCTGCTAGTGCGATGCCAGTAGGTTATCTTCCCTCTAAACTCCTTTTTCTCCTTGTTCCGCATCAGTTTTTGGTATCAGAGCCTACCTCGGTTCCTCGCTTCGCTGCCGCGCCATCGCCGTCTCCACCCGCCCCGCTGCCGTCATAGCCCTTCATCGCCGCCCTTCTTCGCTTTCTTTTTTGGCTCGGGTGAAGAACAAACAAGAAGAAGAAGAGAACGGCGGAGAGGAGCCCACAGCCGCTGTCGTTGGAGCCACGTTCACGGCCACCAAAACCGCTCTGTCCCGCCGTCACCGTCGCTCTGCCCCGTCATCGCCGCCGCTCCGCCCCGCCGCCATCGCTGCCTCGCTCCGCCGACGCCGTCCACCACCGAAGCCCCTTCCCTCCGCGCCCTTGGCCTTTCTCTCCTATCCGGTTCTGTTAGGGTGTAAAAGAAAGAAGAAGAAGGGAGGAAAGAGGGCCCGTGCCCTAGTTAAAGGACTTGGTCGAACCAGGTTTGACCCAGTTTGGTTCGAGCCCTAATCCTACTGGGTTCGAGCCAATAGCAACCAGGTCCGAACCCAAACCCCCATCGGTTCGAGCCATCTCATTATCAAGGAGCCTGGGTCCTATTTGTTAACTGATTAAACCAGGTTCAGAGAAGAAGAGGTGGTCTGCGCCACCAGGTTCGAACCAGGGTGCAGTCAGGTCCGAACCAGGAGCCAATCCAAGTTCTTGGTGGTGCAACAGAGGTGCAATTGGAGCTGTTATCGCACCGCCCTCACACAGAGCACGTTCGTGCTTCGATTTGCGTGTCGTCTGCGTCGTTGGGTTTGTATCGACAAGGCCTATCTAGATTCAGAGTGTTGTTGTTGCCGATCTGTCTCATTTTGCGTGCCATTGCTGCACGCATACCGAGGACTCCGATCGCGCATCCCGAGGCCCGTGTCAACCGCCTCGATTTGCGTGCCAACCTCCCGACGCACCGATTTTGCAGCATCCAGCGTCCGATCTGCCTCGTTTTGCGGACCACTGGTTGATTCTATCATAATTGGAGCCTTGGGGTAATCTCTTGCAACATGTCTTCCACTCATTTCCATTTTGCTGTGTTCTTGCCGAATCGAAAATGGACGACATTGATATTAGATGAGAGATCGAGTGATAATGTGATTCATCAGTATATTGTTGATTCACTGTTGAAGACGGACGAGATTTTTGTAGAGGGTGATAGAGCTTTTGTGAAGTTTTATCGGCGAGTTAAGGGTGTCACCACGAGACACTCTAATACATATGTGGATGGAGTTTGGTGTACTATAAATCCATGGAGCTCTTCTATTTGCTTGGGTCGAGAGTGGCTATCAGAGCACCAAGCGACAATGGATTATGATAAACGTCGATGCTCCCTCGTACACCCTCATCTTGATGGACGTGAGTTCACGTTTCCGGAATCGTCACTTTATTCTCCTAAGGTGATGAAACACCATCAAAGGTACTTGATACAGTTTTCCCAGGTATAAAAGATGATCAATCAGAGGATGTATGTGAAGACAACGCATTGTTGTCAGCTACTAGTGAGCTATTGGTTGTGGATTCATGGGATCACAATTTATTTGTGGATTTTGGGTTACACATGTTCGATGATGTTGTTTCCGATGATGACTTATTATGCAGTGGTGGGCATGACCTCATTTCTCCAGAGAGTTGAGATTCTCTGTTAGTTGTGGAATCAGGATCGGATCTTACTGATCTGATATGGTAGACCTTCTGTGATTCACATACAGCAGACCGGATGGTGATTCTTGATATGATTCTCTGCTTGAAGACTCCCACAAATGATCCAATCGTCCGCTTGATTACACTGGCGCACTTCAAAATTCAAGGACGAATTTTTTTAAACCAGGGGAGATTGATGCAGGAGACGATGCAAGGCTGGGAGCTCCTTTATTGGCTTTTATTAGGATCATTTATGGTCCACTATGTTTATTTTTATTTCCTAGGAATTAAAGAAGCGGGAATAAGGGATGGGAAATCCTAAAGTCATAGGGGAGTCCAAAAGTCAAGAGTTACTCTTCTAAACTCCTTAAATATGTATGTTTCTTTTTGAGAAAGGAAAAAGATTGGTTGACGAAAAAAAAAATACATGTTGTGCGATCGGTTCTCTACGAGAGAGAGCCCCTACCCAGCCCCGGTGCGACGCCGAAAGTTATCTTCCGGTGCGACGCCGGCCCCTTCCCCAACTCCGGTGCGATGCCGAAGGAACACCCTACCTGCTGGTGCGATGCCAGCAGGTTATCTTCCCTCTAACCCCTTTTTTTCTCCTTGTCCCGCATCACCATAGCTTAAATGTTTTCACTTTCTGAACGATCCCTTTTTTTTTGCTTTGAGGAAATCAATTTTGTTCAATTTTGATCACATCAAAGCCTTCCATATGTTACGTTTAACACTTCTGACTACTAATACTTTCAATCCAACTACTACATGTTATCCACAGAATTCTTGGCCTCAAAAAGTTATATCAGATTGTTTTTATTTGATACTGAAATCTTAAGTCATGCTGAAATTCATATGTCTCACGACAAAATCAGCTAACTCTTAGTCCTACCTACCAAGCAACAATGGAGGAAAAAGAAGGGAAGGAGAACATCATATCAGGATCTCCCTTCTCAGCACTGTCATTCTGTACAGTTACACATCAATTTATGTTCAGCAGCCTTTCTCACACTACAAACACATCCTTGCACCACCAAAAGGAGACTACCTTTCCACCATCAATGTTAGAAGGAATATTTACCAAATAATAACATACTTCTAACAACTGAAAAAAATAGCAAGGAAAGCCATGCTCATTTCTAAACTTTGGAGCTCAGTATAGCATCAATCAGAGGCCACCATGCTTTGGGAAGCAATAAGATACATGAAGCATAGAGTCTCCAGTTGCATTGAGACTGTTGCAGATATAGAGAAAAGGGGTCAATTTAGGATACTAATGGGCGTTCCTCGCATTCATCTAAAGAGAAATATTAATCTGTGAACATACCAAAAAGTTCACTTAACAAACATGAGGGGAACATGATGTGTTGACCATGAACTATGTATATTCAGTTAAAGAGAATGAAGGGCATCTACCGCTTTGCAAGATTCTGAATCCTCTCTTCCAATTCCATTCTCAAGACTCGTGGCCTATTCTTGATGTCAGTGAATACCTCATAGGTCTTGAATGCAGCTTTGTCATTTAGATCAACGTTGACAACATGTCTCCCAGCTACTTTGTCAGCTTGCACACCATTTATGCCTAATGTCCTATTAACCTTAGAAATCTTATAACCAAGGTTCTTAGTTATGACAGCATCTCCACGAAATCCAACATGCCCTTGATTTCTATGCTCTTTGTTGATTTCCATCGAGTTATCAAAGGAATTGCACCTTGATGAACGACCACAATGGGCTGTGGCATCTGTTCCCATCTCATCTAAACTCATGTTCTGTTGTACCCTGCCTGACTCCATGTCAAGCACACTAGGCTGGAAACTCCCGACATGTCTTCCTTTTCTGCCTTCATCTATTCTACAAGGAGAATTGTCTCTGCTTCGTGGGCTCTCATGAATTCTAGGCCCATCTATTGCTTTTTCAATTTCAATTTCATACAACTTGTTCCTTTCAATTATCTTCCCAGTAAACTCAGATTCAGCCAATGTACTGTCAGAACTACCTTTCAAGGTACTCACCTTTTCGAATAGCCCCTTAGGAATCTTGATATCACCCATCTTTCCTTGAAATCTATTCACAGAGAGGCCTGCACCACGAAACAACTTGCCACTGTTCTCTGGTTTGCCAATGTCAGTCCTGCTCAACTTTCTTCCCAAGTTGTTAAGGTGCTGTTTCGGTTGCTCCTGACTCACTGATCTATCTTCCCACTGTTTCCTATTAGTTTTTCTGTCATGTAGCTGTCCATTTCTTCCACGCCATCCACTTTGTTTGGGACTACTTCTCTCATTGAAGACATCATCAAAGTCATCCAATCGTCTCTTAGCCAAATCTCGACTATTTGCAACTTGTGTGATGTTATCAAATCCATGTCCACTTTCATTTCTCAAACTGTTACCTCTACCACTGCTCTTGTCACCACTCTTCCAAGCCCTACGCTCCTTCAGTGTGTCTTCCACTAGACCCCGTCTACTTCTCTTTGTCTCACTGCGCGTGTGTTTTTGACCCTTCTCATCTCTCAAGTACTTGCCCCTCCTTTCATGTGTAAATTGCTCTTCATCCACAAAACTTTCCAATCTCCTATCATTAAAAACTCTTCTATTTTGAGAACTCACTTTTGGGTCCACCAATTCCTTATCGCCCTGCTTCCTTGCCTTCCCAGAACCCCCACTTCCTACCGACCGGTATCTCGAGCTAGACCTCTCAGAGTCTGAACTTGGATGTTTCCTCCGGTCAGTCCGAATGGACTCCAAAGCCTTCACATAATCCCCAAAGGCGGGGGAGAACTTGAGCTCCTTCTCCACAACTGCCTCAGCACTAGGGCGTCCACCAGCCCCGTCACTGGCCACCACAGTGCGCACCTTGCAGCCACGGGTGCAAATGCCCAAACCCCGAATTCTTCCCTCAGACCTCAAGTTCAAGATGACACCATATATGGGCTTTGGCGAAACAGAGCAAGGATTGGCGCCCAGAAACCAGTTTCTCTCCAATCTGAGTGTACCCATTTGAGCATTTGCCCCGGAAACTCATTGGCCCAGTTCAAAGGTCCCTCCTTTTCGGCACAACAAAGCAGAATTCTTTCTCATCTGCGCAGTTCCAAGCCAAAGACGTTAACTTGCGCATTCACCCTAGCATCTCACAGGCTCAATTCGAATTCACATTGCACAAGACGAGACCTTTGTACTCTGCCCTGAGAAAACTAGCCACTAACTGGAACTGGGTGTTCTCAAACTAAGTCAGGAGTAAGAATATTACAGAGAAATCGCTGCTAAACGTACGGAGATTGGCGAAAGATTGCTGCTTGGCGTTCCCATTGCATTCTCCTGCTGCCCGGTTTTCCTCTTGGCAATCTGCTCAAACCCTCTTCTTCTGCCTGTGGATAACATGAAAGAATCGGCCGCCTAGCGGCAATTAGTTCAGCCGCCTAGTAAATGTCCCACTCTCAGATTGTGGCTTAGATTTTACAAAAAGTCACGAGACATGGATGTTTTCGTTATCTTATTTTTTAAAGAATCCACTGAAATTCAAAAAAAGAAAAAAAAATAAATATGTTTGCGCTAAATGTCTCAAATTCAAATTTTAGAATTTTTACGATATTTTAAAAAATTAATAAGACATGTGTCCATTTGTTTCAACTTTTTGTCATTTTAACTTATCTTACTATCTTGAAGCATTGAAATCTACCCACTATCCCAAACGAATGCAGCCAGAGTCCTCTGCGATCAATTCTCAAAGACAACTCCATTTCTAAACTTTAAAACATAAGTCTTCCAACATTCTCTTTTATTTTTTAACATGTTGCACACATTTATCTTTTGTTTTCTTCTCTTAAAAAATTGTCAAATGCTATTGTGCATTGTTCATCATAATTTTTTCTTTCTTTTACTTGAATTAATATTTTTAATTTTTTAAAAAAATAATCAATATATAACTAATATTTAAAATATTAATTTTTGAAATTATCTTATTAAAATATAATATAAACTTCTATCTTTTGTCTTCGCTTTTTTAGAAATCGCCACATATCTTGTGCATTATTTGTCATAATTTTTTTCTTCTTTTTATTTGATTAATATTGTATAAAATTTATTTAATATATTATTAATATTTAATATTTTTAAATTATCTCACTAAAATATAATATATTGCATCCTCACCCTTTCCTCATGGCATCACAAACTAATACTGCTTCTGATTCCTCTGTTGTCACAGCTTCTTCCTCCACCTCTCTACTTCCGGACTCAAACCTTCCCTTCCCCAGTGTCACCCACTTTCTTTGGATCTTGTGATCATGGCATGTGTATTGGATGAAGAAGGTTGCCCCTTGTTAGAACTTGCGTGCACTGGTGTTGGAATAGTTGTGGTTGATGGTGAAATAGCAGCAATGTCACCATCAGGAGGAGTCATGGTCGTGATCCCGTCGCCACAGGTTGCTGCGGGTGGCACTACTTGGTCCTCAGAAGAACTAGGTGCAGTAGTCAGAGGGACTGTTGTAGTGCTGCTAGTCTGGTTGTTGCGGATTATAGTGGACAAGCTCGGAGACCAGCAATGGAGGGTGCAAATAGATGAACCCCATCTGATGAAGAATCAAGTGAAGCAGAGGGAATCACATCTCGAAATGGAAATTGAGATTCATCAAAAACGACATTGCGTGTTACATAGACATATCCTGTACCCAAATGAAGACATTTGTAACCATGATGAGTAGTATTGTAACCAAGAAAGACACATACTTGTGATTGTGGTTGCAGTTTGTGGCCGTTATACGGGTGCAAATATGGATAGCATGCACATCCAAAGACCTTCAAAAATTCATAATTTGGGCGGTCATTAAACAAGACCTTATAAGGGGAGAGATGTTGTAGTAGTGGTGTTGGCATTCAGTTAATGAGATACACTGTAGTTTGTACAGCATCATCCCAATAGAAGAGGAGAACATAACCTACAAATAATAGTGATAGTGTTGTTTCAACTATGTGTCTGTGTTTCCTCTCGGCACTACCATTTTGCTCAGGAGTGTGGGAGCATGAGAGTCGATGAAGAATGCCTGATGTATTGAGATGTTTGGAGAGAGAGCGATACTCCCCTCCCCAATATGAATGGATTGCTTTGATAGACTGACAAAAAAACTTTTCAACATGTCGACGAAACATATCAAAGATATGGCAAACATCTGATTTATTGACCATGTTGAAAGGGGCGCCATTAGTACAAAACGAGGAAGAACCAATGTTGGAAATTCTCACACCTATGCCATTGCCCATGAGAACCTGATTGGGGCCATTATATGGTTGACTGATATTGAGATTATGAAGTTGTGAAGTCAGATGATGTGTGGCCCCAGAATCTGGATACCAAATAGAGCTAGATGGTTCAGCTTCAAGAGCATGCGAAGCAGCATAATGGGCCGTCGGTGAGTACTGCCGTGGAGGTGCACCACAGGTCTGCCATGACTAGGACTGATGCATTGGGCCGAGACTTGATAGTGTCCAGAGGGAACGAAGCTCTGCGTAAATCTATCCGGTCAGGTCAAAGCACGATGACGCGTCTGAGAACAGAGCTGACACCACCCACGGCTACGTCCGCATCCACGTCCGCCACCACGGCCTCACGAGTTGGTGGATTGGGAGTCATTTGCTTGAGGCGGGTTGGGAAGAAGAGAAGGCGCACTTGTTCGTCGGGAGGACTGCACCGCCGTATTTGCAGTAGGAAAGGCAGGGAGCTCTGTTTGAGATGTCGTCTATCGAGCTAACCATCCTTCATGAGCAAGCAAGTGCCCATGAAGCTCTTCCAGAGTAAGGGGTGACTGACGAGTGGTTGCAGAAGGGATGAAGGCTTCATAAGAAGAACCCAG
This sequence comes from Zantedeschia hybrid cultivar, assembly GCA_030544215.1. NCBI lineage: Eukaryota > Viridiplantae > Streptophyta > Magnoliopsida > Alismatales > Araceae > Zantedeschia > Zantedeschia hybrid cultivar. The sequence goes on from JARZZO010000012.1 coordinate 57,974,309, forward strand.
CCCACCAAGGACATGAAGAAGTATTTCTCGTTCAGGAACGGGTTGCCCAATGGCGGCGAGGTTGTCAGTGACAGACTTGACTTTGGAAAGGTATTCAGAAATTGAAAGTAAACCTTTTGAGATAGTCCGGAGTTCATAATAGAGTGCAAGGGCACGGGGTTGGACATGAGAGGCAAATGAGGCCGCCAAAGCATCCCATAGCTCTTTTGCAATCTTAAGGCCAACTGTCAATGGGAAGATGTCCTTGGTCAGGGAGTAGAGAATCTAGGTGACCAGAAGCTGATCACGTCACTTCCAAAGCGTGTATTTAGAATTAATAGTGGGAGTGGAGGTGGCATATAAGTTATCAAAGGGAAGAAACTGGGGAGGGTAGGGAATGCTCCCATCAACAAAGCCCATGAGGTCTTGGCAGAGCAGTATGTAGGTGCTTAGAATGACAGTGTGATTAACATGAAAAATCTATGTTGTTTAGGTGCAAAATAAATCTATTAAAAACAGCAACTACGTGAAGTGATCGCTAGAAACTTTTGACTTAAAAGTTCCAAAAGAAAGTTTTGATCGCCTACCTGTTTGAATGCGGAAGATATTGAGCTCTTGATTCCCCTCCTTCAGCCGGCTGAAGAAAGAGAGCCCTTCTCGTTCTTTGTTCTTGCTGTTGAATTTGAAGTTGAGGTTGATGATCGTCCAGAAATTCTTGTGACTTTGTGCTTGATTTACTCCTTTTGATTCTCTTGTTGAGTGCAGCAAAAATAGAAAGAAAAAAAACGAAGAAACAATGATGAGGACTTTAAGTAAGAATAGTATCTATTCTAATCATGATGTTAAGCATGTAATTAAACAGCAAACTTACTTGTTGAATGGCTTTTGAAACCCCTTAATCAAATAGGTTTTGAAAGAAATGAATGTGTTGTGTGTTGCATGAAGTGAATGATGAAGAATGTAGAACTAAATGAAATGAATGCAGAAAATAAAGACTTATGTCCAATGGTTGAATTCTTGAATGGATGAAGAATCTTGAAAGGACGCCGACTTCTGGAAATGGCAGCGCTTCGGCATTCTGACGTTGTTACTTCGATCTTCAACTCGCTATTGCTTAATGAACTCAACTCAAGATTACGCTTCACTTTTTTTAACTCTTCAAGATGTAAGGTAGTTATAGGCTTCTTCTGCGTTCGCGGATTAACATAGAAAAACTTCGGATTTATCTATCTTAACCGACAGATAAATATTGATTAATTCATCTTTATCTGTGATTATCTAAAACGCGTCCACATTCGCTGACGCCTTTCAGATTAATTAAAATAAGGATAAACATCCGGAAAAACTTATCTTTATCTTTATTAGCTAAAATGCGTCTACATGCGCAGACGTCTTTTAAACTAATTAAGATAAGGATAAACATCCGGAAGAGAAGTAGAAATAGCTTAGGAAACCTAAAACACGTCGTGCCTTACAGACGCCTTTTAGTTAATTAATCAACTGATTAAAATTCAAATTTAAACGTTAAAATAAGAATAAACTCTAAAGCGCATCCACACAGGTAGACGTCTTTTAGACTTCTTCATATTTTAACTGAAATTTGAGCTAAAATCAATTCAATTGATTAACTTAAACATGTTTGTTAAACCCGACACTTAAAAAGATCAATAAAAATTAATCAATGATTAAATATCAGACCATTCTGAGGCATTATTATACGATATGAAATTTACTCGAAATGACGTCAAAATTAGCGTGTCTACACAGTAGTGGGACGAACTGGGTTTTCCAAAGAAGATAATTATCCTTGGAGAGCTTGAGAGGAAGAAAGTGGGTGACATTGGGGAAGGGAAGGTTTGAGTCGGAAGTAGAGAGGTGGAGGGAGAAGTTGTGACAACAGAGGAATCAGAAGCACTACCAATCTGTGATGCCATGAGGAAAGGGTGAGGATGCAGTTGTGCGTATAGCTCTGATACCATAAACACACAAATATTGGGTAGTAACAACGTGTGCCACTTTGATGGAGCCACCATGTATTTAAGGAGTCACATGTACAAGGTGATAAGATCAGGTTGTTGGATTTGTTCCTGATCGGCTGGTACATATAAGGATTACCTTGAGATATACGATCTCAACATAACCACAACAAAAGGATATAACTAATTACAAATGACTCAGTGCACATGTGTGGATATACATGATATTGTTACAACAACAATACATACCTAGATAATTATTGTTGCCTAACATTATTTGATTAATATTGCATAAAATTTATTTAATATACTATTAATATTTAATATTTTTAAATTATCTCACTAAAATATAATATGCTGCAAAGTCTCCATCTTTTGTGTTCTTTTTCTATGAAAATCATCACATACCTTCAAGTACTATTAAAAAATATAATATAATGGAAAAATAAGAATACTCTAGCACCAAAAATTGTTAACACTAAGACATTCACTTTAAAATGCCTCAGTGTTATAGTTTAACGGTGTTAAGATTGTTATCATAATGTTAAAACTACTATATTGTTAAAGTATTAATACTAGCACGTGTTTAAAGATATACTTTAACACCAACATATATAACACTTTAATAGTATAATATTTTAAAAGGTTGCTTGGTCATTAAGGCTATTATAATGTTAAAGTATTATATCTATTAATGTCAAGATATATCTTTTAATAGGTTTTAGTATTAAAATATAATGTTTTAATAGTATAATCCTTTAACATTATAATAACAATATTTTAACACTATTAAACTTTAGTACCAAGACATTTTAAAATGAATACTATAACACCTTTATACCACAATAGGTATTACTATTAAAAGGTCCAAGTGTTGAAGTTTTATAGTGTTAATGTATTCTTGTCTTTCTATTATGCTATAGTGTTCTAACAACATAATACTTTAACAATATAAGGAAAAGACAAGAGTACTTTAACACTACAAAATTTTAACACCAAGATACTTTAAAGTGAACTATAATACATTTTAACATTAACACACTTTAGGAATAATACCTATTAAAATATTGTAGTGTGAAGGTCCTACAATAGTCACTTTAAAATATTAAAATATCTTACTATTACAATTTTACAATATTAAAATACTATTATACTATTAAAATAATATATTATTAAAGATAGAGAGTCTGTACGTGCATTATATTTTAATAAGATAATGAAAAGATAATCTTAGTGAATACTAATTATGTATTACATATTTTAAAAAATTAAAAAATATAAATTTTTATATTATTATTAACTATATTTTTTAAAATTTTACAAAAACTAAAATAAAAGAAAAAAACTACAATGAATCATGCATGGGGATATGTGACTTTTTTTAGGAGAAGAAGACAAAAGATAAATGTGTGTAATGTGTTAAAAAGTGAAAGAGAAAGTTAGGAGGGTTATTGTTGAATTTAGAACTATGGTCTACACCCTAGAGAGGACTAAATAGGGTGTTGAAAATTTCTTCTTGAAACATTTAACTAATTCAGTGTACTTTAAACTAAATCGTACGACAAAGATAAAATACTAACAGACATGCACAATCACACAAGAGGCGCAAGATTTATACTGGTTCGGTCCACCAAATGGTGACCTACGTGCACTCTCCAATTCCGTTGAGGTTTTCTACTAGAAAACACTTCTAGTACACCGCTAGTAGATATGATCCTAATAAACCAACACACTAGATATCAAACCTCTAGTTAGACTCCCCTTAGATACAAGGCCTCTAGTAAGGCTCCTCCTAGATACCACGCCTCCAGTAAGGCCTACCTCTAATCCCCGCAAAGATTGGTCCTCTTCCACCAAGGAAGGAACACAACCTCTACCCTTCGCAAAACATGGCCTTCTTCCACTAAAGAAAGTAAACAACCTCTAATCTTCTCAAGAATTGGCCCTCTTTCATAAGGGAAGATAAACAATAAGAAAGAGTAAGAAAGATAGGAACCCTAACTTCCTACTCTATACTACACACGCAAGATAATGTAGCTTTTTTAAATATTACAATTATAAACAAAATAAAGAAAGTTTAAGTCTTTAATTCACTCTTGTAGTGTCTTTGCTCTAGGTGTCGAGTTGATGTAGATGAAACTCCTTAGATCCACCTAGCATCTCTTTTTTGAGAAGCTCCACAAGATCTTCTCTTCAAAAGAAAAAGACGTTGTTAGCATCGAGGTAGCTTCCCATGGTCTTGGTCTTGATCAAGAAGAGGATGTAAATCCACCAAGCTAGCACATTCCTTCTTGACCTACACACATGAATAAACTTGCAAGAAATCTCCTCTCAAATGATTGAAAAGAAAAACAAGAGCAAGATATGAAGAACAAGGGATTTTTTTCTTCAATGAAACTTATGTTTTCCTCTAAGACCTCTCACAAAAACTACCTATAGCTCCCTTTTTTATAGTCCAAGAAATAGATTTAAACTATTACATAGATGGTGGGAAAAGTTTCTTGACTTCCCATTTTTAATTCAAAAGTATTCATTCTCATTTTGAAATCAAGCCCTTTCATTGGTCTCTTGTTGTATCGGCTAGTTGAGGGATATCACGTGATGTCTCTTGCACCAAGAAAAAAAATATGTAGAAAGTTTCCTTGGAGAACTGATCAAGTGGTAGGTGAAAGAGTAATGTGATGTACAACATGTAAACGGAATAAGTAGACTTCAAAAAGCTTCCAAAAAGTACCTTAGAAACCTAAAAAAAGTGAAGAAGATATGTACTATCATAGTCAATAAGCTGGCATGTCAATTCTTGATTCAAAAAGTAACCTATGTGACTGTCCTTCCACTAGACAGATCAAAGACACATCAGTCTACTAGTTCACATGGGTGCCAGGGTCACTTTGGTCGACCAGGGTCCAGAATTGGTCACCCAGAAGCAATGCACGGGAGACAGGTTGTGGCAGACTTCTTCTAGTTCTCGACTAGGTTTGGGCTTGGTCAACCAACACCCAAGCATAGGAAAAATCGTACCATGTCTCTGGTCGACCAATAGGCAGGTTGGTTGATGAACTAGGTTTATTCAGTTAAACTGAGTACTGGTTCTGGTTGACCGGACTTGCCTCTAGTCGACCAACACCCACCTAGTTGGATTTTAGCCTTCTCATTCAAATTTGATTTTTGGGGTTTCTTTTTGGAGTCATTTTAATCAAAGAAGAATAGTATTTTCAGCCCAAAAATCTTATTGCATTTTTACCTATAAACAGAAAACATTGGCAATATGTCCTTGTAAAATATGGAATGAACTTTTAATTATCTTCAAACTTACTAGTAGCATCTATTATAGTTATAAGTGATTTGTTCCATCAACATCAATCCGAGAAGCTCAACATTACCCCCATTTTTGATGAGGACAAAGCACTTATCACTATGAAGCCCTTATGGTATTGTTCTTGCACACATTTCTCAAAAATATGTTCAATAAAATCATCCATACAAAGATATTCAATAAATCATTTAAGACCTTCAACTCATTTGACACATAACGCACAATCATCATACCATCACCCACATCCATAGTATGACTCAATTAGCATGCTCTATCCATAGCATGATTCAAAAGCATACATACACAAATTATTTAGTGTGCTTTATAACATATACTATCTCATTCTTAATATTCACACAATAGCATTATGACATTCACATATATTATTCTCCTTTTTTGTCATCATTAAAAAAGGATAGATCATTAAGCTCATACTAAGTTAACATAGTTTCCAAAAACATAAAAGAAATCTAAATAGTAAGAACTAAGAATTAGACAGGAAAAGAGCAACAACACAAATAAGAAGAAAATATTTTTATTTTGGGGTTACGACACATGAAACCACAAGTTTGAAATCATATTGTCATTAATGCTCAGTATTTCTTATTTTCTTTGCCCTTCTTAGTAGTCATAGTAGAATAAGACTTAGTAGATCTTGGTGGATCATCCCTTGCCTCAAATAAACTGTCCCTTTTATTATTTGGATCAAAATAGTGCACTGACCTTTTGAAGGCAAAGATAAACAACTAGTTGATAAGTCTTTCAAGTTGAGGTCGAACATTTGTCAAGCCTTGCACTTGGTCTAGAATATTATGCACATGTTTATTATTCTTCCTTAACATGTCCTTCGGAGATGCTGCATCTTCACACATTGAAGCCAGCTGATTCAAAACTTCACCTCTAAATCTAACTATCAAATCGAATTAAATCTTTGCTCTTTTATCCATCTTAATAACCACTTATATGATATTAAAAAGGTATTTCTCGTGCTTTTGATCTTGATACGTCATCATTTGATTGGCCATATACTTGAACCATCTTGTTCATAATTTTTTTTTTGATGTCTTCCATCTTTTTACCTAGAACATGCCAAATATTGAAAATTACAGCAGGTGTGTCAATAGCTTATATAGAGCTCATTTTTTTCTATCGTAGTTATCCTCTCACGAAACTTTTCTCTATAGCGTCTAGTCTATCAAAAATAGATTGCAGAACATCTTCAAATTGAATCTCTTGAGGTGGCTAAGATGACTATCTAACATCTTTCTCATTTATCTTTTCTCTAACTTCTCAACCTTATAGTCATGTTATTTTCTATTCTATCAACTGCACCTGATAAAGAATCAAAAAATTTATTATTCACATTTCTATCAAGGGTGCATTTTCTTCAATTATAATGTCCTCCCCATGAGGCCTTCTTTTCTCTCTTCCTTTATATATATATATATATATTCTCCAAACTTCTCTCCTTTTTGGGATGTTTTTTCACCATGCTCTTGCTTTCCTTGAGTAAATGAGGAAGGAGTCTTGGTGGGAGTTCCTCCTATTTCCTTTTCACCTAATTTTCATCTACAAAAGAGTACAACATCTGTCTAAGAGAATTTATCCTAATGGAATTTTTTTTTGTGACTTTTAAGCTATCTTCCCTTGTCAAATCTATTTCATAGTACTTGAAGATTCTTGTAAGTAAACTCCCATAAGGTAAAATATGACTTCTTGAGTTTGCAAAATTCATATGATATAATATAAATAAAGTCAAATCAACTCTTCTTTTCAATCACTACATGTCAAATGATTTGCAAATGGTCAAGTTCCAAATAGTCACAACTCCTACCTCTGGGCATGACTATATGACAAATAATCAAGTATATTAGCCAAAGATCGAGTGAGAGATCTGAGACTTTTACCTGCTCAACCTTTGCTACTTTTGTCAAGTTTTTTCAGTCCTCATTGTACCTTCCATTTTTATCTTTACCATTTCACCAATCCATCATTAATTTACTCAAATTTCTTTTTCTTTGACATATCCTATAATCTAATTTTTCTTATGCTTTCTTAGAGATAGAATCTCCTTGTCAAATTTGGATATAAATCATCCTTCATTGTGCATAATTCTAACAATCTTATTTGCTTAATAATAGATAAAATGTCTAGCCCAATTTCCTCTAAAGGTTGAAAATCATATATCTACCATGCAAGACTGCAATCCTCTTGAAGGTATTTTCATATCTAAACAATTATGGATCTCCAATTACAGGCGGTTGTGAGTAGGCGGCTGGTAACCTTGAAGATCTCGCCTTTTTCTACTTTGAGGATGCCTCAATCGTCTTCTTCTTCTTCTCTCTCTCTGTCTTCATTTTTTTTATTTCACTTGATTTCTTTGAAAAGCCTATGTTCCTATATTATAGAGTCTGGTGCAGACAACGTTTGGGGTGAGTAAAGGTAGGATACATGTCATGTATCTATCTTTAACACCAATCCGATACTGTGTATATATTCAGATTATTAATAAATGGCAATAATTCATTGTGTGTAATTAATTCGATCTGTGTTCATCGAATCACGATGAAGTCCATGAACATGTGCAATAGTCTTTGGATTATGATGAGATCATAATTACGGGACCAAAGACTTATAAACACATGTTCTTAATTGTTCCTAGTCATAGGATGTTTGAGATAGGACATCGAACATCCGGATAGACTAGTATAGGTTACTTCAGCTCATATGATGAGGGTGACTGATCCCATAAGTCACTTGTGTGGAGACACTATGCTGAACCTATAGGTGCTCATTGGAGAATGAGTTCACTGAACTGATCCGACTATGAATCGCTGGATGGTAATCACCTCACTGTTAACCAGCTCGATTCAATTGTCACGGTTGCGTGGATGATCCTTGGACCTGAGACTCCAAGGATACCTTGTTGGTAGGTTTCTGAGCTTTGACCTTGACGAACGAATCCCTAACCATGGGATATCAATAAGTCAAGTGATCGGGTTCAGGAAAATGCCCTCGAAGGTAATTGTGTGTTCAATACGGGATCATCCGCTCTCGGTTGTTTGAGAGAGAATGTTCCGGGAATGATGCGCTTAAAGTCCCTGGCCAGGGCGGACTCTGTAATCGATAAGGAGTTATCGGATTCAGATTAGCAGCATCTGATTCAAGTGAATCGACCAAATAGGGTTTAACAGTAAACCATGCCCTAGGTCGATTCGGGAACATTGTACGGATGAAGTATTATATTCGCGCGCTAACCGATGACAGAAAGGTTCCAATAGAGGGTTGCGATAACCCCAGTTCCATCCAGGACCACACGATGTTGCTTGGCATCCAACGTGATCGGCAGTCCGTCCGAATTTATTCTGGGACATTAAATTCGGCTGATTAATTGAATATAAGGATATTAATTAATTCAGTGGGTCAGTAAAGGGTTACTGGACTTAATGGGCTATTAACTGGACTGGTATTTGGGCCTAGAGGGTCACACGCAAATGGTTTTCAAGTCGATGGATAATCCGATAGGATTTCGGATAAGTCTGGGTTTTTGTGAAAAACCGCAAACTGACTTTTTATAAAAGAACGGATTCTACGTCCGGGGCCAGCAACCCTGACCTAGCCGTCATTCGTTCTTCCCCACTTTCTCTCTCCTCTGGGCGTGCCGTTCCCAACTGCTCCACTTCCCGTTCGACGGGGAATCTGGATCCGCATGTCGCGGCGGATCACGCGCAGTCAGACGGGATCTTCGAGCGCCGCAGCGAGCGAGGAAGCGAGGACGATGCATCGCGAGGAGAACCGCGTGGATACCGCTAGAGGTCGGGCATCTGCGCGACTTGCGGCATCGCTCCGACGGAACCGGAAAACGGACGCGGATTCGAATCCGCGCAAGGTAAATCGATCTACATCGGTTTTAGTTTTAACGACCGAAACGGGACAGATCCGATCCCGAACTTCTTTATTCCGCTGCGTTTTAGGATCGGATCCCGACACAGCGATCCAAACAGTGGTATCAGAGCCAGGTTCCACTGTGTTTTCGCCGTTTCGGTCTCCAAATTAATGCGTTTATAATCAATTCCATGCATAGTTTTGATTTTAATCACTTGTGTTGTGATCATGGGATGATCACAGAGTATTTACTGTAATTACTGTGATTAAAATCGGATTTTAATTTGGGTTATTTCGTGTTCTTCGTCTGACGAAGAACGCATCGCGTCGGCATGTCCATGGGCACCCCAAACGTTGGGGATGGCTCGCTGGAGCATGGGCTTCCCTCCACGATGTTGATGGTGGTCAGGATAATCCATGGCCGGCAATGGGGAGGACGACCGAGCCCCCTCCTATTTCTAAATTTTTGCTTGAAAAACAATGAAAACAAAGGGGGGGGGGGGGGGGGGGGGGGTTTAAAAGGATACCGCCGGCAACCAGGGGGTTGCCGGCGCCGTCGCCGCCGCCCCTGGGTGCCGGCGGCCTCCAAAGGGGCCGGGGCCCTGCCGGCCGGCACCTGCGGGGCAGGTTGCCGGCGGCAGGGAGCCGCCGCCCCTCACCTGCGCGTAGCTAGGGTTTCCTAGCTGCGCTCGGGTGGGGGGGGCGGGCCCGATGGGCCCAGGCCGGGCCCTCGGGTCCGAGCCAGCCCGGCCCTGGGCCCGGACCAGGTCCGTGCCCTTGTGGGCGGACCTGGGTCCGAGCCAGGGACCGGCTGGGCTCAGCCTAGGGTCCGGCCCGGACCATTGGTCCGCTGGCCCTATTTCCTTTATATTTAACCCATTTTAATTCGTTTTAAATTACTTAATGGCCCTTTTAAATAACAGATTTTTAATTTAAATTTAAAATTGGATTTTAAATGAATTAAGGTCTGTTATTTCACTGTTAAAGGTCCCATAATTTATGGAATTATGTTTTATTTAACAATTGTTGTTAATCAAGTTTGTTTTAATCTAATTGTTAGATTATCTTGACATTAAAGAGAATTAATTTAATTGTTAAATTAATTTTTTAATGTCTGTAAAATAATTAGCATGGAATGTTGTAAATGCATCTATTTGGAGTTAATGTGCACTTATTGATGTGCATTTATTTGCTTGTTTAAATTAGATTTAAATTAGCATGCTTGAAATAAATACTAAAGTTTTCGAAAATCCTAAATCCAATTTTGATTGGTCCCTGGTTTTATGAAACCAAAATTATAAGTTATTTTCGAAAATTTTATTTAGCCATTTGATGCGCAATTCATGTGTGGTTTGTTTAATAAAACACATGGTGGTCATGGACGAGCATTAATTGTGGATGTGGAATGTGATTGTGTGGTTTATTGTGTATTAATAAATAGAGGTCTGCGAACCTCTCCCTCTCATATTCCATTGTACTTCTATCTTCCACCTCGATGTAATCGCCATAAGGCTTCCTCATTTAAATTATCATGTAATTGAGAATTACGATGTAATTTACTCGAGGCGGATGCGCGCGGAGCGAGGATGATCCACAACTGCTGACCAGATGAAAATGAAGGAGTTCATTACATTCATGGGTTTGCAGACTCATGATATAAGTTGTTATATTGTGTGAATGTGTGCGTTTGACTGTCTGGCTCAAGTCAAACCGCAGTGCCGTCCATGACCACACTAATGACATGTATGTGATGCGTGTGCTTTATATTTGCTAGGTTATTAGTATTAATAAATATATTCGATATATTTAATACTATCACCTAGGATGAGACCAAATTAAATAAGCAAAACCTTTGTTACAAACTCTAAGCCGTAGCGCGAGTCATTGAGAATGTACCGCGTGGCTCTCCATCAATATGATTAATAGAACTCAATTTGGTGGTGGCAGATACTATGTGTTTACCCGAGGTCTGTCATTAACTGATGAGAGGACTGTTGATCATGGCATGAGATGCCTTTGGATAAGAGTAGAGGAACGATATAGTCATCCACGTGTTTACCCGGAAACTATGTTTCTACTTTACTCTGTCACGTATTGATGGTAAAGCTTAGACCGGGGATAATGGTCTACTGTGTTTACCCGGGACCATTAAACTTGGGAGCCGAAGTACGATCGGATATTGCAAGGAGTTGCAATTATCATGAGATGATTGCTCTGAGATAGCAGTATGATACTATGTGTTTACCCGAGGTCATACTGTGATGCTTGGAGATTCTGATCCCCACTAGGAGACAGTCGGCGTCTCCTGTTCTGTATATCTGAAGGTTATACAGTCCGTCGAAAATTAGTGGGAGTAAAACTAGATAATAAAAGACCATATCTTATTTTAGATAATCTGAATATCTGCTAATTATCAATTGATTATCTCCTGTAGGCGAGAATGTCGCATCATAACCCGTTGCGAGGCATACTTGATGCCAACCGTTTGACAGGCACCAATTACTCAGATTGGCTCAGAAACCTGAAGATAGTCCTCAGGTCTGAGCAGATTGCCTACGTCTTGGATACTGAACCTCCTGCTGAACCAGCATTAGATGCTCCAGAGGAGGAAATGATAGCGTATGAAAAATGGAAGGAGGATTCCACCATGGCCCAATGCTATATGTTAGCCTCTATGAGCAATGAGTTGCAGAGGCAACATGAAGAGATGGATGCTAGATCCATCATGCTCCATTTGAAGGAGCTCTTTGGTGAGCAGAGCAGAATCGAACGATATGAGATATCGAAGAATCTGTTCAAGGCTCAGATGGCAGAGGGAACTTCGGTACAGAATCACGTGCTGAAGATGATTGAATGGGTGGAGAGGCTGGATGCTCTTGGGGTTACACTTCCCAAGGAGATGCACACAGACCTTGTGTTGTCTTCACTTCCACCTTCATATGCTCAGTTCATTGTCAATTTCAACATGAACAAGATCCAGGCCACCTTAGCTGAACTGCTGAACATGTTAAAGACTGCTGAGGGGAACCTTATGAAGGATAAACCCCAAGTCCTAATGGTTGGTAAGACCAACAGGAAAAGACTTGCAGTCCAAGCTTTTCGAAAGAATAAGAATAAGGTTCAGAGAAAGGCAAAGGTCACCAAGAAAGACAAGAGTAAAAGTGCTGAGAAAGGTGATTGCTTCTACTGTCACCAGAAAGGGCATTGGAAGAGGAATTGCAAGGAATACCTCAAGGACAAGGCTCAAGGAACTGTGAAGCAGCAGGACGCTTCAGGTATCTATATGATAGATATAAACTTGTCAATAAGAGATTGTACATCATGGGTATTAGATACTGGATGTGTATCTCATATCTGCAATTCTGTGCAGGCACTGACAAGAAGGCGTAAGCTGAGGACCGGCGAGGTGGAGCTGAGACTAGGTAACGGCGCAAGAGTTGCGGCGATCGCTGTGGGGACAGTGAGGCTCAAGCTACCATCCGGAGACACATTTATATTAGATGAATGTTATTATGTACCTAGCATAATAAGGAACATCATTTCTATTTCATGTTTAGATAGAATTGGATACAATTTAAATTTTGGGAACAATAGTTGTTCAATTTATTTCAGAAATAAATTAATAGCTTCTGCTATTTTGTCCAATGGATTGTATCTATTGAATGTGTCTCATGATAATTTACATATCGGTTCTTCGATTAAGAGAAGTAAGTATGAAATGAACAAAGCCTACTTGTGGCATTGTAGGCTTGGATACATTGGTGAAAACAGACTCCACAGGTTGCATAAAGATGGATATTTGGATCCATTTGATTATGAATCATATGCAACCTGTGAGTCATGTTTAATGGGTAAAATGGCTAAGTCTCCATTTAGTGGAACTGGAGAACGAGCCAAAGGCATATTAGAACTGATACATTCAGATGTATGTGGTCCTATGTCAACCCAAGCCACTGGTGGTTTCTCATACTTCATTACATTCACTGATGATTACTCAAGGTTTGGATATGTATACTTATTGAAGTATAAATCTGAAGCCTTTGAGAAATTCAGAGAATTTAAGAATGAAGTAGAAAAACAAACAGGAAAGAGTATAAAAACCATCCGATCTGATCGGGGTGGTGAATACTTGAGTACTGAGTTCATTAAATACTTAAAGGATAATGGTATCCTTTCTCAGCTTACACCTCCTTATACACCTCAGATGAATGGTGTATCAGAAAGGAGAAATCGCACATTAATGGAAATGGTGCGATCCATGATGAGCATGTCCAAATTACCAGTGTCCTTATGGGGATATGCACTTAGTTCGGCTATGTATATCCTGAACAAGGTACCCAGCAAATCTGTTGAAACCACTCCATATGAGATATGGAATGGAAGGAAACCAGACCTTAAACATGTTAAAGTCTGGGGATGTCCTGCTCATGTTAAAAGACATGACGCAGATAAGCTGGAATCCAGAACTGACAAATGCAGATTTGTGGGATATCCAAAGGAAACTTATGGATATTACTTCTATCATCCTGGCGAACAAAAGGTGTTTGTGGCCAGGAGAGCTGTCTTTTTGGAAGAAGATTATATTCTCCAGAAGGACAGTGGGAGTAAAGTAATTCTGGAAGAAGTTCCAGACCCACAAACTGGCAATGGTTCATCAGATGAACCATCAGTTTCTGAACCTGTTCAAATTGATACACAGGAACCTCGTAGGTCTGAAAGAGTACCTAAACCACCAGAAAGATATGTGGGACATATTAATTTGGATGGTTCAAGGATACTCTATAATGAGGATGATGATCCCAAGACTTACCGGGAGGCCATTGAAAGTCCAGAGGCCGGGAAATGGCGGGAAGCTATGAATTCTGAAATACAGTCCATGTACATCAACCAAGTTTGGAACTTGGTGGATTTACCCGATGGTATAGTACCTATCGGCTGCAAATGGATCTTTAAAAGAAAGATCGGTGCAGATGGACATATTGAGACTTATAAGGTAAGATTAGTGGCAAAAGGCTATCGTCAAAGACAAGGTGTTGACTATGACGAAACTTTTTCACCCGTTGCTATGATTAAGTCCATCAGAATTCTTCTTGCCATTGCTGCCTACCATGATTATGAAATCTGGCAGATGGATGTGAAGACTGCCTTCCTCAATGGAAACCTTGAGGAGGAGGTGTATATGATACAACCAGAAGGATTCACATCCAAAGAATCTCCAGACATGGTATGCAAGTTGCAGAGGTCCATTTATGGACTGAAGCAAGCATCCCGAAGCTGGAACATAAGATTTGATGAGGCGATCAAATCTTATGGCTTCATTAAGAATGAAGATGAGCCCTGTGTATACAAGAAAAACAGTGGGAGTGCAATCACATTTCTGGTTCTTTACGTTGACGACATCCTACTCATTGGGAATGATGTAGGAATGATGTCATCAGTAAAGATATGGCTGTCAAAGAACTTCTCCATGAAGGATTTGGGAGAAGCATCTTACGTATTGGGAATACGGATCTATAGAGATAGATCAAAGAAGATGCTGGCTTTAACCCAATCCATGTACATAGAAACCATTGTCAAAAGGTTTGGCATGGAAAATTCCAAGAGAGGTCTCATACCGATGAGACATGGAATTTCACTCTCTAAAGGTCAGTCTCCCAAGACACCTGAAGAGAGGGCAATGATGGATAGAGTCCCTTATGCTTCTGCCATACGGTCCATCATGTATGCCATGCTATGTACCAGACCTGATGTAGCATATGCTCTAAGTGTTACGAGCAGACATCAGGCAGATCCAGGTGATGAACACTGGAAGGCTGTGAAATGCATCCTTAAGTACTTGAGAAGGACTAAGGATCTATTTCTAGTCTATGGAGGAGGAGACTTAAAGCTGCAAGGATACACTGACTCGAGTTTTCAGTCTGATCCTGACGACAGCAAGTCAACATCAGGTTTTATTTTCACACTCAACGGGGGAGCGGTGAGCTGGAAAAGTTCCAAGCAGGAAACCACTGCTGATTCGACAACAGAAGCCGAGTATATTGCTGCTGCTGAAGCCGCCAAGGAAGCTGTGTGGATGAAGAAATTCATCAGCGATCTTGGTGTGGTGGAAAGCATATCTGGTCCCGTCCCACTGCTGTGTGACAACAATGGGGCGATTGCTCAAGCGAAAGAGCCGAGGTCTCATCAGAAGTCGAAGCACATTCTGCGGCGCTTTCATCTGATCAGAGAGATTATAGCTCGAGGAGATGTCGTGGTGGAAAGAGTTCCCTCAGCCGACAACATAGCAGATCCACTTACAAAGTCTTTGTCTCAAAATGTTTTTGAGCGTCACTTAGAGAATATGGGTATTCTGTATAAAAGTGATTGGCTTTAGTCCAAGTGGGAGATTGTTAGTATTAGATGGTCTCAAAGCCAATCCGATACTGTGTATATATTCAGATTATTAATAAATGGCAATAATTCATTGTGTGTAATTAATTCGATCTGTGTTCATCGAATCACGATGAAGTCCATGAACATGTGTAATAGTCTTTGGATTATGATGAGATCATAATTACGGGACCAAAGACTTATAAACACATGTTCTTAATTGTTCCTAGTCATAGGATGTTTAAGATAGGACATCGAACATCCGGATAGACTAGTATAGGTTACTTCAGCTCATATGATGAGGGTGACTGATCCCATAAGTCACTTGTGTGGAGACACTATGCTGAACCTATAGGTGCTCATTGGAGAATGAGTTCACTGAACTGATCCGACTATGAATCGCTGGATGGTAATCACCTCACTGTTAACCAGCTCGATTCAATTGTCACGGTTGCGTGGATGATCCTTGGACCTGAGACTTCAAGGATACCTTGTTGGTAGGTTTCTGAGCTTTGACCTTGACAAACGAATCCCTAACCATGGGATATCAATAAGTCAAGTGATCGGGTTCAGGAAAATGCCCTCGAAGGTAATTGTGTGTTCAATACGGGATCATCCGCTCTCGGTTGTTTGAGAGAGAATGTTCCGGGAATGATGCGCTTAAAGTCCCTGGCCAGGGCGGACTCTGTAATCGATAAGGAGTTATCGGATTCAGATTAGCAGCATCTGATTCAAGTGAATCGACCAAATAGGGTTTAACAGTAAACCATGCCCTAGGTCGATTTGGGAACATTGTACGGATGAAGTATTATATTCGCGCGCTAACCGATGACAGAAAGGTTCCAATAGAGGGTTGCGATAACCCCAGTTCCATCCAGGACCACGCGATGTTGCTTGGCATCCAACGTGATCGGCAGTCCGTCCGAATTTATTCAGGGACATTAAATTCGGCTGATTAATTGAATATAAGGATATTAATTAATTCAGTGGGTCAGTAAAGGGTTACTGGACTTAATGGGCTATTAACTGGACTGGTATTTGGGCCTAGAGGGTCACACGCAAATGGTTTTCAAGTCGATGGATAATCCGACAGGATTTCGGATAAGTCTGGGTTTTTGTGAAAAACCGCAAACTGACTTTTTATAAAAGAACGGATTCTACGTCCGGGGCCAGCAACCCTGACCTAGCCGTCATTCGTTCTTCCCCACTTTCTCTCTCCTCTGGGCGTGCCGTTCCCAACTGCTCCACTTCCCGTTCGACGGGGAATCTGGATCCGCATGTCGCGGCGGATCACGCGCAGTCAGACGGGATCTTCGAGCGCCGCAGCGAGCGAGGAAGCGAGGACGATCCATCGCGAGGAGAACCGCGTGGATACCGCTAGAGGTCGGGCATCTGCGCGACTTGCGGCATCGCTCCGACGGAACCGGAAAACGGACGCGGATTCGAATCCGCGCAAGGTAAATCGATCTACATCGGTTTTAGTTTTAACGACCGAAACGGGACAGATCCGATCCCGAACTTCTTTATTCGGCTGCGTTTTAGGATCGGATCCCGACACAGCGATCCAAACAGGTGCCACGTGGGCTGGCTTTGGGCCGCGAGAGTACGGCCCTGACTTGTCGTCTGAACGGCGTCCGTGAGGCACGACGCCTTTCAGACTGTGACTCTGGGTTGTCAGAATACGGCGCCAGTCTTGTCGTCTGAACGACGTCTTGTATGGAAGACGCGTTTCAAACCTCTGACAGAGCGTTGCAGAGTTTTGTCAGAGCAGCCGTCATGTCAACTGATAGGCGTCCGTACATCTCGACGCGTTTTAGCCAGTCTCTGGTTAACCCCGCGAGCCCTCTTTCTTTCCCTCATTTTTCTTCCTTCTCTCTTTCTCTCCTCCCTTCCGGCGACTCCGGCGACGACCCCTTCTCCTCCCTCTTTTCCTCCCACCACTTCGTCCTTCCCTCCACTCCATCACCCACCTAGCTCCCACCACTACCACCTCCACTTCCTCCGCGGCGTTTACTCTCCGGACGGCGGCCGACGTCCCGGTGGAGTAAGGATGACTACGACGGTACCGGCGGCGGTGTGGGGTGAGACGGGTGGACGGCTTGGAGCTTGGAGGAGTTCAAGTAACCGGTAGGGTGACGGTTCCCCTAGTGTTGTGTCCTAAACTATGTTTCCCCCGTTTAAAGCATGTTATGAATTTGTGGTTTTGGGGTAGAATGAGCATGTTAGGGGCTTTTCCTTGATGGGAATGGGAGTTTCTATGAATGTGGATTTATGATGCTTTGGTTTGTCCTCTCTCTCCTCTGTTTTTGGGGTTTTTGGGGGTTGGAAAGGGAGCCCTCGGGCTCGAGACAGAACCTGATTTCTTGTGCTAAAACACGTCGTGAATGGACGACGCCTTTTAGAAGGGCGTCGGGCCATCACGACGCCTTTTAGACAGAAATTGTTCCACTAAGGCTCTGTCAGTTCGGGGATTCTGGCGCTGAAAGACGTCATGCCTGTACGACGCGATTTGGAATAGCGTCGGGACACCATGACGCCTTTTAAGGCAGAAATCCCCCGATTAAGGTTTTCTGCTAATTCCGGTTTTTCTGTGTGTATGGCGTCTGATGATGTTGACGCCTTTTAAAAGGCGACCTCTGGTGTCGACGCCTTTTAGGCCAGACTCTGAGGCCGATATTTCATGAACCAGTTTAGGGTGCTTGAATGGCGTCGGCTTTGGGCGACGCGATTCAAGACAGAACCACACTAATCTATGCCAGTAAAATGTGTTTACACTGCTAGATAGTTGGTTAATGCATGCTATTAGTATACTCGATGTGATGAACTCTTCGTGACCGGATGGCACTGCGTTGGATGTCGTGCGACCGTGGACTTCTTCCGTGACCGGATCGCACCGTGCCGTGTTTTCTGTTTCGGTGGACCTAGAGTGACAGTTGTAGCGTTCTACACCCTGTGTCGGTGCGGAGGGACACAGCGCTGACGGGAGCAGTGGCAGGGTGACGCCTAGTGGAGAGGGTCACCTGGTGAACCCCGGGGTTAGCTAGCTTGTACCGGTGTCGGAGTGGTACCTTTGGAGTGTCACTCGTGCTGGGGGAAAGAGTAACCACCTGAGCCAGTTGGGCTGGAGTAGCCAGCGTACTATCCGAGGGGTTACTGTTTGGTCTCAGCGGGTCGGTGTTTGCTGAGGGAAGGAGTGACCGCCGAGGTGGCCAGCATGCTATCCGAGGGGTTACTGTTTGGTCTCAGCGGGTCGATGTTTTTCCCACATTTGTTGTATAGTTGACGTGTTTTAAGGATACGCCGAATTACGGGTTCCCTGATAAAATGGAATTATGCATGTTAGTTATAATTCGAATGCATGTGATTCGTGTTGAGATTTAGGCATAGCAATTACCGTCTTTCATGGTTAATATATCTCTGCTGTACTTTACACTTGTGGGTGTGTGTGTGGGAAGTGGGGATCGAAGGATCCCTACTGAGTCTTTTCGTTGAGACTCACCCCTGCGGCTTTCAGGTGAGGACTCCAGGCAGACTTAGCGAGGGTTGTGCGGCTGTGTGTTGAGCGTCGTCGGCTGTTGTTCCGGGGTATGCCCCGATGTAGTTGTTATCTTTATTTCTGGCCTGTATGTATAATCATTTCTTTTCTGTTGGAGTATGTAATTATTTGCTGTAACGAGTCGCATTGTAATAACTCTTAATTTCTGCATTTTCCTTTCAATTCAATGCGATGTGAATGTTTAGCTTAGTTGATTATTTATTTCCCAGACTTACTTAGATCCTAGTTTGGTTCCAAATTAATGATTCGGTACCCATTTAGTAATCGGATCCCCGATTATAGGGTGGCGGGTCATTACAAAAGAAGAATAGTATTTTCAGCCTAAAAATCTTATTGCATTTTTACCTATAAACAGAAAACATTGGCAATATGTCCTTGTAAAATATGGAATGAACTTTTAATTATCTTCAAACTTACCAGTAGCATCTATTATAGTTATAAGTGATTTGTTCCATCAACATCAATCCGAGAAGCTCAACATTACCCCCCATTTTGATGAGGACAAAGCACTTATCACTATGAAGCCCTTATGGTATTGTTCTTGCACACATTTCTCAAAAATATGTTCAATAAAATCATCCATACAAAGATATTCAATAAATCATTTAAGACCCTCAACTCATTTGACACATAACGCACAATCATCATACCATCACCCACATCCATAGTATGACTCAATTAGCATGCTCTATCCATAGCATGATTTAAAAGCATACATACACAAATTATTTAGTGTGCTTTATAACATATACTATCTCATTCTTAATATTCACACAATAGCATTATGACATTCACATATATTATTCTCCTTTTTTGTCATCATTAAAAAAGGATAGATCATGAAGCTCATACTAAGTTAACATAGTTCCCAAAAACATAAAAGAAATCTAAATAGTAAGAACTAAGAATTAGACAGGAAAAGAGCAACAACACAAATAAGAAGAAAATATTTTTATTTTGGGGTTACGACACATGAAACCACAAGTTTGAAATCATATTGTCATTAATGCTCAGTATTTCTTATTTTCTTTGCCCTTCTTAGTAGTCATAGTAGAATAAGACTTAGTAGATCTTGGTGGATCATCCCTTGCCTCAAATAAACTGTCCCTTTTATTATTTGGATCAAAATAGTGCACTGACCTTTTGGAGGCAAAGATAAATAACTAGTTGATAAGTCTTTCAAGTTGAGGTCGAACATTTGTCAAGCCTTGCACTTGGTCTAGAATATTATGCACATGTTTATTATTCTTCCTTAACATGTCCTTCGGAGACGCTGCATCTTCACACATTGAAGCCAGCTGATTCAAAACTTCACCTCTAAATCTAACTATCAAATCGAATTAAATCTTTGCTCTTTTATCCATCTTAATAACCACTTATATGATATTAAAAAAGTATTTCTCGTGCTTTTGATCTTGATACGTCATCATTTGATTGGCCATATACTTGAACCATCTTGTTCATAATTTTTTTTTTTGATGTCTTCCATCTTTTTACCTAGAACATGCCAAATATTGAAAATTACAGCAGGTGTGTCAATAGCTTATATAGAGCTCATTTTTTTGTATCGTAGTTATCCTCTCACGAAACTTTTCTCTATAGCGTTTAGTCTATCAAAAATAGATTGCAGAACATCTTCAAATTGAATCTCTTGAGGTGGTTGAGATGACTATCTAACATCTTTCTCATTTATCTTTTCTCTAACTTCTCAACCTTATAGTCATGTTATTTTCTATTCTATCAACTGCACCTGATAAAGAATCAAAAAATTTATTATTCACATTTCTATCAAGGGTGCATTTTCTTCAATTATAATGTCCTCCCCATGGGGCCTTCTTTTCTCTCTTCCTTTATATATATATATATATATATATATATATATATTCTCCAAACTTCTCTCCTTTTTGGGATGTTTTTTCACCATGCTCTTGCTTTCCTTGAGTGAATGAGGAAGGAGTCTTGGTGGGAGTTCCTCCTATTTCCTTTTCACCTAATTTTCATCTACAAAAGAGTACAACATCTGTCTAAGAGAATTTATCCTAATGGAATTTTCTTTTGTGACTTTTAAGCTATTTTCCCTTGTCAAATCTAATTCATAGTACTTGAAGATTCTTGTAAGTAAACTCCCATAAGGTAAAATATGACTTCTTGAGTTTACAAAATTCATATGATATAATATAAATAAAGTCAAATCGAATCTTCTTTTCAATCACTACATGTCAAATGATTTGCAAATGGTCAAGTTCCAAATAGTCACAACTCCTACCTCTGGGCATGACTATATGACAAATAATCAAGTATATTAGCCAAAGATCGAGTGAGAGATCTGAGACTTTTACCTGCTCAACCTTTGCTACTTTTGTCAAGTTTTTTCAGTCCTCATTGTACCTTCCATTTTTATCTTTACCATTTCACCAATCCATCATTAATTTACTCAAATTTCTTTTTCTTTGACATATCCTATAATCTAATTTTTCTTATGCTTTCTTAGAGATAGAATCTCCTTGTCAAATTTGGATATAAATCATCCTTCATTGTGCATAATTCTAACAATCTTATTTGCTTAATAATAGATAAAATGTCTAGCCCAATTTCCTCTAAAGATTGAAAATCATATATCTACCATGCAAGACTGCAATCCTCTTGAAGGTATTTTCATATCTAAACAATTATGGATCTCCAATTACAGGCGGTTGCGAGTAGGCGGCTGGTAACCTTGAAGATCTCGCCTTTTTCTACTTTGAGGATGCCTCAATCGTCTTCTTCTTCTCTCTCTCTCTCTTCATTTTTTTTATTTGACTTGATTTCTTTGAAAAGCCTATATTCCTATATTATAGAGTCTGGTGCAGACAACGTTTGGGGTGAGTAAAGGTAGGATACATGTCATGTATCTATCTCTCCCCTATTTATTTTTCTACCTCTTTTTATTTTGAGATATAATGGACCTGGGGTTCAACTGATTTGCTATGATCCAGATGGATTAGTCGACCAGTTTGGGTCATTGGTCGACCAAAGACAAGAAAATTCATTTTCAGCTAGATTTTGAAATTTTGATACATATTCATCATAAGGAAGGACTTAACCATTCAACAAGCACAGTTTTGACTTTTCATGATATTCAATGCATAATATCCATTTTTTTTAAAATAAAGAGAAAAAATATGAACAATATATTCTAACAAAAACAACTAAAGTACTTTAACCTAAAGAAAGAAAAGAAATTAAACCTATTTCATCAATCTCATTTAGACATTATACATGTTAAGTTCTTTTCTAATGAAAGTGCATCTTCTTCATTTAAGGGTTTAGTAAAAATATATGTCAATTGATTCAAAGTATCAACACTGAAGCTCAATATCTCCTTTTTCAATATGGTCTTAGATTTGATATCTAACTTCAATGTATTTAGTTCTAGAGTATTGTATCAGATTTTTAGTCAAATTCATAGCACTTGTATTATCACAATGAATAGAAATATGATCTAAATGCACATCATAATCAAGAAATTGATGCTTAATATAAATGATATGAGTACAACAACTTCTAACAGTCACATATTCGGCTTCGGCCGTTAAAAGTGTCACAGAGTTTTGTTTCTTAGATGATCATGATATCAAGCACTCACCAAGAAAATGACATGTTCCCTTAGTGCTTTTTATATTTATTCTACGTCCACATTTGAGTAAGTAATCACATCAAATGAACATTCTTTAAGATACTATAAACCCAAATTGATACAACCAATAAGATATCTAAAGATTCTTTTACAGTGATTAGATGTAATTCTTTTGACTTGCTTTGAATCTAATATAAAGGCACATACTAAATAATATATCTGATCTACTAGTCTCCAAATAATACAATGAGCCTATCATACCTTGATATAGCCTTTGATCCGCATTCTTACCACTTTTATCCATTTCCAACTTAGTTGATATTGACATTGGAGTTGGAAGTGCTTTTGTCTTATCAAAATCATATTTATTAAGGAGCTTTTGAGTATATTTGGCTTGACTTATAAAGATTCCTTCCTTCATTTGCTTCACTTGGAGTCCAAAGAAGAAATTTAGCCCATCCATCATATTCACTTTGAATTTACCTTACGTCATCTTAGAAAATTTTTCACAAAGATATTCATTACTAGCACCGAAAATGATGTAATCCACATAAATTTGTACAATCAACAAATCATTGTTTTCATATTTTATAAACAATATGGTGCCTACTTTTCCTCATAAAGCATCTTTATCAAGTAAAAAGGAATTTAAGTGCTCATACAAAGCTCTTGGGGCTTGTTTTAAACCATGAAACATCTTTTGAAGCCTAAAAAACATGATTTAAAAATTTTGGATCTTCAAATCTGGAAGGTTGTTCTATATAGACCTCTTCCTTAATGTGATTATTTAAGAAAATATTTTTCATGTCCATTTGAAATAAACAAAAATTTCTTGAACATGCAAATGCAAGTAATATTCTAATAGCCTTCAATTCAACCATAGGTGCATTTGTTTCATCAAAATCTATTCCTTCTTCTTGGCCATATCTTTGTGTTACCAATTGAGTCTTGTTTCTTGTGATTATCCTAGTTTCATCAAGTTTATTTTGGAACATCCATTTGGTTCCGATTATTGGATAGTCATTAGGCTAAGGAATAAGTGTCCACACTTGATTCCTTTCAATTAGTTTAGTTCTTTTTATATAACCATTACCCATGCATCATCTATAACATCATCGATATTCATTGACTTTATTTGAGACACAAGTACAACATATTGACAAACATTAAAAGAGGATATAATGCTAATTCCTTGGTTAGAATCACCTATGATCTTATCCATTGGATGATCTTTGACTTATTTCCATTCCTTGGGTAGATCATCTTGAGACTTTATCACTTCTTGTGTTTACTCTTAAGGTTCTTCTTTGCATTCATCATCCATTTATTAAGTTTGATCTAATCTTGGCTTATCTTGATTTGCAATGATCTTTTCCAAGATTTCTACATCACATCAAGCACATCCTTTTTTGGCAATGAATTAGATTACTCAAAAGCTACATAAATTTATTCTTCTAAAACTGAAGTACGTTTGTCAAACACTCTATAAGTGGTAGACGAATTGACATATCCAAGAAATGTAGCTCTATCACCTTTTATATGAAATTTGGCTAGATCATCTTTACTATTATTTAGTACAAAGTATTTGCAACCAAATGGTCTACGATGAGTAATATTAGGCTTTCTATTTTTATACAATTCATACGATATCTTCTTCAAAATAAGCCTAATCATTACATGATTAATGATATAACATGATGTATTCATGGCCTCCGCCTAAAAATATTTAGGCAAATTATTTTCACATAATATTGTTCTAACCATTTCCTTCAATGTTCTATTTTCTTTTTTTTCAACAATACCATTATGTTGACGGATTCGAAGAGGTGAAAAATTATGTTCTATGTTATTCTCATTACAAAAATTATCAAATTTCATATTTTCAAATTCTCTACAATGATCACTTCTAATACATGAAATGACATATTTCTTTTCATTTTGTATTCTCTTCCAAAAATTTATAAATTCATCAATTCATCCCTTTTATGAATAAGAAATAATACCTAAGTATATCTTAAATAATCAACAATCACAAAGCTGTATAACTTACTGGTAAGACTAGAAATTTTTGTGAGACCAAACAAGTCAAGATGTAATAGTTATAATGGTCTAGTCATTGAAACCATATTTTACTTTTTGAAAGATGATTTTATATGTTTTCCTTTAATACATGTATCACAAATTTTATCACTTGTAAAGCTAACTTTAGGCAAACCAAGAACTAAGTCATGCTTGATTAATTTTGAGATTATTTCAATACTAGCATGATCAAATCTTCTATGTCACAACTAAGCATCATTATCATGATAACTAATTAAGCATACATTTTCATCCTTAAATTCATCAAGATAGAAGATGTAAACATTTCTCTTTATATGAGCAACGATTTTAATATGATCGGAACTACTACATTAACTATCACACAATGATTTGCTTCAAAAATAACTCTATACCCAATGTCATAAGGTTGATTAATATTAATTAAGTTATGCCTTAATCTTTGAACAAAAAATACATATTTAATTTTCAAACTTGAAGAATCACTTATATTATCAATATTTGTTACTTTACCCTTATCATTATCCCCAAATATTATATTTTATTATCTTACTTTGACCAATATAAATTAATTTTTGTTGCCCGTCATATGTCTTGAGCAATCGCTATCTAGATGCCATTCCTTCTTTTGAGCAACAAGGCATAGTTACATCAAAACAAGATCATTTTTTTTATTTTAGTATTCAAATCTTTTTGGGTCCTAGAGGGTTAGTTTTCACATAAGATTAATTTTTTCGAATCCATATATAGGTTAGTTTTCACATAAGATTAATCTTTTCAAATTCATACATTTTTATTTCCAAATATAGTCCCATTTGAACATCAACAAGATCTAGCGAGATGTCTTCTTTTGCCACATCGGAAACAAGTTTTGAAATATACATTAGATGGAGATGACTTTCAAAATGAATTGGATGTATGCATAAGTGATTTAGAAAAGGAAGCATTAGATTTGTAATATTTAGTGGAAATAAAATAACTAATACTTTCTTTTTCAAATATCTCTTGATAACAACAATATGGTACATCTATTTTATCTTTACCCTTCATAAATTTAGACAAGGATGCATGCAAGTCATCATTTTGATCAATTATCTTTACATATTTTCTTTTGAACTTATCTATATTATCTCCAAGTATTTTGCAAGCATTAGTGGAGATCTCATACTTCATTTTTCAATCATTTTTCTCAATTAATAAAGTTTGATGATCTTTTTTAAGGAATTTCAACTCTTGATTCACTTTCTTGTAATCTTTAAACAACTTACCAAATACTTCTTACAATTCATCAAATGAAACTTCGTTGGAGTCATTAGTAATTATCTCAATTTCTTTGTCGCCATTTGCTACGAGACATAAATTGACTTGCTCTGCCTCTTCATTACTTGAATGAGTGTGAGAATTTTCTTCATTGCTCTATTTGGCCATCATGACTTTTTTCTTGTATTTCTCATTTGATGACCCTCTATCTTTCTTCCACGCTTTCTTGCTGTTGGAACACTCACTTTGCATGTGTTTTGGCCTTTTACGCTCATAATAAATTATTTCATCCTTCATAAGAGACTCTTCCTTGTTAGGAACTCTTCTTGAATTTCTTTTATATGATCCTTAGTTCCTTCTCTACTTGAAGAACTTTTGGATTATTTGAAAGAGGAATGCAACTTCATCATTATTTGGATCATCTTCACTTGAAGCTTCCTCTTCACTAGCTTCAGATTTGG
Organism: Zantedeschia hybrid cultivar; assembly: GCA_030544215.1. Taxonomy (NCBI): domain Eukaryota; kingdom Viridiplantae; phylum Streptophyta; class Magnoliopsida; order Alismatales; family Araceae; genus Zantedeschia; species Zantedeschia hybrid cultivar. The sequence goes on from JARZZO010000012.1 coordinate 58,000,785, forward strand.
AACATGAGGCTTTGAAAGGAATGACCTTTTTCTTTTTCGAGGTATCCTCCTTATCTCTTTTCAAACTTATTTCATATGTCATGATTGAGTCCATAAGTTCATCTATAGTAAAAGTTGTGAGATCTTTTGTTTCTTCTATTACAGTCATCTTGGGACTCCATGACATGAGGAGGGATCTTAAGACTTTTCTTATTAACTCGGTGTTGGTGTAGATCTTACCAAGAGCTTGAGACCGTTCACAGTGTCAATGAAACAAGTAAACATTTCTCCAATTAATTCTTGTAACTCGATCTTGAATAGTTTATACTTGTGCACAAATATGTTAATCTTGGTCTTCTTCACTTGGGGGGTACCTTCATAAGTCACTTTCAATCTATTCAAAATTTCTTTGGCACTATCACAAGTAGGCACACAATTAAACTCATTTGAAGAAAGTGTATAATATAACATGTTCATAATTTTGTCATTTAAAGAAATTTTACGACGATCTTCATCATTCCATTTATTTGCCGCCTTTACGTGTACATATGAATCATTCTTCACAATCGTCTACACATCATAGTCCATAGCTTTTAAGAAGATCTTCATGCTAATCTTTCAATAAGTGTGGTTGGACTTATCAAAGAGTGGTGGATGGTTAATAGAAAATCCTTTGCTTGGGCAAGCCATAGATCTTAGGATCTCTCTTAGACCGTTAGATCTTCCTTAAAAGTCATCGCTCTGATACTAATTGTTGGATTTAGAACTATGACCTACGCCCTAGAGGGGGGTGAATAGGATGTCGAAAATTTCTTGTTGACACCTCTAACTAATTAAGTGTACTTTAAACTAAATCGTGCGACAAAGATAAAACAATAACAAGCAAACACAATCACATAAGAGGCATAAGATTTATAGTAGTTCGGTCAACCAAATGGTGACCTACATCCACTTCCCAACTCCATTGGACTTTTCCACTGGAAAACATTTCTAGTACACCACTAGTAGATCTGGTCCTAGCAAATCAACACACTATATATCAAGCCTCTAGTTAGACTCTCCCTAGATACAAGGCCTCTAGTAAGGCTCCCCCTAGATACCATGCCTCCAGTAAGTCCTACCTCTAATCCTCGTAAAGACTGGTCTTCTTCCACCAAGGAAGGAAGACAACCTCCACCCTTCGCAAAACATGGCCTTCTTTCACCAAGGAAGGTAAACAACCCCTAATCCTCTCAAGAATTGGTCCTCTTTCATAAGGGAAGGTAAACAATAAGAAAGAGTAAGAAAGATAGGAATCTTAACTTCCTACTCTATATTACACATACAAGATAATGTAGCTTTCTTAAATATTACAATAATGAACAAAACAAAGAAAGCTTAAGCCTTTGGTTCACTCTTGTGGTGTCCTTGCTCTAGGTGTCAAGTTGATGTAGATAAAGCTGCTTAGATCCACCTAGCATCTCTTTCTTGAGAAGCTCCACAAGATCTTCTCTTCAAAAGAAGAAGATGTTGTTAGCACCGAGGTAGCTTCCCATGGTCTTGGTCTTGATCAAGAAGAGGATGTAAATCTACCAAACTGGCACATTCCTTCTTGACCTACACGCATGAAGAAACTTACAAGAAATCTCCTCTTAAATGATTGAAAAGAAAAACAAGAGCAAGATATGAAGAACAAGGGATTTTTTTCTTCAATGAAGCTCACGTTTTCCTCCAATACCTCTTACAAAAACTGGCTATAGCTTCCTTTTTATAGTCCAAGAAATAGATTTAAACTATTACATAGATGGTGGGAAAAGTTTCTTGACTTCTCATTTTTAATTCAAAAGTATTCCTTCTCATTTTGAAATCAAGCCCTTTCATTGGTCTCATGCTGTACCGGCTAGTTGAGGGGCATCACTTGATGTCTCTTACACCAAGAAAAAAAATCTGCAAAAGATTTTCTTGGAGAGCTGACCAAGTGGTAGGTGAAAAAGTGATGTGATGTGTAGCATGTAAAGAGAAAAAGTAGGCAAAAAACTTCCAAAAACTTTAGAAATATGAAAAAAGTGAAGAGGATTTGTACTATTATAGTAAAAAAGATGACGTGTCAATCCTTGATTAAAAAAGTAACTCATGTGACTATCCTGTCACTAGACAGACCAAGCACGCGTCAGTTTGCTAGTTCACATAGGTGCCAGGGTCACTCTAGTCGACCAGTGCCCAAATTGGGTGCCTAGAAGTAGTGCAAGGGAGACGGGCCATGGTAGACTTCTACTAGTTCTGGTCAACCAGGTCTAAGCTTAGTCGACTAACACCTAGGCACATGAAAACTTATGCCCTGTCTTTAGTCGACCAACAGGCGGGTTGGTTGACTAACCAGGTTTACTCAGTTAAACTGAGTACTGGTTCTGGTCGATCAGACGTGTCTCTGGTCGATGAACACCCACCTAGTTGAGTTTTAGCCTTCTCATTCAAATTTGATTTTTGGATTTCTTTTTGAGGTCATTTTAATCAAAGAAGAATAGTATTTGCAGCCCAAAATTCTTATTACATTCTTACCTATAAAAAGAAAAAAATTAGCAATATATCCTTATAAAATATGAAAATGAACTTTTAATTATCTTTAAACTTACCAATACCATCTATTATAGTTATGAGTGATTTGTTCTATCAAAATCAATCCAAGGGGTTCAATAGTTATTTTGTTAAGCTTGGAAATGGAGTTGTCATTGGAAACTGTTGTAGAGGGCTCGAGATAAGTTTCTAGAGAAGCAATGAGGATTGGGTGAAGGATAATATGAATGGGGTGGAAAATAAGTCCTACCCCTTGCCAAAAGTCTGAATCAATTATCCCTAAATAATATTAAAATCTTTTATCAAAATTGAATGTGTAAAAGTAATTGTTATTTAAATAATTTTTTTCCGCAAATATGCATCTTACAAAATTATTTGCAAGAATATGTTGCTAGGTACATAGACTCGATATTCATAATTCTGATATTAAATTAGCGTTGTGAGTTTCTCGCTTTTTCTTTTAGAGTGAAAAATAAAAATTGGCTAGAATATAAATTTTGTCGAAATGAATAATTAAAATTATTGATGGTTTCACAGTTTAATTGTGATATTTTACGTTGGTTTCATAGTTTAATTGTGATATTGTACGTAAAACTATTATGTCATCTAATCATCTTTAGGTATAAGGATAAACGTAACATTTGACCCCTAAGAAACTTTCTTTGATTACTTGTAATCCAAATTTGACATGAATGGCATAAGATATAATGACTTTTAAGTAATGTATTTGATTCCAATAGACACAGAATGCACATGTTAATTATTGAAAAGAACTGGTGTTATGAATTTTTTTAAATTGGTTATTCAGAAACCATTTTAGAAACACAATCAGTATTAAATGTCATTGAAACTATTAAAAAAGACACAAAAACAATCATCTAATCAATGACATGGACTTCTATATTTTTGAAGCAAAAGGTGAAATTGATAACATTGGGCTTTCTAGATGAACTTATTTTTTTTCCAAAAAAAAGGTAAAATCAATGATATCATAATGCATGAAATCATCAATCACATTGTTTTATCATTTTATTGATATATTTTCATATCAATATTTTTGTTTTTAAAATATCGTAAGTTGAGGAAGAAAAGAATCACCATCATGAGTTTTTGTGCTTGATGTAAAGCTGTAGCTGAGCATGCACGAAGGCCATCTTTTCTTTTCCTATCCACATTCTAGCTCCATCTAGAAAGACACCCTGAAGAGGCTGAAGATAACCACAAGCTTGCATTGCTCATCACTCCATATGTCGAAGCCAATTGCATGGCTGGTAAGGCTCTCCACTTGCACGTGCGTTTGGCAGATCTGGTGTGAACATTGTTCAAGAATGCACGTCAACCCCACGAGTTTGCATATGCAGCTTCTATGAAGCATAGTTATTGATATTAGGCTATGGATGGAAAGCAGAAATTTGATAGAGCAAAGGAAATTTCTCATTCACATCACTTCAAGGCAATGGGGGTTAATTTGATCTCCTTATTCATAAATTTATTATGGCCGGTTTGTTTTGTGGACATGGTATTCTGGATTTCTTGTTCTCGGATCTCTTATTTTAAGAACAAGAACAATTTACTTTGGGTGGAATAAGTAGTTCAACAGAATAAGTGATTCATGTCTTTTAGGTAGAATAATTTATTCCACTTATTCTAAGAATAATGGGTCCGCACTCATAATAACAAAGAATAACGCGTCTAAACTCCCAAACCGAATAAGAGAAACAATGCGTCCTATTCGACACTTGTTCTTGAAACAAATTGGTCCTATAGGTTTACACCCATCGACCTGTATTGGCATAAGTTCTAACTTTACATCCTTCATGTTAGTGAAGTCTAAGGTTGACTGACCAAAAAAAAACAAGAGTTATTGTAAGACTGTGTACCATTCTACCAATTGCAATCCAACTCAATTTTAACCCAACATGCCTCATCAATCTGACCAACCCACTTCATGGGAACACAACAGCACCTGCCAATGCCACCTAACTCTGACTTAACAGTGACACAAGACAGCAAACAAACCTTATCTGCATTCTTCCTCCTGACTCTTTAGAAATGGGTAAATTATATATGCAAAAGAAAGGATGCCTATGACGTATGAAATACCATTCTTCCTCCACACTATTTAGAGGTCGACGATAAAATTAAAACAAATGCTGTCTAACATGTATGTAATGATCTGAGAGCCTAAATGATATGTGAGGAACTCTATGAAATAGGGAAACTGAGCAATCTTTGTGTCACGATTATAGATGTGGGACTATTGTTTTTGAGACTACCTAACTAGTGACAATTAGGGATGTAAAAAAAGCATACATACCAAGTTGAATAGTGGCTCTATCCTTATTCTTTAAACATGTGTATCTTTATCCCTGTGCATCATTACCTTTACAATTATTAAAATTTTCGGAAACAGATACATAAAAATTAAATTAGCAGACCATGCTATGCATGAAGATAAACTTGTTTTTATGTTGCTTTTTAGAAGTAACAGCCTAGTTTCAAAATATAAATATGTATAAGCTTTCTCTAAATGTATAAGTTTTCTTTAAGTAGTCCCTATAACATTACTTGTAAAAAACGTAACATCTATGAAAATAAACTAAGTAAAATAGTGAATGAGGAAGTAGGCTTAAAATAATGTCGTGAACAATAAGACATACAATCAAGATGATATATAATTAGAAATTTTATTTTTATATAATTAGAAATTTTATTTGTACATGGGTGAGAAATGGGATTTGTAATTAAACAATATATAATCAAGAGTTAAGATAAGTGAATGGAAAATAGGTAGATACTTAGATAATTAGATTTGGAAATAGGTATATCCTTGTTCGAAATTCTCCCAATACGAAAAATGTTCTTAACCTTGTCATTTAATTTTATCCTTTCATGGCCTTTAAACTTCGAGAAAAGGATGGAGAAACAAGTTTTTGAGTGTCATTTACATCTCTAGTGACAATGAGCAGTTCATCATATGGTAGGAGACCATTCCACTACTCATGCCCTCACACGACGGACCATATTGTTGTTGGTTATGGGTATCGGCCAAATTAATCTCATCACTGTTTTGTACAATTTTATTCCTATTAATAAATAATAAGGATGTTAAATTCATTACGTGTAATATATGTTTACTATTTTATAATGAAGTATGTGAATATATGCATGAAGATTAAATTATGATGAGATCATGATAATAAGATCAATCTTCTTTAAATATGTATTCTTAATTGTTCCTAATCAGAGAATATTTTTAAAAAATTATCAAATATCGAATGAGACTAATATAAGTTACTTCTACTCATTATAGTTACCCAATGTTGACATCATTGTGAGTACATTTCTCATGTTCTTAATGAAAATTCCTCGTTTTGATTGTTATTTTTGAATTTTTTTAAAATTTTCATGATTTTTAAAAAAATAGGATAAAAAAGTCTTGTCTATTGGATGCCTGGCTCGTGGGCTCATGGACGTTGGCACAAATGCTTCATATGCTGCACCTAGGAGTGTAAGCTGGACAGGCCAACCTGCAACCCAGCCTAGTCCAACCCGACTTTGCAATTGTTAGGTTAGCTCGTAATTATGGTTTTGGGTTGGCCAACATAGATTTGAATCCGGGCAATATTTGGACCAGCCCGCATTAGTCCAGATTAGTGTAAAATGATCTTTCCACATGAATCAAAACATGAATCAAAATAGCAAGTCAACATAAATGGGGAATATTGTCACGGAAATTTTTGCCTCAATGTCCTTGTTTGTGCACTAGGACATTGCAACAAATTTTAAAAGAATAATGTTTTAAGGTTGGGGTTCAGCGTATAACAAATATTAAAAAATTAACTTTTTTTAAGGTCGGACTCTGCATATCCCACGTATTCGTATAGACCAATTTTCAATCAAATGACCCCAAGCATCTAAAAAATGAAAAATTGAGTCCCACTGAATAGTAAAAGATGCCCTTAACGGATCAAGCCAAATAATAGTTTTTTACATTTTAGAATTTTTACATTGTCCGATCGAAAAGAGGCCTATACAGATGTATGGAACATGTAGGGCCTGACTTTGAAGAAAATTTTATTTTATTTTTCCTTATGTCTAGATTGCTACAAATCATTTTACGTTACTTTTTTGTATCTTTGAAGTGTTATTAAATTGTCATGTTTTAAAATTTGTTAAAATCAAAAATTATATTTTTACTGATTTTAAAACCAACAATTTCAAAACCAAGATTTTACTGCATTTTAGGATGCACTAAACAAGTCTAATAAAAAATCCCATGCAAGTCCACAGATGTAGAATTGAAAAAATTATGCTCTTCAAAAGTACTTAATTTAATTACAGGCCATAAAAATAGGTGATGATATAATTACTGTCATGACTTACAATAAGTTGGGCTATGGCTTACAATAAGCTGGGCTAGGCGGGTCAGCCCAAGTCCAGCCCAGGTCTAGCCCAACTCAAATTAATCATTTGAGTTTCGATTGGGTTGGACTACATGAACCTTGGATCATTCTGGACTGAGCTGAAATTATTTCGATTTTGAAATAACTTATGACACTTGAAACAAACATACAGAAAGTAACATAAAGTGACTTAGCGCAATCCAAATGTAAACACCGTTTTACATCTATTTACGACATTTTTTGTAGCATTTTACTACACATTAGATGACCCATTAGATGAAAAGATTAATCACTCTTTAAGGCTGCATGAATGCAATGATATTGACGTAAAAACAAAAAAAGAAATGTCCCCCGCTCGTCCAAATGGTAGTCGCAGCAAGTATTTCTTGTTAGATTAATATTGTTAATTTTAGGGGATTAATATGTAAAAATTAATGATTTAGCTATCACAATAATCTATAATAAGTTGGGCCACGATGGGCCAGCCCAGGCCCAGTCCAACCCAAATTAATAATTTTAGTTTAGGCTGGATTGAGTTGCAATAATCTGTACATAATCTAGGTAGGATTAAATTTGGGCTGGCCCGTTTTCAAACCGGACTAGCCCAATTTGAGCCCTAATCCAGTCCAACCCGCTCAGTGTACATGCGTAGCTGCACCCCAATCCTCCAAGGATGCAGAGGAGCACCTCTTGCTCAAGAACAGGTTGGCCGATTGGGGTAAGGTTGCCGGCAATGCTCTTAACTTTGTGGGGATGTGCTGTGATGGAGAGGGATCCTTTTGAGAGGATCCGAAGCTCTAAGTGGAGTCACCTTATACTTAAATTTGAAATTTATCTTATTAAATTAAGATTTTTATAATAAAATTTTAAAATTTCAGTAGGGTCCCAAGACCCCACTGAAACGAGTTTGGTCCGCCACTGGTTGTGGGATCGGTCACTTTTGAGGGAGAAACTTGGGTGAGCAGGGGAGTTGTCCATCAACAGAACCCAGCATGTCTTTGACAAGGAAGAAGGGGAACAAACTGAACTTTCCATCAAAAGTAATTGTCTTTGGTGAGCTTAAGTGGAAGAAAATGTGTGACAATGGGAAAGGGCAGAGGTAAGGAGGGAGTCTGAGAGAGGTGGAATTTGATGCAGAAGGTGACAGACATCATGGAGAGGGAAGAGTTGCTTGTAGTTTGTTGTTCCATGATAGATGAAGGAGATGTATGTTGTGTCTTTAATACCATAAACAGCTTAGAGATTTGAGAAGACCATATTCCTTCTCATCTCACTCAAGAATACGTATACAGGACGTTAATTGGTTAAAGAGTTCTACTTGAATAAATTAAATACAACAAAAGTCACGTCAAAAAAAACTTAGATGAGAACCAACTGATTAAATGATCAAATGACTTCTGATAAGTGCGGCAAGTAGAGTCGTAAAACATATGAAATAATAACATTCTTCAAAGCATTTTGATTATTCAATACAAGAGTATATTATTTTAAATACCTTACCAGACCGGCCAAGCGAGTTGCCCTCCAGGCAAGACAAACAGTATTTTGAAGCTACCAATCTATCAAGTGAGAAAGAGAGAGGAACGCTGCGTGATCAGTTGCATTGCCTAAGAGATAGGAGATCAGATGGTACAATCCAAAAAAAGAAAAAGAAAAATATTGGCCGGGAAAATTGGCGGTTTAGCCCGTTCCATCTGATAGCTTGTGCTTGCATTTAACGCACCTGTCCGCCTAGCTCTCCCTTTTTTTGTCTTCTTCTTTTCTGAACGCATTTGGCCGTTGGATCTTAACCGGATGGTCGAACTCTTATGCTGCACAGGGGGCCTGGATCACAAATGACCGCTAGGATTGTTTTCATTTCTTGAAAATTTAATATAATTAAGGAGTTTATGCTTCAAAATAATTGTACAGTCAAATTATTTGACCATACAACAGCATAATTCTCTCTCTCTTTCCCTTTAGAGAAAGAGAAAGAGGAATGTTGTGATGTGAACAAGGCCTTTTATGCAACTTAGTTGTACAGTATATTCATTCTTGTGTTGAAAACAATGAAAATCTCAGAAAATGAGAACAAATCTAAAGATAATTTGATCAATTTTATATTTTTAAAATTTTTACTCATAATTTTATGAAAATTGAATTTGTAAGTATTTGATGAACATTAACGATTGTGTTTCACAATTGGATATGATCGGATGATCAGAATAAAATATCAAGGGATGAAAATAACACTAAGATGAGTAGTTGAATATTTAAAAATTTATGATAAATTTTATTTATTTTTTTAATATAGAGAAGGAGTCAAAAATAGTACGTGCGAGCTGATTGCGTGCTACTATAGCCTGTTGCTAACTTAGATGTATCCCATCCTTAAACACTCGTTTCGATGTCAAAAAATAAAAATAAAAATTGTTAAAAGATTTCAAATGTCCAAATACCCTTCCCCCCTCTAGGTTGGTTTGTACTCCTTTGTGTTTAATTTTCATCCTCTCGTCAATAAAATTAATTGTAGCCATCTGATCAAATACGTTCCTTTTTTGGAGATCAAAATTAAAATCTTAGAAGATGAGATCGACCTTAAAGGTTAATCTAGTAATTTTTTTATTTTTACTTTTTTTAAATATTATTTTTTCATGGATACTCGATCGGACAGCTAAGACTGATTTTTAAGATTAGAAGGTGAAAATTAAAGCCTCGAATATAGGATCTCCAAAAAAGCCTATTGGAATATTTAATAATAATTATTTTTTAATATGGAGAATGTGAATGTTCAGACAAAAAAACATCTAACTTTGATGCGCTCCTGACGTGTCCGATCCTTTTATATATATATATCTATAAGAGAATGTAGTGCATGTGGTTTCACTAAGATTCAGCTTCGGCTGATCAAGGTGTGTTAACCATACGGACCCTGAAGGGTGTCCCATGTACCAAGGTAGACGTCCCAAGCTGGCTGGTGTGAAAATTTCAATGGATTTGTCTAGTGGCGGACAAAGAAATTTTGTCTAGTGAGATCACTCGGACATTAGGTCATAACCATGACTGCGTCGATGGGTCTTGGGCTAGGTCATATGAGATCTTAGTTGGGCCGGTGGGATTCTGGGAGTCTGTACTTTGAATTCGACAAATGGATTTGAGACAAAATCTATTGGGAATCCTAAGACCCCATCAGATGAATGTTGGATCCGCCACTGAGTTTACCACGATGGGTAGGCGTAAATAGTTGATGACCTAGGACTTATCTGGTCAGTACGGTCTAACATTACTAATTAATCGTAATCTTGTTGTGGTTCATGAGGTCGAGCCATTTAACTGGCCAAGTAGTTGCATACTCGGCATCTGCGTTCAAGCGAAAGGTCAAGGGCATAAATTCTTGTATCGAATGATGGTTCTGACCATGCGGATACCCAAGGAAGACCCTCCACCTATTGGAGGTGGGCTTTCAAGGGTATAAATTCTTCCAACAAATGCCATTCGAGGAGGACTTTTCATTTGAAGTGTCAAACCTACACTGTGCTTTTAGTTTATACCGAATTCCATTGCTTGAATTGGGATGGATTTAATCAATAGGAAGGTTTCATGTTGTGTCTAAGTAGTGTTTCTGGTGTCCCATTAAAATTTGAACCTAGCTTTCATGTTATTTTATAATCTATAAGCTTCAGTTTTGACTTTCTTATATAAGTAGTGGTCATAGTTTTGAGTTTGCGCCCCTTTGTCATAAAGTTTTAATAAAATGAGGGTCTTATCTCTTGATATATTTTAAATACTGTGATTTCAATTTCACATTGAATCTTCCAATGTTTAATGACATCTTGTTAAGAGTTTTAAAAAGAGTTAATAATTTTCCGATGTTTCTTCTTAAGAGTAGCTTGAATGAAGGGTGGTCTAGCAACACTAATACTGGGATCACTCATTGAAGAGCTTCTTATAGAAATGATGTTATATCAAGTCCCATCTTGTATGGACAAGGTTTGTATAATATGATGCCCCATCATAAGAGATAGTGGAGTTCCAAAATCGTCTCATGTAGAGGTGTGTGGGGTCATTCCTTGTGAGTTCTCTATATACTTTGAAGGCACCTAGTGCAGTTACTCACCCAAGAGGGTGAGTAACTGCACTAGGCGAGTTACCTTGGTAGCCACCCTCCAAGGTCAATGGTTCTACATGAGCCTTATAAGAGAGTGCTCTTTATGATCTTTCTCATAGTATGGCTTATCATGAATCTTCATGCTTCTTCATTAGCGCTCACTAATGAAAGATGCACAACTAGCTTGATTCATTATATTAGCTGTTTTGCTATCTAATAGGATGACCAAAATGGGTGAAAATTCATGAAATGACCATATAATTCGAAGGGCCAACATAAAGAAAATTCTCTTAAAAAGATACTTATGTAGCCATACTCAATTTTTTGTGATAGTGATTTCTAAATCACTTCAAGTTTTGGAAAAAATGAAACTAAGTATATGCTTAGTATTTTGAGTCGCGTCCTTAGGCCTTTGAGATTCTGAGAGGGAATTGGGTACAAGTCTTTGGTTATGATTTCTTTGATTTAACTTTACTAACTAATACTAACCCAGTTTGGAAGTCATTCGCAACATGTACCTTGCAAGTTTATCAAAGGATAACTATGCCAAATTGAGTCTGCACTCTAGGCGCAAACTTAGCCCCGTTGTGATGAGCAGTCAATCATCCTGACAAAGGGACTTTTTTAAGACTTTAAAAATAGCTTAATGATATTAAAATACTCATAAAGTCATTGTTGAGATCAATGGTTAGCATAAGATCTCCATGGAATCAGTAACAACAAAATGATGGTTGAGTCTGCATGTGTGCCACAGACTCAACTTTGAAAAAATGATGAGTGCTTGAAAGGCTACAATCCCTCATTAAAAAATTGATGCTCTTGAAATATCTGAGGTTCAATTTCCTACAATTAAGTTTAAAATTCACTCCATTATGCATGACGAGGTTTGCGCAACCTTTGCATATTCATTTCAATAAACTTTGTTAGCTCACTGAGGAATATTATAAACACTCCATAATGAATAACAAAATCCATCATACAACATAGATTTAACTCACCAAATCAGGAGTTTAGTATAAAAAATGAGAAATCAGCTGAATCTGCAGCTGAGGTGCAGACTCAACCCTTTAACAAGACATGTCTTCAAAAACTAAATTTTCTCTTGTTTGTAGAAGTATGTATACATTCCAGAGTAATACTTGCTACACCGCAGACGATGTAAAGAGGCTGAAGTGGATTACAACACTTCACCTCCTCCCGCCACCTGTCCTACTTATTTCTCCACTTTTTTGACTTTCTAGAGTAGAGAAAAAAAAAATGTGGAGCTCTCTAACAATTTTTATTACTGTTATTTTTGACACATCTCCATTTCAAAGAGGTAATAGATTCATTTCCGCCATTTAAAAAGAGGTAATTGATTCCTTCCTATTTTAATCTGGCCACCTCTCAGTTTATACTTCCAGCACATATTTATCACTTCCAAACCTGCGATTATCACTTCGAAGTGTATTTTTATTACTTCCAAAACACATTTTTATCACTTCCTAATTGTTTTAGTTTTATCATTTGCTACTCAAGTTTATCACTTCGTAATGCAGTTTTATCATTGCCTATGCAAACTATCACTTCCAAAATATTTGTTTTGTCAGTTTCTTGTTGTTTTAGTATTATCACTTGCTATTTAATTTTATCACTTTGTAATGCAATTTTATCGTTTCTTATGCAACATATCACTTCTAAGCAGAAATTATTACTTCCAAATATTTTATCACTTCATTTGCATAGGAAGTGATAAAATGCTTGGAAGTGATAATTTCTATTTTAAAGTAATAATCTTGCATAGGATGTGATAAAAATGCACTTGAGAGTAGTAAATTTACGTTAGAAGTGATAAAAGTAAATTACGTAAGATGTGAAAAATTTGATTTTGGAAGTGATAAAACTGTATTACGAAGTGATAAAATTGAGTAGTAAGTGCTAAAATTGAAACAACTAGAAAGAGATAAAAATGTACTTTGAAAGTGATAAAAATATTCTTGGAAGTGATAATTTCGAATTGGAACTGATAAATCTATGCTGGAAGTAATAAACTGGGAGGTGACCAGACTAAAACGGGAAGGAATCGGTTACCTCTTTTTAAATGATGGGAATGAATCAGTTGCCTCTTTTAAGTGGAGGTGTGTGGGAAAGTATAGCAATAAAAGCTGTCAAAGGACTCTACCTTTTCTTTCTCTCCACCTAAAAAAGTAAAAAAAGTGAGAAAGTAAATGAGATAGGTGGCGAGAGGAGGTAAAATGTTATAGTCCACCTCAGCCTCTCTACACCACATGCGGTGTAGTAAGTATTACTCTGCATTCTAAAGGTTCTCAAAACATCTTTTTAAGACCCAAATGAACTTCCATTTTATTAAAGGCAACTTTCAAACTCTTGAGTATCTTCCTAAGGTTGAGTCTGTGCCCCCAACATAAACTCGACTCCTCTCACCTATCGAAAATAATTTCAAGTGATTGCATCTTCATCTTCTTATCTGCAAATCAAGATTATATAAATTAAAAAATGTCTAGCATAAGCTTCTTTAGCATAAAAATAAACAAGATACTGCCTTTCCAATCTTAACAAATTTGACTCTACACCACTACCGCGGACTCAACTATTAAACTTTTACTTTAACATAAAAACTTGAAATCCTTAAATCTTGCCCATCCATTTTAATCCATAAACTTCTAAAATATTTTGTATACCCTGCAATCAAGAACTAAATGAAGTAAAAATCTTGTTTTTGTCCAAACTTCGAAGTTCAACTAAATGACTAACATGAAAGGCCAATTGAGTCTGCAACCCTACTATAGATTCAACTATGAAGTTCAGAAAATGAATAAGTTTAAGACATCTTTCTAAAAATCAGAACTAAAATTTATAATCTTTAAAACCAAACTTGTCATGTCAGGATGCTCTCCCCTTATGTTATTTCGCTTCATTCACAGGGTGTTATGCAAAGTTCTTCCGACGATTAATCAAGAGTTTTTTTTCTTCGGATGATGTAATTAACATTATTCATTTATGGATAGCGGGATTGGATCAAACAAATAATCACAATCACTTGATTAAGTCATATAAAGTGTACCAATAAATCCCCAATCTCTAAAATCATAAAAATCCCCCAACAGTCCTTTTAGCATTACGAGGGATATCTAACCTCTTTCTTTTCTTTCTAATAGAAAAATTTAAATAAAGAATACTTAGTTACTAAATATTTTGCCTGACCAGTTTTTGACTGCAACATGATTAGCGCAGTCTGTGAGAAACGCACAAAGAGCCATGGCAAGAGGCAACAAGAACAGTCATCGTGCTGGAGTAGCTTCGCAAATCAATGACACTAGGGTCGACGCTGGTGCTAAGATTCCTAGAATGCATCTTTGGGGCCCTCACAGAATGGTGGTGATCTCATGGGAATTGTTGCCTAATAGCTTGGGGCCCTGCTCACCTTGATGCAGGAGTGTCTTCCTACACCCCAAGTAGGCGCTGAGCCTTGCACTTGTGTTGCACCCCAGGAAGGCCCTGAGGTTTGGCAACCTCCAGTGGTTGTCGGCCGACAATAAGGTGTACAGAGTGCCAGACGCTGTTTCCTCATCCTCGATTAGGAAATCTGCCGCAATAACTTGCAGCCCGCCACCTTGGGAGTCATTGACTCAAACTGCTCCTCCCCTATAAGGAAAAGTGCTCGTAAGAACCTGAGCCATTGCTTCGGGGCGTCAAAATCTCACTCTCCACAAGAGTCCAATCGTACATTGGCGAATCAACGAGTTGGAATGAAGACTTGGTGAACGAGAGTGCCTGTTAGAGTGCCAAGAGAGGCATCTTGAGGACCTTCTTCAAAGGAGGCACTCGTCATTCGTCTCCGATGAATAAGGGGACCTCTCCCCCTTCTCTACCGAGATCTTGGATGTCTTGGTCCTCAGTAAGTTGCCTGTCAACAAACTCAACACCTATGATGAGCAGGGGGACCTGAAGACACACTTTAACAACTTTCAGTCTCATGTGAGATTGCACATGGTCCCAGATGCCATTTACTGCCGCGCTTTTGCCACTAGTCAGGTGGAAACGGCCGAAGTATGGTTATCCTCCTTGGCCCAGGAATCCGTACACTCTTTTGGGCAACTCGAGAAGTTGTTCTGAGACCACTTTACGGGCGTCCACTGGAAGAGGTCGTCGGCCAGGCTAGTGGCCATCAAACAGAACCGAGGAGAATCCCTTAGGGATTACATCTCATGCTTCCATGATGAGGCCCTCCTAGTTTCATAACTCGAGGTGTCCTCAGTCGTTATGGCCCTTACCTAGGGAACCCGAGATGATGCGCTCCGAAGGGCTATTGTCCTTCAGGTGCCCAAGACCTTGAACACCCTCGTCAACCTCATGCACCAACATGCTGACTGCGAGAAAGTGGTAACCACTTACCACTTTCGGGGAGAGGAAGACGATTGCAAGTGATCGAACGATAGACCTCTTCCCGAGAAGAAGAAGTCTCGACGCTTTGAAGGAGCATCCAAAGGTCCTGCGGCATTAGGACCTTACATGCCATTGACTACTCCTATGTTTGAGATCCTGTAGGATATCGAAAATAAAGAGTATGTCAATTGGCCTCAGAAGATGAGGAGCGATCCCAAACGCCGAGATAAGAGGAAGTACTGCCACTTCCACAAAAATTATGGTCGTACCACAAAGGAGTGCTGATAGTTGCTGATGAGATAAAATCCCTAATATGAAGGAATTATCTCGAGAAGTATGTGGAAAAGCCTGCGAGCTCCTTAGATCGAAAATCGCCTCAATAGAATGGAGATCCACATGATTTCAGATGGCTCAACATCAGGAGGAAACAACCTCCAAGGGATGAAGCGGTATGCCTACCAGATGAACCTTGTAACTCTTGATCCCAAGCACTCCAAATATGAGAAAAGCATTGTGAGGGATCAAATGAAGGATCCCATCATTTTTTCGGATGAGGACTTAGAAGGAGTGACCGCTCATCACGACAATGTACTTGTTGTGACCGCAACGGTCAACAAATGTAAAGTTCACTGCATCTTAGTGAATGGATGCAGTAGCCCCAACGTTATCAGTTACAACTATTTTCTCAGAATAGGTGCTGATTGTTTCTCCTACGCGATAGATTCGCACACCACTATTTGGCTTCTCAGGCAATGCGGTACCCCCAGTTGGAGTGGTAGAACTGGTCGTAACTCTTGGGACCACTCCCCGAGAGGTCACCTTTATTGCCGACTCCGTTATCATCCGAGAGATAAGTACCTACAATGCCATTATCAAAAGAGGGATCATCTAGGGAGTGACAGGAGTCTCCTCCTCATACCATCAGAAACTGAAGTTCCTGTCTCCCTTCAGTGTCGGGGAGGCGAAAGAGAACCAAGAGGTAGCCCATTGCTGCTATCTTATCGCCTCCATAGGGTAAGATAAACAAGCAACATTGCTCCCTCAAGAGCTAGGAAAGGAGCCAATGGCTGTCTCCCTCGTCGAAGATCTCATGAACATCCAGCTAGGTGAAGATCCTGGCGAATAGTCTGCGTTGGCCCAACTCTCTTGGCTCCACAAGTAGAGGAGTATTGGTCCTTCCTATCCCGGTACCAGGACATCTTTGCCTGGTCTGAAAAGGATCTCCTAGGAATACCCACCGAGTTAGCGGCGCATCACCTCAACTTGCTTTCTAACAGGAAGCCGGTCTAATAAGGAAGAAGGAGATGCATGCCCAAGTGGTGGAAAGCAGTCCGAGAACAAGTTACCAAGGGGCTGAAAACCGGTCTACTAAGACCTGTCTAGTACCCTCAGTGGCTTGCCAACGCGGTCATGGTTTGAAAACTACCGGAAAGTGGCGCATGTGTATGGACTTTACTGATTTAAACAAGGCCACTCTAAAGGATTGCTACCCGCTGCCGAATATCGATCAGCTGATTGACTCAATGTCAGAGAATGAGATATTGAGTTTCCTAGATGTATACTGAGGGTACCATCAATCAGGATGAACCCATCCGATGAGGAAAAGACAACATTCATCACCAACTTAAGCATCTATTACTACACTAGGATGCCTTTCGGCCTCAAGAATGTTGGAATGACGTATTAACACTTAGTGAATTTCATGTTCGACTCTCAACTCGGGATAAACATAGAGGTTTACATTGATGACATGCTCGTGAAAAGCCCGAAGGCCACTGATGACCTCTCCAACTTGGTAGAAACCCTCGACACACTAAGTAGGCACAACATGAAACTAAACCCCTCCAAATGCGTGTTTTTTATTAAGTCAGGAAAGTTCCTAAGATTCCTAGTAACCCATAGAGGGATCGAGGCCAACCTGGAGAAGCTTTAAGTCATTCAAGACATGTAACACCCAGACAAGATCCAGGACTTCTAATGCCTGATTGGGAGAGTGGCAACTCTTAGTCGTTTCCTATCGAGAGCAGTGGAAAGATGCCTACCCCTCTTCAAAGTTCTGCGAGGCATCTAGAAGCAGTCTGAAAATAAAGGAAAGATTGAGTGGACACAGGAGTGTGAGGATGTGTTTTCAAGAGTTAAAACACTACATGGCCTCACCACCAATCCTATCTAAGCCAGTTACTGGGGAACGCCTATTTTTGTACATGTCAGTCACTCCTCACTTGCTGAGCTCTGTGCTAGTGAGAGATAACAGAGTATAGAGGCCGATTTATTACACCAGTAAGGTCCTGAATTGCGATATCTCATTGTCGAGAAGTTCGCCTTGGTTTTGGTACATTCAGCCAAGCGGCTGCGCCCCTACTTCTAGGCTCACCCAGTCGTTATTTTTACAAGCCAACCCTTGGGGAGGATCTTGCAAAATCTTGAAGGGTCAGGATGCCTGGTCAAGTGGGTGGTTGAGTTGGGTGAATTCGACATTGCCTACAAGCCGAGAACTACCATAAAGGCATAGGCCCTCGCTGACTTCATAGCCGAGTGCACTATCCTAGCGCAAGAGGCAGGCAATGCGATTCTTGGCCCGGTTTGGGAGCTCTATGTGGACAAATCCTCTTGTGCAATCAGTAGCGGCGGCTAATCTTAATGTCCCCTGAGGGAATCGAACTACACTATGCCCTGTGCTTCAAGTTCATGGTATCAAACAATGTAGTAGAATATAAGGCCCTCCTGTCAGATGTACGTATGGCCAGAAGCATGGAGGCCACCAAGATCAAACTCTTCACCGACTTTCAGCTAGTGGCTAGCTAGGTTTGTGGAGAGTTTGAGGCTCGAGATCCGGATATGAGCCGGTACCTACAGGAGGTTCGTATCCAAACAGAAGGGCTCGAATACTTCGAAGTAGTACAAATATCGAGAAAGTAGAACAACAAGGCCGATTTCCTATCCCGGTTAGCCTCATTTGTCGGGTTAGTGTCCTCTCGGTCGGTACTTATCGAAGAGCTCGAATGACTAAGTATTCAAAAAAAAGCCATACAAGCTATTGGGTGGGCCGTGTCATGGATAAAGCCAATAGAAGAGTTCCTAGCTCAAGGCAAACTGCGAGATGATCGAATTGAGACAAGAAGTGTCAAGAATAGGGACTGATGATTCACCATGACAGGTAATACCTTATACCAAATGTCTTTCTCCCAACTCCTACTCAAGTGCCTCCACGCGACGGAGGTCTAAGGGCTATAGAGGAAGTCCACGAAGGTATGTGTGCAAGCCACCTGGGGGGCTGCGCGCTAGAGTACGTCAAGAAGTGTGACAGATGCCAACACTTTGCTGTATTCCTCATCAACCAGCGTCCCCATGACAAGCCTCCTCGAGCCATGTCCTTTTGCAAGGTGGGAAATCGACATCCTAGGCCCTCTGCCCAAAGCACCAAGACAAAGGAAGTTTGTCGTCATGGCAATCGATTACTTCTCCAAATGGATCGAGGCAGAGCTAGTGACCAAGATAATTGACAGAGCAGTCTAGAGCTTTATGTGAAGATCAATTATTTGCAGATTTGGTATATGAGAGCCATAGTCTCGGACAATTGGAGACAGTTTGCTAGCGCCTATTTCTGAGAGCAGTACGAATAGCTGAAGATAAAAAACTTCTACACGTCGGTAGCTCATCCCCATGCGAATGATTTGGTAGAAAATGCTAATCGAGTCTTACTTTACGGAATTAAAACTCGATTAGAGGGGGCCACAGGGTCCTAGGTAGAAGAGCTACCAAGCATTCTATGGTCACATACAATCGCCCGAGCAGCAATATGAGAAACTCCCTTTCATTTAGTGTATAGAGCAGAAGTCCTGATCCCTCTAGAAATAGGGAGCCCCTCGTTATGGGTTGAAGCCACGGAAGTAGAAAGCCACCAGTAGCTACGAGAAAACCTCGACATGCTCTCGAAAGTCCAAGAAAATGCCAGGCTGAGAATGGTGGAGTACTAGCGAAGGATGGCTACGTACTACAACTTCTGAGTGAGAGAAAGACAGTTCTTCCCACGAGACCTAGTCCTGAGATAAACTAAAGCCTTGGTGCCATAACTTGCCTCAGGAAAGCTGGCCCCCAACTAGGAAGGCCCTTATTATGTATTAGAAACTCTCGGGAAAGGTTCATACCCAATTTCTGTTGGGTTCTCTGGTTTCTCCGGATCTCCCGCGCAACGGAAATAAAAATAAAAATGGAGATCCGTTCCCATTTTAAAAAAAAACCAAAATCTCGATAATCAGATTATCGAATTTTACCATGTGCGGATTCGAATCTGCAACCGTTCGATTCTGTCGGTGCAATACTGCAAGCCGCGCAAACGCCCGACCTCTAGCGGAGTCCACGCGATCCTCCTCACGATGGATATCCTCACGTTCCTCGTTCTTCGCAGCCACGAAACTTCCGTCGTTCACCGCAACGATCGCCGCAACGTGCGGACGATTTCTCGTCGAATGGGAGTCGAAGAAGTAGCGAAGCAAATCCGGGGATCTGGATCTGGCCTGGGGCGCCAGAGAGAGAGAGGAAGAGAGGAGGGGGCGGCTAGCTTTAGCAGCAGCTTGGCCTGCTCAGCCAGTTTGCTACATTTTATACTAACCGCGTGATTTTTCATAAAAACCCCCGGTTAATATAAAACCTACTTATTTATCTATCACCTTGAGAATCATTTGCGTGTGACCCTCTAGGTCCAATAACCAGTCCGGTTAATGACCCAATAAGCCCAGTGACTCCTCACTGGCTCGATTAATCAATTAATAACTCATATTAATTAATTAATCAATCAAATTGATGTCGCACATCGAATTCGATTGGGCCTCTAATCACGTTGGGTGCCAAGCAACACCGCGTGAACCTGGAAAGTATCGGGGTTAAGTAACCTACTCTTGGAATCTTTCCGCCGACAGTTACCGCGTGGATATAATCCTTCATTCGTACAATGCTCTCGAGTCAACTCAGGGTATGACGTGCTATCAAACCCTAACCGGTCGACTTACTTGGATTGGATGCCGCTGATGAATATCAGAAAAGTCCTTTCCCGATATTATCGTCCGCCCTGGCCAGGGACTTTCGCGCATCCTTCCTAGAGTATTCTCTCTCATCGTACCGAGAGCGAATGATCCTTTATTGACACACAATTCCCTTCGACGGTATTCGGATGTACCCGATCCTTGGCTGTTTAGAATCCCATGGTTAGAGATTCATAAACCAAGGTCAAAGCACAGAAGTCCACCGACAAGGTGTCCTTGGTGTCTCAGGTTCGAGGACCATCCACGCAACTGCGACAATAGAATCAAGCTGGTTGACAGTGAGGTATAGTACCATCCAGCGATTCAGTCGGATCAGTTCAGTGAACTCATTCTCCAATGAGCACCTACAGATTCGCTTTAATATCTCAACACAAGTGACTATGAGATCAGTCACCCTCATCGGATGAGCAGGAGTAATCGGTACTAGTCTAACCGGATATCCGATGTCTTTCTCGGATATCCTCCGACTATGAACGATTAAGAATATGTATGTTTAAGTGATCAGTCTTACTAGTATGATCTCATCATAATCTGATTACTATCGCACATATTCACGGACTTCATTATGAGACGATAATTAATACGATTTACATACAATGAATATTATGCCATTATATTAATAAATGAACGAGATTACAAAGTCATATTGGCTTGTAGGCCACCTAAGACTAACACTTTCCACACTCAATGGCAAAGAGGTACCCCGCATGTGGAACTCTGATAACCTAAGAGTCTATTATTATTAGGACCATCTTGTTTATCAGGTTAGCAAAATCTCCGTTTCCTGAGCGAAAAGAACTTCAAACTTTGTACTAAACTTAAGAAATAAGTGATAGTCTTTTATCTCCCAATATGTCGGTGTTAAATCTTTTTTCCGAGCACTCAAACTCATGAAGGGCTCTTAAGCCTATCTTTTCCCCGAGTGCTCACACTCGAGAAGGGCTCTTAAGCCAATCTTTTTCTCGAGTGCTCTTAAGCCTATCTTTTCCTAGAGTGTTCATATTCGGGAAGGACTCTTAAGCCTATCTTTTCTCCGAGTGCTCACACTTGGGAAGGGCTCTTAAGTCTATCTTTTTTTCGAGTGTTCACACTCGAGAAGGATTCTTAAGCCTATCTTGCTCTCGAGTGCTCACACTCGGGAAGGGCTCTTAAGCCTATCTTTTCTCTGAGTGTACACACTCGGGAAGGGCCTTAAAACCAATCTTGTAATTGAGTGCTCACACTCGGGAAAAGCCAATTGTCTTTAATTTTCGTCCAAGGGAAGTAAGTAGATTGCTTGTTTATCGACACCAAAGCATAGGCAATACAACATCGAGAGAAAACAAAAGTTTCTATTTCATTCAAAGGAGTGCCTAGAGGGCTACATTGTAAGATTATGCCCAAGGGGCTTACAAAAGAAAAAAAAAAGAAATAAAAAAAACATAACCTATGGCAGATCGACTGTCTCGCTCCCTAACAGGTGAGAGACAAAATGGGACAAGTTGGTATAAAACAGGTGGAAAAAGTGAATGATTGACAATTTTGATAAGGTACTCCGAATACCTTGTCGGTTAACATCCATCTGTTGAGATCCAGAGAAGGGAAGCAGCTAAGGGTTAGCGATGCACTCGGCAACAGCGGCGATGTCCTCGGCAGTGAGCTCCTGAGGGCTGTCGGGGGAGGCAGTAAGGTCGACAGCTTGCGGCCTCTCTCCCTTAGCTTCCTCGGCTTCGACCCCCGACATGTCCTTGTCGGAGTGGTAAGCCAGGTTGCCTTGCTCGATCAGCCCCAAGCCCTTGAAGTTCAGAAAGAACTCTTGGGCTCGAGTGGCTGCCACCTGAAAGCTGGTAGAGAAGCCTTTTGCAATACCCTTGTCGTAGCCGATTGTGTACTGCTCTAACCCAAACTCGACCTTCTTGTCAAGGCACTCGGTTGAGGACTTGTATCGGCTCACCGCTTCAGAAGCTGCCATTTCCAACGATCGAGTGTGAGTATGGGCCCAGTTCCTCCTCAACCTTCTTCCTACGCTCCTCCGACTCGACGACTTGGGCCAAAGTTGTCTTGAGGTTGGCCCCCAGCTCCTCTTTCACCTTCACCGCCCACTGAGTATCAACCCGAGACTCATCCAAGGATCACTGTAGATCTTGTTGTTTAGCTTCGAGCCTTTGCCTATCCGCCTGAAGGTCATCAAACCCTTCATCCATGTGGTAGATCTGGGCGAGTGTCCTCAAGCCCGACTGTAAGACTTGGATGGAGAGCTCCGAATCAGGCCTCTGCTCTTCCCGGGTCCGCTCAATGGGGATGCACGCAGCCAAGGCCAGGTCATGCATTACGTCCCCATCAGTGAAGGTATCGTTAGTGTACACCCTCCATACGGGCGGGTGCCACGGGACCAGCTCTTGGGCCAGTAAAGAGGCCGCTGGCTACTTTAGTTCGATCGGGGCACTTTAGATGACCACACCTACTGCCGGCTGAGAGGCTTCGACAGTGGCCTCCCCTTGGCAACTCGCCATGCGGGCCTTCCTTGTGTCCGCCAAACGCCTCTTCTGTTGGGCGTCACCCCCCTTGGCAGCTTCACCACCTTGAGGCTACTGCTCGTCTGCCCTCTTCTGCTGTCGCATCTCCTCAAGCCTCACGATCACGTCGGCACCACTTGCCATTGTGTTCGCCAACAGGATGCCCTCGGGAATGGAAAAGTACCCGAGAGAAGGACCGATGTCGATCCCTTATATCTCTGCAGGAGGCGGACCTATCGAGGCTGCTTCACTGCCTTCGCCCTCGACTCGAGCCTCTTCCTGCGCAACAAGGGCAGCTCGAACAAACGTCTCAGCTGAATGGTGAAATTCATGATTAATACACGACCGAGAGCAAAATTATAGCAAAGAAACCGAGAAAGACACTCACCCTAAGACTCCCGCGGGGCGAGGCCAGCCGCCAACACGGCCCTCACGGTAACTTTGAGGTCGGCATCTGTTATTAGCTGGGCCTCCACATCTAGAGGAATCTAGTAAGGCAACGGATCCTCTCGCATGGGAGTAAAGTTGAAGGTAATGCGTAAGTCCCAAGGTGGAATTACTGCGGGATATTAGGTCATGAAGAAGAAGTGATTCTTCCATGATTTGTAGCTCGAGGCAGTGGAACTTAACCGAAGGAACATGTTACGGGGACAGACCTTTATGAAGAAGAACCCATTGTCGATTTGAGTGTAAGGAAGGCACTGTAACATGCACCGAAAGAGGAGAGCCGATGGATTTACCCTCTGCTCATGGCAGACAAGGAGGAAGGCATATATGTAAAACTAGGCGTTGGGTGTGAGCTGGGCAGGAGTCAATCAGTACTATTAAAGGAGATGATAAGCGAAGTGGAGAACAAGGAGATAGAAATCTGCGAGGAACATCTCGTTGTCTGTTATGAGCGGAGGGTAAGTCCTGATCGGAGGATTGGAGGCCTCAGAGGAAAGTCAGTCACCCTGATCAGCCTCATCCAGACAGTACCCATGGGGCATCTTGTACTCTTCCATAATCTCCCTAACTCCGCTTGTTTAACTATGCTATGGCTATGTCGGTCTAGGACATGAGCCCTCTACTCAGACTGGCCGGAGGAACTGGCAACCTCGTCGGAGGCCATGATGGAGGTCTCAGAAGAGCTCTCGGACCAAAAGGAGGAATACTCGTTAAGCGAGGAAGAAGAAGACTCCGGGGACCAGGAAGCGGACCCGGAGGAACAAGAAGGCAGAGAAGAAGTCCTAAAGGACTCTAGAGAACCTATGGACTTGGAAGCCAGGTGGACTCACCAAAGAAAGCACAGAAGATGCCCAGGCGACAGAGGATCTCCTCTTCCCCAACTCTAGCGAGCGACTGAAATTCTTAAGTAAGCGTAGGAGTGAGTTTGGCCTTCCCCGAACCCTGCTTTTATAGGGGGAAGCCAATCACGTTTCTCGCCTCTTCCCCTTGCCTGGGACACCGAGAGGCGCCAAAATAGTCCGTCATGATGACTGACCAGACACATCATCTAAAGTCGAAGGGCACACCCCATCATGACGGCTCAAGGCGTCTCGTCACCTGCGAGATGATGCCATGTAGATAACCGACAAGTCCGGGATTGTTCGGGGATCGTGAACAGCAGGGGGACGTCATCTCCTTTCTTAAATGGGCGTTCTTTCGAAGTACAATCGACACCCTGTTTCTCGTGCCTACTGGTCTTATCAACCCTCTTTGGGCTTCCCGCTCAATGTCACTCCCACATTTGAATTTGAATTTGGGAGGGGGCCAGTGATGAGGGGTGATTAAGATTTGGCCCAATCAGGCCCAATCAGCCAAAGGCCCAAGGGCCCGTGGCCTATAGGTACACACGCGAGGGCACCATGCAAGTTCTCTTGGTACCTCGACTAGCAAGCTGAGGGCTGGAACCAAAATGCATAGGTTATGAATCCCAAGAAAGCCAAGCATAAGAAGACCGACATCTCAGTCAGTAAGCCCAAAGATCATTTGTGTCTCGGTCAAAGCTCCCGAGTGCCGAGAGGAGCCTACCCTCTCGACGATCTAAAGTCTTCACTTCAGTAGGAGGAGGCCAAGCGTCTGGACTCAAAGGCCACTGCCTCCCGATTGCCCGAAAGAATGGAGGCCCCTAGGATCGGTCCATAACTCTACCCCGCCATAAGGTGTATCTCACGGTCTGACAGCATATCCGTCAACTTAAGCCAAGTCTCCATGATTTGCTCCCTCTATCACAGAAAAAGATCCCTTCTTCTAGCCTAGTATCTTACGATCCTCTCGATCAAGGGGCGTGGATCGTAGGCCAATTAACTCCCTGAGAGCAATGGTCCCCATGATGCCGCACGAGGTAGGTATTATATACATCCCTGGCTCTCTCCTAAAAGAGGTAGGTTCAATACTATACTAAACTCTAGAGAATTCTCCTTTTTTTCGTAGAACCTGACTTAGGCATCAGAGAGTTTTGCTCCTCAAGAGAACGGGGGGGGGGGGGGGGGGGGGGTCTCTTCTCCTTCCTGCATACTCTACCCTGGGTGTTTCCGGTTTTAAAAATTCTATCGAATAGTCAGAAGATCTGATCAGACGGTCATCGTTGCCTGACCAGTTTATGACTGCTACACTTATGAATTCAAGAATTAGCAAGTATTAATGAATTATCCCTTTATTGAGTCTCATAAGCTTAAGATTGTCCACATAATTATGTTTTTTTTATTAAACTGTATTAAGTTACTTCTTAGTCCTCATTATTACGCTTAAGATTGAAGTACTTATTTAAAATCTTACAAATGCTATAGTTCGAAAGTTCAGTTGTTTCATCTTTCATCAATTCCTATTTGACAAAAGTAATCAGCAAGGGAAGGAGTTTTAGCATTGCGTGGGATATCTAGCCTCTTTCTTTTCTTTCTAACAGAAAATTTGGAATAAAATTACTTAGTTATTAGATTTTTTTTGTCTCTAGCTTGGCATGCATTTTGGCACACAGACTCAAATAAACTCCTATTCCACTAGATTATCCACTTCTTGAACGTGTTATTGATCAATGGTCGTGAAAAGAATATACATATCCTCGTAAAGCAACTTAGAGTTGGATTATTTATGCCATTTAAATGTACACGTAAAACTCGTCCATCAAAATCGGAACTACTTCTTTTCCACTGTCTTCTTAATTAGATCCCTTTATGCATCCGCCTCCAACCATGCACCAGAGTTTGACATTTACTGCACCCAAGGAAGAAAAGTAGTTCCAATTTGATGAATGACTTTTACATGTATATTTAAATGGACATAAACCGAACTCTAAGTGCTTTTTGAATATGAAATGACAATAATCTTAGGGCTCATCTAAGTTAGATGAGTCATGAAGCTCATTTAATTCACCCACTATATATATACAAGCGCTGTCATTTAATTTGTTGAGAGTTGCAATGCCTTCCTCGTTTCCAAAGCTTATAATAGATTGAGTTTCTCATAGACTGTAAGGTGTCAAGAAGCATAACCAAAGTTTGCAAATAACCATGTCTTGGTTCTCTAAGGTTCACTTGCAAGAATGTTGTTCTGAATCCTTTTCCCCTTCATTTTGTTGCATTGTAATTAGTAAAGAAATCCATACGCAAATATCAAACGAACACATGATTGGAGAGAGAGTGTTAATTATTCAGTATTCTTCAGCATTTGAATTGCTTGCGAGTCATGCAAACACCTAATTCTCTTTCTAGACTGACAGTTGGATTCATGAAAGAGAACTGCTCCTCCTTTGCATAGTTATCTTTCAAGGCTATGGCATTTTTTTAAAGAAGTCCTAAAATCGGCCGCATTTAGAGAGATAAGCCGAGTAAGGGCCTAAAGATTGTTACCAATAGTACGCAATAGTCCGTCTTAGATAAAGAAGTTCCTTAACAACCTTTAATATGAGTAGGACTGTAATTAAAGTTGAGTTAGGTCGAGTTGAGGTCAATCTTAACTCAACTTATATCAAAAAATCCTCAACCCAATCCTAATTGAATCCGAACTTCAACCCAACCTCCTCAATCATAGTTCAACCCATCTAACTATGTCCTAATCCAACCTGTAAACAATGACAGGGTTGGAGGTGTTGAGGAGTTTTGGATGCAGGCCCCCTCACCCGGCTGCCATCAAGGGATCTCTTCTTTATACATGGTGCTGTTACAATATTTAGGGAGTCCCATGATCATAGGAGATCTCTTGGGACGGAGGTAAGTTAGGTACAGTTGTACACACATAGATTCCATGCTAAAACATAAGATCTGATGTAGATACGGTCATGGAGGTTGCCGTGACGTGCAAGACATTCCTTAATTAGAGACCATGGTTGATACAACCTAACACATGTAACTCAACTTTTATTAAGTTGGGTCGGATTTTATCTTTAATAGTCAATACTTTTAACTTTTCTTTTTTGTCATCAGAATTTCATGTACAACGAGATGAATGAATTTATCTATCTACCTTAATAATGTAACTAAAGAGGAAGTACAAGATTTGAGAATATCTTTGTCCATGTTATAATATAAAATTTCATTTAAAGATATACATTAAATAAAATATATTTTAATATTTTAATAATTATTTTTATTTATTAATATTAGGTTCGAGTTAGGTTGAGTTGGTCGACCCTCAATTTAACCTAACTCAACCAGTCTAACGTCGAGTAGAAAGAACCTCTGATCTTAATCCAATCTAATTCTAACCTGGTCACTTAACCATAGAATTGGTCCGCTCAAATTCGGATTGACCCACCTAAAATTACAACCTTAAATATGAGGATGTCTTATTCGAAAGTGTTGGAAATGGGTATGAGATAAGTTTAATGATGAGGACAAGGACAGCTAGAGCAAGGGGACATGGTGCTATAATGGTTCTATCATTGTCCAGCAAATCAAGTAAATAAATGCTTCTTTTGTACAGGCCAAGCATGAATTATTATAGGCCTCAGCCTCCACTCTCTCTTTATGAACCTTCTCAATCTTTCTATAGGAACAAGATTTGACTCGTGCCCCCTTCAATCAGGGCATAGACAATGAAAGGAGCATGAAGGAATTCTTAAAGCACTGTTGGTTGATCCGGATGCTCTACCTAATGGCGGGTGGGTGGGGCCTTATTTCTCATGGGTCGTACTCTACTTTAATTGCCAACCATTTGAATGATAGGGCATTTTGTACGCATTTTCAGTGGACTAGGACAGCTAACAAACTTCAGCATGCTCGTGGCACGTGCCTTCACGTGAGGGTTATCTTAACATCACTTTCATAATATGCATACAATTGGGTTGAAGTTGTCCCATAACCAATTGTCAAGTGAAAACCTCTATGCATGTAGAAGTTTTGAAGAAAATGATTTGATTGTAAGTAAGACCGGAGGCTTTGAGGAAGTAATGCGTGCTGCATTGCTTTACTTGAGGGGGGGGGGGAGGAGGAGCATCAACTATTCACCAGGCAAGTGGGTTAGATTCACTGTTTACCAGTCCGATAGATACAAGGGCGGATCCAACAATGTTTCAGTGGGGTCACAAGACCTCATTGGATTATGAGATTCCCTTGTAGGAAATACAGGCCACGGGTCTAATGACCCCACTGGATCGGGCTAGTGACCCCACTGATCCATCGTTTAATTTAGTGATCCAAGCCTTTCCGCCCTCCAATTTGACCTGCAGTGCTCAATTCAGATGACCTCACTGGACAAAAGTCTTGCATCCGCCACTGATCATAGAATGTGCCAAGTGAACACCAAAGAAAGTGATTTGATTGTAAGACCAAAGGCTTTGAGAAAAGAGTCCGATTCTGGTTAAGTGCAAGTGAGGATGGGAGCACCGTAAGAACGCAGAGAGGGGAAAGGGACTTTTTGGAATGGAAAAAATTTCACACCAGAAATTTTCTTGAGAAATTCTCTTCTCTGCACTTATTGAGTCTGCTCTTCGCCTACACTTAGAGAAACCAAATTCTTGAGGAAGTCCGGCATAATACTTGGGTTTTTACTTGCGAGTGGGGGGTGGGGGAGCAGATATTAACTATTAACTAGGTATAAGTGATAAGTTCACTACTTAGCAATTAGATTGATACATGTTGGTTCTTTTGGTGTCAACCTTAGAGAGTAGTATCTCGCAGCCATGGCTCCCCCACACACAAATTACTAATTACCTTCACGGGACCCCAGTTCAGTAAAAGTGTTCGGAATAGAGATCTTTTACATTCAGGTTTGGGCTAAACTCAGTCAATAAAGAGAAAAGAAAGTTTCAAAAAACTTCCTCATATGGTACTTTTCTCATTTTCGAGAAGAGGTTTTTATGAAAGACTCTCTCTTTCTCTCTCTGTACTGACTGAGTTCAATCCAAATCCGTATTGAGAGGAACCCCACACTCTCTCCTTCTCTCTATATACTGACTTAGTTCAATCTAAATCCGTACTGAGAGGAATCCCACTCAAGTGTTCGTTCCTATTGCGAACTGAAATGAACAAACGTCGCCTAAGTTGAAACCGTAGTAAGGAAATTCCTGCTATCTCCACCGGGGGGGGGGGGGGATGTGGGTCCATGGGTGCCCTGGAAAGACGAGGCCACGCCTTAATTTGAGTGGTGAATCTTATCCTCTCAGTACTCAGTTCAGCCTAGCTTAGGGAACGTCTGGAGCCATGGGTTGTGTCCGAGATTGGTAGGCATCATGCAAAGAAGCATCCAGGTCAGGCATGAGAAGAGAACCCCCTCACCCCCAACCCCACAATCACAGATGCCATTCCATCTTTATGAACTCAATTACATGATCACACAGATGGGTTAGACATGTAGAAAACATTTTTTACTGGAAGCAGTATGGAAGTAGTAATTCATACGTGTTGAGGGGGAGGGAGAATAGAAGAGTTTAAACAAATAGCTCCGGAGGGAATCTTGCATATGCAAAGAAATTTCTGTAATATACACATGTATAAAAATCCTTAGACATTTCATTTATTCTCAAATAAGTCCTAATTTGTAAATGATGTGAGTAATAGTAAACTTGATGATAAAAATTTCTCTACATGTATAATGATTACATACAAGGTTTTTTTTTTTTTTTTTTTTTTGTAAATATAAATTCTTGTTATACCTTAGATCTTAATTCCACTGATTTGTTAATAGGCCAAGGTTAATTAAGTCTAATTGGATTTAAATAAGCTTAATTAAGAAAATTAATAGATTAAAATAATTTAAATTTATTTAATATTTATTTAATAATATAATAGTAAATTTAGAATGGATAAGTCAGTAGTCAAGCTTAATAAGATTCAATAAGCCCATTAGTGACCTAATTAGGAAACTAGTTAGTTTCCGACACTTCATCAAATTTCAAGATATGTAAACTGTGTGGTAGCAGTATATTAGAGTTGCGATAACTTCGCGCATAAAATTTCAAAATTTGTATAGTGGGTATAGTTGGAAAGAAGATACAAAGGATTATAACTTTGTCTAAAGAGTTTTTAACTAATTCAACCGTTAAAGAAGTCGAATTTGCGGGATTTTAGTTAAGAAAACTCACTCTGTGTGAAAATCTGAATTTTTATTTGCAATCAATTCTAGTGTTGGATTATCACTTCCTCCCCCATTTTATCGCTGCCAATGACTCAATGACCACTGCCTGCGTAGGATTATGAATTTTTGTCCTATTAATATTAGTTCCTCCATGATTTTGTTTCTTCCAACGACTCAACAAGCACTTCCTACACATGATTATCGATTATTGTCCTTGATTATCTTATCCTCCCCATTATATTCCTTCAAATCGGAAAACAATCACTTCCTGTGCTGGATTATCAATTCTTCCACATGTTATTCTCTTTGAGTGACAGAATAATCACTTCCTACATAGGATTATTAATTCTTCTCTTGGATTATCACTTCTTCCCCCATTTTCTCCCTTCCAAGGACACCATAATCACTTCCTACGCAGGGTTATCAATTTTTTCCACATATCATTCCTTCCAGTGACACAATAATCACTTCTTTTTAGCATTATGAATTCTCATCTCGGATTATCACTTCCTCCCTCATTTTATACTGACTTTGTTATTGTTATCACTTCTATGATATACACTTATCATCTCCTTTGCATGAATGCAAAAAATTTTTGGTCATACTTAATGTCTGTAAGATCTCTTCCTATAAGAAGGCGATTGTGGGCATTTCGTTCAGGAAGTAGCATATTGATGTACTATCTGGACCCTGTTTCGAAGGTTTCACCAGATGCTAGACATGTTATTTAATACTTTTCTATTGGAGGATGTCACGTCATCCCATGTCCAGGACAACATTTTTGGTCTCGTTGGAAAGATGGTGAAGTTCAGTGTGGAGGAGATGGCACTCATGCTTGGACTGCCCTCTGTTGGGAGCCGTATTCATTTGTCTAGGATCTGGGTTAGGAAGTCCCATCTTGAGAATAAATTTAGGGAAAGGGTGAAGCCGACAGTGAGGGCGGTTGTCGTATTGTTGAAGGAACTGGTTGGCTCTAGGGATGAGGAAGATGTCCTGGACAACATCCGACTTTGGATTTTGATCATGTTCTGTACATTTCTTTTTTTGAAGTTGAAAGGGAGTTGTCCAAAGCACCTACTTGTATACCTTGATGATGTCGATGCCGTAGGGTCTTACACATGGGTGGAAGCTATCCGAGAACTTATTCTGGAAAACTTCATAGGGACCTTGCTACCAATGTAAGGGTAGTCAAGTGTGGGGAGGATGTGCGTGGGAAGAAGAGGGTCGAGGGAAAGACCCAGAGACAACATGTGTTCTTTGGGTGCTCTATAGTGCTGTCGGTAAGTAAATTCAATTCCCGAGCACTTTTTTCCAAAGCCAGTGCATTGTTGTCCCTTCCAATTATCCTTTTATTAGTAACAACAAAAATTTCATCTCTTCCACATCATTCTATCCCTTCCAAGTACCATATTATCACTTTTAGCGAACTGTTTATCACTTCCAACTCAGTTTACCCATTCCAAGCATCATTTGATCACTTTCCACAATATATTCTCACTTCAAATGATGTCTTTTATGGGTGTGGCTTTTGGGGCATACGATTATATGGACTCCATCCCACCCTCACCTCAGTCCCAAATTATTTAGATGGCAGGAATGCTTCCAGAGGAAAGTAGATCCTACATTTATTAATTTGAAACCTGATCAGATAAGTTATTGACATTGGTGAGCGATGAATTGTTTTGTATTGGTATCTACTCTAACATTCTAATTTTGTAAACATATAGTGGAGGTGATTCCAAGGACCTCTTCGAGAGAGCTCCCACTTGAGAGAGAGGATCTTGGAGTTGGTGAGAAGATTGAAAGGCAACTCCAGTGGATAGTGAGCCTCTTGGAGGAGCAAACTCCTTGCTCTGCCAGGTTGTACCACCAACCGCACCATCATTCAAGAGGAAGAGGGCAGAAAAAGAAGAATAAGAAGAGGAAAATGAAAGCCAAGAAGAAGAAAGTGATTACGAAGAAGAAGAAGAAGAAGAAGAAGAGGAAGGAGAATTTGGCAAAGATAGGAGAAGACAGCCATAGCACCTGTAGCCACATCCACAGTAGTCACAACAACGACAACAACCACAAAAGCTACCACAACCACATTGGCCATAGCTACAGGCACAATAGCAGCAGCAGCCACAACTAGAGCAGCAACAACAGCTATAGCAACCACATCAGCCACAACCATAAACGACACAATAGTTGTAGCAACCACAGTGGTCAGAACAGTAGCAAGAACATGAGTAGTAGCAGCCAAAATAGTCGCTGGATGAGGATGAAGAGATGAGGAATAAAGAGGAGAAGGAGAAGAGGGAAACAGAGGAGAAGGAGAGGAAGGAGTGGGAAGAGAAGAATGAGAGAGAGGAGCAGGAGAGGAGGAAGAAAGAGGAGGAGAAAGAGGAGAGGCAAAAGGAGAAGGAGAGGAGGAAGAGAAAGGACAAGCAGAGGAGGGACACTGAGGAGAGGAAGAAGAGAGAGGACAAAGGAAGGAGGAAGATAGGGGAAGACGAGAGGAAGGAAAAAGATGAGGATCAGAAGAAGAAGGCGGAGCAGGAGGAGAAGAGGAGGAAGGAGGATGAGAAGAAGCCTCGAAGAATCTGCCAGCCTTCACATTATAAAGGATCCACATATCTGTAGACCTCAGGATGGGCGGAGAGAGGAAAGGTACCCTTGTTCAACTTCGAAGTCAATTCATTAGCACATTGTTGTTACTGTTATTATTTATTATTATTATTATTAAACTTGGTCCTCGTAGGTGTAGACCAGGAGGAAGCGCTTTGTGTCATCATAACCAATTGAAGTAGGGAGGAGTGGGCCGATACAACTACATCAAATAAGGAGGTTAGTATATTTAACTCTTGTAAAAATAATTGATAATACTATACTGGAAGTGATAGAATATAATCACTTCCAGTGTAATAGAAATCACTTCCGAATATTTTTTATCACTTCTAGTGCTCTAAAAGTGATAATAATAGATATGAAGTAATAAAAACTTCTTGAAAGTGATAAAAGTAGCCCATTATTACTTTCAGTTATAGGAATCACTTCTTGAACATTTTTATCACCTCTAGTCTACTGGATGTGATAAGAATTGATATTAAGTGCAAAAGAAACTCTTTGAAAGTGTTAAAAGTGACCATTATCACTTCCAGTGTAATAAGAATCACTTCTTGATCATTTTGTTCATCTATATTGATCTGGAAGTGATATTATCTTCTAGGAAAACCATGCAAGCACAAACTGCCTTGTAGGCTCAAGCAAGAACTTCGGGTGCCACAATCATGGGCAAATTCAAGAAGTTGGGTCCTCCTTCTTTTAATGGGGAGAGCAAGCCTGAGGTTGCTAAAAATTGGCTGAGGCATATAGAGAAGATGTTTGAGATCATTAGCTGTATTGAAGAGAGCAAGATCCAGCTGGCGACTTTCATCCTAGAGGATCACGCTGATTTTTGGTCGAGCTTGGGCAAGAGGACTATTTTGCTGACCACGTGGGGTCTATTTTGTGGGCTGAGTTCTTGGCCGAGTTCAAGAAGAAGTACTTTCCATCACATGTTCGGGATGCCAAAGTACAAGAGTTTCTCAACTTACACAAGCGAGTTTGATTGTGGCCAAATATGAGGCCAAGTTTGTGGAACTTGAGCGCTATGCCCCACGCTTCTTTACTGATGAGGAGGAGCAGGTGAAGAAGTTTGTGCATGGACTACGTGGAGTTATTCGAGGTAGGGTAGCTCCACTTCGACACAGGAGCATGGTAGACACTTTAAAGACGGCTTATATTGTAGAGCAAGAGCAAGATGCTTTCATGGCAAAAAGGAAGAATCAAGATAAGAAGAAGACTAATGTGCCACCTCAGTGCAAGAGATTTGTTCTGAAAACGAAGTTTGTTCCAGTCACTGAATCTAACATAAAGAGGGTGGAATATCCACTATGTTCGAAGTGTGACCATCGTCACCCTGGTGACAAGTGTTGGAGGATGGCTGGCAAGTGCCTTGGTTGCGATGAACTAGGGCACATGGCTTGTGCTGAAGGGCAATTCCATGGTTAGAGCACCGGCAAAGGAAAGTCACATGTCTATACACTAACCAATGAAGATGTGAAAACTGATAAGGGCACCAACAGGGCTAAAAGTACTCTCTTAGAAGAAGGCACTCCTGCTCGAGTTATGTTTGATTTCGGTGCTATAGATTCTTTTGTTTCCATCGAACTTATTGATTCTTTAGAGAGTGTCGTACTTTTGGAGGTATCGCCTCTGATTATCACCACAGCTACTGGTGAGGCATTGATTTTCATGCTTATAGTGTCTAGCCTTCATGTTCATAGAGAAGATCAAGACATGTTTGCATGGCCCTATGTTATTGATATGGTAGACTTTGATATCATATTGGGTATGGATTTTCTAGAAAAACATGATGCATTGCTAGATTATCGTAAAAAGAGGGTGATATTCCATGGTCCCAGGCTCGAAGATACCTTCTATTTTTAGTGTTCTAAGAATAAGTTTGGAAGGGTGTTTGTCTCTACACTAAAAGAAGAGAAGTTAGTTTGTCAAGGTTGTGAGGCATTCTTGGCTAGTGTGGTGATGGATAATGTCACAACCAAGATGGTGCAAGACATTGAGATGATTCAGGATTTTCCCGATGTGTTCTCTGACGATCTACCCGATTTGCCACCATCACAAGAGATCGACTTCACTATTGATCTTATGTCAAGGATGTTAGTATTAGATGGTCTCAAAGCCAATCCGATACTATGATGAGATCATAATTATGGGACCGAAGACTTATAATGTAAGGACTCAGGTTTCGAGTTCAGTATTCGGGTCGGGTTCGGGCCGGATCCCCTGGTTTCGACTCTGAGGGATCTTGAGAATTTTGACTGAATGACGTCTTCACTGCTCGACGCCTTTCAAAAGGCGTCTGTCTGTGTGGACGCCATTTAAGTCTGCTTACTGTTGTGCTACGTGTGCGCCACGTGGGCGGGTTTCGGGCCGCAAGAGTACGGCCCCTGTCTCGTCGTCTGAACGGCGTCCATGATGGACGACGTGTTTCAGACTGCGACCCTGCGGTGTCAGTGTACGGTGCCTGACATGTCAGCTGAACGGCATCCATAGTGGTCGACGCGTTTCAGAGCGCTGTCAGTACGGCCCGTCCTGTCATCTGATAGGCGTCCTTCTCGCTCGACGCATTTTAGCCAGTTTCTGATTGACCCCGCGAGCCTCCCCTTCTTTCTCTTCCATCACTTCAACACCTCCCTACCTCTCACCTCTACCACCACCACTTCCTTCGCGGCGTTCCATTCTCCGGACGACGGCCGACGTCTCGGCGGAGTGGCGACGTCCTCGGGGGTACCGGCGGCGGTCTGCGGTGCGGCGGGTCGGCGGCACGGAGCGTGGAGGAGTTCAAGAATCGGTAGGGGGACGAACCTTGCATGAATCGTGATTATCGGTTCCCTTGGCGTGGCATGATGTGTTTTGGGTTAGACTGAGCACGTTTAGGGGGTTTTCTTGTGGGAATGGCCGTGTTAGGGATTGTGGAATTGTAGCATGCTTGTGGTAGTTGATTTCCCTTTTCCTCCCCCTTCTGTTTTGGGCATTTTCGAGGTGTTTGGGGTTAAAGGAGGAACCCTCGGATCGAACCAAAGAACCAGGTTTCTGGCGTTAAACGGTGTCGTGCCTGGTCGACGCCTTTTAGAAGGACGTCAGGGCAGTACGACGCCTTTTTAGGGCAGAAACCTCTCTGTTCGAGGTTTCGTTGTACGGGGTTCTGGCGCTAAAGACGTCATGTAGGGACGACGCCTTTTGGAAGGACGTCGGACCATCATGACGCCTTTTAGGCAGGAAATCACCCCGACTGAGGCTTCTGCAAATCTGAATTCTGTGGTGAATGGCGTCTGTGGAGTCTGACGCGTTTTAAAAGGGCGGCTTCCCATGTCGACGTGGTTTAAGGAATAATCTGGTTTTAATGAACCTGTTTTAGGGGCTTGAATGGCGTCGACTTCGGTCGACGCGATTCAAGACAGGACTGCTTAACTCCTGTTATTTAACACATGTTTTACGATTGGATGGTTCAAATGCATGCTTTAAGTTGTACACTGAGACTGGGGATTTCTGCGTGGATAGAATTACATCATCTGTGTGTGTGTGTGTGTGCTTATGTGGATATGGATTTGGAACTACTATGGTTTACGTTTGTCACCTTGGGCTGATGGGGAAGGGCCATGGTGTCTGTGAGGCATTGTTGCCGTACCGGTGGGGGAGTGGTACATGTTGTGTTTTGCCTTTGGCTGAGGGAAACAGAACCACCTTGAGCCCGTCGGGCCGGAGTAGCCGTGCGCTATCCGAGGGGTTGCTGTTTGGTCTCAGCGGGTCGGGGTTTTCCCTGTTTGTCGTGGCAGCTTCCGGCACGTTTCTTGCTGTGGAGCTGGTTGTGGTACTGTTGGAGTTGTTTTACCCCTGTAGCCATTGGGCCTGATGTGACTTTTGATCAAGGTTACGAGTGGTACCCTTCACCCTTTGGCCTGACGCAGCCCGGGAGGTTAGGGTTGTGGGTAGTTCCTGTAGCTTCGGCTTGACGGGGATTCGCCGGTCCCCAGGGCCCTCCTGAAGCGCCGAGGCCTGGCGTGGAGGAAATCCGGTCGGTAGGATAGTAGTCTAGACTGCTTGTGTGCACACGTAGCTGGGAAGTGGTGGTTCATTGGTCCCAGCTAGTCCTAGTTTGACTCACTGCCTCACCCTACAGTGCCCCGGAACACTGTAGGGGCGGACAGGCGTGAGCAGCGGTGGTAGTGTTGTGAGGCGACGTTTGACTGCGGTCGACAGTGTGGTTCGGTCGCTTTGTGGACTTTGGCTGTGAGACGTGACTTTGTGTTGGGTTCTTCGGGTTACTTAGAACTGTTCCTGCTACACTGCTTATGCGTATGTTTCATATCAGATTTGGGTGGTATGTCTATTGCTTTACTTAATTGCCATATATCCGTATTGTTGCACTTGTGGGTGTGTGAGTGGGAGGTAGGGGATCAGATGATCCCTACTGAGCCCAATTCTGGTGTGGCTCACTCCCTGCGGTTTCAGGTGTGGACCTCGTGGCGTGTGGCGGCGTGTGGTGTTCTCCTTGGTGTGCGGACCAGCAGCTGTCTCAGTTCCAGGGTATGCCCCGATGTTGTTGTACTTTACTTCTGCCTGTACTTATTTAATTTATTGGACCATGTAATTATTGTTGGACTGTATACGGACATTGTTAATCTCTTTCCTGCGCATTTGTTCTCTCTTTGTAGTCCGTGTGATTGTTATATTTAGCCTTGTTTAACGCTTACTCCTCAAGATGTGTTGTGTGAGATCCGGGTGCGAACCCGCAGTTAATGGGCTGACGTCCATTTAGTGATCGGGTCTCCGGTCATAGGATGGCGGGTCGTTATATATAAACACATGTTCTTAATTGTTCCTAGTCATAGGATGTTTGAGATAGGACATCGAACATCTGGATAGACTAGTATAGGTTACTTCAGCTCATATGATGAAGGTGACTGATCCCATAAGTCACTTGTGTGGAGACACTATGCTGGACCTGTAGGTGCTCATTAGTGAATGAGTTCACTGAACTGATCCGACTATGAATCGCTGGATGGTAAACACCTCACTGTTAACCAGCTCGATTCTTTAGTCACAGTTGCGTGGATGATCCTTAGACTTGAGACGCCAAAGATATCTTGTTGGTAGGTTTCTGAACTTTGACCTTGACTAACGAATCTCTAACCATGGGTTATCATTAAGTCAAGCGATCGGGTTCAGGAAAATGCCTCGAAGGTAATTGTGTGTTCAATACGGGATCATCCGCTCTCGGTAGTTTGAGAGAGAATGTTCCGGGAATGATGCGCTTAAAGTCCCTGGCCAGGGCGGACTCTGTATTCGATAAGAGTTATCGGATTCAGATTAGCAGGATTTGATTCAAGTGAATCGACCGAGTAGGGTTTAACAGTAAACCATACCCTATGTAACGACCCGCCATCCTATGACCGGGGACCCGATCACTAAATGGATGTCGGCCCATTAACTGCGGGTTCACACCCGGATCTCACACAACACATCTGGAGGAGTAAGTGTTAAACAAGGCTAAATATAGCAATCACACGGACTACAAAGATATCACAAGTGCGCAGGAAGGAAAATAACAATGTCCGTATACAGTCCAACAATAATTACATGGTCCAACAGATTAAATAAGTACAGGCAGAAGTAAAATACAACAACATCGGGGCATACCCTGGAACTGAGATAGCTGCTGGTCCGCACACCAAGAAGACACCACACGCCGCCACACGCCACGAGGTCCACACCTGAAACCGCAGGGAGTGAGCCACACCAGAATTGGGCTCAGTAGGGATCATCCGATCCTCGCCTCCCACTCACACACCCACATGAGCAATAATACAAAAATATGGCAATTAAATAAAGCAGTAAACATAACTTCTAAACCTGATATGAAACGTATGCATAAGCAGTGTAGCAGGAACAGTTCTAAGTAATCCGAAGAACCCAACACAAAGTCACGACTCACAACCAAGGTCCACAAAGCGACCAAACCACACTGTCGACTGTCAACAACGTCGCCTCACAACACCACCAACACTCACGCCTGTCCGCCCCTACAGTGTCCCGGGGCACCGTAGGGTGAGGCAGTGAGTCAAACTAGGACTAGCTGGGACTAGTGAAGCACCACCGCCCAGCTACGTGTGCACACAAGCAGTCTAGACTACTGTCCTACCGACCGGATTTCCTCCACGCCAGGCCTCGGCGCTTCAGGAGGGCCCTGGGGACCGGCGAACCCGCGTCAAGCCGAAGCTACAGGAACTACCCACAACCCTAACCTCCACACCAGAATTGGGCTCAGTAGGGATCATCCGATCCTCGCCTCCCACTCACACACCCACAAGAGCAATAATACAGAAATATGGCAATTAAATAAAGCAGTAAACATAACTTCTAAACCTGATATGAAACGTATGCATAAGCAGTGTAGCAGGAACAGTTCTAAGTAATCCGAAGAACCCAACACAAAGTCACGACTCACAACCAAGGTCCACAAAGCGACCAAACCACACTGTCGACTGTCAACAACGTCGCCTCACAACACCACCAACACTCACACCTGTCCGCCCCTACAGTGTCCCGGGGCACTGTAGGGTGAGGCAGTGAGTCAAACTAGGACTAGCTAGGACTAGTGAAGCACCACCGCCCAGCTACGTGTGCACACAAGCAGTCTAGACTACTCTCCTACCGACCGGATTTCCTCCACGCCAGGCCTCGGCGCTTTAGGAGGGCCCTGGGGACCGGCGAACCCGCGTCAAGCCGAAGCTACAGGAACTACCCACAACCCTAACCTCCCGGGCTGCGTCAGGCCAAAGGGCGAAGGGTACCACTCGTAACCTTGATCACAGGTCACATCAGGCCCAGTGGCTAAAGGGGTAAAACAACTTCAACAGTACCACAACCAGCTCCACAGCAAGAAACGCGTCGGAAGCTGCCACGACAAACAGGGAAACCCCGACCCGCTGAGACCAAACAGCAACCCCTCGGATAGCGCACCGGCTACTCCGGCCCGACGGGCTCAAGGTGGTTCTGCTTCCCTCAGCCAAAGGTAAAACACAACATGTACCACTCCCCCACCGGTACGGCAACAATGCCTCACAGACACCATGGCCCTTCCCCATCGGCCCAAGGTGACAAACGTAAACCACAGTTGTTCCAATTCCATATCCACATAAGCAGACACACACACACACACACAAATGATGTAATTCTATCCATGCAGAAATCCTCAGTTTCAGTATACAACTTGAAGTGTACATTTGAACCATCCAACCGTGAAACATGTGTTATTAACCAGAGTTAGTGCAGTTCAGTCTTGAATCGCGTCGACCGAGGTCGACACCATTCAAGTTCCTCAAATAGGTTCATTTAAATCCCTACCTCAGAGTCTGCCTTAAAACGCGTCGTCCTGGGAAGCCGCCCTTCAAAAGGCGTCAGCGTCCTCAGACGCCATTCACACCAAATTCCGAGATTTGCAGAGACCTCATAATCGAGATGATTACCTACCTAAAAGGCGTCATGATGTCCCGACGTCCTTCTAAAAGGCGTCGTCCACACATGACGTCTTTTAGCGCCAGAACCCCATACTCATGGAACCTCGAACAGGGAGGTTTCTGCCTAAATGGCGTCATATTGGCCCGACGTCCTTCGAAAAGGCGTCGTCCAGGCACGACGCCGTTTAGCGCCAGAAACCTGGTTCCATGGTTCAACCCGAGGGTTTCCCCCTTCCACCCAAAACACCCCGAAATACTCAAAACAGAAGAGGAAGGTAAGGGAAACCAAACTACCACGACTATCTCACAATTCCATGATCATAAACACGACCAAACTCGCAAGAAAACCCTCTTAACATGCTCATTCTACCCCAAATATATCATGCCACGCCATGGAAATCACAAGCAAGACAATCACAGTCCATGCAAGGTTCATCCCCCTACCGGTTCTTGAACTCCACCAAGCTCCGTGCCGCCGACTCGCCGCACCGCAGACCGCCGCCGGTACCCTCGAGGACGTCGCCACTCCGCCGGGACGTCGGCCGCTGTCCGAAGAATGGAACGCCGCAAAGGAAGTGGTGGTGGTAGAGCTGAGAGGTAGGGGGGTGTTGGAGTGGTGGAAGAGGAAGAAGGGGAAGGGAAAGGGGAAAAGAGAGTCGGAGAGGGCGGAGAGGGCGAGGAGAGAGAGAGTGAAGGTGAGAATGAGGGAAAGAAGGGGAGGCTCGCGGGGTCAATCAGAAACTGCCTAAAATGCGTCGACCGAGACAGACGCCTATCAGATGACAGGACGGGCCGTACTAACAGCGCTCTGAAACGCGTCGACCACCACGGACGCCATTCAGCTGACAATACAGGCACCGTACTCTGACATCGCAGGGTCGTAGTCTGAATGGCGTCGCCCATCATGGACGCTGTTCAGACGACAGGACAGGGGCCGTACTCTCGTGGCCCGAAACCCGCCCACGTGGCGCCCATGTGGCACAACAGCAACAGACTTAAATGGCGTCCACCTAGCCATATGCCGTTTGAAAGGCGTCGTGCAGTGCAGACGTCATTCAGTCAAAATTCTCAAGACCCCTCAGGGTCGAAAGCAAGGGATCCGGCCCTAACCCGACCCGAATACTGAACCTGAAACCTCAATCCTTACACCTTAGGTCGATTCGGAAACATTACACGGATGAAGGATTATATCCGCGCGCTAACCGATGACAGAAAGGTTCCAAATTGAGGGTTGCGATAACCCCAGTTCCATCTAGGATCACGCAATGTTGCTTGGCATCCAACGTGATCGGAAGTCCGTCCGAATTTATTGTGGGACAATAAATTCGGCTGATTAATTGAATATAAGGATATTAATTAATTCAGTGGGTCAGTAAAGGGTTACTGGGCTTAATGGGCTATTAACTGGACTGGTATTTGGGCCTAGAGGTGTAGACACGCTAATTTTGACATCATTTCGAGTAAATTTCATATCATATAATAATGCCTCAGAATGGTCTAATATTTAATCATTAATTAATTTTTATTAATATTTTTGAGTGTCGGGTTTAACAGACATGTTTAAGTTAATCAATTAAATTGATTTTAGCTCAAATTTTAGTTAAAATATGAAGAAGTCTAAAAGACGTCGACCCATGTGGACGCCATTTAGAGTTTATTCTTATTTTAACGTTTAAATTTGAATTTTAATCAATTGATTAATTAGCTAAAAGGCATCTGTAAGAGTGGACGCGTTTTAGGTTTCCTAAGCTATTTTAACTTCTCTTCCGGATGTTTATCCTTATCTTAATTAGTGTAAAAGACGTCTACACATGTGGACGCGTTTTACCTAATAAAGATAAAGATAAGTTTTCTCGGATATTTATCCTTATCTTAATTAATCTGAAAGGCGTCAGCTATCCTGGACGTTTTTTAGATAATTACTGATAAAGATGAATTAATCAGTATTTATCTGTCAGTTAAGATGGATAAATATGAAGTTTTTTCAATGTTAATCACGAACGCAGAAGAGGTCTATAAATACCTTACATGTTGAAGAGTAAAAAAGTTAAGCGTGATCATGAGAGAAGCATAATCTTTAGCGAGTTGAAGATCGAAGCAACGACATCGAAACGTCGGAACGCTGAAGTGCTGTTTCCAGAAGTCGGCGTTCATTCTTCATCCAATTTAAGGCTTCATCCAGTCGGCATAAGTGTTTCATTTCTGCATCTTTATTTTCATTTCATTAATTTCTTATTCTTCATCATCATTCTATGCAAACACACACAACACTACATTCTTTCAAAAACC
Organism: Zantedeschia hybrid cultivar; assembly: GCA_030544215.1. Taxonomy (NCBI): domain Eukaryota; kingdom Viridiplantae; phylum Streptophyta; class Magnoliopsida; order Alismatales; family Araceae; genus Zantedeschia; species Zantedeschia hybrid cultivar. The sequence continues at coordinate 58,043,580 of JARZZO010000012.1, forward strand.
TATTTGATTAAGGGGTTTCAAAAGCTATCAACAAGTAAGTTTGCTGTTTTATTGCATGCTTAGCATCATGATTAGAATAGATACTGCTTTTACTTAAAATTCTCATAACTGTTTCTTTATCTCCTTTTCTTTCTATTCTTGCTGCACTCAACAACAACGAGAGAATCAAAAGGAGCAAATCAAGCACAAAACAAAAGGGATTTTTGGACGATCCTCAACCTCAACCTCAAATTTTAAATTCAACAGCAAGAACAAAAAGCAAAGAAGGGCTCTCTTTCTTCAGCCGGCTGAGGAAGGGGAACCAAGGACTCCATATCTTCCGCGTTCAAACAGGTAGCGCGATCATACTTCTTTTGAAACTTTTTAGTTAAAAGTTTCTGGCGATCACTGCACTTAGTTGCTGTTTTTAATAGGTTTATTTTACACTAAATAACCTAGATTTTTCATGATAATCACACGGTCATTCTAAGCACTCACAGCTTTTTTGGCGATCACGGTGGGACTTGGTCTTGCCATCTTTTAAGTTTTTTTGTTCTTGCTGTCATTAACCGGGCACCCACGGTGCACCACTTGTGTCTTTCGACACGTCCTCACCAATTGGTGAGTGTTTTAGTTTAATTAATTTCCCTCGTGCACCACGTGCACACCCCAGTGGCAAGATCTTGCCCTCCCCTTGATTAGTTTAAAAAGCTGTTTTTGTGATGAAAATGATGTGTGATTGATTGATTTTCTAGTTATTTAGTTGGTAAATTATCCTGTTAAAAATTTGGAACTAAAAAAAATATACATGAGCTGATTATTTCCTGCTTTTAACCTGTTTGAGGAGGATTCAACCCAGAAAATCCTCCTGCAAAACTGTTTCTGCGAACTGAAAAGCGTCTAGGATCATTGACGCGTTTCAAACTGCGTCAACACACCCAGACGCCTTTCAGTCTTCATATCTTCTCTGCTGTCTGCATCTGTTTCTGCGAAAAATTAAGTTCTGTTTTGAATAGCGTCGACTACACTCGACGCGATTCAAACATTTTCTTAGTTATTTTTCAGTTTTCAGATTTTTGTGGCTTGAGTGCTAGCTACCTATTATTATTAAGCATTAGAGGCCATCCAGGCTGTTAGACATACGCATTGAGGCAAATACCCTCCTTTTCTTAGGAACACATTACTTGACGTCAGCAACTCTCTCTGATTGGGTTGGTCCCTTGATCAGACTAGAGAAGTTGACGTTGAGACCTCCATAAGTCCCCAAAATCAAGGTATTCCTCCTTGATCATCGGGCTGGTTGTACCAATTGATGTCCCGGTTAGATTCTGAAAGCGTTGTGAGAGAAAGCCCTAGAGAATAACGGTGGAAACTGAACTGAAACTAGGATCCTTCCCCTAAGCAAATTTGTGGTTTAATCCAATTCAAATAACTCAAAAAAAAGGAATCTTAAAATCACGTTAAGCATCCACTTGATTGATTAATCTCTGTGCAACTTGTTTGTCAAATCTTTAAAAAAAAAATAAAAAAAATCTAACATCATGCTGCTACGAACAGGCAGGGACTTGAGTATGGCTCAAGACGCCATCATCAACTACGAGGGAGATGCTAATGCCCCTCGGGATTCTGATTACAACTATGAGAACGGGAGAGATGCTGATGCCTCCCGTAATTCTGCCCCCATTCCATATCGACATGATGGGAACGTCCGGACCCCTCTCTTTCATCCCCATGATCGATATCCTGATCCTCCCCCGCATGAATATGCGATTCCTAATCCCGATCTTGAGGGAGACATGAATCAGAATGATCCCTCATCCTCTGATCCTATGGATCTCGTCAACACTTTGGGAGTTCTTGCCTCCCGACTGGATCCTCAGCAGTTCGAGGCGATCCAATCGATTCTGAAGGAGAAGGCACCCATGCAGCCTGCCGAGCCGAACCCTGTGGCTCCCCCTGCTGTTCCTCAGCAACCTTCTTTTCCTCCTCCTTATATCCATCAGTCCGTGGAGGGCCTTCATATTACTTCTCGGCCAACTGGGCCGCAGCTTTCATCCTCTAGGCAACCGGCTAGACCGCAAACGCCTGCTTATCAAAATGCCCTCGGGCATGGCGGAAGCTCTGCCGGAGCTCCCCTTTATTGTCCCCCCTGTCCAACGTACTCTAGGCAACAGGCCTATCAAGTACCTCCACCTCCTCCTCCTCCCCAGGCAGATCTGACCACACAAGCATTGCTGGCCAAAATGGAGCGTATGGATGAGCAATTTAACAACCTCCAGAAGATGATGGGGGTCAAAGCTGTACTAGAAATCAACTTACCCAGCCTGCCAGTTTTCCATCTGCCACCCTCTGAGATGCCAGTGTACCGGAAGTACAACGGTACTGGTAACCCCTTTACACATCTGAAGGAGTTTATGTACGAATCCTCTTTCTGGCAGAACGACAAGAGGTCGTTGGCCTTTTTGTTCAGGAAATCTCTAGAGGGACCAGCCCTCGAGTGGTTCTTTTCTTTAGAACCCTCCGAAGTAGAGGATTACGGTATCGTTTCACGCAAATTTATCCAACGATACCAGGATAGAGTTGCACCCTCCTTGTCCATCACTGACCTCATTGCCGAAAAGATGAAACCTAATGAGGAGTTTGTCAGTTTTGCTGACACGTGGCGGGGCTTGGCCGAAAAGGTGAAGGATCACTTGTCCGAGTCCGAACAAGTGAAAATGTTAATTTCCAACGCCACGCCCCAGTTCAAGTTAGTCCTTTCCCTGAACAATCTGACCAACATGGCAGAGCTCTATGAAAGAGCACAGTACTGCCAGAATGCTTTTAAGGATGCTACATTCTCTAGCGTCTTTGATCCTCACAGACCTAGCAGGCCTCCGCCTCGGAAGCCTGCAGTGCCAAATTCTCCCAGCACAGGTCCGACTACTGAGGGCACGCTCTCTCATGAGCAAGTCAGTAGCATGAATAATAACTCGCCCCAGTTCGTGAGGAGTCAGCAGCAGTACCAGAGGCCACAGCAGCCGAACCAGCAAGGGTACAGGCAGCAGCAGAGCCCCCATTATCAGCAACAGTATCAACGACCCCAGCAGCCGAATCAGAACCAGAACCAGCATCAGCCACAGCAGCCGCCACAAAGGCAATTGCAGTACCAGCAGCCCCAGCAACAGCAATATCCCCAACAGCAGCAATATCAGCCGCGCGCACCGCCGGCATACCACAATGTCCCTCCTCCTGGTGATTATGACCAGCCGAGAAGACCTCCAAGCCCGAAGAGGGCGGAATACCCTGCCCTCCCAGAATCCTTGGCCGATATCTTCAGTGCTTTAATGGCAGCTAATGCCTTAGTCTTGCCAAGGGAAAAGGCCGTCTGGCCTCAAAATGCCGACACGTCCAGGTATTGCTATTTCCATAGGCAACCTGGGCATACCATTGACACCTGCTTCCAGTTCAGAGATTATATCCATGATCTCAATGAGCAGGGCGGCATAGACTGGGAGGAGATGAAAAAGTATATATTAGCCCTGAAGGCGAGAATACCGCAACAGCAGCAGCAGCAGCAAGTAAGACCACCAGCACAGGCAGCACCGCCACCAAATATGGGCATAGTGCAGAACCCGCTCTCGGAGTACCAGAACCAAAACCAAGTTGCTCCCATTCTGACGAACAGCCAGTCTGAGGCTGGTCGTGGGCAACAGTGGAGGATAGAAGACTCTTCTTCTCTTTATTCAACGGGTCACGTTCAGAGTACCGCAAAACAACCACCACGCCGCACCATCCGCATACCTAGGCCACAACCCATTACCATCACCCCTCTACCGACACCCACATATCACTCGCCCGCACCCAATAACCCATTACCGCCACCCGCTTTCCTTAAGCCCATCATGCCCCATACCACTACGCCTCCACCATATAATCCACCACAAACCAACTATGCGCCCCTTTTACCATCTAGGCCATTACTCCGCGTACCATTCCCTACTTCGCCCATTACCACCACCACCTACCCAGATATGCCCTTACCATCCAGACCGCTATTACGCGTCCCATTCCCCACTTCACCAACCACTTACCCATCCACCATCCAACCATCTAGGCCTTTAATCCGCACCATGCCACCACCACCTAACCCTACGCCATCACCACCTAACCCTACGCCATCACCTACATATCAACCCTCCGCACCGCTTACGCCACCCGACTCTGCAGTACTCAAGGTGTCACCTGGATCCTCCACGGTTGAGGAACATGCGCTCTGAAGTGGAAGGATTTTCAACAAAGTCTTCCCTCAGTCCACAGTCAGAGACGGCCCATCAGGGCCGACTGAGGAAGCCCATAATGAAGAGAGTGCACCAGGCACTCAATATGACTTGTTGAAACATCTGGACAGAACACCGGCACGGATCACCGTACTTGAATTGATCAAAAGGTCCAAGATTCACCAAGAAGCCTTAATGGAATACCTACAGAAGGTGATGGTCAACGAGGACGTGCCGGTAGAGAAAATTGCAGCACTACTAGTTCCTCAGGGGGATCAGCCCTCTATTACATTCCACACATCGGAACTAGCACCGCCAGCCGCCAGAAGCATGGCTCTAAGCATCACGGTCAATATCTGCAAGAAGGCCGTGGATGCGTGCCTGGTTGACACGGGGGCTTCAATCAATGTTCTACCTCCGAAGACCCTAGAGCTGTGCGGTGTGCCCAAGGAGAAGTGGCTGCCTAGCCCCATTTCAGTTACAGCATATGACAACTCTACCCGTTCCCCTCTGGGAATGGTTTATTTAAAAGTGGAGCTAGGTCCTGTAAGTCATGCAGAGGTTGAATTTCACATTCTCTAAATTGACCCTTCTATAAATGCCATTCTAGGACGTCCTTATATTAAAACTCTTGAGGCGATTCCTTCTACGAATCACCAATGCCTCAAATTCCCCTTCAAAGGACGAATTATTAAAGTAACGAGCATGCCGATCCTTGCTGCTGCTCATACATTGAATACTAAATCTGCTGTTTTATCTGGCCGACAACCTTTTCTATCGGTATTACAGGTCTACCGTCTAGTGGCTGATCCTTTGAAAGACGCCACCATTTCTCCTTACCCATTAAATGCTATCAAAAGGGGGAAGTGCATGAGTACCCCAGGATAGAGAATCATGATGAAGAACGGCTATCAGCCTGGAAGAGGTCTGGGCACACAGTTGCAAGGCAGGACCACTCCTGTCAAAGATCACCGAGCAGCACCTGGAAGTGGTCTGGGCTATAGGCCAAGAAGACTGAAGCAAGATCTGGTTCAGCAAGCAGAGATTGAAGAAGGTCGAAAAATCCTGGAGACAATGTCTACACCACCTAAGGAAGGCCGAGATCCCTTAACATGGACCCTATATACACATTTTGTAAAAGGGCCCATACTTAGTCACGATAACACAGTGGTCATTACTTCATGTTTTGACCTCCATGACATATATGGGAGAGACTTGGCCAGACATTGTTCTGAACTACTTACGTACCAATCCTTGGAGGCTCTGCGGCCTATGAAAAGGAGGAAATTCCATGATCCTGAATGTGAATGGTACAGATGGTTCGATCTAAGGGACCTCTATATAGCACTGAACAGATTATTCCTAGATCCTGCAGAATCCAAGTGGCCGCCGCAGATCGACGAGTTGATTGAAGGTCCTGGTGCCATCTTTGATAAGCGGATACTGCTATCGGAAGAAACCGATGAAGGGGAGCCAGATGACCCCTATGAAGCTGGTTATACAACAGATCTGCTCTGGAGAGGGACATATCCTTCCCATATCTTTATGCTCCATACTCTATTCCGCACACTGCTCTTGACCCCGACTTGGTCGCGGGTCATCACTGAAGATATTCCACGGGCTCTGCTCGTTATGATTACTCTGTCCCCTCGGGACCTCATTCCATCCCCTCCTCTCGACCTAGAGAGGATGTATGATCTGATCTGGGACATATTGCTATATGATTCCCCTAATCCTTTGGCCTTGGTGCCGCTTCCTCCGTCTGATCCTCCTTCCATTTGCATCCATTCTTGCTTTATGTTTAACTCCTCGATGGTCCAAAAAAAAACGCCAATTTGGCAACAAATTCTTCCCAAATCCTCATCGAGGAAACATCTTACTTGTCCGATTGCCCCCTACCGCGCGGGTCCGTCGGTCAAGATTCTCTCTTAGATCTATTTTGTCCCTCCCTACGGGAGGATTCCCCTGTATTTCCACTTGTATCCCAGGATTTTCATCCTGCTTCATCTTCATTAGGTTATGATAGGCAGTTTAGTGAAGTTAGGCAGTCCAATTTTAGGCAGGTTAGTCAGGTCAGGAAGTCTAGGAAGCCTAAGGGTAGGCAAATTCCAGATAGATACCTCCGGGACTTAGCTGATAAGTGTTCTTCTTGCTCTTTAATCCCTCAGCTTTTAGAAGATCCAATTCAGATGCCAGAAGATTGTACGGACGATGAGTCAGTTAATGATGGGTATGGGGTATATGAGTTAGTGCATGGAAAAGACCCCATTATTGAAGATGAGGAAGATGATGAGGACGCGGCTGAGGCGTATGCCAGTGGAGTGAAGAGATTTGATGAACCCTCAGCTGCCGTAGAAGAGCCCACCAAAGAAATAAACTTAGGGACTGAAGACGAACCTAAGGTTGTCCTCGTCAGCAAAAATCTTTCTACAGAGGATGAGAAGGCAATGGTACAAGTACTTAAGGATTATAAGGACACTTTCGCCTGGAGTTATGAAGATATGCCAGGATTAGACTCATCTTTAGTTGAATACAGGTTAACATTAAAAGATGGAGCTAGTCCGGTCAAGCAGAAATTAAGGCGATTCCACCCACAAATGGCTCTAAAGATGAAGGAAGAGGTCGACAAATTGCATAAAGCCAAATTCATTAGAGTTGTCCTTTATCCACAATGGGTGGCCAATATAGTCCCGGTTATGAAAAAGGACGGGAAGGTCAGGATCTGCATTGACTTCCGCGATTTGAACTGGGCATGTCCTAAAGACGATTTTCCATTGCCTCATATTGATGTACTCATCGATAACACTGCTGGCTATGAAACGTTATCGTTTATGGATGGATTTTCAGGATACAACCAGATTAAGCTGGCAAAAGAGGATCAAGAAAAGACCTCATTCACTACACCTTGGGGAACATACTGCTATGTTGTCATGCCATTTGGATTGAAGAATGCTGGAGCCACTTATCAGAGGGCTATGATGGCAATATTTCATGACATGATGCATATAGATCTGGAAGTGTATGTGGATGATTTATTGGTTAAGTCTAAAACAAAGGCTGAGCACGCCAAAGTTTTGGCAAGGGTATTAGAGAGATCGAGAGAGTATCAGTTAAAGATGAACCCCAAGAAATGTGTATTCGGGGTATCTTCAGGAAAATTGCTTGGATTCATTGTCAGCAAACGGGGAATTGAGATCGATCCCAATAAGGCAAAGGCTATCAGAGAAATGCCACCTCCCAAAAACTTGAAAGAATTGAGAGGATTAATCGGGAGGTTACAATTTATTCGCCGTTTTGTCTCCCAGCACTCACAAAGGTGTAAGCCGTTCTATGAGCTTACCAAGCCAGGAGTCAAATTCAATTGGGACAATAAGTGTCAGGAGGCATTTGATGGATTAAAGAATTATTTAGCAAGTCCTCCTGTTTTGAGGCCACCATCTCTAGGCAAACCATTGATACTTTATATTTCAGTCCTGGATGATGCAGTGGGGGCTGTCCTAGCACAAGAGGATGAAGAAAGAAAAGAGAGGGCAGCCTACTATCTCTCTAAACTTCTCAACCCCGCTGAACAGAGATACACGGCGATCAAGGGCTATGCCATAGCAGAACATCTCGCTCATCATCCCCTTCCTCGATTTGATCCAGTGCGATCAGAGTTTCCGGATGAGGAACTGATGTCCGTAAATCAAATCAAAGATGATATGTGGACTCTGCATTTTGACGGAGCTCTGAATTCTCATGGAAAGGGTATTGGAATCGTTCTGTTATCACCTGAAGGTGTCACCATTCCACAAGCCTTTCAGCTTGATTTTCCAGCCACCAACAACATAGCTGAATACGAAGCACTTCTTGCTGGCCTCGAGGCTGCTCATTTTCATAGTGCCACCAAACTCTGGATTGTGGGTGATAGCCAACTGATTCTTCGCCAAGTGCTGACCAAGTATCGAACTCTTGATCCGAAGCTCAAGTCTTATCAAGAACTTACTTCTGTATACTCAAAGCTTTTCACAAAATTGATCTTTGTCCATGTCCCTAGAAATCAAAACATCCTAGCTGACGCTCTAGCTTCACTTGCATCTTCCCTTGATTTTCCGATCTGCAAGCAATCCGAATCAATCATAGTTCATAGGCGTCTTTCACCTGCCGTGAAAGACCCTTCATTTCTTAGAACTAAGGAGAAATTGCTGAAGAAATTCTGAGATGGGAGTATTGTGGAGAAAAGAGAAATCATGTTGATGGAGCTATTCGAAGAGATGGATGAGGAACAGAAGCCATGCTATTATGAAATTGCAAAATATTGTGAAGATCAATCGTATCCTGAGGAAGCTACAACTGAGGAGAAAAGGGCTATCAGGAGAGTTGCTCAACGATACACCTTAGTTGGAGGAGCATTATATAAGAGAGGTTTTGATGGAGTTCTTCTGAGATGTCTAGACGAGGATGAGCTTTGGAAGGTTATGGAATGAGCTCATAGTGGAGTTTGTGGTGGCCATGTTAATGGACAGATGCTAGCAAAGAAAATCCTTAGACAAGGATTTTATTGGTCAACCATGGAAGAAGATTGCGTACGATATGTCCGTAGGTGTGCTAAGTGTCAACTTCACGCCGACAAAATTCATTCTCCTGCATCTTCACTCCATCCTGTTTCTTCCCCATGGCCTTTCTCCATGTGGGCTTTCGACATTATTGGACCTCTTGGTAACCCAGATTCCGGCATCAAGCAAAAATCTTTCATTCTCACGGCAACGGAATACTTCACAAAGTGGGCAGAAGCTAAAGCGTACACGGAAATCAAAGCATCAACCGTCTGCAAGTTCATCCTGAAGAACATCATCACAAGATTCGGAATTCCAAGCACCATCGTCACCGACAACGGACCGCAGTTCGTGTCACAAGAATTGAAGGACCTCTGCAACAGGTATAGAATTGCATTGCACCATTCATCTCCTTATTATCCGCAAGGCAATGGCCAAGCAGAGGCAACAAATAAGACTTTGATAAAAATCATCAAAAAGACGTGTAAATCTAACAAATTCGCAGATTGGCCAGAAAAATTGGTTGAGGCTCTATGGGCCTACCGAACTTCAATCCGCACGCCTACCGGGCAAACTCCTTATTCCCTAACATTTGGAATGGAGGCGGTAGTTCCATACGAGATCCTTATACCGTCGCTAAGAGTACAATTGAATAAGGAATTTTCCATTGATGAACATCGTTCAACACTTCTTGCTCAATTGGAACTTTTAGACGAGAAAAGGTGGTCAGCTGCTAATCATGCAAAAGTTTATCAAAATAGACTAGCACGTTTTTATCAAAAGAAAGTCATTGAACGTAAGTTCAAAGTCGGTGAAATGGTCGTTAAAAGAATTTTTGTAAAACCTGGTGGTCCGCGTTCTAAGCTCTAACCCAACTGGGAAGGACCTTATGTTGTATCGCACGCTTTTCCTGGTAATGCTTATCGTCTGGTTAATGCAGAAGGAGAAGAGCTAAATCATCCCTGGAATGGTTTACATCTTAAGAAATACTACCCTTAGGTTAAAGAGTCGATCAGTATGGTACAAAGACCAGTGGAATCAGAAAGTTTATAAACTCAAATTTCTCAGTTAGTATGGATAACTTAATTTCAAACCCATTACTACACACACTGACACGTTTGATTCGTGAGTAACAAGAGATGCAAAGTCCTGAAGAATATCAAAAGCTTGACTAAAAGTGTAAAGTACAAATCATTCATTTTAAAAGCAAAATTCTGTTTTACACTCGGCCCATGATGTTGGAACGAGCATTAGAATAGACTCCTAAGAATACCCGCCATCTTAGTAGGAGGCCGTCATAAACAAAAAGGGGGAGATCCGTTCCGAAGAAAAAAAAATATAGAAAAGTAAAAACAAAAGGCAAATGTCAAATAAAAAAGGCCATTACATTACAAACGTTACATCAAGGCCATGAAATGAAATGAAAGGGAACGCAAGGTCGATAAATACCCCGGAACGAAAATGACCGAACCCCAACGGATATCAGGATAGGAAAGGGACATCTTTTTAAGTCTCCGGAACCTTCTCATGGGCTTTCTAAACTTATTCTTCCTTTCTTTCTAAAGGGGTGTACTCCAAGCTTAAGGAATGGCTTAGATTGACTAAGGGTCAAATCATCAAATGGGATCACGAATGGAAACACAAGTTCAAACACGATGGGTTTAAGTTAAATTGTCAAAGAACAATTTGGAAATTAAGTTAATAAATGAATATGATCTTTTGATCTAAGTACCATGCTGATCTTTTAGTCAAAAATTCAAAAAAAATACATATGTCAAAAATTCCAAAAAAAAATACATATGTCAAAAATTCAAAAAAATATATATATGTCAAAATTAAAAAAAAAAACATATATTTCGAAACCCAAACAAAAATGAATATTTCAAAACATCAAAAAAATATTTCAATTAGCATTTGCTTGTGGCATTTAGTGTGTTTCATTCCTTTTATTTTCAGTGAGCATCTGTTTGCTTGTATGTTGCATTTTGCTTAAGTTTGATTATTCTCATTACCTTTGTTAATAAAGGCCATGCCCCTTGACCATTTATTGAAGGAAAAGATTAATTGACCATTTATTTGGTCAGGCAAGGGGCTAAGCCTAAATAGATACTTAACCTGTTTGTTCAAGTCATATACAGGATACAAGACATGGAAGAGTTGGAATTCGAGTAGAGAACAGCCAAAACCTGTTTCTGAAAATCAGAAGATCCGAGTAAAGCTGAAAATATCAAGGAAGTTGGAAGATCATATTGTGGAATTCATGAAGTCCCGACCGTGGCTAAAAAGACGGTTATTTCCACCTTTGTATTATTTCATGTAAATCATTTGCATTATTATATATTAAATATTTACTACATCATATCAAGGACCTTATGGTTTTGATGAAACTGGAATTTGAGTTCCCCTACAACAAAAACAATGACAATTCCAGAGAATTCTTAATCGCACGGATAGGCCGTTGGATTGTTAATTAGTGAGGACGATGGTTCCATTTTTGTGAAACGGTGCGTGGATAAACGAACTTCGGCTTAGCACTGAATTACAAGAATTGGTATCTTGACTCATTAATGACAATTTAGCAATATTATCCTTGATTAATTTATATTTTATTTGACTTTATATTTTTCTTTTAGCCCAGCATGCATCATATAGGACTTTGAAATCATTGTGATAAGAATTAATTACTGATTAAGTTTCAGACCATTAATCAAATAATTCAATATGATATGAAATATTCCATTCCGAGTTGAGTATCTTGATTATCTTTGAGGTTCGCTTGAAGATATCCTTGGAATTCTATCCTGGCTTGGATTCTTTATCCAATATTTCTTGTTTTCTTTTAAGATCCATCATGGCTGTAGCACGTCCACATTGGCTGGCAAACGCTCCCCATGATGAAATCTACAGTGTCTACGACCTGGGGTACTTCCCACTCCGAGGAGGTTGATCGACCTTATTTTATTTCCTTGTCTACCTTATCCAGACATGATTGATTCTATTGATTTCCTTGAGCTATCTTCATTGATGATTTTGAGAAAAATTCCAATCATATGATGTTAAGAGCGTGTCTCATTACACCTTGGCATCACCTTTTCAGTACATTCTATTCCATTTCACTCCCTTGCAAAGACGATGCCAAGGTGAGGCAGCTGTAGACACGTTAATTTTGACATCATTTCGAGTAAATTTCATATCATATAATAATGCCTCAGAATGGTCTAATATTTAATCATTAATTAATTTTTATTAATATTTTTGAGTGTCGGGTTTAACAGACATGTTTAAGTTAATCAATTAAATTGATTTTAGCTCAAATTTCAGTTAAAATATGAAGAAGTCTAAAAGACGTCGACCCATGTGGACGCCATTTAGAGTTTATTCTTATTTTAACGTTTAAATTTGAATTTTAATCAATTGATTAATTAGCTAAAAGGCATCTGTAAGAGTGGACGCGTTTTAGGTTTCCTAAGCTATTTTAACTTCTCTTCCGGATGTTTATCCTTATCTTAATTAGTGTAAAAGACGTCTACACATGTGGACGCGTTTTACCTAATAAAGATAAAGATAAGTTTTCCCGGATATTTATCCTTATCTTAATTAATCTGAAAGGCGTCAGCCATCCTGGACGTTTTTTAGATAATTACTGATAAAGATGAATTAATCAGTATTTATCTGTCAGTTAAGATGGATAAATCCGAAGTTTTTTCAATGTTAATCACGAACGCAGAAGAGGTCTATAAATACCTTACATGTTGAAGAGTAAAAAAGTTAAGCGTGATCATGAGAGAAGCATAATCTTTAGCGAGTTGAAGATCGAAGCAACGACATCGAAACGTCGGAACGCTGAAGTGCTGTTTCCAGAAGTCGGCATCCATTCTTCATCCAATTCAAGGCTTCATCCAGTCGGCATAAGTGTTTCATTTCTGCATCTTTATTTTCATTTCATTAATTTCTTATTCTTCATCATCATTCTATGCAAACACACACAACACTGCATTCTTTCAAAAACCTATTTGATTAAGGGGTTTCAAAAGCTATCAACAAGTAAGTTTGCTGTTTTATTGCATGCTTAGCATCATGATTAGAATAGATACTGCTTTTACTTAAAATTCTCATAACTGTTTCTTTATCTCCTTTTCTTTCTATTCCTGCTGCACTCAACAACAACGAGAGAATCAAAAGGAGCAAATCAAGCACAAAACAAAAGGGATTTTTGGACGATCCTCAACCTCAACCTCAACCTCAAATTTCAAATTCAACAGCAAGAACAAAAAGCAAAGAAGGGCTCTCTTTCTTCAGCCGGCTGAGGAAGGGGAACCAAGGACTCCATATCTTCCGCGTTCAAACAGGTAGGCGATCATACTTCTTTTGGAACTTTTTAGTTAAAAGTTTCTGGCGATCACTGCACTTAGTTGCTGTTTTTAATAGGTTTATTTTACACTAAATAACCTAGATTTTTCTTGATAATCACACGGTCATTCTAAGCACTCACAAGAGGGTCACACGCAAATGGTTTTCAAGTCGATGCATAATCCGACAGGATTTCGGATAAGTCTGGGTTTTTATGAAAAACCGCAAATATACTTATTATAAAAGAACGGATGCTACGTCGGGGGCTAGCAACCTTAACCTAGCTGTCGTTCTTTTTCTCTCTCTCCTCTCTTCTGGGTGTGTGACACGAGGCGGCCATTTGGAGGCTCCACTTCGATTCCTGACTGCTCCGCCTTCCGTCCGACGGGAGATTACGCGTAATCCGCATGTCGCAGCGGATTACGCGCAGCCAGACGGGATCCACGAACACTGCATCGAGCGAGGAGGCAAGGACGATCCATCGCGAGGAGAACCGCGTGGATACCGCTAGAGGTCGGGCATCTGCGCGACTTGCGGCATCGCTCCGATGGAATCGGAAAACGAACGCGGATTCGAATCCGCGCAAGGTAAATCCGATTTACTCCGGTCTTATTTTTTTGATCGAAACGGGTTGGATCCGATCCCGAAATTATTTTTATTCCGTTGCGTTTCTCGGTCGGATCTCGACACAGCGATCCCAACAGTGGTATCAGAGCCAAGTTCCACTGTGTTTTCACCATTTCGGTCTCTAAAATTATGGTTTTCGAATTTATTCCATGCTTAAATTTATTTTCTTACAAGATTTATATTCATTAGATGATTACTGCGATGAGATCGCGATTTAAATCTGAAGAAAATAATTTTTTGGGGTTATTTTTCACTCGTGTTCTTCGTTAGACGAAGAACGCTTCGTACTTGAGTGATATAGATCCATGTGATGGATCCTGTTCATTTTGTATCACTGCACCATCTCCACCAGTGCTGGATATGATGCTGGAGGGATGGAGAACGATTCTCCGGTGGCCGTGATGTTCTTCCTCTTCAATTTTGGGTTTGAGAAACTGTAAATCAGATTTTTTTTGGAGGAAAAGGGAAGGCAAATAAACCCCTTTTTGGAGCACATCCAGGGCCATCGCCGGTCGCCGGACCCCGTCGGAAGTATGCGGTTCGCCGGCGGCAAGGTGTGGTCCCTAGCCGCCACCGGGACCGGCGCCGGAGAAGACCCTAAGAGGGGGCGGTGCACTGTCAGGTTCCCTGCTATGCAGGGAACCCTCGGGCTGCCCGGCCAGGCGGCTAGGGTTTCCTTAGCCGCCAACCGGGCCCGGCCTGGCTGGACCCTGGCCCGGGCCAAGAGTCTGAGCCAGGGCCAGCCAGGGGCCGGACCAGGCCTGCGGGCTTGGGTCCGGGCCTTGGCTGAGCCCTAGCTCGGCCCTAGCTCGAGACAGGGGCTCAGCTGGGCTGAGCCCTTTAAGGGCCCTAGTTAATTTTTTTTAAAAAAATTAATCAATAAATTGATTTAATAATTAACTGTAAAATATGATTTTACTACTTGTTATTAAATTCAATTTTTGATTGGATCCTAATTAAGGTTTATTTTGTTAATTAATTAAAAAAAGTTGTTAATTTAATTAAATCTAAATGTTAGATTGAACCTTTTATGATCTAATTGTTAGTTTAACCCCAAATTATTTGAATTGTTCAGATTAAGCATGGGATATTTCTAAAGCCGTTAGTTTTAGATTTTGTGCATATTTGATGTGTCATTAATTGCTTATTTGAATTAGATTTAAATTAGCATGCTTAGACTTAATGAAATTTTTAAAAAATTCTAAATCTAATTTTTGATTGGTACCTGGTTTTAGGAAACCTAAAATTATTATTATTTTCAAAAATTTTAATTTAGCCATTTGACGTGCAATTCATGTGTGGTTTGTTTAACTAAAACACATGGTCGTCATGGATGGACAATTTTGTGGATGTGGAATCTGATTGTGTGGTTTGTTATTTATTAATAAATAGAGGTCTGCGAACCTCTCCCTCTCATATTCCAATGTATTTCTACCTCCCTCCTTGATGTAATCGCCATAAGGCTTCCTCTTTCTATAAATTATCTTGTAATTGGGAATTACGAAGTAATTTGATCGAGGCGGCTGCGCGCGGAGCGAGGATGATCCACAACTGCAACCAGATGAAGACGAAGGAGTTCATCAAATCTATAAGTTTGCAGACTCATGATATAAACTGTTATGTTGTATGTGTGTGCGTGTTTGACTATCTGGCTCAAGTCAAACCGCAGTGCCGTCCATGACCACACTAATGACATGTATGTGATGCGTGTGCTTTATATTTGCTAGGTTATTAGTATTTATAATATATTCGATACATTTAATACTATCACCTAGGTGTAGGCGCCCAAAACGTCCCCCCCCCCATCGCCGCTGCGAGGCTTCGGAATCGAGGGTCCCTCCGCTCGTCTTAGCACTATGGCGATTTAAAGGGAGTTAGAAATAAAGGATGTGATCGCCAGGAGCATTACCTTACGGTCCCTGTGCTCCGTAGGATGGTGAGGATGTGATCGCGTTCTGTGGGAGCGGAAGATGGTGGTTTCCCCTTCTCTTCCTCCTGCCGGCCAGAGGAGGAGAGCTCGGTAGTCTGCGCGCAGGATCTGGTAAGAGCCCCTAAAAAGAAAAGACAAACAAAGAAAAGAAATAGCCCGATTAGAACTGTGACATGTAGGATCCGTTCATGCAAACATAAAAATTAACTAAAATTAGAGGGAGACGCACCGGATGGGTGTTTGGGAGGGAAGGTGACCATATGTTATGGCCACCCACCTTCCGATTTTTTGTTTGAAACCTCTGGGGGTAAAAGGTGCTAAGTCATCCTAAGATGCATGCATGCAGATAGGGTGCTCGTGTGTGAAAGGTGAAATGATGTGTTGAAAGTGAAAAAAGAGAAAATAGAAGAGGGTTAAGAAAACAAGCCCATTTGGAGTGCGAATGATTCTTCTAAGACTCCTCCTGACCGCTTGCCAACCTCCTCTGAGCCTTCCCTCCAAGAAGCCACCTCTTAACCCCCTTGCTCGAGAGGATATGGGGGGTTTAAATAGGTGAAGGGAAAGTAGGAGAAAATAGGGGTCTAAATCCCCGTAAATCAACCTTCAGCCAATAGGAAGTGGTCAAGGGTTGGAGGTGGTGCGCTCGGCAGTCGCCGGAGTGGGGAGTGATCGGAGTAGTGGGGACGTGGGCGGCGAGTAGAGGAGATCGTGGGGAAGACGAGGTCAAGGTAGTAGTTGGGGGAGTGGACGGCCAACCAACTTGCCTTCTAATCTTGTGGTGGAAGGCGGCCCGGTTGGCCTTCGAAGGGGGTGGAAGGCAAGGGGTGGCCTTCGAAGGGGATGGAAGGCGGACTGGCTGGCCTTCCACGAAAAGGTGGTGAAAAGTGAAAAAGGTGGCCAAAAGGTGGAAGGCAAGGTGGTTGGCCTTTCAAGGGGGTAGAAGGCAAGGGGTGGCCTTCGAAGGGGGTGGAAGGCGGACTGGCTGGCCTTCCACGAAAAGGTGGTGAAAAGTGAAAAAGGGGGCCAAAAGGTGGAAGGCAAGGTGGCTGGCCTTCCAAAGGTGTAGAGGGCAGGGGGTGGCCTTCGAAGGGGGTGGAAGGCGGACTGGCTGGCCTTCCACGAAAAGGTGGCTAGAGTCGGGATTTGGTTAATGGGCTTAGTTGTTAGTGGGCTGAGATGGCCAAATGGGGGGATTTATGATGATGGGCTGATGATGGAGGAGATTTATGACCAAAAGGGTGGTCCAAAATCGGTGTCTACAAATGCCCCTCCGGGACACCTGTTTTGCAGTGGAGTGGAACGGAATGATAAATAGGTGTTCCGGAAATCGAACCAGATTTTGGACCGCCCGGAAAGGGATGAGCTATATCAAAGGATGATATGCGAATGCGACAAATGCATGAAAGCTGGCTATTTGAGTTGCAAGAGTGGTTTAAGAAAAGGGACAAAGTTCAGTACTAGAGAATCACAGTCCGTGGGACCCCCGGGTGCTGGAACCGCGAGGCCTTGGTGTACCAGAATATAGCGATCTGGCCCAAGGGGATCTCGAGCATGAAAGGTGTAGGAGTGTGACTTGAAGAACTCTCAACACAATGGGCGTGCGGTGGCCTGGCGCATCATGGGATCACCAAGTGAGAGGATCTTAAGCACACGTGCTGAAAAAGGAGGAAGGGGTCTTGCAATTCAAAAGGCTAACAAACGTACAACTGCCAGAATCACAGATCAAGGATGGGTTAAGCAGAGTGATGAATCATGGTCATTGCCCTTAGGGCGAGGGCGGATGCTTATGCAAATGCATGCTGGGTTGAAATTAAAAACAAATTCCTAATGCAATTCCTAATGCAAACAGGAGGGGTTTATTGGCCAATCGAATAACTTAGGGAATATAGACTCCTCATTGTTTTGTTTATAGAGGAACTCCGAGTCTATACGCCCGAAGCTATTAGCCTCCTCTGTCTTCGATGCTACTTGCTTCAGGTTCCCTGCAGCTGCAAGAACGCATATCAGTAAATGTAAATAATCAATGATCCACAATATCTTAATGACAAGCTGCAAGGAAGCGAGGGACAAAGGTCCTTGTCGAGTCGAAGCCAGCACGGAAGATATGGCCATTCTCAAAGTAGAATGCCAATCCGGCTGCTTTTGGCTTCAACTCGACAACAAAAGTGTCCACCTTTTGGACATAGAATCCTTTTCCTGTATGCACAAAAATGAAGGAGAAACAGTTAGTAGAATCTGTTTTCGGCCCCTTGCCCAAAATAGAGCAACTACCTTTTCCCTAGCCTTCGCATAAGGTCAAGGGGCCGTATTACTAACCAGACAAAAGGAAGAATATAGAAACTGATGCAAGAAGTAAATATGCAAATGATAGCGGATATTAACAAGTGGAGTGTGTGATGAAAACATATTTTTGATTCCGCTTACCTGGTGACTGCCCAAACTTAGGCTGGTTGAATGATGAAAGGGAAATGCACACTCAACTTCCCAGGTATCTTAAGCACACATCTAGATTGATTTGGGCCTCTAGACTCCTCGAACTAACCTTGACCGGTTAAGACTCATACTGATGACAATACCGTCATGCCATGCTTAGGCTCCCAGCTGCTTCCGACCACCAAGTTTGCCTAAAAAGTTTTCGAGGTAAATGATTTGCCCGACCCAGGTCTCTTTCCTCACAATCTAGAAGGTATATGATGGAACACCTTGGAACCCTAACGGTCAACCGCGCGATGTTGACCCGGAATCAGACGCCGTCGCACCGATTGGTGACGCACATGCATTGACCTAAGCCCGAAGTTTTCGAGAGTACACATTGAGATTATGGTTAAGAAATTAGTTCACCAGAAACATCGACATTACTCTTCACCCATTTTGGACTCCTGTGATCATGTGAGCATGTGACGATTTTTGAAAACGAACCATTTTAAAATGATGTTCAGTCTTTAGATAGCCATCTTGTGCTAAACCTTGGGGGGGAAAAAGTGAAGAAATTTTGGAGATAAACCTCACAGGAGGATTGACAAAACCGTTAAAAGGGAGAGCTGTGACAAAACGGACCCCTTTTGACCTCCTAGATGCCCCTATTTTGACTTTTCAGGCCTTTGGTAGATTTCATGGCCAGGCACGGTCACGACCAGGCTTTTTTCATGATTGTTTGAACCCCTTTTTCTTTTTTGTATTTCTTTTCCGCTCTTGACATTTTTGGGGTTATTTGATATTCCGCCTGTGGGGACACTGCCCTCTTCACGTGCTCTGGTCTTTTACATTTCAATTTTGGGCCCTTTTTTGAGGGGTTACATCTATCGGGTTGTTGAGGAACCGCAATTTGCTGAGGTCGACCGTTTAAGGGCGTCAACTGTCCTGATCGGTCGAGAGACGAAGAGCAAAGGTTGCATTTTGACAGTATGCTAAAGACTTGGAACTCATTTTAAGAAGGTTCCCTTTTGAAAAAACGTGTAAGTGTGTGCATCTCATGATGATCATAAGGATCCATATGAAAATAAAGTAGACACGTCCAAGGTTCTGGTGGACCAAAGTCTTAGCCAAACCTTAATGTTAACCCAATCTATCATGCAACTAGACCTAGACAGGGGGTTACATGGCAATCACCAGACAGTTGGATTTTGTGTCTTTTCTGATTTTTTTGTCATTTTCATTTGTACATATTTACAAATGTTTTTGGTGCTTTTTGAATATTCGATTTTTTTGGGATTTTGAGATTTTTGATTTTTTTTGCATTTTTAAGGGTAAAACTTCTTCAAATAGACTCCTATCCAAAGGAAAGCTTTTTAACAATTTTCAAATATTTACACTTATTTGCTAACTAGAAATGAAAGAACTTACTTACCTCTACAACTTGTAGATAAAGAGGAGGCTATCCAATCCCCAAGCGGTTATGCACAAGACTCTGAGGGTGAGTCAGACATGTTGCAAAGGTGGGTCCTTGAGATGGAGACCCAATGATGGCAGAATTGCCCCAGGAGTGTGCTACGACCGATGCTAAAAGCCTGAGAAGGGCATGTGCGTGGAATAATAAGGAAATGAGAGTGGTGGGTACCGGTTCATCCCTCACTAAGGAGGCTCCTTCTCGTCGAGTGGTTGATTCATAGAACAGCAGCTGTGTAGAGAAATCTTCTGCATCTTCTCTTTGAGCTTCAGTGCTTGTTTCCTTCAACTCATCCTCAAGATAGTGTATCTTGAGTACCTCTTGACTTTCCTTAACAAAGTGATTCAAGAGACTCCATTTTCTTGATTCCTCAGTTGGTTTGGTTGGTAGGTAACCCAATCTGAATCCCCCAATGGTCAGATTTTCAAAGATAGGCTATCGAATTCCTTGCTCTTCTTTGCCTAATCCAGATCCCGAACTATACCCCATTTTGTCCATAAGCTGCCAACCTATGCTAGGTTGGGGCTTGAGCTGAGAGTCGACCGATGAAAGGATGGGCTCTGCCCCTTTTCCAGAAGTGATCATGGATGGAATTTGTTCAGTCGAGACTAAATCCAAAGGCTCAAGATAGGGGGTACCCTTGACAATCTTCCCAGTGTATGGGAATTTATAGCACTGATGATTAGTGGAGGGCACTCCCAGAGTCTGGTCCATCCAAGGCCTTCTCAGAACGACGTTGTATATGGGCTTGGCATTAAGGATGTAGAATTCAAAGATCATGGCCACTGGCCCAATTTCCAGGTTCCCATTTGAGATCATTATGAAAGTAGACTCAACCTTTTCTGGATCAATCCCTACTTTCTTGGGGGTCTTGAGTGGACAGACATTGATTGATGCCCCAGTATCCAACAGGATGGAGTCCAATGAGTGACCCTTGAGTGTTGGGGTCAAGCATGAGGGAAGGGATTGGCATTCAGGGGGAGCTAGATTCTTATCTGTGAAGGATATTGTAGGTGTCCGGGTGACTGAGAGAGTGACATTTGTGAGCCCCCTGATGGGAAGATCTCCATTGACTGAAATTCGCTGGAGGAACTTGAACAATGTCTCCCTGTGTGTAGGAGATCTCCTAATCAACTATAGGACTGGCATCTTAGCAGGAGTTTTCCCTAGATGCTGTAGGATGTCATACTTAGACAGATCTGAATCCTCTTGAGAGTCCAAGGGTTGACTTGTTGGGGGAATGATGCGATTTCCCAGTGTAACACCAATCGGACTGGGGTCTACTTCTTGATCTGATTTTAGTGGTTGAACTGATGGTGAATTCATCAGGCAGAATTGGGTTACCGGACCTGGCTTTGGTGTTGGACACAAGATGGATGTAGGAGGTTCTCTGATTGAAATTGAAGGAACTTGGACCAGAGTAACTGGGTTGATGGCTGTTGGTTGTTCCATAGGTCGTATCAAGACCAAAGGTTTGTCTTGGATGATAGTGGAGACTCCTTGCAACGGCTCTCTAGGTTTGGTCGTCCTAGTAGGGCACTCACGCCATATCCCAACCTCTTCATACTCCCAGTACTGTCCTCTATGATCGACATTTGGTTCCAAATTTTTGACAAGGGTGCTCACCCTTTCTAGAGAGCTAGATGGATCTTGGGCCACCTGATAAGAGGGCGGAGGGCCCTTGACTTCCAAGGTTTCAGCAGCCTCTTTCATGTGCCCCCAATTGATCTTGGCACTGGAGAAAGGGGGAACTGCTGAATATGGTCTCTGATTGGATTGGTTATCTGATCTGGACATAGGACTGGGTGACCTGAAGGATTGCCCCAAGGCACTCACCTGTTCATTGATTGCCACTCCCTCTATTGGTGGAGTCCTCTTACTTCTGTTCTGATTTTCAAAGAAGGATGGCAAAGTGGAAGTCCAGATCTGAGATTGAACTACCCGAGCTCGATTATAAAGTTGTGCAAATGTGTGAAATTCGCTTAGCATGAGAATAGACCGAAGCTGCGGGGTAGCGTTATTGACCAACATGGTGATAGCTTGAGATTCGGGGATTTCCACTTCTGCCTTAGAGGCCATTGCCCTCCATATGTTGGCAAAATACGTGAACTCCTCTTCAGGCTTCATCTTCTCCATCACAAGATCAAACAAGGTGGGAGGCATGGTTGTCATATAACTAAACTGAGTGATGAATTTTTCGGAGACCATATCAAAATTGATTAGGTCTGTGGCGGGTAAGGAAGAAAACCATCTTAAGGCCTCACCTTCTAAGGATTTCTGGAACAGATGGACAAGGAGGACTCTGTCGTAGAGCCATTGATGGGAATCCATGAGGAAACCTGACAGGTGATCATGAGGATCAGAGGTGCCATCATATTTCCTGTACTCGGGGGCTTTGAATCCTGGCGGAAAGTAGGCCGGAGGGAGCTTGCAATAGCTTGAGAGAGAGCATGGTTGTTTCAGGGTAAGTTTCTCGGCCATGAACTTACGCACATAGGTTTCAACCTCACTTTTGTAGATGAATTCTTTCTGCTCGGGAGGAGGTGTAGTTGGAGAGACTGGAATCGGCATGACTGGTGGAGCAACTGGAGTAGGAGTTGGCTGGTTAGTGCGAGTCTGAGCTATGTTGGGAGACCCTTGGATGTGAGTTCTCCGAGGAGTGGTATCTTGAGTTTTGCCACAGGAGACCCACTGGATGAGTTGATCAGGGGTGTATCGTGATAACACGGCAGTAAGTTCCGGGTCCTCACTCGGGTTTCGGAGGGTTCTGTTGGACATCATAGGGTCACTTTCTGAAGAAGAAGATTCATCTAAGTGTCCTCTCCTAAATTCCTCTCCAGGTGTTTGGAACATGCCTACAAATGTTGGTTGTGGATCCTCTTCAATCTCAAATAGAGGGTTGTGTGTGACATTGTTACCAAACTCATACATGTCATCATACACAGTGTTAACATACATTTGGTTCATTATGAAATACAAATCCTAAGAGATTTTATATTTCACTTGGAAGGTTAACTGTGTATTATGAGTGTTGGTTTCTAACAAATCAAGTTCAAACCCTTAACGACCCTGGAATTTTTCAAAACTTGTTCAACCAGAGTTTAGTTAGGTGTCTTAAATTTTGAAACAATTCTCTCAGAGACACCTATAGGTGAGTGATTGTGAATGGAAAGGCTCAATTAATTCCTCACACAAACCCGGGATCCTATTTAGGTGGTTTCAGGTACAACCTGCTCGGCGGCCAAGTGGGAATCCCTGGCTCGCGGAGACTGACGGAGGTTCCCAACAGAATAAGACTAGTCACACCCGAGTGGGAATCCTCAGATGGAGAGTCAAACTCTGTGGGAGAGGTAATTAGAGTTTTGTCAGAGCGGCCGTCACGTCACCTGATAGACGTCCGTGGATGTCGACCCGTTTTAACCAGTCTCTGGTTAACCCCGCGAGCCCTCCTTCTTTCCCTCATTTTCACCTTCTCTCTTTCTCTCCTTCCCCTCCGGCGATCCCGACGGCAATTCTTCCTCTTCCCTCTTTTCCTCCCACCATTTCATCTCTCCCTCCACTCCATCCTCTACCTAGCTCCTACCACTACCACCTCCACCTCCACTGCGGCGTTCTATTCTCCGGACGGTGGCCGACGTCACGGTGGAGCAAGGACGACCACGGCGGTACCGGCGGCGGCGTGGGGCGAGAAGGGTGGACGGCTTGAAGCTTGGAGGAGTTCGAGTGTCCGGTAGGGTGACGGTTCCCACAGCATCGTGTTTAAGCCATGTTTTCCTCCGTCTATGCATGTTGTAGATCTTTGGTTTTGGGGGGTAGAATGAGCATGTCTAGGAGTTCTTTTGATGATATGGGGGATTTTCTATAAATGTGATTTCCTATGGATTGTATTGCCCCTCTTTCTCCTCCGTTTTTGGGTAATTTTGGGGTTGTTTGGGCTGAAAAGGGGAGCCCTCGGACTCATGGCAACTCTGGTTCCTGGGGTTGAAAGACGTCGTGCATGGACGACGCCTTTTTGAAGGGCGTCGGGCCATCACGACGCCTTTTAGACAGGAATCACCTGACAGAGAGTCTGCCAGTTCGGAGATTCTGGGACTAAAAGACGTCATGGGTGGGCGACGCGTTTTAAATAGCGTCGGATAGCCATGACGCCTTTTAAGGCAGAAATCCCCTGAGTAAGGGCTTTGGAATTTCCGGATTTCTGTGTTGAATGGCGTCTGAGGATGTCGACGCCTTTCAAAAGGCGACCACTGGTGTCGACGCCTTTTAAGGCCTGATTTTGAAGACTGTTTTACATGAACCTGTACATGGAGCCTGAATGGCGTCGGCCTTGGGCGACGCGATTCAAGACAAAACCTCACTAATTCATGCCAGTAAAATGTGTTCATACTGCTAGATAGATGGTTAGTGCATGTTTTGGTGTACGCTGTAGAGATGGATTCTGCATGACCGGATGGTGCTACCTTGTGTGTTGTGCGATCGCGGACTTTTCACGTGACCGGATCGTACTGTGCTGGGTTTTGTGTTACTGTGGACCTGGAGTGACATTGTAGCACTTTATCACCCTGTGCTGGTGGGGGCGTGAGCACAGTGCCGGTGGGGGCGTGGGCGGGGTGACGCCTAGTGAGAGAGGGTCACCTGGTGAACCCCGGGGTTAGCTAGTACCGGTGTCGGAGTGGTACATTCGGAGAGTCACTCATGCTGAGGGAAGGAGTAGCCACCTGAGCCAGTTGGGCCGGAGTAGCTAGTGTGCTATCCGAGGGGCTACTGCTTGGTCTCAGCGGGTCGAGTTTTTCCCACCGTTGTTTGTACGGTCGGCGAGTTCTATCGAGACGACAGTTGTGGATTCTCTAATCGGCTGATTTAGAATGTGCATGTTATTATATTTCGACTGCATGTGATTTCACGTTGAGAATTAGGGATTGTACCTACCACTGCACTTGTTACTTCACCGTTAGCAGTACTTTACACTTGTGGGTGTGTGCGTGAGCAGTGGGGATCGAAGGATCCCTACTGAGTCTTGTCTTGAGACTCACCCCTGCGGTTTTCAGGTGAGGACTCCCAGCAGACTTAGAGCGGCGTGTGCGGCCGTGTGTTGAGCGCCTTCAGCAGTTGTTCCGGGGTATGCCCCGATGTAGTTGTTATTTATTTCTGGCCTGTATGTTTAATTATTTCTTTTCAGTTGAAATATGTAATTATTTGCTATATCGAGTCGCATTGTAATAATTTTAATTCCTGCACTTTCATTTCAATTCAATGCGATGTGAATGTTTAGCTTAGTTAATTATTTATTTCCCAGACTTACTAGATCCTGGTTTGGTTCCAAATTAATGATTCGGTACCCATTTAGTAATCGGATCCCCGATTATAGGGTGGCGGGTCGTTACAGTCTCCCTTGAGAACCTTTAGGGCCGAAGCCCGTAGCCATGGTAAAAGAGGATCAAAACCAAAACTGAACCGGTTGCATAACATACAGAAATATCAACTTTGAATGTAAACTATGTGGGATTTGAGGGGTTCTTTAGGATGTTTGGCCATGGGGGATCATTGTCCATGGGATGGATGTCCTCCCCAAGGGACATAAAGAAGCCATGACATCTTTAAGAGCCCACCAAAGCCCAAACACCATAAAAACATGCAGTTCAGAAATCTGGATAGCATAGAAGATTTCAGGCCATCACTCGATATATTGGGAGTTCCAAGGCTTAGGAAAACAATTTCTATGATGTAGAAAGGTTCCTTTAACCATTCTCCAAAAGAAATCTATCATTATGAAGCATGAAATGGCATTAAAGATGGAAAAACCAGTAGATTCATTACAGACAGAAACATAAATATGAACTTCATTTCCTTTCAAATGTAAACCTCGAGGAGGAACATCAAGAGGGAGAAATGAAGGACTATAGAAAGAAATAACATCAAATAACCCCATTTCCAATCCCCATTCTACCTTGGGGATGGGATGGGGAAGGGGATGGCCCCAACAAGCTTTCTCTCTTTCTCTCTTCTTTTCTTCTCTTCCTTTCCCTCTTGCTCTCTCTTTTCTTTTTCTCTTCTTCCTCTCTTTGCTTGGGCTGCTAAAAATGGAGGGGAGGGGAGGGGAGGAGGGAGACGAAATCCTCCTTGCTCTCTTCTTGTTCCTATCTTTTTTCTTCTTCTTGCTTTAGGTGGGCTTTTGCCTCCAACCTTCTCTTGGTGTAGAACCTCTTGCCTTTATAGATAGTCATGCATAGCTTTTGGGGGGTATTTTAGGTATCCATTTACCTAGGGATAAGAGGGAATATGCCCCAATAATAGGCCAACCAATGGGATAATAGCACTTGGGGGATTTTCATTGGTTACTTTTGCTTTTCTCACTTACCACCTTCTAGAAGCCTTTTGGCCATGGGGGGATCATTTGTTTTTTTCTTCTCCAAGCCTTGGGCAGATTGGGCGTGGGCCAAGAGGGTGTAAAAGGGTGTGGGAGGTCCATGTGTGGCCCTTTTATGGGCTGCCCTCCCCTTGTTCTGCAGAGCCCACATAATTGGGCGGGTCCGACCCCTTCTTGGGCCTACATGGTCACATTGGGTGCCCTTTAAGCATAAGGGGGATGGGCCCATTGTTGCCACATAGCTCTTCTTACATGAGCCCTCTTTAAATATTCTTGGGCTTTAATTTAGACACAATTTTGGTGACAACACCTATGCATTGAGACAATTGAAAGACCGTGATCAAAATTATCCCAGGCATGATTTAGAGATGACTACTGTGATGCATGCTTTGAGAATTTGGCGGCATTACCTCTATGGAACACAATTTGAAGTGTTCATCGATCACAAGTGTAAGGATTGAGACTTTCGGATCCGGTTTTCGGAGTCGAACCCTGTAATTCTGGCCTTAGTGGGGGCTGAGGTTCTGCGACGATTCGCGTCAGGACCTCGAGACGCGTTTTGAACGGCGTCCACCATTGCAGACGCGTTTCAGGTTCCGCCACGTAGGCTGGCTTTGGGCCGCGAAGTGTACGGTCCTGTCGTGTCGTCTGAACGGTGTCCACGTAAGACGACGCCTTTCAGACTGCAACTCTGGGTGTGTCAGAGTACGGCCCTAACACATCGGCTGAACGGCGTCTGCCTCGATCGACGCGTTTCAAAAACTTGTCAGAGCGGCCGTCACATCACCTGATAGACGTCCGTAGATGTCGACGCGTTTTAGCCAGTCTCTGGTTAACCCCGCGAACCCTCCTTCTTTCCCTCATTTTTCTCCTTCTCTCTTTCTCTCTTTCCCCTCCGGCGATCTCGGCGGCGATTCCTCCTCCTCCCTCTTTTCCATCCACCATTTCACCTCTCCCTCCACTCCATCCTCTACCTAGCTCCTACCACTACTACCTCCACCTCCACTGCGGCGTTCTACTCTCCGGACGGCAGCCGACGTCACGGTGGAGCAAGGACGACCACGGCGGTACCGGCGGCGGCGTGGGGCGAGACAGGTGGACGGCTTGAAGCTCGGAGGCGTCCAAGTATCCGGTAGGGTGACGGTTCCCATAGCATCGTGTTTAAGCCATGTTTTCCCCCGTCTATGCATGTTGTGGATCTTTGGTTTTGAGGGGGGGTAGAATGAGCATGTTTAGGTGTTCTTTTGATGACATGGGGGATTTGCTATGAATGTGATTTCCTATGGATTGTATTGCCCCTCTTTCTCCTCCGTTTTTGGGTGATTTTGGGGTTGTTTGGGTTGAAAAGGGAGCCCTCGGGCTCATGGCAACTCTGGTTCCTGGGGGTTGAAAGACGTCGTGCATGAACGACGCCTTTCTTGAAGCGCGTCGGTCAATCACGACGCCTTTTAGACAGGAATCGCCTGACTGAGAGTCTGCCAGTTCGGGATTCTGGGACTAAAAGACGTCATGGGTGGGCGACGCGTTTTGAATAGCGTCGGGCAACTATGACGCCTTTTAAGGCAGAAATCTCCTGGGTGATTTCTTTGGAATTTCTGGATTTCTGTGCTAAATGGCGTCTGAGGATGTCGACGCCTTTTAAAAGGCGACCACTGGGGTCGACGCCTTTTAGGCCTGATTCTGAGGACAATATTTTACATAAACCAGTAATGGAGCTTGAATGGCGTCGGCTTTGGGCGACGCGATTCAAGATAGAATCTCACTAATTCATGCCAGTAAAATGTGTTCATACTGCTAGATAGTTGGTTAGTGCATGCTTTAGTGTACTTGGTAGAAATGGATTCTTCATGACCGGATGACACTGCGTTGTGTGTCGTGCGATTGCGGGCTTTTCACGTGACCGGGTCGTACTGTGCCGAGTTTTGGTGTTTTGTGTTACTGTGGACCTGGAGTGACATTGTAGCGCTTTATCATCCTGTGCTGGTGGGGGCGTGAGCACAGCGCCGGTGGGGGTGTGGGCGGGGTGACGCCTAGTGAGAGAGGGTCACCTGGTGAACCCCGGGGTCAGCTAGTACCGGTGTCGGAGTGGTACATTCGGAGAGTCACTCATGCTGAGGGAAGGAGTAGCCACCTGAGCCGGTTGGGCCGGAGTAGCTAGTGTGCTATCCGAGGGGTTACTGCTTGGCCTCAGCGGGTCGAGGTTTTCCCACCGTTGTTTGTGTGGTTGGCGAGCTCTACCGAGACGGCAGTTGTGGGTTCCCTAGTCGGCTGGTTTAGAATATGCATGTTTATTAAATTTTCGATTGTATGTGATTCCACGTTGAGAATTAGGAATTGTACTTACAACTGTGCTCGTTACTTCACCGTTAGCCGTACTTTGCACTTGTGGGTGTGTGCGTGGGCAGTGGGGATCGAAGGATCCCTACTGAGTCTTGTCTTGAGACTCACCCCTGCGGTTTTCAGGTGAGGACTCCCAGCAGACCTAGAGCGGCGTGTGCGGCCGTGTGTTGAGCGCCTTCAGCGGTTGTTCCGGGGTATGCCCCGATGTAGTTGTTATTTATTTATGGCCTGTATGTTTAATTATTTCTTTCAGTTGGAGTATGTAATTATTTGCTGTATCGAGTCGCATTGTAATAATTTTAATTCCTGCACTTTCATTTCAATTCAATGCGATGTGAATGTTTAGCTTAGTTTATTATTTATTTCCCAGACTTGTTAGATCCTTGTTTGGTTCCAAATTAATGATTCGGTACCCATTTAGTAATTGGATCCCCGATTATAGGGTGGCGGGTCGTTACGAATCATTAATTTGGAATCAAACCAGGATCTAACAAGTCTGGTAAATAAATAATAAACTAAGCTAAACATTCACATCGCATTGAATTGAAATGTAAGTACAAGAATTAAAAATTATTACAATGTGACTCGACACGGCAAATAATTACATACTCCAACTGAAAAGAAATAATTAAGCGTACAGGTCAAAAATAAAATAACAACTACGTTGGGGCATACCCCGGAGTAACAGCTGCTGGTGTGCAACTCTAAGCAACACCCTCCTCGCTAAACCTGCCTGGAACCCTCACCTGAAAACCGCAGGGGTGAGTCTTAACGAAAAGACTCAGTAGGGATCCTTCGATCCCCACTGCCCACTCACACACCCACAAGTGAAATAACACAAATATAGGTAGAAATAAGCAAGTAAAGCTGTAACACACTACTCCTAAATCTCGATATAAACTACATGCATTCGAAATGTAACATGCATATTTCTGAAAACATTCTACTAGGGAACCCACAATTAGCATCTCGACAAAACACGCCAACCACACCACCGAACGTGGGAAACACCGACCCGTTGAGACCAAACAGTAACCCCTTGGATAGCACGCTAGCTACTCCGGCCCAACTGGCTCAGGTGATTACTCCTTCCCCCAGTACGAGTGACACTCCACAGGTACCACTCCGACACCGGTACTAGCTAACCCCGGGGTTCACCAGGTGACCCTCTCTCACTAGGCGTCACCCCGCCACTGCTCCCACCGGCGCTGTGTCCCATCCACACCGACACAGGGTGACAAAGCGCTACAACTGTTACTCTAGGTCCACAGTCGTACAAAACATAAACACGGTGCGATTCAATCACGTAGGAATCCTCATCCTCGAGTACAATTACAATCATGCAATCAACCGAACTATCTAACAGTGTAAACACATATTAATAGCATGAATTAATGTGATTCTGTCTTGAATCGCGTCGCCCAAGGCCGACGCTATTCAAGCCTCCTAAACTGGTTTATGAAATCTCGGCCTCAGAACATGGCCTAAAAGGCGTCGCTACAGGTAGCCACCTTTTGAAAAGGCGTCGCTATCCCTCGTCGCCTGATAGCGACAGAAACAGGGATAGGCTACGAGGTAATTTTCACTAAAAACACGTCGTTCACGCAAGTCGCCTTTTAAAAAGGCGTCGCTGTCCCTAGACGCTTGTCAGTCCAGAGTCAGAGTCTGTTAATGGGGCTAAATCGCGTCGTTGGTGAGTGACGCCTTTCTAAAAGGCGTCACTGTACCTCGACGCCATTTAGTCCCGACAGACAGGTTCTCCCTTCCGCCTTCGCCAATCCACGAGGTGGGATTTCTCCCCCAAAACGTACAAAAGTCACAAAACATGGAGGGGAAAGAGGAGAACCTAACTACCCATTAAAACACTCAATTTCTTATTTCATGCTTTTAGCGTTTTCACCCTAAAAACACCCATAAACATGCTTCAAAGCGGGAAAACATGGTTTTTAGATAAAACACCACGGGGATCGTCATCCTACAGGTTACTTGAACTCCTCTAGGCCCCAAGCTGCCAACCCGTCTCGCCCTACGCCGCCGCCGGTACCGCCGAGGACGTCGTTACTCCATCGGGACGTCGGCTGCCGTTCGGAGAGAAAACGCCGTGGAGGAGGTGGTGGTGGTAGTGGTGGGAGTTAGGAGGTCGATGGAGTGGAGGGAGAGATGAAATGGTGGGAGGAAGAGAAGGAGGGGGAGGAGGAATCGCCGAAGCCGCCGGGGAAGAGAGGAGAGAGGAGAGGGAGGAGAAAATGAGGGAAAGGAAGGAAGGGTTCGCGGGGTTAACTAGAAATTAGGTAAAACGCGTCATGCGGCATGGACGCCTATCAATTGACATGACGGGCCGTACTGACAGAGACCTGAAACGCGTCGCCTATCCAAGACGCCTATCAGACGACAAGACCGGCGCCGTACACTGACAACCCACGGTCGCACTCTAAATGGCGTCGTCTATCAAGGACGCCGTTCATACGACACGACATGGGCCGTATTCTCACGGCCCGAAGCCTGCCCACGTGACACCCACGTGGCACAACAGCAACCAAGCTAAATGGCGTCCACCCAGCAAGACGCCATTCAAAAGACGTCGTGCATCCTAGACGCCATTTAGGTGGCACTCCCCTGACCCATCAGGGCCCAAACCAGGAGATCCGACCCAGACACTGACCCGAAAACCGGATCCGAAACCTCAGTCCTTACATTCTCCTCCCCTTAAAAGAATTTCGTCCCCGAAATTGCCTGTTACGATTAACGAGGTCGAAACATAAAGATACAAACTCATAAGGGGACTTAAGAGAAAAGGTAAGGAAACTGCTCCTACATCTCGTCCTCGTGCTCCAAGGTTGCCTCGCCCCCGAAGCGGTACTGCCAAATCACCTTAACCAGAGGTACAACCTTGTTCCGAAGGACCTGTTCCCTGCGATCCTCAATACGTACTGGAAACTTTGGAAAGGACAAGTCCTCAGCGACCTCCAACTCTGAAAAATCTAAAATATGAGATGGATCCTGAACATATCTCCTCAGCAAGGAAACATGGAATACATCGTGCACCCCTGTAAGACTGGGCGGCAAGGCTAGCTGATACGCCGTTTCCCCAATTCGAGCAAGAATGGGAAAAGGCCCAACATATCGCGGACTCAGCTTACCTCGCTTCCCGAATCTCATCACAACCTTAGAGGGCGAGACTCGGAGAAACACGTGGTCCCCAACCTCAAACTCAAGTGGTCTCCTACGGATGTCAGCATAACTCTTCTGTCTGCTCTGAGTTGCAATCAATCTCTGCTGTACCACTCTGGCAACCTCAGCACACTGCTGTACCAACTCTGGTCCTGCTATCTGTCTCTCGCCAATCTCAGACCAATTCACAGGGGATCGACACGGTCGCTCGTACAAAGCCTCGTAAGGTGCCATGCTGATACTAGAATGATAATTGTTGTTATAAGCAAACTCCACTGTAGACAAGTGCTGCTCCCAAGAACCTCCCCAGTTTAGGCAACATGCCCTGAGCATATCCTCCAAAGTCTGAATGGTCCTCTCCGATTGCCCATCAGTCTCGGGATGATAGGCTGAGCTGAAGGCCAAACTGCGTGCCCAAGGCCTTCTGCAAACTCTTCCAGAACCTAGAAGTAAACCTCGGATCCCAGTCTGACACGATGGATAAAGGCACCCTGTGCAGAGAGATGATCCGATCCACAAACAGCTTAGCCAACTTACCGACTGACCAGTCCTTCCTAATAGCCAGGAAGTGTGCTGTCTTGGTCAATCGATCAACAATGACCCAGATCGCGTCTCTCCTACCAGGGGATACAGGTAATCCCATCACAAAGTCCATAGTCACACGCTCTCATTTCCATTCCAGGATAGGCAAAGGCTGCAACAACCCTCCTGGTCTCTGATGTTCTGCCTTAACCTGCTGACAAGTCTTGCACCTAACCACATACTTAGCCACATCCTTCTTCATACCAGGCCACCAAAAGTGCCTTCTCAAACAATGATGCATCTTAGTCGTTCCGGGACGCACTGCATATCTAGAACGGTGCGCCTCATCAAGGACACTCCTGCGCACGTCCTCCTCGGTCGGAACATAGAGTCTGCCTCTAAACCTGACTGTATCATCATCCTATAATTCCACCTCTGGTCTCTGGAGAATCTGCGGTAACTCTACATCTGCCCTATGAGCCTCAATCATGGCATGGTACACTGCTGGCCTCACAGTTAAGCTGGCCAACACGGCTCTATCAGCCTCACGTAGAACCCGAAAGGAAGATTCTACAACCTGCTCAAATAACCTCCATTCTCGAACCATGAGATATGACATGACCGTCTTCCGACTCAAGGCGTCTGCCACCACATTCGCCTTGCCCGGATGATAAGAAAGGTCGAGGTCATAATCCTTGATGAATTCCATCCACCTGCGCTGCCTCAAATTCAGATCCCTCTGCGTGAATACATACTTCAGGCTCTTGTGATTAGTAAAAACCTAAAATTTCTCTCCATACAAATAATGTCTCCAGATCTTCAGTGCAAATACCATAGCTGCCAACTCCAAGTCATGGGTGGGATAGTTCTCCTCATGCTTCTTCAACTGTCTAGAAGCATAGGCCACAACCCTACCATGCTGCATCAGAACTGCACCCAAACCTCGACGTGATGCATCTGAATAAACTACAAATCCACCTGAACCTGATGGAAGCACCAACACTGGAGCCAAAGTGAGGCGAGTCTTCAACTCAATGAAACTCCGTTCACACTCCTCGGTCCACACGAAACAAACTCCCTTACGAGTCAACCTCGACAAGGGGGCCGCTATCGAAGAAAAACCCTGAACAAACCGCCTGTAATAACCTGCTAATCCCAAGAAGCTCCTGATCTCAGTTACTGATGTTGGCCTGCTCTAATCCATCACTGCCTCAATCTTGGCTGGATCCACAGCAATGCCATCGCCAGAAATGACATGCCCCAGGAAGTGCACCTTGTCTAGCCAGAATTCACACTTGCTAAACTTAGCATAGAGTTGGTGCTCTCTCAGAACTTGCAATACCACCTGAAGATGTGTGGCATGCTCTTCCTCAGAAGAAGCGTATATTGGAATATCATCTACAAATACCACTACAAACTGATCTAGATAGGTCCTGAAGATCCGGTTCATCAAATCCATAAAAGCTGCGGAGCATTGGTCAAGCCAAAAGGCATAACCAAAAACTCATAATGTCCATACCGAGTCCTAAAGGCCGTCTTACTAACATCAACCTTACGGATCCTCATCTGGTAATACCCTGATATCAAGTCAATCTTTGAAAACACCTTCGCAGATTGCAGCTGATCCATCAAATCATCGATCCTCGGAAGTGGGTACTTATCCTTTATCGTCACCTGGTTCAGCTGTCTATAATCAATGCACAATCTCAGAGAACCATCCTTCTTCCTGACAAATAGAACTGGAGCACCCCACGGAGAAGTACTGGGACGAATGAAACCCTTATCCAGCAATTCCTGCAACTGCGCCTTCAACTCAGCGAGTTCGGCTGGCGCCATCCGATACGGGGCCTTAGACAGGGGCGCCGTACCCGGTGCAAGCTCAATAGTAAACTCAACCTCTCGCTGAGGAGGAAGGTCAGGCAACTCCTCAGGAAACACATCTACAAAGTCACACACTACAGGCACCTCCCAAGGACTGGGACTACTACTAACATCTGCTAAAACAACAGAGGTAAGGAAGGCCTTACAACCACCAACAAGCAACCTCTGGGCCTTAAAGGCAGAAATAAGAATACCTCGAGAAGAGAGCCTAATACCTTGGAAGTAGAAGGTCGGGATGTCCGGAATAGAGAAACGCACCCTCTTCCTGTGGCAGTCCACCTCAACATAATAAGCCTCCAACCAATCCATGCCCAGGATGACATCAAAGTCGCGAATGGCAAGCACAACTAATTGGACAGGTAACTCATGGCCCTCAATGGTCAAGGGAACTTCACTCAAATAGTTATAAGATAACATGAAATCCCCATAAGGAACTTCTATCATCATTCCATCAGAGATCTCATCAACGGGTGCAGAAATAACATCTACGAACTGCTCAAAAATAAAAGAATGCGAAGCACCCGAATCAATCAACACATGTGCGGAGTTCCCAAGGACAGAAAGTGTACCTTCCACCAAGTTGGATGCGCGAGCCTCCTTCCTGGTGATAGCTAGAACTCTCCCCTGGGTCCTCGGCTTCTTCTGATCACCTAGTCCCTGCCCCTGACCACGCCTCTGCGGGCAAAACCTCGCCAAATGGCCCTGCTGTAGACACGCTAATTTTGACACCATTTCGAGTAAATTTCATATCATATAATAATGCCTCAGAATGGTCTGATATTTAATCATTGATTAATTTTTATTGATTTTTTTGAGTGTCGGGTTTAACAGACATGTTTAAGTTAATCAATTAAATTGATTTTAACTCAAATTTCAGTTGAAATATGAAGAAGTCTAAAAGACGTCGCCCTCTGTGGACGCCATTTAGAGTTTATTCTTATTTTAACGTTTAAATTTGAATTTTAATCAGTTGATTAATTAGTTAAAAGGTGTCTGTAAGGCACGCCGCGTTTTAGGTTTCCTAAGCTATTTCTACTTCTCTTCCGGATGTTTATCCTTATCTTAATTAGTGTAAAAGGCCTCTGCATAAGGTGACGCGTTTTAGCTGATTACAGATAAAGATAAGTTTATCTTTATCAATCTGAAAGGCGTCTTCCATGGACAACGCGTTTCAGATAATTACAGATAAAGATGAATTAATCTGTATTTATCTGTTGGTTAAGATGGATAAATCCCAAATTTTTTCATGTAAATCCGCGGACGCAGAAGAAGTCTATAAATACCCTGCATCTTGAATGGGTGACAGAATGGGTGATTAGTTAGTGATTGAAGAGTTAATTGAAGATCGAAGAAACGACGTCCAAGCGCTGAAGAACTGAAGTGCTGTCGGCATCTATTCAAGATCAAGGCTTTTCATTCTTCACCAACCGGCATAAGTCTTTCAATTCATTTTTGCATTTTCATATTCACTTCATTAATTTTATATTCTTCATTACATCACTCCATGCAACACACACAACACTAGCATCATTTTCAAAACCAATTTAAAGGGGTTTCAAAGATCATCCTAACAAGTGAGTTTTCTGTTTAGTTGCATGTTTAAAACTCTGTTTAGAATGGATACTACTTTTGCTTAACTTCTCATCATTTCTTTATTTTTCTTTCTATTTTCTTGCAAAGAATCAAAGGGGAGGAAATCAACAAACCAAACAAATCACGAGAACTCTGGACGATCCTCAAACTCAACAGCAATCAAAGCAAGAACAAAGACAAGAAAGGGCTCTCTTTCTTCAGCCGGCTGAAGAGGGGGAATCAAGAGCTCAACATCTCCTACGTTCAAACAGGTAGGCGATCAAACTTTCTTTTGGAACTTTTAAGTCAAAAGTTTCTGGCGATCACTTCACTTAGTTTCTTTTTAATAGGTTTATTTTGCACTTAAACAACATAGATTTTTCATGATAATCACACACTCATTTTAAGCATTCACAGCTTTTTTGGTGATCACGGTGGGACTTGGTCTCACCATCTTTTACTTCTTTTGTTCTTGCTGTTATCAATCGGGCACCTACGGTGCACTACTTGTGTCTCTCGACACGTCCTCACCAATTGGTGAGTGTTTTTAGTTTAGTTAATTTCCTACGTGCACCACGTGCACACCCTAGTGGCAAGATCTTGCCCTCCCCATTGATTAGTTAAAAAGCTGTTTTTGTGATGAAATGCTGAGTGATTAACTGATATCTTAGTTGTTTAGTTGATAAAATCATCCTGTTAAAAACCTGAAACTAAAAAAATCTTGCATGAGCTGATTATTTATTGTTTTTATCCTATTTGAGGAAGAATCAATCTAGAAATTCCTCCTGGAAAACTGCTTCTGCGACTTGAAAAGCGTCTAGTAACACTAACGCGTTTCAAACTGCGTCGGTTAACCCAGACGCCTTTCAGTCTTATTTCTCTGCTGTCTGCAATCTGAGCTTCTGCGAAAAATTAAGACTCTGTTTGAATAGCGTCGACTACCCTCGACGCGATGAAGACAGTTTCTTATTTCTTCTTTAGTTCTCAGATTTTTATGATCTGTGTGCTAATTACCCATTATGTATTAAGCATTAGAGGCCATCCAGGCTACAGGTCATACGCATTGAGGCTAATACCCTCCTTTTCTTAGGAACACTCTACTTGACGTCATCAACTCTCTCTGATTGGGTCGGTCCCTCGATCAGACTAGAGAAGTTGGCGTTAAGGCCTCCGTAAGTCCCCAAAATCAAGGTACTCCACCTTGATCATCGGGCTGGTTGTACCAGTTGAAGTCCCGGTTAGATTCCATAAACGTTGTGAGAGAAAGCCATAGAATATAACGGTGGATATTGAACTGAAACTAGGATCCCATCCCTTGAGCGAATTTGTGGTTTAATTAAATCCAAATAACTCAGCAAGGAATCTTAAAATCACGCTAAACATCCACTTGTTTGTTTAAATCTCTGTACAACTTGTTTGCCAATCCTTGAAAAAGAATCTAACATCATGCTGCTCCGATCGGGCAGGGACTTGAGTATGGCTCCATATGCCATTGTCAACTACGAGGGAGATGCTAATGCCCCTCGTGATTCTGATTACAATTATGAGAGCGGGAGAGATGCTGATGTCTCCCGTAATTCTGTCCCCGTTCCGTTTCGACAAGATGGGAATGTCCGGACCCCTCTCTATCATCCTCATGAGCAATATCCTGATCCTCCCCTGCATGAATATGCGATTCCCAATCCCATTCTCGAGGGAGACATGAATCAAAATGATCCCTCGTCCTCTGATCCTTCGGATCTTGTAAATGCTTTGGGAGTTCTCGCCTCCCGTCTAGACCCTCAGCAGTTCGAGGCGATTCAGTCCATTCTGAAGGGGAAGGCACCCATGCAGCCTGCCGAGCCGAACCCTGCGGCTCCCCCTGCTATCCCTCAACAACCTCCTCTTCATCCTCCCTACATTCATCAGGCCATGGAAGGCCTCCATATCACTTCTCGGCCAGCTAGGCCGCAACTTTCATCTTCTAGGCAACCGGCTAGACCACTAACGTCTGCTTATCAAAATGCCCTCGGGCATGGCGGAAGCTCTGCCGGACCTCCTCTTTACTGTCTTCCTTGTCCGACGTACTCTAGGCAACAGGCCTATCAAGTACCTCCACCTCCTCCCCCTCCCCAGGCTGATCCCACAACGCAAGCGTTGCTGGCCAAGATGGAGCACATGGATGAACAATTCAACAACCTCCAGAAGATGATGGGGGTCAAAGCTGCACCAGAAATCAACTTACCAAGCCTGCCAGTGTTCCACCTGCCGCCCTCCGAGATGCCAGTGTACCGGAAGTACAACGGTACTGGTAACCCCTTTACCCATTTGAAGGAGTTCATGTACGAATCATCCTTCTGGCAAAACGACAAGAGGTCATTGGCCTTTTTGTTCAGGAGATCTTTAGAGGGACCAGCCCTTGAGTGGTTCTTTTCTTTGGAACCCTCCGAAGTAGAGGACTATGGTATCGTTTCCCAAAAATTCATTCAACGATACCAGGACAGAGTTGCCCCTTCCCTGTCCATCACTGACCTAATAGCAGAGAAGATGAAATCCGATGAAGAGTTTGTCAGTTTTGCCGACAGATGGCGAGGCTTGGCCGAGAAAGTAAAAGATCACTTATCCTAGTCAGAGCAAGTGAAGATGCTGATTTCCAATGCCACGCCCCAGTTCAAACTAGTCCTCCCCCTGAACAATCTGACCAGCATGGCAGAGCTCTATGAAAGAGCACGGTACTGTCAAAACGCTTTCAAGGACGCTACGTTCTCTAGCGTCTTTGATCCTCACAGACCTAGCAGGCCTCCACCTCGGAAGCCTGCAGTGCCAAATGCTCCCAGCACAGGTCCAACTACTGAGGGCACGCTCTCTCATGAGCAAGTCAGTAGCGTGAACAACAATTTGCCCCAGTTCGTAAGGAGTCAGCAGCAGTACCA
The DNA here is from genome assembly GCA_030544215.1 of Zantedeschia hybrid cultivar. Taxonomy (NCBI): domain Eukaryota; kingdom Viridiplantae; phylum Streptophyta; class Magnoliopsida; order Alismatales; family Araceae; genus Zantedeschia; species Zantedeschia hybrid cultivar. Next base: position 58,081,911 of record JARZZO010000012.1, read on the forward strand.
GAGGCCACCGCAGCCGAACCCTCAGTATCAGCAGCCCCAATATCAGCGGCCCCAGCAGTCGAACCAGCCACAACAACAGCAGTACCAGCAACAGTAGCAGTATCAGCCGCGCGCACCGCCGGCATATCATAATGTCCCTCCTCCTGCTGACTACAATCAGTAGAGAAGACCTCCAGGCCCAAAGAGGGCAGAATACCCAGTCCTCCCAGAATCTTTGGCAGACATTTTCAGTGCCCTAATGGCAGCTAATGCCTTAGTCTTGCCAAGAGAAAAGGCAGTTTGGCCTCAGAATGCCGACACATCTAGGTATTGCTATTTCCATCGGCAACCTGGGCATACTATTGACACATGCTTCCAATTTAGAGATTATATTCATGATCTCAACAAGCAGGGCGGCATAGACTGGGAAGAAATGAAAAAATACATATCAGCCCTGAAGGCAAGAAGACCATAGTAGCAGCAGCAAGCAAGACCACCAGCACAAGCAGCACCACCACCAAACATGGGCATAGTGCAGAACCCGCTCCCGGAGCACCAAAATCAAAACCAAGTTGCCCCTATTCTGACAAACAGCCGGTCTGAGGCTGACCGTGGGCAACAGTGGAGAATAGAGGACTCTTCCTCTATTTATTCGACGGGTCATGTTCCGAGTACCGCAGAACAACCACCACGCCGTACCATCCACATACCCAGACCACAGCCCATTACCATCACCCCTCTACCAACACCCGCGTATCACTCACCCGCACCCAATAACCCATTACCACCACCTGCTTTCCTCAAGCCCATTACACCCCACACTACTACGCCTCCACCATATAACCTACCGCAAACCAATTACGCACCCCTCCTACCATCAAGACCGCTACTACACGTACCATTTCCTACTTCACCCGCTACCACTAACGTTTACCCAGATACCATCCAACCATCCAAACCACTACTACGTATGCCGTTTCCCACTTCATCCACCCCAACCACTTACCCATCCGCCATCCAACCGCCTCCCGAACCGTCTCCGGCCAGCCGTCACCCACGGCTGACCCTCCTCGCCCATACCAAGGTACGGGCGCCAGATCACCTGCATATAGGTTAGATGCATTCATATAAATAACTTGCATTTAATGAATAAAAGATTGCATTTAATGAATAAAATTGAATAAATTAAAAACTCACCAGAAGCTCCGGATAATCAAGGAACTGACGGCGGAGGGCCGTCAACTGGTGGTGCTGAGGGGCTGTATCCACGATTGGCTGCCAACGGCAGGCCAACGGGACAGCACCAGGTCTCACAAGCCTCGCTCTGCCGAGCGGAAAGTAGTGATAGCTCCACACCTGCATACATGAACATATAAGCTAGAAAAAATCATTTCATCACATTGCATATCATAAATAAATAATAAACAATTTAATACCTGAAGGAACGACGAGAAGCTGCTGACGGTGGTCTCACGGTCCGGCGTGACTGCAGACAAATCTGCAAAGAGGTGGGCCAGAAGGGCCGCACCCCAGGCATACTCTCCTAAACTCTCTAGATCATCTAACAAGTACAAGAACCTACAATGAATGTGGTCACCCTTCGTACCGAAGAGTAACCGACCAAAGAAGAAAACTAAGAAGACCCTCAACTGTCTATCTACCTCCTCCCCCTGACTAGGGTCACTACAATATACAAGGGAGGAAGACTCGGCTAATCTATCCCTGAACTCCTCCCGGGTCTCATTAGATTGACGCCGGGGCTCCTCTAGTCCTAAGGCGGCCTCTACCTCCACCCTAGGGCCCATCCTAGACTCTCTGCCTAGGCTGGACACTTCTATACCTAACAATGCCTCCGCCAATCCCTGGTAGTTGGGGTAAGTCACCCCACTTACCGGTCGGCCCTCTACCCTGAGGCCAGTGATCCTGGCCACATCCTCTAGGGTGGGGACCATATGTCCCCACGGCATTAGGAAAGCCCGACTTTCCGCATGCCACCTCTCCCGTAGCGCTTGCAGGAGGACTAGATCGAGCCAGAACGGCTCGATGTCCAAGATCTCGCTGAACCCCGTCCGACGCAGGCGCGCCTTCTGGAAATCCGGGAGTCCCCTATAGGCTCCTATCACTAGGTCCCAGCTGATCCTGGACCTCATCACCTGTAAGGACTGAGGTTTTCGGATTCGGTTTTCGGGGTCGGACCCTGTAGTCCTGGCCCTAGTGGGGTCTGGAACTCTGTGTTGTTTCGCGTCGAGCCCGCGAGACGCGGTTTAAACGGCGTCCACCATGGCAGACGCGTTTCAGGTTCTGCCACGTGGGTGCCACGTGGACTAACTTTGGACCGCGAGCGTACGGCCCTGTCAGGTCGTCTGAACGGCGTCCGTGTGGGTCGACGCCTTTTAGACTGAGACTCTGGGTGTGTCAGAGTACGGCCCTGACAAATTGTCTGAATGGCGTCTGTGAAGGTCGACGCGTTTCAGAATCTTGTCAGAGCAGCCGTCTTGTCACCTGATAGGCGTCCGTGCATGTCGACGCGTTTTAGCCAGCCTCTGGTTAACCCCGCGAGCCCTCCTTCTTTCCCTCATTTTCTCCTTCTCCCTTTCTCTCTTTCCCTCCGGCGAACTCGGCGGCGATCCTCCTCCTCCCTCTTTTCCTCACACCATTTCGCCTCTCCCTCCACTCCATCCTCTACCTGGCTCCTACCCCTACCACCTCCACTTCCACTGCGGCGTTCTACTCTCCGGACGGCGGCCGACGTCACGGTGGGGCTAGGACGACCTCGGCGGTACCGGCGGCGGCGTGGGGCGAGACAGGCGGACGGCTTGAGGCTCGGAGGCGTTCGAGTGTCCGGTAGGGTGACGTTCCCCGTGGCACTGTGTTTAAGATCACGTTTTCCTCAATATGCATGTGGTAGATCTTCGGTTTTGGGGGTTAGAATGAGCATGTTTAGGAATTCTATAGGAGTGTTTGCCTATGAATTGTCTTGCTCTTCGTTTCCCTCCAGTTTGAATGATTTTTCGGGGTTATTTGGAATTGGGAAGGGAGCCCTCGGGTTTAGGGCGTTCCTAGTTCCTGGACTTGAAAGACGTCGTGCATGGACGACGCCTTTTTGAAGGGCGTCGGGCCATCACGACGCCTTTTAGACAGGAATTGACTGACAGACAGTCTGCCCGGTTGGAATTTCTGTGGCTGAAAGACGTCATGGGTAAACGACGCGTTTTTGAACGGCGTCGGGCATCCATGACGCATTTTAACGGCAGAAATCCCCTGGTTAAGGCCTTGGGAATTCCGGATTTTCGTGTTGAAAGGCGTCTGGGGATGTCGACGCCTTTTGAAAGGCGACCATGAGGGTCGACGCCTTTCAAAGCCAGATTCTGAAAACTGATTTATACGAACCTGCACATGGAGCTTGAATGGCGTCGACCGAGGTCGACGCGATTCAAGACAGAATCTCACTAATGCATGCCAGTAAAACGTGTTCACATTGCTAGATAGATAGTTTGCACATGTTTTAGTGCACCCGATAGAGACGGATTCCTCACGATCGGATGGTTCTATGTGTGTTGAGCGATTGCGGGATTTTCACGTGACCGGATCGCACTGTGTTGGGTTTTCAGTTACTGTGGACCTGGAGTGACATTGTAGCGCTTTATCACCCTGTGCTGGTGGGGGCGTGAGCACAGCGCCGGTGGGGGCGTGGGCGGGGTGACGCCTAGTGAGAGAGGGTCACCTGGTGAACCCCGGGGTCAGCTAGTACCGGTGTGGGAGTGGTACATTCGGAGAGTCACTCATGCTGAGGGAAGGGGTAGTCACCTGAGCCGGTTGGGCCGGAGTAGCGAGCGTGCTATCCGAGGGGCTACTCCTTGGTCTCAGCGGGTCGAGGTTTTTCCCACCGTTGTTTGTACGGACGGCGAGTTCTATCGAGACGGCTGTGGTGGGTTTTCTAACGGTTGGCTTAGAATGTGCATGATTATTATATTTCGACCGCATGTGTTCTCACGTAGAGAATTAGATATCGTACCTGCCACTACACTCGTTACTTTACTGTTAGTTGTACTTTACACTTGTGGGTGTGTGCGTGGGCAGTGGGGATCGAAGGATCCCTACTGAGTCTTGTCTTGAGACTCACCCCTGCGGTTTTCAGGTGAGGACTCCCAGCAGACTTAGAGCGGCGTGTGCGGCCGGGTGTGGTGCGTCTTCAGCGGTTGTTCCGGGGTATGCCCCGATGTAGTTGTTAATTACCTTTGGCCTGTATGTTTAATTATTTCCTTCTGTTGGAGAATGTAATTATTTGCTGTATCGAGTCGCATTGTAATAATTTTAATTCCTGCACTTTTATTTCAATTCAATGCGATGTAAATGTTTAGCTTAGTTTATTATTTATTTCCCAGACTTACTAGATCCTGGTTTGGTCCCAAAATTAATGATTCGGTACCCATTTAGTAATCGGATCCCCGATTATAGGGTGGCGGGTCGTTACATCACCCCCTGTAGATAAAGAACAAAGAACTAGGGTCAGTAATAATAAAAAAGAATTTTGGTTTAAAAAACGTCAACACACCTTGACGTCTATTGAAAGACGTCCACATGTGCTGACGCGCTTTGGAATTATTTTTTGCCTAATTAAAATGCGTAATTTAGCCTTGAAAGACGTCGGACCAGGATGACACCTTTTGAATGGCGTCACCTGGTCTAGATGCCTTTCAAGACCGGATTCCGGGTTCTTGAAGAACCCCTTTCTTCCCTCTTTTCTTCACCCCATTCAAACCACAGGAAGCTTACCGTGTGGAGGTCACCCTCCTCTTCTTCTTCCATAGCCATGGGCGCCGGAGGAGCCTCCTCCTCCTCCAAGAAAGCTGCCGCCTCGGCGAGCGCCGCCGGCACCTCCTCAGGGGATTCTTCCACGGTAGCCGCAGCCCGTCGTCTCTTCGCTAAGGCCTTGACCTTGCGGGATCCCTCGCCGCGTTCCATGGGTTCGAAAGAGAGAGTTTTGAGAGAGAGAGGAGTTCGCCGGAAAACGAGAGAATCGCCGGAGAGTATAGGAGAGAGAAAGCAAGGGAGAAAGTGAGGAAGAAAGGGTGGCCTTCGCGGATCTGTAAACAGAAAGTTAAAAGGCGTCGACTCAGAGAGACGCTGTTTAGGGCGCATAAGTTGAGGCGGCAAGGCCAGCTGTTTTAAATTGAGTGAAAGGCGTCCACTTGGGCTGACGCGTTTCAGGTTACTGCCAATTCTGGTCAGAGCCGTACACAGCATGATGATGAACGGCGTCTGTACCTCAAGACGCGTTTTAGGGGATTAATTACGGAATTAATGGCAGAGTCTTAGAAAAAGTAGGAGAGAGAATGTAAAGGCGTCTGATATGGCCGACGCAATTTCAGCTTTAATCAGGATTTCGAGGATAAATTGAATTTCTGGAAAATGAATTATGGTTAAAAGGCGTCTTTATGAGTGGACGCGTTTTGCATTAACAGAACCTGAACTGTCAAATTTTCAGGAAAAATCCAGTTTTTACTAAAGGGAAAATCATGAACACATCACAAGGGGTTAAGGAAAGATTTCAAAAATAACTCTTCATTCAATGAAATCTTTTATTACATTAAAAGGAAAAAGAGAAAAGAAAAGAGGACACTTAAGGAAGAATTTCATGAAGACCTTTGAGGTAATGAAATTTCAATCATCTATCTCTATCTTTAGAGGATTTTACACGATAACTGAAGCCAAGGTTCCACAAAGTGGTAATAAGTTCTGTGGCTTCATAATCTTCGTCGGATTCCAAGGCACGCTTCTTGATCGGGGATGTAAAGGAGAACTCGGGGAATTCACGATGGTTAAAGCTAAGTTGAGTAAGGCACCGATGAGGATTGTATAACACGAACTCGGTGGCTCCAATCAACTTAAGATCCGCTCCCGCTGCACGGCGCACCCTAATAGGCTTTCCAACAAGAGCGAGTGGAGACGAGGCAAATATGTCAGATGTCATACACTTCAGATACTCTCTCCAGTCGGCTCGGGTCTTGAGCTTTGGGACTTTGTTGACCATGTGCTCGTTGAACTTTACAATGTTAGCAATACAGTGGATCGGACTATTCATGTAAATTTGAGACGGTCTTGGAGGCATCTTCTTGCAATACTCGAATTTGAAGTGAAGTTCAACCCACAGAGCAAAGAGTAACATGCACCCGTAGGGAGGACGACCCACAGATGCCGCAGAAAGCCCGCTGTAAAGATAAGCCAAGAGTGCAGTGCTAATGGATTTACCTTCGAAGATCGCGTAGATAGCACTGATCTGATCATCTTCTAAGATGTTGTCCTGCGCAGGGAAGAATAGAGAACCGGCAAGGCATGTGACGAAAGCTTTCGTCACATCCTCCGCTTCGTCCTCCCTTAGATCATCGATTTCGTACAGAGTCCACTCAGCAAGCTTTGCAAGATTGATCCCCTTTTTGGTAAGGCATCATTTAGCTTTTGAAGGATCCTTCATGATTGATGTCAACAATTGTTGACCGGTGATTCTCTCTCTTGTTAAAGCCATCTTATATTTGGTCTTTGGGAGACCCAATAGAAGCTCTGCTTCGTCCAAAAGGATAGTGCACTCAAAGTCTTGGAAGAAGAACGTATGTGTTTGGGGATGCCACCATTCGATCAAGGCACCCATAGCCGCCCAATCTACGTTCGAACTCTTGTAATGTTTGGTAAGCACCACTAGTCCTTGAAGATTCCACTTGGAGATGAAAACTTGCATGGAAAGCTTAACACTTTTTGCAAGTTTATGAATCCAAGGGAGAGAAGTGAATTTCCTTGGGCCAGGAAACATGGGGTAAGTTTGAAAATAAAAAGAAGGATTGAAGAGTTTGAAGAACAAGATCAATTGAAGAACATGAAAGAACATGAAGAAGAATTGAAGGGAAGTTAATTTAACTTACTTGAAGATTGGGATCCCTTTCGATGAGGTGATTCTCCACGTCGGAGATCTTCTCTAGTGACATCTTCATCCTCTTGTTTGAAGAACCCATCCTCTTTTTCGGATTTCCTCCTTCTTGAAGCTTGGAAACCTTGGAGCCTTTGGAAAACCTTGAAACCTTGAAGGAAAACTCAACCTAGAATCTTTGGATTATGGTAAGATTGCTTGGGAACAACTTAATGGTGTTTATATAGAAGGAATTGCGATCCTAGGAAGACTTTTCCGGATTGGAAAAGGGATGTGCATTGGTAGAGTTGGAATTTGAATAGAAGAATCTGTTTCTGTGAGCAAACGACGTCGAGGAGAACCGCCGCCTTTTAATGTTGAATGGCGTCGGCGTGACACGACGCATTTCAACAATTCTGTTATTTATCCGAAATTCTGTTGTTTTTGATGTTTAAGCTGAATATTTGTTTGGAATTACTAATGATTTTGATTGCAGGAAATTCAAGAAAACCCGAGTAAAGTTGAAAATGTCAAGAAGATCCCACTGTGGGAGTTTAAAAGTCCTGACCGTGGCTAAAAAGACGGTTATTTCTACCCTTGTACTACTTTCATGTAATTATTGTGCATCATCATAATTACTATATATTAAGTATTTAATGGACTATATCAAGGACCTTGTGGTTGTTGGTTTTTCTCGGTTTCTCCGGATCGCTCACGCAGCGGAAAAATAAAATATTTACAGCGATCCGTTCCCGTTTCGAAATCTAAAATACAAGATAATCGGATTATCTTTTCTCATCGTGTGCGGATTCGAATCCGCAGCCGTTCGGTTCCGTCGGTGTGACACCGCAAGCCATGCAAGTGCCCGGCCTCTAGCGAAGTCCACGCGATCCTCCCCGCGACGGATATCCTCGAGTTCGTCGTTCTTCGCAGCCCGCGAAGCCTCCGCTGGTCGCCGCAATGATCGCCGCAGTGCGCAGACGATTTCCCGTCGAACGGGATTCGGGGAAGCGGCGGAGCAGATCTGGATCTGCCTGGACTCCAGAGGAAGACAGAAACTGAGGAGGGGCGGCCAGGGTTAGCAGCAGCTTGGCCTGCTCAGCCCGTTCGCTATGTTTTATACTAACCACGCGATTTTTCACAAAAACCCCCGGTTTATATAAAACCCACTTATTTATCCATCGCCTTGAGAATCATTTGCGTGTGACCCTCTAGGCCCAAGTACCAGTCCAGTTAATGGCCCAGTAAGCCCAGTGACTCCTCACTGGCTTTATTAATTAATTAATAACCCTTTATTAATCAATTAATCAATCGAATTGATGTCGCACATCGAATTCGACCGGGCCTCCGATCACGTTGGGTGCCAAGCAACACTGCGTGAACCCGGAAGGTATTTGGGGTTAAGTAACCCACTCTTGGAACCTTTCCGTCGACAGTTACCGCGTGGATATAATCCTTCATTCGTACAATGCTCTCGAGTCAACTCAGGGTATGGCGAGCTGTCAAACCCTAACCGGTCGACTCACTTGGATTTGATGCCGCTGATGAATATCGGAAAACTCCTTTCCCGATATTATCGTCCGCCCTGGCCAGGGACTTTCGCGCATCCTTCCTAGAGCATTCTCTCTCTAAGTACCGAGAGCGAATGATTCCTTATTGACACACAATTCCCTTCGACGGTATTCCGCTGCACCCAATCCTTGGCGTATTAGAATCCCGTGGCTAGAGATTCGTAGACCAAGGTCAAAGTACAGAAGTCCACCGCCAAGGTGTCCTTGGTGTCTCAGGTCCGAGGACCATCCACGCAACTGCGACAATAGAATCAAGCTGGTTGACAGTGAGGTACAATACCATCCAGCGATTCAGTTGGATCAGTTCAGTGAACTCATTCTCCAATGAGCACCTACAGATTCGCCTTAGTGTCTCCACACAAGTGACTTATGAGACCAGTCACCCTCATCATATGAGCAGGAGTAATCTGTACTAGTCTAACCGGATATCCGATGTCCTTCTCGGATATCCTCTGACTAGGAACGATTAAGAATATGTGTGTTTAAGTGATCGGTCTCATTAGTATGATCTCATCATAATCTGATCACCATAGCACATATTCACGGACTTCATTATGAAACGATAATTAACGCGATTTACAGATAATGAATATTATGCCATTTTATTAATAATGAACGAGATTTACATTGTTAGATTGGCTTGTAGGCCACCTAAACTAACAGTGGTTTTGATGAAACTGGAATTTGAGTTCCCCTACAACAAAAACAGTGATAATTCCAGAGAATTCTTAATCGCACGGATAGGCCGTTGGATTGTCAATTAGTGGGGACGATGGTTCCACTTTTGTGAAACGGTGCGTGGATAAACGAGCTTCGGCTTAGCACTGGATTACAAGAATTGGTATCTTGACTCATTAATGACAATTTAACAATATTATCCTTGATTAATTTATATTTTATTTGACTTTATATTTTTCTTTTAGCCCAGCATGCATCATATAGGACTTTGAAATCATTGTGATAAGAATTAATTACTGATTAAGTTTCAGACCATTAATCAAATAATTCAACATGATATGAAATATTCCATTCCGAGTTGAGTATCTTGATTATCTTTGAGGTTCGCTTGAAGATATCCTTGGAATTCTATCCTTACTTGGATTCTTTATCCAATATTTCTTGTTTTCTTTTAAGATCCATCATGGCTGTAGCACGTCCACATTGGCTGGCAAACGCTCCCCATGATGAAACCTACAGTGTCTACGACCTGGGGTACTTCCCACTCTGAGGAGGTTGATCGACCTTATTTTATTTCCTTGTCTACCTCATCCAGACAGGATTGATTCTATTGATCTCTTTGAACTATCTTCATTGATAATTTTGAGAAAAATTTCAATCATGTGATGTTAAGAGCGTGTCTCATCACACCTTGGCATCACCTTTTTAGTACATTCCATTTCATTTCACTCCCTTGCAAAGACGATGACAAGGTGAGGCAACTGTAGACACGCTAATTTTGACATCATTTCGAGTAAATTTCATATCATATAATAATGCCTCAGAATGGTCTGATATTTAATCATTGATTAATTTTTATTGATCTTTTTGAGTGTCGAGCTTAACAGACATGTTTAAGTTAATCAATTAAATTGATTTTAACTCAAATTTCAGTTGAAATATGAAGAAATCTAAAAGACGTCGCCCTCTGTGGACGCCATTTAGAGTTTATTTTTATTTTAACGTTTAAATTCGAATTTTAATCAGTTGATTAATTAGCTAAAAGGCGTCTGTAAGGCACGACGCGTTTTAGGTTTCCTAAGTTATTTCTACTTCTCTTCCGGATGTTTATCCTTATCTTAATTAGTGTAAAAGGCGTCTGTATAAGGCGACGCGTTTTAGCTTATTACAGATAAAGATAAGTTTTTCTCGGATGTTTATCTTTATCAATCTGAAAGGCGTCTTCCATGGACGACGCGTTTCAGATAATTACAGATAAAGATGAATTAATCTGTATTTATCTGTTGGTTAAGATGGATAAATCCCAAATTTTTCCATGTGAATCCGCGGACGCAGAAGAAGTCTATAAATATCCTGCATCTTGAATGGGTGACAGAATGGGTAATTAGTTAGTGATTGAAGAGTTAATTGAAGATCGAAGCAACGACGTCCAAGCGCTGAAGAACTGAAGTGCTGTCGACATCTATTCAAGATCAAGGCTTTTCATTCTTCACCAACCAACATAAGTCTTGTTAGTATTAGATGGTCTCAAAGCCAATCCGATACTGTGTACATATTCAGATTATTAATAAATGGCAATAATTCATTGTGTGTAATTAATTCGATCTGTGTTTATCGTATCACGATGAAGTCCATGAACATGTGCAATAGTCTTCGGATTATGATGAGATCATAATTACGGGACCGAAGACTTATAAACACATATTCTTAATTGTTCCTAGTCATAGGATGTTTGAGATCGGACATCAAACATCCGGATAGACTAGTATAAGTTACTTCAGCTCATATGATGAGGGTGACTGATCCCATAAGTCACTTGTGTGGAGACACTATGCTGAACCTATAGGTGCTCATTGGTGAATGAGTTCACTGAACTGATCCGACTATGAATCGCTGGATGGTAATCACCTCACTGTTAACCAGCTCGATTCAATTGTCACGGTTGCGTAGATGATTCTTGGACCTGAGACTCCAAAGATATCTTGTTGGTAGGTTTCTGAGCTTTGACCTTGACGAACAAATCCCTAACCATGGGTTATCAATAAGTCAAGCGATCGGGTTCAGGGAAATGCCCTCGAAGGTAATTGTGTGTTCAATACGGGATCATCCGCTCTCGGTTGTTTGAGAGAGAATGTTCTGGGAATGATGCGCTTAAAGTCCCTGGCCAGGGCGCACTCTGTAATCGATAAGGAGTTATCGAATTCAGATTAGCGGCATCTGATTCAAGTGAATCGACCAAATAGGGTTTAACAATAAACCATGCCCTAGGTCGATTCGGAAACATTGTACGGATGAAGGATTATATCCGCGCGTTAACCGATGACAGAAAGGTTCCAATAGAGGGTTGCGATAACCCCAGTGCCATCCAGGATCACGCGATGTTGCTTGGCATCCAACGTGATCGGCTGTCCGTCCGAATTTATTGTGGGACATTAAATTCGGTTGATTAATTGAATATAAGGATATTAATTAATTCAGTGGGTCAATAAAGGGTTACTGGACATAATGGGCTATTAAATGGACTGGTATTTGGGCCTAGAGAGTCACACGCAAATGGTTTTCAAGTCGATGGATACTCCGACAGGATTTCGGATAAGTCTGGGTTTTTATGAAAAACCGCAAACTGACTTCTTATAAAAGAACGGATTCTACGTCCGGGGCCAGCAACCCTGACCTAGCCATCATTCGTTCTTCCCCACTTTCTCTCCTCTCTGGGCGTGCAGTTCCCAACTGCTCCACCTCCCGTTCGACGGGGATTCTGAATCCGCATGTCGCGGCGGATTACGCGCAGTCAAACGGGATCTTCGAGCGCCGCAGCGAGCGAGGAAGCGAGGACGATCCATCGCGAGGAGAACCGCGTGGATACCGCTAGAGGTCGGGCATCTGCGCGACTTGCGGCATCGCTTCGACGGAATCGGAAAACAGACGCGGATTCGAATCCGCGCAAGGTAAATCGATCTACATCGTTTTTAGTTTTAACGACCGAAACGGGACAGATCCGGTCCCAGAAATTTTATTCCGCTGCGTTTTAGGATCGGATCCCGACACAACGATCCCAACAAGTCTTTCAATTCATTTTTGCATTTTCATATTCACTTCATTAATTCTATATTCTTCATTACATCACTCCATGCAACACACACAACACTAGCATCATTTTCAAAACCAATTTAAAGGGGTTTCAAAGACCATCCTAACAAGTGAGTTTTCTGTTTAGTTGCATGTTTAAAACTCTGTTTAGAATGGATACTACTTTTGCTTAACTTCTCATCATTTCTTCGTTTTTCTTTCTATTTTCTTGCAAAGAATCAAAGGGGAGGAAATCAACAAACCAAACAAATCACGAGAACTCTGGACGATCCTCAAACTCAACATCAATCAAAGCAAGAACAAAGATAAGAAAGGGCTCTCTTTCTTCAGCCGGCTGAAGAGGGGGAATCAAGAGCTCAACATCTCCCACGTTAAAACAGGTAGGCGATCAAACTTTCTTTTGGAACTTTTAAGTCAAAAGTTTCTGGCGATCACTTCACTTAGTTTCTTTTTAATAGGTCTATTTTGCACTTAAACAACATAGATTTTTCATGATAATCACACACTCATTTTAAGTATTCACACCTGCTGGCCACAAGTATAGCACCTCCCAGAAAAAGCAGGACACTGAGTCCCACCGTGAGTGCCACCGCAATACGGACAGGCTGCCGGAAGCCTCTGAGTTGTCCCCTGCTGAGCATTGGACACTGACTGACTCTGCTGGCTCTGCCTCGGTCTGCTGCTACCGCTGCTGCCGCTACTGCTGCCACCGCCTCGAAAGAATCTCCTGAATCTGGAGCCGAGTGAAGACAATCCTGACCCGGACGAAGGAGTTGCTGCCGCTGCCTTCCCCCTACCACAAACTGGCCCCTGAGTAGTCAGTCCCCTCACCCGGGCTGACTGATCCTGCTGTGCCTCTACTGTCGCGGCACATCTAACCGCCGATGCCAAATGTGCACAACAGTGAGATGCCACAAAACTCCTCAGACTGGACCTCAGTCCATCCACAAACCTCTCAGTTCGACGCTCCTCGTCTCCTAAAATAAAAGGCACAAACCTCCCAAGCGAAACAAACTTCATATGGTATTCAAGCACTGTCATGCTTCCTTGGGTCAGTTCCATAAATTCCCTCTCCTTGGCCCTCTGAACATGCCTGAGAAAATATTGTGCATTGAATTCCTTCACAAAAGTCTCCCATGGAATCTCCCTAAGGCTCCTATCCGCATATGACAAACTCTTCAAAGTGGTCCACCAGTCGTAGGCGTCATCCTTCAACATGAAGGTAGCCAATGGAGTCCTCTCAACCGCCGCACAATCCATAGTATCAAAAGTCTTCTCCATCTCCCTCAACCAATGAACAGCCTCATCAGGGTCGAGACGACCGGTGAAATGAGGCGGCCTCAACTTCAGGAATCTCTCCAATATAGCTGAAGACCCTCCCCGAGCACTGGAACTCTCACTAGGGTCTCGGGTCTGGTATCTAGCCATCGTGTCCATCATAGCCTCTATGAAATGCTCCACACTCGGCCTATCGGCCTCAGACCCACTAGGGACATCTCCCCACTCTCTAATAACTGGCATCCTCTTCCTAGGAGCCATCTAATCGCCTACAATCACAAAAATCGAAAGGTTCTAATTAGAATCCTAAAACCTATACTACCGCCGTGTCTATACGGGATAATATAATTATTTGCCGGACTTACAACATTTAACCTAGTTATTCATTTATTTGCCAGACCGAATGCTCTGATACCAACTGTAATGACCTGCCACCCTATAATCTGAGATCCGATTACTAAATGGGTACCGAATCATTAATTTGGAACCAAACCATGATCTAGATAAGCCTGGAAAATAAATAATAAACTAAGCTAAACATTCACATCGCATTGAATTGAAATGAAAGTACAAGAATTAAAAATTATTACAATGCGACTCGACACGGCAAATAATTACATACTCCAACTGAAAAGAAATAATTAAGCGTACATGCCAGAAATAAAATAACAACTACGTCGGGGCATACCCCGGAGTAACAACTGTTGGCGCGCAACTCTAAGCAGCACCCTCCTCGCTAAACCTGCATGGAACCCTCACCTGAAAACCGCAGGGGTGAGTCTTAACGAAAAGACTCAGTAGGGATCCTTCGATCCCCACTGCACACTCACACACCCACAAGTGAAATAACATAGATACAGGTAGAAATAAGCAAGTAAAGCTGTAACACACTACTCCTAAATCTCGATATAAACCACATGCATTCGAAATGTAACATGCATATTTCTGAAAACATTCTACCAGGGAACCCACAACCAGCGTCTCGGCAAAACACGCCAACCACATCACAGAACGTGGGAAACATCGACCCGCTGAGACCAAACAGTAACCCCTCGGATAGTACGCTAGCTACTCCGGCCCAACTGGCTCAGGTGGTTACTCCTTCCCCCAGCACGAGTGACACTCCACAGGTACCACTTCGACACCGGTACTAGCTAACCCCGGAGTTCACCAGGTGACCCTCTCTCACTAGGCGTCACCCCGCCATTGCTCCCACCGGTGCTGTGTCCCACCCACACCGACACAGGGTGACAAAGCGCTACAACTGTCACTCTAGGTCCATAGTCGCACGAAACATAAATACGGTGCGATTCGATCACGTAGGAATCCTCATCCTCGAGTACAATTACAATCATGCAATCAACCGAACTATCTAACAGTGTAAACACATATTAATAGTATGAATTAATGTGATTCTGTCTTGAATTGCGTCGCCCAAGGCCGACGCTATTCAAGTCTCCTAAACTGGTTTATGAAATCTCTGCCTCAGAACATGGCCTAAAAGGCGTCGCTACAGGTATCCGCCTTTTGAAAAGGCGTCGCTATCCCTCGTCGCCTGATAGCGACAGAAACAGGGATAGGCTACGAGGTAATTTTCACTAAAAACGCGTCGTTCACGCAAGTCGCCTTTTAAAAAGACGTCGCTGTCCCTGGACGCTTGTCAGTCCAGAGACATAGTCTGTTAATGGGGCTAAATAGCGTCGTTGGTGAGTGACGCCTTTCTAAAAGGCGTCACCGTACCTCGACACTATTTAGTCTCGACAGACAGGTTCTCCCTTCCGCCTTCGCCAATCCACGAGGTGGGATTTCTCCCCCAAAACGTACAAAAGTCACAAAACATGGAGGGGAAGGAGGAGAACCTAACTACCCATTAAAACACTCAATTTCTTATTTCATGCTTTTAGCGTTTTCACCCTAAAAACACCCATAAACATGCTTCAAAGCGGGAAAACATACATGCTTCAAAGCGGGAAAACATGGTTTTAAGATAAAACACCACGGGGATCGTCACCCTACCGGTTACTTGAACTCCTCTAGGCCCCAAGCTGCCAACCCGTCTCGCCCCACGCCGCCGCCGGTACCGCCGAGGACGTCATTACTCCACCGGGACGTCGGCCGCAGTCCGGAGAGAAAACGCCACGGAGGAGGTGGTGGTGGTAGTGGTGGGAGTTAGGAGGTCGATGGAGTGGAGGGAGAGATGAAATGGTGGGAGGAAGAGAAGGAGGGGGAGGAGGAATCGCCGGAGCCGCCGGGGAAGAGAGGAGAGAGAAGAGGGAGGAGAAAATGAGGGAAAGGAAGGAAGGGTTCGCGGGGTTAACCAGAAACTGGGTAAAACGCATTGTGCGGCACGGACGCCTATTAGTTGACATGACGGACCGTACTGACAAAGACCTGAAACGCATCGCCTATCCAAGACACCTTTCAGACGACAAGACCGGCGCCGTACACTGACAACCTAGGGTCGCACTCTAAATGGCGTCGTCCATCAATGACGCCGTTCAGACGACACGACAGGGGCCGTATTCTCGCGGCCCGAAGACTACTCACGTGGCGCCCACGTGGCACAACAACAACCAAGCTAAATGGCGTCCACCTAGCAAGACGCCGTTCAAAAGGCGTCGTGCATCCTAGACGCCATTTAGGTGGCACTCCCCTGACCCATCAGGGTCCAAACCAGGAGATCCTACCCAGTCACTGACCCGAAAACCGGATCCGAAACCTCAGTCCTTACAACAAGAGCCTAAAGTACATATTTTCCCAGAAGGATCTCAATTTGAGGCAAAGGCGATAGGTGAAGTTACTTAAAGATTATAACTTCACATTAAACTATTGCCCAGGCAAGGCGAACTTGGTAGCTGGTGCATTGAGCAGAAAGTTGATGGCTTTACAGTTACACTATGAATGGAAGGCTATGTAAGACGTTATTGAAAGTACATCCCAGGTTCATGGTGAGTGGTCGTACTTGATGCATCTGACTGTTCGATCTGTTTTGAATGACTGAATCATTCAAGCTCAGGAGAAAGATCAGGCTATTCATGCTATGATTGGAAAGCCTAATGTCATATATGGATTTGATGACGACATTCAGGGTAACAACAAGTTATGTGTGCCAAATGACGTTGAACTTAGAAGAGAGCTGATAACTGAAGCCCACAAGTCGCAATTTTTCATACATCGATGGAGTACAAAGATGTATCGCGACTTGAAGAAGAATTTTTGATTGTCAAGTATGAAGAAGGATTTTGCTGACTTTGTTTTCAGATACTTGACATGTCAGCAAGTGAAGGCAGAACATGAAAGAGCTACTGGTCTATTGTAGTCAATGAAAATCCCACAGTTGAAGTGGGAACATATTACTATATATTTCATCATAGGACTACCTAAGACAAGAAAGAAGCATGACATGATTTGGGCGATTGTAGATTGGTTGACTAAGTCTCCTCATTTTCTGACTATTCATAAAACTAAGTCATTAGAAGAACTGACTAGACTTTACATTGATGAGATCATTTGACTACATGGTGTGCCAGTTTCCATCATTTCATATAGAGATTCTAGATCTACTGCTTGATTCTGGAAGAGTCTACAGGAGGCATTGGGCACACAACCTAAGTTCAGTTTCGCTTTTCATCCTCATACTGATGATCAGTCTGAGAGGAATATACAGACGTTCAAGGATATGTTGAGAGCATATAGCTTAAAGTGGCAGGGTAGCTGAGATGATCAGTTGCTTTTAATGGAGTTTGCATATAATAACAACTATCATTCTAGCATTGGGATGGCACCATATGAGGCACTCTATGGGAGGCCATGTAGATCGCCTGCCTATTCGTTTGAAGTTGGTGAGAAAACTTTATTAGGACTTCAGATTGTTCAAGATTACTCAGAAAAGATTGACATCATTAGGAAGCGGCTACTTATTGCTTAGAGCTGACATAAGAGTTATGTAGACAATAGAAGACGAGAATTGTCATTTGAAGTGAGAGAACAAGTGTTTCTCAAATTGTCTCCCACAAAAGATTAGATGCGTTTTAGAAGGAAAGGAAAGCTTAGTCTGTGATTCATAGGCCATTCGAGATTCTTCAGCGAGTTGGCAAAGTTGCTTACAAGTTAACTCTACCACCTGCATTGGCCAATGTATATCCAGTGTTCCATGTGTCGATGCTCAGGAAGTACATTTATGATCCATCTCATATAATTTAGTATGAACCATTGGAGGTACAACTGGACTTATCTTATGAAGAAAACCTAATTCGTATTTTGGACTACAAGAGCAAGTGTTGCGTACCAAGGTGATTTTTCTGGTGAAGATTTTATGGGGACATTGTTTTACAGAGGAAGCTACTTGGGAGACGGAGGAAGACAAAAGGAAGAAGTATCCATATTTATTCAATGAGTTATGTTGATTTAAATTTTAAAGACATAATTTCTTTAAGGGGAGAGGATGTTATGACCTAGACATTGAACCCATTTCATTTAATTTAGATATTTTGATTTAATAAGCTCACTTAGTTAATATTTAGTTATTTAGGCCTATTAGAGCCCATTAAGACTTAATTAAATATATTTATATTATTTAATTAATGAATATAAATTAAATTTAATTAATAAATAATTAATAATATAATAATAGATTTAGAATAGATAAGTCAACAATAAAGTCAAACTAGGCCCATTAAGTCTATTAGTGTTCCAATTAGGAAATTAGTTGGTCTCCAACACTTGGTCAAATTTTCGAGACTAAAAACTGTGAGAAAGTGTTGTATTGCGAATACAATATCTTCGTGCATAAAAGTCCAAAAATGACATTACATATATAGATGAAAAGAGGATATAAAATAGTACAACTTCTTCAAAAGGTCAAAGAGCTAATCTGGACGTCTAATGGGTCAAAGCGGAGGGGGTGTAAGGGAGAAAACTCAATCTGCGCGAAAATCTGCGTTCTTAGTTTGAAGTGGAATGTTTTAGCTTGTTCGTAAAACAAGCTATGATTTGAGTTCGATTTGAAAACTTTTGGAGATTAATTTGAGTAGTATTAGGAAGTCAAAAAAGTATATATGGGGCCTTGGGGTCATGCATAAGGCCTTTTACATACAACCCTAAGTTAAGAGGTAAGAACATAGTATTTTTCATGAGAAAGAGAAGTATTTTGATTTAGTTATCTTTAAAAATTGATTCTAATAGATAGATTATTGTTCTTTGAGATTTAAAGGTCATGGGAGAAGTCTTAGATCACCAGAAAATCGAGATTGAAGTGCTAGAAGGTGATTGAAAGGCATAAGAGGAGAGTGTTCTTCGCGTTCTAAAGATAAGATATGAGAACCCATTGAATGTTTAATTTGTATTAAAATAAAAGCCTATTTTTTGATATTTTAAAGATCAAAAGCTATGAAATCATGTTATTTTAGATGTTTAAAATCTTTTTTATGTTGATAAAAATCTCAAAAACCTAAAGAAAATGAAGAAAACTGAGAAACTGTGCGCCTAGTGGGTGGCCGGCCATCACAGGGGCCGTGCACACTAGACGGCCAAGGCGTTGGCTGTCTAGCCACCAGACGGCCATAGTCGACCAGGTCATTTGATCATCAGAAGGCCAGTAGTGTGGCCATTTGATACTTAAATATTCTGGGTTTTTCCGTCGACTTCCGAAGGCCCGTACTCTTTCATTCGATCTATGTTTCATCTAAAATTTAGAATATGTTAATTTAACATGTATATTATATGTCCACAAAATTTTATATTTTTATGACAACATTTGATATATATTTCATAAATTTCTTTGCAGTCTATATAATGTATACTGACAACATGTTCGGTTGGACTTGCGAGTGTTATAACTCTTTCAATTCAAATCTAAATCTTACCAAATTTTGTGGAGATCTTTATTATATTGTCTTTGACCTATCTGTAAATTATGAGAATTTTTTAACTCCATTGGTATTTATTTTGCCTTCAGTTTTGATTTGCTGATTTTTTGTTAAAATCTAATTTAAGGATTTAAAACGGGAGTCTAAAATCATATAAAATCAATCTAAAAATTGATGAACCTTTTTTCACATGTTTAATTTTACCTATTTGTCCTGTTGTCTAAGTTTGGTTATTTTTCAAATCTGTTTCTTATTTTCGGACAAGTTTATTGAATTTTCAGCTTCAAAAATTAGGTTTAGTACATGAAAAATATGTTTATCGGTTCGAAAATTATGAGAATATTCCTGGAGCATATTCTTCCATCCAAAAACCTATTGGTATTAGCTATGTTTAGATTTCACAATGACTCTTTAAGTGGTTATTTTGTTAGTAAAAACATATATTTTGACTTATAATTGTATGTAGTACTTTGTTAAGTCAATATTCAGATCTATGCTCATCTTATGCTTATTGGTATGCCATTGTGCCATATTTGTATGACCATGTTTGGATATTACTATCTTAAGGAGATTGTAGGCTCCGATTCCGATATAAACATCCACATTGGATAGGGCACTTGAACCCAAGGCAACGGGTGGAATCATAATTTCTAGTTGGCTAAACTAGGGAACGATGATATGTAACGTCCTAGTAGTTTAGAGTTGGATGAGACTTAGACTCCCCGGTTCTGCGCAGTAACCAAGACCTCTGCATCATTGTCTAGATGCTTTATTATACGTGTAGGACTCCTTGTGTTGTAATTTGAGTATATAT
This sequence comes from Zantedeschia hybrid cultivar, assembly GCA_030544215.1. Lineage (NCBI taxonomy): Eukaryota > Viridiplantae > Streptophyta > Magnoliopsida > Alismatales > Araceae > Zantedeschia > Zantedeschia hybrid cultivar. The sequence goes on from JARZZO010000012.1 coordinate 58,102,089, forward strand.
CCGTTAACAATTTGATATAATATGTTTGATATGATTTAATTGGAACATAATCTGAAACTCATACTCTATTATGTCTCATTTGAACTTAGCTTATTCTTTGAAATTCTATATGCACTTTATCCTTTGAATTTGTTCTATGTTTAAGATCTATATTTGCTCATATGCCATAATTTGATTATATTTGTTGGACTACTATACCATGTCATTCGTTATGTGATATGTGATAAACTCAATTTGAAATGAGATATGTTCAGTTCGATATGTGATACATTCGTTACATGGCTAGTAGATTTGATAGGTCATATGTGAATTCGATTTGTCTATTATTCTAAGTAAGTTATATGTTATTCGATTTGATCATGCTATTAGAAAACACATATTATTTAGTAAACTTATATTTTACCATATTTTATATCATATTCTTAATTGTAATATATGTAGAACTGTGAATTCTAATTAGTTAGTTATTATCACTATTCAACTATTATATTGTTTAGCATTTAGTGGGTCTTATTTCTTATTGAGTGGTTGTACTCATAAATGCTATTAATATTTTTAGAGTCTATTGTAGAGAAGGAGTTAGATTCTTGATTTGACGGAAATCTTTGGATTAGAAGACTTCTCCTGTTATCTAGGTAGATTTGCTTATTTGTTTAGTAGATTGATGTAGTAAGGATAGAGAGAGAGATATGGATTTTTTTATTTCTTTAGTGAGTTGAGTATTTTTATTTCCTATGGACATTTGGTATACTTTGAGATCTTGGTACTGATGTTATACACTTGTAGAATGACGGTATTTGCAAATGAAAGTTTTATTGGATTGTTTTAATATTAAATGACATATTTATTATTCTGGTTATTTGTCTCTCATCATTCATATCCGATTTGTATGCTATTTGAATCCGTAGTTGCGTAACTCTAATCCGAAGTGAGTCTAGATGACTAAACCAGATCAAAGGCGTAGCAATTGGACCCACCATAGTTTGTAATGTCGACCAAAATGAGAATATGGTGTCAGCTGACTGGCGAGGTTACGTGAGCATGACTCCCCAATGTTTGGATGAAGACATTAAACTTAGAACTTATTAGGAGGCAACCCAATAGTATGTAGTAATCTATTTTTTTATGTTTTTAGGGTCTAGAGATCTAGAGCATCCTATTCTCTTAGAGGGACCCTCACCTGCATTTCAAGTTGTATCTTTCCTTCCCAGAATGTTATGCATGTATTGTTCTATTTTTATACTTATTTTTATACTGGTCATGCCATTGAGGACAATGTCATTGAATTTGGGAGGGGGGACCAACTTAAAATTTGAAAACATAGAGTCATGCAAAGATTAAGCCAAAATTTTCAAACTTCATTTTTTTTTTCAAACCTCTGCATTTGCATTGTCACACCCCTAACTGTGTTTTTCATTGATCATGCTTCATAAAGCGAAGTTTCAAACAATTTTGAGCTTGTTAGTTGGTGACCTAGATCAACTTTAAAACAATATTGAAGTTAAGAGTATCCCCTCCTTCGTAAAGAGCCACAGTAGAAAGGATTCTTACACACATGCACGGCAACTTAGGATAAGTGAAAGATCTTAAAAGTGTAGAACTGTTAGAAGTGGCCCAAAAGATAGAATTACTTTTTCTTTTCTTTTTCGATTTTTTTCAGTTGAATAAAAGGAATGTCAGGATTCGTAATAGAGACCAACTCACTCAGTACCCTAAAGAGGAGGTCATCTCAAAAAGAGACAATTGTAGTCATGTAAATCAAATCTTAAATAATAAATGCGCTTTGAAAGAGCTAAAGAAGGTGGGTGACAAAAAGTATGCACCTCCTTAGGCAAATTAAATAGGGTGACAAAAAGTGTGCACCCTCAAAGGCAAAAAGTGCAACAAAAGGAGAAATTCATGTAAAATCAAAAGTCCCTCGTACCAAAGTGAGACCAAGTCCTAAAAATTGTTGAGTCGGGACAAGAGCTGAAAAGTGATCCAGAAATAGTGGAAATAAACTCTTAAGTGCTAACTTTTATACATAATTACATGTCGTAACTCTAAGCTTAGTAGGGGAGAAATGAGAACTTTAGCTAAATTGATTGGCCATCATTGTTTGTAGAAAGATAACCTTAGAATGAAATATGCTTTCTTACAACTCTTGGTAGTCCTAATTTTTTATTTTTTATATTGCTAAGGGAGTAGCAATAAGTAAGTTGGGGTGTGTGATAACTATATATTTTTGTGTATTAAATAATTAAATTTGTGCATTACGCTCATGATTTTATATGCAAAATTATATGAAATGATAGATAATTTAGTGATCTTTCCAACTGTCAACTTTATAAAATTCTGAATTAAAAATATCGTCATTTCTTGCGAAAAATTGAGTGTTAATGCATTTGTAAGTTTATAGCCACTTATGATACTTCAGAGGTGTTTAAATAATTTTATCGTGGCATTCACTTTTATTTTCTGTATGTGCAAGACAAAATAAATGTGTGGCTCAATTGGTCGTAGAACTTGGCTTCTATCGGAGTGGCCATAGTTCAAATCCTCACAAAAATAATAATCTTTGTAAGAAGAACAAAAATATAGACTTTTTGGGCAAAACGATAATATGAGGGTTGTCCTAGTTTCTCATGTCCTCCCCCATCCTCTCATGGCCGTCGTGCTCTTGGCGCACAAAAAATGTCCTAACTTTATAGAAATAAAATCTTGAGAAAATCCTAATTTTTTCAGCTTTAAAAAGACTCCAAGAGGGAGCCCCCGGCTGCGTCTGGGAGCTCTTTATCATTCACTCTCTTACCCTCTCTCTCTCACCCTGGCCCTCTTTCTCTCTCTCTCTCTCTCTCTCCCCCATTCTGGCCACAACCTTCACCTCTTTCTTCCCCTTCCTGTTCGTTTGTTTCCCCATCTTTGTCTTCTTCCCACCTTCACTCTCTCTCTCTCTCTCCCTACGCCAGCTCCATTTCTCTCTCTCTCCCTACGCCAGCTCCATTTCTCTCTCTTTCTCGATCTGTCTCTTTTCTCCTTGCATCTCTCTCTCTCCCAATTGCTCAGTAAGAAGAGAAGCTGGGCAGTTGCACCACCTCTGGCTGCTCCATCTGCTACAACTTGCAACACCAAGGAGGAGTTCCGCTGAGTTGTTAAAGTTTTCTTATTTCAGTCTTTTTATTTTCTTCTATTGTAATAAACATCATTTCAATATGTCCAGATCGTTTAATTTGGTATCTGTTGAGTCATTTTATATCTTTGTTTCATACTTGTTCCATTGTTCGTTTGGGTAAAGTACTGTTCATCCAACTATTCCTCTTCCTAATTCTTTTATTGTAGGTCCTCCCACTCAAATCCGATTATTGCCCATTGTTTGGTAGGTATCTAATTAGAAGATTTATTTTTTTAAGTTGTTTGAAGTTGAGAAATTAAGTAGAATAAAGTTTAGAGGTATCAAGTTATTTGCTTTCAAAATTTTAATTAGGGTTCTTAACCTGGTTAAATCTTAAATATCTTAAAACTGTAGGAGTTATTTGCATTGAATATTGATTTAAAATATTAAAAAATAAATAAAATAAAAAAAGATTTGATGAATACTGTCAAAGGGGTATGTGGCACTTTCCTGTTGGTGTGGACTATAGTCCTTGCGGCACTCCAACCCGCATTTTGCACTCGTACCCGCAGAAGTAGGTTATTATGCATTCATCCTTTACCTGTTTGTAGATCTGTAAGTTGTCATTTATTTTTGTTTTAGAAAGACTAGAGTGTTTTCACAGTGCACTTTGGTTTCAATTAATTTAAGGTTAATTTTCTAGCACAATAAAATTGTTTTCAGCTTTAAGTTTTTATCTTTTAAAAGAAAATAATAAAAAAAGATTGCTTGCATCTTAGTCTAAATAGAATCAAATCTTTCAACTTTTTTCTTTTTTTTAAATCAAGACAAAGTCTACAACTTGAACTTTATTGTCTCCCTATGGATTCAACACGTACTAGCCGTTATGCTACGCACTTTTCTTTGTTATGAGTCGGAAATTAAATGGGTAGTTGTGAGTGTTTTGCTCCCACAATCCTTAACTTCCTTTAGATCCCTTCTCCTACTGCTATTTCACCTTTTTTGAGTGACAAAAAAGGAGAGAACACTAACCTTTTCTAAAGTATTATTATTTCCAGAACAATGTAGGTTCTGAAAAAATTGAGGAGGTGGTTTTTATATACTACAAGTGTTAATCGGACTCCGATTTCATGTCTAGACGTTTTTATCACTTTCTATCTAATATTATCACTTCCAGAGCACTAGAGTATAAAGGTGCATAGAAGTGATTTTATTGCATCGGAAGTATTAATTAATAAGAGATTTTTTATCACTTCCAGCTGTTTTTAATCACTTCCTACCGGATATTATCCCTTCCAGAGTACGGTGGGTATAAAAGCATTTGCAAAGTGATTTTATTGCACCAGAAATGATAATCGACAACCTTTATCACTTCAATATTATTTATTTATCATTACCTCTTATCTAGTGTTCTCACTTCTAGGATACTACAAGTTTAAAAATATTTGGAAAGTACTTTTGCTACATTGAAAGTGATAAAATGAAACTTATTACCACATTTACAAGTTTTTTAAAGCACTTCGTAAGTAGTAGTATGACTTCGAGAGTGTTGTGAGTATAAACGTGTTTATGAAGTGATTTTATTGCACCAACAGTGATAATTAGATCACTTATTATCACTTCCGAGTTTTTGTTAATTACCTCCTACCTAGTATTGTCACATCCAGAGCACTCCTTATATAAAAATGTTTAGGAGGTGCTTTTATTGCACGTGAAGTGATAATTAGACAATTTTTATCTCTTCCAAATATTTTTTAATCACCTCCGACCTAGTATTCTCACTTTCAAAGAACTGGAGGTATAAGATTGTGTTTAGGAAGTGCTTTTATTGCGCTGAAAGAGATGATCAGACATTTTTTATCAGCTCCGAATTTCTTTTCCCCACTTCGTACCACTAATATCCCACTCAGAGCACTAGAAGTGCAAAAATGTTTAGAAAGTGATTTTAGTATAATGGAGGTGATAATGGGACTCCTTTTTATGACTTCGAAAGTGTTTTTAATCAATTCCAAAACATTTTTATAACTTCAAGAGCACTTGAGATTTAAAAATAATCAACTCTTAAACAATTTAATCCCAACCTACATAAATAATGCCACATTTACAACAACTAAGAAAAAAATATCTTCTATTAAATAGGTTATTCAATTCTTAAACAAATTAATCGGAACCTACAATAAATAATGACACCGAAATAATTTTTTATCACATAGGAACACAAGAGTGATTTAAATGTTTGGGAAGTAATTCTTATCATGCTGGACGTATTTTAAATGTAATCGATCACATAAACCAACACATATAATCGATTAGGCATAAAGCATAATGCTGATAATAGATAACTCAAAGCGCAAGAAATCGACTACTCTCAGTATAGATAATCGATTACCCTCAATATGATAACCGATAGTCAGATTAGCGCACCTCATCGATTTGCTTACTATGGAAATCGATCTTCAGTAAAAGACACGGGAGTCCTTCTGACTTCATGCTTCATAAGGCGGCAGTCCCCACACATCCAGTTATGTCTTTTCCGCCCTCAGCTTTTGTCTTTCCTTTAGCTCTGTCTAATATGGGAAATCCTAGCCGATCTTTTCAAATCTTTCTGGGTCGTCGTTCCAACCAGCCATCAGGGAGAGGCAGGTCCCGATAACAAGGGGTAAGGAGTTCTTATGGAGGACCATCATATGCCATTTGCTCCTGCCTTTGCCCTTAGGTCCAAGTCGACCGACCCTTCTTCGTGGTAAGGATTCCAAGGGAGCTCCGCATCGCCTATGACCCTCCCAGGAGGCATAGTCCATTCCTTCGAGCGTCGAAGGGGGAAGTTGGTTGACATGCTACATCCGCAATGCTGTCGAAAACAGAAAAGAAGTCTTCCCATACATGGAGTTGGGAGGGCTCTCAATTCCATAGCGGATGTTTGGCTTTCTTCTAGAGCCCATGTGTCGGGTACCCCCCAAACTATAGGCCACTGTTGTCATCGTTAGAGGTAACATTATAATATAATAATGTTCTAATGGAAGGAATTAGAGGTTGAAGAAGGAAACCCTTTCTCTGCCCTGTTTCTGGATGTATGTGGATCCTTTATAACGTAAAGCCCGGCGAACTCTTCGAGACTTCACAAACAGGGGATCAAAATTGTTGAAAAGCTGGTTTTCTACCGCCTTTCTCCTATCTTCCCTTGTCTGTCTTCTTTCATCCCTCTTTCGCTCCTCTATCCTCTCCTCCTCCTTCCTCCTCTCCTCATCCTCCTCCTTCCTCTCAACCCCTTTCTTCCTTCTCTCCTCTACATTCCTCTTCATCCTTTTCAGCCTCCTCCTCCTCCTCCTCCTCCTCCTCGTCCTTCTTCTTCTTGACATCCTCCTTTTCCTCTCCTCCTCCTCCTCCTTCTTCCTCTCAACCTCTTCCTCCTCCTCCTTCTTCCTCTTAGCCTTCCTTCTCCACCTCTCCTCCTCCTCCTCCTCCTTCTTCTCAGCCTCCTTCCTCGTCCTCTCCTCCTCCTCCTCCTTCTTCTCAGCCTCCTTCTTCCTCCTCTCCTCCTCCTTCTTCTCAACCTCCTTCTTCCTCCTCTCCTCCTCCTTCTTCTCAACCTCCTTCTTCCTCCTCTCCTCCTCCTCTTCTCCTCCTCTCCTCCTCTCCTCCTCCTCCTTCCTCTTGGCATCTTTCTCCTTCCTCCTCTCCTCCTTCTCATCATCCTTCACCTTCCTCTTAGCCTCTTTCTCCCTCCTTTCTTTCTCCTTCCTTCTCCTGTCCTCTTCTTCTTCCTCCTTCCTCCCCTCCCACGTCAACTTTGCTTGTTCTACTTGGTCCTCTCCTCTTCTTCTTCCCCCTTCCTTCCCTCCCATGTCAACTTTTCTTGTTCTACCTACTCCTACTCTTTTGCTAGTGGCAACTATTCTAAATATTGTTGTTGTACCTGCGGTGGCTGTTGTTGCTGCCCCTATCGTTGTTGTGGCTACTGTTGCTGCCATTGTAGTTGTTGTGGCTGTTCTGTCTGCACTTGTATCTACTGTGGTTTCTATTGTTGTCTCTTCCTAAATAATTTCATGTCCTCCTTTATTCTCCTTTCCCTCTCTTCCTCCTCCCTCCTCCTAATCTTCCTCTATTTTCACCGTGGCTACTTCTTCTCCTCCTCTTCTTCTTCCTCAATTTCTTTTTCATAGTCCTCTTCTTTGGAACTTTCATCCTTTTCTTCTTCATACTCTTCTTCTCTTCTATTCCTTTTCCCCCTACTCTTGAACGGGGTTCTTGGCAATGAAACCAACTATTTTAATAGTGAGTTATGCTCCACCACCAAAGTCGCTATTCGTCAAAGCTTTATGGGAATGACTTGCATCCGATTATCATGCACCTCTGCCGCAGGGGTCCCTACCTCCAACCGCTCCAGCACCTATGAGAAGAGATTGAAATGAGATTATAGTTTGATGAGTTTCAATTTAAGAACCATGGAGGATGAAATAATACCTGGTTAGGCATTATGGTTGCAAATGCACCGTCTGCCTTCTTCATTCTGCCATCGGAATAGTCTTGGATTTAGGAGGGGGTGGGATGGCTTCCTCATTGTCGTGTGCTCCAAAAACCACACCTACAAATGGTAGCAGAGTATGGCATCATAAAATTAGAAAGGAAGTGACAAATATGTGTACGAAGTAATAAAAGTATACGTATGAAGTGATAAAACTGTGTGGGAGGCGATAACACTCCGTAGTAAGTGGCAAAACTGTGTAGAATGCGATAAAAATGTCTATTAAGTGTCAAATTGTGCGAACTGCTAAAATAGTTAACAAAGAGATAAAAATGTGCAACAAAAAATTACCTCATGAGTTGGTAAGAAATGTGTAGGAAATAATATAAAAAATGTACTGAAACTCGTTTAATTCATTACTTACAGTAATGTAGAGCATCCATTGGAAACAACCTATCTTTGGATCTTTCCTTCGACCCTCTTATTGCCAGAGATTTCGTCCCTGAGCCTCACTACCTTTGCATTGGCAGAAGGTCTCCTTGGAAATTGTGGAGAATCATCTCCCGCACGGCTTCTGTCCATCCATACGACTTTAGGGCATTCAGATCATCGACATACAATGGGAGTTTCTCTAGACATGCGCCTTTGGACGTTGGGAAAAGGAATTTGCAAAATATAAGCACAATCTAGAGTCTGACAGTGTGCTAGATGTCCGTAGTTTCCGAGGACACAACCAATTCCTGAATCAATTCCACTACTATCTCCGTCCGCAGTTTAATTCTCTTCCAGAACTTTTTATTCAAATGGGACTATTTTACCCATGTCCTAGGGAGGTAATCAATTCTTCTCCCACCAGACATATCAAGAATCAGTATCAACTCTTCGACACTGAAGTTAAGCCGCTTCCCAGAAACTAGGAAGACGTCGTACTCTTCGTGGAAGGATATAATATCCTTGAGAAGAAAAATATCAAAGAGAATTGGGAGAATGTTTAAGAGCGGACCAAATGAGGTTTCGGATAGCAGTTCACGGTGCTCCTCTCAGAAATGTATGTCCGACACTATCTTCTTGTATGCAAAATCCTTACAGACATTTATGATAAATAGATGGTGCCTTCTTGAAGGAGTTATGCTTGTCTCTACATGCAAAGTTCCTAATTAGGTATTTAGAAGTTATAATTCTCCATAGGAGGTGAGAATAAGGATGTGACCCTTATGTAATATGGAATTGAATAATCTTCCAATGAAGTGATTCTTAAGTACTATAAATGATTATTAGGACGTAAAAGGAATTCTTAGGTACTGGAAATGATTATTATGCCAATAAAGTATTTCTTCTGTACTGGAATGGACTATTTTACTAGAAGGGAGTATAATGAGTAGGACGTCATTATCTTTAATAGAAGGGCTATCGATTGTGGGAAGGAGTTACCTAGTATTAGAGAGGGCATAGAAAGGTGATTTAAGTGGATATGAAGTGATTAATCTAGCGATGAAATGATTCTAATGTAGTTGAAGAAATTCATATGAACTAGAAGGATCCCTATGTGCTATAAATGGTTATTCTATCAAGCAAGTAATTCTTATATACTGGAAAGGTAATTCTAGAAAGGTGTTCTACTAGAAGTGACTATAATGACTAGGGTGTGATTATCCCTACTAGAAGGGGCTATGTCAGTGGGAATGGGTTACCTAGTAGAGTAGACGGCATAGAAAGTGTGGTAGGGGTTAACTATTGCTGGAAGGATGTGATTATCTCTACTGGAAGGGGCTATGTCAGTGGGAATGAGTTACCTAGTAGAGCAAAGGGCATAGAAAGGTGTAGTAAGAGTTAACTATTGGTGGAAGGACTGGAAGGGATTACGTACTAGTGGAGTGGACATAGGAACATGTTCCCTATTGTGAGAAGGGTTTATTTGCTGTAGAGAGTCAGAAAAAGACATTAAGATATTTAGAAATAGATAACAGAAGCATGTCACTACTATTGAAGAACAGAGATAGGATCATGATAGACGAGATGCTGAAAAATAATAGACTAGAAAGCATCATAAAGCCCATTTCTTCTTCTTATACCTACTGCGTCCCCTTCTCTAACAACTATATGAAATTCCTCTTTAGGATGTTCTTCTCTCCCTTCAGCCCTTGCTTCAAGAATGCGTTCTGGTTCAACTGGAGGTGGACCAATGACAAGAGCAGTGATGGCTAACCTTCTATAGGCGCGGTTGCTGTGACTCTTCCTGATGCTTGTTTCTGTAGCCGCCTCCATCTTCTTTGAGTAGTGGATGATGATAACCCGCTCCCTCCCCCTCGGGGAGACTATTGCACAGCTCTGGGAGGCAATAGGGAGACTATGGCACACCTCTCGGGGCGACAGGGAGACCATGGAGCTAATCTACAGGGCGACAGAGAGACCACGGGAGGCGACATGGTGGGAAGTGATGAAGAAGAAAGGATGCATTGGGAAGAAGAAATGGGATGCGGTATGGACAGATCGATTTAAAATAATCGGTTTATATACCCTATTCCTGCCTACCGCCTTTCCAAGGGGATATTGGTCTTTGAAATGCGCTGGACGAGGCGACGGGACGGAAGCTGTCTTGGACCGGACAGTGCCCATTTTGGCATTTTCTCACATGTCGAGAAGGGGTGTGACATCATTTGTGCGAGCGGAGATGGTGGGTTTCACGCGAGTGGAGAGGGCAGGTGAGGTATGACATACGGCGCAACGCGGTGGTGCATTGCAATTCACGTAGGACATGCTGCACTGCTTGTAGTGTAGTAAATATTACTCCTTATTTTTTCATTCAAAGGGAGGCTCCAAGTAAAAATTATTCAATTAACTCATCCCTCGACAGATTTATTCTTTGACTACTCATGTTATCAAGTGAGTCTTTTGTTATCCACAACTAGAAAGCCTCTTGATTTTGTGCACTTATTCTGTTGTTAAGAAGGGAGGGGGAGGGGAGAGGGTTGAATGTTTTTCTAAAAGGTTTGACATGGCATATTCTGCATCTGATATTATGCCTCAGAACATTCTTATTATCTATTATACTACAGAATCTTGAAAAAAAAATCTAAAGGCGAGGTTCATAATGTCGCCTCTCATAATCGCCACTCGAAGTGCATCGACATGAAGCAACCTGTAATGAGATTTTTGCGGTGAAAAATAACATCTTATTTCGCATAGTAGAAGTATGAAAATGTTTTAGCAGCATTGGAAGTATGGAAATGAAAATAAAAGCTTTCAGGGGCTAACATATATTTCAGTAGCAGGCTTGCGTCCAACAAAGATAAGCAAGCAGCACAGAAGAAAATTAAAGTACGTACAGTTCCTGCTACATGGAGAACAAACATATATCGCTGCCCGGGGAATACTCCTTACTGCCCTACAAGGGGAATTAAAGAATAGTTGCAGATGTGAGTGGGGAAGCAATGTTAAATAAGTCGAAATGTAAACATGGGATAGGTGGGAACACTGGGGTCACTGGAAGATGGAGCTATGAATAAGAGACAATAGAGCACTGCAGTGGGGGGCAGAGTGGTACATCAATTGGCTCATGGCAATGTTGGGACCACAAATGTGTCCTCTGTGAAGCTTAACCATCCGTGTGCAGCTGTCTCAGACTTGAAATGGATGGCCAAGGAGAAAGAGCCAATAACAATGGAGGCATATATAGGATCTGCTTTGTGATGGCCCCATACAGAAGTGAAACTCTAACCCAGAAGATTTAAGCACCATTCCACTTTGCTGATATAATAATGTATAGAATAATATTTGCTACATCACAGGAGAACAGTGCAATTGTACTATTGTAGGTATTGGCCATCCGATTACATTGATCAGACGGCAACGCAATGGCATATCAAACACAGAAAAATTGTCATGAGCTTGGGTGACTGCACGATGCAACAAATATTATTCTAATCTGCAAGATATATAGGGAAGGGATGTCAACCAAAGAGTGCCTGGACTCTTACATGTTAAAAGGGAGAGTATGGAAACTGGAACAAAGTGGAAGCATGGCATGGTCATAATTCACACATATATCTAGGAGGGAGGAGTTGAAGAAGGGAGAATGATAAGAAAATTTAAGATTCATGGCTAAGGTGTACCAATGTTTATTAGATAACACAGGGTTATTGTCCAGAAAACACACACCGATTAGATTTGAACATGAGAGAAAATTTGAATAGAGGGCTATGAATATAGATATGTATAGCACATAAGTATGACAGTTATTTTGTTTATTTATCATTTGAATCTGGGATTTGCCTCCAATTTACAACCTATCAGAGGATATGATTATTTAAAAGAATTTTTACTTTTCAATCTTTATAATCTTCCAATATTTCTCATAAGTTCTTGCAATTTTGTATTCGGTATTCGTTCCTACAATTATTTAAATAATCTCTAAACGGCCCCTCAATGCTCCCTAAAAAGTTATTCGAGAGGGATTTTTTAAGGATGCAACAAAGATTATGTGGTTAAGGAAATATGAAAATTGTAGGGACTTAAAACGAATATTAGAAAATTATAAAAATCAAAAAGTGAATTTCCTAATATATTCTTGCCCCAATACCTGGGGGTATTACAATCTAATAAAATGCTACACACTACATTGCCATAGAGTCACTTTGATCAAGTGGCAGTGCTTCGGACATAAATCTTTTTAAATTTTCTTTTAAATTTACCACGAGAGAACTCCTAAGCGTCCATGCCATCGAAAAAAGGGATCCCATCTGAGAGTGGAGAGTTCCTTTCCTGTAAGGTGGGACTTGACAGGGGGAAGATTCGAACGAGTTTAGTCCCATCTGAGGGTAGAGAGTCCCTTCCCTGTGAGGTGATCCAAATGCATTTAGTCCCATCTGAAGGTGGAGAGCCCCTTTTTTGCGAGGTGAGACTTGGCAGGGGGAAGATTTGCTTATTCTTATTGGCATCCTACTTTGTGTCGGTCGGAATCGCCTTATCCCTGTGCTGCTGGAGTGCTTATTGGAAAACAAAGGTAACTTTGTAGCATTCATTAAAGAGAGTAAATAATTTTGTCATAAGAGTTTAAAAGTAACTATTGATAAAAAGGGCACAGGTGTTCTGCTTTCTATTTGTTGTTTACCAGTCTTTTGTCTATCCGAGCAAAGAAACACTCCATTGCCATAGTTTTTGACGATCCTGTATAAACCTTCCCAGTTGGGGGCTATCTTGCAACCTACTTTGAGTGGTCGGAGACATACATGCTCTATAGGGTGAGGTCCCCTAGATGTAAGCTTCTTAGTCGTACTTTCCTGTTATAGAGTCGGGTCACCATCTATTGATAGTTGATCATGCAGATTCTTGCTTCCTCCCTCATCTCGTGGACTACGTCTAGGTTTTCCCTCAACCTTTGGTTGTTAGCTTCTCAGTCGAATTCTTGGACTTGCGTTGAAAGCAGACCCACCTCTAACAATATTAGTGCATTGGTCCCATAGGATAAATGATAAGGGGTTTCCCCTATGGCCGTCTGTGCTGTGGTCTGGAAGGCCCACAGGTTCGGGAGTTGCTCGAGCCAATTTCTCTCTTCCTGTAGCCGAGTCTTGATTCCCCAATTATTGCCCGATTGGCATTTTCTACTAAGCCATTTTCTTGGGGATGTGCCACCAACGAGAAGTAGTGCTTGATGTTGAATTTCCGACAACGGTGGGCGAACCACTAGCACGTGAATGGTCATTTGCTATCGGAGACTAATATGTGGGGTATCCCAAATCAACATATTACATGGAAGAGAGAATTTCCATACCATGCCCTCCATGGTGTTTGTTGTGGCTTCGGCGTCTGGCCACTTTGTAAAGTAGTCGGTGGTGATTAGCACAAATTGCTTCTACGCTATAGTCTTGGGAAAGGGTCCCAAGATGTCAATTCCCCACATTGCAAAGGGATATGGTTCCACAACAGAGTGAAGCTCCTCAGTAGGGATTCGGCAAATAGGCGCGTTCGCTTCACAGCTCGTACACTTTTTAAAGTAGTCGATGCAGTCCCTTGCCAGTGTAGGCCACCAATATCCGTGATGCAATAGGGTTCTGGCCAGGGCTCGCAGTGCGGCTTAGCTTACACAGATTCCTTTGTGCACCTCTAAGATGGCCTCTTCTTCTTCCCTTGGAGTGAGACATTTTAGTAACGGGATAGTCAAGGATTCGCAATATAGCTCATTGCTGACCAACATGAACTTAGACACCTGGCACTTGATTCACCTGACTTCAGTCCTATCGGATGGTAGTTGCCCGTCCTGTAAGAAGGTAATGATTGGATGCATCCATGTTGGCTTGGTGCTCATTTGGGCTGCTTCTGTTGTCTGAATGCCAGGCGCTAGTATGTCTTCCACGAACATTGTCCAAGAAGTTAGCTTTGTCGAGGAGGTGAGCATGGCTAGCTTGTTCGCCTTCTGATTTTCTTCCCTCGAGATATGTAGGATTTCAAACCGTTCCAAGGTAGTGGTCAATTTGTATGACCAGTTCTCTGTGTTGCTTCATAGTTGGGTCTTTAGCCTCATATTTTTTACCTTTTAATTGCCAGACGACAAGCTGGGAATCATAAAAGACTTGGATCTGGGTTGCCCCGAGGTGGCAGGACACCCGAATTCTAGTTAGTAGTGCTTCGTACTCCGCCACTTTGTTGGTAGCTCGAAATTGGAACCTTAGGGAGAATTGCAACCCATCATTTGTTGGCACTTCTAGAGGTATGAGAATGAGCCCGGCCACGAACCCAATGGCTTGTGATGATCCGTCAATGTAAATCAACCATGTCGGTCTGGGTCTAACCCCAACCGCTTGTTCTAGGGGGGATGAGTGCACCCCGCCATGAAATCTACTAGGGCTTATGCTTTTATGGCGTTCCTTGGTCAGTAGTAGATATCGAATTCTGATAGCTCGACAGCCCATTATACCATTCATCCGGAGGCGTCCGAACATTGCAGCTGTTGTCAAAGAGGACAATCGGTAACCACTTCGATCGGGTGTGCTTGAAAATAAGGCCGCAACTTTCGTGTAGCCACTACCAAGGCCTGGCCAAATTTCTTCACAATTGGGTAGCGAAGTTCAGCTCCTTGGAGGACCCGGCTCACGTAATAGACTTGCCTCTGAATGCCCTATTCTTCCTTAATCAATACTAAACTCAAGGTGTGAGGGGATACAGACAAATAAAAGAGGAGGGACTCACCTAGATGTGGTTTGGAGAGGACTAGCGGGGCGACCAGGTACCGCTTTAAATCTTCGAATGCCTATTGGCATTCATGCGTCTAGTTAATATGTCCTTGGGTATCGGACATATTATCTTTTACTCGAAGCAGTTAGAAGAAGGGAAGGCATTACGCAGGCCCTTAACAGGAACCGGCTGAGTGCAGCAAGGCGTCCAGTTAGCCTTTGAAACATCATTAGGCTGCATTGGCAGTTTCATGGATAATATAGCCTTGATCTTGTTTAGATCATCCCTTGGTGCGTGACTAGGGAACCTAAAATCTTTCCAGCTGTGACCCCGAAGGTGCCCTTATCTAGATTGAATCTCATATCATACCGCCTCAAGGTGTCAAATATTTCTAGGAGTTCTTCGAAGTGGTCGACAGCATGTTTAGATTTGGCTAGCATGTCGTCCACATATACCTCCATGTTGCATCTGATTTGTCGATCAAACATGTAGTTGCCAAGCCTCTAATAGGTGGCTCCTGCATTTTTTAACCCGAACGGCATTCGAATGTAGTAGTACAACTCCATACCAATGATGAAGGTGTTAATATTAGGTGGTCTGAAAGCCAATCCGATACTATGTATTATTCAGTTTATTAATAAATAATGGAATTAATTCATTATGTGTAATTAGTTCGATCTATGTTTATCGTATCACGATGAAGTCTATGAACATGTGCAACAATCTTCAAATTATGATGAGATTATAATTATAGGAGCGAAGACTTATAAACACATGTTCTTAATTGTTCATAGTCGGAGGAGTTTGAGAAGGACATCAAACATCCGGATAGACTAGTACAGGTTTCTTCAGCTCATATGATGAGGGTGACTGATCCTATAAGTCACTTGTGTGGAGACACTATGTTGGACATGTAGGTGCTCAATGAAGAATGAGTTCACTGAACTGATCCGACCATGAATCGCTGGATGGTATATACCTCACTGTTAATCAGCTCGATACTTTTGTCTTAGTTGCGTAGATGATTCTTGGATATGAAACATCAAAGATACCTTGTTGGTACGTCTCTGAGCTTTGACTTTGACTAACGAATCCCTAGCCATGGGTTATCAATAAGTCAAATAATCGGGTTCAGATAAATGCCCTTGAAGGTAATTGTGTGTTCAATATGAGATCATCCGCTCTCGGTATTAATGAGAGAGAATATTCCGAGAAAGATGCGCTTAAGTTCTTGGCCAGGGCAGACTCTATATCAGATAAAAGGTTATCCAACATAGATTAGCGGCATCTGATTCAAGTGATTCAACTGGCTAGAGTTTAACAGTAAACCATACCCTAGGTCGATTCGAGAATATTTCACGGATGAAGGATTATATCCATGCGCTAACCGATGACGGAAAGGTTCCAATAGAGGGTTGCGATAACCCCAATGCCATCCACGATCACGCGATGTTGCTTGGCATCTAACGTGATTGGAAGCTCGTCCGAATTTACTGTGGGACATTAAATTCGGCTGATTAATTAATATAAAGATAACACCAATGCCATCCAGGATCACGCGATGTTACTGAGCTTAATGGGCCATTAACTGGGCTGGTATTTGGGCCTAGAGGGTCACACACAAAAGGTTTTCAAGTCGATGGATAATTTGATGGAATTTCGGATAAGTGTGGGTTTTTATGAAAAATTGCAAATACACTTATTATAAAAGAACGGCCGCTAGGTCGGAGGCCAACAACCTAGACCTAGCCGCCGCCCTCTCTCTCTCCTGTGCACACCTCTCGACGCCGGCCCCTTGGAGGACCTGCTTCGGCTCCCGACAGCTCCGCTTCTCATTCGACGGGAGTTTTCGAATCCGCATGTCGCTGCGAATTACGCGTAGCCAGACGAGATCCGCGAACGCCGCATCGAGCGAGGAGGCGAGGACAACCCATCGCGAGGAGAATTGTGTGGATACCGCTAGAGACCGGGCACCTGCGCGGCTTGCGGCATCGCTCCAACAGAATCGAAGAATGTACACGGATTCGAATCCGTGCAAGGTAAATCTAATTTACCGTTTAAGGTTTTTGTAGATCGAAATGAGACGGATCCGTTCCCGAAATTAATTTTTCGCTACATTTTTCGGACATATCTCGACACAGGGGACCCAACAGTGGTATCAGAGCTAGGTTATCACTATGTTCTTCGCTGTTTCGATCTTTGAAATTATTTGAAATTATGGTTTTTAAAATTTATTCCATACTTTAATTTATTTTCTTGGTAGATTAATATTCATATGATGATCACTACGATGGGATCGTAGTTGTAGTCTATAGAAAATAAATTTTTTGGGATTCTTTGTCATGTTCTTCGTTGGACGAAGAACGCTTCGTTCTTGAAGGGTTGGGATCGCTGCTAACCATGCCCATCGGTGCGGGACTAGACGCCAGCGGCATGGGGTGCGATGGACCGCTGGACATGGCATTCTTCTCCTTCCTCTTCCTCGTGCGTTTTTGAAATCATAAAGAAGAAAGGGGGGGGGGGGGGGGGAGGTGGGAGGGGGAAACCCCACCGCTGCCCTTCACGGGCCTGCTCCGATCGCCGGTCGGTGCCGGCAACGTTGCCATTGCCAGCAGACAAGCACCGGTGCCGGCACCGGAAGAGACCCCCATAGGGGGTGGCCGCCGCCGGGTTCTCGGGTGGGCCCTGTCAGGCAGCTAAGGTTTCCCTAGCCGCCGACAAGGTCCAGCCCTACTGGACCCTGGCTTGAGCTAGGCGGCTCGAGCTAGGACCCAACAGGGCTCAGGCCAGGCCTGCGGGCCTAGGTCCGAGCCCATGGTTGGGCCCTAGCTCGGCCCTGGCTTGAGCCAGGGGCTCAGCTGGGTTGAGCCCAGTAAGCCCTCCCAATAGGGCCCAATAAAGTAAATAAAATATTTTTTTTTTCTATATGTATAAATTGAATTTGTTTTGATTGATAAAATTTGTTTTTGAAAATTAAAGTCAAATTCAGTTTATTGTTATTGGGTCTTAATAAAAGATTATGAATAATTATTAATTAATTGACAAACGTTGTTGAATTAATTGATTGTTCTAAGATGTTAGATTAATCTTTTACTATTTAATTGTTAAATTATCCCATTTATTTGAAGTGTTCAAATAAGGCATGGAATAATCCTAAACCAATAATTTTATTTTTAGCATTGAACACATATGATGTGATGTTACAGTTTTTAAATATGATTTAATTGCATGTCAACTAAATAATTTTTTGAAAATTCTAATTATCCAAATTTTGTTTGGTCTTTGATTTTTTGAAATCAAAATATTATATTTTTTGAGAATTCGATTTATTTAGCCATGTGATGCGCAATCCATGTGTGGTTTGTTTAATTTAAATAAATTACACGATGGTCATAGATAAGCACTCAACATTTTCGTATGTGAATGGTGATTGATGGAATGTGTGGAAGTTTAAATTATTAATTGTTAATAAATAGAGGTCTGTGTACCTCTCCCTCTCTCATGTTCCTTTGTAACTCTACCTTCCTCCTTGATGTACTCGCCATAAGACTTCTTTTAAATTATCTTGTAATTTGATCGAGGCGATAAAGCGTGAAGCGAGGATGATCCACAACTGCAACCAAGAAGGATATGAAGGAGTTCATTTACCCTATGAGTTTGCAGGCTCATAGTATAAATTGTTATATTGTGTGTGTATGTGTGTGTTTGACTGTCTAGCTTAAGTCAAACCACTGTGCTATCCATGACCATACTAACGACATGTATGTGATGCATATGTCTTCTTTTTTATTATGAATCAAACTATCTAGGTTAACAGTATATAAATATATTCGACATATTAAATACTATCACATAGGATAAGACCAAACTAAATAAATAAAACCTTCGTTACAAAGTCTAAGTTGTAGTGCGAGTCATTGAGAATGTACCGTGTGACTCTCCATCAATATGGTTAATAGAACTTAATTCAGTGGTGGCATATACTATGAGTTTACCCGAGATTTGCCATCATCTGTTGAGAGGACTATTAATTATGGTAATAGATGCCTTTGGATAAGAATAGAGGAACGATATAGTTTTCTACGTGTTTACCCGGGAACTATATTTCTACTCTACTCTATCAAGTATTGATGGTAAATCTTAGACTGAGGATAATGGTCTACTGTGTTTATTCGGGACCATTAATAATCTGGGAACCGAAATATGATCGGATATTGCAAGGAGTTACAATTACCATGAGATGGTTGCTCTAAGAAAATAGTATAATACTATGTGTTTATCTGAGGTTATATTGTGACTCTTGGAGATTCTGATCCCGGCTAGGAGACTGTCGGCATCTCCCGTTCTATATATCTGAAGGTTATACAGTCCGATGAAAATTAGTGGGAGTAAAACTAGATAAACAAAGTCCATTCCTTGTTTTTAATTAATGACTGGATATCTGCTAATTGTAATATGATTATCTCCTGTATGCTATGTCGCACCATAATCCGTTGCGTGACATACTGGATGACAATCGTTTGACAGGCCCAAACTACTCAGACTGGATCAAGAACCTGAAGATTGTCCCCAGGTCTGAGTAAATTGCTTATGTCCTAGATGATGAACCTCCTACTGAACAAGCATTAGATACCCCAGAGGAGGACATGCTGACATATGAAAAATAGAAGGAAGATTCTACCATGGCCCAATGCTACATGCTGGCCTCTATAAACAATGGTTGCAGAGGCAACGTGAGGAGATGGATGCTAGATCCATCATGTTCCATTTAAAGGAGCTATTTGGTAAGCAGAGTAGGATCGAAAGATATGAGATATCTAAGAATCTGTTCAAAGCTCATATGGCAGAGGGATCTTCAGTACAAACTCATGTGTTGAAGATGATTGAATGGGTGGAAAGGCTGGATGCTCTTGGGGTCCCACTCCCCAAAGAGATGTATACCAACCTTGTGTTATCTTCACTTCTACAATCATATGCTCAGTTCATTGTTAAGTTTAACATGAACAAGATCCAGACCACTTTGGCTGAATTACTGAACATTCTGAAGACTGCAGAGGGGAACCTTGTGAAGGATAAACCCCAAGTTCTTATAGTTGGTAAGACCAACAGGAAAAGACTAACAGTCCAAACCTTTAGGAAAGGCAAAGGCAAGAATCAGAAGAAGCCGAAGGTTGTCAAAAAGGACAAAAGGTAAGAATGCTGAGAAAGGTGAATGCTTCTATTGTCATCAGAAGGGCCACTAGAAGAAGAATTGTAAAGAATGTCTCGAAGATAAGGCTCAAGGAACTGTGAAGCAACAGGACGCTTCAAGTATCTATATGATAGATGTAAACTTGTCAATTAGAGATTATACATCATAGTATTAGATACTAGATGTGTTTCTCATATCTGCAATATTGTGCAGGCACTGATAAGAAGACGTAAGCTGAGAACTAGTGAGATGGAGCTGAGGCTAGGTAACGACGCAAGAGTTGCGGCAATCGCTATAGGGACGGTGGAGCTCAAACTGCTATCTGGAGACACTTTTTCATTAGATGAATGTTATTATGTACTTAGCATAATAAGGAATATAATTTATATTTCATGTTTAGATAGAATAGAGTATACTTTATCTATTGGGAACAATTGTTGTTTAATTTATTTCAGAAATAAATTAATAGTTTCTGCTTCATTATCCAATCTCATGATAATTTCAATATCGGTTTTTTAACTAAAAGAAACAAGTATAAAGTGAACAAAGCCTATCTATGGCATTACAGGCTTGGCTACATTGGTGAAAACAGACTCCAAAAGTTGCATAAAAATGGATACTTAGATCTATTTGATTATGAATCATCAACCTGTAAGTCATGTTTAATGGGTAAAATGGCAAAATCTCTATTTTCTAGAACTGGAGAACGAGCCACTGACTTACTAGAACTAATATATTCAGATGTATGTGGTCCTATGTCAACCCAAGCCATTGGTGGTTTCTCATACTTCATTATGTTCACTAATGATTTCTCAAGATATGACTTCATATACTTATTGAACTATAAATCAGAAGCTTTTGAGAAATTCAGAGAATTCACAAATGAAGTAGAGAAACAAACTGGAAACAGTATCAAAACCATCCAATCCAATCGTGGTGGGGAATATTTGAGTACATAATTCACAAAATACTTAAAGGATAATGGTATCATTTCTCAGCTTACACCTCCCTATACACCTCAAATGAATGGTGTGTCAGAAAGGAGGAATTGTACATTAATGAAAATGGTGCGATCCATGATGAGTATATCCAAATTACCAATGTCCTTATGGGGATATGCACTTAGCTCGACTATATATATCCTAAACAAGGTACCCAGCAAATCTGTTGAAACCACTCTATATGAGATATGGAATGGAAGGAAACCAGACCTTAAACATGTTAAAGTCTGAGGATGTCCAGCTCATGTTAAAAGACATGATGCAGATAAGGTAGAGCCCAGAACTGACAAATGCATATTTGTGGGATATCCGAAGGAAACTTACGGATATTACTTTTATCATCCCGGCAAACAAAAGGTGTTTGTGACTAGGAGAGCTGTTTTTTTAGAAAAAGATTATGTCCTCCAAAAAGACAGTGGAAGTAAAGTAACTCTAGAAGAAATACCATATCCACAAATTGTTAATGGTTCATCAGATGAACTATCAGTTTCTGAACTTGTTCAAGAAAATACACAAGAACCCCGTAGGTCAGATAGAGTACCTAAACCACCAGAAAGACATATATGACATATTAATTTGGATGGTTTTAGGATACTCTATAATGAGGATGATGATCCTAAGACTTACTAGGAGGCCATTGAAATTCTAGAGGCCAGGAAATGGCGAGAAGTCATGAATTTTGAAATTCAGTCTATACACATCAACCAAGTTTGGAACTTGGTTAACTTAACCGAAGGTATAGTACCTATCAGTTGCAAATGGATCTTTAAAAGAAAGATTGGTACAGATGGACGAATTGAGACTTATAAGGCAAGATTGGTGGCGAAGGGTGATTGTCAAAGGCAAGACATTGACTATGACAAGACCTTCTCACTCGTTGCCATGATTAAGTCTATCAGAATTCTTCTCGCTATTGCTGCATACCATGATTACGAAATATGGCAGATGGATGTGAAGACGGCCTTCCTCAATGGAAACCTAGAAGAATAGGTATATATGATACTACCAAAGGGCTTCACATCAAAGGAATCTCCAGATATGGTATGTAAGTTGCAAAGGTCCATTTATGGACTGAAGCAAGCTTCCCGTAGCTGGAACATAAGGTTTGATAAGACAATCAAATCTTACGGCTTCATTAAGAATGAAGATGAGCTTTCTGTATATAAGAAAAATAGTGGGAGCGCAATCACATTCCTGGTTCTTTACGTTGACGACATCCTACTCATTGGGAATGATGTAGGGATGATGTCATCGGTAAAGATCTAGCTATCCAAGAACTTCTCTATGAAAGATTTGGGAAAAGCAGTATTGGGAATACGGATCTATAGAGATAGATCAAAGAAGATACTAGCATTAACCCAATCCATGTATATAAAAACCATTGTCAAAAGGTTTTGTATGAAAAATTCTAAGAGAGATTTCATACCAATGAGACATGAAATTTCTCTCTCCAAAGGTCAGTCTCCCAAGACTTCTGAGGAGAGGGTGATCATAGACAAGATTCCCTATACCTCAGCTATAGGTTCCATCATGTATGCCATGCTATGTACTAGACCTGATGTTCTATATGCTCTAAGCATTACGAGCAAATATCAGGCAGATCCAGATAATGAACACTGGAAGGTTGTGAAATGTATCCTTAAGTACTTAAGAAGAACTAAGGATATGTTTTTGGTCTATGGAGGAGAAGACTTAAAGCTACAAAGATACACTGATTCGAGTTTTAAGTCTAATCCTGATGACAGCAAGTCGACATCAAGTTTTGTCTTTACACTTAACGGGGGAGCAGTAAGCTGGAAAAGTTACAAGCAAGAAACCACTGCTGATTCGACAACGGAAGCTGAATATATTGCTGCTGCTGAAGCCGCCAAGGAAGCTGTCTGGATGAAGAAATTCATCGATGATCTTAGTGTAGTGGAAAGCATCTCTGGTCCCGTCCTACTGCTGTGTGACAACAATGGGGCGATTGCTCAAGCGAAAGAGCCGAGGTCTCATCAGAAGTCAAAGCACATTCTACAGCGCTTTCATCTGATCAAAGAGATTATAGCTCGAGGAGATTTCGTAGTGGAGAGAATTCCTTCACCCGACAACATAGCAAATCCACTAACAAAGCATCTGTCTCAAAATGTCTTTGAGCGTCACTTAGAGAATGTGTATTATGT
Organism: Zantedeschia hybrid cultivar; assembly: GCA_030544215.1. Lineage (NCBI taxonomy): Eukaryota > Viridiplantae > Streptophyta > Magnoliopsida > Alismatales > Araceae > Zantedeschia > Zantedeschia hybrid cultivar. The sequence continues at coordinate 58,125,169 of JARZZO010000012.1, forward strand.
ATAAAAGTGATTGGCTTTAGTTCAAGTGGGAGATTGTTAGCATTAAGTGGTCTAAAAGCCAATCAAATACTATGTATTATTCAGTTTATTAACAAATAATGACATTAATTTATTATGTGTAATTAGTTCGATCTATGTTTATCGTATCACGATGAAGTCCATGAACATGTGCAACAATCTTCGGATTATGATGAGATCATAATTACAGGACCGAAGACTTATAAACACATGTTCTTAATTGTTCCTAGTCGGAAGATATTTAAAAAGGACATTAAACATCCGGATAGACTAGTACAGGTTTCTTCAACTCATATGATGAGGGTAATTGATCCTATAAGTCACTTGTGTGGAGACACTATCTTGGACCTGTAGGTGCTCATTGGAGAATAAGTTTACTGAACTGATCCGACCATAAATCGCTGGATGGTATATACCTTAATGTTAACTAGCTCGATTCTTTTGTCTCGGTTGTGTAGATGATCCTTAGACCTGAGACATCAAAGATATCTTGTTGGTACGTCTCTGAGCTTTGACTTTGACTAACGAATCCCTAGCCATGGGTTATCAATAAGTCAAATGATCGGGTTTAGATAAATGCTCTCGAAGGTAATTGTGTGTTCAATATGGGATCATTCGCTCTCGGTATTAATGAGAGAGAATGTTCCGGGAAAGATGCGCTTAAGTCCCTGGCCAGGGTGGACTCAGTATCAGATAAAAAGTTATCCGATATAGATTAGCGGCATCTGATTCAAGTGATTCAACTGGCTAAGGTTTAACAGTAAACCATACCCTAGGTCGATTCGGGAACATTTTACGGATGAAGGATTATATCCGCGTGCTAACCAATGATGGAAAAGTTCCAATAGAGGGTTGCGATAACTCCAATGTCATCCAAGATCACGCGATATTGCTTGGCATCTAACGTGATTGGAAGCTCATCCGAATTTACTGTGAGACATTAAATTCGGCTTATTAATTAAAATAAATATATTAATTGATTCAGTGGGTCTGTAAAGAGTTATTGGGCTTAATGGGCCATTAACTGGACTGTATTTGGGCCTAGAGGGTCACACGCAAAAGGTTTTCAAGTCGATAGATAATTTGACGAGATTTCATATAAGTATGTGTTTTTATGAAAAACCGCAAATACACTTTTTATAAATGAACAGCTGCTAGGTAAATCTAATTTACCATTTAAGGTTTTTGTATATCGAAACGGGACGGATCCGTTCCCGAAATTATTTTTCCGTTTCGAACGGATCTCGACACAGGGGACCTAACAGAAGGAAGTGTGTTCTTCGTCAACCGGATCCATCCGTATCTGGTGGTAACCTAAGAAAGCATAAAAAAAAACTAAGTTGTTCATGTCTCGCCACTACATCAATTAGCCAATGAATACTGGGTAAATGAAATAGGCCTTGAGGATGGCTTTGTTAGGGTCAGTGAAATCCATACACATCCACCACTTTTCGGAGGCCTTCTTCAGTAGGACGACATTGGCTATCCATACGGGGTATTGGGCGTCTCATATGGCCCCTGCATTCAACAAGGAAGTTACATATTCCCTTATGACATCTTGTCATTCTGTGACAAAGTGCCGCATTCATTGGTGGATCGTGGGAAACCTTGGATAAAGGTTAAGGGAGTGTGTCGCTGTAAGCCTTGGTACCCCTGGGAATGGGGTGTCAGCCTAGGTGAATACATCTAGGTGGTCGAAAAGGAATTTTCGATATTCTTTCCTCCTTCGCTCGGACATAATGGCCCCTACCTTCAGTTAATGGTTAGGGGCAGGTTCGACCTTGACGTTGACTAGTTCTTCAGACAGCTTGGCAGTTTCTCTGGGTTTCTCTAGAATTTTATTTACTGAATCCACATATTTATTGGTCGGGGTATCGGTTAGCACCAAATGCATTTGTCGAGAGGCATTATGGTTCCCGCAGACTTCCTTGATCCCTCTAGTAGTTGAAAATTTGAGTTTTTGGTGGAGGCTAGATGGGACGGCTTTAAACCGGCCCCGGGGCTCTCTCCGCAGGAACGCATTATAAGGCGATGGGCATCAATTACAAAGAAATTGAGATCCTGAGTGCTAGACAGTGGTAAGGCCCCCAGAGTTACAGGGAGAGTCGTTCACCCTTCAATAGCCATCAGCCGCCCACCGAATCCATATGCATGTAGGTTCTCTCTGCTTAGGATGTTAGGGATGGATCCGAACTACCGAACAGCCTCCCAGAAGAGAATATCCACTGGATTTACATTGTCAATGAGGATTCTTTCGACATGGTGTCATGCAATGTCAACGTCAATCACTAGAACATCATTATGGGAGAATATTATACCTCGTAGGTCCTGGTCTGTAGAAATGATTGGCTCCTTAGTGGACGATGAGAAGTGTTCGACAAGAGTTTGCTGGATGGTGTTATAAGCCTCTGTAGTAGGGGTACGCTTCCTTTTCCGGTCCTCTCCTTTAATTGCACAAGCGATTAGTTTAGTTGGAGCATATTGGCCACCATTGCTCTGCTAGTCTCTGAGCGTCCTAATGCTGGCTCATGATGTCTTCTGGTCATTGTGAGTGCTTAGAATGATTGTGTGATTAACATGAAAAATCTATGTTGTTTAGTGCAAAATAAACCTATTAAAAACAGAAACTACGTGAAGTGATCGCCAGAAACTTTTGACTTAAAAGTTCCAAAAGAGTGTATGATCGCCTACCTGTTTAAACGCGGAAGATATTGAGTCCTTGATTCTCCTCCTTCAGCCGGCTGAAAAAAGAGAGCCCTTTCTTTGTTCTTTGTTCTTGCTGTTGAATTTGAAGTTGAGGTTGAGGATCGTCCAGAAATTCTTGTGACTTTGTGCTTGATTTACTCCTTTGCTCCGTGCAGCAAAAATAGAAAGAAAAGAAATGAAGAAACAATGATGAGAACTTTAAGCAAGAATAATATCTATTCTAATCACGATGTTAAACATGCAATTGAACAGCAAACTTACTTGTTTAATGGCTTTTGAAACCCCTTAATCAAATAGGTTTTGAAAAGAAATGAATGTGTGGTGTGTGTTTTGCATGAAGTGAATGATGAAGAATGTAGAATTAAATGAAATAAATGCAGAAAATAAAGACTTATGCCCAATGGTTGAATTCTTGAATTGATGAAGAATCTTGAAAGGACGCCGACTTCTGGAAATGGCAGCGCTTCGGCGTTCCGACGTTGTTGCTTCGATCTTCAACTCGCTATTGCTTAATGATAATCAACTCAAGATTACGCTTAACTTTTTTTTAACCCTTCAAGATATAAGGTATTTATAGGCTTCTTCTGCGTCCGCGGATTAACATAGAAAAACTTGGGATTTATCCATCTTAATCAACAGATAAATATAGATTAATTAATCTTTATCTGTAATTATCTAAAAAGCGTCCACATTGGATGACGCCTTTCAGATTAATTAAGATAAGGATAAACATCCGGAAAACTTATCTTTATCTATATTAGCTAAAAAGCGTCTACATGTATAGACGTCTTTTACACTAATTAAAATAAGGAAAAACATCCGGAAGAGAAGTAGAAATAGCTTAGGAAACCTAAAACGCGTCAACTCTCACAGACGCCTTTTAGCTAATTAATAAACTGATTAAAATTTAAATTTAAACGTTAAAACAGGAATAAACTCTAAATCACGTCCACACAGGTTGACGTCTTTTAGACTTCTTCATATTTTAACTGAAATTTGAGTTAAAATCAATTCAATTGATTAACTTATATATGTCTGTTAAACCCGACACTTAAAAAGATCAATAAAAATTAACCAATGGTTAAATATCAGACCATTCTGAGGCATTATTATATGATATGAAATTTACTCGAAATGACGTCAAAATTAGTGTGTCTACAGCTGCCTTACCTTGGCATCGTCTTTGCAAGGGAGTGAAATGGAATGGAATGTACTGAAAAGGTGATGCCAAAGTGTGATGAGACACGCTCTTAACATCACATGATTGAAATTTTTCTCAAAATTATCAATGAAGATAGCTTAAGGAAATCAATGGAATCAATCTTGTCTGGATGAGGTAGACAAGAAAATAAAATAAAGTCGATCAACCTCCACGGAGTGGGAAGTACCCCAGGTCATAGACACTGTAGGTTTCATCATGGGGAGCGTTTGCCAGCCAATGTGGACGTACTGCAGCCATGATGGATCTTAAAAGAAAACAAGAAATATTAGATAAAGAATCCAAGAAAGGATAGAATTCTAAGGATATCTTCAAGCGAACCTCAAAGATAATCAAGATACTCAATTCAGAATGGAATATTTCATATCATGTTTGAAATTATTTGATTTAATGGTCTGAAACTTAATCAGCAATCAATTCTTATCACAATGATTTCAAAGTCCTATATGATGCATGCTGGGCTAAAAGAAAAATATAAAGTCAAATAAAATATAAATTAATTAAGGATAATATTGTTAAATTGTCATTAATAAGTCAAGATACCAATTCTTGTAATCCAGTACTAAGCCGAAGCTCGTTTATCTACGCACCGTTTCACAAAAAATGGAACCATCGTCCTTACTAATCAACAATCCAACGGCCTATCCGTGCGATTAAGAATCCTCTGGAATTATCACTGTTTTTGTTGAAGGGGAACTCAAATTCCAGTTTCATCAAAACCACAAGGTCCTTGACATACTCTAATAAATATTTAACATATAATAATGACAATGCAAAATAATTACATGAAAGAAGTACAAGGATAGAAATAACCGTCTTTTTAGTCACGGTCGGACTTCATAAATTCCCATAATATGATCTTTTTGATATTTCCAACTTTACTCAGATTTTCTTGAATTTTAGAAATAGGTTTCTGACTGTTCTCTATTCGAATTCCAACTTTCTTCATGCCTTGTGTCCTGTATATGACTTGAACAAACATGTTAGGCATTTATTCAGGCTTAGCCCCTTGCCTGGTTAAGTGATCGACTACTTGATCCTATTCTTGGTAGAAGGGTCAAGGGGCATAGCCTTTATTAACAAAGGTAATGAGAATAATCAAACTTAGCAAAATGCAACATGCAAGCAAACAGATGCTTACTGAAAATAAAAGGAATGAAACATACTAAGTGCAACAAGCAAATGCTAATTGAGATATTTTTGTTGTTTTGAAATATTCATTTTTGTTTGGGTTTAGAAATATATGCTTTTTTTTTTTTTGAATTTTTTTGACATATGTATTTTTTTTTGAATTTTTGACATATGTATTTTTTTTTATTTTTGACATATGCATTTTTTTTGGATTTTTGACATATGTATTTTTTTTTTATTTTTGACATATGCATTTTTTTTGGATTTTTGACATATGTATTTTTTTAGATTTTTGACATATGTATTTTTTTTAGATTTTTGACATGCATTTTTTTGGATTTTTGACATATGTATTTTTTTTTATTTTTGACATATGTATTTTTTTGGATTTTTGACTAAAAGATCAGCATGGTACTTAGATCAAAAGATCATATTCATTTATTAACTTAATTCCTAAATTGTTCTTTAACAACTTAACTTAAAACCCATCGTGTTTGAATTTGTGTTTCCATTCGTGATCCCATTTGATGATTTGATCCTTAGTCAATCTAAGCCATTCCTTAAGTTTGGAGTACACCTCTTTAGAAGGAAAAGAAGAATAAGTTTCGAAAGCCCATGAGAAGGTTCCGGAGACTTAAAAAGATGTTCCTTTCCTACCCTAATATCCGTTGGGGTTCGGTCATTTTCTTTCCGGAGTATTTATCGACCTTGCGTTCCCTTTCGTTTCATTTCATGGCCTTGATGTAACGTTTTTAACGTGATGGCCTTTCGATTTGACATTTGGATTTTGCCTTTTGCTTTTATTTTTCTATTCTTTTCTTTGGGACGGATCTCCCCCTTTTTTTTATGACGGCCTCCTACTAAGATGGTGAGTATTCTTGGTAGTCTATTCTAAGCCTCGTTCCGACATCATGGGCCGACTATAAAACAGAATTTTTGCTTTAAAATGAATGATTTGTACTTTACCCTTTCGGTCAAGCTTCGGTATTCTTTAGGACTTGGCATATTTTGTTACTCACGAATCAAACGTGTCAGTGTGTGTAGTAACGTATTTGAAGTTAAGTTATCCAGACTAACAAAGAAATTCGGGTTTATAAACTTTCTGATTCCACTGGTCTTTGTACCATACTGATCGACTCTTTAACCTAAGGGTAGTATTTCTTAAGATGTAAGCCATTCCAGAGATGATTTAGCTCTTCTCCTTCTGCATTAACAAGACGATAAGCATTACCAGGAAAAGCGAGTGACACAACATAAGGTCCTTCCTAGTTGGGTTGGAGCTTAGAACGCGGACCACCAGATTTTACAAAAATCCTTTTGACGACCATTTCACCGACTTTGAACTTACATTCAATGACTTTCTTTTGATAAAAACGTGCTAGTCTATTTTGATAAACTTTTGCATGATTAGTAGCTGACCATCTTTTCTCGTCTAAAAGTTCCAATTGAGCAAGGAGTGCTGAACGATATTCATCAATGAAAAATTCCTTATTCAATTGTACTCTTAATGACGGTATAAAGATCTCATATGGAACTACCGCCTCCATTCCAAATGTTAAGGAATAAGAAGTTTGCCCAGTAGGCGTGCGGATTGAAGTTCGGTAGGCCCATAGAGCCTCAACCAATTTTTCTGGCCAGTCTGCAAATTTATTAGATTTGCACGTCTTTTTGATGATTTTTATCAAAGTCTTATTAGTTGCCTCTGCTTGCCCATTGCCTTGCGGATAATAAGGAGATGAATGATGCAATGCAATTTTATACCTGTTGCAGAGGTCCTTCAATTCTTGTGACACGAACTGCGGTCCATTGTCGGTGACGATAGTACTTGGAATTCCAAATCGGGTGATGATGTTCTTCATGATGAACTTGTAGACGGTTGACGCTTTGATCTCCACGTACGCTTCAGCTTCTGCCCACTTGGTAAAGTATTCCGTTACCGTGAGAATGAAAGATTTTTGCTTGATGCCGGAATCTGGATTACCAAGAGGTCCAATAATGTCGAAAGCCCACATGGAGAAAGGCCATGGGGAAGAAACAGGATGGAGTGAAGATGTAGGAGAATGAATTTTGTCGGCGTGAAGTTGACACTTAGCACACCTACGTACATATCCTACACAGTCTTCTTCCATGGTTGGCCAATAAAATCCTTGTCTAAGGATCTTCTTTACTAGCATCTGTCCATTGACATGGCCATCACAAACTCCACTATGAGCTCCTTCCATAACCTTCCAAAGCTCATCTTCGTCTAGACATCTTAGAAGAACTCCATCGAAACCTCTCTTGTACAGTGCTCCTCCAACTAAGGTGTATCGTTGAGCAACTCTCCTGATAGCTCTCTTCTCCTCAGTTGTAGCTTCCTCAGAATACGATTGATCTTCACAATATTTTGCAATCTCATAATACCATGGCTTCTGTTCATCATCCATCTCTTCTAACAGCTCCAGTAACATGATTTCTCTCTTTTCCACAATATCTCCGTCTCTGACTTTCTTCAGCAGCTTCTCTTTAATTCTAAGAAATGAAGGGTCTTTCACAACGGGTGAAAGACGCCTATGAACTATGATTGATTCGGACTGTTTGTTGATTGAAAAATCAAGAGAAGATGCCAATGAAGCTAGAGCGTCAGTTAAGATGTTCTGATTCCTAGGGACATGGACAAAGATCAATTTCGTGAAAAGTTTTGAGTAAGCAGAAATAAGTTCTTGATAAGGCTTGAGCTTGGGATCAAGAAGTCGATACTTAGTCAGCACTTGGCGAAGAATCAGTTGGCTATCACCCACAATCCTGAGTTTGGTGGCACCATGGAAATGAGCAGCCTCGAGGCCAGCAAGGAGTGCCTCGTATTCAGCTATATTGTTGGTGACTGGAAAATCAAGCTGAAAGGCTTATGGAATGGTGATACCTTCAGGTGATAACAGAAGGATACCGATCCCCTTTCCATGAGAATTCAGAGCTCCGTCAAAATGCAGAGTCCACATATCATCTCTGATTTGATTTACAGACATCAGTTCCTCATTCGGAAACTCTAATCGCACTGGATCAAAACGAGGAAGGGGATGGTGGGCGAGATGTTCTGCTATGGCATAGCCCTTGATCGCTTTCTGCTGAATATAAATGATATCGAATTGAGATAGAAAGCTTTGCCATCGCGCTAACCTATCAGTAAGAACATATTTCTCCAGAATGAATTTGATCGGATTCATCCTAGCGATGAGATGGACTTCATGGGCCAGAAAATAATGCTTTAATTTATGTACAACCCAAACTAATGCTGCACATGTTTTCTCCATCGTCGTATATCTCTGTTCAGCGGGGTTGAGAAGTTTAGAGAGATAATAGGCTGCCCTCTCCTTTCCTTCTTCATCCTCTTGTGCTAGGACAGCCCCCACTGCATCATCCAGGACTAAAATGTAAAGTACCAATGGTTTGCCTGGAGATGGTGGTCTCAAAACAGGAGGACTTGTTAAATAGTTATTTAATCCATCGAATGCCTCCTGACACTTATCGTCCCAATCAAATTTGACTCTCGACTTGGTAAGCTCGTAAAACGGCTTACACCTTTGTGAATGCTGGGAGACAAAGCGGCGAATAAATTGCAACCTCCCGATTAATCCTCTCAACTCTTTCAAATTTTTGGGAGGTGACATTTCTCTGATAGCCTTCGCCTTGTTGGGATCGATCTCAATTCCCCGTTTGCTGACAATGAATCCAAGTAATTTTCCTGAAGATACCCCGAATACACATTTCTTGGGGTTCATCTTTAACTAATACTCTCTCGCTCTCTCTAATACCCTTGCCAAAACTTTGGCATGCTCAGCCTTTGTCTTAGATTTAACCAATAAATCATCCACATACACTTCCAGATCTATGTGCATCATGTCATGAAATATTGCCATCATGGCCCTCTGATAGGTGGCTCCAGCATTCTTCAATCCAAATGGCATGACGACATAACAGTATATTCCCCAAGGTGTAGTGAATGACGTTTTTTCTTGATCTTCTTCTGCCAGCTTAATTTGATTGTACCCTGAAAATCCGTCCATAAACGATAAAGTTTCATAGCCAGCGGTAGTATCAATGAGTACATCAATATGAGGCAATGGAAAATCATCTTTAGGACACGCCCGGTTCAGATCGCGGAAGTCAATGCAAATTCTGACCTTCCCGTCCTTCTTCATAACCGGGACTATGTTAGCCACCCATTGTGGATAAAGGACAACTCTAATAAATTTGGCTTTATGTAATTTGTCGACCTCTTCCTTCATTTTTAGAGTCATTTGTGGGTGGAATCACCTTAATTTCTGCTTGACCGGGCTAGCTCCATCCTTTAATGTTAATCTGTGTTCAACTAAAGATGAGTCTAACCCTGGCATATCTTCATAACTCCAGGCGAAAGTGTCCTTATAGTCCTTAAGTACTTGTACCATTGCCTTCTCATCCTCTGTAGAAAGATTTTTGCTGACGAGGACAACCTTAGGTTCGTCTTCAGTTCCTAAATTGATTTCTTTGGTGGGCTCTTCTACGGCAGCTGAGGGTTCATCGAATCTCTTCACTCCACTGGCATATGCCTCAGCTGCGTCCTCGTCATCTTCCTCATTTTCAATAATGGGGTCCTTTTCATGCACTAACTCATAAACCCCATACCCATCATTGACTGACTCATCATTCATACAATCTTCTGGCATATGAATTGGATTTTCTAAAAACTGAGGGATCAAAGAGCAAGAAAAGCATTTATCAGCTAAGTCCTGGAGGTATCTATCTGGAATTCGCCTACCCTTAGGCTTCCTAGACTTCCTAACCTGACTAACCTGCCTAAAACTAGATTGCCTAACTTCACTAAACTCCCTATTATAACCTAATGAAGATGAAGCAGGATGGAAATCCTGGGATACAAGTGAAAATACAGGAGAATCCTCCCGAGGGGAGGGACAGAGTAGATCTAGGAGAGAATCTTGATCGAAGGACCCGCGCAATGGGGTGCGATCGGACAAGTAAGAAGTTTCCTCGATAAGGATCTGAGAAGAATTTGTTGTAAAATTGGCATTTTTTTTTGGATATCAGAGGAATTAAACATGAAACATGAATGAATGCAAATAGAAGGAAAATCAGATAGAGGAAGCGGCACCAAGGTTAGAGGATTAGGGGGATCATATAGCAATATGTCCCAGATCAAATCATACATCCTCTCTAGATCGAGAGGAGGTTGTAGAATAAGGTCTCGAGGGGACAGAGTAATCATAACGGGCGGAGCCCGTGGAATATCTTCAATAATGACCCGCGTCCAAGTCGGAGTCAAGAGCAGTGTACGAAACAGAGTATGGAGCATGAAGACATGGGAAGGATATGTCCCCCTCCAGAGCAGATATGTAGTGTAACCAGCTTCATAGGGGTCATCTGGCTCCCCTTCGTCGGTCTCTTCAGACAGCAATATCCGCTTATCAAAGATGGTGCCAGGGCTTTCAATCAGCTCATCAATCTGCGGCGGCCACTTGGGTTCTGCAGGATCTAGGAACAATCTGTTCAGTGCAATGTAAAGGTCTCTCAGATCGAACCACCTGTACCATTCACATTCAGGATCATGAAATTTTCTCCTTTTCATAGGCCGCAGAGCCTCCAAGGATTGGTACGTAAGTAGTTTTGAGCAATGCCTGGCCAAATCCCTCCCATATATGTCATGGAAGTCAAAACACAAAGTAATGACCACCGTGTTGTCGTGGCTAATTATGGGCCCTTTCACAAAGTGTGTATACAGGGTCCATGTTAAGGGATCTCGGCCTTCCTTAGGTGGTGTAGACATTGTCTCCAGGATTTCCTGACCATCTTCTTGCTGAACCAGATCTTGTTTAAGTTTTCTTGGCCTGTAGCCCAGACCACTTCCAGGTGCTGCTCGGTGATCTTTAACAGGAGTGGTCCTGCCTTGCAATTGTGTGCCCAGACCTTTCCCAGCCTTATAGCCGCTCTTCATCATAATCCTCCATCCTGGGGTACTCATGCCCTTCTCCCTTTTTATGGCGTTTAGCGGGTATGGAAAAATAGTGGCAACTTTTAGAGGATCAGCTACTGGATGGTAGACCTATAATACCGACAGAAAAGGTTGTCGGCCAGGTAAAGTAGTGGATTTGACATTCAAAGTATGAGCAGCAGCAAGGATCGGCATGCTCGTTACTTTAATAATTCGTCCTTTGAAGGGGAATTTGAGGCATTGGTGATTCGTAGAAGGAATTGCCTCAAGAGTTTTAATATAAGGACAACCCAAAATGGCATTTATAGAAGGGTCGATTTCTAGGATGTGAAATTCGACCTCTGCATGACTTACAGGGCCTAGCTCTACTTTTAAATAAACCATTCCCAGAGGGGAACGGGTAGAATTGTCATATGCTGTCACAGAGATGGGGTTAGGCAGCCATTTTTGTTTGGGCACACCGCACAGCTCCAGGGTCTTCGGAGGTAAGACATTGATCGAAGTCCCTGTATCTACCAGGCATGCATCCACGGCCTTCTTGCAGATGTTGACTGTGATGCTCAGAGCCATGCTTCTGGCTGCTGGCGGTGCTAGTTCCGATGTGTGAAATGTAATGGAGGGCTGATCCCCCTGAGGAACTAGTAGTGCTGCGATTTTTTCTACCGGCACGTCCTCGTTGACCATCACCTTCTGTAGATATTCCATTAAGGCTTCTTAGTGACTCTTCGACCTTTTGATCAATTCAAGTACGGTGATCCGTGCCGGTGTTCTGTCCAGATGTTTCAACAAATCATATTGAGTGCCTGGTGCACTCTCTTCATTATGGACTTCCTCAGTCGGCTGTGATGGGCCGTCTCTAACTGTGGACTGAGGAAAGACTTTGTTGAAAATCCTTCCACTTCGGAGCGCATGTTCCTTAACCGTGGAGGATCCGGGTGACACCTTAAGTACCGCAGGGTTGGATGGTGCGGATGATGTAGAGGGCTGGTATGTAGGTGATGGCGTAGGGTTAGGTGGTGATGGCGCGGTACGGATTAAAGGCCTAGAAGGTTGGATGGTGGATGGGTAAGTGGTTGGTGAAGTGGGGAATGGCACGCGTAATAGCGGTTTGGATGGTAAGGGGGTATCTGGGTAAGCGGTAGTGGTAGCGGGTGAAGTAGGAAATGGTACGCGTAATAATGGTCTGGATGGTAGGAGGGGCGCATAGTTGGTTTGCGGGGGATTATATGATGGAGGCGTAGGAGTGTGGGGCGTAATGGGATTAAGGAAGGCGGGTGGTGGTAATGGGTTATTGGGTGCGGGCGAGTGATATGTGGGTGTCGGCAGAGGGGTGATGGTAATAGGTTGTGGCCTAGGTATGTGGATGGTGCGGCGTGGTGGTCGTTCTGCGGTACTTGGAATATAACCCGTCGAATAAAGAGAGGAAGAGTCCTCTATTCTCCACTGTTGCCCACGGTCAGCCTCAGACTGGCTGCTTGTCAAGATAGGGGCAACTTGGTTTTGGTTCTGGTGCTCTGGGAGTGGATTCTGCACTATGCCCATGTTGGGTGGTGGTGCTGCTTGTGCTGGTGGTCTTGCTTGCTGCTGCTACTGTTGCTGCTGTCTTCTTGCCTTCAGGGCTGATATATACTTTTTCATCTCCTCCCAGTCTATGCCGCCCTGCTCGTTGAGATCATGAATATAATCTCTGAATTGGAAGCAGGTGTCGATGGTATGCCCAGGTTGCCTATGAAAATAGCAATACCTGGACGTGTCGGCATTTTGAGGCCAGACGGCCTTTTCCCTTGGCAAAACTAAGGCGTTGGCTGCCATTAGAGCACTGAAGATATCTGCCAAGGATTCTGGGAGGGCTGGGTATTCTGCCCTTTTCGGGCCTAGAGGTCTTCTCTGCTGATTATAGTCAACAGGAGGAGGGACATTATGGTATGCCGGCGGCGCAAGCGGCTAGTACTGCTACTGTTGCTGATATTGCTGTTGTTGGGGCTGCTGGTACTGTTGTTGCCGTTGCGGCGATTGCTGTAGCTGTTGCTGTTGCTGGTTCTGGTTCGGCTGCTGGGGCCGCTGATACTATTGTTGATAATGGGGGTTCTGCTGCTGCCTGTACCCCTGCTGGTTCGGCTGCAGTGGCCTTTGGTACTGCTGCTGGTTCCTCACGAACTGGGGCGAATTATTATTCATGCTACTAACTTGCTCGTGAGAGAGCGTGCCCTCAGTAGTCGGACCTGTGCTAGGAGCATTTGGCACTGCAGGCTTCCGAGGTGGAGGCCTGCTAGGTCTGTGAGGATCAAAGACGCTAGAGAACGTAGCGTCCTTGAAGGCATTCTGGCAGTACCGTGCTTTTTCATAGAGCTCTGCCATGTTGGTCAGATTGTTCAAGGAGAGGACTAGTTTGAACTGGGGCGTGGCATTGGAAATTAACATCTTCACTTGCTCAGATTCGGACAAGTGATCCTTCACCTTTTCGGCCAGGCCTCGCCACCTGTCAGCAAAACTGACAAACTCCTCATCAGGTTTCATTTTTTCTGCTATGAGGTCAGTGATGGACAAGGAGGGTGCAACTCTGTCTTGGTATCGTTGAATGAATTTACGAGAGACGATACCGTAGTCCTCTACTTCGGAGGGTTCCAAGGAAAAGAACCACTCGAGGGCTGGTCCTTCTAGAGATCTCCTGAACAAAAAGGCCAACGACCTCTTATCGTTCTGCCAGAAAGACGATTCGTACATAAATTCCTTCAAATGTGTGAAGGGGTTACCAGTACCGTTGTACTTCCGGTACACTGGCATCTCAGAGGGTGGTAGGTGGAATACTGACAGGCTCGACAAATTGATCTCTGGCGCAGCTTTAACCCCCATCATCTTCTGGAGGTTGTTAAACTGCTCATCCATGCGCTCCATTTTGGCCAGCAACGCTTGCGTGGTCAGATCTACTTGGGGAGGAGGAAGAGGTGGAGGTACTTGATAGGCCTGCTGCCTAGAGTACGTTGGACAGGGGGGACAATAAAGGGGAGGTCTGGCAGAGCTTCCGCCATGCTCGAGGGCATTTTGATAGGCAGGCGTTTGCGGTCTAGCCGGTTGCCTAGAGGATGAAAGCTGCGGCCCAGCTGGCCGAGAAGTAATATGGAGGCCTTCCACGGCCTGATGGATGTAAGGAGGATGAAGAGGAGGTTGTTGAGTGACAACAGGGGGAGCCACAGGGTTCGGTTCCGCAGGCTGCGTGGGTGCCTTCCCCTTCAGAATAGACTGGATCGCCTCGAACTGCTGAGGGTCCAGTCGGGAGGTAAGAACTCCCAAAGCGTTGACGAGATCCGAAGGATCAGAGGATGAGGGATCATTCTGATTCATGTCCCCCTCAAGATTGGGATTAGGAATCGCATATTCATGCGGGGGAAGATCAGGATATCGATCATGGGGATGAAAGAGAGGTGTCCGGACATTCCCATCTTGTCGATATGGAATGGGGACAGAATTACGAGAGGCATCAGCATCTCTCCCGTTCTCATAGTTGTAGTCCGAATCGCGAGGGGCATTAGCATCACCCTCGTAGTTGATGATGGCGTCTTGAGCCATACTCAAGTCCCTGCCTGATCGCAGCAGCATGATGTTAGATTCTTTTTTCAAAGATTTGACAAATAAGTTGCACAGAGGTTAATCAATCAAGTGGATGCTTAACGTGATTTTGAGATTCCTTGTTGAGTTATTTGGATTTAATTAAACCACAAATTCGCTCAGGGAAAGGATCCTAGTTTCAGTTCAATGTCCACCGTTATTCTCTATGGCTTTCTCTCACAACGCTTTATGGAATCTAACCGGGACTTCAACTGGTACAACCAGCCCGATGATCAAGGAGGAGTACCTTGATTTTGGGGACTTATGGAGGTCTTAACGTCAACTTCTCTAGTCTGATCAAGGGACCAACCAAATCAGAGAGAGTTGCTGACGTCAAGTAGTGTGTTCCTAAGAAAATGAGGGTATTCGCCTCAATGCGTATGTCCTATGGCCTGGATGGCCTCTAATGCTTAATGATAATGGGTAGTAGCACACAAGTCACAAAAATCTGGGAACTGAAAATTAACTAAGAAACTGCTTGAATCGCGTCGAGTATAGTCGACGCTATTCAAACAAAATCTTAATTTTTTCGCAGAAACTCAGATGCAGACAGCAGAGAGAAAATGACTAAAAGGCGTCTGGGTGTATTGACGCGGTTTAAAACGCATCAGTGCTCCTAGACGCTTTTCACGTCGCAGAAACAGTTTTGCAGGAGGATTTTCTGGGTTGAATCCTCCTCAAACAGGATAAAAGCAGTAAATAATCAACTCATACATATTTTTTTTAGTTCCAGATTTTAACATGATGATTCTACTAACTAAACAACCAAGATGCCAATCAATCACACAGCATTTTCATCACAAAAACAGCTTTTTCAATTAATCAACGGGAGGGCAAAATCTTGCCACAGGAGTGTGCACGTGGTGCACGAGGGAAATTAACTAAACTAAAACACTCACCAATTGGTGAGGACGTGTCGAGAGACACAAGTGGTGCACCGTGGGTGCCCGATTGATGATAGCAAGAACAAAAAAATTAAAAGATGGCGAGACCAAGTCCCACCGTGATCGCCAAAAAAACTGTGAGTGCTTAGAATGATTGTGTGATTAACATGAAAAATCTATGTTGTTTAGTACAAAATAAACCTATTAAAAACAGAAACTACGTGAAGTGATCGCCAGAAACTTTTGACTTAAAAGTTCCAAAAGAGAGTATGATCGCCTACCTGCTTAAACGCGGAAGATATTGAGTCCTTGATTCCCCTCCTTCAGCCGGCTGAAGAAAGAGAGCCATTTCTTTGTTCTTTGTTCTTGCTGTTGAATTTGAAGTTGAGGTTGAGGATCGTCCAGAAATTCTTGTGACTTTGTGCTTGATTTACTCCTTTGCTCCGTGCAGCAAAAATAGAAAGAAAAGAAATGAAGAAACAATGATGAGAACTTTAAGCAAGAATAATATCTATTCTAATCATGATGTTAAACATGCAATTGAACAGCAAACTTACTTGTTTAATGGCTTTTGAAACCCCTTAATCAAATAGGTTCTGAAAAGAAATGAATGTGTTGTGTGTGTTTTGCATGAAGTGAATGATGAAGAATGTAGAATTAAATGAAATAAATGCAGAAAATAAAGACTTATGCCCAATGGTTGAATTCTTGAATTGATGAAGAATCTTGAAAGGACGCCGACTTCTAGAAATGGCAGCGCTTCGGCGTTCCGACGTTGTTGCTTCGATCTTCAACTCGCTATTGCTCAATGATAATCAACTCAAGATTACGCTTAAGTTTTTTTTAACTCCTCAAGATGTAAGGTATTTATAAGCTTCTTCTGCGTCCGCGAATTAATATAGAAAAATTTGGGATTTATCCATCTTAATCAACAGATAAATACAGATTAATTTATCTTTATCTGTAATTATCTAAAAAGCGTCCACATTGGATGACGCCTTTCAGATTAATTAAGATAAGGATAAACATCCGGGAAACTTATCTTTATCTATATTAGTTAAAAAGCGTCTACATGTATAGACGTCTTTTACACTAATTAAGATAAGGATAAACATCCGGAAGAGAAGTAGAAATAGTTTAAGAAACCTAAAACGCGTCAACTCTCACAGACGCCTTTTAGCTAATTAATCAACTGATTAAAATTCAAATTTAAACGTTAAAACAGGAATAAACTCTAAATCGCGTCCACACAGGTTGACGTCTTTTAGACTTCTTCATATTTTAACTGAAATTTGAGTTAAAATC
The DNA here is from genome assembly GCA_030544215.1 of Zantedeschia hybrid cultivar. NCBI lineage: Eukaryota > Viridiplantae > Streptophyta > Magnoliopsida > Alismatales > Araceae > Zantedeschia > Zantedeschia hybrid cultivar. The sequence goes on from JARZZO010000012.1 coordinate 58,142,003, forward strand.
AATTCAATTGATTAACTTAAACATGTCTGTTAAACCCGACACTTAAAAAGATCAATAAAAATTAACCAATGGTTAAATATCAGACCATTCTGAGGCATTATTATATGATATGAAATTTACTCGAAATGACGTCAAAATTAGCGTGTCTACAGTCATGACTCTTTTAGATTGATTTCTCGCAGACGACGTCAAAAGATGATGAGTCAAAATTTTGTCTACCACAATCAAGAACCCTCTACCTATGATCGGAGGAGGGAAGCTCAGTCGCTTCTACAAAAGAGAATATTGTTAAGAACCCTCGGGGGTTGTCTGAAGGATTCCCCTCCGATGCTTAGGTCAAAAAGCTAGGTGATACTAAGAAAGAGCAGAAGGAGGCTAGGCTAGTTCTTGCGTACTTGGCTCTATCGAATAGGGGGTCCTTTTATAGTAGTGCAGAGGCGGTTGCCGGTCTTGTTCCGATTAGGGAAGGTACTCCGCCTGAGAGGATGGGAGCCCAAAGGTGGTTCCGAACTGGAAATGACTGTTTCCTGGAAGCTGGTCCTGAATCGGACTTCTAAATTCTTCTCCGATCGTGGTCGGATTAGTCCTAGGAAGGGAGAGACTTCCTGGTCAGAATCGTTTCTCGAATGCAGCAAGATTCTTAGTCGGATTAGATAGCCTTCGATACTATAGATCCGAGATGGTTCCTGACTGGATGAGTGCATTTCATAAATCATAGGCTGGGTTATAAACAAGAGGATTTCATGTGCCCAAATAGGACTGTATTGATAGTCAGGTCTTGGGCTTGTTGGCCCCACCAACGTGCCTCCTTAGGCTAGGCGAAATTCACATCCTTCAAAGTCTTAGTAAGAACATATTAAAATTTTAGTAAGTGAAGGTATCACTATTATCATGTTCTTCATTTATACCTTACTACTTAAGGTGCTAAAACAATATAGCTTAAGATGCTAAAACAATATAACCGGAGTACGAATATAAGATGAAGGGTAAAATTAGAAATTATGCAAAAGGCAAATGGCTATCGGTGGGTGGGGGATGAAAATAATGTTAAGATAAAAGGTCCGGATCGGACAATCAACGAAAAGCTGACAGGAGATAGAAAATAATGGATTTTTTACAGAAAATTTAATGCATTTTTTTGAGAAGATATATAAATATAAATAATTTTTATATCTTCTTTTAGAAGAAGAGTTCATTTATTAATGCAATTATAATTCGGATATATTATATGAAAGATATTTTTAAATTTAAGACCACGACTATCTCATGAAAAAAGTGAACATGTCCAATAATATTTCAATTTGAAGCAATACTTGTTACAATATCTAGAGGCATTAAGATCAAAATACGACAGTGTGTGGATTTTATGTTTTGCTACGCCTTTGTGGGGAACATGCAACGACCGTCCATCCGTTTCCTGATGATGTGATTAGATGACAACCGCCATACGCGATGACTTTCTGTCATTCACTATTCAATCATGTGATCAGGAGGACTGCCACCGGGGCGTTGAGGAAAATGTTTAGGAGTGTGTACGGTTTAGTTTAGTTTGATTTAATTTTGGAGGAATTTTTTTCAAATCGAACCAAATCTAATTGTCATTTGAATTCGATTCGGTTCGGTTCAAATCGAAATTTTATATTTTATTTATATTAAATATATATATATACTTAATATTAAAATAAAATTTTAAAAATACATATTTATATGTAAGTATATGATCTAAAATATTAAGATATTTATATATATAATATTAATATAAGATATTTATTTATTTAAAAATTAATTTATTTAATTTTTTGGTTTAATTCAATTTAACAACTTTAAAAATCGAATTGAATCATTTAGTTTAGTTGGATTATTCAATTTGAACCGAATTATGCACAACCCTACACCTTAAGCCCGTGATCTCACCGGCATAGCCACACACTGGCGGGAAACAAGTCAGTGAAGTCGCTACGTGATCATCAAGTTAATCACATCATCTAATCCCATCCTCATCGCTCCATGTCATCTTAAGATGTCAACTAAAAATAGTAATCTCCTGTATGCCTTCGACGTAGTAGTGGGCATTCCGACGCTTTGCACTGGGCGTGCGACGCGAGTTTAACTCACGCCGCGTCTTCTCCCCCTTCGTAGTTTCCATCCGTTTGAGACGCTTATTGGAGGGGGTTTAGAGTGGATGGGAAGGACTGGGATTTGATCCCATGTCCTCCGGTAATTAGGTTGAATCCTCAGTCACTGTGCTATGTTTCAAAAGAAATAAAAAAACTAAAAATAGTAATCAGTTAAGGGGTGGTGCGGTCCTTCTTTTCCCTTCGCCTTTGGGGCCCATCAAGGGCGGACTGCAAGTGGATCCAAGATCCGAAAAATGCGGGCGAATGATCAAAGCAACCCGTCTGATGTGACGCCCACACCGTCCGCTTCCCCTCCGCTCCTGACGTCACTCGCGGGGTGACCTTAATCGCCCGCAGCATTGGTCTAATCCCCAAACTACCCATCTATTTTACTCAATTCCACAGCTCCATCCCACCTTACTGACTAGAACAACCATGTCATATCGTTAGCTCCATGTAATGTCGTTAGCTCCAATTTGTTACAGAATTAGGAGTTCCATATTCTCGGAATAAGATTAATTTTATTTTAATTAGAGAAATTTATTATTTTACGTCAGAATTATTTATTTTTAAAACTATGCAAATAAGTAATTCTATCTTATATCTAAAAATTTAGTATTTATCTTAGATTATGTCCTGTTATCAAAGTAAAATATTACTTATTTTAAAATAAACAATTCAGAATGACTAATCCTCTCGTAATTCATTATGCTATCAAAGTGGTATCTAGAGTTTGGCTGCTTGGAGTATGAATTTTTGATCCGGTATTTTTGACAAAATTTTCTTGATATGCTATTGGTTTTTGTTTTTTACTTTTAAAATTTATAGTAATAATTAATTGTCATTCAAAATATAGAAGAGGACGGTTAGAAGAAAATGAAAGATTTAAAATGAGAAAAATTACAAGCAAAGAGGTCTTTAGACTTTAAGAGATTAAACTTTAATATTTTAGTAAGAATTCAAGTCTATGTTAAATCTGTTAAATATCAAGGTAAGATTGATAGAGTGACTTAAAGTTGTAGATTTTTAAGTTTTCAAATTTTAAATTTAATAGGGTGTTTAGTTGCATTATAATATTTTATATAGCTTTGTTACAAAAAAAAAAATTAAAATAAAAAGTACAATGACTTTTAAATTATAAAATACATATAGTTATCATGTTTGGCAAGAACATGTTAATTTTAAAAAAGATTACATGGTGGGGAGGGCGAGCCAACTGGGTCCGACCTAAGGGGTGGGGTGGGTGCGGAGAGGACCGGTGGAGGGTTTCATTCGTACTATTGTGACAAGAAACAAAATAGGGTTCCCCCACTTTTTTATTTTATCATGTTTTGTGAGTTAAAAGTACTATTATAATATATTTTAATAATGTAAGCAAACATCCTTTTTAATATATTTTCACTATAAAAATATATATTTGTAAAAAAATGTTGCATTATAATCTTATAAATTCAAAAAATTAATATTAGCATGATAGATGATTACGTTTTAGAAAGAAAGTACTAAAAAATAATGTTTTATAATACCTTAGGCTGTTTTACCTAAGTAGATGGCAGAGATTTCATAAGACATCATTTTACTAACCACCAAGAAGCATGTTAACCATATCAATCAATAGTCTCATGAGCTAAGATCCTTAGATCTAAACTTTTTAATTTATACTTCTGTGGAAGATAAATATTTCTGTCATTCATTTAAGATAAGATAAAAATAAAATAAAATAAAATAATAATAATAAAAAATATCATTCCATTTAATTTAATTGTGAGAGAGTCCTCTTATGGGCTCCTCAGAAGATGAAGGTCAGGGTGGACCTGGTCTCGTCTGGGGACAAGTGATGGCATCATGGTAAATTAAACGGCTGTCAAGGGTCTTTCCGTGAAAGACACGAAATGGGGATGACGTTTGCAGGGTTGTGAGTGCTGCTGCGACACGTGGGGTCGCACGCACGGGGACTGTGATGCGTCACATCAACGTCAAATCCACTTGACTAAAATAAGCTGCACGCATTTCCCAGATACGGACAAAGGAGCAGCAAGATCTTCTCAGATCACCAAATATGGGCACAGACTTTAAATATCCAGCTTCCTTTTTCTTTATTCTAATTTTAGCAAAGGATGGTGTAATTTTTGTTTCATTATTTTGACGGGGTGTAGAATAAAAGATTTTTTTTCTCTTCTTAATTTAGGGAGATTTGGAGTACTTTTGTTTTTCAAATTAATTTTCACCACCAAAAAATCTTAGTTCAAAGAACATTTTCTACAGTTTTAGAATATTTTTCTTCGAGTTCTACTCTACCTTTCCTTTGAAAAAGGAGAATCCAGAAATATTTTTGTACTCACCATCCACTAGCGCCCCTCTCTCTCTGAATCATCTACTCTCCACTTTGAACTCTCTTTCCATTTTCCTTTAAAAAAAAAAAAAGCTTTTGATAAGTTACTTTAATATTTTAACCTTTCAGAAAATATTTCAGTATCTAGTCTCCACCAGCCTACTCTCTCCACCCACTTTACACCTTCTCTTTCTACCCCTTCTCATTCTCTTGTTTGACAAAATTTATAAACCCCCTATTTTCAGTATATTTAGTAAAAACCCCATGTAGTCTCATTTTCATCTGAAAAGCACTTCAAAAAGATTGAAAGAGGCCCCCAGATATTTAAATTATTTGGAAAAATTCTTAATAAAGGATCATTTTTGCATCAAAAAGAAACTATAGAATATTTTTACTAATACAAATTAAGGTCATAGAGAATTTTTCTAAATTATACAGATTAGAGGAAATGAAAATTTTAAAAAACCCTTGTTTATAATTTTATGTTTTCTTTTACATAAATATTCTTCAAGATTTTCACCGTTCGGAAATTATTCTTCATAATCCCTCTCCATTGTCCCACTCAGTCTCTCTGTCTATTCTCTCTCTCTCTCTCTCTCTCTCTCTATATATATATATATATATATATATATATATATATATATGAGATTCACAAGTATATGTTTTTTCTGTTTGATAAATTATGTTTCAAGACTTTCACCTTTCTGCGATTCAAAACCTTTGAAAAAAAAATATGAGAATGCAACCCTGTGCTCTGTTAATGAGAAAAATTTGAGAATGTTGGATTTTCACTTAATATAGTGGTCTACTTTGATGATTGAATCACACTATAGTTAAACACATTATAGGATCCAGTTAGTAGAATATAGTTATTGGGCTTAACACATTATGTATCTATTAAGATCTTATTATGGGTGGGATCCTATTTAGGTTAAATTAAGAATGGTCCCTCTTGTCTAGTATAAACAACACATGACTCTCCATAAAATCATATGCATGAAGAAAAATAGAGAGAGACGGTGCTAGAGTCACACGTGTGTCTTTTCTCCTGGTGTTCATGTTGTTCTTGCACGTTAGACTCGCTCTCCTCATTATCTTTTTCTTCGATCCACATGTAAGAAAGATGACGTCAGCTACAAGTATTTTTATTTTCCTTAATAGAGAAGAGTTCAGACACAACTTACTCCTAATACAGTACTGTTGACAGATCGTGAATAACTCATTAATCAATTATGCTTAAGAAGATCCTGACTTAAGTAGACTTGAAAGTTGGCCAGCCTGGTGCGTGAAACTTAAGTTTGGGATTTATACAATAGGCTTACACATGGTACTTTCGATCTCTTCGTTATGCAACCTTTAAATGGAGCCCGAAGGGAGTGTTGTGTGCTATAATCAAATTGATAAATTGGCGTTTTTTTTTTTTCTATAATACTTTCATTTTGTTTTAGGTTACAGGTGATCAGAGTCGCCTTCGGATTGCCATCCACATTAGGGTAGTCTCCATATCGAATAAGGATGCGGAGAAGAAGAGTCCATATTAAGTGAGGATTTTTAGAGAAACTTTTCTACGTATGTGTATATATAAACAACGAGAGGGGATTTATAGTGAGTTCTCCTCCTCTCTTTCTCTCCTAGTCTCCTCTCTCTTTCTTCTCTATCTCTCTCTTAGAGGAATTACCGGTGGCTTCTGAAATTTGGCGCGCGAATTTTACCGGCAACTCTAGTAGCTGTCCGTCACCAACGAGGGAGGACCGTCTCCCGCCTCCACTCCGACGAGCAATCTTCACCGAATTTCCGCTTGAATGGAGAGACAACACGCTCAGGTCAAAGTAATCCCTTAATCTGACATTTTAAATGAATCCTATGTGCAATGTTAAATCTGTCGCATGCTTCTTCTTTTTTGAGAGGAGTGGCACAGTGATTGAGTATATACATACACACACATATATATATATATATATATATAGGGTATGATTCCGCCTAATTAGGCAATAAGTACTCTAAATCCAATTCTAAATAAAGTCTTATATTTAAGGACATACTAAAGTCGAATGACATGAGAGTTTTTAGATTTTTCATTGACTGGAAACCGAAACCTACCTAAGGGATGATACAGAGTGAAGCCAACCAACCTAGCCGGCTAGTAGGATCTGTTGTGTGTAGTTTAGACACAAACTTTCCTTCTCATATAGGGCGCAAATATATATTTAGGTCCGTCAATTGGGTTGACATGATCAAACAACCCCAGGGTGTCTTCCTGTGTAGATTGATACTAACGTCCTGGAAATGGACCTGATTCCAGAAATGTAGTCAACAAATTGAACGGTAGAGATCTATCATGCAGTCGGATATCATCATATCAGCGCGTCACCAAAGATGATGAGGTCGCTCACAACGAGTGGTCGGAACCAGGTTCGCCATTGCTTTCCCCCCCAAAAAGAGCGCGAAATATGTAGTTGCCATCTACCATACAAAGTATCTGGACTTCATGTAGTGCACGCCATGCAAGGGATCGGAGGGACAACATAAAGATGTTTGCAGATGTTGTACTCTGTAACCACGTATGTTCTTTGTTCATATTATCACATGAAAAGTGATTCAGTGAATTCGATCGCACCGTACGGTCGAGTTCACACTCAAGAAACTTTTTTTCACTTATCTCTCTCCGTAAAAAATAAAAGAGGTAAAGTAAAAAAAAGTCATCTCACTGTGATGCTCGACTGCATGGTGTTGTTGAACCAACGGAATCCAACCTCTTATCACATATGCTTTACTCCAAGGAACCCTTTGAGTGAGATGCTGAAGAAATGTATGCATGTTTTATAGAGTTATTGTTGTCCAAAACAATTTAAGTTAGAAACCCATGAAGTCAATAAACAAGGTGCAAGCCAAATCCATGCCACACATAGCGTGCCTATCTCTCATATTAAGGTCCCATATTAGAAAACAAGTCGCGCGTATGAGCTTATATTAGGTAGTTGAGATAACAAATTATTAGAAGCGTCTAAACCTCACCACTGATGAGGGTAATTTCTGTTTGTTTTTTATGTGTCTCTCTTACAAGATGCAAGAAAAACAGTCCCACATCGACTGTAACATAAAGTGCTCACCTATTCTCTTCTATAAAAAGGACTCAAAGACATCAAAATTAAGGGAAAGACCTCCAGTCCCCATTCGGCTACTCAACTTTTGCTACATGTCATGGTTCTAACTTCGACGTCGAAGGGATCTCCCCTGGGATAAAATTCGGGGCCTCACTGACGTTGATGGTCAATGCACAGGTCGGTCCATTCTCCCTCGGCCTACTCAATCACTTGGTCTCCTCGTCCAATCAGTCTCAGCACTTGTCGTCTCTCAACTCAAATGAGGACTCTACCTCAACAACCACCAAGCATGTTGAAGAAAATGTTCATATTGAGCATCGATCCATGTCAATTTGAGAGACTACTGATAGTTGTTCTGTTTTCCTTTTATCTCACTCGTTCTAATTCGTTGAGAAGGTGCATGGCCGTCTCATCACTTGCTGTTTAATCTCCTTGACCCATCAAGACTTCAAACACTGACAGTCAAATTACTTATATATTACTCTTCAATGCATGCATCTATGCTTACACATTACTCTTCAATGCATGCATCTAGTGTTTCAATAACGTTTGAAACAGACGTTGTCAACATTTCCTACAAATCGAAACACTGACACCATATCACTGTATGAGACATTTTGCCAACTGTAGGGCCCTGCATATTTCTGACAAGCATCTACTCTTCGTTCAAGTATGCCTCCCTTTTGCCAGCATAAGACTGTTAACATTTAAGAACCATAAGCAGGAGGGAAGAATTCAAATTAATTATAATGTGGGAGCGACACTGCTTCAATGTTGACCTGCGATTATTTCTGTAAATGAAGCCATCCAGCCCAGAATATTCAAGTAGGTCATATGCATACCTTCTTTTCGTATTGTCTATATGTTTTGTTTCTGATTCAAAATTCTGCATGCTCAACTGATGTCTTAATGATGGTTTTGTGTCTGTAGGAAAGGGAGAATAACAGGTATAGATAGAGGAACAATGGAACGACAGAAGACGACTCAGGGTTTGCTTATAACAAAATAGAATTAAAGCATGCTTATATATATATATATATGCTTTGTTTAGTAAATTGAGCAATTCTTAATGATTTGCTAGCCCCATCATTACGACATTAATGAAACACATCTAAGCCGTATGAAGCTTGAAATTAGTGAGTGATCAATGATTCTCACGGATCATCTTACTCCCATGGCGGCTTAACAGTAGAAAAGCACTTCGAGATTGTACTTTTTATACACAATCAGTTTATGTAGCCTGGCAAACCTATTAATTAATAATGTCTTATTATGGGATGAAGGGAGCTCTTTTCAGATAAGATTAATAGTTGCAATGTTACCAAACAACGAGAGCCTCCTCTTAAGTAAAGATAGATGTTGGTATATTCAACAAACAGTTTGTTTTTCTAATTGAAGAAATTGTTTTGTGGTCAGCAGGCGATGCTAGCTCATAACTTATAAACATCATTTCCTCGCAGAATTTTGTGATAAATTTTGAAGCCGTACGTGATTTGCTTCTGGAGGAAAAGATTTTATCCAGACTGCATTGAAGCTATCAAAGGCGTCGATCGATTACCAAATGAAATATGAAATCCCCTAGGATGACTGCAGAAGGGAAGAGTATTTTTACAGTGAAAGCACTTCCTCCAAAGGGAAGCTAAATATGTCGGAAGAAAGGTGACCATGATAAAAATTAGTATAAGAGGCTGATTAGGCAAAGCACAACAGCATAGGAAAGGAACTGGATTGTAGCTAATGCGTGAACCAGAGAAGAAAGAGAGAGGAAATGTCGTCTCTTGCTGCTGTCCTGGGGAGAGAGAGAGAGAGAGAGAGTAAAGATGATAAGGACACGCCAAACTGACGACCTACTGCAATAGACACTATATATATATCAGTGTACGAGAGATAGTGTGTGTGAAAATGAGGGCGGCCTTGTATCTTGCAGGGAGGAACAAGGCAAAAGAATCCAACCAGATCCAGCAAATAACTTTACTTCAAGAAACAACTCATGACCATAGGCACGGATTAAGTCTAATGAGTAATGGCAGCACGGTCTAGCTAGCTACATCTCACCCTTAACCTAACAGTATGAATATATAAAATCTACCACAACAAGTAAATGGCAAGGGAAAGAATTGAACATATACAGTACAAGAAAGAAACTATAGCTAGCTGCAAGAACGTTAGAATCCAATGACTATAAAGCTATGATGAGCTTCCAAATGACATGCATCATCAGCACATTGACTGCAGTTCAAAATGAAGAGAAGGGCCATCATACGAGGGGAAATTAAGAGAGCATAAACACAGACATCTATATAACAATTAGGAGAACAAGCCATTGTCATATCGAACGCCCTTGTTGGAATTAACATGCAAACATACACCCATTATGATCTACCTCTTCCTTCAGGAGTTCCTTGCTTCCATTACGTAAGATAACAGACAACTACTAGACCTTTCCCACCCACTTCTCTCCATAGAAAGGGAACTCCACCATCAAGACCAAATTAGCACTTCATTTCTCTTCCTAGACTAGAAGGTGGTAGTCTTGCGATTAGGATCCATGGGATATTTACCATAGTATGGATCGATATCGTGATAGAGAAATTTTTCATTAATTACCGCTGCTAATTAATTGAGCACTGACAGTGGTATAAGAGAGCCACTGTTGGAGTCAGCTATGGTCACAACAACCCCTTCGCCGTCTCCGGAGCTGCCGCCGGAGCCGTCAGAGGCGGCCACCAAGCTGCCATGATGAACGTGGGGGTGGTGGCGAAGGTCGTGCATCAGGAAGGCTCCATTCACCGAATTGAGGTCCGCCCCCTGCAAATTGGCGACGCCGGTGGTGGCCGCCGTCGCCAGGCCATTACTAACACCTTGCGGTGGCGGTGGCAGCCGCTGGTGCTGGCCGTGGAGGGGTGGGCGCTTACGCTTCTTCTTCTCGTAGGAGATGCCCCGGGCCTTGGACTGGGAGTCGCGAACCTCCCTCAGATAGAGGCGGACGGCGCGGGCGCCGAAGGGGTTCGCCTCCGGTGCGCCGCCGTTCTCCTCGAAGGCGGCGCGGAGGCGGCCCACCAGGGCGTCGAGGCTGCCCCAGGCCTGGCGGAGGGGACAGGGGCAGGGCGCCGGGGGGTGGGGGTGCCCGAAGAAGGGGCATCCCGGGGTATGCACCTTGGTCTTGCCGAACTGGTCGAGGTAGCGGAGGAACTCGAGGACGTGGGCGCCGCTGCACCTGGAAAGCGCCAGCGGGGGGCGGTGGTTCCTCAGGTACTGCCCGAAGGTGTTCCAGTCCCGGCGCTTCTGCGACTCGTAGCGGCTCAGCGGCTGCTGCTGCTGCTGCTGTCGACCCCCATGGTGGGCGTTGTGGCCGCTGCTGCCGCCGCCCGAGCTGCCGGAGTTGTCAGAACTGGCGGGGACGATGGCAGACATGTCTTCGCTGCCTGGTGAGACGTCGAACATGCTTGGGAGTTCGATCGGGAGAGGGCTGGAAGCCAAAGGTACGTACCACTGTTGTTTCTGGGTCTGTCCTAGCAGATCCTTCAATTTCTTTGTTGCCGCTGGTGCAAGTGGAGTTTTTGGACTTCGCAGATCAGGTCAGTAGATGGGGTCTGTGCGAGAAAGTGTTCTTGGGCAAGATATCAAGTGGGTTTTCTTCCCTCTTCTACCCTGGGAGACCATATAGGGTTCAGGAGGACATGATCTGCCGGACGTCCATGGCTTTTCATGCAGGATATGAAGAAATTGCAAGGGGGGTAGAGAAGAGGGGAAGAGGAGGAAGAGCGGAGGAGATGCCAGGTGAGAGACTACTGTGAGAAAGATGACAGTTCCGGGATGTGATAAGGAGGAGTGGGGGAGCTGCACAGTAGAGGAATGTCAAACACAGGTTAGCCTTTGGTAAGAGAAGAGAGTGAGCGGGGAAAATAACAGGAGGACGCGGTGGGTTTTCTTTGTGGATAGTGGGGAAAATAACAGGAGAAAGAGGTGAGACTTTTAAGGACGGGTGCACGCAGAGAGAGGGAGAGATGGTATCAGGAGGAAAGAAGAGAGGAGTATACTTTTGGACCAGAGTCCAACATATTGAGAGGGAGAGGACCCAGGTATTTGTTAAATTTTGAGATCACGTGAGAATTTTTTTGCAATATTTGGTCAAACGTATATTGAGAGGATCCCTTCTCAGAAAAGAAACATGCTTGGAAGTTAGGAGAAAAAGAACGAGTCCGGATCTTGTCAGTGCAGGTTTAGTTGAGACTCACACACACACACACACACACACACACACACACACACACAGAGAGAGAGAGAGAGAGAGAGAGAGAGAGAGAGAGAGAGAGAGAGAGAGAGAGAGAGAGAGAGAGAGAGAGAGAGAGAGAGAGAGAGAGAGAGAGAGAGAGAGAGAGAGAGAGAGAGAGTCACTTCTCAGTACAAAAAGAAAAATTTGTGCATGAGAGTTTTTTAAAATCTTTAAGTTCAGTTCATCCTTGGGCTTAGAGGATCTCTATTAAAAAAGAACATGTTCGCATGAAGAGTTTATATAATATAATTAATGTAGGGAATTAAAGGATTATAGTACATTTTAAGTATATCTTAATATAAATATATTTTTATCCAAAATTATCTTGATCTTCATGATAAAAAAATAAAAATTATTAATAATTTTTATATATTTAATTATATTATTAGAATTGTTCTTATTTTTAAAATTTAAAATTTACTATCCAACCGTGAACTCAAACATAACCATCTAAATGAGTGCATGTAAAAAATATTTTTATTTTTAAAAAAATAATTAAAAAATTACTCTAATTAGGAGATAGCAGAGAGGGAAAATGTCAAGGGGGATGTTTTTCTTATGAACGCAGATCGACTACGGTCCTTGGCATAGTATTCCTTCCTATTTTATTGGTGCTCTATGTCCTCTCTTTATATTTATATATCGCTTCCTGTTATCCTTCATATCTCGTCCATGTTTCTTGTTCAAATGAAATATGGATGTTTCTATTGACCAAAAATAAATAAAAATAAACATAAGAGTAGGCACCAGTTAGTCTTCCACGGTTCCACCCTCCACGAGTGCAACTAATGAGGGGTTAGAGTTCTCAATAGGTAAGGTATATATCGGCCTGACTCATCTAGTTCCACTTCCTAATCTCCCCAATAAAAATCATCAAAATATGTTTGATATTTTATTGCTTTTGTTAATTGTATATAACAATTTAAGTAAAATTCTTTTGGAACCGAGAGTGAGAGAGTTGGTAACACCGGCTTCTGCTTGAGAGTGGCAACTCAAGAGGTCATGTGTTTGATTCCTGCCATCCCCGTCTAAGGGGCACCACGGCCTAGTGGGTATTCTTTCCCACCACCTGAGGCTTACTGTTATGGGTGGCGTGAAAAGATAATATAAGTAAATGACCGTATTAAGACTCAAACTTGGGTCTTAAGCCCTAGCAAACTGCACTAAGTTCGCTGTTAGCCCAAAGAAAAAAAATGCATATAATACACTGAGCGATTGTCATAAATTCATTCGCTGGCAGTGGACTATGTTAATATCCGTCAGATCATTATATCTCTAAAATTTTTATAAAATTAAAAAAAAAATGATAGAGAGAATATTATCTCATGCAAACCAGCCCTACAATCCTTACATCCACAAGCGTGGATACGCAAGATGCCTCTATCCAAGTTACCAGCCCTACAATCCTTACATCCAAAAGCGTGGATACCCAAGATGCCTCTATCCAAGTTACTTGATCAACCTGATAGAAATGTCTAGAATTGTTATTTTCTTATTTTTTATAATCAAATTCCTTTTCCATTTCTCATGAAGAAAAGTGCAATCCTCTCCCATGAGAGTTAAATAAGGTAGAGCAGTTAGGAGTGAAGCCTCCGAGTAAAGCCAGAGCAGTTGGGCGTGAAGTCCAGAGCAATTTGTGCTTTACGTGGACCCACCCTAATGACCCGCTTGTCCACAAGCGTGGAACGCAAGGGATGCCTCCACCAAAGCCGTCCGATCAATGTGACCAATTATTTTTTTATTTTTTTTTAATAAAATTCTTTCTATCCCATGTTAATTCCTCCGTAAATTATGGAGGCTGTAGTAAAGAAGTAGAAAAGGTATTGTTCACTCCTAAGGGAGTTAAAAAGAGAAAGCCCATAGTATCAAGACTTTATATATACATATATATATAGATGTGTGTGCATATATGTAGGTACATTGATACTATTAGAGGAGAGATCTTCTCAGTGGAATCTAACAGTACTGAGAGGTAGAGAGTTCATGTACTCGTCAACTTTTGAGATCATATGAAAGAGATTTTTTGTAATGTTTGGCCCTCTCTCCCTCTCGGTACTATTGGATTCCGGTTCAAACGTGTACTGAGAGGTCATCTCTCATATTGTAAAGCATGAATACGAAAATATTATCTCGCAATGCCATTCATCTAGAGAGAGTATTAGCCCTTTGATTATGAGTTTTGATCCCCACAATATATAGTGGTTGCCTTATTTATTGCATTTATATCTCATTGCCCATTACCATTTAATCTTTCCCTTTGGATGCTCCCTTCCTTCACTCCTCTCATTCTCACGTTTTAAAAAGAAGTTAATATAATTTTTAAATATTTAATTACTCTTAAAGTGATTTTTATTCTTTGAAATTTTATTTTCACGGTCTCATTGTGAAAATCTCCTTATACATATGTTAGAGAAAAGAATCATGTAAGAAAACGAATTATAACTTCTTTTTGCTTAATCCACTTAATATGGATATATATATATATGTGCTAGAAAGCCTAGCTACATATATATGGTGGATTGAGGACGTTTGGGAAGCCATGGATGCTAAGCACACCAAAAGGAAATAGATTTTTTACATATATATACCCCTCAAAAATAACGTATTTGCATATATACTCCCAATTCTCTCGTATTATCATCAATATCCTTACAATTTTCAAAATATTACATTTTATATCCCTCAATCTAATGATTTGACATAAATATCTTTAAATTTATTAATATTTGCATATATACCCCTCAATATGCTAAAAACTTGCATTTTGTCTCTCAGATACTTCCAACGATGTCATGATTTATGCAATATTTTTGACATATTTCGTTGAAATTAACTTAAGTTTGACGGAACGGGCATAAATGAAACATTTTGAAGATTACAGGGTATTAGTGATAATATGTAAGAATTAAGAGTATATATTATTGTTTTTGAGGGATATATATGCAAAAACCCAAAAGAAACATATTATTGTTCTCCATTTCTCCGTATCTTGCTGAGGACATGACAACACTAGCTAGATTGCAGGGTCATATAATAATCACACACACACACCAAGAGCAGCACTTTGCATCAGGGTCACTGTGGAGTTAGGAACTGTTCTGTCGGTGCGAGCCAAGGGCATCGGGTTCTCAAAGCTGACCAGCATTAAGGCAAAAGTTTTGCCCACGCCGACAAATCTGTACGGTAAATTGCTCCAAAACCCTAGATCAGAGTGTGATGATCGTATGAACAGTGGGAAATGGAGCAAAATTGAGATCTCACTAAACCAAGAAGTGTCTCATCGTGGGTGTTTCTCCCATAGTCCAAATGCATGGTTCTTAAGATTTGAAGTGAGTACCATGTCAGCCCATGGCAAACCAAGGGACAGTGTAATCATCTTACAGCTTCTTCAGAGCCTCTGATGGCGTGTTAATTAGTGAGCAGAAATTTCTTTATACTTCATTTTGTCAAAACCTGACTTCTTCCATACTAGTGTTTCCCCATTCTATGGCAAATCTCTAGCTCCTAGGTTACTGAACATATTTCTTGGTAAGCCAAGGACAGATATATTATTCCAAATTTATGTTTTCTAAGTCGTTGGTTCACTTACATCATTTCTTAAGTGTGTGTATATGAGCCTGACGGGTGGGAATGTGATTTTCTAGACTTGAAATGTCGATACCCACACATGCTGAACCAACCAAGACCATGTCTCCTTCTTGACAAGTTACTTAAAAAACAAAAAGGGAAAAAAACTAGGATTGTGGTGCCTCAAGGCAAAACCAGAGTCAGAGAAAAACTCAGGTAAGAAATATTTTTGGCAGTCTGAGAAGATAGTAATTTGACAAGATAGAGGGGCATGTGAAGGTGGGATTTCTAGCCAGACAATGACATGACGAGTCCCTTCAGGGGGGCTGCAAAGGCTGAACCATTTCCCCTGGTGTTTCGTGGTAGGCTTTCGAAGCAGTGCATTTGTTTCATCAAATTCTTGTTTCCACATACTGCATCGGAGAGATGTGGCGTAGATTTTAACTAAAAAAAAGTAGGGTGAGCAGAGATGGATGGATAGGTTGGGTTCCTGGGTTTTACACTTATTACGGAAACAAGGACAAGACTGCAGCAGCAGCCCAAACAAGGTGTTATATCATGTCAAAGGCGTCAAATCCAAGTGCCATCTTTTCTTTAATCAGTAACTCATGATGTTTCTTTTCATTTTTTTCCTTCTAACGAGAATGTGAGAGAGAGTTGTTTTTTATTCTATTTCTATAAGAAGTGAGAGAGAGTTGTCATGACTGTTGAACACAACATGGAACAATAATACCACTGGATAGGAAATCATGGTGGTGGGTTTCTTTTTCTCCATGTGACAATGTATTTCTGAACTACATAGAGAGAAGATCTGATTGAAGTCCAATAATACTAAGAAAGAGAGGGAGGCCAAATATTGCAACCCTTCTATTTGATCTCAAAATTTGACAAATATTTGAATCTTCCCTTTTGATCTCAATACTACTAGACTCCGGTCCAAATGTGTACCGAGAAGATTTCTTCTCTACTACATAATATGTAGTCCACTCTTTCATATCAGACTAATGATCAAGCAACGAACTTATATAAACATACACAGATAACGGAGGATCAGATGTGCGGTGTGGGACTTGAACAACAATATCAGTCGGGGCCTAGTCGACATTTGTGTACGAGAAGAGATTCTCTTCGTACATGTTTGGACCGAAGTCCAACAATACTAAGAGGGAGAGGGGGGCTAAATATTGCAAAAAAAATTTCATATGATCCTCAAAGTTGATAAATACCTGAAACCTAGACTCCGGTCCAAATCTGTACTAAAAAGATCTCCCCTCTTTGTGCATGCATATATACCAGTGTACGTTCATCCATGCAGGCGTGTATAACTTTACATGTGGTTTCTGCTGCAAACTGATGGATCCATTGTCACTTTGGATATCCTGAGAAATCTTTGGGTCCGGATCTTATGATTTTGGGCGTGTTGGTGATACCGTGATACACAACACGTGGGTGGTCACACGTGCAAAGGAAGTCTATGTGGAGACAGGAAAGATGGCAAAATTTGGTGCCGACATGCACAGAATTCTCAAAGAAGGTTGGTCCCTGTTTACCCCAGACAGGAGACCAGCGGAGCCCGGACAGGAGAGAAGAGAGCAGTCAGCCCGGAACAGACACCAACGAGACCAAAAAATACCACCCTTAGGCCGAAAGGCATGGACCTTCCTCTCACCTCATGATAGAACATCACGTTGGCGTCCTCTCAATCGTTAACAGAACCTTTGACTTTGACTTACTTGTAGCCTTGTTTGGATGCAGAAATCTGGATTAATTTCCACCCATATTAATGCCAATAATAAGATTAATGGAACTCATCTGGTCGTTGTTTTTATCATATACAAAGATTTTAATACATAAGATCAGGATTGGGTTATATATGGGTGTCAGAGTAATACTTGGTTCACACCAATGTTAGTGCAAATCTCTGGTGTGCACCAAGTTTTTTTCATTTTTTTATTTTTTAAAAATTATATATGTTATTGTCCTAATTCTTTTGATTAATAGAAATACTTGCTGCATTGGGATTAGTGCAGCACCGATGGATGGGACTGCAACGCCTGAGCAAGGGGTGCCTACATGTGCACAGAAACTACTCGAGAGGACTCTATTTGTTATTATTTTTTAGATTGTCTGATTAAAGATCAGACAGTACGAACATTGACTTAAGGGGTTACCCACCTTCCTTTTTAAAAAAATTATACATCTCCTAGCTTCCCATGGTGGGTTTTTTCTTTTTTTGGATTTTATACTTCTATACTATAAACCAACTAATATCTAACATATCTTTGGACCAATTCAGATTTTCTTATATTTATTTTAACTATTATGTAAATCATTATATACATATATTATTTTGTCTTTTCATATATGAAAATATCGTACCTTCATACATACAAATACTTTGATTCGTGACGAATGCCATTATACCACTCTGTTTATCACCATCTTTACCACACTCCATTGCAGGCTATTGATCATTTGACCTGATGTTTTTTAATGAAGTTACTTTTGACATAACTCTTATTGTAATTAATATATTCAATGAAAACTTTTCGATCAAATAATCAAATAACTCTCGATAAATGTGATAGTAAAAAGAGTGATATAATAACATTTCTATTGATTGGTTAGTTTGGTAAAGTTCCATCATATCAAACACAAATTAGAGATCCGAGCCAGCCATTGGGCCCTTTGTCCAAAATCAAAATGCAAAACACAGCAAAAGAAGACTCCTGAGTTTTTTGTTCTAGAATCCTGAACTGGTTTGTTAATATGATAGAGTTTATACTTTTATGCTCCTATATACGATGTAAAACTGTGAAGTGCAGATATGATCACCCTTGTACACTTAAATCTTTACAACAAACAAAGATGTACGGATGGCTAAATGGCCCACAACACTATTGTTAAATCGAATATCTGATAGGCAAATCGAAGTAAAAAAGGATAACTCAAATTTCTGCATGATTTTACCTAATAATACCTAATAATTATATATTGATTTCATTATTTTAAATTATCTATTCTATCTTTTGGATTGATAACGCTGGCTCCATGGTCCGAGCCCCTTACAGTCCTGGGCTCAGTGGTGGCTCAGGTGATGGTGAAGGTCTTTAAGCCCAAAAGCGACCCCCGTTCTTTGGTCCCTGATGTGGACTAAAAACTTAAAGGAGTGTTTAATTATCAGCTCTTAATTTTTAATATTACATATAACTCTCCCTAATGTGATTATTTACGAACAAGTTCTTAAAATCTCAACTTTTTTACAGAAAAGTCTTCTTGGGCATCTTTTTGATGTCACTCCCACTCCCTTGAACATTACTTTTTGTGACACTTAGGGACCTTGCAGTAATTCACGGTAGATTGTGAAAACTTATTCCTAAATAGTTAATTATAGGAAAAATTTTCATATATTTTTGGGAGCTTATTCTTAATTATAAATTGAAGGGGGGCTGTGCACCTCTCTTTTATGCGTGCGTTGGACACCTTATTGTTAATTAAAAACTATGGTTGGAAATCTCTATAAAGGGTCACTCCTTAGCAAGTGATTCAGCTTTTTTAGAACATATATTTATTTTTTTAAGAAAATAAGATTTTTTTAATTCTATTTATAAAAATTAGAAAACGGAATTGTGTCATGGAAGTGATTCGTTACCCCTTTCGCTATTCAATAACTAAAAATATGGGACCACAATTCTTTTTAAATCCCTTTTGATAATATGTATGATTTTGGTTACGGGGTTGTTTGTTTTGACGTAAAATGGGATAGTATAAAATATTAATTTATTTTATAACATTTTCTAATGTTCAGTATGACATGAAATAAGATGAAACAAAATCTTGTGTAGGCCTTTCCCATCTACTTGACAGCCCATTTTCTTATTTCTCAGTATAAATCAAAATAAGAAGATTGAACTATTCTCTTATTTTATTTCACAAGTAATCAAACAAATAATCTATGATTTTAAAATCTTAAAATTCATTTATTTAAAAAATGATTTGAAATCATAAATTACAAATTTTACATTAAAATTAGCTCACCTATCCGATTGGGAAACTTGGGCTACGATAAGTGTTACTAATCTCATAAGTGTTATTAATCTCAATGTCCTTTTTCGTCTTGCAATATTATCTTATTATCATTTCGTGACTGGATAGCTAGAGATAAATGGTCCATAATAATAGTTTTATTTGATCTGAAACATTATAAACACCACATTTCCATGAGACAAAATATTTCATCTTAGATATTTTACACAAACCAGACGACCCTCAAGTCATTGTTTTTAACAGATCTCCTAGCAGCTAGAATACAAAACTTTAAAATCCTCATTTTCCACCTCTTCAATAAATTATGCTGCCCATTTGCCACATGAATAACCATGTAAAGGAGAAAAAAAAAAAACTAATAGGTAGAACATTTCGGCTAGGACCTTTTTCCACTTCTAAGTAGAGATAAAGGAGGGAAACATATATATTAATATTTACATAATCTCATGATCTCATCCCTTTTATATCTACTACATCATGGGACAACGTGTGAAAGAGAATTTGATGGGTGTGCCTAAGAGTGAGACCAGAGGTATGCAAGAGTACGGATCGTCTCAGTACTAAATTAGACTGGACTCTAATAGTAACTAGTCCCAGAACGTTATATGTAAAGTAGGTTCGTCGTACGAGACACATCCTACTGAAGCTGGCAATTTTTTATTTATTCCCAATTTAGCAAGTTGTCAATACTACGCAAAGCACTTAAATACTATGAAGAGTACAAAATTACAACTATAATTTAAAATACATCTTAATATGTACTTGGATACAACCTAAATTACTGTACGAATATTACATTATAGTGTATTTTAAATTATGTTTGTAGTCTTGTGATCTTGGTAGTATTTAACTACTCTGCATAGTATTGACAACTTGCTGAACCGGGAATAAGAAGAAAGTTACGTAACTTCGGTGGGATACGTCTAGAACGGCGAACGTACTTTACACATGGCATCCTGAGACTGGTTATTACTGGAATCCAATCCAATTTAGTACTGTGATGATCCGGACTCGATATGCAAAGGCTCGCAACATGTTCCCCCATCAAGTGAGCAGGTGTACAAGGCACCCGTAGCTGTACAAGGAAGCCAACCCCAAAGCGGTTCTTGAAGCCCGCTGAGGAAAAAGGTTTTTCTGATCCTACTGGGATATCTAAGAACCAACTTTTGGGTCGTCAATCCTACTTGTGTTATGTGGTACATTCAGATTGGGATCACTTCTGATCGTAACTATCCCTATGGATGAACAGGAGGACAGCGTATGTGAGCTGAAGGACCCCAAAATGGGGAACCATTGGGTGCATGGGGAGTTCGTCTATCCCTTGTGCTGTGGCACTTTTGGGGGGAGGAAGGCCTTGTAGTGTGTTGGGCCAAACGTTAGCAGTGGTGCTGTAAGCAAAAGCTCGTACATCCCATTAAATAGCATGAAAGAAAATGTCATACTAACTAGCTGCAGTGCCCCTTCTGCCACAGTGGGGGACATTGCAGTAGACAAAAAGAAGTTTTTTGAATTCTGTTAAGGTTAGGTTCCACATGTCTTACATGTTTATATAGGCTGATCTTTATTCTAATTTGAAATTTTTAAAAAGAATGAAAAATGGTTATTGGACTCCTCCCATTAAGGATGCTTTTACTATTCTTCAGCCCATTAAGGGTGCCTTTTACACTTCATTGGGATCAGTTTTTTATTTTTAAATTTTTTTTAAAATTGTTTGATCGAAGATCAGCAGTATAGACATGTACGGCATGTGGGTCCAACCTTACAAAAATTCAAAAATATTTTTTTTTTTAAACTTAGTGCAATGCCCTCCATTGCACTAGCAAGGGGCATTAGGGGGCATTGCAGCAGGTATTAATCTGAAAAGAAGGTCTCAAGACAGTAGGATTCAATTTTGCTTTTATTTTTTCCTTATATGTGGCATTAAAGGTGACTAAAATATTTTAAATTTGTTATAACTTTATCTTGTAAACCCATATTTTGCAGGCAGGTACAAGTAAAGATGGCTATTCCACTTAGGGTACATTATTATCTTTCAATGTATTTGTATCGACAAAACATGGTTGGAAGAAAGGAAAGTATAGTACTCTTTCGTATAAGGGTATTTGGTTTCCCAAATTTAGAAATATCATCCTTATAACCACAGAAAAGGTCATAGCTTGCTAAAAATTTAAATATCCCACTAAGAAAAATATAGGGCGTTTAAAATGCCACTCTTCGTTAGGAGAAATAAAGATGCAAAAGGATAAGGACATCATGAAATCTCATCATTATTGCAGCTTGTAGAATATGTGAGGATATAAATTATATCTTTATTACTTAAATCTGGGATAATGATAAAGTCTTTTTGTATTGCTAACTTGATTTTTTGTCTATTTATATTGAAAACTTAAGGATATTAAGTATAATATTATAACTAAATATATTATTGGAACTCTTGATCAAAGAAGACCACTTAGGCAATGACTATTATTTAGGGAGATAAGACTCCAAAAAAAAACACATGGGCCTCAATTCCATTTCTACAATCTTGATACTATGTAAGGATGAGAAATCTCTAAAACGTCTTTCTCCAAACCCTAGATTGCCTCGGTTAAGAGAATCGCATGATAAGAAATATCTCTAAAGCTAAAGATATAGAGATCGATAAGTTCCAACTTGCCTAAGAAGATCTTTAGGCAGTATGGACCATGGTAGATCAGCAGAGTTTGTTTGGACATTTTAATCGCACAATCTCTTGTTACGCCCTCCATCCGGTTTAGTAAATTGTTCACATTGGACTTATGAATGTGACAACAAGATAAAGCCTATCTTCAAAAAGACATAAGAAATAAGATGATCCATAAGACAATTAAATAAATTCCATTAACACCACATGAATCCAAAGTGATCAAGTCTGTAGCCAATCAAATCCCCAAATATAAACTAATAATAAATATTACCCACTTACAAAATTGCATATGTTCTACTAAATAAACCTTTACATCAAGCTACTGTTGAGAAATTTGTGTATTTATTCAATCCGCATATTTTGGTATAACTCGTTGTGGAAATATCAAAAATTAGCACTATATTGTTTTATGTTATTAAAATAATTTAATTGATGCAAATATTGACAGATTTACTGTTTGAGCACTTCAGTTATGGGACTTAGTTGATTTTAGGAGATCTTTAGTCGTACCGATTAAAGACTACATGAAACATCGATTAAGTTTTCATTGTTAATCGATTTATAGTATAAATGTTAATATCATATCGTTAATCGATTTGTTTTCATATCGATTATCACTATCGTTTAGCTAATCGATCTTTGACATAAGTTTTTCCCTTTGATTGATGTTATAACGCTAATCGATTAACAATTTGATTTCTCTTTGATTAACGTTATGTTGCTAATCGATTTACTTGTGTTTAAGCCTAATTGATTACTAACTCATCCTTGTTTTGATTAATGTTATAATTATTCATTCAATTACTTATGTCTATATAGTTGATTAACCTTATGTCTTTTAATCGATTACATACTTTTCTCACTAATCGATTATCCGTATACTATCCTACTTCGATTTTGCTTTACATTTATGAATCGATTATTGTTGACTTTCAAATCAATTAATCCGACTGATTGTAACTAAGATTAGTGTTACACAGCTAATCAATTAATGGCTGAAGTTTAATCAATTCTGAAACTCAAAAGAGATCGTGGTGCTCTAACATATTTCAGCCAGTCGAATGCTAGCAAATCCACTAAGTAAGTAGATTTCTAGGGAGGTTTTTGACACCCATATTAGAGCAGTGGGAATATGCAAATTGTAATTGAGAATAGTTTTATTTGACATTAATATGATAATATATTCTATTTCTTTCATTTGTTTTGGACACAATGTTGATTTATATATATACATCATTTAAAGTAGAATATCACTAGGCTTGAATTGACCCTCTCACCCAGATAAGTCATATTGGCACTGAAAAAGCGAGCAAGATGAGACATTTAGTATTTGTGGTGCTATGAGAGCAAGAACGATACATACAATATATCACTAGTAATGTCGCCTCGAATTAGAGCCGATATGAGATCTCTGAAGATCGAATATAACATAATATTCACCTATATATCTTGTATAGCCTGTATAAACTGGATGTGAGTTTTGAGATAAGACGCTAAAGAGGAACAATTGTATCACGAGACTCGAGTTAGTTGTAGTGGGAGTGACTAGACTAAGATTCTATATAATGTTGATAATATTTGAGTAATATGCCTATATTGATGGAAGAATATCATATCATGCACATCATACTGCATGAGCGATAGTTGACCAATAATGAGAATGATGAATGAATCACTCCTTCATCATTGTGAGAGCTCTTCAATCATAATACTTATCATCCCACTTATAACTTATGTGACCTAAGATCTATGCCATGAAAAGTAAGCTTAGCATCGCTACTTTAGAATGCTTCTTAAGACTATGGTTGATACAATCCAACGGTACATGCCTTGAAAAATAGTTGAGATTAATTGAATTGATGTGAGAACCTAAGGCAGGCTTCTAAATATTAGATTGTATTGTAAGGATCATATCCTGGGGAATTTATTCGACTTATTGTAGATAGAGTTATGATCGCATGAATTGGGATTTAGCACCATTTGTTATATGTCCGAGAGATCTAGAGTATTAAAACAAGTTAATATAAAGATGTTTGAGGTACTGCGAGACTTTTAGAGTATTGTGTTCCATTAGTTTTAGTGATGACTTAATAGATCACCACTTACCTAATTAAAGATGTTCTTATAAGGTCGCACACTCCATTTCCTATATTGACTGTAAGATGGTAGCAACTGAAAAAGATGTACAATGATGATTGCCCTTTGTGGGCAAGTGGGAGATGCAAGTTAATGGGCTAGGCCCATTAAGTTTGCCCACCAAGGGGCTAAAACGTTGAGAAGAAATTGGTGCATGAAAGTGGGTGGGACCCACCAATAGGAGGTGTAGAGTTACCTTTTGTACTTTCCTCTAGGATGCCACCTTTACTTATATGTTAGAAGAGTTAAAAAAGGGTGGGAGTGCAAAGAAGTGTAACTATAGATCTTCTCTTCATCTCCCTAAAACCCCACCTATTATCTAAATTGAGATAGGGAGAAACTTGTGTTTGGCTTGCCATTAGCTACAAGTCTTTTCTCTTCTTCTCTAAAGTTGCTCTCCAAATGGGAATCACCGTGCCCTTGGGGACTTGGAGCATGGATTTTTTGAGGGAGACTCTAGTAGTTTCTTGGATGGCCTATGGGAAAATTATTCATGGAACAAAGAATGTTCCGCATGTAATTTTTATATCCAAATTTATTAGTTAGATTATTTACCGTCATCATCGATCAAAGAAACCACATAATTATTGAGCATGGCCACATATTAGTTAGGTCCTCCTAAATTTATACCAAGCAATGAATCATGTAACACATCAAGATACCTCCAATATCGAAACAGCATCTCTTGTGACCTAGAGGCTAACAATAGGTGTGCTTAGCATATGTACTTATCTTATTTTGATTTATAACATACATATAGAAATGTTTTCTTAGATTCCAAAGGTAAGAAGGATTGATACTTGATAAGCCCTTGGAAGTGTTCACTTGAGGCCGACATTTGAAACAGACGATATAAGTACACATTCAGTATATGCTAAAATATTATTGGCTAATTGCCGCAATAGAAGAATCATGTGTTCTATTTTTCTTGTTATCAAATGAAACCATGTCTACTCCATTGTCCCTAACATGAGATGCTGCATAGATCAACCATTTCAACAAAATTTTAGCAGGCAAATATAGAAGTATCATAAACTCAGTTGCTAATAGGGTGCTTGCATACTTCGTTTTTAACTTTTTTTTTCTTTCCAATTTAAAATGTGAGATAAAATGTAGAAGGGAACGTGTTTAATTGGCATGCAACTCCTCACCTTTTATTTTGTGGAAGCGCTCTTTCTCTCTAAACTCTTAAAAATAATAATAAATTTACTAAGAAGTAATTTTAAAGATTAAGGTGAAAACTTTAATAACACAAAATTTAAATATAAAATTACCCTAAAAGAAAAAGTACTCCCAAACATCATGTAAGCATTTGAACGTCATGATCAAGAACCGAATGACATTTTAGCTCCAAATCTAGAAAGGTTGCCTCACAGTTAACATCAAAATTAATGTTAGGGCAATCCTTTGTTCAACGAAGCTAACCACTAGTTTGGAGCATATGCATCATATATTGAGAATACTATGCACGAAGAGTTCTGATGAAATCTATAGAATCTAGATAATTAAGCCTCACAACATGCATGTTTACCTTCTCCTTAGCATTTCAACCCCAGGTAGGTTTGAACCAATTCTTCAGAGTTTGGAGCTCAACGTTCTGTTGATCCCAAAGTTTATTTTTAGAAGCTCACATGATCCCACATTCCCACTTGTGAGTTAGGACCAGTATATTTAATCTACGTTCTAGAAATGCAGTATTGTAATCTAACCAAGATCATGTGATTTGACAAGCAATATTAGTGATCCAATCTGGACCAGGCAAATCTCCAATGGGATTGCCGAGTTTTAAAACAGGGACTTGACATATAATACACATATGCATGCATCTATATCTTTACTATATATACAAAACAGAGTTCTAAGGTGCCACGTGTAAGTACTAAAAAGTTATGTTTTCCGCTTAATATCTATACCTTTTATTAATTCTCTCTTTCTCCACTTTCTCTCTATCTCTCCTCTCCCTCTCATTAATTTTCTCTCCCCTCGCTCTCTCATTAATTCTCTTTCTTTCTCTCTCCACTCTCTCATGGTCTCTCTCCCTCTCTCTCTCTCACTCATTAACTCTCTCTCTCTTGACCGAATCCAAATCTTCTGCTCCACTTGCTTGTTCCACAAAGTACTCCTCTATACATGATTGGGCCAGGTGGCGGTAAAAAGCCAGGTCAGCTTTCCCCGTTGAGAACCTGTTCTCCCAGTTCTCTTTCTATTCTACACATCGTTCCTTTCTCTTCAAGCATGTTTCTACGACCCTCTCCATGCATAGTCTCCATGACCCTTCAACTCAGCAGCCGTACTGCAATACATGATATATATGACAGTTCCATCTTTATCTTATTTTTTCAACTAAATTAATTAGGGACACAAAATCTCTTTCATTTTCATGTTAAAAAGTAAAAAAATAAATATTTAAAAATTCCTTTATATCAATCCCTATAGATATAATGAATTTAAAATAAATATTTATATCTTACATATTTTGATATTAATCATTTTGTACTTCATTTTTATAGCTTTTAAT
Source organism: Zantedeschia hybrid cultivar (assembly GCA_030544215.1). Classification (NCBI taxonomy): domain Eukaryota; kingdom Viridiplantae; phylum Streptophyta; class Magnoliopsida; order Alismatales; family Araceae; genus Zantedeschia; species Zantedeschia hybrid cultivar. The sequence continues at coordinate 58,168,768 of JARZZO010000012.1, forward strand.
CCCTATCTTTTGTTACCGTCAATTTTTTTTAAACTCCACTATAGTTAAACATGAGCTTAAGTTTAACCCAATCCAGAAAACCCCTATTTAACTTTTTAAGTTTTACTTGCTTCACCCGTGGTCGGTGCTGCATTGGCTGCCGATGCATTTAAAATAAAAAAAATCGAAGGTCACCCAAACTTTCCCCATGTGCCTATACAATCCGATCTCCTTGACCCATTAAGGTTATTTTTACTATTTGTTGGAGCTTTATTTTTATCTTTTCGAATCATTTAAAGTATTTCCGTTTATTTAACATTCATTTGACGAATATTCCATGAATACTTACTTCTTTTAGTGATTTTTAATCGAAAGAATTTATTACTAAATTATATTATTCATAGGGATTAATGTCAAAAATATGCAAGATGCATAAATTTATTTTGAATTCACTATATTCATAGAGATCAATATTGGAAATTTCAAATATTTAATTATCCTCTTAGAGTGCTTTTCATTCTTTAGGGTTTAAATTTTACCGTCTAGAAATAAAATTCAACTGTAACTATTTGATTAGGTGTGCATAAAGAATATTTTAAAAACATTAAAAATAATTAAAACAAAATTATTTTAATTAACTTCAAAAAAAATTCAATCTATCAAGATTTTAATTTTCATCGTGAATTAAAAAACTTAAACCTCTCAAGAAGAAACTGTGCACCGGATACGATCGACCAACCCCAGTGGATTGCAGACGCCTGAATTGGAGAGAACCGGAAGAACAGTTCTCAACTGGGAATGATAGTCGGCTTCTGGTTCTAGCGTTGGGTGCTTGTGAGATTTATCTTGCTTACTTTGGCTTTTACCGCCACCTTTTCTGATCTATATTATATATATAAAACATAATTTTTTAGTACTACTTGTCAATACCAGAATTCTCTATTTTCCGCCTAAATTATATGTATCTCTCTCTTTCTTTCCTATTAATACGTATGTCCCTATTAATTCTCTCTCAACATCTCTTTCCTCCTCTCTCTCATTAATTTTCTCTCTCCCCTCTCTCTCGTATTAATTTTCTCTATCTCTCCGCTCTCTCTCTCTACCTAACTATTATTATTATTATCTTTCTTTCTCCTCTTTCAGATTTTTCTCTTCATATTAATATGTATATCTCATATTTTTTTCTATCTCCTATTATTTTTATTTTTGTTATTGCAATCTCTTGAGATAATAATAACTAAATTTAAAATTATTGTTATTATTACTACTACTATTATTTTTTTATTATGATAATTTATGGGATAATAATAATTAATTTTAATATTATTATTATTAAAAATTCAATATCAAAATGGTAGTCTCATGGGATAATGATAATTAATTTTGATATTATTATTATAATTATTATCTCTTTTACTCCTCTTTCACAATTTTCTCTCTCCCTATTAATATTTTTATCTCCTATGTTTCTATCCCCTATTATTATTATTATTATTGTGGTTGTTATTGTTGTTGTTGCAATCTCTTGGGATAATAATAACTAATTTTGACATCATCATCATCATCATCATTATTATTATTATTGTTATTGTTGTTATTATTATTATTATTATTATTGTTGAGATAGCCTCATAAGATAATAATAATTAATTTTGATATTATTATTATTTTAAAATTATTATTATTATTGTTATTAATGAGACCAGTCTCTCTCACACTTTTCTCACTCATATTATTATTATTATTATTGTTGTTGTTATTATTATTAACATTGAGACAATCTTTTAGAATAATAATAAATTTTGATATTTATTATCATTATTGGGATAGTCTTATGGGATAATAATAACTAATTTTGTTATTAACGAGACCAATCTCTCTCTCATTTTTCTCCCAATCTATATTTCAACAGAACATTTATTAGGATAATCTCATGGGATAATAATAATAACTTTCAGTTCATTCTTTACTTGTCTCTCTCAATCCATATTCCAATTAGATATAATGGTTTTGACTTTTAATGTTTACCAAAAAACTAACTTAATATTCATAGAAAAAAATACTTGTATTTCTGAATATAAATTCTTATATAATTAATTTATTCATTCCTTCAAAAAATATAAAATATTAACCTCACTTATATTAATTATATTTTTCTATTCAAATATGTTAACTCGCCGTGCATCGCATGGGATTGCAACTAGTTATACTAATAAAACAGAGTTTTTAATCCAACTGATGTGCCACTCTAATATTCTTTCCCGCCAAAAAAATATTAAAATAAAGAAAATGAATTAGCTAATACCTCAATTAAACTAATCTAACTCATCCTCCCAACTAAGCATTTAATAATTAAAATTTCCAAGGGAATAATTAATACTACATAGGTTTTAACCAAGTTATTAATGCACATAACATGGTTTAACAATTTTAAAATACGGTGTGAACGAGTATGGGTTTAACCATGACATTAATGCCTATAACAAGTCATTAATCGTGCATTAATGCTCCCTCTTAACCCCGCATATAATCTTTCCTTCTTACTCCTGCCCATTTGAAAGCATGCCCATAACAGATCGTTAACATACTACTCCAAAGTATCTTTGGACTTTAATCCAGCAGCTCCAGCTATTTTGAAAGGAATGATGTCTTTGAAAATTATTTATGTATTTTTATTTTTTTAACTAAAGGTTAAAAATTAACTTTCTTAAGTGGAGAAAGAATGAGATTCCTAAAAAAAATTAACTTGTGCAATTAAATATTTTTTGTTGATAAAATAAAAGACCAAGATTGAAAGCTTTGCCAAACGTGCTCTTCGATGTCTATAAAAAAGACATGTTTGACATAACTTTTTACTACTTTTCATTTTTATATAGTTACATTTGAGTGATCATAAAAGTTACTTTAAGATGATCTTCATTTTTATATGGCTACTTTTCTCTCTCTCACACACACAATTGTTTGTATGTTGATACCCACGAGCAACTTACAAGGTTTTTCATGTCTATATAGACCCACTTCTGTATGTATACTTCTGGAGAAAGCAAGAGTAAATCATTTAGAGCTCACCTACAAGCTGCATTATATACAGAAATTACAAATTTATTTCTTTTACGACAAATTTAATCGCATGTGTTATCTTCTTGCTTATATATTGTGATCTATGTGTGTATACCTTTCTTGAAAAATAAGAAGTAATTATTAAAATATAATTATTTAATATCATTATTAAATTAATACAATTATTAAATCTCCCTATCTACATATAAGACGACCCTAACATCTCTATCTCTCCGCATATAAGACGTCTACCACCTATCGGGGTTTAGAGATAACAGAAATCCCACAAGCTCCTGTAATGTCCTATTCTCATAAGGTAACTATATATGAAAAAACTTCCCCCATTACATTGTTAATGTCATTAAAAGTTAAAAATTTTTTACCTACAAATCCAAGGAATCTAGAAATCCTATAGTATCATCTTCTTATGCAGTTATTATATTTACCATTCTGCTCAGAGATTTTCATTAGGTTAACTATATTTGTTACTTTCCCTCCAATCGTCGTTGATGTGGTTAATACAAGAGATCCCACAAAATGAGGGTATCCTGTTTTCATGCAGTTATTACTTTGTAATTTCTCATTAAGTTAATTTTCATCCTAACATTGTAACCATGGTTACAAGTTTATCTTATAACCATGGTTACAAATTTATCTTATCATATTTTATGGTCATGACTTCGAGAAAGAAATGAACCGAAGAGAACGTGCATTTCTTTGCACAAGTCTATTTTTTTTTTCTTTAGAACAAATTTTTTTTATCTTTTACACATGTAATGTAAAATACAGTTAAAATTTTAACATTCTTTATAATATACTTTTTAATTCTGTTGTAAAGTTTATTTTTAATTTTATAAAAAATTATCAAATAAAAATTAGTTAAGCCAGATTACCTTGACCAACCCAAGTAAAAAAATCTTAGCTGCGTGCTATTCTTACGACCGTTGTTCCTCTTGATTCAATTGTTATTATAACAAATCGTTTCAAATTGTGATATTAATATGTTAAAAAAAATTATTTCTTAACATATTTTTTTACTTTGTTTTTAGGCTTATAAGAAATCATTACATCGAAGTGTAGATAATTCTTAACTCTTTTTATATAAAATTTTACTTCAATTTCAAATCTTTTTAGTACGTCTATTGATTTTTCTTTGCATGTCATTTTTATGTTAACTAAAGAATTTTAATTCATGTATATGTTGCTCTTAAAAGAATGTATATTTTGACAATAAATATTTATTAATAATTAAAATAATAATAATAAATAATATTTTTAAAAAATATTTAATATCATCATTTAATGCTAATATTTAATTTTACGTATATGAATGCTAATATCAAAATTGTTGTATTTGGCAATATGTCAAAATATACAAATCCTATTATGTGACATAGGGACTAGGGATATAAATGGTATCAAAATATGTTTTCTGTTCATACATTTTGACTGCGTTAAGAGCACATTGATGTTGATAATAATTATTTATTAATAATTAAAATAAAAATAATAAATAATAATTTTAAAAAAATATTTAATTTCGTTATTTAATGCTAATTTTACCGGTATGAATGGTCTTAAAAAAAATGTATTTGTAGTTGACTAATATCGAATTGAAATTTTATTAAACAATATTTTTGAGGTTAATAGTTTTACTGAGGTGATTTAAAAATACTAATATGACGTAGCAATGGAGTTAATAGTATTATTGAACAATATTTTTGAGTTTAATAGTTTTACTGAGGTGATTTAAAAATACTAATATGACGTAACAATGGAATTAATAGTATTATGCTTGGGTTAATACAGATTTTAAATTTTTTATTATCATGAAATTATTTAAATCAATATCGTATTTTTATTTTAAAATTAAATTTAATATTCTTTTAAAAAATTGAAACAAATGCCGTGCATCGGGTTTGAAACTAGTTCTTCAACAAAGTACACTAAATTGTCCTTTAATTCCAAGCTAACACATTTAATGCCGTCCATATCCCTTGTCACCAGATGATTCCTTTCTTACTTCTTTTGCATTTAAACACCAGATGCTGCATAAACCACCCATTTGACCAAAACTTTACCGGGCAATGTAGAAAGTTCTTAACTGTAGTTGCCAAATGCAATGTCACGAGGAAGATTCGAAAGCCACTTTATATTCAAATCTTGAAAAATTAATGGCCACAAAAGGAGCCGATAGTCATTATTTTCCATGGTTAAGAAAATTTATCTATTTTCATTACCTCACTTTATTTGCAGAATAAGTTATTACGTGTCTTGGATCTAAGGTGAGACGATTTATTTTTCTTATTATCAGGATACGTTATTTTGTATAGTATAAACCATTCAGTTTGTTAAAATAAAATTAAACTTATTCTCCTTTTATTCGTCTTTATTCTCCGAACAAAATGCCTATAAGTAGGGGGTTCCACTCCCAAATGACCTAACACAATCTAAGGAGAGGTTGGTGGTGCATCAACAGGCAGTCATGGAGGGTCAAAGGCTTCCCTTCGCCATTCCACGCTTCCTTACACCTCTCCCTCCATTCCCCATCCCCACTAACGAGGCCATGGAAGGCTCCTCCGCTAGGAAGAAGACCAAGATCAAGTGGCTCCAGGATGATGCTCACCGGCGCTCCACCTTCAAGAAGAGGAGGAAGGGGATCCTGAAGAAGGCCGAGGAGCTACACATCCTCTGCGGGGTGAAGACCTGCGCCATTGTCTTCGGCGCCGGCGAGCGCGAGCCGGAGGTGTGGCCGGAGACGGAGGAGGTGGCGAGTATGTGCAGGAGCTTCAGGCAGATGTCGGAAGTTAACCAGTTGAGGATGATGCGGACCCACACGCGCTTCTTGCAGGAGCAGGTGGGCAAGAAGGCCCAGCAGTTGTGGCACCAGCATGATGAGCTCGCCGAGATGCAGACGAGGTGCTGTCTTTACGACGGGCTCATGGGCGCCAACCTGCAGGGCGTCAGCCGGGAGTGCCTCGTCAAGGTGCACGCCATGATCCGGGAGATGCTACAGGATCTCTACCAGCGGTGCACGGAGCTGCGCGTGGGGTCCCCTGCTGTGTTTCCCACCGTAGCTCAGCAAGGGCGTGCAATGGATGCCCTTTATCCTGCGAGGGTGGGCACTGGGAATGCTCAAATGGAGGGGCTAGTGAACAGGTTCCTGTACGGCGTGGACAGCCCAGCTCCACCAGAGGGAAATGGTGCATGGGGAAATGGTGTTCCTTCTCCTCTGAACTAGTACAAGTGAGTCCTCTGAAGTCTGCTTTGTGTAAGTGCTTTTATGTTAGAGGCCTGATCCAGTGGGCTCAATAGCATCATGCGGTTGAGTGTCACGGTGAGGAAATTTTTTTAAATTTATTTCTCATGTTTCTTACGAAGGGAGATAAGTGAAAAAAATATCTTGACTGTGGTACTCGACCGCACAAGAGTAGGATGATGGATGATGGATGTCATGAATGCATGGATATATAGCCGCCTCTGTTGATTTCTCTCTTTTATTGTAGTTTGAGTTTCCAATCTAGAGCTATGTCCAGTTAATGAGAATGATATATCCTTAGTTCTCTCTCTTTCTCTCTCTCTCACACACACACAAATTGACTATAGGTTGCGTCAGGGAGAAAAGATCTTTTCAGTACACGTTTGTACCGGTGTTCAACAGTACTCAGAGAGAGAGGACTCAGATATTTACTAACTTTGAAGATCATATATATGAGAGATTTTTTTGCAATATTTGGTTCCCCTCCCCCTCTCAATACTCCTAAACTTTGATCCAAACGCATGCGTACTGAGAAGATCTCGTCTCTGCATTAGGTCATGGGCTAGAGCAAAGCAAGTGGCACCTTAATTGCTGTAAGCCTTTTGTTAACTGAGTTTTCAATTAGACACTTCAGAAAAGAACTGCAAAACAATTTCTTGTGAGTTGAACTTTGGAATACTCTACATATTCACATATTCATTTTACAAGAGGCACGATAAAAATACTCAATTCTACGCAAATTTACAGCAACTTAGCAATAGTACACGAAACGAACACAAGGCAACATTCTCTGTGAAAACCGTAGCATACCATGTATTTTCTCAGAGTTGAGTATCCCAAGTCATTGAAATATGCACTTCCTAAAAAACATGCATTTTGGCATTGAATAAATCAAAACACCCATTTAGAATGATTGCAAGCTAGTCAACTTCAACCAAAAGCTATCCTTTGGCAACACAAAGAAAATTCACAAAAACTTCTAGGAATATTTCTTTACGTAGTCAAGGGGTAATAAGATATTTTAGAAGGTTAAGTAAATTAATTGTGAGGTTAGGCAGTTTATTCTAAAATGGGACTTTTTATAGGGTCAATATCTTAAAAAATCAATAAAAAAGTATAGAATAGTCATTACTTGGCATTTACAATGATGAGTCAACAAATTAATACAAGCTCGCTAGCTTTTTCTCCACCCCCCACTCCCAAAAAAGATTAGACCGATGAATAATATTCAAAATTTTAATGAGTTCAAAAGATATATTATGATCGACATTTGTCTATCTTGAAGCTGTGTTGTTTCATGAAGAAAGAACATGTCTATCTACTGAGAAATGTGATAATATCAAAACTTCCATGTTTAGCTTGTGCACTAATTCCTAGGTGCAACGGTAAGGTTGTTCTATTATGATTTTGTTTATTAGTTCAACTAAAAGTCAGATACTATGACAAGATCTAATCCACCTGGCTCACCAAGGCAAAATAAAATCTAACACTTTATTGAATTTATTGAACTTATTACGTCATCCAACTCAAAATCTGAAGACATTTGAGTGAAGTAGACATGATTTATTTAATTATGAACTTGTTGAAGTTATTACGCCATCCAACTCAAAACCTAAAGACATTGAGTGAAGTAGACACGATTTATTTAATTATACATGTTTTCTTCTGTCTTTGTTTCAATATATGAGATTATCCTAATATGTCTCTTCACGTGCAAGTCGATTTACATTGTATCATGTGGACCTTAACAAGTATGGAACACACGGTCTCATTCATTACTGATGTAGCCGAAGCTATCACGACCGGATTCCGAGGCTGGAATCCGAAGTTATGGATCCGGAGCTGGGTTGGATCGGTGCAAGAGGCCCGACGGGGATCCGAAAGGCGATGGAGGCAGAGACGAAGCCGAAGGTCCGAGGCCGAGGGTGGCTCGGTCAGATGTTGGCTTGTCTTCGGAAGGCGGGGCCGAGGCTCCCTCGGTCGGGGACGCAGTCGGCGCACGGCGTCGAGACCGGTGGGAGAAGTCCGAGGTCGGCGGCCAATACCGACTCGGAGAGGTCGGCGATGATTCGAACCGAGTCCCTGCATGAGGGAAAGAAGAAGAAAACCGGTCAGCAGGAGTCCCGGGGTTCGGCCCTCGGGAACCCCCTCCGACGGTCAAGTTAGCTTCTGAAGAAGATTCGATTCAGAAGGCAAAGAGTAGCTTTAATGCTATTTGGACTATGGTCCTTGAGGGTCTCGGAGGCATAGAATTCATACCTTTTGCAATAAATAGCGGTGTATTTATAGCAGAGGATAGAGGATGGTTAACGGTGACAACCGATATAGGACTATGTCCGGGCTTACTGGTAAACCGCCATAGTGCCTAGTCCTCCACCGGAGTGGGCCGGACTCGGCTATCGGGCCGAATGGGGTTGGGCCGCTGATGGGCCGAAGGCTCCTTGAGGGCCTTGCACTGCTGCTGCTGGGCTGAACTGGGTTTGGGCTTGTTTTAATGGGCCGAATCGAATTTTGCCTCATCAATTACCATGACCGTAATACTATGTTGAAGCTATTTGGTGTTATGACCGAGATTTTCTAAACCCAAATGATCAAGTTATAAATAGACTAAGTCTATTAATCAAGTGGAAAATATTTTAATAGTCAATTAGGCCCATTAACTAGAAGCTTTAATTAGTCCGTTAGAAGAACTAGGTTATTTTCAAAATAAAATAGATAGTAAATATTTAGAAAATCATAATTTTTGATATGGAAGCCCGAATAAGTTGCAATTAAGTCTAATAGTTAGATAATTAAGTTCACTTCAACTCGAAGCTCACTTTCACAAATTTTGAGGTTCCATATGCTTTTTTTGCAAATTATTTCGTAGATGTCAAAATTTTATTAATGATGGTTATGTACCATGGGTTTGAGTTGGAAACAGAAAGGTTTTTTAGAGGGATTTGAGTAGATTTGAGAAGCTATACCTCTATGTAAACTAGTAAATTTGTAATCCTAATTTCTCACCATCAAGAAAACTCTAGCCATCAAAACTCCACCCTTTCTTCTCTAAGATCCAATGAATGCTTCTGAATGTGGGGAGAAGCTAGTTGCTGTTAGGAGGCTTCCTAGCAATGAGAAGGTCATCTTTCCATAGAGGAATTTATAGATTATAGTATAGGTTCTTCGTCAACTACATAAAGAATCCATCCAAGGGGATTTTTACTAAGAGGTAGGGATATGATTACATAACCTTGTACAGTGTGTAATATATATTTTATTTAATTTAAAAAGTATTTTAAAACTTAACAATCTATATAATAATCATAAATTCCCACACAGTACCTTAAACCCCTTGAATTATCATGTTTTGGCCCGATTTTGTCTTAAAATAGTCGACTGTTTCAAAGAGAATAGTAGACTTATTCACCAATATATTTTGGATATATTTTTCTGTCAAAAACGACATCTGAAAGTAAAATAGTCAATTGCTTGTTTTCTAATGGCCGGTTGTTTCTGTCAGACAACTTATTCAAAACTCATCCTTTCTCGTAGAATTTTTTGACGTCCATTCTTCTTCGTTTTAAGTCTAATTGATTTGAAATTTTGACGAGAGCTTAATTTCAACCTTTCGAACTTAATTGTAATTTTTTATAATTCTTGATATTATATGATTATGTCTATAATTAATTGAATTTCAACCTAAATTTTATGAAACAATTGTCCACACCTTTAGGACATCTTGTACTTTAAAATTTATTTTTACTCATATTCATTTTAGTAAATTGCTATGCTCATTGACATATACCTTATATCATTATATGTGCTTAGGTGAACTTAATCTCATTTAAACTTAATTATGCAAGTTTAATTTTATAATAATTTTATTCTATCTCTGACTTGTGTGAGTGCTTAAAATGGGTGTGTGATTATCATGAAAATTTATGTTGTTTAAGTGAAAAGATAAATCTATTAAAAAGAAACTAAGTGATGTGATCGCCAGAAACTTTTGACTAAAAAGTTTCAAAAGAAGAAAGTTTGATCGCCTACCTGTTTGGATGTGGGAGATTTTGAGTTCTTGATTCCCCTCCTTCAGCCGGCTGAAGAAAGAGAGTCATTTTTCGTCTTTGTTCTTGCTTTGACTGTTTTTTGAGGATCGTCCTGCTTGATTTTCTGGTTATTTCTCTCCTTCTGATCTTCTCTGTACCTTGCAAGAAAGTGGAAAGAAAAAGAAAGAAAAATAATGAGAACTCAAATGAATGTAGAATCTGTTCCAACAGAAATTTTAATCATGCAACTTAAACAAAAAGAACTCACTTGTTTGATGGTCTTTTAAACCCCTTAAACAAATAGGTTTGAAATCATGCTGGTGTACGTGTGTGTTGCATGGAGTGATGTGATGAATGAAATCTGAACTAATATGATGATGAAATCAATGGAGATTAATGAAGAGAATTAGACTGGATGGCCCCTGAAAAGCCTTAGTCTTGAATGGACGAAGAGGCGATGAAGAAAAGATGCCGACTCTTGGAAGTAGTTGCGTTTCGATCCTTCAGCGTCTGGACGTCGTCGAGCTTCTTTGATCCAATCACCAAAATAACTATTATCACTGACCAAAGGGTTGGGTATTTATAGGCTTTTACATCCGCTGATTTACATAGAGAAATTTTGAAGTTTATCCAGCTTAACCAACAGATAAATACGGATTAATTCATCTTTATCTATAATTAACTAAAACGCGTCACCCATGGAAGACGTCTTTTAGCTAATTAAGATAAGGATAAACATCCGGAAAAAGTTCATTATTATCGGTAATTATCTAAAACGCGTCGCCTATTGAAGACGCCTTTTAGACTAATTAAGATAAGAATAAACATCCGAAAAATAGACAGAAACCGCTTAGGAGACCTAAATGGCTTCGTGACTGGAAGACGTCTTTTAGTTAATTAATCAATTAATTAAAATTCAAATTTAAATATCAAAATATGAATTAACTCCAAAAAGGCGTCTATACAGGTAGATGTCTTTTAGACTTCTTCCTATTTTAATCAAAATTTGAGTTAAAATCAATTTAATTGATTAACTTAAATCATGTCTGTCTGACGCGATGTCATTCAGATAATTAATTCAGAAAGATTAATAAAAATTAATCAATGATTAAATATCAGACCATTCTGAGGCATTATTATATGATATGAAACTTACTCGAAATAATGTCAAAATTAGCGTGTCTACAGCTGCCTCACCTTGGCATCGTCTTTGCAAGGAAGTAGAATGAAATGGAATGTACTAAAAAGGTGATGCCAAAGTGTGATGAGACACACTCTTAACATCACATGATTGAAATTTTTCTCAAAACCATCAATGAAAATAGCTCAAGGAGATCAATGAAATCAATTCTGTCTGGATGAGGTAGACAAGGAAATAAAATAAGGTCGATCAACCTCTACGGAGTGGGAAGTACCCCAGGTCATAGACACTGCAGGTTTTATCATGGGGAGCGTTTGCCAGTCAATGTGGACGTGCTGCAGCCATGATGGATCTTAAAAGAAAACAAGAAACATTGGATAAAGAGTCCAAGAAAGGATAGAATTCTAAGGATATCTTCAAGCGAACCTCAAAGATAATCAAGATACTCAATTCAGAATGGAATATTTCATATCATGTTTGGGTTTATTTGATCAATAGTCTGAAACTTAATCAAAAATTAATTCTTATCACAATTATATCAAAGTCCTACATGATGCATGCTGGGCTAAAAGAAAAATATAAAGTCAAATAAAATATAAAATATAAAATAATCAAGGATAATATTGTTAAATTGTCATTAATGAGTCAAGATACCAATTCTTGTAATTCAGTGCTAAGCCGAAACTCGTTTATCCACGCACTATTTCACAAAAATAGAACCATCGTCCTCACTAATTAACAATCCAACAGCCTATCCGTGCGATTAAGAATTCTTTGGAATTATCACTGTTTTTATTGTAGGGGAACTCAAATTCCAGTTTCATCTAAACCACAAGGTCCTTGATATACTCTAGTAAATATTTAACATATACTAATGAGATTATGCAAATCAATCACATGAGAAAGTGCAAAGGATAGAGATAACCGTCTTTTTAGCCACGGTCGGAACTCACAAACTCCCACAGTGGGATCTTCTTGATATTTCCAACTTCCTGCACTCAACAATTCATCAGTAATTTCAAACAAGCATCAAAACATGGATAATCACTGGATTTTGAGTAAAATAGCAAAAAAAAATTGAAACGCGTCGTGTCGCGCCGACGCCCTTTAGTTCCCTAAACGCGTCGCTGTTCAACGACGCCTTTTCAGTCGCAGAAACAGGTTCTGGATGATTCCCAACCGGATTCCAACTCTTCCCATACTTATCCCTTTTCCAATCCGAAAAAGTCTTCCTAAGATCGCAATTCTCTCTATATAAATAATATTAACTTGTTTCCAAGCAATCCTACCACAATCTAGAGATCCAAGGTTGAGTTTTTCTTCAAAGTTCAAGGGATTTCTAAGGTTTTCAAGGCTTCAAGGCTTCAAAGCTTCAAGAAGGAACGAGCTCGCAAATAAGATGAATTCTTCAAGCAAGAGGATGAAGAGTGTTGGGATCCGGGCGGGACGCGAAGAATGCAGCGGAAACGAAGAACAAAAATTAATCCCGCCTATATAAATATGCGAAGAATGACTATTGCACATATTCATGGACTTCATTATGCGCAAATATAAATATGCCAATCTACATAATGAATTTAATGCCATTTATTAGTAAACCAGATTGAAATAGGTGCCTTATGATTGGCTTAGAGGACACCTATATCCATCAAAGAGGACGTTGGAGAAGCTCTCGGAGGTGGAGAATCACCTAAGCGGGAGAGATCCTAACCTTCAAGTAAGTCGAATCCCCTTTGTAGGTGCTTAGAATGACCGTGTGATTAACATGAAATATCTATGTTGTTTAGGTGTAAACTAACCTATTAAAAACAGCAACTAAAGTGCAGCGATCGCCAGAAACTTTTAACTTAAAAAGTTTCAAAAGAGAGTATGATCGCCTACCTTTCAAAACGCGGAAGATTGAGTCCTTGGTTCCCCTTCCTCAGCCGGCTAAAGAAAGAGAGCCCTTTCTTTGCTTCTTTTGTTCTTGCTGTGAATTTGAGGTTGAGGATCGTCCAGAAGTTGTGCTTGATTTCCCCCTTTTTGATCTCTCGTTGTTGTTGAGTGCAGCAGAGACAGAAAACAGAAATAAAGAAGAACTATGATGAGAATTTAAGTAGAAGTAATATCTGAACTAATCATGATTTTAAGCATATTTAAAACAGCAAACTCACTTTTTTAATGGCTGTGAAACCCCTTAGATCAAGTAGGTTTTTGAAAGGTTATGCTGTGGTGTGTGTTTGCATGAAGTGAATATGAAAAATAAAATTAATGAAGATGAATGCAGTAATGAAAAACTTATGCCCAATTGGTTGAAGCTCTTGAAAGGATGAAGATCTTGAAAGGGACGCCGACTTCTGGGAATGGCAGCGCTCCGGCGTTACGACGTTGTTGCTTCGATCTTCAATTCGCTATAACGCTATGGCTCAACTCAATTCAATTCTTTTTTTTTTTTTTTTGTTCTTCAACATGCAGGGTATTTATAGGCATTTCTTACGTTCGAGATTAACATTAGAAAACTCCGAATTTATCCATCTTAACCGACAGATAATCACTGATTAATTCATCTTTTTCTGTAATTATCTAAAACGCGTCCACCTTGGCTGACGCCTTTCAGATTAATTAAGATAAGGATAAATATCCGGGAAAACTTATCTTTATCTTTATTAGGTCAAAAAAAGCTGTAGGTGCTTAGAATGACCGTGTGATTAACATGAAATATCTATGTTGTTTAGGTGTAAACTAACCTATTAAAAACAGCAACTAAAGTGCAGTGATCGCCAGAAACTTTTAACTTAAAAAGTTTCAAAAGAGAGTATGATCGCCTACCTTTCAAAACGCGGAAGATTGAGTCCTTGGTTCCCCTTCCTCAGCCGGCTGAAGAAAGAGAGCCCTTTCTTTGCTTCTTTTGTTCTTGCTGTGAATTTGAGGTTGAGGATCGTCCAGAAGTTGTGCTTGATTTCCCCCTTTTTGATCTCTCGTTGTTGTTGAGTGCAGCAGAGACAGAAAACAGAAATAAAGAAGAACTATGATGAGAATTTAAGTAGAAGTAATATCTGAACTAATCATGATTTTAAGCATATTTAAAACAGCAAACTCACTTTTTTAATGGCTGTGAAACCCCTTAGATCAAGTAGGTTTTTGAAAGGTTATGCTGTGGTGTGTGTTTGCATGAAGTGAATATGAAAAATAAAATTAATGAAGATGAATGCAGTATTGAAAAACTTATGCCCAATTGGTTGAAGCTCTTGAAAGGATGAAGATCTTGAAAGGGACGCCGACTTCTGGAAATGGCAGCGCTCCGGCGTTACGACGTTGTTGCTTCGATCTTCAATTCGCTATAACGCTATGGCTCAACTCAATTCTCTTCTTTTCTTTTTTTTTTTTGTTCTTCAACATGCAGGGTATTTATAGGCATTTCTTACGTTCGAGATTAACATTAGAAAACTCCGAATTTATCCATCTTAACCGACAGATAATCACTGATTAATTCATCTTTTTCTGTAATTATCTAAAACGCGTCCACCTTGGCTGACGCCTTTCAGATTAATTAAGATAAGGATAAATATCCGGGAAAACTTATCTTTATCTTTATTAGGTAAAACGCGTCCATCTATGTAGACGTCTTTTAGCATAATTAAGATAAGGATAAACATCCGGAGGAGAAGTTAAAACCACTTAGGAAACCTAAAACGCGTCAACCTGTACAGACGCCTTTTAGTTAATTAATTAATTAATTAAAATTCAAATTTAATCGTTAAAACAGGAATAAACTCTAAATGGCGTCCACTTGGGTAGACGTCTTTTAGAGTTTTTCATATTTTAACTCAAATTTGAGCTAAAATCAATTCAATTGATTAACTTAAACACATCTGTTAAACCCGACACTCAAAAAGATTAATAAAAATTAATCAATGATTAAATATCAGACCATTCTGAGGCATTATTGTGTGATATGAAATTTACTCGAAATGACGTCAAAATTAGCGTGTCTACAGCTGCCTCACCTTGGCATTGTCTTTGCAAGGGAGTGAAATGGAATGGAATGTACTGAAAAGGTGATGCCAAGGTGTGATGAGACACGCTCTTAACATCACATGACTGGAATTTTTCTCGAAATTATCAACGAAGATAGCTCAAAGAAATCAATGAAATTAATCCTGTCTGGATGAAGTAGACAAGAAAATAAAATAAAGGCGATCAACCTCCTCGGAGTGGGAAGTACCCCAGGTCGTAGACACTGTAGGTTTCATTATGGGGAGCGTTTGCCAGCCAATGTGGACGTGCTACAGCCATGATGGATCTTAAAAGAAAACAAGAATATTGGATAAAGAATCCAATCAAGGATAGAATTCCAATGATATCTTCAAGCGAACCTCAAAGATAATCAAGATACTCAATTCGGAATGGAATATTTCACATCATGTTGAAATATTTGATTTAATGGTCTGAAACTTAATCAATAATTAATTCTTATTTCAATAATTTCAAAGTCCTACATGATGCATGCTGGGCTAAAAGAAAAATATAAAGTCAAATAAAATATAAATTAATCAAGGATAATATTGTTAAATTGTCATTAATGAGTCAAGATACCAATTCTTGTAATTCAGTGCTAAGCCGAAGCTCGTTTATCCACGCACCGTTTCACAAAAGTGGAACCATCGTCCCCACTAATCAACAATCCAACGGCCTATCCGTGCGATTAAGAATCCTCTGGAATTATCACTGTTTTTGTTGAAGGGGAACTTAAATTCCAGTTTCATCAAAACCACAAGGTCCTTGATATAATCTAATAAATATTTAACATATAGTAATGCAAATGCAAAATAATTACATGAAAAGAGTACAAGGATAGAAATAACCGTCTTTTTAGCCACGGTCGGGACTTGAATTCCACAATGGGATTTTCTCGACATTTCCAGCTTTGCTCAGGCTTTTCTTGAATTTTCTGCAATCAAAATTATTAGTTCCAAACAATTATTCAATTTAAACATCAAAAACCACAGAATTTCGGGAAAATAACAGATTTGATAAAACGCGTCGTGTCGAGCAGACGCCATTTAAGTTTGAAACGCGTCAGTTATACTCGACGCCTTTTACTCACAGAAACAGATTTCTGGTTGTTTTCAAACCGAATTCCAACTCTCTTCAGGCCTTGTGTCCTGTATATGACTTGAACAAACAGGTTAAGCATCTATTCAGGCTTAGCCCCTTGCCTGACCAAACAAATGGTCAATCAATCTTTTCCTTGAATAAATAGTCAAGGGGCATAGCCTTTATTAACAAAGGTAAGAAGAGTAATCAGACTTAGGCAAAATGCAACATGCAAGCAAACATATGCTCACTGAAAATAAAAGAATGAAACATACTAAATGCAACAAGCAAATGCTAATTGAAATATTTTTTGTGGTTTTGAAATATTCATTTTTGTTTAGGTTTTGAGATATGTATTTTTTTTTTTTTTTGAATTTTGAAAATATATATATTTTTTTGAATTTTTGACTATGCAAATTTTTTGAATTTTGACATATACAATTTTTTTTTGAATTTTGACATATACAATTTTTTTGAATTTTTGACATATGCAATTTTTTTTTGAATTTTTGACATATGCAATTTTTTTGAATTTTTAACATATAAAATTTTTTTTTGAATTTTTGACATATACAATTTTTTTGAATTTTTGACATATATTTTTTTGAATTTTGACATATACAATTTTTTTTGAATTTTTGACATATATATTTTTTTTGACTAAAAGACCAGTATGGTACTTAGATCAAAAGATCATATTCATTTATTTACTTAATTTCCAAATTGTTCTTTAACAACTTAACTTAAAACCCATCGTGTTTGAACTTGTGTTTCCATTCGTGATCCCATTTGATGATTCGACCTTTAGTCAATCTAAGCCATCCTTTAAGCTTGAAGTACACCTCTTTAGAAAGAAAAGAAGAACAGATTTAGAAAGCCCATGAGACGGTTCCGGAGACTTAAAAAGATGTCCCTTTCTAACCCTAATATCTGTTGGGGTTCGGTCATTTTCTTTCCGGGGTATTTATCGACCTTGCGTTCCCTTTTGTTTCATTTCATGGCCTTGATGTAACGTTTGTAGTGTATTGGCCTTTTGATTTTGAATTTGGCTTTTTGCCTTGCTTCTGCTTTTTTCTTTTCTTTTTTTTTCTTTGCTTTGGAACGGATCTCTCCCATTTTTTTTATGACGGCCTCCTACTAAGATGGCGGGTATTCTTGGTAGTCTATTTTAAGCCTCGTTCCGACATCATGGGCCGAGTGTAAAACAGAATTTTACTTTAAAAGGAATGATTTGTACTTTACACCCTTAGTCAAGCTTTTGATATTCTTTAGGACTTGGCATCTCTTGTTACTCACGAATCAAACGTGTCAGTGTGTGCAGTAATGGGTTTGAAGTTAATTATTCAGACTAACAAAGAAATTTGAGTTTATAAATTTTCTGATTCCACTGGTCTTTGTACCATACTGATCGACTCTTTATCCTAAGGGTAGTATTTCTTAAGGTGTAAACCATTCCAAGAATGATTTAGCTCTTCTCCTTCTGCATTAATAAGACGATAAGCATTCCCAGGATAAGCGTGCGATACAACATAAGGTCCTTCCCAGTTGGGTTGGAGCTTAGAACGCGGACCACCAGGTTTTATTCTTTTAACGACCATTTCACCGACTTTGAACTTTCGTTCAATGACTTTCTTTTGATAAAAACGTGCTAATCTGTTTTGATAAACTTTTGCATGATTAGCAGCTGACCATCTTTTCTCGTCTAAAAGTTCCAATTGGGCGAGAATTGCTGAACGATGTTCATCAATGGAGAATTTCTTGTTCAATTGTACTCTTAATGACGGTATAAGGATCTCATATGGAACTACCGCCTCCATTCCAAATGTTAAGGAATAAGGAGTTTGCCCAGTAGGCGTGCGGATTGAAGTTCGGTAGGCCCATAGAGCCTCAACCAATTTTTCTGGCCAATCTGCGAATTTGTTAGATTTACACGTTTTTTTGATAATTTTTATCAAAGTCTTATTAGTTGCCTCTGCTTGGCCATTGCCTTGCGGATAATAAGGAGATGAATGATGCAATGCAATTTTATACCTGTTGCAGAGGTCCTTCAATTCCTGTGACACGAACTGCGGTCCGTTGTCGGTGACGATGGTGCTTGGAATTCCGAATCTTGTGATGATGTTCTTCATGATGAATTTGCAGACGGTTGATGCTTTGATCTCCACGTACGCTTCAGCTTCTGCCCACTTGGTGAAGTATTCCGTTGCCGTGAGAATGAAAGATTTTTGCTTGATGCCGGAATCTGGGTTACCAAGAGGTCCAATAATGTCGAAAGCCCACATGGAGAAAGGCCATGGGGAGGAAACAGGATGGAGTGAAGATGCAGGAGAATGAATTTTGTCGGCGTGAAGTTGACACTTGGCACACCTACGGACATATCCTACACAATCTTCTTCCATGGTTGGCCAATAAAATCCTTGTCTAAGGATCTTCTTTGCTAGCATCTGTCCATTGACATGGCCACCACAAACTCCACTATGAGCTCCTTCCATAACCTTCCAAAGCTCATCCTCGTCTAAACATCTCAGAAGAACTCCATCAAAACCTCTTTTGTATAATGCTCCCCCAACTAGGGTGTATCGTCGAGCAACTCTCCTGATAGCTCTTTTCTCCTCAGTTGTAGCTTCTTCAGGATACGATTGATCTTCACAATATTTTGCAATTTCATAATACCATGGCTTCTGTTCATCATCCATCTCTTCTAACAGCTCCATCAACATGATTTCTCTTTTCTCCACAATACTTCCATCTTTGAATTTCTTCAGCAACTTCTCCTTAGTTCTAAGAAATGAAGGATCTTTCACGGCAGGTGAAAGAAAGACGCCTATGAACTATGATTGATTCGGATTGCTTGCTGATAGGAAAATCAAGGGAAGATGCAAGTGAAGCTAGAGCGTCAGCTAAGATGTTTTGATTTCTAGGGACATGGACAAAGATCAATTTTGTGAAAAGCTTTGAGTATGCAGAAGTAAGTTCTTGATATGGCTTAAGCTTGGGATCAAGAGTTCGATACTTGGTCAGCACTTGGCGAAGAATTAATTGGCTATCACCTACAATCCTGAGTTTGGTTGCACCATGAAAATGAGCGGCCTCGAGACCAGCAAGGAGTGCCTCGTATTCAGCTATGTTGTTGGTGACTGGAAAATCAAGCTGAAAGGCTTGTGGAATGGTGACACCTTCGGGTGATAACAGAACGATACCGATACCCTTTCCATGAGAATTCAGAGCTCCGTCAAAATGCAGAGTCCACATATCATCTCTGATTTGATTTACGGACATCAGTTCCTCATCCGGAAACTCTGATCGTACTGGATCAAATCGAGGAAGGGGATGATGAGCGAGATGTTCTGCTATGGCATAGCCCTTGATCGCTTTCTGTTGAATATAGATGATATCGAATTGAGATAGAAAGCTTTGCCATCGCGCTAACCTACCAGTAAGAACAGATTTCTCCAGAAGGAACTTGATCGGATTCATCCTAGCGATGAGATGGACTTCATGGGCCAGAAAATAATGCTTCAATTTCTGAACAACCCAAACCAATGCTGCACATGTTTTCTCCATCGCTGTATATCTCTGTTCAGCGGGGTTGAGAAGTTTAGAGAGATAGTAGGCTGCCCTCTCTTTTCCTTCTTCATCTTCTTGTGCTAGGACAGCCCCCACTGCATCATCCAGGACTGAAATATAAAGTATCAATGGTTTGCCTGGAGATGGTGGTCTCAAAACAGGAGGACTTGCCAAATAGTCCTTTAATCCATCAAATGCCTCCTGACACTTATCGTCCCAATTGAATTTGACTCCTGGCTTGGTAAGCTCGTAAAACGGCTTACACCTTTGTGAGTGCTGGGAGACAAAACGGCGAATAAATTGTAACCTCCCGATTAATCCTCTTAACTCTTTCAAGTTTTTGGGAGGTGGCATTTCTCTGATAGCCTTCGCCTTATTGGGATCGATCTCAATTCGCCGTTTGCTGACAATGAATCCAAGCAATTTCCCTGAAGATACCCCGAATACACATTTCTTGGGGTTCATCTTCAACTGATATTCTCTCGATCTCTCTAATACCCTTGCCAAAACTTTGGCATGCTCAGCCTTCGTTTTAGACTTAACCAATAAGTCATCCACATATACTTCCAAATCTATATGCATCATGTCATGAAATATTGCCATCATGGCCCTTTGATAAGTGGCTCCAGCGTTCTTCAATCCAAATGGCATGACGACATAACAATATGTTCCCCAAGGTGTAGTGAATGAAGTCTTCTCTTGATCCTCTTCTGCCAGCTTAATCTGGTTGTATCCTGAAAATCCATCCATAAATGATAACGTCTCATAGCCAGCAGTGTTATCGATGAGTACATCGATATGAGGCAATGGAAAATCGTCTTTAGGACATGCCCGGTTCAGATCGCGGAAGTCAATACAAATTCTGACCTTCCCATCCTTTTTCATAACCGGGACTATATTGGCCACCCATTGTGGATAAAGGACAACTCTAATGAATTTGGCTTTGTGTAATTTGTCGACCTCTTCCTTCATCTTTAGAGCCATTTGTGGGTGGAATCGCCTTAATTTCTGCTTGACCGGATTAGCTCCTTCCTTTAATGTTAACCTGTGTTCAACTAAAGTTGAGTCTAACCCCGGCATATCCTCATAACTCCAGGCGAAAGTGTCCTTAAAATCCTTAAGCACTTGTACCATTGCCTTCTCATCATCTGCAGAAAGATTTTTACTAACGAGGACAACCTTAGGTTCGTCTTCAGTCCCTAAGTTTATTTCTTTTGTGGGCTCTTCGACGGCCGCTGAAGGTTCATCAAATCTCTTCACTCCACTGGCATACGCCTCAGCTGCGTCCTCATCATCTTCCTCATCTTCAACAATGGGGTCCTTTTCATGTACTAACTCGTATACCCCGTACCCATCATTGACTGACTCATCATCTGTACAATCTTCTGGCATCTGAATTGGATCTTCTAAGAGCTAAGGGATTAAAGAGCAAAAGGAACATTTATCAGCCAAATCCTGGAGGTATCTTTCTGGAATTTGCCTACCCTTAGGCTTCCTAGACTTCCTAACCTGACTAACCTGCCTAAAACTGGACTTACTAACTTCACTAAACTGCCTATCATAACCTAATGAAGATAAAGCAGGATGAAAATCCTGGGATACAGGTGGAAATACAGGGGAATCCTCCCGTGAGGAGGGACAGAGTAGATCTAGGAGAGAATCTTGACCGACGGACCCGCGCGATGGGGTGTAATCGGACAAGTAAGATGTTTCCTCGATGATGATTTGGGAAGAATTTGTTGTAAAATTGGCGTTTTTTTTTGGACCATCGAGGAATTAAACATGAAGCAGGAGTGAATACAAATGGAAGGAGAATCGGACGGAGGAAGCGGCACCAAGGCCAGAGGATTAGGGGGATCATATAGCAATATGTCCCAGATCAAATCATACATCCTCTCTAGGTCGAGAGGAGATTGTGGAATAAAGTCCCGAGGGGACAGAGTTATCATAATGGGCGGAGCCCGTGGAATATCTTCAATTATGACCCGCGACCAAGTCGGGGTCAAGAGTAGTGTACGAAAAAGAGTATGGAGCATGAAGACATGTGAAGGATATGTCCCCCTCCATAGCAGATCTGTTGTATAACCAGCTTCATAGGGGTCATCTGGCTCCCCTTTATCAGTTTGTTCAGATAGCAGTATCCGCTTGTCAAAGATTGTGCCAGGGCTCTCAATTAGCTCGTCAATCTGCGGTGGCCACTTGGGTTCTGCAGGATCCAGAAATAGTCTGTTCAGTGCTATATATAGGTCCCTCAGGTCGAACCATCTGTACCATTCGCATTCAGGGTCATGGAATTTCCTCCTTTTCATAGGCCGCAGAGCCTCCAAGGATTGGTACGTAAGTAGTTCGGAACAATGTCTGGCCAAGTCCCTCCCATATATGTCATGGAAGTCAAAACATGAAGTAATGACCACCATGTTGTCGTGACTAAGCATGGGCCCTTTTACAAAGTGTGTATACAGAGTCCATGTTAAGGGATCTCGGCCTTCTTTCAGTGGTGTGGACATTGTTTCCAAGATTTCTTGACCATCTTCTTGCTGAACCCTGTCTTGCTTCAGTTTCCTCGGCCTATAGCCCAGACCGCTTCCAGGTACTGCCCGATGATCTTTAACAGGAGTGGTCCTGCCTTGCAACTGTGTGCCCAGACCTTTCCCCGGCTTGTAGCCGTTCTTCATCATGATTCTCCATCCCGGGGTACTCATGCACTTCCCCCTTTTGATAGCATTTAATGGGTATGGAGAAATGGTAGCGGCTTTCAAAGGATCAGCCACTGGACGGTAGACCTGTAATACCGACAGAAAAGGTTGTCGGCCAGGTAAAACAGCAGATTTAATATTCAATGTATGAGCAGCAGCAAGGATCGGCATGCTCGTCACTTTAATAATTCGTCCTTTATAAGGGAATTTGAGGCATTGGTGATTCGTAGAAGGAATCGCCTCAAGAGTTTTGATATAAGGACGTCCAAGAATGGCATTTATGGAAGGGTCGATTTCTAGAATATGAAATTCGACCTCTGCATGACTTACTGGACCTAACTCCACCTTTAAATAAACCATTCCCAGAGGGGAACGGGTAGAATTGTCATATACTGTAACTGAGATGGGGCTAGGCAGCCATTTCTCCTTGGGCACACCGCATAGCTCCAGGGTCTTCGGAGGTAAAACATTAATTGAAGCCCCTGTATCAACCAGGCATGCATCCACGGCCTTTTTGCAGATATTGACCGTGATGCTCAGAGCCATGCTTCTGGCGGCTGGCGGTGCTAGTTCCGATGTGTGAAATGTAATTGAGGGCTGATCCCCCTGAGGAACTAGTAGTGCTGCAATCTTCTCTACCGGCACGTCTTCGTTAACCATCACCTTCTGTAGGTATTCCATCAAGGCTTCTTGGTGAATCTTGGACCTTTTAATCAATTCAAGTACAGTGATCCGTGCCGGTGTTCTGTCCAGATGTTTCAACAAGTCGTATTGAGTGCCTGGTGCACTCTCTTCATTATGGGCTTCCTCAGTCGGCTGTGATGGGCCGTCCCTGACTGTGGACTGAGGAAAGACCTTGTTGAAAATCCTTCCACTCCGGAGCGCATGTTCCTCGACCGTGGAGGATCCGGGTGACACCTTGAGTACTGCAGAGTCGGGTGGCGTAAGCGGTGCGGAGGGTTGATGCGTAGGTGGTGGCGTTGGGCTAGGTGGTGATGGCGTAGGGTTAGGTGGTGATGGCGCGGTGCGGATTAAAGGCCTAGATGGTTGGGTGGTAGATGGGTAAGTGGTTGGTGAAGTGGGGAATGGTACGCGTAGTAACGGTTTGGATGGTTGGGGCATATCTGGGTAGGTGGTAGTGGTAATGGGTGAAGTAGGAAATGGTACGCGTAATAATGGCCTAGATGGTAAAAGGGGCGCGTTATTGGTTTGCGGGGGGGTATATGATGGAGGCGTAGGAGTGCGGGGCGCAATGGGTCTAAGGAAGGTGGGTAGTGGTAGTGGGTTATTGGGTGAGGGCAAATGATATGTAGGTGTGGGTAGAGGGGTGATGGTGACGGGTTGTGGTCTGGGTATGTGGATGGTGCGGCGTGGTAGTCGCTCTGCGGTACTTTGAACGTGACCCGTTGAGTAGAGAGAGGAAGAGTCCTCTATCCTCCATTGTTGCCCACGACCAGCCTCAGACTGGCTGTTCGTTAGAATGGGAGCAACCTGGTTCTGGTTCTGGTGCTCCGGGAGTGGATTCTGCACTATGCCCATGTTGGGTGGTGCTGCTGCTTGTGCCGGTGGTCTTGCTTGCTGCTGCTGCTGCTGCTGTTGCGGTCTCCTCGCCTTCAGGGCTGTTATGTATTTCTTCATTTCCTCCCAGTCTATGCCGCCCTGCTCGTTGAGATCATGAATATAATCTCTGAATTGGAAGCAGGTGTCAATGGTATGCCCAGGTTGCCTATGGAAGTAGCAATACCTGGACGTATCGGCATTTTGAGGCCAGACGGCCTTTTCCCTTGGCAAAACTAAGGCATTGGCCGCCATTAAAGCACTGAAGATATCGGCCAAGGATTCTGGGAGAGCCGGGTATTCTGCCCTTTTCGGGCCTGGAGGTCTTCTCTGCTGGTTGTAGTCACCAGGAGGAGGGACATTGTGGTACGCTGGCGGTGCGCGCGGCTGGTACTGTGGCTGTTGTTGCTGCTGATACTGCTGCTGCTGGGGTTGCTGGTACTGCTGTTGCCGTTGCGGCTGTTGTTGTAGCTGTTGCTGGTTCTGATTCTGATTCGGCTGCTGGGGCCGCTGATACTGTTGTTGGTACTGGGGGTTCTGCTGCTGTCTGTACCCTTGCTGCTGTGGCCTCTGGTACTGCTGCTGACTCCTCACGAACTGGGGCGAGTTATTGTTCATGGTGCTCACTTGCTCATGAGAGAGCGTGCCCTCAGTAGTCGGACCTGTGCTGGGGGAGTTCGGCACTGCAGGCTTCCGAGGCGGAGGCCTGCTAGGTCTATGAGGATCAAAGACGCTAGAGAATGTAGCGTCCTTGAAAGCATTCTGGCAGTACCGGGCTCTTTCATAGAGCTCTGCCATGTTAGTCAAATTGTTCAAGGAGAGGACGAGCTTGAACTGGGGGGTGGCGTTAGAAATTAACATTTTCACTTGTTCAGATTCGGACAAGTGATCCTTCACTTTTTCAGCCAGACCCCGCCACCTGTCAGCAAAACTGACAAACTCCTCATCAGGTTTCATCTTTTCTGCAATCAGGTCCGTGATAGACAAGGAGGGTGCAACTCTGTCCTGGTATCGTTGAATGAATTTGCGTGAAACGATACCGTAATCTTCTACTTCTGAGGGTTCCAGGGAAAAGAACCACTCGAGGGCTGGTCCCTCTAGAGATCTCCTGAACAAGAAGGCCAACGACCTCTTATCGTTCTGCCAGAAAGAGGATTCATACATGAACTCCTTCAGATGTGTGAAGGGGTTACCAGTACCGTTGTACTTTCGGTACACTGGCATTTCAGAGGGTGGCAGATGGAATACTGGCAGGCTCGGTAAACTGATCTCTGGCACAGCTTTGACCCCCATCATTTTCTGGAGGTTATTAAATTGCTCATCCATACGCTCCATTTTGGCCAGCAGCGTTTGTGTGGTCAGATCTGCCTGAGGAGGAGGAGGTACTTGGTAGGCCTGCTGCCTAGAGTACGTTGGGCAGGGTGGACAATAGAGGAGAGGTCCGGCAGCGCTTCCGCCATGCCCGAGGGCATTTTGATAAGTGGGCGTTTGCGGTCTAGCCGGTTGCCTAGATGATGAAAGCTGCGGCCCAGCTGGCCGAGAAGTAATATGAAGGCCCTCCATGGCCTGATGGATATAAGGAGGAGGAAAAGAAGGTTGCTGAGGAACAACAGGGGGAGCCACAGGGTTCGGCTCGGCAGGCTGCATAGGTGCCTTCCCCTTTAAAATAGATTGGATCGCCTCGAACTGCTGAGGGTCCAGTCGGGAGGCAAGAACTCCCAGAGCATTGATGAGATCCGTAGGATCAGAGGATGAGGGATCATTCTGATTCATGTCCCCCTCAAGATCAGGATTAGGGATCGCATATTCATGCGGAAGAGGATCAGGATATTGATCACGTGGAGGCAAAAGGGGTGTCCGAACATTCCCATCTAGACGATATGGAATGGGGATAGAACTACGGGAGGCATCAGCATCTCTCCCACTCTCATAGTTGTATTCAGAATCGCGAGGGGCATTAGCATCTCCCTCGTAATTAACCATGGCGTCTGGAGCCACACTCAAGTCCCTACCTGATCGTAGCAACATGATGTTAGATTCTTTTTCAAAGATTTAATCAAACAAGTTGTACAGAGATTAATCAAACAAGTGGATGCTTAACGTGATTTTAGGATTCCTTGTTGAGTTATTTGGATTGGGTTAAACCACAATTTCGCTCAGGGAAAGGATCCTAGTTTCAGTTTGATTTCCACCGTTGTTCTCTAAGGATTTCTCTCACAACGCTTTCAGAATCTAACCGGGACTTCAATTGGTACAACCAGCCCGATGATCAAGGAGGAATACCTTGATTTTGGGGACTTATGGAGGTCTCAACGTCAACTTCTCTAGTCTGATCAAGGGACCAACCCAATCAGAGAGAGTTGCTGACGTCGAGTAATGTGTTCCTAAGAAGAGGAGGGATTAGCCTCAATGCGTATGTCCTGTGGCCTGGATGGCCTCTAATGCTTAGTAAGTAATGGGTAGCTAGCACTCAAAACACAGAAATCTGGAAACTGGAAAAATAAGAAACTGTCTGAATCGCGTCGATGGTAGTCGACGCTATTCAAAACAGAACTTAATTTTTCGCAGAAGCAGATGCAGACAGCAGAGAAACTGTGAAGCCTGAAAGGCGTCTAGTTAGGTTGACGCGGTTTTGAAACGCGTCAGCGATCCTGGACGCTTTTCAGTTCGCAGAAACAATTTTCCAGGAGGATTTTCTGGGTTGAATCCTCCTTAAACAAGATGAAAAGCAGTAAACAATCGACTCATGCGAATTTTTTTAGTTGCAGATTTTAAACATGGTGATTTACTAACTAAACAACTAGAAAACAATCAATCACACATCATTTTTATCACAAAAACAGCTTTTTGAATTAATCAAGGGGAGGGCAAGATCTTGCCACTGGGATGTGCACGTGGTGCACGAGGGAAATTAATTAAACTAAACACTCACCAATTGGTGAGGACGTGTCCAGAGACACAAATGGTGCACCGTGGGTGCCCGATATGATGATAGCAAGAACAAAAAGAAACTAAAAGATGGCGAGACCAAGTCCCACCGTGATCGCCAAAAAAGCTGTAGGTGTTTAGAATGACCGTGTGATTAACATGAAATATCTATGTTGTTTAGGTGTAAACTAACCTATTAAAAACAGCAACTAAAGTGCGGTGATCGCCAGAAACTTTTAACTTAAAAAGTTTCAAAAGAGAGTATGATCGCCTACCTTTCAAAACGCGGAAGATTGAGTCCTTGGTTCCCCTTCCTCAGCCGGCTGAAGAAAGAGAGCCCTTTCTTTGCTTCTTTTGTTCTTGCTGTGAATTTGAGGTTGAGGATCGTCCAGAAGTTGTGCTTGATTTCCCCCTTTTTGATCTCTCGTTGTTGTTGAGTGCAGCAGAGACAGAAAACAGAAATAAAGAACTATGATGAGAATTTAAGTAGAAGTAATATCTGAACTAATCATGATTTTAAGCATATTTAAAACAGCAAACTCACTTTTTTAATGGCTGTGAAACCCCTTAGATCAAGTAGGTTTTTGAAAGGTTATGCTGTGGTGTGTGTTTGCATGAAGTGAATATGAAAAATAAAATTAATGAAGATGAATGCAGTAATGAAAAACTTATGCCCAATTGGTTGAAGCTCTTGAAAGGATGAAGATCTTGAAAGGGACGCCGACTTCTGGGAATGGCAGCGCTCCGGCGTTACGACGTTGTTGCTTCGATCTTCAATTCGCTATAACGCTATGGCTCAACTCAATTCAATTCTTTTCTTTTTTTTTTTTGTTCTTCAACATGCAGGGTATTTATAGGCATTTCTTACGTTCGAGATTAACATTAGAAAACTCCGAATTTATCCATCTTAACCGACAGATAATCACTGATTAATTCATCTTTTTCTGTAATTATCTAAAACGCGTCCACCTTGGCTGACGCCTTTCAGATTAATTAAGATAAGGATAAATATCCGGGAAAACTTATCTTTATCTTTATTAGGTAAAACGCGTCCATCTATGTAGACGTCTTTTATACTAATTAAGATAAGGATAAACATCCGGAAGAGAAGTTAAAACCATTTAGGAAACTTAAAATGCGTCGACATGTCCAGACGCCTTTTAGTTAATTAATTAATTAATTAAAATTCAAATTTAATCGTTAAAACAGGAATAAACTCTAAATGGCGTCCACTTGGGTCGACGTCTTTTAGAATTCTTCATATTTTAACTCAAATTTGAGCTAAAATCAATTCAATTGATTAACTTAAACACATCTGTTAAACCCGACACTTAAAAAGATTAATAAAAATTAATTAATGATTAAATATCAGACCATTCTGAGGCATTATTGTGTGATATGAAATTTACTCGAAATGACGTCAAAATTAGCGTGTCTACACCCTTTCTTTCAATCCTTCTTCTTCAATCTCTTCTTTCTCCTCTATGTTCTTCATGTTCTTCAATTGATTCTCTTTTCTTCTATTTTTCCAGGCACATCCTATGTTTCCCAGTCCAAGGAGATTCACTTCCCTTCCTTTGATTCGCAAACTCGCCAAAAGTCCTAAACTTTCTATGCAAGCCTTCATCTCGAAGTGGAATCTCCAAGGCTTAGTGATCCACGCTAAGCACTACAAAAGCTCGAACGTGGATTGGGCGGCCATGGGTGCCTTGATCGAGCAGTGGCATCCTCAAACCCATACGTTTCTCTTCTCTCAGTTCGAGTGCACTATCCTATTAGAGGAGGCCGAACTCCTGTTGGGTCTTCCAAAGACCAAGGATAAGATGGCTTTGATGAGAGAATGGATCACTGGTCAACAATTGTTGACGTCAATCATGAAGGATCCCACAGAGGCAAAAGGGTGCCTTACCAACAGAGGGATTAACCTTGCAAAGCTCGCCGAATGGACCCTATACGAGATCGATGATCTGAGGGAGGATGAAGCTGAAGACGTGACGAAAGCTTTCGTCACGTGCCTTGCCGGGGCTCTGTTTTTTCCTGCGCAAGACAACATCCTTGAAGACGACCAAGTCAGTGCAATCTGTGCGATCTTCGAGGGGAAATCTATTAGCACTGCGATCCTGGCCTACCTCTATAGTGGGCTCTCTGCGGCGTCCACGGGTCGACCTCCTTACGGGTGCATGTTGCTCTTCGCTTTGTGGGTCGAGCTACACTTCAAGTTCGAGTACTGCACGAGGATGTCAGCAAGACCGTCTCAAATCTACTTGAACAGCCCGATCCACTGTATCTCCAACATCGTGAAGTTCAACGAGCGGATGATCAACAAAGTACCACGGCTCAAGACCCGGGCCGACTGGAGAGAATATCTGAGATGTATGTCGTCTAACGGGTTTGACTTTTCTCCTCTTGCACTTGTTGGACAGCCCATTAGAATACGCCATGCAGCGGGAGCGGAACTTAAGTTGATTGAGGCTACTGAGTTCGTGCTGTACAATTCCCATCGATGCTATCCTCAATTCAGCCTGCCTTGCCATGAATTCCCCGAGTTCTCCCATACATCTCCAATCAAAAGGCGTGCTCTGGAGTCCGACGAAGACTATGAAGCTACATAACTTATTGTCACCTTATGAAACCTTAGCTTTAGTCATCGTGTAAAATCCTCTAAGAATAGAGATAGAGGATTGAAATTTCTATACGTCCAAGCACTTCATGAAATTCTTCCTTAAATGTTTCCTTTTCTTTTCTTTTTCTGATGTAATAAAGAATTTTTTTTTTCATTGAATAAATAATCACTCCTTTATGCCTTAAAATCTCCCTTGATCTTCTGTGACATGTCCATGATTTTTCCCTTAGCAAAAACTAGATTTTTCCTTAGAATATGACAGTTTGGGTTTATCAAATGTAAAATGCGTCCACTCAGAAAGACGCCTTTCAAAGATAATTCATTTTCCAAAAATCAACCATTAATCCTCAAAATCCCGAATTAAGCCTAAAAAGCGTCCACAAACCTAGACTCCTTTCAACTCTCTCTCTTACTCTTTTCAGAACTCCGTAATTAATTCTGCGATTAATCCCCTGAAACGCGTCTTGAAGTGTAGACGCTTTTCATGATCATGCCTTGTACGGTTCTGACAAAAATTGACGCTAACCTGAAACGCGTCGCCCTATCCGGACGTCTTTTACTCAATTTCAAACAGCTGGCCTTGCCGCCTCAGTTTATGCGCCCTGAAACGCGTCGCTATACCCAGACACGTTTTAAACTTCTCTAACAGAACCCGCGAAGGCCCCCTCTTCTTCCTCACTTTCCCAAAAGTTTCCTCTCTCCTCAAACTCTCCTCTCCGGCGACCCTCCGGCGATCTTCTCCATTCCCCTTCAAAACTCTCTTTCTCAACCTCCATGGAGCGCGGTGAGGGATCCCGCAAGACCAAGGCTCTGGCAAAGAGGCGGCGAACGGTGGCTCTCGTGGAAGAAGCTCCCGAGGAAGTGCCGACCGTACTCGCCGAGGTGGCGGCTTTCTTGGAGGAAGAAGTAGCTCCTCCGATGCCTGTAGCCGAACAAGAAGGAGAGGAGGGCGACCTCCACCTAGTAAGTCCTCTATGCGATTAGATTGAGTGAGAATAGGAGGGGTTCTTCAAGAACCCGGAATCGGGCCTTGAAAGGCGTCCAGACCAGGTGACGTTATTCAAACGGCGTCGCCCTGGTCCGACGCCTTTCAGGCTAAATTCCGAATTTTAAAATGGACAGAAAATGCTTTCAAATTGCGTCAGCACCTGTGGACGCCTTTCAATAGGCGTCCATGAGTCTCAACACCTTTTGAGCAAAACTATTTCATTGATTTAATTTTCACTGACTGATAAAATTTTCTTATTTTCATTTGCAGGGGACGATGAGGGCTCGCATCTCATGGGACTTAGTGGTAGGTGCATACCAGGGTCTCCTGGACTTCCAGAAGGTGCGCCTGCACCGGATGGGGTTTGGAGAGATCTTGGATATCGAGCCATTTTGGCTCGATCTAGTACAGTTGCAGGCGCTCAGGGAGCGTTGGCACGCGGAGAGTTGAACATTCTTAATGCCCTAGGGACACATGATCCCCACCTAAAGGATGTGGCCAGGATTACTGGCCTCAGAGTAGATGGCAGACCGATAAGCGGGGTGACCTACCCCGATTACCGTGGGATGGTGGAGGCCCTACTAGGTATAGAGGTGTCCAGCCTAGGCAGGGAGTCTAGGATGGTTCCCCGGGTAGAGGTAGAGGCCGCCTTAGGACTTGAGGAGCCCCGGCGTCGGTCAAATGAGACCCGGGAGGAGTTTAAAGATAGATTAGCAGAGTCATCCTCCCTTGTATACTGTAGTGACCCGAGTCAGGGGGAGGAGGTAGATAGGCAGCTGAGGGTCTTCCTCGTCTTCTTTTTCGGTCTATTGCTCTTCGGTACGAAGGGCGACCATATCTATTGTAGGTTCCTATATTTGTTAGACGATTTAGAGAGTCTGCATGAGTATGCCTGGGGTGCGGCCCTCCTGGCCCACCTTTTTGCTGATCTTTCCGCGGTCACGCCGGACCGCGAGACGACTGTCAGTAGTTTCTCGCCATTCCTCCAGGTATTAAATCATTTTATTATTTGTCCATGCAATGAAATGTGATGTGATGCGATGATTTCTAACTTATATGTTCATGTATGCAGGTGTGGAGCTATCACTACTTCCCGCTCGGCCGAGCGCGGATAGTACGACCCGGTGCTGTCCCATTGGCCTGCCGCTGGCAGCCAATAGTGGACACGGCACCACAGCACCACCAGTTGACGGCCCTCCGCCGTCAGTTCCTCGATTACCCGGAGCTCCTGGTGAGTTCTTAACTTGTCCAATTTTGTTCATTAAATGCAATCTTTTACTCATTAAATGCAAACTATTTATATGAATGCATCTAACCTGTATGCAGGTGATCTGGCGCCCGTACATAGGCATGGGTGAGGAGGGCTAGCCGTGGGTGACGGCTGGTCGAAGACGGTTCGGGAGGCAGATGTGGCTCCACTGCTTCAACGAGAACAAGCTGGTCCGACTCCGCCTAGTGATGAGGACGCTGGGCCTCCACCAGGAGTGGATCGACGAGGAGGTCCCGGAGGGCGGCGGGAGGAGTATGAGGGGCAAGCAAGCCCTCACTGATTGGCGAGCAAAATTCCCGGAGCAGTATGAAGACTGGCATCGCCGGGGTGTCCGAGTTGAGTCACAGGCGGAGAGTAGTGTAGCCTACCTCCAGTAGTATCGGACACGCTACGTCGATCAGTTGCAACTCCTCCGTCCTCTCGATGTAAGTATGCATTTATCCGTCTTTTCATTTTATTATTATCTTAATTTATATTTGTGAATGAATGTATGTATGTGTGGTGTGCAGGATGCACGTGATGCAGTCATCATCGACCTCCAGGCCCGCCTACACGATGCGGAGGCCTAGCTGGAACAAGTCCAAAAGGAGTTATTTGACCTAATATGTATGCATGCAATTGAATGGATGTTTTAATTAATTATTTCGACGATTAACCACTGACGGTTGTCTTTTGGTGTAGCGAGCCGTCTACACCCAGGCGGCTCCCCCCACATATGGAGCTTCATCATCCTCATCCTACCCTGCCGCGCATGAGGCTGCCCTGGCTGACCTCTAGAGTCAGCTCGCCTCCGCCATTCACCGAGCCTCTCTTGCGGAGGAGGATCGGGCCGCTCGAGTAAGTTCCATCCTTTGACTTCTCTTTGATTCTCATTGCTTAATTGCCTTGGACTAATAAAATCTTCTTCTGCAGGTTGCTGAGCTTCAGGAGGCCCTTCGACAGAGGGATGCAGAGTTGGCAGAAGCACGGACTTCGGCTGCTCGCATCGCCGAGTTGGAGGCTCAGGTGGCGCGCCTCTCCACTGGAGATCTGGCATGACTCCAGGTTCGCCTGGAGATCCTGACAAAGGAGAGGGACCGCGACCGTCTTCAGATGGAGAGCCTCCAGGGCCGTCTTTCGGTGGCAGAGCATGAGCGCCAAATGGTGGAGGAGAGATTCCAACGAGCCCGCCAGCGGGCTATCGACCGAGGTCAGGCGAGTGCCTTCACCGCCAGCATCGCCATATCATCTGGCCAGGCAGGGCCAAGTGCGATGGGACCGCCTCCACCTCCTAGAGCTCTACTGCCGGATGCCCAGGACAAGGCTTAGAGCCAGTTTGACGAGGGGGCAGGAGAGAGCCAGCCTTGAGGGCTTCATGTACTTTTCTTTTCTTTTTGTGTAGCATGTACCAAACACTTTTTGATGATATATACATGAAACTTTTGGCCTCCGATCTTGTGTCTCATGTGTTTGCCTTGTGTCCTGCACATTTCTTAACAAACAGGTTAAGTATCTATTTAGGCTTAGTCCCTTGCCTGACCAAATGATTGGTTGATCAATCTTTTCCTCAGTGAAAGGGTCAAGGGGCACAACCTTTATTAACAAAGGTGACATAAATAATCAAACTGTAAGTAAAATGCAACATACAAGCAGACAGATGATCACTGAAAATAAAAGGAATGAAGCATACCAAATGCAACAAGCAGATGCTAATCGAAATATTTTTGTGGTTTTGAAATATTCATTTTTGTTTGGGTTTTGAAATATGTACTTTTTTTTTTTGGATTTTGAAATATGTATCTTTTTTTGTATTTTGAAATATGTATCTTTTTTTTTTATTTTGAAATATGTATCTTTTTTTTTTCTGGATTTTGAAATATGATGTAAACCAAAAGACCAGCATGGTACTCAGATCAAAAGATCATATTCGTTCATCAACTTAATTCCCAAATTATTCTTTAATAATTTAACTTAAACCCATCGTATTTGAACTTGTGTTTCCATTCGTGATCCCATTCGATGATTTGATCCTTTAGTCAATCTAGGCTATTCTTTAAGTTTGGAGTACGCCTCTTTAGAAAGAAATGAAGAATTGGTTTAGAAAGCCCACGAGAAGGTTCCGGAGACCTAAAAAGATGTTCCTTTCCTACCCTAATATATGTTGGGGTTCGGTCATTTTCTTTCCAGGGTATTTATCGACCTTGCGTTCCCTTTCATTTCATTTCGTGGCCTTGATGTAATGTTTGTAATGGAATGGCCTTTTGATTTGATGTTTGGCTTTTGCCTTTTGCTTTTGCCTTTCTTTTTCTTTTTTCTTGGAACGGATCTCCCCCATTTTTTTTGACGGCCTCCTACTAAGATGGCGGGTATTCTTTGTAGTCTATTCTAAGCCTCGTTCCGACATCATGGGCCGAGTATAAAAGCAGAATTTTTGTTTGAAAAGAATGATTTGTACTTTATACTTTCAGTCAAGCTTTCGGTATTCCTTAGGACTTAGCATCTCTTGTTACTTACGAATCAAACGTGTCAGTGTGTGTAGTAATGGGCTTGAATTAAATTATTCAGACTAATAAGGGAATTTGAGTTTATAAATTTTCTGATTCCACTGGTCATTGCACCATGCTGATCGACTCTTTTTACCTAACGGTAGTACTTCTTAAGATGCAAACCATTCCAGGGGTGAGTTAGCTCTTCCCCTTCTGCATTGACTAAACGGTAAGCGTTACCAGGAAAAGCATGTGACACAACATAAGGTCCTTCCCAATTGGGTTGGAGCTTAGAACGCGGACCACCAGGTTTTACAAAAAATGTTTTGACGACCATTTCACCAACTTTGAACTTACGTTCTATGACTTTCTTTTAATAAAAACGTGCTAATCTATTTTGATAAACCCTTGCATGGTTAGCAACTGACCATCTTTTCTCGTCTAAGAGTTCCAATTGAGCAAGGAGTGTTGAGCGGTGTTCATCAATAGAAAATTCCTTATTCAATTGTACTCTTAATGACAGTATAAGGATCTCGTATGGAACTACCGCCTCCATTCCAAATGTTAAAGAATAAGGAGTTTGCCCAGTGGGCGTGCGGATTGAAGTTCGGTAGGCCCATAGAGCCTCAATCAATTTTTCTGGCTAGTCTGTGAATTTATTAGACTTGCACGTCTTCTTGATGATTTTTATCAAAGTCTTGTTAGTTGCCTCTGCTTGGCCATTGCCTTGCGGATAATAAGG
The DNA here is from genome assembly GCA_030544215.1 of Zantedeschia hybrid cultivar. Lineage (NCBI taxonomy): Eukaryota > Viridiplantae > Streptophyta > Magnoliopsida > Alismatales > Araceae > Zantedeschia > Zantedeschia hybrid cultivar. The sequence continues at coordinate 58,204,147 of JARZZO010000012.1, forward strand.
AGATAAATGATGCAACGCAATTTTGTACCTGTTGCAGAGGTCTTTCAGCTCTTGTGACACGAACTGAGGTCCATTGTCGGTGACGATGGTGCTTGGGATTCCAAATCTGGTGATAATGTTCTTCATGATGAACTTGCAGACGGTTGATGCTTTGACTTCCGTATATGCTTCAGCTTCCGCCCACTTGGTGAAGTATTCCGTTGCCGTGAGAATGAAAGACTTTTGCTTGATGCCGAAATCAGGATTACCAAGGGGTCTAATAATATCGAAAGCCCACATGGAGAAAGGCCATGGGGAGGAAACAGGATGGAGTGAAGATGCAGGAGAATGAATCTTGTTGGCGTGAAGTTGGCACTTAGCACACCTACGGACATATCCTACACAATCTTCTTCCATGGTTGGCCAATAGAATCTTTGTCTAAGGATTTTCTTTGCTAACATATGTCCATTAACATGGCCACCACAAACTCCAGCATGAGCTCCTTCCATAACTTTCCAAAGCTCATCTTCGTCTAGACATCTTAGAAGAACTCCATCAAAACCTCTTTTGTACAATGCTCCTCCAACTAGGGTGTATCTTTGAGCAACTCTCCTGATAGCTCTTTTCTCCTCAGTTGTGGCTTCCTCGGGATATGATTGATCTTCACAATATTTGGCAATTTTATAGTACCATGGTTTCTGCTCATCATCCATCTCTTCTAACAGCTCCATCAACATAATCTCTCTCTTTTCCAAAATATCTCTATCTCTAACTTTCTTCAGCAGCTTCTCCTGGGTTCTAAGGAATGAAGGGTCTTTTACAACGGGTGAAAGACGCCTATGAACAATGATTGACTCGGATTGTCTGCTAATAGGAAAATCGAGAGAAGATGCAAGTGAAGCTAGAGCGTCAGCTAAGATGTTCTGATTCCTAGGAACATGGACGAAGATCAACTTGGTGAAAAGCTTTGAATAAGCAGAAGTAAGTTCTTGATAAGGCTTGAGCTTGGAATCAAGAGTTCGATACTTGGTTAACACCTGGCGAAGAATCAATTGGCTATCACCCACAATCCTGAGTTTGGTGGCACCATAGAAATGAGCAGCCTCGAGGCCAGCAAGGAGTGCCTCGTATTCAGCTATATTATTGGTGACTGGGAAGTCAAACTGAAAGGCTTGTGGAATGGTGACACCTTCAGGTGATAACAGAACAATGCCAATACCCTTTCCATGTGAATTCAGAGCTCCGTCAAAATGCAGAGTCCACATATCGTCTTTGATTTGGTCTATGGACATCAGTTCCTCATCCGGAAACTCCGATTGGACTGGATCAAAACGAGGAAGGGGATGGTGAGCGAGATATTCTGCTATGGCATAGCCTTTGATCGCTTTCTGCTGAATATAAGTGATATCGAATTGAGATAGAAAGCTTTGCCATCGTACTAACCTATTAGTAAGAACAGTTTTCTCCAGAAGAAACTTGATTAGATTCATCCTAGCGATGAGGTGGACTTCATGAGTTAGAAAATAATGTTTCAATTTCTGAACTACCCAGACCAATGCTGCACATGTTTTCTCCATCGCTGTGTATCTTTGCTCAGCGGGGTTGAGAAGTTTAGAAAGATAGTAGGCTGCCCTCTCCTTTCCTTCTTCATCCTCTTGTGCTAGGACAGCCCCCACCACATCATCCAGGACAGAAATGTAAAGTATCAACGGTTTGCTTGGAGATGGTGGTCTCAATACAGGAGGACTTGCCAAATAATTCTTTAATCCATCGAACGCCTCCTGACACTTATCGTCCCAATCGAACTTGACTCCCGGCTTGGTAAGCTCGTAGAACGGCTTACACCTTTGTGAGTGCTGCGAGACAAAGCGGCGAATAAATTGCAACCTCCCGATCAATCCCCTCAATTCTTTCAAGTTCTTAGGAGGTGGCATTTCTCTAATAGCCTTCGCTTTGTTGGGATCGATCTCAATTCCCCGTTTACTGACAATGAATCCAAGTAACTTTCCTGAGGATACCCCGAATACACATTTCTTAGGGTTCATCTTTAATTGATAGTCTCTTGATCTCTCTAACACCCTTGCCAAAACTTTGGCATGCTCAGCCCTCGTCTTAGATTTTACCAACAAATCATCCACATACACTTCTAGATCGATATGCATCATGTCGTAAAATATTGCCATCATAGCCCTTTGATAAGTGGCTCCAGCATTCTTTAATCCAAATGGCATCACGACATAGCAGTATGTTCCCTAAGGTGTAGTGAATGATGTCTTTTCCTGATCTTCTTCTGCCAATTTAATCTGATTGTATCCTGAAAATCCATCCATAAATGATAAAGTCTCATAGCCAGCAATATTATCGATGAGTACATCAATGTGAGGCAATGGAAAATCGTCTTTAGGACACGCCCGGTTCAAATCTCGGAAGTCAATACAGATCCTGACCTTCCCATCTTTCTTCATAACCGGGACTATGTTGGCCACCCATTGTGGATTGAGGACAACTCTAATGAATTTGGATTTATGTAATTTGTCGACCTCTTCCTTCATCTTTAAAGTCATTTGTGGGTGGAATCGCCTTAGCTTATGTTTGACCGGGCTAGCTCCATCCTTTAATGTCAACCTATGTTCTACTAATGACGAGTCTAGCCCCGGCATATCCTCATAACTTTAGGCGAAAGTGTCCTTATAATCCTTAAGAACTTGTACCATTGCCTTCTCATCCTCTTCAGAAAGATTCTTGCTGACGAGGACAACCTTAGGTTCATCTTCAGTCCCTAGATTGATCTCTTTAGTGGGCTCTTCTACGGCAGTTGAGGGTTCATCGAATCTTTTTACTCCACTGGCATATGCTTCAGCTGCGTCCTCGTCATCTTCCTCATCTTCAACAATAGGGTCTTTTTCATGTATCAACTCATACACCCCATATCTATCATTAACTGACTCATCATCTATACAATCTTCTGGCATCTGAATTGGATTTTCTAATAGCTGAGGGATCAAAGAGCAAGAAAGGCATTTATTAGCTAAATCCTAGAGGTATCTATCTGAAATTCTTCTACCCTTAGGTTTTCTAGACTTCCTAACCTCACTAGACTCCCTATTCTGACCTAATGAAGATGAAGCAGAATGAAAATCATGGGATACAAGTGGAAATACAGGAGAATCCTCCCGAGAGGAGGGGCATAGTAGATCTAGAAGAGAATCTTGACCGAAAGACCCGCGCGATAGGGTACAATCGGACAAGTAAGAGGTTTCCTCAATGAGGATCTGAGAGGAATTTGTTGCCAAATTGGCGTTTGTTTTTGGATAAAAGAAGAATTAAGCATAAAACAGGAATGAAGATGAATAGAAGAAGGAAGTGGTGTTAGTTTATGTGGCCTACAAGCCAATCTAACAATGTAAATCTCGTTCATTTATTAATATAATGGCATAATATTCATTATGTGTAAATCACATTAATTCTCGTTTCATAATGAAGTCCGTGAATATGTGCTATGGTGATCAGATTATGATGAGATCATACTAATGAGACTGATCACTTAAACACACATATTCTTAATCGTTCCTAGTCGGAGGATATCCGAGAAGGACATCGGATATCCGGTTAGACTAGTACAGATTACTCCTGCTCATATGATGAGGGTGACTGATCTCATAAGTCACTTGTGTGGAGACACTAAGGCGAATCTGTAGGTGCTCATTGGAGAATGAGTTCACTGAACTGATCCGACTGAATCGCTGGATGGTATTGTACCTCACTGTCAACCAGCTTGATTCTATTGTTGCAGTTGCGTGGATGGTCCTCGGACCTGAGACACCAAGGACACCTTGGCGGTGGACTTCTGTGCTTTGACCTTGGTTTACGAATCTCTAGCCATGGGATTCTAATACGCCAAGGATTGGGTACAGTGGAATACCGTCGAAGGGAATTGTGTGTCAATAAGGAATCATTCGCTCTCGGTACTTAGAGAGAGAATGCTCTAGGAAGGATGCGCGAAAGTCCCTGGCCAGGGCGGACGATAATATCGGGAAAGGAGTTTTCAGATATTCATCAGCGGCATCCAATCCAAGTGAGTCGACTGGTTAGGGTTTGACAGCTCGCCATGCCTTGAGTTGACTCAAGAGCATTGTACGAATGAAGGATTATATCCACGCGGTAACTGTCGGCGGAAAGGTTCCAAGAGTGGGTTACTTAACCCCAACTACCTTCCAGGTTCACGCGGTGTTGCTTGGCACCCAACGTGATCGGAGGCCCAGTCGAATTCGATGTGCGACATCAATTCGATTGATTAATTGATTAATAAAGGGTTATTAATTAATTAATAAAGTCAGTGAGGAGTCACTGGACTTATTGGGCCATTAATTGGACTGGTACTTGGGCCTAGAGGGTCACACGCAAATGATTCTCAAGGCGATGGATAAATAAGTGGGTTTTATACAAACCGGGGGTTTTATGAAAAACCGCGCGGTTAGTATAAAACATAACGAACGGGCTGGGCAGGCCAAGCTGCTGCTAACCCTAGCCGCCCCTCCTCAATTTCTGTCTTCCTCTGGCGTCCAGGCAGATCCAGATCTGCTCCGCCGCTTCTCCGAATCCCGTTCGACGGGAAATTGTCCGCGCACTGCGGGGATCGTTGCGGCGACCGGCGGAGGCTTCGTGGGTTGCGAAGAACGAGGAACTCGAGGATATCCGTCGCGGGGAGGATCGCGTGGACTTCGCTAGAGGCCGGGCACTTGTGCGGCTTGCGGTGTCACACCGACGGAACCAAACGGCTGCGGATTCGAATCCGTACACGGTGAGAAAAGATAATCCGATTATCTTGTATTTTAGATTTCGAAACGGGAACGGATCGCTGTAAATATTTTTGTTTTCCGCTGCGTGAGCGATCCGGAGAAACCGAGAAAACCCAACAGTGGTATCAGAGCCAGGTTCTACTGTTTCTCGTCCCGTTTCGCTCTCCGAACTTAATATTTCATGCGTTATTCCATGCATCAATGTTCGATTAATTGTCAGATCTGTGTTCATACGATGGGCACAGTTAATTAGATTATTTTTCTGCAATTTTTTGAAATTTTTTTTTGGGGTTTTCGGATTTTTCATGTGATGAAGATCCGGATTTATTGCAGCTTTGTTCGAGCCCCCCAAGTGTTGGGATGGCAAGACTAGGACCCCGGATGATCCCGGGGATGTCACCGGTCTTCACCGGTTCCTGGCCGGCGCCGGAGCAGCCATTGGAGGTGGCCGGTAAAAAGGGGTACTCTTTCTCTTTTAAAACCAGAAAAGAGGAGAATCATAGAGCTCAGCTTCTACACCGCGGGCTCCTCCGGCGAGCCCACCTGCGCCGGCAAGGCCGGACGGCGCTGTGGGGCCGACCGCCGGCCGTTGGCCACCGGCGGTGCGCTGGCGCCGGCCGCCCCTGCACAAACCCCATTAGGGTTTTCTGCAACGACAGGGAGCGTCGGGTTTGGGGGGGATGATGGGTTAGAGCGCTGAACCAGCCCTGGGCCCGGTCCCGAGCCGGTCGGACCGGACGGGCCGGGTCCAGGGCCTGGCGCCCCTGGTCCGAGCCCTGGCTCGGCCAGGGCCCGAGCCCAGGGCTCAGCCCATCCGGCTGGGCCAACTCCACCCCTTTTTTCTCGTTTAATTCCCCTTTGCCCATTTAAAATGGATTAAAATTTGATTTTAATTTCAATAAAATTCAAAAATGTTTTGTAATTTTAAACTGGGCTTACAAATGATTTGTGCATCACTTTAATTAACATTTAGTTGTTAGTTGATTAACATTAACTGTTAGTTTAATGGTTAAACTAATAATTAATTTTAATAATACTAATTTAATGGTTAAATTAGTAATTAATAATCATTAATCTAATAGTTAGATTATTAATTATTATTTCAAGTAATTGTTAATTAATATTTGAGTTAGTTATTAATTTAATTGTTAAGTTAATAATTAACTTAAATGACTAATTTAAATGTTAAATATGTAGTCCTCCTTTAATTATTATTGTTATTAATTTAATAGTTAAATTAATAATAACTTTAATTATCTAATCTAAGAGTTAGATTAATTGATTATTAATTACTTAGTGTTAATTATTAATTTAAAAGTTAAATTAATAATTAACATTAATTGGCTAATCTAAGTGTTAGATTAGTAGTTAATAATTAGTTTGGTTGATTATTAATTTAAGTGTTAAATTTTTAATTAACTTTATTAGATTAATCTAAGAGTTAGATTAATCTTTTAATAGTCTAATTGTTAGATTATTAATGGGGTTTAATCTAAATGTTAGATTATTAGAAATGTTCTAATTTGCATGGAATAATCTGGAATTATTAATTCGGAGTGTGTGCGCATGTGATGTGTGTTTATTGCTTTTAAATTTGATTTAATTGCATGTTAAGATAATAAAATGAGTTTTCGAAAATCAAATGCCAATTTTGATTGGATCCCAGCTTTTTGAAAGCCAAAATTATATATATTTTGAAAACCCATTTGTTTAAGCCATGTGATGCGCTGAATCATGTGTGGAATGTTTAAAACACACCGTGGTCATGGGCATGCACTTATTTAATTGTTCATGTGATGAATGATGGATTGTGTGGATCATGGATGTATGATTTTTATTAATTGTTAATAAATAGAGGTCTGCGCACCTCTCTCTCTCATACTCCGATGTATTTCTAGCTCCCTCTCTCTCTTGTACTCGCCATAAGGCCTTCTTCAATTTACTTGTAAATTCTAGAATTTAAATGTAATCTGATCGAGGCAACCGAGGAAGGAGCGAGGACGATCCACAGCTGCAACCAGGAAGGCGAAAAGATGGAGATCTCTTGCCTATGTGATTGCAGGGTATCTAATGTAAATGTTATGATTAGATTGTGTGTGCGTTTGACTGTTGGCTCCAGTCAAACCCACTGTGCTATCCATGACCACACTAATGACATGTATGAGATGCATTGGTTTTCTTTTGATTATGAATCAAAGCAAGTTATAGTATTTAGTAAATATATACGATGTATTTATATACTATCACCTAGGAGAGACCAAGATAAAAGTTATCTAAATACCCTCAGATAAACTCTAAGCCGTAACGCGAGTAGTTAAGAACTTACCGCGTGGTCCACTATCGTTATAGTCATAGGATTCGAATCACTTTAGGCAGGTTTGTTGTGCTATCCACAAGGCCTGCTTAATTGGGAGGAGAAACTGTGGCTATGGCATTAGATGCCTATAGATCGGGGTAGAGGAACCATGTAGCTTTGTTGTGCTATCCACAAGGGCTGCATGCAAATCCATGCTCGTCGCGTAATGATGGTTAGCTTAGACCAGGATTAATGGTTTGTTGTGCTATCCACAAGGCCATTAAATCTTTGGGGACCGAAGCTATGATCAGATATTGCAAGGACTTGCAAGTCCCATGAGTTGGGTGCTCTCTGATTGTATTACAGTTTGTTGTGCTATCCACAAGGCTGTAGTGCAAGTCATTGAGATTATGATCCCCACTAGGAGACTGTCGGTGTCTCCCGTTCTGTATAACTGAGGGTTATACAGTCTGTCGAAAATTAGTGGGAGTTAAACTTGAACAAAAGACCATGTCTTGTTTTAAACTTTAATAATTGAACATCTGCTAAATAAATTTTACTTATCTCCTGTAGGGAATTATGTCGTCGAATAACCCACTCCGTGGCATACTTGATGCCCTTTTGACTTACGTGATCTACTCGGATTGGTTCAGAAACCTGAAGAATGTCTTCAGATCTGAACACAATAACTTTGTCCCTGGAGCTGATCCTCTTGCTGAACCGGCATTGGATGCCCCTGAAGCAGGGATGATAGCTAACGATAAAAGATTAAAGGACAAAGGCAAAGGAGTAGTGAAGGGTGACTGCTTCTATAAGCAGTATGATCACTGGAAGAGAAACTGCAAGGAGTTCCTTGATGATAAAGCTCATGGAAGAATGAAGCTGTCTGAAGTTTCAAATATCTATATGATAGATATCAACTTATCAGTTAGAGATTCCACATCGTGGGTATTAGATATCGGATGTGCTTCTCATATCTGCCATGATGTACAGATGCTGACAAGTAAGCGTAAGCTGAGACAAGGTGAGGTGGAATTGAGGCTAGGAAACGGCGCAAAAGTTGCGGCGATTGCTGTTGGGACAGCAAACCTCAAGCTTCCATCGGGAGACACCTTATTATTAGAAGATTGTTATTATGTTCCTAGTATAATAAAGAACATCATATCAATATCTTGTTTGGACAAGATAGGATATAGGTTGACTATTGAGAATAGAAGTTGTTCGATTTATTATAGTAATAAATCAATAGCTTCAGCATCTTTAGTCAACGGTCTATATCTATTAGATGTTTCTTATTACAATCTTCATATTGATAATGCTCTTAAGAAGAGCAAGAATTGTGTGAACCAAGCCTACATATGGCATTGTAGACTTGGGCACATTGGCGAAAGCAGGTTGCAAAAGTTGCACAAGCATGGTCACTTAACAACATTCGATTATGAATCGTTTGCAACATGCAAATCCTGTGTTATGGGAAAGATGGCAAAATCTCCATTTATTGGACATGGAGAACGTGCCAAGGACATTCTGGAACTAATATATTCGGATGTATGTGGTCCCATGTCTACCCAAGCCAAAGGTGGCTTTTCATACTTCATCACGTTCACCGATGACTTCTCAAGATTCGGCTATGTGTACTTAATGAAATACAAGTCGGAAGCATTTGAGAAGTTCAAGGAGTTCAAGAATGAGGTAGAGAAGAGGTTAGGAAAGAGTATTAAAGCTTTTCGATCAGATCGAGGAGGAGAATACTTGAGTACTAACTTCACACAATTCTTAAAGGATAATGGTATCCTTTCTCAGCTGACCCCTCCATATACACCACAGATGAATGGTGTATCAGAAAGGAGGAATCGCACCTTGTTGGACATGGTGCGATCCATGATGAGCTTTTCAGGATTACTAGTGTCCCTCTGGGGGTATGCTCTAGAATCAGCAGCATACCTACTGAACAGAGTACCCAGCAAGTCTGTGGCCTCTACTCCATATGAGATATGGAAAGGCAGGAAACCAGAATTTAAACATGTTAAACTCTGGGGTTGTCCTGCTCATGTAAAGAGGCATGATCCAGACAAGCTGGAATCACGAACTGATAAATGCAGGTTTGTGGGATATTTTTACCATCCAGATGAACAAAAGGTGTTTGTCGCCAGGAGAGCTGTCTTCCTGGAAGAGGAATACCTTCTCTAGGAGGACAGTGAGAGTAAAATAGTACTGGAAGAGGTTCCAGATCCCCAAACAGCTGCATTATCATCAGATGAGATATCAGTTCCTGAATCTGTTCAGGTACACACAGATGAGCCTCGTAGATCTGGTAGAATACCTAGACTACCCGAACGATATGTGGGACATATCGCTGAAGGTGAGTCTAAGGTACAATATAATGAGGATGATGATCCTAAAACCTACCAGGAGGCCATACAAGGCCCAGAAGCCGGGAAATGGCGAGAAGCCATGAACTCAGAAATCCAGTCCATGTACACCAACCAAGTTTGGAACTTGGAGGACTTGCCCGAGGGTATTGTACCCATCGGTTGCAAGTAGATCTTTAAGAGAAAGATCGGTGCTGATGGACGGATCGACACTTATAAGGCAAGGTTGGTGGCAAAGGGATATCGTCAAAGGCAAGGAATTGACTATGACGAGACTTTCTCACCAGTTGCCATGATAAAGTCGATCAGAGTTCTACTCGCCATTGCTGCACATTTTGATTATGAAATCTGGCAGATGGATGTGAAGACTGCCTTCCTCAATGGTAACCTTGAGGAAGATGTGTATATGATACAACCAGAATGTTTCACATCCAAAGAATCTCCAGATAAAGTGTGCAAGCTTCAGAGGTCCATTTATGGACTGAAGCAGGCTTCCCGGAGTTGGAACATAAGATTTGACGAGGCAGTCAAGTCTTATGACTTCACTAAGAATGAAGATGAGCCTTGTGTGTACAAGAAGACCAGTGGGAGTGCAGTCACTTTTCTAGTTCTTTACGTAGATGACATACTACTCATTGGGAATGATGTAGCTATGATGTCATCAGTAAAGATCTGGCTATCGAAAAACTTCTCCATGAAGGATTTGGGAGAAGCATCCTACGTATTGGGAATACGGATCTATAGAGATAGATCAAAGAGGATGCTTGGAATAACCCAATCCTTGTACATAGATACCATAGTCAAAAGGTTTGACATGGAAAATTCCAAGAGAGGTCTCATACCGATGAGACATGGAATTAATCTCTCAAAGGAGCAGTCTCCTAAGACTCCTGACGAGAGGGTATTCATGGATAGAATACCCTATGCCTCTGGCATAGGATCTATCATGTATGCCATGCTATGTACACGGCCTGATGTTGCATTTGCTCTAAGTGTTACGAGCAGATTTCAGGCTGATCCAGGCGAAAAGCACTGGAAGGCAGTGAAATGTATCCTTAAGTACTTGAGAAGAACTAAGGATATGTTTCTTGTCTATGGAGGAGGTGACTTGAAACTGCAAGGCTTTATTGACTCGAGTTTCCAGTCAGATCCAGATGATAGCAAGTCAACATCTGGATTCGTGTTTACATTGAACGGAGGGGCAGTGTGCTGGAAGAGTTCCAAGCAAGTAACCACTACAGATTCGATGACTGAAGCTGAGTACATTGCTGCAACTGAAGCCGCCAAGGAAGCAGTGTGGTTGAAGAAATTCATCACCGACCTCGGCGTAGTTCCCAGCATCTCTGAGCCTGTTCCACTGTTGTGCGACAACAATGGAGCAATTGCGCAAGCGAAAGAGCCGCGGTCTCATCAAAAATCGAAGCATATTCTGAGGCGCTTTCACCTTATCAGAGAGATCATATCCAGAGGAGATGTAGTAATGGAAAGAGTTCCATCCGTCGACAATATAGTAGATCCACTGACAAAGCCGTTGGCTCAAATTGTGTTTAAGCGTCACCTAGAGTCTATGGGCTTATTGTATAAAGGTGATTGGCTTTAGTCCAAGTGGGAGATTGTTAGTTTATGTGGCCTACAAGCCAATCTAACAATGTAAATCTCGTTCATTTATTAATATAATGGCATAATATTCATTATGTGTAAATCGCATTAATTCTCGTTTCATAATGAAGTCCGTGAATATGTGCTATGGTGATCAGATTATGATGAGATCATACTAATGAGACTGATCACTTAAACACACATATTCTTAATCGTTCCTAGTCAGAGGATATCCGAGAAGGACATCGGATATCCGGTTATACTAGTACATATTACTCCTGCTTATATGATAAGGGTGACTGATCTCATAAGTCACTTGTGTGGAGACACTAAGGCGAATCTGTAGGTGCTCATTGGAGAATGAGTTCACTGAACTGATCCGACTGAATCGTTGGATGGTATTGTACCTCACTGTCAACCAGCTTGATTCTATTGTCGCAGTTGCGTGGATGGTCCTCGGACCTGAGACACCAAGGACACCTTGGCGGTGGACTTCTGTGCTTTGACCTTGGTTTACGAATCTCTAGCCATGGGATTCTAATACGCCAAGGATTGGGTACAGCGGAATACCGTCGAAGGGAATTGTGTGTCAATAAGGAATCATTCGCTCTCGGTACTTAGAGAGAGAATGCTCTAGGAAGGATGCGCGAAAGTCCCTGGCCAGGGCGGACGATAATATCAGGAAAGGAGTTTTCAGATATTCATCAGCGGCATCCAATCCAAGTGAGTCGACCGGTTAGGGTTTGACAACTCGCCATGCCCTGAGTTGACTCGAGACCATTGTACGAATGAAGGATTATATCCACGCGGTAACTGTCAGCGGAAAGGTTCCAAGAGTGGGTTACTTAACCCCAAATACCTTCCGGGTTCACGCGGTGTTGCTTGGCACCCAACGTGATCGGAGGCCCAGTCGAATTCGATGTGCGACATCAATTCGATTGATTAATTGATTAATAAAGGGTTATTAATTAATTAATAAAGTCAGTGAGGAGTCACTGGGCTTATTAGGCCATTAACTGGACTGGTACTTGGGCCTAGAGGGTCACACGCAAATGATTCTCAAGGCGATGGATAAATAAGTGGGTTTTATACAAACCGGGGGTTTTTATGAAAAACCGTGCGGTTAGTATAAAACATAACGAACGGGCTGAGCAGGCCAAGCTGCTGCTAACCCTAGCCGCCCCTCCTCAGTTTCTGTCTTCCTCTGGCGTCCAGGCAGATCCAGATCTGCTCCGCTGCTTCTCCGAATCCCGTTCAACGGGAAATCGTCCGCGCACTGCGGCGATCGTTGCGGCGACCGGCGGAGGCTTCATGGGCTGCGAAGAACGAGGAACTCGAGGATATCCGTCGCGGGGAGGATCGCGTGGACTTCGCTAGAGGCCGGGCACTTGCGCGGCTTGCGGTGTCACACCGACGGAACCAAACGGCTGCGGATTCGAATCTGCACACGGTGAGAAAAGATAATCCGATTTTCTTGTATTTTAGATTTCGAAACGGGAACGGATCGCTGTAAATATTTTTGTTTTCCGCTGCGTAAGCGATCCGGAGAAACCGAGAAAACCCAACATGTGGCACCAAGGCCAAAGGATTAGGGGGATCATACAGTAATATGTCCCAGATCAGATCATACATCCTCTCTGGATCGAGAGGAGGTTGTGGAATGAGGTCTCGTGGGGACAGAGTAATCATGACGGGCGGAGCCCGTGGAATATCTTCAGTAATGACCCGCGACCAAGTCGAGGTCAGGAGCAAAGTGCGGAACAAGGTATGAAGCATAAAAATATGAGAAGGATAAGTCCCCCTCCAGAGCAGATCCGTGGTGTAGCCGGCCTCATAGGGGTCGTCTGGCTCCCCTTCATCAGCTTCTTCTGACAGCAGTATCCTCTTGTCGAAAATAGCACCGGGACCTTCGATCAGCTCATCGGTCTGTGGCGGCCACTTGGGTTCTACAGGATCGAGAAACAGCCTGTTCAATGCAATGTAGAGATCTCTTAAATCAAACCACCTGTACCATTCGCATTCAGGGTCTTGGAATTTTCTCCTTTTCATAGGCCGCAGAGCCTCCAAGGATTGGTACATGAGCAGCTCTGAACAATGCCTAGCCAAGTCTCTTTCGTATATATCGTGGAAGTCGAAACAGGAAGTAACGACCACTGTGTTGTCATGGTTGATTACAGGCCCCTTTACAAAATGAGTGTACAGAGTCCATGTAAGGGGTCCCGACCTTCTTTGTGTGGTGTAGACATTATCTCCCAGACTTCCTCTTCATGTTAAACAATGTCCTGCTTCAGTTTTCTCGGTCTATAGCCCAGACCGTTTCCAGGTATTCCTCGGTTGTCCTTGATGGGAGTAGTCCTACCTTGTAACTGTGTACCCAGACCTTTTCCAGGCTGATAACCATTCTTCATCATTATTCTCCATCCAGGGGTACTCATGCACTTCCCCCTCTTTATGGTATTCAATGGATAAGGAGTAGGAGTGGCGTTCTTTAGAGGGTCAGTCACTGGATGGTAAACCTGTAATACCGACAGAAAAGGTTGTCGGCCAGGTGAAGAAGTGGGTTTGACATTCAAAGAATGAGCAGCAGCAAGGATCGGCATGCTCATAACCTTAACGATTTGTCCTTTGAAGGGAAATTTGAGGCATTGATGATTCGTGGAGGGAATCGCCTCTAGAGTTTTTATGTAAGGACGACCCAAAATGGCATTCAAAGAAGGTCGATTTCTATAATGTGAAATTCGGCCTCGGCATGACTTATAGGGTCTAGCTCCACCTTCAAATAGACCATTCCCAGAGGGGAACGAGTGGAATTATCATATGCCGTTACGGATAGGGCTAGGCAGCCATTTTTCCTTGGGCACACCGCACAATTCCAGGGTCTTCGGAGGTAAAACATTGATCGAAGCTCCTGTGTCAACCAGACATGCATCTACGGCCTTCTTGCAAATATTAACTGTAATGCGTAAAGCCATGCTCCTGGCTACTGGCGGTGCTAGTTCCGAGACATGGAATGAGATAGAGGGTTGATCTCCCTGAGGAACTAGCAATGCGGCAATCTTTTCTACCGGCACATCCTAGTTGACCATCACCTTCTGTAAATATTCAATCAAAGCCTCTTGGTGGGTCTTTGATCTTTTTATCAGTTCAAGCACGGAGATTCGTGCCGGTGTCCGATCAAGGTGCTTCAGCAGGTCGTATTGACTACCTGGTGCACTCTCTTCATTGTGTGCTTCCTCCGGTGGCTGTGATGGGCCGTCTCTAACTGTTGACTGAGGGAAGACTTTGTTGAAGATCCTCCCACTCCGGAGTGCATGTTCTTCAACTGTGGAAGGGCCGGGTGATAGCTTGAGTACTGCAGGGTTAATGGATGGTGAGGATGGTGTGGAGGGTTGGTAGGTGGGCGATGGCGTGGGGTTAGTTGGTGGTGGCGTGGTACGGATGAGAGGCCTAGATGGTTGGATAGTGGAAGGTAAGTAGTTGGTGCGGATGAAGTGGGGAATGGCATGCGTAGTAGCGGTTTGGATGGTTGGATGGTATCTGGGTAAGTGGTAGTGGTAATGGGCGATGTAGGGAATGGTACGCGGAGTAGCGGTCTGGATGGCAGGAGGGGTGCGTAATGGGCTTGCAGGGGGTTATTTAATGGAGGCGTAGTGGTGTGGGGTGTAATGGGCTTGAGGAAAGCGGGTAGTGGTAATGGGTTATTGGGTGTGAGTGAGTGATATGCGGGTGTTGGTATAGGGGTAATGGTAATGGGCTGTGGTCTGGGTATGTGGATGGTGCGGCGTGTTGGTTGTTCTGCGGTAGTCGAAGTGTGACCCGTCGAATAAATAGAGGAAGAGTCCTCTATGTTCCACTGTTGCCCTCGGTTAGCCTCAGACCGGCTATTTGTCAGAATAGGGGCGACTTGGTTCTGGTTCTGGTGTTCCGGAAGCGGGTTCTGCACTATGCCCATGTTCGGTGGTGCCGCTACTTGTGTCGGTGCTCTTGGTTGTTGCTGCTGCTGCTGTTGTGGTGGTCTTCTTGCCTTTAAGGCAAATATGTACTTTTTCATCTCTTCTTAGTCAATGCCGCCCTGTTCGTTGAGATCATGAATATAATCTCTGAATTGGAAGCAGGTGTCTATGGTATGTCCAGGTTGCCTGTGGAAATAGCAATACCTTGAAGTATCGGCATTCTGGGGCCAGATCGTCTTTTCTCTTGGCAGGACCAAGGCATTGGCTGCCATTAAAGCACTGAAAATGTCTGCCAAGGACTCTGGGAGGACTGGATATTCTGCCATCTTCGGGCCTGGAGGTCTTCTCTACTGGTTGTAGTCAGCAGGAGGAGGGACATTATGATATGTCGGCGGTGCGCGCGGCTGGTACTGCTGTTGTTGCTGATACTGCTGTTGTTGAGGCTGATACTGTAATTGCCGTTGCGGCTGCTGTTGTGGCTGTTGCTGGTTTGGCTACTGGGGCCGCTGATACTGGGGCTGTTGATACTGGGAGTTTGCCTGCTGCCTGTAACCCTGCTGGTTTGGTTGTTGTGGCTGCTTATACTGTGGTTGTTGACTCCTCACAAATTGGGGCTGGTTATTGTTCATACTGCTAACCTGCTCATGAGAGAGCGTGCCCTCGGTAGTCGGACCTGTCTTAGGAGGATTAGGCACTGCAGGCTTCCGAGGCAGAGGCCTACTAGGTCGATGAGGATCAAAGACGCAAGAGAACGTAGCATCCTTGAAAGCATTCTGACAATACCGCGCTCTTTCATAGAGCTCTGCCATGCTGGTCAGGTTGTTCAGGGAGAGGACTAGTTTGAATTGAGGCGTGGCATTAGAAATGAGCATCTTTACTTGCTCCGACTCAGACAAGTGATCTTTCACTTTTTCTGTCATACCCCTCCATCTGTCAGCAAAATTGACGAACTCCTCGTCGGGCTTCATCTTCTCTGCTATTAAGTCAGTAATGGACAAGGAGGGGGCAACTCTGTCCTGGTATCGTTGAATGAATTTTCGGGAGACGATACCGTAGTCCTCTACTTCATAGGGTTCTAAAGAAAAGAACCACTCGAGGGTTGGTCCCTCTAAAGATCTCCTGAACAAAAAGGCCAACGACCTCTTGTCGTTTTGCCAGAAGAATGACTCGTACATAAACTTCTTCAAGTGAGTGAAGGGGCTACCAGTACCGTTATACTTTCGGTACACTGGCATTTCAGAGGGTAGCAGGTGGAACACAGGCAGACTTGGCAAGTTGATTTCTGGTGCAGCTTTGACGCCCATCATCTTCTAAAGGTTGTTGAATTGTTCGTCCATGCGCTCCATCTTCGCCAATAGCGCTTGCGTTGTCGGATCAACCTGGGGAGAAGGGGGAGGTAGAGGTACTTGATAGGCCTGTTGCCTAGAGTACGTAGGACAAGGAGGACAATAGAGGGGAGGTCCGGCAGAGCTTCCACCATGCCCAAGGGCATTTTGGTAGGCAGGCGTCAGCGGTCTGACCGGTTGCCTAGAAGAGGAAAGTTGTGGCCCAGCTGGCCGAGAAGTTGAGACGTGAAGGCCTTACATGGCCTGATGAATGAAGGGAGGATGATGAGGAGGTTGTTGAGGGATGGCAGGGGGAGCCGCAGGATTCGGCTCAGCAGACTGCATGGACGTCTTCCCCTTCAAAATGGACTGGATCGCCTCGAACTGTTGAGGGTCCAGACGGGAGGCAAGAACTCCCAACGCATTTACAAGATCTGAAGGATCAGAGGACGATGGATCATTCTGATTCATGTCTCCCTCAAAGATAGGATTGGGAATCACATGTATATGCGGGGGAAGATCAGAATATTGATCGTGAGGGCAGTGAAGAGGGGTTGGGACATTCCCCTCATACCGAACTGGACAAGGAAGAGAATTACGGGAGGCATTAGCATCTCTCCCGCTCTCGAAATGGTAATCAGAATCGCGAGGGGCATTAGCATCTCCCTCGTAGTTGACTATGGCATCTGGAGCCGTGCTCAAGTCCCTACCTGATCGAAGTATCATGATGTTAAATCTTTTTCAGAGATTGGCAGACAAGTTGTACAGAAATTAGGCAAACAAGTAAATGTTTAACGTTATTTTCGGATTCCTTGTTGGGCTATTTGGATTTAATTAAATCACAAATTCACTCAAGGGACAGGATCCTAGTTTCAGTTCAATGTCCACCGTTATATTCTATGGCTTGCTCTCACAACGTTATGGAAATCTAACCGGGACTTCAATTGGTACAACCAGCCCGATGATCAAGGAGGAATACCTTGATTTTGAGGACTTACGGAGGTCTTTAACGTCAACTACTCTAGTTTGATCGAGGGACCGACCCAATCAGAGAGAGTTGAAGATGTCAAGAAGAGTGTTCCTAAGAAGAGGAGGGTGTTAGCCTCAATGCGTATGACCTACAGTCCGGATAGCCTCTAATGCTTAATACATAATGGGTAATAGCACACAGATCAAAAATCTGAGAACTGAAGGAAAAATAAGAAACTGCCTGAATCGCGTCGCTGTTGGTCGACGCTATTCAAACAAAGCCTTTTTTTTTTTTCGCAGAACCTCAGGCAGCAGACAGCAAGAATATTGCCTGAAAGGCGTCTGGGTTGGGCAACGCAGTTTGAAATGTGTCGCTGATCCTAGACGCTTTTCAAGTCACAGATTCAGACTCCAGGAGGAATTTCTGGATCGATTCCTCCTCAAAACAGGATAAAACAATAAATAATCAGCTCATGCAAAAAAAAAAATTGTTTCAAATTTTAACAAGATTATTTTATCAAATAAACAACTAAGATATCAATCAATCACACAATCTTTTATCACAAAACAGCTTTTCAACTAATCAACGGGAGGGCAAGATCTTGCCGCAAGGGTGTGCACGTGGTGCACGTAGGGATAATAACTAAACTAAAAACTCACCAATTGGTGAGGGCGTGTCGAGAGACACAGGTGGTGCATCGTGGGTGCCCGATTGATAACAGTAAGAACAAAGAATTAAAAAGATGGCGAGACCAAGTCCCACCGTGATCGCCAAGAAAGCTGTGAGTGCTTAAAATGGGTGTGTGATTATCATGAAAATCTATGTTGTTTAAGTGAAAAGATAGACCTATTAAAAAAAAACTAAGTGATGTAATCGCCAGAAACTTTTGACTAAAAAGTTCCAAAAGAAGAAAGTTTGATCGCCTACCTGTTTGGATGTGGGAGATTTTGAGTTCTTGATTCCCCTCCTTCAGCCGGCTGAAGAAAGAGAGCCATTTTTCGTCTTTGTTCTTGCTTTGACTGTTTTTGAGGATCGTCCTGCTTGATTTTCTTTTTATTTCTCTCCTTCTGATCTTCTTTGTACCTTGCAAGAAAGTGGAAAGAAAAAGAAAGAAAAATAATGAGAACTCAAATGAATGTAGAATCTGTTCCAACAGAAATTTTAATCATGCAACTTAAACAAAAAGAACTCACTTGTTTGATGGTCTTTTAAACCCCTTAAACAAATAGATTTGAAATCATGCTAGTGTATGTGTGTGTTGCATGGAGTGATGTGATGAATGAAATTTGAACTAATATGATGATGAAATCAATGGAGATTAATGAAGAGAATTAGACTGGATGGCCCCTGAAAAGCCTTGGTCTTGAATGGACGAAGAGGCGATGAAGAAAAGATGCCGACTCTTGGAAGTAGCTGCGCTTCGATCCTTCAGCGTCTGGACGTCGTCGAGCTTCTTTGATCCAATCACCAAAATAACTATTATCACTGACCAAGGGGTTGGGTATTTATAGGCTTTTACATCCACGGATTTACATAGAGAAAATTTGAAGTTTATCCAGCTTAACCAACGGATAAATACAGATTAATTCATCTTTATCTGTAATTAACTAAAACGCGTCGCCCATGGGAGACGTCTTTTAGCTAATTAAGATAAGGATAAACATCCGGAAAATATTCATTATTATCGGTAATTATCTAAAACGCGTCGCCTATTGGAGACGCCTTTTAGACTAATTAAGATAAGAATAAACATCCGGAAAATAGACAGAAACCGCTTAGGAGATCTAAATGGCGTCGTAACTGTAAGACGTCTTTTAGTTAATTAATCAATTAATTAAAATTCAAATTTAAATATCAAAATATGAATTAACTCCAAAAAGGCGTCTATACAAGTAGACGTCTTTTAGACTTCTTCGTATTTTAATCAAAATTTGAGTTAAAATCAATTTAATTGATTAACTTAAATCATGTTTGTCTGAGGCGATGTCATTCAGATAATTAATTCAGAAAGATTAATAAAAATTAACCAATAATTAAATATCAGACCATTCTGAGGCATTATTATATGATATGAAATTTACTCGAAATGATGTCAAAATTAGCGTGTCTACAACTTGGATAATGTCATCTTAAGTTAATTGTAAGAGCCAACTCCAATATAAGCATCTTTATTAAATAGGACATTATTTGAACTTGAGAGCAACGAAAAATCCATAAAACTAAACAACAGTTTAGTATAGTGGTAGGATATGTGCGATCTTCGGTTCCACAGTAGCCAAGGCTTGATACTATTCTCTAAGGCTTACTTTGTTTGCATAATAACTTAAACCAGAATAAGGTTTTCGGGATTTCTTAAACCAGAATAAGAGGTATTTTGATTTGGTAGTCCACCCAGAATAAGGAGAATTATATTGCGCTATTCTAAGTGATTTGGTAGGAATAAGTGGAATAAGGAGTGAAATAAAAGGTAAAATTGAGAGAATTTGAGGAATTAGCTATTCCAAGTAGATTTGGGGAGTTGGGGGAATTGGAGGAATTAGGCATACCCTCAACCAAATCAGAATAGGGCCTTTATACCAGCTATTCTGGCCCTATTCCACAAACAAAGTGAGCCTAAGTGTCTAGTATATGTTTGTACAGCCCATTATGTTATGGTTTGTATGTATGTCTACAGTAAGAAGCCTTATGAACTCATGCTTAATATTGTAATTTGACAATTCGATAATTTACCTTAATTTGACCCCTATTATGTGATTCCTTTAGACTCATATGCTTCCCATTGATAAACTCTTGATTAGTCATAAATCATGTGAACCTTTAAGATAAGCCATGTAATTTATGACTTGATCTATATATATCATGTGAGTTCTATGATACGTGATACATGTAAGAATCACTGTATATGTTTGAGATCAATAAGTAAAATGTGTTGCTCATATTTTCATGTTCATATGCTAAAGTTTGATTTGAATTATGATCATCATATGAAATTTTTTTGAAATCTAAATTTTAATAAGACATATCCAGATGCACTTATCTAAATGACATGTTTTTGAGCTAGTTCTCTTTACAATATGTTACATGTAGAATTTCATGAGATTATGTTAAATATGCTAAATTAAATATCGCTTGAATTTACAAAATCATATTACATATTTAACATGTATAGGGTCATGATGCCTACTAAGTTTTATACTCATTAAGTTGCAAACTAAATTTTCAAGAGAGGTAGCTAATGAGGTAACTTTTAATTGGAACCACGAAAAATAGGAGACCTTTCGAGAATCTCTACTAGTTGAAAATTTTGTTTTGGTAATTTGAGTATTTTATTTAGAGATTTGATATATTATGAGGTAACTTGAGTCAATGATATGTACCTCAGAGATTCTAGGTGAATTTGAGAGTTAGTTGATATTTGTTATCGTTGGACAATTGTTATAGTTATGTTATTTGGGCTACTATTCAATGGTTCAGCATTAATAAATTTAATTATTTTGTGAATTTTTTGGCTCCCATATACGATTTGTGTGTGCTATTTTTCTGTGTTGTCTCTGATTCCGTAAATCAGATAAGATTGGATCTGAGATTTAGGGGCATTACAATTGGACCATCCAACTTAAAATGATGCACATGTGATATTTCATGTTAATCTTTATACATCATCATTTTTTGTAGTAGAATTCTAGTGCAGTAAGGAATAAGCCCCTGTGACCTCCTAATCCTTTTTCACATTTTATTGCACTTATGTATACTGGACCTATGTTGGCGGGCATCACCTCCTCTTGACCTTACACTGTGCTTCTCCAATTAATTTAGCTTTTGAGTATGGATCCAATTTCTGTTGACTCCTAAATAAGGGCCATATTGTCATTCCAGCTGCATGCTCTGCTTATTCCTTACTGCACTAGAATTCTACTATGAAAAATAATGATGTATAAAGATTAACATGAAATATCACATGTGCATCATTTTAAGTTGGATATATATATATATATATAAGGATAATACTTGTCGCACCGCATGTGGTGTGGCAAAGCTGACATGGATTGTAACATTTAACCTCATTACACTACTTGTTCACCTTTTTACCACCTTTTTAACTAGACAAAAGTGAATGACTAGCCACCTCTAGTCCAGCCACCTCTTTTTGAAGATGACATATTTTCATCCCAAAAACACCCTTTCTCACATCAGCCTTGCACCTATCCCTTTATCTTCTTATGCAATTTTATCACTTCATGTTCATTCTTATCACTTTGTATATAATTTTATCACTTCCTATATAGTTTTTATCATTTCCTACAAAATGAACAAGTGATAAGACTAAACAGAAAGTGATGAAACTATGTAAAAAGTGGTAAAACTTTATACGAAGTGATAAAACTGGCTATGGAACGATAAAAATGAACATGAAGTGATAAAACTATATAGGAAGTGATAAACTGTGTAGGATGATAAAATTATGTTATAAGTGATATAAATGAATAAGAAGTGATAATACTATATAGGGAGTGATAAATTGTGTAGGAAGTGAGCAAATTACATAGGAAGTAATATATACACATTTAATTAAATTTCATATATGACTTATAAAATATTATGATTATAATAAGTAAAATAAAAAATAAGAATAACAAAAAATAATATTAAGGTAAGAAAAGAAAGAAAGAAAAAGAGGTTGAATAAAGAAGAAGATGGAGAGAGAGAGAGAGAGAGAGAGGGAGGGAGGGAGAGAAAGAGAGTGTCATCCCTTTTCTTGTTAAACTAGACTAGTGATCAGAAAAAGAGTTTAAGCGTGATGAATTTGGAGAGCAAGAGGGAGAAATCCCGATGGATATGTGAATCCCATCTCGATTAGCGTTAAAAATAATAGAGTCTATTCATAAAGTAGTCAATTATACCAAAAGCACACAATAACAATGTGATTCTTCTAGTAAATAAATGTATCTTTTCGAGGGCATATTGCCCCTATGACATTTTACATTAGCATTAATCTAGATTGGGGGCTAGAATATATGCCTATCTAGCAATGATGGGTTTTCTTCTTTACTATTTTTTGATTTATCACTTTATAGCCGAGCGAATTTGAGAATTAAATGAGAATCAAACATTCACTTTAATGTAGGTGTATATGGTTGCCTGTGTACTACCACACATACTTTTGTATATCATGGAAAGAAGAGGATCGGCACGGATCGAATTAAATCAACTAATCTGATTGAATTCGGCCCAATCTAATCCGATCTCATGTCCCGTTCCTTCAATCCTGAATGAACACGGATCATGCCAGATTGGACTAGTTGTTGTCAAGTGTTGGAAACCCATTCCCAATGGCCAATATGAGGAAAAGAAAGGCATTAGGGTCTACATAAATCTTCCATTGGCCATTCTCTACCCCCATCGAACTCCAACCTCCCTCTCTCTCTCTCATTTATTCTCTCTCTAAGCTCTCTTCCTCTCACTTGCTCTCAAAACTCTCATGTGTTCAAGTTGGCTTTGGGGGTGGCACTCTACAACAATTGAACGGCTCTTCAACATGCTTTTTGTCTCTCTTTATCACTCTCTTTAACATCTTTCTCTCTCCAATGTCTAAAATTCTCTTTCTTTTTCTCTCTAACTCTATTAATTCACTCTAATTCTTTTCTTCCCCTCACAAAAACTACAAATTTGCTCTCTTGATTTATTTCTTTCTTGAAGTATTTGCCTCTCTGGCATCTCTTTCACTTTAAAAAAGCGTCGTTCTCTATTCTCTAACATTTCCTCCCACTATTTTCTCTCTTTCTGTCACTCATTTCTCTCTCTCTCTTTGACATTTGTTTCTGTTTCTAACACACACACTCTCTCTCTCTCTTGTGGACCTCTTCTCTTAATCTTTTCTTAATCCTTTTTTTTTTCGAAAATGACAGCATCGGGCACATAATCTACACAATGTTAACCGAATTATGGCAAACATCATAGTAAGTCTCATTCATTTTCAATTAGATTAGCATTAGAGATCCTAAATCATGCATATTTAACCCAACAAATCTTATTCCTTTTCAATTACCTTAAATTGAAATTTAGATATTAAATGGATGAATTGAAAATAGCAAAACGCTTAGTAATTTTCAACAATACAGAAAAAAATAAGCTTATCATGTTGTAATAATATAATGATAAGTTTAGAATGGTTAAGTCATTAGTTAAGTCAAAATAAGTTAGTGACCCAATTAAAAAACTAGTTGATTTCCAATACTCGGCCAAATTTTCAAGTCTGAAAACTATAAGAAAATGCTCTTTTGTGAACACAATAACTTCGTACACAAAAGTCTAAAAATGAAATGGAATATATGGTTGGAAATAGGATATAAAAGACTACAATTTTGTCAAAATGGCCAAAAGATACTTTCAACGTTTACTGGGTCGAATTGGAGGGGTTTTATAGGAGGAAACTCACTCTGCGCAAAAATATGGGTTCCTAGTTTAAATCGGAACGCTTAAACTTGTTGGTTAAGGAAGTTGCGGTTTGAGTTCAACTTAGTAACTTTGGAAGCTTAATTTGGGTAGTATTAGGAAGTCAAAAGAATTTATATGAGGTATTTGGGTCGTACATAAGGTCTTTTCCACGCAGTTCTAAGATAAGAGGTAAGAACATGATGTTCTTCATGAGAAAGAGAAGTGTTTTAATTTAATTCTCTTTAAAAATTGATTATAAGATGTATTGTTGTTCTATGAGGTTTAAAAGTCACGGTAGAAACCTTAAATCACAAGAAAATCGAGATTGGAGTTTTACAAGGTGATTGAAAGGCATTAGAGGGGAATGTTCTTCGTGTTCTTGAGGTAGATAATGATAATTTATTAAATAATATTTTATTAATATAAAAATTTTATTTTGATTTTCAAAAGTAGTCAAACATACTATCTGGAACCATAATCTATCAATTTATGACTTTAGATTCTACTTTGCTCTATGAATTTTTGATCAAATTTGCAAAATCCCATACTCTAGAAATTCAGGATCTATACCTACGGTTTTCAGGACCTATACTTACGGTTTTCATAACCCGTGACCAATTTTCAGCCTGAACTTAAATTGACTAACTCCTTTGTTCCTTAGTCGATTGACTCGAAATTTCGAACACACTTTGAGTTTGATCTATTATACCTTCTGATAAAATTTCATGAATTTTAGATTTTATTTGCATGTTATTCTCTTATTTATTCGATTGACCAAATTTGACTTAAGTTATTTATATATCATTTGACGCTCTAAATCATTCGTTTGATATCTGAATTATATGAACCTTGGTCCATATGATTCTTTTGACTCTTGGACATGTTCACTAAGTTTGATAATTTTCTAAATTTGTTTGCTATTTTTGACCTTATTTGTTTATTTTTTATCTCTAAAAATTAGTTTTATTGGCCAAAAATAAAAATTCTTTGTCCAAAAATTTTGAGAAAATTTAAGTAGCATATTATAATATCAAGAAACCTATGTGTGTCAATTATACTCTGATCTTCCGTATATATGACCTATTTGACTCTTAAATGGCTATTTTGTGTATAAAAGAAGCATATTCGGACCTATATGTATATGTATCATTTTGCCTATTAAGTTTCTAGATCTATGATTAGTTTGAAATCTGTGAAAATATAATTATGTCATATTTGTTTAGTATATATTTGGACATTGCCATCTTAAGGAGAATGTGGCTCATTCCATAAGCGTTCGTGGATAAATTCTGCCCACAGGCAACGAAAAAATTCCGGTGATTGTATTTTGTTTGCAGTCATCTGAGGTGAGATGATAGACTCTCCGACTATGCATGTGTTAAAATCTTAACATATTTGCATATATGCTCTAGTATTTATTTGTTTGGCTCCTTATATAGTGGTTAGATATATGTCTATCTGATATGTTTGAATTTGGTTTGTTTGGCACATAACTATGAAACATAATTTACTGTTTAGATCCATTTGATTCAGTTTATAATCTGCTCAGTTTGTTCTTTTGACATCTATGCTCAGTTATTTTGATCTCAGTTTATTTGATTAAGAATCGATGTTCATTCTGATTACCTGTTCTTACAATATGAACTTTGATTTGATAAACTATCATGCCATGATAAATTTGCTATATGTTTAATTCGATATGTTCAGTTTGATATATGATATGTTCAGATCATGGCTAGTATGTTTGTTCAGTTAAATCAAATTTTGATCATACCTTATATGCTATATGTTAGTTCAATTTGTTCTTACTATTAAAAAAACACATATGATTTGATAATTTATATTTGACCGTGTTTTGTATTATGATCTTATTTGAGTTATATGTAGAACTGTGAATCATATATATATTTGATATCATCACTTTTCAATTATTATATTATTAACATTTAGTGAGTTTGATTTGCCTATTGAGTGGTTATACTCATAAACCCTACTAACATTTTCAGAGACTGAAGAAGAAGAGTTAGCTGAAGAAAAGAGCTTTGCTTAAGAAATTTGATTCAAACTCATTTGGAGGTAAGATTATATTTACTGTTTTCTTAGATTTGATGTAGTAGAAAATTGAGAGAGTATATGTACTTTTATATTTCTTTAGTGAGTTGAGAGATTTTATTTCCGCTGCATATTTAGTAAAATTTGAGGATCTTGGTTATGACAATATAATGGAATATTTAGATTTAATGATGATCAATGGCATGTTGATTATATGGTTATGACAATATAATGGAATATTTAGATTTATACATCTCCAATTTGTATGTTATTTGGTTCCGTAGTTACGTAACTTGAATCCGAAGTAAGTCTGAATGACTGAATCGGATTAGGGGCATAATAACTCCGCCTATGCCTGTTGCTTCCTTCTATGATCAAGACAGGAAGGCGGGCTACGATGAAGGCGTGGATGCGCCCGAGGAATAAACCTCTCTCCCTTTTTTTTCTTTTTTTGTCAGCCTAATCGGCTTTGTAATCTTCAGGTCGAGAGCCTCCAAAAATGATAGTAGAACTTTTGCCAAAAAATGTCTATCTTTCCAACTTTTTTTATTTCTCGTATTTTTTGTTGGAGTTCTTGGACGATCTAGTGGGACAAATTAAGTCTGGCCAAATCCCGAAGTGATGCCCTAAATAAGTCGGGAAAAAACTCTCGCCAACACCCTGGTGGGCCGGCATGTTGGTGGCACCTGGGAGCTCGAGCTGGCTGAGGACCTTTTGCGTTGACCGGCCTATAGTGGAAGGCTAACACTGACTAGGGGGAGTCGGGCATAGTCGGCTCAGTTGCCAACATGCTCCCTCTTCAAGCGGAGACTATAGCCTCCACCTCGGCCGCCATTAGAAGGGTTGGCCACGATTAGCTGTTGCCTATGCAGTTTACCATAGCCAAGCTCCTAATCAACGCCTTGAGAGCCATTGGCCGTAGGCTGGGCACTACTAGCCGCGACTTCTGAATTGACCGAGAACGGGCAACTCGGAAGTAATCTCTTCGGAATTCCAAATTCTGGCCTTCCTAGCCGTTGGCCCCCAACTTTTGAGTAGGCCAGAAGGTCACCCGCGAATCAAGATCCTCAGGGTGCTTCAACACTCTCGAGTCGTTCCATTAGTGGACGTCGCAAGAGTTGCGCTTTCGCGTT
Source organism: Zantedeschia hybrid cultivar (assembly GCA_030544215.1). Lineage (NCBI taxonomy): Eukaryota > Viridiplantae > Streptophyta > Magnoliopsida > Alismatales > Araceae > Zantedeschia > Zantedeschia hybrid cultivar. Next base: position 58,231,061 of record JARZZO010000012.1, read on the forward strand.
CGTAGTGTTCTCGTCGCACTGAGATGAGTTAACTGGTTACTCGTGCCGAGTTGGTGTCAAGCTTAGGTGTCGGCGGGCTATCTGTACGGTCTTAGCATGCCGGGAGACGGGCTACCTGGTCTTTATGCCGAGTCTGTCTCAAGCTTAGGTGCTAATTGTTAGTATTAGATGGTCTCAAAGCCAATCCGATACTGTGTACATATTCATATTATTAATAAATGGCAATAATTCATTGTGTGTAATTAATTCGATCTGTGTTTATCGTATCACGATGAAGTCCATGAACATGTGCAATAGTGTTCGGATTATGATGAGATCATAATTACGGGACCGAAGACTTATAAACACATGTTCTTAATTGTTCCTAGTCATAGGATGTTTGAGATAGGACATCGAACATCCGAATAGACTAGTATAGGTTACTTCAGCTCATATGATGAGGGTGACTGATCCCATAAGTCACTTGTGTGGAGACACTATGCTGAACCTATAGGTGCTCATTGGTGAATGAGTTCACTGAACTGATCCGACTATGAATCGCTGGATGGTAATCACCTCACTGTTAACCAGCTCGATTCAATTTTCACGGTTGCGTGGATGATCCTTGGACCTGAGACTCCAAGGATACCTTGTTGGTAGGTTTCTGAGCTTTGACCTTGACGAACGAATCCCTAACCATGGGATATCAATAAGTCAAGCGATCGGGTTCAGGGAAATGCCCTCGAAGGTAATTGTGTGTTCAATACGGGATCATCCGCTCTCGGTTGTTTGAGAGAGAATGTTCCGAGAATGATGCGCTTAAAGTCCCTGGCCAGGGCGGACTCTGTAATCGATAAGGAGTTATCGGATTCAGATTAGCGACATCTGATTCAAGTGAATCGACCAAATAGGGTTTAACAGTAAACCATGCCCTAGGTCGATTCGGGAACATTGTACGGATGAAGGATTATATCCGCGCGCTAACCGATGACAGAAAGGTTCCAATAGAGGGTTGCGATAACCCCAGTGCCATCCAGGATCACGCGATGTTGCTTGGCATCCAACGTGATCGGCAGTCCGTCCGAATTTATTGTGGGACATTAAATTCGACTGATTAATTGAATATAAAGATATTAATTAATTCAGTGGGTCAGTAAAGGGTTACTGGACTTAATGGGCTATTAACTGGACTGGTATTTTGGCCTAGAGGGTCACACGCAAATGGTTTTCAAGTCGATGGATAATCCGACAGGATTTCGGATAAGTCTGGGTTTTTGTGAAAAACCGCAAACTGACTTCTTATAAAAGAACGGATTCTACGTCCGGGGCCAGCAACCCTGACCTAGCCGTCATTCGTTCTTCCCCACTTTCTCTCTCCTCTGGGCGTGCCGTTCCCAACTGCTCCACTTCCCGTTCGACGGGGATTCTGGATCCGCATGTCGCGGCGGATCACGCGCAGTCAGACGGGATCTTCGAGCGCCGCAGCGAGCGAGGAAGCGAGGACGATCCATCGCGAGGAGAACCGCGTGGATACCGCTAGAGGTCGGGCATCTGCGCGACTTGCGGCATCGCTCCGACGGAACCGGAAAACGGACGCGGATTCGAATCCGCGCAAGGTAAATTCGATTTACACCGGTTTAATTTTAACGACCGAAACGGGACAGATCCGATCCCGAACTCCTTTATTCCGCTGCGTTTTAAGATCGGATCCCGACACAGCGATCCCAACACTAATGAGCTAGCTACACAGTCTTAGCATGTCGGAAGACGGGCTACCCAATATTTATGTCAAGTTAGTCTCGGGCTTAGGTGCCGACGGGCTAGCTGCACAATCTTAGCTTGTCGAGACACGGGCTACCCGGTCTTTATGTCAAGTCAGTCTCAGGCTTAAGAGATGGCGGGCTAACGCATGATCTTAACATATCGGGAGACAGGCTACCTGGTCTTTATGCCGAGTCGGTCTCAAGCTTAGGTGCCAGTTGGCTAGCCTCACGATCTTAGCATACCAGGAGATGGGCTACCCAATCTTTATGCAGAGTTAGTCTCGGGCTTAGGTGCCGGCGAGCTAGCAGCACAGTCTTATCGTGCCGAGAGACGGGCTACCCGGTCTTTATGTTGAATTAGTCTCAGGCTTAGGTGCCGACGGGCTAGCCGCACGGTCTTAGCATGGTAGGAAATGGGCTACCCGATCTTTATGTCGAGTCGGATTAGTTGCAAGAATAGCACTTTTATATTAAAAGTGAGAGAAGTTATAGTACTTCGAAGGTGACATATATGCATAGTACCGTCGTAGCTTCGCCGCGTTCTAGTTTTGCAGGATGGGTTCTGTTAGTCTTAGGTGGCCTACAAGCCAATTTGACTATGTAAATCTCGTTCATTTATTAATATAATGGCATTATTTCATTGTGTAAATTTATATTATTATCGTCTCATAATGAAGTCCGTGAATATGTGCGATAGTGATCAGATTATGATGAGATCATACTAGTGAGATTGATCACTTAACACACATATTCTTAATAGTTCCTAGTCGGAGGATATCCGAGAAGGACATCGGATATCTGGTTAGACTAGTATAGATTACTCTTGCTCATACGATGAGGGTGACTAATCTCATAGTCACTTGTGTGGAGACACTAAGGCGAATCTGTAGGTCCTCATTAGAGAATGAGTTCACTGAATTGATCCGACTGAATCGCTAGATGGTATAGTACCTCACTGTCAAGCAGCTTGATTCTATTGTCGCAGTTGTGTGGATAGTCCTCGGACCTGAGACACCAAGGACACCTTGTCGATGGACTTATGTGCTTTGACCTTGGTTTGTGAATCTCTATCTACGGGATTCTAAACAGCCAAGGATCGGGTCCAGCGGAATACCGTCGAAGGGAATTGAGTGTCAATAAGGAATCATTCGCTCTCGGTACTTAGAGAGAGAATGCTCTAGGAAGGATGCGCGGAAGTCCCTAGCCAGGGCGGGCGATAATATCGAGAAAGGAGTTTTCCGATATTATACGGCAGCATCCGATCCAAGTGAGTCGACCGGTTAGGATTTGACGGTAAACCATACCCTGAGTTGACTTGAGAGCATTGTACGAATGAAGGATTATATCCACGCGGTAACCGTTGGCGGAAAGGTTCCAAGAGTGGATTACTTAACCCCAAATACCTTTCGGGTTCACACGGTGTTGCTTGGCACCCAACGTAATCGGAGGCCCGATCAAATTTAATGTGCGACATAATTCGGTTGATTAATTGATTAATATGAGTTATTAATTAATTAATCAAGTCAGTGAAGAGTCAATGGACTTAACAGGCCGTAACCGGACTGATAATTGGGCCTAGAGGGTCATAAGCAAATTATTCTCAAGACGATGGATTCAAAAGTGGATTTTGTATAAACTGAGGGTTTTTACGAAAAACCGCACGGTTAATATAAAATGTAGCGTACAGACTGATCAGGCCAGGCTGCTGCTAACCCTAGCCGCCCCCACCTCTCTTCCTCTCTCTCTCTCTGGTGCCCCAGGCCAGATTTGTTCTCCGGGTCTGCTCCGCCGCTTCTCCGACTCCCGTCCGACGGGAAATCGATCGTGCATCGCGGCGGTCATTGCGGAGAACGGCGAAGGGTTCGTAGGATGCGATGAGTGAGGAATGTGAGGATATCCATCACGAGGAGGATCGTGTAGACTTCGCTAGAGGCCGGACATCTGCGCGGTTGGCGATGTCACACCGATGGAACCGTTTAGACGCAGATTCAGATCCACGCACGGTAAGAACATATAATTCGGTTTTAGTTTTTCAAAACGGGAAACGGATGGCTGTTTTAATATTGTTATTTCCGCTGCGTGAGCGATCCGGAGAAACGCAAGAACCCAATAATGGTATTAGAGCCAGGTTCCATTGTTTCTCGTCCCGTTTCGGACTCCGAAATTGATTTTTTCTTGATTTATTCCATACACAAATTCGATTTTTGTTGGATCTATGTTCATATGATGGACAAAATTAATTAGATTAATTTTTATTATGCAATTTTCAAATTTTTTATGGGGTTTAATTTTGTTCTTCGTTAGACAAAAAATTGACGTTAGTGGCGGCCTCGTTCAGGATTCCCAAGCGTTGGGAAGGAAGGTCGGGACCCCGATCCTTAGGAAAGGGTCGCCGGTCATCCCTGCACCCGTAGCGGATTGGAGGTGGCCGGATTGGAGGACTACATCTTGTTCTTCCCTCAATTTGGAAAACCAGAAAATAAGGGGAGATTAAGGTGGTCGTTCTTGAAGCTATGGCCCTTCTCCAGCGAGCCCGCCGACGCCAAAGGCGTCACCGGCTCCAGGGTGACACCTGCGGGGTCAGGCGGCACCGGCCGCTGGCTGCCGTACGACCCAGCCACCTACCCCTAGCCGTCGGCCACCTGCAATGGGGGTTTTAGGGTTTCTGGTTTCAAAAATAGAGGGCGTCGGGTTCGAGTGGAAGAAGGACCAGGCTGACCGGTCCCGAGCCAATCGGACCGGCTGGACTGGCCCTAGCCGGGCCAAGGGCACCTGGTCCAAGCCCACTGATGGACCTAGTTCGGCCCTGATCCGAACTAGGGCCCCAGTGGGCTGAGCCCTTAATGGGCCTTTTTTTTTTTCCCCTATTTCCTAAACCCCAATTAAATCCCAAAAGAAAATTTCATTAAGAATTGGATTTTAATTCTAAGATTCAAAATTGTTTTGTAGCTTGAAATTATTATTCAATTTTTAATTTAAATGGGCATTAATGATTTTGAATCATTAAGATTAACAATTAGTCGAGAATTAATTAAAGTTAATTGTTAGTTTAAATGTTAAATTAATAATTAACCTTAATTAAACTAATTAAGAGTTAGATTAGTATTTAATAATTATTAGTGTAAGTATTAGATTATTAATTATTAATCATATAATTGTTAATTAATTAAAGTTAGTTATTAATTTAAGTGTTAAATTAATAATTAACTTAATTTACTAATTTAAGTGTTAAATTAATATTTATTAATTAATTAGTGTTAATTATTACTTTAAGAGTTAAATTAATGATTAACATTAATTAACTAATCTAAGAGTTAGATTAGTACTTTTTAGTTAATTAGAATTAATTGCTAATTTAAGTGTTAAATTAATGATTAATCTAAAATTAACTATTCTAAGAGTTAGAACTAAAAGTTATTAATTAATTGGTGTTAATTATTGGTTTAATAGTTAAATTAGTAATTAACATTAATTAACTAGTCTAAGAGTTAGATTAGCAGTTAATAAATGATTAGAGTTGATTATTAATTTAAGTGTTAAATTAGTAATTAACGTTAATGGACTAATCTAAAGAGTTAGATTAGTTATTAATTATTAATAGTCTAATTGTTAGATTATTAATATGGTTTAATCTAAATGTTAGATTATTTTAATTTTAGAAATGTTCGAATTTGCATGGAATAATCTAGAATTATTAATTTGGAGTGTATGCACATGTGATGTGTGTTTTATGCTTTTAAATTTTATTTAATTTCATGATTAAATTAATTAAAAGAGTTTTTTAATTCAAAAGCCGATTTTGATTGGAACCTTGTTTTTTAAAGTCAAAATTATTTAATTTTGAAACTCTTTTATTTTAGCCATGTGAAGCGCTTATCTTGTGTGGAATGTTTAAAACATACGGTGGTCATAGATATGCATTTTTAAATTATTCATGTTATGAATGTCTTGTGTAGATCATGGATGAATGATGGATATTTATTAATTGTTAATAAATAAAGGTCTGCATACCTCTCTCACTCTCTCTCATACTCCGATGTACTTCTACCTCTCTCTTTCTTGTACTCGCCATAAGGCTTTCTTTAATTTACATGTAATTCTAGAATTAATTGTAATCTGATCGAGGCAACCGAGGAAGGAGCAAGGATGATCCACAGCTGCAACCAGGAAGGCAAAAAGATATAGATCCTTTGCCTATGTGTTTGTAGTATGGTCTAATGTAATAGTTACGTTAGATTTTGTATGCGTTTGACTGTCGGCTCCAGTCAAACCCACTATGTTATCCATGACCACACCTGACATGTATGAGATATAATGTTTTTATGTTTGATAATGAATCAAAGCAGGCATAGTATTTAGTAAATATATACGATATATTTATATATTGTCACCTAGGAGAGACCTGTTAGTCTTAGGTGGCCTACAAGCCAATATGACTTTATAATCTCGTTCATATTTATTAATATAATGGCATAATATTCATTATGTGTAAATCGTATTAATTATCGTCTCATAATGAAGTCCGTGAATATGTGCTATAGTGATCAGATTATGATGAGATCATACTAATGAGACTGATCACTTAAACATACATATTCTTAATTGTTCTTAGTCGGAGGATATCCGAGAAGGACATCGGATATCCAGTTAGACTAGTACAGATTACTCCTACTCATATGATGAGGGTGACTGATCTCATAAATCACTTGTGTGGAGACACTAAGGCGAATCTGTAGGTGCTCATTAGAGAATGAGTTCACTGAAATGATCCGACTAAATCGTTGGATGATATTGTACCTCACTGTCAACCAGCTTGATTCTATTGTCGCAGTTGTATGGATGGTCCTCGGACCTGAGACACCAAGCACACCTGTTGGATGGACTTCTGTGCTTTAACCTTGGTTTATGAATATCTAACTATGGGATTCTAAACAGCCAAAGATTAGGTACAGCGAAATACCGTCGAAGAGAATTGTGTATCAATAAGGAATCATTCGCTCTCGGTACTTAGAGAGAGAATGCTTTAGAAAAGATGCGCAGAAGTCCCTGGCCAGGGCGGACGATAATATCGGGAAAGGAGTTTTCGGATATTCATCAGCAGCATCCAATCCAAGTGAGTCGACCGGTTAGGATTTGATAGCACGTCATACCCTGAGTTGACTCGAGAGCACTGTACGAATGAAGGATTATATCCATGCGGTAACTGTCGGCGAAAAGGTTCTAAGAGTGGGTTACTTAACCCCAATACCTTCCGGGTTCACGCGGTGTTTCTTGGCATCCAACGTGATTGAAGGCCCAGTCGAATTCGATGTGCGACATCAATTCGATTGATTAATTAATTAATAAAGAGTTATTAATTGATTAATAAAGCCAGTAAGGAGTTACTGGGCTTATTAGACTATTAACCGGACTGATAATTGAGCCTAGAGGGTCACACGCAAATGATTCTCAAGGCGATGGATAAATAAGTGGATTTTATATAAACCGGGGGTTTTCTGAAAAACCGCGTGGTTGATATAAAATGTAGCGAACGGACTGAGCAGGCCAAGAAGCTGCTAACCCTAGCCGTCCCCTCCTCTGTTTCTCTCTCTCTCTGGCGTCCCAAACAGATCTAGATCCCCAGATCTGCTCCGCCGCTTCTCCGACTCCCGTTCGATGGGAAATCGTCCGCACATTGCGGCGATCGTTGCGGCGACCGGCGGAGGTTTCGTGGCTGCGAATAACGAGGAATGTGAGGATATCTGTCGCGAGGAGGATTGCGTGGACTCCACTAGAGGCCGGGCACTTGCGCGGATTGCGGTGTTGCACCGACGGAACCGAACAGTTGCGGATTCGAATCCGCACACGATAAGAACCGATTATCCGATAATCTGATTTTTAGATTTTTCGAAACGGGGACGGATCTTTATTTTTATTTTTATTTCCGCTGCACGGGAGATCCGAAGAAACACGAGAACCCAACAAGACCAAGATAAAAGTTATCTAAAACCCTCGTCTACATTCTAAGTCGTAACGTTAGTAGTTAAGAACTTACCGCGTGGTCCTCCATCGTTATAGTCATAGGATTCAAATTACTTTAGGCACGTTTGTTGTGCTATCCACAAGGCTTGTCTAATTGTGAGGAGAGACTGTGGGTATAGTATTAGATGCCTATATGATTGGGGTAGAGGAACCATGTAGCTTTGTTGTGCTATCCACAAGGGCTGCATGCAAATCTATACTCGTTACGTAATGATGGTTAGCTTAGACCAGAATTAGTGGCTTGGTGTGCTATCCACAAGGCCATTAAATCTCTGGGGACCGAAGATATGATCGGATATTGTAAGGAGTTGCAAGTCCCATGAGATGGGTTCTCTTTTATTGTTTTACAACTTTCTTGTGCTATCCACAAGGTTATACTACAAGTCATTGAGATTCTGATCCCCACTAGGAGACTGTCGGCATCTCCCGTTCTATATAACTGAGGGTCATACAGTCCGTCGAAAATTATTGGGAGTTAAAACTTGATCAAAAGACCATGTATTGTTTTAAATTTTCATAATTGAACATCTGCTAAATAGATTTTATTCATCTCCTGTAGGAAATTATGTCGTCGAATAACCCACTCCATGGCATACTTGATTCCAATCTTTTAACTAGTCTGAACTACTCGGCTTGGCTCAGAAACCTAAAGACTGTCTTCAGATCGGAGCACATTGCCTACGTCTTTGGAGTTGATCCTCCTACAGAACCGACATTGGATGCCCCTGAGGCAGAGATGATCGTGTACGATAAAAGGTCGAAGGACAAAGACAAAGGAGTAGTAAAGGGTGACTGCTTCTACTGTAAGCAGAATGATCACTAGAAGAAGAACTGCAAAGAGTTCCTCAGTGATAAAGCTCATGGAAAGGTGAAGCTATCATAAGCTTCAGATATCTATATGATAGATATCAACTTGTCAGTTAGAGATTCTACATCTTGGGTATTAGATACCGGATGTGCTTCTCATATCTGCCATGATGTGCAGATGCTGACAAATAAGTGCAAGCTGAGAAAAGGCGAGGTGGAACTGAGACTAGGAAATGACACAAAAGTTGCAGTAGTTGCTGTAGGGACAGCAAACCTCAGGCTTCCATCGAGAGACGTCTTATCATTGGAAGATTGTTATTATTTTCCTAGCATAATAACGAACATAATATCAGTATCTTGTTTGGATAAGATAAGATATAGGTTGTCTATTGAGAATAGAAGTTGTTAGATTTATTATGATAATAAATCAATAGCTTCAGCATCTTTAGTCAACGGTCTATATCTTGTAGATGTTTCTTATTACAATCTTCACATTGATAATGCTCTTAAGAAGAGCAAGAATTGTGTGAACTAAGGGTACATGCAGCATTGTAGACTTTGACACATTGGTGAAAGCAGGCTGCAAAGGTTGCACAAGCATGGTTATTTAACAGCATTCGATTATGAATCATTTGCGACATGTGAATCCTGCTTAATGGGAAAAATGGCAAAATCTCCATTTATTGGACATGGAGAACGTGCCAAGGACATTTTGGAACTAATACATTCGAATGTATGTGGTCCCATATCCACCCAAGCCAAAGGTGGCTTTCCATACTTCATCACGTTCACCAACGACTTCTCAAGATTCGGCTATGTGTACTTAATGAAGTACAAGTTGGAAGCGTTTGAGAAGTTTAAGAAGTTCAAAAGTAAGGTAGAGAAGCAGACAAGAAAGAGTATTAAAACTCTTCGATCAGATCGATGAGGAGAATACTTGAGTACTATTTTCACACAATTCCTAAAGGATAATGGTATCCTTTCTCAGCTGACCCTCCATATACACCACATATGAGTGGTGTATCTGAAAGGAGGAATCACACCTTGTTGGACATGGTGCGATCCATAATGAGCTTTTCGGGTTTACCAGTGTCCCTCTAGGGATATGTTATAGAGTCAACAGCATACCTACTGAACAAAGTACCCAGCAAGTCTGTGACCTCTACTCCATATGAAATATGAAAAAGAAGAAAATCGAAATTTAAACATATTAAAATCTGGAGTTGTCCTACTTATGTAAAGAGGCATGATCCAGACAAGCTGGAATCACGAACTAATAAATGCATGTTTGTAGGATATCCAAAGGAAACCTTTGGATACTATTTCTACGATTCTGGTGAACAAAAGGTATTTGTCACCAGGAAAGTTGTCTTCCTGGAAGAGAAATATCTTTTCCAAGAGGACAGTGAGAGTAAAATAGTACTGGAAGAGGTTCCAGATCCCCAAACAACTGCAAAATCATCGGATGAGATATCAGTTTCTGAATCTGTTCAGGTACACACAGATGAGCCTCGTAGAGTACCTAGACTACCCAAACGATATGTGAGATATATCGCTGAAGGTGAGTATAAGGTAGAATATAATGAGGATGATGATCCTAAATCCTACCAGGAGGTCATAAAATGCCCAAAAGCCGGGAAATTGCAAGAAGCCATGAACTCAGAAATTCAGTCCATGTACACCAACCAAGTTTGGAACTTGGAGGACTTGCCCGAGGGTATTGTATCCATCGGGTGCAAGTGGATCTTTAAGAGAAAGATCGGTGTTGATGGACGGATCGACACTTAACGTTGGCGACAAAGGGATATCGTCAAAGGCAAGGAATTGACTATGACGAGACTCTCACCAGTTGCCATGATAAAGTTGATTAGAGTTCTACTCGCCATAGCTGCACACCATGATTACGAAATCTGTCAGATGGATGTGAAAACTACCTTCCTCAACGGTAACCTTGAGGAAGAGGTGTATATAATACAACATGAAGGTTTCACATCTAAAGAGTTTCCAGATAGAGTGGGCAAGCTTCAGAGATCTATTTATGGATTAAAGTAGGCATCCCGGAATTGGAACATAAGATTTGACGAGGCTATCAAGTCTTATGACTTCATTAAGAATGAAGATGAGCCTTGTGTGTATAAGAAGACCAGTGGGAGCACAGTCACCTTCTTAGTTCTTTATGTAGACGACACACTACTCATTGGGAATGATGTAGCTATGATGTCATCAGTAAAGATCTGGTTGTCGAAAAACTTCTCCATAAAGGATTTGGGAGAAGTATCCTACGTATTGGGAATACGGATCTATAGAGATAGATCAAAGAGGATGCTTGAAATGACTCAATCCTTGTACATAGATATCATTGTCAAAAAGTTTGGCATGGAAAATTCCAAGAGAGGTCTCATACAGATGAAACATAGAATTAATCTCTCAAAGGAGCAATCTCCTAAGACTCCTAATGAGAAGGCATTTATGGATAGAGTACCATATGCCTCTACCATAGGATCTATCATGTATGCCATGTTGTGTACACGATCGGATGTGGCATATGCTCTAAGTGTTACAAGTAGATTTCAGGTTGATCCAAGCGAAGAGCACTAGAAGGCAGTAAAATATATCCTTAAGTACTTAAGAAGAACTAAGGATATGTTTCTTGTCTATAGAGGAGGTGACTTGAAACTGCGATGATATACTAACTCGAGTTTTCAATCATATCTAAATGATAGCAAATCTACATCTGGATTTGTGTTTACTTTGAACGAAGGCACAGTGTACTGGAAGAGTTCCAAACAAGCAACCACTGCAGATTCGACGACTGAAGCTGAGTACATCGCTGTAGCTAAAGCTACCAAGGAAGTAGTGTGGTTGAAGAAATTCATCACCGACCTCGGCGTAGTTCCCAGCATCTCTAAACCTATTCTGCTGTTGTGCGACAACAATGGAGCTATTGCACAAGCGAAAGAGCCGCAGTCTCATCAGAAATCGAAACATATTCTGAGGCGGCTTTCATCTCATCAGAGAGATCATATCCAAAGGAGATGTAGTGGTGGAAAGAGTTCCATCTGTCGATAATATAGCAGATCCACTAACAAAGCCGTTGTCTCAATTTGTGTTTGAGCGTCACCTAGAGTCTATAAGCTTACTGTATAAAGGTGATTGGCTTTAGCCCAAGTGGGAGATTGTTAGTCTTAGGTGGCCTACAAGCCAATCTGACTATGTAAATTTCGTTCATTTATTAATATAATAGTATTATTTCATTATGTGTAAATTTGTATTATTATCGTCTCATAATAAAGTCCGTAAATATGTACGATAGTGATCAGATTATGATGAGATCATACTAGTGAGACTGATCACTTAAACACACATATTCTTAATAGTTCCAAGTCGGAGGATATCTGAGAAGGACATCGGATATCTGGTTAGACTAGTACAGATTACTCCTGCTTATACGATGAGGGTGACTGATCTCATAGTCACTTGTGTGGAGACACTAAAGTGAATCTGTAGGTGCTCATTAGAGAATGAGTTCACTGAACTGATCCGACTAAATCGCTAGATGATATAGTACCTCACTGTCAACCAGCTTGATTCTGTTGTCACAGTTGCGTGGATGCTCCTCGGACCTGAGACACCAAGGACACCTTGTCGGTGGACTTATGTGCTTTGACCTTAGTTTGTGAATCTATATCCATGGGATTCTAAACAGCTAAGGATCGGGTACAGCGAAATACCGTCGAAAGGAATTGAGTGTCAATAAGGAATTATTCGCTCTTGGTACTTAGAGAGAGAATGCTCTAGGAAGGATGCGCAGAAGTCCCTAGCCAGGGCGGACAATAATATCGGGAAAGGAGTTTTCCGATATTATACGGCAGCATCCGATCCAAGTGAATCGACTGGTTAGGGTTTAACGGTAAACTATATTTTGAGTTAACTCGAGAGCATTGTACGAATGAAGGATTATATCCACGCAATAACTGTTGGCGAAAAGGTTCCAAGAGTGGGTTACTTAACCCCAAATACCTTTCGGGTTCACGCGATATTTCTTGGCACCCAACGTAATTGGAGGCCCGATCGAATTTAATGTACGACATTAATTCGATTGATTAATTGATTAATATGAATTATTAAATAATTAATCAAGTCAGTGAAGAGTCACTGGACTTAATGGGCCATTAATCGGACTGGTAATTGGGCCTTGAGGGTCACACGCAAATGATTCTCTAGGCAATGGATTTAGAAGTGGACTTCGTATAAACCGAGAGTTTTTATGAAAAACTACGCGGTTAATATAAATTGTAGCGAACGGGCTGCGCAGGCCAGGCTACTGCTAACCCTAGCCGCCCCCTCCTCTCTTCCTCTCTCTCTCTGGCACCCCAAGCCGGATCTGTTCTCTGGGTCTGCTCCGCCGCTTCTCCGACTCCTGTCCGACGGGAAATCGATTGCGCATCGCGGCGGTCATTGCGGCGAACGGCGAAGGGTTTGTAGGCTGCGATGAGCGAGGAACGTGCGGATATCCACCGCGATGAGGATCGCGTGGACTTCACTAGAGGCTGGGCATCTGTGCGGCTGGCGGTGTCACACCGACGGAACCGTTCGGATGCGGATTTGAATCTTCGCACGGTAAGAACCGATTATCCGATAATCCAGTTTTAGTTTTTCGAAATGGAAAATGGATTGTTGTTTTAATATTGTTATTTCTGCTGCATGAGCGATCCGGTGAAACACGAGAACCCAACAGGTTCTACCCCGAGTGTCTCAAGATGGTAAGCTCATTAGTGGATGACCTCTCAAATGTCATACGGGCCTTCCCAATTAGGCGCAAGTTTACCCGAAGCTTCGGCCGGCCGAGATGCGCGGGTGTCTCAGAGCACGAGATCCCCCGTTGCGTAGCTCCATGGCTTGACTCAGGCATTGTGATACTTGACCATTTTTTACTGGTACGCCGTAAGGTGTATCTGCACCAATTCCCTTGCCTCGCCGATTAAATCTAGCCAATCGCTTAGAACATCCTTGTTAGCCGTCGAGTCGTACACCTGGACTCGGGCAGACGGGATGCCTATCTCCACGGGGATGACTGCTTTGACTTTGTACGTCATGCTGAAGGGCGTCTCACCTATGGCCGCCCGAGTGGTTGGTTCGATAGGCCCAAAGTACATTGGATAACGTGTTGACCCCCCTACCTTTAGCATCAGCGAGTCTTGTCTTCTGCCCCTACAATATCGTCCAGTTGGTCACCTCTGCTTATCCGTTTGATTGAGGATGGGCGATGGATGCGAACGTATAAGTAATGCCGAATGCTTTGCAATTTTCCTTGAATCGTCGGTTGTCGAGCTGCTTGCCATTGTCGGTGATAATTACATGATGAATCCCAAATCGGCCAATGATCGACTTCCAGACAAAGCTCTAGGCATTGGAGTCGGTAATCATCGCCAATGGCTCGGCTTCCAGCCACTTGGTGAAATAGTCTACAGCCACAATGAGGAACTTCCTTTGTCCTGAAGTAGGCAAAAAAGGGCCGAGAATGTCGATTCCCCATTGAACAAAAGGTCAAGGGTCGGCCAGAGGTGTCAGCTCCACTGCTGACTGTTGGATCTGAGAGCTAAAACACTAGCACTAGTCACATTTTTGGATGAACTCAGAGGCGTCCTAGAGTAGCGTGGGTCACCAATAGCATAGGCGAAGGATCTTATGCGCCAAAGCCCGACCTCCAATGTGTCCACAGCAAATTCCCTCGTGGACTTCCCAGATAGTGTAGTTAGCTTATTCTTCCACGAGGCATCTGAGCAACAGTCGGCCAAAGGAGCGCTTGTACAGGACGCCATCGACAAGTGTGAGGCGTGCCGACTGAAGGCGAATCCTTCAAGCTTCCTTCGTGTCTTCCAGAAGTTCTCCTTACAAGAGGTACGAGTAAAATGGTGCCATCTAGGACAAGGAGCCAGGCTCAAAGACCTGCATGATTGGCTTAAGCTCTTCGATACTGGGCCGAGATAATTCCTCGAACATCACCATCCTACGAAGGTCATCCTCAGAAGTGGAAGTGAGGTGGGAGAAGGCGTCTGTCGATGCGTTCTCAGCCCAAGGCATGTGGGTGATCTGGAAGGAATCCAGCCCCATAATGAATGCCTTGACCCACCACAGATAGGCTGCCATTGTTATGTCGCGGGCCTCGTATTCACCGAGGACAAGGTTGACGATGAGTTGGGAGTCGCTGAAAATATGTAATGCACAGGCTCCAAGGTGGCGCACAGGCTGAATACCCGAAAGAAGCACCTAGTACTCAGCTACATTGTTGGTGGCTGGGAAGCTGAAGTGGAGTGAGTACTCGGTCTAGTGACCCTTAGGGGAAACCAAGATCTAGCCTGCTCCACTTCCTGTAGAGCACAAAGAGCCATCCATATAGAGCTCCCAATGGGGCTCAAAAGAATTGGGGGCTGGATCCGACTTTCCCGGCTTACTCTTCAGCACTCCTGGCTCGCAAGCCAACGCCGGTAGGTCGGAGGCCGTGAGCTCAGCTATGAAATATGCCAGCGCCCACCCTTTGATGGCAGTTCGAGGCCTAAAGGTGACATCGAGCTCACCTAGATCGATCTCCCATTTGGCGAGTCAGCCAGACACCTCGGGCCGAGATAAAACTTGCCTTAAAGGGTGATCGGTTAGTACCTTGATCGGGTGTGCGAGGAAGTAGGGGTGAAGCCGTCGGGCGGCATTGATCAATGCCAACTGTAACTTTTCCAATGCAGGTAGTGGAGCTACGCACCTTGTAACGCCCGGCTGGTGTAGTACACCAGCTTCTACACTCCGTCTTCCTCTCGAACGAGTACCAAGTTGACGGCGGTGCCGAAAGCCGCAAGGTATAGGACAAGAGTTTCACCTCTCAAAGGGCTTTGACGGTACCAGCACCTACACCAAGTACCCTTCAACTAGTCGAAGGCGCGTTGGCACTCATTTGTCCACTAGAAGGTGTCGGCCTTCTTCAGTAGGTTGAATAAGGGGAAGTAGCGGTCAGTTGCTTTGGACATGAAGCTGCTGAGTGTCGTAACATGGTCATTCGGCCTCTGGACCTCTCAAAGATTGGTCGGCGGCCTCATCCCTCAGATAGCCTTGCCCTTCTCTAGGTTCGCATCCACACCCCGCCTGGTCACCAAATAGGAATTTTCCTGAGGATACTCTAAAGGCGCACTTGGAAAGATTCAACTTCATCCTATACCTACGCAAGGTTTCAAAGGTCTCAGCCAAATCGACCAGGTGGTTAGAAGCTAGAGTGCTCTTTACCAGCATGTCATCGATGTAGACCTCCATATTTCCCCCAAATTATGGCTCAAAGACTTTGTTGACGAGATGTTGATATGTCGCACCAGTGTTCTTCAGTCCGAAAGGCATCCGAATATTATAGTAAAGGCCAAGATCGGTGGTAAATCTTGTCTTATCGTCTTCATCCGGGTGCATCCTGATATGATAGTAGTTGAAATATACATCAAGGAAGCTGAGGAGCTCGTGGCCGGATGTGGCGTCCACCAGTTGGTCGATCCGTGGTAGCAAAAAGACGTCCATCAGACAGATCTTATTTAAGTTGGGAACTCCACGCACATCCTCCACCGGCCATCCTTCTTCAGCACGATCACCACATTGGCCAACCACTCGGGATGGTGAACCTCCCAGAGATGACCGGCGTCAAGTCCCTTCTACACCTAGGCCCGGATTGACATTCAGCGCTTATGGTTAACGGATCATCTCTTCTGCTTCATCGGTGGTCAGGCAATATCGACGTGGAGGCAGTGGACTGCCACAATTGGGTCGATCCCCGACATGTCAGTAGATGCCCAGGAAAAGACGTATGTGTTGGCTTGCAAGAATTTGGTTAATTCCTAGGCCTTTAGTGCTGGGAGGTAGGACTTGATCATTAGTACTCGTCCCTCTCCTCTAGGCATCAGAATCTCAACCAAGTCTTCCCCCAGGGAAGCGTCAGCAGATGATTCTATCGCTAGGCACTCAGCAACAGCCTTGCCCTTAGTGGATATTATGTAACAACAGCGCGTCGACTCCTAGTCACCCTGAGCCTCCTCAACTCCGTACTTGGTAAGAAATTTCATTTTCTGATAATAGGCTGAGGGGACTGTGCCAATGCGACCGACTAGGCGGTGAAAAGAATAACATTGTAGGCCAACATGACCTTTACCACTACGAAGTCGGTCTGCAGAGCCAGTTGCCTGAGGATTGTTCCTAAGGTGACAGGTAATCGGATGATGCCCTCTACCTTAGTAGGCATCCCGATAAATCTGAACAAAGGGACTCAGTGAGGCCTCATGTCCGAGTCAGTCAGCCCATGTTTGGCAAAGCAATCATAAAACAAGACATTGGGAGCATGTCCCTCATCTACTAAGATTCGGTGTACATCATAAATATGGATGATGACCCCTATCACCAAAGCGTCATCATGAGGGGTCTTGACCCCCTGAAATCTTCATTGGAGAAGGTGATAGCCTCCTTTAGCTGAGGTCGCTTTGTCACAGCTTCCCCCGACTGAACAGACGCTACTTGATAGTTACAACCACCCCCCCCCCCCCCCCCCGGCGCTCCACAGATCATCATAATTGACCCAGTAGTTGGCCGCTGGTGGGAAGGGCCTCCGACTAGGGCGAGTGCCAGCTATGCAGGATTTGGCTGTTGCTGGGGGGAAGGCAGCGCAACCTATTGATGCCTTGGCACATACTACAGAAGGCGGCCTTTGCGGATCAAGCGTTCAATCTCTTGGCATAGATGCCGGCACTCGTCCGTCGCGAGGCCATGCTTCTTGTGGAATTCATAGTACTTTTTCTGATCCCTCCGTCGTGGATCACTCTTCATCTTAGGAGGCTTGCCGAGCAGGTTCCTCCCCTTCACCTCCATCAGTATCTGAGAGGGTGGCACTGGAAGAGGAAGAAAAGAGGGTAGCTTAGGTGGCGACTGCACCTACTTTCGTTCCTACCTGTGGTCCTCGTCGCGCCGAGACCTCTTGCCCAACTTCCCATAGTCCTCATGCCTTCGCTTCTCGAGATGCAGAGGGAGTTTAACCGGTTTGGAAGAAGCCTTCGCAAGTAGGAGAGCCTCCCGATTGATGTACTTGTAGACGCAGGCGACAAGGTCCTGGAAGGTCAACGGATGCTTTTTCCCGAGGGAGCTAAGCAACTCTAGGTCCATCGAGCTATTAATCATTGTGGAGACGGCAAGGGAGTGATCCAGAATTGTGATCTGGGCTGCCTCGCTCTGAATCGGGTGAAGTAGTCCTTCAGTGTTTCACCTAGCCCCTGCTTAATGGCGAGCAAGCTAGCCGAGGTCTTGAGCTGACTAGTCACATTGTAAAATTGGTCAATAAAGAGCTGGCCAAGTTGTTCCAAAGAACTAATGGACCCCAATGCTTGTGACTGAAACCAAGTTGTTGTCGCTTTCTCTAAGGTAACAGGAAAAAGTCGGCAAAATACCTATTCAGATACCCCCCTAGCTGAGAGATATGAGTTAAACCTCTCAAAGTGGGTGGCAAGATCAATCGTCCCATTGTACAACGGCCCCTTCGACAGCTTGACGTTATCGGGGACTTGTATAGTGGCAATGCCAGGGGAGAACGGGGTCTTCTGTAGGATTGAGCTGGCATGTGAAACACCGTCAGGCTGGCTGACCAGCCGTTGCATCTTCTTTAGAGGTTAGCTAGGTGGCATTACAGATCAAGAGTTGACGTAGTAGAAATGACCAAGTGTCCAGGTCGTCGGTCGATCGAGTGTCGGACGACACCTGGTCCGATGCCGTGGCACTTGTCCACAGCTACTGGGACAGCCCCACAAGTCCGACTTGGGAGTGAGCCGCACCACGCACCCCCACAACTGGGTGGCCACCGAGCGCCAAGGTTCCCTCAACGGGGACACCCTAATGGTGGACCGTGGGACCCGGTGAGTGGCCCCCTACCAGGTGGTATTGGTAAGCGGGGTTGGTACGGCAACTACGGCCGCTGAGGCAGACCGACTGGAGGGCCGTGTAGTCACATGTGTTGCGCAATGGCCACGACCATGTCACGCAGCAATGCCAGCGTCCCAACTGTAGTGGAGCGCTGGGCCACCTGCTGGGCCAACTCCTCTGCTCGTCCGGCCTATGCAAAGGTGACCTCCAGAGCAACCGGGGGCACCAGAGTAGTCCCGAGTGGCTGAACAGAGGAGGTGACGACTCCCTAGCCATTCCTGAGCTGAACGGTGGTTACGGTTGGAACGTCGCAGGCCGAATCCGGCTGCACCATTCCCATAGATGGCGCCAAGTGACGCTGTCGAGGCGCACTGAGGTGTTGAGACGGTTGCCTGAGAGGTTGGTCAAAGTAGGGCCCGGTCGGAGAGAGCCGAGAATCTAACTACCGGAGAAGTCGGCCGCAGACGACCAGCTAAGAAGAAGGGCCGCGAACTATTGCACCAAAGATACATGCATTAAAGAGGGCTTCGGTGGCGTTCTCAAGTAAGCCCCTCTGATGCTCAAGTCAGAAAATGACAAGGAGAATTAGATAAAAAGGAGTGGGAGTGAGAGAGTGAAGGTGTATTTAAGGGGTCTTTATGGCGTACCCTTTATAGAGAGGGGGTAGTTAGAGAGTAAATGCTCCAGCCGGTATAGGACTAAATAGTTAACGCGCCTGAGCTGGAGGATAGCACCCAGTCGACCCTCAAAGGATCTGGGACACCCAAGGGTGAAGAAGATCCTCATCAATACCCATGCACGATCTCATCTTCACTAGTCGGGCCGAAGGCCGTTCTCAGATCAGGAGGGAAGAGGACAAAAAGAAAAATAGCCACAAGACTGTACAGCTGGAGTGTTCCCTCTCTCCCCGTGGCACCTGTTGCTGGTGCTATTGCGACTGGGGCTCTCTCTCTCTCTCTCTCTCTCTCTCTCTCTCTCTCTCTCTCTCTCAATTGGTCGGTGGTAGCAGAGGAGAGGAAGCTAGGACGTGGGAGGCCGCAGCGGAGGAGAGGGTTCCTAGACTATCCTTTTCCTATTAGACCTAAGTTGCTTTGGTGGACCAATCTCCTTTGGATGTAGATAAGTGGTGAAGAAAAAGGGCTATAGAGGATTCGAACCCCCTTAACTGCTAAAAATTAGAAGACGACCTCCTCAGTCCCACTACCTTTTTTTTTATATAATAAAGAAACATGCATTACTACTCAAGAAGTTTGGATACATCAGAAAGGATGACAGTGCGGATACAAGGAGGGAGCTGGGAGTAGCTCCAAGCAGCTTCGCTATTAGAAGAAGAAGCAAACTTAGCACAGGCATGAGCAGCCTGGTTACCTAATCTGGGGATGAACTGCAGGGAGATAAACTCATTGGAGAGAATCAGTTGGCAATTCTCAATGATTGTCTTCACTTTCCAGGGAACATAGCTAATCTTGAGAGCAGTATTGATCAAAATTTGGGCATCACCTTCCACAATGGTCACTGTATTGGTCTGCTGGGCTAACTGAAGAGCTGAAAGAAGTGCCAAAGCTTCCACATAAATAGGATCAGAAGAGTGAACCATCTTGGTAAAGGATATGATAGGATGGCCTAGCCAATTGCGCATAATAATGCCCACCGCACCCCCAGTAATTGAAGTGGCTCCATCAAAGTTGATCTTAATCATATCTTGGCTAGGGGGAATCCAATTAGGCCTGTAAGTGCTGTGAATCTTCAAATTAGAATTATTAGAGATAGGTGAGTACCACAAATCCACATCAGTCATGGCAAATCTGATCACAGCAAGAGGAGGAACTTGGACACCATCTTGCACAAACCTGCATCTGGCTTTCCAAATCCGCCACATTAAGGAGAAACTAACAGAAAGAAACCACTTATCTTTAGTGTTAGAAGCAAAAGGAAGGTTTGACCAATCAACTATCTTATCAGCCAAGGTCTTCTTATCCAATGTGGAGTGGTAGTTTAAGGGGGAAGCTTTCCAAACAACTCTCGCAAAATTACATTCAAATAGCATGTGGTTGATGGTTTTCGGGCAAAGAAGACAGACCTGACAAATGCTGTTAACAGTAGGCAATCTTTTGGAGATAATATCAGAGACAGGAATGGCATTTGAAAGACACTTCCACACAAAGTGAGTAATCTTAGGTGGAATGATTTGTTGAACTGTATGATGCCAAAGATATCTCCAGACAGGGGCAGGAGAGGAAGAGGAAGGGTGAATTGAGGTTTCAGAAAGGTAACGATATGCAGATTTGGTGGTGAAAATTCCATCAGGAGTGAGAGTCCAAATAAACTGATCAGCTTCCTTTAACTCATTATGAGGTAAATGGATATTGCAAATGCTGTTAGCAACCTCATCAGTAAAGAGATTATATATCAGGTCCTCGTTCCACTTCCCATTCCTGATAAGCTGGAAGACCCAAGTAAGGACCAAGCCATCGAAATTCTGCTTGACAGTGAGGGGGGCAATGATATTGGGAATCCATCTGTCAGCCCAAATATTTGTAGAGAGGCCATCTCTAATAATCTTGAAACCCAGAGTGGACATAGAGTTTCTGAGCTGAAGCATAGCAAACCAGGTCATAGAACATTGAGCGGGGTATTTGACATCCCAAAAATTCATATAAGTAAGATATTTAGATCTAAGTACGATAGCCCAAATTGAGTGCTAATTGTGAATGAATCTCCAGATGAGCTTCAGAACAGCAGCCTTGTTGGAATCTTCAAGGTCTCTGATGCCCAGACCTCCAACAGCCTTATGCTTCTTTAAGGAACTCCAACTACAAAGATGAATTCTCTTGTGGCCAAGGTTGTCACCCCATAAGAAGGAGCACATGATCTGATTCAACTTTTTGATAGTAGTTTTGGGTAGGAGACCAATACCCATCACATGAATAGGGATAGAAGCTAAAGCAGCATTTATAAGTGTAACTTTCCCAGCTGTGGAGAGAGTAGTTGCCTTCCAATGGGAGAGCTTGGTTCTCATTTTGTCTGCTATGTAGGAAAGCTGCTCAACTTTGCCCCTACCAAGCCAGATAGGGATGCCAAGATAAAGATCTTTCTTCTTCATAAGTTGAATATTGAAAATGGAGCATAAATGTTGTTGATCAGGAATGGGGACATTACTACTGAACATGAAGCTAGATTTTGATCTGTTTATGAGTTGTCCAGACCAATTCCCATAAGTGTCAAGGCAATGCAAATACTGGTTGATCTCATTCTCTGTAGCAATACCAAACAGCATTATATCATCAGCATACATTAAGTGAGAAATAGTAGGGCCCCTCCTGTTAATTTGAAAACCTTGAATGTGTTTGTTCTTCAAATCAGCTTGGATGAGCAGGGTCAGCATT
The DNA here is from genome assembly GCA_030544215.1 of Zantedeschia hybrid cultivar. Classification (NCBI taxonomy): domain Eukaryota; kingdom Viridiplantae; phylum Streptophyta; class Magnoliopsida; order Alismatales; family Araceae; genus Zantedeschia; species Zantedeschia hybrid cultivar. Next base: position 58,252,944 of record JARZZO010000012.1, read on the forward strand.
TCAGAGCAGAGAATATAGATATAAGGAGAAAGTGGGCAACCTTGTCTGATTCCCCTGCTAGGGACAATCAGACCCACATTGTCCCCATTAATATTAATGGAGAAGGTTGTAGTGGAAATGCACAACATCAGGATCTTAACTACAGGAGTGGAGAAGCCCAATTTATATAAAGCAGCAGATATGAAGGACCATTCCAGCTTGTCGAAGGCTTTTAAGATGTCCACTTTAAGGCAAAAAATACCTATTTTGCCTTTCTTCATCTTCATGGAGTGCACCAACTCTTGAGTAATAAGAATGTTATCCAGCATTAATCTATCAGGGACATAGGCAGACTGATTGAAGGAGATCAGCTTGGGGAGAAGCTTCTTTAGTCTGTCAGCTAAGATTTTTGCACAAACCTTGTATAGAACATTAGACAGGCTAATTGGTCTATAGTCTAAAGGGATTCCAGCAGGCTTCTTCTTGGGGATTAACACAATGTTAGTGTGATTAAGGCCAGCAGGCATAGAGACATTGATGAAAATAAACTGAATCAGCTGCGCCAGTTCATCTTTAACAATGGGCCAATATTTTTGAAAGAAAATGGGGGGGAATCCATCCGGACCAGGTGCTTTGCGAGGACCCATAGACATGAGAGCATTATGAATTTCATCTATGGAAGGAATGGCACAAATGCCAATATTATCTTGATCAGTGACAGTATGATGATCCACAAAGACGGGTAGACAGTGGGAGAAGGAAGTGTCAGGTTTACCAGTAAGATACAAGTCTTGAAAGTAGTCAACAAAATTTTTTTTGATAAGCTCAGCATCCTCAATCCAAGAACCATTAAGCAGCTGAACCCCAGAGATTCTGTTAAGGTTCCTCCTGTATAAGACAGATAAATGGAAGAATTTGGTATTTCTGTCACCCCCCAAATGCCAGTTACATTTCGCTCTTTGATGCCAAAACTCATTATTTTCAATGATGGCTTGATTCAGTTGCTCATTGATAACTCTGCCTTGCTCAATAGTATCATCATTAATAGGAGCATTGTCAATCTCATCTAGTTTGCTGGTAAGCAACTGAACTCTGTCCTGAGCATTAGAGAAATTCATTCTCTTCCATTTCTTGAAGTGAAGTTGCAATCTGGAGACTTTGGTAATATAATTGGAGTTTAAAGAAGGGGAGTTATGCCAATTGGAAGCTACCACACACTCAAAATCTTTCCTCAAAGTCCAAGTTGTCTCAAATCTAAAGGGCTGTTATTTTCTTCTAATAGAGCCTTCAGTGCTTAGTAGAATAGGTCTATGGTCACTAGCAAATCTGGGCAAGTGGAGGACCCTGGCGTTGGGGAACTTCAAGTACCAGGTAGAGTTGACCAGAGCTCTGTCCAATCTCTCGCGAATGTGGAAGGAGGCTTTTCTGTTATTAGTCCAAGTGTATGCTGGGCCATCATGCCCTAAATCCAGAAGACCATAATCATTAATGAAAGAATTGAAATGCATGACCTGATGGTGACTAACAGTATTACCCCCCCACTTATCCTGCTGCCGAGTGACAGCATTCATATCTCCTATGAGACAAACTGGAGATCCAATTGGAGAATGAGATTCTGCAACTTAACCCAAAATTTCTTTCCAAGGCCAATCTTGGAAGGGGCATAAACACATATTAGAATCCAACTGAAGCCATTATCTTCCTCCACCTTGGCAATGATGAAATTGGTATATGAATGAGTGATAATAACATTAATGTGAGGTTGCCACCAGATCCAGAGGCCCCCAGCTCTACCCATAGAATTTACTACATGATAATTCTGAATACCTTTGGAGGAGAAGAAACTGTCAGTGAACTGCTTATCTGCTTTAGTTTCAGCTAGGAATATAATATTAGGCTTTATTGAATGGGTCAATTGTTGGAGTTATGGAACTGTCTTAGACCCTCTAACACCACGACAGTTCCATGCCATTAGTCTCATTTGGGGGTTTGCGGCAAGTTTAGGTCGGCCGCCACGACCAAATCTTTGGACTGAATGGTAGAGCATGTTTCCATCTTACTGGCACTCATAGCTTTCTTTATGGACCCAGCAGATCTATTAGGTTTATAGTGCTTACGTTTGAGCTTATCTAAATGTGGAGTGATGGGGCTCGAAGAGAATTCTATTCTATTGAGGGCCAGAGCATCCGTATTGCCATCAACAGGAATTATGGGATTGCTTTTGGTCCTTTTGCTAGTATCTGTCAAGATCAGAGGATCATCTTCAACATCTATCTTCCTTTTGATAGGTGTAACCTTGACCTGCTGTCCCATACTGCTATCATGATCAACTTTTTGAACGTCCGCAGGCGACATAAGAATGGGCACATCATGCAGTACTAGGATACCTTTTTCTGACTGATCCATAACCTGATGGGTATTACCTCCAGGAGAAACAGAGAAACTTTGGTCCTTGGTTACAGCAGTTGACTGCTTCACTTTGTTCAATGAAGTCACTGCCAGAGATGGGTAAAATTCAAATTGTGTATTGCTTGTTGTGGTCTGACAATCTGTCAGGCAACAGGCATGGTTTGCATCTTCAGTCTGCTCCGCATTTAATGGCGTCTCACTAACAGCAGGAGGATATGAAGAAACCACATTCTCACGAGTGAAGTTCAATTTCTTTTGGCTTTGGGGTCAGTAGTTTCCATTTGCTCAGCATTGTCCACAGGACAATTCATACAACTACCAACATTGATTTGTGACTTGGAGGAGTTCTGTGCTCTCCTAGCCGCACTAGGGAGGGAATTAGTGGCTCTCATCTAGTCTCCAAATTCAAACTTAATGGCATTCAACATATGATTTCTCATAACTGGGGAGTAGGAATCTTTAATATGGGATTTCAGCTGGATTAGTTCCGTGCATGAGTTCTCTTCATGGCCTAGGGTGGCACAGTAGGTACAGATCCTAGGCATTCTTTCATAAGCTACTTCAAAGGATTTAACCTCCCCAGATGGGAGTTTAGCCAAAATATGGGTGGAAAGGGGCTTCGTAACATCCATGGTCACTTTAATTCTTGCATAAGAGCTCCAGTATATTGTACCTCCTTGGCGCGGGTGATGGACTTTACCTAATTGACTGGCTAATTTAATAACAATGTTAACAGCAAGAAGTTCCTCAGGAAGATCAAATATACGGACCCACAAATCACCCCATTTGAGCTGATATTGGGATGGGGGGGTATTAGGCCTACATCTTTCAACAAGGATCAGATCTCCATTGAAGAACCATGGAGTTGTGTGTAAGATATTATCCACTTCTTCGACACTAGAGAGGCGAACCAGAAAAATATTGTTAGAGAAGTCTAAGAAACTCCACTGACCTTTGGGAGCCCATAGTTTGGATATCCATTTTTTTAAACCTGTAGGTCTGGCCTTCATTGCTGAGTGGACCTTGACGAGGATGCTGTGCTTCCATCTCATTTGTTCCCCCAGATCTGTCTCATGAAGCTCAACTGGCAGGGAACTTTGTTCCTTACTCAGCAACTTTTTGAAGTTGCACAGCACCTCTGCTTCGATCTGATCCAGATCTTCCTGTTGATCATTGTTGTCGTCCATGTTGCAGCCTAGAGGACCAGTCAGTGAAGGGACGAGATTGGGAGATGAATGGAATAAAGGAAGGGGCCCGGTTACAACTCAGGAAGGGGAAGAACAGGGGGTCGAGCAGATGGCGGAAGTGCAGACGCTACAGCGAAGTTGGTTGGCAAACGACAGGCTAGCGAGTGGTTAGAAAAAGTGAGTGGATGAACAGTGGCCATTAACAAAACAGTAGGCTGACGGCAGTAGAAACGGAGAGGGCAGGTTAAAAAATGGGATGATGGCCGCATCAGCTTGAGCTGGAGGAGGAGGAGGAGGAGGAAGGAGAAATGAGAGCCAAGGCGGAGCACTGACTGCGCATCCAGAGCAGGAGCTCCGACGAATCCACCCAAGAGGGTGAAAAAGGAACTTGGGTAGACAGATCTCAGTCCCACTACCGTTCCCATTTTTAAAACATTAATGATATGAAATCCTGAGCAGAATGAACTATCACTATCAGTAAGCTGTCTAAGAATTGTTCCACTCAGTTTGAGTGCCAACGTGCATTGCAAGAGACGGTTAATTATGCACTTTTTGGTATCTCTTGGAAACGACATCCAAGGTTAGGTCTGTGACTTGGGTATATTGACCCGACTTAACCTAACGTGCCTAACTCGTCAAAGAAAGGAGCTAGTCCGAACCTAACTCATCCAGACCTCAATCCTAACCCGCTTCCACAAAAATACGTGAACTATGAGAGTTAATATTTATTGCACTACATCCGCATGTGATGAAACTCAAAGAAGTAATTTTTTTGACATTTTTTAAGGCTGGATCCATCATCTCCGACATGTTATATAATCTGATCCTCTAAATGAATAACCAAAAAAATATAAAAAATCAAAAAAGAGCCTCAGCAAATAGTAAAACAAATGTCCTCAATGAGCTGAACCTAATAAAATGTGACTAAGTTTTAATTTTTTAGAATTTTTTGAGTCGTCTGATCATATATTAGATTCTACAGATGTGTCGGATATGATAGACTCAACCTTAAAAAAAATTATAAAAAAAGATTGAGCTGCACCCCAGACAGTACAAACAAGTATTACTTGAACTTATAAACTTGCCTCACCGCGACTCAACTCAATTCTTGGCCTCAACTAATTTAACACAATTATGTTATATTATAGTATAAATTATACCATATGCAACTATATGTAATAAATTATTTAAGAGTTATCCCCACCTGATCCTAACAAAACCCTTAAACAGAAAGACAGCCTGGTGCAAAGAAGTTCCCAACGGCTCCAAATAACGCGGCAGCTTTGTAAGCGGCTATATAAATGTTCTAGTTTGGCAAACACATTCCCCCGAATAGTTTGGCCAACGCATTCACAAGACTTGGACGATATTAGAACTAAAATATGTTGAGTTGAAAATATTTTCAAATCTATTCTTCTTTCTATAAATTTGAACTAAAATACATCATTAATCCAAAGATACTTTCTAATGTACACTAATTCCAGCACACATTTTCGAACCTTGCATGCCTTTAAACAAAAAATACACACTTCTAATAAAATAAAAAATGTCAGCTTGCTTACATATTGGAATGCACACTTAAGCATCAATACATATATTTAAATCAGAAGTACATGCTATAATTTCCAAATACACATTTTCCAAATCAAAAAACATACTTTTGAATAGAAATACACATTTAATAACAATAAAACTTTGGCAGGAAGACCCAAGCATACTTTCATAACCACTTAATATAAAAGTAGTATAATTCTTAGAAAAGTCCCTAAAGAACAAAATTAAGCTAGACAACAAAACAGATCAGCCACATTCCCGCAGCAAAAGAGTGAAAAAGGAGAAGTCAAATTATCAGAAACGATACTGACATTAAACAACTAGGTTCACACACCTCTCAACAAAATAAACAGGAGAGTTGTGTAGTTTGAAGCTTGGATCCCTATCTCACAGTTGGCCATATGATTAAGGGCCGACTTACAAAGAAGGGTTTGCTAGCAAGTGGATTGCCAAGTCCAGGTAAGTTTTACACGTAACAAGAGGAAAAGAACAAGAAATGTGCTGCTCCTAACTATGGGCCTATGACCCACAGACTGCTACAGGCCACTTCATTAGCACCATAAAACGCATGTAAGTGACCGCTAATTCCATTACCAGCTATCTGCCACTCCTTGAAGGAAAATAAATCTTATAGCTTCGAATAAGAGAACCTGTACAATTTTATACGTAGTACAACTTTCTGGAGTTCCAACAAAGAGCACCAAAATACGCTCCCTCCGAGGCTTAACCTCCAGCCATGACTCCGAGGATTACCCAAGACCATATGCAAGATGATAGGTTTGCCAGAAATAAACGAAGGACTAAAACCTGTTCTACGTTTGCTCGTTTGCCACATGCAACACCAGTGCTCCGAATATCTCAGGTGGCCGCATGTTACCCAAACCAGTCGAGAAAAAAAGACGGGTATATCTGAACCAAAATCAGCATGGAACTGACTCAGAATTCATCTGTCCACTGCCATTCCCATGAGCACTGAACCCACTGACGGGCATGGTAGACCTCTGAGCAAAATCCACTAAAACCTTGCGCTGGTTTTCATCAGTGTGTGGGAGGCTCGCACGTAAGAGTTCCACTGGCATTTCCCTGCTGATAGCCTTCACCACTTCTGATTTCGCGGTCCCAGCATATGGTGCCTGCGTAAGCAGCGACTGAATGACACTGTCATATTTACTCATGCAATACTGGGTCAGGAGTGCAAAGAAGGCATTGAAAGATGCCTGCCACAGGGATCTGTTGGACATGCCGTAGGTTGCAGCATGTGGAGCTGTCAAAAGTTCTGTTGCTCGCTCAAGAACAGATTTTATAATGATTGACGCCCCATCACCGGCAGAATTTCCAATAGGGCGAAGAGGCGGCTGTTCTATTGAACAGACTATAGCTGCAAGACAGGCACTAAGTGCACTTAGATCCATGCTGCTCACACACAAGGAAACAGTCCTTGCAAGATTGACTGTCGTTTCAGCTGCACCAAGATCTGCAGGTAGCCCACCAAATAAGAACCTCAGGTGGCGGAAGATGGCCATACAGACTATCCGAGCAAGCTCATTCCCAGGGAAGATGAGATTAAGATATCGTGAGAGAAGCTTCCGTCCCTTTGGAAGAGATACTAGGCGCAAGAACACAAGGTCGTCATTCGGGCCTAGCCCCACAGCATGACCAGTCTTTCCCGCACCAAGTGGGTCAACAAGCTGTAGTGATGCTGCTAGTCCTTCCAGCAGAACCTGCCGCCTCCGCCTCAGTTGGGATTCACCGTCTTGATGAGGCTGGCTAAACTGCAGAAGACGGTCAATATCATCTACATCAAGGAGAAGACAAAGGCCATCTTCGATAGTGATCCTGGCAGCCAACATGGGCTCTTGTTCCAGGGGCTTCACAGAAGACTTTTGGTCAGGAATATTGTCAGCAGAAGCAGATGGTGGATCTACCTCCAACAGAGGACGAGGCCTACGGATAGAAGAGAATGAAACCCTTCCAAGAGCATCAACCTGAAGATAAGCATGTGGCTCATTATTAGTGCGGGCACGAGAAGGAAGTTCACGGATGGAAGTTGGACAGAAGTGATGCTTGAGCCGTGACCCAGCCGTTTTTTTCGCTAGACATGCTTGGTGATAGAAATCATCAGTATATGGGTCATTGCTGTGTGTAGCAGCGTGTTGCATTCTCAAAATGCTTTCTATCTCTTCAGCTGACATGTACTTGGATCTGAATTGTGGCCACCTACTGTCACTCTTCTGGTTGCCGGTATCAGCATACTGTTGAGAAAACCTGCTGCCCTGTTTCCCCCACTGTGTTGGTTTTGATCTCTGATCCCGCAGGTCAGACATTCCAAGCATTGTTTCGTACCCACTTATTATCTGAGGGGAAGCATGTGGATTGAATAGTTGAGATTGCAATTGTGAAAAATGAGATACAGAAGGTTGAACCGGATGGATTCTCTGTTGTGGATGGTGAGACAACATCTGTGAGTTAATCAAACCTCTGGGACGAGGCAAATGCTGTGGCAGCAAGTTGGGCAAGAGATTAGGGTTATCTGCTGCGTACATGTTTATATGGTTCAAGTGATTGTGCGGTGGACCATTAAGTGAGAGTCCTGGGGGCATGAATTGAGTCATATTCCCACCGTAGGGCAATCCAGGGGTCAGTCCACCCAAAAGACGCTGTGAACCAGATAAAGGAGAGAGATTAGGTGCAGAGAAGGGTAGCTGGCTACCAGAAGTATGAGGTGGAGTATGTGAGTGATATGGATGATTTGGAGAAGCCTGCAAACCACCAGGTGGGGGGTAAGATGTAAAAGATGATTTGGGCACCATAACGGGTTCAGTGGGAATGTGTTGTTGCTGCTGTTGGGGATATGAAGATGTTCTGTGAAGTGGTTTATTGAGCACAAGAATGGGCTCACTGTGGCTGTGTTCCTGTTGTTGCTGCTCAGGATACGAGGATGCTCTATACAGTGACTTGGATTCAGCAAGATAAGCTGAAGAACGTTGTGGTTGTGACCACCAGTGTTTACCATCCTGGATATTTTCAGCATCTAATATTTGCTGAGGCCAGTTTGATAAGTCTGCCTCTTGTGACCAATCTGCAGCTGAAGAACCTGGGGAAAAAACAGATGAACGCATGTTTAATACAGTTCAAAAAAAGATAATAAACTAGTAAGCACTTCCCATGGCCTGGCTCCACAAACTAAAAAGATATCTATATTATGCAGCCTTTGATGAAAGTTACAAGGTTAAAGGAGAAAAAAAAATGAACAGAAAAAGTATTCACATTTTCAAGGACTAGATATATACCCCCTCGTCAAAACAAAGACATTAAAGAAGGTATGGAGAGTTAGACTGGGAGTGGATCAGCTGCTCTAGTTGGGCGTGCACATCCACCGTTAACTCCATGAAATTGATATCCGTAATATGATTACTAAAAATATATTTGCCGAATTCTATCCATTTGTATTCAACATTTTTTGGTAAGAAATGGAGAATAGTGCCAAAAAATATACCCCCTCGTCAAAACAAAGACATTAAAGAAGGTATGGAGAGTTAGACTGGGAGTGGATCAGCTGCTCTAGTTGGGCGTGCACATCCACCGTTAACTCCATGAAATTGATATCCGTAATATGATTACTAAAAATATATTTGCCGAATTCTATCCATTTGTATTCAACATTTTTTGGTAAGAAATGGAGAATAGTGCCAAAAAATTTGTGGACATATGCTATGCAGATGATAAGCTAGCGCAGCAACCTTTTTTTTTCAAAAGAAACAGAGTAAGGTCACCAGCACCGTTGCAACCTCAACAACACAAACATGCAAAAACCAAAGGAGAAAGAAACAGTGTGAACTCCGTCTAGCAATATAGGAACATCTATTCATTACTCTTTTCAAGCAGTATAAAACTTCTCTCCGTCCCCGGCCCATCAAAAAAATGTACCATGCCACCGAATCATATCAGTCTTTATCAACATTCTTTTAATAATTTTAAGAATGGCACCAAAATATTTGTGCAAACTTGCTCAAAGGAGAATCAAGCAGTGTCAAAAGTGATGTTTTAGAAGTCCAAATTCAGGATGACACCAGAGGCCAATCTTTTTACGCAAAACAGAAAATGTTACCATACTGGGTTGGTGCTCATGTCACAGATGACATTAATGCAGCATCAAAATGGTGCTTCAATCCCAATTAGATTCTTAGGTGCCATTTTCATTTAAAACAAATTGTTAGACAGTATTAAATCAATAAAGTCTGTTGTACCAGAACTGAAAAATTAGTTGCTATGTTAGGGGACTCTTCCACTATTGAAGGCAGCTATCTCAATGCAAGGGAAGTAATGTGCATCCTCTCTCCCCCACCCACACATCTCATCATTAATGGATTTTCTTCCTTTTTCCAAATGAAGAACAAGCAGTATAGAAATTGTCACTTCAATGTGTCGAGATTCAGGACACCTGAACTCACTCCTTTCTGCAGCAATGTTGTTTCATAAACAGAGACTAACACTGCCAGTTCGGTGCTCAAATGCTGGATCAAAAGGTTCCTACAATCCTAATTAGATTCTTAGATACCTATTTTCACTAGGAAAAAAGAAAAGAAAGAAAAATAGCAATACATCTATAAGTTATACCAAATTCGGAAACCAAAAGAAAATACAAGTACAGCCCAAAATGTAACAAACGATGGAATTCCTGGTAGAGCAAAGCAATTGAATTCTCAGAAGGCCTGCCTGCATTTCATTTTGCCTAATTATCTCATCATTTCTTACAAAGACCCATAATATCTAATTGAATGACAGTATTCACCTTCTCATAAAATGAACCAATGTAGACTAAGCATACCAGCAACACCTTTATACAACTGTACTTATCCTGAGTTATCCAACATCTAATTCCAAGTATCTGCCAAAGGACCAACATAAGCACCTATTGTGGGATATGGCCTCCATTTCTATGATAGTCCTACAAAGAGAATGAAGAGAACATATAACACAAACACAGTGAAAAGAGGTAAGCATATTGAATATAAGGATGATATATTGACTTTTGCCTAAGACCAGCAGTGGACATGGGAAAAAGCCAATATTCGGTGTGGAGCAATATTGGCTTTTTTGTGTGGGGATGGGGGGTGTTGGCCTTCACAGAGGATGCAAGGCTTGGTCATCAAATTGGAGTTTGAGAAGGCTTATAATTGAGTCAAATGGGATTATTTATTCCAAGTTATGATGCTTATGGGGTTCGGAGATTTGACTGAATTGATTGGACAAGGGCCTATGTCACTTCAGCCAGATTCATAGTACTAGTTAATAAGGAACCCTCAGTTTACTTTCATAGTAGATGATGTCTTCAACAGACAGGTCACATGTTACCTCCTCTCCTTATTCTAGTGGCCCACTCGCTAAGCAAACTGTGGTATAGAGCTAACCACAAATTATTAGCTGCTTCCAGACACATGCTCCTGGGATTCAAGTTTTTCATATACATGGCTAATGACACCATTTCCTCTGCAAAATAATGATATGGAGCACAAGGTTGTCATATATTTGGATCGGTACTCTGAAAACCAAGTCGTATTGGACCATTGGTCCAACTCGTACGAGTCAGGCATGCATCAGGTTCAACTAATGACTTGTAAACCCCAAAACCCGATATGAGTTGTACCAAGTCACAGAAAATCAGTAAACCATGGTGAAGAATATCTATGCAACCAAACTCAAGTTGAAATTGTCGGAGGATGTCCGTGTTGAAGGTGAATTTTGAAGAAAGCCAGATAATCAAACTAAATGTTGACTCTTGGGATGCTTTTATGAAGGTGATTGTGACCATCGGCTGCACAATTGGAGAATTCCCCACGTCTTATTTGGGGGCTACCATAGTTGTCAAGTTGTCAAGGCGCCAAGGTGACCTAAGGCGTTCTCGGGGTGCTCGGGCACGAATCGGCTTGTAAGGGGCTTAACGGGTTGGGGCGGGCGGGTTAACGGGTTAAGTTACGGGCAAGGGTTAATGAGCGGGCGGTAACGGGCCGCTTTTTAACGGGCCGGACCGGTCCAAGTGGCCAGGCGCCTTGAGCGGGCTGCCTGGTCCACCTAAGCGGGTGCCTGGGCCGCCTTTCATGGGCCCATGAAAGGCATCTAGTCGCCTTGCTCCAGTAACAGCGCCTCGACAACTATGGGGGCTACCATTGACCACTAGGGCACTTCACTACACTACTAGGAGTACCATTCAAAAGTTTGAATCTGGACTAGCAAGGTGGAAACGTAGCATCCTCTCATATGGAGGAAGAGTGGTGGTTTGCAAGTCCATGATTGATAGCTTTCACCTTTGGTACTTACGATTTTTCAAGATTTCAAAAATAGTGACAAAGAAGCTAGGGGCCATTTGATGTAGATTCTTTTGCATTAAGAGGTAACATGTAGGAGATGGCATGCTATAAACTTCGAAAGTGGATTTTGAAGCTTGGTACTAAGAAGTGAGGAGGGTGGTTTATGACCAGACGTTCATGGCAAATATTTGAGGAGAGATAACGTGTGGCACGCGTACTTCCCCTTCAAGTAGCATTTCCCATGTGTGGAGTGGCATCTTGCAAGCCGACCAGGTCATGTAAACAAGTTCTCAAGCTGCGACTATTGATGGTGATTGGCCAGCTTTGGTGGTAGAATCCCATCAGCCATGTAGGTTTGGAATCCCTTGAGCCATTTGAAGGTGTGGATCCTCGTGCGGTGGATTTCTCATCCAATGCTATCCACTTATGATCGACTAGCTCAAAATTCATGGAGGATGTTAATACACAATGCTGCTTATGTAGGGTGCAGGAGTCACCTGTTTTCCACATGCTTTTTCTCATGAAAGGTAGGAAGCAGATTACTAACAAGCTACATTATGTGCATTGGCCGTCGGATAGTGTATAAGGGCTCTTACTAGGTTGGAATTGAAGTCAGGCCCAAATGGAACATTCGAAAGTTTGATTGCTGATTCTCCATCCTACTCTGGCAATATGGGGTGAAAGGAACATAAGAATCTTCAGGGGGAAGACCAAAACACTACTAAGGACAGCTTCTCATGTTTGTGACCGGATGATAGAATGGAACAAGCTTCTACGTAAGTTGAATAAAAATGAATTGCTTGTCTAGATTTCTTTAGGGGTCAAGGTGGGACTGCATTCAAAATATTGTAGAGCAAAATGACAGAGTAGATCCACATCACCAACCCCAATTAATTGGGATTTGGTGGATGATGATAGGCCAGGTTAAGGCCACAATCCTAAACTAATTCTACCCTAACCCAAGAAGTTGCATTATGGACACTTAATGCAACCCTAGAGGAGACTAAATCCACGTAACCTAAGGAAGAGGGAGGAGGCGGCTATAGAAGAGGGAGATGTCCCTGGTGGCCAGTAGCAAACCACCAGTCAGCAGGCCACTGGGAGAAGAAAGAAAGAAAAGTAGAGAGAAAAAACCACCACCTACAGAAGAAGACAAGGTGGGAGAGGGAGAGGGAGAGTGAGATGCAACACACTGACACTGCCTGACACTGCCACCTTGCTGCCATGGTGGAGGGTTGCCACTGCTGCCGTTATTCTCATAAGACCACCCCCGCTAAAATCACCTCACCATTAACACTGTCAACAAATTGTTAAACATCGTTGCTGCCTCATCAACAAATGCCAGATGCTAGATCCAATACGGCAGTCGCATGCATCGTGCAGCCCTACCCACTGGAGGAAGCTAGGAAGGGAGAAGAAGAGGGAAGAAAGCAGAAAGGAAAAAAAAGGGACATAGAAGATGGCAAGGGAGGTATAAAAGGCTGAGGGGAAAGAGGGGAAAGTGAATGGGTGGCACATCTGGGGAATGATTAGATTGGGGGGATGATTGAGCTTCTATGCAAGGTGGAATCAGGTTGGGTTGGATGACCCGAGTGGTCAAGTTTCAACTCTAACCCAACCCAACCCACTATTAGTCAGGTTGTTTACTCTGGTCCGTGGGTCAGTTTGACCCATGTGGTGTGTGCTCGGGTTGACCCATCCAAAGTCGCAGCCATAATGATGATGATCAATACCTTCCTCTAACTGAAAAGAAAGGCATTCATCACAGCCATCAAAAACAATCCCCCTAATCATGGGTCTATAACATAGACCTGAGACAAACCTTGGATGGATCGCCACTCTAAGGGAACACTGTACAGAATAAGAATTGTTGCATGTCTTTTAAGACCGGTAGTCAAGTGGGAGACAGATTTAGATATTAATTAAAGACCACTACACTAGAAGTCCGACAAAGAGGAACCCAAAAAGATCTTCTGCATGCAATGACGGTCAGATAAAAGCAACTATATGAGCCAATAAAGTAATCAGAAGACCCAACATCCTAGATAAAAAAGGAACTACATGGAAGATGGAAATTTCCCACAGAAATCAGCGAGAACCTAACAACAACAAAATATAACACAAGAACATGCAAAAATGGATCATTTTCAATGTCAAATTCATATAGTAAAAAGAATTCCTCAGAAAACAAAAGACTAGGTCCATATAACGAAGACAAAGGACACACTTCCCTATAAAATCAAAGGTCAGAAAACTTATATAATGAAGACAGGAAAAAAAAACTTTCCTGTAAGTGAGAACATAAGAAGAATGATGAAATCTTGCTCAAAAAAGAATATACAGATATAGATCATCTTCATTATTGCAAAATGAATACAAAAAGTCATTCCTTGAGAAATATTGAAAATCAAAGTCAATTGGTGAAGAAAAAAAATAAACACAGAGTAACTACTCACTCTCTCTAGAAATTGATCCCCTGTCACCAATAGTTCCCACGCTTCTTGCTCCATTGACATTCTTGTTCAACTAGGAACAGAAACAAATCAAGCATTACTACGACCTGAAGAAGACTGATGTGATCCAAGACCAATGCATAGAAAAGGAATCTCAGTTAAACAATGCAAATATGATTCAAACCATTTGTTTGAAGATAGAAAAAGAAGTAATTTGATTAAGACGGGAACGTCCCCAATGGATATGAAGACATGAAGGGTGAGTTCTTTACAACTTAGATTGGTATATAGTGGACATTCACCAAATGGACATGCATATTCTTCTAAATAGATTGTACGATTACAATGTTACATATAACCATGGAATGTTTCCTCAGTCAACATGTTTTTCTTCATGGCAGATTATGTAAATATGATATCATATAGTAACCCCAAAAAAAAAGTAATCCATACCAAGAACATTTCAGAACATACTAATCAGTTAGATATTCTTGAGATTGAAAATGTTAGGTACAGCCAATGGACCAAGGATAAGGGCCAGGTATTAGAAGGGGAAGCCAAAAACCCATCTGAATCATGGATGTGAAAAGCAATTTGTGTCAAGTAAACACTGTCTTGTTCTTTTTATTAAAAAAAATCAATTAGAAATAGTCAGGTGCACAGAATCAGATGGCACTGCCATAAACCTAACCAAATTAGCTTATTATAATCACGAAACAGTAAAAAAGGACATTGACGTAACCACCAAAAAAGTATAGAAGAAAACCTTAACTACATACAAAAAATATATATATTAGTCCAAACAATTTTGCATTGATCTTTATGTAAGGAGATAAGCATGGACACATCCTTCGATATCAAACGTACATTTTTAGATGCAAAAGACAATCATATGTCAATTTCAACAATGCAAGAATTTCCTATAACAGTTTAGTCTATAAGCAAGCAAATGTTTTTAAAGGCACCTGCTTAAGTACCTAGGCAGTCTACTGGGCACCTCAAAGTTGCCCAACACCTGGGCTACTTCCACCAGGTATATCTATGACTGTTTTGATCTTTATATTCATTAATCCAATTCGAATTCTTATTGCAACTTTACTTTATAGTAACAAAATCTCGTCAGTAGCGACATGATAATGATCAGTAATATACATTTTTTATCACTGTACTCGAAAATTTGCCCACATTTGTGCTGTTGAAGTCTACCCATTTCATACGTTTTCCTTTTTTTGTCATATTTTAGAATTTGTAGCAAACAGGATGACTACTTTCTTGTCGTATACACATGCAAAATTTCAAAATAAATAAAAAACAGACAGAAAATATTGCATTAAAAGAAGGCAGGCATCTTGAACCCCATGTGGTCCACTAAGACAATAAATAGATGTGCATTTTTGCCAACCCTAGCCAGTTTCTGAAACACAGCACATAGGCATCAACCGTAATATACTCCCCCTCGTCTAAAAGCAAATCTTTATAATTCATCTGTTACTATGTTTTTCTCCTCTCTTTTTTTTTTTCTTTCGACCGCTTTTGGAATCTAGGAAAGTAATCAATCCCACAACACACCAACCCCTTCCCATTGATTCTCCTTGACTGAGACAAGTACTCTTTTCTTTCCTAGGGAAGTGGATAGTACCACAAATTTATTAAAGGATAAAAGAAATTAGGATATAAAAATACGTCTGATCAATGTGCTCAATGAGGCTCATCACATGGAATGTTAAGGTGTAGTAGGAAGGGGAAAAAAGGGTGGTGGTGAAGGATTTTGTTAGGTGCTGCAAGGTGGATGTCTAGTGCATTTAGGAAACCAAATGTGAGAAGGAAAGTGACAATATTATGTGGGGGATAGGGGGAGTGGACTTGGGAAAGGAGCGGTAAGGACCGGCTGTAGGAAGACCAGGTGGTAACATGATCCTTTGGAATGACGATGCAGTTAGAGGTGGAAGAGTTATGGAAGGTAGGGAGGTATGCTATATCCCACATTTTTCGGAATGGGGATGATGGCTTTGTGCGGGATTTCACAGGAGTGTACGGGCCACAAGGTAGAAATGAGAAAAAGGAGATGTGTGAGGAATTATCGTTGATAAGGAGGAGTTCAGGCCACCCATGGTGCCTAGGGGATGACTTCAGTACAGTTACATCTTATGATGAGCTATCCGGAGCCTCCTCACCTTCTGCTGAGATGGAAGATTTCTAAGATTTCATTCATGAGGCTGCCTTGGTTGACATCAACATCCCCAATGCCCACTTCATGGGGTCTAACTATAGAGACTCCCCTTCTCTATCCCACCTTGATAGGTTCTTGGTCTCCTTAGAATGGGAGGATCACTTTCCGAATCTAGAGGCAATTTGTCTCCCAAGGCCAGTATCTAATCACAAACCCATTCTCCTCAAGACCTCCAAGAGGCGTCAAGCTAGTTGCAGGTTTAAGCTGGAACAGTATGGGTTAGGCAGATTTTATTCAGGTGGTTTCCAATGTATGAGCCTCTCCTTGCAGAGGGGATATCATGATCGCTAGAGTGGTTACCAAGTTGTAGAGTGTGGCTAAGAAGCTCTCTGAGTGGGGAGCTGCCAAGTCCATGGTTGCAGGATTCACTCACTTTGCCATTATTCTCATTCCCAAAAGCACTCCCGCTCCTACACCCAAGAAAATTTTGAATGGTAAATTAGAAGACACCTCGCTCCCATCTCATTCCTATACCCGCTCCATGCAACTATAGCCACGTCGCTGCCTAGGAAGGCTGCCAAAGACAACATTCTTGAGCAGATTGAGGGCTTGGACACACTTGAGGAGACCCCGGCCTACTTGATGATAAGGAGAGACTACTTGGAAACAGACTAAAAGCGAAATATAGAGATACATATGAAGGAAGAAATCTATTGGCACCAAAGGTCTAGAGAGAGGCGGATTATGGAAGGCGACAAGAATATAGCTTACTTCCAGACGATAGCTTCTAGCAAAAGGAGACTAAACACACTTTGTAGCATCTAAGTGGGGGACAGAGTTCTTACAGCAAACAAGGATACTCAAGCTCATGTGAGAGCCTTCCATGATTCCCTTTTTTTCTGAGGACATTCAATGCCCAACCGTCTTCGATGGGCTCCTTTCCAATATTTCTCAATCCAAGGAGAGAGAGTTATCCAATCCTTTCATAGAGAAGTCAGTCAGGAAAGCTGTATTTGCCTTGCCATGAAATAAAGCCTCAAGCCCAGCTGGGTTCCCCTTGATTTTTTATCAACACTACTGGGCCATTATCAAACAAGATTTGTTGCATGCTAGTTGGGAGTCCCAGGAGGGGAAAAGCTCACCTAGGAGGCATCAACAAGTCACTCATGGTACGGATCCCCAAGGAGGAAGTGCAAAAAAGTTGGAGGACTATAGACCAATCAGCCTTCTAAATGGGGTTTACAAGATTGTTACTAAACAGCATGCTTTCATGTTATAGTTGATGGTGGACAAGGTGATCAGTGGTAATTAGGGAGCTTTCATTAAAGGAAGACAAATTCAAGAGAATTTTCGAGTAGCTCATGAATGTTTGTGTGCCTTGAGATCTCACAATAAGCAAGGGTTGATTATTAAGTTTGATTTTGTAAAAGCATATAACAGTTATGTTATCAAAGGCGATCGCCTCACTTACCTAGGTGATATAGTAGGTTGAGGCGAGCCAAAACACCTTGCCTCGCCTCATGTTCGCCTCACTCATCTAGGCACTTGCCTATGACCACCATGCCAAATGTTTGTTTCTTTTTTAATTATGTGGTATTCATTTTCCTTAATCTTAATTATTCCAAATTAGCTAATGCCTCTTTTTTCAATACATTTTTTTCTCTTACATGCTATCACATTTTTTCTTATTTTTTATGATTCTTATGACCATCCACAACTTATATAAGTAGTAGATAGATGGTCTTATAACATTACACGTTGGATATGATCAGTGATCCTCAAAGTTGTACATTTGATTATCTTAGATGTTTTCTTTATTTTAATTATACTACTGCTTTCCTCCTTCATGGTGATTTATGACAAAATGCATCACCTCAAATGCTCACGCGATCACCTAGGCATTTGATTTCACGCGAACCCCAAGTCACGTTGCTCGCCTCTCTCGTCTAACTACATAGCTTTGGAGTTTGTCTTGCTCGCCTCTCGCCTCTAACTACATGACTTTGGAGATATCTAGCTACTTAGCAACATATCAAAAGAGATGGATATTATCAAGGGGTTCAAGGCAAGGTTAAGAAACCCGGGATCGGGTCCCGGATCGGTCGGCCCAAAACGGATCGGAATTGGCTGATTCAGATCCGATCCAATCCTATCTGATCCTGGGTGAGCCAGGGTTGGCTGGATCGAGTAGCAAAAAAAAATTAAAAAATAAGAAAAATTTTGAAAAAATATAAAACACAAGTCTAATACATAATTGTATTGAAATACATTGATTTGAAGTATATAAGATGTTATTGGACAAAAAAAACTTGAATAAACTTATGTATATGATCATGAACTTATATTTATTCCAAACGTACATTATATTGAATGAACATATAGTTTACAAACTCAGACCATGACATATAGTTATAGTAGTATTGCCATATTGCATCACATACCGGCTATAATCATCTGTATTGATATAGATGACTGATATTTGTGGATATTATAGATAACCTCATGAATAGTCGGATGTATCAAAATGTTGAGGAGGGTAAACTATATATCAAGTAGGATGACTATACCCTTCGTATGGAGAATACGATGATGCATCTGATAGTTGCTCCTGATATTCTCTCTCCCTCCTAAGTTGTTCTATTGCTTTTGCACACTGAGGAGCTTTTCTTTTTTCCTTCTTCCTTGATCTGCTGAATGTTTAAATGAGAAATTTTTCATGTCCTGCTCTGCTACATGTGTGTAATCTTGTTCTTAAGTGAATTGAATTTGTGGGGGTAAGGCATCGGTAACATCTACATGGTCAGAATTGTCAGTGCTCGTATTTGTTGTCGAGTCATTTAAAGTTTAATATTATACCTCACCACTTGGTTCTAACGTTTCATCCTCCTCTTCGATAGTGTTCAGATCAGCAATGTCGATTCCAATAGCACTCTTCCTTTTACTTCGTCCTTACTTTTTATTCTTCTTCTGACGTTTTGAAGGAGGAGGTTGAAAATCAGTAAGTAGTGGAAGACCATCTAACTCACCTTTCGCCCATTCCCGATCATTTAGGTCGAATTCAGGCTCATTTGAAGTACTTGCATCAACCTATGCATTTAGTGGATATTGCTCCTCGAACAGCTCATCCAAGTCTAGATTTTTCTGCATTTGTCGTCTCCGTGCCTTATCTAGAAATTATTTCCTTCTCCTGTCTCTGAAAGTTCTATATGAGCTCAAGATTTTTTAACTTCAACCTCATGTTATAATAACAAAACACTAACTTTTCTAGACGGGTCGACTTCAATCTATTCCTTTGCTTGGTGTGAATCAAGCCAAAGGTGCTCCAGTTTCTCTCACAACCTGATGAAGAGGTTGTTTGACTTAAGACCCGAATTATTACATAGGTTAGATCTTCATACCTATATGTTTTTCTATGATCTAGCCACTAGTCAGTTGTAAATAGAAAATTTTACATGTCAACAATATGCAAACTATAATTAAAATTTAAGTAGAACATATGGTTCATAGTTTTCAAATTTAGATTCAAAACCTTTACAGCTCTTTAAGCAATACTTGTCCCAAAGTAGTATAACATGAGTCTATAATCATGCATTTGCTTGCATGCCATTATTGCTATGTCCTCATCTTCAAGCATACGCCTAACAATATACTTAGTCCCTTTCAACAGTTCTGAGCTATTATCATAGTTATCATTCTTCCCATCAACTATATACATGAACTGAAAGTTGAAAAAATAACATAAATAAAGTAGTAGAAGTTAGTTATTATTTATGATAAATATGTATACAAATTAATAATTACACAAAGTTAGTTTCTTACCAACTACATGAAGATCATATGATGTAAAGTGTGTTATTAACGTCTGTCTATTATGTCCCACCACTTCACATCGGTTGTTTTATTGCTAAGTTGAATAAGCTCATTGGCTCTATCTACAGCCTCATATAAATATCACATATCCGATCTTCTTTCTCCATCACCAGATCGCAAGACACGGACAAGCAGTTCTATAATATTTAACACCGCTTGCACTCCCCTCCAGAAGGACCTAAACTGAATTAGATCAGCCACTTTCTTACCCTTCTCTATGACCTTGGTTGGTGTATGCCACAATATGTGATTCTCCCAATCTTCTGATGCCACCATCTTAATCAAGTTGTTCTTTTGTTGACTTAAACTATCTAGAGAGATATATTGAGATATAAACCTAGTGATTTCCGAACGAAGCAACTTTCTTTCATAAATATGTGTGCACATGATATCCAAAATGTTATTATGGTTGTAGATGAATGTAGTGACAAATCGATCACTCTTGACCACTCCATCCACCATCGGATCAGAACAAATGTCTTCTAACATCAAGTCAATAAAATGAGCAGAACAAGGAACCCAATATAGTTGTTGTCTCTTCTGCATCAACATTTGTCCAACTCACTTGAACGCCACTGCATTGTCTGTAACCACTTGGACAATCCTTTTTTCCCCCACCTCTTCCACCATTTGATCCATTAATTAGAATAGGTACTAGACATTCTTTACCTTTCCAGATGCATCAATAGACTTCCAAAACACGATTTCGGCTTTGCAATAAATTAAGAAGTTGATCATACTTCTTATTATCCCTGTGAAGTTCTATAGGTGATAAGAAACTAGAAAGAGATACATTTGTATTTAAGAAAAAAATATATAAAGAAGATAAAACTGCCGTACCTGACCATCCATCGTACATTAAAGTGCATCTATACTCATCCCATATCCTTTCAAAAGATGTAATATATGTCCGAATGTCGTCAACTTATAAGTCTAAGTACTTGTTGTATATCTCATATGGGGTAGGCCCCTTAACCCCTTTGTCAACTTCTTGTATAGCTTCGATCATTGAAACATAATGCAACCCCTTGGCAGCATTAGTAAGAATACTGTTATAGAAAAATCACCTAGATGTAGCTCTCCCTATCTTCTCCTTACAAAACTTTAAGTTCTTGAATGCAACAAAAATGGAAGGTTGTTTATCCTTCTTCTTGGTGAGGAAGGGATCTATTGAACCTACTCTAGGATCTTCATCTATGGTGAACTCTTGAGGTAGCTCCTCGCATACATTAGTGCTCGTGCCGGCGCTAGTGCTCCCTTGTCTAGAAGGTGCGGAGCCACTTCCTCGTCCTACAAATCTTCCAGTGTACCGAAATAAGTCCTCATCTGTAAAGGATTGTCGGCTTGTCTCCATTACACGTCGCAGTTCATCTTAAAATGTAAAAGAAAAAATTTAATTTACTATAACTTTTTGCCTGAAAACGTTAAATGAAAAACATGAAAATAAGTTAAATAAGAAACTTACTTGTATCCTAGTCATCCACATTTATAAGTTGACTACTTCCACAAAGCCGAACTCCAACATCAGACCTTCACGTTGGTTCAAACAACTCCTCTTGAATTTCCTGTCTTCTTCTGGCAGTACTTGCTTTGCTTGATTCCTTCTCCTTCATATAAGTTTGAAATTGGATCTGAACCTCTAAAGGAACTCAAGCACATGCTGCGACTTCACATTTTTATTCCAACAAGATGTTTGAATCGGTAGACTCCGCTAGAGACGATCCGATTGCAATATTTACATTGTACCTTTCTCTGGCCCATGTCCACCGGCATGCAATGAGGCCAAATAGGATCAGCACTAGGAGGGTTCACAGAAGACCGCTCAACAGCACCTTGAGATGCCATTCTTTAGGCAATTGAGCAATTCACAGTATGTCGACTGCCAAAGGGCAAATAGAGATGCTGAGAACAATAGTATAGAAAGAAATAAAAAATTGACAAACAAAAGTAAAAGAATTTAAAAAAAGAGGAGAGATCGCAGAGCTTGTAGTCGTGGCCTCGTGGGAGAGACCGAGAGAAAATTCTATGATCGAGCAGGTGTGAGAGAGAACAAGAGTGTTAGGAGGCTTAAAGGGCACTTGTGGAGTCTTAGGAGGCCCGGGGAGGGGGGGGGAGGGGGGGGGTGTTTAAATAGACCCCCAAGGCCCAAACTAGCCGTTGCTGGCCATTTGGAAACGGCCAGCAAGGCTAGTTTGAAAGCCAACAACTAGTCAAACTAGCTATCGGGGCCTGGATCGGCCTGATCCTATCCGATCCAGTCTTGGACTCAGCCAGGTGGCACGGGATCGGCACGGCCGGCCCAAAACTGGTCTGAGTCGGCCGATCCGTGCCGAGTTTTGAACCTTGGTCCAAGGTTCAAGCTTCAGGAAGATAGATCAATCATTTACAGTATGTTGACGACATCACCCTATTTGCCTCACCATCTGTCCAACAAGTGTGTATGATCAAGCAGATGCTACAACTACTAGAGGAGGTTAGTGGGCTAAAGGGGAATTTTGAGAAGAGCATGATTGTTGGATTAACATCCAGCAGGAGCTTTTTTCAAGGATAGCAGATCTCTTTGGATGTGCAGTAGGGTAATTTCCCATCACATATCTCGGCCTCCCTTTATCTTCTTTTCAAAGTGAGGTCCTATCATTCAGCAAGTTGAGTCTCAATTGTAAAAACAAAGAAAGTAGAATAAAGTATTTACTTTGCACTGCATGTGAAACAAGATTCATACTCTACTATGGTAAATCATGAGTTTGATTATTTTTCTAAGAACTTTGAAGATATTTTTACACTAGATTCTAGTAAAGAAAATTTTTTCAGTGAAGAATTATATAATCAGTATTCTATAAAGAGATGCTGGCAGGCCTGCTTAAGTACCAAAGGTTCTACAACTATCCTTGGAGGGAGAGATGTTCCTGGTCAGGGTGGATATTCGCAGGTCGGTGATGGCGATGCCATACATGGTTGAGGGATTAGGGTTCCGTCGCGAACAGAAAGGGAGGAAGAAGACACAGTGGGGCGAGAAGTATGTGGAACCCCAAAAGGAAGTTATTCGAATTTCAAATCGCTTGCGGTGACGGGCAAACATTGGCTGGACCATTGTGAGCCAGGGTCGGCCCATATTGGCTCAAGACTTGCGCACCAATGGTTCATCACATGGATCAGGAGTTGAGCAGAGCAGAGCGGAGCGGAGTGGCTCAGGCAGATCGACCGGGTCGCTCGGAACTTACCTGACAATGTTTCGAATCTAGGACCCAACTCCCATTGTCTTCTTTACTCGATTGCCATGGGAGATCCCTGTGGCCAACTGCAACTCTTCTCTGAAACTTCCTTGGGGCTCACAACTGACCTTCAGTCTTTTGTTACGGGCCGGACATCTTCCCCAGTTGCTCCGTCAACAAAGAAATTGTAAGTGATGGCTCCGGCAAGTCCCTGACTCAGCGACACAGCGGATCAGCCCAGGGAGCTCATCTTGATCCGTCTGCCTCTGGAGTCTTCTTCTGGTGCCCCTCAAGAGTCGATGGTTCTCCCATCAACCATAGAGTTTCCTGGCGACCATCTTTTGGATGCAGCAAACCGGAGCCCTACTTTGTCAGATGTTGCACTCCTCACCCAACCTCCAGTGGAGGGTTCTCCTTCTATGATCATGGGGACCTTCCCCTCACAAGAATAGGCAGGGAGAGCTTTGGTGCTTGTGGAGGAAGGGGAGGTAGGATTGGAGATCTAGGAGCAAGGAGTACCTTTTAACACCAAGGGGCTTCAGGAGGTGCAGGTGGGAAGGAGAGGGGCTTCCCAAAGAAGAAGTGAAGGAGCTTTTGTAGAAAGTAGAAAGACTTGTGGCAGAGCAGGCAAGAGAGGTGTCTAAGAGGGTTGGAGTCTCCTTTGAGGGAGTCGAGAAAGATATTCAAGCTGCCTTTTATAAAATTCAGAAATAGCAGCAGTTGGGGATAGCTAAGGATGCCAAGGGGGTTAAATGTGTGTAGAAAAGTTGGTATGAAGAGAAGGGAGGAGGGAGATAATGGGGGGAATGAGGAGGTTATGCTTTCATTATGAGAATAATCATTTGGAATGTAAAGGGGACAAGTGGCAAGGAGAAGAAGGTGGTGCTGAAGGAATATGTTAGAATATGCAAGATTGATATCCTTTATATTCAAGAAACGAAGTGTGATCAAAATGGGTTGACCTTGTGGAGGCAATTGGTGGAGCCCAGCTAACCAAGGGAGTTCATTCTTCTACTATAGGCAACTCAGGGAACATTATGATCCCATGGAACGAATATGTGATGGAGATTGGAAGAGAGGTGTGAAGGAATGCAATGAATCACTTTTAGATAGTGGAGGATGGCTATCAGTGGGAATTCACTAGTGTCTATGGCCCACAGGATAGGGAGGAGAAAAAGGAACTTCTGAACGAGCTCCTGGACATTCACTCGCTAGCTGATATACCTTGGTGCATTGTAGGGGATTTCAATGCAATGCTTTGAGGCTGAGGAAAGATCTGACTTTCCCTTATCTGCAAGAAATATGGAGGATTTTCAAGCTTCGTTACTGAGGCAACCTTAATTGATGTCTCTACTCCTAATTTATGTCTCTACTCCTAATTCCTTATTCACTTGGTCCAATTTCAGGACAGGGCCTTCTTGCTCTAGACTTGACAGTTTTCTTGTCTTAGTGGACAAGGAGAATCACTTTTCATCATCTTCAAGCTCTTTGACTGCAGAGGCCTATTTCTGATCACAAGCAGGTTCTTCTCAAGACCTCTTCTTTGAGGTTGTACAAGAGAAGATTCAAATTTGAGAATTTTTTGTTGAAGGAAGAAGTGTTTATGGATGAGGTTAAAGAGTTTGGAATGAAGAGTCACCATCTTTTATGGCTCAGCTGATAAGAAAATTGCAATATTTAGCGAAGGCCCTTTCTATTTGGGGGCAGCTAGGGTGCTTCCTGGGAATTCAGCTAAAGAAAAGATCTTAGAACTTCTTGGGGGGCTTGATGCTCTTAAAGAAGCATGGTTGATGGATGAAGCAGAAAGGAAGCAGAGAGACATACTCATGGTTGGCAGTATCGGCCGATACCGGTACGTATCGGCCGGTACGTACCGGTATCGGCCGGTACCGGTACCGATACCCCCCAGATCGGCCGATACCGGTCTTTGTAGTAAAAAGAATAAGAAAATTTTTATTAATTTTTTATTGGCCGGTACCGGCCGATACGGCCAATACCGATACCGATACGTATCGGTACCGGTACCCACCGGTACCGGTACCGATACCGAGATTGCCATCCTTGGACATACTGAAGGCCAATTACCAGGATATTCTTCTGAAGGAGGAAATTTATTGGAAGCAAAGATCGAGAGACAGGTGGATTAAAAAAGGAGATAGAAACACAATGTACTCTCAGCAGATTGCATCTGGTAGGAGACGCATGGATCTTATTAGATGGCTTAGGGATGAATCTCAAACTTATTCTAATAACGAGGCCATTGAGAGATGTTCATACCTTTTAATCCATGTTGCTCATAGAGGAGGATACTTGGAGACCGAGGATTGCTAATGATCTCTTCCTCAACTAAGGGAGGAGGATAGTAGAGCTCTTCTTCTTATCTTCTCTGAGGAGGAGGTTAGGGTGGCGGTCTTTGCTTTGCCACGTGGCAAGGCAGCTGGTCTAGATGGCTTTCTTATGATGTTTTTCTAACGCTACTTGAAAGTGGTCAAAGACCTAGTGCTCAAAGCAGTGTTGGAGTTTCAGGAGGATAAGCCTACCTCACATGCATCAAGAAGCCAGGTGCAGATACTTTAACTGATTTTAGACCTATTAGTCTCCTTAATAGTATGTACAAGATAATCACCAGGATGCTGGTATCCAGATTAGAGGAGTTATCCAGAAAGTGGTTAGTTGTTATCAAAGTGGGTTCATTAAAAGCAAGCAAATTCGGGAAAACTTTTTGGTGGCTCACGAGTATATTCATTATGGCTCAGTTTGTTTGTGGAATAAGCTTGGAATAAGCCCAAGTATTCTTCTTATGCTTGCTTTTCCAGTTTGATTGCAAGAATTCCTTATTCTGCGTGGGAATGAGTTGTTCCTAGAATAACTAGTATAAGCCATTCTAGGTAAAAAGACAGAACAACTTCTTCCACCTTACTCTAGAATAAGCCAAAAAGTATGTCAAATCAAAATCTTCCTTATTCCAACATAATCAGTCTGGAATAACCCATCCCGAAATAACTAATTCTACAAAGTGAACCTATATGAAAACTTCTCACAGAAAGGGCCTCTTGCTTATTTTTTTTAAAAGCAAAGGGCCTTGTGCTTATGATAAATTTAATTGGGAATATCTCCTTCAAGATATGCACAACATGAGATTTGATGACAGATGGATCTCCTGAACTAAGGCATGCATTTCCACTGCTTCTTTCATTGTTCTTACCACTGAGAACCCCACTCAAATTTTCCATAGTGGGAGAGGAGTCAGGCAAGGTGACCCTATGTCTCCTATTTTATTTGTTTTGGTGACTCACATTCTCAGCAAGATATGGGAAAGGGCAGAAATAGCTAGAGATATTGTGGGTTTTCAAACTAGACCCTAGGAAGCTTTCATATCCCACCTACAATATGTTGATGATACCATCCTTTTCCTATCTGATGATGAGGAACATGTGTTCAGAGCCAGATTGGTTTTTGAGCTGCTAGAGGAAGTCAGCGGGTTGAAGGTGAACCACCATAAGAGCCAAGTTATTGGAGTGAACATGGACAACAGGGCATTTATAGAGCAGCTACCATTTTAGGTTGTCAAATTGGCAGTTTCCCTATAACCTACTTAGACTTGCCTCTCTCCCTTGGCAAACTCAAATGCAGAGATTGGCAAAAGGTGGTGCAGAAATTTGATCATAGGGTGGTTGGGTGGAAAAGGCGCCTTCTATCTTACAGGGGAATTGGTACTCTGCAAATCAACCCTTGATAGTTTGACCATTTATTTCCTTTCCATTTTTAGAATACCGAAGAAGGTGGCTAATCAACTTGAAGCCATACAGTGCAGGTTCTTTTGGAAGGGCAGCAATGAAAGCAATCAAAAGGTGGGTATAAGATGAATTGAAGGAGGGTGTGCAAGAGCAAAGAAAATGGGGTCTTAGGAAGCCAGGGCATTCATGAATTCAACCTAGCTCCTCTCCAGATGGCTCTGGAAACTAGGATCAACTAAGTCTGGATAGTGGTTGGAGGTGATACACAATAAATACTTTTCATGATCTAGGCCTTGGGATCTGGTGCCATGCTCTCTAAATAGGGTTTCACATCTGTGGAAGGGTATTCTTCAATGTGCCTATATAGTATTTGCTACTACTCTGATCTCCCTTGGGAATGATGACAGCAACTGCTTTTGGGCTGATGAGTGGTGCAGAACAGCACCCCTTGCTGCTAGCTTTCCCAACCTTTACGACATCTCCTTACAGCAGTCAGTCATGGCGTCTGAAGTGTTCGATTCCTCATCTGTACATGGGGGTTGGATGCCTTGTTTTAGAAGACAGCTTAGGGAGGAAGAGATCAACAATTTTGGATCCCTTCTATTGCTTCTCCAGGATTACTCAGTGGATCCTTCAGCACAAGATAGGTGGCAGTGGGGTTGGGAGTCTTCCCGCTCTTTCTCAGTCAGATCAGCATACAGGTTCATAACTGATGGTGGACTTCCTAGCAACATGTGTGGCGCCCAAAGACTCTATTGAAGATCAAGATTTTACCATGGAGACTTGCTCAGGTTACCTACTTGTGATAGAATAGCTCGCTTCGGGTGTGATATTCCGATGACCTGTTGTCCTTGTAATGAAGAAGAGGAGACTTTGGACCACTTATTTTTGTCCTGGTCCTTTACCAAAGAGGTGCAGCAGCTTCACTTTCAGAAGATCAAGCTCAATAGTGCCTTTCCAAGGACGGTATCCTATCCCTTCACCATTGGGGTTGCAGCGATCGCCAAAGGAGGACCAGATTGTTTGGTAGATGCTCCTTCATACTATGCTTTGGTCATTGTGGAATGAAAGAAATAGAAGAATTTCCAGCATGGATGACAGTACCGGTACTGGTATCAATGGGTACCGGTACCGGGACCGGTACGTACCGGCCAGTATCGGCCGATACTCTTTACAGGCATGGTACCGGTGCCAGCCGATACCGGTACATACTGGTATCGGCTGGTACTGCCAACCATGATTTTCAAGCATGAAGTTCTAATTTCATATAGAGTTGTTACTTTTGTATGCTCTTACTCTACTATGAGGGAGTGGGCGAGCATCCACGTTTTTTGACCTTTTGGGAGCTCTTTAAGAGTCATACCACTTCGATGCCTTTTGTAAAGTAGGTACTATAGGGTTTTTGTAATTTCATTACTCTTGTAATTTCCTTTTATACTTAATACACTATGTGGTACCATCCACGTTCAAAAAAAAACAAGGTCTGATATTTGATGAAGAACCTGCTGATACACTATCAACAAAAAACCTTTTTGGAGAGAAAATATTAGAATCAAAAGGATAGCAGATTCTTTTGTTATGGAAAAGACAAACTCCTTCATTGTGCATAAGGATTCACATCAAAAGATCCATCAAATTTTATTCTTCAATTTCAAGTATATAGATCACTTTTGTTGAAAGACGCCACTGTTCAACACAAATTCTTTAGGATGACAATGAACTTGATATTTGTGAATAAAAGTATTTCATATATCCTTCAAGATGATTTACAAATCATGAAGATGAACATCTAATGTTGCAAGTATACAAGTTTTCATCATCAATTACAAAGCTCAAGGACGAGTTTTCTCTAACCCAGAGAAGATGATGCAAGCCATTTTTAGCTTACTCAAATTTTGTATTGTCATCATAAATTGAGTGTATCTCTCAAAAGAATATCAAATTGAGATGTCGTTTATGGCATTAGGAAGTTCGTAAAAAGTTCTACAGATCATATCTCCATAATATTTTCAACGTTCGGGCATTTTCTATGTCAAAATCATGGTGGAAGTGAGGAATGCACATCTGTCAAAAATTACAAAATGCCATTATGAAAATTTATGTAGTTGGTTTTGCCTTATTTTTCTTAGTAAAGTTGAAGTCTTTTGCTAGAAAAGTAAATAGGAAATAGTTTAGAAAGTCTCTTATCCATAGTTAAGATAAGAATAAAAGCATATTTTAAGTAGGTTTGCTATGTTTGATCTACTTATACCTACTTTGGAGTTGTCAACAGATAATTACGAATTTTGAATAAATTTTATATTTATTTCTCAAATAAAGGAGAGAATTCTTCTAGTTTTCTGAAAGAAAGGTGCGGAGAGTTCTCTCAGAATCCATATCGTTACTTTTATACTTGTTCTTTTCTTCTGTTTCTTCGCATCTCTGTTACCATCGATGATTTGGCAGAAGCATATTACGTCAGGTTTCAAATATTAACATTGGTACAGTCACATGGATAATAGAGAGAGATTTTCCTTCCTGATTTGTACACTGTGAAGTATAGAAATGACAAGATTCAATAGTAACAGCCTTCTAGAAGAATTCATTGCACATTTTATTTATCCTAAGTAATGTGCATAATATGTCCTTATATCATGACATAAATAGCCATTTGCCAACAAGCCCATGATTAATTATTTGAACACTTGCCTACAAGCATTGTATGCCTCAAAAAAAGAAATTATAAGTTCCAACCGGATATAAATGTTAATAACACATACCTATCATCAAGCATTTTCAGATGAAATATCATATGCACAAACATAAGAGAGAAAAGTGCAAAAACATAAATCATTACCCAAATTCAGGATGAGCATAAGCTTGTAAAACTGATTAGACATAAAAAAAGGAACCTACTAGAGATATACAACCAAATGTATCACAGCAGATATTGATTAGTAATACAAGATCATGCAGTGAAAAAAATGCATGTGGAAAAACTTACCTTTGAAAAAGTAGTTGCAAGATCATCAATATCAGATAAAGACCCCAAACCATGACCCTGTAGAAAGAAGATAGCAGTTGATGATAACAAAATTACTGAAATATGTATTGTATCCTGCAGATACTGAATTATCATGAATGCAGCAGCAAGAAGCCATAGACATCAGGCACACTGCCATCATAGTTGGTGATAAAATCATATTTCTGACACAAGTAGATAAAAACATGTAAGCACACTATCGTTTAGACCAAAACGGGTGTCCAAATTCACTTGAGTACCACTGTGTAAGTCAAAGACTTCTGCTTATAATAACCCGGAAAATAATTCAATCTTAGGTATGTGATCGCTTTTTTGTTTATTGTTACAATAAATTGAGTATGATTGATCAACAGATTTCCCGGTTAGATTCCCATATGCAGCAGGTTAGCAACAACTGTACAAGAAAAGACAATCCCCGCTTCTTGCATTTGTTTAATTGAAGAAGTCAGGAGAGGGGTAGCTAACTTGATATGCAATCCACAGAAGTTGATTCTACTGACATAGATCTCTTCCCATAACAATAAACATTAAATTATGCACCAGATAATACACAATTCATCTACTCTAAAAGCCAGCTCAACTAGTCAATAAGACCTATGGTCATCCCACAATCAGCTCAAAAATCCATTTTACTGGACGCCTCTGAAGAGGTCATAATAAGCTCAAGCTAAAGTTGCTTTCTTCTAATTAATGGTTCAACCACACCTAACAAGTTTAGTTCTGAAGTAGAGAAAAATATTCAATCTAAGTTTAAGCAAATCCTTTAGACCAAGTCTTCCCAATCCATAATCAACCTCCAACAATCTGGGTCACCTAGGTCGAAAAAAACGATCCAAAAATTTCATGAAGTTTCCCATCTGGTTGTTCTGCCTAATTTCGACAACCTGTAAGTGGTGAATATCTAGTCAACTTTTGGCGGGAGAGGGTGTTTGGACCTAACCTAGATCTCTCCTATCAAATTCTTTATTATTATTATTTGGCGTATTTGGAGAAATATAGGTCGATTTTATTTATTTTATTTCTTGGACTATAAGAGCTTAGAATTAGCCCTCAGAGAGTCCGAGACTTCGGATCAGGCGAAGATCCGAGTCTATGACCTCTCTCCACTGACCTCGGTCAATGTTAATTACGTCGAGCAACCTCTCAACAACCCTTGATTAACCGTACGTGGATGCCCTTGTAACGTACAACACTACTATTACATGCATATGAAGATATGTTTTAGGTTAAGCCATTGGCCTCGCCCAAATTTAGGATGGATTTATGATTGGTTGAGAGATTTTTTAAAAAGTTTTGGATTGACTCCGAGTTATCTGGATTCATTCCAAGTATTTTAAACCCATAAGGGTATTTTTGTATTATGCCAAGTTGGAGGGTATACGGGCATTATAGTCACTTTAGTGTGTGAGGTGGGTTTTAATAACTTAGGAAGGTTTCAAAACTTTAGGACGTATCTTAGAGTTATTTCAAGTGTATTTGGGTTGTAAGGGTATTTTGATAATTTTACTCCGAATTGGGTTTCAAGACTTAAAATATATTTATGGGTTTTTGTAATTATGTTACATTAGGGTCATTATGGTCATTTTAGGTTTTTTTAGCATTTAAGAAAACTTGTAAACCCTTAGGATGCCTTTTAGGATTATTTTAGACATATTTAAGTTATAGGGGTATTTTGGTAATTTTACTCCAAATCAGATTTTTTAGACTTAAAGTCTATTTTTATATTTTTCTGGAACTTTTATCACCTTGAAGGTATTTTGGTAATTTTTACCCGTCTTTTTAAAGTTTGGAGAGTATTTTGGGCATAGGAGAGGTTTTAATATTTTTTAAGAATTTTCTGTAATTTTTACAGATTTTTACTATGGGTGAAGATATTTTTGTAATTTTATTAAGTTTTGGGAGCATTTTGGTCATTTCGGGAATCTTATATATTTTAGATTTGGTTCTCTGTTTTTTATTGAATTTTACTGGTTTTTAATTAATTTTACTAGTTTTTATTAATTAGTTGAGTATATGAAGGATATTTAAGTCATGTTTTTGGATTCATGTAATTTTCAAATTTGGTTTTCTGATTTTTACTGAGTGTTACTGGTTTTTACTGAAATTTTCTGATTTTTATATTGATTTTACTGATTTTTATTAATTCCCACATATTTTATTAATTGATTAAGTATAATAGATATTTAAGTCATTTTTTAACTTAAGTATGTTATTTTATGTCTCAATGTTTCATTATTGAGTTTTGATTACAACTCTAAGTTTAGTTATGTGTGGGGTGAAGCCAAGAATATTTATGT
The DNA here is from genome assembly GCA_030544215.1 of Zantedeschia hybrid cultivar. NCBI lineage: Eukaryota > Viridiplantae > Streptophyta > Magnoliopsida > Alismatales > Araceae > Zantedeschia > Zantedeschia hybrid cultivar. The sequence goes on from JARZZO010000012.1 coordinate 58,285,142, forward strand.
CATTGGGTATATAATTAATTAAGCATACAGTTAATTAATTATGACTAATTACATACATGCATGATTAATTAGCTATGAGATTAACCACACACATGCAAACAACATACATACATACATTAAGTATGGAAGCAACATAGCCAATATTCTATTTCATTAAAATTTGGTAGAATAATGGCTTATAGAATGCCGGATTTACAATAAAATTTCGGCAGAATATCCCCTTAACAGAACCTTAAAAAAGGAACCCAAAAGAGACTCCTCCTCCTGGGGCGCGCTGAACTTCTACAGAGCACCAAGTTCGTATCTTCAAAATGACAGAGTCTCCCCTTACAAATTTTGGGCCACATGGGCATGCCTTCTTCTTCCCTCTTTGGGGATATTTATAGGCCATAGAGGTCCTAACCGGTGGGGGTACCCACCGTTAAGATTGGAGGTGGGGGTACCCACCGTTGGTTTGGGAGGGGGGGGGGGGGGGGGGGGGTACCCACCGTTAATACAAGTGAGAGAGACATTAGAGAGGAGAAGGGGTGGGGAACCGGTGGGGGAGCCATCCGGTTGGCACCCCCCCCCCCCCCCACCGGTTATAGAGCCGGTGGAGGGGCCCCCACCGGTTGAAGAACCAGTGGGGGGGGGGGGGGGGGGGGATCGATTTGAAGAACCGGTGACTACCCCAATCCCCCTTTCTTCATTCATTTTTTTTTCCTCTTCTCCATAAAATAATAAAAAATTGTTCAACAAATACTCCCCACGAGACATGTGCTAAGGTGAAGACGAAGGTGTATGTCTTGTGAGACATGTGCCAGAGGTGAAAACGATAGTATATGTCCCGTGCCCCATTTGGCTACAAGAATCCTCATTTTGCATGCTTGAAAAGCTCTCACATACAGCATGTCGGTGCTGTCTTAATGAATTCTCGTGTCTTGCCTTATATATTTGCAACTATTAGGGGAAGTCAAATGTCGTCTTGTATATGCCAAGCGACACATTGCATCGGCTTGCTATGCATATGCTCCATCCGAGCTTATCTGAGTCCCGATGACCCTCAATTTTAGTACTTAGACACCTCAAGATACGTCCAGAAAGTCTTATTTTTATAACTTTTCGACTCTCCTCATGTATTTGAAAGCGCCCAACCCTTCTAATTATGGGGAATCTTCTTGGCCTTCACGACTTGGAAGTTCCTTAAGAGTTAATGCCGCTAGAATCTTTCGACGTTTACTCGAATTCTGGAGGATCTCTTGGTCTTCATGACATGGAGACTCCTTAAGAATACACAGGCGAGTCATTTGATTCTTTCGGCATTCGCTCTATTTTGGGGTATCAGTACCTTATCTCGGCATTTCCACCAGCTCCATACGAAGTATTCTGGACTGGCCTAATATCTAGTGCATAGCAATTTAATTTTGTCCTATGACATCATTAGGACTTGGTTGGCTTTTGTATCTCGTTTCTTTTATTGCAGCTCTATGGTGCTGATTTCCTCTCTCTATCTTCTTGCAACTTGTTGTCTTTATCCTCATGGCCTACACGGGAGTTCCTCCCATGGCGGAACACAGAGAAGACAATATTCCAGTCCCGCCAATTGCCAAGTAACTTTTTGCCAAAGCGGACCGAGATTGAAACTATCGAGATAGCCAATGCGACACGGGTTGCGGAGACTCCTGCGCTCCAACATCAGAAGGATATTGTCCTTTCTAACATCGCGGACAAGGAACCTCAAATTACCACTGTGCGCCTGCAGAAATATATTCTTGAAGCTTTGTTAGAGGGAGAACTCTCATTTTGTGGTAGCCATCGATCATCGCTTCGACTAGCACTCCGGAGATGGAGTCGAATTTCTTAAAAGACTTGAAGTTTTCCATTGACTAGTAGACGGTCTGTCGCAATCTCTAGTGGGACATGGCTCTTCCTTGGGCCAGAATTGATCTGTTATTTTTATATTGTAGTTTTTATTGCCTTCCCTTTTGTCGAAGAACTCGAGCTACCCCATGGGCTTGTCTTGAGTTCTGCCATTACTTCAGTATTACAAATGTTCTTCTGAAGATCAATGCTAAGCTTGAGTGGTATGAACCTTCGTTATATGTTGCATGTATCTTCTTCCTTTTTTTCTTCTTTTTTTCTTCTTTTATTTATAACTAATACCAGTGCCTCTTCAGGTTTTTGCCAGTATTAGCCCCCACTTATTTTTGCCTATACACCCTTACGGGTTTTCACACAGCGGAGTTACCTGATTTTGCCTAAGGTGCCATTTCGAGTTTTCACCTTAATTGGATTTGAGACTTTTTTACCCTTAACCGATCTCTTTGAGGCGGGATCGATTAAGTCTGTCGAGGCACCTCGTTTTTAAGCCCCATTTTTTTTTCCTTTTTTTTGTGTTTGTTTTTGTTTGTTCGATAGGGAATTACGGCTTCCCTGAGGGTCAGAACGATTGAGTGGTGAAATTTTGGTGGGACTTGTGTAATTTTTGCTTGCTTGAGGATAAAAACCCCAAGCAGTCATGGGATTTGGGTTTGCGGCAGCTCCCGGGGGACAAGAAGTCTGGAATATCATGGCTCCCGGGGCTGATAGGAGTCTACTTTGTGGTAGGAAAATAGAGGCTCCCCTGAAGGTCGATAAAGAATTTCTGGCAGTTCTTTATCTGGCAGTAGGTGGGGAATTGAGGCTTCCCGAAGAAAGATAAGGAAATTCTTTTTGATAGGGAATTGAGGCTTCCTTGAAAACTGATAAGAAATTTATGTAGGGAACTGAGTCTTCCCTGAGAACCGCTAAGGAATTATATGTAGGAAACTGAGTCTTCCCTGAGAACCGCTAAAGAATTTCTGTAGGGAACTGAGGCTTCCCTGGGAATTGCTAAGGAATTTCTTGTTTCCGAGAAAACGGGATTCTAGGTAGCTGTGAATTTTGGGATACGACTCCCAGAGACTGAGGATTTTGGGATATTGTGCCTCTCGGGGGCGCAAGAATTTTGGGATACTACGCCTCCCAGGGAGTCAAGGTAATTTTAATTGAATTTTGAGATACAATGCCTCCCGGAGGCTCAAAGTAATTTTGGTTAAATTTTGGGATACAACGCCTCCCGGGGGCACAAGAATTTTGGGATACTACGTCTCCCAAGGGCTCAAGATAATCTTGGTTGAATTTTGGGATACAACACCTCCCAGAGGCTCAAAGTAATTTTAGTTGAATTTTGAGATACAACGCCTCCCGGAGGCGTAAGAATTTTGAGATACGCCGCCTCCCGGGGGCTCAAGGTAATTTTGGTTGAATTTTGGGATACAACGTCTCCCGAAGGCACAAAAGTAATTTTGGTTGAATTTTGGAATACACCGCCTCTCGGAGGCGCAAGAATTTTGATTGAATTTTGGAATATGCCACCTCCCGAAGGCACAAGAAGTTTGGTTGAATTTTGGAATACAACGCCTCCCGGGAGCGCAAAGATTTTGGTGTTCCAATATATATTATTGACATAGACTTTTTCAGTGGAACCAATGATTTTAGCCAAGAGAGTGAATTGCTCTTCTTGGTCCTATCAAGTGAAAAATCGAGTTTCCCACTTCCTTGCGGAGTCGAGAGGACATCATCATCGTCGCCTCAGTCGTAGCTCTTAATAGGATAATTTATGTGCCACTTATCCAATATAAAGTAACACCAATGATTTTCTCGTCATTGGCGACTCTGATATCCTCCCCGAGTAAGGATATGGGATAACTCGATCTCCACCTGAGACAAGCCAAGAGAGTTCTCCCCCTACCGGAGTATAGCTATATATATATTTTTGAACACACTTGGTACGAACGGCTTCTGTGAGCCATACCTCGATGAGTTACTGAATTTTGGTTAAATTTTGGGATATAACGCCTCCCGGGGGGGCAAAGATTTTGGTGTTTCAGTATAAATTGTTGACAAAGACTTTTTCGATGGGACCAATGATTTTAGCCAAGAGGGTGAATTTCTCTTATTGACCCTATCAAGTGAGAAATCGAGTTTTCCCCTTCCTTGTCGAGTCGAGAGGACGTCACCATCGTCGTCTCGGTCGTAGCCTTTAATGGGATAATTTATGTGCCACTTACCCAATGTAAAGTGACACCAATGATTTTCTCGTCATTGGCGATTCTGATATCCTCCCCGAGTAAAGATGTGGGAACACTCAAACTCCGCCTAAGACAGGCCGAGAGAGTTCTCTCCCCACAGGGGTATAGCTATATACATATTTTTTAACACACTTGGTACAAACGACTTCTGTGAGCCATACTCCGGTGAGTTACTAGATGATGATGATTTTCTTTCTTTTTTTTCTTCTTTTTTTTTCCTAACATCGACGCCCTTACAGATTTTCACCGAAGCTATCCCCTTTTATTTTGCCTATGCGCCCTTACGGGTTTTTACACAACAGAGTTTGCCCATTTTTACCTGAGACGTCTTTTAGGGTTTTACCTCAGCCGGATTTTTTTTTTTTGCATCAATGATATTTTAGAGTCTTTGCAAAGGCGTGACTCTATCTTTGGCATAGTTGAGGAACTAGCCAAGGCTTCATATCTCTTCAGCTTTTTCTTTTCATTTTTCCTATTGTTCTTTTCTTGTTTCTTCCTCCTTGCCGCCTCTCTGATGAAGCGGGGCTAAGATTTCACCCCTGGAGGCAGGGCACTCCTTACTATTGTCTTGTTCTTTTTATCTTTTGCCTCTGGCAGTTTTGTCGCCATTGACCTCTTCTTTTGGACCTTAGTCCATTATTGTTCTGGCTGGTTGCGGTCGAAAGTTACTTTAGTAGTTTGTTCGACCACTATACCTAGTAACATTTGGTATTCACCCATTGTGTTCTTTTCTTTCTTTTAGAGGAATTACTTTATGTTTCTTCCTCCATAGCTCCCTATTGTTGTTCAAGGATATATCTTTCCATACTTTTTGCAATTGTTGTTATGGTGTTGACAATGACCTTGGTTCAAATAGTGGGCGGCCTATCCAAGGCTATCCCTCTATATTAATAGCGAGGGACTTCTTTTAGTTGAAGCCTGCACATTCCCTCAAGTGGAGTTTTCTTTTTTATTCTTTTTTTTTTTTTTCTTTTTTTTTCTTTTTGGGGGGGGAGGGGGGGGGCCTCCAAAAAGGTTCTGCGAATTACGTTCACTATGTAATTGCATGTGGCGGTGGAGGATTCACCAGATATTTCCCCATATTTATCTTTTCTTCTTGAATCAGCTTTTCCACTTCATCTTTAAACATGAAGTAACGTTCAATTGGATGGGTGATGAAGCGATGGTATAGGCAGTAGTTGGGTGCATCTATCCAATGCATTTCGTCTTCCTTTTTCCGTTTGGGCAGAACAATTGCTTTTCTGCTCATATATAACTCGAAGAGTTCCTGGGACTTTTCCTTCGAGAAGGAGTATGGTCTCGAGTTTTTTTGTCAGGGATTCAGTGTCTTTAAAGCTTATCCATGTTTCTACATCGACAACTTGTTTCCCCCAAGAACCTTGTCTAGCTACAAAGGTGGCCTCGAGAGTATTGTCATGACTTTCACAATCTTTTCATTTGAGCATCATTCCCTCTCAGTACTGGGCTTCTGGTGCTTCATTTAAGTCTATGACAAGGACTTTAGAGGACGACTGCATTCTGGTCTTGACTCTTCACAAGAGAAGGGCATGTTGACTCTATCCATTGTCAGGACTTCTGTCCACTGTCTCGCAAGGTCTTCCATTACCTGAGTGAGTTGATACTGCTGATAAGATTTCTCCCAAACTCATTTGAATCCCCTCCAGTGCTGCCATGACGAGCCCCTCTAGAGTGGGGGTCGCTGGAGTGTATGATAGAGTTATCTTCTACTCCAACGAGATTTGCTAGAGGGAGAGCCGTACCAGACTCATTTGAATCTCCTCTAATGTTGCCATGATAGACCTTTCTAAAGCAGAGGTTGTTGGAAGGTATAATGGTATCGCCTCTCGCTCCGGCGAAACTTGCCGATGGTAGAGCCGTGACATACTCATCTGAATCTCCTCCAGTGCCACCACGATAGACCCTTCTGGAGTGGAGGCCGCTGGAGGGTATGATAGTATCACTTCCTGCTCCGAAGAGACATCCATGTTCTCGTTTGCAGGCTCTTCTTCTAAGGAGTTTTCATCCATGTAGACGACATTTACTGCAAATGTCTGTCTGGGCATTCGATGTGGTTGAGGCGGGTCTACCAGGTATTTTTCCATCTCCATGGCCCCTTCTCGGATGAGCATTTCAATTTCCCCCCTACAAATATAGCAATCCTCTATTACATGTCCCAACATGCGATGGTACATGCAATAGTTGGGTTCATCTGTTTTACCAACTTCTAATGACCTTTTTGGTTCAGGTATCATCAAGAGATTAGCCCATACAAAGGCGTCAAATAGCTCTATTGTATGCTCACTGGTAAAAGAGTAAGGCATCTTCCTCCTCTCATTGAGGGTTGAATATGATCCCTTTCTGTTGGATGTCGAGGCATTTGCATTGCTCCTGCCCCCTATGTTTTCTATAGCCGAGGCAAAGTCTACAGCATTGACCTCTTTTATATCTATACTCTGCTTCTCTTGGACTTTTCTCCTAATGGAGGCAATAGTGGTCTGCAAAGAATATTTCGACCTCCGTCATAATGTTATTTAGCTGATCAAAGTTCCTAACATTTGCATCAATCAGCTTTTCACTTATCTCCGGCTTTAAGCCCCTTTTGCACAATCGCACCGCATCCTCGTGGGTTGGCGGATTGTCGCCTTTCATGCAGAGGTTCCGCCATTTATTAATGTAGTCAGTGACAAATTTATTCCTGCCTTGCTTTAGTGTCACTAGTTTAGTGATGGTGACCTTTTGCTCCGACACCTTGAAGCGGTCGAGGAACTTTTTCTGCATTACCTCCAAACTGCTGATAGAGTTGGGCTTCAACTTTGTATACCATTGGAATGCAGTGCTCGTGAGGGAGGTTGAAAAGAACTTCAGAATATAAGCCTCATCAGTAGCCAGCTCTCCCAAGTCACTCATATAGTGGGCAATATGTTCTTGGGCCGAACCTTACCCATCATACCTGGTGAACTTGGGGCACTTGTGATTTGGCGTGAGCTTCTTAAACATATGACGTACTGGGAATGGCACTTTGTATAAATCGAATGTGCCTATTCTATCGTCTTATTCTACCATTTTGGCTTCAACAATTTGCTCGATAAGATGCTTCTGCAATGTTGTAGCATTATCTGCAGAAACATGAGATTGCTTAGCATTATGATTGGACTCCTCAACCTGATCTTCTTGCATCTCATCAGGATTGAAGTTGACCTATGCAGCTTGCGATCTTACCACCGCTGGCATAAATACTGCCCTTGGAGGTGGTGCATTTATTGGGGGGATTTAAGCTACCCTTTGTTGTTCCTCCATCTTTTGTATTAGGCCACAGAGCAAAGTCCTGAGTTGTTGATTTTCTTACCTCATCTCCTCTATGGTCTAAGGTTGTATTTGATCATAGGGTTGTTCTAGAGAAGCCTCGATACTTAGAGCATTTGCCCCGCCTACGTCAGCTCCTCCAATAGCGTTACCACCGCCAATTTAGGGTGGCTTTGTCCCCTGACTTCCTCGATTCAGCAGGCGCATAATCTGCTTCATTTGACGAGTTATGGGCATGGGTCTTCCGACAGGGAAAGATACCAATTTGTGGTGCTAGAGGTGTAGCATGTGTAGACCCGTATGCCATTCTTTATCATTCTGACAGTTCTCTTCTTATTGTGAGTCGATCGGACAAATGCGCCCAATCACTCGAAAACAAATGTCCGCTGTCGAACTTGCTCATGTGCCTCATACGCACCTTTTATCTTTTGACCTCACAGGGAACAAGGCCGGAGAGCTGAGTTGGTTATCTGCCCCTTAGGCTCTACGAGCTGTTGAGGTTGATGTTCTATTAAGGTGACCCTAGCCTGGCGAATTTTTGCGGGCTTCCTATTTGGTTACCCGTATTTTCTTTATGTGGAAGCAACTATCCTCAGTTGGATTGCCCCCAATCAGAGGCATAGATTTGCCCCCATTTCGAAACATGGAGTTGCCCCCGGCTCGGGGCGTAGCATTGCCCCTAGCTCAAGGCATGGCGGGCTCCGGTGTAATTATTGGCTCCCGACAAGCAGGGGCCTTTGAAATCCTTTTCTTGCTTTTGAAGGTCGCCACGTCCTGGCATACCTTCGACATAATCCCAAATCGGTTCTAGACAGGAACCGTCGGGATATCATGGATCTTAGGAATGATGGGTTGCCCACTGATAAAGTGTTAAATTGATCATTTAAACGCAATCATACGCATCATACTCACGTTTTTATCTGTAAAATAACATGAAATGATAGATAATTGCATACCAAATCCAATTATATCAATTTCGGCAAATTCTAACTTAAAAACATCGTCATTTCATGTGATTAATGGAGTATAACGCATTTGCGGTTTTTCGACAAAACCGAGATGAAATAAATAAATATAATAATTTTTTATGATAATATGCTAATTTATGTTTATTCTATGTGAACAGGACATGCTGATGATGCAGTACAATTGGTGGAGTTTCCGGAAATTTGGGGGAGGTCTAGTTCAACTTCATTGTGTCCAAAAGATTAAAACATGGGTAAAAACGTCATTTGAGGCCCTAATGTTGCCCTAATTCCATGACCAAAAAGAACCCAAAAAGGGCCAGCCGCCTTCCTAAAGCCTACTTTCTTTTTTTTAAAACACCTTCATTCCCTTCTCTTTAAAAAGACCCCTCACGTACCCAAGACGGACCCCTCTAATTCCTAGTCCTCCTCCTTCTCCAGTTTCCCAGCCGACCTATTCTCCCTCTCTCTTCTCTTCCTCCCTCCACAGCAGCGTACTCCTTCTCTCTCCAATTTCCCGCAGCATTCTCCTTCTCTCCCTCGGTTTTCCACAGATCTCTCTCTCTCCCCCTTACTTTCCCTTTCACACACACGCACCAGATCTTCCTTTCCCAGCACCCCTCTCTTTCTCGCCCACGCACTCTCCTTCTTCCCTCCTCGGTTCTCTCCTCTCCCAACATCTCTTTCTGCCGATCTCTCTTTCTCTCAGCACTCTCCCTTCCCTCTCGCTCTGTCTTTCTTTTTCTCTCTTCGACGCCTCCCTCAGTTTCTCTCTGCAAGACCCCCCCACGCGCTGCACCCGGCGCACCAGCAGCCGACCCCCACGCGGCAACCCTTGAAGCTCCCAGCGAACACCAGCGCCGTCCCAGCACATGCAACAAGTCCGGCGTTGCCGGCCTCCTCCAGCGCTCTCCACGTGCATGCATGCATGTCCGGTGAGCCTGCCTCCACGCGTCGCTGCATGCTGGTCCTCTGCACCTCCACGCGTTGTCCAAGCTGCAGCTAGCGCATGCCTCCACGCTGCACCTGAAGCTCTCCATGTCCGCTGAAGCCCGGCCAGCAACTGTTCACTGCTGCATGCCTCCAAGACTCTCCAACAGTCCATTGCGCCGGCAAACCCACAGAAGCTGCCGCTGATTTGTTCTTTCTCTCCCCCACTAACACAGTATTAGTTTATTTAATTAGGGTTAATTGTTGGTTATTTGATGTTTAATGATGTTTTATTAGTTATTGCGTATTTAATTAGGGTTAGTTATTGGTTATTTGATTCATGATGATTAATGGTTTACACAATTAAATAATAGTTTTTTTTGTTATAATTTCGTAGTTGTGATTATTCTCCAACTGAGGTTGTATTTAATTTCTAAAAAAAAGGAGGAATTTGTTTAGTTTACGTAATTATATTTTTCGGTAACATTAGTTAATTGAATTTTAGTTTAAATAAGTAATTAGTTCACTCAAATTCTCACCTATTTTTAGATAACTAAGAATCACAAGGTTTTCAAAATTAAGATCTTATTCCCTGTGGATCGACTCGGACTCACCATTATTAATTTTCAAAATCTAATTTACATGAGCCGAATAAATTTAGATTGAACGTTCTTATGAGTGGTTAACGACACACAATTCGGAACGATCACCCGCCATCTAGACGAATGTGCAGGTTCCCCACCACTATAGTTTTCCCCGTCCTGGACAAGCTTACGGTTAGAGCCTTTCGCTTTTGCCTCATGTTGGGCGAGGAGGCTGGAGAGATGCTGATGGTATTGACAGTGAGCACTCGCCTAAGTCGGCCACCATTGTTGCTTCTTCTTGCACAGGAAGCCCGCCTCTTCTTCTTTTTCAAAGCAAGCTCCAGCGCCGGAACGACCCCCAGAAAGTATGGAGATCCAATCACCGCGGGGAAGACTCCAAAGCATGTTGGTGTGGTCAGATATCCACACCGTGCATGGGTCGCCACCACAAGTGGGCCATACGTGATCCTTGCTGCTATTGTCGTCTTTTGAGCAGAAACTCGATCACCTGCATAAGACATGATAAAGTTAGTAGTAGGATTGTGATGAGGGCATCACCGGACGAAGAGATGAAGGGAAAGAGAGGTCCCACCGGACGTGCCATCTATTCGAACCTAACCTAGATCTCTCCTATCATATTCTTTATTATTATTATTTGACTTATTTAAAGAAATATAGGTCAATTTTATTTTTTTTATTTCTTGGACTGAGAGCTTGGAATTAACCCTCAAGGAGTTCGGGACTTCGGATCAAGCGAAGATCTGAGTATATGACCTATCTCTACTGACCTCGGTCAGTGTTAATTACGTTGAGCAACCGCTCAACAACCCTTGATTAACCGTATATTGATGCCCTTGTAACGTACAATACTACTTCTACATGCATATGAAGATACGTTTTAGGTTAAGCCATTGACCTCGCCTAAGTTTAGGATGGATTTATGATTGGTTAAGAGACTTTTTAAAAGGTTTTGGATTGACCCCGAGTTATCTGGATTGATTCTAAATATTTTAAACTCATAAGGGTATTTTTGTAATTATGCCAAGTTGAAGGGTATAGGGGCATTATAGTCACTTTAGTGTGTGAGATAAGTTTTAATAACTTAAGAAGGTTTCAAAACCTTCGGAGGTATCTTAGAGTGATTTTAAGTGTATTTGGGTTGTAAGGATATTTTGATAATTTTACTCCGAATTGGGTTTTTAGACTTAAAATCTACTTATGGGTTTTTGTAATTATGTTACATAAGGATCATTATGGTCATTTTAGGTTTTTTTAGCATTTTAGGAAAACTTGTAAACCCATAAGATGTATTTCAAGATTATTTTAGACATATTTAAGTTATAAGGGTATTTTGGTAATTTTACTCCAAATCAGATTTTTTAGACTTAAAGTCTATTTTTATATTTTTCTAGAATTTTTATCACATTGAGGGTATTTTGATAATTTTTACCCGTCCTTTTAAAGTTTGGAGAGTATTTTGGGCATAGGAGAGGTTTTGATATTTTTTAAGAATTTTCTGTGATTTTTACAGATTTTTACCATGGGTGAGGGTATTTTTATAATTTTATTAAGTTCTTGGGGCATTTTTGGTTATTTCGAGAATTTTATATATTTTTAGATTTGGTTTTCTGTTTTTTATTGAATTTTACTGATTTTTCATTAATTTTACTGGTTTTTATTAATTAGTTGAGTATATGAAAGATATTTAAGTCATGTTTTTAGGTTCATGTAATTTTCAGATTTGATTTTCTGATTTTTACTAAGTGTTACTGGTTTTTACTGAACTTTTCTAATTTTTATATTGATTTACTGATTTTTATTAATTCCCATAGATTTTATTAATTGATTAAGTATAATAGATATTTAAGTCATTTTTTAACTTAAGTATGTTATTTTATGTCTCAATGTTTCATTATTGAGTTTTGATTACAACTCTAAGTTTAGTTATGTGTGGGGTGAGGCCAAGAATATTTATGTCATTGGATATATAATTAATTAAGCATATGATTAATTAATTATAGCTAATTACATACATGCATGATTAATTAGATATGAGATTAAACTCACACATGCAAACAACATACATACATACATTAAGTATGGAAGCAACATAGCCAATATTCCATTTCATTAAGATTTGGCAGAATAACGGCTTATAGAATGCCGGATTTACAATAAAATTTCGGTAGAGTATCCCCTTAAGAGAACCTTAAAAAAGGAACCCAAAAGAGACGACTCCTCCTGGGGAGTTCGTATCTTCAAAATGACAATCTCCCCTTACCAATTTTGGGCCAAATGGACATGCTTTCTTCTTCCCCCTTGGGGAGTATTTATAGGCCATGGAGGCCCTAACCGGTGGGGGTACCCACCATTAAGATTGGAGGTGGGGGTACCCACCGTTAATACAAGTGAGAGAGACATTAGAGAGGAGGGGGGGTGGGGGAACCGGTGGAGGTGCCACCGGTTGGCACCCCCCCCCCCCACCGGTTATAGAGCCGGTGGAGGGGCCCCCACCAGTTGAAGAACCGGGGGGGGGGGGGGGGGGGGGGGTTGCCACCGGTTTGAATAACTGGTGGCTACCCCCATCCCCCTTTCTTCATTCATTTCTCTTTTTTTTTGCCTCTCATCTCCATAAAATAATAAAAAATGGTTCAACAGAGGGTCAGCCAAGAAGTCCCATGAGATTAGTCAGCAAACCGAAAAATTACATGTTTAGTTGTTCAGATTAAGCTCACGCAACCACCAAGAAATCCTTGAGCTTTTGTTAAAATTTAGGCCTTCATGTGGCTGTTGACACACAAAGGGATAGTAACCAAACTTTATAGTGCCAAATGGATCACTGCTAGTCTTCCTGGGTGCACCTTCCGTGGCCTGGATGGCAAGGAAGTGGATCATTTATTTTTAAATTGTCCATTCAGCAAGCAAGTCTGGGAAACCTCTGACTTTCCCAAAAAAAAAAAAAAAAAAGTCTGGGAAACCTATGGTTACCTGACAGGTCTGCAGTTCAACTTTGACTCAGCTCATGAGATGGGGTATGCTTTCAAGAGAATCAGACCTCAGCTGGATAAGGCGACAAAGGGAAGGTCATTTCTCGTCTGCCCCATGCTATCTGCTGAAGCCTTTGGAAGAGCAATAAAGCAGTTCCCAGAGCAGCTGAATTCACTTAGTGTTTGCCTTAGTGTTTTAAATTTTCTTTATAATTGGAGCAGGTTTCAATCTTAAAGCATCCGTCCATTCTTGGGAAGAAATCTTTATAGACTTGTAATTTTAACCTCTTAAACGAGGTTCATTTATTTTGTAATTCTTATGCGGCGACGTAATCGCACCCCCCCCCCAAAAAAAAAAAAAAACCATCACAAATACGCACACCTTTTGTCTGTACTACCTCTTATGCCAATAAAATTGGTGGTACGTCTCAACTTAACTATCAAGCCAAAAAAGAAGATATCTCAATTACAAGGAGACAAGCCCTCCACTCTCCACAGATGACATCGAAATGTAAATGGACCACTCTATACATCGACTTCCCCGAGACATAAAAGCATATGCCACCTCAAGCTATGGGCAGTGTGCTGTGTCAACTATTTGCACCCTCTGATTGGTAGTCCCCTTTACAACCTGAACTGTGAACTCCTTGACAGTACATTGTAGAAGCCTTTGGATAAACTGATGATTTGGAACACACTCTTCTTGCTGTTCTAGGGATTAGTTGGTGTTCCTTGCATCGCCTTTCATGAGTCTTTCAAAGAGTTGTGTAGTTCCCTTCAGCCCCTAGTTGATTTGGCAGTGTTACATCATCCCTCTTGCCCATCTGACTGCACCTTACATAACTGACCTGCCTTATTTTGAATTTGAAAACCTAGGGCTGTGGCTTTCTCAATAAACTCCTTGTTACTCCATTCTGACAAAAAACTAGAATTTGAAGTTGGATCAATAGCGCCAATATTTTGCACATATCTATTTTTATGTGATTCCTTCACCATCCCTCCCAGAATTTGAGAATCTTGAACAGCACTATGAGAAGAATTGGGATTCTTGACTACAGTCTCCCAAGAGGAAGGATCCATTACTTTTTTCTGGTGGGGTGACACTATAACAGATCAAACGCAGGTAGCAACAAGAGCACAAGAACAAGCAAGAAGCTAAAGAAAGGCCCACTCCAATAAATTGTGAGAAGAAAGTTTCACACTAGGCCGACAAGCAATCAAGTTCCATCAAAGAACTAGCGCTATACACATAACCTGGATCAGGATCAAGATCTGTGGCCCAATTAGGATTGGAATTAAACAGCCTATGGCTAGGGAACAATCTGATCCTTAAAAAGAAACTGAAAATATATGACTTTACAAATAGAAATAATTTTAATAAGACATAAAAGTACATCGACAAATGTTGCTTATCATGAGGGTCATTCCTAAAACTTTCCTTTTTATCCCTAGAACTGATCCTTTTTCACCCTTGCTTTGGCTGCAATAGTAGTTCACATAAGGAGATGCAGCAATGATGGCAGTAGACAACAAGGCAGAAGCAAACGATGGAGATGGCAGTGAACAACTGAGGCGACGGCAGACATCATAGTTGATGGTTGACAACAGCACTGGAAGATGTTGGAGATCGCGGCAGCACAATAAGAGGTTCTTCCTTCCCTTCTTTTAGACTCCACTCTTTTTCAACTGCAGATGAGTGCCGGCTCACTGTCAGGATCTGGTGGGGTTTGGTCCAGACGGCCAGATTGGCTTGGAATAGGCCCAGAATCAGATGAGCCTAGACTGATTCAGACCATTAAGAAAAAGTAAGGCCCGCTGAACTTTTTTTTCCTGTTTTTTATAGTGGGGGGCACTCCACGAAATCAGATCAGCCAGGCTTCAATCCCAATCTGAATAGGCTAATCCAGATGGGGAAAGGCTGATCTGCATGCATGATCAAAAGTAGCCAGGTCAACCCAATTTGCTCGATTCTGGGATCAGAACAACCAGTTATTAAAGAAATCACACTTATAGCTTAACAATATTAATACATACATAAAAGAAGAGAAACCCCGTTCGTGTCCCAGCATCTGATATGTGACACTATGTTACAACTAATGTCAATGCTCCAACCCTGCTGTCATCATGTCTCCACTCCGTTACCAAGGTATTTACCACCCCCTCCCTTCTTCTTCTCTGACTACATATTATCCCTTATACTTTTTTGTCCTTTTTTTTTTCCTTTTCTTGCCTGTAGGACATCTAAAATCTGCTGAAACCAGTTTTCCTTTGTCAAAATTAAGGGTGCATTTGATGTGGTCTAAATCTGTTAATGAGCCTCATGCGACTCCATAGGGGTTCCCAAGTTCCGCAATGCTGCAATCATATCAATTAAGTATACTTAAAGATGTTTGACACTAAAATAAAGGCAATTCTCCAACTGGTGATCAGAATAACCACTTCTAGGTTATTAAGAAACGGTCTTCCCTGCACACCTTGTCTAACAAAGTAATCTGTTGTTAGAGGGTGGCCCTCTAGTAAGTTTGGCTTGGGGCCTCTGGTTATAGCTTGTTGAACCCAAAAAAGAGAGGGGAAGAAGATGCCCATACCCCAATCTGCATCAACAGCCTCCAACAATGTAGATCTGCAGCAGTGCAGTGGCAAATCTGCAGCAAACACCTCCAAAACCTGCAAGAGGAGCCTCCAAACCTGCAAAACTCAGCGGGGTAAAACCCTCCAATGGCAGCCAAACAGCAGCAAATCTGCAGCAACTTCAATCCCCAACGGCAGCAAAATCTGCACCAAACCTGTGAAAATCGACAAGGAAGAGGCGCCAGCAGCAAACTTGCATGCAAGCCTTCGAATCAGCAAACCAGCAGCAGCAGGAAGAAGAGCAAGCAGCAAAAGAAGCAGCCGCACCACAGGGAAGGAGGGAGCACCAGCCGGCCCTAATTCTTCCACAGCCGGCCCTAGAAAGATTCTCACCAATAGTGAGAGTCCAAAAATAGCAAACAGAAAGAAGGAAGGGGATCTCAAAAAAAAAAAAATCAAAAAAAAAAGAGGAAGGAAGGGGATCCAAAAAAGAGAAAGGCGGGTACTGTAGCGCGGGTACTGTAGCGCTACAGTGCCGCGCCCCCCTTCCATCCACCTCTCTCTCTCCTTCCTTATCTCTCTCTCTCCCTTTCCTTATCTCTCCCTCACGCAGGGTAACCCCCCCCCCCCCAAACCAGCACCTAGGTGGCACCAGTGGGGGGTGCTACCGGTGCCCCCTCCAAAATCCTATAAAAGGAGGCCAAGCCTCCAAGGAAGACCCACACAGCTCCCAACTCCAACCTCCTAGCTGCAAAAAAAGGAGAAGAAAAGGAGCTTGTAATTTTTTAGGGCTTGTATTTTATTTTATTTTTTGGAGAAAGAAAAATTTAGAAGGGACTTTATGTTAAAGTGATTTGCATGTTTTAATTGGTTCTCCCATACAGTTTCGGTTGGCCATTTATTGTTAATCAATCAAGATAGTATAATTGGCTCTTCCATAATGTTTGGTCGGCCATTCTTTGTCAATAATCTAAATAAATAATAAAACAGAAAATTAATAAAGTGGTTCTTCCATAATGTTTGGTTGACCATTCATTGTTAAGTAAATAATTTAAATAAAAAATAAAAAATTAATAAAATGATTCTTCCATAATATTTGGTTAGTCCATTCATTGTTGATTAAATAATTTAAATAAAAAACAGAAAATTAATCAATTGGTTCTTCCATAATGTTTGGTTGGCTATTCTTTGTTAATTAAATAATTTAAATAAAAATCAGAAAATTAATCAATTGGTTCTTCCATAATATTTGGTTGGCCATTCATTGTTAATTAAATAATTTAAATAAAAAAATAAAAAATTAATAAAGTGGTTCTTCCATAATGTTTGGTTGGCCATTCATTGTTAATTAAATAATTTAAATAAAAAAACAGAAGATTAATCAATTAGTCCTTTCATAATGTTTGGTTGGCCATTAATTTGTTAATCAACCGATTAATTTAACTAATTAAATTAATTTAATTCTTCCATAATATTTGGTTGACCAATAACTTGTTAATCAATTAATTAAATTAATTTGGTCCTTCCATATCATTTGGTTGACCATTTGTTAATTAATCAATTAAAAAATTAGAAAATAATCTTTAATTGGTCCTTCCATACTATTTGGTTGAACATTTGTTAATTAATCAATTAAAAAATCAAAAAATAAATCTTAATTGGTCCTTCCATACCATTTGGTTGACCATTTGTTAACAAATCAATTAAAAAATCAGAAAATAATTCTTAATTGGCCCTTCCATATCATTTGGTTGACCATTTATTAATTAATCAGTTAAAAATCAAAAAATAATTGATAATTAACTCTTCCATATCGGTTGGATGACCAAGGTTTTCAAAATAAAAAATTAAGCTCATTCATATTGATTGAATGACTTAAATTTAGTGGTTATATCCTATTGTTGAACTAACCACTTGATTCATGATTCACTCTTATCGGTAGAGCGACCAAATATTATAATTATTAGTTCATCCCTATTGATAGGATAACCAGTGACTTTTATGGTTCTGTCCTAATTGGTGGACATGCTACAAAATTGTGGTTAACCTATTTATAGAAGGACTAAATAAGAATAACTCTTTGTTTATTCTTATCAATGGGATATCCATCAATTAAAGTGGTTCTTTCTTATCGATAGGATTGGCAATTAAGTTAAGGTTTATTCATATTAGTTGGATAACCTATAAAAAAATGTGTATAAAAATAAAAAATGAGGTTCGTTCATACTGGTTGAATGGACTGAGTTTAGTAGTTCTATCCTATTGTTGGATTGTCCACTTCGTCAACGGTTTACTCTTATTGGTAGAGTGACCAAAGGTTATGATTATTAGTTTATTCCTATCGATAGGGTAACCAGCGACTTTTATAGTTCTGTCATAATTGGTGAACAGGCTACGAAGTCGTGGTTAACCCATCCATAGAGGGACTAATAAAGATAATTCTTTGTTCATTCTTATCAACGGGGTAACCATCAATTCAAGTGGTTCTTTCCTGATGGTGGATTGACCCTTAAATTCTGGCTCATTCATATTGGTTGAATGGCCAAAAAAAAATTATGGTTCCTTCAAATTAATCGAAGGACCAATAACAAATATCTTGAACATGTAGCAGACCCCAAGTCCCATTTTTTCAAAAAATCCTTTAAGTATCCTTTAAGGATATTTCAAAAAATGATGTGCATGCTTGTAATCAATCTTGTTTATTCATGTTTTCTTTAAGCCTTAATTGGATGGTTAATAAAAAGTTACCAATCATTCATTAGTGTAATTAACACTGACCGAGGTCAGTGAGGAGAGGTCAAGAACATGGATCCACAGTCGATCCAAAAGTAATTTAGACTTTGAGGATTAATCCTGAAAGTCTATTTTAAAAAAAAAGAGAACATATTTTCAAAACTTAAAAATTCTCTTTTCAAATTAAGATTTTCAAATCCGATAAAAAAGATTTATTTTAAATCAAAAAAGGATAATTTCAAAAAGGAAATCTCACATAGCTGGAGGTCCTGAGTTCAATTCTTGTGGGTAACAGAAATGAACTGGGATCCCTCGAGCCACACCCTCCCATGGTTTACGATCCCCAAGGTCGGTTTGACCTTGAGCTCCCCTCGGCACTCCACTAACTCGGCTCGCACACGATTGTTGTTATGGTTGGGGTCGAGTTAGTGGGTAGCCGGGGTGAGTTGACCTCGAAAATCCAAAAAAACAGAAAAAAAAAAAAAAGTAATATGTTTCTCTAATGTTTCTTGAGGATCAAAATAGTAAAATCCAAAGTTTGAAAAGTCGGCCCAAATCGGCACATATTCAGATCGGATTTCGGCCGACCGTGCCAATCCCGGATAACGCAGCCGAGTCCAAGTGCCGGATCGGCCCAGATCGGATTGGGCCGATCAGGACCTTAACAGCTGACTAGCCACTGGGTTTCAAACTAGCCGTAACGGCCGGCAACAACTAATTTGGGGCTTGAGGGTCTATTCAACACCCCCCCCAAGGCCCTCCTCAACCCCACAAGTGCCTCTCTCACTCTCTAACTCTTGCACACTCTAGTTGTCTCTCACACTCTCTTAATCGTGGAATTCTCTCTAGGCTCTCCCATGACTACAAGCTCGGCGATCTTTACAAGACTTCCTACTGCATGCGCTCTCGTTCTTTCTCTCATCTTCTTTTAAACTCTTGTACTCTTGTTTATCAATTTTTTTTCTTTTTATATTGTGGTTCTCATCATCTCTTGTCCTTTGGCAGTCGACGTACTGTGAATTGCTCAACTGCCTAAAGAATGGCATTTCAAGGTACTGTTGAGCGCTCCTCTGGGAATCTTCCTAACGCTGATCATGCTTGAGCTCATTGCATGCTGGTGGACATGAGCTAGAGAAAGGTACAATGCAAATATTGCAATCGGATCGTCTATGACGAGGTATGACGATTCAAACAACATCTTGCTAGAATAAAAAGTGAAGTTGCATCATGTGCTCGAATTTCTTTAAAGGTTCGGATCCAGTTTCGAAACTACATGAAGGAGAAGGAATTAAGTAAAACAAATACTGCCAGAAGAAGACAAGAAATTTGAGAGGAGTTGTCTGGACTAGCGCGAAGATCCGATGCTAGAGTTCGACTTGGTGGAAACAATCAACCTATAAATGGGGATAATTGGGATACGAGTAAGTTTGTTATTTAACTTATTTTCATGTTCTTCGATTAATGCTTTTAGACAAAAAGTTATAATATATTATTTTTTCTTTTACATTTAAAGATGAATTGCGACGTGCAATAGAGGCAAGTCGACGATCCTTTTATAGATGAAGACTTATTTCAGCAAACTGGAAAATATGCAACACAAGGAAGTGACTCTACACCTTCTAGACAAAGAAGCACTAATGCCGGTATGAGCACTAACGTATGTGATACTCTATATGAAGCATTTATTAGAGATGAAGATCTTAAAGTAGGTCCAATAGATCCCTTCCTCACCAAAAAGAAGGATAAACGGTCTTTCATTATTGCTGCATTCAAAAACTTAAAACTTTGCAAAAAAATGATAAGAAAAACTACATCTAAGTGATTTTTCTATAACAATATTCATGCTAACGCTGCCAAGGGACCATATTATGATTCGATGATCAAAACTATCCAAGAAATTGACAAAGAGGTTGAGGGGAGATCTATAACAAGTATTTCGACCTAGAAGTTGACAACATCCGGAGATATATTACATCTTTTGAAAGGATATAGGACGAGTATAGTTGCACTTTAATGTGTGATGGATGGACAAGTATGTAATTCTCATCTTCTTTCTACTTTTAATTCTTAAGCACGAATGCATCTCTTTCTGATTTCTTATCACCTATAGAACTTCACAGAGATAACAAGAAGTATGATCAACTTTTACTGCAAAGTCGAATTAAGTTTTAGAAGTCTGTTGATGCATCTGAAAAAGTGAAGAATGGATAGTACCTATTAAAATTAATAGATTAAATAGTAGAAGAGATGGTAGAAAAAACGATTGTCTAAGTGGTTACTAACAATGCAGCGACGTTCAAGTTAGCTGGATAAATGTTGATAGAGAAGAGATGACATCTATATTGGATTCTCTGTTCTGCTCAGTATATTGAATTGATGTCAGAAGATAGTTGTTCTGACTCGATGGTGGATGGAGTGGTTAAGAGCGCTCGATTTATCACCACATTCATCTATAGCCATAATAATATTTTGGATATCATATGCAAACATACTCATGGAAGAGAGTTGCTTCGTCTTGGAGCTACCAGGTTTGTATCTCAATATACATCTCTAGATAGTTTAAGTCAACAAAAGAACAACTTGATTAAGATGATGGTATTAGAAGATTGGGAGAATCATATGTTGCGACATACACCAACTAAGATCAGAGAGAAGGATAAGAAAATGGTTCATCTAATTCAATCTAGACCCTTCTGGAGTAGAGTGCAGGGTGTTAAATGTTATAGAGCCACTTGTCCATGTCTTGCGAGCTTGTGATGGAGAAAGAAGATCAGACATGGGATATTTATATGAGATTGTGTACATAACCAAAGAGCTCATTCAACTTAACAACCTAACAGCCTATATGAAGTAGTGGGAGATAATAGATAAATGTTGGGAATACGCTTTACACCATGATCTTCATATAACTGATAAGTAAATAGCTTTGTGCATTTATTAATTTGTATATATATTTATCAATTTATCATAAATAATAACTAACTTTCACTTCTCTATTTAAGTTATTTTTTCAACATTCAGTATATATATAGAACTGATGGGAAAAATGATAACTATGATAACACCTCAAAAGTGTTGGTTGAGACTAAGAATATTATTAAGCACATACTTGAAGACGAAGACAGAACAATAATGGCATGCAAACAAATGCATAACTACAGACTCATGTTATACTATTTTAGGACAAGTACTACTCAAAGAGCTCTAAAGATTTTGAATCCAAGCTTGAAAATCACTAACCAGATGTTCTACTTAAGTTTTAATTCTAGTTTGCACATTGCTAACATGTAGAACTTTCGATTTACAGCTAACCGGTGTCTAGATCATTAAAAACATATGGCTATGAAGATCTAGCCTATATAGCAATTCGGATCCTAAGTCAAATAACTTTCTACCATTTTGGGACAAGTACTACTCAAAGAGCTCTAAAAATTTTGAATCTAGACTTGAAAATCATTAACCAAATGTTCTACTTAAGTTTTAATCGTAATTTGCACATTGCTAACATGCAAAACTTTCTATTTACAACTGAATGGTGACTAGATCATTAAAAAACATATGGCTATGAAGATCTAGCCTATGTAGCAATTCAGGTCCTAAGTCAAATAACCTCTGCATCAGGTTGTGAGAGAAATTAGAGTACTTTTAGCTTGATTCACACCAAGTAAAGGAATCGATTGAAGTCAACCCATATAAAAAAACCGATGTTCTACCATTATAACATGAGATTGAAGTTAAAAAATATCGAACTTATACGGAACCTTCAGAGGCAGGAGAATGAGAGAATTTTTGGACAAAGCCCGAAATGAGGCTCAAGTGTAGAAAAACCCATAGATTTATATGAGGTGTTCGAGGAGCAACATCCACTAAATACATGGATTGATGCAAGTACTTCAATTGAGCTTAAACTCAATCCAAATGATCGGAAATGAACGGAAGGTAAGTTAGATGGTATGCCACTACTTCCTGATTTTCAACCTCCTCCTTCAAAACGTCTGAAGAAGAGTAAAAAGCAAAGAACAAGTAAAAAGAAGAGTACTAGTGGAATTAACATTGTTGATCTGGACATTATCGAGTAGAAGGATGAAACACCAGAACCAAGTGATGAGATACAATATCAAATTTCAAATGACTTGATATCAAAGACGAGCACTGATAGTTATGATCATGGAGATGCTATCAGTG
The DNA here is from genome assembly GCA_030544215.1 of Zantedeschia hybrid cultivar. NCBI lineage: Eukaryota > Viridiplantae > Streptophyta > Magnoliopsida > Alismatales > Araceae > Zantedeschia > Zantedeschia hybrid cultivar. Next base: position 58,307,491 of record JARZZO010000012.1, read on the forward strand.
TCCCACCAATTATATTCCCTGAAGAACAAGATTACATACAGACTATTCAAGATGAACATCATAGTAGCATAGCAGGACGGAAAGAAACTAAGATTCAAAGATTCAGCAGATCAAAGGAGGAGGAAAAAGGAAAAGCTCCTTAGTGTGCAAAACAACACAAGAGGGAGAGAGAATATCAGGAGCAGCTATCAAATGCATCATCCTATGTTCCATACAAAGGATATAGTTATCATATTGGACATGTAGTTTACCCTTAACACTCTGATACATCCGACTACTCAGAGGGGTTATCTATAATATTCACAAATTTTAGAGTCATCCTCCCAAGCCCATCAGTCACATGACTCATATCAAGTGCCAAATATCCATAGATATACACTACTTATAGTCATTTATACCAATAATGATGACAATAACCATTATGTAATGCAATATGAGCAATACTCTCAGAACTATATGTCATGGTCCGACTATGTAAATAGATGTTCAGTCAATATAATGTATGTCTAGAATAAATGTAAGTTTATATAAGTTTATTCAAGTTTTTTTTTGTTCAATAATATCTCATGTACTTCAAATCAATGTAATTCAACACAACTAATTGAACTTAGTTTTTATATTTAAAAAAAAAATTTAATTTTTTTCTACTATCCAATCCAGCCAACCCTGGCTCAGCCAGGATCGACCCGGATCGGATCGGTATCGGCCAATCCGATCGGTTTTGGGCCGATCGATCCGGGACCCGGTCCCGGGTTTTGCAACCTTGACAGAGAGAAAAAGACAGAAATTTTGCACTTGAAGCAGCTTCTTTCCCAACACAGTCATAGCTAAAGACTCTAAGTGTGACTTTGTTTGCAGAATAACTTAAACCAGAATAAGGTTCTAGGGATTTCTTAAACCAGAATAAGAGGTATTTTGATTTGGTAAGTTGTTGGTATTCCACCCAGAATAAGGAGAATTACACTGCGCTATTCCAAGTGATTTGGTTGGAATAAGTGGAATAAGGAGTGAAATAAAAGATAAAATTGAGAGAATTGGGGGAATTAGATATTCCAAATAGGTTTGGGGAGTTGGGGGAATTAGAGGAATTAGGCATACCCTCAACCAAATCAGAATAGGGCCTTTATACCGGCTATTCTGGCCTTATTCCACAAACAAAGTGAGCCTAAAGTTTTGATGGAACCAAAATTCATAATTGGAGAACCAATTTAATGTAACAAAAATTACTATTTCCCCACAGACTTTTGTACAATTCTCTACACTGCATTCTGCTCGAGTACCAAAAAAATTGCTGGAAAGTCAACCATATCATCAGGGAAAAAAAAGTCAACATGCAAAAAAAAAAAAAAAAAAAAAGCCAGATGCAAGCAATGTGACATACAGTCTAGTCTACCATCGTGCACAGAACTAGCATGAAAATATGAAATTTCCTGCTCTCCAATCACTCTTTCCAAAATCCCAAAAAGAGAAGGAAAGGTACAACCAAATCTAACATATGGGCATGCCCGTCCACAGCCTGCACACAAAAAGAGAGATAACAAATACAAACCAAATGAACTGAAATCAATCTATCAGTGTACTATTGATCTGTAATCTTTACCAACCATTGACTAGGATGGCAACTACTACCTCTCACCCAAAAGTCAGAAATGAAATTTTCATTTCTGGATATGGTCCACTCTGTCAACTCTTGCATCTTGTAAAGCTAACCAGTAACATATGTGGCAAGGTCTTGTGCAGAAATGTACACATGAATTACTTCCTTAAATATGGTCACATGACCAGTAGTGGAATCCAAGTAGATGAGTGCCAAAGTTTGATAACCACAATCCAGAGCAGAAGATAAGAAAAATAAAGCTCAAAGCAAAGTTGGGTCGCAATTACAATTAACAGAACAAAGAATGCTACCTCTTCTCCACCCTCGAAGGAGGCAAACCGAATATCATCATCATCATCAATCCCACCGAGCCCGATGTCTTCATTCTCATCATCTTCAAGATCCCCCAACTCGACCTCCTCCAGGAGATCCTTCCCAAAGAAGGCATATTGGGACGCATCAAATGTAGGATTACCTGAATAACATACGAGAACGTAAGTTAGCAAGAGGCATCCAAACAACCATCATTTGAACAACTATGTACTAACCCGTCGCATTGGAGGAACATCGGAATTCTGCAAAAACCAACACAATGAAACCAACATTTGGAGAGCAACAACAAAGAAATTAAAACAGGAGACAGATTTGCAAAGGAAAACAAAAACTTAATCAATCAACAAGTTTGCTTTGCAGCTCCAAATCGGTATACTCGGAAGATCCACAACCTTTCCCGAAGAAAAAGCTAAAGAACAGTCCAACTAAGAGAAACCATAAAAAAAAAATGAAAGATTCCCCAAAGCACTCCATACTCTAAAAAATCACATATTAAACCTTCAACCGGAACCGATGCCACTGACGCTGCAATCCGGGTGAACCTTGAAGCCGCATCAGAGCACTGTTCCCACCCAAAAACCAGATCGCCGCGGCCAAAAAATCACAGAAACCAAAACGACTACCCTAAAAACGCGATGATCGACATAAACCAAACGACTTCCGCAAACAAAATTTCCAAGCCAGGAGAACTCATTCAAGTAACCACTACACAGGATGCCACTGAGAAACCCTAAAAAACCACAACAATAAAAGAAGGAACCAGACGGACGGAATCCCCACGAGCTCTCGGAAGCCGATGTCAAATTCAAATCCACAGAACTAGACCTGCGCCGTCGTTCTCCAATTCCTTGCAGTTGCCGCCGGAATCGAGGCTCCCCGCCAACCCAGCACCGGCACCGCCGCCGAACCCGTCCATCCCCCACGAGCCCACACGCCCGAGCACCGCCCAGTGAAGACCCCAAGGCAGCAATCCAAATCGCAGAACCCTAAAAGGCGATTGAGATCACGAGATTTGCAGAGCTCTCTCGATGCAGACGGGACTGGGATGGAAGGAAGAAGAAGAACCCTATCCGCGGGGGAGACAAGGCTTCGAGATCTGAGGGAAGGGCCGGTTGCCCCGATAAGAGAGAGGGGGGAAAAAAAAAGAAAAAAAAGGCTGCCATTATGGAGCCGCGAGGTTGAGACGTAGACATGTTTTCTTTTACTGATGCCCTCCTACTAACCTTTTATAGGTATATATGTCCTGTCAGAGTCTCGTGTTAAAAAGATCGTAGAACTGTGGATGGTCCTCGATTTTTGTCTATTTCGAAAATAAATGCCCTTCGACCAAAAAAAAAAGAAAATAAATGCCCAAAATAAAAAATATTATTCTCTTTCAAATACATATGTTCTTGTAATTGGAAGTAGCTGATGAGAAATTAGATATACTTGCCTTATAACATATATTCTATAATATTATTACTATCGTATTAAATAATAATTTTAATATATTTTTTCCTATTCATAGAAACTAATTAGTAAGACTAGGGGTTCAAATCCTAAGCTTCAAGTTAAATGGCTCAACTATAAATATTTTGAGGTTTTTGCAAATAATCGTTAAAAGATCTCATATTTGTAGATAACTTCTTACATAATTTATATTTGCATATTACCCCTCAACTATGATGATATTTACGTACAACCCCTTTAACAATGTGTGTTTACTTTGAATTTCACCTAAATCAAAACATTGTTATCTCATGTAAAATATGTGAAAGCCATTAATTGAAAATACAAATAATATGCTCAGTTAAAATATAAATACTTTATAAGAAAAAACAATAAACAACCACTCATAAACTTGTTGTATATATTTAACATCAAAAGAATTATTTTTATTTTTATATAGATTAAAAATATTTTAACTCAGATAAAACTCAAGACAAATCACATAATTAAGGAGGTTATACATAAATATCATTATACTTAAGGGGGTTATACATAAATATAAATTATGCAGAGCGTTATCTACATATATGAGATCTTTTAGGAGGTTATTCGCAAAAACTCCAAATATTTTTATATATCACGTGTATAACTAGCATCCTCTTATTAGTTTTATCTCAAGTGATATTAAATAATAAAGTCAGTGTCTTAGCATGATGTCAATGATCAATGAAACAGACTTTGCATTGCATACAATACACTGCATGGCATTTGACAACTCATTTTGTATGTGACTTTGCAATTTTATTTATTTTTTTATCATAATGGCTCAATGCCCTGAACAAGGGGTTATCCAACTAGAACTAGAACTTATAATTTTTCACAAGAGGGATAATATCCGTGCATGAATGAAATATTCCATCCAAGATGAGCATTCCACACAAGAAGGGGGGTCAGCTCTCCGAGACAACTAATTTGACTAGTTGAGAACTACTTTACAAGGAGAACGAAGCTAGGTAGTTCCCACAGTGGTGGTGGGAATTGGATGCTGCAGAGTTACAAGAGTTGCATGACTTTGTTAGTGTTAATGTGTGTGAAAAGAGAAAACGAAAATGGATTCTTCTACTTTCGTTCTATTTCCTTCCAAATAAAAAAAAAAGAATGCAAAAATTGAAAGATGTATTTCAATTTTGTCTTTCATTCTGATATTCAATATAAGGAAGGAAAGTGAAAATGCTTATTTTCCATTTATAACCTTCAAAGAATAATATATACTGCAACCTGGGATATTGCGATCCGACGTGGATTGCAACATTCCGGATGTTGCCATCTAATTTAGTGCCTTGAGGACAAATTAAAAATATATATATATATCAAATTGGGAGACTATCTCAACCCATCATTTGTACTATTTGATCTTAAATTAGACAATTAAAAAAAAAAAAAAAAAAAAGAATCACCTCCCTGCAATTTAACTTGCATGTAGACAGTTTGCAGCTTTGTTACATAGATGTGTTCACTATTTGGTTAGAACCAAAAAACCAAATCAAACTAAATTGAATTTTTGGTTTGGTTCGGTTTAAGAGTGTTTGATTTGATTCGGTTCGAAGAGTCTTCAAACCTCACAAAGCAAACCAAACCGATGGACCATATCATAAGTTTTTAATATTAATGTAATGTAACCACATCACATTTTATAGTTCTGTTTTGGGCCCAAACTCACTTCACAGAACTGTCAATGGTGACGTGCAAGCCCAGCATTTGGGTGTGCAGAGGAGCGAGAGTTTATAGGATTTTTGAAACCCCATGTTTTTACTCTCCAGTACCAGACTAACTGGATGTTACGCTTCATCTTGCCACTTGTCGGTGTGGATAGCGTGGTTCCACTGTAGCTGGTCTAGGAGCAGGATGTGGACATCTTTGTTTGAGACCTGCTCTTTGTTAGTATTAGATGGTCTCAAAGCTAATTCGATACTATGTACTTATTCAGATTATTAATAAATGGCAATAATTCATTGTGTGTAATTAATTCGATCTGTGTTTATCGTATCACGATGAAATCCATGAACATGTACAACAGTCTTCGGATTGTGATGAGATCATAATTACGGGACCGAAGACTTATAAACACATGTTCTTAATTATTCATAGTCATAGGATGTTTGAGATAGGACATCGAACATCCGGATAGACTAGTATAGGTTACTTCAGCTCATATGATGAGGGTGACTGATCTCATAAGTCACTTGTGTGGAGACACTATGCTGAACCTATAGATGCTCATTGGTGAATGAGTTCACTGAACTGATCCGACTATGAATCGTTGGATGGTAATCACCTCACTGTTAACCAGCTCGATTCATTTATTACGGTTGCGTGGATGATCCTTAGACCTGAGACTCCAAAGATATCTTGTTGGTAGGTTTCTGAGCTTTGACCTTGACGAACGAATCCCTAACCATGGGTTATCAATAAGTCAAGCGATCGGGTTCAGAGAAATGCCCTCGAAGGTAATAGTGTGTTCAATACGGGATCATCCGCTCTCGGTAGTTTGAGAGAGAATGTTCCGAGAATGATGCGCTTAAAGTCCCTGGCCAGGGCGGACTCTGTAATCGATAAGGAGTTATCGGATTCAGATTAGCGACATCTGATTCAAGTGAATCGACCAAATAGGGTTTAACAGTAAACCATGCCCTAGGTCGATTCGGGAACATTGTACGGATGAAGGATTATATCCGCGCGCTAACCGATGACAGAAAGGTTCCAATAGAGGGTTGCGATAACCCCAGTGCCATCCAGGATCACGTGATGTTGCTTGGCATCCAACGTGATCGGCAGTCCGTCCGAATTTATTGTGGGACATTAAATTCAGCTGATTAATTGAATATAAGGATATTAATTAATTCAGTAGGTCAGTAAAGGGTTACTGGACTGGTATTTGGGCCTAGAGGGTCACACGCAAATGGTTTTCAAGTCGATGGATAATCCGACAGGATTTCGGATAAGTCTGGATTTTTATGAAAAACCGCAAACTGACTTCTTATAAAAGAACGGATTCTACGTTCGGGGCCAGCAACCCTGACCTAGCCGTCATTCGCTCTTCCCCACTTTCTCTCTCTTATGGGCGTGCGGTTCCTAACTGCTCCACCTTCCGTTCGACGGGGATTCCGAATCCGCATGTCGTGGCGGATTACGCGCAGTCAGACGGGATCTACGAACGCCGCAGCGAGCGAGGAAGCGAGGACGATCCATCACGAGGAGAACCGCGTGGATACCGCTAGAGGTCGGGCATCTGCACGACTTGCAGCATCGCTCCAACGGAACCGGAAAACGGACGCGGATTCGAATCCGCGCAAGGTAAATCGATTTACACCGGTTTTATTTTAACGACCGAAATGGGACAGATCCGATCCCGAAAATTTTATTCCGTTGTGTTTTAGGATCGGATCCCGACACAGCGATCCCAACAGTCACCATCACCGACACTTGATCCCCTCTGATGGAGATTCTCATCATGAAGTCATGGTTAGAAGGGTTTGCTTGAACAAGTAACTTGATGCAATCAACTTTGAAGAAGAGAGAGCACCAGCATTCATCCTCATCTCCAATGGATGCCAGATGCCATCTTTCTGTTGCAGGGAATGAGCACCACCAACACTCATCTCTAGCGGGTGGCCATTGCGCGGAGGATGCACGATGTGGGTGGGGATTGCGTCGGGTGTCTTTGGCATGTTCTTCCGTTAGTCGTACATCGCGTGTAAAGACTGAGGTTTCAGATCTAATTATCGGGTCGGTTTCGGTGTCGGACCTCCATGGTTCGGGCGTTATGGGGTTGGTGCATGGGCTCTTTATTGATTTTGAATGGTGTCGGCCTAGGGGGACGCCATTTAGAAGTCTTACATGTGTGCCGCGTGGGCGGACGTTGGGGCGCGTGTGTATGATCCCGGTCTTGTCGTCTGAATGGCGTCTTGCATGGACGACGCCATTCAGAGATTTACCAGTGTACGACCCCGTCCTGTTGTCTGAATGACATCGTCTGGGAACGACGCGATTTAGCGTGTTTCGGTTTGACGTCCCGAACCCTCCCTCCTTTTTCTCATTGTCGCATTTCCTCTCGCTCTCCTCCCCCTCTCCGAACCCTCCGTTTCTCTTCCTCTTTCCCTCCCCTTCCTCTTCCCATTCTTCCTCTTCCACCACTCCAATACCCTCCCACCTCTCACCACTACCACCATCATCTCCTCCGCAGCACCTTACTCTCCGGACGGCGACCGACGTCCCGGTGGAGTGACGCCGTCCACGGTAGTATCGGCGGCGGCTTGCGGTGTAGCGGATTGGCGGCAAGGAGTTAGGAGAAGTTAAAGTAACTGGTAGGGTGACGATCCTCTCATGTAGTCGATTGTTTTAAAACTATGATTTCTCACTTTGGAGCATGCTAAAGTTATTTATGGAGGATTTTTGGGTATAGAATTGAGCATGTTCTAAGGGACTATTTTGATGAAAATGGGTGTTTTGGAAATGGGATTGGCATAGTTAATGTGATTTATAATTTTTCCCCCTTATCTCCATTTATGCTATTTTTTCTCATTTTAGGGGATGGGTTTTCATATTGTGGCTCGAGGGAAGCCGGAGGGAAGTTCTGATTTCGGACACTAAATGACGTCGGGCCAAGGCGACGCGATTTGCAAATCGTGTCGGCCATAAGCGACGCGATTTAGGCCCAGGTGCCAAAAGACAGTTTGGTTTTCGGGCGTTAAATGGTGTCGCGACTAGATGACGCCATTTAAATGGTGTCGACCATAGGCGACGCAATTTAAGTTTAGGTCCCTCCTGTCCCGAGGTCAATTTATGTGAGAACCAGTTTTAAGATATTAAATGACATAGACCACGGGCGACGCAATTCAAGGCAGAGCCCCATAATTCCTGAAATTAACATATGTGTATATTGTTAGACAATCTTGTTAAATGCATGCTTGAAATCATACATTGGGGACAAAGATTTTTATATGACCGGATCACATTGTGTTGTGTTTATGCAATCGTGAACCTAGAGTGATAGTTGTTAACACTTGACACCCTGTATCAGTGTGGAAGTGATGCAGTGTCAATGTGAGAGTGACAAGGTGACACTTGATAAGCGAGGGTCACCTAATGTACTGGAGTAATAACTAGCACTGGTGTGGGAGTGATACACTTCGGAGTGTCACTCGTAGCTGGGAGGAGGCAGAACCACTTAGAACTAGGCAGGCCGGAGTAGCTAGTGCGCTATCCGATGGGTTGCTATTCCATCCCAACGGGTCGGTATTTTTCGCGTTCGGCTGTGTGGTTTGTGTGTTTAGTCAGAATGTTTGTTGTAAACTGCGGCATTGAATTGAAATGTTTTAGAACTGTGCCTGTTGCATTCACAAATGCATGTGTTTCATATCTAGTCATTGTGGTTGTAACTTCTTTGCGTTATTTATGCTTGTCTACCTATATCTTTGTGTTGTTGCGATTGTGGGTGTGTGTGTGGGAGGTGGAGATCGAAGGATCCCTATTGAGTCTATTCTGGTGTGACTCACCCATGCAGTTTTCAGGTGAGGGTTCTCGGCAGGCATAGAGGTTGTAGAGTTTCGTCTCGAGTTGCATGCCAGTAGCCACTGTCCCGAAATATGCCCCGATGTAGTTGTTCTTTTCTTTTTCAGGTCTGTACGCATAATTATTTCTGTTCAGTTAGATTATGTAATTATTTGCTGAGTCGAGTCGAATTTTAATAATTTTTAATTCATGCACCTTCTTTACAATTTGATGTTGCGTGGATTGTTTAGCTTATTTTATCATTTATTTTTTAGACTTATTTGAGATCCTGATTTGATTTCAAATTTTAATGATTTGGTACCTATTTATTAATCGGATCTCCGATTATAGAGTGACGGATCGTTACATCACGCAAATACGAAAGTGAGCACCCATGAAACTCTATAAAATTGGCCCCTACCTTCATATCGGCAGCGGTTGGTAATATTTACCTTGGGCCAATGAAGTCATATGGTGGCCATTGGTTCAAACCGAACCAAATTTAGTTCGGTTTGGTTCGATTTCTCTCATCCATTCGGGTTGGTTCGGTTTGAGAAAATTTCTCCAAAAATCAAATCAAACCGATACATGAATACCCATATTTGTACAACAAATATTACTCCAAACACAATGGAAAAAGTACCAGGTTCATCTTTTACCCATTTAAGTGAAGGCCTATTGAGATGCAAATTTTAAGACACAGAACCTTCTCTCAGTTTTTGCATATGCTCCGACTAGGTAATCCAAGTGTCTAGACACAAAGCACAACCATGCTTTTTTTTAAAAAAGCACAAAGTGCAGCCCTCTGTCACCCTGGGTTCATCTAAAAAGAATGTCCTTAACACACATATTGTAGTTAAGAAAATTATCAGCCATGTCACTCAGGCATGAAACCTATTAGGGGTTGTTTAGTGTATCTTAAAATGCTCTAAAGCATCTTAAAATATAATAAATTAATATTTTTTATGTTTAGGATGTTGCAAATCATGCTTTAGAATGCTTCTTATGTTTGAGGTATTATAAATTGTTAGGTTTCCAAATTGTAAAAAAATCAAATTTATGGGTTTGAAATATGGTGAATTTAAGAATGAGAGATTTTGCTTTCATCAACTTTTGAATTCATGATTTAGAATTCGATATTCCATGACATTTTTGTTAAATTAGGTGACTCATTAATTAAAGCTAATTCACTCTGTGTGTGTGGCTTAGCCACTGATACATTGTTGTCTCTTTAATCCAATCCCTCATTTATCTATGTCACGAATAATTAAGTTGGACCTGATCTGAATTCACTGTTATATATTTCTTATGCCAGTCAACTGGCCAATCAATTAGATGGATACTTAAGGAGCATTCCCATATCTTTTTTCTTTTTTGTTGTTGTTGTTGTTGTGAGTAACTCAGATGGCTAAGGAAGACACTGGGGAGGGGAACACTCACAGAAGGACTCAGGTTCAAAACATGACGAAACACGCCATAATGAGAGTGGGGAGAAGAAAACCTTTTTTTTTAATCAGAAAAGGACTTCTATTGATTTTCATGTACTACAATCGGATAATAACAACTCAAGGATAACATGTGGAATATTAAGATCATTTCCACCACAAACTAAAGGGTGATTTAAACCTTGCCTAGCCACTGCATGGGCTACATGGTTTGCCTGTCTAGGCACAAAGACAACACGAATACTGTCGTTACGCAGGATTTCTCTGCAATTGTTAATGAGGGTCTTCGCTTGCCAAGGAGGATTCTTTGCTTCAGAAAGCGCCTGAATAATGATCAATGTGTCCCCTTCAACAATCGCAGAATCAAATTCCTTCGCCAATTTGATAGCCTCTAAGAGTCCTAAGGCTTCAACCTCAAAGGGATTTGTACAGTCCACTTTCTTCGACTGTGCCATAATTAAGTTTCCCCTGTAGTCCCTTGCCACTATACCAATGGCTCCATGATCAAGATTGGTAGCCCCATCAAAAATTATTTTGATGTAACCCGGATTAGGGGGAACCCAGTGCACTACAGAGTTTTCTATCTTGGAACTTTGCTTGTTTGTCTGGACTATATTGGTGTTCCAGAAAGCCACCTCATTCATAGCTCTATGAATAACTAGCTGGGGGTTGATTGGCACATTCTCCATAACCTGTTTGCATCTTGCCTTCCAGATTTGCCAAATCAAAGAAATGCACTGAGTAATGAGAAAAATATCATGGGGTCCTATAGATAGTGGAGGACTCCTCCATTCAATAATCTTGTCTGCAAGGTTTTTCTGATCCAGTGATGAGGAAAAGTTTAGTGGAGATCCTTTCCAGATAGCTCTGGCTGCCTCACAGTCAAATAGCATGTGGTGTACAGTCTCTAAAGTTTTAAAACAGAGAGGGCATAGATCATCCACCTGTAGAATCCTACCGGCCACTATTGCATTAACAGGGATGGCATTTGCCAAACATTTCCAGATAAAAACTAGGATCTTCGGAGGAATCACCTTTTGTAAATGATTGTCCCAAAGATTGCTCCACAATGGGTCCAAACTGGATGAAGATGGATTACCCGGTTGCTGACACAAGAGCCTATAGGCAGATTTGATTGAGAAAATACCATCCACATCCACGGGCCAAATAGTGATGTCCTCTTTCAGATGACATTGATTGGGCAGCTGAATTTGGCAGATGGCTTTAGCAGTATGATCATCAAAGAGATTGAAAATGCCTTCTCTGTCCTAGTTTCCCTCCTTGATTAGTTGGAATACCCAATATGGCTTATGTGATGCAGTCGAGCTTCTAGTCTTTGGTGGGCCTTTTAAGGCAGGTATCCACTAATCCTCCCAGGTATTAGTGTTCATACCGCTTTGCACCACAGTTGAGGTATTGTTTCTGAAGAGACTCCTGAGCTTCATCATAGAGCTCCAAGTGTGAGAGCCTTTCTGCTTAGAGTTAACCTCCCAAAAGGAGTTGTGCTTCAGGTACTTGGCTTTGATCAGCTTTGCCCAAGTCATGGATTGCTCATAAAGAAATTTCCAAATAATTCTCAGGACAGCTGCCTTATTAATGGAGTCAAGATCCTTCACACCTAAGCCACCTTCCTTCTTATGCCTCTTGATTCTATCCCAATTACACAAGTGCAGCTTTTTGTGGTCTTGACTATCTCCCCAAAGAAAAGCACATTAGATTTTGTTGAGGCTCTTGATTATACAGGCTGGAAGAAGGCCAATACTCATGATGTGAGTGGGGATAGAATTAAGTACTGAATTAATGAGCACCACTTTCCCAGCTTGAGATAGGGTCTGGGCTTTCCACTGATTTAACTTTATTTTGAATTTTCCCTCAAGATATTCCAGTTGTTTGACTCTACCTCTCTGATGCCACAGTGGTACTCCGAGGTACATGGTATCCTTGGATAGAGTAGGGATATTGAATTTGTTGAAAAACTCTTTGTAAATAGATGGGGGAGTGTTATTGCTAAAAAGGATGCCAGGTTTATTACTATTGATGCATTGACCAGACCATTTCCCATAAACCTGAAGACAATCCATATACTAGTATAACTCATTTTGCTCAGTCGATTCGAAAAGGATAATGTCATCAGCAAACATCTGGTGGGAGATAGGAGGTGCCTGGTGATTAACTTTAAAGCCTCGAATTCGACCAGCCTACATCTTATCCTTGATAAGGAGAATAAGGATTTCAGCACACATAATATAAATGAAGGGAGATAATGGGCAGCCTTGTCTCAAACTTCTGGATGGGATAATGTGACCTAAAACTTCACCATTGATGAGGATAGAGAAAGTAACTGTCTGGATACAAAGCATGATTAAGGAAACAACTTGATTTGAGAATCCAAATTTCCTGAGTGCAGTGTCAATAAAGCCCCAGTCAAGCTTATCATAGGCTTTTGCAATATCAGCCTTCAAGCAGAAAACCCCTATTCTACCTCCTTTGTTCTTCAAAGAGTGGATTAACTCATGAGTGACAAGAATATTATCCATAAGTAGTCTATGAGGGACGAAAGCAGATTGGTTGGGAGAAATGATTTTATGAAGCACCTGCTTGATCCTACTGGCCAGGATTTTGGCAAAGATCTTGTAAATCACATTAGTCAGGCTGATAGACCTATAGTCTTTAATGCAAACAGCAAACTTCTTATAAATTTGAAAACGCCCGTGGGGTCGAATCCGAGGTGATGTAATTTTCACTAGTCTTATAAATTTGAAGACGCGGTCGTCTTCTTACGTTCTTGTCAAGTTCCATCACCCCAAGCAAAAAGTGCAAATGCTAGGGTTTCCCTTGTTTTGCACGTGTAGGGTTTTTTACGTATACACCTGTAAAATATCATTTTTGTATATATATTCTTGACCCTTATATATGGCTATAAATATTCATAATATCTTCATAAAAGTTGCAGCGATGTTCTTTCATCAAAATGTCATGAGGACTTCAACCGAACATGCCAAAAAAATTCCATAATTCTGAAAACATCAGAAACGCATATAAATTGCAGTAAATTTAGAGCTCAATATGCAAAACTTTCTTAATCTTTTTGACATAAAGTTTACGGTATTTTGACAGCAAGGACATAATCACAGCCTTTCTGAGGACGTCAGGATAATTTTAATGATATGTAAAAGTTAAGAGATATATACATAAATACAATAGTTTACAAAGACATATATACAAGAATCCTCACATAATACATATACCCTCCCTTAGGTCCACATCGAGGGTAGGGCCTCTTGCTGGTTCACAATAAAGAATGGGCGGCGGTGAGGGTTTTATTTTTTTTATTTTTTGTGCACACGTGTACCCATGGAGTTCTGTACAAGTGTCAAGTGTGTTTGCAAGTATTCGCCCGTCATCAGATCTGTCCATATAAAAAGGGAGGTCGGCGGGTTCCATCATCATTCGTCATCCAGGCTTTGGAAGACAAGTGGGTTCCTCACGTGGTAGGGCACTCGTGTAGGCGTGTGGGAAAGGAAGAACCTTTGATGGATGCGTGTGGAAAAGTAGTGGCTGGGGAATCGGGTGATGCGCGTCTTTTAGATGTGGAAATAGAATATTCTCTCTACGTAAGTCTCCCTGCCGCTTGTATGACTGCTAAATCTTGTTATTGTGTGGGCGTGGACTCTACGCCACTTTGATAGGAGAATATGAGAAGAATAAGAGAGAATAAAAGGAGAATAAGTTTAATTTAGTTTTAACAAGTGGAATGACTTATACCGGTGAAGAATAGTCTATTCGAAGAATAAAGAGAATAAGCAATTCGACCCTAGACCCAAGAATGGTTTATCCTACTTATTCCGTCAGTGGATCCCACATAATTATCAAAGCTAAGCACTCCTTATTTTAGTATACGCTATTCTGGATAAATAATTCCGAATTAACCTATTCTGCAATCAAATTGAGGCAAAAGAAGAGTTATTTACAAGAGTAATACTTGTTGCAATGTTTGTGCATTGCGATTCACATAGCAGCCGTCCGCTTTAGTCAGATTGGACGGCTGCTGTACAGCTCATCTGGATTTGGGGGAGGGAACAGTTTTTTAATTTTTTGATTTTATGTTCGGATTTTTTAAAAAAATTTTAAAACGTCCAATCAAAATCGGACGGTACAGTCTGGTTACTCGGGTTGGCTCTAACCCGACTGTATACATTTTTTTAAAGAAACTTTTTTATTTTTTACGTGAAAATGGATATTTTTGTCAATTTTTTTTTGAAAAAAATATACTGTCGGGTGGGGACCAACCCGAACAACCCAGCTGTACCATCCGATTTTTGATCGAACGCTCCAAAAATTCTAAAAAAGTTTAAAAATAAAAATTAAAAATTAAAAAAAATGTCCCTCCAAATCCAACGGACTGCACAACAACTATCCGATCCGACTGAATCGGACGATTGCTGCCCATGCATTGCAAATCTACGTAGATTGCATTGCATGAACATTACAATAAGTATTACCCTATTTACAAAGCTAAAGATAAACGAATAGTTAATCGACTACAAAGCTAAAAGGAATAGTTGATTAATAGACTGAAGGTAATCTATTACAAAATTAAAGGTAATCAATTACAAGAATAACAATTAATCGATAATAAAACATGTAATCAATAACTGATGACTTAATCAATAGATTACATATGTAATTAATGGCCGAAGTGGACATATAATCAATAGTTTTAACATGTAATCGATAGTAGAATAGAGATATAATTGATATCTGAAGGTGATTTCCTGAAGTTATAATTAATTTGAAATTGATTTATCAAATATGTCGAGATGTACATACTCGGATCATAAAAGACCTTGGGTCAAAAGATGCCTATCATATCAAAAGCATAATTGATAATTTAAACTGTATTAAATTGATCTGAATGAAAAGGTAGTTGTTTCAACATATCTAAACTAATACAAATGATCACAATTGAGCTGTATTTTGAGAATATTATAATTGAACTGAATAGGATCATCAGATAACTGATGAGCAGATCTTTGAACTGAATTAACTAAATCAAATTGAACATAATTGAATCAATTAAATTAATTCAAATTGAATTGGTGAAATTGGACAGAATCCAACTAAATTGAATCAAATTGAACTAAAGAATCTAACTCATAGATGCAAAACATTTAAAGGATAGTCAAACATTCAAAATTCAAATTAATAGATATTTGTGCCACAACATATTAAACAAATATCAACTCAGAATTAATAGACATGCATTCCAACTATTCTTCATGAGTAAAATAATTACCAAAGTACTTGGCTATAATACTAAGGACTGGGCTACTGCAGAATCGGAGAGTTTCTTGTCCCAAACACAATCAACCATTATCGGTTACTATGATACAACTTGTTACCTACAAGCCAGACCAACTATTCAGTATGCTTATAACAGTGGCCTAAATGCCCTTTAATGATGGCATTGTCTGATTCATAGTTCTTTATATAAATTGCACATTCAAGAATTCCAACAGTTATCAAAGAATTGAGCACAAGTTGATAGATCAAAGCTAACAAATTATCAATGATCAAATCTAAACATGTGTAGAAGGCAAAGAACATGATAGATTTGATCAGAATTGAATTCCAGATTTAAAATAGGTAAAGAACATATCACAAATTTAGTTGAAGAAATTCAGATTCGAATTCCAAAATAGATTTGAACCAAGAACAAATTCAGATTAAGAACAAATTTCAATTAAGAACAGAAGCAAGTCTCGGGAATAGATTTAAAATTTCAAAATAATGTAGTTTTCACACAAAATATTTCTTGCTTTGGTAGATCCACCTACTTCTCACAGTTGAGGCTCTCCTCTCCAGATGTCCAAGCTAGGCCTCCCTCTGGCAACCGCAGACCTCCAAAAATAATCTCGGTAAAATGGACGACTACCAACATTAAAGGGTGTATATATAGTCTACCAAATTGTAGTTCTTCCAGCTAAAAACCTAACATATTTGGTCTGCTTTTGCTAGTCCTAACCAAATTCTATTACAAAACTACACCTGCTCCCCAATAAAATCTCATATTTTAAGAGGGATTACAACAACTTGAACTACCAGCTCACCCCATTACTAATCGCCTGAACTAACAACTAGCCATAACTAACTAAATATCTAATAACTAACCGACTAATGGATATCTAACCTCTTGAATTAATTTTTAACTAATTAATAACTAATCGATAATTAACTAACTATCTAACTGTCAGCTTATCATCTAATCGATTACACAAAATAACCTTTAACTAATTACAGTAGAACATCCTCTAATCGATTACAACAGAATCATCCCTAATCGATTACAACTCTAAACATACACAACACACCTAATCAATTACACAACTGACGTTTTAATCGATTACATCTATGAAACAAAGCATAACACATCTAATCGATTAGATTGATAGTGCTTAATCGATTATATAGTTCTAGACCAAAGGTCATAACATCTTCTCCTCTTTAAAGAAATTTCGTCCTCAAAATTTAGAATGCGAACTTACTAAATAGTTAAGAATACTACTTCTCAGAATTTTACTTGTGCAATCTATGATCCACTACAGCTTCTGGACATATCCCCAAAAGTCTAAATGGTCCTCTCTAACTGTCCATATGTTTTGGGGATGAAATGCAGAATTAAACTTCATCCGAGTCTCCCGAAAGCTTCTTGTAAGCTTCTCCAAAATGTGGTAGTAAACTTTGGATATCTGTCTGATATAATAGAAATTGGCACACCATACAATTTGTCAATTTCTTCAATATATCGCATGGCCAAAGCTTTCAAAGTCCGAGTCTTCCAAGTAGTAAAAGTGAGCTAACTTAGCCAATCTTCTCACAATTAGCCAGATCATATCATGCTTCTACTGTGCACTCTAATTAATTCCTTACTTATCTAACATGAATATAGCTATCTGATAATCATTCTGAGCTACAATAATCTTATCAATTACAGTCACATTCCTCAAATAAAACCTCTTACTATGTTCTCGTGCTATTACTTCAACTACATCCTCTAGAGTATTTCATTCTAAAGACAACTATAGTAACATCAATCTCTTCTTTAATTCTTGAAAGCACCGCTCACATTCTTCAGACCTAACCAATCTCACTTCCTTCTCACTCATGGGAGCAGCCAAATAGAAGATCCTTCAAAAAACCTTTTGTAATTGCCAATTAATTTCAAGAAAACGATAATCTTAGGTGTGAGTGCTCAAATAGGGTGTGTGATTATCATGAAAAATCTATGTTGTTTATGTGACAAATAAACCTATTAAAAGAAACTAGGTGAATGTGATCGCCATAAACTTTTAACTAAAAAGTTTCAAAAGAAGAGTTTGATCGCCTACCTGTTTTGGATGTGGGAGATTTTGAGTTCTTGATTCCCCTCCTTCAGCTGGCTGAAGAAAGAGAGCCCTTTCTATCTTTGTTCTTGCTTTGACTGCTTTTGAGGATTGTCCAACTTGATTTTCTTGTTGTTTATCTCCTTCTGATTTTCTTTGTACCTTATAAAAAAGTAGAAAGAAAGAGAGAAAAAAAAAACAATGAGAACTCAAATAGATGTAGTATCTATTCCAGTAGAAATTTTTAAGCATGCAACTTAAACAAAGAACTCACTTGTTTGATGGTCTTTTAAACCCCTTTAAACATGGATTGAAAAATAATGCTAGTGTGTATGTGTTGCTATTGGGATCCGGGCGGGACGCGAAGAACGCAGCGGAAACGATGAACAAAATAAATCCCGCCCGATGTCCGCTGATCCGATTTGGAACGAAAAACAAGAACCAAAAACTACGAGAAATAATCCGATTACCGTGCGCGGATTCGAATCCGCTTCCGTCTCGGTTCCGTCGAGGCGATGTCGCGAGTCGCACAAGTGTCCGGCCTCCAGCGGTATCCACGCGATCCTCCGCGGTGGTTCGTCCTCGATCCCTCGTCCGTATCAGCTCGCTCGCTGAAGATCCGTTGCCACAACGATTGCTGAAATCCCGCCGACGAGAATTCCCGACTTTTGGGAATCACACGCGGCGGAGACGGAAACTGTTCTGGCGCCTCAAACGGGGCGCCCATCGGAGGAGAGAGAAAGGAGGGATGACGGCCAGCAAGGGAAAATCCTGGAGCTTGGCCCAGGGTTTCTCAACAGCGCGCATATATTAAGTTGGCGCGACTTTTCACAAAAGTCCGCGAGTTAATATAAATCCCACTTATGTACTACCTACTGAGAATCTTATTGCGTATGACCCTCTAGGCCCATCTACCAGTCCGATTTTCAGCCCGTTAAGTCTAATAACTAGTTATTGACTTATTGTAATTAATTAATATCTAGATATTAACTAATTACTTAACCGAATCACCATCGCATGTAAATTCGGTCGGACTTCCGATCAAGTTGGGTGCCAAGCAACACCGCATGATCCCATAAGGTAATGGGGTTCTACATAATGAATTTAGTGCCATTTATTAGTGAACCAGATTGAAATAGGTGCCTTATGATTGGCATAGAGGACACCTATATCCATCAGTTGCATGGAGTGATGATGAATGAGATTTAAACTAATATGATGAGGAAATCAATAAAGATTAATGAAAAGAACTAGATTGGATGGCCCCTGAAAAGTCTTGGTCTTGAATGGACGAAGAGGCGATGAAGAAAGAATGCCGACTCCTAGAAGTAGCAACGCTTCGATCCTTCAGGGTCTGGACGTTGTCTCCTTCTTTGCTCAAATTTCACTCAATTATCGCTATCATCACTCTCTTTTCAATGACCAAGAAGTTATGTATTTATAGGCTTTTACATCTGCGGTTATAGTAGACTAACATGAAGAATTTTGAAGCTTATCCTGCTAACAAATAGATAAACACAGATTAATTCATCATTATCTGTAATTATCTAAAATGCGTCGCCCATGGGAGACGTCTTTTAGACTAATTAAGATAAGGATAAACATCTGGAAAAATAGACAAAAACCGTTTAGGAGACCTAAATGGCGTCGTGCTTGACAGACGTCTTTTACCTAATTAATCAATTAATTAAAATTCAAATTTAAATATCAAAACATGAATTAATTCTAAATGGCATCTACATAGGTCGACGTCTTTTAGACCTTTTCATATTTTATTAAATTAATTAACTTAAATTATGTCTGTCTAACCCGATACTACTTAGATTAATTAATTCAGAAAGATCAATACAAATTAACTAATGATTAAATATCAGACCACTTTGAGGCATTATTATATGATATGAAATTTACTCAAAATGATGTCAAAATTAGCGTGTCTACAGCTGCCTCACCTTGGCATCGTCTTTGCAAGGGAGTGAAATGAAATGAAATGTACTGAAAGGGTGATGCCAAGGTGTGATGAGACACGTTCTCAACATCACATGATTGGAATTTTTCTCAAAATCATTCATGAAGATAACTCAAGGAGATCAATGGAACCAATCATGTTTGGATGAGATAGACAAGAAAATAAAATAAGGTCGATCAACTTCCACGGATTGGGAAGTACTCCAGGTCATAAACACTACAGGTTTCATCATGGGGAGCGATTACCAGCCAATGTGGACGTGCTGCAGCTATGATGGATCTTAAAAAGAAAACAAGAATATTGGAGATAAAGAGTCCAAGAAATGATAGAATTCTAAGGATATCTTCGAGCGAATCTCAAAGATAATCAAGATACTCAATTCAGAATGGAATATTTCATTTCATGTTGAAATTATTTGATGAATGGTCTGAAACTTAATCAAGAATTAATTCTTATTACAATTATATCAAAGTCATACATGATGCATACTGGGCTAAAAGAAAAATATAAAATCAAATGAAATATAAAATAATCTAGGATAATATTGTTAAATTGTCATTAATGAGTCAAGATACCAATTCTTATAATTCAATGCTAAGCCGAAGCTCGTTTATCCGCGCACTGTTTTAAAAAAATGGAACCATTGTCCTTACTAATTGATAATCCAACGGCCTATCCGTGTGATTAAGAATTCTCTGGAATTATTACTGTTTTTGTTAAAGGGGAACTCAAATTCCAGTTTTATCAAAATCACATGGTCCTTGATATACTCTAATAAATATCTAACATATACTAATGATTCATGATGCAAAATAATTACATGAAAGAGTACAAAGGATAGAGATAACCGTCTTTTTAGCCACGGTCGGGACTCATAAACTCCTATAGTATGATTTGAATTTTCCTGAATTTCCTGCACTCAAAATTCATCAGTAACTTCAAACAAGTGTTTTAATTAAGCATCAAAATATGGATAAACATTGAATTTTGGGCAAATAACAGAAAACTATAAAACGCATCGTATCGTGCCGACGCCATTAATATGAATTAAAACGCGTCGCTGTTCAATGACGCCTTTTTAGTCGCAGAAACAGGTTCTGGCTGCTCTTCTACCCGGATTCCAACTCTTCCCATGCTTATCCCTTTTCCAATCCGGAAAAGCCTTCCTAAGATCGCAATTCTCTCTATATTAACCCCATAAACTTGTATCAAGGCTTCCTTAACACAATCTAGAGATTAAGGCTAGGGATTCTCTTCAAAGTTCAAGGATTTTTCAAGGTTTTCAAGGCTCCAAGAAGGAAAAGCTCAAGAGCAAGACGGGTTCTTCAAGTAAGAGGATGAAGAAGACGCTAGAAAAGCTCTCCGATGTGGAGAATCATCTAAGCGGAAGAGATCCTAACCTCCAAGTAAGTTGAATCATCTTTCCCTTCAATCCTTCTTCTTTTTCAATTCCATGTTCTTCAAATCCTTCAAGTTCTTCAAGTTCTTTAAATAATTCTCCTTTATATTTTCTAGGTGTACCCTCTGTTTTCCGGCCCAAGGAAATTCACATCTCTTCCTTAGATTCGAAAACTTGCCAAAAGTACCACAATCTCTATGCAATCCCTTATTACTAAGTGGAACATCTAAGGTCTTGTAGTCCATGCAAAGCATTACAAGAGTCCAAACGTAGATTGGGCGGGTATGGGTGCTTTGATTGAATTATGGCATCCTCAAACCCATACCTTCCTCTTTCCCGAATTCGAATGCACTATTCTTCTAGAGGAAGTTGAACTCTTATTGGGCCTTTCTAAAATTAAGAATAAGATGGCTCTGATGAAGGAGAAGATCACTGGTCAACAACTTTTGATGACAATCGTGAAGGATTCGACAGAAGTAAAAAGGTGCCTCACCAAGAAGGGAATCAACCTTGCAAAGCTAGTGGAGTGGACGTTGTATGAAATTAAAGATCTTAGAGAAGACGACACTGAGGATGTGATGAAGGCGTTCATCACATGCCTAGCTGGAGCTCTGCTCTTTCCTGCCCAAGACAACATACTCGAAGATGATCAAGTGAACGCAATCAACGAGATCTTTGAGGGAAGACATATTGGCACAGCGATCCTAGCCTATCTCTATAGTGGGCTCTCTACAACGTCTACAGGTCAACCTCCTTATGGTTGCATGCTCCTTTTCGCTCTATGGTTTGAGTGGCACTTCAAATTTGAATATCACACAAGGAATTCTGCAAGATCTTCTCAAATATATCAGAATAGCCCGATCTTCCACATCTCCAATATTGTGAAATTCAACGAGAAGATGATCAATCGGGTGCCAAAACTCAAGACCATAGCTTATTGGAAAAATTATCTGAGAAGGATGCCATCATATGGATTTGATTTCTCTCCACTTGCACTGGTAGGAAAGCCCATTCGAATACATCGTGCAGCGGGTGCAGAGCTCAAATTGATTGGGGCCACTGAGTTCGTGCTATACAACTCTCATCGCTGCTATACTCAGCTCAGCCTACCTCGCCATGAATTTCTTGGGATTTCTTGTACATCTCCAATCAAGAAGCGTGCCTTGGAATCCGATGAAGACTATGAAGCCGTTGAACTTTTAGCCACACTATGGAATATTAGCCTCCATCATCGTGTAAAATCCTCTCAAGAAACAGATAAAGGATTAACTGTTCCATATAAGGCTTCATGAACTTCTTCCTTGAATACCCTCTTTTTCCTTTTCTTTTATGATGTAATAAATAATTTTATGCCTTGAAATTCATCCTCAATCTTTTGTGACTTGTCCATGATTTTTCCTTAAGTAAAAACTTGATTTTTCCTTAAAATTCAACAATTCGGGTTTACTTAATGTGAAAAGCGTCCACTCAGAAAGACGCCTTTAAAAAATAATTCATTTTTAAAAAATCAGAGATTAATTCTAAAAATCCCGAATTATCCTTAAAACGCGTCCTCAGATGTAGACGCCTTTAATCCAAAAATCTTTTCAAAAAAAATCAAAGGTTAATCTTAAAAATCCAGAATTATCCTTAAAACGCGTCCTCAGATGTAGACGCCTTTAATCCAAAAATATTTTCCAAAAAATCAAAGATTAATTCTGAAAATCCCGAATTATCCTTAAAACGCGTCCGTAGATGTAGACGCCTTTGAATTCTCTCTCTTGCTTTTATCCAGAATTCTGTCATTAATTCTGCGATTAATCCACTGAAACGCATCGTCCCTTATGGACGCGTTTAATCATCATGCATTGTACTGTTCTGACCAGAATTGACGGTTTAACCTGAAACGCGTCGTTCTGTGTAGACGCCTTTTACTCAATTTCAAACACATGTCTTTGCCGCCTCAGTTTATGGCCCTAAATGGGGTCGCTGATCCTCGACGCGTTTCAAACTTCTCTAACAGAACCCGCGAAAGCTCCCCCTTTCTTCCTCATTCTTCTAAAACTCCAACTTTCCCCCTCGAGCTCCGGCGATCTTCCGACCACCTTCCTCTTCTCCGGTGATCGTCTCCTTCATCATCATCGGTTTTTCTCCATCCTCTCTTTCTCTTGAACTTTCTCCTTCACCCGAGCTCCTTCCTCCTCTAGCCTTCTCCCCCTCTCAAGCTTTCTCCTTCAAAGTCAATGGAGCCCGGCGAAGGATCGCGCAAGGCTAAGGCCATAGCCAAGCGACGGAGGATGGCCCCTCTCGCGATGTTCCCAGCGGAAGAAGCTCACGAGGAAGCGCCGGCTGGTCTCGTGGCGGTGGCGGCGTTCCTAGAAGAAGAGGAAGCTCCTCCGGTGGTCATGGGTGGAGAAGAAGGAGAAGAAGAAGCCCTCCATCTGGTAAGTTCTTCTATGGATGTGAATGGGATGAAGGAAAGAGAAGAATGAGACTTTTTCGAAAAGTCCGAAAATCGGGTTTGAATGGCGTCCAGACCAGGTGACGCCTTTCAAAGGGCGTCGCCATGGTCCGACGCCATTCAAGGCAAAATTCAATTTTTAAATAGGGCAGAAAATGAGTTCAAATGGCGTCAAGGGTGGTGGACGCCTTTCAATGGGCGTCCACTTTACTCGATGCCTTTTAAACAGAAATATTTTTATTGATTAACTGATGAAATCTTCTTATTCTCATTTGCAGGATTTCTTGGGACCTAGTGGTAGGTGCATACCGAGGACTCCCGGACTTACAGAGGGCGCGCTTGCGCCAGATGGGGTTTGCGGAGATCCTCGAGATCGAGCCATTTTGACTCGATTTGGTCCTCCTACAAGCGCTGCGGGAGAGGTGGCATGCGGAAAGCAGGACTTTCCTAATGTCTTGGGGCCACATGGTCCCAACTCTAGAGGATGTGGCCAGGATCACTGGCCTCAAGGTAGAGGGCCGACCGGTGAGCGGGGTGACTTACCCCGATTACCGAGGGCTGGCAGAGGCCCTACTAGGGATAGAGGTTTCTACCCTAGATAGGGAGTCTAGGACTGTCCCGAGAGTAGAGGTGGAGGCAGCCCTAGGGTTAGTGGAGCCCCGACGTCGGTCTGACGAGTCCCAGGCAGAGTTTAGGGATATATTAGCAGAGTCCTCCTCCGCTGTCTACTGTAGTGATCCGAGTCAAGAGGAGGAGGTAGATAGGCAGTTGAGAGTCTTCCTTGTCTTTTTCTTCGGTTGGTTGCTCTTCGGCACGAAGGACGACCATATCCACTGTAGGTTTATGTATTTGTTAGATGACCTTGACTACCTCCATGAGTACGCCTGGGGTGCGGCCCACCTGGCCCACCTCTTCGCCGGTCTCTCCGCGGTCACGCCAGACCGTGAGACTACCATTAGCGGCTTCTCGCCGTTCCTTCAGGTATTAAATTGTTTTAATTATTTGTTTATGATATGAAATGTAATGAAATGTTTTTTTCTAACCTATATGTTCATGTATGCAAGTGTGGAGTTATCATTACTTCTCGCTCGGCCGAGCGCGGATTGTGAGACCTAGTGCCGTCCCATTGGCCAGCCGCTGGCAGCCAATTGTAGACACAGCACCACAGCACCACTAGTTGACGGCCCTCCGCCGTCAGTTTCTCGATTATCCAGAGCTTCTGGTAAGCCTTTTAATTTGTTCAATTTTGTTTATTAAATACAATCTTTTATTTATTAAATGCAATTTATTTATGTGAATGCATCTAACCTGTATGCAGGTGATCTGGCGCCCTTATATGGGCATGGGCGAGGAGGGCCAGCCGTGGGTGACGGCTGGCAGGAGGAAGTTCGGCAGGCAGATGTGGCTGCATTGCCTGAACGAGATCGAGCCCCTCCGCCTCCGGCTCGTGACGAGGACGCTGGGCCTCCACCAGGAGTGGGTGGATGAGGAGGTCCCGGAGGGAGTGGGACGGAGCATAAGAGGGAAGCAAGCCCTCACGGACTGGCGTGCCAAGTTCCTCGAGTAGTACGAGGACTGGCACCGCCGCGTCGTCCGAGTGGAGTTCCGGGCGGAGGATAGCACCGCCTACCTCCAGCAGTACCGGGCCCACTACGCCGACCAACTACGACTGCTCCGACCACTCGATGTAAGTATGACTTATGCTTCTTTCATTTTATTATTATCTTAATTTATATCTGTGAATGAATGTGTGTATGTGTGGTATGCAGGACGCGCGTGATGCGGTCATCATTGACCTCTGGGCCCGCCTACATGATGTGGAAGCCCAGCTGGAGCAGGTCCAGAAGGAACTCTTTGACCTAGTATGTATGCATGCTTATGAACATTTTAATTAATTAATTGTTTTGGCAATCAACCACTGACAGTTGTCTTTTGGTGCAGCGAGCCGTCCACACCCAGGCAGCTCCCCCTACACATGGAGCCTCATCCTCGGCTTTACCTGCTGCCCACAAGGCCGCTCTGGCTGACCTCCAGAGTCAGCTAGCCTCCGCCATCCACCGAGCCTCTCTTGTGTAGGAAGACCGGGCTGCTTGAGTAAGTTTTATCCTTCTTCTTTGACTTTTCTGAATTTGATTTTAATTGCTTGATTGCCTTGGACTAACAAAATCTCTTTCTACAGGTTGCTGAGCTTCATGAGGCCCTTCAGCAGAGGGATGCAGAGTTGGCAAAAGCTCAGACTTCGGCCGCTCACATTGTTGAGTTGGAGGCTCAGGTGGCGCGCCTCTCCACTGGAGATCTCGCACGGCTCCAGGTTCGCCTGGAGATTCTAACTGAGGAGAGGGACCGCGACCGTCTTCGGATGGAGAGTCTCCAGGGCAGGCTCTCGGTAGCCGAGCACGAGCGTCGGATGGTGGAGGAGAGATACCAGCGAGCCCGCCAGCGGGCTATTGATCGTGGTCAAGCAAGTGCCTTCACCGCTAGCATCGCCATATCATCCGGCCAGGCAGGGCCGAGTGCGATGGGACCACCTCCACCTCCTAGAGCTCCACCGCCAGACACCCAGGATGAGGCTCAGAGCCAATTTGACGAAGGGGCAGGGGAGAGTCAGCCATGAGGGTAGCACTATGTACTTTTCCTTTCTTTTTGTGTATCATGCCTTCAACCTTGTGCCTTGACTTTCGTATGTGTGTCCTGTACATGTCTTAACAAACATGTTAAGTATCTATTTAGGCTTAGCCTCTTGCCTGATTAAGTAACTGATTAATCAATTCTTTTCTTGATAAAATTGTCAAGGGGCGTAGCCTTTATTAACAAAGGTAATATGAATAATAATACTGTAAGCAAAATGCAACATGCAAACAAACAGATGCTTACTGAAAGTAAAATGAATGAAACACACTAGATGCAATAAGCATATGCTAAATTGAAATAGTTTTGTTGTTTTGAAATATTTTGGATTTTGAAGTATGTACTTTTTTTGGATTTTGAAATATGTATGTTTTTGGATTTTAAAATATGTACTTTTTTGGATTTTGAAATATATATTTTTTTTGGATTTTGAAATAGGTATTTTTTTTTGAATTTTAGAATATTGCACAAACTAAAAGACCAGCATAGTACTCATATAAAAAGATCATATTCATTTATTAACTTAATTCCCAAATTATTCTTCAATAATCTAACTTAGACCCATCGTGCTTGAACTTATGTTTTCATTCGTGATCCCATTTGATGATTTGATCTTTAGTCAATCTAGGTCGTTCCTTAAGTTCGGAGTACGCCTCTTTAGATAGAAAAGAAGAATTAGTTTAGAAAACCCACGAGAAGGTTCCGGAGACCTAAAAAGATGTCATTTTCTTACCCTAATATCTATTGGGGTTCGGTCATTTTCTTTCCGGGGTATTTATCGACCTTGCATTCCCTTTCATTTCATTTCATGGCCTTGATGTAACATTTGTAGTGTAATGGCCTTTTGATTTGACATTTGACTTTTGCTTTTGCCTTTCTTTTTCTTTTCTTGGGACGGATCTACCTCATTTTTTTATGACGGCCTTCTATTAAGATGGCGGGTATTCTTGGTAATCTATTCTAAGCCTCGTTCCGACATCATGGGCCGAGTGTAAAAACAGAATTTTTGTTTGAAAAGAATGATTTGCACTTTACACTTTTAGTCAAGCTTTCGATATTCCTTAGGACTTGGCATCTCTTGTTACTCACGAATTAAACGTGTCAGTGTGTGTAGTAATGTGCTTGAATTAAATTATTCAGACTGATAAAGGAATTTGAGTTTCTAATTTTCTGATTCCACTGGTCTTTGCACCATGCTGATCGACTCTTTAACCTAAGGGTAGTATTTCTTAAGATATAGACCATTCCAGGGGTGAGTTAATTCTTGTGCTTCTGCATTAACTAGACGGTAAGCGTTACCAGGAAAAGCATGTGATACAACATAAGGTCCTTCCCAATTGGGTTGAAGCTTAGAACGCGGACCACCAGGTTTTACAAAAATCCTTTTGACAACCATTTCATCAACTTTGAACTTACGTTCTATGACTTTCTTTTGATAAAAATGTACTAATCTATTTTGATAAACTCTTGCATGATTAGCTACTAACCATCTTTTCTCGTCTAAGAATTTCAATTGAGTAAGGAGTGTTGAACGGTGTTCATCGATAGAAAATTCCTTATTCAATTGTACTCTTAATGACGGTATAAAGATCTCATATGAAACTACCGCCTCCATTCCAAATGTTAAGGAATAAGGAGTCTGCCCAGTGTAGACACGCTAATTTTGACATCATTTCGAGTAAATTTCATATCATATAATAATGCCTCAGAATGGTTTGATATTTAACCATTGATTAATTTTTATTAATATTTTTGAGTGTCGGGTTTAACAGACATGTTTAAGTTAATCAATTAAATTGATTTTAGCTCAAATTTTAGTTAAAATATGCAGAATTCTAAAACGTGTCAACCTGTGTGGACACGATTCAGAAATTCTAAAACGTGTCAACCTGTGTGGACGCGATTCAGAAATTCTAAAACGCGTCAACCTGTGTGGACGCGATTTAGAGTTTATTCTTATTTTAACGTTTAAATTTGAATTTTAATCAATTGATTAATTAGCTAAAATGCGTCTTTGAGAGTTGACGCGTTTTAGGTTTCCTAAGCTATTTCTACTTCTCTTCTGGATGTTTATCCTTATCTTAATTAGTGTAAAAGACGTCTACACATGTGGACGCGTTTTACCTAATAAAGATAAAGATAAGTTTTCCCGAATGTTTATCCTTATCTTAATTAATCTGAAAGGCGTCAGCCATCTTGGACGCGTTTTAGATAATTACAGATAAAGATGAATTAATAAGTATTTATCTGTCGGTTAAGATAGATAAATCCGAAGTTTTTCAATGTTAATCCACGAACGCAGAAAAGGTCTATAAATACCTTGCATGTTGAAGAGTAAAAGAGTTAAGCGTAATTGGAAGTTAAGCGTAACCTTGAGCAATAGAAGATCGAAGCAACGACGTCAGAACGCTGAAGCACTGTCGTTTCCAGAAGTCGGCGTCCATTCTTCATCCTTTCAAGACTTCATCCAATTGGGCATAAGTTTTTCATTTCTGCATTATTATTCTACATCTTCATTAATTTCATTCTTCATATTCACTTCATGCAACACACACCACGGCATCATCTTTCAAAAACCTATTTGATTTAAGGGGTTTCAAAACCATTTAAACAAGTAAGTTTGCTGTTCAATTATATGCTTAAAATCATGATCAGTTTAGATATTGATTCCATTTGAATTCTCATCATCATTGTTTCTTTATTTTTCTGTTCCTGTTTCTGCTGCACTCAACAACAACAAGAGAACAAAAGGGGAAATCAAGCATAAAGTTAGAAGGACTTCTGGACGATCCTCAACCTCAAATTCAACAGCAAGAACAAAAGAACAAAGAAAGGGCTCTCTTTCTTCAGCCGGTTGAAGGAGGGGAATCAAGGACTCGACATCTTCCGCGTTTAAAAAGGTAGGCGATCAAACTTCTTTTCGAACTTTTTAGTTAAAAGTTTCTGGCGATCACTGCACTTAGTTGCTTTCGTTTTAATAGGTTTATTTTACACTAAATAACCTAGATTTTTCATGTTAATCACACGGTCATTCTAAGCACTCACACCCAGTAGGTGTGCGGATTGAAGTTCGGTAGGCCCATAGAGCCTCAATCAATTTTTCTGGCCAGTCTGTGAATTTATTGAACTTGCACGTCTTTTTGATGATTTTTATCAAAGTCTTGTTAGTTGCTTCTGCTTGGCCATTGCCTTGCAGATAATAAGGAGATGAATGATGCAATGCAATTTTGTACCTGTTACAGAGGTCTTTTAGCTCTTGTGACACGAACTGAGGTCCATTGTCGGTGACGATGGTGCTTGGAATTCCAAATCTGGTGATGATGTTCTTCATGACGAACTTGCAGACGGTTGATACTTTGACTTCCGTGTATGCTTCAGCTTCCGCCCACTTGGTGAAGTATTCTGTTGCTGTGAGGATGAAGGACTTCTGATTAATACCGGAATCAGGATTGCCAAGGGGTCCAATGATATTGAAAGCCCACATGGAGAAAGGCCATGGAGAAGAGATAGGATGGAGTGAAGATGCAGGAGAATGAATCTTATCAGCGTGAAGTTGTCACCTAGCACACCTACGGACATATCCTACACAATCTTCTTCCATGGTTGGCCAATAGAATCCTTGTCTAAGGATTTTCTTTGCTAGCATTTGTCCATTAACATGACCACCACAAACCCCAGCATGAGCTCATTCCATAACTTTCCAAAGCTCATCTTCGTCTAAATATCTTAGAAGAACTCCATCAAAACCTCATTTGTATAATGCTCCTCCAACTAGGGTGTATCTTTGAGCAACTCTCCTGATAGTCCTTTTCTCCTCAGCTGTGGCTTCCTCAGGATATGATTGATCTTCGCAATATTTGGCAATTTCATAGTACCAAGGTTTCTGCTCATCATCCATCTCTTCTAACAGCTCCATTAACATAACTTCTCTCTTTTCCATGATATCTCCATCTCTGACTTTCTTTAGCAGCTTCTCCTTAGTCCTAAGGAATGAAGGATCTTTCACGGCGGGTGAAAGACGCCTATGAACGATGATTGATTCAGATTGTCTGCTGATTGGGAAATCAAAAGATGATGCAAGTGAAGCTAGAGTGTCAGCTAAAATGTTCTGATTCCTAGGAACATGGACGAAGATCGATTTTGTGAAAAGCTTTGCATAAGCAAAAGTAAGTTCTTGATAAGGCTTGAGCTTGGGATCAAGAGTTCGATACTTGGTTAATACTTGGCGAAGAATCAATTAGCTATCACCCACAATTCTGAGTTTGGTGGCACCATGGAGATGAGCAACCTCGAGGCCAGCAAGGAGTGCCTCGTATTCAGCTATACTGTTAGTGACTGGAAAGTCAAGCTGAAAGGCTTGTGGAATGGTGACACCTTCAGGTGATAACAGGACAATGCCAATACCCTTTCCATGGGAATTCAAAGCTCTGTCAAAATGTAGAGTCCACATATCATCTTTGATTCGGTCTATGGACATCAGTTCCTCATCCGGAAACTCCGATCGGACTGGATCAAAATGAGGAAGGGAATGGTGAGCGAGATGTTCTGCTATGGCATAGCCTTTAATCGCTTTCTGCTAAATGTAAGTGATATCGAATTGAGATAGAAAGCTTTGCCATCGTGCTAACCTATCAGTAAGGACAGATTTCTCAAGGAGAAACTTGATCGGATTCATTCTAGCGATGAGATGGACTTCATGGGCTAAAAAGTAATGCTTCAATTTTTGAACCACCCATACCAATGCTGCACATGTTTTCTCCATCGCTGTGTATCTTTGCTCAGCGGGGTTGAGAAGTTTAGAGAGATAGTAGGCTGCTCTCTCCTTTCCTTCTTCATCTTCTTGTGCTAGGATAGCCCCCACCGCATCATCCAAGACAGAAATATATAGTATTAATGGTTTGCCCAGAGATGGTGGTCTCAAAACAGGAGGACTTGCCAAATAATTATTTAATCCATCGAACGCATCCTGAAAGTTATCGTCCCAATCGAATTTGACTCCCGGCTTGGTAAGCTCGTAGAACGGCTTATACCTTTGTGAGTGCTAGGAGACAAAACGGCGATAAATTGCAACTTCCCGATCAATCCTCTCAACTCTTTCAAATTCTTGGGAGGTGACATTTCTCTAATAGCCTTTGCCTTGTTGGGATCGATTTCAATTGCCCGTTTACTAACAATGAATCCAAGTAGCTTCCCTGAGGATACCCCAAATACGCATTTCTTAGGGTTCATCTTTAACTGATATTCTCTTGATCTTTCTAATACTCTTGCCATAACTTTGGCATGCTCGGCCTTAGTCTTTGATTTCACCAACAAGTCATCCACATATACTTCTAGATCGATATGAATCATGTCGTAAAATATTGCCATCATGGTCCTTTGATAAGTGGCTCCAGCATTCTTTAATCCGAATGGCATAACAACATAGCAATATGTTCCCCAATGTGTAGTGAATGACGTCTTTTTCTGATCTTCTTCTGCCAATTTGAACTGATTATATCCTGAAAATTCATCCATAAATGATAGAGTTTCTAGCCAGCAGTGTTATCGATGAGTACATCAATGTGAGGTAATGGAAAATCATCCTTAGGGCACGCCCCGTTCAAATCTCGGAAGTCAATACAGATCCTGACCTTCCCATCTTTCTTCATAACTGGGACTATGTTGGCCACCCATTGTGGATAGAGGACAACTCTAATGAATTTGACTTTATGTAACTTATCAACCTCTTCCTTCATCTTTAAAGCCATTTGTGGGTGGAATTGCCTTAACTTCTGTTTAACCGGGCTAGCTCCATCCTTTAATGTCAACCTGTGTTCCACTAATGATGAGTCTAACCCCGGCATATCCTCATAACTCCAGGCGAAAGTGTTATTATAATCTTTAAGAACTTGTACCATTGCCTTCTCATTCTTTTCAAAAAGATTCTTGCTAACGAGGACAACCTTAGGTTCGTCTTCAGTCCCTAGATTGATCTCTTTTGTGGGCTCTTCTACGGCAGCTGAGGGTTCATCCAATCTTTTTACTCCACTAGCATATGCCTCAGCTGCGTCCTCGTCATCTTCCTCGTCTTCAACAACGGGGTCCTTTTCGTGTATCAATTCATACACCCCATATCCATCATTAACTAACTCATCATCCATACACTCTTTTGGCATCTGAATAGGATTCTCTATAGCTAAGGGATCAAAGAGCAAGAAAGACATTTATCAGCTAAATTCTGGAGGTATCTATTTGGAATTTGTTTACCCTTGGATTTTCTAGATTTTCTAACCTGACTAACCTGTCTAGAATTAGACTCCCTAACTTCACTAGACTCCCTATCATGACCTAATGAGGATGAAGTAGAATGAAAATCATGGGATACAGGCGGAAATACAGGAGAATCCTCCCGAGGGGAGGGGCAGAGTAGATCTAGAAGAGAATCTTGACTGAAAGACCCGCGTGATGGGGTACGATCGAACAAGTAGGAGGTTTCCTCAATGAGGATCTGGGAGAAATTTGTTGTCAAATTGGCGTTTTTTTTTGGGAAAAAGATGAATTAAGCATAAAACAGTAATGAAGATGAATAAGAGGAGAATGGGATGGAGGAAGTGGCACCAAGACCAAAGGATTGGGGGGATCATACAGTAGTATGTCCCATATTAAATCATAAATCCTCTCTGGATCGAGAGGAGGTTAGGGAATGAAGTCCCGTGGGGACAGAATGATTATGATGGGCGGAACCCGTGGAATGTCTTCAGTAATGACCAGCGACCAAGTCGGGGTCAGGAGTAGAGTGCGGAACAAGGTATGAAGTGTAAGAATATGAGAAGGATAAGTCTCCCTCCAGAGAAGATCCGTGGTATAACCAACTTCGTAGGGGTCATCTGGCTCCCCTTTATCAGCTTCCTCAGACAGCAGTGTCCTTTTATCAAAAATGGCACCAGGCCCTTCAATCAGTTCATCTATCTGTGCCGGCCACTTAGGTTCTGAGGGATCAAGAAACAGTCTATTCAATGCAATATACAGGTCCCTTAAGTCAAACCATCTGTACCATACACACTTAGGGTCTTGAAATTTCCTCCTTTTCATCGGCCGCAGAGCCTCCAAGGACTGGTACGTGAGCAATTCTGAACAATGTCTGGCCAGGTCTCTTCTATATATGTCATGGAGGTCAAAATAGGAAGTAATGACCATCGTGTTGTCATGACTGATTACGGGCCCCTTGACAAAATGTGTGTATAGAGTCCATGTTAAGGGGTCTCGACCTTCTTTGCATGGTGTAGACATTGTCTCCAACACCTTCTGGCCGTCTTCATTCTCTTCCTGCTGAGTAATATCGTGCCTTACTTTTCTTGGCCTATAGCCCAGGCCATTTCCAGGTATCCTTCGGTCGTCCTTGATGGGTGTGGTTCTTCCTTGTAATTGTGTGCCCAGGCCTTTTCTTGGCTGATAACCACTCTTCATCATTATTTTCCATCCAGGGGTACTCATGCACTTCCCCCGCTTTATGGTATTCAGTAGATAAGGAGCAAGAGTGGCGGCCTTTAAAGGATCAACCACCGGACGGTAGACCTATAATACCGACAGAAAAGGTTGTCGGCCAGGTAAAGAAGTTGGCTTAGTATTTAAGGAATGAGCAGCAACAAGAATTGACATGCTCGTAACTTTAATAATTCATCCTTTGTAGGAAAATTTGAGGCATTGATGATTCGTAGAGGGAATCGCCTCGAGGGTTTTCATATAAGGACGACCCAAAATAGCATTCAAGGAAGGATCGATTTCCAAAATGTGAAATTCGACCTCGGCATGACACACTGGGCCTAACTCTACCTTTAAATAGACCATTCTCAGAGGGGAACGGGTGGAGTTATCATATGTGGTAACAGAGATAGGGCTAGGCAGCTATTTTTCCTTGGGCACACCACACAATTCAAGGGTCTTCGGAGGCAGGACATTAATTGAAGCCCCTGTGTCGACTAGACATGCATCTACGGCCTTCTTGCAGATATTGACCGTAATACTTAGAGCCATGCCCCTGGCTGCTGGTGGTGCTAGTTCCGAGGCATGAAATGAGATGGAGGGCTGATCCTCCTAAGGAACTAGTAGTGCGGCGATCTTCTCTACCCGCACGTCTTCGTTGACCATCACCTTTTGTAGATACTCCATTAGAGCTTCCTAATGGGTCTTCGATCTCTTTATCAGTTCAAGCACAGAGATTCGTGCCGGAGTTCTGTCAAGATGTTTCAAAAGGTCATATTGAGTGCCTGGTGCACTCTCATCATTATGTACTTCCTCCGGCGGCTGTGATGGACCGTCTCTAACTGTTGATTGAGGAAAGACCTTATTGAAAATCCTCCCACTCCGGAGTGCATGTTCTTCAGTTGTGGAAGGGCCGGGTGATAACTTGAGCACCGCAGGGCTGGTGGATGGTGTGGAGGGTTGGTAGGTGGGTGATGGCGTGGGGTTACTTGGTGGTGGCATGGTGCGGATGAGGGGCTTAGATGGTTGGATAGTGGAGGGGTAATTGGTCGGTGTGGATGAAGTGGGGAATGGCATACGGAGTAAAGGTTTAGATGGTTGTATGGTATTTGGGTAAGTGGTAGTGGTGGTAGGTGATGTAGGGAATGGTATGTGGAGTAATGGTTTGGATGGCATGAGGGGTGTGTAATTGGCTTGCGGGGGATTGTTTGATGGAGGCGTGGTGGCGTGGGGTGTAATAGGTTTGCGGAAAGCGGGTGGTGGTGACGGGTTATTGGGTGTGGGCAAGCGGTATGCGGGTGTTGGTACTGGCGTGATGGTAACGGGTTATGGTCTAAGTATGTGGATGGTGCGGCGTGGTGGTTGTTCTGTGGTGCTCGAAGTGTGACCTGTTGAATAAATAGAGGAGGAGTCCTCTATCTTCCACTGTTGCCCTCGGCTAGCCTCAGACCGGCTATTTGTTAGAATGGAGGCAACTTGGTTCTGATTCTGGTGCTCCGGAAGTGGGTTTTGCACTATACCCATATTTGGAGGTGCTGCTTGCGCCAGTGCTCTTGGTTGTTGCTGCTGCTGTTGTTGTTGTTGTGGTCTCCTCGCCTTCAAGGCAGATATGTACTTCTTCATTTCTTCCCAGTAGATGCCTCCCTGCTCGTTGAGATCATGAATATAATCTCGGAATTGGAAGCAGGTATCTATGGTGTGTCCAGGTTGTCTGTAGAAGTAACAATACCTGGAAGTGTCGGCATTCTGGGGCCAAACAGTTTTTTCTCTTGGCAGAACCAGAGCATTAGCTGCCATCAAAGCACTGAAGATATCTACTAAGGACACTGGAAGGACTAGATATTTTGCCCTCTTCGGGCCTGGAGGTTTTCTCTGCTGGTTATAATCAGCAGAAGGGGGCACATTGTGATATGCCGGCGGTGCGCGCGGCTGGTACTGCTGCTGTTGTGGGGGCTGATACTGTTGTTGCGGAGGTTGATACTGCTGTTGCGGAGGCTGATACTGTAATTGCCGTTGTGGCCGCTGTTGTGGCTGTTGTAGTTGTTGCTGGTTCGGCTGCTGAGGCCGCTGATACTGAGGCTGTTGATACTGTGGGTTCGGCTGTTGCTGTCTGTAACCCTGCTGGTTTGGCTGCTGCGGCCGCTGGTACTGTGGTTGCTGATTCCTCACAAATTGGGGCTGGTTGTTGTTCATGCTATTAACCTGCTCATGGGAGAGTGTGCCCTCAGTGGTTGGACCTGTGCTAGGGGAATTTAGCACGGCAGGTTTCCGAGGTGGAGGCCTGCTAGGTCGGTGAGGATCAAAAACACTAGAGAATGTAGCGTCCTTGAAAGCATTCTGATAATACCGCGCTTTTTCATAGAGCTCTGCCATGCTGGTCAGGTTGTTCAGGGAGAGGACTAGTTTAAATTGAGGCGTGGCATTAGAAATTAACATCTTTACTTGCTCCGACTCAGACAAATGATCTTTCACTTTTTCTGCCATGCCCCTCCATCTATCAGCAAAGCTGACGAATTCCTCGTCGGGCCTCATCTTCTCTGCTATCAAATCGGTGATGGATAGTGAGGGGGCAACTCTATCCTAGTATCGTTGAATAAACTTTCATGGGACGATACCATAGTCCTCTACTTCAGCATGTTCTAAAGAAAAGAACCATTCGAGGGCTGGTCCCTCTAAGGATCTCCTAAACAGAAATGCTAGCGACCTCTTATCATTCTGCTAGAAGGATGACTCATATATAAACTCCTTCAAATGAGTGAAGGGGTTACCAGTACCATTGTATTTTCGGTATATTGGCATCTCAGAGGGTGGCAGATGAAATACAGGCAAACTTGGTAAGTTAATCTCTGGTGCAGCTCTAACTCCCATCATCTTCTAAAGGTTGTTGAACTTGTTAGTTTAGGTGGCCTACAAGCCAATCTAACAATGTAAATCTCGTTCATTATTAATAAAATAGCATAATATTCATTATGTGTAAATCGCGTTAATTATCGTTTCATAATGAAGTCCGTGAATATGTGCTATGGTGATCAGATTATGATGAGATCATACTAATGAGACTGATCACTTAAACACACATATTCTTAATCGTTCCTAGTCGGAGGATATCCAAGAAGGACATCGGATATCCGGTTAGACTAGTACAGATTACTCCTGCTCATATGATGAGGATGACTGGTCTCATAAGTCATTTGTGTGGAGACACTAAGGCGAATCTGTAGGTGCTCATTGGAGAATGAGTTCACTGAACTGATCCGACTGAATCGCTGGATGGTATTGTACCTCACTGTCAACCAGCTTGATTCTATTGTCGCAGTTGCGTGGATGGTCCTCGGATCTGAGACACCAAGGACACCTTGGCGGTGGACTTCTGTATTTTGACCTTGGTCTACGAATCTCTAGCCACGGGATTCTAATACGCCAAGGATTGGGTACAGCGGAATACCGTCGAAGGAAATTGTGCGTCAATAAGGAATCATTCGCTCTCGGTACTTAGAGAGAGAATGCTCTAAGAAGGATGCGCGAAAGTCCCTGGCCAGGGCGGACGATAATATCGGGAAAGGAGTTTTCCGATATTCATCAGCGACATCCAATCCAAGTGAGTCGACCGGTTAGGGTTTGACAGCTCGCCATACCCTGAGTTGACTCGAGAGCATTGTACGAATGAAGGATTATATCCACGCGGTAACTGTCGGCGGAAAGGTTCCAAGAGTGGGTTACTTAACCCCAAATACCTTCCGGGTTCACACGGTGTTGCTTGGCACCCAACATGATCGGAGGCCCGGTCGAATTCGATGTGCGACATCAATTCGATTGATTAATTGATTAATAAATGGTTATTAATTAATTAATAAAGCCAGTGAGGAGTCACTGGGCTTATTGGGCCATTAACTGGACTGGTACTTGGGCCTAGAGGGTCACACGTACATGATTCTCAAGGCGATGGATAAATAAGTGGGTTTTATATAAACCGGGGGTTTTTGTGAAAAATCGCGCGGTTAGTATAAAACATAGCGAACGGGCTGAGCAGGCCAAGCTGCTGCTAACCCTAGCCGCCCCTCCTCAGTTTCTGTCCTTCTCTGGCGTCCAGGCAGATCCAGATCTGCTCCGCCGCTTCTCCGAATCCCGTTCGACGGGAAATCGTCCGCGCGCTGCGGCGATCATTGCGGCGACCAACGGAGGCTTCGTGGGCTGCGAAGAACGACGAACTCGAGGATATCCATCGTGGGGAGGATCGCGTGGACTTCGCTAGAGGCCGGGCGCTTGCGCGGCTTGCGGTGTCACACCGACGGAACCAAACGGCTGCGGATTCGAATCCGCACACGGTGAGAAAAGATAATCCGATTATCTTGTATTTTAGATTCCGAAATGGGAACGGATCGCTGTAAATATTTTTGTTTTTTCCGCTGCGTGAGCGATCCGGAGAAACCGAGAAAACCCAACAGTGGTATCAGAGCCAGGTTCTACGGTTTCTCGTCCCGTTTCGGTCTCCAAATTAAATTTTCCATGATTTAATTCCATGCTTAAAAGTCGATTTTTTTGCTGGATCTGTGTTCATGAGATGAACAGTAATGATTAGATTATGATTCTGCAATTTTTCGAATTTTTTTTTGGTATTTCGTGTTCTTCGTGAGACGAAGAACAATGGGGGTTTATACGGCTTTGTTCGGGTTTTTCCCATGTGATGGGAAGATAACTGGGGTCCTAATGTGATCGGGGACACCACCAATCATCATAGAAACTTGTTGCCGGTGCCGGAGAAGGAATCTGGGCAATTGCTGGACGGCCATCTTCTTCCTCTTCGGTTTTATGAAAACGTGAAAAACCAGAAATATGGAAAGGGGGAGGAGTTCGGCCACCTGAAACTTGCAATATTATGGTTTGAGCGTCGGGTGTGGGGAAAGGGGGAGGCCGGCCCAGCCCTTGAACCGGGTCGACCGGGTTCAGGCCGGGCGGGTCCTAGCGGGCCAGGACCAAGCCCTGGCTGGCGCCTGGTCCGGACCCAGGCGAGCCAGGGCTCCTGAGCCAGGGGCTCGGCCTGGGTCAGGAGGCTGGTTCGAGCCATGGCTCGACCCTGGTCGAGCCAGGGGCTCGGGCCAGGAGACCCCAGCTGGCTTAGCCAGTCTGCCTATTAAATCCCCTTTTATTTAACCCCTCATTCTATTTAAACTCCATAAGCCCAATTAAAATATTATTGGATTTTAATTTAAATTCAAAAACTGTTTTTGAAATATTTATATTATTATTCAATTTTAATTTAAATGGGCTTATTAAAACTTTTAAATCATATTATTAACTAGCAATTAGTTGTTAATAAAGTTGAGGTTAATATTAATTTAAATGTTAAATTGATTATTAACCTCAATTTAACTAATTTAAATGTTAAATTAGTTATTAATAGTTATTAGTCTAATTGTTAGATAATTAACTATTATCTCAGCTAATTGTTAATTAACGTTTGAGTTAGTTATTAATTTAATTGTTAAATTAATAATTAACTTAAATGACTAATTCAAATGTTAAATTAGTAGTTCTTAATTAATTACTGTTAGTTATTAATTTAATAGTTAAATTAATGATAACTTTAATTATCTAATCTAAGAGTTAGATTAATTTATTATTAATTAATTAGTGTTAATTATTGGTTTAAGAGTTAAATTAATAATTAAAATTAATAGACTAATCTAAGTGTTAGATTAGTAGTTAATAATTAATTATGGTTGATTATTAATTTAAGTGTTAAATTATTAATTAACTTTGTTGGATTAATCTAAGAGTTAGATTAGTCTTTAAATAGTCTAATTGTTAGATTATTAATGGAGTTTAATCTAAGTGTTAGATTATTAGAATTGTTCTAATTTGCATGGAATAATCTGGAATTATTAATTTGGAGTGTGTGCGCATGTGATGTGTGTTTATTGCTTTTAAATTTAGATTTAATTGCATGTTAAGTTAATAAAATGAGTTTTCGAAATTCAAATACTAATTTTGATTGGATTCCAGCTTTTTGAAAGGCAAAACTTATTTATTTTGAAAACTCATTTATTTTAGCCATGTGATGCGCTGAATCATGTG
This sequence comes from Zantedeschia hybrid cultivar, assembly GCA_030544215.1. Classification (NCBI taxonomy): domain Eukaryota; kingdom Viridiplantae; phylum Streptophyta; class Magnoliopsida; order Alismatales; family Araceae; genus Zantedeschia; species Zantedeschia hybrid cultivar. Next base: position 58,347,198 of record JARZZO010000012.1, read on the forward strand.
TGGATGTTTAAAACACACCGTGGTCATAGATATGCACTTAATTTATTATTCATGTGATGAATGGATTGTGTGGATCGTGGATGTATGATGTTTATTAATTGTTAATAAATAGAGGTCTGCGCACCTCTCTCACTCATACTCCGATGTATTTCTACCTCCCTCTTACTCTTGTACTCGCCATAAGGCCTTCTTCATTTTACTTGTGAATTCTAGAATTTAAATGTAATATGATCGAGGCAACCGAGGAAGGAACAAGGACGATCCACAACTGCAACCAGGAAGGCGAAAAGATGGAGATCTCTTGTCTATGTGTTTGCAGGATATCTAATGTAATTGTTGTGTTAGATTGTGTGTGCGTTTGACTGTTGGCTCCAGTCAAACCCACTGTGCTATCCATGACTACATTAATGACATGTATGAGATGCATTGATTTCTTTTGATTATGAATCAAAGCAGGTTATAGTATTTAGTAAATATATACGATATATTTATATACTATCACCTAGAAGAGACCAAGATAAAAGTTATCTAAATACCCTCAGATAAACTCTAAGCCGTAACGCGAGTAGTTGAGAACTTACCGCGTGGTCCACCATCATTATAGTCATAGGATTCGAATCACTTTAGGCAGGTTTGTTGTGCTATTCACAAGGCCTGCTTAATTGGGAGGAGAAACTGTGGCTATGGCATTAGATGCCTATAGATCGGGGTAGAGGAACCATGTAGCTTTGTTGTGCTATCCACAAGGGCTGCATGCAAATCTATGCTCGTCGCGTAATGATGGTTAGCTTAGACCAGAATTAGTGGTGTTGTGCTATCCACAAGGCTATTAAATCTCTGGGGACCAAAGCTATGATCAGATATTGCAAGGAGTTGCAAGTCCCATGAGTTGGGTGCTCTCTGATTGTATTACAGTTTGTTGTGATATCCACAAGGCTGTAGTGCAAGTCATTGAGATTCTGATCCCCACTAGGAGACTGTCGGCGTCTCCCGTTCTGTATAACTGAGGGTTATACAGTCCGTCGAAAATTAGTGGGAGTTAAACTTGAACAAAAGACCATGTCCTGTTTTAAATTTTAATAATTGAACATCTGCTAAATAGATTTTACTTATCTCCTGTAGGGAATTATGTCATCGAATAACCCACTCTGTGGCATACTTGATGCCCTTTTGACTTACCTGATCTACTCAGATTGGTTCAGAAGCCTGAAGAATGTCTTCAGATCTGAGCGCATTGACTTTGTCCCTGGAGCTGATTCTCTTGCTGAATCGGCATTAGATGCCCCTGAATCAGAGATGACAGCTAACGATAAAGGATCGAAGGACAAAGGTAAAAGAGTAGTGAAGGGTGACTGCTTCTATTATAAGCAGTATGGTCACTGGAAGAGGAACTGCAATGAGTTCCTTAACGATAAAGCTCATGGAAGAGTGAAGCTGTCTGAAGCTTCAGATATCTATATGATAGATATCAACTTGTCAGTTAGAGATTCCACATCTTGGGTATTAGATACCGGATGTGCTTCTCATATCTGCCATGATGTGCAGATGCTGACAAGTAAGCGCAAGCTGAGACAAGGTGAGGTGGAATTGAGGCTAGGAAACGGCGCAAAAGTTGCGGCGGTTACTGTTGGGACAGCAAACCTCAGGCTTCCATCGGGAGACACCTTACTATTGGAAGATTGTTATTATGTTCCTAGCATAATAAAGAACATCATATCAATATATTGTTTGGACAAGATAGGATATAGGTTGACAATTGAGAATAGAAGTTGTTCGATTTATTATGGTAATAAATCAATAGCTTCGGCATCTTTAGTCAACGGTCTATATCTATTAGATGTTTCCTATTACAATCTTCAAATTGATAATGCTCTTAAGAAGAGTAAGAATTGTGTGAACCAAGCCTACATGTGGCATTGTAGACTTGGGCACATTGGCGAAAGCAGGTTGCAAAAGTTGCACAAGCATGGTTACTTAACAGCATTCGATTATGAATCGTTTGCAACATGCGAATCCTGCCTTATGGGAAAGATGGCAAAATCTCCATTTGTTGGACATGGAGAACGTGCCAAGGACATTCTGGAACTAATACATACGGATGTATGTGGTCCAATGTCCACCCAAGCCAAAGGTGGCTTTTCTTACTTCATCACGTTCACCGATGACTTCTCAAGATTCGGCTATGTGTACTTAATGAAGTACAAGTCGTAAGCATTTAAGAAGTTCAAGGAGTTCAAGAATGAAGTGGAGAAGCAGTTAGGAAAGAGTATTAAAGCTCTTCGATCAGATCGAGGAGGAGAATACTTGAGTACTAATTTCACACAATTCTTAAAGGATAATGGTATCCTTTCTCAGCTGACCCCTCCATATACGCCACAGATGAATGGTGTATTAGAAAGGAGGAATCGCACCTTGTTGGACATGGTGCGATCCATGATGAGCTTTTCGGGATTACCAGTGTCCCTCTGGGGGTATGCTCTAGAGTCAACAGCATACCTACTGAACAGAGTATCCAGCAAGTCTGTGGCCTCTACTCCATATGAGATATGGAAAGGCAGGAAACCAGAATTTAAACATGTTAAAGTCTGGGGTTGTCTTGCTCATGTAAAGAGGCATGATCCTGACAAGCTGGAATCACGAACTGATAAATGTAGGTTTGTGGGATATCCAAAGGAAACCTTTTGATACTATTTTTTCCATCCTGGTGAACAAAAGGTGTTTGTCGCCAGGAAAGCTGTCTTCCTGGAAGAGGAATACCTTCTCTAGGAGGACAGTGGGAGTAAAATAGTACTGGAAGAGGTTCCAGATCCCCAAACAGCTGCATTATCATCAGATGAGATATCAGTTCCTGAATCTGTTCAGGTACACACAGATGAGCCTCATAGATCTGGTAGAGTACCTAGACTACCCGAACGATATGTGGGACATATCGCTGAAGGTTAGTCTAAGGTACAATATAATGAGGATGATGATCCTAAAACCTACCAGGAGGCCATAGAAGGCCCAGAAGCCAGGAAATGGCAAGAAGCCATGAACTCAGAAATCCAGTCCATGTACACCAACCAAGTTTGGAACTTGGAAGACTTGCCCGAGGGTATTGTACCCATCGGTTGCAAGTGGATATTTAAAAGAAAGATCGGTGCTGATGGACGGATCGACACTTATAAGGCAAGGTTGGTGGCAAAGAGATATCGTCAAAGGCAAGGAATTGACTATGACGAGACTTTCTCACCAGTTGCCATGATAAAGTCGATCAGAGTTCTGCTCGCCATTGCTGCACATTTTGATTATGAAATCTGGCAGATGGATGTGAAGACTGCCTTCCTCAATGGTAACCTTGAGGAAGAGGTGTATATGATACAACCAGAAGGTTTCACATCCAAAGAATCTCCAGATAAAGTGTGCAAGCTTCAGAGGTCCATTTATGGACTGAAGCAAGCTTCCCGGAGCTGGAATATAAGATTTGACGAGGCTGTCAAGTCTTATGACTTCATTAAGAATGAAGATGAGCCTTGTGCGTACAAGAAGACCAGTGGGAGTGCAGCCACTTTTCTAGTTCTTTACGTAGATGACATACTACTCATTGGGAATGATGTAGCTAGGATGTCATCAGTAAAGGTCTGGCTGTCGAAAAACTTCTCCATGAAGGATTTGGGAGAAGCATCCTACGTATTGGGAATACGGATCTATAAAGATAGATCAAAGAGGATGCTTGGAATGACCCAATCCTTGTACATAGATACCATAGTCAAAAGGTTTGGCATGGGAAATTCCAAGAGAGGTTTCATACCGATAAGACATGGAATCAATCTCTCAAAGGAGCAGTCTCCTAAGACTCCTAATGAGAGGGCATTCATGGATAGAATACCCTATGCCTCTGCCATAGGATCTATCATGTATGCCATGCTATGTACACGGCCTGATGTTGCATTTGCTCTAAGTGTTACGAGCAGATTTCAGGCTGATCCAGGCGAAGAGCATTGGAAGGCAGTGAAATGTATCCTTAAGTACTTGAGAAGAACTAAGGATATGTTTCTTGTCTATGGAGGAGGTGACTTAAAACTGCGAGGCTTTAATGACTCGAGTTTCCAGTCAGATCCAGATGATAGCAAGTCAACATCTGGATTCGTGTTTACATTGAACGGAGGGGCAGTGTGCTGGAAGAGTTCCAAGCAAGTAACCACTGCAGATTCGACGACTGAAGCTGAGTACATCGCTGCAGCTGAAGCCGCCAAGGAAGCAGTGTGGTTGAAGAAATTCATCACCGACCTCGGCGTACTTCCCAACATCTCTGAGCCTGTTCCACTGTTGTGCGACAACAATGGAGCCATTGCGCAAGCGAAAGAGCCGCGGTCTCATCAGAAATCGAAGCATATTCTGAGGCGCTTTCACCTTATCAGAGAGATCATATCCAGAGGAGATGTAGTAGTGGAAAGAGTTCCATCCGTCGACAATGTAGCAGATCCACTGACAAAGCCGTTGGTTCAAATTGTGTTTGAGCGTCACCAAGAGTCTATAGGCTTATTGTATAAAGGTGATTGACTTTAGTCCAAGTGGGAGATTCTTAGTTTAGGTGGCCTATAAGCCAATCTAACAATGTAAATCTCGTTCATTATTAATAAAATGGCATAATATTCATTATGTGTAAATCGCGTTAATTATCGTTTCATAATGAAGTCCGTGAATATGTGCTATGGTGATCAGATTATGATGAGATCATACTAATGAGACTGATCACTTAAACACACATATTCTTAATCGTTCCTAGTCGGAGGATATCCGAGAAGGACATCGGATATCCGGTTAGACTAGTACAAATTACTCCTGCTCATATGATGAGGATGACTGGTCTCATAAGTCATTTGTGTGGAGACACTAAGGCGAATCTGTAGGTGCTCATTGGAGAATGAGTTCACTGAACTGATCCGACTGAATCGCTGGATGGTATTGTACCTCACCGTCAACCAGCTTGATTCTATTGTCGCAGTTGCGTGGATGGTCCTCGGACCTGAGACACCAAGGACACCTTGGCGGTGGACTTCTGTATTTTGACGTTGGTCTACGAATCTCTAGCCACGGGATTCTAATAAGCCAAAGATTGGGTACAGCGGAATACCGTCGAAGGAAATTGTGTGTCATTAAGGAATCATTCGCTCTCGGTACTTAGAAAGAGAATGCTCTAGGAAGGATGCGCGAAAGTCCCTGGCCAGGGCGGACGATAATATCGGGAAAGGAGTTTTCCGATATTCATCAGCGGCATCCAATCCAAGTGAGTCGACCGGTTAGGGTTTGACAACTCGCCATACCCTGAGTTGACTCGAGAGCATTGTACGAATGAAGGATTATATCCACGCGGTAACTGTCGGCGGAAAGGTTCCAAGAGTGGGTTACTTAACCCCAAATACCTTCCGGGTTCACGCGGTGTTGCTTGGCACCCAACGTGATCGGAGGCCCGGTCGAATTCGATGTGCGACATCAATTCGATTGATTAGTTGATTAATAAATGGTTATTAATTAATTAATAAAGCCAGTGAGGAGTCACTGGGCTTATTGGGCCATTAACTGGACTGGTACTTGGGCCTAGAGGGTCACACGCACATGATTCTCAAGGCGATGGATAAATAAGTGGGTTTTGTATAAACCGGGGATTTTTGTGAAAAACCGCGCGGTTAGTATAAAACATAGCGAACGGGCTGAGCAGGCCAAGCTGCTGCTAACTCTAGCCGCCCCTCCTCAGTTTCTGTCCTTCTCTGGCGTCCATGCAGATCCAGATATGCTCCGCCGCTTCTCCGAATCCCGTTCGACGAGAAATCGTCCGCGCGCTGCGGCGACCAGCGGAGGCTTCGTGGGCTGCGAAGAACGACGAACTCGAGGATATCCATCGCGGGGAGGATCGCGTGGACTTCGCTAGAGGCCGGGCGCTTGCGCGGCTTGCGGTGTCACACCGACGGAACCAAACGGCTGCGGATTCGAATCCGCACACGGTGAGAAAAGATAATCCGATTATCTTGTATTTTAGATTCCGAAACGGGAACGGATCGCTGTAAATATTTTTGTTTTTTTCGCTGCGTGAGCGATCCTGAGAAACCGAGAAAACCCAACAGAACTGTTCGTCCATACGCTCCATCTTTGCAAGCAGCGCTTGTGTCGTTGGATCAACCTGGGGAGGAGGGGTAGGTTGAGGTACTTGATAGGCCTGTTGCCTAGAGTATGTGGGACAAGGAGGACAATAGAGTTGAGGTCAGGCAGAGCTTCCGCCATGCGTAAGGGCATTTTGGTAAGTAGGTGTCAGCGGTCTGACCGGCTGCCTCGAGAAAGAAAGTTGCGGCCCAGTTGGCCGAGAAGTTGAAACATGGAGGCCTTCCATGGCCTGATGAATGAAGGAAGGATGATGAGGAGGTGGTTGAGGAATGACAGGGGGAGGCGCAGGGTTCGGCTCGGCAGACTGCATGGGCGTCTTCCCCTTCAAAATAGACTGGATTGTCTCGAACTGTCGAGGATCCGGACGGGAGGCAAGAACTCCCAAAGCATTCACTAGATCCGAGGGATCGGAGGATGAGGGATCATCCGGATTCATGTCTCCCTCGAGAATAGGATTAGGAATCGCATGCACATGCGGAGGAAGATCAGAATGAGGATTATGAACACAAGGAAGAGGGGTTCGTTGGTTTCCCTCGTATCGAACTGGACAAGAATGAGGGTTACGGGGGGCATCGACATCTCCCCCGCTTTCAAAGTGATAATCAAACTCATGAGGGGCATTAGCATCTCCCTCGTAGTTGATTAGGGCATCTGGAGCCATGCTCAAATCCCTACCTGATCGAAGTAGCATGATATTAGATTTTTTTTTCAAAGAATTGCGAACAAGTTGCACAGAGATTAAGCAAACAAGTGGATGTTTAACGTTATTTTAGGATTCCTTGTTGGGTTATTTGGATTCAATTAATCACAAATTCACTTAAGAGACAGGATCCTAGTTTCAGTTCAATTTCCACCGTTATACTCTATGGCTCTTTCTCACAACGTTATGAAAATCTAATCAGGACTTCGATTGGTACAACCAGCCCGATGAGCAAGGAGGAATACCTTGATTTTGGGGACTTACGGAGGTCTTTAACGCCAACCACTCTAGTCTAATCGAGGGACCGACCCAATCAGAGAGAGTTGAAGACGTCAAGAAGGGTGTTCCTAAGAGAAGAGGGGGGTGTTAGCCCCAGTGCGTATGACCTGCGGCCGGGATGACCTCTAATACTTATTACGTAATGTGTAGTAACAAACAGATCAGGAATCTGAGAACTGAAGGAAAAGCAAGAAACTGTCTGAATCGCGTCGCTGTCCAACGACGCTATTCAAACAGTGCCTTATTTTTTTACAGAAACTCAGGCAGCAAACAGCAGAGAAATTGGCTTGAAAGGCGTCTGGGTTGGGCGACGTGGTATGAAACGCGTCGCTGCTCCTGGACGCTTTTCAAGTCACATAATCAACAATTAAGGAGGAATTTCTAGATCGATTCCTCCTCAAACAGACAAGATGAAAAGTAAATAATTGGCTCATGAGGATTTTTTTTATTTCAATTTTTTTTAACAGGATGATTTATCGTGTAAACAACAAAACATTCAATCAATCACTCATGCTTCTTATCACAAAACAACTCTTCAATCAATCAAACGAGGAGGGCAAGATCTTGCCACAGGGGTGTGCACGTGGTGCACGTGGGAATAACAATTAAACTAAAAACTCACCGATCGGTGAGGGCGTGTCGAGAGACACAGGTGGTGCACCGTGGGTGCCCGATTGATAAAAGCAAGAACAAAGTTTTAAAAAGATGGCGAGACCAAGTACCACCGCGATCGCCAAAAAGCTGTGAGTGCTCAAATAGGGTGTGTGATTATCATGAAAAATCTATGTTGTTTATGTGACAAATAAACCTATTAAAAGAAACTAGGTGAATGTGATCGCCATAAACTTTTAACTAAAAAGTTCCAAAAGAAGAATTTGATCGCCTACCTGTTTTGGATGTGGGAGATTTTGAGTTCTTGATTCCCCTCCTTCAGCCGGCTGAAGAAAGAGAGCCATTTCTATCTTTGTTCTTGCTTTGACTGCTTTTGAGGATCGTCCAACTTGATTTTCTTGTTGTTTCTCTCTTTCTGATTTTCTTTGTACCTTGCAAAAAAGTTGAAAGAAAGAGAGAAAAAAAAAATAATGAGAACTCAAATAGATGTAGTATCTATTCCAGTAAAAATTTTTAAGCATGCAACTTAAACAAAGAACTCACTTGTTTGATGGTCTTTTAAACCCCTTTAAACATGGATTGGAAAATAATGCTAGTGTGTATGTGTTGCATGGAGTGATGATGAATGAGATTTGAACTAATATGATGAGGAAATAAATAGAGATTAATGAAAAGAACTAGATTGGATAGCCCCTGAAAAGCTTTGATCTTGAATGGACGAAGAGGCGATGAAGAAAGAATGCCGACTCCTAGAAATAACAGCGCTTCGATCTTTCAGCGTCTGGACGTTGTCTCCTTCTTTGCTCAAATTTTACTCAATTATCGCTATCATTACTCTCTTTTCAATGACCAAGGGGTTATGTATTTATAGGCTTTTACATCCGCGGTTATTAGTAGATTAACATAAAGAATTTTGAAGCTTATCCTGCTAACAAACAGATAAACACAGATTAATTCATCATTATCTGTAATTATTTAAAACGCGTCGCCCATGGGAGACGTCTTTTAGACTAATTAAGATAAGGATAAACATCCGGAAAAATAGACAGAAACCGCTTAAAAGACCTAAATGGCGTCGTACCTGACAAACGTCTTTTAGCTAATTAATCAATTAATTAAAATTTAAATTTAAATATCAAAACATGAATTAATTCTAAATGGGGTCTACATAGGTCGACGTCTCTTAGACCTTTTCATATTTGATTAAATTAATTAACTTAAATTATGTCTGTCTGACCCGATACTACTTAGATTAATTAATTCAGAAAGATCAATACAAATTAACTAATGATTAAATATCAGACCACTTTGAGGCATTATTATATGATATGAAATTTACTCAAAATGATGTCAAAATTAGCGTGTCTACATTAGGTACATCCTACTTCAAAATAGCCTACATCTTAACAAGATCTACAAGAACATTATCACCAGAAATAATATGGCTAAGAAACTGAACTTCCTTCAACGAAAATTCACATTTAGTAATCTTAGCATATAATCTGTAAGCTCTCAAATTTTCAAAAATAATTCTCAAATGCTCTTTATGAGCTTCCTTACTTGGAGAATAAGTTAGTACCTTATCTATAAATACAACCATAAACTAATCTAGATAGGATTTGAAAATCCTATTCATCAGGTCTATGAAAGCAGTAGGTACATTAGCCAATCAAAAAGTCATAACTAAGAACTCTAGTGTCCATATCTATTTTTGAAAGTTGTCTTAGACATATCTGAAAACTCCTGCACAACATCTATATCTGAAACTACTTGTCAACATCTCCACTCAACACCAAATTAGCCAATGAAGCCTCACAACCTTGCTCAATCCACTTCTCTACCCTCAAGACTGATACCAACACCTTCTCAGACTTCTTTTTGGTGTACATAAAATAAATTCCTCCTCTCCAGGAATCTAAAACACCACTCTCTTTTTAAAACAATCCAAAATAGCAAAATGCTTCTCTAACCAATCTATGCCCAAAATGGCATCAAAGTTCGCTTAGTCTATAAGATAAACAACTAAAGACATACACGTAACCCCAATCTAACAGATGAAATCCGAAAGTGTAGATTGTGTGATCACTTCTTCACTAGTGGCAATGGTGATAGTTAAAAGTCTAATGTTCTGAACTAAACAATTATCTCTAGCTCCAACGAACTCAACAGAAACAAAAGAATATGTAGCATCAGATTCAAACAAAACTTTTGCAACAAGTCCATAGATCAAAATGGTACCTGCAATTACATTGTTTGAGTCTTATCCATCTTCTTGGTCAGTGCTTGATCCTGGCTTTTCCTTTGATAGACCCTATAGTAGCTTGCTTAAACCTTCCTTTTAGGATAATTTCTCCTTATATGGCTTGCTTCTCCACATCCAAAGCACTTTCCATTGGTCCTCTAGCAATTCGGGCTTGGATGCCTCTTTTCATACTTAATAAACGGTGGATGCTCCACCCATTTTACAGTAGCTTGAAACCCTCTCCGCTGCTTCTTAAAGTCCTTCCCCTGAGGTGGTGCAAAGGTCTTCCTCTTTTTCTTAGCTCTCTTCTCCTTTGTGAAGGCATTTTGCTCCCTCTCCACCACATAAGCAGTTTCTAATGGCTCTGCCATGGTTTTCAATATGAACGGAGCTACCTTTCCTCTAATTGCTCCTCTTAGCCATTCACAAACTTTTTTGCCATCTCCTCTTCAGTAATAAATAACTGAGGACATATCTCAACTCCACGAACTTAACCTCATATTATGCCACAGTCATCCCTCCTTAGGTCAGGCTAAGAAATTTTAGAACCTTAATATCTCAGACATGAGTAGGAAAACATTTCTTCTTAAATCCCACTAGAAATATGTCTTAAGAAATATATCATCCGTGACCAACAAATACATTCCTTCTAACTGAGTCCCACAAGAACTCAGCCTTGTCAATAAGCATAAATGTGGCGAACTTCACTTTGCTATCTACTGCATAGGCGATTATGTCAAAAATCTTTTCCATCTACAGTAGCCAATTCTTTGCTATTTATAGCTTGCTCTCCCTCTTAAAAAATGGGGCTCCCAGCTGCTTGAACTTGTCTATAATAGAGGCCTCAGATGTCCTCACTTGATGCCGAACTATGGCTTGGGCTTGTATAGTTTGAACTAATCTTGAAATGTCTGCAGAAAGCTACCAAATTCTCTTGAATTCACGCTTCCATTCTCTGCTGCAATAGATGTTGAACCTCCTACTTCAGGTTCTTTAATGGCAAGGTTAACCTCTCTGGCAAGTCTACCTCTCCTCTTAGCTATAACTTGAAACAACCAAAAGGATTCCATTAGGCTTCTAAGCAAAATCTAGGGGCAAACTACATATAGCTAAATGCTCAATTACTAATATCAGTTGGTATGGCAAACAATCCAAATGGCACTGATTAGAATCCACCAAAATCTGAACAATTAGGCGAACGCATGCTCTGATACCACAAGTTGTCATACGCTCGAACACTAGGTCAGATCATAAGCATATTGTAGAGTCAAGACATGTATGACAATGACGACAACCGATCGAACAGAACAAATATTGTGAGCAACACATAACCAAAAGCTCTAGGAACAACCACGTCATTAAAAGCATCCACAAAATTACACTGCCAATACCAAAATCTTATAATTACATTACAAAAAGTTTCCAAAAGTACAATCATAGTTCTCAAGCTAAACCAAATATTATATCATTCTCTTACAAATCCTACCACATATCTTTTAAAACTGAAATTGAAATGGTAGAAAACTGAACTAACACATTAAGAATTGCAGTAGAACAACTCAAGTCGAAAGATAATAGCCTCAAGCTTTAAAAACCTCCTCAGCCTCGAAATCTTGAAATGTTTGTAGGTTTAATAAGTACAAATACTTAGTAGGCTTCAAAATATTCACAAGCTAAACATATGATAATAGAAAATGATAGATAATATTTATTTCTAAGGAATACGCAGGTTTAAGTATATATCTAAATTCAAAGGAACAATTAACAAGATATGGTTGTCATAATTTCAAAATAACCAGAGACATTTTTAGAAGATAATAATTCGACAAATCAAATAATTAGATGAATTTTCAGAATTTTAGATAATTAAAGTCAAGTCAGAAATAATTGAATTACAAAGATTATATCAAATAATTAAATTTCAAAAAAATAAGATAAATAATTAAATTTAGTAAAAAAAAGATTAAGTACAAAGTATTTAATCAAAAATATTCAGAATATAATCGTTTACCAAAGGTAAGATAATCAATCTCAAAAATAGGCTTAAGCGAAGCTAAATCAAAGCATAACCGAAGAGAAAAGAGCATAATCGATTACCATATACAAAGGTAATCGGAGTATGAAACAACAACCTAATTGATTATAGGATGCAAGGATATCGATTAGCAGACCGTAGGTAATCGAAGAGAAAAATAGAAGTCTAATCGAATATAAGATTGAAGGTAATCGATTAATAAAACAAAAGTAATCGAAACGCTAATCGATTACAAGACCGAAGGGTAATCAATTACAAGAATGAAGCTAATCAATTAATAGACTGAAGAAATGATCGATTAGCAGACTAGAGGTAATCGATTACAAAATTAAAAGTAATCGAAAGGTTAATCGATTACAAAGCTAAAGGAATAGTCGATTAGTAGACTTAAGGTAACCGATTATAAGATTTAAGGTAATCAATCAAGAATAATAGCTAATAAATAACAAGGCATGTAATCAATAGCTTAGCCAAGCTAAATATATAATTGATAGTTTGAACATTTAATCGATAGCAGAACATAGATGTAATTGATATCCGAGGGTGATTTCCTGAAGTTATAACTAAATTTGAAATTGATTTATAAAAGACGTCGAGATGTACGAACCCGAATCATAAAAAAACTTAGGGATAGAAGACGTCTATTATATTAGAAGTAGAATTGATAGTATGGACTGTATTGAATTGATCTAAATTAAATGGTAATTGTTTCAACAGACTAAACTAATCCAAAGGATCAAAATTAAGATGTATTTCGAAAATATCATAATTGAACTGAATAGGATCACCAGATAATTGATGAGTAGATCTGGAAATGAACTAACTAAATTGAATTGAATAGAGTTGAATCAACCGAATTAATTCACACTTAATTGAATGGAATTAAATAGAATCCATTTGAATTGAATTCACAAGTTAAATTGTATTGAATCAAATTGAACTGAAGAATCCAACTCACAGATGCAAAAGATCCAAAAAGATCATCAAATATTTAGACTTCAAATTAACTAATATCTGTACCACAACATATTAAACAAATATCAATTCATTACTAACATACATGCATTCCAACTATTCTTCAAGAGTAAAATAATTACCAAAGTACCTGGCGACAATGCTAAGATTGGGCTATTGCAGAACTGGGGAGTTTCTTGTCCCAAACAAAACCAACCATTATCCGTTGTTGTAATACAACTTATTGCCTATAGGCCAGACCAACTATTATGGATGCTTATAACAGTGGGCTGAATACCCTTTAAAGATGGCATTGTCTGATCCATAGTTCTTTACATAGATTGCACAGATTTAAGAATTCTAATAGTTATCAAAGAATTAAGCATAAGTTGACAGATTAAAGCCAACAAATTGTCAAAGATCAAATTTGAACATGTATGGAAGGAATAGAACATAATAGACCTGATCAGAACTAAATTCCACATTTAAAATAGGTAAAGAATAGATCACATATTCAGTTGAAGAACGAATTAATCTGATTTGAATTCAAGATTTAAAACCACTATTGTATTTAGGTATAAAAATATCTAAAAAATCGATTATAGCATCAGAATAAATCAAATTCAAATTACAGAACAAATTTGGACCAAAAACAAATTCAGATTAAGAATAGAAGCAGGTCTTGAGAACAAATTTAAAACTTCAAAATAATATAATACAAAATATTTCTTGCTTCGATAGACCCGCCTACTTCTCACAACTGCAGCTTTCCTCTCCTAAGCTAGGGCTCCCTCCAACAGCCGCAAACCTCTAAAAATAATCTCAGTAAAATGGGCAGTTACTAACTCTATAGGGATTTATATATAGTGTACCAAATCCTGGTTCTTCCTGCCAAAAACCTAACCGATTTGGTCTGCTCTCGATAGTCCTAATCAAATTTTGTTCCAGCATTACAGCTGCTCCCCAACAAAATCCTGGATTTTAAGGGCAATCATAACACCCTGGACTGGCAGCTTACCCATTACTAAATGCCTAGATTAACAGCTAGCCATAACTAACTACATATCTAATAACTAACTAGCTAATGGATATCAAACCTCCTGAATTAATTTCTAACCAGTTAACTAATTAATAACTAACTGATAATTTATTACACCCTCGATCTGGTCCAGTCATTTGGACTTACTTCAGATTCAAGCTACGTAACTATGAAATCAAATAGTATATAAATCGAAGATGAATGATGAGAGACAAACAACTAAAGTAATGAATATGCTAATTACCATCAAATACTCAAATATAAATTCCTATTGCCAATACCAGGATTCTCAAATTACATCAATTTATCTAACGGAAGTAAAGTCACTCATCTCACTAAAGAAATAAAAAAAGTACATATCATCTCTCAAATCCTTAGTACATCCACCTAGGAAAACTAAAAATCTAGATCTAGATAATCTCTAAAAAAAGTCTTAGTCAAATTCTTTTTCCAAAGTCCTCCTCAACAGCTAACTCTTCCTCCTCAGGCTCTGAAAATGTTAGTAGGATTTATGAGTATAATAACTCAGTAGGCAAATCAAACTCACTAAATGCTAACAATATAATAATTGAAAAATAATGATATCAAATATATATATAATTCACAATTCTACATATAGCTCAAATATGATCATGATACAAAATATAGTCAAATGTAAGTTTATCAAATCAAACGTATTTTCTAATAACATGAATAGATCAACTAATGTATAGTATATATGGCATGATTAGAATCATATCGGACTGAACAAATCTACTAGCCATGAACTGAACAAGTCACATGTCAAACTAAACATATCACATATCAAATCATCATGACATTTTAGTTTATCATATCAAATCAAATCTTACTTATGAACAGCTTAAAGATCAAAAGATTACGAACAATTCAAAGGATAATAGATTTCAAAGGAACGAACTAAGTATAATATAAGCTGAATTTAAATGATCTTCATAATGAATAATGTTTCATAATTATATGCCACACGAATCACAAACTAACATATCAAATAGACATGCATCCAACCACCATATAAGGAGTCGAATAAAATATATACCAAATCATATAGACAAGTATGCTAAGGGCGTAGTACATGCATACTCGGTGAGTCTATAGTCTCACCTTCAATGATTAAAAATAAATGCACAATCATCGAGATTTTTTCCGTTATCCACAAATAAAACTCATCCACGAACACTTATGGAATGAGCTCCAATCTCCTTAAGATGACAATATCCAAGAATATATTATTTAGATTCAAATTCTAGATTTAAAATCAATGATGTATTTATGTATAAAATAGCTAAAGAGCAAGTAGAACATATCAAATTCGAATTCAAGAACAGTCAGATCAAAATAAGTTCGGAACAAGAATAGATTCAGATTAGAAACTGATGTAGATCTCAAGAACATATTAAAAGTTCAAAATAATATAGTTTTTTTATACAAAATATGTCTTGCTTTGGTACATCAACTTACCTCTTACAGTCGAGGCTCTCCTCTCCAAATCGCCAAACTAGGCTTCTCACCCTTTCTCCAGCAATCGCAAGCCTCCAAGAAAAGGCTTAGCATAGTGGCTGCTATCAAGCAAAAGGGGTCTATTTATAGGATCACAGATCCCAGTGCTCCCATCAAAAACTTGATCCTATTGGCTCCGCTCCCGCCAACTTGATCTAAATTATGTTGTAGCACTACACCTGCCAACCGCTTCTAGAACAAAAATCCCAGATTCCATGGGCACCTTTAACAACCTAGACTGCTAGCTCACCTAGTAACCGCCCATGCAAAAATATCTAACAGCTTAGCTATTACTAATTGTCTAGGCAAAAAAGCTAACAAACTAATAGCTAATGGATAACTAATCACTTGATTTAGTTACTAACTAATTAACTAATAATTCTAATTTATAACTAATTAATAATTAACTAACTAATTAACTAAATTCTAATTACCTTCCTATCATCTAATTAATTACATCAGAACAACCCTTATTCGATTACAGTTCGTAGTAGACACAATACACCCAATCAATTACACATATGGTATCTAATCGATGACACAATACACCTCTTATCGATTACACAGAACATCCTCCAATCGATTTCTTAACTCTGGTAAAAGGCATAACATATAACTCATCTAATTGATTACTCAATTGGTCTCTTAATCTGATTACATCTCTGAACCAAATTGATTATATCTCTGAACTAAATCCATTATATAGCTCTGAACCAGAGCATTACCCATCTATTATACTGCTGGCACCTAATTGATTACATAATTCTGAACCATAGGGCATAACATAATGAATGCAATTTTTCACACCCTATCTTGACCAGTTTGTTGTGATTGTCAATGATGAAGTGTTGTGTTACTCTCTAAGTGATGAAGCGCATAAGGAGCATTTAAGGATTGTTCAAGAGATTCTCAAGACTTATCAATTATATGCAAAATTTTGCAAGTGTGAGTTCTGGCTTGATCAAGTTCAATTTTTAGGGCATGTTATTTCTAGAGATAATGTCATTGTGGACTCGACTAGAGTGGAGACTATTAGGAAGTGAGAGGCTTTGAAGACTGTTGCTGAAACTCAAAATTCCTCAGAATGGTTGGCTATTATAAAAGATTCATTGATGGTTTCACTTAGCGGCTCCTATGACTAAGTTTTTGAGGAGTGTGACAAGAGCTTTAAAAAATTGAAGAAGAGATTCACTACCACTCTGGTGCTCATTTTACTGTATGGTATAAATGAATTTATGCTCTACAATGATGTTTCATGTAAGGGCCTTGGATCTATACTTATGCAAAATGACAAGGTTATAGCTTACGCATCCATAAAGCTAAAGGACCATGAATAGAATTATCCTACTCATGATTTGGAAATGGCCACTATTGGTCATACATCAAAGATTTGGCAACACTAACTTTATGGTGCTCAGTTCAAGGTTTTCATTGATCACAAGAGCTTAAAGTATGTCTTTTCTTAGGAACTCAATTTGAGGCAACGGTGTTGGATAGAATTCTTGAAGGATTATGATTTCTAGTTGAGCTACCATCCAAAAAAGGCAAATGTTGTGGCTGATACATTAAGAAGGAAATTGATGGTGCTATAGTAGCATTCAAATTGGACATCCTTGAGGATGTTATTGGCAATGTGCCTTAGAAACATGATAAAAGGTTGTGCTTGATGCATTTGACTCCTCAATCTACTTTAGTTGGCCAGAATAGTGATGAACAAATGGGTGATCAGCTGATTCTTTCTATGGTTGACCAACTTGATGTTGTGTAAGTATTCAATGTCAGTATTCAACTTGGTAACAAATTGCGTATGCCTAATGATGAGGAGCTCAAGAGAGAATTGATGACTTAAGCTTACAAGTCACGATTCTCTATTCATCCAAGATGTACAAAAATGTACCATGACAGAGAGAAGAGCTCCTAGTGGTCAAGTATGAAGGAGGACATGATATAGGTGATTATAGACTGGTTGACTAAGTTTGCATATTTCTTGGCCATTCGTAAGATACAGTCACCAGAGGAGTTGACTAGACTATAACTTGATGAGATAATCCAACTCTATAGTGTGCCAGTTTCTATTATTTCAAATGAAGATTCTAAATTCATTACTCGATTTTGGAGGAGCCTACAAGAGGTGATAGATACATGAGTACTGAAGTTTAGTTCTGCCTTTCACTCTCAGATAGAAGCTTAGTCTGGGACAACTAAGCAGACACTCGAGGACATGTTGAGGGCATGCAACTTAGAATGGAAAGTGTAATACTTCGGCCTTCTGGTTTACGATTTCTAAACCATTTTATTGATTTTGACCAAGCTTGAGATCAAATTAAATTTTATTGATATGATTTATTTGACTTAAATGATTTTTGGCATAATTTATATGTGATAAACATAATTAAATGGGTTAGATGTGGCTTAGTGAGTTTTGGAGCCGATTTTGTCTTTTAGTGGGCTTGACCCACCTAGACTAGTGAATAAGTAGTTTTAGAATGACTTTGGTTAATGGTTGGATTCTTGGACTCAGAAGTGTTAGTGGACTTAATAGAGTAGGTTTTAGATGGCCCATTAGGTGTGCAAGAATTGGAAGCCTATTTAAATAACTGGATGCAATTTTTTTCAAGTTTTATATTTGGAGGAGTGTGGAATTTGATCCCCTCCATTTCTCTTCTCCTCCCACTCTCTTCCAACTCTCCCTCTCACTCTCTTGACTTTTGGAGATGCTTCCTCTTGGTGCATGTTGATGGAGGTCTTGGAAACCTACATGGTGGATTTTAGAGGTTTGAAAGCTTCTTTAGTGACCATTGGAGAGAGTTCTTGAAGCCACCTTGAAGGAGATCAACTTTTGGAGATGGAATGGTGGTCATGAACTCTTTTTCTTCCTCCCTTGAGGCTTGGATTGGGATCTAAAAGGTCCCTTCGATTGGTGAATTCAATTGTTAGGCAGGGTGATGCCCATGTTGAGAATTTCTAATTTTCTTAGTGAGCATGTTGGTTTAGATGGTTGGAATGCGCATGCATGTGTGAAAATTGATGCTTTCTAAGTTAGATTGCTACCTAAGGTTCTTAACCTGTTGTTAGATGTGAAACTTGAGGATTGGGTACTATGTTTTATATGTGCTTCATGACTATAGTACGAAAATGAAGTTTTATGCGAAGTTTCCTTAATTATTGTGATGGATTTAGTAAAGGGAATCTATGCATGGTTGAGAATTGTTTAAGCTTCATGTCTAAAATCATTAGTTTTATTTATGATTTTTAGTGAAGATTTAATAGAGCTTAGCTTCATCATTGTGGATGTGTAGTTAACTCCAGAATTTTATGTCTAACTAGTTTCTTGATTCAATGATGCATACATATCATTATTTTAGCTTGAGTTTTGTGTATGATATAGTTAGAATCATGTGTTTTGAAGTCCTAAATCAATCCATAGTGGTTTGGAACCGATCTCCCATCTACAAGTTCGAATTTATAAGGCTAGACCCCCTAGAGTATCGTCATCTTACTGCATGGTGTCGACATCCTGAAGCCTCAGGCTTCAAATCTGAGCGTACAACATTGATGCCTTATTGTGTTGTATTGACACCCTAAGTCTAGTTTCTATCTTGGCTTGTATATAATCTGCCAGGGTGTCCACTACCATATTGTCGACACCATAAAGTATGGTGGCGAACTCCCATGTTAGTACCTTTGCAGCTCTCGGAGGGGGTGAATGGGAGTGCTGAACGAAAAATTTATCTTAAACTATCTTGCTGATTAAGCCTTTAGATTGAGTGATACTAGTTTTAAAACTAGACTGATTATAAGGTTACAAAAGAAGATAATCAGACACTCAAATTTTACATTAGTTTGGTCTCTTCCAAACCTATGTCCGGACAGCTACTACTTCCCACAAGAAGTATACAAACTGGTTTTTGCTCAAGTTCCTAATTCACCACATTGCTAGTTTTTTATCAGGTGATAGTGCACCAACACTTGCCCTCAGGTAATATTTCCTAAGATAGTTTAACTATCGAGACATATTTCCATATAATAAAGGCCTCTTAATAGGTTGATAGTGGAGTAAACAAAGCTCACAAAATGCAAGCATAAAATAGATTAGGAACTAAGAACTCAGTATGCCTTCAGTGCTGAAGAGTGGGAAGCTTGGTTGGTGCAGCACACCTTCACACGCAGTAGTTTCTCTAAATGCTCTTTTAAGTTGCCTTGAAGATGAACTGGAGGAAGATGGCTTGAATGCTCTTGAGCTCTTTCTTATACTTTCTTGCTCTTTTTCTCTCTTGCAACACTCAAAATTTTCTTCTTCGAGACTCTCTTGATTTGGCTTGGTTCGCTCTGCTGTGTATACTTGCCTTTTTAACGCTACTTTTCTCTTGCTTCAATCTTCAATATTCTTGCTTGGTTTCCCTTTTTCTTAGCCTTTTCATTTCCCAAGGTTAATAACTGACTTATAAATTATAAGATGGATGGACAGTGGTAAAGGGTGGAGTACAACCGGAGCAGGCAATGTGAAGAAGACAATCTGAGTGCATATTGGAAGGTTTTTAGTTAAAGCCGGTCGCTGATCATATGCTAACTAATTAATGCCAAAAACTAATGCTTAGGGCAGCCTTGAACGGGAAAAAAAAAAAAAGAGAGAGAGAAAAACGTGGTGGAGACACACCATTCATGGTGGAGTCTGGATCGTCTTAATACCACATTAGACTGGACTCCAATAGTAACCAGTTTTAGGACGTCATGTGCAAAGTAAGTTTGCCGTTAGAGATGCATCTTACTGAAGTTGACAACTTTTTTTTTTGTTCCCGGTTCAGCAAGTTCTCAATACTACGTAGAACACTTAAATACTACCAAGAGCACAAAATTACAATCATAATTTAAAATACATCCCAATGTGCACCTAGATACAACTTAAATTACTGTATGAATATTAATTGAGGTGTATTTTGAATTATGATTGTAGTCTTGTGCTCTTGGTATTATTTAAGTGTTTCGTGTTCTATTACATTGCGATGTATTTTAAATTATGACTGTAGTCTTGTGCTCTTGTTAGTATTTAAGTGTTCTGTATTATATCATGTTGGAGTGTTTTAAATTATGGTTGTAATCTTGTGCTCTTTGTGGTATTTAAGTATTCTACGTAGTATTAAAAACTTGCTGAATCGAGAACAAAGAAAAAGTTGCCAACTGTGGTAGGATAAGTCTGAAACGATGAACGTACTTTACACATGATATCCTGAGACTGGTTACTGTTAGAGTCCAATCCAATGTGGTACTGAGACGATCCGAACTCTTCATGGTGGAGTTACGCAATTCAAGAACCAATAGCTAGCATAAAGCAGCTTAGGGCAATGAGGCTCCCATTACTTGTAGTCTGGAGAGGGATAATTATACGCACCCATACTTTTATCTTCTGCAAAGGGGTTGTTTTAGAATTTGAATCCGTGATCTCTAAATCATAATAGAACAACCTTAATATTGCACCTAGGAATTTACTAGCATAAGCTGAACGTAGAAGTTTCGACATTGTCACATTTGTGAGTAGATAGAAAAAAGTTCATTCTCTACAAAATGACTTCACGATCGATAAATATTTGATCATAATGTATCCTATGAACTTATGGATCATTTATTGGGGATAAAAGGTGCGCAATGCACTAGTTTTTAGGAAAAAGTTCATTCAATTGAGTTATTTTAGAAGTATATATGGAAAAACATGAGTCAATGAAAATGGGATTCTTTAACCACTTAATCTCGGTCTTGACATCCATGGGAGAAGGCCGGATGCCATTTTCCAAATCGGCTCTCCTTTGACAGACACAAGCGCATCCAGGCATCACCCTACTATCTAGAGATCATCCAATCATATGTCAAGTTAGGGCGTTCTCTCAATCGAAAAATAAAAAAATAAAAATCTTTTAAGTGTTATCTGAATTTTGACGAGTGTTCTTTCAACTCAAAAAATTAAAAAAGGATTTTTTTTTTTAATGCTTCCCTTTGAATTTTGATTGTACGAGTGCATGATCTTTTTTATTTGAATTGTCTAAGCAATTATTGAGTCAACCATTTTCCGAGAAACTTTAAAAAAAAAAGTCTTTTGACTTGCCATCTATGTTAGTAATCTTGTAACGTGAAAATTTCTTTACAAACAAATAAATCGATGAAATCATTTTTAGGAAAAAGGTTTTATAAGAAAATAAACAAATGAAAAAAATTTCAGAAAAATATTTTCAAAAGTATCAGACGATCGATTACGTTTTTCATTTTTATTGTAAATTAGTTTTCTTAGAAAATACTTTCCAACCAAATGTATTTTATATAGAACCAAAGAGACCCTTAGTGGGAACTTATTATAAATTTGAATACTTTTCATGGGTATTTATACATTCTTTTCTGGGAAAGAAAGCCGGTGAGCTTGTATTAATTTGTAGACTCATCACTGCAAAGGTCAAGTGAGATTATGCTATATTTTTATCATCGGTTTTTAAACCTACCAATGTGTATAAAAAAGATGCACTTTGGAATAAACTGCCTAACCTCACTATTAATTTATTGCCTTCCAAAATATCAACTTACTCCTTAAATACGCAAAGAATTCCTAGGGGATTTTGTGAGCTAATTATTCTCTATGTTAACAAAGGGTAGTTTTGTGTTGGAGACTACCCTTACAATCACTCTAAATGGGTGTTTGGTAAAATTTCTATTTGAAAGTTGAAAGTCACTTTTGACTTTTACTTTTCACGTAGAATGACTTGAGAGAGAGAGAGAGATTATAACTAATCTTAGTTTGTTACCAAAATTAACTTTTTTTAATAACCTTACTTTTTCTCATATCTTGGAAGTTTCACTTGTAACTTTTGGTTGAAAGCCAAAACAAAAGTAAGATACTTCACAAATAGTTTCTAAGATCTAAGTGCTTTCACAAAAATAATTAAGAAGTGCAAATAAAAGCTGCACTAAACACGGGCTAAATTAAAATTAAGGCTGTTCTGACATGTTCAATGCCATTTTATTTTATTTTTGTAAGTGCATATTTCAGCAGCTTGGGATACTTCACTCATAGTGGAAATACATGGAATGCCACAGCTTTCGCAGAGAATGTTGCCTTATCTTCATTTCATGTGCTATTGCTATATGTAGCTATAAATTTGCTTAACATTGAGTATTCTTATTGTGCCTCTTGTAAAATGAATCTGTGATTATGTAGAGTATTCCAAGATTCAACTCACCAGAAATTGGTTTTCACAGTTCCTTTGTGAAAGTATCTAATTGGTAACTCACTCAACTAAAGGCTTATGGCAATTAAGGTGCCACTTGGGTTGTGCTAGCCAATGACCTAAGAAAAGAGAACCTCTCAGTATATAGTTAGACTGAAGTCCGTAGTACTAAGAGGGAGGGTTTAGGTATTTCTCAAATTTTGAGATCACATGAAAGTTTTTTTGCAATCTTTTATTATCCTTCCCTTCTCAGTATTATTAGACTTCAATCTAAACGTATAATGAGAGAGTCTCCTCTCATGACCTAATGCAACCCAACCAATTTTGGCGTTTGATGCGTGTAGAGAGAGAGAGAGAGAGAGAGAGAGTCATACACACCCCTACTAATTAAGAAATAAGCATATCATTATCATACTCATTTGACATAACTCTAGATTGAAAACTCAAATTACAATAAAAGAGAGAAAGGAACAAAGGTAATTATCCATGCGCACATGATATCCTTAAATAGATATCTTCTGCATGTAAAGTTGAACTGAACTCAGTCAGTAGAGAAGAAAAAAGGTTTCACAAAACTCCTTCACATGATGCTCTTCTTATTCCTGAGAAAGGAATTTTGTAAAAGATTTCTTTCTTTCCTCAAACTCGTACTCAGAGGAACCGCTCTAGGGACCTCATTAATTCGACTGGTTCACCGGAGTACGGACGCCGCCGTTTCCCTCTGGTGCAGCTCGCGTGTCCTCCCCGTACAGGAACCTGCTCACTAGCACGTCCATTCGAGCATTCCTTGCGTCCACCCTCGTAGGGTGAAGGGCGTCCCCCGGGTGCCCTTGCAGGGATACGGTGGGAGGCGCGGTGGAGGACCCAACACGCAGCTCTGCGCACCGCTCGTACAGATCCCGTAGCATCTCCCGGATTATGGCATGCACCTTGATGAGGCACTCCCGACTGGCATCCTGCAGGTTGGCGCCCATGAGCCCGTCATAGAGGAAGCACCTCGCCTGCATGTCGGCGATCTCATCGTGCTGGTGCCACAGCTGCTGGGCCTTCTTGCCCACCAGCTCCTGCAGGAAGCGTGTGTGGGTGCGCATCATCTTCAGCTGGTCGACTTCTGACATCTGCCTGAAGCCCCTGCACATCCTCGCCGCCTCCTCCGTGCCCGGCCACACCTCCGGCGCGCGCTCGCCGGCGCCAAAGACAATGACGCAGGTCTTCACCCCGCAGAGGATGTGCAGCTCCTCCGCCTTCTTCATGATCCCCTTCCTCCTCTTCTTTAGGGTGGAGCGCCGGGTGGCGTCATCCTGGAGCCACTTGATCTTGGTCTTCCTCCTAGCAGAGTAGGCTTCCATGGCCTGGTTAGTGGGGGTGGGAAGGAAGTGTGGGACGGCGAAGGGAAGTGTTCGACCCTCCATGACTGTCGCTTGCTACTCTTTCGACCTTCGATTGTGTTGGAAGGTTAACTGGGAAGGGAACCCTCCACTCCACTTATAGCTGAAGGAGTAAGATTTTCTTGACTATGGGTTGTGATCACAACCATTGGCTCCTCTTTTTGTTTATTTTTTTATTTCACTTATGAATACTCGTCCATTAATTTTTGAATTAGTTTACTTGCATCCTCTCAACATTTGAATTTAAAGTGGAGGCCCTTTGAATCTTCCTTGACGTTGCATATATATACCTTTATGAACTTTCTATATATATTGAGTTTCACTTGTTGCAACCTTGTTGATGAAGTAAGGATGAGTTGGATTATATCGCCAAATAGCATTCTAGCATGTGGACTAGGCACATGGAAGTTATCTCCTACGCTTAAATACGCATACCGATATCATCTGCGCGTCAAGATATTTGTAATAATTAAAGTTTAAAAAATAGAAAAAATTATCCGCCAAACTGTTTTTGAGAGTATAGATTACTCTCAAAAATATGATCATGCTTTCCATAGTATGATCACTCTCTTGAGACATGAAGGACCGGATTATGCTCTCGAGAATATTTTTTGTGCTTTTGAAGGCAATTTGGTAGGTAATTTTTTTCCTTAATTGGATCCTTTCATATTAATGCATGGATGACGGCGACGCGCGTGTAATTGGAGAGACCATCTCCATGTACTTTGTCCACATGCTAAAACATCATTGGACGACGTAATCTAATTCATGCACCGATGGTAGTGCAATAAAGAATACCGTTCTATACATGCCCACTAGAGTTTTGGCCAAATATGCGGTTTATGCAGCATCTCATGCATGTTTAAATGCATCTGGTATCAAGGAAGAGCAATACTAGTATGACGGGAAAGGTTCTCCAATTTATTTATCCACCCGATGTGAGTGTACTTGATTGATTGGGATATAAAAGGTGAGTATAACTGCAGCAGGTGTGAACTTCTCTCTTTAACAGGGTAAAAAAATTATAGAAGTTTTTATGTCATTCTAGCATTGCTCAACAAGAAATACGGAGGGCATTAAATGTGTTAGTTTGGAATTAATAGACAATTTAGTGTACCCTGCAGAGTGCACGCATTTGTATTATATATGTCCAAGCCACTGTTTTAAAACTTGACAATAATCCTGATCAGATCACTAATATTCCTAGTCAGATCACGTGATCTTGGTTAGATCACCATATATGTTGGTAAAAACAATAATATTCTACATGTTAGGTTTAGGTATGGACTTTTTAAAATGTATATTAAATATATTGGTCCTAACTATCATAAGTGGAATTTATGTAAATTGCTAAAAGAATTTGGGACCAACAGAGAAAGTCAAAAGCTCCAATCTTTGGAAAAATGTTTCAAACCTATCAAGTGCCGAAATGTCGAGGGGATGTGAGGCTTAATTATCTAGATTCTACCGATTTCATCGAAACTCTTCGTGCATGTTATGCTCAAAATATGATGCATATGCTCCACACAAGCGGCTGGCTTCATTAAATAAAGGGATTCTGTAACATTAATTCTTGACATTAAGTATCAAGCAACCTTTCAAGTTTTGAATCTAAAATGCCTTTTGAACCTTGATTATGATTTTTCATATGCTCAGCAACTAAGTTATGGCACTTCCATGTTCGTTTGCTAAACATTGTTGACATGGTTGGTTTATGCAACATCTCATGTTTGGTGCAAATGAAACTAGAAGAGTTTTCATTCGACAACAAGAAAGATTATTTTCGTATTTGGGGCAACTAGCTAATAATTTAGCATGCTCAATGTGTAGATGTTACAGTGTATGTTCAAGAGTTGCTGCCCTGTCTGGTGGTGCAGTCAGTTTTTATTTTAATTTAAAATTAAAAACTATTACAGGGTGCAGCTCATGAAAGGCATTTTTTTTACTGATCTTGGGGATCTTTTTAATTTCATAGATTTTTTAGCTCATTCGATCAGAGATAGACTGATATGGACACATGGGGCATCTTGCAGCCAACCTCAAAAATTTTCAATTTTAGCTTTGGGTTGAAATGATGAGAGGAGGGTGAACACTTCTAGGGACTAATCAAGTATCAACCCTTTTGACGTTTGACATAAAGGAAAACCTTTATGCATTTTACAAAAGAAAATAAGATACATAACAAGCACTCCTATTAATGGTTTCTAGGTCACAGGGAATGACATTTACATGTTGGGTGTATCTTAGTGTATTACATGATTCATAGCTCAAGACAAATTCAATATATTTTTTTTTGAACATTAATTGAGGACCTAGTTGATATGTGACCATGCTCAATAATCATGTGGGATCAATGATCCATGACTTAATGATATGATCAGGTAAGTTCAATAGATGAATATATAAATGCGAGCTTGTTCTATCATATTCATAAGGCATGGTGGCTGCTAAATTTCTTAGATCACAAACAAGTCAACAAAAAGCTGTGCGTTAGGATCACTATGTCCACTTAATACTAAGGCTCATCTCCATTGTTAATGCTATAAAGTAAAATCTTCTTGAGGATAAGGTATCATCCTTAATTAATGTTCTGAGTCCATAAAGTGGGTCAAAACTAAAAGAACTTAGGCAATAGTTGTTATACAAAGAACATCCTATGGTATAAGTTATGAAAGATGACTTGTCTTGTTCATTGACCTTGAGCTTGTAAACACAATCTATTAATCTTTCTTCTAACTAATTATGCATAGCCTTTGCTTTGATTGCATGATATATTTGAGGAAGAAAATGAGTAGATTCATATTAGTCAACATTTGGCGAATATACTACAATGGGCCATGATCAATTTGTAAAGTACAAAATTCAACTCACAAGTAAACAACAATTGATTTCATGTTCCGTTATTAACCAAAGAACATCACTCTATAAAAGTTCAAGATTGAAAAAACAAGGGCACGTGCTTGTAGGCAATGCAGCTTAATATAAACAATGCCAAAGCAAAGAATAGGTTATCTAAACATATGGAAGACAAAAGCTATAAATAAAAAGAGACAAACTGTAGTACATCTCAGGAGAACAAGAGACGATCAAAAAATCACTACAAAGAAGATAGGTTTTGTCAGCGAGTATATGTCGACGGCTAGGTGTGTTTATCGACAAATAATATATTAGTCGACGGCTAAAAATAACCGTTGACAATAGACTTATATGTCGACGGCTGAGCCAACCGTTTACACATACATAATATATGTCAACGGTTAGTCTTTAGCCATTGACAAATGTAACATATATGTTCACGGCTCCAAAAAAATCTGTCGACATAAGTAATAAAAAGAAAAAATAAATTTAAATAAAATAATATATCAACGGCTATTAGTTTAGCCGCTGACATATCTGTTCTATGTCAACGGCTAAGTTTCTAGCCGTGGACAAAAACCGCAACCCTAAATCGTACCCTTCCTTCACAATGCCCCCAAACCCACGCCCTTCCCCCTCCCCCTCTCAAAATCACAGTGCCCCCAAACCACAACCGCCGCCCTGTTGGCGGCCTCTCCCTCGCCTTCAACCGTGGTGAGCCGCCGCGGGTAGTCCACCAGTGCCGCAACTCCGACGGCTCTGCCTCCTGGGGCGGCGGCCACCGCCACTGCAATGTGGCAGCATCGGCACCGATCACGGTGCCGGCCTAGCCCAGCGCCCACGGTAGCGATCCGGCGGGCTCGTCGCTGGCCCCCGAAGAAGAGTTTGACGGCGGGGAGTGGGTGCCGCCGCACGAGTACTTGGCGCGGGAGTGCGCCGATGGCTGGAGGGCGGCAGGGTCCCTGTTCGAGGGCATGGGGCGCACGCTCCAGGGCCGCGACCTGCGACGGCTGCGCGACGTCGTGTGGAGCCAAACGGGCTTCTATGGCTGACGAGGAGACCACCCACCCACCAAAGATGGGAGCTTCCTCCATTTCCTCGTCTGATCTGTGTAAACTATTTCTACATCTGTGTTTGTTACTTGTTCCTGTTGTTGCTGTCATTTGCCCATGTTACTTGTTCCTCCATTTCCTGTTGTTCCTATTTGTTACTTGTTCCTGTTTTTACCCATTCAAGTAGAATCATCAGTAATTCTTCAGGTTGGATGATATCAGGAGCCTCTGCTTCACCTTGTTCCTTCTCAAGTCCTGTCCATTTCTGTTTGTCCCACTCTTGGTGATGTCCCCAACTTGGTTCTTTTAATTACTTTTGATGTGCATGACTTCACTAGAATCATAGCTTCAAGTCTTCCCTCCCAAACCCATACTATATGAGTGCATCTTTTGTTTTTTCTTCACTCATGTATGCAGGTGCAGAAACATTCTTTAAGAAAGATGTCTGGATCTCCTCTTGTTTCCGTATGTAAACTGTAAAGAATCTTGTGATCATGTGTTGGTAATGTAAAAGTGTGTCACCCACCAGGTGCCCTCCCACCAGTGTTGGAGGGAGGGATGGCTGATGCCTCATGGGACAGAGGGAGTCCCAGCTGCTGGTGTTTCAGTGGAGGGGGAGAAGGGGGTGGGGCAAATTATTGAAAGGGTTGAGGAAGGAGCCATGGAGCTGCTTGGATCTCCCTCCAAGTGTTCATGTCCTCCAGTCTAGAGACAAAAAGGACGTTCCTATCATGTAGAACACCCTCTGACATTGTGCTGGGCGATTGTGGCATTTCTTGGTTTGATGAGCGCAAGAGGAGGAGCCATAGTCTTTGCTGGATGCACAGGCCAAGAGGCGCAGATGATGTTGTCTCTACTGTTAGTCATTCTTTTTTGAAAAGTGACCACTAGTCTTTGACTAGTTTAAATATTGAGTCTTTGACAACTTTGATAACTTTTTAGTATGAAAGAACAATTTAGTTAGAGAACAGTTGCAGCCTGTGAAGGAGCAAAGGGGAGGAAGAATGAGGAGGATAAGGGACAAATGCCCGTATGGAAGGGGCAATTAAAGACAAACTATCCAAAATCTATAGGCAAAATGATGGGGGAGGCAAAGGGATGAGGTCCATGAGGAGGATGTAGTAAGGTGACATACGTAGAGGTAGAAGGATACAAACAAATGGTCCAAAATCTGCAGGGTAGATGATGGTAAAGGAGAATGAAGATGAGAGCATAAAAATGTATGACACCTAGATGAAAGCAATATACAAGAATATGCTATTGAGCAAGATCACAATAGATGAGAAAATAACTAAGATATTTTAGATGATTTAACTATGTTAAAACAAACCAAATGTGATTGTAAAGAACCGTAAAAAAATGGATATGTAAAAAGACTTTTGGGAGGCTGTGATCTGACAAATAGCTGGCCATTTTATCATCAGAAATATCTAAATTAAGTCATCCAAGTTCCAAATGTACCTTCAATTATAAGGATAAGACAAACTAACAATAATGCTTAGCGTTAAAGTACGGCTAGCAACTGGATTTACTTCATCATCATACATATTATTTTGAATCAGAAATCACGATCGACCTGACTCCTCATACTAAGAGTTGTCTCCAGCTTAGTGAGACCTGTCATAGTGAGCCAACATCAGCTAAGCACTTCTTAGTCTGATCTGTCCATAGCCAGCCAAGCAAGAATTCCAATGACATAATTGCCATAGCGCCATGTTAAGAAAATCCATGTGATTGGAAGCATTGCAAGCATCCAAGGGTCTTCAGTTGCTTCTTTTGAGAAAGAAGATGCAGAGCGGCTTCTTTTCTTCTGTACAAGACAAAGGAAAGGTCTGCATATGCAAGATAATATCTCTTATGTTCATCCAAATTGGTTGAAACCACCTGCACCAAGCAGGAAACGGTCCAAGGATACTCGGGAAATGAGACTGGCCACTTCTGGTGATAGGATGGATGAAAATGGAGGAGCTGGTTTAGGCACTGGTCAGTATGACAATAAAGGGATGTTTGCAAAATGCTGCAGCATCGCCTTAGTGCCTGTTAGACAAAGATTGAAAGTTGCTGCAATGAGGCCTATTCCTCGCACTCAACAACATAAGATTTTTGCCTTTCTCAGTGATGTCCGAGAGTGACATGTATGATGGAAGTCGGGCAAAACCCAATTTACAGAGAATCACTGCCTCAAAGCATAATCTTGTGTCCCCTCCTATAGCAACCCACAGGAAGTCCTTATCAAATTCCTTCTATGCTCAGCAGATAATCTCTTTGAATCCATTACCTTTGAAGAAACATGGATGTGATCGTTGTCCCATCCAAGTTTGTTCTGAGGTAAGAAGTTCTCTCAGATCACAATTGAGATTGTACTCTTTAGGACGTTCTTCTAATTATGTTTCTGATTTTCTTTTTCCTATTTATGAATTTTCTTGCAGGAGGAATTTTTGATGGATGTAATGCAATTTTTAATCCTCAGAGGCCATAATCGGTTTGTTCCCCAAGGTGGGTTTTCAGAATTTTCTGATGCCATACTTAATTCAAAGCGACTAGACCTATACAATTTGTACAGAGAGGTGAGCTCCTTCCACATGCCGTTCACATGGCATTATCTCAGCCTTTCTGTATGGCATTTGCTTGTGACTTTACTATCACTTCTTCATAGTGCAGATTATTATTCATCCTGGGTCCCATTTCTCCATTACCTTTAAGATCAAAATCATAATGTAAAGTCTCTTTCTCAGGTGGTTTCAAGAGGAGGCTTTCACGTTGGGAATGGCATAAACTGGAAGGGCCAGGTTTTCTCTAAGATGCGGAACCATACAGTGATCAATAGGATGACTGTATGTATGTATACACCTCTCATATTTGTTATACTGCTGCATGTAATCTGTCATGCATACTTCTCTTCGGATGTCTTCTAGTCCAAAATGCCATTGAAGGAGTAACGTAATGTGTAGTGTTAGTTATTAAATTGTTATCACCCTTGAGATAAAAGAGAAACTGTTCATGTTTGTAGTCTTTTTCTGTTAGTTAAAATGAAAGGGGGTGGTAAGCATAGTTATCACAAGCCATTCAATGATGAAAATCTAGTCATTTATTGTAAAGGAAATTTCCTGCATTTTAGTGAGCTTCTGTGAATCAATTATGCATGATTCCAGTGACAACATAGGCATCCAGCTTTTGTTGGAATGGATAATGGGTGAGATCCAGATTGTTGGCCACTAACCTCAGCAATGTCAAATTGATATTTTTGTTTTCCCTTCAACTACTTGGCATTGATCCATCAATTCTTACAATGAAGTAGATTTAAATGGGTAATTTTACATAATGTGTTGATGTCCAATTTAGTATTACCGACAACTTAATAATGTTTTCTGACATGCATTTGAGTATTGCAGAAACCTTGACATCTATGTTTGATACAGGGTGTCGGCAATACATTGAAGAGGCATTATGAAACATATGCTTTTTCTCTTTTCGTACATATATATAGTAGTCCTTGAGTAATTGCATAGAAAGGAAAGAAGGGAAACGTATGTTACCCGTTCATCTTTTCCATTCCATTCCCTGGGCATTCATCTATAGATCTTTTATTGTTAATTGTGTGAAGCATGTAGTGAGAGGTTAGAGCTATGCCAGGAAACATATGCTTTTTCTCTTTTCGTATGATCCTTGAAAAGGGTTTGACCCTCTCAGTAGCAATAGAGGTTGCTTTGGATAAGTGTCTCGTGTAGTTCCAGTTTTTGAACCAAAAACTGATATTGATCAATTTGACATGTATGATGACTAAAAAGTACCGTCATTTAATGACTGGATGTTTGACCTGTGATGATAAGAAGGGAGTGTATTTTTAGTATTTTCAAGATGTGTTAGAAAAGTTTGTAGGGAAACTATGTAATTTTATAATTTTTTTCTCATGTAAAGGTCTCGTGCAGTTAGAGGCGCCTTTTAACTTCATCAACTTTGTCAGACGATTGAAATTTTTTTGAAAATTTGAACATGTCGGACATGGTGGGGTCCACCCTAAAAACATTCAAATACAAAAAACCATAACCCTATGTCCCCTTCGTCCGCAGTGCGTCCCCAAACCCACGCCCTTTCCCTCTCAAAGCCACGCTGCGGTTCTTCGATCCTCACCCAGGCACCGGCAACCCCATCGCCGCCCGGCCCCATTGCCGCCTCCAGCCGCTGGTGACCCGATCGCCACTTCCAACGGCCGGCGACCCCATTGCCGCCCGGCCCCATTGCCGCCTCCAGCCGCTGGGGACCCCATCGCCACTTCCAACTGCCGGCGACCCCATCGCCGCCTCGCCCCGTTGCCGCCTCCAGCCGCTGGAGACCCCATCGCCGCCTCCAACGGCCGGCGACCCCATCATCGCCGTTGGTTCTCTCCAAGTTGTGGCCAAGTAGCCCCTTCGCGGCTGGCGGAAATAATTTCCTTTGTTCCTCTCAAGGGGATCTCCTCACTCTCCGTGACAGGTCCTTCCCCTTAACCTAGTGGCTACATAATTAGACTGTTTTGCCATAGTAACTTTCCTCTACTACAGGTTCAAGTCTACACTTGCTCAACCTTCCCTCTATTTCTTAAGTTGAGTAGTCTTGCGAGTTGTTCATTGAGCATATTGGTTTGTTTGCAGCCTTATGCATGATTCCTGCTGCAGCTGTTGCTCTTGTTGTTCTTTCTGTCTGTCTCTCACACACATTTGCTCAACCAGTGTGTTTGTGAGATGTGGGAGGTAATGATGATGCCTTTGGCTTTTTCAGACACTGCATACATCTGCTAATGGCAGGGCACCCCTGGACGGCCTTGCTGTTCTCAGTGGGCAACCAGGTTGCAGCCATTTTGAGGAATTTCTGGAACAAATGTTGGGTATGAGCCTCTGCCACCTCCTCTCCTTATCCTCTCCATGGCGAGGTGGTTGGCTGCAGAGGTGGTGAGGCTTTGAGGGGGGGGCATTATTTGGGGGTTGCTGGCTCGCTGTCCCCTTCTCTCCAGCCGATGAGCCTGCAATACCATATTAGTTTAACCAAAGATGAGCAACTATGAAATACAGCATGGGGCACAGGGATAGGAAGAACCTTCGGACAATAAAATTTGGCAGAAATGACCTGGATAAAACAAATTCAGGTAGAAATAGTTATATTCCTACCTAGATCAGCTGAGATGAGGTCCTCGCCTTAGTAGTTTGGCCCTGCCAAGACAGCTCCTGATGGTGAAATAATCATATTTCCACTGGCACAGACCACAGAATCTGGTGAGAGCTCACCATCCACCGCTCCAAATTCATAACCAGGTGCTGGTGGATAATATGCTGCCCGTTATCATTCCTCGTCTAAGAATCTTCCAGTTCGGTAGCCAATGAGCTATTATTTAGTATGTTGCAACCAATGTTCTTCGCTTGAAGAACAAACTCCTAAGTTCTGTATTTCTTAATCCCCGGACCCCAAAAAGCCAAATTCTCATACTCGCTTCCTAACGAGATAAAATCCCTCTTTCTGCTGCCCGTTATCATCTAAGCGTGTAGTCTCCTTACTTGAGGAGATTATGGTTCAATTCTCACTAGATGTATGTGTTTTTAGTGCAAAAGGATATCATCTATAACATATTTCTTTTGGGTGGTAAAGTGAGTTGGAACAGTCACCTACTTAAGTAAAATAATCTTATTCAATACAAAAATATTTTACTAAGAGACTCTTGTTACATTTAAGGCATCGCAAATGGTTGGCCATTGAATCAACCTCTACGCAGGGTGTAGCTCATATATTCTTTATTGTTTTTAGTTTACTACCCTGTGTGTTTAGCTCATATATTCTTTATTCTTTAAAGGTGTAGAGTAGATGTGGTGGAAATTTGAAGTGTTTAGCTCATATACTGTTTTGAATGATACTATCTTTTTTAAGTAACTCTAGCAAAGTTGGATCATTGGTAGATATAGATTTTTTTTTGGTAGATATGATGACGATGCATTTATCTTTACAGGTTCTTTGTGTGTATGTCCTTAGTATTGTATGTGAGGCGATGATGATACACTTGACTTTACGGCCACTGCAAGCCATCTGCTAACGGCACGGCAGCTCTGGATGGTCCTGCTGGGCAACCGAGTTGCAGCCGTTTTGTGCGGATCGCTGAAGCATACGGAAGCCCCTAGGGGTTAAAAACATTTTCTATCTGAGCCTCCGGTCTTCCCTCTCCTAAGTATTTAATGGCTGAAAAAGGGAGTTGTGTATCAAGCCATTGTGTCCAAGGGTGTGCCAGGCAGATTATATCTCCCTATTTTGTTTTGCTTTGTCAAACATGTCTTGAATTGTCCATAGAAGAGGACCTTATGTTGTCATCAAGATCATGCAACTGAAGTATGCTGATGATGCTGTAATCCTTGTGATGGTTCAGAACAAGTATCTTTATGAAGCTTCTCTTGATCTTCGTAGAGGAGATTTCAGGACCTAAGGGTTAACTTTGAGACGAGTTCCATGGTAATGTTGGATATGGAATAAGCCAAGGTTTTAATGATAAGGTCAGAGACCCCGTTGTGTGTTAGATTTTGGTCAGCCAGCCTAATTCCGACCCCCCATTTCCTGTTTTGTGTACGGGGTTGGCTTGGATCTGTTGAGATGTGTCCAATGTAGGATGATCATGTTTGAGCCATTCTGGTTCCATACTGGTTCCAGGATTCTCTAGTCTAGTCTTAGAATGTAATCCCGACTCTCACCCCAAACATTTGAACCTTGAGATAAATGGATTTTGTGTGTTCTTTGGGATATTGGAGTGTTGTACATCAGAGTTTTTCACTGTCTACTTGTGATTACCACTTTTGCTGGAGCTATTGGTTTGTTGGATTATTTTCTGCCTGGGTTGGACAAGTGGTTTTCAGCATTGAAAGGAAGTATCCTTGTGAGAGGCTTCATGCAGGATTGTACCTTCTAATGTTCCAATATGCTTTTCTTTCAGTCTTGCAAACCAAATATTGTTGAAGAGGAAATCTGTTAAAAGCAAAATTCTTCCAGAAGGGATGCAGAGGCAGAGGTAAAAGTTGACTCATCAATTGGTGACTGGCACCATTTGGAAGGTGGTGCAGTTAGACTGACGTTCTGTGTGATTTCCACTTTTTCATAATATCATAGAGCTTCCAGACATCTGTTATTGCTTGCATTAAAAAAATGTGGTGGCAAAATAATTAGGTAATCCTGGCAGATATTATTTCCTTGGCCTTGGAATAATCTCTGAGGATGGAAGTCATGTAACTGTGCATTCTATAAGGAAGAGATGATTTAGCGCAAGATGATGAGATTTTTGAGGTGGCATGGTCAAAGGATATTCTTGGTGAGATCAGCAATTACTCCCCCTCCCTGTCCTCTCTCTTGTAGGTGCTTCACTTGTTTTTATGATTCTGGGCTGATATTTCTTTTGGTGTGTCTGGTCATGTACTCATGTGCATTGCTATAGATTCCATCTTGGAATCATCAGTGCTTTATGAGGCAATTCAATTTTGGATTTGGTCTTGGGGTTTGGGATTTGGCAGCTTGCTAGTGGTACTGAATTGGTGGTGTTCCGACAAATGTACGATGTTCAAAAATTCTTATTCAAAATAAAAGGGCTCGCGAGAATTTAAAGTCCAAAGCCCAAGGCCCATCAGAGAGATAAAGTCCGAAGCCTGAAATCCAAGCCCGACCCCGACCCGGCACGGCATGGCGCACACGTGTGTGGTCTATACGTCCCCATCTAGCTTTGCAGAATAAATGTCTATAGAACCCCAATAGATATAAACCACAGTTTCAAGTCATAAAAGACAATGTGGTACTAAAAACCCACATACAAAATCTCTCTAAAGATTTGAGAATTTTGAATTTCTATTTTCTCTCTAAAGAGATCCAATGTAAATCTCAATATATCTCAAGATTTAAAAGATTCTTTTTTAATAATAAAAAGAGAACTCCTTCTCTTATTTTAACATTTCCCCACATATTCAAAATCTAAACATAGGAGAAATAAATAGAGACCAATATGTCATGCCATCAGTGTAGGTAGCTTTCGAGTTTGAACCTTTACAAAAGTCACTAACTTTTACCTTCACAAGATCAAAGTGAACTTACGTCTTAAACTTGATCTTTTGGTGTAAAAGTAGCCATCAATGACTGTAAGGAATCGCGAAGAACGCAGCGGAAAATAAAATCGATTCCATTGTATCGGTTGCTGGGATCATAAAACGGACATTAAAATAAACGCGGGAAGAACGGTTCTTCACCTTTGCGGGGTTTCGAATCTCCCGTGGATGATGCCGACTCGGTAATCGCGCACGCGCACAATCTCTAGAGGTATCCACATGAGTTCCCGCAGTAGACGCGATTTCCTCCTCGACTTGAGTACTCCGACTATATCTCAAATCTACCATGCGCGGAGAGAGACAGATCTACTCCAAGAGAGAGAGAAGGAGAGAGAGAGAGGAGAGAGAGATTTTGGGGTGAGTAATTCGTCCAACCAACTTTTTACCCCTTCCCCTTGGCCCTCCTTATATAGAAATAAGGATAAGCACAAAGATTAATCCTCATGATTATCCAAGAGTTTGGCCTTAGATAATTCTCTATTAAATCTTCATGTTTATCCTGCGGCTTTTCATAAAAATCCAGATAAGCATGAAATTTAACGTCTCTCACCGTCTGACGAGAACTCTTATGTGTGTGACCCTCTAGGCCCATATATCAGTCCGGTTGCAGGCCCATTAAATTTAGAACTGTTTCTAGAGTTTAATATTTATTAATTAACATTTAAACATCATATGTTAAATGATTAATTTAATAAACAAGTGAATTATCATCTGATAATCAAATCACTTGGCCTTCTGATCATGAACAGCACCAAACACTACCTCATGATCCCAGAAGATATAAGGGATATTGTTCCCTTTAATTGAACATTTCCGTCTGCAGATGCCGCACAGATATAATCCTTCACTCATGCAATGTCCCGATAACGCAAAGGTATGGTTTTATAGTCAAACCCTCTTTCGCATTATCCAGATGGATTCCAGTACTCAGTTAATATCTAGAAAGACATCTCTTTCATTTGACCTTGGCCAGGGATTTCTGTGTACACATCCATAGGACATTCTCTCTCCAGTCTTATACCAAGAGTGAGTAATCCCTTGTTGTTCACTCAATTACCTTCGCAAGCTTTCCACTGTATCTGAAAGACCGATTATGGTGGACTTAATGGTTAAAGTCCACAAGTCAGATAATCAAGATACAATGGTCCACAAACAAGATATCATTGGTGACTCAGGTCAAAGGACCAACTGTGCTACTGCAACGATTGAATTCCCTGGTTGACTAATAGGTATAATTACCATCCAGGAATTCTTATTTTGGTCTGTTCAGTGAACTCATTCTCTAATGAGCACCCACATGTTTGTCTTAGTGTCACCACACGAGTGAATGTGAGATCATTCACCCTCATCACATAAGCAGACATAACTTGTGTCGATCTTATCGGATATTTAATGTCCATCTCAAATATCCTATGATCGAGAACTGTTTAAGACAATTGACTGAAGATATTGATCTCACTATCATGATCTCATCATGATTCAATATCTCATACATTTGTCTATGGACCTTCATTACGATAGTTAATTTGCGAGAACTATTAAATGAAGAAATAATTGCCTTTATTAATAATTTGAACTAGAATGTACAATGATTAGCTTTGAGGCCACCCAATTCTATCAATGACAACATGACATAGGTGATGACTATGATCTTTAGGGTTGATGCATTTCGACTATGCGTCCATATCCTATTTCATGAGTGAAATCGGGAATAACCCTTTTTCCTTAATTGCGGCCGCACAGTTAGACTCACCTAGGTGGGCTTCTTTGAGGATGCACTGCAAACATCCTGCCTATATAGGCTTTAACCCATTTAAAGTCTCAACACTTCCTTTATTTGTAGTTTCAAGCATCTTTCAGACACCTTGGAGATAGATACAAATAACATAATTAACGATGCCATACAATTATGTCAACAGGTTGTTATTACCACATTGAACCTACTTTATGGGATCCCCACTAGTAAGGAAGGTTAAGTTTCCACTGTAGGAGAATCATTAATGGATTTCGTGAGTGGATTTGCTATGTTTTCTTTGGATCCAACAAAATCTATTTGAGACACACTTCCTTACAAATTTTAATCTAATTTCTATGTGTCTCCTTTGTTTTTTATTGTACTTTGAGGTTTGTAATTGCGGTCATATTGTCACAATGAACCGAAATCACAGGAATTGACTTGCTCATCAAGGGAAGTTCAGAAAGAAAATCCTTGATCCATTCAGCTTCCATTCCAGTTGTATCTAAAGCACTAAGTTCAGTCTCAAAAGTAGACCGAGACAAAATAGTCTGCTTAACAGACCTCTACGCGACTGCACCGCCATCTAAGGTAAAAATATATCCTTTTACATCATTACTCCTAGAGTCCTTGGCTATCCATCTTGCATCACTATATCCCTCTAATACAGTAGCGAATCTACTATAGTGCAAGCTCAAGGAAATAGTTCCTTTCAGGTACCTAAGTACCCTATCCAAGGCTTCCCAATGAGTATGATCTAGACAGCTTGTGTATCTACTAAGTCTTGTCAATAAGAATGAAATATCTAGTCTAGTGTAATTTGCAAGATACATCAAGTTTTCAATAATTTGGGAATATTTAAGTTGAGACACTAGCACACCACTCTTGTTTTCGTAGAGAGTCTTTGATGGATCATATGGGGTACTAAGATATCTACAGTTCTTATAGCCAAATTTTCTAAAAAAAATTCAACATAATGAGACTGAGAAATTGCTATACCTTCTATAGAAGAGATCAACTTAAGGCCTAAGATTACATTAGCCACACCTATATCCTTCATCTCAAACTTACTACTCAAGGACTTTGCTCATTCACAATCCTAATGCTAGTGCCAAACATTAGAATATCATCAACGTACAAGCATATGATAATATATGCATCACTTTTTACTTTGTAATAAATACATTTATCATAATCATTAACAGTAAAGTCAAAGGACTGTATAGTCTTATCAAATTTCTCATGCCATTGTTTGGGTGCTTGATTTAGTCCATGCAAAGACATTGTAAGTTTGCAAACTTTCTTTTTATTACTAGGAGTCACAAATCCTTTTGGCTGATCCATATAAATTTCTTCTTAAAGATCTCCATTTAGGAAAGCGGTCTTTATACCCATCTGATGGATAAGAGGATCATACACAAATGCCACGGCCATAAGCATTCTAATTGTGGTTATCCTAGTAACCAGGGAATATGTGTCAAAATAATCTATTCCCTCTTTCTGTTTGAGCCCTTTGGCAACCATTTATTAGTGCGCACACACCCAATCGCCTCGTCGTCTCTTCCCCTTCCCCTCGACCACTACTACAATTAATGTATCTTGCGGATAATCAATAACTCAGTTGACACGTGGAAGACGACCACCATCACTAATGCCGAAACTTTTGAGAAACTAATCGTATTAACTTTATCACGAAAGAAAGTTTTTTTTTTCTTTTGTGTAATTACAAATAACTTTTTCTTTGTTTATTGGACAAGTTACTCCGAGTCAAATCTACTATAAAAGAAAAGGAGAGTAATGATTGTTGCAATGTCTCCCCAATTGCAATTGAGATATTGCAGTAGGTCAATTTAAAAAATATATATATTTTTAGATAGGCTCGACATGTCCTATACATCCATGCAACAAAATGCTCCATCGGACAATCCAAAATAATCTGAAAAATAAAAAATTGAACCTAAAAAAATGTCCTTAATGGGCCGAGCCCAATAACAATTTTTTATTTTTCAAATTTTGATAGATAGTCCAATCGAGCATTTGTATGAACAGGTAGGACATGTTGGGCGGACTAAAAAAAATTAAATTTTCTCTTACCCACTATAATGTCCCTGTTGCAGTTGGAAGGGCATTGCAGCATTACTCAAAGAAGAAACATCGAGATGAAGGAAATTTGGGGAGCATATTGAAGTTAAATGCACCCATGGGGACGTTTGTTATATATATATATATATATATATGAAAGGATACAACGCGCCCTAGGCACATCTAAGTTAGATGCACCCTTACTTGAAAATTCACTCTCTCTTAATTATAAAAAAATAAAAAAATATATAAATTTTCAAATATTAAAAGAAACCTTTTAGAGTTAATCCTATCTCTAGGACCTTAATTTCACTATCCGATCTTGACGATCAACTGAAGCCGTTCGATCGGATAGGTATAAAAAATAAACGTCTAAAAATGTTGAAAAAATTGTCTTAGGAGTTTTAGTTTTGATGTCTAAACGATGACAAATTTGATTGGATGATTATGGTTAAATTTTTCGATCTAACGGTAAAAATTAAATCTCAAGAGAAGGAAAACACCTTAGAAGGGAATATTTGAATATTTTAAATTTTTCGATATTTTTTTTAATCAAGAGGATAGATTTTTTAAGGGACGTATCTAAGTTAGACGTGCCTCGAGGCACGTTACATATGCCCCCTTTTTATATATATATATATATATATATGGACGTGTTACAATGTGCTGTCCTATTTTAGTCTGCTAGCAGCGGATCTTAAATTTTAAGAATGTTGCAATGCCTTCTTAGCCTAAAATTCACAAAAGAATTTAGTTTGACAAAGAAGATGAAAAGTTTCAAAAAAAAAATTTGCTTCTTCCTTTTTTTTATTAGTCATGGGTACAGTCTGCTGCGGTTTAACTGTACATTGAAGACAGAAGGATAGAGGTGTGGAGGGAGGAAGAAAATAAGAAAAAAAATGATAAATTAATTAAAAGAGGAACCGTCCGTCGTGTGATCTTCAGCTCCGCGCAGGACGGGAGGGGGCGGCAGACTGGTTTTTGTTTTGTTTTGGATCCATTAGATTAAGATCTAACGGTTCATCTATTTAGTGCGGCTCCCTTCACCATATATATATATATAGAAAATTGAGTACGGCTATATAGATGCGAGTATCATAAACCAGTTATGATTTATTTCGAACTCGTTGTTGAGGACAATCATAATCTAGAGAGTTAATTAAGAACAGAATTATTATTTATACTCGTAAGAATTTGTCATTAAGTTCCAAATTAACCTTCTCATAAACTTGGCTCTTATGAGCTCCGTTGGACTTGATTTATGCTGGAGGAGCTTTACGTAATTAATCGTAAGTTCAATTATACGTGCACAAAATTAACAACCAAATAAGAGTTCAAAATCGATATATATCGCGATTACAAATTTTAGGTTCCAATAATTTCACTCACGTATTTTCCATAAGTTGCATCCAAACGGTGCCAAAACGAGTACATTTCTACAAGTTACTGGGGACGCCACCTCGCCTGCGCGCCGGTGGCCCCGCTGCTGGGCCTTCTTACCGACCAACGCCTGCACACTGCACATTCTTGCCGCATCCTCTGTGCATGGCCGTGACTCTGGCTCGCTCTCGCCGTCACTGCACAGGACGTTGCAGCCTTGCAGGTCTTCATCCCGCAAAGGACGTGCAGCTACCCCGGCCTTGTTCACGATCGTCTTCCTCCTCTTATTGAGGGTAGACCGCAGCTGGGCGTCCTCGAGCCACTTGACCCTGATACGCTTCTTAGTAGAGGAGGCTTCCAGGGCCTGGTTAGTGGGGATAGGGAGTGGAGGGAGAGGTGCAA
The DNA here is from genome assembly GCA_030544215.1 of Zantedeschia hybrid cultivar. Taxonomy (NCBI): domain Eukaryota; kingdom Viridiplantae; phylum Streptophyta; class Magnoliopsida; order Alismatales; family Araceae; genus Zantedeschia; species Zantedeschia hybrid cultivar. Next base: position 58,388,917 of record JARZZO010000012.1, read on the forward strand.
GGAAGAGTGGAACGGCGAAGGGATTGACATAAGAGAGATGAACTCTTCGACCCTCCATGATGGTCTGCTGTTGCACCGCGCGCCAAAAACCTCTCTCTCGTTTGATTGTGTTAGAAGGCTATCTCGATAGGGAACCCTGTACTTATAGTGACAGACAGGTTAAGCCACTTTCTTAAGCTGCAAGATTTTCCTGTTCATGACAACTATGGAAGTTTTCCCTTCTGTTCACTTTTCTTTTATTCTAAATTATGCGGAACAAATCCTTTCAGTACACGAAGTCCAACAATTTCGAGAGGAGGAGAAGAACCAAATATTACAAAAAAATCTCTCATATGATCTCTAAAGTTGGTAAATATTTGAGTTCTCCCTCTCTCAATGCTGTTGAACTTGGATACAAATATGTACTGAGAGGATCTCTTCTCTTAATTTTTGTATTAACTACCAAGCACCTTTTAAACATTTGAATTTAACAAAACGCCTTTCGAATCTTCGTGCGACACTGCATATGGCAACTAGCTTTATGTACCTTCTACATTTGCCCACGAATTTTTGGTGGAATAGGTGGCTGGTCCAGCATCTCATGTTTGAATGCAAATGAAGTGAGAAAAAAATCATCTAGTGATGGGGAGTATGAAGCACATTAATTACTCGCATATTCCTGGTGAGACCAACAAAGTTGGTTTGGTCAACCAAATGCATTAGAGAAATAATAAAGATGCTTTGTATATTTGATATTGATTTTTTAAAGTATATTATATTTCATACTAGCTTACTAAGCCGATCATCCGAGAAGAAAATTGAAATCAAAGGGAAGTCGAGAGTTCCATTTTTTTTTTTTTAAACATTAATTAGTTGAAAGGCAGTCCGGAGCTGAAATATATATAAGGTGAAGTTAAGATATTGTGAATCTTAATTATCTAGGCTTCAATCATTTTGATCAATGTTCCAGGCTTAAAAAAAAAAAGAAAAAACATTTTGAGCTTCGGCATCTAAAAATATCATGAACGCATATTGTTCTCAAAATAAGATGCTTACGTTCAGCACATGTGGACAACATTATAAACCTAATTAAGGGACTACACTTACCTTGATTTTGAAGTTAATTAGCAAGCGACGTTCCATGTTTGAATCTAAAATGTCTTTTGGACGTTGATTATGACATTTCGTTTCTTAACTTTATCATACTTAAATATAAGTTTAAATTTAACTCACTCTGAACAAGTCACTTATATTCCTATTTAAATTTTAAGTTTTACTTATTACAATGAACAATGTTGCATTACCCGTCGGTAGGGCTGCAAATGAACCAATATTATTCACAATGAACAGCTCGTAAGATTGCTCGAAAAGAGCTCGACTTGACTCCTTTATTAAGTTAAATAAACAAGTTTAAACAAAAATTTAAGCTCGGTTCAGTAAATGAGTCAACCTTGAACACAAGCGAATTCAGCTTGATTATGCTCGTGAACAAGTTTGTTTAAGAACCCGTTAAGAGCTCGTTTTAATACATACTAAAAGCCCATTTAAGTACTTATTAAGATTTATTTTAAATAATTATTTTATCTAATAACTAAGGGTGCAACTTGCTACTTACCCTGGTTTAGTTTGATTTTGTATTATTTAAATTTAAAAATGTATCAAAGATTCATTGAACTTGCAAGATGCTTAATATTGGGTTCGAACTTGTTTAATATTTAAAAGAACCGTACTTGAACAACCATTATAGATACTCAGCTCAAATGTGAACTCGATTAAAATTAGTTGAACCAAATTTTAACAAGGTAAAACTCAACTCAACTCAATTCATTTGCACTCCTAGCTGTCAGTACACCGATATAGCCAAAAGATCTCTTTTAGGTTGCCCCAAACATGCCCTATGTATTCATATAACCATATATCCATTGGGACGATTAAAAAAAAATTGTTATTAGGCTCAACACATTAAGGTCGTTTTTGTTTATTATTCATTGAGTTCGATTTTTTGTTTTTAGAGTCATTTCAAATATTTCTGTCCATTTTAACATTAGTTTGAATAATATTCCATGAATATTTATTTATTTTAAATGATTCTTAACTACAAAGATTTATTACTAAGTTATTTTAAGTTTATAGAGACTAATATCAAAATATGCAATATACGAAGATTTATTTCAAATTCGTGTGTTAATAGGGATTGATATAAAAACTTCCATTCGTTAACTATCAATGTTAAAACGGGCTTTGTAATATCCATATAGAAACGATTATTAGTCACCAGATGGTTGTCAGTCAAAATGAGATGACATAAAACTCATTTTTGAAGTATAAATTCTACTTATAATCATGTAAAAACAGACAAAACCATACCTAAGTAGATACCCAGATCCAAACTTAACTGATCTGAATAGATACGCTAACGGGTCCAGGCCCCTTATGCGTCCCTGTATAGAAGAATCACCCCAGAACATCAAGTGTGCATGGGGACTTCCAATGTGAAATGGTGTCCTGAAACCTCGCCCAGTGCACCACCTGCGTTCACCTGATTTGACGGCCTAAAAAACTTCCACGCCTAAAGATCCGTTTGTTTTCATGTAAAATGAGCCACAAGAACAAAAATTTCCCAAGAAATATATCAGTCACTTATTTGGCAATCCGTAAAATTCAAATTAACGGAAAACTTATTTGTTGACTCCACCTTTTCCTGATTTTGCCATCCATGTTATATGATAGAATGCCCTTTTCCAAAAGAGCTGAAAATATTTTCATGAACACCAAATAATGAACTTTGCTTTCATTTTCCTTGTAAATATATTTCCTTAGAAAATCATTTCCCTCCAATTATATTTTACATGCAACCAAACAGACCCTAAAAAGGCTAGAGAACTCGCGCCGTGTCCAGAAAAACATGCAGGGGTAACAGCTACTACAATGCAAACTGTATATGGCCAGGCATATGATTGATTTCCTGGCAACAGTCGGCAGGAGACATTAGCATACATAGTTTTCCTGATTGGTAAATGAACAGTAAGGAAAATTAAATCTCACTTTCATGAGCAGTTGTATAGTGTATAAGTGGCCTACAATTACTCATCTAATGCCGCTGGGGAATGCCAAGAACACTAAATCTGTGGAAGGCCTCCCCTGTTCTCAGGTCATGAAAGCCGACATTTAAGAATGATGGCAAGAAGATAAGTCGGGAAAAATACAAACTGGCAAATCCCAGTACAACACTTCATGGCTATCAAAACTGTTGGTCTAGGGCTATCCATTCCTCCATCTCGCCGTCTTCCAAACCAGTCACCTGCTCTGGACCAGCCGGCTGTTGGCTGGTGCGATACAACCATCCGAGATAGACAGTTAGCCCCTTCCATGCTTTAGAGAAGTCAGATCAAAGCTCGTCATGATCATCAGTTTGTGCGTCGGCTTCGTTCGCCGAAGTGGCGGGATCCTCTGTAGGCTTGTCTCCAGGAGTGGTCTCTTTGGATGTTGAGTTTGAAGCATTGGTGGTCTCTTTCTTTTCTGATTCCTCCTTTGGCGGCTTCTCCTCTTTTGGTTTTGGCTTTGGTATCCTGTTGACACTTGCTACCTGTATATGAAACAAAGTTTTTCCCCATTTACATAGTGAAAGGCAGCTGAAGTTGAAAGAAAAATTTCTCGGTGAATGCAAGGTCAAGAGGATTTGGTTGTTGTAGGCGAATCAAAGTGTCCTACCTTGTCCTGAAGCTTCAATATTTTCTCATACACTTCCGAGGATGTAAATGCTGGCGTGCTGAAGGCAGAATTCCTTGGAAAAAGAAAACAATTTTCCAGATTTACATTCCAAAATAGAAAACTCGGAGTAGAACGTACTAATATGAAGAAAAAGCAGAACTACTCAACTCTAATGAAAAAAAAAGGCTCAAAACATTACTGTCTACTATTAATGCCATGCATGTTTACCTCCTTCCCTAAAACAACCCTATGAACTGTCAGAAATGTGATTTAATGTGGGTTGGTTCATCTGTAACAGCCCATGTCTTGATTAAGAAGAAGCAAACAAGGAAAAAAAATGCCCATGCCACTGTTGCAGAGAAAGATGCAACACATAACTGAAGACACTGTACACAAGAACGTGTAACGTTCTCAACATCTCCCAAAAGAACCCACATTCTTAGATGGTCAAAGTTAGACATCAAGGCAGATACTGAAAAGAGAAACATCCAAAATTGATCTCACGTAAGCGACAATCTGTAAAATAAGTTGTGGCCACTGGGCCCAATGTACTCAAACGAGATCAGTGCAAAGGATGTCTCCATCTGTCAATGATATCTGAAAACAATAAAACCTAACCACAAATTCTTCAATATGCCAGAGTTTCAGCAGTGTTCACTAAAGAAATTCAAAATTCAAGCTTTCCAGAGTATTAGCACATTCCCCAAACCAAAAAATGGAAAAGAAGGTCATCATGTCTATAGTAGGATCAATTTTTCTACATGTTAGAACTGTTTTCAGTTTCCTTAGTCAAAGGACACCATAAATAAGCAAGATGAACCAAAAGACTATTTAAATACAAGTTATCTTGACTGCAAAGTTAAGCACCAGTAGGACATACTTATTCTGAAGTTCCTCCTTCTCTTCCAACCAACTTCTGACCTTGTTTGCTTCATTGCGAACCTGGAAGCATATACAACATCTTAGCTGTTTGTACTGATAATTGATATGCTAACATTGACAAAGATTTAAAGAAAAGGACAGATGTCATACCTCATCTACTCTAGCCTTTGGAACCCAAGACTTTTTTTCTTCCCAGTCATCTATGGTCTACAAGAAAATACACATGATTTATGACAACATAAACACAAGATATAAATAGTTTATGACAACATAGAGCCATGAATCTAATTTAGCAAAATTTTCTCAGTTGCTCACACTCAAGCTAAATTGCTTGCATACTTCGACACCGATCGTGAATCAGTAGATACATAAGACAGCTTGTTCATGACCAATAACAAGATAAGTGACATTGCAACGCATCCTGTATTTAATAAGAGATTATGCAAAGCATTTGCTTTGGAGAAATTGAAGCCAACACAACTAAAATGTGATGAAGTTTTTTTCTTTCCCTTTGTACAGTTTAACCAAAAGAATGCCAAAGAAAAGAACATGATCCAACCAGGGAAACACACGTAGGACTTCAAATGAACTGGACAGCAGAGGCTCGTACCATTGACTTTCTCAAATGTTAACAGTATGAATTACAGAAGCAAGGATAAATGCCAAGGTCCCAAGTGGCTCCCATTTCCTATATAAGAGAGAACACGGTCTGATGGAAGAGAGACTTGAAGCCTAGCAAGATGCATTAATGGACAACCATGTTGACCAAACATGCTACGTCTGGGTAAACTATCATGAAAATGCCAGCAATCTAATGAGCAAATTTCATTGTAATTCATTCATTGAAACCTTCTTAAGTTTCAATACGAAGGACCTCCTTAAGTTTCAGTAGAAAGGTGAACTACCATGTTTCTTACCAGCTATAATCAAGTTCAGATACCTCAAGATTACAGTAGATTGCACTTTTCAATCTTTAACACAATCAATTTCTGCTTACTAATGTACCTTTTGCAGCCCACCAAGGTAACTTTTGGCATGTTCACAAGCTTCTGGCCGTGCAGTTAGTTCAGTTAGTCTGAATATAAAACAAGCTTTTAGGTAAGTGGACTTGCTGGTGAAACTACTGTAACATCGAAAAACTATAATCTGAAATTATTAACATGCAGACCTGAAAAATATTGGTTCACCTATAGCTTTCAGTGAGTCGAGACGTTCTTTGAATTCATTTGCAGAAGCATCCTCACCGTCTGTGTACAACCATTCTTGCACCTGCAACAAGGGAGTAATAAATTGCAGGAATTTTGAAAAGATTATTACTCTCCAAATTGAAGTGCATGGCTGAAACCTACTTCCTCGAGCTTATCCATGAAAGATGTGCGCTCGTGTTCAGTTGTAACTTTCTTGAGCTCTGAGGACTCCTCCAGCTGTCCAACAATGTATAGCACAGTAAGAAGAGGGTATACAGCACCTTATTTACCCAACTTTTAAGCAAAGCACCAAAACTATACCAACAGGCAGGGAAATTGGGATGGTTCCAGAGCTACAAATCATAAACAAACCAGTAGATTTTTAAGTTTCAAAACTAATACATGCTGTAAGTTACGATGATCATAGGGATAGTTCTTCCTGATAAATTCACATTCAGTAAAGTGAGAAGCAAACAGATGAATGAAAAGAATGATGGATGAATGTATTTGGAAAGTCAACTCAAATCTACAGTTGTATACTATAATACTAAAACAGAGTTCCTGTTTTCCGGCCAAAACTAAAACCAAGACATGTGGCAGCAGGAGAATCTCTCTTTCTCTCTATCTCTCTTTATGAAGAATTACTAAAACAGAGTTCCTTTTTTCCCGCCAAAATTAAAACCTGTTTATTCAAATTTGATATTTTACCATGCATCGCACTGGCACAGAGCTAGTTAATCCATAAAAGACAGATAGCATGATAGTTTTCACAACTAAGCGATGCTCAATAGTTAGTTGTGAAGATGAGTAAAAAAAGGTTAAAACCTTTTCCCTTGTGGAGTATATATATTCTTCTAAATTGTTTTTGAGTTCTGCTGTGCGCCTTCTCTCAGCGTCGTTTTTATCCAGTGTTTCTAATCTAATTTTAGCTTCAGAATAAGATTCCTCTGAAAGAACTGTTCCAGGGCCGACGGTTGTCTCCACTATCTACAAGTCAGAATTGCAAAAAGAATCAGACAGCATCAGTGGAAAAACAAATTACAAATGAAATTGGTTGAAAAATATACAGTAGTTATGACATAATTATAAAACAATTATTCTAATATTACAATTTACATACAGGTGCAAAACCTGTTACCTTCAGAGGAACCCTGAAAGTACGTTTCTTCAATTTTTTCTCTGTAGGTACTTCACTATTGGCTTGTGCTTCTTCATTTGCATGTGATGAGTTATTATTAACCCCATCCTGAATAGTGGAGCTTTCAGTGTTCCCTTCTGTACTATTGCCAGAGCTCACATCAGTTGTTGTATTAGGATTGATAGCAGTCGAGTTTTCCAGAGAGACATTTTTCTTAGGGACTTCTACCCACTCAGAATATTCAATGACAGCTTCTGCCCGATCAAAAGAAATGATACCACTTCTGCTAAGTGAGAAGTGCAGACTTGCTTTTATGGGAGATGACAGATTGCGAGTTGCATATCTGTAAAGATGTTAAAAGAAAATAAAAGATAACAAATAGTTAAGATAAGATCAATGTCAAAATATACTTTTTGAAAGGATGACTGCAAACTCACTTCTCACTGGCATCTGTCAGACCAGACACTCCAAACTGCGCAAACTTGTGAGAAGAAATTCCCGGTGGCAATGAGTATGTATGCTCGTAACTAAGTGAAACTTCAAAGTCTTTATTGTGCTTAATAGACTTGAAGATCTAATAAATAAAGTGAGCCTATATTGTCAGCATGGTGATGAAAGCATATCTAGAAAAGCATATCCACATAAAATTACATGATCACCTTGCTGGGGAGCTTTTTCATTCGTGGTACAAGCAACTGTTCAGCAGTTTCATCTTTGTTCAGATCAGGGCCATCTAATTCAATCTTAAAGCCATAGGAGGAACCATCAATCATTCCGAGCTTACGGTTCAGTTTGATTCCGTCACTCAAATTTGCAGCATGTAGTGCTGCCCCAAGTACTATAGCTTCGTCTGCATCAAGATGCTTGTCTAGGTCTTTTCTCCCAAGGAATTCCTGTAACTTAACCTGCAAAAAAGATGGGAAATGAGCACAGCATCATCCTCGAAGTTAAAACTGTCAGGTAGGTTACCTATATATAAGACCGAGCAGCAGTACACATGTATACACTCATTCACAAACTTATTCATATCTGATCCAAGAAGAAAAGTGCAAACACTTTGTTAATCAAGGGCATGGAAGTGGGAAATAATACTAATATTGTGACATCTCCAGTTTGCTGACTACTTGATTCTCTCTAGTCTCCACCGTGGAGGTGGAGAAGGTCAAGAACATCAGGATCCTGTAGAAAATCTTTGAGGATACTACAGGGTTGAAAATTAGCCTTTCTAAAAGTGAGATAACAGGTTACGGAGGCTCTTTGGAATGCAGATTTGGAATGCAGATATGCTGTGGAATCCATATCAAAGTGCAAATGGGGGACTTCCCAATCAAGTATTGGGCTCAGATAGATGACTAAAGTGGAACAGTGGATTGTGTTATCAAGAAATTTGAGAATAGATTTTGGAGGGGTGGAAGTCTAAACTTTTATCTAAACAATCAATATTCGAAAATAGATCGGAGGGGTGGAAATCAAACCTTTACGGAGGCTGGTGGATTTTATCCAAGTCAATCTTAACTTATTTGAATGTATACTTCTTATCAGTATTCAACATTACCCAAACTATTGAGAGGAAGGTGGAGACAATTAGAAGAATTTTCTTTTGGAAAGGAAGAGGCCCTGATAAGAGGAGTTTCAGATGGAGTAAGGTGTGTAGACCCAGATAAGACAGTGGACCAGGCTTAGTTGCGCTTTGGATTACGATTATCCATTGGTTTAGTTGCCAAGTGGCTATGGAGAGTGGGGGATAACCATATTTACTTTGTAAAAGAATTGTCAGGGATAAGTTTTGGAAAAGAATTGTCAGGGGTAAGTGTTACCCTAGAAGCAAACTTTGGACTATTGATCCCTTCATCCATTAGTGGAGCTTCATCTATTTGGCAAGCCATCCTCCCTTTTGCAGACATTGAGATATCTTTTACTGTGTTTAGACTGGGAGAGGGACAGAACATCAGATTTTGGGAGGATGTTTGGCATCAACATCTACTCTTTTATAGAAGATTTCAAGGATAGTATAACCTGTCTTTGTCTAAGGAGTCTCCGGTTAATGCAATTCTGCAGGATGATCATTATGATGAAAGGAATCTGAAGTTGAGAAGGAACTTTACTACGGAGGAGATTTCTGAGTTAATTAAGCTTCTATGTATCTTGGATCATGAAAAGGTGAGGCCAGGTATTCAAAGGATCTGGAGATGGGAGCCATGGGGACCTTTTTCTATGAAATCTTTAACTAAACTTTGGCAATATCCTCAGGTATCGCATTTCCATTAATTTCCATAAGGTCCTTAGGCACCACATCTTCGTATGATTAAAGCGGCAACAGTCAACAACTTAAGTTATCCGTTTTGCATGGAATTTACATTGTTTGCTTATAGCATTTAGCTTCCTTATTCATTTAATTTAATGATGCAGCATAACACATTGGCCATGATGGCTGGTGAAGAACTTGTTTATATATCGCAAGAGCATCAACAGAAAAATGACCTGTAATTTTGGCACACGAGTTGCTCCACCAATTAGCTCCACTGCATGTACTTCATCAACCTTCAAACCAGAATGCTCAAGTACGTCTTTTACTGGTACCATAGCCTGTTCCCAGAGATCATAACAAAGTTCTTCAAATTTCTCACGTGTTATTGTGCTCCTGGCAACAGAGAAATACTGTTACAACCTCATCCAGCTGTGAATTTCAGCAATGAATCATACAATAACCCCTAGCAAGAAATAGCAGCCTATACAGAGAATATATGTTTCTAAGTAATCACTATCATTTCGGTTTTGACAGATAGACGTATGGTAAAATGGAACCTCAGCTGGAATGGATAATGAATTTCTTTCTGATGAAAGTCAGTGTAAAGCACCACTGCTTACAAAACGCAAATGGATCACCCATTCAATGTCCCTTGATTTTGGGAACATCAATTACTTGCTCCAGAGCATAATCTTACTGACAACAATTTATGGCAATTTTACAAGGATGATCATGGCCAAAAATGGCATCTTTCAAGTGGTATGACATCAACCAATCATATGGCTTTAGCTTGGCAAATATGAAGTGAAAGGGAAAAGAAATATCTGAGTGTTTAGCATAAACGAATGTCACAATAGCATTGTCTTACTGTGATCTGTTGACTGCCTTCAGAAAATAAGAACACTTCCTATAAAAGGAATTTTATTGGGAGGATTTTAGAAAAGGTAAGCACTGATCATGCATTGGAAAAGACAAACAGCCCAGTTTGCTGTCTTCTAAGAGAGGAAATACCATTGTTTTAGCCCAAGTAAAGCCATAAATTGCCAAGAACACTGAGCTTAGCTCAGTGGTACTGGGTAGTTTTAGGGATAGGAAGGAGAGCAACCAGGTTTCAACCTGGGTGGGTTGTCATTTGGGTGAACTGTGCTCTACCACAGTGGTAGGGACCTCAAAAAAAAAAGGTAAATTACTCTGTGAAATAGCTCTAGAGCAGTTAGGTGGCTCACTTGGCACATGAACCTCCCCTTGAAGGTCATGTGTCTAACCTTCAATGCACATCTAGGCAGGAGATTCACAGGTCAAGCCACCTGGACTTCATCCTAGCCCGTTTTGGTGCAGCACCGAAGGGGCTTTTTGACTGGCCCTGACCATAGGCGCTGGTCTTTAAAGACGGGGCAAGAGCCTATCACCTGACTGGGGTGCAAGGGATATAGCCTTGTGCTCTCAAAAAAAAATGTCATCATAGTGCTAAGAAGTATAAGTTAGACTAAAGCGCTATGTCAATAATACAACTTTCAAACAACAAAAATGTTTCAAGTATATGCATAAAGCAAAGGTTGTGAGCATCTAACGAAGCTAAAAATCCTCCACAAACTAAATGTGTCATGAGATTTTAGCATTTTCTGAATGTTGAAAATTCACATAATCTTATTAAAATTAATTCGATATGTGACCAAGGTCCTAGTCATTATGAAGCAGACACTTAATTCATGGTCACATTAAAGTTTAGAAACTTAACAATAAAATCCTGAGATCATCATTCTCAGATACATTTTCTGTCAGACATTATTTTGGGATTTTTACTTTTTAACCCCTATAAAAACATTCAATACTACAAAATAGCCCCCTAATCGAACTATTTTCCCAGAAACCCCCATGATCTTTAGATATTTACATAAACACTCTTCCATTAACAGACATTTGAAATTAAAAATATGCAAGAGAATATTCCATCCGCCAGTTGCCTGGCTACCTAGTACTACTATTCCAAGTGCTTAACTGCTCTGTGGTAGTTCTGTGGTGGGCACCGTCCCTCGCCTATTCTTTAATCCAACTGTTCGTTAGATGATCAGCTACTGCAGAGCCACCACATAGCAGGCGAGTCACTTGAAACAACACTAGTGGGCAATCGGACAGCTAGACGATGGAATACTCCCTCACATATTGTATATTTCAAACGTCCGTTAATTATAAGGGTGTTTTTGTATATATTCAAAGATTACGGAGACTTTTGAGAAAATAGTTCAATTAGGGGGGCATTTTTGTAATATCAGATGTTTGTAGGGGTCACAAAGTAAAAATCCCATTTTTTTTTTTGGGACAAGTGGCTCATCCAAGTATTTACAATGCCTCCCAAGTGGGCGAATCTCACGAGTCCCCATATTGGGGATAATTCCACACTGGTCACAAATTTTCAGTCTAATTAGGCAATAATTCCAAGCCAACCCCACCACCAAAGGAAGCAATCTTATGGGCCATGCCCAAAATACGTGGGGCACTGGGGTGCAAGCACCTGGTGGGAGTTGTGACCTCCCCAAATTGAGAGGTCATCAGGTACAAATTGAGCTAGGCCCAGTTGGTCATTCTCTATAACAAATGTTTGTAACATGTTTTGTTCAACTCCATATAGACATGTAACATTGTTCAAATCTTGTGATATGAACAAGTTTGTGCTTTGACACTTTCTTGAATGTAACTGAAGAACAGCTGGTTGACATAGTGCGCCATGACTCCTTGAATTAATAAAGCAGATGACTCAAATCTCTCAGAGATGTAAGGATATAACTGAAGGTCCTTTTTTTGACCATAGAGGAAAGAAGCAATTCAGTGATCACAATGCACAATGGATCATGGATTGCGGAATCGGCCAATTCCGATTCGAATCGGAATCGGCAGGTCCCGATCCGATTTAGGGGGGAATTTATTGTCCCCCCCTACCGATTTAATATATTTAAAAAAAAATGGACTAAATCGGTCCGAACCAGACCAAATTGGGTCCAGACCGTTTCTACTGCTGGCTTCCCCCCTTCCCCCAACCCCTCCCCCTCCCCTAGCCACCGCCACAACTCGCCGTCGGCCATCTTCTTCTCTCTCCTCTCTCTCTCTCTCTCTCTTTTTCTTTGAAATCTCGACCGAAACAAGGGGCTTTTCACCCCGTCATCGTCGGCCGGCCAGCCGGGAGCCACCGCCGCCGCTATTGTCGCCGTCACCGCCACTATCGACGTCGGATTTTCTTTTCGCATCTCGATCTGAGTTTAGGTATATTTCGATCTATTTTAAAAAAAAATCTCAAAAAAATAGAAATGACATATGATTGTGTATATTGTGTAGATCTATTAGTATTTAGGTTAAAAAAAATTAGCATGTTAATTAGACAAAATTCCCAAAATTAACCATAATTAGAGGTTAAAAATTGGGACTTTTGTATGATTAGTGTAATTAAGGCTCAATTAAGTATGTCAAACACTCAATTGAATTTATTACAATATAATTGTGCATTTTTTACATTAATTGCATGTTATTAACGTTAATTAGTTAAAATTAATCATAATTAAGAGTTAAAAATTGGGACTTTTGTATGATTAATGTAATTAAGGTTCAATTGAGTGTGTCGAACACTCAATTGAACTTATTAGAACATAATTGTGCATTTTTTGCATTAATTGCATGTTATTAGCGTTAATTAGTTAAAATTAACCCTAATTAGGAGTTAAAATTTAGGACTTTTGTATGATTACTATAATTAAAATTCAATTAAGTGTGACAAACACTCAATTGAACTTATTAGAACATAATTGTGTATTTTTTTATATTAATTGTATGTTATTAGCGTTAATTAGTTAAAATTAACCCTAATTAGGAGTTAAAAATTAGGACTTTTGTATAAGTAGTGTAATTAAGGTTCAATTGAGTGTGCCAACCACTCAATTGAACTTATTAGAACATAAGTGTGCATTTTTTGCATTAATTACATGTTATTAACGTTAATTAATTATAATTAACCCTAATTATGGGTTAAAAATTAAGATTTTTGTATGATTACTGTAATTAAGGTTCAATTGAGTGTGCCAAAGACTCAATTAAACTTATTAGAACCTGATTGCATTTTTGTGTTTTTATGTTATGCAGGAATATGACAGAGCAAGGACATCATGAACAGGATGTGGAGCAACATGGTGCTGATCCTGGTTGGCAGCATTGCACACTAGTGGACAGTGTTAGGAGGAGGGTCAAATACAACTGGTGTGGAAAGGAGATGGGTGGTGGCGTCTATCACCTAAAAATTATCTTATTGGCATATCAAGAGACGTCAGTAGATGTGAGTCGGTCCCGCTGGACTTGAAGAAGGAAATGAAGACTTATATAGATATCAGGGCGCCAGAGACGAAGGAATTACAGTCTACCTGTTCAGCGCCCGATCAATTTAGATGATGATGATGAAGAGGAGGAGGAGGAGGAAGATCCAGATGACCCTGATGCAGAGTACACCAGAGCTATTCGTGCCAGTTTGCTGACAAATAGAGAAGATGAGGACCGGCGAAGAGACATAGGATCATCAAGTAGATCAGTGCCTACTGCTTCTCAGCCTGGGAGATTCGTTCCTAGGGGTTCTTTTGGTCGCAGGACTGCTAGTTCTATGTTGGGTTGTGGACGAACATCAGATGTGGCACGCGGTCCTATTGACCAATTTTTGTACAGATCAAGGTCTGCCAGACAGCCTGGAATCAAGCAAGCATTAAAATAAATCAAGGCATCAGCAAAAAATAACTTGAAAGGAATTATAAAATGATTTTTACATGCAGGTGTGCCAGCACATATAACATCTAGTCCATATTTTCAGACGATGGTGGATGCAATTGCAGATGTTGGGCCTGGTGTAAAGGCCCCCACATCTCACTACACCTCATGTGTGATGGTTGGACATGGACCACAAGAAGATCTATGATTAATTTACTTGTGTATTGCAGCGAGGGCACTGTTTTTTTGAAGTATGTGGATGCCTCAAATAGAATAAAGAATGATGATTATTTGTACAGGCTAATGGATGACGTAGCAGAAGAAATTGGTGAAGAAAATGTTGTGCAGATAGTCACTGACAACGAAGCAAACTACAAAGCAGCCGGTAAATTGTTGATGCAGAAGAGACACCATTTGTACTGGATACCTTGTGCAGTACATTCTATTGACTTGATGATGGAGGACATAGGTAAAGATCCTTTTGTTGCTGAGATGGTAAAACATGCTCAGATGATCACGGGATTTATTTATAGTCACAACATGATCTTACATATGATGAGAGAACATACAGGTGGACAGGATCTTCTTCATGCTAGCCCTACCAGATTTGCATCCAACTTCATCTCTTTAGAGAGCTTGAGTAAATACAAGCATCAATTGACCCAATTAGTCCACTTTGACGAATTTTGGCATATATAGAGATATTGAGGGCGATGCTAGAGAAGTTGCGTTGGCAGTGCAATCGCTAGTTAGGAAGAGAAATTTTTAGGATAAGATTTCTCGCTATCTAAAAGTGGTTAAACCTATGGTACGTGTTCTGAGGTTAGTTAATGGAGATGACAAAAATGACATGGGATATTTGTACGAGGCCATGGATAGAGCAAAGGAGCAATTGAGCGAAAGCCTTCCTACTTCTCATGACAAATAGTAGAGGATCATCGATGATAGATGAGAGTCGACTCTTCATCATGATCTTCATGCTGCTGGTTAATTCTTCATCTATTCAAGTTGATTTTATGTTATTAATTTTAATCACATTTATTTTTATAACTAATGAACCATAATTTATATGCAGGATATTTTTTTCAACCTAAGGTATCAGTATAGTGAGAGCGTGCATAATGACGGAGAGGTCCTTCGAGGCACAACTAACGTGATTACTAGAATATCAAGGAATACGAATGAAAAGATAGATGCCTTAGCAAAGGTAACTTACAAAACAGGAGTTTATGAAAATGCAGGCTTCTATCATTAACTTATGTCATTTATATTTATTTTATAGATTGAAAGATTTAAATTGAAGATTAGCATTTATGGAGATGATGACGTCAAGGCTGCAGTAACGAGGACAACTCCAGATGAATTACATAATAAATAGTCAAATACTCAATTTAATGCATTACTACCAGTCTACATATGATTATTAATATCATCGTCTTCTTTTTTTTTTCAACAGTTGAATGGTGGATCCATATTAATTACATACAAGCTGCCACAAATCCTTTGACGTATGTTGCAGTGCGAGTACTCAGCCAAACCACTTCTTCCAGTCAGTGTGAAAGAAATTGGAGTACATTCAGTCTCATTCACACGAAGGTTCGTAACATATTGAGGGTTTCTAGGCTGGAGAAGTTGGTGTACTATCACTACAATATACGCCTAAAAATCAGACAAATTCAAGAAAGACAGAGGCTTGAAAGACAGATTCATGGAATTTGCTGGCAGACCAGTTGATGAGCATGTACATCATATTGATATTGATGAACTGTTGAATGAAGAATACCCACTGCATTCTTGGGTGGCGAGCAGAGCAGCCAGAGATGCACAGGCTGAGTTTGATCCTCAAGATCGGAGTTGGGCAGGAGGTGAATTACATGCAGTAGTTGCTCGAAATCCTGAATTTCATACAACACAAGAAGGAAGTGCACTTGTTCTTCAGAGGCGTCAAAAGTCAGCCACACTAACAGACACTGCTAGAACTTCTACCTCTCAGCCAGCACTCAGGAGATCAACTACTCAGGTGGATCCACAAAGAAGAAAGGAGAAAGAGCCAGCGAGACCTTCACTGCAGTCATCTAGCAGCAAAAAGAGAAAACAATCAAAAGGAAAGTCTAAACAACGAGTGGACCCATCGGAAGAAGAAGAAGGGAGAGTTCAGCAGACTGGAGAGACACTTGAAGACACTCCAGGTTTACCACCTCACTTGGCCAACATGTACGAGACATAAAGACAAACCTACAGGCGTAGAAGAAGGCGGTTGAGAAAAACAAGCCAAACGGGGAGTGATGACTCCACTGAGGATGATGGTCATTCTGAAGAAACTCAAGGCCAAAGACAAGGACAACAAAGGAGATTTAAAGGCCAACGGAGACAGGCAGGATGTGATTGGCCCCCATAAGAAGATGCACCTTCTTATCCGCCCATTTTTCACCCCCCCCCCTACCGTATTCAAACATCAGCAGCACTACTGAAAGGTACTCTGGACCTCCACCTATACAGTATGGCATTTTTGTCCCTCCAACACAATCAAGAGAAAGTTCAAGCCAACAAACTTACACACCTAGAGGTATTCAAAGAGGACCTCGCTAGTTCCTTGTTTGGCTATAAATATGCAACATACATGTCGGCAGATTATGGCCCGCCAGCTCAAACTTATGAGCCGGATGATGAAGGATCACAAATGTGATCTTTCTAAGGTATTTTTCAACAATAATGTCTTTTTTAATTAATGCACAACAAAAATTATTAGTTAGTTAGTTAGTTGTCTTTAATGTTTATTTTTTATAGATGTACATGAATTGCATTCATTCTTATTATACATCAATTGAATAATATGTATATAATTTTTTCTGATTTTTTTTATTTTTTCTGATTTTTTTTATTTTTTCTGATTTTTTCTGATATATATTTTTTATCCGGCCGAGTCGGACTGGCCGGACTTCATCTGGATCGGCCGACCGGGCCGATCCAGATCGGATCTGGTCGGGATCGCCGGGTCCTGATTCCGGGTCCCGACCTGACCCAGAATTCCTTGCAATGGATGGCCTACAACCAATAAAAGTTTTTCATGCGTTCTAACTAACAAGCTTTCAAATGTGGTACGAGTAAGTGGAAGTTGATGCAGCACATACCCCTGATTTGCTAATATATCAGCACATTCTAGTCAAACGGTTTATCATATACAAGTCTAGGCGCCACAAAATGCGAGATTTGGCAAGTTGCTTCCCCCTAGGGGCAATGTCCACTTTACTGATGTTAAAATTTATAAAAGAAATATCAAAAACCACCAAGAAAGATAATAACAATTGATCAAAGAGGATTTTAGTAAAGAAGCCAATCAAAGGGAAACATCGCAGGAAATATTTGGGGAAAAGCTGCAAAAGTTTTAGGCAAGGAAACCAAGAATTATCCAGAACATGACCCAAAAGCCACTAGCATGTGTAGAAATAATATGGTTGCAAATATTACTGTTATATTATGAAAATAAGATGCACATGATTAAGAACTTGGTGAAAAGGATGAGCATGTATAAGAAAAAAGGATTGCCAGAAAATAAGAAGCTGATATGAAAAATGTTAAACAATAGAGAGCGGAGTGCGGAGTAGAGGGAGTGGGACAGAGGGAGTTTGGACTCTCGTTCAAGGTAGAAGGGGGAGGCTTGCCCTAAGGGCTGAAGCATCAAAGGCTCCTCCATTTGCTTTCCCGGTGGAGAAAGATGTTTGCATCCGTTGCCTAAGAAAAGGCCACTGGGCGAGGGACTGTAAGGCGAATGTAAGGTGCTTAGTATGTGGGGGAGAGGGAGGCAAAAGGAGCTCCTGCAAGAGG
Source organism: Zantedeschia hybrid cultivar (assembly GCA_030544215.1). NCBI lineage: Eukaryota > Viridiplantae > Streptophyta > Magnoliopsida > Alismatales > Araceae > Zantedeschia > Zantedeschia hybrid cultivar. The sequence goes on from JARZZO010000012.1 coordinate 58,406,624, forward strand.
AAGGTCTCTAAGCAGGGGGGGGTTGTTCATATCTCCAATTTTGAAGCAGGTTCCTGCTATCATCCCTGCTGAGAAGATAGTGAGGCCTTCTTCTTCGTTGCAAGATTCAAGGAACCTTTTGGTGTTTGAACCTGTTACCATTCCTTGGACACGGGAAGTTGCCGAAGCCAAGAATTTCCTGGAAGATTGTGTGGTTTTTTCGTTGACAGACGAGGGCTTCTGTAATGATGGTGAGTTTGCTTTTGTTGATAGCCTGATTCAAGCTCTCCATCGACGATGGCCTTTGGTGCAAGACTGGTGGTACAGGGTAATATCTTCGAGGTCTCTTCTTGTCAGAGTTGAAGACTCTGTTTGGAAGGAGGAGGCTATTGCCCTCCAGTATTTCAACGTAGAAGACTGGAAGTTCAGTTGCTCTGGGTGGAGAGCGGAGGTGGAGACAGTACCGGCTCAACAGAGGAAGTTAATTTGGATTAGGCTGATGGGTATTCCTCTTCATCTTTGGAGTGCTTCTACTTTTCAAGCTTTAGTTTCTAAATTTGCAATCCTTAGAAGAGTAGATGTGGAATCCATGAATGCGAAGCATTTCAGATTCGTAAGGATCTTGATCGAAGTTGACTGTCATTTGGAAGTCCCTTCGAGAATTAGAATCCTGGTGGCAGGTAAGCTTTTCTGGGTGGTGATTCATTTAGGCTATGTACATTCTCCAGTAGATTGGACTTGGGTTGAGGTGGTGGCAGAATACAAAAATCTCAAGTCTGTTAGAGCTGAGTCTTCGGTACAAAGGAATGTTTTAACCCAGGTGATTCATAAGGTAGAAGAAGAGGGGGTCTCAAGGGACTCTGCTGAGTCTACTCAGTCTCAATCCGGAGGGAGGCAGGCTGATGTGTTACCGGAAGGTTTGCTCAGTAACAGGGTATATGGAGAACAGGGGAAGGCACTTTGTTCCAAGATAGACAAATTAGGGGAGGAGACATTCAAATCTGAGCAGATAGTCCGGGTTAGCTCAGGAGAACAATCCTTCCCGAGTTTGACTCAGGAGGCCTTCCAGAACTCGGGGTCTAAGACTCTCTGCACCGGGATCGTATCCGAGGAGAACTTTTGTGAAGATGATTTGTTTCAGTCTACATTGGGGGCTGGTCTCACTAATGGAGAGTAGGACTCTGAGTAGGTCGGGCAGTTGTCTCGAGGATGTTGCTGCGCTCGAGGCAAGGATGGCAGGCTGGGGAATGGAGAGGTATCATCTCTGCTCATAAGGGAAAGGCTCTTATTGGAGGAGTCGTCCGGCAAAAGATAAGATGCTATCGGGCTGGGAAGATGAACAGTTTCGGACTTCGTTGGCTTCATCGGGTAAGTCCTCGGGCCCTGTTGTTAACAACGTATCGAGTAAGTCAATCGGGTCTCTATCAAGGATGTAACGGGTAGTATAATGACCCGTTCGGACCTTTCTTCCTTACCCGTTTCTCTGCGATCGGGTTCTGTGCGGGGCGAATAGGTCAAAGAGCCTGGTTCCTTGAAGACAGTGGCTCGTCTTCCTTCCTCTCACTATGTTTCCTCTCCGGAGGGGGACCCGCTGATTGAAACGAACGTAGGAGGTAGATCTAATAGTGATCTTCCGCAGCAGCTATATATCGGGAACGAGTTTTTCAGGGGATCAGTGATAGAATTGGGCAGGAGGTGCAGTCTTCCAGGGCCCACAGAATCTAAGTTAGCAGACATGGAACAGGACCAGCAGTACAATAATGGGATGGCACTGACAAAATTTGGTCAAGAAGGTCTGATGGGAAACTCAGAACCTCACGATGTTCTGCGATAGGGACACGGTAAGGGGGTTGCTGGTGGTAAGGAAGCTATTGTGGCAGAAGTAGATTCCCCAGAGGATTGTTTGCCTCTTGCAGTCATAAATCCAGGGGAGGACGGGGAGTGGTCTGATGACACTATAAAAATCATTGGGGGTTTGGTTGGTATTTCTTTCTCTGGAAAAGAGGAAGTAGTAAGAAAATTCCTGAGAAAGATGAACCTTTCTTTGAGATCGTGTAAGAAAGGTAGTGGCAGTGAAGTGAAGATCGGTACCAGGGAATTGACTTTCCTTCAAAGCAACGTACAACTTGAAGGTCTTGGGCCGAGAAAAAGTTGTGGTAAGGATAAGAATGTTTATTTTCCATGAACATAGTCAGCTGGAATGTCAGAGGTCTGAATGGGAATGTGAAAGGCAGGGAAGTCAGAAACATGATACAAATTAACAAAGTACAAGTTATGTGTTTGCAAGAAACAAAGGGTGCAGAGAAAGATGAAAAGCTTATTAGAAGAATAGGAGCTAATAGACTTAAAGGGTGGGCAGTAAAACCAGCTGAAGGTATGAGTGGGGGAATTTTGATATTGTGGAATCAGGATGTGCTTCAGTGGTGCAATACTAGAGTGGGGACTTACTATATTTCCATTGATTTCAAACTGAAAAGCAAAGATATCCTCTGGACATTCACAGGGGTGTATGGGCCTCAGGATATGCATGAAAAGATGGAGTTCTTTAATGAGTTAAGAGATTTGCAATATTATAGTGCAGAGGCATGGTGTGTAGGAGGAGATTTTAATGCTGTAAGGTTCCCAGGAGAAAGAGAGAATCAATTGGGTTGGAATTCTGAGATGGACTCCTTTGGAGATTGGGTGAATGCTTGTAGCATCATTGAAGTGGATTCCACAACAATGTCATATACTTGGGCTAATGCTAGGTCCAGATAAAAAATTGACAGATTTTTCATTACTCCACAGTGGCAGCAGAAGTTTTGCAAATTTTATTTGAAAGGTTTACCTAGAATTCTCTCAGATCATACTCCTCTTATGCTTTCTGTTGGAGAGAATAGAAGTAATAAAGATAAAGTGTTCAGATTTGAATTGGCCTGGCTGAAACATGAAGATTGTTTTGATCTAATATCAAAATGGTGGAAAGAAGCACCCTTTCATTCAAATGCCTGCTATAATCTGGCTTCTAAACTAAAATGGGTGAAGAAACCGAATAAGTGGAGTGAGAAAACCTTTGGAACAGCTGCAAGGGTTCGAAAGGATTTGCTTAGAGAGATTGAAGATTTTCAAGCCAAACATGATAATGATCTGATTACTACAGAAGAAATTCAGCTATTGGAAAATAAAAAACAGCAATATCTTGACTGGACATTAAGGGAGGAAATCAAGTGGAAGCAAAGATCAAAAGATCTTTGGCTAAAAGAGGGTGATAAAAATACTTCATATTTTCACACAATGGCCAGTGGAAAGAAGAGAAGAATTTTGATAGAATCCCTAAAGGTTGAAAATCATGTTATATATGAGGAACAGGAAAAGGGAGCAGCTGCAGTTAATTTTTTTGAGAAACTGTTTAAGGAAGAGGAGGAGTGGAGACCATGGATCAGTTCTAACATGTTCAAGCAAATTTCAGAACATGAGGCAAATAATCTGATTCGACCATTCTCTGAGGAGAAAATTAAGGCTGTTGTTTTTAGCATGGATGTTCACAAATCCCCGGAACCGGATGACTTCTCATTAGGGTTCTATCAGCATTTTTGGGAAGTTATTAAGATTGATATTATGGCAGCAATTAAAGAATTTGAAAGTAGGCCTTGGAAAATTAAATCTCTTAATTCTACATTCATAGTCCTTATCCTTAAGAAGGACAATGCAGAAGGATTAGGAGATTTCAGGCCTATTAGTTTGCTAAATGGCAGTTACAAGATCATTACAAAAACCTTGGCCACAAGACTCAAGCAAGTGATCAACAAGGTGATAGATTCCAATCAAGCAGCCTTTATTCAGGGCAGATTTATTCTTGACAATTTTATGGCTGCCTACGAATGCATTCATGATCAGAAGAGTAGAAAAAAGGAATGTGTTGTGTGTAAGATTGATTTTGAAAAGGCTTATGATAGAATAAACTAGAACTGCTTGTTGAGAATTATGCAACTGATAGGATTTAAAAGGAAATGGATAGAATGGATAGCTAATTGCATTGGAACAGCAAAATTCTCTATTTTAATCAATGGAGCTCCATTTGGTTACTTTGGAAGCTCGAGAGATCTTAGGCAAGGTGATCCCCTATCACCTCTCCTCTTTTTAATAGTGGGATAGGTTATGAGCTCCATGTGGAATAAAGCAAGAGATTGTCACATCATTGAGGGTATCAAAGTTAGAAGGACGGAAAAGGAGGTTACTCACCTTCAATATGCTGATGATACGATTTTATTTTCATCAACAAACAAAGAAAAGATGGTTAATTTGAAGATTTTGCCGAAGATTTTAGAAGCTGTAACTGGTCTAAAAATTAACTTCTCAAATAGTGAAATGGTTGGTATTAGAGTACCCGAGGATAAGAAGGCTGTTTTATCAAATTTGATCAATGTGCAGTCAGTTTCCTTTTCTAGTTCATATTTGGGACTTCCTCTGTCAGATAGGAAGTTAAATAATTCTGATTGGAATCCTTTGATCAGAAAATTTGAGTTTAAACTCCAAGGAAGGAAAGGTTCCCTTCTCACAGCAGGGGGAAGATGGGTTCTGGCTAAATCTGTGCTCTCCAGTTTGGCTACCTATTTCTTATCCATTTTTGCTGTGCCAAAAATGGTATGTAAGAAATTAGAGTCAATAAAAGCAACTTTCTTTTGTAAAAGAAAAAATCCTGATGTTAAGGGCGGTCATCACATAGGTTGGAAATTTGTATGCAGGAGTACAAAGGAAGGGGGAGCAGGTTTATCATCAATACAAAACATTAACGAAGCTCTTTTGGTCAAATGGATGTAGAGGATAGAAAAGGAAGATCAATCTCGATGGGTGAAAACTACCAGGAATAAATATTTCTCCAATAATGAGATACGGATGAGAAGCTTTCAGATTAGTGGTTCAGTTTCAAATGTTTGGAAGAGTATTTTGCAGAACCAGGACTTCTATAATTGTTCAACTCTCATAAAGGTGGGTAATGGCAGAACTGCTAAATTTTGGGAAGACGCATGGAAGGAGGGTAGAGCCCTAAAAGATGAATTCCCTAATCTGTACAGAATTACAGTGGATAGGAATTCTGCCATCAGTGATGTTCGGATTTTGGCATCTCAAGGTTTGATGTGGGACTTGCAATTCTGCAGGAATTTGCATGCTGTAGAAGAGAGGGAGTTCATACAACTTAACTTGTTACTCCAAGATTTCCAAGGGCTGATTGATAGGGAAGATGAGAAAAGCTGGAGATGGGAACAAGGAGGGAAGTTTTCTGTCAGCTCTGCAACCAAGGTGCTGAACTCAGGAGGGATCAAGGTTAGTTGGGACTCTCAAGTGTGGAATAAGCACCTTCCTATTAAGATCAGAATTTTTATGTGGAAGGTAGCCTGGGGCAGATTACCAACGGGGGATAAGCTAAGGTTCTTAACCCCAGATAAAAGAATGTGTCCACTTTGTGGGATGTTTCAAGAGACTGTTGATCATCTGTTTATAAATTGTGGTATAGTTGATGCTATTTGGAAAGCTCTTTTCAAAGTCTTGGGTTGTAATCAAGGCTGCTTCAATTCGGTAGGCAGACTTATGGAAAATTAGAAGCAGATGTGTCCTATTTATCAAGAGAAATGCATATGGGAACCTCTTCTGGCAGCAATCTTTTGGGCTATTTGGAGGGTAAGGAATTTCAAAATTTTCAGCAAACAGTTCTCGAGTCCAGCAGGAATTATTGGGAACTATATTTTCTTCATTAAAGAATGGTCTTTCAGAAGAGGAGGGGACAAATTTCAGATTCTGTAATCTTATCAAGATGTGCTCAGTGGAAAACTGTATTTCTTTGAGGTTTTTGAGGTGTGTTGTAGGATGTTTTCTGTTTTCTAGAGAGGAGAGTTTTTGGGTTTCTTAGGGTTAATGTAATGTCTACTAGCTTGGTAGATTATTAGTGTTTCTTTTTCTCCAACTCATGTACTCTGTCTCTATTTAGTGCAATGAATTAATGTGGCTTTTTGCTGCCTTCCAAAAAAAAAAAAATAGTAAGATATAACAGGTAAACTAAAATGATCATTTCACTGAAAAAAAGAATCTGTCCAGGTTAACATAGGATCTTTAGAATACTATCAGAGTTTTCTTACCTAAAATCACGATCATCATAGAGAGATTCAACTGATATTAGAGCCACAGTGTTTGCACTTAAAATTTCTTTAGTACGTTTGACCTGCTTCTTCAGTTTAGCCATTGCTTTAGGGTATTTTCTCACATCAAACCCATTCCCTACTTGATTGTTGAACTCATTTGCAAAATACTCGACCAGTCGTAATTCCATATTCTGTCCTCCAAGTTTTGTATTCCATCTCACATCTTTAACCTGAAATGATCAAATAACATCTTACTCTGAGAAATCTAGAGAGCTAGGAAGCATTGAAGACATTACCAGGAGCTGATGGGGGACAGGTGTGGGGGGTTCAGAAAAAGTATGAAATGCATGGGTAAAAAGGAAAAAATAAAGCAATTGAATCTTAAACATAAAATAAATAAAAAACAAAGATTATCAACACTGGCAGAAATCATGAGGTAATAAAACATATCAACATTGAAGAAAAAAAAAAGGAGCATCAGTTATATACACCCATGCCCCATGGCAGAGAGGGCCATGTTGCTTGCTTCAAAAAGTGGATGTTGCATAGTTAAACCAACCCAAGAAATGGCAACTAGTGTAGCTCAGATTCCTTGCATTCATTTGTGTTCACTCAGTGCTGATAGAGGGTTCGTCCTCAACATCCAAAGAAAGGACTTCATAATATGGAATTTTTGAAAAATATACCTCCTTGATGCTTTTACTCTTGAAAGTTGACTTGGACATCCAAGAACAGTGGCACATAGGCATCACAGGATATCCCAAAGTCCATCATTTGGGGAAAAGAAGAAGACTACAAGGAACTAGCTTTTAATCCAAATTAGTTGCCAGTGAATAATACAACACCCCAACCCTGCTAGAGAGGCCCGTTGACCTCCTTTCTCTTTGGTTTTAGTAGATAAAACAATGTTATCAGTCAAAGTACGTATGTGAAAGGATCAGAATATATTTCAATATTTGAATTCTTTTTCTTCTCTTAAGAAATTATAATTTATTATAAGTTTCCAAAAATACTTCTGGAATATTAGTCAGTGCTTATAGAACGCTTAAGCAACGCATAGTAAACCCTGTTTCATATTTCCTGAGCTAATTGGCTCGCAAGATCAAAGAACCGACTATTTTATTTGCTTTGGCCAACTTGTATTACATAACTGTGATGTTGCCCTACTACAAATGATTGAATACAAGGATAAAATAGACATATGGGAAATCTATCCTTAATTTGATTGCAAGGATAAAATAGACATATGAGAAATCTATTCTTAATTTGATTGATTTTAAGGGCCTAATAGGCATATTAGAAATTTGCTTTTTATTAGAAGCATGGTTTGCCGTATTGTACCGGATCAGGCCGACTCGTATGAGTCTACTCGTACCTGGACGATCCCGAGTCGCTGGCACGCACCGAGTTGGATCGGATCATATGGATGCATACATGCATAATGGCTGTTTTAAGTTGAGTTTTTCCCATTTTATAAGTAAAAATATAAAATTACACTTTTATATCACTGAATAGAGTACATTTCTCTAAAATATGCTTAAAACTCATTATTTTTAACAAATTCATTCGATTGGCTCGTGCGAGTCAGACCAAGTTGGCCCGAGTCAGATCTGGGAAGATACAATCCGATACAGATCCCCGAGTCAGCGAACCTTGATTTGAAATAAGCTCAATAATATGAATAAGTCAAGTTAATTAGGGATTTCAAGAATGTTATTAAGAGTTTATCTAAACAGTTTTATGCAGGATTATTATAAAGGATCATTAAAAGCAGATGGCAAGATCATCATCATCATAAGCCATATTTATCATCTAAGGCTGGCTAGATCTGATGATCGATACATGGATTTGGCTAAGTTTTGCATCCACTTCCTTACCTTATCCTGATGTCGACCTAGTGCAAAGTGATGACAAGTATGTTACCATGATAACCTGGAGAGGAGAGGACTATGAGAAGTACTGGGTTCACACGTGAACTACCTTCCTGGTTATGCAGGCTAAGCTGATGCACGTCGGGAGCAACAGTCGATGGTTCCCCGGTGCAGATAAAAAAGAGAAAGATAAAAGATCATAGGAATATGCTGCTCTCTTTTCTGTGGTGATATGAACATATGGGATTGAAATTCAGTCCAGGTTGCTCTCTTTTTTATGGTGATATGAACATATTTAGATTCTTTCACTCACCATTTGCATCTAATTTTACATTGGTAGGACTATTTACACTTAATTTTAAACAAGGCACACCATTTACAATAAATAAACACAGAAGCATATATAAGCAAAATTCACAATATCCTATTCTGATTTCTACACCAAAAATGTATGAAAGCCTAAAATGCGTGCAGAGCATAGTAGTCAATCCCGTCCCATCTTGGCCTGTCCCGGGTGGGATGTCCCGTCCCAATGAGAAAATGAGACGGGACAGTTTCTGGTATATCCCAGTACATGTCCCGGTCTGTCCCAGCCCATCCTGGTCTGTCCCAGTCAATCCTGGCCCATCTTGGCCTATCCCAATCTTTTCCAACCAGAATTTGTATTTTTACATGAGATTTTCTTAACTACTTAAGCTCCTTGTAAACTTATTTTGAAGCGATGAATATACTCATTTATAAACCCATAAATCTGTCATCAATGCTTCTATTGCATTAATTTTGTGTTATTTATACGTTTATATGTTATTTTCATATTATTTATTGTATACATATGTTTTATATTTGTTCAAATATGTATGGAAAAAATTACGGGATGGGACACTGGAATTGTCCGAGACACCGGCACATCCCACCCCCGTAGAAAAATAGGACACGGACCAGGGGGTCCAAGATGGGATTGACACCGGCACGTCCCACCCCCGTAGAAAAACGGGACACAGACCAGGGGGGTCGAGATGGGATTGACAACTATGATGCGGAGTGCCTGCATGCCTAAATCTTTTCTTGCTTCATTCCAACTAACATTCTGATTTCTCCACCTAGCTCATGTTAAGCATAGACTAGAAATTGCTTAGTCTTGAGTGTTTCTTTTAAAGTGGTTTTAAAATCATTTCCCTTTTGAAAGTGCGCCTAGTCTTGAGAGTTTCATGACTATTTTTTATTTGATTTTATACTCTGCACAACATTTGAGAAAAGGGTGGAAAAACTAGGTGTACAAGGTGTGGGACCACTCTATGACCAGGCAATCTACATTTTATTTCCTATTTAAAATGACTTCTATATTCAAGAATTTACCACATCCTGGCTCCTATTAATCAGAATGCAGGTGTACTTCATGGAAAATGCCCAGTAGATCAGACAGCTTGCTGATCTCTTCCACCCACAAGTTCCACCAGAAAAATGGCATCTACCTCCCACCACCCCACACCCCCAGTAACTATCATCAAAGTTCTGTGCTGCCACTTCCAAAGGGTTGAATGCCAGCCTGAACAGATCTTGAAAAAGGCCTAAATATCTATCCTTGTAAAAAAGGCACTAATGACCATTACCAATGGTCACTTGAAGACTATGATGCATTATATCTTTAGCCTGTAAAATTTCATCATAAACATGAGAGATTTTTGGTCGAAGCTTGTGATTTGTAGACAGTACATTGCATTACAGCTTTGGCCCATAAAATTCCATTTCAAACATGAGAGTTTTTGCTAATTGAAGCTATTGATATGTCCTATACCTTAGCCCTCCTGTAGTATTTCCGTCACCATCTCCGCCAAAAGATTCCTCTCCTTCATCTCGAGCTTCTAAATCCATTTCCCTAGTCGTTGAGGTCTTGAATATTGATGCCAAGTCCACTGGCTTCTTTGCTTAGATCAGCGTACAACAACATCCATGATGGCAGCATTCGCTTTCAGCTGTCAAAGCCAAACCTGGGGTCTACACAGCCCCTTGAAGATGTGCTTGTGTGGAGGATTGCACAATGGACATTTCCGACTTGGGACCGATTAGCCTCAGTTGTTGGTGATATCAATACTACATGCTTGTCTATATGGAAAGGATACCACAGACTCATTTACCTATGTGGTGGAGGAACATGACCTATAGAGACTTCACTGTGTGCATCGGCGACAGAGTAGACTTCAAGACCCTTGAAACATTGGAAGCAGAAATGGGATCTCAAAGATGGTTGCAAGAATTTGTGGCTAGTTCTACATCTTACCCCATGGGCCATATGGAGTGGAAGGAGTGAAAGTATCTTTCAAAGGGAGTCCAAAAAATTAGAGAATTGCTTCTTTTATTTGTCGTGGGGTGGGAGTGTGGGAGAGAAATGTACGTAACGTTGATGTTTCTACTTCATCTTTGATGTCTTTTTGGGGGTACACTAGGTCATCTTGATATGTTCTGTAAAGAGGGATTTTTGTGAGCTACACCATCTTGATATGTTCTGTAAAGAGGGATTTTTGTGACCTTACATAGACTTGCACATTCCCTATTTTTTATTAATAAATTGTGGTACTATCCACCTTTGAAAAAGAAACTCAAGAAATGTGTAAACAAACCCATGTCAACAAATGATGTTCCTATTTACTAGAAATTCTAGTACTCATCCTTATATGCGATATGTGCGCCCAGTGTGGTCAGAGTCATTGAAGCATCTCTCCCTTGCCAACTTCTTCTCTGTGCAAGTGTGAAAGTTTGTTTTAAACAAGATACAGTGTGTGCATGCCTTGCTTTTTATGATCGAGGAGTTAATGGTGAGTTGGGAAAGATAGGTCCCCTATAAGTAAGATTGTAAGATTTTAGTGGCTGATGCTCATGCCAGTCTATAGGCTATCTAGGGTGAAAGGAAAATCAGAATCTTCAAGAGTCCAGGACAGTGGAGGGTTTAGTTTCTTTTATTTGTGACAAAGTTAAGGAATGCGGCATGCTTTCATGCAGCGTGCATGCTTCCTAGTCCTCCCTTTTGTTCCTTTTGTGGGGTTCATGTTCTCCACACCATTTTGATGTACTTCTCTATGGGCGATTTTTTGGGTGATCACACTCCACTCATACATTACCTTTATTTTGATTTAAATTTAGTACATTTTTTGGATCTACCAATGTTTTTAAAAAAAGCTATCTTTGTATATGTCATAAAAGGCTAAACTGAAGCCTTGAAGAAGCCCAGCAATGTTATTAGAAGGTGTTGTTCAAAGTAATAATTGTCCATCAATATAAACCTATGGTCAAAAAGTGCTTAAAAACGACAACGGTTCATTGGTATAAACAATGCAGTATAAAAAGATGGCATCCCCTGTTTGCAAATTTTCATGAAGCCCAGCACCTCTGAATTTAATTCCTTTAATAAACAGTGTTATACTAGATGGAAATCCCACAACATCCAAGGCTGCATGTACACACAACTAAATGTAAGAAACATGATCTATGTTAGGCTGCATACAGAGGCAACGATTACATGGTAGTTTAATGAAATTTTCCATAGTGGAAAGTATTGTCATGAGATTATGACCAGTCATATGAAGAAAAGAACCTTCTTTTAGAAAATTATGCGGTAGTGGGACAAAATCCCACTAAGGAAGGTCAGAAGGTAACGGGGAGGATGGCTACCTACTGTCATACATGGCTCATAGAAGGATAGAAAAGTGAGAGTCTTCTGAATGTAACACATCATTAACTAATAAATCTCAGTGATTGGATAAACCTACACTTCTCAACAAACACAATCACACTTATCAGCTGGAACCAAACAGAGTTTACAAAAGAGACTCAAACATAATTCCGCAGCAAACATAAGAAAGAACTGTACTTCCTGAACTGTATTTGGTACCCAATAGAGTATCATTGTAGTTTAGATTATCCCAAATCACCACAAATAAAACACAAAATCAAAAGACGCTCAAATGTAGATACTAGATACTAACGTGTGAGAAAGATATATATCAAGTAAACGACGAAATCCCTAGCAAGATGGAAACTTTACCTGAAACTGGTTGACCGACACCGTCTTCCCGTACTCCTTCGCTTTATACGCCGAGAAGTAGACCAAGGCCGCGTAGGTGCTTCCCGCCCCCATATCATAAAATATGACATGCCTCGACTCGTTGGAGAAGTCCTTGTCGATGCCGTACTGCAGCGCGGCGCCGGCGTGCTCATTGATGAGGGATAGAACGTTGATCCCCGCCAGCTGCGCCGCCCGCATCAACCCCTTCCGCTCCGCCTGCCCGAAGTAGGGTGGCACAGCCACGACCATATCCGGCACCGGCGCCTTTGCGTGGGACTCTGCCAGATGCTTAGCGTAGGCGAGCACCATCGCCAGGAGCTCCTCCGACGAGTACGCCGTCCCGTTCCCGTCGTCGGCCCTGATCGCCGCGGCGCCCCTCCCGTCCGCCACCAGGTCGAAGGGGAGGTACATCGCGTTCACCATCTCCTGCACGTGGCCCAGTGGCTTCCCCACCATGTCGCGGACGTGGGAGTAGACCTTCTCGGGGTATCGGGCTGCGATCCCGGCGGCCTCCTCGGCGAGGAGGCGTTGGCCGGAACTGAAGGCGACCAGGGCAGGGGACTTGCGCTTGGACATCTCGTTAATGGCGACGGATATCGGCGGCTGCCCGGGTTTCAGGTTGACGACGGCGACCTTGAGCCACTCGGAGCCCAGATCCACGGTGGCGACGGCGGATTCCACAGCGGGGAGGGAGGCGATCGCGGCCGCCAGCGCCAGGAGGACGGCGGCGGCGGCCATGGCCGGCCTCATTGCTCCTTCTTGGGCCGAGATCGGATCCCTGTGGCGGCGGTGGAGAAGGAGGAGGGGGGGGGGGGGGCGGGCGTGTTCAGGTTCTGGGGAGGTCTCCACCAGTTCGGTTTCTTCGGGAAGAACGAGTGGAAGAAGAGGGAAGAGAGTTCGAGGGGGGCTTTCCGTATTTTTGACTTCGCTTTATGTAAGTTTCTCATTTTAATAGTTTTGGGGGGCTTTTGTGGAAATAGCGTCATCGGAGAGGAGAAGGGCGAATGAGAGGGAGGCACGTGGACCTAGACGCACGTGGCGGCATCAGGTGAGCTCGGTGCGCTGGGATCCGGAAGTCCGTCGATCTCTGGGTCGTCAGGCTTCCGTGGAAGCACGAGATGGAGTTCCAGCGGAAGTTACGGCCGTGTCTGTAGCAGCTTTTTATTTTTGCGTTCTCATTTCGTTATTTTAGAAGAGTGATAGATTAGAAACTATTTATATAATTTTATTTAATTTTTAACTTTTAATTAATAAGTGTAAATTAAGACTTCTTAGACTGAGGTGTAAATAAATTGTTGAATTTTTTTTATTTATATAATTGAAGGAAAAGAATTTTGACCGGCCCAAGGGCATGTGGGATAATGGGCCGGGATGTATAGGATAAGGGTTTTCGGAGCCCAAATCGGCTTGAATTCCGAGAGGGATCGCAACGCCTGGATTCCATCCTGAATTCGTATGGGTGGAAACCCCTCTCTCACTAAGACTTCCCTCATGTGGACAAATTAGAAGTCGGACTCCGCCCAAGGGTCCCGATCAAGGACGGGTTGCCGACCCATGCAATCCTCCCTTTTGGAAAGGTTGGAGGGATATTTTGAGGATTTGATCTTATCCGGCAAGGGGACACTGATTATCATGGGGATTCTCCAATCAGAGTCAGAACTTTATCAAGGAAATCTCGTAGAATCTAGTAGGATGTTGTTACTTTCCTCAATAAGAGCCTCTTAGAATCCAGGCCCGATAGGAAAGGTCTTACAAGAAACTTACTACATTTCCTGATTGGAATCGACTTCCTGGGTGACCCTAAGCCACCATACAAGGACCCTTGGTTCAACTTCCAGCGGTATGCTTTTGAGAATGCAAAAAACTCTTATTGTATTCTTCTTCCTCTAATTCACTGACTTAGGCATCGGAAATGGATCCCCAAGATTATTGCTAGGGAAGCTTTGACGGTATTCTTTCTTGTAGGTTCGACGCTTATTGGTCTTCTAATCCCTGGTGAGGGACGTCTAATATTGGCGGACAAGATTATGTACCATCATTTTTTAGCGCCATTTGTGGGAAAGCGACAAAAAGCCATGACATGGGTCACGGCAAAAGGGAGTTGTGGCCTGAAGCATAGCACTTCCACTCCTGCCCGCCACTATAGCGCAAAACATGGACAGACTAGATGCTGAAGGCAACAAGGACTCCCCTCTTAAGGACGCATCGTCGATGATTGTTCCTATAGAACACGCAGAGGTAATGCATGGATAGGATTTGCATACCTTGATTCATAAATCTTCTTTCCACTTCTCATACGACAACATGTCTTTTTCTGAGGCATCTAATGCTAGTTCAGTAGGAGGATCATCATTCAGGACATACGCAAGCTGCTCAGACTTGAGGACAATCTTCAAGTTCTTGAGCCAGTTGGAGTAATTTGGGCATATCAATCAATTGGCATCTAGTATGCCACGCAACGGATTATGGTGCGACATTTTAGCCTACAGGAGATAAAAGTTTCAATTAGCAGAAATTTAATTATTAATCATTAAAACAAGATATGATCTTTTTATCTAGTTTTACTCCCGCTAATTTTTGTCGGACTGTATAATCTTCAGATATACAGAACGAGAGACGCTGGCAGTCTCCTAGTGGGGATCAGAATATTTAAGACTCACAATATGACCTTGGGTAAACACAAGTATCATACTGTGATCTTAAAACAACCAACTCATGGTAATTGCAACTCCTTGCAATATCTGATCAAACTTTGACTCCCATGTCTATAATGGTCTTGGGTAAACATAATAAACCATTATTCATGGTCTAAGCTTTACTGTCATTATTTAACAAAATAGATTAAGATGTAGCTCCTGGGTAAATGCAAGGATAGATACATTGTTCTCTATCTGAAGATTATACAGTCCTAACTGCCCCCTTTGTGCAGCTAGGAACCCTAGCTGCTTGGAGCAAGGGGAGGGCACCACCAACGGCCTCCTGCCCGACAAGAGCCGGCCGGCAGGGCCCTGGCGGAACACCGCCCGGCGGCCAGGGTCCGGGCAACCCCTGGTCGACCGACGGTGCCCGCCCCCTTCTCCTCCTTTTACTATGTGTAAACCGACCCCCCCCCCCCCCCCCTTCCTCAACGTAAAGGAAGAAGAAGGAGGAGGGAGGACCGGCTGGCAGCCTAGTCTGGCACCGGCCAGGAGCCAGACGGTGGTCAGTGACCCCCCTTGGACCATCCAAGGGCACCAACCAACGTCCCCAACGTTTGGGGCGCCGGATTTCTTTCCACACCCGTTCTTCGTACCACGATGAGCACAAAAATCTTCCCAAAAATTAATTTTATGTTAGAATAAAAATCTAATTACGCATGTTCATCGGATGAACAACGTTCTAACAATGAAAATTAAATTATAGCATGTAATATAAATAAGAACGATCAATTTAGGGACTGAAGCAGCGAAGAACACAGTAGAACCTGACTCTGATAACACTCTTAGGTTCGCTGGGTCGGATCCGAATAAAACGCAGCGGAAAAGAAATCGGATCTATGCCTTTTCGGATATTAAAGTTCAAGTATGAAAATCATATTTTCACCTTGCACGGATTCGAATCCGCGTTCCTTTTGTTCCGTCGGTGCGATGCCGCAAGCCGCATAGGTGTCCGGCCTCTACCAGTATCCACGCGGTCTTCATCTAGATGGATCATCTTCACTTCCTCGCTCGGTGCAACGTCCGCAAATCCCACTTGGCTGCGTGTGACGCTCCACGACATACGGATTTTGATTTCCCGTCGGACGGGAAGCGGAGCAAGCGGGAGACAGAGCAGAGTCTACAAAGGGGCCGGCCTCTGAAGGGAGTGCTCAGGAGAGAGAGAGGAGAGAGAGGGGCGCGGTCGGCTCAGGTCAGAGTTGCTGGCCTCTGACCTAACAGCAATAGTTTTATAATAAGTAGTTTCGCAGTTTGACGGAAAAATCCACACTTATCATAAAACTTGTTAAAATAGCATCGACTTGAAAATCTTTTGCGTGTGATTGTCTAGGCCCAAATACTAGTCCAGTTAATGGCTCATTAAGTCCAGTAACTATTTACTGACCCACTTAATTAATTAATATCTTTATCTTAATTAATTAGCCGAATTTAATGTCTCACAATAAATTCGGACGAACTTCCAATCACGTTGGATGCCGAGTAACACCGCGTGAACCTAGAAGGCATTGGGGTTCCGCAACCCACTAATAAAACATTTCCATCATCGGTTACCACATGAATATAATCCTTCACCCGTGCAATATTTCCGAATTGACCTATGGTATGGTTTACTGTTAAATTCTAGTTGGTCGATTCACTCGAATCAGATGTCACTAAACTATATCATATAACTCTTTATCTGATACAATGTCCACCCTGCCAGGGACTTAAGCACACCATTCTCAGAACATTCTCTCTCCTATTATCGAGAGCAGATGATCCCATATTGACCACATAATTATCTTCGAGGGCATCTCCATGAATCCGATCATTTGACTTATTGATAAGGTCGGATTAGTTATGCGAACTCATTCACTAATGAGCACCTACAAGTCCAACATTATGTCTTCACACAAGTGACTTATAGGATCAGTCACCCTCATCATATTTACTGAAGAAACCTGTACTAGTCTATCTAAATGTTTGATGTCATTCTCAAATATTTTCCGACTACGAACAATTAAGAACATGTGTTTATAAGTCTTCAGTCTCGTAATTATGATCTTATCATAATCCAAAGACCATTGCACATATCTATGAACTCATCGTGAGACGACAATCAATATCGGATTATATGCACAATGAAATTAGTTTTTTTATTAATAACTGAATAATACAAAATATCCGATTGGCTTGGAGGCCACTTAATACTAACAATAAGTACCCCTAAAATCTTTAAAAAATATTACAGTTATACTATTTCATCAAGATGTGGTTAAGTCTAACCAAATATCTAGAAAGACTTCATAAATTCCGGAGAATTAGGGGTATATGTGTAAAAGTATAGTAAATTTAAGTGTATACATGTAAAAGTATCTGAATCGTTTTTGTATAATTCGGTTGGAGTGTATGGCATTGTTAGGCAGGGTAAATTTGCTAGTTTTCTGAATATATTGTGGGGGTATTTATAACAATATATGGGAGTCAAAGATGTAAATACAAATATGATACTTTATAGGGATATGCATACAAAAATTTCTTTACTTTCTCCGTCCAGTAAAAGATGTGTATATGTCAATGTATTTGTACATTGATAAGATAATATTCTCATTTTTTATAACTAAAAATTGTGTCTAAAATAACAAAATAAATCTTTACATAACTTAAATGATGTAGTATTATTCTCATTTTAATGTTGTACATACATGAAAATATATTTATTTCGATGATAAACATGTTAACCTGTTATGCGTTCTAATTTTTTATAAAATAACTCTTATAAAAAGATAAAGATTCAATCTAAGAGAGTATATATGTAAGCTAATTATGAAAAAGGATATATTTGTTAGCTTGTAATTAATATGCATACGTTATACATATTTACCATTTGCCTGTGATGGAAAGCAGTGGGCGAGTGAGACCTGGACGGATGCAAACGGGGAAGGGAAGGTAACGTAACTGGAAAAGCACAAACCGGGAATGGAACGTAGGCTAACCGGAAGAAGAAAAGAAATTTTGAAAAAACCTAGTAATTTGTTTTATATATATGTTATAGATAGATAAATGCTAGAACACAGTGGGGGCACTTACACACCTGGACCGTATTCCATTCCTATCCTAAAATTATCATTACTGACTTCATACTAGAAAGTCATCATCTTGGTAAGGTGCAAATTGTCCGCACTAGCCAGAACATTTGAAGAGAATATCATCCTTTTATAGCTACCAAAAAGAAAATTCATAATTTGTCTAAGAATGCTCTTGACTTTTTTTTTTTTTTTTTCAAGAGGTGATGAAAGCTTACCACTCAAGTCATGCATTCCACTTCCAAATTACAACTCAAATACCCTAGAATAAGACCTAGATAATTATCAATATTTTTATAATATTTTGAGATGTTAGTGTCATCATTAGTAGTTAAAAAAAGTCGTGTCTTTATTAAAGTATTTTATGATGAAAGGTATAAATGTCACCTTCCATGCCATTTGGAGAGGGGCAATATTTCTGTAAGATATTCGACAGTATTTTTTACAGCACAATAAGAGAAAACATGTCATTTTTTTTAAATGTAGGAGGATAAGACTCGGATGCCTTTTGTTTTAATCCACAGTAGAGGATATGGATTTCTTCCTGGAACATGAGAAATGCCAAAAACTTAAGATGCTTGGGACAACACGTATGGGACGCTTTCATGATGTACACATGAGGGACGCCTATGACGAACGTCTCTGCTCAGTAAGCACCCAGCAAAGTCTTCTTGTTCCATTGGCAGCAGACCGGCAAGTAGACCAGTCACATCCCTCCAAGAAGCTGCCTGTCTCCCTTCCTCTTTTGAGGGTTTTTTCAAACAAAAAAAAAAACCAAAAGAAGAAAAAAATCCTCTTTTTATTTGATTTAACTACTTGAGTCGGATGAGAGAAAACCCTCACGTCGGATACTGAAGGGAGGAATCCATAGGAACCTATCTCGATTGTTCTTTTGCTAAGTCCATAACTAAAAAACCTACTTTCTTACGATTACTAGATTCATTCGAATATGAAATCTAATCCTGAAAATACAGCATCCTATTTTTTTATTATTATTCAAGACTTCGAGACATTTCAAAATAGAGAAATCTCTACTGGAACAGGTGCTATCAGAAAATAAATAACCGATTCAGATTTGCAAATTATTACAGATAATTCATCCTAGCTCTCCCGTGGAAGAACCGCGAAATGGTCTGTTCTCCACATTTTTTGCCTACTATAAGGACCTCCAGCTTTCTACCCTTTCTTCTACATTGAAGGTGAGGATAATTTCAGTTGCCATATGTAATACTCTAGAGAAGGCAAAGCACTCACCACGCTCCCTTCACTGCTTCAGTCCTGAAACCACTGTTTAACCCAACTTATGCACCTTAGGCAACCCACCACCGAGCTTCAGGCTAATACCATCATGTCGGCGACGGATGCGGGAGGCGTCGACAGCGTACCAGGAAGAGATATTGGCGACTCCGTCGATGCTTTCATGTCTTTGCCATCACCAGAAAGAGCAGAAGATCTCAGGCAGCTGCAAGAGATGGCATTCAAGGCGGCGGCCTCGACGATCCTGACAGCTTCCAGTGCATTCATGAAAAGCCCGCCACAGCCATTGGGTTCAACTGCCGGCCGACTGCTTTCGACGTTACATGTTGCTGCACTGTTCTCAAGCTTCATCCTTTCCCAAGTCCTGCTTGTCTTCTAAGTGACGAGCTTTGATGCTTTCATCCCCCCTTCCGTGGCCAGGAAGCTCCTGTTGCTCAATCTTGCCCTACTGCATGTTATGGTTAGCTTTGGAACATCTCTGGCATTGTTAGATGATTAGTGCCTCCTCCCTAGTGGTTCAGATATTTAGATCAACCACAAACTACAATATCGAGCGGGGCCATTGATTCCGTGATGAATCAATGATAAAAATGCTCAGGAGACAGACTAGAACAAGCGGAATCATGAAATCAATTATCAACTGATCGATTATAGATCCATCTGGATAATTAGTGGTTCGATGATCATTTTGATATGGCCCTAGCTTACATTTCGGGTTCGAGTCGTATCTGTGTTTCTAATCCAGGCTCAAGTTCCTTTAAGAACCCTAATTGAATCAACCAGATCCTTTCCATGTAACTTGCTATGCTTAAGACTGCACAAAGAACATCACGAGTACCTTACACATTTTCCTTCAGTTATTCCACAATTTCAGGCTACAATGGCCACCTAAGCATGCAACAAATCTCATGAAACCAAAATTTTGCTCCCTATGCTATTCAATGAGCAGCGGCGTACCTTTAACTGAAAATGCAGAATAGCTCAAGAAGGCTAAATCGCACAATAGTTTGGACAAGTTTACGAGACATGCTCTTCGCAATGAATTCTGTAGTAAGTTCATATGGTTTTCCAATGAATTCTGTAGCTTAATTTTACTAAATGAATTTAGATTACAAAAATATCTGTGACACATGGAAAAGAGAAAACGAATATACAAATGGCATACCTACTACATGTGAACATGATCCAGAAAACCAATCTTGGCAAAGGTTCTGACAAGCAGGCATATCCTAGGATATCTGAAGAACACTCATCCCCAACACTACCATCGCAAAAACAAAAATAAACAAGCCCAAAAATCAATTTGAACAAAATACGGGGTACAATGGTAGAATCAGTTCGGGGAAGGGTAACTTTTATTCATCTATAACCCAACCTCAAACACAAGGGCGGTGATATTGCACAGCTAAGGTATGTGAAGAAAGGTCAACACTCTTCAAATGGATCCGCAAATCATCAGATTTGATGAAGAGAGCTCTATGATGTTCATTGGATGATTACGGAAATTTACAACAGCAAATAACTAAGCCATCGATGAATCTACAGCCCTAAGTCGGCAATATTTGGCAATCCGCTATGAACACAAAGGGGAGTCAGGAATCCAACCCAACAAGACCTTCAGCAAAACCATACAACAGAAATCCAGTCACCAATACTTTGGGCTGGCACATTTGGTGATTTGCATTCCCTTGAAGAAGGCAGCAGCATTCATTTCCAGGATCATATGTAGATAGGTTTGATGTCATTAGGCCCAAAGCTCATTGAACAGACAGGACACCTCCGATGGCGGTTTTCGAGAGTTCTTTGAACACAAGGACTACAAAGTAAATGGTAGCACTTGGCAATAACAACCTGGAATGGAAAACAAGAAATTAAAGAAGAATGAGACACTTCTTTTCCAGTGTTAACCATCCTGGAATTTGAACATTAAAGAATATAGAAAAACAAATGCCAAATATTTTTTCCCTTCCCGGCAACTAGTAAATGCTTTTGAGTTTTTATTTGACGGAGCATAAATACTTCTATCTAACCAAATAGGAAAAGTAAATTAAATAGAAACCGTCAGGACAGAATTCCTTCTTCTGTCGAGGACACAGGCTACAAATGACAGATTTACCAAGTAAAGAAACTAAAAAGCCAAGATGCAGTAAACTTCAGTAGGGAACTGCATATAAAATGTCGCATAATAATCATTGGACAGATAAGGATGCAGATATTACCTCCTTTTGTCTGTCATCGCAAATACCACATTTCAGTATTCCTTTGTACTCACTCAGTTCCTGCTGAAGCTTTTCCAACACTGATGAGCCTTGCGTGCGTGCTTTAAGAAGAGCAGCTTTTCCTAGTTTGACTTCCACATCCTCATCTATTCTATTGTTATAGAATCTGATGGATTTCACAGTTCACATTACCAGGTAAACAGCACGGAGATAAACTTAACGAAAAGATTATATGTAAACCCCTCCCCCTTTTCAAATTATATCTGAAGCAAAGAAATATACTAACCTCTCTTCCTCAAGTTCTATCTGAAATGCAGAAATATCCTTGCGATTTACTTCAACCGTGGAGTGTGTTTCATCTAGCAACTTTCCCAGCTGCTGTGATTCTCTCTGCACATCTGACAATCTTCTTTTTATATTGTCTAAACCCACAGAATTCTGCCAACCATCCTCTACAAGTTTCCCAACCTGATCTGCCAAATTTCTTATCTGCATGGGACATAAAGTTAAATGCCAACCTTTGTAAACAGATGTAAACCAACTTGTGCCTAGAGCAAACCATTGTGTCGAAGGAGTACCTGGTCTTCCAATCGAACAACTTTTAGGCTGCAAAAATCTAGAGCTGTATTTGCCTGTTCCATATCTTTATTCATGCTTTGTATTTCCATTCTCAGACTATTCTGGAGTTGCCTTTCATTCACACTCTCCAAGACAAGCTGGGATAGAAAGTCACGATAAAATTTAAGCAAGCTTCAAGCATGGCCATGATAAAAGATAAAAAAACAAACAATAGCATGAGGATTGCTAATGAATGGCAATATAATATGTTAATTTAGCATATTCAAATATACAAGCCAGATTCCTGAAGAACGCGCATGTGTGAAACCAGTAAACAAGAATAAAAACTAAGCATACGATTCTTTTATTGGACATAATGCACACCAAGTGACATCAGTATGACAAATGAAGAGTAATTCTATAAATTCCACCTCGAAAGGATACAAAGAGAAAAAATCTGCAGAATTCAATAGTATGCAGCATTCTGCATCTTCTATATATTGGTTGTATTAGTGTCACTTCAACCATATTCTTTTACCTGTGTATTGTCTTGTCAATTGTTGGCGGAGAAAGAATTCTATATTTTTTCCTTACCATACAAATTCAGGCTTGTAGCAAGTGGTATTTCCTCTGCCAACAATGAACAATCAATGTGCTATATACCCTCCAAGCGAAGAGGGGAATGGAAGGAACTGCGGAGTCCGATTTACAACAGTCAATAGTGCTGGCATATAATCACCAAGATATGTGGAATATTCAAGTGTTCACCGGACATTTGCTATTCAAAAGATGGCAAATCAACTATTCTATTCAAGCCTTTAAACTATACAACCAAAAATCTGTTGTGTGCACCTCCATAATACCAACGTTCAAGGAAATCTGCAATCCTTATAACCACAGAATAGAAGCAGTCTCTATATACTCCAAACCTAACTTTAGATCCAGTACATACATAACAGAAGGATCTCATCCCATATTCTTTTTATGCTTATACCTCATTTCAAAAATGTAAGTCTAATAAACGTACTTGTTAAGCCCATCTACTTTATATATGTAGATATTGTGGAATGCAAAAATATTAAAGCTAATACATTAAATAGACACCATTTTTTTAATGCAGGAAACAGTGTACCTTAATGTTGTAGTCATCTCTCTCTGTAATTTGCTGCAACAGGTTTTGGTTTTGAGTTTGCAAATCTTCGTACGCTTGGCCAATACTCTGCATCACGTGGAAACCGGGGGTTAATCTTGGCAATGTTTACCGTCACTATAGCACCTAACATGAGAAGAACAAAGCCAAAAAAAACAAACCTCGATCTCGGATAAATAGGCTTCCCCTTCCTCACATTTAGATTTAAGGACCTCTGACAATTCAACTATTTCCCTGTATGCAAGAAGTATTTAATTATTTTTATCACCAACTTCCAAAATGATACACCTCAACCACAAGCCAAATTCCCTTTTTTTGTTTTTTTTTTCTCTTTTTTTTTTTCTTCTTTTTTTTGTTTTGTGTGTGTGTGTGTGTGGGGGGGGGGGATGGTCTTGAGTATGTCTACGTTCATGTACAGTTATCATTGCACAAAAGTAAGCAACCTTCAGCTAAAATTGCACTTGCTTTCCAATGAATTGAACATAATATGTATGGATTAAGACAAACACCTTCCAGAAACCTCTAATTTCTGCCTCAATTCTGCAATTTCAGCCTCTGCAGTTGCTAGTCGTTGTTGTGATCTTGCTTCAGCTTCATTGGCTGCCTTGACACGCAATTCTAAACTGTGTTCATCAAGAGAGGATTTAAGACTTTGAACATGTGCCCACGCTTTGTATTCTAGGTCTCTGGATGCCAGCACCTCCCTGCAGCAAAGGGAAACAACTCGATTTGTGATAACATGTGATTATATGACCTTGTTGAATTGAAACAAAGTATACATTCACAGAACCCCGAAGGGAAGACTTGACCACCATCCATGCATTATCTCAGAGGCTACCTTTTCCTTTTGGCTTGCCAATTTCTTTATCCCTATAATTACATTTTCATGGTCATGACCACTAAATCTCTAATACCAACATGAGTGCTATTACTGGTGAATCTTAACTGTTATAAAATCCATGCTACATGAAAACTATCCCTGTGGGGATTTATTCCCTAAGGAGCTCCAACTGACTGCCAATGTCCTGAGTGTAACGGTCAGAATATTAGGTGGGCAGCCAACCACTTCCACTAAACCTTGGAAATGTCTGTCATATCTTTCTTTTTTTGTTTTTTAATAGAAAGTGAATCGTACCACCAATTTTATTGACAAAACAGGTGATACGATCAAAGGAAAGATAAGGGAGAGGTTCCTCCACTAAAAAAGAAAGCAGCTAAATAGTCATTGCTGCCCCTAAAGATTTGACCACCGTATTATACTCTACAAGAGACAACTTCAACAAGTATCTATCCAATCATAAAAAAACAAATAATTTGAAGAAAAATATTTTTCTATATAAAATCTACTTCAATGCAAGATAACGTCATTTCTCTTTCCAAAGGCTTCAACAAACCGCGCGAGGGATAAGCATACTAAACTTCCTCCAATAGTTTGGCTGCTGTTGCATCAGACATATGGTGACTACACAATACACATGTACACACGCACGCACAAACACAGCACGAATACACGTATAATAGGAGTATGCAAGCCAGAGCAGAAGAAAAAGTGAAGACATATACCCCAGCCTCGACAATGTACAACACCACCACCCCCAAAGAGGAGCTCCAAGAACAAAAGGAAGCCCAAAGAAGGAAAACCCCGCATACCGGGGTTGCCGTTCTGCTTGCTGTTCTGCTTTAGCTTTGAAAGGGGCAATAGTGTCTCTCACCCTCGATAGCCCAAATGATACCATGCCCAATGATCCACTCAGTGATCTAAAAGTCATCTGCCCACACGACTAGGCAGACCACGTAGGCAACTAGGCAGGACATCTAGGTGACTCGCAACCCATTCCTGCCTAGGTGGAAACCAACTTGGCCTCTTTTCATAAGACTTTAATTGGGTATCCTCTCCTCTTATCGAAAGACCTTTATACCCCTACCAATAACTCATATATGACCTTGTACATTGTCCTTCATGTACATACATCCCATTTATGTGGCATGCCCATGGAGGCCATGATGGAAGGTTCATTACATCTCTGCCTGGGACACGGCTCTTTTGTCTTCCCTCCTACAGCAACTGGCAGGACTGTGACAACTTGAAGACCCCTTCTCCATGAAAACTGCAACCAACGACACTCACAAGGCTCTGGAGAGGATCCTCTCATGTTTGCATACAGTAGTAGCTTTGAGTTGGAACCATATTATTCTTCAAAGAATAATTACTGACTTACAGCATATTATGATTTATAATTGGATCAGATTTTTCATGATACTTATATAAGTAAATATAAGATGTCTATAGTTAATAGCATTATCAATTAGTAGAGGACATGTATAAGAAATTCAGAAAAAGGGTCTGAAAAAATAACTGCCTCAGAATTGAGGTGCCCGCCTCGCCAACTAGGCAGTCCACGTAAGCAGTAAGGGGTTTGGCCAACTCACTCAACCTAGGCATGTTTAAAACATTGGATCCACCACACCTCTTTATCCAAGTGCTGATTTCAAGATTTGTCCCAATCCCATGTCAAGCCAGACAGCTTGTGTGGCACATTAAAGTCAACTTACCAAACATGAAGCTCCAGACAGACTTGGCAAAGCAGAATGCAAGAGAAGATGCTCCAAATCCTCATCTTCCTCCTCACAAAAATAGCAACTGCACCTGATGCCACCCATAAAGCCAGTTAATTCATGACGAGTCAGGACCAAGGCACGGGTGTCCCTCCAAGGCAAGAATGTCACCTCACAGGGCTATGAGGGTGCCAAACTTGGTTAAAACAGGACATTCTTAGCCCTCCATCTACAATCAGCTTGTATGTATATCTCACCATAAACAAGCCATCACTTTCCCATCTCCAATTCCATCCATCTCCTAGTCCTCTGACCTACAGAAATTTATGATACAGAAGTAAAAATAGGAGCACTGAGATTGGTTATATCTTCATCAAGTAGATTCCTTTTGATGGTAAGAGGCAACCCTCCACATCTAAACCCCGGTCAAAGACCCCCCAGCAATTACAGCATCATGCTCGGCGGAGATGTTGTACAAGTCCAGGACAGCTCAACTAGAGACCCAGTAGCACACCACTTATCTTGCCAAGAGAGGATTTTCTGCCTATCACCTAGAGAGAGTTATTGTAGAGTCAAGTACATACTTTACCTTTGACAACATCCATTCAAAGACCCATGTCTTCTGAACCTAGGTTCCAAAGCCATTTACATGGCACGGCAAGGTTGAAGTCATGTAGGTTTCTAATCCCTAGATGTTCTCCCCACTTACTCTTATACACACAGACACATTGAATTGCATAAATTAAACAAGGATAAGAAGATCGCCTGATAGACAACCAGTCTGCCTCCAATTGACAATAGTTTTGTTTTCCAACTGCCGATCTTCTCTATATGCAGACATACGAATCCTTGGTGTGAGTTGCCTCCTAAAAGGGGTAGATGCATGTAGGTAATTGGGAGGCATCCAAGTTTTCAGCCCACAATCCCAACTGCCTTACAGACTGTTGACTGATCCAGGTCGATGACTATCACCAAACTCTTCTCAAGATTGACTATTAACCCCACCACCTCTTCTAATAAAACTAGTAGCCACCAGATGGCAAAAACTGCTGCACCTTATCTGACACAAACTGTGTGGTATCATCAGCATTTACAGAAGAGTAATCTCCATACCATGCCCGAAAGAAGCAAACCCCTTCCTTAGGCCAAAACCTCCTGCCCACATTTTGCTCGCCGCTTGTGATACAAGCACAAACAATAAAGGAGACATAGGATTGCCTTGCCTCACCCCTCTACTGATGTAGAAGTAATTTGTCACTTGCCTATTCAAATTTCACAAGGACCACAAATCTAGCTGAAGTAATGCATGCATTGAACTGGTACCCGTTTGTCAAAAAATTCCACCTTGGTCAAGACCTCAAACAGTCTGATCTGACCTATCCTATGCCTTTGCCTTCTCAAAGTCCAACTTGCAGTACCCTTCTTGCATTGATGCTTCGTGGCATAAATACATTCATGAGCCACCAGAAAGTTCTCCTAGAGTTGTCTCCCTTTGATAAAAGCATCTGATCCTTATTCAACCACTACCTCCATCACAAACTCCAAACTAGCACCAAGCATTTTTGTGAGATCCCGTATGTTCCATTGAGGCAGCCCATGAAAATTAGATGCATGATTTTCTCCCAACTTCTTCAGAATCAGCACCAATTAAGTCTTGTTGAGGTTACTGATATATGCCCTATCATCCTGTAACTCCGTAACTGCAACAAAAGGATCCTCTCTTATAAGACCATAAAATTGCTGGAATAGCATGATAGAGAAACATCCAGACCTGGCACCTTGCTCCCTGCCAAAGAGAACAATGCTGTTGTCAATTCCTCCATAGTAAAACTGTAAAAGATCACACCATCTTATCGACTTGAAGAGAAGAATAATGGGAAAAATCCCCTCTATGATGATGGATCTTTGCCTCCTTTGGATATAGCTAAGAGTCAAACTATATCACGCCTACTAACATCCCCCTTCCCTGATGAGATACCGGTTATCATTCATCAACCTTTCTACTTGCATTCCTTCTCCTACTAGAGGCCACCTTGTGAAAGTAGGCAGTATTGCGGTCATCCTCTTTCACCCACCCATCTCTCTTGCAGCTTCTGGTACTTTGAGCTTTTGCCTCCACTTCCTGTCATCTTTTGTGATCAAACCCAACTCCTCCAAAGTATCAAGACCTTCAATGTGCTCCAGAATCACCAGCTCCCCATCTGATCAACCACCATCTCAAGTTCTTCAGCTTCTTCACCAAAATGGCCATTAGAGACATACCTGGGAAGCTCTTTCTACAAGTCATGTCCACCAGTTCTTTGAACTCATCAACCTAAAACCAGCATTCCTGAAGATGGGATTCCTCCTAGTCGCCCCATTAACTCTAAAACAGTGGCTTATGATCTGACTAGGGATGCACCGGACGTTCACCTCCACCTTAGGGAAGTGTTCCTTCCAATCTACAGACCCAAGGAATCTGTCCAATCTGGACAAGGACAGATTCTCTCTAATCTCAGACAATGTGAAAAAGGCATTAGATGTTGGAACATCCATCAGAGCAGCTTCTATGATGAAAGATATAAAGGGAAAATTAATGCCTTTTATCTAATCAACCTGACTAGATCACAACATACAAGGGAATTGAGAACACAAAACTTGAATGGTTGAATAAAGAAATAAAGCAATATTAGGTGACCAACACAAAGTACTCTAGGTAGTTCAGCTGTTCAACTAACGTAGATACAGTTTGTTCTTCATCAGGCAACTTGTCTTATCAATAGGGAGGACTGCTACAGTGCTACTACAGGGAATGCAATGTTTCAATTAAGCTGTGTTCTAGTTTCTGCACCGATTCAACAGCCTTTTTTTAGGCTGTGACTTTTAGGTTAGATGCAATTTCAAGGTTTAATCAATTGTGAAGCTCAATCAACAGATATTCATATCTAGAATTTTGCAAATTTTATTTGTTGTACACCTTAACTAAGCAAAAGTCAATTAGGAGCCTACAGCAAAAGTCAATTAGGAGCCTACAATGAAGAAAACAAAAAATCAATCTTAAATAAATCTAGCCTAATTCATAAAACTAGAGTTGAAGTCAAGCCCTTTATCTGGTGAGTGACTCCCATTTTTATTTACCAAGCTATTACATTTCCGGTCCGCATAGTCACTGCACAAGTGAGATAAGAGAACCGCAAGCTTATTGGCAAAAACAGGCTCACCTAGAATTAGTAGAATCACGTTTACACAACTCCAGAAAAAGCTTCATCTCCTGATCACTCTCTTTCAAATCGTGAACCTACATCAAGAGAAAATTTACTAGCTCACAACAATAGCTTTTAAATCAAAGACTACAGTTCAAAAGCAGTGCTAGCAGAGAGCACATTACAAGTTAAGAGGAAAGTTATAAAGAGATATAAACTAAGGAAAATAAGTTCAAAAACACCTAAGGACTGACCACACCTAGAACCCAAAGGACACCACCAGCTGCAATGGGGGTTATCAAGAAATCCACAGGTTGTGTGCCAAACCAGAGAAGGACAAAGTCCAGATACATTGGCCTGTGGACCTCAATTCCAGACAATAGTTGTCAATCCCATTCTAGTCACTGTCCGCTTTCTCAATCAGGACCCCTCTCAGGCCTATTTACATAAGTCTTCTAAAAAATACAGTACAAGTATAAGATAAAATAGCATCAAAGTAAACATATCATGAAAAAAAAAACACAACATTAATGATTCTAATTTATAAAGACTTAAAGTAACCAATGAGTGCGATTGGCCCTAGCCAACCCCACTAGTTCCAGCTATGTTTTGTTGTGCATCATTCAGTTTTAGTGCAGATAAAGATGCCACCTCACAAAATCAGAATGAAAAAGACAAATCAAATAATACAGTGCAGCAACATAGACAGATGAAGATGATCACTAGAAAGAAGAGCTGATAACTGAAATCATGGAAAAAAGAAAGCAAGAAGATGGATTCAAAAGAAAAATGATAAAAAAACTCCACCTATTGACCACACACATGACAAGCATGAGAGTGAACCCACAAATGACGAGTGAGAGTGAATTGGACAGACTGCTAAGCCTGAGCAAGAATGGCAAGCCAAGTGAAAGGGACTGCCAGGAGAAATGCCAGCCAGGCAAGAGAAGCAATATACAAAATAGATAATCGAGAGAAACAGAGGGGAAGATAACATGGAAAAGTGAGCACTGAGTGAGAGAGAGAGCCAAGAGATGGTGATCGAGAGAGATGGCGACAATGGCACAGGGCAAATAAGGTATGTACAGAGGTGAGTGGGATTTTTTTTTTAAAATACAGGATGTCTAGCTATGCTCTTTTAGCTGTTTTTTCCTTTCAAAATAAAGGTTAAAAAGAAAGTGATGCCTTACACACTTTTGGTAAAAGTTTTCCTAATTTTTAGGGAGGAATCTCCCATTTTGTTAAGTTCCCTCACAACAAAACACCCCTCCCATTATTTTTCTTTTGGAAGAAGGCTCGGTCATACACTGGGCTTGTCCTCTTCGGACTTCTCATTTCTCCCTCGCATGACAGGTCCCAGCGGACTTGTGGAACACTTCTCCTCCTAGCACCCTCTTCTCCCCCACCGGCAACCTACCGGGACAGCATCATCTCCAGCACCACCATCAAGTGGACAGACGTAACCCCTTTTTTCAGCCTAGACATGCAAATGCTGACCACCCACCCACCCCCAAAACACCCTCTACACACACGTATACTAGAAGACTCTGGCCCCCAATCCCCCCAGTTCCAGCCACCCTCCCCTGTCAAGCTGTGAACCTGCAGCACTCTCCCCACTGCAGCAATTCCGGGTGCTGTCAATGGCCTCCTCTCCCTCCTTGGCACAGGTTGTGTCCCCCCTTCCCTTCCTCATCCAATGCTTATCCCACCTGCATCCTCCTCATTCATGTTTGTCAAATGTTCAATAAGGTCAAGGTGGACCATCAGATATGGTAGCCAAGAAGATGTAATGAGTGTGTTGCAAAGAATGTTATAAAGAGTGCTTGCTTTGGGGTCCTTGTGTGACTGATTACATAGTTTCTGCCTAAAGAAAAATCTCCTATTTCCCAAGCTCTTCATCCTCATCTGCAGGAATTTCAGTCTTTTGATGGTTCAGAAGATCTAGCTTCTTTAGTATCAGTTTGTTTGCAGAATAGCTTAAACCAGAATAAGGAGGAAGGGATTTCTTAACCCAGAATAAGAGGTATTTTAGTTTGGTAAGTAGTTGGTATTCCACCCAGAATAAGTAGAATTGCACTGTGCTATTCCAAGTGATTTGGTAGGAATAAGTAGAATAAAGAAGAGAATAAAGAGTGGAATAAAGAGTTCAAAATATTATATTGATTAATATATATTCATAAATATTAATTAATATTAATAAATGTTAATTAATATTGATAATATTAATAAATATTATTGTGATTAATACATACTAAACAATATTAATATAGATTATTATGATTAATAAATATTAACTATTATTATTTTGATTAATAAATACTAGCAAACATTAATCATTAATATAATTTTTATTATGCTCCATTTAAATAGTATTAAATATTAAAAATGTTAAGTAATAAATGTTAATTATTATTAACAATGTTAATAAATATTATTAATCACCATTAATTCATATTAATAATAAATATTAATTCATAAATATTAATATTAATAAATATTAGTATGATTACTAAATATTAAATATTATTTAATATTGTTTTGATTAACTAATATTAATTAACATTAATCATAGTTAATTATTAAGATAAATTTATTATGCTCCATTTATTGATAAGAAATTTGAATAACAATTAACGTTAATCATAGTTTATTATTAATTTAAATAGTAATATACTAATTACTAAATATTATTTAATATTTAAATATCAATAAATGTTAAGTAATAGATGTTAACTATTATTAATAATATTAATAAAATATTATATTGATTATTATATATTCATAAATATTAATTAATATTAATAAATGTTAATTAATATTGATAATATTAATAAATATTATTGTGATTAATACATACTAAACAATATTAATATAGATTATTATGATTAATAAATATTAACTATTATTATTTTGATTAATAAATACTAGCAAACATTAATCATAGTTAATTATTAATATAATTTTTATTATGCTCCATTTAAATAGTATTAAATATTAAAAATGTTAAGTAATAAATGTTAATTATTATTAACAATGTTAATAAATATTATTAATCACCATTAATTCATATTAATAATAAATATTAATTCATAAATATTAATATTAATAAATATTAGTATGATTACTAAATATTATTTAATATTATTTTGATTAACTAATATTAATTAACATTAATCATAGTTAATTATTAAGATAAATTTATTATGCTCCATTTATTGATAAGAAATTTGAATAACAATTAACGTTAATCATAGTTTATTATTAATTTAAATAGTAATATACTAAATACTAAATATTATTTAATATTATTTTGATTATCTAATATTAATTAACATTAATCATATTTAATTATTAAGATAAAATTTTTATGCTCCATTTATTGATAAGAAATTTGAATAACAATTAACGTTAATCATAGTTTATTAAGAACGTGTAATTCTGCCCCTATTCCACTTAAACCGGGTATAAGGTATTCCACTCTGGGTTAAGCAATGCCCTCCGCCAAATTGGGTTAAAGGGTTTAAGTGGAATAAGAGACCCTATTCCGGGCCTATTCCGCAAACAAAGCAAGGCTTAGGAAGCAAACAATTACTTCAGGTTTTATCATTTTCAGAGGGACACAAGGTGCCCATAGCTTCACTCAGTTACCAAGGTGATGACCTCCAAAAGTTTTGATGTTAATAGGCACCAGAGCTATGGTTTCTCACTTAGATTTGTTTGAGGGTATGAAAAGTTTTAATGTTAATAGGCACCAGAACTATGGTTTATCACTTAGATTTGTTTGAGGGTATGAAATCTCGATTGGTCACAACTCGCAAGCTTTTTGATGGTCCTCATGTTACCTTTAGTTGAAACAAATTAGATCACTCGTTGATCATGGATAAATTTGATTGCAAACACATCCACTTACTTTTTAAAAATTTATGACAATCTTGACAAACAAGTCAGAAAGGGATTTATACTATTTTTAAACATTAATTTACAAATAACATGAATTAACATTTAAAAGTAAAATAGCCTCAAAAGCAAAATTACTCCTAACTACCGTATTATATTTTTACAAAATGACTCCCCTTAGTAGTGTAACTGCTAAGTATACCTATTATATAACCTATACATAAATTTCTTCACCAAACAACAATTAGAAAACCCCAGTCATAACACAAGATTCTGGCCAGGATCATCCAAGCTGGACCAAGACAAGCCAGAACCATCAAGTCACACCATGACTATCAGCGTGTTGGAACCATTTTTTTAAAAAAGCAAAAGGGAGGGGGAGAAGCCCCCCACCGGTTGGGGAACCCCCCACCGGTTCCAAGAGGGAAACCGGTGGGGGGGGAGGAGGATCCCTCCCTTCTCTCCCATTTTTAAATTCAAAGAAAAGGGGGGGGATTAATTAGGATGAAGGGGAGTTAATGGGAATCTTAACCCCATTCACACATGGGTTAAGAATCCCATGTGAACCCCATTTAATACTCATCCTAAAACCCCCTTTCACATAGAGCCAAATCTGGAGTTAATGGGCCTAAACCCCTTTCGCATTGGCCTAAAACCCCTAAAATCCTAAATCTGAAAACTCAGCTCATTAATGAGCCTGGAAAGGGGCAAAAAGAAGGGAGAATGGGGAGGGGAAACCCCCCACCGGTTTCCCAAAACCGGTGGGGGGGGCCCATCCGGTGGCACCCCCTCCACCGGTTGGAACCGGTGGGGGTGCCCACCGAGCCCTCCCCCTCTCTCCTTTGTTTGCTCTCTCTCACCCCTCTTGCCATCCATTGGCCAATGTGAAATAAAAAATAAAAGGAGGGGAGGAGAGAGACTCCAACCGGTGGGTACCCCCCACCTCAAGCCAATCGGTGGGTACCCCCCACCTCAAGCATTCCGGTGGGTACCCCCACCGGTTAAGGCTTTGAAGCCTATAAATACCCCCCAAGGGGTAAGAAGAAGCCCCATGCCCATTTGGCCCAAAATTTCCTACGGGAAACTTTGCCAGTTTGAAGACCAAATCCGGTGCTCTTGCCCGGGTTTGCTGCGATTTGGAGGAGATATTTTCTTGGATGGCTCTCTTCCTAAGGTTTATTCCTAAGGGGAAGCTCTGCCAAATTTATGTTGTAAAATCACCGTCCTATAAGACGGGATTATGCCGAAATAATGAATGAATGCTACTATTTGTTCTTTAAGCATATGTGTGTGCATGTGTGTTCATGAATCTACTATTTAAGTAACACTATGTTACTATATTTTCATATGCAAAATAATTAGTTTTATAACTAATTAAAATACATATATAATTAAATATTCTAAAATATCATTGGCCTCATCCCATACATAACTAATCTTAGATTCATAATTAAAACTTAATAATGAAACATTGAGACATAAAATAATATACTTAAGTTAAAAAAATGACTTAAATACTCCACATACTTAATTAGTTAATAAAAATCTGCGAAAATTATCTAAAATTAATAAAATAAATATAAAAATCAGAAAAATTCTGTAAAAATCAGTAATACTCAGTAAAAATCAGAAAACAAAATCTGAAAATTACATAAATCCAAAATATAACTTAAATATCCTTCATATACCTAATTAATTAATAAAAATCAGTAAAATTAATAAAAAAATCAGTAAAATTCAGTAAAAACCAGTAAAAAACAGAGAACCAAATATGAAAATATATAAAATTATGAAATGATTAAAATGCCCCTAGAGCTTAATACAAATTACAAAAATACCCTCATACATGTTAAAAATCTGTAAAAATCACAGAAAATTCTTTAAAATATCAAAATCTCTCATATGTCTAAAATACCCTCCAAACCTTAATAAGATGGGTAAAATTACCAAAATACCCTAAATATGATAAAAATAAATAAAAAATCTCAGAAAAATATAAAAATAGACTTTAAGTCTAAAAATTCAATTTGGACAAAATTACCAAAATACCCTTACAATGCAAACACACTTGAAATAACTCTAAAATACCTCCTAAGGTTTTGAAACCTTCCTAAATCATTAAAACTCATTTCATACACTAAAATAACCATAATCTCCCTATACCCTCCAACTTGGCATAATTACAAAAATACCCTTATGGGTCTAAAATACTTGGAATCAATCCAGAATACTTGGAGTCAATCCAATATACTTGGAATTAATCCAGATAGCTTGGAATCAATCCAAAATCATATAAACACATCCTAAACCTGGGTGAGGCCAAGAGTTTAACCTAAAATATATCTTCATATGCATGTGCTGCCTGTAGTAGTAGTGTTGCATGTTATAAGGACATCATACGGACGGTTAATCAAGGGTTGCCGAGCAGTCACTCAGCGTAATTAACACTGACCGAGGTCAGTGGAGAGAGGTCATATACTCGAATCTTCGCTTGATTCGAAGTCCTGGATTCCCTGAGGGCTAATCCCAAGCTCTCATAGTCCGATAAAATATAAAACCGACCTATAATCCTCTAGATAAACAAAAAAAATGGATTTCCGAATAATCCGACATAAGAGAGATGTGTCTAGGTCAGGTCCCGACGAAGGTTAGAAAAATCTTCGCAAACACAGCGTGACACAGGAAAAAGCACCCCATCCCATTTTTTTTCCAATGGGAACAGCGCATCCCAGCTAATTCCTGCTGGGAATGAATGGAGTTGATTACTACGGTCCAGATGCCCAGCGGACTGTGGAGTGTGGGAGTTGAACTTATGACATGCTTCCTAAGTGAGCTTAAATGATTCCATTAATGACAAGCAAGACTAAAATCCCAGTTTGCTCAACTATCCCTACAGAAGATAAGAAATTAAGCAATATAGACTGCCAGTTAAATGAGATGATATTTATCACTTGAGAGAGATTTCTCAACAATATCATGCATTCACCTAAAAAGTTCAAATGCAATATGTATGGACTAGACACCTAGTGATAGGCTATTAAACAGAACTAAAAAGCACGAACTCGGACAAGAATTTGTGCCAGAAAAGTTTTTTGTATTGATGTATCAGCTGACAGTTTTTTTGGTGTGTGCATGTATACATGTGTGCAGATGAATGGGTGGGTGACCCAGATTGAGCAAACTTCAACAATTATCTCCTTTCAGGACAAAATGAGTTTGACTTACTTTCACAGTTTCACTTCCTCATTTTGTTTTCAGTTTTGCCGTATATCATAGTTGTCAAGGCATCCACCTAGGCAGTGCCTAGGCAGAAAGACATTTTTTAACGGCCCAGGTGCCAATGCACCTTATTGGGCCTTGAAAAGGTGGCCCAAGGTGCCGCCTAGGCAGACCCAAGGTGTGCCAGATTCTTAAATTCTGTAAATTTGACCCCTCCCTCCTCTTATATATATATATATATTCTCATGCTGTTTCTCAACACATTTCTTTAGACAAAGACTCCATTTTTTCCTCTTTCCGGATAGTAAATATTTCTCATAACATGAAATGTGAATCAAACCCCTGTTCGAATTGAAACTGAGATAGTGATGCAAGTTCTTGCCTTCTGAATCAGATAGATCCATATCTGAAAAAGGCTGACAAGAAGTTCTTTCAAAATTGACTATTTCTTCCTCTATTAGAGGTGTTGTAGAAATGTCTGCGATCGAGTAAATAGCTCTACGAACGAATGGATCGGGTCGAATTGGAAAATGGAAAGATTTGTGCAAGTTATACGTTTCATCGCCACTTTTTGGAAAATCGTTAGATATGAATATGTCAAATACCTGTGTGTGTGTGTATATATATATATATATATATATATATATATATACACACACACACACATTTTCATGCTAATGTGTCTCATATTAAGTAGGTTATTAGTGTTATTTCCTTGTAATGTTAGTATCATGTCAACGTCAAATAATGTTATTTTCTTACATATTTCATCTTAATGTTG
The DNA here is from genome assembly GCA_030544215.1 of Zantedeschia hybrid cultivar. Lineage (NCBI taxonomy): Eukaryota > Viridiplantae > Streptophyta > Magnoliopsida > Alismatales > Araceae > Zantedeschia > Zantedeschia hybrid cultivar. The sequence goes on from JARZZO010000012.1 coordinate 58,443,230, forward strand.
ATATCTCTCTCTCTCTCTATTTTTTTGTTAATGTCAAGATTACTATGTGTGTAATTTTCATGTTAACGCCAATGTCAGTCTCATATTATGTAGGTTGTTAGTGTTGTTTTCATGTCATATTAAGGAGATTATTAGTGCTATTTTTTTGTAATATTAGTATCGATATTAATGTCATGTCAATGTCATAGACAGTGCTATGTTCTTGCAATTTTCATCTTAACGTCAAAACTAGTGTCATATTAAGTACACTATTAGGAAGTGTACGCCTAGGCTGGCGCCTAAGTTGTTAGGCAATCGAGGAGTCCAAGAACCCCTTGGGTCGCCTTACCGCCTCGACAACTATGTTGTATATTCACACAGAACAAAAGATGAAGTTCTATGTCTACAACAACACAGAGTATCAGCAAATATTCGAGTGCGTTGACAAAGAGAAGGCTGGAAAATAAGAGATGCAAGAAATGAGTATTTTCATTTCAAGAAGAAACCCAATTTCCTGATATGTCTTTCTAGCAGGTAATGTAGAATACCAATTTTCTTGCATACCCGCACAAACATAGAGGAAGGGGGCACTACCATACAAACCAAATCAAACTCATAGCAAGGTGCTAACGTAATGAAAGAATAACACAACAAAGAAAGACCATACCGTGGCTTGTAGTTTCCGGATTTCAGAAATTTGATCGGCAGATCTTCTCGATAAAATGTTCAATTCACTCCCCTACATGAGATTACACCATCAGTATTTCCCAGCATCATTGTACAGACAGTAATGAAATGTTTGGTGGATAAAATCTTCTGCGGGAAACTAACCTTCCTATCCAAAATACTAGCAAGAGATCTAACTTCAGCCCTAAGAGAATGAATTTCTGAAGCATCTCCTTTGTGCTTGGCAAGTTGATTCTGCATTATCTCCATGTCCTTGGGGAGTGATGAGACTAGAGCTTTAAATTCAGAGATAATTTCTTTCCTTCCTGAAATTGCATGAAACAGCCTTTTGGCAGGAGAATACCGATAATTTTAAAAGTCAACACAGAAAACACAGGACAGATCCAAATACCTGGCTCTCTGGAAGCCTCTTCTAATTTATTCTCAAGTTGCACCCTTTCATCTATTTGTTTCCGTAATAACTTTTCCAGCTCTGCAATTCGAGAATCAGCAACCGCAGATGCTCTACGCGAAATATCAGCCATGTCTACCTTCAAATTCACTTCCTTTTCCAGCCACAGAAAGCTATCCTTCTCAACCTAATTACAATGGAATTAAACAGAAAATAGTCAGTGATAGACAAAGACATTCCATTATACAAAACATCCACTAATGATACATGCAACTGCCAGAGAGTTCCTACCTGCAATTTTTCCAGCAAAGCACGATAGTTATCCACTTCAACTTTTGATTTTTGTAGCTCGTCGTGTAGCAATAGAAAACTTTTTGATGATGAATCATGCTTAACATCCATCATATTCTGTTCAACAAGTTTTTTGGGTGGCAGAATGAACCAAAGTTCACAATGATTGCAAAAGACAGGTGAAACCAAATAATCACACAAAAAATTAATAAAAACCTCAAGTAATAGTTACCAACCTGAACATCTGACAATTTTCTGAACATTTCTTTTCTTTTCTCATGCAAATCCTGAAGTTCTAGCAGCCGACTTGAGGCTAAATCCTGTCCAAGTTATTAAAAAATGCATTACATAGCATCAAAATGAGTGTTTTGCTCACCATAAAATAACAAGATCCATACACAAACTTGTTACCAGCATCTCTCTAAAAGTCAACTCCAGCTCTTGCACTTCTTTTTGTCTATCTCTAGTGCCATCCCCAGAAGCACAATTGCTTCCTAAAGCTGGTAAAAGGAAAGGCGTTCCATGTCCACTGTCCCTCTGTGACTTAAGGGCAGATAGATCACGATTGCTTTCTTTCAGTTCAGTGGTTGCACTCTCCAATTCCCCTTCACCAAGGAAAAAAAAGAAAAATCATCAGGTTTACAATCTATTAAGCAGCAAAAGAAAATTTATTCATGTGACAGAACCTACGAATGGCAAAGATGAGATCACCTAGACCTCATCCACTGGACCCAGGTGTGCCCTCACTTAAAGGGAGAGGGGTGACATTGATATTTCACCTACATTTTTCTGGCCAAATGACCGATCTACCCTTGGTCCATGTGAGTGGCACTTGGGTCCAGAGGATGAGTTACAAAGGATCTCATCTCCCAATAGCACATGTTAGTGGGAGGTAAGGACCCTAAGAGGACATGACCACTCCATAAATTTCTGATACGAGACCAAACGGCTTTCACAAACAACCCCCAACAAGGATCAGCCCCCAACAAGGGCAACCAGCATACAGCAAATGGATGAAAGGTTAAGGATCAAAATGGGGAAGCAAACAGAAGGGCTAAGGAATGAAACCCGGCGTTCTAACATTACTCGACTGCCACCCTAAAATCACATGGTAGTGGGGGTAAATGCCCCAAGATGTCAGGAGGCAACTGTTCTGAGAACTTTTGATATGGGACAAAACAGCTTTTGCCAACAAATTCATGCTCAGACACATGCCAACGTGTATCCAACATGCCAACAAATTCATGTCAGGATGCAAACAAATACAAATATATTCATTTTTTATCCATATTCGCATCAGGTCTTGTCGAGTATGAATACATATTTTACATCTGTTTTAAATATGGATACAAATATGATTATTCTAAGATATTCGTATATATAATTATGAAAGATCCGTATTTGAATATAACTTATTCGTATTTATGTAGTTCTTGTAAAATAATGAAAATCATATGGCTAATATGATTTTTTTCTAAAAAATTTGATCACACATTAAAATTTATATCTTTTTAAGTCATTTTTCCCTTTTATGAACTTTTTACTCTATCCGATTTATATCCATATTCGTTTATTACAAATATGAATATTAATTTCACAGTCTGATGGTTATTTGTATTTCGATTCATATTCATATATAAGATATGAAAACAGGTATACATACATTCGGTCCATATTCGCTCCGTTTACATCCCTACCGACGTGGCTATTGTGCAGCCGCCCAATGGATTGAGTGTGCCTTTAATCCAGCTGCTTAAAGATGTCTCAGAAAATAATCTCACGAGGTCTAAACCCAAAAGTCAATTTCATCCTTTCCACTAAAAATGACCAATTTGGTGCCTTTGTCGCCGAGTCAGCCAGTAATAATATGTTCACAGGCATAAGAATGTAGATGGTAGCGGTGCATGCAAACATTTCATGCACACATGGACTAACATTAGGGGTCACATACATTTAGAATAGAATATTTTTATTCAGATAAAATCATCTCCTGATAAAAATGCAATCAAAAGTAAATTCCTGTATTAATTATTCAAAATTTGGGTAATTGGAGGACTGAATGGGCTCAAGTCAGTAGCTCATGGCTGCAAACAAATAAGTGTGTTAACAACTAGAGTCTGACATCCAATACACATTACACAAAATGTCAATGAATTCCATGACATCTACCTGCAAGCCGCTTATTCTGAGCTTTATACTTCGCACTGGCGTCTCGACGAGCCCATACCTCTTTTGCCAAAGATTTATGCTTTATCTGAAGGTCACCTACTGTTTGTCGCAAGTTCTTAACCTCCATATGTGAATCATTAACTGTCTTGCATAGCTGTCCAATGAGTTCTGTGGATAAACATATTAAAATGGTTGTAAGAGGACATCTTGAATGTGCAAGTAACCAAGTATCATATAGATAGCAACAGAATACAATGAGCAGAAAGCAACTCAGACCATTTTCTGGTAGCTTTCCAAGAAGTGAACTGGTGACCTGATTGCTCACATTCCACAGCTTATCTATAGCAGAGATAAAATTTCCTAGAATTTTATTTGCTGTTGCAGGTGGTTTATGTACGTGACCCTCCATTTGACTGTGAGATACATTTCCACTGGAACTTTCAGTGGCACCTGTTTCCAGGAGTCTGCGCAAAAGATCATCCTTGATAGGGCAAGATGCTCCATCTGGATTATAAAAAAGAAAAAAAAAAAGTATAAACGTAACCATTGGTTAGCAGAAGTAACGGTCTTGGACCCCAATCAGATTCAGAGATGCAATATATGAGCAACGGTATAATTCAACATCAAGTCACAACATGCATCAAATAACATCAAGTCACAACATGCATCAAATAACATCAAGCCACAATCACTAGACATTCAAGTAACATGAGCAGCTATAAAACGTAAATATTGTCAAAAATATGAATCAAACAGCAGGAAGCCACAATCATTAAGCAATAAAGCATATACACCACAAATTAATATTGAGTCAATTAATAATTGTATCTTGTTGTGTTTATGACGTCAAACACATGGCCATAATGTGCAAATTGGGACCAAAAACTTAACACACGAGCAATTATATAACTTAAATATTAGAGTCGAAGATATTTAGTTAACAGCATCATGCCATACTCATTAAACAATAAAGTAAGTACATCACAAACTCATAGAGTCAATTAACTGTATCTTTACTTGTCTTATGGCGACGAACCCCGACCAACTCTGATAGGGAGGCCTGAGTAATCTCCAGATTTGCAGCAAAATTGAGCTACACATTGAGTTATGATTTTTATTTTTATTTTGAGATAACTGAGAGAGTAAACCCACATTCAATTATGATGTGCAAATGGGGATCATCAGTGAGTTCCGACCACAGTGAACAAATAAGAGACTGTACGAGACCAAAGAATATGTTCACATGAATAAGCAATAGCATGCGATCAAAGAACACGTGCATGTTAAATGAATCCATCTGATGGTATGGGATCAATGAATGAGTGCATATACCATATAAAGGATGACTACCCACAATGATATCCAATGGTGGAAGATTTCACTAACAATGTGGAAAATTTAAGACAGTTATGGACAGCATAATTTCCTTTGTGAACTAAATCTAAATACTGTTCAGTTACATAAGAAGCAAACCATGTACAATTAGTGACCTGTCCTCAAACCTTAAAACATTTGTGTAAAAACAAGACAAATTCATAAATAACAAATATCTCAATTGCCTGAACACAGCTCCAAAAATTGAGCTCTAGCTAACTCCATAAGGGATTAAATGATGGTCTTTATTTCTTCCTAATGACATCATGGTTTCCTTGATGCGGAGGAGGTATATCTGTGACATAAGGGAGCCAACTCATGATCTGTACTTACAAAATTTCATGCTGTTCATGACAGTTCGGACAGGAAGAAACTACATCGCTTGTTATTATCAACAACACAAAGGATTCCTGATGCAGAAACGGGTCCTCCTTTATTTGCTTTTATTAGGCCTATTTATGGTCCATTATGTGTTTTTTATTTTCTAGGAGTTTTAGAAACGTGGTGGGAAGTCCTAGCGTCGAATGGGAAACTCTAGGGTCAGGAGTTACACACCTAGCCTCTATATATATGTATGTTGTTTCAAGAATCGATAGAGAGGAATTATTGAAGAAAAAAAAAATTATCCGAGTGTTTTCCCGAGTTCGGTTCTTTGGGACGGAGAACCCCCTACCCTTCTTCCTTGGTGCGACGCCAAGCACCCCCCCCCCCCCGGTGCGACGCCGGACAGAATCTGCCCCCGGTGCGAGGCCGAGGACCCCATCTCCCATTCACCCCTCTTTCCCTTTGTCCCGCATCAATTCCTTATCTCAAGTGCCTTGTCATATAAAAGGCTTCAAACATCTTGTTGCAAATGATTATGGTAGTTAAGAACTTTTTACCTATTGCTTCAAGGCATTGCTTAGCTGACAAGACGTTACAGATCAGCAAGGCAACCAATGTGCCTAGGCAAGCAAAAGCAATGGCACTCACGTTGCCATGCCTCATTATGCCTTGGCCTCATTTGGTGCTTTTGCAACCTTTAAAAAAAATAAACAGCCCTTTTTTGATGATTTTTTTCTCCATTTCCTTTACATTGTAAGCATATTGTAGAGATATGCTGTGCGAGTATGGAAAACCAACTCCTATCTGACCAAAGTTTGTCCAATTGGCTTCTGCAGCGTAGATGAATCAGAAAAGACAAGTAGATTCTCCACTTTCTTTCCCGTCGTTATCCAGATTATCTCTTCCATCTCCTTCGATAAAGGAAATTTTCATCAACGTTTGACCTTCTGGTCCTTTTGTCCCTATTTCACCTCACTGTCCACCAGGTAACAAAAACTTTTGAACTGATGCCAAGAGCAAAAGAGAATCAACAGATTGACCTAGTGATTTAAAATTAAACTTGTAATGACGTGAAATTGGAGGTCAGAAATTAAGAATATAGTTTTTTAGAGAAAATTATACACAACCAATTTTATTTAAGGATAAATGGAGGTAGCACAATCAAGTTGGGAGTGAGAGGTTCCTCTCCAAAACAAATCATACTACAGGCGTAAAAAGAGGGCACCTAGACAAACAATAGAGCGTTCCACCACTCCTCCAAAGATGTTTAAGATAAATCTACTCCAATTGTAAATAGACGACAAGGGTCCATGACAAATATTTTCAGTATAAGGCTTACTTCTCCCAAAGAAGCAGTCACTACTTTAACGACCCAATCCAACCTTTGGTTTTTTCGAAATCCAGTTTATTCCTGCCCCAGCCCCCAAACACAGTGGTTGCTCCACACGTGGTGCCTCCCTGCCACTTCACCTTGCGGGTAGCCCTTTCCTCCTTCATGGCTCATGACTGGGTCACTAGACTCACTACAACTATGCTCCTTACAGGTACTCCATCATATAGTGTGAGGAATGACTTTCATATTTCTGCCTGATTTCCCTGTCTTAGATTTTAAATTTCTGATGTAATTTCACGAGCCTTGAATGGATTGAAAGCTGGGATTAAAATGTGCTAGACTGTTGATCAATCTCCAAGCTTCACGGTAACTCAAAAGATGATCTACATCTTCCTGTTCAGCACCACACAATGAGCATAACTCATCACAGTCCCTACGCTATGTACTTCTGAAGACTTGAGTGATATTCTTCTTTCAATGACAGGCCATATAAAAGCTCTCACTTCCACTGGTGAGTTGTCTCTCTAAACTTCCCCAAACTTCTGGTAGAAATTGAGAATATCCCCTTCCACATTTTGAAAGACACTGCAAAATGGTATTCCATCTAGTTGACCATTTGTACTTTTCAATAAAAAATTAAGCCATACAAAAAGTAAATACTAACCATTCGGCCGGCCAGCCAATCGACCTAACAAAAATCAAACATTGTACAAATTATATCCTATTTATAAAAATATAAGACTAAACTAGGCTTGCTTATCTTGGTCAACTTGACACCTATGATCTCTAGCCACCCAAAAAGAGTCAGAGGAATTGCTGCCTCTTTGTCATTGTTGTTGCCATTCCAGAAGGCATAAGCAGCTCAACAACCCTAAAATGGTAATTTCCATAGCATGTAATATGTTTTGCCCGGGTCAAACAAGAGGTTACCAGATGTGTTACACCCATTGTCTCTTTATACCAAGATTCATGACATTAGGAGGAAGGTAAAAGAGATCTCACCTTGAATTAGTTTGACCAATCAACAGCATTTTCTTGGTGTTTCCTTCCCTTTGCTGCCCATGGATGGACTATTTTGGATAAAGGCTCAGGATGTCTATGCTTGAGGAATGTTCCTTTAGGAACGTGGCTTACAAACACACTAAAAAGACACATAGGCAAAAGCACACAACTGCTTTTGGGGGTTGGGGGTGGATCTATTTGTACAGTGCCTACCTCGGTAGTTTACAACTGGAAAATCATGGCTTTTTACGCATGTACTTGTTTTCATATCTGCTAGTGCTCATGAACTATTTTCCTTTATTTATAGCAAAATGGTTCATTGGATAAGGTTGCATAATGCACTTAAGAAGCTTTAAAAAAAGAAGCTTTCTACAGAATGCAATGCATATACCCACCCCCACCCCACCACCACCCCAAAAAAAAATCCCAGGAGCAGTTAAGGTAAATAGTACCGCTAAGATCCAATAAAAGCTACAACTACAAACAATTAGACCGTGTTTATTCTTGTTTAAATACTTTCCTAGAGTGTGTAGCAGCAGACATCAACCTAGACCAGGCAAATTTTGCTGCATATTTTATAAACAAAAAGATGCCACAAGCTTGAAAAACTGAAAGATGATGCTCACCAAAAAAAGGCTCCATAGTAAGAGTCATACCCACTGACATCAAGAGCATATTATATTTCCTACAATGGACAAGCAAGGAACCTCACCCTCCAAAGCCTGAGAATGTTTATCATGTCCGTCACTTGAATTTCTTCTTGTTCTATTTAAATGAGACCCTAAATCGTCAACGAGCTGTTCAAGTGAGGGAAGAAAGTTAAATCCTAACAAAACACTAAAAAATGCAACCAATTGATGAATATGTTCCAAATCACATACTTGATCCCATGATTTGTTGACGACAGTCAATGTGTCATCATAAGCCCCTTGTTCATCTTCAAGCTGTTTGAATTTATTCTCAAGAACAGTATATTCAAACTTCTGAACTTCCAACTGTTGGCTGAGCTTTTGATTTTGATATTGAAGCACAGTAGTATCAAGCTGAAATTTTTGGGAAAAAAGGAGATGAACTACAAACCACATCAACAAATCATAGCAAGATATTACGAAGGCTCAAGTAATGCAAACATAGAACTATCATGATGCTCATCTGAAGTTACAATGTTAAACCACCCCCTCAAAATTTTTAATAGCAAAGATCTACACATGATTACCATTATCAATAAGGTTCATATAAAGTTACATTGACAAATTATCGTCTCACCATTTTTAATGACAAACCATTCCGTTAAGCACGATTTGCCAAGAATGTCAATAAATAGAGACAACTAAAGCCATTACATGCAAGAAAATTTAAAGCCGGTATTCTCATGATCACTTGATCCACAAACCTCTATTACACAGGCAGAAATGGATACCCAATAGTTATTGTAATGGATAATTAATCTTAATCTGGCCATCTCAGACTAGCAACTTTGCAAATGCCAAGCTACACATTTAAGAAGCAGGAAAAACATTTTCAAGAAAGAAAAAAAAAAAGGAAAAGGGTAGGAACAAGGTGCAGAACTTGACATCTCGAGATATCATTCATATATTATCATTCATGATGCATCTTAAATAGTAAACTTTTTGACGATGTAATGTGATTGTGAACTGTCAGTGCAAAAATGGATTATGTTTGTATGCTAGTAAAGAACTGTTAAATGCCACAATTATACCAATGACAAAATCTTCCATTCTTTCCATCCCATATTTCTTTCATATTTTATATTGTTAAATACCTTGATCACCCTTATTATGAATCTGGACCCCTTAAAGGATGCCAATTGTCAGTCTGACATGAATGGCAGTGAATCATAACTTTTCGAGCAAAAATAAAGTTATTCAAATAAGACATGTTTAAAAAAACTTTTTCGTGCAAAGCTGTGAGATTCTTCATATCATTATCTTTAGAAGGCAAGAAATGTTGACTCCAAATATTTGACATTTTGGAATAATGTAACAAATGCAAGTAGCATTATTTCTTGATATGCCACATTTGTGTTCTTTTCTTAGTTCTTTTAAAGATGAGGAACCTCCGTCAACCTCAAGAAGATGCTTGTCCAAATTGCACTTGAACATTGAAAAACACGTATCCTTTAGATTGCAGCAACGCCTCTAGTTGACCAATGGCTTTCAAAAAGGAAACATATCTATGCCAAACAAACCATAAAAAAGTATCTTCATCGATTCTTTGAGATGTCAAACATACTGTTCAAATTGGAAGAGATATTATGTACAGATGCCTAACGCAATTGCTAACTTGTAGATTCTTATGTAAACAAATTTGCAACCCTTTATTCAAAAAAACTCCTCAATAACTGAAACTTGAACCCACGCGAACCCATAGCCAAACAGTAATCAATACAGAAGAGGAAAATGAAAGAACGTATATTTGTTGGGGAGAAAGTTTTGGATTTTTCAACAAATTTTATGGAAAAAAAGAGAGTTGGGAGGAAAATAAAAAAAAGATATATTTTTAAGGAGAAAATTTAAGCTTTTTCAACTAATTTTCATAAAGGAATTGGAAACTCGCCACAGATCATTATAAACAAAAATGCAGGTACAATATTTTTGCTCAACATGAGACCTATGATTTTCAAAATGTGAACTCCAGAAGGATGGCACCCTCACACACCCATGCAAGCAAAGGAATGTTTCTCTATTCCTCAATGCTTTAACCATTTTCCAGCTAGCCAACTAGATACATTATCCCAAAATTTTGCCAGCTTGGGTTGCTGGATTCTGACGCATGTGAGAGAATAAGTTCTCTATTTCTAACAATGTTGTTAAACAAGATCTAAAAAGTAATTAAAATTCTGATGCATGCGATATGTTGGAGCATATGGAGGAATAGGAATGATAAGGTGTTCAAGGGAAGTAAAATATACATGGAAAATATATGTCTGGAAGCGGTTTCTCTGTGGTATCACTGGAGCCGTCACATATTGGGTATCTCAAAGGATAGTTGGGATAGAGTTACAAGTCAAATGTAATTTTATTTTTCCTTTTCTTTGGTCCGAGGAACCTCTCCTCTAGACTGCTTTTGGATGTACTCCCTCTTTTTATTTAATAAAATTGGTGGTACACCTGACTTTCTTTCAAAAAAAAAACAAGCTCTAAAAATGGCAAATCTCTTTGCAGATATTTCTCATGAATTATTCATTGCAATAATATCACATCATCGAATAAACCATGTTAGCTCCAAAATTTCTCTCTCCATAATCAGCCTGACTATGATCTTATCATTCAATTTTGTTTGCTCTGTTGACACCTTGCCCTTCACATAATTCTACTTAAGCTTTTCTATGGCTTAAAAAGTAAACATTTGATGAGGAAATACCAATATTAACCAAAAGAGATGCAAAATGGAAACAATGGAATATTGTTTTATCTATTTCCCTGTGACAGATTATTCAAGATTTTCTGTCATTCCTACCTCAGATTCTTCAATATGCCATTCTTCAATGCAGCATTTTCAACTAGAAGCATTTGTATTTGCTTCAAAAATGGTAGCATTTGTACATGAAAGCCACGGGAGAAAGGAAGGATGGAATGAAAATTTGTTCTTGAAATATAATTAGAACAAAGAGGCAACAACGTCAGACTTGCACATGCTTATAGCGCACAATCATGAAGGCATCGTATGATTTTCAGCTGTGCTTATTTATGGGAAGTGGAGGAAAAAGAACGAAAGAGTTCCACATTAGCATGGCAAGTATGACGCCATATATTCACAAATTAGAATGTCCATTTGCTCGATCTACTAAGTCACCGTAACAGTTTAGCAGCTCACAAGATTACAATGCTTTCTAATGCAAATGAAAATGCATAAAGCAGCTAGATAAATTTAGCTCATGTCCGCTGTAATGTCAAGATAACGATGTGAATGTATCGAAACCACGAACCATGGGACGACATTGCACCTTTCTCTCCTCTGAGCATTGAAACAATGAACCCTTCTTGGCAGCAGCTGCTGCTGTAACAGTGGGGGAGGCAACACTGAAGTGACGGCGCTTCATCCCTGGGATCTCCCTGTTGTAATACAGTCTCAAATCCTAGACTACAGCACAACAGATAAGCATGAGCAGATAATTAAGGCCAAACTACAGGAAATAACATATCAAGCAAAGACTGCCAGCCCAAGTTATTATTTTAAACAGCCCATAAAAGGGAATTATTTTCATGATCGTTTTCACTCAATAACCGGTTACAAAATGAAATCATAAAAGCTGTGCTTTGTAAAAATTATTCCACTTCTCAGCTACAAAACAACAAGAGAACCAGATATCGTCGGAACTTGTTAAGGAAAGATCCAAGCAGTACCTAAATCAGTAGAAGAAGCAACTCTAGGATACAGAAAGCGATTTACTCACAAGCATGTATAAAACCAGACTCAGAGACAATTGTCACACCAAAACACCCTAAGCAGAATTTAATGTCTCTTCTTCCCCACCCAACTTTGAACCCTGCACCTATTGGAATAATCTGTCACAGGAACGTTAATCTGCACAACACAAGCAAAAAGTCGGGATATAGGGCATGAAAAGTACAGGCCCGAGAGAAAAACCCAGAATCGCGAACATAATGATATAGAAAGCGTACACCCGGACACACCAAATTCCTCCTTTGTGCACAATTTTCCAGTGGCGGATCCCACGAAGCAGCCGGAAGAAACCCAAAACAGAAATCTAGAGGATTCTCGAAAAAACCACAAAAGATACACAATTTCCTGCATCAAGAGGCATCAGACATGGCCGGGAACTACCGCAACCCAACACGCCCCGACGCTGCCACCAGGCAGCAGCGGACACGAATGGGGGAGAAGGGATCCGCATGCATGCGCAACCATGCGCACGGTGCCGCTCCAGAAGCCCCACCACCGCCTCTCGAACATACACAGAGCACATCGCAAAACCCTAGCATAGAAACGGGGGAAAAGACCGGAAAAGACGGGAAAAAAAACCCTAGTTTTCGCGATCAGGGTAAGGGGAAAGAAGCGCTGAGGAGAAGAGAAGAGGGTAATGGAAACCTGGACCAGCTGAGAGGCGCTAGAACTGCTCCACCATGGCCGGCGCCCGATCTTCTCTTGCGATGCCTCTTGCGGGCAGCGGTAGCAACGGGGGGAGTGATATATGAGAAAGAAAGAGAGAGAGCGCAACAAATGGCGCCTGCCTGGAGTTGGGGTGATTAATTCTCGGAAAAACTGTGGGCCGAGAGTTTTGTTAATGGGCCAGGACAGGCCCCCAGCCCGCCTGGAGTTGGGGTGATCAGTACGGCTGCAACTGGATCGGATTAACCTGCAATCTAATTCGTCTCCCATCCGTAAAATTCGATCCATTCTGCAAGTTTATAGATTGATTAGTGTTTGGATTAAAAGGAGTTACCTGAATTGTGTCATAGAATGGTCTAAAATTAAATCTGATCCCATCCGATCCGCTCCAATCCGCACATCATTATGGATCGCATTGAATCTCGAATATCTAAACCTGCGGATATTCCCTCTGATCCGTGTTTTATAAATAAATTAGATATTATTACATATGTAAGTTAAGAATATATTATAGTTCATTTGATCATTTTTCGTCTTTAATAAAACAAGAAACTTACAATCAAACGATATGCATCAAATAATCCAAGAGGCCAAAATGGGAATAGCATAAGGAGACTTTAACTCAAAGCTTTTTTGAGTTTCTTTTCCAAGTGGCCTCCCATGCTTCACTCCAACTTTTTATTCTCATCCAATATCACTTTTATGGACAATCTAGCATCTAAAACAACATTAGGCTTTTATTATTATTATTATGTAATGAGTTTTTTACAATTGTAATTTTTTATAGGTCAATACCAGTAGTAGAATCCACTCCAATCCATACCTGCTTCGATCCGTGCAGAAGTGGATCGATTTGGATTAAACCCTCCTCCAATCCAATATGCGCCACCAATGGATGAGGAAAAAAAATACATCTAAACCAATCCAATCTGATCCGCAATAGTGTTTGGGTTAAAATTTTAACCCCCCAATCCGCAACGGATCGCATATGGATGAAACCATCCCCCAATCTGCCCAACCTATTTACCACCCTAGTGATGAGTGATACTTAATCCCCTTGTTGTAGCGAGGGGCATTGCAATGGGAGAAAAAAAAATTGAATTTTTTAACGTTAGACCTCACATGCCCTATGCATCCTTATAGTCTCATCTTCAATTAGACGACGCAAAAATTCTAAAAACTAAAAAACAGAGCCCCAATGAACAATAAAGAAAAGGTCATTGATGGGCCAAGCCCACTAATAATTTTTTTTATTTTTGAGGTTTTACTAGTCACTCAATCATATATCTAATTGTACATAGGACATGTGGTGTAACACCCTAGTTCAAATGACACCAAACTACTCCGAGTTGACTCACTTGACTTGGCGTGTTACCGGGTAAAAATCCACCGTACTCATTTCATAACATTCAGGATGATATGCTAGAACTAGAAAGGATAGAATTAAGTATACATTGGTATGATAAAGTTTCATACACACGACCATAAAATACATATCCAGAACAAGGAAATAAAGTACAGAGTTCACAAAAGTTATTGCATAGCAGAAAAATTCTACAAGATAGTAAATAACAGCTGTGTCTTCCCGCCGGAAAAAAACATCCAATCAAAACACCACCAGACCAAGCCAAAGCTCCTCTAGCCGCTCAAAACCTGAAAACATAGCGAACTAAGTCTCCACAAAGAGAGCGGGATCCCGTGTCCACGGAGGACCACGAAACCGCTGATGAATGCAATAAATCATTGTAATCCATTTAATATGAAATAAAACAATGCTAGAAGTAAAAAAATGAATGGATGTAAACTCACAAATCAATTACATTTCGAATTCATATTTAGGCAGTAATTATCACTAATTATATCGAGTCATAAATTATCATCGTCATCGTATCAATTCATATTATCTTGGAATGACAGGGATTTAACAATCACTAGCCATATAATAATCATCTATCACTCGAATTCAGTAATCTCGTTAGATTTCTTATCCATCCAATGCCGCTCTGTCTTTCTAGAACTTCAGGAAATCCTTGAAGGTGTGGCAAAGAGCTAGGTCGTTTGAGGGATGTGGCACACTGCTATATAGTCCTAGCCATTAGCCGAGGTGCACAAATAAGTGGGTTAATCACCAATCATTGCCTTAGGTCAGTAATCTATAATCTCAATAATGTTGGATATGGACATCTAGACTGTTAGAAATAGATGTCTTCAAAGCCAATCATCAGGTACTTATGTATATTTTGGTTCACTAATAAATGTCAATTAACTCATTTTGAATATTGTCGTTTAAATAATTGCACATAATGAAGTCTATAGGATTATATGAAAATATTGGATCACAATAAGATTATGATAATGAGATTAATACTTTTAATCATAATTCCTAAATTGTTCCTAGTCATAGAATATTAGAGACATGACATCTTATATTCAGATAGACTGATGTATGTTATACCTGCTCATATGATGAGGATGACTAATCTCATAATCACATGTGTGGGGACACTAGAGCAAGCACATAAGTGTTTATTGGAGAATGAGTTCACAGAACTCATCCAACTTGAATAACTAGATGGGGATTTACTTAATTGTCAATCAGCTTGATTCAATGTCACAGTTGTCTGGTGGGTCCTTGGACCTGAGACACCAAGGACACATTGTCGGTAGACTTCTAAGCACTGACTTTGAATCACAGATCTCTAACCATGGGGTCCTGATTAGTCAAGTAATCTAGTTCAACAGAATAGCTTCGAAGCTGATTGAGCATTCAATACGGAATCATTCACTATCAGTAATTAGAGAGAGAATGCTCCAAGAATGATGCATAGGAGTCTTTGGCCATAGTAAACACTATATCAGAAAATTCCATATCATAAAAGGAAATTTCTGATATAGGATTTGTCAGTTGACCATGTTATATCTTGGATTTCAAACCCATTAAATTTTTAATGGGCCAAAGTTAATTAAGTCTAATTAGATTTAAATAAGTATAATTAAGTCAATTAACAGACAAAAATTATTTAAACTTGTTTAATATTTATTTAATAACATAATAATAAGTTTAGAATGAGTAAGTCATTAGTTAAGTTAAAACAAGTCCAATAAACCTATTAGTGACATCAATTAGGAAACTAGTTGGTTTCCGACACTGAGTCAAATTTTCGGATATGAAAACTGTGAGAAAGTATTGTTTTGCGAACACAATAACTTCACGTACAAAAGTCCAAAAATGACACTGAATATATAGTTGGAAAGAGAGTATAAAATACTATAACTTTGTCAAAAGAACAAAAAACTAATTTCAACATTTAATGGTTCAAATTGAGGGGATTTACGAGAGGAAACTCAATCTACCCAAAAATCTGGATTCCTAGTTTGAATCGGAACGCTTTAACTTCTTTGTTAAGGAAGCTACAATTTGAGTTTGACTTGACAACTTTGGGACTTAATTTGAATATTATTATGAAGCCAAAAGAATATATATGAGGCCTTGAGGTCATGCATAAGGCCTCTCCACGCAGCCTCAAAATAAGAGGTAAGAACACGATGTTCTTCGTGAGAAATAGAATTGTTTTGATTTAATTCTCTTTGAAAATTAATTCTAATATATGGATTGTTATTCTTTGAGGTTTAGAGGTCATAAGGGAAGCCTTGGATCACAAGAAAATCAATATTAGAGTATTTGAAGGTGATTGAAAGGCATTAGAGGTGAGTGTTCTTCGTGTTCATGAGGTAGGTGATGATAACATATTAAATGATATATTGTATTAATATGAAAACTTTGTTTTGATTTTCAAAAGTGGTCAAACATGATTTCTAGAACAATATTCTATACATCCATGATCTCAATTCTCATCTTGTTTTTTAAATTTTTGATCAAATTCACAAAATATGCAAGTTCAGAAAATCTCTATTAAAATACGTCGCCGCGACCCAACGTGATTTAAAAACGCGTCCAAAATACATCCATGATCCTCCAAACGTGATTCTTATTTAAAAATGAAGGAGTTATAAATCTATGATTACGGTTATGAGCACCTTTAGCTACAATTTTCAGAATTTGTGACCAATTTTTAGCATGAATTTTAAATTGACCATAACTCATTTGTTCATTGGACAATTGACTTGAAATGTAAACACACTTTGACTTTGACATGTTATACCTGCTGGTAAAATCTCATAAATTTTAGATTTTATTTACCTATTATTCTGATATTTATTCAATTGATCCAATTTGACTTAAGTTCTTTGCATGCCATTTGATGATGTAAATCGACCATTTGATATCTGAATTATATGAAACTTTGTCCATATGATTCATTTTACCTATTGGATATGTTCACTAAGTTTTATTAATCTCTGAATCCGTTTGCTATTTTCGTCATTATTTATAGATTTTTTAGTTTTGAAAATTAGTCTTATTAGTCAAAAATTATAATTTTTTGTTCGAAAAATCTGAAAAACTTTCAGTAGTGTATTCTTCTATCAAGTAACCTATTTGTATCAACTACACTCTAATTTTCTGTATATATGAACTATTTGACTCTTAAATGGCTATTTTGTATATAAAAGAAGCATACTTTGACTCATACATATATGTCTTATTTTGTCTATTAAATTTCTAGACTCGTGATAAGTTTGAAATATGTGAAAATATGATTATGCTATTTTTTTATATATATGTTTGGATATTATCATCTTAAGAAGATTGAGACTCATTTTTATAAATGTCTGTAGATGAGTTCTGATTGAGACTTATTTAGTTAAATCATAATCTGATTATGCCTTATATGCTATTTATTCTTACTATTAGAAAATATATGTGATTTAATAATTTATATTTGACCATATGTATCATGATCTTATTTGAGCTATATGTAGAATTATGAATCATATGTATATTTGATATCGTCACTTTTCAATTATTATATTGTTAGTATTTGATTGGTTTAATTTACTTGCCGTGTGGTTGCACTCATAAACCCTACTAACATTTTCAGAGACTGAAGAGGAAGAGTTAGCTGAGGAAGAAGACTTTGCTTAAGGAATTTGATTCAAACGCATTTGGAGGTTATCTAGAATTATATTTACTGTTTTCTTATATTTCATGTAGTAAGAAATTGAGAGAGTATATGTACTTTTCTATTTCTTTAAGTTAGTTGAGAGATTTTATTTCCGCTGCATATTTGATGAAATTTGAAGATCCTTGAGATGGAAATATAATAGAATATTTAGATTTAGTGATGATAAATGACATGTTGATTGCTTAGTTATTTGTCTCTCGTCATTCATCTTCGATTTGTATGTTATTTGGTTCCATAGTTACGTAACTTGAATTCGAAGTGAGTCTGAATGACTGAACTGGATTAGGGGCATAATAATGTGGTATCAGAGCATATGAATCATGAGAGAACATTAACTATTACCATATGATCGTAAGCCATATCAATTGATTTTGAAAATTCAGGTAAGATAGTCTGGGTAGGTTTAAATTCTAGAATATAAGGACTAAATTAGGCTCTATTGGATTTTTTGGATATGGCTAGGATAGTTGGGTATGTATTTATAGATTGTACATTTAGTTGGTTCTAATAATTAGACTTAGAGGATTGGCCTTGTCTTTTTAAGCAGGAGAGCCAGTTAAAGAAGGGATTATATGCCACCCATAAGTTTGCTAAGTCATAGGAAATTTGATCTGTTACTATTACAGTCTTACCTGATTATGGAATTAGAATTGATATATGTTTATAAAAGCCTACATCATTGACATGCCAGGTTTCGATGTCGTGCTGGATATGAACTTAATGGAAAAACATGATGTCTACTCAAGATCGATTTCACCATTGATCTTATGCCAAGGACAACAACTATTTTGAAAGCACCACGCTGAATGGCTTCTGCTGAGTTGGCAGAGTTGAAGAAGTAACTACATAAACTTATGGATAAAGACTTCATACGTCCAAGTGTGTCACCATGGGGTGCACCAGTGCTATTCATCAGGAGGAAAGATGGGTCAATGCAATTGCGCATTGATTATCGCAAGATTAATCAAGTCAGAATCAAGAACAAGTATCATTTACCATTGATTGAAGACTCGTTTGATCAGTTGCAATCAGCCAAGGCCAAGATTGACTTTCGATCCGGTTACCAACCTGCCCGACCTATTTACCACTCTAGTGATGTGTGATACTTAACCCCCTTGTTCTAATGAGGGGCATTGCAATGGGAAAAATATATATTTTGAATTTTTTAAGGTCGGATCTTGTTGAGATTTCTCGGTTTCTCCGGATCGCTCACGCAGCGGAAAAAACAAAAATATTTACAGCGATCCGTTCCCATTTCGGAATCTAAAATACGATAATCGGATTATCGAAGTTCTCACCGTGTGCGGATTCGAATCCGCAGCCGTTCGGTTCCGTCGGTGTGACACCGCAAGCCGCGCAAGAGCCCGGCCTCTAGCGAAGTCCACGCGATCCTCCCCGCGACGGATATCCTCGAGTTCGTCGTTCTTCGCAGCCCGCGAAGCCTCCGCTGGTCGCCGCAATGATCGCCGCAGTGCGCGGACGATTTCCCGTTGAACGGGATTCGGAGAAGCGGCGGAGCAGATCTGGATCTGCCTGGACTCCAGAGGAAGACAGAAACTGAGGAGGGGCGGCTAGGGTTAGCAGCAGCTTGGCCTGCTCAGCCCGTTCGCTATGTTTTATACTAACCGCGCGGTTTTTTATAAAAACCCCCGGTTTGTATAAAACCCACTTATTTATCCATCGCCTTGAGAATCATGTGCGTGTGACCCTCTAGGCCCAAGTACCAGTCCAGTTAATGGCCCAACAAGCCCAGTGACTCCTTACTGGCTTTATTAATTAATTAATAACCCTTTATTAATCAATTAATCAATCGAATTGATGTCGCACATCGAATTCGACTGGGCCTCCGATCACGTTGGGTGCCAAGCAACACCGCGTGAACCCGGAAGGTATTTGGAGTTAAGTAACCCACTCTTGGAACCTTTCCGCCGACAGTTACCGCGTGGATATAATCCTTCATTCGTACAATGCTCTCGAATCAACTCAGGGTATGGCGAGCTGTCAAACCCTAACCGGTCGACTCACTTGGATTGGATGCCGCTGATGAATATCGGAAAACTCCTTTCCCGATATTATCGTCCGCCCTGGCCAGGGACTTCTGCGCATCCTTCCTAGAGCATTCTCTCTCTAAGTACCGAGAGCGAATGATTCCTTATTGACACACAATTCCCTTCGACGGTATTCCGTTGTACCCAATCCTTGGCGTATTAGAATCCCATGGCTAGAGATTCGTAAACCAAGGTCAAAACACAGAAGTCCACCGCCAAGGTGTCCTTAGTGTCTCAGGTCCGAGGACCATCCACGCAACTGCGACAATAGAATCAAGCTGGTTGACAGTGAGGTACAATACCATCCAGCGATTTAGTCGGATCAGTTCAGTGAACTCATTCTCCAATGAGCACCTACAGATTCGCCTTAGTGTCTCCACACAAGTGACTTATGAGACCAGTCACCCTCATCATATGAGCAGGAGTAATCTGTACTAGTCTAACCAGATATCCGATGTCCTTCTCGGATATCTTCCGACTAGGAACGATTAAGAATATATGTGTTTAAGTGACTAGTCTCATTAGTATGATCTCATCATAATCTGATCACCATAGCACATATTCACGGACTTCATTATGAAACGATAATTAACACGATTTACACATAATGAATGTTATGCCATTTTATTAATAATGAACGAGATTTACATTGTTAGATTGGCTTGTAGGCCACCTAAACTAACAATCTCCCACTTGGACTAAAGCCAATCACCTTTATACAATAAGCCCATAAACTTTAGGTGACGCTCAAACACAATTTGAGCCAACGGCTTTGTCAGTGGATCTGCTACATTGTCGACGGATGGAACTCTTTCCACTACTACATCTCCTCTAGATATGATCTCTCTGATAAGGTGAAAACGCCTCAGAATATGCTTCGATTTCTGATGAGACCGTGGCTCTTTCGCTTGCGCAATCGCTCCATTGTTGTCGCACAACAGTGGAACAGGCTCAGAGATGCTGGGAACTATGCCGAGGTCGGTGATGAATTTCTTCAACCACACAGCTTCCTTGGCGGCTTCAGCTGCAGCGATGTACTCAGCTTCAGTTGTCGAATCTGCAGTGGTTACTTGCTTGGAACTCTTCCAGCACACTGCCCCTCCGTTCAATGTAAACACGAATCTAGATGTTGACTTGCTATCATCTGGATCTGACTGGAAACTCGAGTCAGTAAAGCCTCGCAGTTTCAAGTCACCTCCCCCATAGACAAGAAACATATCCTTAGTTCTTCTCAAGTACTTAAGGATACATTTCACTGCCTTCCAGTGCTCTTCGCCTGGATCAGCCTGAAATCTGCTCGTAACACTTAGAGCAAATGCAACATCAGGCCGTGTACATAGCATGGCATACATAATAGATCCTATGACAGAGGCATAGGGTATTCTATCCATGAATGCCCTCTCATCAGGAGTCTTAGGAGACTGCTCCTTCGAGAGACTAATTCCATGTTTCATCGGTATGAAACCTCTCTTGGAATTTTCCATACCAAACCTTTTCACTATGGTATCTATGTACAAGGATTGGGTCATTCCAAGCATCCTCTTTGATCTATCTCTATAGATCCGTATTCCCAATACGTAGGATGCTTCTCCCAAATCCTTCATGGAGAAGTGTTTCGACAGCCAGATCTTTACTGATGACATCATAGCTACATCATTCCGAATGAGTAGTATGTCATCTACGTAAAGAACTAGAAAAGTGACTGCACTCCCACTGGTCTTCTTGTACACACAAGGCTCATCCTCATTTTTAATGAAGTCATAAGACTTGACTGCCTCGTCAAATCTTATGTTCCAGCTCCGGGAAGCCTGCTTCAGTCTATAAATGGACCTCTGAAGCTTGCACACTTTATCTGGAGATTCTTTGGATGTGAAACCTTCTGGTTGTATCATATACACCTCTTCCTCAAGATTACCATTGAGGAAGGCAGTCTTACATCCATCTGCCAGATTTCATAATCAAAATGTGCAGCAATGGCGAGTAGAACTCTGATCGACTTTATCATGGCAACTGGTGAGAAAGTCTCGTCATAGTCAATTCAATGCCTTTGACGATATCCCTTTGCCACCAACCTTGCCTTATAAGTGTCGATCCGTCCATCAGCACCGATCTTTCTTTTAAAGATCCACTTGCAACTGATGGGTACAATACCCTCGGGCAAGTCCTCCAAGTTCCAAACTTGGTTGGTGTACATGGACTGGATTTCTGAGTTCATGGCTTCTCGCCATTTCCCGGCTTCTGGGCCTTCTATGGCCTCCTGATAGGTTTTAGGATCATCATCCTCATTATATTGTACCTTAGACTCACCTTCAGCAATATGTCCCATATATCGTTCAGGTAGTCTAGGTACTCTACTAGATCTACGAGGCTCATCTGTGTGTACCTGAACAGATTCAGGAACTAATATCTCATCTGATGATAATGCAACTGTTTGGGGATCTGGAACCTCTTCCAGTACTATTTTACTCTCACTGTCCTCCTGGAGAAGGTATTCCTCTTCCAGGAAGACTGCTTTCCTGGCAACAAACACCTTTTGTTGACCAGGATGGTAAAAATAGTATCCAAAGGTTTCCTTTGGATATCCCACAAACCTGCATTTATCAGTTCGTGATACCAGCTTGTCTGGATCATGCCTCTTTACATGAGCAGGACAACCCCAGACTTTAACATGTTTAAATTCTGGTTTCCTGCCTTTCCATATCTCATATGGAGTAGAGGCCACATACTTGCTGGGTACTCTGTTCAGTAGGTATGCTGCTGACTCTAGAGCATACCCCCAGAGGGACACTGGTAATCCTGAAAAGCTCATCATAGATCGCACCATGTCCAACAAAGTGCGATTCCTCCTTTCAGATACACCATTCATCTATGGTGTATATGGAGGAGTCAGCTGAGAAAGGATACCATTATCCTTTAAGAATTGTGTGAAGTTAGTACTCAAGTATTCTCCTCCTCGATCTGATCGAAAAGCTTTAATACTCTTTCCTAACTGCTTCTCCACTTCATTCTTGAACTCCTTGAACTTCTCAAATGCTTCCGACTTGTACTTCATTAAGTACACATAGCCGAATCTTGAGAAGTCATCGGTGAACGTGATGAAGTAAGAAAAGTCACCTTTGGCTTGGGTGGACATTGGACCACATACATCCGAATGTATTAGTTCCAAAATGTCCTTGGCACGTTCTCCATGTCCTGTAAATGGAGATTTCGCCATCTTTCCCATAAGGCAGGATTCGCATGTTGCAAACGATTCATAATCGAATGCTGTTAAGTAACCATGCTTGTGCAACTTTTGCAACCTGCTTTCGCCAATGTTCCCAAGTCTACAATGCCACATGTAGGCCTGGTTCACACAATTCTTGCTCTTCTTAAGAGCTTTGTCAATCTGAAGATTGTAATGAGAAACATCTAATAGATATAGTCCGTTGACTAAAGATGTTGAAGCTATTGATTTATTACCATAATAAATCGTACAACTTCTATTCTCAATAGTCAACCTATATCCTATCTTGTCCAAACAAGATATTGATATAATGTTCTTTATGATGTTAGGACATAATAACAATCTTCTAAAAGTAAGGCGTCTCCTGATGGAAGCCTGAGGTTTGCTGTCCCAACAGCAATCGCCGCAACTTTTGCGCCGTTTCCTAGCCTCAATTCCACCTCACCTTGTCTCAGCTTGCGCTTACTTGTCAACATCTGCACATCATGGCAGATATGAGAAGCACATCCGGTATCTAATACCCAAGATGTGGAATCTCTAACTAACAAGTTGATATCTATCATATAGATATCTGAAGTTTTAGACATCTTCACTCTTCCATGAGTTTTATCACGAAGGAACTCCTTGCAGTTCCTCTTCCAGTGACCATACTGCTTATAGTATAAGCAGTCACCCTTCACTACCCTTTTATCTTTGTCCTTCGATCCTTTATCGTTAGCTGTCATCTCTGCTTCAGGGGCATCTAATGCAGATTCAGCAAGAGGATCAGCTCCAGGGACAAAGTCAATGTGCTCAGATATGAAGACATTCTTCAGGTTTCTGAATCAATCCGAGTAGATCAGGTAAGTCAAAAGGGCATCAAGTATGCCACGGAGTGGGTTATTCGACGACATAATTCCCTACAGGAGATAAGTAAAATCTATTTAGCAGATGTTCAATTATTAAAGTTTAAAACAGGACATGGTCTTTTGTTCAAGTTTAACTCCCACTAATTTTCGACGGACTGTATAACCCTCAGTTATACAGAACGGGAGACGCCGACAGTCTCCTAGTGGGGATCAGAATCTCAATGACTTGCACTACAGCCTTGTGGATAACACAACAAACTATAATACAATCAGAGAGCACCCAACTCATGGGACTTGCAACTCCTTGCAATATCTGATCATAGCTTCGGTCCCCAGAGATTTAATGGCCTTGTGGATAGCACAACAAACCACTAATTCTGGTCTAAGCTAACCATCATTACGCGACGAGCATAGATTTGCATGCAGCCCTTGTGGATAGCACAACAAAGCTACATGGTTCCTCTACCCTGATCTATAAGCATTTAATACCATAGCCATAGTTTCTCCTCCCAATTAAGCAGGCCTTGTGGATAGCACAACAAACCTGCCTAAAGTGATTCGAATCCTATGACTATAACGATGGTGGACCACGCGGTAAGTTCTTAACTACTCGCGTTACGGCTTAGAATTTATCTGAGGGTATTTAGATAACTTTTATCTTGGTCTCTCCTAGGTGATAGTATAAATATATCGTATATATTTACTAAATACTATAACATGCTTTGATTCATAATCAAAAGAACAACAATGCATCTCATACATGTCATTAGTGTGGTCATGGATAGCACAGTGGATTTGACTGGAGCCAACAGTCAAACGCACACACAATCTAACACAACAATTACATTAGATATCCTGCAAACACATAGGCAAGAGATCTCCATCTTTTCGCCTTCCTGGTTGCAGTTGTGGATCGTCCTCGCTCCTTCCTCGGTTGCCTCGATCATATTACATTTAAATTCTAGAATTCACAAGTAAAAATGAAGAAGGCCTTATGGCGAGTACAAGAGTAAGAGGGAGGTAGAAATACATCAGAGTATGAGAGAGAGAGGTGCGCAGACCTCTATTTATTAACAATTAATAATCAAACATACATCCACGATCCACACAATCCATTCATCACATGAATAATAAATTAAGTGCATATCCATGACCACGGTGTGTTTTAAACAATCCACACATGATTCAGCGCATCACATGGCTAAAACAAATGAGTTTTCAAAAATAAATAAGTTTTGGCTTTCAGAAAGTTGGGATCCAATCGAAATTGGCATTTGATTTTCGAAAACACATTTTATTAATTTAACATGCAATTAAATCTAATTTAAAAGCAATAAACACACATCACATGTGCACACACTCCGGATTAATAATTCTAGATTATTCCATGCAAATTAGAACGATTCTAATAATCTAACACTTAGATTAAACCCCATTAATAATCTAACAATTAGACTATTAATTACTAATTTAACTCTTAAATTAGCTAATTAAAATTAATCATTAATTTAACACTTAAATTAATAATCAACTTTAATTAGTTATTCACAATTAATCTAACTCTTAAACTAATTAATTAATGTTAATAACTAATTTAACTCTTAAACTAGTAATTAACACAAATTTTTCATTTAACCAGTAATCTAACACTTAGATTATTAGATTAATATTAATTATTAGTTTAACACTTAAACTAATAACTAATAGCTTCTAATTAAACCTTCATGTTAGTTAATTAAAACTAATTATCAATTTAACGTTTAAAATGATAATTAATTCCAGTTAACTAATGAATGTTAACTTAACACTTAAGTTGTACAATCAAGATTGATTTTCAATTTAACATTTAAATTAATAACCAATTCTAATTATTAACAACACTTGTTAATATATATAGATTCCAAAATCTTTAATGCCCAAATAAATAGAAATTGAATAATAAGTTTAATCTTAAAACAATTTTAAATTAAACTTAAAATGCAATTTAATACATAATATAAATGGGCAATAGGTTTAATTAGAATTGGGGTTTAAATGGTTTGACGGGGTAACAATTGAATAAAGGGTTTTATAAGTGAAATGGGCCCAGCCCAATTGAATTGCCTGGCTCGAGCCAGGGTCGAACCCTGGCTCGGCTTGGGCTCGAGCCAGGACTTTCCTGGCTGAGCCCGGTCCGCCCAGGACCGAGCCGGTCGGACCGGCTCCCCTTTGGACCGCCGTCTTCCCCAACCAGAAGCCCCTCAACCCGAAAACCCTAAAACGCAGGGCGGCGGCGGGATGAAGATGCAGGGCTGTCCGGCGGCCGGCGCCGGGGCCCGCCGGCGTCGCCCCAGGCACCGGCGACACTGCCGGCGCCGACTGGCCCTCCGGCGGCGCCTAAACAGGTTGCCAAAGCCTCTATTATCAACTTATAAAAACTGGTTTTTCAACCTGTGAAGAAGGGAAAAAGAGGGGAAATCCGCCATCTTCAGCGGCCTCTCCGGCACCGGTTAGGATTCCAGTGATGCCCGGTGACAATCCCCAGATCATTAGGGGTCCTAGTCTTGCCATCCCAACACTTGGGGGGTCTCGAACAAACCGCAACAAATACGGATCTTCATCACATGAAAAATCCGAAAACCCCAAAAAAAAATTTCGAAAAATTGCAGAAATTAATCTAATCAACTGTGCCCATCGTATGAACACAGATCCGACAATTAATCGAACATTTATGCACGGAATAACGCATGAAATATTAAGTTCGGAGAACGAAACGGGACGAGAAACAGTGGAACCTGGCTCTGATACCACTGTTGAGATTTCTCGGTTTCTCCGGATCGCTCACGCAGTAGAAAAAACAAAAATATTTACAGCGATCCGTTCCCGTTTCGGAATCTAAAATACGATAATCGGATTATCGAAGTTCTCACCGTGTGCGGATTCGAATCCGCAGCCGTTCGGTTCCGTCGGTGTGACACCGCAAGCCGCGCAAGCGCCCGGCCTCTAGCGAAGTCCACGCGATCCTCCCCGCGACGGATATCCTCGAGTTCGTCGTTCTTCGCAGCCCGCGAAGCCTCCGCTGGTCGCCGCAATGATCGCCGCAGTGCGCGGACGATTTCCCGTTGAACGGGATTCGGAGAAGCGGCGGAGCAGATCTGGATCTGCCTGGACTCCAGAGGAAGACAGAAACTGAGGAGGGGCGGCTAGGGTTAGCAGCAGCTTGGCCTGCTCAGCCCGTTCGCTATGTTTTATACTAACCGCGCGGTTTTTTATAAAAACCCCCGGTTTGTATAAAACCCACTTATTTATCCATCGCCTTGAGAATCATGTGCGTGTGACCCTCTAGGCCCAAGTACCAATCCAGTTAATGGCCCAACAAGCCCAGTGACTCCTTACTGGCTTTATTAATTAATTAATAACCCTTTATTAATCAATTAATCAATCGAATTGATGTCGCACATCGAATTCGACTGGGCCTCCGATCACGTTGGGTGCCAAGCAACACCGCGTGAACCCGGAAGGTATTTGGAGTTAAGTAACCCACTCTTGGAACCTTTCCGCCGACAGTTACCGCGTGGATATAATCCTTCATTCGTACAATGCTCTCGAATCAACTCAGGGTATGACGAGCTGTCAAACCCTAACCGGTCGACTCACTTGGATTGGATGCCGCTGATGAATATCAGAAAACTCCTTTCCCGATATTATCGTCCGCCCTAGCCAGGGACTTCTGCGCATCCTTCCTAGAGCATTCTCTCTCTAAGTACCGAGAGCGAATGATTCCTTATTGACACACAATTCCCTTCGACGGTATTCCGTTGTACCCAATCCTTGGCGTATTAGAATCCCATGGCTAGAGATTCGTAAACCAAGGTCAAAACACAGAAGTCCACCGCCAAGGTGTCCTTAGTGTCTCAGGTCCGAGGACCATCCACGCAACTGCGACAATAGAATCAAGCTGGTTGACAGTGAGGTACAATACCATCCAGCGATTTAGTCGGATCAGTTCAGTGAACTCATTCTCCAATGAGCACCTACAGATTCGCCTTAGTGTCTCCACACAAGTGACTTATGAGACCAGTCACCCTCATCATATGAGCAGGAGTAATCTGTACTAGTCTAACCAGATATCCGATGTCCTTCTCGGATATCCTCCGACTAGGAACGATTAAGAATATATGTGTTTAAGTGACTAGTCTCATTAGTATGATCTCATCATAATCTGATCACCATAGCACATATTCACGGACTTCATTATGAAACGATAATTAACGCGATTTACACATAATGAATGTTATGCCATTTTATTAATAATGAACGAGATTTACATTGTTAGATTGGCTTGTAGGCCACCTATCTTTATCTTTAGAGGATGTTACACGATAACTGAAGCCAAGGTTCTATAGAGTGGTGATGATTTGTACGGCTTCATAATCTTCATCGGATTCCAAGTCGCACTTCTTGATTGGGAGTGTGGGAGAGAACTCAGGGAATTCACGACGGCCCAAGCTAAGTTGAGTAAGGCACCGATGTGGATTGTATAGCACGAACTCGGTGGCTCCAATCAACTTAAGATCTGCTCCTGCTGCACGGCGCACCCAAACATGCTTTCCAACAAGAGCGAGCGGAGACGAGTCCAATATGTCGGATGTCATGAGCTTTAGATACTCTCTCCAGTCAGCTCGGGTCTTGAGCTTTGGAACCTTGTTAACCATGTACTCATTGAACTTTACAATATTAGTAATGCAATGAATTGGACTATTCAAGAAGATCTGAGATGGATTCAGAGGCCTTTTCTTGCTATGCTCAAACTTGAAGTGAAGTTCAACCCACAAGGCAAAGAGTAGCATGCACCCATATGGAGGACGGCCTACGGACGCCGCAGAAAGCCCACTATAAAGATATGCTAAGAGTGCAGTGCTAATAGATTTACCTTCGAAGATTGCGCATACGGCACTAACTTGATCATCTTTTAAGATGTTATCTTGCGCAGGGAAGAACAAGGCACCGGCAAAGCATGTGACTAAAGCTTTTGTTACATCCTCCGCTTCATCCTCCCTTAGATCATCAATTTCATATAAAGTCCACTCAGCTAGCTTTGCAAGATTGATCCCCTTTTTAGTAAGGCATCCTTTAGCTTCTGAAGGATCCTTCATGATCGATGTCAACAATTGTTAACCGGTGATTTTCTCTTTTGTCAAGGATATCTTATCTTTGTTGTCTTTGATCTTTGGGAGACCTAATAGAAGTTCCGCTTATTCTAGAAGGATTGTGCACTCGAAGTCTTGGAAGAAGAACGTATGAGTTTGGGGATGCCACCACTCGATCAAGGCACCCGTACCGAAGAGCAACCGACCAAAGAAGAAAACTAAGAAGACCCTAAGCTGCCTATCTACCTCCTCCCCCTGACTAGGGTCACTACAGTAGACAGAGGAAGATGACTCGGCTAGCCTATCCCTAAACTCCTCCCGGGTCTCGTCAGACCGACGCCGGGGCTCGTCTAATCCTAAAGCTGCCTCTACCTCTACCCTGGGAACCATCCTAGACTCTCTGCCTAGGCTGGACACCTCTATCCCTAGAAGAGCCTCTGCCAGTCCCTGATAGTTGGGGTAAGTCACCCCACTAACGGGTCGGCCCTCTACCCTGAGGCCAGTGATCCTGGCCACATCCTCTAGGGTGGGGACCATATGCCCCCACGGCATTAGGAAAGCACGGCTTTCCGCATGCCACCTCTCCCGCAGCATATGCAGGAGGACCAGATCGAACCAGAATGGCTCCATGTCTAGTACCTCGCCGAATCCCATCCGGCGCAGGCGCGCCTTCTGGAAATCCGGGAGACCCCTATAGGCACTTATCACTAGGTCCCATGAGATCCTGGCCCTCATCACTCCCTGCAAATAAAAAAAAAAAAACATAAAAACAAAGGTCAATAATGAATAAAAACAGGAAAATTAGTTCTATTTTGAAAGGCGTCAGCCCATATGGACGTCTTTTAAAACACGTCAACCTTTCTTGACGCAATTCAAAATATTTATTCCTAATTAAAAAATTTGGAATTTATCTTGAAAGACGTCAGCCCATGGTGACGCCTTTTGAATGGCGTCACCTGGTCTGGACGCCTTTCAAGCCCAGATTCCGAGTTCTTTGAAGAACCCCGTTTTTCCCCTCTTCTCTTCATCTATTCACACCATAGGGATCTTACCGTGTGGAGGTCTCCCTCCTCTTCTTCTTCCACCGCCATGGGTGCCGGTGGAGAGAGTTCTTCCTCCAAGAAAGCCTCGTCTTCGGCTAGCATCGTCGGGATCTCCTCGGGGGCTTCTTCTTCGTGCCTCCGCCTTCTCTTGGCCAAGGTCTTCTTTTTCCTAGATCCTTCACCGCGTTCCATAGCTCGAGTAGAGGGAGTTTTGAGGGAGAGATCGCCGGGGTTCGGTCGCCGGAGAGAGAGGAGAAAGGGAAGATTTTTGTGAAAAGTGAGGAAGAAAGGGGGCATTCGCGGGTCTGTAAACGAAAGGTTGAAAGGCGTCTACTCAGACAGACGCGTTTTAGAGCGCAAAAGTTGAGGCGGCAAGGACAGCTGTTTGAAATTGATTGAAAGACGTCCACCCATGATGACGCGTTTCGGATTACCGCCAGTTCTGGTCAGGGCCGTACAGAGCAAAATGATTAAAGGCGTCTGTGTGTCTTGACGTGTTTCAGGGAATTAATCATGGAATTAATGACAGAATCCTAGAGGAAGTAGGAGAGAGAGTTGAAAAACGTCAACTGTAGAAGACGCTATTTAAAGCTTTAATCAGGTTTTGAGGATTAAATTGAATTTCTGGAAAATGAATTATGGTTGAAAGGCATCTTTCTGAGTGGACGCATTTTACATTTAACAGAACCCGAACTGTTGAATTTATAGGAAAAATCCAATTTTGACTAAAGGAAAAATCATGTACACATCACAGGAAGTTGAGGAAAGGTTTCAAGGCATGAAAAATCGTTCTTTATTCAATAAAATCCTTTATTACATCATAAAGAAATAAAAAGAGAAAGAGGACATTTAAGGAAGAATTTCATGAAGATTTTAAGGTAAGGAAATTTCAATCCTCTATCTCTATCTTTAGAGGATCTTACACGATAACTGAAGCCAAGTCGTGCTTCTTGATTGGGAGTGTGGGAGAGAACTCAGGGAATTCACGACGGCCCAAGCTAAGTTGAGTAAGGCACCGATGTGGATTGTATAGCACGAACTCGGTGGCTCCAATCAACTTAAGATCTGCTCATGTTGCACGGCGCACCCAAACAGGCTTTCCAACAAGAGCGAGTGGAGACGAGTCCAATATGTCGGATGTCATGAGCTTTAGATACTCTCTCCAGTCAGCTCGGGTCTTGAGCTTTGGAACCTTGTTAACCATGTGCTCATTGAACTTTACAATATTAGCAATGCAATGAATTGGACTATTCAAGAAGATCTGAGATGGATTCAGAGGTCTTTTCTTGCTATGCTCAAACTTGAAGTGAAGTTCAACCCACAAGGCAAAGAGTAGCATGCACCCATATGGAGGACGGCCCACAGACGCCGCAGAAAGCCCACTATAAAGATATGCTAAGAGTGCAGTGCTAATAGATTTACCTTCGAAGATTGCGCATACGGCACTAACTTGATCATCTTTTAAGATGTTATCTTGCGCAGGGAAGAACAAGGCACCGGCAAGGCATGTGACTAAAGCTTTTGTTACATCCTCCGCTTCATCCTCCCTTAGATCATCAATTTCATATAAAGTCCACTCAGCTAGCTTTGCAAGATTGATCCCCTTTTTAGTAAGGCATCCTTTAGCTTCTGAAGGATCCTTCATGATCGATGTCAACAATTGTTGACCGGTGATTTTCTCTTTTGTCAAGGCTATCTTATCTTTGTTGTCTTTGGTCTTTGGGAGACCTAATAGAAGTTCCGCTTCTTCTAGAAGGATTGTGCACTCGAAGTCTTGGAAGAAGAACGTATGAGTTTGGGGATGCCACCACTCGATCAAGGCACCCATAGCCGCCCAATCTACGTTCGCGCTCTTGTAATTCTTGACAAGCACTACAAGTCCTTAAAGGTTCTACTTAGATATGAACACTTGCATGGAAAGTTTAATACTTTTTGTAAGTTTACGAATCCAAGGGAGAGACGTAAATTTTCTCGGTCCAGGAAACATAGGATAATTCTGAAAATAAAAAAAGAGTTTGATGAAGAACATGAAGAAAAATTGAAAAGGAAATTGATTGAGCTTACTTGAATATTGGGATTTCTTCCATTAAGGTGATTCTCTATGTCGGCAAACTTCTCTAGAGACATCTTCATCTTCTTATTTGAAGAATCCATCCCTCTTTTTCGGAGTTCCTCCTTCTTGAAGCTTGGGAAGCTTGGAAACCTTGAAGAAACTTTGAAAGCTTGGAAGAAAACTCCACCTTGGATCTTTGGATTATGGTAGGATTGCTTGGGAACAACCTAGGGGTGTTTATATAGAAGGAATTGCGATACTAGGTAGACCTTTGGTAGAGTTGGAATCCGAGTAGAGAACAACCAGAAACCTGCTTCTGTGAGTAAAAGGCGTCGAGGAGCACTGACGCGTTTCAAGGTTGAATGGCGTCTGCGCGACACGACGCGTTTTTGCTTTTATATGATTTTTTCGAAATTCTGTGGTTGTTGGTGCTTAAATTGAATATTTATTTGGAATTACTAATAATTTTGATTACAGAAAATTCTGAGCAAAGCTGGAAATATCAAGAAGATCTCACTGAGGGAGTCAAGAAGTCTCGACCGTGGCTAAAAAGACGGTTATTTCTATCCTTGTATTATTTCATGTAAATCATTTGCATTACTATATATTAAGTATTTATTAGAGTATATCAAGGACCTTGTGGTTTTGATGAAACTGGAATTTGAGTTCCCCTACAACAAAAACAGTGATAATTCCAGAGGATTCTTAATCGCACGGATAGGCCGTTGGATTGTTAATTAGTGAGGAAGATGGTTCCACTTTTGTGAAACAGTGCATGGATAAACGAGCTTCGGCTTAGCACTGAATTACAAGAATTGGTATCTTGACTCATTAATGACAATTTAGCAATATTATCCTTGATTAATTTATATTTTATTTGACTTTATATTTTTTCTTTTAGCCCAGCATGCATCATGTAGGACTTTGAAATCATTGTGATAAGAATTAATTACTGATTAAGTTTCATACCATTAATCAAATAATCTCAAACATGATATGAAATATTCCATTCTGAATTGAGTATCTTGATTATCTTTGAGGTTCGCTTGAAGATATCCTTGGAATTATATCCTTTTTTGGATTCTTTATCCAATATTTCTTGTTTTCTTTTAAGATCCATTATGGCTGCAGCACGTCCACATTGGCTGGCAAACGCTCCCCATGATGAAACCTACAGTGTCTATGACCTGGGGTACTTCCCACTCCGAGGAAGTTGATCGACCTTATTTTATTTCCTTGTCTACCTCATCCAGACATGATTGATTCCATTGATTTCCTTGAGCTATCTTCATTGATAATTTTGAGAAAAATTTCAATCATGTGATGTTAAGAGCGTGTCTCATCACACCTTGGCATCACCTTTTCAGTACATTTCATTTCATTTCATTCCCTTGCAAAGACGACGCCAAGGTGAGGCAGCTGTAGACACGCTAATTTTGACATCATTTCGAGTAAATTTCATATCGTATAATAATGCCTCAGAATGGTCTAATATTTAATCATTAATTAATTTTTATTAATATTTTTGAGTGTCGGGTTTAACAGACATGTTTAAGTTAATCAATTAAATTGATTTTAGCTCAAATTTCAGTTAAAATATGAAGAAGTCTAAAAGACGTCGACCTATGTAGACGCTATTTAGATTTTATTCCTATTTTAACGTTTAAATTTGAATTCTAATCAATTGATTAATTAGCTAAAAGGCGTATGTTAGGGATGACGCGTTTTAGGTTCCCTAAGCTATTTTAACTTCTCTTCCGGATGTTTATCCTTATCTTAATTAGTGTAAAAGACGTCTACACATGTGGACGCGTTTTACCTGATAAGGATAAAGATAAGTTTTTCCGGATATTTATCCTTATCTTAATTAATCTGAAAGGCGTCAGCCATACTGGACGCGTTTTAGATAATTACAGATAAAGATGAATTAATCATTATTTATCTGTTAGTTAAGATAGATAAATCCGAAGTTTTTCAATATTAATCACGAACGCAGAAAAAGTCTATAAATACCTTACATGTTGAAGAGTAAAAAAGTTAAGCGTAATTTAAAGTTAAGCGTGATCTTGAGAGAAGCATAATCTTTAGCGAGTTGAAGATCGGAGCAACGACGTCCAAACGCCGAAGCGCTGCTGTTTCCAGAAGTCGGCGTCCATTCTTCATCCAATTCGAAGCTTCATCCAATTGGGCATAAGTGTTTCATTTCTGCATCTTTATTTTCATTTCATTAATCTCATTCTTCATAATCACTCTATGCAACACACACCACAACCTCATTCCTTTTCTTTTCAAAAACCTACTTGATAAAGGAGTTTCAAAAGCCATTAAAACAAGTAAGTTTGATGTTTAGTTGCATGTTCAGCACCATGATTAGAATAGATTCTGCTTTTGCTTAAGTTCTCATAATTGTTTTCTTTATCTCCTTTTCTTTCTATACTTTCTGCTGCACTCAACAACAACAACAAGAGAATCAAAAGGAGCAAGTCAAGCACTCAGCAAAAAGGGATTTCTGGACGATCCTCAACCTCAACCTTAACCTCAACCTCAAATTTCAAATTCAACAGCAAGAACAAAAAGCAAAGAAGGGCTCTCTTTCTTCAGCCGGCTGAGGAAGGGGAACCAAGGACTCCATATCTTCCGCGTTCAAACAGGTAGGCGATCAAACTTCTTTTGGAACTTTTTAGTTAAAAGTTTCTGGCGATCACTGCACTTAGTTGTTTTTTTTTTTTTTAATAGGTTTATTTTACACTAAATAACCTAGATTTTTCATGATAATCACACGGTCATTCTAAGCACTCACACCACTGTCTTCTTTGAGGACATATTTCTCTTCACATAAGACAGCTTTCAGGACGACAATTATTTCATTATCGTCTGGCCAATAACTGTAATGTCCAAACTCTTTAGACATTCACAATTCACATCACGATAATACCTGACTTTTAAATCAGGTTTATTCATAATTCACATCTCATATGAATTATTTGGTTTCCATATCTTATATAGACACACACTGACTAATTTGGAACAATCTTTAAAGTATGGACATCTAATATTCATACTTATGTTCAAAAGGACAAGAATTAGGCAAATCTTATTATGTATTGCACCATATCTTAATAAGGTGCAATTCCTCATTCTATCATATTTCTATGATGCACAATGAGGATTAATCGAGTGAGGATACAATTATCCTCTTAATGATTTGTGTAAATCATATACTTAAGTACTAGTTTCTTTGATCAAATCAAAAATTCTAATACTTCATATTGATCTTATACCTTAATTTCTCAGATGCATTCAACTTGTACTTCAATAAGTACATACAGTCGAATCATTCAAGAGTGAACTATAAGGTAAGTCAATAGCAGTGATTATCTTTGGCCTTGGAGCTAGTTACATCAATATGCATCAGCATTAATGATTTCTTATTGTACAACCATATGTACAATACCATAGATAATCAGGACTCACACAGGTCATTTCTATAGGAGACTAGTGAACATTCATCACATGAAATGTCACTTTAAGAATCTATAGTACATTGACTGATTCGAACAACTATTATTCTTTTCAATCAATGTTATTCTTAATTTCTTATGCAACTAAATAACAGTTATTCAGTTTCATATTAGACTCCTATAGATATACAAAGATTTACTGTCAGACAGCAACCTATGAATATCATGAACAATAGTTGAGTCCAACTCAACACTTACATTTTCTCGATTTCATTTTGCTTATCTAAGTCTGCATACTATCGCAGCTCTGAGAATCATTTCCAATATCTCATATTGGATACGCTAATTCTCCATTAGACATGCAAAAGACGATAATAAGAATACATGAAACTTCTTTCAAGTTCCATATTCTTTTTGCATTTACCAATATCCTTATATTGGTTGCAGTGGGAGAACTGCTACTTCTCTATCTCGGCTGACTTTTCTTTATCCTTTCAAGTGTGGGTTTGATCGTTTAAAGTCTTACCACTTGCCTTTCTCAAAGGCACATCATAAATATCTCTTCATCTTGGTCTATCCAAATAAGAGATTTCATGATAATCATTGTCTTTCATTAAGGCATACCATGAGTACCTCTTCACCTTGGTCTATCCAAGTAAGAGGATTCATGATATCTGATTAGGATAGTGATTTTCACTTGGCCCTGAAGACATTCTTCAGAGTTTTCTAGTCAGTCTGAGTATGAGAAGTATCGGCATCCAACATGCCAAAATCTCGAATAGACGACAGACATATTAGTGATCGAAGGAAATAACGTGATTTAAGCAGATAGTTCTGATAATTCAATTATGGTCTTTTATCTTGAATTATTTCCCACTATTTTTCGACGGACTGTATAACCTTCAGGTATACAGAACGGAAGACTCCGACGGTCTTCTAGTGAGGATCAGAATCTCCAAGAATCACAGTATGACCTCGGGTAAACACATAGTATCATACCATTATCTTAGAGCAACCATCTCATGATAGTTGCAACTCCTTGCAATATCCGATCTTATTTCGGCTCCCAGGTCTTTAATGGTCCCGGATAAACACAGTATACTATTATACCTGGTCTAAGCTTTACCATCAATACGCAACAGAGTAGAGTAAGAATGCAGCTCCCGGGTAAACGCGAGGATAGCTACACCGTTCCTCTATTCTAATCTCAAGGCATCATAATGCCATAGTTACTGGTCCTTTCATCAGATGGTGGCAGATCTCGGGTAAACACGTAGTATCTGTCATCACTGAATCAAGTTCTAAGAACTATATTGATGGAGAGCCACGCGGTACATTCTCAATGACTCGCGCTCCGACTTAGACTTTATGTTGAAGGTTTTGTTTATATTAAGTTGGTCTCATCCTAGGTGATAGTTTATAAATATATCGAATATATATTTAACTATACCTAGATATTAGCAATCGATTCATAATCAATAACTAAAAGCATGCATCATCCATACATGTTCATTATGTGGTCATGGACAGCACGGTGATTAACTGGAGCCAAACAATTAATCACCAAAACTATATAACAATTATATAATTTAAACATGCAAACACATAGCTACTGGTGATCTTATCTCCTGTCGCCTTTCTGGTTGCATTTGTGGATCATCCTCGCCTCTCCTCGGTCGGCGTGATCAATTACAAATATTATATACTTTGAAACAATTTCAAATACAAATAAATTGTAAGAGAAAGCCTTATGGCCGAGTACAGTAATAGAGGGAGATAGAATTACAATGGAATGGAGAGAGGGAGGCACACAAGCCTCATTAATTAACATTTAATTAATAAACATTCACATTCCATAACAATCCACAAAATCACAAACCATCATATGATATGAAATTTAACTAAGTGCATGTCCATGACCACCACAAATTTTAACCATCCACACATGATAAAACACATCACATGAAGGCTAAAATTTTGAAATTATAATAATTTTGGCTTTCTTAAAACCTGGGTTCCAATCAAAATTGGATAATTTGAATTTTCGAAAATCTTATTTTTTTAAATGCAATAAATCTAATTTAAAGCATTAAACACATCAACATGCGCACATAAAGCTAAAATTAAAATTCTAAAATATTCAATGCATAATTTAGAACATTTCTAAATTAATTAATCTAACACTTAGATTAATATTAATTCACATTGATAACAATTATTAATGTAAAAAATCTAACATTTAGAAAGAATTAGAAATTCCTAAATAACATTTATAAAAGAATTTCCAACTCAAATTATTAACCCCTTAACAACTCCTTGTTAAAACCCCTTAATTAAATAATATTTCTCAATAACATTTATTAAGAAATAATAATTATAACATTTCTAATTAACATAGTCTAACATCTTAGACTTAATTTAATCATTTAATAACATTTATAAAAGATTAAATTCCAAGTATATTAGATCATTAAAACTAATAATTAAGAGATACTTGAGTAAACTAATTAATGATCTTAATAACTATTATTAAGACTTAATTAATCCTTAATAACTTTTATTAAGATTTATTACTCAAGAAATAATCAACTTAATTATAACTATTATAATTAGTTAATTAATCACTTAACAACTATTATTAAGTGTCTCTAAATTATTTAAATAATTCTCTAACAACAATTGCTAAAGAGTTATCTAATTAGTTAATTAAAATAAAATTAACAACATTTGCTAATTAATTTTAAAACCATGACAATAATCTAATCTCTTAAATAATTAACAACGTTTGTTAAATAATTGTAAGATCCCATCTTAAATATAAGTTAACAACATTTGTTAATATTATCTTAATCATTAATAACAACAATTGTTAATAATTAATTAAGAACCCATTTTATGTAAATAACAACAATTGTTAATTATCACTTAAGATCATATCTTATTTAACTCCTCTATTAAACAATTAAAAGTAATTAACAACTCTTGTTAATTAAAATATTAAGATCATATCTCATAATTAACTTTTAATTATTTAATTAAAAAGATTTAACAACAATTGTTAATTAATTAAGATCACATCTTAATTATAAGTCCCTTTTAACTTAAAATAACTAATTTAATGTTTAAAACAATTTTAAACATTATTAATTTCAATTTCAAGTTAAATAGGATGGGGTTTTTAATTAAATAAGGGGTTTTTGGGGTTAATTGGGTCAAAATTGACTTAATTGGACCCAATCAGGGCTTAATGGGCCCCCTTGGCTCGAGCCAATGCAGCCAAGGCCGAACCTGGCTCGTCTGGCTCGAGCCAGGGGGCACTTGGCTCGGACCAGATGGCCCTGGGCTCAGCCAGGTGGGCTGGGGAAACCAGGCCCAGCCCCTGGTCCGGTCTGGCTCGAGCCAGGCAGGGCCCTGGCTCGGGCGACCTGGCCGAGCCAGGTCGGGGCGCCCGGGCCAGGCCTAGGCCGCCCGGCCGAATCGGATCGGACCGGCTCGGGGCCGGCCGGTCCAGGCCCAGCTGCAACAGGTTCGACCAGTTCTGTTTTTAGGGTTTTTCAGCCTGTTTGAGGCCTGTTTTGGGCGCCGCCGCCGCCGCCGCCGGCAGCGAGGGTGGCCGGAATTTGAAGAGGGATGTCACCACTTCCATTTCCCCCGCCGGTGGTGGCCGGACGGCGACTCCTTCGCCGCCGGTGAACCTCCAAAATTTGAGATTTGTGCAGTTTCGCAGATTTCAGCTTTTTCCACAATCCTTTTCAACTCTTGAAAATTATGGGAAGAAAAGCTCCACCGGCCTCCATGGAAATTTTCCGGGGATGGCGAGGGGTAGCTGGTCATACCAGCAAACCCACAGAGATGGTCCAACCATCATTAATCCCCTTTTGAAGCCCACAAATCCGGTTCTTCATCACCATGAAGAACGCGATGAAACCCTCAAAAAATTTCGTTTTTTCGCACATAAAAATTAAATTCTAAATTCTAAATTCATCCCATGAACAATATCTATGAGGAAAAACGAATTTATGCATGAAATAATTTAGAATAATAATTTTATCGTTCCGGAGCGGATCAGAGCGGAACCTGGCTCTGATACCACTGTTGGGATCCGGGCGGGACGCGAAGAACGCAGCGGAAACGAAGAACAAAATTTATCCCGCCCGATGCCCGCTGATCCGATTCGGAACGAAAAACACAAACCGAAAACTACGAGAAGTAATCCAATTACCGTGCGCGGATTCGAATCCGCTTCCGTCTCGGTTCCGTCGAGGCGATGCCGCAAGCCGCACAAGCGTCCGGCCTCCAGCGGTATCCACGCGATCCTCCGCGGTGGTTCGTCCTCGATCCCTCGTCCGTTACAGCTCGCTCGCTGAAGATCCGTCGCCACAACGGTTGCGGAAATCCCGCCGACGGGAATTCCCGACTTTCGAGAATCACACGCGGCGGAGACCGAAGCTGTTCTGGCGCGTCGAACGGGACGCCCAGAGGAGGAGAGAGAAAGGGGGGATGACAGCCAGCAAGAGAAATCCTGGAGCTTGGCCCAGGGTTTCTCAACAACGTGTATATATATTAAGTCGGCGCGACTTTTTCACAAAAGTCCCCGAGTTAATATAAATCCCACTTATGTACCACCGACTGAGAATCTTATTGCGTGTGACCCTCTAGGCCCATTTACCAGTCCAGTTTTCAGCCCGTTAAGTCCAATAACTAGTTATTGACTTATTGTAAATATCT
This sequence comes from Zantedeschia hybrid cultivar, assembly GCA_030544215.1. Taxonomy (NCBI): domain Eukaryota; kingdom Viridiplantae; phylum Streptophyta; class Magnoliopsida; order Alismatales; family Araceae; genus Zantedeschia; species Zantedeschia hybrid cultivar. Next base: position 58,483,491 of record JARZZO010000012.1, read on the forward strand.
ATATATTAACTAATTACTCAACCGAATTATCATCGCATGTAAATTCGGTCGGACTTCTGATCAAGTTGGGTGCCAAGCAACACCGCATGATCCCAGAAGGTAATGGGGTTCAGCAACCTACTAATGGAACATGTCCGTCCACAGTTACCACGTGGCTATAATCCTTCGTTCGCACAATGCTCTCGAGTTAACTTAGGGTATGGTCAACTGTCAAACCCTAGAGTGTCAACTCACTTGAATCAGACTCCGCTTTACAATATCCGAAAACCACTTTTCTGATATTGTTTCTGCTCTGACCAGAGACTCCTGCGGATCTACTCTAGAGCATTCTCTCTCCAGTTACCTGAGAGCGAACGATCCTCTATTGAACACACAATCACCTTCGAAGGTCTTCTGCTGGACCCGATCCTTGACTATTAGAGATCCCGTGGATAGGGATTCGTAGGTCAAGGTCAAAGTCCAGAAGTCCACCGACAAGGTATCTTTGGTGTCTCAAGTCCAATGATCAACCACGCTACTGTGACGATGAATCAAGCCGATTGACAGTCATGTAAATTACCATTCGGCGATTCATGTCGGATCAGTTCAGTGAACTCATTCTCCAATGAGCACCTACAGGTTTACCATTGTGTCTCCACACTAGTAACTAACGAGATCAGTCACCCTCATCATATGAGCTGGAATAACCTGTACTAGTCTAACCGGATGTTTGGTGTCCTTCTCAAACATCCTACGACTAGGAACAATTAAGAATATGTGTTTATAAGTCATCAGTCTCATTATTATGATCTCATCATAATCTGATGACTATTGCACATATTCATGGACTTCATTATGCGTAAATATAAATATGCCAATCTACATAATGAATTTAATGTCATTTATTAGTGAACCAGATTGAAATAGGTGCCTTATGATTGGCTTAGAGGACACTTATATCCATCACATTCATTGTCAGTAATTAGAGAGAGAATGCTCAGAAATGATGCACATGAGTCTTTGGCTAGAGTAAACACTATATCAGAAAATGAGTTTTATGATATAGTGCGGCATCTAATCTAAGTGAGTTGGTTGGATAGGATTTGACAGTTGACCATACCCTAGGTTAACTCGGGAGTATTGTTCGGATGAAAGATTATAGTCATGCAATAACTGCTGACAGATAAGTTCTATGAGCAGGCTGTTGAATCTCATTATCTTTCAAGGTCACGCGGTGTTGCTTGGCATTCAACTTGATCGGAAGCCTAACCGATTAATATGTGTGATATTAATTCAGTAGATCAATTAATTAATATAAGATATTAAATTGATTAATTTAAGCGAGTAAAGTGTTAACTGGACTTATTGGGTCAAAAATTGGACTGGTACTTGAGCCTGGAAGGTCACACACACAAAGATTCTTAGTTGATGGTGTTTAAGTGGATTTTATATTAATTTGGAGACTTTTGTAAATAATTGCCCCCATTTAATGTAAATAAGTGCTGAGCGGGAACCCTGGGTCAAGCTCCAAGCTTTCCCTCGGACTGGCCACCCCTATCTCTCTCTCTCTCTCTGAGTCGTGCTCCCTGTACAGGACGCCCCCTGCTACTTCGCCTCACCGCTTCTGCTTCCCAACTGTCAGGAGCTCCGCCTGCCTACCGCGGACACCGCCGCGCAGACGAGATCGCAGCGAACACGCTGCACTGGACGAGGGAGAAAGGAAGAACCATCTAGCGGGGACCATGTGGATACCGCTTAAGGCTGGGCACATGCGCGACTGGTGGTATCGTTTCGTCAGAACCACTTGGATATGGATCTGAATCTGGCAAAGTGATGTCTAATCACCGCATTTTTGTTTGTTTTGTTCTAAATGGATTGGGAACAGGCAGGATTAATTTTTTGTTCTTCATTCCTCTATATGCTTCGTCGTCCTGCCTTGATCTTTACAGTGGCATCAGAGAGTCAGGTTCCACTTGATTCATTACAGATCGCTAAAAATTATGTTCTGAATAAATTCCATGTTGTAGATTCAATTTTTTATAAAGAAAACAATTCATGTTGATGGATTGCGGTGATTAAATCACAGTTTTTCAAAAAAATCAAATTTTCTTTGTGGTTTTTTGGGTTCTTTGTATATGATGAGGAACGGAGGCATGAACAGGCCCGTCGACGCCGCCACCAACTATCACAGGAACCACTAGTGAGCCTAATGATGACCGTCGGCCATGGCCTACCCCTCTGGGGTGGCAGTGACCAGAAGTGCCCGTTGCTCCCCTTTCTTTTCTCTCATGTGATGGGAGGGAGAGAAGGGGCCCAGGGCCCCTCCGATTGCCGCCGGTAAGACTGATGTCACTGGGGAGGCCAACCGCCATCGTTGGACCCACTGGGCAGGGATACAGACGTTGGCGGCGCCCATACTTCCCCATCCCCGCTGGCCTCCTACGGTGCGCAGGGCTGGGGGGAAAGGGGATGACTTTTAGCGGTGGCTAGGGTTTCCCTAGGCGTGTGCTAGGGTTCCTACTAAGCCTAGACTTGACCCAAGTCGAGTTAGGCTCAGGCCAACCCAACCCTCGATGCCCAATTGGGGTCCGTATGGACTCGGGCTAGGAGCCCTGAGCCAGGCCCTTCATAGCTGAGCTCGAACCATCTGGCTAGGCTGTTGGCCCCCCTACTTAGGGCCCTTTGCTAGATAAAATTTTAATTTTTAAAATTTATGTTTTAAAATTACTTTAAGATGTCAAAAAATTAAATTTTATTTTGTGAAGCCCTATACCAAAGATCAAATAATTTTGAGAAAAAAATCTTTTAACAAAAGTTGTTAGAAGATAGTTTTTCTTCTATTTCGCTTAATAAGTTATTAAGAGAGTTAATTATTTTCTTGAGGATCGCTTAATAAGATTTATTAAGAGATTTAATTTTCCTTATAAAATTCTTAACAAGAGTTGTTAAGGGTTTTATGTTAAGTTAAGGTGTTCCCAACAAGAGTTGTTAAGGATATTTAACTTACTTGTAAATTCCTTAAACAAGAGTTGTTAAGGGCATTTATGAATAATCTAAATGTTAGATTATTCTTATTTAGAATTTTTCTAAATTATGCATGGAATTATTTGAGAATTCAATTTCAGTTGTCTTTGCACATGTGATGTGCTGTTAATACTTTAAAATTAGATTTTAAAAGCATGTTAGAAAATATAAGTTTTCAAAAAATCCAAATTACCAATTTTTATTGGAACCCAGGTTTTGAGAAAATCAAAGTATTTTTTTTTAAATATTTAGTCTTCATGTGATGCGTTGTATCAAGTGTGGATGGTTAAAAGTTGTGGTAGTCATAGATAAGCACTTTAATTTAGCATATCATGTGATGATTGTAAACACCTGATTTTAGACATCTTTTGATCATAAAACCCATATTAGAATCATAACCCACCACATTTGATCCATCTAATTCAGCCCATTAACCAAAAAGCCCATAAACTAAGTCAAGCGTGGCCTAGCCCCCACTTGAGTGGAAGGCAAGATCCTTTGCCTTCCAATAAACGTTGAAGGCAGGGTCGTCTGCCTTCCAGCAAAATTGGAAGACAGGATTATCTGTTGTCCATTGGCAAATTCCACTTGATCCCAACCCCATTTGAGTGGAAAGCAAGACTTCCGTCGTCCACGAAAGGTAGAAGGCAGGGTTGTCCGCCTTCCACGATAAGTGGAAGGTAAAGTTACCCCCTTCCATAAAAAGTGGAAGGCGAATTATACATTGATTAATTAAAATTTTGGTCATTCAACAAATATGAATGAACCATATATTAATTAACATCATTACAAAATCATAAAAAAAATAAGTGGGTGTTTGTTTATGGTCTTTTTTCCCACACACAAAAACTTCAGAAGGCTTCTTCATTGTTCTTCTTCTTTTTCAGCAAAAAAAATCTCCAAAGCCTTCCCCTCATCTCACTTCTTGACCTTTCTCTTGTCTGTTCTACAGCAGCCCCCCTAGGAGGTATTTGTAGAAGATGGGAGTGAGAAAGAGAGGCAAAGGGGATGGGGAAGGGTGTGGCAGTGCGCCCCCCCGCCCCCCCCCCCCCCCCCCCCCCCAACAACACACACACACACACAAAAGTTGGCTCCTCTCCCACTCTTTTTTTGTGTGTGTGTGTGTGTGTGTTTAAAAACCCCCTTTTTTTGCAGAAAAAGGTATAGTTGGTACAATCAAATCCTTATTTGATTCCAACGTGAAGACAGTCTGGAAAAGTGCTGCCAAAGGCCTATCTCAAGTCTGCCAGAGAGGTTGTGAAGACACTCTGTGAATCATTAGAGGAGGATGGCAAGGATGTTGCAAAATTTAGGAGGACTGTTGATGCTGCAAAGGAGTCGATTAGAGAGTATCTGACTGGCTGGAGGGAACAGCATGCAGTGATAACTGAGGTATTCAACTGTTTCCTGTATTATTTTCTCTGTTTGAACTTATTAACCCATGGACAATTGAACATATATGTCTTCTCGGCACCATGTTTTTGAGTCTTATGCAGATGCTTTATTGGTCCTGGTTAATAACACAATCACAACCAGTGAAACTTCTTCCATTCCTTAATGTAGGCTTAGTATCATTGGAAGCCACAGTGGTCACCCTACTTTGTATCTTAAATGGTTGGCAGTTTCTTTTGAGAAAATTGTCCTTTGATGACTTTCTATACCCTTGGGGGGATTTCAGGGTAGCTTGAGCCCAAATAAGTGTTTCAATTTCATGTTTGGGTTCTTTTGACATTAATGTTTGTCTTTTTTTTCTCACTCACTAGGGGATGTGATGGTACTGTTCAGGAGCAGGTTCGTGTTCTGAGTTGGCCATCCAATCTTTTAAGCTTCCCCCCCTTCTCGCTCAAGACAAACTGAAAAAGAATTTTTTTTCTTCCTCATACCCACTATATACACTACAGTCTCATTTCAGGGCTTTGCCTCCTCTTCATATTCCTGGGTCTATGTTGAGGACCACATTGACAGTTATGTGATTCAGTTTCTTTCTGTTTAAACTTGAAGAATGCCAAGCTCATTGCTTTCTTGTTCTTTTCTGTTACTATTCAGCTAGCTTTACTTGTCTTGATTTATGGGTCTTTCATCTAGATGTTCACATCCTTTTTTTTCTTCACTTGTTCATTTCTGATTATGCCAATGAATATTACGATGGAATCTCTTCTAATGCTGTGTAAATTCTACCGTAAATACGTGAATAGAGTATGATTTGGGGTGACTAGTGTTTGATAAACACATTGTCTGGTTTAACTGGTTCTCTTGTATATACACACTACAATTTTGAAGAAGGATTAATTCTATGCTGCATGATCTTATCGTATTTCTGTATCCACTGAGTACGTCTTTCCTTTTTATGTATACACAGTGCTTTGTTTACCCTCTTCTTGTGGGTGGGGGGTTAGACCAGGCAGCCCAAAAAATTTAGAATTTTCCTCAATAAGAGAACCCACTTACTGGTTCCTACTCACCCACCTCAACGAATGAGTTAAATTTTGGAATAGATTTTCTCCATTGTTATGTATGACATGCTTGATATATTGAGAATGAAATCTGTACCTCTAGCATCTTTACATACAAAGAATGCATCTGATTGCTTGCTGATAAATCATTATTTCAGACTAGTAATTAGGGATCACCTTCATTCAAGTTGGTATAATATTTCTTGAAGTGCCATCCAAGGGAAGCAACAGACTGCTAGTATGCTTGGGCATGCCTTAGTCATCAGATTGCTTGTGTTGATGCTCTTTCAACCTGAGACACTTGTTAAGCTTGGTTGCTGCAGAAACTAATGGACTCTCAAATCCTAACTGGTGTACAAAGGCATGTGTCTGATTTTGATTCGTGAATCAATGTGTTACTTGACATGACATTCTGAGGATTTGAAGTTAATTTTACATCTCTTAATTTTTTTTCATCCCTTGAAATGAGTGTTGTAAAATTAGCCTTAATGAGGCCAAAAACGCTTCATTGTCTTCTTCTCAGAGCAATATAAAGTTGCTCATCAGCAATTTCCCACTAACAAAGAAGAAAACCTAATAGCATCACTGAGTAGGTAGAAATAAGTCGATCCCAAGTCTTTGGTCATTTCATTCATTATCAAATAGTGCTTATGCTAGAGATACATGCTTCATCAACGTGAATAGATAACATTGTGAGTCCCTTTTTTTTTTTTTTTTTTTTTCCTGCAAGCTTATGAATCCTTTGTCCGGCTTTGCAGGAATCATATGTTGCACTCGAGAAAGCAATAAGGTCATTGGCTGGATTTTATTCAAAGGCAGGCCCGTTTGCATCACTACCAGAGGACATCAAAACTAGCATTTTGGATTACTTTGAAAACTGCAGAGGCTTTTCTGTAGAAAAGTCATGGTCATAATCTTTACTATTTTAATTCATTTTTTGCTTTTGGTGTTTAATGTCAATATTGGATTTAGCAAAACACCCTTATTCGTTGTTTGTTTCCACACATGAAATATATAAGGAAAATGAGAAACGTTATTGCTTCACTCTTTTTCCTACCAAAGCCTTTCTTTTGCTTGTGGCCTGCTACTCCAGATTCCTTTGAGTTGATTCTGGGTTTCTATCATTACCACTGTTTCAGCAGGATGCAAATACAGACTACAAAATGATTGCCAAATGCCACATAATGAATGTTTTGCATCACCAGGGTATGCAAAAGTATTCCCCTGAGCTTCTCGTCCCCAAGAAGCATCATCCACCTGTCTTATTGAGGATGATTAGCTTTGGTCTGGCACCAAGCACTTGTTAATATTCATTCATTTCAGCTTGAATTTCCTGAGAATCTAGCGAAGTCATACCGATGTTCAGGAGGTGAATTCAATTAAACAGGGGAATGCCAGATGACAACAAAGAGAGAACTAGATTAAATCGGACGGTCCTCAATGTCAGACCAGTTTCTAATCACTACAAAGTTAAAAATGCATTTCTACTCAACCATAAGCTGAAAAATAGTCGATTAGTTCTTTCTTACCTGTAATAAGAGAAGATTTAATCATATTCTTCAAAATTGCTGCATAAGAACGCCCCCACACCCCAAGACCCACCCCAGCCAGAGGTGAAGACGTCAGTGACGGATAAGAGAATGACATTCATTATGCAAAATCTGAACTAATGTCATGGGGGCTCGCTTAAACATAATTCTATGAGACCTCTTCTAAGGGATTTCCCTGCCATAAACATTTAGAGGCATTGTCCTTTCAGATTCTGGTGAATTGTCTTCCATCTTCACCTCCTTGTCTGCCATAAGGATTGCTCCAGCTTACTCGATTCCGCCCACCATCGACTCTGCGCTGCTTCTTTCGAAACTTGGATGCATTGCTATCTATGTTAAGGTTTACCTTCGGAGGTGAACTAAAGCCAAAAGATGCTGCAACAGCCTGTCCACGTCCCACAAGATCAAATCAATAATTATGCAGATGTGGAGGCCACTGATAACTAAAAGACAACATTTGTTAGTACTTGACAAGCAGAGGATCTCAACATTTAAAAGGTCGTCTTCTTTATGTCAGGTCAGATAAACTCTTTAAATTGAAAGGTAGTCTCAATTTGGGGTACCAGTAAATTTTCATCTTCATTCTTGTAAATCTTTTTGAATGGAAGAACCTACAACTAGCGTACTCCAGGTAGTAGTGAATCCAAAACAATGAATAAAAAAGTCGTAACTTTTACATTTCCTGTTTAACTAAAGGCAACACAAGGGTTCACTGGTTTTTTTTAATCCTATCTTGGTGACAGACGGAAGTTAAAAAGGAGGATAATCACATCAGGGGATTAGAATTCAGCTGCATATAAGTTATAGAATTTAGCAGAGTTAGTATGTGTGCAGAGATTCAAGACAAGAGAGTTTGGAGATGGAATACCAATAGGCAGTTTTCAGTTAGGTCTATTGTGCAGGTTTTGAATGATGGTGGTTGTAGAGTTTGGTGGAAGAATTTAGTTTAGGCAAAAAAATCTCCCTAGTAAGATTAAGGTGTTCTTATGGAAGGTTGCTTGGTCTAGAACCCTTATGGGTAAGAGGGCTAAGAAGCTGCATATTTCAGATAATTCTTCATGTGTCTTTTGTGCTTTTTTTGAGGAGGACCTAATACATCTGTTTATGGGATGTGGCATTATTAATATTCTGTGGATGGCTCTCTGCAGAATATTTGGTATCAGCTAAGGTGGATCAGTCTTCGGTCATGGATCTTCTTAGGTGGTGGTCTAAAGTCTGCCCATTTCCTGGTCAGGTCCATGTGTGGTTCCTCATTGGACCGGCTTTGATGTGGACCATCTGGTGGGAAAGAAACAGGAGAAAGTTCAGTGACCAATAATATAATAGTGCTATTGAATTATTGAAGATTACGTTTAGAAGAGTGGATGAATGGGGAAGAGCTGCTGGTATTATTAATGAGGACAACTCTGTTATCTTGCAGAAGGCAGCATTGTGGAGATCTCTGTTTTTGTGAGGGGTTTGTTTTTGTAATTCAGGTTTTATCCCCTTGATAAAACTGTTCTATTGTAAATTTTATTTTGTGTTTTAAGACTTGGCTGGGGGTTTGTCCCAACCAGGTTGAGGAGTGTTTTCTGTTTGGGATCTGTTTGTACTATTTTCCTTTTTTTTCTTCATCAATGGAATAGTGACTATTAGTTACCTTCTAAAAAAAAATAGACTATAGAAATTTGAGTTTTTTTGGGGAAAAAAATCATGAACACTTGTAATGCAAATTATGTCCCAGGATTTTGCCTATGCTTCAAAAGTCAGCTTGCTGACAGTTTTCAGGTTTTAACTATCAGATTCCTTAATTTCAAACTTTATGCAGGTTCTCTTTAAATTAACAATCAGACTTGAAGGCCCTGTTTGGATGCAAGGCATAAACACATTTAGGTTTATGATAAACGCATTTTCCACCATAACGTTAGTTTGGTTGATAAAAAAAAAACAAGTTAACCATAAGCTCAAGTTTACCGTAAGCTCAAAACAACCTCATAAATGCATTTTCCATAAACCTACTAGGAGTTGGTTTACGCTAGACTCTCTCACAGATTTATCACAAACTCACTTAAGTTTATGCAAACAATCACACGAGTTTATAAAAAAATGCATTTATGATAAACAGTTTTATGATAAATGCATTTATGATAAACCTATTCCCATTTTCTTAAGTTGCATCCAAACAGGAAAAAGAAAAGCAACTAGGTAAAGCATTTGCACCTTAACATCGAGGCGATGCACATTGAAGACATCTTTCATTGAATGAGAGTTGTATGCCAACATATAGGACCTGTACGCATCTCTGGCTGCCTGGTTCAAATGATAGTTTGTTTCTACCAATTTTTCCTGCATGAATTCATTGTCTTAGACATAAAACCAAATAGCAGCCTAACTGACGCAATCATTGACTGGAACATCGAGGAGATACCAGATGAGACTGCACATTAGCTAGCTTCCTGATGTCAAACTCATATTCTTTGACGGGCACCTTCGCATCCTGCCATCAACAAGATGATGAAGAGGAATGTTTCATTGGTAAATGAGAAGCCACTTTTGACTGTAGCATCTGACCTTAAGATAACTTAAAAATTGCATCTCTTCAGGTATCAGAAAAAGCAATGCACGCCCTCTGGCACCTTCTCCTCTGGCTGTTCGTCCAACCCTATGGATATACTCCTGCAGTCAAAATGGTATAAAGAACTAATAACAATTTTGCATTTGCGGCAATGAGAACAACGAATAATGCATATTTGTACAGAGGGAAGGAAAACTAGAGACCTTGGGATCATCTGGAGGGTCATACTGCAAGATCCAGTCCTGCAAATGCAACAACAAATTTTTAATGTCCTGAAATCCTCAAATGTCAAAATGTCAGCAAACAGACAAAAGCAATCAGAACAAACCACAGAAGGAATGTCTAATCCACGGGCAGCAACATCAGTACACAATAAGATACCACTCTCTGCCTTGCAGAACTCAAAAAATGTGTTCGTACGCTTCTGCTGCTTTTGTTTTCCATGAATATCGTTGCAATCAACTTTGATAAATCTAAGGAGGTCAGCATGATATTTGACAGAGTTGCAAGAAGAGAAAAAAACCATCACTTTTTTTGATAGATTTCTCTTCAAGAATGAATATAACAGGATAAATCTATTGGCAGATGGCACCACACAGTATCCTTGTTGCAGACCTTCATTTGTAACCTGCATTTACTAGCATCTCATTAGCCTCCTATCAGGGAAAAAGAAAAAAACTTAAGAAGAACCAGCAATAAATAGCTAATTTAGTTACCTTAGATCTCCCATCATCAACTCCTATATACTGTGGTTGTGTCTGAAATGACAGGCGTACAAGGTCTGTTACCTGAAGAAAATATTGGTTTACATGAGCTGGTTAGCCAAGCAGAGCTTACTGCCACAACATGCAGGAAATGGTGTCGGGAAGAAGAAATTTGCGAACCTTCTGAGTTTGGGTAGCAGAAAATAGTGCTGTCTGCCTCTCCTGCAGATGCAACAAAATTAAGTGGGCTCAAATTATTTCAAGTCAAGAAAAACTATGCACCAGAAACAAATCATGTTTCTACTTCAATCAGAAGTAGATGCAGATTCATTCTTTTAGGTCCCCGCCACAGTGGCAAGGCATATGCTCAGATAAATCAACATTCTCACAATCACAACCCCCACCCCCAAAAAAAAATGGAAAAAAAATGTTTGAACCTGGCATCCCACGAAAAGCATTCAGGGTACTGTGTCACACTTGGTAAGAGATGCATCCATGCAGGTGTTGATGCATCTAATGAAATTAACCACAAACAGCTTCTCAAGAGTATTTGACGGGAAGCCGAATGTTGCAGGACAATAGCCAGGAGCCCATTTTATAGATTATTTGGCCCATTAGAGGCCCACTTAATGTATTTTTCATTTTTTTAAGCTTTTAGGTCAGATTTAGTCCTTTATTTTTTATGCTTTTAGGTCAGACCTAGGTTCAGGGTGGTTCGAGCCACCTTGGCCTTCCAGTTCAAGGCCCCCCCCATCCCCTCTCTCTCTCTCTCTCTTTAAATCAAAGGAGAGAGAGAGGGGGGACCACTCCTCATTTGTTTTCTCCCTTGTCCTTTTAGCTTGCTGCAGATTTCTGTTTTTGGGCTGTCCTCCACCCATTTTTGAAGGATATTGGACTGCATATTGGGCTTGTTTGGACCAATATTCAGGCCCATCTTGGACTACCCATTGAACTATACTTATGGGCTGCTCCTAGTCTCATATTAGCAGCATATTCGGCTACATTTGGGCCTTATTTCGGAGGCATATTGGGCTGCAGTTTGGGCCTTATTTTGCCATTTTTCTAGGCCCACTTTCAGCAGCATATTGGGCTTTCTTGCGGGCCCGCTTAGTGGATTTGTGGGGCTATTTTGAGACAGCATATTGCAGGTTCTCCGGGGCTGTTTTGGATAGCGTGTCGGAGATATTTCAGGGTGGTTTTCGTCGAGGTACATTCCCTCCCCTTGTCTTTTCTTATGTATGCATGCACATGACTATGTTTGCATACATGTAGACATAATTTTTTTCATATCAACATGGGCTCTCATACATATGAGCACATGTTTCCTTTCATATTAACATAAGCTCACATGCGTATGAGCACACGTTGTCTATATGTTGCTATTCATATCGCATGACTATATGTATATGCATATTAGGCAATTTTTGTCATGCATGAAATATTTTGGGTCAACAGGGGGGGGGGGGGGGGGGGGGGGGGTTGTTGCTTGTTCCCTTCTTACTTGTACATATCCTCTTTTGTTTCATCTTTATAATACAAGTGGTACTATCCACATGCAAAAAAAAAAAAAAAGATTTGGACCATTCAAACCAGATCAGGACCAAAGAAACTGAGTCCTATTTGACTCCAATAATAAAAGAAAAAATCAGAGCTTTAATCCATTGCTTCCAGTTAATTCATCTGATTAGAACACTAATCCAACGGTGATTTGCAGACCAAATACCAATCTGAATCCTTTTTTTAGTTCCTGGACATTGGTTAACAATAAGGTCTTCATAAATAGGTATAGCTTCGAACAACATAAGTGGATTTACCTTCAACACATTCTTTTCATCCTAATAGCATATCTTCTTTGTTAAACATGAAACATTTTTGTCTGTTGACAGCATATATTATTTGCTCTCAACATGAAACATTTTTGTCCTCAAAAGGCTGTGAACCCTCCCATACTCTTTCATAACACCAGTTCTCTTTTTGGTAGGTACTTGATTAAGTCTCTTTTTGGTAGGTACTCGATTAAGCACACAGCTCACAGGCACGGCCAGCCACACACAGAGAGTGCAGCACTGATTCTCAATGGCCCCAAAATTAGATTTGAAATAAGATGGCATTCACAAGAATGTTTTTGTTTCCACCAAACCTCCTCCTGCAAGTGCATATGAGCAGTGAGTTCCCAACCTCCTCTCAGGTACTGCAGCATCTCGACCAGACCTTTTTTTTCTTTTGGTTTCTTTGGGAACCCACTCCTAAACTGGGTGATAGTGTGTAGGCTCCATGTTGAGAGCCCTAGAGCAGGATCCAATGATAGGTCACATGATTGGCAGGGTGCTTGCTTTTTCACCCTCTTTGGGTTGCCCTCCTAACGCTCGAACACTCCCTAGATATCGCCACACCTCCAACAGTTGACTCACCTCCTCTGCTTTCAGCTTGCCCTGAAAGTGGAACCCAGTTAACATCTTACCTTTTTTTTTGAAAGTGGATGGTACCACAAATATTATGCATAGTAGGCTTAGTAGCTCACAAGAAAGAAACCCCCATATAAAAGGGTGTCTAAACTCCACAAACAGATAACATCTTACCTCAATATAGCTGAAGCAAAATCCCTCACTCTCTCTTAGTGCTAATATAATATATCCACAAGAATCAGGAAACGGATATTACCGCTATGCTCTCCGTCAGCCCTAGAAACTTGCACATATTCAAAACCTTTCCCAGGATGCGATTTTGCACATCCAAATCAAAGTAATCCTAACTTAGCATCATGTACTAGCAGCTAGGGCATTTGCAGTTAATATTGTACAAAGGGCTATGTGCAACCTGGTAGAAAAAGAAGCAACTCTTATTTTATGAAATTACTGCCTCATCATATGTTAACAGAGAATTGCCATCTTGCACAACATGGTAACATCGTGAACAGAGAAATTCTTCATGCCACTTTCTGGGCGATTTGGGATGAAAGGAATAGAAGGATTTTTCGGAAGGAAACTTTGATAGTGGATAGGATCGCTTCTTTTGTTGGGAAAAAAGTGAGGGAGTGGGCTTCTAATTTTTGTCATGAGCAATCTTGTCAATCCTCCTCCTTTTGCTTTGTTGAGGGGTTTGTGAGATATTAATTTTTTATATAGTAGGATTTTTGGAGGTTTTTGCTTTTTACACTGTACACCTTTTTTCATTTAATGATATTGTGGTACTATCCACTTTTTTTAAAAAAAGTAACATCGTGAAAAGGGGAACCGTCCATTTGGTTTGAACTAGGTTCTTGGAGTTCTTTTGGCCATATGTCTCTTTCAGGTGTGGTTTCTCATTACAATGAGAATGCAACAGCTTTTCTCCATTGGGAACCCAGGTTTTTTGCATGTTTTCCAAGGTAGTGTGCTTTCTCTAATTTGTTATATTTTTCTAGTTTTATTCAACTGATACTATGTGTCACTGGCTATGTCATCTTGCGCGAGGGAAAAAGTGTATTGAGCAGATAAACCAGGCTATACATAAATTAGCAAGCAATGAATTATAACTTCATATGATGTAGATCATGGCATTTATTCTGTTCACTTCTATGAACCATAAAAGCCTAACCCAGCTAATAAGGCACACATAACAAAATCTACTCCAGCATCCAACAAACTACATTGTATATGGACAAAAATTTTAGAAACAAACAACTAACCTTTGGTAGAAGCTTAATAATTTGCTTCAGGTCATCCTCGAAATTCTCTTCTAATATTCTATCAGCCTCATCAATCACCAAGCACTACATTTGAAAAAGAACAATATGTGAACAACATGCTCTGATTTTTACTCAATTATATACAGTTTACCCTTAATTCTTTGCAAAAAGGCTGTTTCCAAACTTGAACCCATGACCTCTAGGTTACAATGGAGCAACCTTAATGTGCGCCAAGGTTCCTCCTCCAACAGAGAACTCACAAATGTAGCATTAATCACAAAAAGCTAAAATATAGTCATAAATCAGGAGATACATATGCCTCTTAAACAAGCAAGAACATTTCAAATATATGACCCAACAAAGGCAACCATCAACATCAAATATAATATAATTTCACATAAAAGTGTCACTTGATGATTAGGTAATTAACAGCACATAAATGCAACAAAAATTGTACCTTCAGATTTTTGAACATGAAGCCCTTAGTGGAGCGAAGGTGGTCCAGAAGTCTGCCTGGAGTAGCAATTAATAAGTTTATACCCTTCACAAGACGCTCTACTTCTCCTCTTCGAGCATTACCACCTATCACATAACCGACAGTTTGTGAATGGTACTTGAGGAGATCTGTGGCGACTGCATGTGTCTGCACAACCATTAACAAATATCATGAAAATAAGGTTCACTAGTTCAGTAGCTACTGCCTGTCACCATCCACTTTTGTAGTTCAGACATAATGCAAAATTTCATGGATATTTTTAATCAGTGATTCAAAAGATATATTAAATCTCAAATGTGCATAAAGAAAGGAGGATACATTTAGCCCAAGAGCCAGCATGGGATATTCATAAATCTTGAACAAATATCCAATGCCAACGATCAGAGATTCACTCAAGAAGCTCACAGCATTAAATGAAGGTCCCAAGAAAGAGGAAGGGAATGAAATAAGATGGCCGAGCAATGTCTAGAAAGATGCACCAACATGGAGCTTAAGCAATGGCTTGTTTGGAAACACCTTTTGAATGAATTCCCATCTTTGAAATTCTAACAAAGCAAAAATGTTCCAAACTGAAAGTCATTCTCATCGGCTTCCAAACTGACCATTTTTTTTCTTTTTTGGGTTGGGGGGGGGGGGGGGGGGGGGGTTGTAGCTTTGAAAAATGTTAGTAATTCCAATGATTGGAAACATGACTTTTAGATGAACAGACCAAAGCACCCATGATCTCTATGGGAGGGAAGTTAGGAATATTAGTGTAAAATTAAAAATCTCATTTAACTTTTTAAACCATTCAAAAGAGACTTTTAACACTAATTTTTTTCCTTTGAAATTGGATGGTACCACTATTTTCATTAAAGAGAGAAGGTACAAAAGATGTACACTGATTTTTAACAATGATTTTTAAGTCTCCAAACCAACACATTCAGATTTTGGCAAACATCCATGAACCAAAAACATTTCTAAATGCTACCTGAGGAATGGACACAAGGCAACATTGAAACAAGTCATACGTATACATGGTGGACACCAACAACTTGTAAAAGGCTCTTTGGCTGATCATGTCAATGATGATAATGCTTATGGGCAGATAAAATCAGTTGTAATGAGAACACAGAAGGCAGAAATTGCACATCAACTTACAATACAGTAGGGATGTGGGAAGAGTATACCATCATCCAATCAGCTGACTTTAAGCATGTTACAACAAAAACAATGGTCTTCCAATGCTTAATACAAGTAGGGCACAATTGGCACATACATGCAAAATCCGAATTCCAATTAGTAGCCAGATTCTAAAAAAGCTCAAATGTTTTTCTTTTAAATTTCTCAATTATGGGATTGAGTCTACCCTACCACACATGTCAACAAAGTTTAAGGATAATTTGATAATGTACTTCACTCTGTCCAGTTGGTATCCAGCCAAAGGATTTTGCAGACCTAATTCAATATCCCATGGAAAGGTTGGCACGCTATCAACTGGCGGCATGTTCAAGCAGCCCATTTGAGAATGCTGGAGATGGAGAGTTTTCCTCCACATAGAAAATGCAGATACAAATTCATCAATTGATGGCAATTTCACCCGCAAATTAGTGGAGAATGTCTGCATCATCCAAACTGGAAATGAAAGAAAACTAGCATGAAAAGTCTCTCCAAAAAAAAACCCACCTCCTATACAAAATCATAATAAGAAAATAGCTCACCACTTCCTCAAAAGATCATAAAAGGAGGATTTACAAGTATGTTTGCCGCACAAAAAAGAGGCCCACTCTATCACCGACTGCCCTACAAAAGAAGCAATCCTCTCCGCAATCAAGGCTTCTCTACAAAAGAGAAGTGCAGATTCTAACTATATATGCAATTATGTAAAAG
This sequence comes from Zantedeschia hybrid cultivar, assembly GCA_030544215.1. NCBI lineage: Eukaryota > Viridiplantae > Streptophyta > Magnoliopsida > Alismatales > Araceae > Zantedeschia > Zantedeschia hybrid cultivar. Next base: position 58,499,787 of record JARZZO010000012.1, read on the forward strand.
GCATAACAACGGGCCATGGGTTGACAGCCTGAAATTATGCCAAAACATACATGTTGCGATGATAGGATAACACTTCCATATTTCCTAACAATGGAGTTTGGTGCTGAGAGATTTTCAATTGTGTTTCACATTAAGGTAGAGCAACCATCTAAGACTAGACATCTACAACTAAAAGCACGTGTTTCACCCTTTTCCAGCCAACTTCCAACCAGCACAAAATTATATAGGGACTTGAGCTCTAGGGTTGAATGCCAGCATTAGAGAAGAGACAGTCTTGTTTGCCCTTCAGTAGGTAACAATGAATTTATCTTGCACTAGATCACCCCATTTAACCACCCTCCAACCCCGGCTTGCACATTACTCCCATCTTTACATGCCATTGTAAACCTGATCAAAGTGAGAATGGAGTTAGTAACCTAGAAACAACTAGGGATGACTCTATTTCTTTAATCCCATACAAAACTGGATTTACAACCAATTGCGCACTTATGTGCACATAGTAGGTTAAGTCAAAAGTCAAAATACCCAATACGTATTATAACCTCCTTACATTACACCTTAGGCAACACTAGTTAAACCTGGCTGAGTCCAATCCCCGAGTTGGCCTACCTTGCCGAGGACCATACACATTAAAATTGAAACAGAATTGATCAAGGATTTATTTGTTTTAGTGTAAAACTCTGTAATTTACCAGTTTCAAAATCACCGGTTTTAAAATGAGTGAGATTTTATGGGTTTAAAACCAAAGAATATTTGTTTGGTTGTTTGTAATACACAACAAGATAATGCTCAAATCTTCTTGTTTTGGCTTTTTATTTTATTTTATTTTTTTATTTTTATTCTTTTTGGGGGGGGTTGCTTCCCTAAAAACCAGACCAAGGAAATGGGCCTGCCAAGTGGCAGACAAAGTCCAGACATTTTATTTTACAGTGTTTTATATCAGACCAAACATCCGAAAACACAATAAAATAAAACAATCTTTTTTACATTACATTTTTTACGCTGAAACAAACAAGCAACCTCTAAAAGGGTGAGGTTACCTAAATGTTGCTTTTCATGAGAAGGTTTATTTATAATTTTAGGCAAGAGCATCTCCATGCGGAGATGTTATAAGTGGAATTCGTGATCCATTGAGCACTAGCAACAGATGGAGCTAAAATCTACGCTTGAGAACGGAAGCACAATCATGTCACTTAATTCCAAGCATCTGTATTGCAAAGACGTCACAATTGCATAAAAGGCATACCTGTATCGCTAGTTCCCTTGTCGGGCAGATGACAACGACTCCGGTCCCATTCCGCGGCGTAAAACTTATCCGATGCAGCAATTCAACAGCTGGCACCAAGAAAGCGAGCGTCTTCCCCGAACCCGTCCTTGCCGCCCCGACGACATCCTTCCCCATCAACAGAAGCGGGATGGCTTGTGCTTGGATCTGCAAGCAGGCAATTCCGGACACCAAACGCATTACAAAGGAGCAACATAGATAATAACATCAAACTATTTAAAAAAAACTCCTTTTGCAATTTTTTCTTTGTTTTTTTTTTTCACCTGGGTCATGTTCTTGAACCCCATCTCATCGATAGCCTTCATGGTAAGCTCCGAAATCGGGAGCTGCGAGAACGGCAGCCAGCTCATGATCCCCTTGGACCCCTTCCCCACCTTCTGCTTCTTCGCGTGTGGTCCTCCGTCTTCCCCATCCGCAGCGGCGGCGGCGCCGTCATCTCCTTCCCCGTCCTCCCCCGCCCCGCTTTCTTCGTCATCGCGGGCTTCAGCTCCGTCGATAGCCACATCTCTGTCGCCGGCGGCGGCTACACCTTCCTCTCTCTCTTCTCCTTCCTCCACAGCTTGCTGGTGCCCGCCGTTCTCGCTCTCCTTCGTCTTCTCCTCCTGACTCTTCCTCTTCGCCTTCCTCCTCCCCTTCTCCATCTCTGCAGAGCCGTCTCCAGGCGACATGGCTCCGGGGACGGCGGCACTGCTGCTACCTCAGGTGTCCAGTGTGCGTTTGAAGCAGAAAAATAGAGGGAACAAGAGAGATTGAGAAGGCCCTGCTACTTCAGCTGTGACTTGCGCAGCTGTGCCGTGTTCCTGATCAGGAAGGAGGAGGGTTAAGGAGATGAAGGGCCCATGTGCTACAATCTAGTCTCTAGGAGATCAGAAAGGAGGAGTTTCAGAACTAACCTTGTTGCAACCTCTACTCAGATTGGGAGGGAGGACGTCCCTGTCCTACAGCCCTCACTCGGATTGGAAGGACCAAGAATCCACTAAACTCAGCTACCTAGGTGATACCTTATGCAGCTCACTGGCAGGGGTGTTGCACTGCTGCTCGCGGCTCGCCGGCAGGAGGTTAAAAACGGCGATGGCCGCGGTGCTCGCCGGCAGGGGGCTTATGCAGTACTGCTCACGGCTCGCCGGCTGGCGGTGGTGGTCTGGGGGGTGATTGTCGGCAGGTGGTGGTGCTGCGGCGATGGCCGTGGTGCTCGCCGGCAGGGGGTGGCGCTCGCCGGCAGGAGGTGGGGGATCCAAAGAGCTACCTTGGCCGGCGGCGGCGCACCTAGGTTTCAGGATAGAACCGTGGAAGAAGAAGGGGAATTGGGGGTTTTTGGTAAGGGGCGTTTTTAAACCAGCGTATTATACGTTTCGCGTATAATACGTCAGGAGGGTTAAATACACGTATAAAACGTGGGTTCTCTCTTTTGTGCGGCAGACGAGAGTATAATACGTTTTATTATACGAACCCCCCGCGCAATAGGCCTACCACCAGCCAGCCGTGGAGGAAAAGTTAGGGCTGGGGGATTTCTAGGAAAACGGAGTCAAGGAGAGGGGGGAATCGTGGGAAGTCCTTTTGAGGCGGGGTGTGGGTGGACTTGCGGGTCGTGGGTGGGGGTGGGCTGCGGGTCGTGGGCCACAGGCGTGTGGGTGTGGGTGGGCTGTGGGTCGTGGGCACGGGCCGAACCGTTTGAGGGGAAATATCCATATTTTACAAGCCGTATAATAAGTATCCCATTTTATACGGATTTTATACTTTTGAATAGAAATAATACAAATTCTATCGTATCTTTCGTCTTTATTCGACAGACGGACGTTTTTTTAAAAAAATATACGGACAGACGTATATAATACACGTATTATACGCATATAAACTAACAAAGGTCGCACCACACCAGCATAGTTCATTTAGCAGTTGGAAATGGGTGAGCCTTGGGCCGAACTGATCCGACCCGGCCCAAGTGGGGTTATGGCTGGCTGAGTATTACATTATGTCTTGCTACTTAGTACTTCCGAAGAATAGTATTTGCTACATCGCACATAAATAGTTTTCTAATCGGATTCGATTAACCGACTGCAATAACATGTAATATTTTAATACTTCTTAATAGTAATATTTACTACATCGCGTGTAGACGGTTGTTTAATCGGGTTTGATACTACAATAGCATGTAATATTTTTTTTAATCCCAAGAAGACAAATTTAGAAGACTCAACCGTATCATTTTTTATTGAATAATTAAAAAATTCAAACAAAAAAAAAGAAAACAGATCATTCATTTTCTTTAATTTTCTCACTGATGGAACAAAGGTCAGACTGTGTTAATGACTCTATTAAGATTGTCCTTTTCGTTGCAGCCGCATGATCGCACCATGCAATAACGATGTGCCATATAAAGAGTATTTATTTGCAACGGCCGTGAGGCTGCAGCAGCATTGTAGTTACATAAGTCTTAATTATGAAATCACGTTCACATCTTATTTGAGACATCATATTACGTGTCTCGACTCAAATTTGGGTGGTGCTCAATTTATATATATATATATATATTTGTATTTTTGTATATTTACCCTCTAAATTACCGTATTTATATTTATACATTCAACTGTCATATAATGCATGTGATATCCCTGAAAACCTCTGACACATTGTGGTTATATCCAAGATTTTATCCTATGTGAATTCTATCAATTTATTGAAACCAAAGGAATGTGACAACACTTACAAACAGTTTGTAGATGGATCATTTACGGCTTTCTGAGGCACTGGATCTCATATTGGTTTACATTAGGTTGCCTAAAATTTATAAAAAATGAGTAAGTAACCAAGAGAAGAGATGGCTATAAAAATATTAGCCTAGAATTGGACATTTTTTTAGGAGAATTTGACCTGCAGTCCAAAAGGGAACATGCAGTTTTATTCCCGGTCCTCATCCCACATTTCATTACAGCCGGTCCTCCTGTTTGTTATTTTTTAATTTCCACTCCAAGACACACCTTTTTGTTAACGGACGTTCATGTTAGAAGTCTTAAATGACAAGATTACCCTATGGCTTGTTCGGCTCTGAGTTGGCTGCTGGCACATAATAGTTGATGTGGAACTACATTAACTACACGACGTAATATGCAGTCCAAGAAACAGGTCAAATTTAATTTCCGGTCCATTGACCGAAAAACTTAAGTTTAGGTCCAAAAGTTAGAAACTTCTAAATTGTATACATTCTGTTAACTACTGTCATTTTGGGCTATTTAGGAGACCTAAAATCCCCAAAACGCCCAGTGCTTGTTGCCTGCCTGTGAACTTCGAGAAGCCTCTCCCCTCGAGTCACCCATCCCTCCCTCAAACTCTTGCCGTGCAAACAAGAAACATGAGTCTGGAAATGGTTAAAATTAAGTTGTCTCTTGCACAGGTCAGAGACCTTGCTTCCTCTATAATCATGATTATGCCATTGGATAATTAATCTCAGGAAACTACACTTACAGCATTAACAGCAGTGCACAATGACTGAGGTATAAATGGCACAGATTAAGTAGAAAGTTTTTGGGGAAAATGCATCCATTTTGGATGATGCCTTGGTTAGGATGATGCTTAAGTAAACGTATCATTTGTAAAATAGGAAAACGGAAAAGGAAGCAGCTGTTATGATCTTTTCTAGTTGCCCACCCTGGATAAGGATTATCTTTACAGAAGTTAGATACTAGCTGTGATTACTTCATGATGCAAGTGTCTGGTATGCCTTAAGCAGATTTTCAACTCTCACACAGACAGTCCGCGAAGATGCAACTGGTTCCTAGTTTATCACGCACCATGAGACCACTGATCAAATTCCTTTTATGTTTTCTGCTCAAAGCTCAAAAGCTAATATGCAGACAGAATTGTTATAGCTAACACATAATAATTGCTTCAATAATAACCAGCCACTAAAGTATGAGATATACAGTCCTAAAAATAGTTTAAGAGCAATCATTATAACCTTTAGCGCCCCAACACTGTCATCATCAAGCTTTGTCCCATAAACCTAGGACAGTCTTGATTCATGATCTATCAAATGAAATCCAGAAATGGTTTGAGCATTCTCTAAAGCTACTTGTCAATCTAATGGCCCAAACAATAAAGACATCAAGAAAAAAAGTGCCAAAAATCAAGCCAATGGATTGAGAGGGACGAGTTTGATGATGCTTTTGAGTTGTGAGTCCTTAGTGATGGTTGTTTGACTGGTAGGTACTATGGGTTCAATGGATCCACGTATTCATCATTGCTTGGGGATTTCCTCCTTGTCTGGGGGAACTGAATCAAATATACACAGCAAACAAAAAATAATAAGGGTTGATGGGCAAATGAGAGAACAAAAAGGGATCAATGCACATATTTGTAAACATTCCAAAGCGATTATCAAGTAGATGATTTGGGAACTACAACCCTGAAATAGCTGCTCAACTCTCAAGAGAACTATCAGCATTCTCCAGTTATAAATTCATTTTCTCATTCATTTCACTGATTTTATTCCTCTTTTGTTTTTCACTTGAAATCCTTCTGTGCCTCTAAGAAACAAAATGAAAGAACAAAATGAATGAAAGTGACTGTATATTCTATCAAAATGTCAAGAGACAAGCTAACAATTTCCTATTTCATGCTGTATCTAAAGACATTCAGTGTTCTCTCACTTGTGAAGCAAGGGATACTGGGATATTGACGGATTTTAATCGTGTGGATGCGGAATAGCTTATAATTTAAAGCTTTACAAACTCCATGCAAGATTTTTGTGGGAGAGATGTTTAGCTAGTTTGGGTCTTCCTTTATTGGCAGATCATCAAACATAAGCATTATTTTTACATGATAACCAATTCATTCAACCTGGATGTTTAGCTAGTTTGGGTCTTCCTTTATTGGCAGATCATCAAACATAAGCATTATTTTTACATGATAACCAATTCATTCAACCTGGATGTTTAGCTAGTTTGGGTCTTCCTTTATTGGCAGATCATCAAACATAAGCATTATTTTTACATGATAACCAATTCATTCAACCTGGCACATGTGCAAGCAATTAAAACAAGATGAGAGAAACACCATGAATGCAGATCAAATGATGTTCACCAAAACTTCCAAGTCAACCATGACAAGTGATCCTCAATGCTGGCACTTTCACAGTTTCCATAAATAAAATGGCTAGATGTTTTGCCCTGATATGCTTGGGGAATTCGCATGATTTGTACCCAACTCGCACAAAATCTTTAATGAAATATGTACCAACAATTTTTTAGGACTACCATGTTATAGTGCACACATACTTTCAATTTTTAAATCTCAATGTTTTCCAAGGTGACCTATGAACATCTATGACGAAGAGCTTTCATTCCTCAATACTTGGTTATCAAAAAAGGAAGAAAATACAAAACTCTCAGATTTACTAGACTCTCCCAAGAACAGAACTTGAACAACTCCTAATTTTACAAAGCCTAGAGTAATTAATTAAGACGGAAAGGCAACATTAATTCACACGTTGTCCACACAGCCAAATGAGCAGAGGTCACACTAGTACATCACACACATTAAAAAATCTGTTTAAAATGCATCAGACATATTAAACACACACATCATCCTGTTAAAATTAAAATCATACATAATAATTGTCATAAGTTTCCAAATATACTAAAGCCTACGTAGTATCTGATAACATCACAAAACAAACATACTGAATATAATGCAGTCTCCTAAACATCATAAGGATAGAAGTCTCGATACAATCTCTGCTTCATCAGAATCACCATCACTCCCACCATTAGCATCCGATACGGTTAGAAAAGAAAATGCCTTGGGTAAAGCTTGAGCAACCATCTTAGATTTCTTCAAGAGAGCCTTGCAACGCTCTAATTCCTGCTCTAAAACATCAACGCAGATCTCTAAACATCCGATCCGATCATCCTTGTGACAACAACAACTTGAAGAAGAGGATGCCACAAAATTTTGGAGCTCGTCACACCACCTGAAAAAATTGCAATCTTTATTCTGCTTAAAAAATAAAGTATAAATTAGTACTACTAAAAAGTAAAAGAAAATAACAAATTAAGTTTATGCCTTGCATCTGTAGTAATGTCGCCCTGGATTTCTTTTAGTTTGACTTGTCCTAATTAAACAGTAACCATGTCCAGCTATGCACTGCATGAGAGGGATGGGAGGATGGTGTGCCATTGTTGTATAGCAAAATCAAGTTCGGAATTAAAAGCTAAGAAAAAGAATATAAGTTTAAGTGAAATAAATATACATTTGGGTAAAAAGTTCATGCCTACTCAGTTATTGGATTAGAACATGATTTTTTGTTGTTAACTGGTTGTTTGCATCGTGAACAATTATATACCATCTTATCTGGTTCTAGTGATTGTTGTGATGGAATTCTATTCTTCTTTCGCCTTACAGGCTGTCTTTTTGTTTCAGGAGGCCTAATCTCAATATCACTAACATCTGCTTCTGGTTTATCAATATTTGGAATTGGTTGAACAATCTTCTCATAACAGTTGCGATATAGAGTAGAAGTGAAATATAATGAACAATAATTTTCAACATTCTCTCATATTTTGTGGATCACTGCACACACATGTTTACATGGCAATCTTAAAATTTGCCATCCTCTACAAGAACAAGTACCGTCCTGCAGGTTCACTACAGTAGAAGGCCGAGTCATGACTTAAAACACAATGCCGTTCGAACAATTAACAAGAATACCTCGAGAGGTGTCCATCAAATTTTTCATCTTCGTATCAATCGAGGGACATAATCTTGTTTGCCACTTGGTACATTCATTTCTTCTTCTATACGCTAAGTCCATGATTTGTGTTCGAATACGCTCCACCATGTGTAAAATTGGGAGATTCCGTGCTTCAAGGACCCATGCATTAAATGACTCTGCAGCATTTGAGTACATTTCACCATATCTCTCACCTTGAAAGTAAGCATTTGCCCAATAATTTGGATTTGATTGTCTAGCCCACATTTCAACCTCTTGTGATATTCCGCCCATTGTTTGTAAGGCTGCTTCATGCTCTTCCACTCTATATGCATATGCTGCCTCATCAAATAAGGAAAGCAATGTTTTCTTTGTAGTACTACGATATTTTCCTGCAACTTGTTTTGAAAAATTTGCTTTCAAGTGTCTCAAACAATATGCATTATGAGATTCAGGGAAAACAATTGGAATGGCCTCTAGCAATCCTTTACATCTATCAGAGACAAATGTAATCCTCCGAGTATCAATTATAACCTTCCTAAGTTGTAATAAAAATCACTCCCAGTTATTTTCATTTTCAACATCACATGCTGCATAAGCAAGTGGAAATAACTCATTCTCCCCATTGAGTGCAGTTGCAGAAAGAAGAACACCCTTGTACTTGTCCTTTTTAAATGTGCCATCAAGGAACAACATAGGTCTGCATCCCATCTGAAAGCCAATGATACAAGCATGAAAGCACACAAAAAACCTTCTAAACCGACCATCAATAGAGACATCAAGGTCTACAATGCTATTTGGGTTGGACCTTTCTACAGCTTCCTTGTACCAACGCAAAGAATCAAAAGAACACATATCATCACCATGAAGCTCTCTATATGCAGACTCCTTCCCAAGCCATACTTGATGATAAGGTATATCAACACCATACTCTCTAAAAATATCTTTCTTAATATCTCTAGGTCGGTATAATGGAGTATCCTCAATCTTTTCCATTATGACAGAACTAACCCATTTTTTTGACGCTCTTGGATGTCTCTGTGTGCTCAAACCACCGCCACATGTATGTACATTATGTAAGTTCTTGATTTGAAAGTGAGGTCCTTTTCCCACTCTAATTGCATGAAGAGACCAATCACATTGAGGAATTGTACAGTGTACAGTGAGACGTGTCGAGTCATTCTTAATAAAAATATAATTAAATCCCCTTGATGTAGCGTATCTAGTTAAATCTCCACGAAGAAACTCGACAATATTAAATAATTGACCAACAGAGTGAATGATGTCATACCATAGATCAGTCATTTTTCTTGAATCTTGACTTGAATCACCAGAATTGTTCAAAATCATATTGTTACTTCCAGAGGATTGTGTGCCATATGGTCTGCAAAGATTCATTGCTTATTATAATCATACTAAACAATAATAATATATGATCAAGTGAATGAAACTATATGTATACACATTTCATTTACCTGAAGCTTATCACTTCTTCATCACCACGTACAATTACCTCCACATTCATTACTTTTGATCCAAGTATAGTATGCATATCAATCATCCTGTCAACATCATCTCCATTCAACATTCTCATTGATGAATTAGGTCTCTCTGGAATGGCACATTTAAGTTCCACTTGTTCGGCACTCAACGTCCATCTAACACTAACATCATTAACAATTTCATCCAATCCTATGCCTCTATATAAGTGAATCACATAAGCCTCATCCTTGTAAGTAAAAATTGCAGGAAGTCGTTCCATATCATACACCTGGCACAATATATAATACTCGTGACTAACAAGTAAAACCTATATACCGTCAAAGGCATAAGTAGATTTGATAACTCTAATCCTAATCCAGAAAAAAAACTAAGATGACAAGACATTTCACAGGATGAACCACAGGGTTGCATCACAACCGATATATTTAAATCTAATAATTAACAAAAATTTAAAAACAAAATGTCGAAAGTTTGTGTGAAAGAATCTGGGGATATTTTCTGTAGGATGCACAATGGTCATGTGGGCCTAATATTTTTGTACAGTGAGCCATATCATGCTAGTCAAAGTAAACAAGTTCTATTGCTACATTTTTTTAGCACATGCAATCGGGCACTTTAATTCCATATCATGCTCGTCATATCTTTTGTGCTTCATCAAATTTGCATGGGGAAAAAATATCTAAGCTACATGTCATGCCCCCAATCTAGTTTAGTACTCCAAACTTATATGGTTGTTAAGGTCGTTTGGGTGCCTGTGATTAGTGTTTGAATTCGTTATGGAGTGCTTGATCTCCCACTATGGTGAAATAGGGTTGGAGAGTCTAATGGATTCTAGCTAGCTGGGTGCCCACAGGTCAGTGGTCTTCCAGTTTGTTTGGGGCTTAATTTGAATTCTAATCCCTTTTTTTTTTCCCTCTACTATCAATCTCTCCCATGATGAGTCAATCCAGTTCCAACCACAAAATGAGTGAAGGAAGAGGTTAATAGTTTTAGTTTGTGCACATATCAACAAGCAGTCCATCTAAAACACCACTAACATCTCTCTCTCTCTCTCTCTATATATATATATATATAGAGAGAGAGAGAGAGAGATAATATTTGCAGTTTTTGGTTTCTGCATAATGCAGTGCTAGGTTCAGAAATAATTCCTTTTCAATTTTAATGCTGGTTTTGTCTGCCTTATGCTGCCTCTTGTTCTTAACACCGTTAAGAGAGAAAGAGAGAGAGTTGGAAAAAAAGTTGTTTGTCATGTTACCTGGTGTTCTTTCTGTGAAAGAAATCAACAAGACGTCAGATCACCTACTATAATCTAATTATATATGCCAATTGAAGACATGTATTACCAGGCAAATGTGGTGAACATATCATGATTAGAACTAATCCTAGAAGGCAGGAGGATCCCCTGAAATGAAATATTTCTTTTCCTATTATCCTTGATGATGCTTCCAATTTAGCCGATAGGACTCCCTACCGCCTATCTTAGTCTTGTTTAACAGCATGCAGTGAGTAATTTAACACATCCATCCTATAGCTTTTAGCCTTGATCCTTATATCAATTGTTATTTATGTTGTACCTGCTTCGATGCTACAGAAGAAACGGAACTGTCGTTGGGCTAGATTGGAAGGAAAAAAGAGCTATAGCCTTCCCTGTCACATTCCAAACAGATAACAGGAGAGAAATAGACAACAGGGGCTTTTATACATGTAAAGTTCAAAATTCAACATCAAGAGATCAATCGATTTTTTTTTTCACTATTTAGAGTTCAAAATAAATAGAGTGATAGGTAGCTTTTATACATGTTAGATCATCTTAATCAAAATGGAGATACCAAAAAAAAAACTTTGTAAAAAGGATATGCACTCCAAAACCTAAACCAAAAGCATCAACGTGAACAAAAAATAACCATAAATTCTAACCATTACAAACAAAAAAAAAAGATCAAAAAAGCTAAAAACACTCGAATGGGAAACAAAGGAGCAAAGAAACTGCATACCTCCCAACAAGTCAAGAGGAAGCCGCAAGAGAGCGACAAGGGCACACCTCTCAGCAGGTACTTCACGGCCTCGCCGCCGCGCAGACCGGCAGGTCCTCCTCTCCGCCGCCGCAGCCGCAAGGTCCTTCACGGCCTCGCTACCGCGTAGATCGGCAGGTCCTCCTCGCCGCCACCGCAGCCGCGCCTCCCACCTCACGTCGTCGTTGCAACCGCCGGCCCTAACATCAAGAGGAAGCCGCAAGGTCCTTCACGGCCTCGCTACCGTGCAGATCGGCAGGTCGCCGCCGCAAGGTCCTTCACGGCCTCGCTACCGCGCAGATCGCCGCCGCCCCGCCGCTCCTCCCGCCTAACATCGTCGTCGCGCCGGTCCTAACGTCGCTGTCGCACTCGCCAGCCCTACCATCGTCACCGAGTTGGAAGGGGAGATTGGGGGCGAGGGGGTAACAGGAGGGGAGAGGGGAGTCACGGCTTGGGGGAAACGGGCGTCACGAGTGGGATTGGAGGGTATTTTGGGGTTTCTTTTTTTCAAAACAGTCTTAAACAGCAAAAGCGAACGAAATGAATTTAAAGTTAAACGAATCTTAAACAGTGGACCTAATGTGATGTTTTTTAGTAAAAGGACCAAAATTATAGGTGGCTTACTTTTTGGACTGCAGATTCAAAATCCCATTTTTTTATGTCCATACCTAAACTTCTCATCATCTTGAAATTTATGTCATTATAAATTTGTATGTACTTTTTTGAACTTATTCTTAACATTGTTTATCAATTATCGCCAACTAAACTTAACTTATGTTTGACTTAAAATTCAACAGAAGCGGGATGGCTTGTGCTTGGATCTGCAAGCAGGCAATTCCGGACACCAAACGCATTACAAAGGAGCAGCATAGATAATAACATCAAACTATTTTAAAAAAACTCCTTTTGCAATTTTTTCTTTGTTTTTTTTTTCACCTGGGTCATGTTCTTGAACCCCATCTCATCGATAGCCTTCATGGTAAGCTCCGAAATCGGGAGCTGCGAGAACGGCAGCCAGCTCATGATCCCCTTGGACCCCTTCCCCACCTTCTGCTTCTTCGCGTGTGGTCCTCCGTCTTCCCCATCCGCAGCGGCGGCGGCGCCGTCATCTCCTTCCCCGTCCTCCCCCGCCCCACTTTCTTCGCCATTGCGGGCTTCAGCTCCGTCGATAGCCACATCTCTGTCGCCGGCGGTGGCTACACCTTCCTCTCTCTCTTCTCCTTCCTCCACAGCTTGCTGGTGCCCGCCGTTCTCGCTCTCCTTCGTCTTCTCCTCCTGACTCTTCCTCTTCGCCTTCCTCCTCCCCTTCTCCATCTCTGCAGAGCCGTCTCTAGGCGACATGGCTCCGGGGACGGCGGCGGCGGTAGCGGAAAAACTCGTCAGGTGAGAGAGAGAGAGAGGGGGACTAGCGCGGCGGCACTATGAGAAGAAAATAAAGCCTAGACGATGCAAGCCGAGACGAATCGTGGGAAGTCCTTTTGAGGGTGGGGTGTGGGTGGGCTTGCGGGTCGTGGGTGGGGTTGGGCTGCGGGTCGTGGGCCACACACGTGCGTATGGGTATGGGTGGGCTGTAGGTCGTGGGCCACGGGCCGAACCGTTTGAGGGGAAACATTCTTATTTTACGAGCCGTATAATACGTATCCCGTTTTATACGGGTTTTATACTTTTGAATGAAAAAAACACGAATTCTACCGTATCTTTCGTCTTTATTCAACAGAAGGACGTTCTTTTTGAAATATACGGACGGCTGCATAGCTTATTTAGCATTGGGAAATGGGTGAGCCTTGGGCTGGACTGATCCGACCCGGCCAAAGCGGGGTTTTGGCTGGCTGAGTATTACATTATGTCTTGCTACTTAGTACTTCCTAAGAATAGTATTTGCTACATCGCACATAGATAGTTTTCTAATCGGATTCGATCAGCCGACTACAATAACATGTAATATTTTAATACTTCTTAATAGTAATATTTACTACATCGCGTGTAGACGGTTGTTTAATCGGATTTGATACTACAATAGCATGTAATATTTTTTTTAATCCCAAGAAGACAAATTTAGAAGACTCAACCGTATCATTTTTTATTGAATAATAATAAAAAAAGAAAATAGATCATTCATTTTCTTTAATTTTTTCTCACTGATGGAACAAAGGTCAGACTGTGTTAATGACTCTATTAAGATTGTCCTTTTCGTTGCAGCCGCATGATTGCACCATGCAACAATGATGTGCCATATAAAGAGTATTTATTTGCAGCGGCCGTGAGGTTGCAGCAGCACTACAGTCACATAAGTCTTAACTATGAAATCACGTTCACATCTTATTTGAGTCATCATATTACGTGTCTCGACTCAAATTTGGGTGGTGCTCAATTTTGATATATATATATATATATATATATTTTGTATTTTTGTATATTTACCCTCTAAATTACCATATTTATATTTATACATTCGACTGTCATATAATGTATGTGATATCCCTAAAAACCTTTGACACATTGTGGTTATATACAAGATTTTATCCTATGTGAATTCTATCAATTTATTGAAACCAAAGGAATGTGACAACACTTACAAACAGTTTGTGGATGGATCATCTACGGCTTTCTGAGGCACTGGAACTCATATTGGTTTACATCAGGCTGCCTAAAATTTATAAAAAATGAGTAAGTAACCAAGAGAAGAGATGGCTATAAAAATATTAGCCTAGAATTGGACATTTTTTTATGTCCATATCTAAACTTCTCATCATCTTGAAATTTATGTTATCATAAATTTGTATGTACTTTTCTGAACTTATTCTTAACACTGTTTATCAATTATCGCCAATTAAATTTAACTTATGTTTGACTTAAAATTCCACTTTGTTTGCATAATAAGTTTTTACGTGGGGTCCACTAACGAAATAACGTATACTAGAATAAGGGATGTTTCGGTCTGTTTTGTAGGATATGCTGACGGAATAAGAAGAATAAGTAATTATTGAGTTTAGAGTGAGATGACTTATTCTCTTTATTCACCGAATACGCTATTCTGCACCGGTATAAGTCATTCCACTCGTCAAAGCAAAATTAAACTTATTTTCCTCTTATTCACCATTATTCTTCTCCTATTCTCCAATCAAAGTGGGAAAGTCCACATTGAATTCATTATTAGGGTGGACAACAAGGATACTGAAGGAAACATGGCATGGGCGAACTTTACAAATTCTTTCACTCTGGTTAGTCTACTTGTCGTTTCATTCATATGCATGTATTTTAGCAAAACTATCTTTCATCTGTAAGGTGCTTGAGACTTTTCTCTTTGAGATACATGACGAATCTCTTTGATGCCATCGACCCAAAGTCAAAATTCAATGGCCACTATTTAGTAGCTTCAAAGGAGTGGCGGACGCATAAATTTTATTTAGTGGGGTCACTCGGACATTAAGTTGTAAGTATGACTGAGTCAGTGGAGTCTTAGATTTATATGGGGTCTTAAATTGGACTAGTGGGGTTTTGGATTAGGTCAGTGGGGTCCTGAGCTATATTACATTAGACTGGGTCAATAGACTCGCAAAATCCAGTGAGGTCTTAGGACCCCACTGGATCCATATTGGATCCGCCACTGTTCACAAGCAGCAGGATGTCTTGGATCCTTCAGTGCCATTTACCTTGAAAACTTTGCTAATAAAAATGGCATGCTAATCTATGTGCTTGGTTCTGCAATGCTGAGTATTCTTTGTGTGTGTATATGCTAAGATTTGGGCAGCATACTTATTTTAATGTGGCAATTTCTGGCACTTAATTACCAGGCTCTTGCTTGCCTTGTAAGTGTGCTGTGTAGCAGGCTGCTATCTAATGGCAATATATCCTCCTCTTCTCTATCAACAATTTCCTGGGCCTCGTCTCTGAGACGTTAATTCAGGCAGCTGTTGTGAGTATAAATTTCATGATTTTGTCATTCATTGACTCCAATACACACACACAAATATGTGAAAATAAAATCGTGCATTATTCTGAGTAGCAATTGAAGACTTGATGAAGATGCACAAAAAATTTGTTAAGGTTTATCATTTAAAAAAAAAAGAATATCAGTCAATAATGTTCATGAAAATTGTTGCATTTACTTTGAAATGGCAATTCCTGTATTTACATTGGGAATCAAACTGTCAAATTCCTGTGAGGTGGCAAAGGCAATGGTTGATTTCATATTGCAGAAAACTTTTTTGGGCTCTCTGTCTTTGCACAGTTTATATCTTTTTTCTGGGTTTTTCCTTCTAGCAACAGCTATCTTCATTGGACTCTGCTTCTTTGATAGTCGAAGGAACCAATCAAATCCCTGTACTTTACAATGAGCAAAATGTGAACGTCTCACCAGCAATGACATTGAAACCCGACATTCTGGAGTGAACGCAATGAAATTTCAATTATCAGATGAGTCAGCAGCTCAACCGTTTGATAGCTGATATTCCAATTATCAGATGAGTCAGTAGCTCAAACCAGAATGCTATCTGCCATTGGTTCGGGCACACGAATTATAAAAGAGTAATACTTGCTGCACAATTAAGTTGTGCAGTAAGTTCAGTCCCATTGTATATTTTTTTGCGGTTGGACTATTTGGTCAATTTAGTCAACTAGACGAGTTGATATGACCATTCTCATAATATTTAGATTAATTAATATTATTTTTAATTAACAAATATATATTATGATTGACAAATATAATTTTTGATTAAATTAATATTTGTCAATTCAAATATTATGAGAGAGACCATGTCAACTCGTTTAATTAACTAAGTTAGTCACGTGATCTATCGGCAAAAAATTGTGGAGTGTGACTGAATTTGCTCTCGTTATAAAAGACTCCCTGAACGTTCTTACACGCCACGACACGGGGGTGGAATTTACGCTGGTACCCTCCTTCTGCGAACTTCCGTGCGCCTTCTTTGCCCGGGAGAACATTTAGAGGACGGGGTTACCGTCGTCATTTAAGTGCCTCAGAAGACGGCCAGATCGCCGCCGAAATCCGACACCGCGTCACCGAGGGCCGCGCACCGGTTAGGGGAAGAGGAGAGCAAGGAGGGGAGAAGGAGGGCGCCGCCTTCCTCCATCTGGGGCGTCTGCGGAGACCCCCGAGCGATGGAGGAAGGGTGGAGGAGCCAGCTGGGTCCCCTGCTGCCGCTCGTCACTGGCGGCGGCGACGGCGGGTCGGCTCGGCCGAGGCGGCTGCTGGCGGTGCTCCTCCTCTACGCCTTCTCCTCTCAGTTCCTCCCCATCGAGCCCTACCTAGTGCCCTACCTCACCTCCGTCAAGCACTTCACCAATTTCCAGGTTTGTTGTTGGAATCTGGCAGCTCAGCGGGAGTTGTTGTGTGTGTGTGTGTGTTTTTTTTCTTTGAATTCTGAATTTTAAAATTTTTAAGTATGGAGATCTTGAGCTCGGTGTTTGCTGTGGGGGTCGATTGTTGTGGCGTAAAATAGTGTAAAATATCATAAAGTATGGAAAAGCAATGTTTTTCTCACGTTCGGATGACTGTAAATTGTTGAGTTGTATAATCGTTTGAGTCATGTCACGATTTTTGGTACGAAACCTATCAAAAAGACAACGCCGGGGTAAAACTGATGATTTTAAAATCGGAATTTTACTTCTGTCAGTTTTGAAATCGCTGAATTTAAAGCTGACATTTTATGATGGTTTACGTCAAATCAAATGAACGGTTAATGAGCAGGGGAAAACATGAGAAATGGGCCTTCCTACTGTATTGGTAATGCTAAAGGTGTAAAAGTTTTTTGAGGTATTTTTAAAGAGCTTGTGTTTTTTTTTTTTTTTAAAAAAATTTAGACATGCACAAAAAGACTGGTTTGTGGTTTTTTGCACAACAGTAACATTGTTAATGGTATATGTGAAAATTCAAATTTAAGAGTGGTAAATATGAAATTTTCATTTTAACAATTGTTTTGTGTGAATATCCCTTTCTCTTGTGCTGTCTGTAGATCATAACCAAAACCGAAGTTGAGAATCTGCATGTAGTTTCTGTTTTGGAGTGGTGATTGGGGTTCTTTGGCTACTTGACATTATAGCTTTCATGAACAAATCCAAATGTTGTGAAGCTTTTTCTGATTATTAGGAATACATGACTACTTGACATAATTACTGAGAATTCTCTTGATAGTTTAGCATTACCTCTTGAATCCTCAATCAAGAAACTGTTTTGCTCCTGATGAGAAGCAACACTAGCTTGCATTGGTTAAACCCTGGGTATGGCAGAGAACCCAAGATACACTCAAATAGGGCTGCACTGGAGCGGATACCGAGCGGATATGGCATGTCCATGTCCGTCCACTTACCTTAAATGAATAATCAGTATCCGCTCCGTTTATGATCTAGATATGGAGCAGATATTATATTTCGGATATTCTCCAAATTCAGAGCCGATACAGATAGTATCTAGATATTAATAGAGCTAATTTAGAGAAATATATTTGAAAAATAATTCATCAAAAAATTAAAAAATATTTAAAAATTATTACTACAATAATGTATGAACACTTGAAGTAGCTTTCACAAAAAGAAAAGAATACTTGACATCAAATATTAAAAAATACTTAATTGATGTGAAAAGTATTAAATTAACATGTTAACATATGAATAGAAATCAATATATTTAGTACAAAATAATCATTTGATCTTAAATTATATACAAATAATAGCTATAATCTAAAGTTAAACCGGAGCGGATCTTAAATGGAGGGGGATACAAGATTTCCATTTCCTCTTCATTTATTAAGTGGATTATGAACGGATATCCATTTACGCTATGCCAGATAGTCTTTTTAGATAAATATCTAGCTATTTGATACGAATCCGGAGCATTTCCGGATAAAATCCGGATCCATTTGCAGCCCTACACTTGAACATCTGCACTTTTTATTGTATGGCTGCATGCATTGCAACTGGTACTAGAGAAGATAGGGATCCTCAACCAAGAAATTTGTTCCTTGATTCTGGAAATGGGTCATGTGAATAGTTGTATGCTATGGAGAGTGGATTTTGGAAAGTACCTTTAGATCTCTGACTAGTCTTGTGGAAGAAAATGAGCATATTGTGTGAATTAATGGCCCTTTGAGTTCACTTTGGGTAGTGAATACTTGGTTCCTAGTCTAGGAGTTGTTAGGATCATATGTAGGTGATCAAAGATATATACAGTTCAACAAATAATTAAAGATGCACAATTTACCTTGTAACCTGAAAAGTTAAGGCATTACTGAACGGCTGATTCTGGATACTAAATCTCTTGATGGTAATAAGTTGACAAGGATGAAAAGGGGGCACAAAACCTTATAAACTGTTAGTTTCTTCAGTTAGGTATGCAATGAAGTGCTCTACAAATCTGCTCATTTTATTCCAGTTAGACTGGTTATGGTTACTCAGTAGCTTTAGAAGACATGTTTCACGTACTTGGCTGGAGATATTTCACACGATGGGTGGAATTGAACTACAGCTTTTGTTTATGTTGTCCCATTCCTTCTGAAATAATTTGGTTTCTTCAGTTGATTAAGTATACTCTTCTTGAATTTACATTGTGTTGATGGTTTAACATGTTTTCTTAATTACAGCAAACTAAATAGATCTGATCAGTTTTTAGATATTCATTTGGTTTGATATTTTGTTGCATCTTATTCCTATTTGCAGGTTACAGTTGATATCTATCCATGCAGTGTGTATGCGCAACTTGTTTTTACATTGCTTATGGCACCAGCTTGTTTTTATTTTTCTCACAAATTCATCATTTCACTAGGTAACAAGGTTTGTGTTTTTCATTAAGTAGCCTAGACCCACCTTTTTGTTCCCCGTGTTATGCTTACAACTTTACATTGATGCTCAGGGCCCTATTTGATTGTAAACCTCTTTATTCACTCAGAATTTTATTGTATTATGTATCTACTGTTTCTGTGTGGTGTTTTTTTACTTTACTGTACAACCTTCGAAATAAAGTTTAGGTGATTGCATTTAGGATATGCTTGCTATACCAACCTTGCTGTAAATAGAAAGTAAACAGGTTGCCATGCCATGGAATTTATTAATTTTATAGTCCAAATATGTATGCACTATGCAGCTGTATATCATTCCTCGACATATATCTAAAACAACCAATTTTAGTTCCCATGGCGTGGTGAAAAATTGAATTCAGGTACAATATGATTACTTGTCCTAAGTAGGTAGGCGTGTGATTTCTTAATGTGTTATTCCAAATTGTGCCATCTATCTTTCTTTCACGGTCAGCTAGTTGGGAGATAGCACAAAGCAGGCATTACCTTGTCAATGCATGTTATGTGACCTTAGGTCCATATTTTGTGCAATTGATGGAGAAGTGTTATGGTGGCAATTTGTTTCAATAACATTCCTCTTTGTTCAAATTGTCTGAATTGGTTCTTGTATCAACTCTTAGTGCAGATCTTGGTCACAGAATGTTTTCTTGATGAGGGCTTGTGGCCACCTAATATTACTTTATGGGGTGTTGGTTTCATACAGCTCTATCAGGATTAATTTTGATATTGCTACTAATAGTGGGTGTTTGTTTATGCTCTACAATTTTCAAATTCGTACATTGATAAAATATATTGTCACAACAAGTTTAGTACCAGTCTGAACCTGTATTAAAAGCATTAGAGTTTAGTCTTTGAGATCGCAAGACCTTCTCTTATCTCCTTTCCCCACCTCAACTCTTCCCTTCAGCCATCCTGCTCTATGTTCCTCTAATATCAATTTCAATATTAATATTGTAGACCTCAGAAGCATCAATATCAAAATTAATACACTAACCAAATAGGGCATTAAATACTATAGTGCTGCAAACCAGACATTTGATATTAGAGTTCCACAAATTGAAGTGTGATTATGTCTCTTGGCTAATTTTAGGTTATTGATATATTCAAGTGTGGTTGATTCAACTATAATGTCAGATGTGTTGAAGGAAAAGTATTGTGGTTCCTTTCTTTATAAACAAAGCGGATATAGAATTATAACAGTTATCATGGCATTAAACTTATGGTTATTAGTTATGCTGTAAAGCCTTAGGAGAGAATAATAGAGAGGTCTGAGGCTTGTAACTATTTTTTTTTCTCCTAAAACTCAATTGGATTCATGCCAAGTGTATCTACTACAGAAGCTATCTTCGTATTGAGGCAGTTGATAGGAGCAACATAAAGAGATGAGGAAAGATCTAAATTTGATTTTCATTGATTTAAAGAAGGCATATGATCAAATATCAAGATAGCTAATTTGGTCGACTTTAGAGAAGAAAGGGGTATCTAAAGGATATATTGTTGTGGTTAAAGATATGGATGAGAGGACTTCGTTTAGTATGAGAATCATATATGGAGAGATGTTTGAGTTTCTAATTCTATAGGATTACGTCAAAGGTCAGCATTAAGCCCTTACCACTTTAGTTATAAATGAAGTGACAAAATATTTACATGATGGTTAACCCTTGGTCATGGTTTGCCATATCGTACAGGATCGGGCCGACTCGTACAAGTCAACTCGTATGTGGGTGTTGCCCCCTAAAATAATCAGCCCATTAAAAATCATTGGTTTCTATGATTAAGGGCATGATTTAGCTACTAAATATGTAAAGAAACTATAGAAAGATACGGATGAGAATGCACACATGGTCATGATATGATATGAATATATGAATACATGTAAAAAATATATATATATGAGCAAGTGCATCTAGAAACATACATGAATGCACATATGAATGAAGGAAACAAAAAAAAAGGGATGTTCACAATGCAATAATATACAAACATGAGTACATGTATAATGATACAAACATGAGTACATGAGCTACTAAATATGTAAAGAAACTATAGAAAGATATGGATGAGAATACACACATGGTCATGATACGATATGAATATATGAATACATGTAATATATATATATATATATATATATATATATATATATATATATATATATATATATATATATATATATATATATATATATATATATATATATATATACATGAGCAAGTGCATCTAGAAACATACATGAATGCACATATGAATGAAGGAAACAAAAAAAAAGGGATGTTCACAATGCAATAATATACAAACATGAGTACATGTATAATGATACAAACATGAGTACATGAGCTACTAAATATGTAAAGAAACTATAGAAAGATATGGATGAGAATACACACATGGTCATGATACGATATGAATATATGAATACATGTAATATATATATATATATATATATATATATATATATATATATATATATATATATATACATGAGCAAGTGCATCTAGAAACATACATGAATGCACATATGAATGAAGGAAACAAAAAAAAAGGGATGTTCACAATGCAATAATATACAAACATGAGTACATGTATAATGATGCACATGCATACAAGAAAATATACGTATTCATGTATGTATCAAGTTAGATGTATGCCCATACCTGGCCCTTTAGTGGCCTTCTCCTAAATCGGATGCAGCTGGAGCAACAATAACTTGAAGGAGGAAGTAATGGAGCCTCTGCTAGAGGCTGGTGCAGCAACAAAAGCCCTACTTGGGGCTTGCGGCAATAGTAGATGCAGCAGCAGCAGCCAAAGGAAGCAGGAGATGCAGCAGTAGCACCCAAAGGCAGCAGCAGAAGCAGCAGGAGGACCCAGCGGCAGCAGCAGGTGCGCATGGCAGGCACGGCAGCAGTAGGAGCAATGGTTGGCCACAGAAAAAAAAGGGGGGTGGGGTCTGCGCCCTGTTTATGTAAAAAGAGAGAGAGAGAGAGAGATGGGGTAAGAGTCCACCCATGGGTGGGCTCTTCATCCTCACAGGGTGGAGGAATCCCACACGGTGAGGGTGTGAGGGCTGCGCCCCCTCTCTTCTAACTGTCCTGGGACAGTTATTTTTTTTAAAAAAAAGAAGAAACAGTAAAAAAAAAAGGAGGAGGAAGAAAAAAAAATATGAGAAAGAGAGCCCCACCCTCACCGGGTGGATGAATCCCATCCAGTGAGGGTGGGAGGAGGCACGCGCCCCCCCTCCTCTTTCTAATTGTCTAAAGATAGTAGAAAAAAAAATGTGTGCAGTAAAAGGTAAACAGTAAAAAAAGAAAAAGAAGAGAAAATGAGTCCTACCAAGGTAGGACTCAAACCCACCCAGGGTGGGTTATCCACCCTCACTAGGTGGAAGGAGGCCACCTGGTGAGGGTGGGGGGTCTGCGCTCCCTCCTCCCTCACCTGGGTCTACCAGGTGAGGGTGGAGGAGGCTGCGCCCCCTTCCTCTCTCCCATAGCTGTCCGGGGACAGTTTTCTCAAATTAAAAAAAAGAGAAAAGAAGAAAAAATAAAGAGAAAGGAGGGGGGAGTTTATTTTTTAAAATTTATGTGGTGGGATTCTTTGTAATCGCCACCCGGTGAGGGTAGCCTCTTTGGCCTCCTAACCGCCTCCTATGGATAAATACCTCCTTAGGGGGCTCATTTGCCACGAACGGAGACAAGGGTCAAGGTGGAGGTTTCTTGTACTTAGAGTGGTAGGCATAGTCCTCACTCTTCTTCTTTTTTATCTAAGTATTAGGACATTGGTCCTACACTTAAATAGACATGTCCTAAACTTAGGAACATGTCTTAATTTCGTATCATAATGATTATTGGCCATGAATTACTCATGTCCATTAGTCATATTAATATGATACAAAACACATCACTCAACCATGGGTCTGTGTTATATGGTCTTATGCATTAAAGATACATGATTAATCATATGAGAATTAATCATGTATGATTGATCATTAAGTCTTTGGTCCATCATTTAAGAGACAATTAAGTTGATCTCGATAGGGTTCATTAATCGAGCAACTCAAATATGATGATTTTGACATGGTCCACAAAATTAAGTGATTTAACCATGTTAATCATGAAATGGTCCATTAAAACCTTAACTTGCAAATGGACGATCATTTTAGATATTCTCGACTAGATTCCAGATCTTGCAGTCCAATCTCTATGATTGTGACGCGATCTTATAATTCAACGGTCCGATCCTCACGATTGTGACCTAATCTCTTAACCTAACAGTTGGATTGTTTCGATATCGATTGAATTTCAGATCTAGCGGTCTGATCTCCATGATCGTGACCCGATCACAGATTTAATGGTCAGATCTTCACGATCTCGACCCGATCTTATAATTCAACGGTCCCATCTTCACGATTGTGACTTGATCTCATAACTTAACGGTTAGATCATTCTGATATCGATCGAATTTCATATCTAGCAGTATGATCTCCATGATCGTGACCCGATCACAAATTTAACGGTCAGATCTTCACTATCTCAACCCGATCCTATAAATCAACAGTCTGATCTTCACGATTGTGGCCTAATCTCTTAATCCAACAGTCAGATCGTTCCGATAGCGAATGAATTTCCGGTCTAGTGGTTTGAATTCCATATCATGACCCGATCACAGATTTAACGGTTGGATCTTCACGATCTCGACCCGATCTTATAATTCAATGGTCCGATCTTCACAATTGTGACCTAATCTCTTAATCCAACAATCGGATCGTTCGGATATTGACTGAACTTCAAATCTAGTGGTCTAATTTCCATGATTGTAGCATGATCTCATAATCTAACGGTTGGATCTTCACGAGCTCGACCTGATTACATAATCCGGCAATCGAGTCATCCCGATATCGATGGAACTTCAGATCTAATGGTTGGATGTTCACGATCTCGACCCGATTTCATAATCCAGCGGTCTGATCATCCCGATATTGACCGAACTTCAGATCCAACAGTCGGATCTTCACAATCTCGGCCTGATTTCATAATCCAGCAGTTGGATCACCCTGATATCGATCGAATTTCATATCTAACGGTCAGATCTTTACGATCTTTACCTAATCTTATAATTCAACGGTTGGATCATCTCGATATCGATCGAACTTCAGATCTTACGGTCTGACCGTGATCGTGGCCCGATCTTATAATCTAATGGTCAGATCTTCATGATTTTGACCTGATTTTATAATCCAGCGGTTGAATCATCCTGATATCGAATGAACTTTAGATCTAATGGTCGGATCTTCGCGATCTCGACCTGATCTCATAAATCCGATAGTTTGACCACATCGATCTTAACTGTGGTCATAATATGACTAGTAACGTTTAGTCAATGTTCTGATCAATATTTGAAATTCATGATGTAATTAGTCAATTGTAACAAATAGAAAATTTTGATATGTCGTAATGCCCTTAGTCACTTAGGCCTTATTGTAATTTGTAACATCTCTGATTAATGAAATCTCATTTTTATTATTTCCATTGTTGTACCTTGTATTGTCTTTCATTTTTCACATGAATTTTATGGCAGTTTTCAGTATTATATATAAAGGAGTTAATCAAAGGTGTCCAGTGACTTCACTGGTGTAATTAACATCGATTGAGGTCGATAGAGAGGGGTCCAAATACAAATTCACATGTTTGATTCAATATTTAACTCATCATTTATGAGCCGCGAATCAAACGAAATATTCATATTAAAAATATAAAATTCTTTTATATTTTTATAAAAAATATCATTCCCACAGTGTGACCCGATTTGCTGGTACAGCTGACTCGTACGAGTCAAGTTGGACCATGTCCGGATCACAACGTTTCAGCTTGACTCATGCCGGATCACATGATACAAACTTGACCCAATGCGATCCGGCGTGAGTAGGTTGTGGTTCAGCTTGAGTCACTATGATCCGGCTTGATACGGCCTAATATGCCGCAGTCCGATATGAAAGGATATGTTAAACACTCCCTTTCTATCTGCTGCGCTTCTGTTTGGATAGAAACACAATAGCCGAAGCATCTGCCCCCTTCAAACCCTCCCCCCATCTTCTTTCTCTCTTTTTTTTTGAGGCATTTGGTAGATTCAAGGGATTTGGAGCCTTTGAGGCGATTTTGTTGAAGGCGAAGGGGTTTTCAAGCCTTTAAGTTCCATCCAGTTTGAAGATGGTAAGCATTCGAACCCTAAAATGTTTTGGTTTTTATCTTCTTTGCTTATTGTTTGATGTTGTTTAGGATATTAAAACATGAAAAATAGTAGATATATTACATCTTTGTAGTTTTAACATGAAAATTTTTGGATTTGATCAAATTTGGGGATGATTTATGGATTTTGATGAAATGTAAAAAAATATAAAAACTAAAAACTAAAAAATATAAGTAAATTTTCTATTTGTGTGATGATAGACATAGATTTATGACTTTCACATTTTTTGGTGAAATTTTGGTTCAAAATGTTATATATAGAATAATTTATTATTATAATTTTTAAATTCTTAAATAAATATGAAAATATGAAATAAATTATAAAATGTCTAAAAGTAAAACTACCTATATGAGCATGCAAGTTTACATGATTAGATCTATGTCATTCTCAAAAACTTGTACTTTAAATATAACCAAATTGAGTTTATGTAATGTTTATAACTTTATAACTTTATAGTTTATAGTTTATATTTAATTTAATAAATAAAAAATATCTTAGTTTGGTGGTTATGTAATGTTCTAAAGGGGTTAGATGTTGACATAATTTGTAGTTAATAAAAAAAGATATTAAAATTTAAGTTTTAAATATTTTTTATTTTAGAAATTAAATCAATTAATATATTAGAATTTATTTTTTAAAAATGTGATTCTTATATAGAAACTTTGGGCATGCCTCAAATTATGTTTGTGTTATATACATTAAAATTTAAATATGTTCAATTAACATTTATAATTTATTGATTTATTTTTATGTTTATATTAATACTTTATTTAAAATTAATAAAAAAATAGTAATTTTTTTAATATAATAAAATTTTTAAAAACACTTCAAGTCATACTCTTCTTAGTTGTTGTTTAATGTAATTTTTTGTTGTTTTTTTTTTTTCTTTTGTTCTTTGCAAATAGATGGCTGCCCCACCCCCTTGTTGTCGAGTCTGGAGACATCGGATGGTAGCATAGGACCACGGTTGATGACAATAGGCATAAGTTCAAATGCAACTATTACCAGTTTGTAGGACAGAGAGGTAGTGTTTCTCAGTTGAAGAAACATCTTACTGGAGAAAAAACAGTAGGGTGTAGGCTGTAAAAATGTTCCCAGGGAGGTCAAGACCTAAATGGCTTAACACTTGAAAAAGTCTCATAGAAGTCCGCTTAAAGAGGCTTTAGACAAGGAGAGGCAAGAGCGGATGATCTTCGGAGCTGATCGCCGAGGATACTTAGGCGCTAGTGGGAGTTTCTCCAGGTAGGGTCAACATAGGTCTAAGAATATAACATCCTATTTCACTAGTGGACTACTACCTGCAAGTCGGCCTCAGAAGCACAAGTGAGGCACTCTTGTTGAGCCATGGTTGGCAGTATCGGTCGATATCGATACGTATCGGCCGGGACCGGTACTGATTCCCCTGAATCGGCCGATACTGGTCTTTATAATAAAAAATAATGAAGCATTTTTTGTTAATTTTTTATTGGCCGGTACTGATTGATACGGCCGATACTGATACGAATGTATCGGTACCGGTACCCACCGATATCGGTACCAATACCGAGATTGCCATTATTGTGTTGAGCAGGTTGATCCATATATGTTTTGATGCAGGAGACGATGTAGGGATTGGGGCTCCTTTATTGGCTTTTATTAGGACCATTTATGTCCATTATGTTGTTTTTAATTTTTTAGGAATTATAAAAACGTGAATAAGGGAGGGGAAGTCCTAGAGTCATAGGGGAGTCTAAAAGTCAGGAGTTACTCTTCTAAACTCCTTAAATATGTATGTTTCTTTTTGAGAAAGAGAGAAGATTGGTTGAAAAAAAAAATACCTGTTGTGCGATCGGTTCTCTACGAGAGAGAGCCCCTACCCAGCTCCGGTACGGCGCCGGAGGTTATCTTTCGGTGCGACGCCGGCCCCTTCCCTAACTTCGGTGCGACGCCGGAGGAACACCCTACCTGCTGGTGCGATGCCAGCAGGTTATCTTCCCTCTAAACCCTTTTTTTCTCATCGTTCCGCATCAGTTTTGGTATCAGAGCCATACCTCGGACCCTTACTGCGCCGCCGCTCCGACGCCGCCCCTGTCGTTGACTCCAGTAGTGCCGTCGGCCCTGCTGTTGCCGTCACCGTCGCCGCAAGCGCCAGCCCGCCTCCTCCGCGCCGGCCCCGTTGCCACTGTCCGCACCAGCCTGCCCGAATCCACCAGTCCCTCTGTCACAGTTCGGGGAGGCTAAGGAGAAGACGAAGAAGAAGAGAACGGCGGAGAGGAGCCCACAGCCGTTGCCGTTGGAGCCTCGCTCACGGCCACTAGAGCCGCTCCTCCCTGCCGTCACCATCACTCCGCCCCGTCGTCGCCGCCGCTTCGCCCAAAGCTGCCGCCCGAAGCCGCTTTCTGCAACCTTCTTCACCGCCCTCCGCAGTCGCCACCGCTCCGCCCTGTCGTCACCGCTGCTCCGCCCCGCCGCCGCCGTCGCCGCTGCCTTGCTCCGCCTACGCTGTCCACCTCCGGAGCCCCTTCCCTTCGCGCCCTTGGCCTCTCTCTCCTATCCGATTCTGTTAGGGTGTAAAAGAAAGAAGAAGGGAGGAAGAGGGCCCGTGCCCTAGTTAAGGGACTTGGTCGAACAGGGTTTGACCCGGTTCGGTTCGAGCCCTCTTATTAGCTGGTTCGAGCCCTAATCCTACTGGGTTTGAGCCATTAGCAACCATGTCCGAACCCAAACCCCCATCGGTTCGAGCCATCTCATTATCAAGGAACCTGGATCCTATTTGTTAACTGATTAAACCAGGTTCAGAGAAGAATAGGTGGTCTGAGCCACCAGGTTCGAACCAGGGTGCAGTCAGGTCCGAACCAGGAGCCAATCCAGGTTCTTGGTGGTGCAACACGGGTGCAATTAGAGCTGTTATCGCACCGTCCTCACGCAGAGCTCATTCGTGCTCCGATTTACGTGCTGTCTGCGTCGTTGGGTTCGTATTGACGAGGCCATCCTAGATCTGGAGTGTTGCATCCCAGATTTGCCTCGTTTTGCGTCACTTCTGCACGCATACTGAGGACTATGATCGTGCATTTCGAGGCCCGCGTCGGCCGCCTTGATTTGCGTGCCAATCTCCCGGTGCACTAATTTTGCAGCAGCCAGTGCCCCGACTTGTCTCGTTTTGCATGCCACACTTGCACGCTTTACGAGGACACTTGTGCTCGTTGTTCAAAGTCGTTTTCGGACTCCGATTTGTGCATTGTTCACGCCGATGGGTTTGTCTTAACGAGACCGACCAGATCCGGCGCGCTGAGTTTCCGACTTATCTCGTTTTGCGTGCCGCTGCTGTACGCATATCAAGGTCATCTTTTGGGCTCCGTTTCTTGCACTGATCGCATCGTTGGCTTCGCCTCAGCAAGACGTACTCAGTTCCAAAGTGGTGCTGCCCCTACGACGCCTCGTTATGTGGACCACTGATTGATTCTATTAGAATTGGAGCCTTGGGGTAATCTCTTGCAACATGTCTTCCATTTATTTCCGTTTCGCTGTGTTCTTGTCGAATCGCAAATGGACGACATTGATATTAGATGAGAGAGCGAGTGATAATGTGATTCTCCAACTTATTGTTGATTCACTGTTAAAGACGGACGAGATTCTTATAGACGGTGATAAGGCTTTTGTGGAGTTTTATCGGCGAGTTAAGGGTGTCACCACAGGACACTCCACTACTTATGTGGATGGAGCTTGGTGTACTATAAATCCATGGAGCTCTTCTATTTGCTTAGGTCGAGAGTGGCTATCAGAGCGCCAAGCGAGAGTGGATTGTGATAGACGTCGATGCTCCCTTGTACACCATCATCTTGATGGACGTGAGTTCACATTTCCGGAATCGTCACTTTATTCTCCTAAGGTGATGGAAACACCATCAAAGGTACTTGATACAGTTTTCCCAGGTATAAAAGATGATCAATCGGAGGATGTATGTAAAGACAACGCATTGTTGTCAGCTGCTAGTGAGCTATTGGTTGTGGATTCATGGGATCACAATTTATTTGTGGATTATGGGTTACACATGTTCGATGCTGTTGTTTCCGATGATGACTTATTATGCAGTGGTGGGCATGACCTCATTTCTCCAGAGAGTTCAGATTCTCTGTTAGTTGTGGAATCAGGATCGGATCTTACTGATCTATGGCAGACGTTCTGTGATTCACATACAACAGACCGGATGGTGATTCTTGATATGATTCTCTGTTTGAAGACCCCCATAGATGATCCAATCGTCTGCTTGATTATACTGGCGCACTTTAAAATTCGAGGACAATTTTTTTTGAACCAGGGGAGATTGATGCAGGAGACGATGCAGGGATTAGGGTTCCTTTATTGGCTTTTATTAGGACCATTTATGGTCCATTATGTTGTTTTTAATTTTCTAGGAATTATAAAAACGTGAATAAGGGAGGGAAAGTCCTAGAGTCATAGGGGAGTCCAAAAGTCAGGAGTTACTCTTCTAAACTCCTTAAATATGTATGTTTTTTTTTGAGAAAGAGAGAAGATTGGTTGAAAAAAAAAAACCTATTGTGCGATCGGTTCTCTTCGAGAGAGAGCCCCTACCCTGCTCCGGTGTGACGCCGGAGGTTATCTTCCGGTGCGACGCCGGCCCCTTCTCCAACTCCGGTGCGATCCCAGAGGAACACCCTACTTGCTGGTGCGATGCCAGCTGGTTATCTTCCCTCTAAACCCCTTTTTTCTCCTTGTTCCGCATTATGTTTCCTAAGGAGCATGAGAAACAAACAAGAGTTGATGATGCGTATAAGGATAATGGTCCGAGGTATATATTAGGAAGCGTTATTGCAAAACTTTGGCATCACGCAAGCATCTCCTTCAATGCAACTAACAACTTTTACGATTCCAATATGATCCAAGAAGCACAAGCTCAGGGATTACATGTTAAGCTCCCCCTCCAAAAGACCTATCAGGGAAATATCTTATTGATGAGGTCAGGGAGATCAAGCAGTACATTGGTTCATTCAAGAAGAAGTGAGAGAAGTATGGAGTTACCCTAATGTGTGATGGTTGGTCAGGGACTACCAAAAGTAGCCTCAATATTTTTTTTTTGTATACTGCGATAGACAAGTATTATATCATAAATTTATAGATGCATCGAACATGATACAGAACTGTGGTACATTTTGTAACTCATGGACAATGTTGTACAGGAAATTAGGGAGAAGTACATCGTCCAGGCAGTAACAGATAATGGCTTCGTATACAAGAAGGGAGGAGAGGAGCTAATGCTCTGTTCACCTCATATGTTCTGGACCCCATGTGCAGCCCATTGTGTAGATTTGATGCTGAAACAAATTGGATAGCTAGATGATGTCAAGAAGAATTTTGCCAAGGCACAAAAGATTACACGATATATTTACAACTATCATTATGTATTGAGACCATAAGGGATCATATACATGGTGAGTTGTTGACATGGATGGCAGTACCGGCCGGTACCGGTATCGGCCGGGATCGGTACTGGTTCAGTTAATAATGGCCGGTACCGGTTTAAAAAAAATTACTGTACTGGGGCGATACCGGTCCGATTTCGGGCGTATCGGCCGGTACCGGTTGGTACGCTCGAAATCGGGCCGGTACTGAATCGGTACGCCCGTGAAAATTTCACTTTCCCCTCTCATAGAAACATATTTGTGAGAGGGGAAGGCCGTTTTTGGCAGTGGGAGGGGAAGGGAAGGAGGGGAAGGAGCCGCCGCCGCCACTTGCCGCCGCCGCCGCCACTTGCCGCCGCCGCCGGAGACGTTTTCACCCATTGCCGGAGAGTACTGGCCGATACGCCCGAAACCGGGCCGGTACCGAACCGGTACGCCCGTGAAACACCCCTTAACACTTTCCCCTCTCACATAAACATATCTGTGAGAGGGGAAGGCCGTTCTTGGCAGTGGGAGGGGAAGGGAAGGAGGCGAAGGAGCCGCCGCCGCTAGAGACGTTTTCACCCATTATCGGAGACGTTTTCACCGTTTTGAGTGGGAAAAAAAAAAAGGTATGATATATATTTTAAATCTAGTGATTATTTTGTAGTTGTTAACTAATTTTTAGATTGTTTACGTTCATTTTCTTAGTAAAATAGACAACCCCCAATTTTGACCTTAATTAACGGTTAAAAATTGGGGATTTTGTCTAATTACTTAAATTAAACATCAATTGAAGCCTAATTAAGCTTCATTGCATATTTTAAACTAGGAGCATGCTGTGAATTACGTTGATTGACAATTAATTAGGGAAAATTTTCAATTTTGACCTTAATTAACAGTTAAAAATTGGGGTTTTTGTCTAATTACTTAAATTAAACATCAATTGAAGCATAATTAAGCTTCATTGAATATTTTAAATTAGGAGCATGCTGTGAATTGCGTTGATCGACGGTTAATTAAGGAAAATCCCCAATTTTGACTCTAATTAGTAGTTAAAAATTGGAACTTTTGTCTAACTACTTAAATTAAACATCAATTGAAACCTAATTAAGCTTCATTGTATATTTTAAATTAGGAGCATACTGTGAATTGCATTGATCGACGGTTAATTAGGAAAAACCCCAAATTTTGACCCTAATTAACGGTTAAAAATTGAGACTTTTGTCTAATTACTTAAATTAAACATCAATTGAAGTCTAATTAAGCTTCATTACATGTTTCGAACTAGGAGCATGCTGTGAATTGTGTTGATGGACGGTTAATTAGAGAAAACTCCAAATTTTGACCCTAATTAGCGGTTTAAAATTTAGACTTTTGTGTAATTACTTAAATTCAACATCAATTGAAGCCTAATTAAGCACTTTCTTTTTTCTTGCATATTGACACTGGAAGAGGACAACATGAAAGCCAAGGAGATTATGGTTCACAAGGTTAGTATGGACAATAGTTAGGTTATGGAGGTGACCAACAAGAAGCAGGCATGTATAGCTGGGGAGATCGAGTAGAGTATGAATGCTTTCAATTCCATCCACCTAGTAGCAGTTATGGGTCATAGTCTTCTTCTGATCCTCAAGCTGCTTCTTTGCATCTTGATTCAACAATTTCATCAAGTCAACAAGCGTATACTCTAAGAGGGATTCAAAGAGGGATGCACGACTTGACTGCATCATTGTTTAGTTATGGTGAATATAGAGAACATATGCAGCCTTATTATGGATACCAGCAACAACAACCAGATGATGAATCAGAAGGATCTACGGGTTATTATCCATATTAGGATATTTACTCATGTTTTTCATAGGTAATGATCGTTTGATTTCGTTAACATTTATTATTTATAAATGTTTAGTACACTAGCATAATATTTTTCATGTTTAATCTGTATGAAAATAGTCATTTACTATGTGTTACGTGTACTTCTTTGTCTTAACCCACCTTTGTCACACTCAACACATATCTAATTAATTGTTTACATTTTTTTTTTCCTATTTTTTCCTGAATTTTTCTGAATTTTTTAAGGCCCTTTTAAGCCCGTACCGGCCGGTACTGGTACCGGTACTGCCATCCATGGTTGTTGAGGCTTATCATCACAAGATTTGGCACCAACTTCATTGCCTTACAGAGTATGCTGAAACATGAAGTAGGCCTGAAACATATGTTTAGAAGTGACAAATGGCTGCACTCCACCTTTGTTGCGACAGACGAGGGAAATAATATTGAGAGCTTGGTGAGCAAGCAATGTTTTTGGCCGAAGATAAAGCTTATAATACCGTTTATTGAGCCATTATATGACGTCTTGTGTTGTGTCGATGGAGATTGAACACCAACCTTAGGATTAGAGTATGCTAAATTGATGTATGCCAAACTGTATGCCAATCTCAAAAAAGTATGTCCCAGATCTTCTGCGTATTATACAAAAGAGGTAGACTACCAGATGGGTTGAGAATTGCGTATAGTAGGTGAAAAATTTATATTTCATGACAATTTTTTCATACTTTTTGAGTGATGCTTGATAGCTGATACGTGATGCAACGACTACACTTTCTTACAACATATTATCTCCATTCGGTATTTCAGTACGTACATGAGTTAGCGTACAACGACGACTTGATTATAGTCATGACAATGGTAGTCAACCGTCTTGTGGATGATGCGATGTAGCAATGGGCAATTAATGAAGTAGGGGTGCTTAATCTATTCTCATATGTTCATCTATTACGGAACAATCCTAATAATGTTGTTAATTACGCAAATGAAATTCTTTCGGGAGGCAATAGGGATGCTTACTGAGCCATCAACTATAGTTGGCCATGACAAATCTGATGCTGGTATAAAAAATTTGTATGAAGAAGAATTTCACTTACTTGCCTTTCTCATTTTCATATCTTAATATACATTTATATTATTTATTTTACAGTTGAGTGGTGGTTGAATTTTGGCATGTCTGTACCAAGGTTGAGAGAGATAACCATTAAGGTCTTGTCGCAGGCATCTTCCTCCAGTGGATGTGAGCGGAATTGATTTATCTTTATACTCATACATACAAAGATCAGAAATCGCTTGTCACACATCCTATTAGACAAGTTCATGTATGTCTACTATAATATGAGGCTGAGGATTAAACATTTGCAACATGTGCAAAGAAGGAAGAAGGTGATTATGATCCACTGATCTTAATTACCTGTGAGATGATGAAGATCCTATGGTTGCATGAATAGCTTGGACAATAGACTGTGGGGAGCTAAAACTTGATGAGAAGGTGGATCTTGATAAGGGCCATCGTCCTAACACCTTCTTAGTAACAGAAGTATCAGCAATAGTAGGCCAAGGAAGAGATCATGATGATGAATATATTGCTGGACAATCCCGAGCTCTCAAGCAGGTACAAAGTATGATCAAGAAATTGACTTAGAGGAATATGATGATGGTGATGAGGATCAATTGGTCTCAAGGTATAGGAGCAGAGCGCTTTGGGATGATGATGCAGAGTTGGAGCGACTAATGCAGAGTCCTTTAGCTTTACGTCCTCCAGTCATACTTGCACCTTAACGTCCTTCATCTGCATCTCAGTATAGATCTCATCTATCTAGATCTTAGCTTGCATAGAGTCCAGGTACATAGCTTTCTAGTCAGAGTTCATGTCCTTCTAGTGCACGGCCTCCAACATGCCTCTTAGTTGGTGTAGCCCAGAAGCAAGTTGGTGGGAAAGAAGTAGGTTCAAAGGAGAAGAAGGGATGTAGTAGCATGAAGTCTCAGATGTCTAAGGTGTTGAGAGGATCCAAAAAGGACAAGAAGAAAGCTACAGTCCCAAATGATCTACTTCACATCACAGACTTACAGACACTAGATGCTAATGATCAATATGAGATGTCATCTCCTTTTTATACTAGGGTGTTAGAGAGTGGATTTGATTTATTAGCTAAAGATGACACATATGAGGTGATGAGGGTGGTGGTGGTGGTCGTCGTCGTGGTCATGGTGCCAGCGGCGGTGGATCAAGTGCTAGCCATGCTAGTGAGGGAGGAAGGACCATTTTTACCGAGGGGCAGTAGTTTAGGCATGTTACTCAAGATATTGACCGTGGAGCTTGTCATACACATGACTCTGTAGAGGCGCTACCTAAGGCTCTGATAAAGGTTCCGTATTGTCGAAGGGGACAAAAGGTAGACATGCTAAATCAGATGCACACTAACTCATTCTCAGATGATGAACGTTATTATGATCTCGAACCTAGTACCATAATGTTTAAGCACGGGTTGCACCATAGTATGAGAGTTTGATGGTTGAGTATACAGGATGACAGAAGTTCAGATGTGGGACAATATAGTTCTGATGTATCAAACTCTTATCGGTGGCCACAGAGAGAACATGAAACTATATCTTCTTATAGTGGTGGACAACTCACATTGATTCAATATGGATACTTTACTTCAGATGCATATCCATATGGTGGTTACAGTTATGGTGAAAGTGTACCTTATGTTCCTACAGTAGCACAACCACTAGTACATACACCGAGTGATGTGGCATATCAGCAGTAGTCAACTAATTATCAGTAGAGATATAGCTCCTATATGACTTAGAGTTAATATCAAGACTACGTGATGTCCAACTACCATGTTCAGTTACTAAGAGATACTCCGACGGCGACTTATAATTATGACATGCCCACCTAGTGTCCATATTGGGGCCGTTGTTGGTATTTGATTCTTTACTTTTATTATAGTGTTATAGTAATATATTTGAATTGAAGATCATGTTCTTAGATAATTCTATTCATTCTTCTTTTACAGATGTCACATGAGCGACATCATCTGACATGAGATCACGGGTACATAGTCCCAAGAGATTGACGGATCATTTTCTTTAATGTAAACACCTTCTTAGGGGGATCCATCATTTCGCGGAGCATCTTGCGCAGATACGCAGAGATAATATCCCATGTCTTTCAGTCCCCCGTGATATATGTATATAGTTCCAGAGTTTTCTACATCAGGAGGAAGGATCATCTAGCATGACACGTAGACAACCGATAGTCTAGCCACTGTTAGACTTGATTTTTTTTTTGAAATCCGTCTTTTCTTTTGAAAAGAACTTAAAAGATCTTGGTTTTCAAAATAATCTCTTTTTTTGTCTTTAGTGTAGACTTTAAGAGTTTAGGATTAACCCTCAGGGAGTTTAGGGTTTTAGATCAGACAAGTAGATTCATAAATCTGACCTCTCTCCACTGATCTCGATTAGTATTAATTACGTCAATCACTGATTGGTAACCCTTGATTAACCGTCCGTTAATGTCCTTGAAATAACAATAACGCACTAAAGTTTGGAGTGTTAAATCACACTATAAATCAAACACCATTTTATTGATTTTTATATTAAACACCTTTGAACTTGATGTTCATTTTGAATCCCATTTGAGAATCCTAAAGGATATTTAAAAGATGTCACTTCACATGGAGTGCATATAAACTTGAGACTCTTAAAGGATACCAAGAGGTCATGCCTTGGGTAAGATTCCTCTTAGAACTCTTAAAGGATTTATTTTGGTTTGATAGTATCCTTTAAATCCTTTTATGAAACTCTAAGGATTCATGAGAATATTTTTTAAGTGCCAAAAATCTGTTTTTTTTTTTTTTAAATTTATCTTTTTGAAGATTTGAAAGAAAGAGACTTGATCAATGGGGCATGATGGCCACCACTTAACTAAGACAATTCCTTAAAATAATGGTCCTCCAACCGATATGAAGGGACCAAAGTTAGTTAACTTCAAATCTGATTTAAATTAATTAATAATTTGAGCGAACATATGAAATAGTCAAATTGAACACATCCCAAAGTCATGAACAATTTCATTAGTCACGTTCAATCAAATCAAACTTCGATTATTCTGCTTAATAGGAATGAACCACAATTTTACAAGCTTTTGGCCATACCAATATTAGGAACATACTAAGAAATGCACTTTGGTCACTCCAACGATACGAGTGAACTACAAATTTAATGGCCATTCCACCAATAGGGATGGATCACAAGCCATTCTACCGATAGGAATGAACCAAGAAAAGGACTTTGGTCACTCTACCAATAAGAGTGAACTACAAATTTAATGGCCATTCTACCAATAGGAATGAACCACAAATTTAATGTCCATTCCACTAATAGGGATGAATCACATATTTAATAGCCACCCACTAATAGGAATGAACCAAGAAAAGAACTTTAGTCACTCTACCAATAAGAGTGAACCACAAATTTAATGGCCATTCCACCAATAAGAATGAACCCTTAGAATAATTTTGGTCACTCTACTAATAAGAATGAACTGCAAACTTAATGGCCATTCTACCAATATGAATGAACCACCATTTTATTAAGCTCATGGCCACTCTAATGATAAGAATGGACCATCATTTATCTTATTTATTTATTTATTGTAGAAAGTATAGGTTTTAATCTTCTATGCACGGTGTCGGAGCTTTAAATCTGTCCACGGGCAGAGCTTGAGTGTTTTCTCATTCTTTTATTCAAAAAAAGACCCTAAAAAATCCTCTAGAGTCTCCCCAAAACCTTCTCTTTGGACCTCCTCCAGCAGCCACCCCCTAGGGGGTATTGAGAGAGAGAGAGAGAGAGAGAGAGAGAGAGAGAGAGAGAGAGGAGGGGGGTGCGGTAGCACCCCATCGGTGGGGGCACCTACGATAGATGCCACCGGTGGCACCCCCCCACCGGTTGGGGGCTCCTCTCTTCCTCTCTTTTTTTTCCTTCTTCATAAAAAAGGTTGTTCAAAAGCCACCTATATCATTGACTTGTTCATCTTTATCTACATCGGGGTGAGGATCTAGGGTAGAGATTGTGGATACTGTGCAAACATTATTTTTATAGTTTCATGTTCCATCCACTACTATGTACACACTATTATTTGTTCAGATAGTTAGATATATTCAAGACAACCACATGTCTCATCTCCTTCCAGATTGAGTTAGATTTTGGTAGAGAGGATGAGGGGTCTTTTCTTTCTTCTGATGACTTTGATGAGGATGATTGTGTTTCATCACTCATGTACTACATATGTCATGTATATTATTACCTTTGAGAAACTAATGAGCCAGTGTGTAAGATGAGTTGTAATGCTCACCCGACTACTTTGATTTAGAAATTTACATTTGATGTTTCTATGAGATTTGGTGTGTCACTTGTTTTTGCAAATTGATGTTTCTTATATTAAATTCCTTTTAATTAACATGCTAGAGTATAATTTTTACAAAATTAAATGCATGAAATTAATATTTTCCTCTTAATTGTAGCTTATAATAATTAACAGTAATAAGGAACATCAAGTAGAATATTTAAAAGTGCATATTTATTTGAATAAATTAGATATTTCTTAAAAAAAAAGACTTGAGCCAACCTGAACCAGCCCTACTCGTGCAAGTTGGCCTGATCTGGATCGGATCCGACTCGTATCTGGCCAGACTTGAACTGATCCGGATCTAGGAGTCGACGAACCTTGCCCTTGGTGTATGTTATTGTTTTTATTGATAAGAATGTAAGGATTTAAATGATAAGTTAGAATGGCAGAGTGATGCATTGGAATCTAAAGGTTTTAGAATATAAAAAATGTAAATTCAGTAACATGTAGATAGACCAAGAGGGTTTGGTGATGATTGATAATCAGGCTATTCCTAAAAGTGATAATTTCTGATGCTTGGTTGTATTATTGAAAGATAATGGAGAGATCGGGAATGTTACACTGTTGACCCGAAAAATTTTCATGCGCAATAATATTATTCAAGCATGTATATGCACATGATTGTGCGAAAAAAAAAACTACATGGCATATGCTCACATTAATGTGAGCTCATGATATGGAAAATATGCATAGCACATGTTCATATTCGTACGAGACTATGTTATGTAAAACAAAAATAAATAAACATGCACCTATGATATGAGGGTTGATGTTAAATGAAGACCCTCTTATATGCATGGGAATATATAGGGTTATATGCATATATTAGGAGGGCAATGGGGCAAGACACATACCTAGGCCAAGAGGCCTTAATCGAGGCTCTTGCAAAGGCCCAAAACAACCCCGAATCGTTCCTATATGCTGTCCAAAATCAGCCCCTAAATCTCCTTGATGAGCCTTAATGGAGAGGCCCAAAGGAGAGCCCTAAAATGCAGCAATAAAAATGCTCCAAACGCTGCAAAATAGGAGCCCAAAACAGTCCCGAAATGGACTAAGAACAGTCCCAAATCGGACTCAAAACAGCTCCAAATGGAGGCCCAATAGCAAGGATGATGGGCCCAATAAGTGGCCCAATAAGGGACCTAATATAAGGCCCAATAAGGAATCCAAATGGATCCAAAAAATCAGTCCCACAGGGCTCCAAAACCTGCAGCCCAAAAGGGAAAATCTTCAAACTCCCAAAGTGGAAAACTTGCCCAAAATGGAAAATATAAGTCAAGTGGACCCCCTCTCTCACTTGCCCTTTATTTAAATAGAGAAGGAGGAGGGAGGAGAGAGAGAAGGAACCGGTGGGGGGGGGGGAGTTCCCTCCCTCTCTCTTTTGAAATTCAAAAAAAATGAAGAAGGGGGGGGGGAGATTAATTAAAGGAGGGAGTTAATGGGTTCTTAAACCCGTTTCACACTTGGTTAAGGATCCCACTAAAGAACCCCTTATTTAATTTCCCATCTTAACCCTTTTCACAGTTGGCCAAGGAGGAGATTAATGGGTTAAGTCCCATTAAAGTAACAAGAAAGGGGAGGAAAGAAAGAGGAGGAACCCCCACCGGTTCCCAACCGGTGGGGGGTCCAAACCGGTGGCCACCCCCCACCGGACCCCCCCACTCTCTCACTCTCTCTCTTCTCTCTCACCCCTCTTGAATAAAAAAGAAAAGAAAAGGGGAGGGGAGAGAAGGAAACCGGTGGGTACCCCCCACCTCGGGCCTCCCCGGTGGCACCCTCCACTGGGCCTAATTTGGGGCCTATAAATAGGACCCCATGGTCCTCAATGCAAGACACAGAAGGCATACACCACTCCATATACTTAAAGAGTGGGAAATTTCCAAGGGAGAGTTTTTGCTGCGTTCAAGACCAAACTCGGTATTTCTCACCCGGGTTTGCTGCGTTTTAGAGGATCCTCTCGTCCCGGAGGGTTCTCTTCCTAAGGGGTAGCTCTGTCGATTTGTCTGTTGTAAAAGCCTTCTTCATAAGGTGAAGTTCTGCTGGAATAAAAATGACTATTCTATGTCAAACTGTGTGCCTGTGTGTCATCAAACTAAATAATTAATATCATGTTTTAATACTTTTAATATATATAATTTTCTAATTACTCTAAAAAATGAATTAAAAATCTGGGCATTCTTTTAACCTAATCTTGGCCTCCACCCCATACATAACTACGCATAGATTCATAAAAAAACATACTTAAGTTAAAAATGACTTAAATGCCCCTCATGATTAATTAATTAATAAAATCTGTAAAAAAAATACTTAAAATCAGTAAAATGAATATAAAAATCAGAAAATTTATGTAAAAACCAGTAATATTCAGAAAAAATCAGAAACCAAATCCGAAAATTATATAAAACCAAAAATATGACTTAAGTACCTTTCATACATTTAATTAATTAATAAAAAACCAGTAAATTAATAACAAAATCAGTAAAAATCAGAAAACCAAATCTAAAAACATATAAAATTTTCGAAATGCCCAAAATACCCCCAGAACTTAACACAAATTACCAAAATACCCTCAATATAATAAAAATAAGTGAAAATTTCAGAAAGTATATAAAAATATATAAAAATAGACTCTAAGTCTAATAAACCCGATTTAAGGAAAAATTACCTAAATACTCTTACAACCCAAACACACTTAAAACAACTCTAAAATACCTCATAAGGTTTTGAAACCTTCCTAAAACACTAAAACTCATTTCACACACTAAAGTGACCATAATATCCTTATACCCTCCAACTTGGCATAATTACAAAAATACCCTTGTGGGTCTAAAATACTTGGAATCAATCCAGATAACTCGGAGTCAATCCAAAATCTCTTAAAAAGTCCCCCTAATCAATTATAAACCCATCCTAAACTTGGGTGAGGCCAAGAGCTTAACCTAAAACATATCTTCATATGCATGTGTTGTCTGTAGTAGTACTGTTGCATGTTATAAGGACATCATACGGACAGTTAATCAAGGGTTGTTGAGCAGTTGCTTGACGTAATTAACACTAACCGAGGTCAGTGGAGAGAGGTCATATACTCGGATCTTCACCTGATCCGAAGTCCCGGACTCTCTGAGGGCTAATCCCAAGCTCTCATAGTCCGATAAATAAAATAAATAAAACCAACCTATGTTTCTCCAGATAAAAACAAAAAGAACAAAAACGACATGGATTTTTTAAATAATTCGATAGGCGAGATAGTTAGGTCAGGTCCCAAACAAACATACACTTAGGATTAAGGTAAGTTGGTTGAAGTGGAGAAATGCATCTGGGGCTTCTGTGATTTACGGATCCCCATGAAGCTCAAAAAAAGTTTTATAGAATTGTTGTAAGACTTGTTATGTCATACATGACCGAGATGAAAGAACATGTACAAAAATTGTATGTAGCAGACTTGAGGATGTTGAGATGAATGTGCCGACTGACCATAAAGGATGGGATTCAAAATGAACATTTATATGGAGACTTAGATGTATCTCCTATCCATGCTAAGCTTAGGGAAAATATGCTTATATTGATTCAAGTATATGCATCAGTGACCAAGTTTGACATTGGTTAGGTGGGAATAAATTTGCCGGAGGATAGTAAGAGCATTTTGGAGAAGGCCTAAAATGAGGTGGTCAGACATAGTAGGAAAGGACTTTACCTTCCTAGGTTTAACTGCAAGTATGACATATTGACATAAGATAATTTAAAATGGCATGATCGGATTCATGTAGCCGGCCACAAATAATGGGATATGGTTCTAATGATGAGGACGAAGATGATGGTTGAATCAACTGTTT
Organism: Zantedeschia hybrid cultivar; assembly: GCA_030544215.1. NCBI lineage: Eukaryota > Viridiplantae > Streptophyta > Magnoliopsida > Alismatales > Araceae > Zantedeschia > Zantedeschia hybrid cultivar. The sequence continues at coordinate 58,541,804 of JARZZO010000012.1, forward strand.
AATAGAAAGAAAATGGGGAGACTACCCCAAATAATGGATAAGGCCCTAATGATGATGACGGAAATGATGGTTGATTCAATTGTTTGATAGAAAGAAAATGGGGAGACTTACGGATCAGATCATGGGTACGTATCGGTATTGGTGGATACCGATACGATACCGGCCAAAACCCCAATACTACTCATTTATGTTTAAAAAAAAATAAATATTGGTTGGTACTGGGCCTAAATGGGCCAGTGCCGGCTGAGACGCCCGATATCGATACCAATATGTATCGGTATCGAACACACTAGTACCAGTACTGATATCGGTATTGCGATCCTTCATCAAATAAGGGTAAGTGGAAGTCCTCTAAAGCGGAATCACCCGGCATTGAAGAATCCTCCATTTTTTTTTTCTGAAAAGAAAGTGCGGATTATTACACACAATTATACTGAATAAACAGAGGCAATACAATCAAAGGTGAAGAGGAGAGATTCCTTTGACATTGGATTTGAAGGTTACATCAAAGAATGTGATATCCAATAATAACCTACCTACTCCAATCATTAGCAGAAAAATGAAGAAGATGCCTACTCCAATGACATACTAAAGACAAAACCCTGAGACATTTTCAATGTAAGGTCTACTTCCCTGAAACATGGTAGGGTTCCTTTCTTTCCAAAGGCTTCAACAAGCAGCATGTAGAAGATTCTTTTTTAAGTGGGTAGTATCATAAAATATATTAAGGTAAAACGGGAATATACATCTATAAGGAGAGAAGCTCACAAAAAAACCTGAACAAAATGCACCAAGAGATTGTAGCCACCTCTATCCACCCAAAAAAGACCGACAGCATGTAGAAGATGAACATAAGCTTTCTTCGCTAGCTTTTCCCCATGTTAGCTTTTTGCTTGCAGAAAAAGTTCCACATCACCTCAATGGAGTGAAACTTTCCCTGACATCCTGTGATATTTCCCAAAATTTATATTTTATGTCTCAATTAACATTTAGTAATATTTTCAATTAAGCAAATTACTCCCAGAAAACCAAAACATTGCTTGAAATGATTTGATAAGTTAAAAAAACCCTCTAAATAGGGAAAACATGTACCATTTCAAGTACTCTGAAAGAAGGAAAGCCCTTCATCTACGCCATAAACGAGTCAAGATTCAGCCCAGTGGGGAACAATGATTCACGATCAAATGACATCGAAGGTAGATTACCTAACAGGTTAAAGACATCTTAAGCAGATCCTGAAGTCTAGTACGTGTCATTTGTGAAAAATATGGAGCCGAACTTGATAGTTCACAAAGCATTCTATCAAACTCAACAGCCAAATAATGCCAGGAAACTCATTGGAGTATGCAAGAGTTCCTCTACTTTCAGATTGCATCTGGGATAGCTCATCAGGACTGCCATGTGGAGGGATGGTCAGGCAGCCATACTCCAATTATATAAAAAAGATGAAGGTCTAAAGGAAATATTTTCCATTGTACATTCTTCTTTGGTTATTGACAAGTGCAAAATTACTTTTCACGGAAATCTTGCTTAATTATGAATCCTCTTCTGGCAATCCAGTTGAGTTAGAAAATATTGTGCAGAAATCATGAAATATGACACATGCATCTGATTGCCGATTCCTTCATGGATTAGAGTGCCACAGTGGATGCCAATGCCAAATGAATCAACTTCTTTTGCCAACTTGTGTCATTTGTTCTTCCTCTGTGGAGAGAGTTGGGTTTATGCACTTCTGGGAAGGTGGTAACTGCAAAGTGATCGTTGTAGAGCTACTTAATCTGATTTCCTCTTGGGCAGCTGTGGGACAAAGTTGGAATAAGGACCAAAGTGTGATGTTTCACAGAATGAGCCATCCTGCATGACTGGCTTTTATTGAAAGTATCGGTAGAGGCCTGAAGGGCCTATTGTTCATGTCAAATATAGTATAATTTAGCTTTCTTTTTTTCTTGCTTTTGGGTGACAAACCTCTCCTCTACCTCTGATTGTACTATCTCTTTTTATGCATTTATGAAATTGGTGGTGCAATCCACTTTCTTTCAAAAATATGCCAATGAAGAACGCACATTGACATTCAATTGAGACAGAAAAAGAGGGAAGCACATTGGTAATTTATCCTTAAAATTTTGAGGCTTCTATTATGTGGAATAAGTTGTACATAAACCTCAATAGTCTCCACAGCTCTACAGCTTGAAAAAGAAAAATACCTTTTGACAGGCGGATCTATTAGCAGTAATAGTGGACTCAACTTGGAAGGTGCATCATCTTTTCAAAAATTCTAAATGGCATCAGCCAGTTTCATGATTTTCCATTTCCTGCCTGTTTCTCTTAGGCAATGACGAAGCCATTTGTTATAAATTTAGGCAATTGTTATTTGTAAATGCCACATTTTAGTTATTTGGCAATTCATTTAATCAGGTTTTCTGGAAATTTTGAGGCACCCAGTGTGCCTGTTTAGTTTCTGTTGTAGGTTACTAATTTAGTAGTGTATCCTCAGGGGCTTTGGGAATGCTTGTAACTTATATCATCGTATGGGTCGGAAAGTCTCTACTTTCCATGCAAATCATGCAGGTAAGATGTCATTCTCTGAACTCCTTTGCATTGAGATAATATGGTAACTTGTTTATTTACGAAATCATAATATGTTTTTTTTCTGAGGATTTGTCTTGGAATGATTGGACCTTTAATACTTCATACCTTATCGTAATTGTTTTTTATTTCGAGCCTTTATCTTTGGCTGTCTCTTTTACTTATATTGTAGTCCTAGATTTGGTTACTAAGTAGGCTTAATTAACCGCTCAACCTTCAGCAGATTCAGCATATACTTCATTCGGCTGGTTTATGTTGTGGTTCTGCTCCTTTGGCTGAGAATGTCTCATTCTTTGATCTTGGTGTCTCTTCTCCAGCTTTTACACCTTTATAATGTACTAAGTGGAGCAATCTGCAGATTGCAGATTTGCAGGTAATCTAATGTGCAGATGAATCATATTGAGATTGATCGCCACTTCATTTATCTACACTATCTCTCTGGCACACATACTCTTCTTTGTATTTTGTTCTACTATGCAAGTTGTTGACTTCTTCTCTAGGCCTAGATGACTTTGTGCTTCCAGGCATTGGTTAGCAAACTATTGGTTTACGAACAGCAATGAATTTGAGGTGGGGTGTTAGGGAGAGATGTAGTATATGTGTATATATATCATAGTTTAAAAGGTCTTGAGGTGGTTGTGAGGCGCTTTTCTAGAGCCTTATAAGGCGTAAGCCTTGAGGCGTCATGAAGCACAAGCCTCACTATTTCAGGGAAGAGATATTAAAACTTCCAAATAAAATTAAATAATGCTAATTTGCCATTGGTAATACCATTTCTACTTAATAATAGGATTGGGCAAAAGCCATGGACTATTGGTTGGCATTGAAGCACGAACTACCATAGTTACTGCCCTCTCTTTTGGTGTTGGAAATAGAAGAGTTGGGTTTAGTTTCAATCTTTTTATTTTGTTTATCTAATAGAAGTGTCATCATTAAGTCATATTTTAAGGGCAATAAAGGCGGCATAAACCCTCGGTCTACCTTAAAGCATCTCATTCTCTTACTGCCTTGAGGTGCAAGCCTCAAGTAAATGGCACGAGGCATATGCCTCAATTAATAAACGGTGTAAGCCTCAAGTAAACAGCCCGAGGTGCATGCTTCAAGGCATTTTCTAGCGCCTTGCCTCAAGCTGTATACTTCAGTGCGTTGAGGCACTGCCTTTTTAAACAATGATATATATCCTGATTATATAGCCTAGTTACACCATTAAAGGAGACATCTTAGTCACATGTGTATTAAGAAATGCCTTGTACACCTTATGTATGTATTGTGGTATTTCCCTAATGTTGAACAAATAACTTTCATTATTTTCCTGTATTTTATCTTAACACAGGTAAATAACTTTAGGCTAATAACATCTATTTGAACCTTAATAAGCAAATGTTTAATTCAAAGCAATCATGAATCATTAGCATAATAAGACGCTCATGCCTTTAGATACCTAAACCATTCTGCCCTTCTTTTTTCCCCTCTTCCCTGACCTGTCTTCTTGTTCCTTCATTCTCTCGTTCCCTCTTGAAACCCCTCATTATCATGGCTTCCTCTAGTCCTTGTTCATAGGCAATGAAGAATGAGCCACCTTAATGATTGGTTCATATTGTGCTACCTGTCGATCTCTTGATCGACTGTATGACATCTATATGTCCATATTATCCACATGGCAACTTCTAATTGGACCAGGGTATGTCTGTTAGCATTTTTTTGAAGGTGGCAAAAGTCACAATTTCATTGAGAAAGATAGTAAAGATACAGATAGAAGGCTTGAAAAGACAAGCTTTAGAACACAAAGAGGCCCAAAAGAAAAGATCACAACACAATGGAAATGAGAAATAAAACTGTTTTATCAAGAGAATAAAATGGTGAGTATAGTCAAAGGATCATATTCTTCCAGGTTCTAGCCTTGGTCAGAAGGTTGTTCACTGCATCACCTCGGAGACCAGCTGCAATGCCCCATTCTTCAGCCCTTTTGATAGCTCTGGTCAAAAGTTCAGAAGCACTGCAATACTCATCACTAAATTTCTGTTTGTTTCTTTCACGCCAAATTGCCCGAAGTTAAGTAGGGCAAATCAAATACCACAGATCCTTCTGACCAGGAAGGGGACAAGCTTGATTCCATCATCTAAGCAAATGTAGAATAGAGGGTTGTTCTATCTACCTGATGCCCTGATGCCAAACAAGGTGCATAATATCTTCCACTAAATATTGATTATGCCACTGCTGTGGAAGAGGTGATCCTGATCTTCAACATACGTTGCACAAAAAGGGCATTTATAGTTGTCAACGTGGAGTATCTTCCTCAATCTATGACCAGTGGGTAACCTGCCCCAAGCAATCTTCCAAAGGAACACTCTAATTTTGTTTAGAAGGAGCTTGGACCAAACTAAATCATGCCACCAAACCTTGCAGCCACCATCATCTAGAAACTTAACAAGAGAATTGACAGAGAAGTGCCCGTTACTAGTCCATCTCCGTAATCTTTTGTCATTATCCAGGATTGAGGTCTCGAATTGGTTGAGCAAAGAAAGAAGGAAGCTAGCTCCTCAAAGTCTAGGTCAGCTGGATCCCTTCTCAGGGGGATGCTCACTTGACTTTCATTGAAAAGGACATCAGCAATCTGGCTATCATGATTTGTTACAATAGAGAACAGGTTGCTGAATTTGGTAGCCAGCGGAGTTGAAGACGACCAAGGATCCTTCCAGAACTGAATATGGTTACCTTTCCCTATAAGGAAAGCACTTGAGATTGAAACAATGTCAGCAGTCTTAAGGATCTTCCTCCATATGGGTGACAAAGTGTGGAAAGAAGAAGGGTGCAGAATCCATTTGCTTTTGTTAGAGAAATATTTTTCTTAGACAATCATAGCCCATTTGGAATCTGAGTCATCACCCAATCTCCAAAGCCACTTAACCAGTAAGGCTGTATTAAAGAGAGCAATTTTAACAAGACCCACCCCTCCTTGATCTCTACTCTTACACACATTGTCCCACTTAATCAGATGTAGAGCTTTTCTATCTCTTTTCCCTCCTGAACCGAAGAAAGAACTTATTGCAGCTTCAATAATATGCTCTACAGTCCTTGGTACCTTGAAAATAGAGATGTAGAAGGTGGCCAAGGAAGATAAAACTGATTTGGACAAAATCCATCTTTCCCCTGCTGAAAGGAATTTACCTTTCCACCCCTCAAGTCTATTCTCAAACTTCTTGATAAGGTCATCCCAATCTCTCACGGAAATCACACCATCATTGAAAGGTAGACCCAGGTACTTGATGGGAAAGTGTGTCCATTTGCAGTCCAACATCTCAGCAGTCTTTGACAGATGATCTTGGGGCACATTCAGACTGACCACCTCAGTTTTATCAAAATTAATTTTGAGGCCAGTAATAAGCTCCACAAGCAGCAATAACTTCTTGATGTTCTGGATGCAATTAGGCCTTCCCGAGGTAAATAGCAATGTTTCATCAGCAAATTGCAGGTGAGATAAGGTAATGTTGTTTCTACCAATGCTGAAACCATAAAAAAGACCATGAAGGGATGCCCTTTCCCAAAGTGAGTTAAAAATCTGAGAGACAAGTAGACAAATGAGTGGGGAAATGGGGTCACCTTGGCTCAATCCTCTGGAGCTACTGAAGTAGCCATGAGGTTCACCATTGATCAGAAGTGAGATCTAGGTGAGGAAATACAGCTCATTATCCATCCGGTCCAAGGTTGCTTGAAACCCATTAAGTCAAGAGTTCTTCTCACACACACCCAGCGGACTCTATCGAGAGCCTTTTCAGAAATGATCTTCTAGAATTTCCACTTTACACCACCTAATTGGACAATATAATCTTCTAGAATTTTTTAGTTCAGAAATCATTTCAACTGTTCCTTTGATATCCTTGAAGAGCTATCCATTGGTGGGGTCCTGGTTCAAGGCAGCGGATTTAGACTGGCAGAGGATTCTTCTACCTTTTTGATGGACTCTTCATGGAGGAATCTCAGTCTCTAGTGGCTATTCTTGTTTCTGTCTACTTCTCAGTAGACCAGCCCTGCCTTTTGTTTTTTGTAGCTCTCTTTAGTCTTGCTGTGTCTATTTTGCTCTTTCTGAGCTGTCTTCTTCCTTTTTGCTTGAGGGTACTTCTTTTTATTTATGTTCTACTTTTGGTTATATTTAATGAATTCTGACTCTGTCACCTTCAAAAGAAATCTTCTAGAATTGATGGCTATAAATTATGTTATGTGGGTAAGAGTAACACTAAAAGTGGCGTAGCTATTACGGTGATAAAGGCTTAAAAGATAAAGTTGTTGAAGTCAATAGAGCATGGGATAGTTTTTGTTTAGTAAACTTGTATCGTTGCTATGCGAGGATATTTTTAACATAATTAGTGCTTATGCAAGTAGAACTCGTCGAGAAGGAAAACATCCTCGGAGTTCAAATTCAAAAAAGCCAGGTGGGACAATTCTGCAAATTATTCCAAAGTGAACCCGAGAAAGGGGGTACACAGTCGACTAAGAAAAGAGGTTCCCGGGAACTTCACAATCTGCTCAAAGACTCTACATATGGGGTGAGTGCTGTGAAGGGGACATGAAGATAGTTTTCAGAGTCAGATTTTGTGAAAATACAGGGGTTGGATTTCTTATGTGTACTGTGTAATTTTTTGTTTGTTTAATTTTTCTTATTGAGGCGTGGGTTTCATGGCATTTTTGAGCTGATGGGTTGTTGTGTGTGGGTGTGGTGTGAGAGGAATCTCTCCTGTCAACCTTTATTGTACCTCCTTTGTTTATTTCTCTAAATAAAATTTGTGGTGCAATCCTTTAAAAAAAATAGTGTTTATGCAAGTCATGATTACTTCTTCCAGGTTTGTGGTTTTTGTCAATGGGGCAGCCTACAAGGTTTTTAGGGAGCTAAAGCAATGAGAACCCATGTCGCCTCTCTTGCTTGTGTTGGTCACGTAGATGATAAATAGAATGTGGGACATGGCGAGGTTTTTCCACTCGCTTCAGGGGTTGCCAGGTTACACATTTGCAGTACGCAGGTGAGGCCATCTTGTTTGCTGCTGTAGGCAAGGAGCAATTGTGTGCACTCTTGCAAATGTTCGTGTTGGCAGAGGGATATGATCTGAAGATAAACTTTAGTAAAAGACATGTTGTGAGTAATGGACCGGAGGTATACAAAGCGGCCTTGACTGGGGATGCAAAGTGTGGAATATTCCCATGGCATATTTGTGTCTCCCTTTGTCTTCTGCTCTGGAGTGATTCACTGCAAGAGAAGGGCCTAGAGGGATGCGAGTGCAAATTCCTGTCTTATGGAGGGAGATTGATACTATACAACTAAGATTGATACTCAAAACTATTTCTTTTTTTAATATCTCCATGCATTGTCTCTCCTTCCTTAGGATCCCAAAGATAGTGGTGAGAAGATTGGAATGTACATAATTGTATAGTTTTTTTGGCATGGGAGGGGACTAGAGGTTGGCATGGTATGTATTAGGACAGCCTCTGTAAAGTCAAGGTGATTGGTGGCCTAGGGATTAAATGTATAGAAGATCTTAACATGTGAACAAATGGTTCAAGAAATTGAGACAGGACAGTAACTGTCCCTTGCTAATCATAAGCAGAGATGTCCTAGAAGTAGTTAACCGAGGATTTGATACCCAATGTTACCGGCAGCATTTCTTATGTTTGGAAAGGAATATTGTCAGTAAATTTCTTGTTCGCAAGAATTTTGGCCTCTTGAATTAGGAAGCTACATGTCAGAGATACATGTGAAGAGCACCAGAGGGGTGGTTGGTTTCCTACTTCCAGGAGAAATTCTACAGGGGGCAGTGAGATAGGTTAGGTTGATGTAGCACTAGACCTATTGCAAGCATGGAATGCAGAATCACCAATCCATATTGGAATGGGTCAATTCGGATCAATATTGGCACTAGCCGATCCGATTCTAGGGGTAAAATATCCAAAAAAATAAAAATAAAAAGAAAATTGGCCAGAATCGGCCTGGATCGCCCCAATCGGACCAGAATCGCCCGGATCTAGGGGAATCCAGGCAGATCCGGCCAAAAGGGGATTTTTTTTGGGGTGGGGTGGGGTGTTTAAGCCCCCATTCTTCAGCAGTTTGCTGTTTTTTTTTTTTTTTTTTTTTTTAAATTTATTTATTAAGTTAGTCGATCTTGAATCAGCCTTTCTTTCACTGATCCTGGCCGACTCGGATCAGATCGGATGGGAATCGGGCCGGCCGATCCAAGGAGCCGATCCGATCCGGTATTACATGATTGGAAGGGATTTCTTTTCATTAAGGTGCAACTGACAGTTGGAGATAGAGATGGGAAAGAGATGGAGTCTTCTCAGTGTGGACTGTCTATCGGTTTACTTTATTGTGGACGGGGGTTTGTTTTGCCTTGATGGGCCACATCGGGTCCCCATGCTCACTCTTTGAAAGTGAAGATCTTTGCATGGAGGGTTACCTACAGATGATTGGTTGGTATAGTTTGTGGCAGACATTGGGACTCGCTACCCCCTTTGTGGTGAAGAGGAGGAATCATCGGATCACCTTTTCGTAAAATGCTGCTTTGCAGAGACTCTGTGGAGTGGGTACTGAGGAGCCTTCAGCTTGTTTGGGAACATCCAGGATATTTGGAGCTGCCGACTGGGGGTTAGGACACAAGAAGCACAGACAAATGTGATAAGAAGACTCGGTGTCTGATGACTGATTTTTTCACGACATTCTGGACAATGGGGAGAATGAAATAACATGATTTTCAATTAGTCTAGCAAGGTGGTTGATAGAGTTATCTTTTCTTTTTAATCTTAGATAGGGTGGTGGAATGGGTTTTCGGGTTAATATGAAAATAGGTCAAGTGCTCTGTTATTGGAGAGGCTATGTACATAGGTGGCAAGGAAGGCAGAATTCAATCAAGACCTTGGTTGGCGGGTCCCAATCAGATTGGAATCAGATCAGCCAAGTTGGCTGACCTAAAGGAATAAAGTTGATCATTGCATTGGCTTGATTTTTAACTTTTAAAATTAACCAAAATAAGGAAAAACAGAAACAACAGGAAAAATTAAAAAAAAGGAAAAGTGAATATGACTCTGGATGTACTACCTCTGTTTATGTTCTAATAAAATTGGTGGTACATACCACAATTTCTTTCCAAAAAAAATCCATATGGGGAATTGGATCTCAATTCATAAATTGAGATCCGTATCCAAGGATGGATTGGGGGGGGGGGGGTCAGCTCTCGATCAGCTGATCCTAGCTGTTCAACCTTGTTCTGGGATGATTTTTCCCCCCCACTTTCAAGGGGGGGATCGGGTTCCCCCCAAAATCAGATAGGTAGGGCTTGATTCCGATCAGGATCAAAATTGTCAGTCGTTGGAACCATGATAGGTGGCCTAACATTATTGTGGTAATGCGTATGCGGGGGTGTTATTCTGCAAAGCGATTTTTTGGGGGAGAATTTTTCTTTCACACTTGTGCTCATCCCTTTTTATTCTTTTGACATTCAATAACTATGGTCCCGTCCACCTTCCAAGAGAAAATAAGAAACATTCCCAGTTAATCATGTTGTAGGAGCCTATATTGATCATTTTGCTGCAAAATCTATCCAAGAAATGCTTTTCATGGAAGTTCTATTAGTTGGAATATTAGATTCTTCAGTGTGATGAATCAATATGAGAATATTTCCTTGATTATCTAAATAGTATGTGCGAAGAAGTATTCACTGTAGAACCTATAAGGTGATCTTTGTTTATTTTTGTGTAACATTGAAACTTTTCTGTCATTGCCCTGATTCCTGCTGTAATTCTGCCCTTCATTCTTTTTAGGTTACATATGGTTTTGGAATGTCAACACGTTTGGTCTTCTCATCATATATATTTCATCTCGTTGCTGAAGAAGAGTATCAAACTGTGGTATTCTACCTTTGCCTTATTCCTATCTTCTATGTGATTATATACACTTGGGTTTAAACTTTAAAGGTCTCCTCAACGACTCTAGTGAAGTCCAATGCGTCAAATACGTACTTCCATTTTTAAGTTCAATAAGGAAAACTGGAATCAGAAGTGGAAACAGAATCACTTGTTTCTGATTCGATTCGATTTTTATTCGCTTTTAACATCATCAGAAGCAGTACCTGATTATTATTTTTTTGGTGGTGGCCTTAGGCTAGGTCAGGCTGAAAGTAACAGCGCATAGCCACCTATTCGGCCGACCCACCCTGTACCCTGCATGTTGGGGTCCGGCTTGCTTAGGGAGGAAGATTAAAGGCTTTAAAAGGGGGTTGGTTATGGAAGCTTCACAGGGGATCACTCCTTTTATAAAAGGCTGGTGTTCCCATATTTTCATGCTGTGTAGCACAAAGTATCCCAGTGAGCAGCACACAGAGTTGCATTGGTAGGTGCAATTGGTGGGACATTTAGTCCCACATCCAAAGTAGGAAACTATGGGGGGGCAATGGATGCTTACAAAAGGAACTTGGCCCAAGCGCCACTTTGATTGGAGAATAGGAGAAGAATAAAGGGAGAATAAACTTAATTTAGCTTTGACAAGCGGAATGGCTTATACCGGTGCAGAATAGTCTATTCGGAGAATAAGGAGAATAAGCAATTCGACCCTAGACCCAAGAATTGCTTATCCTTCTTATTCCGCCAGTGGGTCCCACAGAATTATCAAAGCTAAGCACCCCTTATTCTAGTATACGCTATTTCGGATAAGTAATTCCGGATTAACCTATTCTGCAATCAAATTGAGGGCTATGCCACCATCATCTCCTTTGGTTGGGGATCTGCCACCTAATCCTCCCTTGATGGTGGACCTTCCCATTGCTCTCAAGAAAAGTAAACGCATTGCCAACTCACCTTCCTGTATTGACACCAACTTCATACGGCCGTCTCTTCGTAAAGGCTCACGCGGTGTCATCGTTCATCATCTTGTCCATTTTGTTTCTTATGATCATCTTAGCCTGTTTTTTCGGGAGTTTGCTGTCACTTTCCTCCGTTTCTATTCATTACCAGGATGCGTTGTCTGATTCGCGGTGGAAAGCTGCAATCGATGAGATGTCTGCGCTTATCTCCTGTGGCACATGGGATCTTGTCACTCCTCCCTCTAGTATTATGCCGGTTGCCTACAAATGGGTGTTCACTCTCGAGTACCTCCTTGATGGCTCTATTGATCGGTTTAAGGTTCGTCTTGTTGCAAAGGGCTTTACTCAGACATACGTCATTGACTATTTTGAGACTTTCTTGTTAGATATAGGTGTCCTCAAAGTCAATAATTAGGCACCTATTACAATCTGGTTCACTGATAAACGACACTTATTTCATTATGTAGATTGGCAGTTTATCATTGCGCATAATGAAGTCCTTGAATGTGTACAATAGTCATCGGATTATGATAAGATCATAATAATGATACTGATGACTTATAAACACGTTCTTGATTGTTTCTAGTTGAAGGATGTTTAGACATCAAACATCTGGTGAGACTAGTACAGGTTATTCCAGCTCATTTGAAGATGGTGACTGATCTCATTAGTCACTTGTGTGGAGACACTATGGTGAAACTGTAGGTGCTCATTAGAGAATGAGTTTACTGAACTGATCCGACATGAATTGCTAGATGGTAATTTACCTGACTGTCAGTCGGTTTGATTCATCGTCACAGTGGCGTGGTTGATCTTTAAACATGAGACACCAGAGACATCTTGTCGGTAGACTTCTGGGCTTTAACCTTGGCTCACGAATCCTTATCGATAGGATCTCTAATAGTAAATGATTGGGTCCAGAGGAAGACCTTCGAAGGTGATTGCGTGTTCAATATAGGATCATTCGCTCTCAGGTAACTGGAAAGAGAATGCTCTAAGATAGATCCGCAGGAGTCTGGCCAGAGCGGACACAATGTCAGAAAAAGTGTTTTCTGATATTGTGGAGCGAAGTCTGATCCAAGTGAGTTGACCATCTAGGATTTGATAGTTGACCATATCCTAAGTTGACTCCAAAGTATTGTATGAATAAAGGATTATAGCCACGCGGTAACTGTGGACGGACAGGTTGCATGAGTAGATTGCTGAACCTCATTACCTTATGAGATAATGCGATGTTGCTTGGCACCCAACTTGATCGGAAGTGTGGTCGAATTTATATGAGATGTTAATTCAATTATGTAATTAATTAAATATGAGATATTAATTAATTACTATAAGTCAATAAAGTGTTATTAGACTTAATAGGCTAAAAACCAGACTGGTTAATAGGCCTAGAGGGTCACACGTATATAGATTCTCAGTCGGTAGTGTTTTAATGGGTTTTATATTAACTCGGGGGGTTTTGTAAAAAGTCGTGGCAACTTAATTTATATATACAGGCCGTGTAGAAACCTTGGGCCAAGCTCCAGGTGCTCTCCCAACTGGCCGACCCCCTCTCTCTCCTCCTCCTCCTTTGGGTGTCCCTTTTAGGGTGCCGGGTACTTCCCGTCTCTGCTGCGCGCACTTCCCGAACGTCGGGAATTCTTCGTCCGCGTGTTTTGGACACCGTTGCGGCAAATGATCATCAACGAGCGTGCTGATTTGGACGAGGGAGTGAGGACGAATCGCCACAGAGGATCGCCTGGATACCGCTGGAAGCCTGACGCTTGTGTAGTTAACGGCATCGCTTAGACGGAATTGATTCGAACGCGGATTTGAATCCGCGCATGGTGATATGATCACACCCGATTTTTTTTGTTTTACCGCTGTTTTATTTTGAAACGGATCTGCGGGCATCGGGCAAGATGTTTTTATTGTTTGATTCCGTTGCGTTCTTCGCGTCCCGCTCGGATACAAACAGTGGTATTAGAGCCAGGTTTCGCTCTGATTCGTTTCGGAACGCTAAAATTAATATTCTAGAATTAATTTCATGTTTTTTTTTGGTGAAAATCAAATTTTATGGGGGTTTCATTGTGTTCTTCGTGGAGGTGAAGAACCGGTTTCATGGGCTTTAAAGGGTGTTGTATAGGTGGTTCTTTGGGCTACTGTCGGCCATCCACGAAGTCACCGGTGAGACTGGAGGTGGGCGGCGACCTCATCGGTCTCCTGCAGGGTGGCGGTGACTGGTGGCAGAGACCCATCCCCCTCCTCCCCTCTTACTCATTTGATGCAGGAAGATGGAGAAGAGAGGCGTTGAACCGAAAGGGGGGGGGGGTGCTGGCGCCGGCCTTGCCGGCCGACCTCTAACGGGGCGGTGGGGAGGGTAGGCGGCGCTCCCCCCCCCTTTCCTCTTACCGGCGTTGGACAAGAAAGGGGGGGGTCGGGCAGCCCTAGCCACATGACCCTGTGTGGGTCCTTGCTCGGGCCGCCCGAACAGTCCAGGCCAGACCGAGCCAGACCCACACCTACTTTGGGTAGGCCTGGCTCGGGCCCAGGTGCCTGGGCCGGCCCAGTCTGGTCTGGCCTGACCCAGCTGGTCTGCCTGGCCCCTTTTAGAATTCGATTCAGTTCTGACAGTTTCTTTTGTTTCTCCGAGATCTATCAATATCTAATGAAAAAATTAAGAACTATGACATACTGATGCCTTTTGAATAGGATAGAGGAACGGTGTAGCTGTCTTTACGTTTCCCCAGGAGCTACATCTTAATTTATCTCTTTACATAATGATGGTAAAACTTAGACAAGGAATAATGGTTTATTGTATTTTCCAAGACCATTATCGACTTGGGAGCAGAAGTACGATTAGATGTTGCAAAGAGTTGCAAGTACTATGAAATGGTTGCTTTTAGATCATAGTGTGATACTTGTGTTTCTTCGAGGTCATGCTGTGAGTCTAAGAGATTCTGATCCATGCTAGGAGACCGTCGGAGTCTCCCGTTATGTATACCTGAGGGTTATACAGTCCGTCGAAAAATAGTGGGAAATAATTCAAGATAAAAGACCATATTTGAGTTATAAGAACTGTCTGCTCAAATCTTTTTATTTCCTCTATTACATGAAACATTGTCTATTAATCTGAGATTTGGCATACTGGATGTAATTATTTAGATATACTTCTTATATTCAGATTGGCTATAGGACTCTGAAGAATGGCTATAGGACTCTGAATTAGGTATCATGTAATCTTTTATTTGGCTAGACCAAAGAGAAGAGGTACTCATAATGTGCCTTTGAGAAAGGCATCGGATATCATGTAACCTCTTATTTGGCTAGACCAAGGAGAAGAGGTATTTATGGTATGCCTTTGAGAAAGGCATCGGATATCATGTAGTCTCCTGTTTGGCTAGACCAAGGAGAAGAGGTACTCATGGTATGCCTTTAAGAAAGGCAAGAGGTAAGATCCTAAACAGTTGAACCAACATCTGAGAAAGATAAAGACAAGTCAGCTGAAAGAGAGAAGGAACAATTCTCCCACTTCTGCAAATAAGGATATAGCAAATAGCAACAAGAATATGAAGCTTTTAAGAAGATTTGTGTATTCTTATTATCAACTGTTGCCTGTCTATTAGAGAATCAACGTCTCCAGTATGAGATATTAGAAATGATTCTCATATATGTAATAGTATGCAGACTTAGACAAGTAAAAAGTAATCGAGAGTATGAAATAGTTGAGTTAGATTTAACAATAGTGTAAGAGTTGCACAGATTACTGTGAGAGAGTAAATCTGTATATGTCTTTAGGGGACAATGTGAAATTGAATAACTGTTATTTAGTTCCATTCAGTATCAAGAATGATAAAGGTGAAAACATTGACTGAACATGAGCAAACGTTATTCTGTATGGTCTAAGAAGTAAAATGATAGATTTTAAAACCGGTCAATGTACTATAGATTCTTGATGTGACATGTTATGTGATGAATATTTACAAATCTCCTATAGAAAGGAACAATTTAAATCCTAATTATTTATGACACTGTACACTTAGGTTGTGCAATAAGAAATTATTGGAACTTATACATGTTGATGTATATAGCCTAATATCTTCTTAAGGCCAAAGATAATAACTTCCATTGACTTATCTTAATAGTTACTTCTTGGAAAGATTCGGCTGTGTATACTTGTTGAAATACAAGTCAAATTGTATTTGTGAGATTAAGAAATATAAGATCAAGATGAAGTGATTAACTGGAAAGAGTAATTCTTTAATTTGATCAAGGAAATTAATACTTGAGTATGGGATTCACATAAATCATTAAAGGATAATAGTATCATCTCTCGATTGATCTTTCATTGTATATCATAGCAATATGATATAATGAGGAATTGCACTTTATTGGATATAGTGCGATACAAAATAAGATTTACCTAATTTCTTGTATCATTGTGGTATGCGTATGAACATTAGATATCCATACTTTACATATGGTTCCAAATAAGTCAGTGCCTATATAAGATATGGAGATAAAATAATTCATATGAGATATGAATTATAAGGAAACTTGATTTTAAGAATACTAATGTCAAAATATCCTGGTCTTGTAGAAAAGACATGATCCAAAGAAGTTGGATTCAAGAAGGACATATTGTAGTATGAATTTGTAAGATGTCCAAAGTATTTGGACATTATATTTATTGGGCAGACGATAATAAAATGATTATCGTCTAGAATACTGTCTTTTATGAAGATGAATATGTCTTTAGAGAAGATAGTTGGAGCTGATGAAACTGGAAGGTGTTCCAGATCCACAAATTAACACTTGATTATTAGATAATCTTTGGTTATTTGGAACTATTCATGACACACATAGAAGTGCTTCATAGATTTTTGAGATTTCTCTCAACAGTTAGAAAGATATGTTTGACATGTTAGAGATGGCAGAATGAGAGGAGTTTGAAGATGTGGATTATGATGCAAAATCTATGAGGAAGTTCTCTACTAATACAACTTTGGGATTGGCAAGTGGTCAAGAATTGTATGCCATAGTCCATAACACCTATTACGTTTAGAACTTGATAGTATTGCTTGAGGGTACTGTACTTGACATAAATAAATAAATATTCAGAATGAATATTAGTACAGATGGACTATTTAAAACTTATATGACGATTTAGAGGAAATGGTCAAGGTCAATGTGTTGACGGACAAGTTTTTCCTCAGTAGTTACCATGAATGCGTTTATTAGAATTATACTTGTCATAACTGTCTATCATGATGGTGAGATAAAGTCAGTTGAATATTAAAATGCATTCCCTCAATACGATCGAGGAAAAATATGTATATGATATAATTTTAAAGCTTTTAAAATATCCAAGAAGAATGTTATGATTTCAAAGATTTGTTTTGAATCAAACTGAAGCTTCCCAAAATTGAAATCAAAGTTTTGATCTAATGGTCAAATACTAAGTGATCATTAAGAACGACCACAGATTGTGTGTGTACAAAGAGGATAGTGGAAGCATGGTAGCGTTGTTAATGTTTTGTGATAATAACATCATAGTCATTGAGAATGACATCATGATGTTACCATCAGTCAAAGCATTATTATTCATGTACTTCTCCATAATAGGTTTGGATACAACATCTTGCGTATTGAGAATACGAATTTATTAAAATAGATTAATGAGGATGTTACTATCAATTATATTAACCTGAATGTCAAAATGTTTGACATGACAAATTTCACAATAAGTCTCAATTGTTGAGACATTAAATTTATTTCTTTAAGGAAAGGTTCCTTAAAGGATATAGGAGAACCTGATGAGAAGGAGCGAAGCACATCGCTATGCAGTTGACAAGTGCTAAGGGTGCACTCCTAGATTATGGAGAATATGATTTGAAACTATGAGGTCACATTGACTTAAATTTCAAATCAGACTTGGATTTTGTCTTTTAATAAGAAAGCAGTAGATTGGAAGAGTTTTAAGCTAAAAACCACTGCTAACAGCTGATATCGTTGTAAGAACAGTATGGAGTAGATTGGAAGGGTTCCAACTCAGAACTCACTGCTTACATAATGACATACATATGTGATACTGGTATTGGAACAGTATGGATGAAAGAGTTCATCCTTAAAGTTGAGGTAGTTTTAAAAGGTCTCTGATCCTGTCCCGTTGTTGTATGACAACAGTGGGAGCGATTAATTTTGTAGTAGAGGAAATAACGTAATGGAAAATATTCTATCTGTAGATAATTTAGCAGATCCCTAACCAAGCCTTAATCGCAGACTTTATGTGAGCATCATTTAGATTTGATAGAGATTAAATGCGAAGGTGATTGACTTGAGTCCAAGTGGGAGATTGTTGGATATAAATGTCCTCAAAGCCAATCATTAGGCACCTATTACAATCTGATTCACTGATAAATGACACATTTCATTATGTAGATTGGCGTGTTTATCATTACGCATAATGAAGTCTTTGAATGTGTGCAATAGTCATCGGATTATGATGATATTATAATAACGAGACTGGTGATTTATAAACACACATTCTTATTTGTTCCTAGTCGAATGATGTTTGAGAAGGACATCAAACATCCGATGAGACTAGTATATGTTTTTCTAGCTCATTTGATGAGGGTGACTGATCTCATTAGTCACTTGTGTGGAGACACTATGGTGAACGTGTAGGTGATCATTGGGGAATGAGTTCACTGAACTGATCCGACATGAATTGTCGGATGGTAATTTACATGACCGTCAGTCGGCTTGATTCATCGTCACAGTGGCGTGGTTGATCTTTAGACTTGAGACACCAAAGACATCTTGTCGGTGGATTTCTGGGCTTTGACATTGGCTCACGAATCCCTATCCATAGGATCTCTAATAGTAAAGGATCGGGTCTAGCGAAAGACCTTCGAAGGTGATTGTGTGTTCAATATAGGATCATTCATTCTTAGGTAACTAGAGAAAGAATGCTCTAGGATAGATCTGCAGGAGTCTCTGGTCAGAACGAACACAATGTCAGAAAAAGTGTTTTATGATATTGTACAGCAGAGTGTGATCCAAGTGAGTTGACCATCTAGGATTTGACAGTTGACCATGCCCTAGGTTGACTCGAGAGCATTATGTGAATGAAGGATTATAGTCACGTGGTAACTGTGGATGGACAGGTTGCATAAGTGGGTTGCTGAATCCCATTACCTTTCGGAATCATGCGGTGTTGCTTGTCACTTAACTTGATCGGAAGTCTGACCGAATTTACATAAGATGTTAATTCGGTTAAGTAATTAATTAAATATGAGATATTAATTAATTATTATAAGTCAATAAAGTATTATTGGACTTAACGGATTAAAAATCAGACTACTTAATAGGCCTAAAGAGTCACACGCATATAGATTCTCAGTCGATGGTGTTTTAGTGGGTTTTATATTAACTCGGGGGTTTTTGTGAAAAGTCGTGCCGATTTAATATATATATACAGGCCGTGTAGAAAGCCTGAGCCAAGCTGCAGGTGCTCTCCCAACTGGCTGACCCCCCCTCTCTCTCTCCTCATCCTCTGGGCGCCCCCTTCAGGGCGCTGGATACTTCCCTTCTTCGCCGCGCATACTTTTCGAACATCAAAAATTGTTCGTCCGCATTTTTTGGACACCGTTGAGCCGAAGGATCATCAGCGAGCGTGCTGATGTGGACGAGGGAGTGAGGACGAACCGCTGTAGAGGCTTGCGTGGATACCGCTGGAAGTCGGACACTTGTGCGGCTAGCGGCATTGTCTTGATGGAACCGATTCGGACGCGGATTTGAATCCACGTACGGTGATATGATCACACCCGATTTTCGGTTTTACCACTGTTTTATTCTGAAACGGATATGCAGGCATCATGCAGGATGTTTTTATTATCCGATTCCGCTGCGTTCTTCGCGTCCCGCCCGGATACCAACATTTCTCTCCTGTTGCACGTATCAGTTCTGTACATGTGCTGTTTTATCTGATTGCTAATCTTGGATGGCAGATGATTCAGATGGACGTTAAAAATGTCTTCGTCTATAGTGATGTGCAGGAAGATGTTTATATGGAGTAACCTCCTTTGTATGTTGCTCAGGGGAAGAATAAGGTGTGCAATCTGCGGAAGGCAATCTATGGTCTAAAACAGAGTTCGAGATCCTGGTTTGACAAGTTTTGCCAGATTGGCTCTGCGATTAGTCTCCATCGTAGTCAAGATGATCATTCTGTCTTCATAAAAAAGACAACTACATGCATTGTGATTCTAGCTGTCTATGTTGATGATATGATCCTGACTGGATGTGGAAGGTATTGCCACTGTAAAGGCATACCTAGAGAAACAAGTTGTCACCAAAGATCTCAGTAGACCACGTTATTTCCTTAGTATAGAGGTTGCTCATAGTAGAGATGTGATTTCGTTATCCTAACAAAAATATGCCTTGGACTTGCTACAAGAAATTGGGCTTCTTGGTGGCAAACCTGTAGACACTCCGATTGTTGCACGACTAGAATTTTGGGACCAATCAGGAGATGATTTTCCTGATGCCAGTCGTTATCGGCGTCTGATGGGCAAACTCATTTATTTGACCAATACAAGACCGAACATTACATTTGCAGTTGGGTTGGTCAATCAGTTTATGCAGAGTCCAAAGCAATGTCACTGGGAGGCTATTTTGATGATTATGAAATATGTAAAAGGATCTCTAGGAAAAGGGTTGTTGTATAAGAAGTGTAGTCACCTTCGGGTGGAGGCATACTTCGATGCAGATTATGCTGGTTCCTCTTCTCACAGAAAGTCTATATTAGGCTATTGTTTCTATGTTGGTGGTAACTTGGTCTCCTGGCGGAGCAAGAAACATAATGTTGTTTCAAGTTCAAGTGCTGAGGCTGAATGTAGTGTAAGATGATGTGGCTGCAGTCTCTAATGCGAGACCTGGATGTTGAATGCTCCGAGCCTATGATAATGCACTGTGACAACCAAGCTGCCATTTACATTGTCAGCAACCCAGTGTTCCATGAGCGGACCAAGCAGATTGAGGTGGATTGACACTTTGTTCGAGGAAGCTGTGATGTCAAAGAAGATTGCTACTCCATTCACTCCATCGGAAGAGCAACTTGTAGATTTGTTTACAAAGGCTCTTGCTTCTCCTCGTTTTTTCCATTTTGTGTAACAAGCTGGGCGTACTCGATATATATGCTCCAGCTTGAGGGGGAGTGTTAGAAGGTATTATTAGTGTGTGTGTGTGTGTTTTAGGCTTAAGTTGTTCATGTGGGTTATCTTATCCGATGTAACACTATATAAGGAGCATTGCTCCGTATGAATGAAGTATGTCGTTCTTTTCACCAAAATCTAACAGTATGCTTCCAAGCCAGCCAAAATAAGTTTAAATAAATTCAAATGTTTAATAGTTTAGGTAGTGTATTATTCAGAATAGTATCAAGCAATTGGAATTCAAAATATGGTTTTTTTTTCATTTTTATTGGAAGTTCCGACTTCGATTAGTGAATATACAATAAATGGTAGAATTTTAGTTTTACTCTCTGAATTCAATTCCAGATTGTCAAAATTAGGTTGGAAATCAGATATTTTGATTTTCGTTGACATCTACCCATATTTGATTTTGTATAGCTTGTCTTTTTCAGTTTTTCTCCTGTTCACAATAATGTGGCTTGTGGTTTAGCTGTTTTTTGATATATAAATAAAATTGCACATATCTTTCTTCTGAATATTAAATGTTCCCAGAACATGACAAATGTGTAACAGATGTTGGCTAGCCAACGAGTCAATAGGATATTGTCACCATAAGGGTATCATTGTTGATATTGTGAATATGTTTATCAAGCAAATAGAAAGTACTATTTCATGGTTATCACTTTGTCATGCATACAATGTTAAGATTGATTGTATCAGATGACTTATGATGGATTATCTATGGAGAAATAATTTACTTCTCATCTGATGTTGACAAGACAAGCTATCTCTCGTTCTTTCAACAGCCTTGCATGTCAGTTTTTTCAAGGGCGCTGTCCATGGAAAACTGTTTTGTTCACCTGATGTAGCACAACATATACCAACTGCTTATGTCCAACCTGAAATTTGATCCAGCTAGCGTGTTTATTTCTCCTTGTTGTTTTGTTCACTTCTCATACCACTTATCTTGAGGGGATATGCATGTATTAATATTTTCAAATGGGCTATCAATATGCCTTCCTAGTAACTCTAGGAAAACTGTTTGCATACTTAGCACTTCTTTAAAGCATTTTGATGCATGATGAAAATGTACATCCATTGCATTTGTTTTCTTCTTTTGCAGACTAGTGTAACTACGACAGCTTCACTCTTGTCCTTCATGCTAGCTTCAGAATTGGGTATAAACCTGTACTTTCTGCCTCGTCTCATCACTATTTTGTGACAAGCTCCTTAACTTTTCCTTTGTTTAGTTTTCATGCTATCATTCTTCCACTTATAGCGATCAGGCTCCTCTATTTCACTGCATCAATGAATGGGAAGTTGACATTCTTTCCTTCGCTGAGCAATAATGGATCTGCTCAAATGTAGTGCCAACTTGATTTCATGATCATAATCATACCAATGTGGTATGGATGATGTTAAGTTTCTTTAAGAATGCATATAACTGTCATTAATAAACTGGTATGATAATTTATAGAACAAAGTTGTATTCTCAACATCACATGCTGCTGAATTTCTACTTGTAGTGTTCATCTCCACCATGATCATTTGCAACAGTGACTAATTTACTTTTTGCCGCATTTCCCTTAAGTTTGAATGATTAGCTACCAGGTATTAATTGCTTGTTTGCTTACCTTTGAAATGAATATCTACACTTTTACATCTCAAAATGATCAACCAAGAAATGAAGGATTACATTTTAAGTGAATGCATACATTTTTTGCATCTGAAAAGTCACCAAGCAACAAAGCGAATGGACTTTTAATTGATGCTGGTTGTTGGACGTTTCCTTAAACTGGCATGGCATGCCTTCCGAATGAAGTGAAATGAGAAATATAAAATGGATAATGGCATCCATTTATCAAAAAACTGGAAGAGTCTATCATCAAAACATGTCTTGGAAATTTAAAATTAGGAATAATATACTTGTAGGATTCTACTGAATGTAAGAAACAAGAATCAGATATTGTGCAAAAGCTTGTCAACAATATTTTGCTGTATCCTTTTGTCATGAGGTATCCACTGTTATTAGAGTGGTCATCGTGCCAAAATCTAAGGTCCTAGATCACACATCATGGCATGTGATATAGCAATGTAAGGTAAGAGTTGGGTATATCATCTTCATTTTATGGATAAGTGAAGCATCCGCGGTATATGCACAGAAAATCCACTAGATAGGGGTAAAGGACTTTTACCCATTCTCAGAACTGATGTTTAACTATATCCTCCTAGGAAAGAGGCTTCTAATGAATCCTCAAACGCTAAACTTGCGTTGAAAATGAAAAATATTCTACCCTTTTTTTTGCTTCTTTATTATGCATCTAACAGGGTTGTGAGGGCTGATTAGTGGTTTTGAAAGAGGGGGCTAATTTGGGATAGGGCCACAGTTGAGCTTATCTAATTGAGTGAATGTTCTGGCTTAATGACAACTCCCCGAAGTTAACATAGGGTAATTTGTTTTTTAATGTGACAGGACAATTTCTAACACTTCAAGAGGTTTCTTACAGGATATTTTTTATTATCACTCTCAGTTCCGTGAGTATTTTTGTTTCTTTACTTGTTTCTTTTATTTTATCCTTTCTAACATTCAGTGAACATATGCATTTTGATCTCATTATTTCTTCGCCATACTCTTTTTAATCTGTGCAGTTGGGAATATGTTCTGTCTTATCATTTCTTTTGCCAAAGGTCCATTCATCCAGTTCAATACCCTCCATAGTAACTTATTTCATGCAAAATGAGGTGATTTTCTCCATTCTTAGTGTTAGCTATGTTTTTTATCTGCAGTGTATGTTTTAGAATAAAGTGCTTGGCTATTCTAGTGTGTTACAAACTTACAATATATTAATAACAGTTTGAGTCCATCAAATTTTTTGACGATTTCCATGATAATATCTTTGTCATTGATGCCTTCGCACTGTTATCAGCCTATGAATGCCCAGTTGCTCTCAAGCCTTCAACAGGAGACAGCATGCAAGGGGCACACTGGGGGAGGGTACTATTGAACCTTGAAATTCCCTTCCTGGCTTTCCCTCCCCTCTTTTGCTCTCCACCTTGAGTTTGCTCAAGTTGGTGTGGCCTGGATCACAAGTGACTTGCTTGATGTGCAATGAGTTTACTATGAGTCAGGTCAAAACTCAGCGGGCACATGGATCGACTGAACATGATGTATACCATGACTCGGGCTGGCTGAAAACTAATTGAACTCTTTATAAGTCAGACCAGGTTGGTCTGAGTCAACCACCACAGTCATGTTCTCTGTGCTTCTATGTTCATAAACTTCACTTTCTTTAGTATATATATCTATCTATATATATATATATATATACGCACCCCAGGGAGCATCGAAGTTAGATGCCCGCCTCCCCAGTTAAAAAAAAGGTTTTCATAAAATTTTTTAAATATTTAAATAGGTCCCTTAGGGTTGCCCCATCTCCGGGGCTTTAATTTTCACCGTCCGATCTTGACGATCAATCAGAGCCGTCTGATCGGATAGGTATAAAAAATTAACGTCTAAAATGCTGAAAAATAGTCAAAAAATAAAAATAAAATTGTCAAATTAGCCCTTAGGGTTGATCCCATCTCCTGGGATTTTAGTTTTGATCCCCAAACAATGACAAATTTGATTAGATGGTTATAGTTAAGTTTTTCAATCCAACAGTGAAAATTAAATCTCAAGGGGTGGGAAACAACCTAGAGGGGGTATTTGAATATTTTAAATTTTTTGATGATTTTTTTATTTATTTTTTAAATGGGGATGGGTGGTTTTCGAGGTGGGGGCACATCTAAGTTAGATGCACCTTGGGGTGCATTATAGCTGCCCCGTATATAAATATATATACTCCCCCACCCAAAAACCTACCCTCATGTTAAAAAAATAAAATAAAATTATAATTTTTAAATATTAAGATATGCCTCTTAGGGTTGATCCCATCTCTGGAGTTTTAATTTTCACCATCCGATCTTGAAGATCAATCCTAGCCATGCAATCGGGTACATATAAAAATCAATGTTATAAAAATCAATGTTTAAAAATATTAAAAAAAATAGTCAAAACATAAGAAATTCATCAAATTAGCCCTTAAGGTTGATCCAATCTCTCAGGATTTTAGTTTTGATTCCCAAACAATGACGCATTGAGTGGATAGCTATGGTTAACTTTTTCCATTCAACAATGGAAATTAAATCCAAGTGAGTGGGAAACAATGTAGAGGGGGATATTTGAATATTTTAAAATTTTAGTGATTTTTATTTATTTATTTATTGAAATCGGAAGGGGAGCTTTAGGGTGGGGCACATCTAATGGGGCACGTTATTATTATTATTATTATTATTATTATTATATAGTTCATGTGGTTAAACCACACTCACTATTTCAACCCCTTTCTCATGTTTAAAAAAGAACAAAAATCATAATAAATTTTTAAATATTCAACTCCTCCTAAAATTATTTTCAACCCTTTTGGCTTAAGTTTCACTGTTGGATCATAAGGCTTTCAATCTAAGTTGTCTGATTTGGCATGCGTAAATTGATGATGAATACTAAAATCTTAAAGGATAGGAACAACTCTAGGGCTAATCTGATGAATTTCTTATTTTTTGACTATTTTTCATGATTTTTGGAAATAAAGATTTGCATGTGCCTGATGGATGGCTAATATCAACTTTCAAGATCGAATCACGATCAGACGGTCAAAATAAAGCTCCAAGGGATGGAAACAATCCTAAGGGGGTTATTGAATATTTTTTTTTTTTTGAAATCTTTATTTCTTTTAGATATGATGATGTGGTCGAAAATAAAATCGCACGCACTATAGCGAACCACATTCTAGCATCTATATATATATGTAATATATAAGTGGATACTCCCCTTTACAAACACCAAGAAGGTGTAAGCACCCATCAATTCACCCCAAGGAACCCAAAAATAGAGGAGTTACATTGATCTACATTGCAACACATCCGTATCCATTCCCTCATTTTGTCGGACACAAAAGCACACAACGCTATAGGAGGCTTAGTTCTCTTCTGAAGATTCTTCCATTGTACTCTGACCACAATGCCCAAATAGTAGCATGGAAGATCAGCCACCACATAATGTGGTCATCTTTATGGGGCCAGAGTCTTTCCTAAGACAGTAGGAGCTGGTTGACAGAGTCATACTGGCCAAAGTTGCACTGAAGTTTATGGCATAGAAGCTGCCAAACATCAACGGAGAAGGTGCAGGCCGTAACAAGATGATGTAGTGTCTCTTCCTCCACCCCACAAAGGCAGCACACAGTGTTAATGCTGTTCATGAAATGGGCGAGCCTCTCACAAGTGGGAAGCCTGCTTAAGGACACCCTCAAAGGAACTGCACTTTGGGAGGGCTCTTGACTGTCCATACACTCTGAGCAAAGGGGTACCAGGTCCCCCCATCTGCAACAATAACATAGGCTGACCTGACCGAGAATTTCCCTGCTCTGTCCCAAGTCCACATCCACAAATCATGGGAGGAAAGGTCTACCTAGCATTTCTGGAGAAGGTCAAGCAACTGCAGAAGGTCTTGCTCCTTCCCTTCTTTAAGTGACCTTCTAACAGTGAGGCTCCAAACATGCTGAGGCAGGTCTGGCTCAAACTGTTGTTTCACAAGCGACCTAGGTTCAAGAGCAATGACAAACAATCTTGGGAACAAAGCATGAAGAGGGCAAGTGGCACACCATCTATCCAACCAGAACAGGCGAGAGTGTGCATCCTCAATCTTGATCTGAGACCCAGCTCGGAAATTATCTATGCATAAGAGGACTCCCTTCCAAACTGGTGAAACATTATATGTGGAAGGTAAAGAGACATCCCACAATCTTGAACAATCATAGTATTTCTGATAGAGTAAAACTTGCTGCACCGCCAGGGGCTATTAACGCTACTTGGTGGTGCTTTTATTAAAAAAAAAGAACTTTTCTTTTGATTTTTTTTTTGAAAGGCCCCATGGTGCCTTACATGACCATACTATCCAATCTTGGATCGGACGAGCCATTTGGGGTTGGTTTTTTATTTTTCATCTTTTTTTGAGTCACATCTAAGGTGAGTTGGGGCTGACAAAAAAAAATCAATTTTTTTTTAAAATAAAAGCACTGCCAAGCAGCATAATAGCCCCTGGCAGTGCAACAAGTTTTACTCTTTCTGACAAATGACTTTCCACCATAATCCAGAGTCTACAGAGACAAGTTTCTTGTTCCACTTTGTCAAAAGAACAAGGTTGAAGCCGACGATATTCTTCAGCCCTAAACCACCATTATCCTTGCTTCTACAAACTCTCCCCCAACTAATAACAAACCCAGGAACAAGATATATTTAGTTATGCATATTTAAAATTATTCTGTCTCACATACCTCTCCTTCTGATATTCACTTCAATGTTAGAACACTTTTTTGGAATTTTCAATTTTTTTGAATAAAAATTAAGAAAATAGAGATATGATAGGAACCAAAGACATAACTTGTGTTGTGCTTGAGCAAGACGCACATGGTGCAACATGTATGAAGGATAAAATTTGGGGAGGAGAATAGACTGATGACCCCAAGCATGCCCAAATCACTACCCATGACTTTGAGATTTTTCCCGGTTGAAAGTTTGAATCCCTTCGGTGTTCATTATTATAGATTCAACACTTTAGTGGTATCATACTGTTTAGTAGGTTCTTTTTGTTATAAAAGAGCAGGGCCCATACATGCATGATATGCACAAAATAGAATAAAAAAAATGAAACTAGGGTTTTACCTTTATGTGTACCTTCCTCCAAGGTCAAGAAGACCACCACGTGTTGCTCCCTAAATCACCAAAATAGCAGCAGCAACTTCAGGGACAGGAAGAGCAAGAAGTGATGACAACCACCAAAGCAGCTGCAGCAACCAAAAGCAGCACCAACATCACCCCACAGCACAGGCAGCAGTCCTAGCAGTTCATGACTGCTATAGGAGAAATCGGTGGTCCCATGTTCTGTGCGCACAGAACAGGGGCGCCGCAGACCACCAGTGAGAGAGAACGAGGGGTGGGGGGGGAGAGAGAGAGAGAGAGAGAGAGAGAGGGAAAGGAGAGGAAGGAAACAGGTTGGGGGGGGGGGGGGCATTGGAATCCCCCTCCCCCCTCCAAACGGGTTTCTCTTAAGCCCCCCACCAGTTGGTGAGGGGTATTTTTGTAAAAAAAAAAAAAAGCAAGAAGAAGGAAAGAAGAGAAAGGAGGAACCAGTGGCAGGGTCCCCCCCCTACCGCCCCAACCGGTTCCATCCAAACCCCCCAGCGGGTGGGGGGGGGGAGTGTTTTTTTTTTTTAAGAGAATAAAATAGAAAAGGGGGAAAGAAGAGAGAGAGAGATGAGGGAGAGGGGACCAGAAATAAAGGAAGAAGAAGAAAAAAATAGAAAGAAAGAGGAGAGAGAGGTTGGTGGAGGGGGTGCCACCGGGTGGCTCCCTACCCCCTACCTGTCAGCAAGAGGGAGGGTCGCACCCTTCTCTCTCTCACTTTTGTCTCTCTCACATTTGATTTTCCTCTTTCCCTCTAACAAGATTTAAACAAAATAGGAGGGAAAGCCACCGGGGGTGCCACCGGTGACGTACCCCAGAAGGGGGCTGCTTCAGGAGGACCATTTTGGAGACACGAAGTGCTTCCCAAACAGAAGAGCAAGTTTCCTTCAAGGTAAGACCAAGCTCATGCTTTCTTGAGCTTGATAGATTTTTTTTAGATTTAGGAGGATACACTCATGCTTTCTTCAGCGATCTTTTATGTAAGCCTTATTGGACTCCTTTAATAAAGCATATTGGGTCTTGTTTGAGCGTGTCCAATTAAAGTGGACTTTTAATGGATCATTTTTGGATCCTTAATGGGTACTAAGTGAACCTACTAAAAACCCATTAAATTAAAAGATACTTAATGGGTCATAAGTATGTTTCGCTTAGAACCATTAAGGAATTGTATTAAAGGACATTTGATTAGACCTATTGGACCACATTATCCTTGGTACTTAATGGATCCTAATTGAACTCATTAATATCCTTTAGCTTAAAGGATACTTAGAGGATTATTGGTGTAATTCATTAGGACCATTAAGAGACCTCCCACAGGATACCTGTTGAATCTAAAGGGTCCTTAATGGCTCCTAAGTAGACCTACTAATATCCTGTAAGTAAAGCGATACTTAATAGGATATTAGTATGGTTCATTAGGGCCTATTAAAAGGTCATGCCCTAAAGGATAGTTGTTGGATAGGGGGCCAAGCTTACATCAATGATTGTTTTAACATTTTGAATGATTATCTTTGTAGGGTTAAAAAAGGAACTTAATAGACTCATTATGTTCATGTGCATCCTTTAAGGATTCAAAGGCACCTGAAAAGATATGAATCAATTATGTCGTAGTTCCGTTCATAACAAATCAAGGGCCAATCAAGTGATTCAACCTTGTGGTTTTGTACTTTGTTAGTGCATGATTTCATTTAAAGGGCATTACCTTGTGACGGTTAATCAAGGGTAGTCGATCATTTGATCGACGTAATTAACACTGACCGAGATCAGTGGGGGGAGAGGTCAAAAATAATAGATCCACACACTTGATCCAAAAGGCTGGATACTTTGAGGACTCATCCCAAGTTCTCAAGGTCTAATCTAAATGCAAGCCAAATAAAATAAAAGAAGTGAAGTGCGAGGGTTTGATCTCCCTCACGTCTCCCACACACAATTATGTATTATGTATTTGAATTAGGGTGTCTGCCACACCACCTTGGTGTTTTGTATAGGGGGGCTTTTGTTGTTTGACCCTTATCACTTGTACATGTTACTCTTCCTTTTTTCCCTTTTATAATACAAGTGGTATCATCCACATTCAAAAAAATTATGTATTATGTACTTGAATTAATCTATGTCACATTCTTCTTTCCCTCTTTATCACTTTGATGCTGAAACCTTTTTTAGGGAATTTCTGAAAGCTTTGCCAATAAGACATTGGAACAATAAAAAGAACAGGAAGAGGAGACATAACTTGCATTACGCTTGAGCAAGATTCAAATGGTGGAACATGTAAGAAGGATAAAGTTAGATGCAAGGAAAAGGGAAGATTATACCAATCATCCAAATGCTTCATCTGATATAGTTGACAATCTTGTTTTTAGTCATTTGGTGCTATGAGCCAAAAATCTTGAGGAAAAATATAAGATAGCCATCCACCTTTTTCACTTCTAACAGTGGATCGATGGCATACTATTCTTCCTCACTTCTAGCTGCTTACTGCATCTTGGTGTATATTTCAGGAAATGTCAATTTTCCTGTCAACCATGTTTGCCCACATGTCTGACTGACAATCGAACGAAATACGTAGACATTCGTCAAAGGTTTAAGGCCTTACCTGACGACTAGGAGTCATCTTTAAGGATCTGGGATGATGCTTGCTCCAAGAATTGGATTTTGTGTTTTCAAACCAGCCCAACCTTGAAAGTGGAATTCCTAAGCAATACAAAATTTTTGACAAGTGAGTGTGTGGATTAGTTCATTTGTTAGCGTCATAAAATAACATCACAATCCAATTTCAGCACGGGTCAAGAGTCGTGACCAAATCAGAGTGGAGTGTAGAACGTAGTGAAGACCAAAAATGAGGTGGATAGATGTAGTAGAAATGACAATGTTCCTAGGTTTAACCACAAATGTAGCATTGATAGATTAAAATGGGGGGACAGGATTCATGTAGCTGACCCGCCCAAATAAATGGGACAACGCTTTGATGATGATGATGTTAGTGTCACGAAACCAAAGCCGCTATTGGTCCTTCTGTCATCTGCAAATAATGGAATGGTGGAGGAAATTTCTTATCGGGTTCTTCCCTAGACCTTAAGAACAGTCTGGAAAAGGGGGCAGATGACAGCTAGAATTTTCATGGATGAAAAAGGTGGCTAGCCCCTTCCTTGTCAAGTATTCTAGGGGAAATGTGGAAACAAGGTTACTCTCCCTTCTCGATTCTCATCAGGTCAGTACACTATATTGTGTCAGTGTGAGTTAACATGCATCTGCATGGGCATCCTCTTCATGACGAACCTCTCTCTCTCTCTCTCTCTCACACACACACACACACACACACACACACACACACACAAATCAGGTCAGTTCGATACATTGCATCTTCTTGGTGAGAGCTGACACGAATTTATGTTGGTATCTCAATCACGTGGAAATTAGGAAAATTGGGGTAATGGCAGTGCTGGGCAGTAGATTAGCTGGACTGAGTGTTACCAGCTGGTGAAATGTAGTGCCTAGATTGATGATTAAGATGTAGCCTGACATGGCTATAGCATAAAAGAAAATGGAACTGCTGTTTATAGACATTACTGTTGACTGACTCAGTGTGGGACAGAATCTTAAAGCATATCTGCTGAATTGGCTGATCTAGATCTAAATCAGAGTTGGGGGGTGTACTCATGGAACAGGATTGGCTAGACAGGATTGACGCTTAAGTGGATCAGAATGGAATAGACCGATTCCAGCTGATTTTTTTCTCCAAATTGGGCATCTATCATAAGGTAGCATAAGTGACAAAAGGCATAGCTTACATCTGCAGATGAAAGTGTCACACTAATCACAAGTGGAAATTACTGTGGTAGAAAAGTAGAGGTTGAAGGGATGTATCTGTTCGTGAAAAGAATAGGCTTACTCTGACAGTATTTGCTGATTATCTTCATAATCTTGATGCGAATGAATCAAAGATGGGGCATTTCAGAATGTAAAAATTGACGTAGAATGGAGTCTTCAAATTATGCACTCAAAGTGATCCACTTGCATTGATATATTTCATTAATGATTCACTCTCATGGTATTTGAAGGGAATTCCAGACATTTAAGAAAGCTAGCAAATTTGATTATTCTGCTACTGGGATAACTTGACACCATCTAAGAAGATTGTGTTAGAAGTTCTCTTTAATGATCAATAATTTAGTCTGCAGGCCCACGGGGATCATGGATAATGATTTTCATTGTTTGTAGTTTGTACATAGATGTACGGATATATTACCATCACCCCCTTTAATGAAAAGAAAGAGAATTGCAAATAATGAGTGGTTGTATTACTGTCAGGGAGGTTGGACAATAAGGACTGCTAAAATGACATGTTTTAACAGTTCATGCTGCTAGGGACTGCATGTGCCAGCAACAGGTTCAGCGGCACATAGCATCCACTAGTTGTTCAAAAAGATGTGTCTTTCCTCCCCAGTAATTCGTAGCCCATTTTCAGTTGTTCGATTCCTCATTTCTTCCCTACTAACCCTTGAAGTGATTTTTTTGTCAATGAGACGTGTAATTATGTGAAAGTTTACGTCAGCCAAGATTTTATCCTCTGTGAATTCTATCAATTTATTGAAACCAAAGGAATGCGACAGCATTTATAAACAGTTTGTGGATCATCTACGGCTTTCTGAGGCACTGGATCTCATACTGGTTTACATCAGTTTGCCTAAAATTTATAAAAAATGAATAAGTAACCAAAAGAATAGATGGCTATAAAAATATTAGCCTAGAATTGGACTTTTTGTTATGTCCATATCTAAACTTCTCATCATCTTGAAATTTATGTCATCAGAAATTTGTATGTACTTTTCTGAACAACTTCTTAACACTGTTTATCAATTATCGCTAATTAAACTTAACTTGTGCTTGACTCATTCTTTACAATTCCACATTGAATTCATTATCAGGGGTGGACAAGGATACTGAAGGAAACATGGCATGGGCGAACTTTACAAATTCTTTCACTCTGGTTAGTCTACTTGTCGTTTCATTCATATGCAAGTATTTTAGCAAAACTATCTTTCATCTGTAAGGTGCCTCAGACTTTTCTCTCTGAGATACATGATCGAGTCCAGGCTGCTGGCAAAACGGTATCACTTAACCCAACAGATTGATTGACATCAGCAGTGTCTTTTATAGTGATACATTTTTTCCCACTCTACAAATGATAGGACACAGAGCCAATGATTTAATTGCTCTGCTTCCCTAGGGAATGAAGACAGAATCAGGACTGGATTATCGTCAGATAAATTGCAGCATGGTTGTTGCTTCTTTTCCTTGATCCTGGAAAAGAAGTACTATTATGCATAGGAAATAGACATTTTGCACATGAAATTAATGTTTTTGTATTCTTAATTTAAATTATAAGGTTTTCAAAGTACCAAGATTCCAATTAACTTACACATGATAATGTTCAGATTTGTTGTGTCCCAATGTGGTTCAATAATCATGCCCAACTCTATGCACGCAGGTCTGCATTTGCGTATGCTGGATTTTCCTTGGTACAAAACTATGGGACTAATCTCTTTGATGCCATCGACCCAAAGTCAAAGTTCAATGGGCATGTTTTAGCAGCTTCACAGGCAGCAGGATGTCTTGGATCCTTCAGTGCCATTTACCTTGAAAACTTTGCTAACAAAAATGGCATGCTAATCTATGTGCTTGGTTCTGCAATACTGAGTATTCTGTGTGTGTGTATGGGAATCTTTGCTAAGATTTGGGCAGCATACTTATTTTATGTGGCAATTTCTGGCATTTACCAGGCTCTTGCTTGCCTTATAAGTGTGCAGTGTAGCAGGCTGCTGTCTAATGGGCAATATATCCTCCTCTTCTCTATCAACAATTTCCTGGGCCTCGTCTCTGAGACGTTAATTCAGGCAGCTGTTGTGAGTATAAATTTCATGATTTTGTCATTCATTGACTCCAATACACACACACACAAATATGTGAAAATAAAATCGTGCATTATTCTGAGTAGCAATTGAAGACTTGATGAAGATGCACAAAAAATTTGTTAAGGTTTATCATTTTTAAAAAAAAGAATATCAGTCAATAATGTTCATGAAAATTGTTGCATTTACTTTGAAATGGCAATTCCTATATTTACATTGGGAATGACAGTGTCAAATTCCTGTGACGTGACAAAGGCAATGGTTGATTTCGTATTGCAGGAAATTTTTGGGCTGTCCGTCTTTGCACAGTTCATATCTTTTTCTGGGTTTTTCCTTCTAGCAACAGCTATCTTCATTGGACTCTGCTTCTTTGATAGTCGGGACTCTGCTTCTTTGATAGTCGAAGGAACCAATCAAATCCCTATACTTTACAATGAGCAAAATGTGAACGTCTCACCAGCAATGACATTGAAACCTGGCATTCTGGAGTGAACGCAATGAAATTTCAATTATCAGATGAGTCAGTAGCTCAACCGTTTGATAGCTGATATTTGAATGAATGAATGCATTTAGTTTGAAGGAACACATCCATGGACATGGTGGAAATCTATTCAGATTTATAGTCATTGCAGTGAAAGTTTTTTTCAAAAGGATGCAGGAACTATAATTTGTATCACATTTAAATTTGCTCTTTTTCTTGGTTGCATTTTTGTGGTCCGGTGATATGTTAAATGATGTTCAGCAGTAACAAAGGCAGCAACTATGAATGTAATGCATATCTTATTGTTCAGATGTTTCAGGTTGCGTTCATGTGTATGACCAATTTCAGGTATGCAAAACCTTGATGGATTAGCGAATGATCACTATAGGCTGCTAACTAAATAAAGTTTTCTGTGGATTTTAGCCATAACTAAAGGCAGTGGATGTACATTATGTCAAGATGTCATGTTACACCTTTGACCATGTGTGAGAGATGAAAGGCCAGGCCCCTTTCAAAGTTTTTTGGATTAAAGCCATATCTGAAGGCAGTGAATGTACACCATGTCAAGATGTTACACCTATGACAATATTAGGATCCAAACATGACAAATTATCCCCCAAATGGTGGCCTTGGAGCATTGCTAATAATAATGCGCGATTTATTGATAGATTTTGTTTTAATCACATCTTTTTCATCTTATATTTTTTGGATAAATTCGTGACCCTTTGGAAAATTGCTACAATGATAAAATATAAAAATAACATGATTTAATCACAATTTTCAAAAGAAGTTGCCTTTACGAAAATTTAATTATTCTATGTTATACAATATTGACCATTGTTTAAAACTAAATTTTATCTATTTAAAATTTGTAGATTCTCACAATTTTGTAGGAACTATTTGGATCTTTCTATTTTATGGTTGGTTGATTTTTCTTTGTTCCATGATGTTGCCTCCATATTCCCAGCTTCAGCAATGGCCACCATCTTCTTTCTAGACACTAGGATTTGGCAAGCTACAGCGTAAGCTAACGTGATCGAGGAATATTATTATGCTATACTTTTTGTCACCTCTTTGCCAAAATGAGGGAAAGCTATTTGATTACTTGACCAGTGAATGTTTATTGAATATACTAGTTACAAAAAAACGTTTTAACAATTTTATAGGAACCATCTCATCAAATGACCAAATGGCTCTCTACGAGTGTGGTAAATAGAATGATAAAAAAGTATGGTAAAAATACGTTCCTCGTATTGATATTTAGGGCATGAGATCTTTGTGTGCATGGTCGAGTAAATTAATCATTTATTAAGATAAGATAAAAGAATTGACAAATCTATCAATGACCAATGTGAGTGGAGGGAATACCAGAGTGCAAAAGATGTTGTCTCAATTTCCATAGTGTTAGAACATCTCATAATTATAACTAGGCATGAGTTATCACTTTAATGCATGTCCATAATTTAATCAGCAAATCATCTCATTCTTATGTGGGCACAAGCTCATGGATATGAAGGTAAGGATTGAGATTTCGGATTTAGTTATCGGGTCGATTTTGACTTATCAGCACTTGGCTTGGGTCCTTCTGGGGGTGGTGTATAGACTCTGATTTGCGTCCAGCAATCGAGACGTTTGAAAGGCATCTTTCATGGTCGATGTGATTCAGCATTGTGCATGCGCTCCCCGTGGATGTGTGGGGGGCCATGTGGGTGAGCTATGGTCTTACCATTTGAAACACGTCGGAGGTGGTGGACACAATTTACAAATAGCGTCCACCTAGGAAGACGCGATTTAAAGGACTTGTGCATGACTTTCACCTACCTCGTGGCACCCCCAAGCTGAGCCGAGTGCACCTGGAGCGGGCCTTGGAGCACTTCCTTTGAACTCCCCTCTTCCTCCTCTCATTTCTCCTCCTTCCTCCTCTCTCCTCTTTTCCCCTCTCCCTCTCCATTCCTTCCATCCTCCAAGTTTCCTCTGATAGAATTGGGTGGCTTCAAAGCCAATCATTGTATATTCTAGTTCATATTATTAATAAAGACAATTATTTCTTCATTTATAGTTTTTGCAAATTAACTATCGTAATGAAGGTCCGTAGACAACTGTATGGGATATTGAATCATGATGAGATCATGATAGTGAGATCAATATCCTCAGTCACTTGTCTCAAACAGTTCTCGATCATAGGATATTTGAGATGGACATTAAATATTCGATAAGATCGACACAAGTTATGCCTGCTCATGTGATGAGGGTGAATGATCTCACATTCACTCGTGTGGTGATACTAAGACAAACTTGTGGGTGCTCATTAGAGAATGAGTTCACTGAACAGACCCAAATAAGAATTCATGGATGGTAATTATACCTATTAGTCAACCAGGAAATTCAATCGTTGCAGTAGCACAGTTGGTCTTTTGACTTGAGTCACCAATGATACCTTGTTTGTGGACCATTGTATCTTTATTCTCTGACTTGTGGACTTTAACCATTAAGCCAACGATAGTCGGTCTATCAGATACAGTGGAAAGCTTGCGAAGGTAATTGAGTGAACAACAAGAGATCACTCACTCTTGGTATAAGACTGGAGAGAGAATGTCCTATAGATGTGTACACAGAAATCTCTGACCAGGGTCAAATGAAAGAGATGTCTTTCTAGAAATTAACTGAGTACTGGAATCCACCTAAATAATGCGATAGAGGGTTTGACTATAAAACCATACCCTTGCGTTATTGGGACATTGCATGAGTGAATGATTTTATCTGTGCGGTATCTGCAGACGGAAATGTTCAATTAAAGGGAACAGTATCCCTTATATCTTCTGGGATCATGAGGTAGTGTTTGGTGCTGTTCATGATCAGAAGGCCAAGTGAATTAATCATCAGATGATAATCCACTTGTTTATTAAATTAATCATTTAACATATGATGTTTAAATGTTAATTAATAAATATTAAACTCTAGAATTAGTTCTAAGTTTAATGGGCCTGAAACCGGACTGATATATGGGCCTAGAGGGTCACACACATAAGAGTTCTCGTCAGACGGTGAGAGACGTTAAATTTCATGCTTATCTGGGTCTTTATGAAAAGCTGCAGGATAAACATGAAGATTTAATGGAGATTTATTCAAGGCCAAACTCTTGGATAATCATGAGGATTAATCCTTGTGCTTATCCTTATTTCTTATATAAGGAGACCAAGGGGAGGGGTAAAAGTTGGTTGGACGAATTACTCACCTCAAGATTCTCTATCTCCTCTCTCTCTCTCCTTCTCTCTCTCTTGGAGTAGATCTGTCTCTTTCCGCGCATGGTGGATTTGAGATCTGGTCGGAGCACTCAAGTCGAGGAGGAAATCGCGTCTGCAGCGGGAGCTCGTGTGGATACCTCTAGAGATCGTGCGCGTGCGCGATTATCGAGTCGGAATCATCTACGGGAGATTCGAAACCCCGCAAAGGTGAAGAACCGTTCTTCCCGCGTTAATTTTATTGTCCGTTTTACGATCCCAGCAACCAATACATAGGAATCGATTTTATTCTCCGCTGCGTTCTTGGCGATTCCTTACATCCTCCTCCACCACTTCCACCTTCCCAAGCATTCTCCACCACCACCATCTCCACTACGACTTTGATCTCCCTCGACGGCGGCCGACGTCTCAGTGTGGTTCAACTTCAATAGTGGCATTTGTTGGGAGTGCGGCATCTTGGTGGCGAGCAGTCAAGATGCGTGGCAGCTTGTGGCGCCATCTCGACAGTGGTGCGGCGGTGCTTTTACGGCACGGGGGCTCTGTGGAAGTCGGGAGGAGTCCAAGTTAACCAGTAGGGTGACGATCCTCACGCGGGTTTCAACTGGATAATCACTTGATTTTGGTGATTCCATGTAGGAGTCTATGGTTAGGGTCCCTTCTTCTATCCTCTTTCATGCTAGCCTAGTCTTGATCTCATGTTAAATGCAGTTATAGTGCTAATTAGGTGATTTCTTATTAATAGAATTATCCATATTGTGATGAGATTTTGGGTAGAATATGAGCATGCTTATGGTGATTTCTCATAGTGATAATCATGATTTTTTATGGAATTGGGATTGTCATACTTGGAGGTTAGTTCTCTTGTGAATG
The DNA here is from genome assembly GCA_030544215.1 of Zantedeschia hybrid cultivar. Classification (NCBI taxonomy): domain Eukaryota; kingdom Viridiplantae; phylum Streptophyta; class Magnoliopsida; order Alismatales; family Araceae; genus Zantedeschia; species Zantedeschia hybrid cultivar. The sequence goes on from JARZZO010000012.1 coordinate 58,579,688, forward strand.
TTAGTTTTTGGTAAAATTGCTTACGAATTAAAGAATCATGCTTTAATGAGGTTAATGGGAGCCATTTTTCTTATTATGATCCTTGCTAAATCGTGGATCATTTGGGATGTATTGTGGCTTGGAGATACTAGGGAGAGGCTTACTGTGATCTGGTCTCGGGCGTTAAATCGCGTCCACACAGTTGGATGCTATTTGCAAAACGCATTCGCCTAGGTCAACGTGATTCAAGCCAGCTTTTGTGAACTCGAGCCCCCTTAATTCCTGCACCCATAAAGTGTAACTTATAATTACATTGAGTTAATTTCTCTATAAATTATGTAAATTATATTCTTGTATAACTGTTAAATAAATTCATTAATGTATGCTTGAAATCATACTTTGGGGCGGGTTCTTCACGTACTTGGAATTGCATGATTTTGCGCCTATGTGGTTGTAGACCTAGAGTAACAGTTTGGTTAGCGTTTTACACCCTATGTTGGTGTGAGAGTGGCACAATATCGATGTGGGAGTGGCACAACAGTGCCTAGGAGGCGAGGGTCACCGAGTGTACCTTAGGGTAGTAGTTAGTGCCAGTGTGGGAGTGGCACATTTCAGAGACTTATCACTCGTGGCTAGGTAGAGGCGGAACCACCTAGAGCCTGGTAGGCTGGAGTAGCCTGTATGCTATTCGAGGGGTTGCTGCTCCGTTGCAGCCAGTCGATGTTTGCTGTTTTGACCTTGAAGTTTCTTGAGTATTTAATTGCAGGTATGTAATTTGATTATTGTTTATTTGCGCATATTTCGCATCTATCTCTTCGTTAAGTTGTGGTTAGGTGGGGAGGGGGGGGGGGGAGGTGGGGATCGCGGGATCCCTACTGAGCCAATTTTCAAATGTGGCTCACTCTCTGCATTTCAGATGAGGGTTCTCGACGGGCGTAGGAGTTGCGGATTCATCTTGGATTGCGTGCTAACAGCTATCATTCGGGGGGTATGTCCTGATGTAGTTGTACCATTTATATTTGGCTTGTACGCACTATTATTTCTTTTCAATTGTGGACAATGTATTTATTTACTGAATCGAGTCGGGCTGTAATAACTTTTACTTCCAACACTTCCTTAATTATGGTTTGACATATTAGTTATTTGTTCAACTTAGTTTATCACTTATTCTTTGGGCTATTTATGATCCTGGTGTTGTTCCAATATAACAATCCAAAACTCATTTAGTAATCATATATCTGGTTATAGGGTGGCGGGTCGTTACACAAAGGATCTTGTCTTAATTTTCATTATGTCAAGATGCCTCATAACATTAACTGGGTAACGAATTATTGCATTAATGCATGGTCACAGCTTAATCAACAAATCACGGCATTCTTGATGAAATTATCAATATGAAAGGTCTTTCAAAGGTAAAGAAATTAATGAGTCTTTTTATACCAATCATCTTGAGATAAATAGAATTTGCTAAAACAAATAGTAATTGCAAGAAGAACAAAATTAATACGGCTTTGTTACTATAATCTCCATTTAGCTAGTGTCCATATGCTTTGTGTAATTGACTTGTCAATTGGACGGATTCTAAGATGATAGTTTATCACGTTTCTCGTAGAAGTGTATTTCATAGCATATAAAGAAGCAAAGTTATGATGCTTTCAGTTCTTTTTGTCTATTTTTAATGTTCTGGTGGACGTGTGGTGGTAGGGCTACTAAAAGTCAAACTTTGCATCTACTTTTAGCAATCTATATCTAAGTACATAATGGGTGTTGATGGATGTAGTAGTACCTACTATCTTATGCATATCGATTTACCATCAGAGTGGATCCATGTTAGGCTAGTCAAGAGAGGATTGACCGAGGAAAATAGAAAATGGTGTTGGAGTTTTGTAAATGGTTATTTTTTGAGAAAATTACTTATACACCCTTACAATCTTTACAAATAACTTCTATAACCTGCCTTTAAGGAAACCATTATAATGCCCTTAAACTCTTCACATTCATTTTCTCATGCCCTTAAGAGTTAAATGACATTTGTTAATGGAAAATATTTATGAGATATCGTTCAACTATGTTTATGATAAAAGAAAGAAGGCAATTGCACATGTATAAAATGTTGAATAATTTGTGGATTTATATTATTCCCCATATTTTGGTGATAACAAAACTTTAGAAATGTCAGTACAAATGATCAGACTTTAGCCGTTTATTATCACTAACTGTATTCAGGTTTAATCGCTTCAGTTCTATGAGAAAATCGCTAAGTGTTTATCGATTAATGTTTTGAATGCTTCTTCGATTAACAACTCCATAGCGATCAATGCTTTAAGTGGCATTTCAATTACCACTGTTAGTCAGGTATCGGTTGCGCATTAAGTCTTATATCAATTCGCTCTTCGATTACTGCTTTAAGTCTTATATCGATTAACTCTTCGATTACCACTTTAAGTCATATATCGATTAGCTCATCGATTACTGACTCAAGTCTTATATCGATTAACTCTTAAATTATCGACTCAAATCTTATATCGATTAGCGTTTTGATTACCGACTCAAGTCTTATATCGATTGACTCTTTGATTACTGCCTTTAGACACATATCGATTAATGCTTTAAGCGTTGATTCGATTAGTGCCGAAAGAATCACTTCGATTAACATTTCTAGAACCACTCTGATTATCTTTTTATCTTGGCCATTGATTAACGCTTTATGTGACTTCGATTAACTCAGCGAATAGCGATTCATTTGCACTTAAGTGTTACATCGATTAACGCCTTATCGATTTACGTTATATCACTTCGATTATGTCTTCAATTAACGTTATATCGATTCGATCGATGAATGACCATTTTAGTTAACTATTAAAGTGCCTTAACTCTAGTCATGTCTCTAATCTAAGTGAGAGCCATATGTACTTCGATTAACGGACAAATTCTCACTTCGATTACTAAATGACTTACAATGATTACATCATCAATTATGCTTGTTAACTGTGTTGCGATTAATAATAAGTTAAATCAGTTAGTCGGTACTCTCAGTATGTACTTTATGTATATATTTTTTTTACTGAGATCTCTGTCATATCTTTTAACTGACAGATTGTGTACCTTTTCGATGCTACTATGTACTATCTTTAATTGTACGAATCTCTGACTAATAGATCTCTTTGTAGCTACTTCGCTTTACTTTTTATCTTTGTCTGTCAGACCGAAAAAATGTTTAGTTTAATCAATTATTTTTTTATAGACTTCTGCTTACTGACTAACAGAAAGCAAAGAAAATCCAATTTCCTTTCTTGTGTTTAAAGTATTTTTGTAGGAACCTGATCAAGAATTTTGTACTTGAGGAAGCTTCCAAGTACTCCTACCTTGAATAGAAGTCCAAGGATACTCTCTTTATCTCTCTTTCATTTTGTCTATGTATAATTCAAACACTCAAGTAGGAATCTTGCATATCTCTCATCAACAGTCTAATGGGCAAAATTTTAAAAACCTGGTATAAATAGAAGATCTTCACTAGAGAGAAAAAAAACAACTCAAGAACCAAGCTTAGAGAAATCCATACTACTGAGCACAAGCGAATTTACGAGAGAGCTGCAACGTCTAGCAAAAAGCTATGTATGAAGATTTCAAGAGCTATACTTCAACATTCTCTATAAGAAGCTCTTGAAGATCTTCCTCCGATCAAGACTAATGTTCTTTATTGTTTCATTAATTATTGTCTTGATATGTGTTGTGTTCTCTGAGAAGAACACTTGGATGTTGTGAAACAGTCATTCTCATTTATTTTAGTTTATTGATTATTCCTCTTCTAGTATGTAGAAGAGAAGATTTGTTTGCGGACAGGTGGTTGTACTCCTTTAGTGAATTAAAGGATAGACCAACTGAGTCTGGGTATTGTAAGACCGACAAGTGGTCAGTACCTTATGGTGTTGTAAGACCGGCAAGGGGTCAGTACCTTGTGGTGTTGTAAGACCAGCAAGGGGTTAGTACCTTGTATGTTGATTGACCAACAAGGGGTCAGTTCTTTGTGGAGTGAAAATCTCAAAAGGTTGCTTAGGGACTAGACGTAGGTTTAGATAGACCGAACCAATATAAATCATGTGTGTAGTTATATTTTATGTGATTGCTTCCTTGTTCCCTCTTCTTCTCTGTACTTTTAAGCTTTTATATTTAAGTTTTTAGTCTTACATTTTTTATTAACCCATTCACACCCCCTTTAGGTTAGTTTAGCCTTGGGCAACATAAAAGACAAGAAAAAGTAAAAATCCTCATCCACTATCTTTTATTGTTTGCTTGCCAATGAAGAATTGGATAGGGGAGGGTGTCTTTAGTGGCTCAAGGGGATTGTTGATGACCAACTAGGTTATGTTAAAACTAACTTTAATAAGAACCATTTGATCAAATGATCAAATAACCCTCAATGAGTGTGGTAAATAGAGTGTTAAAAAGTATGGCAAAAATACATTCCTTATATTGATATTGGGAGATGAGATATTTTGTGCATGGTTAAGAGCAAATTAATCTTTTGTTAAAATAAGATAGAAGAACTGACAAATTTATCTATGACTAATATAAGTTGAGGCAATATTAGACTGCAAAAGGCAATGTTTGAATTACCGCTATGTCAAAATATCCCATAGTTGTAATGAGGTAATGACGTATCACTTTAAATCATGTCCATAATTTTATGGACAAATCATTTAATTCTTATGGATGAAAAGGATCTTATCTTGATTTTCACTATGTCAAAATACCCCATGACTATAACTAGGCAATGAATTATTGCATTGATGCATGGTCACAACCTAATCAACAAATCATGGTATCATTGATGTAATTATTGATCTAAAAGGTCTTTCAAATGTAAATATAAGTCTTTTTTATGCCAATCATCTCAAGATAAATTGAATTGACTAAAACAAATAGCAGTTGCAAGGCGATAATAAAATTAGTATGAATTTGTTACTATAATCAATGACTTCTTATATAACTAGAGCAACCTTCACAAATTGCAAACATTAACTTGTTAAGAATCAATCAAATTGAAGCGATAGCATCATCGTTGGCTTGAATCAGAATATTTGCGAGATATAAGTCACAGTCTGTATTGATTAAACAAATCGTTAGAATCCCCAAAATGACACATTCTAGAGAGTCATATATTCTTCTTGCTTATCAATATAATAAATATCACCATTTAATTAGTGTCGTGTACTTGCATAATTGACTTGTTTAACTAGATGTGTCCTAAAATAGTAATTTATCATGTTTCTAGGAGCAAGTTGCTTAGTATTAAAAAATCAAAATTATTATGTTTTCCTTTCTTTTTGTCCATTTTAATGTTCCAAAGGATGTATGATGGTAGGTCTACTAAAGGTCTCAAATTATGCATCTTATTTGAGCAAGTCAAACAATCTATATCTAAGTACATAATGGGTGTTGATGGATGAAGTTGAACCTACCATCTTATGCATTCAGTTTGACTAAAAGGAAATAGAAAATGGTTTTGGAGTCATACAAATGGCTATTTTTCAGAAAACTACTTTCATTTCTCTTAAAAATCTTTACAAATAATTTCTATAATCTACCTTAAAGGAAGTATTTTGATACCCTTGAACTCTTCACGTTCGTAGTCCCACGTCCTAAGGGTTAAGTGACATTTATTAATGGAGAATATTTATGAGTTACCCTTTAACTATGTTTATGATAAAAAGAAGAAAGGTAAGTTTATACGTACAAAAGACAATAAAAAGGCAAAAAATCCGATTCCACTAGCATATAGTACTCACTAGAATGTGCCCACCTCCTTCTTCAACATATTCAACATGGTGATCCTAGCAATTGGTGGCCCACCCTCTAAGTAATCTTGTCCAGGATCTTCTTCAAGAGGTTATTAAATTTTTGAAGGATAAGTAATCTTTTCTAAATGTTGTCTTACAAATGAATGATCGTTACTTGTTTTAGGACCTATGCATCTTTCAAAGCTTCCTTTGGACATGTAAATAAACCATAATGTGTACGTTCTCGGTGCATGAATTCATTCATGTGCACGATGTCGTGTGATGGCGCCTAACTTACCTACAAGGACAAACGACTGTACTCATATAAATGAGAATTGAGCATATACTATTACCAACAATTCAAATGGAGCATATTTTACAAAATATTCTAAGTTTTTTTTACTTTTCAATTTTTTTATAAATTTTCAATATTTCATAGTCCTTGCAATCTTTATATTTATAGGGTTTTGGAGATAATAAGACCCCATAAAAGAAGAAAATTTGATGATCTAGGAGGTGAGTGGTATCATTAGTTTGATATGCAGGATCTTGCAATTGCTTTTAGTCATTTGTTCGTGCCCACTAATCTTGACGGTCACCAACCATTGAGGACGTACTGAAAAGGCCATCTGAAACCACATATAAGGGACAACTAATGAGTGATTGCATAGACTTAGGTGCGCCGGATGAACCATATGAATGTGAATCACTAGCTAACCTTTGGGATATTATATATCCATCACCCTACTGTCAGATTCCACTGTCATGTCATCTCATGTCGAAGTTGCATTCGCCAACATTCTTAATTTGGGCATCACAACCCCTTTTCACCATTTGTTTGGGAGGCGTGCATTCGCCTCTGCCATTTCCTAGTCTAGAATCCAGTCTACAATGTTTTGCCATTACCACTGTAATTTTGTTATCCAAAAAAATCACAAAAGGTAGGAACACTAGCTCACTATTGAGGAGCCAGAATACTTGTTAGCTTTTGAATGTGCTTCATCTCACAGGCCTCTCCTTCCAGGTCTATTAATTGACATCATTTACCTCTCTTTAGAGGGATTTCAAGATGAATTCTCTTCCTGTCTTATATTTGATTCTGTGCTTTGTTCTACCTTAGGTAATAGTTAGTATGGGGTAGGATTAGTTTCTTATAGGTAGAAGTCTCGTAAGAAGCAAATACCCTATAAATATCTTGTTGATCTAGCCAATAGGTGTGTTGCCTATCCCAAGTTCGAGAATTCATGGATCATCTCCTTTCCATCCTGACAATTTAGAGTAGGAAGTTAATGCCTAAGCCTCACTTTGTTTGTGGAATAAGTCCTGAATAGGATGTTTTATTCTCCTAAAACCTTTTAACCCACTTTGGTGGAGGGGAGTGCTTAACCCAAGGTGCTATGGGTTATACCAGGGGTTAAGCGGAATAACATGGGTATTTTGAACTCTTTATTCCACTCTTTATTCTCTTCTTTATTCTACTTATTCCTACCAAATCACTTGGAATAGTGCAGTGTAATTCTACTTATTCTGGGTGGAATACCAACAATCTACCAAATCAAAATACCTCTTATTCTGGGTTAAGAAATCCTCAGAACCTTATTCTGGTTTAAGTTATTCTGCAAACAAAGTGAGCCTAAGGGGACAGATTAGGAGTTTATGAGGTAATGAATGGCGAGCACCCATTCAGAAAGAGGATGGAGAAGATGAGGATCCTATAGAACTCTATGCCAATGGCATTAGGTAGTTTGATGAACCCTCAACCATTATAGAAGAAATCACTAAAGAGCTTAATTTGGGATCAGAAGAAGAACCTGGGACAGTGCTTACAAGAAACATCTTTGTTTGAGTAATAGGCCCTTCCTCAAGTGCTTTAAGAGTACAAGGACTCGTTTGCCTGGTCCTATGAAGATATGCATGGGTTAGAACCTAGTGGAGCATAGGCGAGTCTCAAACTAGAGGTAAAGCCCGTCACATAGTGAGAAACTATCCTTAAGAGCCCCTTCGGTTAGAAACTATCAAGTAAAATGAATATACTAGGAATATGTTTTTGGTAGAAATATACTAGTAATCTTTTTTAATGATTGCTAACTGAAGGGGCTTTTAAGGAGGCTTTGAAGATTGTGAGCAATTTAAAATAAATATGAAGTTCACAATTTAAAATAAATATGAAGTTCATGGACTAATATGAAATATTGAAAGATTATAAGGACTTATAAATATTTTATGAAAAGAAAAATCAAAATCTTATAGAACATTACTTTTTGGAGTTTTTGCATATAAATAATGATGCCAATACCATCACATATAGATATTAGAGATAAAATAATTTATAAGACGAATATAAAAGTAATTTACAAGACAAATATAGGCAAATGTCAGTGCCTTCAAATAATCTAGAATAATTTAAATCATATAGGCACTACTAATGTCTCTCGAAGTAATGAGTTGAACAAATAATACTATGAAACTCATCTCCCAAAAATCTCAAATTACATAATTCTCCCTTAATGAAATCCACTAGGTCAATGTACTAAAAGAAAATTAAATGATCGGTCCACTAAGGTAATGGAGCACCTCCAATAGTTCAACCGCTCAACTTGGACGCTTCAATTAGGTCCGAAATTGAGTAGATAAATTGAGTCCATAACAACTTAGTGGGAGTCAAAATCTTACATATGACTTATCATATAATAAACTTTATAAATCAAGTTCTAGATAAACATTTAGTATGATCTTTGAATCAATTCTAACATATAACATAAGCAAGAACATATACAAAGCATATCATATTCATCATTTTCTAAACATGGTTTAGATTTGAATACCATATAATTTGATGTTCAAACCAATAAATTAATGATCATATTTTATATTTAAAGACCTCACATATTTGGTTAGTGTTAGTTATGGATGTCCGTCAAGTCAATCTTATAACTTTGATGTACATTTTTATTCTTATTTATGATAATAAAAAGCACTATATTCATTATGTGTAAATTGATTATACGTTTCATAGTGAAGTCCGTGAATACATGCAATGAAGATTAACTCATGATAAGATCATAATAATGAGATTAATCATCTTCAAACATGTATTCTTAATTATTCCTAGTCCATATTTGAGAAGGCCATCAAATATCTAGTTAGACTAGTATAGGTTACTCCGGTTATAAGATGAGGGTGATTGATCTCATAGTCACTTGTATGGAGACACTAAGGTGAACTTGTAGGTGGTCATTTGAGAATAAATTCATTGAATTAATCTACCACTAAATCATTAGATGGTAAATTACTTAACCGTCAACTAGTTGATCATCGTCATAATATACTGACGTGATTAGTCTTTAGACCTGAGACATCAAAAATATATTGTTAATGGACTTATGGGTATTAACCTTGACTCATACATCTACCAGTCTTAATTAGTTAAGTGATCAGATCCAGCAGAATATCTTTGAAGGTGATTGTGTGGTCTGGCTGGCCACAAGTATAACATCTGCCTGAAAACTCGGGACACAGCCTCCCACTGTGTGTACCACCACAATGTCGACAAGTTGTTGGGGCTCTCTGAACTACCTCCTGTTGCACACTAGCTATTGGGTCCGCCTGTCCCTATCGTTGTTGCCGCTGCTACAGCCTCCACGGAAGAACCTCCTGAACCTGGAGCTAAGCGAGGATGATCTTGAGCCAAAAGAAGCCATTGTTGTGCTCTTGCCCTTGCTATACGTGACCTTAATGTTGCAATACCATGCTCTCGTGCCATTTGGTCATACTGTGCCTCCACTGCTGCTGTGTACCTTACTGCTAAAGCCAGGTCCTTGTAACAGTGTGACGCTACCAGGCTCTTCAAGTCACACCTTAGTCCATCAACAAACTTCTCAGTCCTACGCTCCTCGTCCTTTAAAATATGAGGCACAAACCTCCCTAAGGAAATAAACTTCATCTGGTACTCGAGCATGGACATGGCACCCTGAGTCAAATCCATAAACTCTCTCTCCTTTACCCTCCTGAAAAATGGGCCACATTGAAAAATAGGCATAGTAGGGATCCTCCAATCCCCACCTCCCACGCACACAACCACAACAAGCAAAGAGAAAGGCAAGTACAATATAAAGTAAAACAGTAAATAACCGAGCAACTGAGGCAATAAACACAGAAAAGCAGAACAACAATAAGAATCGATCCACTGAAATAAAGCGACAACCCCTCAAATGGCCTGGGTTGCTCTTATCCACCCGACCCTCGGTAGTCACGCCTTTGTTCAGACACAGAAGTGACGCAAGCGCCGCACTGCTAGTCCTAACGGCTCAGCAACTCCGGGACACCATGGTCCAAACTCCGCACAACTCCAAGACTCCTAGTCTGAGGGCATCTACTGACGGTTTATCTCGTGACTCAACGCTCACGGATGTCCACCCATGAGGGCTCTGAAACCCTCCAGGTGAGGCCGTGAGTTGCCAACTCTGACAGAAAGACAAGTTGAGCCTTATGGGTCACCCCTGTACATCTCCCACACCGGTACACTATACCACTCCCACGTCGGTACGCCGTATCACTCCCACACTGATACGGAGGGCGAACTCCTAGCAAGTGTTGCTGTCACTCTAGCTCTACAACACTCAAAGACATACATGCGCGCATGCATAAAAATCCAACCCCTACTGTATGGTTTCAAGCATGCAAGTTTGTAAGAAATTATCTAACAAATATATTGGAATATGATCTACATACTTGATAGCATATTTGTCAATATTTTAACTAAATACACTCAAGAATTATAGAGAAACAGTGGGCTCAGGTCTACAGTATTAGGCTTGAAACACGTTGACTTAGGTCGACACCTTTCCTAAAAGGCGTCGTCCTGTCTGGATGCGTTTCAGCGCTTGAGACCAAGTCACAAGGGGCTCCCCCTGATCATCCTAAGCTCCAAATACTACACAAGAAGCCCCATAGTTTTACAAGAATACACAGTGCACAAAGAACCCCTAAAACCCCCTAATACATCAAATTAAGCACCATCACCATCTCATGCACAATTTCTCTGAAAATTAGCACTTTTATCAAGAATTATCCCTCCTTCTAACATGATCATATGAGCCCATAAGATCTCAAATATCACAGAAATGATTCCCCAATGAGCATGCTAGAATCCCTCCCTTAATTCTCATGAAAATTCAAAACAAATCATACCTTCACCAAAATCAACATCAAACTAGTATGGTGGGGGATAGAAGAGTAGATCCCAGCATGGTATCTACATGGGATTTCACCAAAAAATTCATAGAATACTCATTCAAACCACACATGAAATCATCACCCTACCGGTTACTCGAGCTCCTCCTGACTTCCCATAGAGTCTCCTCGCCGTGAAAACACAGCCGTCGCGCCGCCGATGAGCCACTAAGCTCCACCTCCTCACCGTCAAGCCCCACATCGCCGAGCCACCATCGTTACCATCGTGAACGCCGCAACTCCGCTGAGACGTCGGCCATCGTCTGGAGAGTGTAGTGTCGTGGTGGAATGGTGGTGGTGGTGGTGAAGAGTGGCTTTGGGGAGATGGAGTGGTTGAGGAGGAAGAAGAAAAATAGAGAGAGAAGGGAGATTGAGAGGAAGAGAAATTAGAAGAGAGGGGAAATTTAGGCTCAACTTCACCTCTCAAGCTCACCCCCAGGCACCTCCAGCCTAGCCTGAGGGTGCCACGGGGCGAGTAAGAGCCATACATGCAAGCGCTAAGACGCGTCGGGCCAGACGGACATCTTTCACAAAATGCATCCCTCTGGCTTGACGCGAATCAGACGATTGACGGGGGTCAACCATGTGGCCCCCATTCATGGGCACAGGGCACCTATGCATGTAGTCCAAAACACATCGTCCATGGGCGATGCCTTTCTTAAAAGACGTCTAGCAACCAAGACGTGAATCATCTAGGGCCCATAATTCACATAAAATTCAAAAAAAGGTGGTCCAAGTGCCTCCACTAGGTTCGAATCTAACCCGACACTAGATCCGAAGTTTCGGTCCTTACACATAAAGAGGTCCATATCTTATCACATGATCATAAAGTTATACTTGCATGGCTAAATTTTACATCTTGTCTTGTAATAGCGTATCAAATTAGGTTGTAATCATGAAAATCATGTAACATGCACTTATCATATTTTCATTCACTTATATGAATATGTATCCAAATCATAATACATATTTATATAAGTAAAACTAAGGTTTTAGGCAAAATAAAATTAAGGTATTGACTATTACGCATAATTAGATATAGCTCAATCCTATTGTAATCATCAACTCAAATTAAACTTCTCCTTCTTGAATTAACTTTAAATCCAATTGAAACAAGGATAGTTTCGGCCTAGAACATGAACCCAACTAAAAGTTGTGAATTTCAACTCTCTAAACAAGTGAATTAGCAATAGTGATCGTCTTATGACGAAAATGATAGGACTATTCTTGGCTTCTTAATAATCTATCTATAATGGGTTTATTTAAATTGATTTGTAAGTAAAAGGAATGTAAAACCTAACCATAAACTATTTTCAGTTTAAACATTTAATTTAATACTTCTATATTTGAATTTTCACATTGAACTGACAATTTTGAAACATTATGTACATTAGGATGGTGTGCGGGATAATATGCAAGTATGATACTTTTTAAAATTAACATATAAGAGTGATTAATATGAAATTATCCCAAAAAGATGTGATACATTAAAGGGCATTTTTGATAAGAGAATAAGCTTAGAATAGACTGACTTATTTGAGTTATTCAGAGAATAAACATTTTGGTTGGCGAGACGGTATATTCGAGTAAGAGTGAGTTTTTCCACAACAAAGTGAAGAATATAATTCTACTAAAAAAAGTCAAATTAGTTCTGCTAGTTAGAATGGAAATTGATTTTTATTCATTTTTTTATTTTGTTTACCTTTTTTTAATTGTATGTACAATAAGATTGAGGTTATCAAAATAAAAATCACTTATTTTGACATGATCCATCTTGGCATAACTAATCCAATGTAATCCATCAAGTTATCAAAGAGTGCTTAAGAAAAACAAAATACATACAACCTGATCCATTTTGTTGCCAAATAAATATACTTACAACCTTGTTGAGAACACAATGCTGAAAAACAATATATATATTTAGTAATGCAACAATCACTATTACTACTTGATGTAAAATAGGGGCTCCCAACTATAAATAATAGAAAAGAGACCATATGAATGTTTTTTTTCTGAAAGTGGAGACCATGTAAATGTTAAGGAGATTAAGAGTCCCTTAGGCATCATGTATTCACAAGAAATACGAAGAAGAAATCAAGATGTAAAAAAAGACACCTTAATTGATCTTTGAACTTGATTATAAAAAAAGTGGCTAGATTTCTTCGAAGAAAAAATTAAATCAAAATGAACAAGTTAAAGATAAGAAAAGAACCATTACTGGAAGGCGACAATGAACTAAACAAAGTTTGCAAAGCATGAATCTGGAGAAGTACAAACCGAAAAGTACTTACACATTCAATCAAACTCCACAGACTGCTGGAGTTAGGTTAGATTGGTATTAGAAGGTAATATTTTCTTAAGAAAACTATGACCACAGATAACTGATAATCCAAACATAGTTATCCACATCACGATTTTATCTTTTAAAATATATTTTCGCTGCCTACACATATCATAAAGATTTACAAAGGACTCATTCAATGTGTCGTAGAATATAGTAAAATATTGATTTTGAAATCACCAATTTTAGTTTATGGGGATTTTAGAATGAAAATCAAAATCAACTGCTAAAAGAAGGATATAAAGGTCAATTGAGTTTGAAATATAATAATTTATGATAGTCTGTACCACAAATAGCTGGTAATCCAAACATAGTTATCCACATCACAATATGATCTTTTAAAAATAACATTGTCATTACCTACACATATCACAAAGATGTACAAAGGACTCATTTCGGTTTGTCGTAAGATATTGATCTTGAAATCACCAATTTTAGTTTATGAGGATTTTAGAATGGAAATGAAAATCAATGCTAAAAGAAAGATTATAAAGGTTAATTGGGTTTGAAATATATTAGTTTATGATAATTAGTACTACAAATAATTGATAATCAAAATAGAGTTATCTACGTCACAATATGATCTTTTAAAATAAGATTTTTTACATATATATCTTTGAAAAACACTGTATTTGTGTGTATACCCCCAACTCTCACATATTATCATCAATATCCTAAAGATTTTAGGAGTATTGATGATAATATGTGAGAGTTTGAGGTATAGATGCAAATACAATATTTTTTAAGAGTATGTATGCAAAAAAACCCTTTAAAATACATTGTCATTACCTACACTTGTCACAAAGATTTACAAAAGACGCATTTCATGTGTCGTAAAATATTGATTTTCAAATCACCAATTTTAGTTTATGGTGATTTTAGAGTGGAAATCAAAATCAACTGCTAAAAGAAGGATTATAAAGGTCAATTGGGTTCGAAATATAATAATCTATGATAATCCATACAAAAAATAATTTACGACTCTCCAGACATAAGAAAAATGCTACTTTATAGTTATTTATGATATTTAGCACACAAACGACCCAGAAATCAACAAAAAAAAACTTACTTCACAACAAAACCAAGTTGCCGGGGGCTGGGGACGGATCCTCTTAAACATTTTCTTTAACTTTTCAGGGGGAAAAAAGAAAAATCCGACCTGCCGGATTCGAACCAGCGACCTAAGGATTTATCTGACGGGTAAATCCACTACAGTCCTCCGCTCTACCAACTGAGCTAAGGTCGGCTTGTGTTACGGAGTCCTACAATGTTAAGATAATACGTATTGCGTTTTCGACCTAAAACCCTCCCCGATTCCCAGTTCCCCCGCGCCTCTTCTGCGCCTGCGTCGCACCGGCAGCGTGCTTCCCCGCGCCTCTGCCCTCCTCCAATCTCCATCTACTCCTCCTCCGCTCCATCTCCAGCCCCGCGCAGTCACCATGGAGGAGCCCTCCACGCCCCCCGCTGCCGCCATGCTCACGGGTGGGCGCAGCCTCGTCTCTTCTCCCCCAGTCTTCTCCTCGGACGGCAAGAAGCTCCTCGTCTGCACCGGCACCACCGTCTCCGTCTTCAGCACCTCCACCGGCATGCTGGTACCTCCCTCTCTCCTCCTCCTATCTCGACATAAAGGAGACATCTTGCTTGTTCCGCTCCGCTAAAGTTCGCATTTTTTTGGTGGGTGCTGGTTCTTTTTGGATGCAGGTGACCGAGCTGGAGGGGCACGCCGCGCGGGTCACCTCCGTGGTGGTGGTGCCGGTGGCCACGCCGGCTACAAAGTTTGCATCTTTCTGCTGGACCTCGTCCCTGGACGGGATCATAGCCTACTGGGACTTCTCCGCCCCGGAATTGATCAGGAAGGTGGAGGTCGGCCTTCCAATCGTCTCCATGGTGAGTTTGGGGCTTCACTGCCCTCTTTTAGTTGCTTTCCTCTCTCGTGTTATTTCGGCTTGGCATATTTTGGGTAGATTTTGCTTCATTGTGAGGGTCGAACTGCACTTCTAGGTTTTTGGTGAAGCTGATAGTGGCCTAGGGAGTTTATGTCGTTTCGGTAGCATTAGAATCATATTTCATTGTCGCAGGTGATTCCGAATATAATGAGTTCGGAGATCGAGAGCAGTGGGAAGCCCTCCGATCCTTATGCGTTCGTCTCGGTCGAAGTTGCGGGTAGACCGGACCACAAGAAGAGATCGTTGTGTGGGCAGATTAAGATTTACAACTTGACCAGTTCAATGCCCGTGGGAGGGCTGTTGGCTGAGGTAACATTAAGAATCTTTCTTTGTCGATTCATGTTTGGGTTGTGATGAGTTTTGTTTAGTGTTAGCTGTCAATGTAATGCATGCCCTCCTCCCTTTTCATCATGGCTTGCCGCAGTGGGGTTATAAGCCATCCTTTAGCACTGCATGTAAAAATTTCATCTTTGATCCTCTAAATTTCATCTGGTATGGTATTATGATATCACTTCCTTCCTGTGATTCTGAAAATAATTTTGGTATGTACATTTGCAATTTTGTGTATGAACAACACTAATAGATGACTCTTTTTTGAGACCAGAGAGATATTCTAGTCTATAAATATATGGAACATTCATATTCTGAGGGGCCTGGAATCCCCTTTATAAAAAATCACTATTGAATTAAACACCTTCAGACTCATTCACCCTTCTAGGTCCTCCATGGTTTTGTTTATTTGTTGGTCTACCATTTAGATGTTCTTTCGAACATTTTGGTGGAGATATTGCATCTCATGTTGTATTTGCTTGCTTACCTTCTTCAGCTGATACACCTTTGTATTACTTGTGCAAGTACATGTGATTATTTGAGTCTTGACAATAATGACTGCCATCATCTTGACATTTTGGCAATATAAAACAGAAGGCCGTCTTCTCATGTAACTTAAGGCCTCATTTGAGAAAACTTCTCCAATTGTTGTTTCCTTTGCATTCAGATTCTCTCCCAGTCCTACTTTCAGAAGACCCAAGTGAGAGCCTCGAGACAGCCCAGAAAAGCAGTGCATGATCACCTTTCTACTAGACATGCCATAATGACTCTTGGAATTTGTAAAGGATAGCACTACATGTGGCAAAAATTTAATATTGTTTTGGGTTCCCCAAAAATGTATCTTGGACTTATGCCAACATTCAACTCCAGAAATTTATTTCAAATGACGCCCAGGAGTGGATGCTCCTTATGGGCGAAGGAATCTACAAGGTTAAAGCTGCTTCAGTGATGAATGGAGATAGATATTATAAACTAAAAAAATATGCTTTAGCTAACTTGCTAGTGCAGTCACAATTTTATGGGGTTTAAGGTAGTTCAAACAACATTATAAAGGAGGCTAGATCTGTATTGAGTTCATTGCTTACTTTGTAACTTGTGTTTATTCTTTTCTAATAGTAATAGAGGTTCAAACAATTCATAACACATGCTGATTTTGGGGCCAAAATTTTCTTGTGGTGACCTAGTCATGAGTTGGGCAGGAGGAAAGGACTATCCATGAGGTAAAGCTATGTGTAGCTGCCATAGTGGGGAGTCATTGTTGTGTTCAAGGGTGGGGTATGGGTGCTATGTAGTCAAAGGCGTGAGGCGACCGGGGGGGGGGGGGGTTGCCTCAGCCTCAGGCATTTGAGGCGGCATTTTATATATATATATATAATTCACTTATTTATATAAAATGTCAAAAACACGAATATAATCATACATATTGACATATTCATTTACTCAAATTATCAAATATAACCAAATAATTTTAAATCAAGCTAATTGAAATAGAATTTAATCGTTCAAAGATGTAATCAACAAATTCATGAAAATTTTGTTACTAATTAAACCCACCATAATGAAAATTTATCAACGGAGTGCTAAGCAAACACAATATAAACATACAAATCTAAGGTAAATAAGTCTATTACAACATTCAAATATTCCTTAAGAAAATAAGTAGACGACATGTCCAAATAAGGCTAATAAGCCTATGAATACATTCCGCTCTTTACTCTCAAGCTTCACTCATTCATCACTCTCAGAATCCTCATCTTGCTCAAGTGGAAGTTCACCCTCAGACTCCTCCGTTGTATCATCAAACTCAACTTCAAGCTCCTCAATAAAGTCTAATCTGGAACTTGTTGCAGCCGCTTTCCCCTTCCCTAAACAACATTTCTTTGATGTTGACCTTGTAGGTGGACCTTCTTCTTCATCAATCCCTGCAACAATCTCAACATCTAACCATGTGAGGTCCTCATTCTCATGTACAACATCATTATTATGGGGATGTGCTATCTACTCATTGCAATCATCAATATCTTCCAAACTTGTAGGATCAAGCTCAGTTTGTTGGAAATGTAAAAAGCGATCTCGAAGGTGTTGGTTGTATTGCACAAACATGAGATAATTTAGTTTCTTTTGCTCCAACCTATTCCTTTTCTTAGTATGCACCTAGAACAATATTATTCTTAGATTGATATGGAATAAAAAATAAGTATAAGATGTATTATTCAATGGAAGTTAATGAACATCTAACTTGCTTAAATGTACTCCAATTGCGTTCACAACTGGATGCACGACAAGTGAGGCTTAAGATGCGAACGGCCATCCTTTGCAGATTAGGGGTTTTACTCCCAAAATCCACCCACCAATTAACTACATGAAACATCTAAATAGTATTTAATTTTCACATCAAAAATAATAATAATGAATAAATGTACTAGTAGTAGTCTATATAGAAATATACTAGGATTAGATGTAGTACGTTACCTTATGGCCATTTCTCTCCTAAAGAAGCCCATAACATTCCTGTAACACGCCAATTCCTTGGTAATCTCATCTTGTACCTTAGGATCATGAACTAATTTCTCAATGCAATCATATAGTCCTTGCTTCACCTCACCATTAGAATCAATCCCTGGATTCGCATAATAAAATTGAGGGTTGAGGTAGTATCCAGTTGCATGTAAAGGACGATGAAGCTGAAAATCCCATCTCCTAACAATGATCTCCCAAAGTGGATCATACTTGTCCACCTTTCCTTCCAGAGCAGTCTTAATACTTTCCTTGGTGCGCTCCATGGCTTCATAAATATAACTCATTGACGGCTTCTCTCCCTCAACCAACCGCAAAACCATGACAAGGGACTTGAATATCTTTAGTACATAAACAACTCCCTTCTAAAATTGAGTCTTCAAAATTATATCTTGTACTTTCTTTCCTTCAGTTTTTCTTGCCTACTTATTGTTAGTTATCCATTCAGTGGAGTGGATGTAAACATTCTTCTCAAACCATCTTTGCAATCCATCAAACTTTGCAGATTCAAATAATTGATGGCAAAGCGGGTCTCAGCTGCACAGACAAGATTCGTTTCATTTGTATACTTCCTCACTATGGCAAGCACCTTCGTATGTGCATAAATATAACCATCCTTGCCCTCCAATATCAAGTTTAGGCAATGGGCAGTACATGGTGTCCAAAATAAGTGAGGGTGAGCTGCCATCAACATTTTTCCTGCAGCAACATAACTTGCTTAATTATCTGTGATAGCCTGTATCACGTTCTCTGTACCAATTTCTATAACTATCTTGTTCAATAAGTCAGCCAACAACTTTACATCTTTGACATACTGAGATACATCAATAGACCTCAAGAACACAGTTCCAGTAGGTGAATTGATCATAAAATTGACCAAAGTATGGTCTTTCTCATTTGTCCATGCATCATACATGATAGTACAATTCATGGTAGCTAGGGCCTTTCAATCACGGACCGAATTGTCCTATAGCTTCCAACATTGTTTGGAAATTATTTAGACGTACGGTATTGAATGAGATTCCAGTTTGGTACATCCACCTAGCTATGTATTGAATGACCCTTTCTCGTGCTTCCTTCTCATGCTTCTTGTCCTTGATAGATTTGCTCTTTAAATCTTCAGGATTAAGAGTACAAAATTTGTCTAACTTTAAATCTTCAGGATTAAGAGTACAAAATTTGTCTAAGGGACCTTTCATTCGGAGAGGCTTTGCAAGAATGTCATCAACTTGATTCACCTCAAAGGATGAATCTTTGGAAGTCAAATCTCTAAAAATATTATCTTGGCTTTCTGTTTTCCTAACCAAACATTTCTTTTCAATCCTTGCTTGTTTTGATTGCTCCATGTACTGTTTAATTTCTTCTTTTGCCTTTGGTACCACCTTCAAGCAAGCTGTCACATTTGTAGAAATCCCAGCTAGGTGTTGTTTCAATCGGTGGATCTCTCCTTTACATTTTTTCTGACAAAAATGCATTTTACCCAGTCCCTATTAGTTGGATTAACCAAAGTACCATATTTCCAGCCTGGGTCTTTTTTTCTTCCTTTCCCTCTGTAGACCCTTGATTAGACGAATGAGACGAGCCTCCCGCTGGTGTGGATATCTTAAATAAATAAGATTGACAATAAAATTCAATACGAAAATTAATGCATAACATTTAACAATCATTGAACTTAGATATAATTAAGGAAAAGAATAACAATAGATAGGACAAAAAGTAGAACCTTAGTCACAAAGAGAAATCAATGTCGTCCACACTCCACCTAGTTAATAAATCACTGTCCACTTATAAAGAGAGAGAGACAATTATGAAGATAGTGAGTGAGAGAGATGGAGGAAGTCAGAGAGAGAGAGTTCGAGGGCTTCTGCCTTCTAATAGATAGGCCGTGAAAGAGAGAGATAGAGAGTTGATAGATAGATAAAGTGAGATAGATAGAGAGTGAGAGGGTGGGGGTGGAGAGAGAGAGAGAGAGAGAGAGAGAGAGAGAGAGAGAGAGAGAGAGAGAGAGAGAGAGGGGAGGGAGACATGGAGAGAGAGTGAGAGGGTCGGGAGGGGGGAGCGAGACAGGGAGAGAGACAGAGAGAGTGAGAGGGTCGGGGGAGGGCAATGAGACAGGGAGAGAGACATAGAGTGAGAGGGTCGAGGGAGGGAGGGAGACATGGAGAGAGATAAAGAGAGTGAGAGGCTCAGGGAGGGGAGCGAGACATGGAAAGAGACAGAGAGAGTGAGAGGGTTGGGGGGGAGCGAGACAGAGAGAGGGTCGGGAGACAGGGAAAGGGATAGAGAGAGTTAGAGAGTCGGGGGAGGGGAGCGAGACATGGAGAGAGACAGAGAGAGTGAGAGGGTCAGGGGAGGGGAGCGAGACAAGGAAAGAGACAGAGAGAGTGGGAGGGTCGGGAGATAGGGAGAGAGACAGAGAGAGGGTCGGGAGATAGGGAGAGAGACAAAGAGAGTTAGATAGTCGAGGAGGGGAGCGAGACAGGGAGAGAGACAAAGAGAGTGAGAGGGTCGGGGGGGAGGGGAGGGAGACAGGGAAAGAGACATAGAGAGTGAGAGGGCCGGGGGAGGGCAGCGAGACAGGGAGAGAGACAGATAGAGGGTTAGGGGGAGGGGAGACTTACCTAGATTTGCCGTCGCCGGAGGATTTGTCGTCGCAGGAATGCTACGTCGTCGTTGTCATTGTCGCTGGAGTGCTGTGCTGTCGCCATTGTCGTCACTAGGGAGGGACTGTGGAGATGGGCGCTCGGGGTCGGCGACCGTAGAGGGGGCGGAGGAGGACGAATGGCTCGGGGCCTCGGGTACTAGGGTTTGGATTGGGACGGGTTTGGGGGGGTTTAACGGGTCCGATCCTTTTATAGCCTGGGCATTGGGTCCTTTCGGCTGGGCCAAATGGGCCGAGAATGGGCCGAGCAGACCGGTTGAGGCGGGAACAAGGTGACGGAGGCGCCAGAGGCGTGCAGAGGCGAGCGCCTCAACGATTGAGGCGTTTTCAGCGTTCACCTATGCGACACAGGCCAAGGCGAGGCGGCTTATCACCGCCTCGCCTCGTCGCCTAGGCGAGCGCCTCACTTGCCTTTGATAACATAGTATGAGTGAGCTAGATTACTCTCATACCGGAAAGTGTGGGGAAGGTAATTGGCTACATATTGGGGGGTGGGGGTTCCATAACTTGTATCTTCTGGGGATTGACATAAAGCAGACAAAATCTCAAGAGGGTTGGATGATCCATATAAACTCAGTGGGCCAATGGATTCTCTCTTCCCTTCTCTCTATTTACACATTCTTTCTCTCTAGACAAAACAATGAGAAAATAACAACCAAGAGGTAGGAAAGAATGACACAGTTTTTAGGGTTCTCTCTCTAGAATCTAGAGAGAGGCTCAAAAGAAATATATTGTAATGGATACCAAGGACTCCCACACGTTGGGCCTCCTGGCCAATAGAGTGCATGTGGGGTTTTGCCCCTTGTCGGCACTTGGCACGCCTCTCCGCAACAACCTCCCCTTTGCACGCCGTCACCCACCCACATCTTCCGTGCCTCCCCCCGTGTCCACTTGGTCACCTAGGCAACGTGGTCTCGTTGCCAACTTTCCCCATCTTCGATGACGAGGGCAGGAGGGTCAGCGTCAACCATGCCATTATCTTAGTGCCATGCGTGTCGCCGCTGTGGGTCGTGGACATGCCGCCATGTGCTTTCGGGGATGCCTTTGACGGGCCAAGCACTCATCGGTCTTACATGCCTCGTCCAGGAATCTCTCAAGTGCTAGAGATCCTCCTGGATCATTGGATCAGGTCATTGCATTGTAATATTAGAGTGGATGCATGCAGTGTACTATGAGCTAGTTTGGAGGCATCAGGAAATGCTATTTTGTAGGAAAGGACTACTCGTAGGCAAGTGCTACTGATGAGGTCCACCACGGTATGGAACTACCATTGTGTATATCAGGCCTTAGGAAGTCTAGTTTATTATATATTTTTATGAATATGATATTTATTTTTTATTATGTTTGTGTGGTTGGTTTGAGCAATTATTGTTTACTTTCCATAGAGTTTGGTCTTTTATTAAGAGTAGAAGGCTACCTAGACGGACTGAGTAATTAATTTTTGTTTTGAAGTGGCTTTGGAAGCCTGCAAGTGGATTATGTATAATCCAGAATTAATCAGATCACATGATGAAGTGACCTGTTCCTGTGAGTTGAGAATAAGTGGTAAATTTCCATATGCACATACGGTCTTGCCATGTGAATCTCTTCTAGTAATACTCTCTTTTTTCAAGTTGATCACGGTATCTTTCCACTGTTCCCCCTTCTAAATGATGACTAGTGAGTGGGATAAAATTTCAAGTTGGTAGTGTGTTTTCATAAAAAGGTGTTGGCTGATATAGTTCACTTGTTCCTCTTTTACTTGTGTTTAGACTCGGAAACCAGAGCTTATAGTTGTCAGTAAATCTGGAGAATATATTGGTATTAAAAACAGGCGGAAACTTCACATATGGAAGGTCCCAGTGAAACATTTCAAACATAATGGCATCAAAAAGATCAAATTGCATCACACAAAGAACTTGAGTGCTCTTGCATTTCATCCTACTGAACAAATGGTAGCTGGAGGAGATGTAACAGGAAGGATTTTGGTATGGAGAGGCTTCGGGAAGTACAAGTTCTCTGATAATACGTACCAATTGAGTAAAGTGAAGGCTAAAGATGAGGAAGAAAGGCCTGGTGTGAGGGGAGATGATGATGCTGATCTATCCTCAACGTGGCATTGGCATCCTGCTGAAGTAAAATTTCTCTCATTTTCCTCAGATGGAGGATATTTGTACTCAGGTATGTAAACAGTTATTTAACATTTTCATTCATTCAAGCACTTTGCTTTTTACCAGTGCTTGAATATCATCCCATTGTGGATGCTAAACTCTTTTTTTTTTTTTTTTTTTTTTTTTTTGGGGTTGGGGGGGTGGGGTTAAAACTTTATCTTGCTTAATTGCTTAATTCTAACGTGTATCAAATCCAGGATTTTTTTTTTCTAAAGGTTGTCTGGTTTCTGTTGCTTGACTTCTAATCATGGACAACAGGATGATGCTCAGTTACATTGGATTGTTATGCATTGATTTTTAGCATACTAACTGAAAATTTTGGTATTGGACCTCAGGTGGAAAAGAAGGTGTTCTTGTGATTTGGCAACTTGACACTGGGACGAAGAGATTTTTACCGCGGATGGGATCTCCTCTTCTGTATTATACTCATTCTCCAGATCCTTTACTCTCTTGTGTAAGCAAGATATCTGTCATATTGGAAATTTGAATATGTTCAATGTTTATGTTGATTCAATTCTGTTTAATCTACTAATGTTGTGCGTAGATAAGAGGCACATTTCTCAGTTGTCATGATATGCATTCATTGTTTATGTGATTCCTTTCATTTTTATCCACTAGTCTTGTATGTAGATAGGGGACACATTTCTCACTTGTCATGAATCTACTATGTCTGCGGCATGGTTTAGAAATCTGAGGGCATTTAACTAGGTGCTTGGTCTTATACAATGTCATGATATATGTTGGGAGAAAGGGAGAAGGAAAATGTATAGCAGTATATTCTAAGAAAATATATGGCATGTGAAATACATTGATTAGAAAAACAGAATAGTTACTTGTATGCTTCTAAGTGCTAGATAGCTTCCATGTTTCATGCACCTTCTTGAAGATACTTCAACTGATCAAAAAATGCATATTTCTATAGCACTTTACCATTTTTCTTCTTCAACGATTGATAATGCAACATTTTAGTAAATTTGGAACACTGCTATTAAAGAGGTAATGGTTCATATGTAGCAGTGGGAATGTGTATCAGTAATATGAAAATCAACATGTCAAACAAACAATCACAGGTTGAATTTTTCCAGAAGTGTGGTGCATCGAAGGCAATGCTTGGGAAGGAACGGACATCACCAGTGGAATCATGAAGGATCTTTTTGGGTATAGTGAGTTGGGCTGCAGGATTGTGGAAGTGTATTGGAGAGGTTTCTTTTATCTATTTTTAAAGAACAGATCACTTGGGACTCTGCAGTTCTTTGGGAAGGAATGGACATCACCAGTGGAATCATGAAGGATGTTTTGGGTAGTGAGTTGGGCTGCAGGATTGTGTGAGTGTGTTGGATAGATTTCTTTTTATCTGGTTTTAGAGAGCACATTACTTGGGATTCTGCAATTGCTTGGGAAAAGAACGGACATCACCAGTGGAATAATGAAGGATTTTTTGGGTAGTGGGTAGGGCTGCAGGATTGTGGAACTACGTTGGAGAGGTTTATTTTTATCTATTTTAAAGAATAATTAGTTGGGATTCTTGGGGATTTTTTAGGATTTATGTTCTATTTCAACCAATGGAATTGCCATTTTAGGGTTCTTAATTTGGATCTTCCCCTGTGACCTTAGATGGTGTTATTAATATCATCTTGATGGATAAAAGTCTTTGATTTGACACCTTTATCGGTTCCAACGTCCGAGAGAGAAAGTGACGCGGGACGACTACTGAAACGAGTCCGAACTAATGTCACGATCCGAAATAAGCAAGTGTAGTGTACGTGTACGGCAAATACTCATCGAATCATCATGTTTTCATGAATGTAATTACGCAATGTAAGTCACACGCAACTCGAGTATCGTCCGCTCTCAGTGATAAAATAAACAGGATCGGCGTCGTAAGAACTACCACCAAGCTAGGACAGCACCAACGCAGCCAATATGCTCAAACTAATGCTAAGGGATGGATCTCACACTCACAATCCGGCAGCAATATAAGATAAGTAGCTAGATATCCTAACTCACGGGCACGGGAACATGCACGATCATATAATGAACGACAAGTTACGGAAACGAGAGCACAATAGCACTAACCGACCCACTGTAGAGTGAGGCAATACCCGGACAGACTGAATTTGCTTAAACGCCTCGATTTCGCTGCGAACAGTGTCGAATGAACCTCGTGAAGTGGACGAACCCCCTCTACGTGCGGTTATAGCACTGATTGCTGCTGGGTGCAGCGGTGAGGACCCACTGGGGTCGTAGGAACCGTGGGGAAGGTGACTCGCGGGGGTACGTTCGGAGTTGGTATGCGGCGAAAAGAAGTCCGGGAGGCCAACCGGAGCAGCGTGTGGCGGAGGAGAGATTCGCCGGTGACCTCTCGGGGCAGGGCTGCCACGGACAGGGTCAGGAGATCCGTTGCAGGCGGGAGAACCCGATCCGGCGTGAGGGCGAGGCTGACGGGGTTCGTCTCGGACCTGTGAGCCACCGGGAGGGGTTCGCCGGGAAGGGGTGCTCACCGGAACCTGCGTACGGCGAGTTGGCGGACGTAGGAGCCGCTCGGGAGCCGTCGACGTGCGAACAGGGAAGGGAGGAAAAGGGGCGGTGCACGGGCTCACCGGAGACCCGACCAGGTGGCGTGGAAGGGGTCGTGGCCGGCGGTTCCTTGCCGAGATGGCCCGACTCAGGCCCGCGTGTAGCAGGGGGGGAGCACGCGGAGAGGCCGGTTCGGCTTGGGTGCTGCGGCACGACGGCGTGCGAGCAGGCGGGCTCGAGCGGGGATGTTCCTGCGTGCGGCGGAGCTGGCGGAGGGAGTCCTTGGGCAGGCCCCGTCGGGCTCGCAGGGTGGCGGTAGGGATGGCCTTCCGGAGCCGGACGTACAGTGGGAGGACAGCCGCGGGGTGACCGACCAAGGGGGGGGGTACTTGCGGATGGCGGGCTGCGTCGCGAGGGGTTGCCGCGGGCAGGGCCGGTGGTCGGTTGCAGGTGGGGGGGAACGCGGGGAGGCGTTGAGAACTCGCCGGAGAGCCGACCTGGCCGCGTGGACTGGGGTCGTTGTTGGCGGTTCGACGCAGCGCAGGGAGATAGTGGAGGGAGGCAGAGAAGAAGACGAAGAAGAAGGAGAGGAAGAGGACAAGGAGGAGACAGCACCCGGCTTCCACCGAGGATCCACGTACGCTCCTTTGGCGGCTGCAAGAATTTCTTTTCTTATTCCATCATTAATGCCCTCCAAAAGAGGCTACAGTACCTTAAATAGGAAAAACGAACCCTAATAACCTCCTAATGAAGCAAAAGACGTAATTAGCCCTAATTCTAGACAAACACACTGAAATTCGTGCAGAAAATACTAAAAAAATAGAAAAGTGATAACTGGGCCTCATAATGGGCCTTACATCCATCCCAACTACTCCTCAATAAAATAAACACATGTCAGCACTCAGGGGAACCATCGTCGAGCCACAAAGATGCTGGGTACGCTGCAGTCGTCCTCCTCCGACGGTAAACGCGAGTCGGGTCGAACCGGGCCATTCGACCACCGCTCTGATCTTTTCGGGATCAACGGAGACGCCCTCAGATGACACGATGAACCCTAAGAAGATCACTCGATCTGTCATAAATGCGCACTTCTTAAGGTTCCCATACAAGCTCTCTCGACGAAGAATAATGCACACCTGTCGAAGGTGCTCCAAGTGGTCCTCCTTAGAACGGCTATAGATAAGGATATCATCAAAGTATAGGACCAAAAATATGCCAATGAACGGTCGTAATACCTGAGTCATGAGCCGCATGAAGGTATTAGGGACGTTGGACAGGCCGAAAGGCATGACCAACCACTCATAAAGTCCATCCTTCATCTTGAAAGCCGTCTTCCACTCATCCCCAAGTCTGATCCGAACCTGGTGATAGCCACTCTTCAGATCGATCTTGGAAAATACAGTGGCTCCCGCCATCATATCAAGTATATCATCAAGGCGGGGAATGGGAAAACGATATCTCACTGTGATGCGGTTGATCGCGCGGCTATCCACACACATCCTCCAAGTGCCATCTTTCTTTGGAGCAAGAAGTGCGGGGACGGCGCAGGAGCTCATACTCTCGCGAATGGAGCCCCTCGCCAGGAGTTCCTCAACCTGCCTCTAGAGCTCAGAATGTTCCTTGGGATTCATGCGATAATGCGGTAGGTTGGGTAAGGTGGCTCCCGGAATCAGGTCGATGGTGTGCTGGATATCACGCATAGGTGGAAGACCTTCCGGAAGATCCTCAAGAAAGATATCCTGAAACTCCTGGAGAAGAGAGGTGACCTCGGTAGGGTGCTCACTCGGGGTCTCGGCAGTAACCTCTCTAACCGCTAATAGAAACACATGATCACTCTCAATCAAATCATGCTCAAGCTCCCTGGTAGAGATAAGCTGTAAAGCTACAGTAGGAGGTGTGCCAAGGAGGGAAGGCTCACGAGTGCTGGTAATGTCCAATCTGGTCGGATGGGAACTGGAACATGTGCTCGCTAGAGCCGTGCTGAGAGTAGTAGCTGAGCTAACAAGCGTGGTGCTAGAAGGGGTAGCACCGCCTGAAGGGGGTGAAGGAGTACTCGGGGATGCTGAAGAACTCCCCGGAGAAGTCCCCTGCTGGGAGGACGTCCTAGGTCGGGAGGGCTGTAAAGTGATGAGCAGGTCGCTGTACTGGAATATGCAAATGTTGGACCGGCCCTGAAGGGTCGCGTCCATATCATACAATCACGGCCTGCCAAGAATAAGGCTCCCGACCTCCATAGGAAGAATGTCACACCAGTTCTCGTCCTCATACGGTGGGAAGTGAATGGGAACAAGGCACCTCGTCTGGATGGGAATGGAAGTAGAATCCACCCAAGAAACTCGGTAAGGACGAGGGTGACCAACAACAGTCAACCCAAGGTGTGCGACGGCATTAGTGGAGATTGCGTTGATGCAACTACCACTATCAATGATCACCTTGCACACCTTGCCATCAACACAATAGTAGGTGTGAAAGATAGCAGTGTGGTGTCAATCATCACACACTTTTGGCTGGGTCAAGATGCATCTAACCACGCCAATCCTATCCTCACTAAGACGCTCCTCACTATTACCATCCCACAGAAATTGAGCCTGGATGCAACCCACGATCTCATCCTCAGAGTGAAAATCATCCACCATCTCATCTCCAGTCTCATAACTCACAGGTTGTAACGCGGGTTGGTACTCCTCTGGGTCCACCTCTCCCATAACCATGGTCCTAGACGGACACTGAGACTTGAAATGCCCAAATCCCTGACACTTGTAACACCGAATACGGGATCCGCCCTCCTGGGAGGACTCTCCTATAGCTGGGGTCTTCCCTTTATCCTCCCGCCTAGGTGGCGGGGTTCCCACAGGGGGACAGACAGGGGGGCCGGTAAGGCGGGCATCGGGTCTCTCTGGGGAAAACGAGGGCGAGAGGGGGGGGGGTCCTGACGACTGGGGTCAGCAGGCCTGAAGGCTGGAGCTCTCTGTGGCACTCCCGGGGTGGCGCGCTGATCAAGGGAACGCTGGTAGGGCGGCCGAGTACGTGGGGGTGAATCCACCTCAAGCTCAAACTGCTCCATCTCTCTCACGACATGATAGGCATGCTCGATGGTCGTCACATGCTGACGGAACAGTTCCTGCTGATACACGCGACGTAGACCCTTCCGAAAGTGGGAAAGAGTCAACGCGCTCTCCTCTCGAGCTCCACATCTCATCAGGTACTCATCAAACTCGGCAATGTATTAAGAAACGGTGCGAGTACCCTGAGATATGCTCTGTCACCTATCAATGAGCCGGTGGCGGTAAGTCGGGGGAAGGTATTTTTCTCTCAGCTTAACCTTCATGTCTTCCCACGACTCAATGGGATCATGCCGACGCTGCTCTAGAAGGTCCGACATTCGACCAATAGGTATGAGCCTGGCCTGTCAGTTTCATCATGGCGAACCGAGCTCGCCGAGCGTCAGTCATACCCATCCAATCGAAGTAGCGGTTCATGCTGGCCTCCCAATCAAGATAGACCTTCGGGTCCAAGGACCCGTCAAAAGTGGGAGCATCCGCACGAGCGGCCCGACGGTCATCCAGGTCCCTCGGGACGTGATGGGGCCTCCGCTCTTCCTCAAAATCATCCCGATCGTCCAGATCATCCCGATCCCTCGGACGTTGATGGCGTCTAGGCGCCTCACCAAACTCAGGCTGAACCCCTCGGGCGTACCGATCATACCGATCACCTCGATCATATCGCTCAGCTCGGTCAGCTCGATCGCGGTGGTCGTGTCGATCCTCTCGATTGGGTCGATCGAATCGCACGTCCTGACCGCGTCGCTCTAGCCGATCATCACGGTCACGAAGATCCCAGTGATCATAACGATCAATCCCATCCACCTGACGCCTCACGCGTCTCTGATCAGCGCCCTCAAATCTCTCGCGCTGCCTATGATGCCTCAAATGTCTACGCGCAGCAACCTGGTCTATCAACTCATCACGCGGATCATAATCCACCCCGTCATCGGCAAGGTGCCGATCGTCAACAGGATCAGCCCTCGGAAGGGCCTCATCATGAGGAACATGGACGGCCGGAACAGGATGTCCAGAGTGATGGGGAACTGGGGCATGGGCAAGAACCCCTGGAGCACCCCTGAGACCTGCTAGGTCCTGAATCGTACGCTCAGACTCATCAACTCGGTTCTCACCAGAGCGGTTCGAACCTCCCCCATTCCCCTGGCGCTGGTCTCACAGATCCATGCGTTGTACGAGCCGACTAACTGTCGCGGCTAAATCAGAAACATCCGGGGACCCCGCCTGCGAACCTGACGCAGGTGCAGACATGTGGAAAATCGTGCTGCTACAAGTGGGCATGCAAGGCAAGCAGAGAGACAATATGCATCAACTGACACCTAAACGACTAATATGTATGATATGGACCAACTAAGCTGAGTGAAACACTAAATAGCTGAAGACACGCTAAACTAACATGATGAACATATGAAAATGCAACAAATATGCCCTAGCCAAAACCTATGGCTCTGATACCAAAACTGACGCGGGACGACTACCGAAACGAGTCCGAACTAGTGTCACGATCCGAAATCAGCAAGTGTAGTGTACGTGTACGGCAAATACTCATCGAATCACCATGTTTTCATGAATGTAATTACGCAATGTAAGTCACACGCAACTCGAGTATCGTCCGCTCTCAGTGATAAAATAAACAGGATCGGCGTAGTAAGAACTACCACCAAGCTAGGACAACACCAACGCAACCAATATGCTCAAACTAATGCTAAGGGATGGATCTCACACTCACAATCCGGCAGCAATATAAGATAAGTAGCTAGATATCCTAACTCACGGGCACGGGAACATGCACGATCATATAATGAACGACAAGTTACGGAAACGAGAGCACAATAGCACTAATCGACCCACTGTAGAGTGAGGCAATACCCGGACAGACTGAATCTGCTTAAACGCCTCGATTTCGCTGCGAACAGTGTCGAATGAACCTCGTGAAGTGGACGAACCCCCTCTGCACGTGGTTATAGCACTGACTGCTGCTGGGTGCAGCGGTGAGGACCCACTGGGGTCGCAGGAACTGTGGGGAAGGTGACTCGCGGGGTACGTTCGGAGTTGGTATGCGGCGAAAAGAAGTCCGGGAGGCCAACCGGAGCAGCGTGTGGCGGAGGAGAGATTCGCCGGTGACCTCTCGGGGCAGGGCTGCCACGGACAGGGTCAGGAGATCCGTTGCAGGTGGGAGAACCCGATCCGGCGCGAGGGCGAGGCCGATGGGGTTTGTCTCGGACCTGCGAGCCACCGGGAGGGGTTCGCCGGGAAGGGGTGCTCACCGGAACCTGTGTACGGCGGGTTGGCGGACGTAGGAGCCGCCCGGGAGCCGTCGACGTGCGAACAGGGAAGGGAGGAAAAGGGGCGGTGCACGGGCTCACCGGAGACCCGACCAGGTGGCGTGGAAGGGGTCGTGGCCGGCGGTTCCTTGCCGAGATGGCCCGACTCAGGCCTGCGTGTAGCAGGGGGGGGGAGCACGCGGAGAGGCCGGTTCGGCTTGGGTGCTGCGGCACGACGGCGTGCGAGCAGGCGGGCTCGAGCGGGGATGCCGCTGCGTGCGGCGGAGCTGGCGGAGGGAGTCCTTGGGCAGGCCCCGTCGGGCTCGCAGGGTGGCGGCGGGGATGGCCTTTCGGAGCCGGACGTACAGCGGGAGGACAGCTGCGGGGCGACCGACCAAGGGGGGGGGGGTTACCTGCGGATGGCGGGCTGCGTCGCGCGGGGTTGCTGCGGGCAGGGCCGGTGGTCGGTTGCAGGTGGGGGGGAACGCGGGGAGGCGTTGAGAACTCGCCGGAGAGCCGACCTGGCCGCGTGGACTGGGGTCGTTGCTGGCGGTTCGACGTAGCGTAGGGAGATAGTGGAGGGAGGCAGAGAAGAAGACGAAGAAGAAGGAGAGGAAGAGGACAAGGAGGAGACAACAACCGGCTTCCACCGAGGATGCACGTACGCTCCTTTGGCGGTTGCAAGAATTTCTTTTCTTATTCCATCATCAATGCCCTCCAAAAGAGGCTACAGTACCTTAAATAGGAAAAACAAACCCTAATAACCTCCTAATAAAGCAAAAGACGTAATTAGCCCTAATTCTAGACAAACACACTGAAATTCGTGCAGAAAATACTAAAAAAATAGTAAAGAGATAACTGGGCCTCATAATGGACCTTACATCCATCCCAACTACTCCTCAATAAAATAAACACATGTCAGCACTCAGGGGAACCATTGTCGAGCCACAAAGATGCTGGGTACGCTGTAGTCGTCCTCCTCCGACGGTAAACGCGAGTCGGGTCGAACCGGGTCCAGGCGCGGGTGTCCTCACCAGAAAGCACATGGAAGGCTAGTCTAATTCCATAAAAGCTCAATTTAACTCCAGTCCAAAAGCTTTACCACAGATTTTTTGGACTGCTCTGGAATGTTTTGCGGTGTTTGGGGGTAGTTAAGGATGTTTTAAGTTAGAGGTGTATTTTGATAACTTCATCAGGCTTCAAGTCATAGTGCCATTTTGGTGATTTTAGGCATCTTTTAGGGCTGTTGGAGGTATTTTAGTCATTTAGGCTGAATCTTCAACTTTTGGGGTTAATTTAATCTACGAGGTTAAATTGTAGGAATTCATGGGTATTAATTCATGGGTATTCTAGTTTTTTTGGATTAGTGTTAGGTTTGAGGGATATTTAGGTCACTTGTGGTTGACATTAAGGTTTGAGGAGTATTTAGGTCATTCTAAGTCAAGATTAGGATTTGAGGGTGTTCAAGTCATTTGGGATGGTTTTTAGGTTTCAAACAGTAGTCTGGTCACTTGAACAGTTTTTAGGGCTTGGGGTACATTTTGGTTATCTTTGGTTTGATTTTAGAGTTAATATTTGGTTGTTTGGAGTTATGCTTTAGGGCTTAAGCGTGTCTGGTCATTTAGTTCGAGTTAGACATTTAAGTCTCTGGTTAGGTTGTAGAGGTTGAAGGCCATGTTAAGTATTTGGTTAAGAAGTTAGGTTATGGGTGTTGAGTTAAGTCAATACAGGGTTTAAGTTAGGCTAACTAGTGAGACTAGGGACAATTTGGGTATTGGTGAATCATGTGGACCATGGTGTAGCTTACATACTAGGTTTGAATTTGATTCAAGTCCAAATGATGACCATGTGACATTAAGATGAGTGAAATTTGATGAGTCCGCTAAATGATACAGCTGCGGTGGATGTTCATTAAGCTCATAGAAGTTTATGGATGCAAGGTCAAGTGGTCAACTAATCCAGTGTCAACTGAAGGATCTTAGGTGGGACCCACTGGACCCACTGAGGACATGCTAAGGATACAATAAGTATTTGAAGTGCTAGTAGGCTTGGATAGGCCCAATATGGATCCATTATGGATCCACAAACACAACCATCTAGAAGCGTAAGACATATATCAAAAGGATATGTTATAAGCAAGAAATTATAACATACGTATAGAGTAAAGTATAACATGTTCTTTTTCATCTAAAGCTAGGTCAGTATAAGCTCATGTCTCTATATTGAGCGCAACACCTAGCACAAGGACCAACAGTATATTATGATATAAAATGGGCTTGGATATGTATTGATGGCTTTATGGAGTTGGTATCTAATCCGAGTGGTGGTCTAAACTCTGAAGTCCTCATCTGATAGGTGCCTATATGTCTTAACTTTTTGAGGATACCGGAATGGAATAGGCAGTGTGTGGGAGACGTGAGGGAGATCGAACTTCCATGTTGCTTTGTTTTTTTTTGTTTATTTATTTTGGTGATCTTCACAGATTTTGAGAACTTAGGATGAGTCCTAATTCCTCAAAGAATCTAAAACTTTGGATCAAGTATGTGGATCCATAAATTTGACCTCTCCTCACTGATCTTGGTCAATGTTAATTACATCGATCAAATGATCGAAGACCCTTGATTAACTACTGATGACCCTAAAACCACGTGAAGTTTTTGCAAGTCCATTAATGAAAGCATGGTTTAAATTCAGCCCAGTAGCTTTTCCCATGTCCAGGATGGGTTTTGGAGGATTTTAAAAACTTTTACAGGGTTTTGGATTGATTCTAGATGTTTTAGGCCCACAAAGGTGTTTTGGTAATTTTGCAGGGTTGAAGGGTAGAAGGATATTAGGGTCATTTTGGTGTTTGGAATGTCTTAGTAGATTTGGTAAGTTTTAAAACCCTATGGTGTATTTCTGGACCATTTTAGGTGTTTTTGGGGTCAAATCATTTTAGCAAATTTTGGGTTTTAAGGGTATTTAGTGTATTTAGGCAATTTTATATTTTTTTATAATTTTTAGTGATTTTTCGAGCATTAAGGATATTTCGATAAGTTTGGCCATTTTTAGGGTTTTAAGGGCATTTGGGGTGTGTGAGGTGGTTTTATATTTTTTGAGATTTTTCTGTGAATTTAATAGATTTTTACAGTTGGAGGGGTATTTTGGTCATTTTAGGTTGGTTCTAGGGTTGAACGGGTTTACTAAGGGTTGTGAGGCTATATGTGTCTTTTATGGGCATTAGGTCTTTAATTTAGGTTAGGGGTATTAAGGGGATGTTATATGCTTGGTTACTTTATTGCTTATTTCAGGTTAAAGGTATCTTGGAACTTAAATGAGTTTAGGTGAGAAGGTCAAGGGTATTAGGGTCATTTGGACAGCCATCAAACAAAGTCCAAGACCATGGGCTAGCTTATTGGGCATTAACCACATTATGTCAACCTGTGTTAAGCATGGAGGACTTAGATCAAATTTGTCCAAGTCTACTAAGGGATAATCTTATTGGATATCGATTAAAGATACAAAGGGGTCATATACCTACTATAGATCCATTAACATTATAGTTTTTTAATTTTATCACATGCATCGAATATTTTGGACTTGTTCAAGTTTGACTATCCACTAAAGGATAACCTTAATGGATATTGATCAAGGATACAAAGAGATCATAGACCTATTATAGATCCATGATGATTATATCCTTTAGTGAACTTTAGGTGGATCCGATTAAAGGGTTGTCTTAAAGGATAAATGATAAGGATCAAGTATTAAGAAAGATATTGGATCTTTGAGGATCCTTAAGTAATATCCTTTAAAAGGCTTTAGTGAGACCCATCAAAGATCTATTAAGAGTCCATTAAGGACCCATTTAGGAACCAAAAGCTTAATGAATTTGGATAGACCCAATTAAAGTCCAATATGGATCTATAACATTAATAAACTCAATAAGGATCCGATGACAAAAAAGTTAATTCATCATGAGTGCATAGTCCACCATGATTAGTGGGAGCAGTCATGAAGGTAGAATGCAAGACTCAATAATACATGAGTTTGCAAAAATTAAAAAAATGCTCAAGAATACATGAGTTTGCTACTCAAACAAAATAACAATGTCAAAGCTCAAGAATACTTGCCTCTTCAAAGCCTTCAACAAATCTTTATCAAAGAGTGGTACGGGTCCTAAAAAAAAAAAAAAGGCCTCTTGCAGCAGCTCCAACACCCCCCCCCCCCCCCCCAAAAAAAAAGGGGGGGGCCAAGGAGCATTTGTTGGGGGGTCAAATGATCTAGTGGCACCCCCCATTGGATGGTGCTTTCCCTCCATTTTTTTTGAAAATTTTATGATGGGAGAGAGAGTGAGAAATAAATAACAGAGTGAGGAATAAATATATGAGAGAGAGAGAGAGAGCACGCCACGTAGGCCATCTGGTAGGGGGTCTCCCACCTTTTTTCTCTTGTATTGCATTTATACCCTGGTTGGCAGTATCGGCAGATACGTATCGGTATCGGCCTGGTCCGATACTATACCTATAAACGGTATCAACCGATATTGGGCTGGTACCGGCCGATACGTACCGGTATCGGTACCCTCGAATACTGGTACCGATACCGGTACTGCAAAATCATCCATTCAATCCATGAACAAAATGTGCAGAGGCTGCCGTTTTAAAGGGAGAAAATTTGACAATTTGCAACCATACCTGAAATGGTCTAAAATAACAAATATCCCTACTTTTAAAATATTCAAATAAATCTCAATCTATTCCTAAAAATAAACAAATACATAAGACATTGAAAATGATCCTCTAAACTAAGCTTCATCAATCTGGCATGTTGTCTCCAAGCCGAAGTGAGACTGGGACCGTCGGATCGGCCAGATTGTCCTCGAACCACCATGTAAAATGCAACGTCAGACCTGGGTCTCCATCAAACCCCACAAAGACGGGACCTGCAACACTGGGGGGGGGGGTCAGAAGAACTTTCGCACTTGCTTTCGAATGGCATATATGTTGCCAAGCTAATGATTTGTACTTACACCAGGCGGTTTGAACTAATCATAAATAGACAAGAAGCTGTCAACATGCTGCAATCTCTACATGCAATATATTGGATTAATTATCTCAACTTTTGGCAGTTTCTCAGAGCTACTTGTAAAAATTTTCTTATAAACTTTGTTTGATGGAAAGGTTTTTTAGTTACTTCTGCCCCTCACTATTCCCCCCCCCCCCCAAAAAAAAAAAAAAAAAAAGAAAAAAAAAAGAGAGAGAGACTCAAAACCCAACCCCACAACAATAACAACAAAAAAAAAAACAAAAAACCTGATGAGTGAGAGATTGTTGCTATGTTTATTCTGTCCATCTTGGTCCAGAGCTTTCACCGAAAATGCAGAGCTTGAAATGTTGTTTTTTTAATATTCAGAAATAGTTTGTTTTATGTTACTGAAACATCATTTGTTTCTCTTCAGATATCCTGTGCAGACAATCAAATTCATCTACTAAAAATGCCCTCAATGGAGATTCTAAAGTCGATATCTGGAATCAAGGTCCGTTTATCTAGTTTATCTATTTGACATTGGTCAAATGGCTAGAATTTTCCAGTTATTAACTTACTATTTTTGTCTAACGGTCACCTTCCAAGGGATACTATTTTTGTCTAAGGTCCACATCAGTGGCGGACCCAGAAATTTTGTTTAAGGGGGCCAAGTTAAGGTAAATTTTTTCTTGGGGTGGCCAAGCTAAAGGAATTATATATAAAAGGGTTTCTATGTAATGGTATAATACATATGTACAATATACAATCTTGTGGGGGGGGGGGGGGGGGGGGGGCATGGCCCCCTCTGGGTCCGTCCCTCATCCACAGTCTTGTTCTTGCACTGTCTCAACATTTGCTGAATGAACACGGTTCTATCTTTTCTTTTGCTGCTTGCTTTTCATGTCTGATAACTGCTTACACTTTGTATTCAGCTTCCTTTTTCATTTCCAGAGATATATGAAGGGCTATACAGTGGATTTACCTTCGACCATGGTGCTGGCTTAGTTGGTTTACGGACAGAAACATTTTGTGCACAATTCTTTAGCTTATTTGATGACGTGGAGATTTCCCAGGTTTGTAAGACACTTCTGTTAATATAGATCTTTGTAGTTAGTGTAGGTAGAGTTCCTAATCTTATCATAATTCTTTTTGTTTGTTTTCAGAATATGTATAGCTTCTTTTGCATGTAATAATGGATCATCATGATTGATGGATGGACTTCTATTGCTTTACAGGTCCAAGTATGCAAAAGGAACTATCAACCTGTGGATGATGTTACAGTATGCCTCCCATTGTCCCTTTTTAAAAGAAAAACTTTTTGTTGACCTGCGATTTGTTTTGCATTTAGGATTACCTTTTTAGAGACTCAACATACAATGTCTAATGCTTGTTCCACATATTTCTTTTATGAACTTTTGCTCAGTTTTCCCACATCCTGTAGATCGGTTGGCCACAATGCTTGCCTCATATAGTAGAGCTTGTATTTGAACTGGTTCGGGGCCAAAATGGTAGGGCGAGTCCAGGTGCCATTTGAGCTTTACATTGACATCCAAATTTTTTGCCCACCTTGTGCATATGCTATTTGCAAACACCACCTTAGTTCTACAACAATGACCTTGACTTCGTATCAGATATTAGTTCCTTGCTTTTGTAACTCTTGCCTGGCCTATGATTGGATTTTGATTATAGTTCCTTGGCTTATGTGATTGGATTACACCACCAACCGGCTTTATGTGATGTTTAAGTTTACATTATATGCTTTACTTCCAGGCAGGTGTAAAGGAGAGGATTTGAGGTCCTACCTAATGATCAGTCAGCCCCAAAAGGCGGATAATGCCCGAGTCTTTTCTACTTGCTTTTGAGCTGAAGTCTATCTCAATCTGGGTTGGCATTATCGGCCGATACCCGATATGTATCGGCATCGATGGGTATCGATACGATACTGAGGGAAACCCCGATACCAGTCACTTGTATTTAAAAAAATAGAAAAAAAACTTTTATTGGCCAGCACTGGGCCAGAATGGACTTGGTACCGGCTGGTAGAAAATACGCCCGATACCGATACCGGTACGTTTCGGTATGGGGGGGGGTACTGATACTGACACGTACCAGTATTGTTATTGGGCGTATCGGCCCAGTACCAGTCCATTTTTGCCTACTACCGGCCAAATAAAAGTTTTTTTTAGTTTTTTTAAAATACAAATGACTGGTGTCCGGTGACCCCCCATTATCGTATCAGTACACAGCGATAGCGATACGTATCGGTATCAGCCGATACTGCCAACCATGATCAGTACCCCCCGATGCCAGTACTGTCATCCTTGCTCTCAATGCAACTGTACTATTTTCCAGATAATTCTGTTCGTTCCAATGCTATCTGATGACCTGAGTCATTCTGCATCCATGAAAAATCCTGTTATTTCTGTGAGTCCATATTGTCAAAGAAGCTGCATTCATCAGCAATCTGCTGTCTTTTTCTTATTCATGCACCCTGTGTTCAGTCTTTTCTGCATGCCATCTGAGAAGCTTTATCTTTATGGTTAACTTCCAGCAGAATTTCTGTTATGTGCCTCTGATCATGCAAGATGGCGATGCTTATGTATTTGGCATTGATATGCAGTAACTGGCATGGATTCTTGGGTTTGATTTCTGATTATGAAATTTTACTCCAGTCCTTGGGTTTTCAAAAGTTGTTTTGATGTTTTGAGCACAGCTTGCAACAGTAGATGGTTTTATAAAGGATAGCCTGAGTACCATGGTTTTATTATACAAATGAATGGTATTTGTTTCTAGTTGAAGACCTCTTCTTCTAGGACCTATTCTCAGATTTTGATATGCCCCTCTCTTCCAACTACTAGGGATATCTGAGGCTGTGCATTCACATTTGTGCAGCGGGTGAACAAGAGGGTGAGTGCGGCAGTGGTAGCAGGTGATAGCTGGCTGTCATAGTGCAGGGAGGCATGAACGGCGGTGGCATTGTGATAGTGGCAGAGGCAGCACTGTAGATTTTTTTCCCCCTTTGGGGAGGAGGCTGTGTTTGGAGGGGTTGTGGAGGGGGAGGGTTTGTGTTGTGTGGGCATGGTGGATGAAATAATGGGACGTATATTAGGGTACTTGTCCTACATATTTAAAAAAAGTTTAAAATTTTAAATCATTGGATAATGACATCCAAATGTCCAGTATTTTTTGCCAGGTGAACTGCTTAAAGAAAATAAATATAGTAGATGAATAGCCAAAGTTTCTGGGTTTCATAATGGGTACACGATAAAATAGGGAGGTGCATCTTATCATAATATACCGGCGTATGTGCATGTGATCAGCTTGCAGATGTGTACACATGCAGCTGAAATGGCTGTATGCTAGCATTTCAAGTGAAATTTTGTTTCAATTCTGCTACTTTTGCTGATAGCTGTATAAGAGATCAGGTGGCCATATCAAAGTTTCATGTTTCTTGTTTTCTCCCAAGTCTTTTCAAAGTGTACGGAAAATTTCGAGGTTTGTTCCTGGTTACATGATTTTAATTGCAAGACTAAGCAAGAAGTTGGCTTTCTACCTGCCAGTGAATTTTGACAGACCCCTCTTTTCAACAGTTATTTGGCTTGGTACTTTGACCACCCTATAGGGGGTTGAGTTAAGCGAGCAGCATTGATAAGTCATTGTATTCTGCAGTGGATGTAGCCAAGAGCAGATTGATGGGATATGGCTTAGATATTTCGCTATCCAATAGTTTTGAACATACGCAGCATGGTTTTAGTTTTGATCAAAATGTTCAAATTTGACTTTTGGAGTATTGGTTGATTTTGCTATCATTTTAATCCTATTTCCTGTGATTTTTTGTCTGGTTGCAGGTAGTTTTGGCTCTTCTAGCTCTTTCCTTTGATGGCTCCAACATGGGAACTGTTGAAGTTAAGCTTCCAGAGGAGGGAATTGGGGGACTTGTATGTCTAAAGTTTTGGACACGTGGGTCTCGAGCGGGAGATTATTCTTTATCTACTATCATATACGAACCTCACAGGTTAATCTTTTGAATCCTTACACCAGATGTACATATATAAATTTTTGAGTTGGAAATATAGGCTTTGTTGATGTCAATGCTCCATTGCTCCATCATGCCGTTGATTTTTTTTTTCTCATTTGTCTAAGTGCTAAAACAGTCTTGAAACTTATTTATTGAAGGTGAATAGTAGCATAACCCATCAGAAGAGCTTGTCTAGATTTTATACATCAAATAGGCTGCCATGTTTGGGACGTACTTTGTGGGTTTTAGTACATGATAAATGTCTCTGTCCAACACTTCTCAGTTTTCATGACTGGAAAATTCCTTTACCCTTGTCACAGAAGTTACTAGCCTTCCTGTGTGTAAGTATCAAGATGTAGACACATTTAGTACATGATAAATGTCTCTTTCCAATACTTTAGATGATTGAATTTACTCTTGTCACGGAAGTCATTGGCCTTCCTGTATATAGGTTGCATGTGGGGTACCTGCACAGTCAAGGATTTCGCAGATATTTTCTTTACAATAGTGTATTTACATCTTGCTACCCTTTCACTTGTGTTGCATCATTCCATTTTTGTCTTTGATTTTTGTCTTTGTTGATTGCAGTGATGCTGGCATTTCTGCTCTTGCCTTCCGCCCTGATCATAACATGGCCGTGAGCTCTTCTTATGGTGGTGACTTCAAAGTAATCAAGCTTTGCTTTCATGTTTGTACAGTTAGATAGGTGCATAAACCCTTTACCTAATATTATGACTTGGTTTCTATCTCTCAGGTTTGGGTTCATAGATTGGGTGTTCAGCAGAAATATCAAAAATTTCAGAAGTCTGGATGGCGGTGCCAATCTGTTGGTTCATACAAGTATAAATTTGCATTCCTTCATATTTAAGATTAGCATTGATCATTTCTCTCTCTCTCTCTCTCATTAGGCATCTTTTGGCATGATGGAGATTAATCAGTTGGACACTAGTTAATGCTATGAATTATAGTTTGGAAGCATGTAATTCAATTACTATTTCAGCAGCTGCCGGAATTGCTCCATTTTTTCTTTTGTAGTCCCTTCCAATTCATCTTGCTATACTATGGTATTTATATTAGAAGCTAATGTCATGTAGGAAAAAGCCTATGACAGCTGCTGCATTTTCTGCTGACGGATCTGTTCTAGCTGTTGCAGCAGAGTCAGTTGTGACATTGTGGGATCCTGATACTAACATTCTTGTGGCTGTAATTGGGGAGACATTCTCGGTGATTTTCCTTTTTCTATTAATATATATGACTGTTATTAATGAGCCTGCATATTTCATAAATTACGGTTTTTATGAAACATATGTATGTATAGGCTGGGTTTACTGCAGATGTTTTCTTACTTTCTTTTTCCTCTTGCCTTTCTAAACAGCCCATTATAAACCTTGCATTTACTGGGAACTCAGACTATTTATTGACGGTATGCCAAGGTTCAAAACCGCAATTGGCTGTTTGGGATATGGCAAGACTGTCGATGAATTGGTCTTATAAGCTTTTAACCGAAGGTGCGTGTACTCTTTTCCCATTGTAAGCTCACCAACTGAGGAACTGTTATGGTCAATTTTTGTCCCACTTCTATGACAAAACATCTAATTGTCCCTGTCCCTCCCTCCCCTCCAAACACCGATGCACATACAATTGTTGATTGTTCTTTGTGTGCAGCTGTGGCATGTGCTGAGAATGGATCCCATTTTGCTCTCTTGGTGCTTCTGTCCGCATCTCTTATTGATGCTACCTTCCAAGACGGAGATGGATTAATTTTACTTTTTGACGTGGGAGATCCTGATCCCATAGCTACTTGGTTTGTGAGGAAGGTATTTTTTTTCTCGCCATTGTTATTATCAGGATGGGTTATGGGTTCACTAGTGCTAACCAGTTCTGTTTTTTGTTTTGTTTATCAATGTTTCCACTGGGGTTACCTTTCCTC
Source organism: Zantedeschia hybrid cultivar (assembly GCA_030544215.1). Classification (NCBI taxonomy): domain Eukaryota; kingdom Viridiplantae; phylum Streptophyta; class Magnoliopsida; order Alismatales; family Araceae; genus Zantedeschia; species Zantedeschia hybrid cultivar. Next base: position 58,621,420 of record JARZZO010000012.1, read on the forward strand.
TTATGAGTGAAAGGTGCCATTTCATTTCTACTGTCATGTAGGATGCATGACTGTACATTCATTTATGGGGTAAAATTGGCATTGTACACAATGAGGTCAACAGGTGCAACTGCACCATAGGAAGTTAATCCCCATTCATAGGAGGGTGGACACATCTGGAGAAACATATATACCACACCAAAACTTAGAAAACTAAAGGAATTGTTGTTCTTGGTTCCTTTTGTTTTTTTTTAAAATACTGATTCCAGTTGTTGCCTCTTGTTGCATTTATCTTTCTAATGTTTCTTTATTTGTTCATTGGCCATGTTTCGTCTCTTGCTTTTCTTTCGCTATGTTAAATTCAGGCCAAAGGTGGTGGACTTGCTTTCTTGAAAGGTGATCCTTCGCTTCATGACGTAAAAACAGTGGAAGGAAAAGCTTCTTCAGAGATGCTTGCATTTATAAATGGTGGGCATGAGTATGTTGTATTTGATCCATTCACCGACAAAGTGCATCAGATCAGAAAAACTAGTCAAGATAAACATGTGTTTGATGAAGAAACAGGTACATCTTATCATCTTCGGCATTTTGGTTTTCATTTATGTCATTGTGATTCTCATTTCCATCTGGTGAGGATTATGACCCTCTTTTTTCCTTTTTTTCCTTTTTTTTATTTATATGATGGGGAGGGGTTCCTTCCCCACCCTGACACACAAAATAAAAAAAAGGTTTTGGGGGTTTGGGGTTGGGGGGGGCATCCAGGTTGGTCAGGCTGGGCTAAAACTGAACTGTGAAGTGTAAACTATCAATTAGCTAACCCTATAATTGCTCACCTCCAGTGACTTGGTTCTGATGTTCATTTATCATATATCAATGCCTTGTTCTCGGGTTATCAAATAATTTTCGTCAAATGCATTTTTTTTTTCTTAGCATCTGATTGTCTCCTTAAAATTATTTCTTGATATCACCGCAAGTCTTTTGTGCAAAATGCTGTGGATATGTTTTGCTTGTTTTCCAGAAGAAAGGCGACAAGTTAAGATCGTGAGAAACCGTGTGCAATTTTTTTTTGACCTAGCTATAACCTCTATTTTCTGTCATTTGTTACAGAATTATATGGGTACACTGCGATATATGGGGAGCTTCCCAAATTCAATCCCAGGAGTGACAGACTCCCTGTCATATCATCTACATCATCTGACAGACCTTGGGAGACTATATTCAGTGGATCATCCCATGCTCTTCCACCACTTACCAAATTATGTTCGGCATTTTTGGCATCCCTGCTTGAAAGGAGATCAGCTGTGAAAGACTGATTTGCCTCATGGCCGGTGTTGAGTCTTAACAATTCTTTTGAATTGGATGTATGGCAAAGTGTGGGAGGCACCTGATGCAGTGCGCAACATGAAGGGTTACTGATTCGCAGGAATTAGATTGCATTCACATTCATTGCTTGTGTCAGCTTGAGGTTGTGTTGTTGGTTTAAACTCTGAAATGGCATGGGCGTGGAACCATCCTGGAGGAACTCAAGGCAGCCGAGATTTGAGTTTGGATCATAGCATTGGGAAAGGCATGAGTAGACCATGGTAGGTCTGAAAAGTTTTGTACTCAAAATCTAAAGAAGAGAGAATGTCTTGCAGCATTTTTGTTTTTTTGCTTCCTGAAGGAAGTAATATTTTTTTCATGAGTTTTGTTGAACCATAAGATACTGTTGAGATGAGTGATTTATATTAGTTATCAATCTTTAATTATCCTAACAAATTTTTGAAGTGTCCATGGCCAAGTTGCCCAGTCATCAAATTCATGAACTTCTCTGTGGCCAATTCAAGCAGCATTCTTCAAGGAAATCTTTTGAGTTATGATTTTGAATGCTTTCATACTTCTTGGGTAATCCCATGATTGCACAGGGTAATGTTCACTGGATTTGTGCAAGTACTCTTTTCCTCTGCACCCCCACAATGTGTACGGGGTAATTGTCAGAGTTAGTGCAAATATATTCTTCTTTCTTTCTTTCTTCTCGTCTGAGAGGTTTGACAACATTTAACGACGGTGGCATTTTTGCAGTGGACTTGAAGAGGATTTCGTGCTGGCGCAGGTTCCTCATTAGATTCATCATGGGTTGTGTTTGCTAGGACTTCCATTTTCCGTTGTGTTCAGCTTATGGTTGGCTATGGCTATTCTGAAGTGGAAGTTGCAAGCCAGTGAATTATGCCAGTTTTTGTCATATAATTAAAAAGATGTGTATCTCTCTTTCCTAGCGTTAGAACATGACCCATCCACGAGTTACACTTGGTTTTCTGTATGTTCGATGAAATTTGCAAATAAAGGTACCTGAACTTTAAAAAGGTTAATATTATTGTGTAAAATTTATTTGTACCTGAACTCAAAACACATCCCAGGTCACACGAGTGGAATGTGATTGAATAGTCTGCATGAGAAATGTTTCTTTCACCACTTTGGGTGCAGTAAGGATGACGTGGAACGTATTTTTCAACTTGGAGACTTGATGTACGTGTCCCCATGTGCTCTTGCAGTGCCGACATTAGTATGTGTTAGCGTATATGGGCGCCTTTAAAATGAAAAAAAAAAGTCGTTTATGTTTGGCGGGTATAAACATGCTCTTAGAGTATATACGCCTTTTCGGGAGTTTTGGAGAGCACGAGCATGACATGTTTGTGCTTTTGGGAGCATATGTAGAGCTGCAAATGAATCAATACTTTCGATGAACAGCTTGTAAGATTGGTCGATAAGAATTCGATTCGGTTCATTTATTAAGTTAAATGAAAAAGTTTGAACAAAATATTGTAACTCAGTTCATTAAATAAGCTAAGTTTGAACACAAGTGAATTCGGCTCAATTACACTAGTGAAAAAACTTGTTTAAAAACTCGTTTTAATATTTGCCAAGAGCCCGTTTAAATACTCATTAAGATATCTTCTTAGTATTCATTTAATTATTTTATTTGTAAATAAATTTAATTAATAAGATATTTAATATCTTGTAAAATTTTCTATCATCAAATACTAGGATGCAAACAACTTGTTACTCACTTTAGTTTAGTCTGAGTTTATATATTTAAACTTTTGAAAAATGAATTACATGTACATTTCATTGAACTCGTGAGCTACTCGATGCTCGGTTCGAGCTCGTTTATAGTAAAATTCGACTCTACTCGACTCGTTTGCACCCCTAAATACATACTTCCGAAATCTTGTACATATTTTCAAGAGCACTCACATGTTCTCGAAAGTATGTATATGTCCTCTAGGCATAAGTAAATTTTTTTTTTTCAGGAACGCTCATGTGCACTGACGTCGACACCAACATTACGCTGCAAGACCACATGGAGAACGTGTACATGACGTCTTCGGATTGGAGGTGCATTTCGCTTCATCCTTAGTGTATCCCAAGTAATGCAGCAAGTATTTCTCTGGCCTACATAATTTGCCCATTTGTCAGGACGCAGGTTGCTGTCCAGTCTTGGCTGGCGTTGACGGTTGCCGCCATGGGCCTTTATTTATTTGTTGAAGGGGCATCATATCAGACACAATATTGTAATGTTGTAATGATGTCAGGTTGAGCAGGTGACTTGGTTGTCATGGAGCCGACATCGTTAGTATGTTTATACTTAGGTGTTTAGGGTAGACGACTCATAAGACTGGAAGTACTAATTTTAACTCAGACCTGTGCTAGTGAGATGATATGTGTACATTTAACTGAATCATTTGCTAAGATAAGGGAGAAGGCTGACTCGTGTGAATGGAAGACGTGCTGGGGAAGCGGCAAAAGGGGCATAGAATATCTCATTTCAATGGCATGAGGGCTCCATCTCGTATTTGGGGATCTCATGTTTGAAACCACCTAGGGGGGGTCCAACTGCAACTTCTAAGAGACTTCCATGGCTTGAGAATTTTTAGAACGAGGTACTGTAGTTGGCAGGATCTGTTTGATGATGTGGTCTTACGTTCATCTCTCATGGTCGACAATTGACGTGGTGGTAGGACTGCAACTTTGGGTGGGTCAACTCGAATCCGAGTGGGCCAATCCAACGGTTGGATCGGATTGAATCCGATCAAATTAGGGTTAAGTTGGATTAGGGTTAAAGAGTTTTTCAACCCGACCTTGAATGGGTTGGATTAGGTTCAGGGTCAGTCAACCCGACCTAACCCAAACCCGACATTAATATATATTGATGAGGCAGAATCCGATTCGGTCCATTAGAGTAGGCCCAAACTCCGTTCAGCTCAACAGCAGCAGTATCAGGCCCTCCGGGAGCCTCCAGCCCATCAGCGGCCCAGCAGCCCCTCGGCCCCATAAGTGGCACCGTCGCTCCCGGCCCAACAGGCTTCGGCCCGTCAGCGGCCCATCAGCCTAAGGCCCGGGAACAGCACGGCAGCCCAAGGCCCAGCAGGCTTCGGCCCATCAGCGGCCCAACCCCCTTCGGCCCGATAGCCGAGTCCGGCCCACTCCGGTGGCGGATTAGGCACTATGGCGGTTTACCAGTAAGCCCAAACATAGTCCTATATCGGCTACCACCGTTAACCAACCTCTATCCTCTGCTATAAATACACCGCTATTTATTGCCAAAGGTATGCAACTCTTTGCCTCCGAGACCCTCAAGGACTACGGTCCAAATAGCATTAAAGCTACTTCTTGCCTTTTGAATCGAATCATCTTCAGAAGCTAACTTGACCGTCGGAGGGGGTTCCTAAGGGCCAGAGCCCGGGACTCCTGCTGACCGGTCTTTCTTCTTCTTTCCCTCCTGCAGGAGCTCGGTTCGAATCATCGCCGACCTTCCCGAGTCGGTCTCGGCCGCCGACCTCGGACTCCTCTCCCTGGTCTCGACGCCGTACGACGGCTGCCCTGCGACAGGAGACTCGGCCCCGCGCTGTCCCCTCGTCCGGCAAAAGAGCTTTTGGGCTCACTATCCTAGAGCAAGCCGAGTCCGAGACCCTTCCGGCCTCAGACCGTCGGCTTCGGCTTCATCGACTGTCGACAGTACAGCCAGAAGGAGCATCATCCGCGCCGCCCCTTCGCCCGCCGAAATGGGCCTCGGCCCCGACTTCCCGGAGACGAGCCTGCATCGACCGAAGCGCCCTTCGGCCTTCGGACCCTCGTCTTCGCCTCCGCCTCCTCGGCCTTCCGGATCCCCGTCGGGCCTCAGTAACACCGATCCGAACCGGCTTCGGATCCGCTTCTTCGGGTTCCAGCCTCGGAATCCGGTCGTGATAGATCCAGTCTACATCACGTGGCGCCGTCTATGGGAAACCAACAAAACAAGTCATGTCTCAGCGACCTGTGACCCGACGATCCGGACAAGGCGAAGCAGAAGCACGGGAGGCCTCGGCGCAGATGCTGCCTTCCGAAGGCGCACCTTCTGCCCCGCCGAGCCTGCCTCTGCCGACCATACCGGAGTCTCTCGGCTCGGAAGACCGAGTGGGGGTGCTCCAGCAGCAAGTGGCAACGCTGGCCGCTGCCGTCACGTCCCTAACGCCTCTCCAGAAGATGGTATCCGCCATCGCCCAGCGCATGGGGCTGATGGGACAGCTTCCTCAGCAGGCGCCGCTCCCCCCGCTCTGCCCAGTACAAGATGCCCGGTTCCGGCCGGCGCCTGCGCCGGTTCCACCCAACGAGACCGCGGAGACGCGCAGCGAGCCCTCGACGCTACCTGTCCGAGCTCCTCGCGCTGATCGCCTGACGGAGCAGGAATATGCTTCGTCGGAGTACCGTCCGGCCCGAACCGGAGGGCAATCCGTCGCCACCTCGACCGCCCCGGACCTGGACCGGCGGCTGACGGCGATACGCAAAGAGATGCAGCAGATGGTGTCTCGGCCTTACGGAGCGCCCCTCGCCAGCAGCATCCTGGAGCAGACCCCATTCACGGCGGAGCTCCTCGCCACCGAAGTACCCCCCAACTTCAAGCTGCCGAAGGGCCCTCTCTACGACGGAATGACAGATCCGGTCTGTCATTTCCAGAGATTTAACACTTATCTTCGGGTCCGAGGGATCTTCGAGGCAGTCCGCTGCCGTCTTTTCCCCCTCACCCTTGAAAAAATCGCCCTCACCTGGTTCGAGACTCTGGCCCCCAACTCCATCCACTCCCTGGTCCAGTTGGGCCAATTGTTCATCGACCAGTTCTATGATGCCACCCGGCAGTCCAAAACTTCCGCCAGCTTGCTGGCCATCCGGCAAGGCCCCACCGAAACTCTCCAGGAATACTTCACCAAGTTCCGGACCGAGGCCGCCTAGATCCCGAACCTCGACAGCTCGATCGCGGTCTCGGCCGTGATCAGCGGGTGCCGGGACGAGGGGCTCCTCGGCTCCATCGGAAAGCGCCATCCCCCTACCTTCCAGGACCTCGTGGCCCGGGCCCATAAGTACATCAACCGAGAGGCCCTGATGCTGTCCAGGGGCAAAGGCGCAACCGAAGCCACCTCGGCACCTGCTCCCCCGGTGGTCCGACCTCGGCCCGAGGACCAAGAGCCCTCCCGAAAGCGCTATCGCCGGGAGGATTGGGACAAGGAGAGGCGACGGGACCCGCAGCCGCGGTACCTACCCTTGCCTGCTCCCCCTTCCCGGATGCTCATGGAGGTGAAGGGCATGCTCCGGCGGCCTGATCGCATTAAGACCGATCCTCGCCGAAGGGACCCCGGCAGATACTGCGAATATCACCGAGAGATCGGCCACACGACGGACGAGTGCCGACAGCTCCGGGAAGAAATCGACCGCATCATCCGGGAGGGGAGATTGCCGTAGTATCGGCGGGAGCAGCCGCCGCAGCAGAACTGGGACGTCCCTGCAGCGCCCAGGCAACAACCACCCCCGGCAATAGAAGCCGCTCCTCCGCCAAAAGCCACCTCGGCCCCGGTTGAATCATCCCATCAAAGACCCAGCTCTGGGTCTATCATGATGATATCCGGAGGGCCCGGGGAGGGATCAAGGTCGCGGCAGCGCAACACCATAGCGGCGGTTGACGGCGAGCCGAAGCGGCCTCGTCTGGAAGACATCACCTTCGGCGCCGAGGACCTGACTGATGTTCAGGTCCCTTATGATGACGCCCTCGTCGTCAATGCTGTAATAAATAGCTATGATGTACATAGGATCTTTGTGGATAATGGAAGTGCCCCAAACATCTTGTTTTACGACTGTTTTGAGAAGATGGGATTGAGTGAGGCTAATATGAAGCCTCACCGGGGCCCCCTCTTCGGTTTTAACGGCTCGCCCTGCCGAGTAGAGGGTATTGTCCGGCTTCCTGTAACCTTAGGCTCCGCCTCCCGGCAATTAACCGTTGAAACGGACTTTGCCGTTGTAAAGATCGAGTCAGCCTACAACGCCATATTCGGCCGAAGGCTCATTGGCGGGGTCGGAGCCGTGCCATCATCCTTCCATCAGAAGCTGAAGTTTCATACCAGCCACGGAATAGGCGAGGCCAAAGGGAACCAAGAAGCGGCCCGGCAGTGCTACATGATTTCGGTCAAGGGGAAGACTGCAGCCGAAACCCTGACGATCGAGTCATCGGCCGAGGCATCTCCGGGAGAAGCACTCCTCGCCGTCCCTGTTCCGGGAGGCGAGGGACGAGTCCTGATGATAGGCTCCGGCCTGGAAAAGATTGAAGCAGAGAAGCTTACCGAGTTTTTGAAAGAGAATCTCGACGTCTTCGCCTGGTCTCCGTCGGACATGCCCGGGGTTGACCCGGAGGTAGCCGAGCACCGTCTCCACACCGATCCCAACCAGCCCCCAGTAAAGCAGAAGCGGCGCACCTTCAATCAAGAAAGGAGAACCGCCATCCAAGCCGAAGTGCAGAAGGGGCTAGACCCCGGACACCTCCGAGAGGTGCATCATCCGGAGTGGATCGCCAACGTGGTCATTGTGCCAAAGAAAGAGGGCAAGTGGCGTATGTGCGTGGACTTCACCAACCTCAACAAAGCCTGTCCGATGGACAGCTTTCCGCTGCCTCGGATAGACCAGGTGGTGGACGCGACTTCCGGCCACGAGCTCTTAAGCTTCCTCGACGCCTATTCGGGCTACCACCAGATCAGGATGCATCCGGATGACGAGAGTAAGACCAGCTTCACGACCGATTTGGGCCTGTACTGCTACACCCGAATGCCCTTCGGTCTGAAGAACGCCGGCGCGACATACCAGCGCCTGGTCAACAAAGTGTTCGCTCCACAGCTGGGCCGAAACATGGAGGTCTACATAGACGACATGTTGGTCAAGAGCCGCATCGCTGCAGAGCATTTGGCCGACCTAGCCGAGACTTTCTCCGCCCTTAGGCGGTACAAGATAAAGCTGAATCCGGCCAAGTGCGCCTTCGGGGTAGCCTCCGGCAAGTTCCTCGGTTACATGGTCACCCACCGTGGGGTGGAAGCCAACCCCGAGAAGATTTCGGCCATCATGCAGATGCGCCCCCCGGCGAACATCCGAGAAGTACAGAAGCTGAACGGGAGGATCGCAGCCCTCAGTCGCTTCATGTCAAGGGCAGCCGACTATTGTTTCTCCTTCTTCAAGCTATTGAAGAAGGCCAACAACTTCGAGTGGACGGAAGAGTGCCAAGCAGCCTTCGACCAGCTGAAGGCCTACCTCTCCAAAGTCCCCATCTTATCCAAGCCAGTTCCCGGGGAACCCCTGAGCTTATACCTTGCGGTCTCCGAGACGGCTCTCAGTGCCGTCCTCATCCGAGAGCAAGAAAGCATGCAGAAGCCGGTTTATTACACCAGCCGAGCCCTTCAAGGGGCAGAACTCCGGTACCTTGCCCTGGAGAAGTTGGCTCTGGCCCTTGTCTCGTCCGCAAGGAGGCTCCGGCCTTATTTTCTGGCCCATTCCGTGAAGGTCTTCACCGACCAGCCCCTGAGGCAAGTCCTCTCCCGGCCAGAGGTGTCCGGCAGGCTGGCAAAATGGGCAATTGAGCTAGGAGAGTTCGATATCTCCTACGCTCCTCGGGTAGCAATAAAAGCCCAGGCGTTGGCAGATTTCATCGCTGAACTTACCCCTGGCGCTTCCGGGGCGCCTCAGCCAGTACCCAACGCGCCCGAAGCCGAGGCTACTTCGGCTCCCGCGCCGGCCGACGAATGGCGACTCTTCGTAGACGGCTCCGCGTGCTCCACGGGCAGCGGCGCCGGATGGATCCTGGCATCGCCCGAAGGGGTCGTCACGGAGTACGCCCTGCGCTTCTCCTTCCCAGCAACCAACAATGCCGCCGAGTATGAAGCTCTCATCTCCGGCCTCCGGGCCGCAAAGAAGCTCGGCGCCCGGAACCTGAAGGCCTTCAGCGATTCCCAGCTGATCGCCAGCCACATCTCCGGGGAGTACGAGGCTCGGGACGCAATGATGGCTTCTTATCTCCAGGTGACTCGCAAAATCCTCGCCCAATTCGACTCTTATGAAGTCGTGAGGATCCCAAGAGCCGAGAATGCCCGAGCCGATGCACTTTCCCGGCTGGCGTCAACTCAAGACGGGGGGGGAGGCCAAATGATCCTCGTCGAGGAGCTCGCCGAACCAAGCCTCGGCGAAACCAAAGCCATGCAAGTCGCTGAGGCCGAGGCCGAGGCCGAGACATGGATGACCCCCCTCGTCGCTTTCCTTCTCCAAGGAGAAGTCCCGCCAGATCCGAAGGAGGCAAAGCGCATTCGACAGCGCTCATCCCACTTTCTTCTTCTGGACGGGGTCCTGTACAAGAAATCCTTCGGCCGACCACTGCTGCGGTGCCTCGGCCCAGCTGAAGCCTACTAAGCCACAAAAGAAGTCCATGAAGGGGTATGCGGAGCGCATGCGGGAGGAAGGGCCTTGGCTCACAAGCTTCTAAGGCAAGGCTACTGGTGGCCATCACTCCGAGAGGACGCTTTAGCCCTCGTACGGCGCTGTGACCAGTGCCAGAGGTATAGCTCCCTCATCCACCAGGCAGCCGCCCTTCTTACCCCCTTATCCGACCCCTGGCCTTTCGCTCAGTGGGGGATCGACCTCCTGGGGCCTTTTCCCGTCGCCACCGGCCAGAGAAAATTCCTCATCGTGGCGGTAGATTATTTCACTAAGTGGGTCGAAGCCGAACCCCTCGTGGCAATAACCGATAACAATGCTTGGAACTTCGTCTGGAAGTCCATCATTTGCCGGTTCGGCATCCCTCGGGCCATCATTTCTGACAATGGGAAGCAGTTCGACAGCCGGCGGTTCAGCGACAACTGCGCCAGCTTCGACATACTCCACAAATTCACTTCGGTGGCGCATCCTCGAACAAACGGCCAAGTCGAAGTCATTAACCGAAGCCTCCTACAGGGATTGAAAACCCGCCTCGGCGAAGCTAAGGGCCGATGGGTAGAGGAGCTGCCAAGTGTTCTGTGGGCTTATCGGACGACAAGCCGAACCCCCACCGGCGAAACTCCCTTTCGCATGGCCTATGGCATAGAGGCCGTTATTCCGGTGGAGATCGGCCTTCCCTCTCCCAGGGTCGTTGCTTACGATCCGAAGGCCAACGAAGAAGGTCTGAAAGACCACCTGGACCTCATTGAAGAGACCTGAGACAAGGCTCGTATCCGGCTGGCCGCTTATCAACAGCGCATGGCGAAGTACCACAACACTCGAGTAAAGCCCCGATGCTTTGAAGTAGGGAGCCTCGTGTTGAGGAACGCTCATGCTTCCAAACCAGCCGAAGCCTCAGGGAAACTTGCCCCCAACTGGGAGGGGCCCTATCGGGTCAGGGAGGTGATCAGGCGTGGAGCTTATCGGTTGGAGACCCTTTCGGGCCAGCCTCTCCCTCGCACCTGGAATGTTGAGCGCCTTCGGCGTTATTATGTGTAAGTCACTTTTCCCCAGACTTACAGCCGAAGAGTATGAATGAAGACTTCTTTTGTCAGGAAACATGGTATTCTTTCTAAGTCCGTGTAAACCGTACCGGGAGTGGCTTCGGCCATGCAAACCGTATCGGGAGCGACATGGTATTCTTTCTAAGTCCGTGTAAACCGTACCGGGAGTGGCTTCGGCCATGCAAACCGTATCGGGAGCGGCATGGTATTCTTTCTAAGTCCGTGTAAACCGTACCGGGAGTGGCTTCGGCCATGCAAACCGTATCGGGAGCGGCATGGTATTCTTTCTAAGTCCGTGTAAACCGTACCGGGAGTGGCTTCGGCCATGCAAACCGTATCGGGAGCGGCATGGTATTCTTTCTAAGTCAGTGTAAACCGTACCGGGAGTGGCTTCGGCCATGCAAACCGTATCGGGAGCGGCATTGTATTCTTTCTAAGTCCGTGTAAACCGTACCGGGAGTGGCTTCGGCCATGCAAACCGTATCGGGAGCGGCATGGTATTCTTTCTAAGTCCGTGTAAACCGTACCGGGAGTGGCTTCGGCCATGCAAACCGTATTGGGAGCGGCATGGTATTCTTTCTAAGTCCGTGTAAACCGTACCGGGAGTGGCTTCGGCCATGCAAACCGTATTGGGAGCGGCATGGTATTCTTTCTAAGTCCGTGTAAACCGTACCGGGAGTGGCTTCGGCTATGCAAACCGTATCGGGAGCGGCATGGTATTCTTTCTAAGTCCGTGTAAACCGTACCGGGAGTGGCTTCGGCCATGCAAACCGTATCGGGAGCGGCATGGTATTCTTTCTAAGTCCGTGTAAACCGTACCGGGAGTGGCTTCGGCCATGCAAACCGTATCGGGAGCGGCATGGTATTCTTTCTAAGTCCGTGTAAACCGTACCGGGAGTGGCTTCGGCCATGCAAACCGTATCGGGAGCGGCATGGTATTCTTTCTAAGTCCGTGTAAACTGTACCGGGAGTGGCTTCGGCAATGCAAACCGTATCGGGAGCGGCATGGTATTCTTTCTAAGTCCGTGTAAACCGTACCGGGAGTGGCTTCGGCCATGCAAACCGTATCGGGAGCGGCATGGTATTCTTTCTAAGTCCGTGTAAACCGTACCGGGAGTGGCTTCGGCCATGCAAACCGTATCGGGAGCGGCATGGTATTCTTTCTAAGTCCGTGTAAACCGTACCGGGAGTGGCTTCGGCCATGCAAACCGTATCGGGAGCGGCATGGTATTCTTTCTAAGTCCGTGTAAACCGTACCGGGAGTGGCTTCGGCCATGCAAACCGTATCGGGAGCGGCATGGTATTCTTTCTAAGTCCGTGTAAACCGTACCGGGAGTGGCTTCGGCCATGCAAACCGTATCGGGAGCGGCATGGTATTCTTTCCAAGTCCATGCAAACCGTATCGGGAGCGACATGGCATTCTTCCTAAGCCCGCCGATACCTTGATCCGAAGGTGGTTCCGGCCACGAATACCGGTTCGGGAAGCGGCAGGGCATATCTAAGTTCGCGCAAGTAGAAGCATGAGTGGCTTCGGCCACCCGAAATACATCAGAAGCGGCAAGATGTCCCTTCGGATCATGTGGACCACGTTAGTAAAGGCCCCGGCCGAGTACTATGGCGACATTCTATCCGAACCTACATCGGATCTCGGCCTTACAAGCTATAGCGAACGATGACAGGATCTCAGGCTTCTGAAGGGCCATATTCGGTCGATCATACACAAACACCAAGGTAAAGCCGAAAACATTCCTTATATTTACAGAAAAGGAAGTACAAAAACCGGCCATACCCTTGGCCGAGGGCTTACAACAGAAGAAGAAGTAAAAGCCGGCCGTATACTTGGCCGGAGGTTTACGATAGAAGAAGAAGCGTAAACCAGCCATACCCTTGGCCGAGGGCTTACAACAGAAGAAGAAACGGAAACCGGGGCAGATCCCCGCGTCATTCTTCGGCTTCGGCCTCCTCCACCTCGGCTGCGGCTTGTCCCGGAGAGGGAGAGGGAGAGGGAGAGTCGACGATCTGCACCGCTTCAGGGGCGGCAGCCTCCTCAGCGGCAGCCTCCTCAGGGACAGCCTCCTCAGGGGCCCCCTCGGCGGGCGCAACTTCATCATCCGGCGCAGGAGTCGAGGTCCTCTCGGCCATAAGTCCCTGCCACCAAGACAGGAGCTCCTTGGCTTCCTCACCCCTCGGTAGGGCGACCCCAGTCAGATCGACGCTCGGGCAGGCCCTCTGGGCGACAGCCAACCCGAGGTCGAAGACGGAGGAAGAAGCCAGCAGTTGAGCTTGGATGATCTCTTCGGTGAAGTCCGGGCCGGCCTTGTAATCAGCTACGGCCATGTCCGCCACCTCCTCCAGCTCCTGCTTCAGCGCCGATACCTCCTCGGCGTGTCGCCGCTTCTCCGAGGCCCGCCGGGAGTCCTTCTCTTGAATCTGGACCTTGAGGGCCCGGATCTCGGACTGAGCCGCGGCGAGCTCCCCCTCGGCCTTCACCTTGGCCTTGGCGGAAGCACGGGCCTCAGCTGCCCTCTCCTCCAGCTGCGCCCGCGCCCGGGCACTCGCGGTTACGAGCCCATCGACTAAGGGCTCGATGTCGGGCACCACCGAAGTACCCTCGCCTGAGCCGTCTGACTCCCTCTCGGCCTCCAGGAGCTGGAGTCGGAGCTGCTCCTGATGGTGCATCAGGACGCTACCCGTCACCGCAGCCTGCGGGCCGAAAGCAAACAATGATCAGAAAAAAGAAAAATCAAGAGAAAGCTAAGAAAAGCTCGACTGAAGCACCTTCAAGCTCATTACCTGGACCGACAACCGAGCGCTCATCGCCGCCAGGTCGATGACCGAGTGGCGCTTCAGCCCTTCAAAGGCCGAAGGGAGAGTAAGACTGCGGAGCAGACGGAGGCACGTCTGCGAGTCTTCCATACTCTCGTCCTCATAAATCCCCGGTTCGGGGCGCCACCACTTGCGCTGCGCCCGGGGCGCCTGCGACCCGGCGCCTTCGTCACCGGCCCCAGCCGAAACAGCCGGAGGGGAATCGCCCCTCGGCGCCTCAGGAGACGCCAGCCTCGCGGCCCTTCGGGCCTCGGCACTCCTCCTGACCAGCGGAGCCTCCTCCGCGTCTACGGCCCCTTCCAACCGGGGGCGCTTCGACACTCGGCCGCCCCTTCGAGCGGCGAATTTGGACTTTTGCTCCCTCTCGAGAGCAGCGGCAGCAGCACGGCCCTCAGTAGAGGCCGCAGTCCTTGGGACCCCGCCTCGGGTCCTCGGAGCCCCAGCGCCTCGGCCGGACCTGCCTGCCGCCTGCGGGGCCGGTGCCCGGCCCGGACCGCGCTGGTCGGATATCCGATCGAGGAGGGCGTCGAGATCGGCCATTGCTGCAAGCAAGAAGAGCCTGTCAGAAACAGAACAGTGGGCAAGTACAAACTTAAAGCCGACTTACCCTCGGCCGAAACTTCATCAGCATCCTCAGCCGGAAGAGCTTCGGCCAGAGGAGCGGCAGCCCTTCCTCCGCGGCCCCGCGGAGTCTCCCCGGGAGGAAGGTAGGGGAAGGCCCGCACCGGATTGGACCGAGGATCCGGCCATACCCCGGCGATCACCAGACGCTCCGACGCGCTGAGAAGCCCCCAGACGTTGTACGGGGCCCTCATCTAGATGCGACCCACGAGGGTGCTCTGGACTGGGGTGAGGACAGGAGGATCCGAGAGGCCTGCGGCCAGCGGCGCCCATTCAGTAGGGAAGGGCCACACGCTCTCCTCTTTCTCCGGCAGGGAGACGAAGACGAACTTCCTCTTCCAGCCATGGATAGACGAAGGCTTCCCGGAGAATACGCTTCGGCCGACCCGAGGGACGAAGCAGTACCACTCGGACTTCCCCTGCCTTTGGATTTTGAAGAGATAACGGAAGACATTGATGGAAGGGTGGATCTTTACATGAGCAAAGACGCTCAAGAAGCCGTATACGGTGCGCCAGGAGTTGGGAAAAAGCTGAGACGGGGCCAGCCCGTAGAAGCTGAGAAGGTTGATAACGAAGGTGGGGAGAGGAAGACGGAAACCCGCCTCGAAGCTATCAACATAAATAGAGAAGGAACCCGGGCGGAAAGTGTTAGCCCGGGTGGCGGAGTCAGGCCGAAGGACCGTCATCCAGGAAGGGAGCTGGAAGTAAGAAACATGGCGCATAACCTCTGCGTCCGAAAGGGCGCAGGATGCTTCCGAAGCCATGTCAGGACGACGGCGTCCCGAAGTGGAAGCCTGGCCTGGGTTCCGGACCTCTTCGGCGTACTCAGCCCCGGAAGCCTCGGCCCCGGAGGTCTCGGCCCCGGAAACCTCGGCTCCGGAAGCCTCGGACCCCTCAGTCCCGGAGACCTCGGACTCTTCAGACATCGCGGAGGCAGGGGAATCTGAGGTGAGGGGATCTGACAGAAGAGATCTCGGAGAGTGGGAAGGAGTATACTCCTCGTCCGAAGGAGTAATCTCACTGGAAGAACCCCGGACCATAAGGCCACGAAGGGAAGGAAGAAAGCTAGGGCTTACTCGCAGGAAGGGGGAGGAAATCTCTCCTGAACCGAGTGCGGCTTCTCAAGCCTCCCAGCTCCACCAGCGATGCGCTCCGAGGAATGGAGACCTTCCCACGGTGGCCGGCAAGCTCGGACGAAGCCTTCAGGAAGCTAGCTTTCCGCTGGAGAAGGAAGAAGAGCTTGGATGATCGCAGAGGAAACGCAAGCGCAGCAGCAGGAAGAAGAACAGTGCCCTGCTGAGGGCTTGTATTTATAAAGCCCACTCGAAGCGCCTCCCGCCGAAGCCAACGGCCGAGATCGTCCCGCTCGTCCCCTCGCTCCTCTCAGATGCCCGCCACGTGCACCGTCCTTCGGCAATGATGACGGGCCGGCTCCGGGACTTGCAGCGAAGCAATCAACGGCCGAGGGCGCTCCGACCCTTCGGCTGACCGCCCGGATACGCGCCACGTGTCCCGATCCGCGCGCTGAAGATGAGAGAGGCGGCAATCCGAGTGAAGCCTCGGGCAGAGAGCCGAGGCGATCCGCGACCCGTGAGCAGTCAGGATCCTTTTGTGTTTTCGACGGAGCGGCCGGATGCGCGACGCGTGTCCCGTGCTTCCTCGCGAGGCGACGCGCCATCCCGTCCATTTAATGGAGCCTGACACGAGTCAGAGGGCTCGGCCCTTCGGCTTCTTAGCTCTGAGCCTTCGTCGCCACTCCGAGCGGGGACGAAGCAACCGCGTAGCCCTCGGCCGACCGAGGGCACCCTCTTCCCAGTAAAAAGAGAACAGAGCTTCGGGTAAGACACCTGTTATGATATTCTTTTGGCAGCTTCGGGCTATACTCTCGCCATCTCAGAGCTGAGGAAGACAAGAGTGGGGGGCTATGTGATGAGGCAGAATCCGATTCGGCCCATTAGAGCAGGCCCAAACCCCGTTCAGCCCAACAGCAGCAGTATCAGGCCCTCCGGGAGCCTCCAGCCCATCAGCGGCCCAGCAGCCCTCGGCCCTATAAGCGGCACCGTCGCTCCCGGCCCAACAGGCTTCGGCCCGTCAGCGCCCCATCAGCCTAAGGCCCGGGAACAGCACGGCAGCCCAAGGCCCAGCAGGCTTCGGCCCATCAGCGGCCCAACCCCCTTCGGCCCGATAGCCGAGTCCGGCCCACTCCGGTGGCGGATCAGGCACTATGGCAGTTTACCAGTAAGCCCAAACATAGTCCTATATCGGCTACCACCGTTAACCAACCTCTATCCTCTGCTATAAATACACCGCTATTTATTGCCAAAGGTATGCAACTCTTTGCCTCCGAGACCCTCAAGGACTACGGTCCAAATAGCATTAAAGCTACTTCTTGCCTTCTGAATCGAATCATCTTCAGAAGCTAACTTGACCGTCGGAGGAGGTTCCTAAGGGCCAGAGCCCGGGACTCCTGCTGACCGGTCTTTCTTCTTCTTTCCCTCCTGCAGGAGCTCGGTTCGAATCATCGCCGACCTTCCCGAGTCGGTCTCGGCCGCCGACCTCGGACTCCTCTCCCTGGTCTCGACGCCGTACGACGGCTGCCCTGCGACAGGAGACTCGGCCCCGCGCTGTCCCCTCGTCCGGCAAAAGAGCTTTTGGGCTCACTATCCAAGAGCAAGCCGAGTCCGAGACCCTTCCGGCCTCAGACCGTCGGCTTCGGCTTCATCGACTGTCGACAGTACAGCCAGAAGGAGCATCATCCGCGCCGCCCCTTCGCCCGCCGAAGGGGCCTCGGCCCCGACTTCCCGGAGACGAGCCTGCATCGACCGAAGCGCCCTTCGGCCTTCGGACCCTCGTCTTCGCCTCCGCCTCCTCGGCCTTCCGGATCCCCGTCGGGCCTCAGTAACACCGATCCGAACCGGCTTCGGATCCGCTTCTTCGGGTTCCAGCCTCGGAATTCGGTCGTGATAGATCCAGTCTACATCATATATAATGATAACTTAGATCACTAGAATATATTCCATTTTAACTTTTTACTATTGAAAAAAAGTTAGTTTACAATATGAGTAAAGATGTTCCCAACTAGTATTCATGTAATGTTCTCAAGTAGTATTCATGTAATTATGTTTGTACCTTCTTTTTTTATTATTTTGTTACGGTAGATATTGATAGTAAGAAAAAAAATGTTAAAAATGTAGATTGTTAAAGAAATAATCCGACTCAATCCGACCCAACCCGATGAAAGTTGGGTTAAATGGGTTGGGTTGGATTGGGAGATCATTAGATGGGTTGGGTTAGGGTTGAGGGTTGGGTTGGGTTGTGTTAGGGTTGATGGGTTTCTTACATGGATTGGATTAGGGTTGACCTCAACCTGACCTAACCCGACCTGAGTTGCAGCCCTACGTGGTGGTAAGAAGAGTCTTCTCATCTCTGCTCCACTTGGGGGAGTTTATCAGATAACTGGCTTCCTCATCGTTAAAGAAGAGTTTGTTGGCTCTCGTCGAAATATCCTAAGAAAGTGGTGGTGGATCGTCCTCGCAGTATGGGTGGCATTTAGGGATATAAATTGGGCGGACTAGGCTGAGTTATGTGATAACTTGGGACTAACTCAAATTCAAAATAGTCTAACCCAATTTTAGTCCAGCCAAAATTCAACTCAAAGTTAACTCAAATTCAACCCCAATTCAATTGTGAGTGGGTTAGGTTTGCTTTGGTTGGATTGACCTTGTTTATAAATGGTTTGTTAGAAGTGTTTTACTTTTTATATGAATTATTATAAAAGTTAATAGATTAAAATGAGCCAGCCCATTTTCAACTCAACCAACCCAGATTTAACTAATGTCAATTCAAATTCAATCCAACTCAATTTATATAACTTGGGTCAACCTAATTTCCTTTAGTATAGACTGGGTTAGATTGGGCCACAAGTTAGCCCATCCGATTGACACCCTTAGTGTCATTAGGGACTCCACATTGGCATCATTATCTGCCGTGTCTTTAGACTTACTTCCCTGCAGAAATTTTGCTATCTTTATCCTATTTTAGTTGGAGTGGGACTATATTTTGTTATTGTAGAATATAGGAGGGGAAATCTTATTTGTTACTTGAGCAATGCTTGCTTATGTGTAAATAGTTATGTTTTCCTGCACCATGTGGGAGCAACGTCAAATTGCACACTCACATGATCCAATGGCTTAGATTACAGGAGTGCGTGATCCTTGTTTTTAATTTTTTTCTCGACCGTCCGATAAAAAATCAGACAATATGGAGGCTGAATGGAGTGGTCCTCCAACATGACATTTTCTTTTGAAGAAAATTTGCAGTTATCAAAGAGATTGGATGGCAACGCGGGGGCGGTGCAATCACCCAGCAATGCAACAAGCCTTGCTGATACCTAAAACTTTGCCGACTAGCCTAGTTTATGTGCAAAACAATTACTATCTTATTACGTGGTACGAAGGCTTTCAGGATCGCCTATTTTGCCTTTGTCATGGATGAAGTTAGATGAACAAATACTATAGGGAAGCAAAGAACCTATGAAGGTTCCTTTTAAAAGGATTGCCTCAAAAGAAAATAATTCATATTTCAAAAATAAGAATGGGGCTACTGAAAACTGCAACAATTAGAGCAGCATCAACCTTTTCTTAGAAATCACAACTGCCACAGAATTTAATGAGATGATCTATAGGCGTTACTTTTATTGAAAAATAAGAGAAGAATAAGGACGAATAAGGAGAGAATAAACTTAATTTTACTTTGACAAGTGGAATAACTTATATCGTGCAGAATAGTGGATCCGTGGAATAAGGAGAATAAGCCATCCCACCCTAGATCCAAGAATTACTTATTCTTCTTATTACGTAGACTTTATAAAACTATCAAACCGAAACATCCCTTATTCTAGTATACGTTATTCTGCCAGTGTGCCCCACGTAATAACTTATTCTGCAAACATAGTAGAACTAGGGATGCAAACGAGCTAAGCCGACCTCAGTATTGTCTTGTTTAGATTTGGCTCGTCTAATTTCACTTGCGTGTGAACTTTAACTAAGTATCCAGGATGACTAATGGCTATTCAAGATTGGTTCATTCAAACATGCAACGAGTTTGAATGAGCTCAAACAGCTTGCGAGTCCATGGAATCTAGGATTACGACTAAGTTAAAATTTAAATTTATGAAGTTAGGCAAAAGATCCAGAGATTTGAGTCACTAGTTGCATGCGCCGTGCGATTACATTTGACCAATATGTGGGTGTCACATCTCCTATTCATAAGATGCCAAACATGTCGAATGTCGAAAGTACTTTGTGGTGCTTTTGATTACAATTTTTGTGATGCTATTTGTCAGAAAAAGTTATTTCCACTGCAAGTTATGAAACACATGTTTAGGAGATGGCAAAATAAGTGGCATTATCTAAGTCACATCCAGCTAAAAGCAGGACTTAAGCTACACAAACCCAATTATGTCCCAACAACATCAAAGTAGTGGCCAAGATTCATGAAGATGAGGAAAGTTTCATGCAATCAATTTCAAAGGAAACCCAATCCTCATGTGTTCCTTGAATTAAAGAAAACAAATAAAATAGATTAGGAATATATTCATCATGTTCCTCAATAGAAATTCCAAACCCTAAAGTTTACACCACAAGCCATGTTAAGAACACAGATGTCTCTTCCAATTGCAACTCTTCCCCACCATAAGGCTTTTGGTTTGGAGGCAAGATGGAAAGAGCCCTTCATATCTTGAGGGCATATTTGACAAAAATCTTTAGTTGCAAGTCATTTTTGTCTACCACTTTCAACACAAAAGGATGGAGGAAAAGTAGTTGTAACTGATTTTAGGCAACCTCTCCAATAATCACTTTTTGCCCGATTCAAAAAACTTCAATTTGGAGCTTTTGATTTAAAAGCGAAGAATCATATAAATGACTTCCAAGACCTTGTGTTTTATCTTTAAAATAACTGAATTGAAATTTATATAGGTTGAAAAATACTTTCAATTGAAAATTGCACCAAATATGACTTTAGTCTACTTCGATCGTTTCCTTATCTTTCAAGCTCCTTACGTGCTTCCTCTTCCATTGTGTATATAGGGCACAATGTTGAAATAAAAACAATTTCAATTTGCATACACCCAAATACCAGTTTGAAATGCGAGAAGCAGCAAAGAGCCCCAACCATAACGAGAAATATTTCTCTACAATCAATTTTGAGAAGCTTTTATACGACAATATTAGGAATTAACTAGGGATATAATGTGACTATGACCATTATATTGGTGTCCAAGGCACAAGAAACTAAAAGCATCCTGTTATCCTTCGAATGTATGTCCAAAGAGATGACACAAGGCACAAATCACTACAAGAGTTGTGCATTTTTAGGTTAAAGAAAAAAAATTCCAAAGTTAATGTTTAGTTCAATTTAAAGAAAACTGAAATGGTTTGCGTTAAATATTTTCTTAAACCAAACAAAACCGCGAAAAGAAAAATATATTTTTCTACATAATTGTCCAGCATGAGATTGAAGTTCCTTAATTCACGTTCCAATTTAGAATTCTAAGGGATGAGAACAACCTTAAGAGTAATTGGTGTGTAACTTTTTATTTTTGATTATTTTTAAAATTTTTATACTAGATGATCATAAAAATCAATCGTAGCTAAAGCTGCAAATAGGTCAGAACGGATCGAGAGATACCCTCATCCACATGCAACTCATTGCAGATTGGGAGACGAACTTTTAATCCAAATCCTTTTGCTGATTGGATCATATTGGGTTATATTTATTTACCTTTTATCCGTGGGTGGCATGGATTGGATTGAGGACCCTCATGATCCACATGCGACCCACTTTGTTACAGATCAGAGTGGCTGCAATTTGGAACACGTCCTAGAATATTAAAATTAACATTTTAATGGCTAAAATCATTATGCAATAACATATATCTATTGTATCTAACCTATCTATTTTTTTTCAAACAAAGAACCTTGTTATACATACATATTAAAATCTTAGGTCTTTATTTAACCCTTACTAAAATAACCTCTTCTATTAAGATTATAAAATATTTAGAAAGTTACAACCAGTCTAAATTCATTCCAAATGTATAACCAATTCACATTCATCCCAAACAAGTTATATGGTGCATCAAGGGAATATAGACCAGGTTGCTCTCATGATATCAAATATAACGTTAAATAATTTAACTCTAATTTCTTTATAATATGTGGATCATAGTGGATAACTGTGGATATCTGTGGATTTGTAATTGAAAGATACAATTCAATCTATAAGGAGTTGTGGATCGGAGTGGATTGAGGTAGATTAGTTTGAGTTTAACTAATAATCTGATCCATAAAAGGTGCGAGTGAAGAGTTCTAACCCACACACTAATTTGATCAAAATTTTGCTGATTGGATTGGATTTCACAGATCAGGAGTAGATAGGATTGCATAGTAATCCGATTTACTTGCAACCCTAATCATAGCATTCGGTTGGACAACGACGATTAAATTTTATGGTTGGAATGATGATTAAATTTTATGGTCGGATGATGAAATTAAGTCCTAAAGAATGGAAAGAACCCTAGGAGATAAAGGAATAGTTAAATTTTATGATGATTTTATTATTATTATTTTTTAACATGGAGATGGATGGGGATCAAGTCCCATGCAGTCTAGCTACAGACCGCATAGTAGCCCTATCTACTTGACTTAATTTTAAAACATCTTACATGTAAAAATTTATAAAAGAATAACTATATGGACAATTTGTTTTGGTTCACTTTGATGAAATTTCCCGAACAGATTGTGCACGCTGTCAATCAACACGACACACACACAAGAAAAAAGAAATCTAAGGGTGGGATTGCTAGGAAAGCTTTTAGTTAGAAGTGACTTTTGAATTTCACTTACAATATAAAAAAAATGGGTGAGCATGGTTCTACATGATTTTGAACAGTTAAGCTAAATAAATCTTCCTCAATAATTCTATTTTTCATTCAAATTTGGACATGCTTATTTGGCGCTTCTGATTTTGAGCCAAAAAACTACATAAATAACTTTTGAGGTCCATACCATATTTGACATGACTTTAATTAGAAATTGGCGAGGGAAGATTGGGTTTGGCCCAAACAGGCCCATCTAGCCACGAGTCCAAAGGCTTCCAACCCACAGAAGCCGACGTGAGGGGAACACGTGGCTCTTGGTATCCTGACCGACATGTAGAGGCAGGGATTTGAAGTCACAAAGTCCTGATCACCAGATCACCCAACAACGTGCCTAGTGGCAGTTCCCAAGACCCTCCGAGATCTCGGGAGAGCCCTCCCCGAGATCTGCGAACATACTCATCGCTCTCGATCCTCAGATATCGGCTACCCAGCCAGGTAGAAACTGGGGACCTGGTGTCGGGAGTCTGTTTCCATTCGACTTCTCATGATAACGAAGGTCTCCCCCGCAAGGGACAACCCTTAGCGCCTCCATGCCATCAGGTGGATCTTTTGGGATACAACTGCCTACTTATAGTAGGTCCGCACGATATGCTCCTGACAATCGCGAGCAAATATCTCCTTACCTATTATCCCACAATCTCCCTAATCAAAGGGAGAGATCGTTGGCTAATTACCCCTTGAGAGGAAACCGTCCTCGGGACATCTCGGAGAAGGACAATGTAGCTCCAGACCTTCTTCGGTCAGAGGTATGTAATTATGAACCCAAAAACCCCTAATAAGATCTCATCTTTTAGCACCTAACTTAGGCATCGGAAGATTTTGTTCACCAGCAGACTGGGGGACCTCCTTGACGCCTCTGCTCCCTCTTGCAGGTTCCACCCTGAGCATTTTTAATTTATTACAAATTCTATCGAGTAGCTGGGATCTACGATTGGACGGTCATCGTAGTCCAACCAGTTTCCAACTGCTAGAAACATTTTTACATGCTTTTGCTCAGTTATTTTTTTCTTTTCATTTTTCTTTTTTTTTTTTTGGGGGGGGGGTTGGGTCTTGGAAGTCATTTATAAAGTTGATTGGTAATTTTTAACTTCCCACTAAAAATTTCAAAACTTCCCAAGCGAAGCTAAAACAGGATTGTAGGAAATGTTTGACTTGTATATAACTGCCGATTATAAAAGCCACTCCTACTTATTAATGCCACCATCTCACTCTGAACCATCAAGAGATTTACTGATCGAATGGCCAGTAATTCCTTTTGTCCATGGACAATGTCTTTTTCCGTATAAATGACATCTTCCGTTTTTGTTTCCTATAAAGTTTATTGAAGATAGAAATGGAGACGGAAGTGAGTGTTTTTACTTTCGCATTTATTTTGAATTTTAAATTAGAGACAAAAAAAAGGTAAACAAAAATTTCTACTATCATCATTACTATACTAGAAACTATTTAAAATCACTATTACTATTCACGTTTTGATCAACTTTCTTCTAGTAATTAAAAATTTAAACCTACAAAGTTTTAATATATGTAAAAGTTAACAATCTATGAATTTTGAATTTTAATTTTTATCCTGTAAAATAATATATGTATGGGTATATAAGATACATGATAATTCATAAACAAAAACAAGTGAACAAATACGGAAATAAATGTTTCCATTTTCAACTCTTATAATTACCAAAGATCCATTTCCATTTCTTATAACTTAAGGGATGATCTTTAATAGATTTCCGTATCTATTAATAATAAAAGAAAAACGGGACAGATAATCGAAACTCGGATATCCATTGACAACCCAACTTCCGATATCCATGTAAAAAATAAAAGAGAAAACATCCATTTCCATTTTCTGATCCATTTACAGCCCTATGCACGACAGTCCTCTCATGCTGCATACGGTGACCATGGCTTGAGGGATTTGTATCCTACATTCCCAGCAGAAACTAAATTTGTGGGACAATGATGGGCCCTTTATCCTCTAACTAACAAGCAGGAAAATCCTTGGCCCATTAAAAGCCTACGTCTCGTTGACTTGTTAGATTCTATTTCTCCGGCAGAAAACCAAAGATGATTTTGGGTAGCACTACTCAATTTCATCAAAGAGTTATACCTGCTGAAAACCAAAGATGATCTTGGGTAGCAAAACTCAATTTCATCAAAGAGTTATACTCGCTGCACCGCTTAAGGTGCAGCCGACAACTGTTTGATCTATTTAAATTGGGCACTCGCAACACCAAGTTTACTTTCTTATTTTTTGAAAAATTTTTAAGATTGGATCCATCACGTCCGACATGTTCATAAAAACCGATCTTCAATTGGATGACCTAAAAAAAGTAATAAAAAAATTTGAACCCCAAACCACTATTCATTGGGGATTGTTTTTTATTTTTTAGATTTTTTTTTGGGATAGTCAGATCAAAGATTAGGTTATACAGACATGTAAGGTAGAGTGGGGCTGATTTTTTTTTTTTTTTTTTTTTTTAAAAAGGATCTTTCATCAAATCCGTCTAACAAGATATTTTCAAACTATCCCAGTGTGACTTTGCATGAGAAAATGATGTCAGAAACAAAACTACCACTCACCATATTACTTGTTAAGCTCCATTGCTCCTGCACATGGCCAAAGATGGTTTCGTCTAGCACTAGAAATCTTAAATCAATTTCATCAAATGCATCCCAGGTGAGCATTCAAACTACCGGCACTGTGAGTTTTAGATGTCAGGAACAAGTTACTACCACATCCAAAGATCTACAGTTACAGATGCCTCTCAGGCAATAAACTTCGCCAGTAGCTTGAATCCAACTCGAATAGTATGTTGACAATTTGATTTCATTCAGCGTCCTCAATTTCTTCATCCTCTGGGACACCCCGAAGATACAGCACATTGTTACACCTGCCAAATGACGGAAGCATGGGGTTGGAACCATAGATTTATTAAAGGAAAGCCCAAAACATTTGATCATGGAAATGCCCCCAATCTTGTCAAGCACACAATCCTTATGTCCCAGCATACACAGTCATTCATCATTATGAACAAGTAATAGTAATTACCTAATCAGAATTTCCCCCAGGTTCCCAGTAAACTGACCATCGATGTACTCTTCAGTATTGGCCAGCTGTGTTCAAGACAAAACTAGTGAGCCAATTACTTACCAACATCCTAGTAAAAACTGCGGGAGAAAAAATAAGAAGAGGTTCAAGGGTCAAGATACCACCTGCAGATTCATGTACGAGTCAACTGACACGAGAAATCCTGAAAAATGACAACCATGATAAATCAGAACATGTTTTTCCAAAAAGTATCATTGAGGAAATAACCCATAAAAAATTACTGTTGTCACCTTTGTATTCCATCCCCCACTTAAGCTTGACGATCACAGGCTTGCCAGTCAAATTGTTCAAGAATGGTTTTGGATTAACTGGAATAGTCTGCAATGAAATGCAATTGAAGTGAATGACTGTGAAGAGAAGAGTGCTAAAAATTCCGAATGAACAGAGAAACTGTGCGAATTAATCATAAATGGAAGCACACAAGAAATGTCACAACACGGTAATGTTGGAAGAGAATAAAACTTTTCAATTACCAATATGCTATTATTTGATGAACACTCCGATTTGCATAAGAGACCTGTGTTGGATCCTCAAACATAACACATAACTCAAACACTCGTCCACACTCCATTGCAGGATTCAAAATGAGCACACCAACATTCTTCAAATTGCTTACTTGAATGTTGGGATTCAATAATTCAATTAATATTTAATTTATCTTATATATCTTATTCAAATTTCAATTGTATGTACCTTAGTACATATATGTCAAAGTGCAAATGAGTATGGCCACATCTATATTACCTTCTGTGTCCCTGCAAATTATTTTTAAACTTTGTCATCTCCAACACACTTATCTCTGCTAATACTTGCATCTTTTATGCAGTTGCCTACTCTTTTCAAACCAAAGGACTAAAAGCTTCCTTTTTTTTCAGAATCACTTTATCTAGGATCAAAAGAGAGGAAATTGAAAACTAGAAAACAATAATGACTGGCTCAATATCATGTACGACCAAATAAACTATCAAATTATTTATGACTGGGCAGAAGGAGATAAGGAATGATGCATGTTGAATATAAATACGATACAAGTGCAACTGGAAGATAGCATCCGCAACCTTGACCCCAATTAGTTGGCAATTAAGTAGATGTGATGATAGGTAACTGCGAAGCTAAAGGAAAAGTGAATTTCAAGCTATATAACTAGTCTAGCTTCACAAGACACCCGACAATTGCACATCTTTCTTCACTGTATAAACCAAGAAGCTGATCTTTGTTCTTCTCTTACTATTTTATGGTGGTTTTATCTTAGTTTGGTCTTATTCCCTATCAACTACCCTTTTTTGGTTCATCTTTGAATAGCTAGACTAGGAAAAAAAAGTATTTACAACATAAGAAAAGAAGGAAAGAAGAGAGATGGACAGAAGCAGATTTCAGCAACAGAAAAGGGAAACCTCTTCACAGGATGTTGATCTATGCAGCATGAGCTACTTGCAGGGGCACTGAGAAGCAAATACAAACAGCACAGGCTATTCATGTTTTCTGGAGGTGATTGGCACAACCAGGTGGAAAGGCATGATAAGATTTTACCAGAATATTCACAGTTTTAAATAAATAATATATTGTTTCCTATAGGATCTAGTGTGACAGTACTTCAAGCCTCCAAGATAAAAGCATTACTTTGATATATAACATAACTGAAACTCAAAAGTAAACTTAAAAAAAAAAAAAAAATCCACTTTCATATATCCCTATTGCATGCAAATAAGTCACTGCCATCGGCAGACACTAGAATCCTAGCTGACCAAAGTTCCTGCAAAATGTTAACACTCCTTCAGATGTAACATTCTATAAGGGAGGTGAGTCTAGGATATTTGTCACCATTATAGTGATCAACTTCAAGAATGAATAACACTCGGATCACTCAATCTGCGCAAAATAGCCACAGTAAAGTGTTATGTGGGAACTGACACGGACATACACAGGAACATGGGTTTTACAAGGGCTGTTGCATGCTTCAAAATCCTATATACAGCACTTTCTAAATTTTTTCTTACTTTCTCCAAAACTATCCTTATAATGCTCTCTCATTTTCTTTCTACTGCGGTTGTTCTAAGCTCTTTTATGTTTTTGCATGATAATTGTCACCTTCGGCATGATTCTTGAATCAACCTAGATGATATTAACCCTATAAAAAACACTACTGCATTGCCATGTTGCTTGCAATACTTCCAAGAAAGATATAAAACCTACTATATCTTGTTACTGACTTCCTAGCATCCATACTTTAAAAGGTCTGGAGGCCATACCTTTTCAAAAGCCCTACAAGGCACAATAAGGTGCAAGCCTCACTATTTTAGGGAAAGGATATTAAAACTGTCAAAGAAAATTAAATAACCCTGATTTGCCATTGACAATACTGTGTCAACTTAATGGTAGGGCCCCGATAAAAATGAACTGTGGGACAAAAGCCATGAACTGCTTGTTGGCGTTGAAGCATGAACTACTACAATTACTGCCCTCTATTTTGGTGTTGGAAGTAGAAGAGTTGGGGGTTTAGTCTATGTTATCAAAGGGGATTGCCCTCGCTTGCTTAGGCAATAAAGTTAGGTAAGGCAAGCCCAAAATGCCCCGCCTCGCCTTATGTTCACCTCACTCACCTAGGCACTCAGCTTAGGTTGTCTATGCCAAATGCTTTGTAGCTTTTTTCAAAAAATAAGTGGTATTATTTTTATGAAATTTTTCTTGTTCTAATTATCCAAAGTGGCCAATGCCTCTTTTAACAATGTCTAGACCCTTTGTTCTCTCACGTGCTGCCACATTTTTCCTAATTTTAATTATTCCTAAGACCATCCATTATTTATATGAGTGCTTTATACAAATTCATCTCTACGTAATAAATGTCAAGTATGATATATCATTACCTAGGATGTTTTCCGTATTTTCCTCCTATTGCAGTTTTATTCCTTCATGGCAATTAGTGGGAGAAAACATATCATCTCATATGCCTAGGTAGTTGAGGTTAAGGAGAATGCTTGGCCGCCTCGCTCACCTCTTGCCTTTGACTACATAGGGTTTAGTTTAAATCCTATATTGGTGGTCGAGGCAACCACCTGGGCAACGAGGCGAGCCGATACGAGGCAATGGTAAGACGCCTTGCGTTTGCCCCCGTCGCCTAGACGATTGCTGGAATAGCCTTAGGCTCGGAGGCAGTTGCCTAGACACGCTTCTCTTGCCTTCACACCTCATTTCACGTCTAGGCCGGCCCAAACGCTCCATTGGTTGTTTCGGAGGCCCATTCGCCTGGCACAAACAATGGTCCGTACCGGTTCTATATAAGCCTGGCCTGCCCCCCTCTCGAACCGAACCCTATTCACCTCGTCTACCACGAGCCCTACCCCCTCCTCCGTGCCCACCTCCGTGCCCACCTCCGCATCATCCAACAATGGAATGCAGCAGCAAGTAACGATGACCCAGGCTCCAGCAGCCGGCACCTCCACCGCAAGCCCTAGCTTCGCCTTCCGCCACACTCCGCAGCCTCCGGCAACAAGATGAAGCAATGACAAATCATGATGGGGACTCCAGCTCAAGCAGTCGCGACCATTGTTCTCCTTCAGCAGTTGGCTTCCTCCACGAGGTAGTTCCCCCCCCCCCCTCTCCCTCCCCTACACCCACTCTTTTCCCCCTATCTCTGTCAACTCCCTCTCTCTTTCCACCCCTCTTGATTGTATGCTTTCTCTCTTTCTCTACAAGTATGTATGCAACATGCAAAGGGCTGAAACCCCCTCTCTCAGTGTCCACACACTAGAGGGCACGAAGCCCTCTCTCCACCCCTTCTCTCACTGTCAAATATGCCCGAACCCCCCCCCCCCCTCCTCTGTCACTCATAGACACACACAGTGATATACACACAGAGTGAACACCCCCTCCCCCTTTCTTGTGACACATTCACAAGATTGAAGCACTCTCCTCCCCCTCTCTCTACATCTTCATTTGATTAAATTTTAGTTTAGTTTGGTGGATTTTGAAATTGGTTGGTCATATTTGAGCAGAGGAATGAGTCATTTTACTGCATTTTTATTTGTACTTTTGACATCTTGAGTAGTATATTTAAATATTTGATTTTTTTATTTTTAAATAAAATCTCGCCTCAAATGCCTAGGCCATTGCCTAGGCGTTTGAGGCTAAGGCAACCCCCTGGTCACCTCAGTCGCATCACGCCTCTGACTACATAGTTTAAATCTTTTATTTTGTTTATCTGATTGAATTGTCATCATTATATTTAAAGGATAATAAAGGCAGCATAAGCCTTAGGTCTACCTTAGAGCATCTCATTGTCTTACCACCTCAAGGCGTAAGCGTCGAGCAAATGTCATGAGACATATACCAAAGGCATAAGCCTCACATAAACAATCTGTGGTACATGCCTCAAGGCATTTTCCTAGTGCCTTGCCTTGAGGCATGTGCCTCAGTGCCTTGAGGACCTGCCTTTTATTTGTGATATAACACAACATGCTTTATTCTTCATATTGACTAATGAGCAGATGTTGCATAAGTGCATAGGGTTGAAGCAATCTACAATGGTGAAGAAAGATAGATGCCATAAATAAAGTGAAGATATATACTTTAGCTATCTCACTAGAAAGACCAAAATGCTATGACATTTTGCAGCAGTGCAAAGAACCTCAAAAGGAGAGATACCACTGTATTGAGCTCATTTCTTATGAACAACTGATGTTTATTCTTTTGCTATTTAGAGGTTCAAACTTCTTGTGACAGGCATCATCATCATCATCAAAGCCGTATCCCATCTATTTGACGTTGGCTACACGAATCCCTGATCTTTAACTACATCTAACCACCTCATTTTAGGTCTTCCACGATGTCTTCTACCCACCTCCACTCTAACTTTATCACATACTCTTGGTTAATCTAAGCACTTCACTTATCCATCACATCTATTCTTTTTCCCAATTAAACACATGCTGTCAAATAATCTAAGCACTTCCTTACTCCATCCAATAACAAAACTTCAAATTGCTTTCTTGGTTTAAAGAAAACCTGATATAATTTCATACGTACTAGAAACAAGACCAGAAACCTTCTTAAACCCAAAACCCTAATTGCCCATGGGGGTTTAAATTCTTAAGATCACTGAGGTTCTGGTCTATATGCTGCGAGTTACAACTTACAACCCAACCACAGAGTTCTCAAATTCTTCTTCCTTCCGAAGTATCAAACAACAAAAAGAAACAAACAAACTAAAGCCCAGAACATGAAGTTTTCCCGAGTATGGAGTTCGACCAGTGATATAAACATTTCTTTCCGACGAGCAGATGCTCCTACATCATGGGTGGAGTACTCCACTTCGAACAACGACATAAAAATGATGACTTTACTAGAAAATACCAAACGACGAGGAGGAATCCTACCGCCATTATGTTGCAGATACCGAGTGCAGCCAAAGGTGAGCAAGTGCGGAAGATCGAAGGCGGCGTCTGCTCTCCTCTCGGCGACGGCGACCGGCTGCTGCGGGGGTTCCGGGGAGGAGGGTAGAGCAGTGGAGTCCAGCTGCGGTCGCCCGGCGAGATTAGGGCTCCCACCGAGCTCCTCTCACACTCTCTCTTTCTCAGGGTTTGGGAACCCGTTGGATCTTTAATCCAACGGCAGAGAATGCCAGTGGATTTGATTTCTTTGCGTTTGTAACCCTATAAGCAGCTATTGATTATATAGATTTTTTTTATATATACCTTACAAGCTATCATATTGTATATTGCTCTTCACTTCCACATATTATTATAATTACTATTGACATCTTTAAAAGATTATAATTATACTTTTCTGTGAAAACACAGTGAACTTGAGCTGAATATGCCAGGAGAATTCCGTGAATTTTGGTGAAGTCAAGGGCACTCGGCAAAAGTTTAAAAATTTAAGAATATATAAAATAAAATATCTGAATTTTTTAACGTACCTTATTAGACTTGACGATATTTAGATGGTAGGATATACCGCAGCTTTTTTAAAGATGTTAGAGATATTTATAATAATATGTGGGAATTAAGAGTGAATACAAGTAAGTCAAGCATAAGTACTATTTATGTAAGTTTTTTGTATAAATTCTCCCGTAAATTATTATGATTGTTTTGTATATCCCTAACTCTTGCATATCGTTGTCAATACCTTCAAAATCTTCATTTTTTGAATTTATATATATATGTATATATCTTTAAATTTATTAAAATTTTGCATATACACTCTTATATATTGACGTTCTACCCTCACAATCCCACTATGCTTTAAACTATCCCTAGTTGTGGGTTAACACACTTGTACACTTTGGATGGGTTACAAAAGTGTTTACAAAAATATTTTATTTTTTGGATAAGCAAATTTCTTCTCCTGGACTTAAAATACGTTCTCAAAAGATTCATAATTACAGATCTTTTGAAAGAAATCAAATCTCTCCATTGGCAAGAGAAAGGAGCTTGATTTTTTTTTAGATTTGTTACTTTTCAGTCTTTACAGTTTTGAAATATTTACTATTAAGCTCATGCAATCTTCATATTAATTTAAGACCCCTCACAATCTTTTGACCCTCATAAAAAAAAAAGCTCCTCTGGTTAGTAATTGTCCAAAAAAAGAATTATACTAGGAATATTCGTACAATATTTTTGATATATTTTTGGTACAAGTATGATACATGGAAGGAATACTATGTAAATAATTCCTTTTTTATGATTGTTAATTGGAAGGTTTTTTTATGAAAATTATAGGGGTTTCAAATTGTTATGAAGATTAAAGGGGTTTATGCCGAATATTTAAAGTTTGTAGGGACTAAACTAAAAAAATCATTTGGTTTTCTTCAATTAAAACTTATTTTGAGGTAATTTTTTGACTCAAGGAACAAAAACATTTTTGTAATGTTTACCTTTATAAATTTTTAAACTTGAAAACATATATTTAAAAAAAAAAACAAACTTTTCCGTTCTATTCTCTAAAAGTCCTTAACCTATTTTTTAGATTAGTCTGATGGTACGGCCTGAACATTTGAAAGGGAAGTTTGTGTTAGGTCATGGATGTTCACTGATTAGAATTTAGGAGGAATTAAGACCCACTTGAGCTAACGTCGTGGACGTCAGTGTTGGGTAAGCCTTACATCGTATGGTTTTTTACATATATTCCCCTGACAAATATATTTTCATCTATAACGCTGACTTTTACATATTATCATCAATATCTTTAAAATTTTCAAAATACTACATTTATATTCCTCCGCCAAGCTTAGGTGAATTTTAACGAAATATGCCAAAACAATCACATAAATCACGATAATACTACAAGATACTGATCAGGTCCAAATTTATAGAAGTCTGATCATAAGTTTATATAGGAAATGATAACATTTGTTACTGGGTAAACCGGTACATCTATACTCGAATGTAGCGGATCCAAATGGGCCCCTTAACGGGTCTGAGCCGTTTTTTACAGCCCTAACAGTGAGTATTACTCTGTACCTACATGTATGTTACCGTTGGGGATGCAAATGGTAATTAAGTGCCACTTTGATTGGAGAATAAGTTATTTTGTGGAACTCACTGACGGAATAATGTATATTAAATAAGAGATGTTTTAGTTTGATAATTTTGTGAGGTCCACTCTTGGAATAAAAAGAATAAATAATTCTTGAGTCTAGGGTGGAATGTCTTATTCTCTTTATTCTCCCGATAGGTTATTCTGCACAATATAAGTCATTATGCATGTCAAAGCAAAATTAAACTTATTCTTTCTTTATTCACCCTTATTTTTCTCCCATTCTCCATTCAAAGTGGAACTAATAGTCTGATTATTTGATGGATTGTTAGCTTATACGTTAGTCAATGAATAATCTTTTTAAATTGATATGTGTACACTAGATAAAGGTAATGGATACAACTGTTTTTTGATCGAATACATTTGGTATGCTACAATCTGATTACTCGACCTATTATTAGTTGTAGCATAAATAATAGATAGTATTCTTAAACTGATAGCTTAACAGATAGATCATGAATCTATAGTAAATCTGCATAAAATCCAACCTATTTGCATCCTTAATTATCAGGTAAAATTACCATGCAAGGGAGATTAGGGGGCAGTCAAAGTGTCATTAACTGTGACCCTCCTAGTCCACACCTTTCATAGTCGATAGCGTCCTCACCAGCCTTTTTTTGCCTTTCACTTTTTGGCCTTGGGACATGCATGGGGCGACTTCTCGTCTTCTGGATGGGAATGTTGGGAAATGGTGAGTGCGAGAGAAGAAAATTAGAGGATGGGAGACGAGTAGAGACCAGGAAAATTGTTTTTTTTTTTTTTTTCTTTTTAGGGGTAAGAGTTGTTTACTCATTATTAAGAGCTCAAAGCTAGAAACAAGTTCTTCACATAGGAGAGATTGCATAAACCTCTTCGAATATTATAGGTGTGACTTTGTTTGCATAATTGCTTATATCAAAATAAGATTTTGAGGATTTCTTAAATCAGAATAAGAGATATTTTGATTTGCTAAGTTAGTATTTCACTCAAAATAAGAAGAATTACACTGCACTGTTCTAAGTAATTTGATAAGAATGAGTCGAATAAAGAGTGAAATTTGAGAAATCGAAAAAATTAAACATTCCATATAGAATTTGAAAAATTAAGGGAATTAGGCATTCCGACAATCAAATCGGGTTTTAGACCCTTATACCGATTATTCTTGATCCTATTCCGTTAACAAAGTGAGTTCCACTTTTTTTGAGAATGACGTGTCCGTGCCAAAAACAACACGTCTACGCTCCCAAATTCCGATTAGTAGAATAAACCTCATAAGTCATTCACCTAAGTCATTCAACCCTTTATTTCCAAAACAAATAGGAAACATGAAACAGCCTATGTGAATGATGACATATTAGAGGTGGAGAATATCTTATCTTGTAAATTAAAATGAAAGTTTATTAATTACTCTAATCTTAAAAAAAAACTCAATGAAATATCGATCCGAGAGCATTATTAAGTTGATGCAGAGTTCCCCCTCGGGAGCTCTCAACGCTCAACAGTGCACATTAATGGCCTTCAGCCACTGCTCCCCCGCTCTGACCCCCATCGACGGGCGGCGGCAGCGGAGCATGCATGCATGGCCTCGTAAAACAACGCTTACCATGCATATTAATAACTCTGCTACTGCTAGCCCCCCTCCTTCTCCATAAAACTCCCAGCTCTCCCCCCACACCGGCACTGCAAAGCTCAGGTCCTTCTTCCTCGCATATGTTCTTCTTCTGCGACCCATCATCCATCATGGCGAGGCTTCCCTTTTTGAGCTCCATGCTTGCACTGCTCTTGCTATCCACCCTGCTCCACCAGGGTGGCGCTCGCCAGCTGACGGAAGGAAAGCATGTGGGCAATGGGGGGAGCATCGAAGGCGGCGGTTGCAGTGGTGGCGGCGGCGATATGCCTAAGGTCGGCGAGGCCACATTGAGGACTATGGAGTTCTCTCTGCCGCCCCTCCCAAACCTCCCGTTTGTGCCGCCGTTCCACATGCCCCAGCTGCCTCCCCTGCCTCGGTTCCCCCTGCCCAACGTTCCCCTTCTGCCTCCGTTCCCGTTCCCTGGCGTGCCCCCTCTCCCTACATCCCTCCCCTGATGTGGAGGTTGCTGATGTCTGATTCTGGGGTTGGCGGACTTGAATATTTTGTCTGTGGTGATATGAGATAGTTCTCTTGGGGCTGGTTCTTCTTTTGCTTGTCTGGGGTCTGAAGTTTAAATTCTCCTCTCTCTCTCGCTCTCTCTTTCTCTCACATGCAATGCTGAACTCTTATGAGTATGGAAATGGGTTTAGTTGAGAAAAATCTTGATACCCATCTGATCTTCTAGTAGTAGATGGAAGATGCTCTCTGTGGGAGAATGCTGGTTCTGTCGTGATCTGATGGTTATCTTCTAGTTAATCTTGATCCAATGCATGGATGGAAGTCTCTCTCTCTCTCTCTCTCTATCTCTATCTCTCACACACACGTACAATTATACAAACCATCTGTTAATATTTAGTAACTTGCTCCATATATTACTATGTGATATCCAATTGACCACTGGAATATATACAATAGTTATGCCGAAAAAGGTCACTAGAAGGGTGGCTTCTCATAAAAGATGAGAAGCATGAAGAGATTAAAGAGCAGAGGAGCGCTTTTAACTTTGGGTCCATAGCTAGCTAATGTCTATGACCACAGACTCTAAACGACCCACATGGCATCCTTTCCATAGATCCCTATAACAAGCATGCCTTCCCTAAATTTTCAGTCCGTATATGATGTAAACTAGGTATCAAAACCATAAAACTCTTGTCAATTCCAGTGTGGCTTTATTTCTAGGTAACACGCACACACACACTTAACTTCAGACAATAAAAAGAGCTTGTTATGTACCTTGAGAGAGAGATAAGAAGAGAGCATGGTGGATGTTTATAGACTACAGAACACTACAAATCCCACGTAGAATCCTCTTCGATCGTGCATGCATCCCCCTCCGATTACAAACATATCCTCCCCTAAAATTGGTGATCCTTGTAGCATGTAACTGATCAAATTTACAACATTACAGAGCAGATCCCCACCTCCCCTCTTTTCTTCAAGCAACATTGAAGGAGCTGGCAGCGCTCTCCACCAACTTCCTCGCACCCTTGAACCATCTCTTGTCGCCGGCCTGCGCCTTGCAGATGTAGAGCTTGCCGTCCGAGACGGTGGCCGTTATCAGCTGGTGCTTGCCGCCTTCATCTCCGTCGGCGGTCCTCGTCAGGACTGAGACGAAGTAGTACTCTTTCCCATTGACCTTCGATGAGGTGGCCTCCAATATGTTGGCTGTAGCGACGGCATCTGTTTCAAACCCGCCCTACTCGATATCCAAGTGTACAGAAAGAACAAGCTAGTTATTAAGCCATCCAACTTAAAATTTCAAAATAACGAGGAAAATAGTCAATAAAATTTGAATGCAAAATCTGAAAGCATGAACCTTAGGCAGGTGTCATCGATTAATGATGTTGCCAGTTGTAGCAACTCACCTCAGAGTCAGTTTTGCCAGCGTAGACTTGTTTCCCCAGCAAGAAGTCGACCTGCATGGAGCCAGAGCTGGATTTAGATCAAAAATCTTGAAACAAATCACCAAGAACCAGGTCTTTATCAAATGCTTGAGACCCATCATCAAATGCATGGTGTACGATACATCATGGAGTCAGCTGAGCAAGGAAGGGAGTTCACCTGAGTTAGGAACTCCTCGGGGGTGCCGTAGTCGGTGATGGACTTCTTCGAGGTGGGCTGCACCAGGACGGAGACGTTGCTGTTGGAGTCGAAGCTGTCCTCGTACCTCAGGACCTGGCCGGGGAACTCCACCTCCTTGCTCAGGCTCCACTTCGACGGGATGTTCAGCTTGAAGCCCTCGCCGGTGTACGGGATGTACTCGGTGTTCGTCTTCGGCTTCCCGAACACGTTCGCTGCACCGGACACCGGCAAAGTTAGACGCAACACGGCACAAAGTCTATGCTATGGTCACTGCACGCGACGACTTCATCCCGGTGCTCACCGGCTTCGCCGTATGCAGCATCGGCGGGGGACACCTTGGCGCCGACGGCAGCGGCGCCGATGAGGGCGGTGAGGGCTAGACGGCGGGAGAGCGCGGCTTGGCCCTCGTCGGCGGCGGCCTCAGCCTGCTTCTGGGCCCTGCACACCAGCTGGGACGGCTTGGCACCGACGGCGAACCGCTGCGAGGGGGTCTTGGCGGCGACCGTGGACGGCACATGGTGGAGGAAGCAAGCAGTGGAGGCCATCTCTCTCTCTCTGACTCAACCAGGAGCTTCCTCACTCTTCCTCTATCCCTCTCCCTACCTGCCCTCCTCTTCTAAGCTATGCACTGGTCCAGGTGGGGGTGAGGGGGAAATGGGTGGTGGAGTTGGATATGGGGAGGGGGGTGGGAATGGATGGAAGGGGATTGGGGATTTGGGATGGGATAAGGCCCTGGAGGCCCTCATTGGGCCATGTGGCACACAGCATTGGATTTTGATTGGCCAGCCTAAATCCACAGTACTTCCATCTCCATCAATGGGTTTGGAGGAACATATCTATGTGGAAAGAACCACTGGCTCCTATTAAAGCATCCTGATTCTATTAGTCCTGTGGTGGCTTAATTGAATTAGGAGAACACATGGTCAGCATTATTGTTGAGTGTTGATGATCAAACAGGGAAGAGTTAGACCTAGTCCCATCTTGCATTATAGTTCTTTTTGAAAAGGGTCTCTAATTATCATTTATTGGCTTTCATGAACTGACTGCAAAAAAAAAAAAAGTAACTCAAAAGAATTTTTAGTCTAACTTTCCAATTTTCTCTTTCACAATATACATATATACTTCCATTTTCTCTTTCAAACTACTTATTTTACCAAAAAATATCATAAAACATTGATTGTAATATCATCTGCTTTAAAATTACAGAAAAACAAAAGCACTATTCATCTCGATCGGATTTTGTAATCACTGGTCTTAAAATCTTTGAACTTAGATTTTCAATAGTTTGAGACTGAAAATCATGACGGGGTAAAAAGAAAAGTGTCATGCGGGATTATGAAATGGAAAATAATTTTGTGACTCTCACATTTGACATACATATTTGACACCAGACACAGCAACATTTGACATACATGTTTGACTCTCACATATTTGACACCAGACACAGCGGTATTTTTCTGTTTGGATTCCAGAAGAAAAATAATTTTGTGACTTTCACATTTGACATACATATTTGACACCAGACACAGAAATGTTGCTGTGTCTGGTGTCAAATATATATGTCAAATGCTGCTGTGTCTGGTGTCAAATATATATGTCAAATGTGAGAGTCACAAAGTTATTTTTCTTCTAGAATCCAGTATATTTTAAACGGAAAAATACCGTAAATAATTTGTAATACCCCAAGGCTCCAAGCATATGTTGTTATCACCCATTGTCCTTACCATTATGGCTGAGTTTGCCGAGTATTATACATTAATATACATCATATATGGGTAATTAAGATCCATATGATCAATCTATGGTATTCCATTTCTAGGAACAGCTTTCTGTGAGCTCTAAACACACACTTCAGTATTAAAGTTACGTTCCAATCATTTTAGCATGTTGGAACTGAACAATATTCTGCCACAGTTAAAGAGTGATTTCAATATTTTTCTTTTTTGCCCAAAGCATAAACTGGGCGTTTAAATTAAATAAAGTGCACATCTTTGCTTTTCTCAAAGCATGTATTGGAAGACAAGTTCATATCTCGGGGGATCAATAGCCAAACAATTCATGTGCATGCTTTTGTTCGGAAAATGCTACTTGCATGCTCCTAAGGTATTTCCTATAACTTGATTAGGTTGGATTAACCCTATCTTAATTCATGTCAAGAGATCCTTAACTCTAACTCGACTTAACCTGAATCTCTAGCAGATCTTGCCAATCCTAACTCAATCAAGGAGGGAGGAGGGTGCATTAGATTTCTTAAAAAAATCTACTTTAAAACAAGGTATAATTTGAAAAGATACAAAGGAAACAAATATACAAAGGAAACATACAATTTACAATGGTTTGGCCCTAATCACTTGTACGTCTACTCGTTTTCACCTCGTGGAGTATTTCATTATAAAGAGAATTTGATATACACATTAGTTAAGGCCTAGTTTATTTTTCACAGGGTGTTAATTAAGAACATTAAGGGCATGTTTGGCAAACTTCTACTTGAAATTACTTTTGGCTTCCACTTCTTATATAGAATGAGTTGAGGAAGCAAGGTTATAGTTAATTTTGATTTGTTACAAAAGTCAACACTTTCATAACAACTTCACTTTTTCTCCAATCTTAGAAACTTCCCCCTTGTAGCTTTTAGTTGGAAGCCAAAACACAAAGAAAATATTACATAAATGGCTTCCAAGATCTAGTGGCTTCCATAAAAATAACTAAATGAAAATAAAAAAGTGCTTCTAAATGAAAACTGTGCCAAACACAGCCTAAAAGTGGCGTTGGAAGTTCTTATCCCAAGTGGGTAGCCCAACTGGAGAAATTGGGAAGAGATTGTCCTTTCTCACACACCCACTTTCTTCACTTCTTTAATTAGGGTGGTTTCTCTTGAAGAAATAATCCTCTAACTACTCTTGCTACATTGGCTTGAACAACCTTGAATTATAGTGGAACCTTGAATTAGAGTGGATGATCTTCCTTCATAGACTCCTAAACCCTAGTTACTATTGATAGTAAGTGAATTTTAATGGTCTAATTTTAGAATAATACTTGAGGATCAATATTGCAAGTTGAGTCATCTTATAATGTAAGATGTTATTGGTTCAATTGGATCAGGAGTATATAGATTAGACAACTTTTCCAACGGATGGGCCACACAAATATTAATTATGAGTGCTCGGTTCTAAGCGTGACAAATATATGTATGTATGACAAATATTCTATGAACATGATAAATAGCATTTGTCATGGTAGTATTCTTCATGCATGAAAAATATTTATCATACCTATAAATCTAACACATATGCGTAGAGATGATAAATATTTTTCATGTCATGTCAAAAAATTTGTACGCAGATATATAAAGATGACAAATATGTTTTAGGCATGACAAATATTTCGTAAGCGTGACAAATAGTAATTATTATGCCTATAGAATATTTATCATATGTACGCACATTTGCCATACTGAGAACCCTATACTCGTATTTAATATTTGTGTAATCCACCCGTTGAAAAAGTTGTTCAACCTATGTGCCCTCTACCTAGTTGGACCAGTGACATCTTGCATTGTAAGATGACTCAGCTTATTGTACTAACTCTCAGTACATCAAATATTACTCCTAATTTTATTCTTATGCAAATTTAATTTACTATGTTATGCATGTTCTTGACATTGGTTCTTTCCAATCTTCGTGCCTATATTTCTTGGCTAAGTGATTTTGGTTTTATAGCATCAAAATCAAGGACAGAAGACAACAAATAATGTCTTAACCTAACCCTAATATTTCAACGGTTGGGTCAGCTTATAATCTTATTACTCCACATTTTTTATTTCTCTTTTTTAATATCCAATTTTCTTTTTCATAGATATAAATAGATTATTTATCTATTTTATAAATAAAATAATATAAAGCTAAACAAACTAGCTACATTCCAACAAAAAGTAACCTAGCTTTAATATAAATTAAGATATCAGATTCGAATTAGGTAGGTTAGATTGTCCCATCTCCCAACTAGCGGAAATTGAGTTTACAATTCCTCTCCCTTTCCTAATGTTAACCTAACACAATCTGAATTTGGCCAAATTTTACAACCTAACCATCAACTTGATCCACCCAAATTGCAGCCATGCATAACAAGGACCCCATGAATTAGTTAGAGGTGGTCTATCGATCTCGTGAACGAAATGATCTACATCTCTAAAATGGGTTATTAAGGTCCGTTCTAGCTAGTATGTACTTGAACTCCTTAAGGGTCATTTGGTGTCTCGTAAAATATAAAATGTCGTAAATATTTAGAAGATATATAATATTTTTCTTATGTTCGGATTGTGATAGATTATTTTAAGTTACTTTTTTGTACATTTAAAATACCATAAATTACTGTATTCTAAAATCAATTGACCCATAAATAATTGTCCTTTTAGTTGATTTTGGTTTTTCAGTCTAAAATCATGGTAAATCAAAATCGAAGATTTTAAATCTGATTAATTGAAAATCAAGAATTCTATTTCCATTGATTTTAAAGCTATTGACTTCAAAACTGAGATTTTTATGCATTTTAAGATGCAACGAACAAGTGATCCTGGTAAGAATTGTACTATATATCCCTCTCGTCGTGGATTCGACATCCAAAATCTAATTAAGCTGCCAATCGTACGTGCATAGTGTAGATACTTTCTGTATAGATTCATGTGCATGAAATAACCATTTAATAACTGTTCATCATCAGCTCTGAATGATCTCAGAGCTAAAAGAGCAACACACTCTGCCTATATATATATCCTAATGGTGGGGCAATCCAACGGCTCCTGCTGCAGTACTGTGAGAACCTGATGACAAGAACATGCATCAAACACCGCTCAATACCTCTCCTATGGTTGCTTGTCAAAGGCTGAAGAGAAGGGTAGGAACTTGAGGGTGGGCAGGTGGACCTTATCCACATGCAAGCCAAAGAAGGGGAAGTTGGGCATGGGAGGGAGGTTGATGGAGGGGATGGGGGGCAGGGAGAGATCCGGCATGTCCAGCGACATGCTCATGCTCGCCAATCCGCTGAGGTCCGGCATCTCCGTTGCGATCGGCGGCTGGCTGACGCCGGGAGCGGGGGACGTCGGCGGGGCCGGAGGAGATGGCATGGCCCGGGAGGCCACGCAAGGGCGAAGCCCCGCCATGCAGGCCACCAGTGTGATTGCCGGGAGGAGGCGTAGCAGGAGAGCCATTGCTGCTGCAAATTAAGGGACGTGATGAAGGGGTTGGTGAAGGCAGGAAGAGAAGCCAGAAGAAGTTGGAAAGAACTTAAAAAGGGTGCATGCATGGTTATGAACTGTTGAATTGGTCCAAGGTTGAGATGGGTGGTGGGGAGGAACTCTCGTTTTCACTTTGCATGGATGGGAGTCCACTGTGAACGTCCTTCAGTTTTTTTCCTAAGGGAGACGTTTCCTGTTCATGGAAGCCCTCCATGCTATCTTTAGCTTGCACATGTACGTACATAGGAAATGTCTTGGATGAGGGATTGAACACTACCAACATAGGGAGAGCTAAGAATGTTCAGGAGTTGTTTTGGAACTCTTTGCATGCATGTGGTCTTCTTTAAGATATATACATGGTTGAGAATTTCTATTTCTTGATGTTTTAGAATATGTATAAAGGATCAGCTAAAGTTATATCGATTATTATTTTTGTTAGACTTTAGCATAGCAAATTAATGAGGGCTTGATGTTAGGTTGAGAATTGGACTAATAATAGATTATATTATATATATATATATATATATATATATATATGGCTGAAAATATCTTTGTTACGCATTAATATAACAAATTATAAGGCGTTAGGTTGACCGTTTGCTCATAGACTATGGTCAAAGCTTTGGGATCTATTGTGTCTAATTTTAAGACTTAAGTTGATTTTGAATTGAAGAATTAAGCAGAACCTTGTGGATAGTGTTAGTGGTACAGATCTGGGTAGATCCGTATCTAAAATGAGTATACTTTACCGCCTGTTTGGTTAGAGTATTAAATTTGACAAGAGTATCAATTTTGTTATGAACATTCTTATGATATTGAGTATCAAAATCAAAATTAATATGATATAATGTTTAGATGTTTGGTTGAAGTTGTAACAATATCAAAAATGCTACAAGAAGTTGTTTGGATGACTCTTACCATCAATTTTAATTCATTGTAATAGCTATGTGACCATTTGGTGTGTTGTAACATATTAGAAAATATTACAAATTATAGTAAATATTTTCATATTATAAATTATCATAAAACATTTTATCTTATATTTTATGTGCTATAAACTATTTGTTAAGGTTTTCAATAACTCATGGATGATCTTGATGTCGTTGGACCTGGTATTGCCCAGGGCACGGAGGTCCAGAATAGGGTCTTCCCCTGCGTGTTCTTGAGCTCCATGGGCCCGACCAAGGGGCGCCGCAGGCCGTACCTCTCCATGCTGCCCAGCACCAGCCACGCCAGGACAAGCAGGATCTTGTCCACCGGCCATAGCGGCAGCCACCGCATCAACAGCACCGCCAGCTCGAAGGTGGACTTCCCCAGCACCTCCATGGGCAGGACGTGCACCTGCTCGACCACCGGTTAGAGGATGGCGTCCACCATGGTTGCCGAGGCAGATGGGTCACATGGATGTGTCTGCTTACCAAGTCGCGGACCACCATGGCAGGGAAGGCGTCGTGGTGGGCAAGGTCGACGCAGACTTCCATGCCCGAGTTGCCACAGCCGACGATGAGGACCTTCTTCCCCCGGTACACCTCACCGGACTTGTAATCGCAAGCGTGCACCACCTGGCCGCCGAACTCGTCGATGCTGTCGATTTCCGAGATCAACCGCTCGGCGTTCTCCCCCGTGGCCACCACCAGCCACTTCGTTTCCTTCGTCGCCTCGAGGGTTCTCTATAACAGATGTGATACAAGGTACCAGTTATATTAAATCCAATATTAACGGAAGCTTTATTACAAAGGAATTTTAAAACTGATATAAGATAGTCAAACATCTAAATCTAGTATTACTAATATTAATATTAAAAGTCATACTAATACAACTCCTTGAACCAAACAGGGCGTAAGTTAAGGGTTTCACTTTCCAATGTAAAAGTCTCTCTCCCTAGCTCTTGATCAAGTTTTATCTAATGGTCAATGTACATTGTTAATAACCTAATAATAATCGGAATAAAAAAAACGGATACAGAAATAGATGTTTT
Organism: Zantedeschia hybrid cultivar; assembly: GCA_030544215.1. NCBI lineage: Eukaryota > Viridiplantae > Streptophyta > Magnoliopsida > Alismatales > Araceae > Zantedeschia > Zantedeschia hybrid cultivar. The sequence goes on from JARZZO010000012.1 coordinate 58,665,131, forward strand.
CGTTCCTAATTTTGATAATTTATAGGAAATATTCAATTTTGATTTAGATAATTATATCAAAAATAGATATTTTTTGTTGAATCTCGAGTTGAAAATTTGGATAATCTGGTTTCCGTTGAGTGCCCTAATGCTCTCCCTTTCTCACCTCTAACTCGCTTTTTCTCTTTTTAATCATCTTCTATTCCTCTGATATTAATTTTAGAATGAATATCGTATATCTCAAAAAGATCAACATCAAAATTAATACTACATGGAAACTAATATTCCGGCTAAATAAGGTATTAAGTAATCAGAGAGAGGCATCATAAGAACGGTGGAAACGAGAGGGTGTTGTGTGTGTGTGTGTGAGAGAGGCGTCAAGTTTGATCCATAGTCGACTATATTAATTGTTTATTAATATACATTAAAGAATGTACACTAAATACAAAAATAATACTAACTCCCTTTCATCATGTCTATCATCATTCACATTGTTGACAAACTTGAGTTTATTTTAAAATAAGAAGAAAGTTTAGTTATATATATGATGCAAAGTTTTGTTCATGCATATACGAGATTCTTTAAGAAATTATTTATTAAAGACTGAAATAATAAGGTAGAATTATTTTCATTGCACGTCAAATTTCGTATGAGAATTTTAATTAAACCCCCTTGTCAAAAGTTTGATATTATTTTTTTCTTTGTCAGCTTTGATTGACTGTTTGACCACAATCTTTTCTTTTTTATCTTCCTTTGTTAACTATCATAATCGACTGTCAAAGTGATAACGAAAATAGGAACCTAATAAAATAGTAGTCCAATCACTCCCATATCAACAACTAATGCTGTCACATATTAGCTAATTACAATGTAATGTTAACGTGTGCTCTTATTAACGCTTTAATAAGTAAATATATTCATATATTAATAGTTGATTATTATATTCCTGTATTATTACGTTACTATGTTGTTAAGGTACTAATGTTAATATTTTGATGATCAGTTAATGATAGTTAATAAGGAAGAATTAAAAATAATGTTAGAGAAAAAAATAGACAATCTATGAAAAATTGTGAGTAGAAAACAAATTTGGACTCAGTAGGTAAGACTGCAAACAAGCCGAGTCAAGTTGAGTTGTACTCTGTTCAAGCTTAGTTCAACTAATTTTAATCGAGTTCGAATTCGAACTAATTTTTATAATGATTGTTCAAGTTTGGATCATTTAGATATTAAACGAGTTCGAACCGAGTATCGAGTAGCTCACGAGTTCAGTAAATATACAATCTAATTATAATTTAATTTTTTTTTAAAAATATATAAACTCAAACTAAACTATGGCGAGCGCCTTTAACTATTTGACAGAAAACTCTACATAGAATATCTTATTAATTAACATTATTTATGATTAAAGTAATTAAATAATCACTTTAAAAAGATCTTAATAAGTTTTTAACGAGTATTAAAACGAGCTTGTTCACGAGTTTATTCGAGCCAAATTCGCTTGTGTTCAAGCTTAACTCGTTTGATGAATTGAGGTCAAATTTTTATTCAAATTGATTTATTTAACTTAATAAATGAATTGAATCGAGTTTTATCGACTATTCATCAGAGTATTAATTCATTTGCAACTGCATTAGTTTATTTTTCCAATTTACGTTCATAAAAGCCGCATCAGGTTCTCAGCGTGGACCACCCATCAGAGGTATTTGGTGCGGGGTCTCCGGACGGGTCATCAGATGAGTCGGAGTACTTGGCTTGTTCCTATTGGCTAGCATACTGCGCTACGTTTCAGCGTATATCCTCGCGGCTCACGTGGCGCGAGTTGCCGCCGTATTGGCTTCTGCCGCCTGCGCCGCCGACCCCACGGCATGTCCGTCCGGCTTCTGTCGTGTTTGTCCCCGTGATATCCGATGCGCACGCACCGCAGTGCGCCCCGCCAGGTGTGGAATCCCGCTTCCGATTCTCGTCTCACGAGCATATCTACGGTAGCGCCTCGCGAAGAAGCCTTTTCGTCCTTCTACTTGGAAAATATAACGAAAAGGCCACCGTCGGCGTGCTACGTCACCGCCTCGGACGCCGGAATGGTCCGTCCAATAAGTGCGCATCTGGGCCAAATCATTAAATAGACTATTTACTTTCCTACTCTCCCAATATTAATTTTCTTTTTGAAAAATGTACTTACTAATTGAATTGGAACATTTAAGACCGGAGATTATTTATTTTTATTTTTATTTTTTTCAAGAATAATATTTGTTATGCCACACTCAATGTATTGTTGGATCGTGCGGCTACACATTTTACGGTTGTCAAACTAGGGTAGGACCGCAAGTAATAATTTTTATTCTAAAGAATTTACACTACATGCACTGACCGCATAGATTATGCAGCTTTTGTGCGACAAATATTATTCTTTTTTCAAATGTGATGCTAGCTAAATTTGTTTTGAGATTATTTATTATAAAATATAAATCATCGTCTTATTAACTATTTGCACTCTATTTATCTTAATCTTTTTTACATTCCTTGGATATTAGAATAGGAAGCGGGTAGAATAGAGTGTGATTCCTCTCTCTCTCTATATACAGGTTAGGTTCCCCACTCTCTCCACAGCTTCTTCAGTTCTTCTTCTTCTTCTACTGCTGCTACTACTACTTTTTCTTCTGGTATTTTGATTCCTTGCTGCTACGCTTCTCTTATTCTCCTTTTCTTTTTTGTGATTCTTCTCTGCTGCGCCTTTCTTTTCTATGATACTAGTAGTTCTATTTTATCTTCCGTTTTGTTGCGGGGAACATTCCTGCCTACTGCTGTTGGGACTTGTGAGGCGGCGTTGGTCAAGTCGCGCGCGTGGTTTTTTTTTTTTTTGGGTTGAGGGTTTCTGTTCTTGTTGTTGTTCTCTTCATTCTGATGGTATTTTGGGGGGTTGGGGGTTTTGTCGTAATATTCTTTAATGTTTTTTCGAATTTTTGTGTTGCATGTGGGCTTTCAGACTGTTGTTAGTAGTCGCAACTGCGACTATAGACGCAGTTTTCTGGGCTCGATATTGGGGTTATGAGGTCGGCGGTGGGGAAGATTCTTGCTTTGGCATTGCGTTCTCACCACGGGGAACGGTGGATTTGTGGGTTCTTTTCCGATTTTTTTTTTCCTTTTCTACTATTTGTTTAGATTAGTTTCTTTGTGTTATCATGCGTGGTCTATTGGGCGATTTCAGTTAGTGGGTGAGCTTCTGCAAATTCTTTGAGAAATGGTTGATCACATATGGTTTGAATGTACAAAAAAGGAGAAATCTTGCTGCTTTGTTTCTATAGTGGTGTCCTTCCTCTGTGGCCAAGAGGCTGGGATTCTACTTTTTTTGCATCTCCAGGATTTGAGTCCAATTCTCAGCAGCTGCCCTATGTTTCAATCTCATCTTGGCTTGTCTACACTCATGGCTATGAGTTCCTTTTTTTCCCTCCTTGCTGTATGTCTGTAGGTGTCTGAAAGCTGAATATGATGCAACAGACCATGTTAGTATTGGATTTGTTTTCAGAGTATTAGGGGAATTTATATCTTTGGGTATTTCACAATTGATTACTGTGGGACATCAGAGCTTACATTACTTCTAATACCTACCTATGGCATAGGTCTCCTCTAGAATGTATTCGTATGTATTCTTGACAAGAACAAAGACCAGGATGTAGATAAGCTGTCTTTTGATTTTAATTAGAAAAAAAACGATTGTGCTGTTTTCTGTTGGTATTTTAATTTGTGTTGGCTTTTCACTTTAGTAAGCCTGTCTATCTAGTATCTTCGGGTTGAGTTGAATTTGTATCTACCATTTGCTGGAAAGTCAACTTCCTGTTGGACTTTTCTTTGTGACGGAAGCCTTACTTTTTTTTTTTCTGCTTTTATTTGTTTAGGAGTCATTTGGTGAGTCATAAAAATGCTGTAGAACATTGCAAAAATGCCATAAAAAGACATTTTCCATATGGTTGGAGTGCCGTAAATTTGTTTTACAATGTTTTCCCTATATGCAGAATTTCAGAGTGCCATAGATTGCTGTATTTCAGAATCAGTTGACCCGTAGGGCACTGTTTTTATCCAGTTTTGATTTCAGTCCAAAGCTACTGCAAACCAAGATCAAGGGTTTGAAAACTGGTGATTTACAACCAGGGGTTCTGCTTTTGCCAGTCTTAAAAAAGGTGATACTAGGTTGATATTGTATGGTGTTCTTTTGGAAACCAAATGACCCTTTAATAGTCTCTATGGCCAGCGATATTGTAAGTCGTTTGCTCTGTCATAATGACACAATGTTGCATATCCTTGTTTTCTGTTACTTATCTTCCATGCACCCTGATATCCATCCTGGAGACATGTTTTGACTAGTAGCATAATTTTCTTATTTTGCAAACTTTTTGAGAAATTTGTTCTTAATGTCAATAGTAGAAGTATGATGAAGATATGCTCCACTTGACAGTTAGACTTGCCTCGGATCAATTTAAATCAGAGGAAATATGCCTGAACACTCAGAGCACATGGCTGAAAATATCTTGAACAACATAATGGAAACTTTTGAGCATAGCATTCCAAAACAAAAGACTGTGAGATTCTTTGAGGAAGAGAATACAATATCTGCACAAATGAATAAGTTGTTTGGGCGTCAGAGGTCTGTTCACACGATCTTTGGTGGTGGAAAGTGTAAGTCATCATATTCAACCAGATTTCACACTCTTAACCTTGGTCTTAGGGCATTTCATGATTATTATTATTGTTTTTTTGTGTGGTGAATGCAGCTGCGGATGTGTTGTTGTGGAGGAACAAAAAAATCTCATTCAGTGTTTTGACTGGGGCAACAGCTATCTGGGTGCTCTTTGAATGGCTTAATTACCATTTTCTGACTCTTGTTTGCTTCGCTCTGGTTGTTGGCATGCTTATCCAGTTTGTTTGGTCCAATGCTTCAGGACTGATGAACAGGTGCTCATTTGAAGAAGACTTTCTTCAGAAATATTTTTCTACCAGCAGCTTGTTGTACAATGTATTAACTGTCCCATTTATTGATCTTCTCAAGCAGGTCTCCATCTCAAGTACCTCGGGTTGTTTTACCGGATGAGCTATTTGTTAACACTGGCATGGTTATTGGCACTGAAATCAATCACTTCTTGGCATTTCTTCAAGATGTTGCATCTGGAAGGAACTTAAAACAATTTCTCATGGTATGTTTCTAGTTAATGGCAGCAGTAGATTTTTTTTTTCCTCAGCATAATGGGATATAGGCACCCTATGCTTTTATGATTGATCTTTATTATTGTATGCTTTTAGTTGATGGCAGTTTCATTATTTCCTTTCTCAGCAAACTAAGATATGTACGCCGTATACTCTTGTATGATTGATCCACAAGATTTCAATTTGCATGTGTACACCACTGGATATTAATGTTAAATCTGTAAAGTTTTGAATCCTTTATAAATCATATTGGCCTTTTGCTAATGGTGTCATTTAATCTTCCATAAGAAAGGTGTTTCTAGTTTATTCTTTTGGAACCTTGTGGTTTTCATCTTTTGGTAATCTTTCATGGGATAACAGCCACCACTTTCTTTTTTCCCCTTAGGATATAGCATGCTTTACAGTTTCTCTTTAATAATTGAGTTACATTTAGGTATGGGTGATGCTTTTTTAGTAATTTGATGCAACTGACTTCTCACACTTTTTGTGTCAAAGAGAGGCGTGCAGACTGCATCCATTTTATATTGACTGCAAACTGTTGCCTTGACTGGTCTTTTGCCTGAATTTGAATGACAAATGTGTGTCAATCTACTGGTGTATTTATTGTTTAAACATAGTGAGACCATTAACCAATCATATACATTAGGTTTTGCAGTAACAATATTTAGTTATTGATTTCACCCGGAAGATACATGGACACATATTCAATGGCTTGGTTGTTTTATATTTCACATGAGCCTGTAGGCATCTGATTGGGCATTTAAGACTGTTGAACTAATTGGCTCCCACATTGCTGCTTATAAACTGCATGATGCTGGGGTAGAACCATGAACTGTTGCATGTTCGTATATGTGATAGATACCTAGTATGAATGTTTGTATTATATGCATGGGGAGTATGTTGGCTTTGGGTTATATCATTTTCTTTCTTAAGATGAATATGCTCTCTAGAAACCATGAAATGCTCTTATATCTGGTCAGTGGCAGAGAACGTACCATCATGTAGGCAGGCCAGTGAGGCCACAGGGAAACTTAATAGTTGATAATGAAAGGTGTTTGAAATGCTCTTGGGAATATCAAAATCAATGTTTTCAATGATGTCTTTGATGCGAGTCTAAGGGCTCGCAATCCTCTAATGCTGCCCCTTCAGATCTTGACTCTTTCAAGAAGTGTTATTGGACCAAGTAGATATTATTTTATGGATTATAAGGTACTTTAGTTCAAATCTTAGGGTTAAATACATATCTATATATTTCACCTTTTAGAAGCTTTCTCCCTAGATATCTGATAGTTGTTCCAAAGGACTCGTTGTTTCAAATCAAATATTTATTGTTTATGCCATGGATAAAATTGAATTGTATTGCTGTAAGAAAAGCACATGTTTGCAACCATTCATGTCACTAAAGATACAGTCTACGGTAGATAGATAGATAGTGTAACGGGATATGATCTAGTACCCCTACCCCAAATGGATGGGAATTGATGGATGGCGACCATGACAATGATGAGGAAGAAATTTCTTCGTGGTATCAGATTGACGGCTGACTGCAGTATATGCAAATCGTGTGGCACTGACAAGGGAAACCTTGATCTCATATCATCTGGATCTCACAAATGATTGGATTCATGACTTTTGTGATCATTATACTATGAATTAAAGGCCCCATCAGCCAACCAAATGAAGCAATCAAAATCTTTTGAGTCATGTTCGATTTGTGGGCATGCAATCAGAATCATTGATAGTTAGGCCCTTTGTGACTCATAAGTCATGGCATTATGCATCTTGTGTTGTGCTCAAAAGATACAGGCAACTATGTTGTTGTGTAATTGGATTGGACTACCAAGTTGATGAGAGATGGGTCAATCCTGGTCTTGATCCAACTTGGATTAGATCGGTGAAATTGACAAGAATGTGGGTGTGATAAAAATAGAAACACGGAAAAAAGAAAGATCATGATTACATAAAGGAGGGTGATCATGAAAAATAATAGGATTTAATTCTCTGCTTTCATGTTTTTCTTTGGCTTCATTTTCTTTGTCTCCTCCATGACTCGTTCACTCCTTACTTGAGCCAAATTGCCTCTGACTCTTGCTCAGTGGAGTTATGAATCATGATTACATAAAGGAGGGTGATCATGAAAAATAATAGGATTTAATTCTCTGCTTTCATGTTTTTCTTTGACTCCTCCATGACTCATTCACTCCTTACTTGAGCCAAGTTGCCTCTGACTCTTGCTCAGTGGAGTTATGAATCAGTCTGATCTGACTCAGGTTGGCTTAATTCAGGTTGACTCAGTGGTTTCAGTCCTGATCCAGATCCAAGTTGGATTGGGTTGGTGAAATCGATAGAGTTGAGGTTGTGATAAAATAGAAATAGAGAACAAAGGAGAGGATAAAAATTAGATAGTGGAGGAAAAAATGAAAATAAAGGGAGTTTTCCTTCCTTTTTTTTGGCTAATGTTTGCCCTTCTGTCTTACTTTGCTTTCATCTTCAACACTGCGATTCACGCATATGTTATCTGAGCTGAATTGCTTTGACTTAGGCTAGGTGGAAGCTTGAATCAATCTGACACAGCTCATATCCGCTAAATTCAGGTTGACACAACACATCCAGTGGATACTGCAGGATATAAAAATACAAATATAAAAGGCAAAAAATATTTGATTGGCAGTGTCCGGCCTGTTGACTTGGATTGGGATCAGGCAGTGCTGCAAACCATGCTGAGAACAAGTGGCTTTCTAATGGAGCATACAGATTTGAAGTTAAATATCAATTATTGAAAAGGCACTCGTGGACAGATTTTGATGATCAAAACCTTTTCTTTGTATTTTAATTTTATGAAGAGTAAATGGCAGAGGTATTAAGATGTCAAGGTTATTATCGTTCACACTGTTGCAAACCCCTGGTATTGATATGCTAAGTTTCTTCTGCTTTCCTTCGAACTTGTGGTTAATATAAGGTTTAGCTTATTCTTGTGTTCTCTACATCAAGAAATGTTGAGATTCCTTTTGTGTATTCCTTTTACATAGTCGGCTGAACTTTGAAGTGGTCTCAATTGCTAATTTCCAGGACTTATTTACATCTTGGATATGTTCACTCGTCTTGTTCCTATAGCTTTCTTTGTTTGCCTGCCCCTCCCGCCCCACCCCTACCTTTTTGCAATGCCAATAATCCTATCTAGCATCCATTAAATTGGTATTATTTGGTACTGCATTGCCCCAAACCTCAAGGCTCAATTTGAATTGTTGTAGCCTACTCAATGTCTTATTTGATGTGCTATGACTTGCTGGTTGAAATATGGAGACTTGTCTTCAGGTTGTTGCAGGTTTGTGGGCTGCAGCTGTGATAGGGAGTTGGTGCAATTTCCTTACTGTGTTGTACATCGGTGAGAAATATGCTGCCTGTGCTTCTTTGAGATTGATATGCTTCTTTTCTGGTTGTTCTGCTCATTTAGGGGGTGTTTGCGTTCTCTAATTTTTTTTTGGAAAATATTTTCTCAACTAACTTTCATATGTTTTGCAAATGCGACTAAATGACCCTTTCCACTTTTTTTTTTCCCACCCATTTTCCTAGGAGATTTGCAAACATGTGTTTTGGTTTTCTCAGAAAATACTTCCAATGAGTTTTTATTCCCTGAGGAAACCCTTCCGTGATTCTCTACTTTCTGGGAAATGTTTAGAACACACACACCCCCTACTCTCATGGTCACGCTTTTATATTCTGCTGCTTATACCCGTTCATGGTGGAGATAGTATTTGTTCAATGGTGCTGATATTTTTCCTATTATGTCTGTGTAATCTTTTTCAAGGAAGGCAGGATCGGCATGGATTGGTCGTTCTCATCAGTTTTGACCTGAACCAGTCTGCTCCCAATCCCCATTCCAATGTTCTGTGCTGGGATCGGTCGACATCGGTCCAGGATCAGACTGGATCGGACCAGGATTGGACCTTTTCTATAAATAATTAAAAGAGGGGACTGGTCCGGATTGGCCTGGGATTTTGTCTGAGTCTTAGATCGGATTGGATTGGCCAATCCACTCGGTTTGGATTGGGCTGATCTGTGCTTGATCCCCAATTCATCCTACCTTGGTGTCTTTGAAGGGTTCTGGATAGATAATCATACTTCTCATCCAAGTGCTAATCATCAGTTTGATTTATACAAAGAATGAAATGGAAAGTATATAGAAATGTTGCACGCTACTAGCTGCAGCTAGAATGAGATTTTTACTTAATCCCCTTGTAAAATTCACTTTTGCTTCCGTGAATGGGAGATGAGATAGTGGGACTACATTTGGACTAGAAATTTATAGTGCAACTGATTTCCTATTGTCTTGTCAGGTTTTGTGGCTGCTCACACCCTGCCTGTGTTGTATGAGAGGTATGAAGACCAAGTTGACGACTTCATATATAATGTTTTAGGACGAGTTCAGCAACAATACAGGAAGCTGGATGAGGGTGTTCTCAGCAAGATTCCCAAGGGAAACCTCAAGTTAAAGAAGAATGAATAGGTCCGACACAGCGGGAGAGTATTCTTCCAGTTTTTCTGCATTTCCATTTGTGATTATGATGTCAAGTTGTCTTGGACCCCCTGAACAACTTCAGTTTCATGTGAATTATCTGTACCCCCATTTTGCAAATATTAGAAAGACTCTAGTGACGGTCAACTAAAAATGTAATCACCAGACCAATATGTTTGATGTGCAGTTCTCTCTTGGTAACCCCCAAGAGGCCCTTGTAGCAGCCCCGAGTGCATTTATCTCCGATCTTACCCACTTCCGCCCTTGTGCACTGTTTACCCTGAAACGTTGAGTATGCTGTTAGGCACAGTGGTTCATTTTAAGTCCTAGGTTGGAGATATGGAAGAAGACATTGTAGGTAAATGTTGAAGAAAGGCTTTGCTGATCCTACACTGCCATGGATTCCCAGTTCTCCTTCCTTTTGCTTGCCTTCACGTGCTCCTCCGTCAGCTATGCAGTGATGCCTGCCTTCTGCGCACAGCAAGCAGGTCCTGTGTACCTCTTGTCAGGATCAAGAGTAAATTCCACCATTGATATAGTTAAACTTTAACCCCTGAAAATATAGTGCATTTGCAAGAAAGTCCCCAAATCCAACTGTTTATTTATTGGTCTTCACAATCCCCCTTGAATTGGTACAGGCCTCAGAATGTTACAAAAAAGCCCCTCAAAAGGTTTTTTTTGTAAGAAAGTTGAGGCTGTAGGAGCTTTTTTGTAAATATTCGGATTAGGTGAAGTTATATTTGTAATATCAAAAGTTTCGGAGAGTTGATAATCGAAGAACCCATGACCTCCACTGTGCAACTCCATGACCCTCTCGAGCCTGTCCACCGCCCTTCCTTGTTGGCACTTGCTTTGCCGTATATGTGGATGCTGCAGTTGGCACTTGCGTTGCCGCATAAGTGGATGTTGAAGTTGGCACAAGGCTCCGGTGCTCAAACACCCTCAGTTTTCGGGCCGATCTTCACACATTTTTGAACAGTGCTGTCTTGGCTTTTCGTTAACAGGAACTGGGCGTCGAAGCCCAGTGGGCCGTTGTGTGAAGCCTAATAAATGGTTATGTGTCTTCCAGAGCAACGCTCGGCCGCCATCTGATTGGTGTAGCAGCATAAAATTTCTTTTTTATTTTTGTTTAAAAGAAAATTTGACGAGTTTACAGTAGGGAAGAAAAAAAAAGAAAAAACCAAGAGAATGCAATCTGATGGCATTCTGCTCTGGACTAGTGAGGGGGAGGGGGGGGGGGGTGGAACTGCATCATTTGGGTTCCATGCCTCTGGAGTTTCAGGTGCCTAACAGGTTTGTTTGATGCCATTTTGTTGGATATATTGGTTAAATCTCTCCCCCTTGTGTGAAGCAGCCGCAGTAAGAAAGAAGGGAGCAGATCACCCTCTCGCTCTATGCCCAGTAATATTTGAATGTAAAATGCAGAAGAACATGTATCCGAACACATCCGAATAAACATAATCTGGTACATAGAATGATGAAAATGTACTAGATAATGATGTCTGAGATTGTAAAGTTTTATCACAAATTTAGGAAGCCAGTACTCTTTATGGACGACTTTTTTAGGGTTTTTGTAAACAATCCTCTAAAAGATTATATTTATACGTATTATATTAAAGCTTGCAAACAAATTTAGGTAGAGGATTTAACATGAGATAATCAAAAGAACTAAAAGCTTCTTGTCAATAATTATTGCAAATCAATGTGATCAAATAACAACAAATTTTTATTAGATGAATTACAATGAAAAGCATTTTAACATTTCTTTAAAGAGACGAGAACACCTGCCACATATGAACAGATTCTTGAGTTTTTTACATATATATCCCTCAAGTACATCATATTTGCATCTATATCTCCAACTCTCCAATATTATTATCATTATCCTGAAATCTTCAAAATATTATATTTATACGTCTCCCGTCAAACTTAAGGTGAATATCGACGAAATATGTCAAAAGCATTGTATAAATCATGATGTCGTTGGAGGTGTTCTGGGTACATAATGCAACATTTTAGTGAATTGAGGAGTACATATGTAAAACATTAGTGAATGTAAGGATATTTCTGCAAAATTCATTAGATTGTGGGTGTATAATAAGATCACTTTCTTAAAATTTTAGGGGTATTGGTGTTGATACATAAGAGTTGGAGATATATATGTAAATACAATACATTTGAGGGATATATGTACAAAAAACGCTGAATTCTTTCCAATAGGTACACGTGGAGGGCGTGAGAACATACTCGGTGCCTTCACCTGACAGTAACCGGTACGGCGGCTAAACTCCCCTCCGCGTGAAAGGAATACGTCTTTAGGAAAATTTAGGAAAATTTGGAACAATGTACTGCTTATACTCTTTTATAGGTAAGTCCCCCCGAAAGTTAAACTTTTGAGTGTAGGGTACGTAAGACAGGTGCTGGCAGCCGGTAAAGTGGACAAGAACAACTTCAAGGTGTTTTTATAGGTAAGTCCCTTAAACGTTACTGTTTTGCTAGGGTACTGTGTAGGATGCGTATACATGTCCCTGATGTCTCCTTTAATAGATAAATATAACTCAAATGTCAATTAATTAAAGTTAACAGTAGGTTTTATATTTCAATAAGTCAAGATATAGTTTTTATTATCTTAATTAAATCTTTATAATATTTTTTAAAACTTAAAATTAATTTTTTTAATTTTTTCTATTAATTTGTCAAATTAAGTGTGTGTATATATATAGGGGATAGATATAACGCGCCTGAGACACATCTAACTTAGATGTGTCCCTCTGGAAACCCACCCTTCCGATTTAAAAAAAAAGTCAAAAATTTAAAATGTTCGAATACATTCCTCTGGATGATTTCTTATTTCTTTGGATTTAATTTTCAAGTCGAAAAATTTAACCATATATATCCAATCAAATACATCATTGTTTGACGTTCAAAATTAAAATTATAAGAGATAGGGTCAACCCTAAGAATTAATCTGATTAATTTTTTATTTTTTAATTTTTTTCAGTATTTTTAGATGTTAATTTTTGATACAAGTCCAATTAGATGTCTGCTGTTGATCGTCACGATCAGACAGTACAAATTAAAGTCCCGTAAATGGGATCAATCCTAAGAAGTCTATTTGAATATTTAAAAATTTATGAAATTTTTTATTTTACTTTTAATGAGAGAGGGTTGATTTTTGATGGGGCACATCTAACTTAGATATGTCTCGAGACACGTTGAATCATTTCCTGTATATATATTTATCTTCTTTTTAAAAAAAATCATCACAACTTTAGTCCGCTCATTGAAGAGCAAATGGTGAGTAAAGGGGGTGTTTTCGCATTTTTCCATTTACTAGTGCAGATGCTAATGAGTAGGTTGAGTAGGTGATCTATTCCTGTACAACAGGCAGAAAAAGAGAAAAAAGAAAAAAAAAGTGAAAAAAGATGCAAACAAACTTGAAACTTAAGCAAACTCCAACTGCTGATCCAATAACTAACCCACTAGTACTGGGGTGTCTTTTTTCCTTTGATTTAACAGTTAGAATCTATTTAGAGACACCAAGTGTAGTTAGAATCTATTTAGCCTTCCTCTCCAATCCTTATAAAGACCTAGCCATTCTAAGTACTTCCACACATCACACACAAGTCACCAAAAGCCTTCTAGTTCTAGCTAGCTGCTCCCTTCTTCCTTCACAGTTCTCTCTGAGCTCCAGGTGCTAGCTCTTCTAGGCATATCCGCCCATGGCTTCTTCCGAGACCTGTACTCTTCTTATGTGCTTCTTAGTGGCGGGCTTCTTCTTGGGGGACAGCGAAGCTGCTCGGGTGCTGCTGCAAGCGCCGGCACTGGTGAGCCCTCCGTCGGCGCGAGTACCTACCATCCCCACACTGTCGCCATTGCCGGCCATATCCCCTATTCCGACGATCCCTAAGACAGGACTGCGTCCAATCCCATCCATCTCCATCATACTTTACGTCCCCACCATCCCCAACATTCCGACGATCCCCTCTCTCTTTCCTCCCTTTCCCAACATCCCTGGCATTCCAACCATCCCTGCTGGCATTCCAGGCGTCCCCGGCCTTCCGAGAATCCCCGGCATTCCACCCATCCCCAGCATTCCAGGCGTCCCCTTCCTTGCGAACATCCCCGGCCTGCCCAAGATCCCTTTTCTCAACCCGCCGTCCCCCAATAAGCCATGAAAGGTGCATGCAGTGCTGCAGGTTTGTGTCTTCTTTCGTTGTTGGACGTGCGTGCGCCGTGTGGTGATGCTGGAGGAGTTTGCCTTCGGTACGTTGGAGGAACCGGAGCCATCGCTTCTTTTCATGGATGCCCCCATATTACCGTGAGATCATTTATCTTTTGAATTTTTACCTTACCTTCTTGATTATCATATTTTTCACCATGCTTTGGAGGCTCTCTTACATTGATGCTGAGACCTTTAATTTCTTTATCTCTTTCTTAGTTAATTGGGAAACCCTCTCACCTTTTGGACATCTACAATCTTAGTATTATTACTAGGCATTTTTTTTTATCTCAGGTCTAGATGACTAACTTGTGAGATCTACAGAGTCGTTAACATTTTAATGCCTACACAATGAGGCTCAAATCAAGTCCCAGAGAGAAACACCTTAAAAAGTACTTGTACTTGTAGGAATTTAATGATCGCCTAGTAGTACTTGTACTTATGAGTTTCTTAATTTTGGATGTCGTTAGGATTATTCCTAAGAGTTCTTCATCAAAAGGATTCTATGAGGGATAGTTCTATATGGTGTTAACATTACACCTCGTATTTGATTAAGTTACTAGACCATCTTAACATTTATTACATTGATAATTGTACTTGATTGCTTCTTGTCATGTTTACTCCTAATTGATAATGTCCAATTTACTGATTCTATGCTTTGGCTCCTTTACTTATAAAAAATATCATGACTCACTTATCTTTTTATTGCCAATTACCTATTCATTGACTCTATTTATCAAATTCCTTGATCGTTTGTATTCTCGTTCTATATTAACCCATTTTCTTTCCATCATCATGCTACATGACTCATTACTATTGATTCATTATGCCTTGAGAATTTTGTTAATTTAACTCAGTTAATAAATTGATTATCTTCTCTTTGTGAAACTCCGTGATTTACTAAATGCATTAATATTTATATTGGAGTATTAGAGATGTAAATCCTATTGAGCATTTTGTGCTCACAAAGTTGCAACTCATATTTTTATTTCAAATTCTAAAGAAAGAGAAGAGAAGGTTCAGGATGGATTTAAATAAATTTTAGCTCTTATAGATTTAGAGAATGGTTGTCAAACAAAGTTTAGATATTGAGACATTTGTTGTTTTGATGGAGGATGTGGTATTTGTTGTCAAGCTTATTATTGGATTGTTAGAGTTTTGTTGCATATTGTTTATCATACTCTTTTAGTTATTGACTAATTATCTTTTAGTGTGATATGGTTATTGTCCTCATTCTCAATTCATGCTTTAAATTTAGGGGAATGACAAATATGATAGATCTAAGTGTCCTCAAAGTCAATTATGAGGCACCTATCACAATCTGATTCGCTAATTAATGGCATTTAAATCATTATGTAGATTGGCGTATTTATTATCGCGCACAATGAAGTCTATGAATATGTACAGTAATCAGCAGATTATAATGAAATCATACTAATGAGACTGATAACTTATAAACTCATATTCTTAATTGTTCCTAGTCGTAAGATGTTTGAGAAGGACATCAAACATCTAGTAAGACTAGTATAGATTATTCTAGCTCATATGATGAGAGTGACTGATCTTGTTAATTATAAGGAATGGAATGACTCATTGGATATTAAAAGATATATTAAACGTACGGTCTAATAGTTAATTATCGAATTGGGAAAAATGCTTATTTAAGTCCCTTACGAATATTAATCCTCATAGTTAACGGTGAAAGCATATCATCTTAGTTTGAATATGTTTTTCTGTATTAAGTAAAAATCTACATTAAATATAAAAATATTACTACTTGTAATTGAAGGGATCATATAGTCTAAAGATAATAAAATAGTAATATCATGTCTGGTTATCTGTTGGTACAAATGCCCACAGCGATTCACTTTCTTTTCATGTAGAAAGTGATTGGAAAAATAATTAAGTCATAAATGATACAAGCCAAGAGTTTAGAAGTGCAAAGTAATTGGATAAAGATCAACAGGAAAATATGTATAAAAATCTGAGATAAAATTTAAGATATAGAAATTCTCAAGTTGGGTAAAGAAAAATAGGTCTTGGGAGACAATTTTATTATTGATAAATCGTAATGCAAGATGAAGAATACGGTGAGAATTATTAGATCCATAATTATTTAGGACAATGAATGACATCTAAGATCTAATTAAAGTAAAAAAAAAAAAAAAAACGAATGGAGTTGAGAACTATACGTATTTACAAGGCTTGTAGACTTATAATATAAGGTAGAGGATTTAACATGAGATAATCAAAAGAACTAAAACCTTCTTGTCAATAATTACTGCAAATCACTGTGATCAAAGAACAATAAATTTTTATTAGATGAATTACAATAAAAAACATTTTAACATTTCTTTAAAGAGATAGGAGAACACCTGTCTTGAGTTTTTTGCATATATACCCCTCAAATACATTGTATTTGCATGTATATCCCTAACTCTCACATATATCAATATTCCTAAAATCTTCAAAATGCTGCATTTATACCTTTGCTGTCAAAGTTAGGTGAATTTCAACGAAAAATGACAAAAGCATTGTATGAATCATGACGTTGATGGAGGTGTCGGGAGTACAGAATGCAAGATTTTAATGAATTGAGGAGTACATATGCAAAATATTAGTGAATTTAAGGATCATTATGCAAAAATTATTAGATATTACTTTCTAAAGATTTTAGAGGTATTGATGCTAATACATAAGAGTTGGAGATATATATGTAAATACTGAATATTTGAGAGGTATATATACAAAAAACTCTGAATTCTTTCCAATTGATACACGTGGAGGGCGTGAGAACATACTCTGTGCCTTCACCCTTAAAAGTTACTGTTTTGCTAGGGTACTGTGTACGATACGTATCCATGTCCCTGGTGTCTCTTTTAATATATAAATATAATTCATATGTCAAGTAATTAAAGTTAACAATAGGTTTTATATTTCAATAAGTCAATCTATAGTTTTTATTATCTTAGTTAAATCTTTATAATATTTTTTTAACACTTAAAATAAAATTTTCTATTAATTTGTCAAATCAAGTGTGTGTATATATATAGGGGACATATATAATGCATCCCAGGGCACATTTAACTTAAATGTGCCCCTCCAAAAATCCACCCTTCCGATTTTTAAAAAAAAAAGTTAAATTTTTTAAAATATTCGAATACATTCCTCTAGATGATTTTTCACCTCTTTAGATTTAACTTTTACTGTTGGATAAAAGAATTTAACCGTGGATGTCTAATCAAATGCGTCATTATTTGATGATCAAAATTAAAATTACAGGAGGTGAGATCAATCCTAAGAGTTAATATGATGAATTTTTTAGTTTTGACTATTTTTTTAATATTTTTAGATGTTAAATTTTGATACAAATCTAATTAAACGGTTCCTGTTGATCGTCAAGTTCAGACAGTAAAAATTAAAATCCTACAGATATTTTGATAAATCATCACAACTTTAGTCGACCCATTCAAGAGCAAATGGTGAGAAAAGGGGTGTTTTCGCATTTTCCCATGTAGTAGCGCAGATGCTAGTGAGTGTGTTTGAGTAGGTGATCTATTCCTGTACATGAGGCAGAGAAAGAGAAAAGAGGAAAAAAAAAAGTGAAAAAGATGCAAACAATTGAAACTGCAGAAGCAAACTCCAACTGCTGATCCAATAACTAACCCACTAGTGCTGGGGTGTCTTTTTTTCCTTTGATTTAACAGTTAGAATCTATTTAGAGACACAAGTGTAATCTTCTTGCTGTTATGTAGCTAGTAACTTTTAGGTCAGGAAGCTTTCCGGACATGTGGTTGTGACTTGCCTTTAGAATAGTTTCGGAATTCAGGAAAAAACTTGTTAGTTGATCCTTTTGCAGAGAACCCTTCACATATATGTGACGTATTAGGAATAGAATGTGTGAAAGGCTTCCTGCGGATTACATCTGGCACGCACTCCACCACCTCTCATATTGTGGTATCTAGTTTGAGTAAATAACAGAAGAATTTTAATGCCAACTATATGAGTTGGGATTATTTTATAATTACAAATGCTACAAGGCCTTTTTGCATGTCAGGTGCATGAGAAGGTGAGCTAACTGCGACACCTAGAAGGGATCCACCCCTTGCAATAACCCACCAACGTATGAACAACCAAGAAGTAACTTTCCGCTTAGCCTTCCTCTCCAATCCTTATAAAGACCTAACCATTCTAAGTACTTCCACACATCACACACAAGTCACCAAAAGCCTTCTAGTTCTAGCTAGCTGCTCTCTTCTTCCTTCACAGTTCTCTCTGAGCTCCAGCTGCTAGCTCTTCTAGGCATATCCGCCCATGGCTTCTTCCGAGACCTGTACGCTTCTTATGTGCTTCTTAGTGGCGGGCTTCTTCTTGGGGGACAGCGAAGCTGCTCGGGTGCTGTTGCAAGCGCCGGCACCGGTGAGCCCTCCGTCGGCGCGAGTACCCACACTGCCGCCATTGCGGGCCATATCAGCCATTCCGACGATCCCTAAGACAGGGCTGCGTCCATTTCCATCCATCTCCACCATACTTAGCGTCCCTACCATCCCCAACGTTCCGACGATCCCCTCTCTCTTTCCTCCCTTTCCGAACATCCCTGGCATTCCAACCATTCCCGCTGGCATTCCAGGCGTCCCCGGCCTTCCGAACATCCCTGGCATTCCAACCATTCCCGCTGGCATTCCAGGCGTCCCCGGCCTTCCGAACATCCCGGGCATTCCAACCATCCCTGCTGGCAATCCAGGCGTCCCCGGCATTCCAACCATCCCTGCTGGCATTCCAGGCGTCCCAGGCCTTCCGAACATCCCCGGCCTGCCCAACATCCCTTTTCTCAACCCGCCGTCCCCCAGTAAGCCATGAAAGGCGCATGCAGTACTACTGCAGGGTTGTGTCTTCTTTCATGGTTAGACGTGCGTGCGCCGAGTGGTGATGCTGGAGGAATTTGCTTCGGTAGGTGGGAGGAGCCGGAGCCATCGCTTCTTCACACTTCTTTCATGGATATGAACAAGTGTGAGCAGTTGGAGGCTTCATGTTGGGCCTTGGGCATTTCTTAGTTTGTTCTTGTTTCTTCTACTTTGTGATTTCTGCATCAGTTGTTCTCTAGAGAAGTTTGTACTCTGGATTGGGAATCATGATGAGTGTGGCGTACTTATTAGCCTTTAAGATTGTTACGTTGTATTCGGTGTTATGGTCAGAGAAATTTATTTACAATTTCAAATAAAATAATCTTTTTCTATTATATATATAATATAAATATGACCACAAATCACAAGTGAGAATAATAGATTTCAAAAACTTTGGTTACGTTTTTATGTTCTGAGGAAAGAACGGAAGTTCGAACCTACTTAGGTACCACCTCCTCGCCATAACCTCCTCGCCATAGGGCTCGTCGAGGGGGCACTCTAACAGCCGTTCCTCTGCTCTGCTCTACTTCGGTCTCTTTTGTCCTACAATTAAGAGTTAGGGTTAATCTGATTTTACCTAATAAAATAAAGTATCCCAAAAGAAAATAAGTTTAGATCTAATTTTAAATATATAATATGAATATGGGGTAACAAGTTGAAAAAGTAGGCACTTACGATAAACGCCTCATAAAGAATTTTCGAGTAGTGAGAGAACTTTAGTCAGATAAGCACAAAAGGTGAAAATAATAACTATATGTACTCCAGAGGGACCTTAGTTAGAATACAATATTCAGAGTTAACTTGAATATAAGCCCTATTCTGGATTATCTAAGTCATCCAATCAAATTACTTTTGAGTTAAATTTAAAATAAAAGAGATATCTAGTTGACCCCTTAATCAAAATGGTATTTGGCAAGTATAAGCACTATAAGGTAGGTTGAGACAGAATGACATCCTTTGGACCGTCTTCCTTGTGTCGCCATGTGCTCCTAGACATATGAGGGAAAGGGTGCACGTGTTATTTGACCCTAAAATGACCCATCGCCTCTTCTCCTCATGTGTCTGAGAGCACATGGATGTAGGGAGGAGGTCCAAAGGATTATGTTCCGTTGGAAACGACTAGAGAGTTAGTAACCTATCTACCCATAGAAAGATGATGATAAAGGTTTCTAATGTTTTTTAACAAGAATAAGTAACTGCATCCTCTTCATTTATTTTATAAAGATAAATAGACAACAACAATTTGTCCATATTTTATAGGATGATTTAGTTTTTACTCTCCCTAATTCGCTTAATTTAAGAAAAACTTTATATAATTTCTATATTTAGAGAAAGTTTCTATAATCTTACTTTTATTTGGAAAATATTTTAGAAAATTTGAAAGAAGTCTCTGAATATTTAAAAATACTTAAAAAAACACTCCGTGAAAACAAATCTTTTCTAAATTAAAGTTAGATTATAAAAAGTTTTAGCTAACTACAGAGATTATAAGAAGTTTTTTTTTAAAATCTAAGTACATTGAATATACTACAAATTTAAAAGCCCTATTTTATAAGCAGCATCACGACGGAAGAACTGCAATACATCTGTTAAAACTTTTAATGGCTGTGTGGACTAGGGCTGTCAAAATGGGCCTAGGCCCGTTAACAGACCTGTTTGGACCGTTAGTTATGGGTATGGATATACCCATTTACCCATTAAATTTTCTATTGTCATATATTGCAAAAATTTGTGAGCCAATTTCTTAGAATTTGGACTTAAAATCAAACCCAATTATCTGGCACAGATATTTAAGCTAAATAAATTATATATAAGGCCCATTTATCTTTCAACATCAAATAAATAAGACATAGACCCAAGACCCGACCCGTTTACCTATTTAACCATAACTCTTATTGGGTCTGAACCGGGTCTAGATACATTCATTTTGGGTACGGATCTACCCAGACCCGGCCGTTGACAGCCCTAATGTGGACCATTCAACCATTATTGATCCCTATTAGAACACCAAATGAGGAAAAAGGGTTACAATCGACTGTTTCCTTATAGGATTGGCCATGGTGTATGTGGTCATCAGCCTGCTTGCCACTTCAATGAAAAGAATACTTAACTTTATCAAATGGCTTTGTTTTCAAGTAACATGAACTGGATCAATCAAAGGGGGTTATTCACATCAAAACTAGTTCCGAGATATCCAGAAGATCTGCACACGACATTTTCCCTACCATGGCTCACGTTAGGTTAGGTGCATTCTTTACGCCCTGTTTGGTTAGATTTTTAAACTTGATACAATATTAATTTTGATATTAATACTTTAAGAGTTTGAAGTAGCAATATGAAAATTGATATAATATAATTTTTAAGTGTTTGGACGAAGATATAACAATATTAATATTGATATTAATCTTCACTCTAAAACTAATTGGAATCAAGACCAACTGCCACCCTTCGCTGCCACCTCCATTACGAATGAGCCGGGCCACCGCACCATGCCACTCATCGGGTTATCTTCCGGTACTTCTCCTAAACCACATCCCCCCTCGCCTTGTACGTCCACCATGAGCATCTCAGGTATCCATCTCAGAGCATCCCATCATCTCCTCTAGTCCCCCCTACTTCCACCCATGGATCTTCGCAGCTTCCCTTCTAATTTGAGGAAATTCATCAAATAGGTGGTAGGCAGCCAGTGTGAAGGAAGAAGATTCTAAGGCCCAAGGTACGGGTTCTCGCTCGGTGGAGGTGCCCCGTAACCAAAGGGCGCGGGCACACCATAGCCATAGTCCAGGGACTGGTAGCTGTACGACCCCGTCCCCGGCGTCGAAGGCGGTGGATCATAGTAGCGCGTCGGCTCGCAGACGGCGATCCCGAGCTTGCCTTGAGGGTGGCTGGAGGGGCGCTTCAGCTTGACGGTGCGGGTGGCCCTGCTGCCGATCCCAGCCTCGTCGATGTTCTCATGGAGGGGGACACGGGCGGAGCCGACGAGGGGCTTGGTGCCCTCCTCGGCATTGGCGTGGATGACTTCGACGAAGAGGACGGTGTCATTGAGGCTGGCATGGGGGGGAGGAGGGGGGGGGTGTTGGGTTCTCTGGTTTCTCCGGATCTCACGCGTAGCGGAAAATAAAAATAAAACGGAGATCCGTTCCTGTTTCGAAAATTAGAAAAACCAGATTATCGGATAATCAATTCTTACCGTATGCGGATTCGAATCCGCAACCGTTCGGTTCCGTCGGTGCGACACCGCAAGCCGCGTAAGTGCCCGGCCTCTAGCGAAGTCCACGCGATCCTCCCCGCGACGGATATCCTCACGTTCCTCATTCTTCGCAGCCCACGAAACCTCCGCCGGTCGCGGCAACGATCGCCGCAACGCGCGGACGATTTCCCGTCGAACGGGATTCGGAGAAGCGGCGGAGCAGATCAGGATATGTCTGGACGCCAGAGAGAGAGAGAAACAGAGGAGGGGCGGCTAGGGTTAGCAGCAGCTTGGCCTGCTCAGCTCGTTCGCTATGTTTTATACTAACCGCGCAGTTTTTCATAAAAACCCCCCGGTTTATATAAAACCCACTTATTTATCTATCGCCTTGAGAATCATTTGCGTGTGACCCTCTAGGTCCAATTACCAGTCCAGTTAATGGCCCAACAAGCCCAGTGACTCCTCACTGGCTTTATTAATCAATTCATAACCCTTTATTAATTAATTAATCAATCGAATTGATGTCGCACATCGAATTCGACCGGGCCTCCGATCACGTTGGGTGCCAAGCAACACCGCGTGAACCCGGAAGGTATCGGGGTTAAGTAACCCACTCTTGGAACCTTTCCGCCGACAGTTACCGCGTGGATATAATCCTTCATTCGTACAATGCTCTCGAGTCAACTCAGGGTATGGCGTGCTGTCAAACCCTAACCGGTCGACTCACTTGGATTGGATGCCACTGATAAATATCGGAAAAACCCTTTCCCGATATTATCATCCGCCCTGGCCAGGGACTTCCACGCATCCTTCCTAGAGCATTCTCTCTTTAAGTACCGAAAGCGAATGATTCCTTATTGACACACAATTCTCTTCGACGGTATTCCGCTGTACCCAATCTTTGGCATTTTAGAATCCCGTGGCTAGAGATTCGTAAACCAAGGTCAAAGTACAGAAGTCCACCGACAAGGTGTCCTTGGTGTCTCAGGTCCGAGGACCATCCACGCAACTGTGACAATAGAATCAAGCTGGTTGACAGTGAGGTACAATACCATCCAGCGATTCAGTCGGATCAGTTCAGTGAACTCATTCTCCAATGAGCACCTATAGATTCGCCTTAGTGTCTCCACACAAGTGACTTATGAGATCAGTCACCCTCATCATATGAGCAGGAGTAATCTGTACTAGTCTAATCGGATATCCGATGTCCTTCTCGGATATCCTCCGACTAGGAACGATTAAGAATATGTCTGTTTAAGTGATCAGTCTCTGTAGACACGCCAATTTTGACATCATTTTGAGTAAATTTCATATCATATAATAATAACTCAGAATGGTCTGATATTTAATAATTAGTTGATTTTTATTAATCTTTCTGAAATCTAAATAGCATCGGGTCAGACAGACATAATTTAACTTAATTAATTGAATTGATTTTAAGTCAAATTTTGATTAAAATATGAAGAAGTCTAAAAGACGTCAACCTGTGTAGACGCCATTTAGAGTTTATTCCTATTTTAATATTTAAATTTGAATTTTAATTAATTGATTAATTAGCTAAAAGACATCTGCATGGCACGATGCAATTTAGGTTTCCTAAGTTGTTTCTATCTCTTTTCCGGATGTTTATCCTTATCTTAATTAGTCTAAAAGGCGTCTTCAAGGGGTGACGTGTTTTAGATAATTACAGATAATAATGAACTTTTCCCGGATGTTTATCCTTATCTTAATTAGCTAAAAGGCGTCTCCCAGGGGCGACGCATTTTAGATAATTACAGATAATGATGAATTAATCTGTGTTTATCTGTTTATTAAGCTGGATAAACTTCAAAATTTTCATGTTAATCCATTAATAAACGTGGAGGTAAAAGTCTATAAATACCCAACTCCTTGGTCAGTGAAAGAGTTAGTGATGATGAGTGATTATGAGTGATCGTGGCGACAGTGTCAGTAATTGAAGTGATAGTAATAAAGAGTGATAATTTGTGTGCGATTCAAGAAGGAGACGACGTCTAAATGCTAAAGGACCGAGGTGCTGCTGCTTCCAGGAATCGGCATCCTTTCTTCATCCATTCCTCGTCCATTCGAGATCCTCTCAAGATCAAGGCTTTCCAGGGGCCATCCAGTTTAGCTTTCAATTAATTTCTGCATCTTTCTCACATTAGCCTCACATTTTCATCACATCACTCCATGCAACACACACACACTAGCATTATTTTCCAAACCTATTTGTTAAAGGGGTTTAAAAGACCACTCAATAAGTGAGTTCATTTGTTTAGTTGCATGTTTAAAAGTTCTTCTGGAATGGATGCTACTTCTGCCTAAGTTTTCATTGTTCTTTATTTCTTTCCATTTTCTTGCAAGGTATAAAAGAAGAGCAAGGGGAGGGAACTAACAACGAACAACAAGAAATCTAGAAGATCCTCAAAACTCAATAAGCAGCCAAAGCAAGAACAAAGATAGAAAGAGCTCTCTTTTTTCAGCCGACTGAAGGAGGGGAATCAAGGACACGACATTTCCCACGTCCAAACAGGTAGGCGATCAAATCTTTCTTTTGGAACTTTTTAGTTAAAAGTTTCTGGCGATCACATCACCTAATTTCTTTTTAATAGGTTTATTTTTCACTTAAACAACATAATTTTTCATGATAATCACACACCCAATTTGAGCACTCACAGCTTTTTTGGCGATCACGGTGGGACTTGGTCTCACCATCTTTTTAATTCTTTGTTCTTGCTGTTATCAATCGGGCACCCACGGTGCACCACCTGTGTCTCTCGACACGCCCTCACTGATCGGTGAGTTTTTAGTTTAGTTGTTATTCTTACGTGCACTACGTGCACACCTCTGTGGCAAGATCTTGCTCTCCCCGTTTGATTAGTTGAAAAGCTGTTTCTGTGATAAAAGATTGTGTGATTGATTGATATTTTAGTTGTTTATTTGATAAAATCATCCTGTTAAAATTTGAAATAAAAAAAAAAAGATTCGTATGAGCTGATTATTTATCGTTTTCATCCTGTTTGTGAGGGGGAATCGATCCATAAATTCCTCTTGAAAAACTGAATATGTGACTTGAAAAGCGTCCAGGAGCAGCGACGCGTTTCAAACAGCGTCGCTCAACCTAGACGCCTTTCAGTCAGCTTTCTCTGTTGCCTGCTGCCTCAGTTTCTGCGAAAAAATAAGTTCTGTTTGAATAGCGTCGACCAACAGCGACGCGATTTAGGCAGTTTCTTATTTTTCCTTCAGTTCTCAGATTTTTGATTTGTGTGCTATTACCCATTATGTATTAAACATTAGAAGCCATCCAGGCTGCAGGTCATATGCACTGAGGTTAACACCCTCCTCTTCTTAGGAACACTCGTCTTGACGTCTTCAACTCTCTCTGATTAGGTCGATCCCTCGATCAGACTAGAGCGGTTGGCGTTAAAGACCTCCGTAAGTCCCCAAAATCAATGTATTCCTCCTTGATCATCGGGCTGGTTGTACCAATTGAAGTCCTGGTTAGATTTCCATAACGTTGTGAGAGAAAGCCATAGAATATAACGGTGGACATTGAACTGAAACTAGGATCCTACCCCTTGAGTGAATTTGTGATTTAATTGAATCCAAATAACCCAACAAAGAATCCTAAAATAACGTTAAACATCCACTTGTTTGCTTAATCTCTGTACAACTTGTTTGCCAATCTCTGAAAAAAAAAATCTAACATCATGCTACTTCGATCAGGTAGGGACTTGAGCATGACTCCAGATGCCATAGTCAACTACGAGGGAGATGCTAATGCCCTTCGTGACTCTTATTACTGTTTTGAAAGCGGGGGAGGTGCTGATGCCTCCCGTAATTCTCACCCTTGTCCAGTTCGGTATGAGGGGAATGTCCCAACCCCTCTTCATTATGCTCATGATCAATATCCCGATCTCCCTCCGCACGTACATGCGGTTCCTAACCCTATTTTCGAGGGAGACATGAATCCGAATGATCCCTCGTCTTCCGATCCCTTGGATCTTGTGAATGCTTTGGGAGTTCTTGCCTCCCGTCTGGACCCTCAACAGTTCGAGGCGATCCAGTCCATTTTGAAGGGGAAGACTCCCATGCAGTCTGCTGAGCCGAACCCTACGGCTCCCCCTGTCATTCCTCAACAACCTCCTCATCCTCCTTCCTTCATTCACCAGGCCATGGAAGGCCCTCACGTCTCAGCTTCTCGGCCAACTGGGCCACAACTTTCCTCTTCTAGGCAACCGGCCAGGCCGCTGACGCCTGCTTACCAAAATGCCCTCGGGCATGGCGGAAGCTCTGCCGGGCCTCCACTCTATTGTCCTCCTTGCCCTACATATTCTAGGCAATAGGCCTATCAGATACCTCCACCTCCCCCTCCTCCCCAGGTTGATCCGACCACGCAAGCGCTGCTGGCAAAGATGGAGCGCATGGACGAACAATTCAACAACCTTCAGAAGATGATGGGGGTCAAAGCTGCACCAGAGATTAATTTACCAAGTTTGCCTGTGTTCCACCTGCCACCCTCTGAGATGCCAGTGTACCAAAAGTATAACGGTACTGGTAACCCCTTCATTCACTTGAAGGAGTTCATGTACGAGTCATCCTTCTGGCAAAACGACAAGAGGTCGTTGGCCTTTTTGTTCAGGAGATCTTTAGAGGGACCAGCCCTCGAGTGGTTCTTTTCTTTAGAACCTGCTGAAGTAGAGGACTACGGTATCGTCTCAAGAAAATTCATTCAACGATACCAGGACAGAGTTGCCCCCTCCTTGTCCATTACTGACTTAATAGCAGAAAAGATGAAACCCGATGAGGAGTTCGTCAGTTTTGTTGACAGATGGAGGGGTATGGAGGAAAAAGTGAAAAATCACTTGTCTGAGTCAGATTAAGTGAAAATGTTAATTTCCAATGCCACGCCTCAGTTCAAACTTGTCCTCTCCCTGAACAACCTGACCAGCATGGCAGAGGTCTATGAAAGAGTGCGGTACTGTCAGAATGCTTTCAAAGACGCTACGTTTTCTAGCGTCTTCGATCCTCACCGACCTAGCATGCCTCCACCTCGAAAGCCTGCAGTGCCAAATTCCTCTAGCACAGGTTGAACTACTGAGGGCACGCTCTCTCATGAGCAAGTTAGCAGTATGAACAATAACTCGCCCCAGTTTGTGAGGAGTCAGCAACCTCAGTACCAGCGGCCACAGCAGCCGAACCAGCAGGGTTATAGGCAACAGCCAAACCCACAATATCAGCAGTCCTAGTATTAGCGGCCTCAACAGCTGAACATGCAGCCACAGTAGCAGCCGCAACGGCAGTTACAATATCAGCCTCCACAACAGCAGTATCAGTAATAGCAGCAGTACCAGCTGCGCGCACCGCCGGCATATTACAATGTCCCTACTCCTGCTGATTACAACCAGCAGAGAAGACCCCCAGGCCCGAAGAGGGCAGAGTATCCAGTCCTGTCAGAGTCCTTAGCGGACATTTTCAGTACTTTAATGGCAGCCAATGCCTTGGTCCTGCCAAGAGAAAAGGCAATATGGCCTCAAAATGCCGATACTTCCAGGTATTGTTACTTCCACAGACAACCTAGACACACTATAGACACCTGCTTCAAATTCCGAGATTATATCCATGATCTCAACGAGCAGTGAGGTATAGACTGGGAAGAGATGAAGAAGTATATATCTGCCTTGAAGGCGAGGAGACCACCACAGCAGCAGCAGCAGCAACAACCAAGAGCGCCAGTGCAGGCAGCAGTGCCACCGAACATGGGTATAGTGCAAAACCCACTTCCGGAGCATCAGAACAAGAACCAAGTTGCCCCTATTTTGACAAATAGCCGGTCTGAGGCTAACCGATGGCAACAGTGGAAGATAGAGGACTCTTCCTCTATTTATTCAACGGGTCACATTCCAAGCACCGCAGAGCAACCACCACGCCGCACCATCCACATACCTAGACCACAGCCCATTACCATCACCCCTATACCAACACCCGCATGTCACTCACCCACACCCACTAACCCATTACCGCCGCCCACTTTCCTCAAATCCATTACTCTCCACGCCACTACGCCTCCGTTAAACAACCCCCCACAGGCCAATTACGCACCCCTCATGCCATCCAAACCACTTCTACGCGTACCATTCCTTACATCACCCACTACCACTACCGCTTACCCAAATCCCATCCAACCTTCTAAACCTCTACTACGCATGCCATTCCCCACTTCATCCACACCAACCACTTACCCTTCCACCATCCAACCATCTAAGCCTCTCATCCGTACCACACCACCACCGACTAGCCCAACGCCATCACCTGTGTACCAACCCTCCACACCATCCATTAACCCTGCGGTACTTAAGCTATCACCCGGCCCTTCCATAACTGAGGAACATGCGCTCCGGAGTGGGAGGATTTTCAACAAAGTCTTTCCTCAGTCAACAGTCAGAGATGGCCCATTACAGCCGTCGGAGGAAGCACACCATGATGAGAGTGCACCAGGCACTCAATATGATTTGTTGAAACATCTGGACCGAATACTAGCACGAATCTCTGTGCTTGAACTGATAAAAAGATCGAAGACCCATCAAGAGGCTCTGATGGAGTATTTACAGAAAGTAATGGTCAACGAAGACGTGCCGGTAGAGAAGATTGCCGCACTACTAGTTCCTCAAGGGGATCAGCCCTCTATCTCATTCCATGTCTCGGAACTAGCACCGCCAGCAGCTAGGAGCATGACTTTAAGCATTACGGTTAATATCTACTAAAAGGCCGTGGATGCATGTCTGGTTGACACAGGGGCTTCAATCAATGTCTTACCTCCGAAGACCCTAGAATTGTACGGTGTGCCTAAGGAAAAATGGCTATCTAGCCCTATCTCCATTACAGCTTATGATAATTCCACCCGTTCCCCTCTGGGAATGGTCTATTTAAAGGTGGAGCTAGGCCCTATAAGTCATGCCGAGGTTGAATTCCATATTTTGGAAATCGATCCTTCTCTGAATGCTATTTTGGGTTGTCCTTATATAAAAACCCTCAAGGTGATTCCCTCTACGAATCATCAATGCCTCAAATTTTCCTACAAAGGACGAATTATTAAAGTTACGAGCATGCCGATCCTTGCTGCTACTCACTCTCTGAATACCAAGCCCACTTCTTCACCTGGCCGACAACCTTTTCTGTCGGTATTACAGGTCTACCATCCAGTGGCTGATCCTTTAAAAAACACCACTCTTACTCCTTATCCATTAAATGCCATAAAGAGGGGGAAGTGAATGAGTACCCTTGGATGGAAAATAATGATGAAGAGTGGCTATCAGCCTGGAAAAGGCCTGGGCATACAGTTACAAGGCAGGACCACTCCCGTCAAAGACAACCGAGGGATACCTGGAAATGGCCTGGGCTATAGGCCGAGAAAAATGAAGCAGGACATTGTTCAGTAAGAAGAGAATGAAGACGGCCAGAAAGTCTGGGAGACAATGTCTACACAATGCAAAGAAGGTCGGGACCCCTTAACATGGACTCTATACAGTCATTTTGTAAAGGGGCCCGTAATCAGTCATGACAACACGGTGGTCATTACTTCATGTTTTGACCTCCATGATATATATGGAAGAGACTTGGCTAGACATTGCTCAGAACTGCTCACGTACGAGTCTTTGGAGGCTCTGCGGCCTATGAAAAGGAGGAAATTCCAAGATCCTGAATGTGAATGGTATAGATGGTTCGATTTAAGGGATCTATATATCGCACTGAACAGGCTGTTCCTTGATCCCTCTGAACCTAAGTGGCTGCCACAGATAGATGAGCTGATCGAAGGGCCTGGTACTATTTTCGACAAGAGGATACTGCTGTCTGAAGAGACTGATGAAGGGGAGCCAGATGACCCCTATGAAGCTGGCTATACCACGGATCTACTCTGGAGGGGGACTTATCCTTGTCATGTTTTCATGTTTCACACCTTGTTCCGCACTTTGCTATTGACCCTGGCTTGGTCGCAGGTCATTATTGAAGATATTCCACGGGCTCCGCCCGTCATGACTACTCTGTCCCCACGGGACCTCATTCCACAACCTCCTCTCGATCCAGAGAGAATTTATGATTTAATCTGGGACATATTGCTGTATGATCCCCTTAATCCTTTGGCCTTGGTGCCACTTCCTCCATCTCATTCTCTTTCTATTCATCTTCATTCTTGTTTTATGTTAAATTCTTCTTTTATAAAAAAAAAAAATGCCAATTTAGTAACAAATTCTTCCCAGATCCTCATTGAGGAAACTTCTTACTTGTCTGATTGTACCCCATCGCGCGGGCCTTTCGGTCAAGATTCTCTTTTAGATCTACTCTGTCCCTCCTCTCGGGAGGATTCTCCTGTATTTTTGCTTGTATCTCATAATTTTCATTCTACTTCATCTTCATTAGGTCAGGATAGGGAGTCTAGCGAAGTTAGGCAGTCTAGCTCTAGGCAGGTTAGTCAGGTTAGGAAGTTTAGAAAGTCTAAGGGTAAAAGAATTTCAGATAGATACCTCCAGGATTTAGCTGATAGATGCCTTTCTTGCTCTATAATCCCTCAGCTATTAGAGAATCCTATTCAGATGCCAGAAGATTGTACAGACGATGAGTTAGCTAATAATGGATATGGGGTGTATGAGTTGATACATGAAAAAGACCCCATTGATGGAGATAAAGAAGATGACGAGGACGCGGCTGAGGCATATGCCAGTGGAGTAAAGAGATTCGATGAACCCTCAGCTGCCGTAGAAGAGCCCACCAAAGAGATCAATTTAGGGACTGAAGACAAACCTAAGGTTGTCCTCGTTAGCAAGAATCTTTCTGAAGAGGATGAGAAGGCAATGGTACAAGTTCTTAAGGATTATAAGGACACTTTCGCCTGGAGTTATGAAGATATGCCAGGGTTAGACTCATCATTAGTGGAACACAGGTTGACGTTAAAGGATGGAGCTAGCCCGGTCAAACAAAAGCTAAGGCGATTCCACCCACAAATGGCTTTGAAAATGAAGGAAGAAGTCGATAAGCTATATAAAGCCAAATTCATTAGAGTTGTCCTTTATCCACAATGGGTGGCTAACATAGTCCCGGTTATGAAGAAAGATGGGAAGGTCAGGATTTGCATTGACTTCCGAGATTTGAACCGGACGTGCCCTAAGGATGATTTTCCATTGCCTCACATTGATGTACTCATCGATAACACTGCTGGTTATGAGACTTTGTCATTTATGGATGGATTTTCAGGATACAATCAGATTAAATTAGTAGAAGAAGATCAAGAAAAGACATCATTCACTACACCTTGGGGAACATATTGCTATGTCGTCATGCCATTTGGATTAAAGAATGCTGGAGCCACTTATCAGAGGGCTATGATGGCGATATTTCACGACATGATGCATGTAGATCTAGAAGTGTATGTGGATGACTTGTTGGTGAAATCTAAGACTAAGGCTGAGCATGTTAAAGTTTTGGCAAGAGTATTAGAAAGATCAAAGGAATATCAGTTAAAGATGAACCCCAAGAAATGTGTATTCGGGGTATCCTCAGGGAAATTATTTGGATTCATTGTCAGTAAACGGGGAATTGAGATCGATCCCAACAAGACGAAGGATATTAGAGAAATGCTACCTCCCAAGAACTTGAAGGAGTTATGAGGATTGATCGGGAGGTTGCAATTTATTCGTCGTTTTGTCTCCCAACACTCACAAAGGTGTAAGCCGTTTTACGAGCTTACCAAGCCGGGAGTCAAATTCGATTGGGATGATAAGTGTCAGGAGGCATTCGATGGATTGAAGAATTATTTGGCAAGTCCTCATGTCTTGAGACCACCATCTCCAAGCAAACCATTGATACTTTATATTTCTGTCCTAGATGATGCGGTGGGGGCTGTCCTAGCACAAGAGGATGAAGAAGGCAAAGAGAGGGTAGCCTATTATCTCTCTAAACTTCTCAACCCCGCTGAGCAAAGATACACATCGATGGAGAAAACATGTGCAACATTGGTCTGGGTTGTTCAGAAATTGAAGCATTACTTTCTATCCCATGAAGTCCATCTCATTGCCAGGATGAATCCAATCAAGTTTCTTCTGGAGAAATATGTCCTTACTGATAGGTTAACGTGATGGCAGAGCTTTATATCTCAATTCGATATCACTTACATTCAGCAGAAAGCGATCAAGGGCTATGCCATAGCAGAACATCTCGCTTATCACCTCCTTCCCTGTTTTGATCCAGTCCAATCGGAGTTTCCAGATGAGGAATTGATGTCCATAGACCAAATCAGAGATGATATGTGGACTCTGTATTTTGACGGGGCTCTGAATTCCCATGGAAAGGAGATCGACATTGTTCTGCTATCACCTAAAGGTGTCACCATTCCACAAGCCTTTCAGCTTGACTTTCCAGTCACCAACAATATAGTTGAATACGAGGCACTCCTTGCTGGCCTCGAGGCTACTCATTTCCATGGTGCCACCAAACTCAGGATTGTGGGTGATAGCCAATTGATTCTTCGTCAGGTGTTAACCAAGTATCGAACACTTGATTCCAAACTCAAGCCTTATCAAGAACTTACTTCTGCTTATTCAAAGCTTTTCACCAAATTGATCTTCGTCCATGTCCCTAGGAATCAGAATATCTTAACTGACACTCTAGCTTCACTTGCATCTTCTCTTGATTTTCTAATCAGCAGAAAATCCGAATCAATCATCGTTCATAGGCGTCTTTCACCCGCCGTGAAAGACCCTTCATTTCTTAGAACTAAGGAGAAGCTGTTGAAGAAGGTCAGAGATGGAGATATTGTGGAAAAGAGAGAGATTATGTTGATGGAGTTGTTAGAAGAGATGGATGATGAACAGAAGCCATGGTACTATGAAATTGTCAAATATTGTGAAGATCAATCATATTCTGAAGAAGCCACAGCTGAGGAGAAAAGAGCTATCAGGAGAGTTGCTCGAAGATACACCCTAGTTGGAGGAGCATTATACAAAAGAGGTTTTAATGGAGTTCTTCTAAGATGTCTAGACGAAGATAAGCTTTGGAAGGTTATGGAAGGAGCTCATGCTGGAGTTTGTGGTGGTCATGTTAATGGACAGATGCTAGCAAAGAAAATCCTTAGACAAGGATTCTATTGGCCAACCATGGAAGAAGACTGTGTAGGATATGTCCGTAGGTGTGCCAAGTGTCAACTTCACGCCGATAGGATTCATTCTCCTGCATCTTTACTCCACCCTGTTTCCTCCCCATGGCCTTTCTCCATGTGGGCTTTCGATGTCATTGGACCCCTTGGCAATCCTGATTCCGGCATCAAGCAAAAGTCCTTCATCCTCACGGCAATGGAATACTTCACCAAGTGGGTAGAAGCTGAAGCATACACGGAAGTCAAAGCATCAACCTTCTGCAAGTTCATCATGAAGAACATCATCACTAGATTTCGAATTCCAAGAACCATCGTCACCGACAATGGACCGCAGTTCGTGTCACAAGAGTTGAAAGACCTCTGCAACAGGTACAAAATTGCATTGCATCATTCGTCTCCTTATTATCCGCAAGGCAATGGCCAAGCAGAGGCAACTAAGAAGACTTTGATAAAAATCATCAAAAAGACGTGCAAGTCTAACAAATTCGCAGATTGGCCAGAAAAATATGTTGAGGCTTTATGGGCCTACCGAACTTCAATCCGTACGCCCACTGGGCAGATTCCTTATTCCTTAACATTTGGAATGGAGGCGGTAGTTCTATACGAGATCCTCATACCGTCATTAAGATTACAATTAAATAAGAAATTTTCCATTGATGAAAACCGTTCAGCACTCCTTGCTCAATTGGAACTCTTAGACGAGAAAAGATGGTCAGCTGCTAATCATGCAAGAGTTTACTAAAATAGACTAGCACGTTTTTATCAAAAGAAAGTCATTGAACGTAGGTTCAAAGTTGGTGAAATGGTCGTCAAAAGAATTTTTGTAAAACCTGTGGTCCGCGTTCTAAGCTCCAACCCAATTGGGAGGGACCATATGTTGTATCGCATGCTTTTCCTGGTAACGCTTACTGCCTAGTTAACGCAGAAGGGGAAGAGTTAACTCACCCCTGGAATGGTTTGTATGTTAAGAAATACTACCCTTAGGTTAAAGAGTCGATCAGTATGGTGCAAAGACCAGTGGAATCAGAAAATTTATAAACTCAAATTCCCTTATTATTCTGGATAATTTAACTCTAGACACATTACTGCACACACTGACACGTTTGATTCGTGAGTAACAAGAGATGCCAAGTCCTAAGGAATATCGAAAGCTTGACTGAAAGTGTAAAGAGCAAATAATTCTTTTTAAACAAAATTCTGTTTTTACCCTCGGCCCATGATGTCGGAACGAGGCTTAGAATAGACTACCACGAATACCCGTCATCTTAGTAGGAGGCTGTCATAAAAAAAAAGGGGGAGATCCGTCCCAAGAAAGAAAAAGAAAAGAAAAGTAAAAAGGCAAAAGACCAAATGTCAAATCAAAAGGGCACCACATTACAAACGTTACATCAAGGCTATGAAGTGAAACAAAAGGGAACGGAAGGTCGATAAATACCCTGGAAAGAAAATGACCGAACTCCAACATATATTAGGGTAGGAAAGGAACATCTTTTTAGGTCTCCAGAACCTTCTCGTGGGCTTTCTAAAGAGGCGTACTCCAAACTTAAGGAACAACCTAGATTGACTAAAGGATCAAATCATCAAAGGGGATCACGAATGGAAACACAAGTTCAAACACAATGGGTTTAAGTTAGATTATTGAAGAACAATTTGGGAATTAAGTTAATAAATGAATATGATCTTTTGATCTGAGTACCATGCTGGTCTTTTAGTTTACACCATATTTCAAAATTCAAAAAAAAGTACATATTCCAAAATCCAAAAAAAGTACATATTCCAAAATCTAAAAAAAAATACATATTCCTAAATCAAAAAAAAAGTACGTACTCCAAAATCCAAAAAAAGGTACATGTTCCAAAACCCAAACAAAAATGAATATTTCAAAACAACAAAAATATTTCAATTAGCATCTGCTGATTGCATCTAGTATGCTTCATTCCTTTATTTTTCAGTGAGCATATGTCTGCTTGTATGTTGCATTTTTAATTACAGTTTGATGTCACCTTTGTTAATAAAGGCTCTGCCCCTTGACCCTTCCACTAAGAAAGAGATTGATCGACCGTTCACTTGGTCAGGCAAGGGGCTAAGCCTAAATAGATACTTAACCTGTTTGTTAAGTAATGTGCAGGACACAAAGCAAACACATGGAACACAAAGCTGAAAGCAAAAGTTTTGTATATATATCAAAAGTGTTTCTTACATGATATACAAAAGAAAGGTAAAAATACATGTAGCCCTCAAGGCTGGCTCTCTCCTGTCCCCTCATTCATTTAGCTCTGAGCCTCATCCTGGGCATCTGGCAGTGGAGCTCTAGGAAAAGGTGGACCCATAGTACTCGGACTAGCCTGACCAGAGGAGATGGCCACACTGGCTGTGAAAGTGCTCGTCTGCCTGCGTTCCTGAGCACGCTGTCGAGCACGTCTGTATCTCTCCTCAACACTCCAACGTTCGTGCTCGGCAACGCCTAACTGGACTCGAAGGGAGGTCATCTTCGCGTCCAGTCTCTACTGCTCCTGCCGCTCCCTCTCTCTCTCCTCAGTAACAAACTCCAGTCGATATTGGAGACGCGAGAGCTCCCGAGGAAGATCCTCGGTGGAGAGACGAGCCACCTGCCCCTCGAGGTCACGGACCAGGGCCGCATATGTCTCAGCCCTCTGAAGGGCTTCATGAAGCTCAGCAACCTGCAAAAGGACTGAAAAGGCGTCGTTGAACAGCGACGCATTTTAGCTGAATTAAGGACGTCGGCGCGACACGACGCGTTTCATACTTCTCTGCTATTTTACTCGAAATCCAATGATTATCCATATTCTGATACTTGCTTGAAGTTATTGATGAAATTTTGAGTACAAGTAATTCAGGAAAATCCAAATAAAGCTGGAAAATGTCAAGAAGATCCCATTGAGGGAGTTTATGAGTCCCGACCGTAGCTAAAAAGACGGTTATCTCTATCCCTTGTACTATTTCATGTAATTAATTTGCATAATCATAATTTACTATATGATAAATATTTATTAGATTATATCAAGGACCTTGTGGTTTTGATGAAACTGGAATTTGAGTTCCCCTACAACAAAAACAGTGATAATTCCAGAGAATTCTTAATCGCACGGATAGGCCGTTGGATTGTTAATTAGTGAGGACGATGGTTCCACTTTTGTAAAACAGTGCGTGGATAAACGAGCTTCGACTTAATACTGAATTACAAGAACTGGTGTCTTGACTCATTAATGACAATTTAACAATATTATCCTTGGTTAATTTATATTTTATTTGACTTTATATTTTCCTTTTAGCCCAGCATGCATCATATAGGACTTTGATATAATTATGATAAGAATTAATTGCTGATTAAGTTTAAGACCATTAATCAAATAATTCCCAACATGATATGAAATATTCCATTCTTGAGTATCTTGATTATCTTTGAGGTTCGCTTGAAGATATCCTTGGAATTCTATCCTTTCTTGGATTCTTTTTCCAATATTTCTTGTTTTCTTTTAAGATCCATCATGACTGCAGCACGTCCACATTGGCTGGCAATCGCTCCCCATGATGAAACCTGCAGTGTCTATGACCTGGGGTACTTCCCACTCCGTAGAGGTTGATCGACTTTATTTTATTTCCTTGTCTACCTCATCCAGACAGGATTGATTCTATTGATCCCTTTGAGCTATCTTCATTGATGGTTTTGGAAAAAAATTCAATCATGTGATGTTAAGAGCGTGTTTCATCACATCTTGGCATCACCTTTTCAGTACATTCCATTTCATTTCACTCCCTTGCAAAGACAATGCCAAGGTGAGGCAACTGTAGACACGCCAATTTTGACATCATTTTGAGTAAATTTCATATCATATAATAATGCCTCAGAATGGTCTGATATTTAATAATTAGTTGATTTTTATTAATCTTTCTGAAATCTAAATAGCATCGGGTCAGACAGACATAATTTAACTTAATTAATTGAATTTATTTTAAGTCAAATTTTGATTAAAATATGAAGAAGTCTAAAAGACGTCGACCTGTGTAGACGCCATTTAGAGTTTATTCCTATTTTAATATTTAAATTTGAATTTTAATTAATTGATTAATTATCTAAAAGACATCTGCATGGCACAACGCAATTTAGGTTTCCTAAGTTGTTTCTATCTCTTTTCCGGATGTTTATCCTTATCTTAATTAGTCTAAAAGGCATCTTCAAGGGGTGACGCGTTTTAGATAATTATAGATAATAATGAACTTTTCTCGGATGTTTATCCTTATCTTAATTCGCTAAAAGGCGTCTCCCAGGGGCGACGCGTTTTAGATAATTACAGATAATGATGAATTAATATGTGTTTATCTGTTTGTTAAGCTGGATAAACTTCAAAATTTCCATGTTAATCCATTAATAACCGCGGAGGTAAAAGTCTATAAATACCCAGCTCCTTGGTCAATGAAAGAGTTAGTGATGATGAGTGATTGTGAGTGATCGTGGCGACAGTGTCAGTAATTGAAGTGATAGTGATAAAGAGTGATAATTTGTGTGCGATTCAAGAAGGAGACAATGTCTAAACGTTAAAGGACCGGGGTGCTGCTGCTTCTTGAAATCGGCATCCTTTCTTCATCCATTCCTTGTCCATTCGAGATCCTCTCAAGATCAAGGCTTTCCAGGGGCCATCCAGCTTAGCTTTCAATTAATTTCTGCATCTTTCTCACATTAGCCTCACATTTTCATCACATCACTCCATGCAACACACACACACACTAGTATTATTTTCCAAACTTATTTGTTAAAGGGGTTTAAAAGACCACTCAACAAGTGAGTTCATTTGTTTAGTTGCATGTTTAAAAGTTCTTCTGGAATGGATACTACTTCTGCCTAAGTTCTCATTGTTCTTTATTTCTTTCCATTTTCTTGCAAGGTACAAAAGAAGAGCAAGGAGAGGGAACCAACAACGAACAACAAGAAATCTGGATGATCCTCAAAACTCAATAAGCAGCCAAAGCAAGAACAAAGATAGAAAGGGCTCTCTTTCTCCAGGCGGCTGAAGGAGGGGAATCAAGGACTCGACATTTCGCATGTCCAAACAGGTAGGCGATCAAATCTTTCTTTTGGAACTTTTTAGTTAAAAATTTCTGGCGATCACATCACCTAGTTTCTTTTTAATAGGTTTATTTTTCACTTAAACAACATAATTTTTCATGATAATCACACACCCATTTTGAGCACTCACAGTCTCATTAGTATGATCTCATCATAATCTGATCACTATAGCACATATTCACGGACTTCATTATGAAACGATAATTAACGCGATTTACACATAATGAATATTATGCCATTATATTAATAAATGAACGAGATTTACATAGTCAGATTGGCTTGTAGGCTACCTAAAACTAACAATCTCCCATTTGGACTAAAGCCAATCACCCTTATACAATAAACCTATAGACTCTAAGTGACGCTTAAACACAATTTGAGCCAACAGCTTTGTCAGTGGATCTGCTACATTGTTGACGGATGGAACTCTTTCCACTACTACATCTCCTCTGGATATGATTTCTCTGATAAGATGAAAGCGCCTCAGAATATGCTTCGGTTTCTCATGAGACCGCGGCTCTTTCGCTTGCGCAATCGTTCCATTGTTGTCGCACAATAGCGGAATATGCTCAGAGATCCTGGGAACTACGCCGAAGTCGGTGATGAATTTCTTCAACCACACTGATTCCTTGGCGGCTTCAGTTGCAGCGATGTACTCAGCTTCAGTCGTCGAATATGCAGTGGTTACTTGCTTGGAACTCTTCCAGCACACTGCGCCTCCATTCAAAGTGAACACGAATCCAGATGTTGACTTGTTATCATCTGGATCTGACTAGAAACTCGAGTCAATAAAGCCTCGCAATTTCAAGTCACCTCCTCCGTAGACAAGAAACATATCCTTAGTTCTTCTCAATTAGTTAAGGATACATTTCACTGCCTTCCAGTGCTCTTCGCCTGGATCAGCCTGAAATCTGCTCGTAACACTTAGAGCTAATGCAACATTAGGCCGTATACATAGCATGGCATACATGATAGATCCTATGGCAGAGGGATAAGATATTCTATCCATGAATGTCCTTTCATTAGGAGTCTTAGGAGACTGCTCTTTTGCGAGACTAATTCCATGTCTCATCGGTATGAGACATCTCTTGGAATTTTCCATGCCAAACCTTTTGACTATGGTATATATGTACAAGGATTGGGTCATTCCAAGCATCCTCTTTGATCTATCTCTATAGATCCGTATTCTCAATACGTAGGATGCTTCTCCCAAATCCTTCATGGAGAAGTTTTTTGACAGCCAGATCTTTACTGATGACATCATAGCTACATCATTCCCAATGAGTAGTATGTCATCTACGTTAAGAACTAGAAACGTGACTGCACTCCCACTAGTTTTCTTGTACACACAAGGCTCATCTTCATTTTTAATGAAGTCATAAGACTTGACAGCCATCTGTCGGCCAAGCCCCTCCATCTGTCGGCAAAACTGACGAACTCCTCATCGGGCTTCATCTTTTCTGCTATAAGGTCAGTAATGGATAGGGAGGGGGCAACTCTGTCTTGATATCGTTGAATAAATTTTCTTGAGACGATACTGTAGTCCTCCACTTCAGCAGGTTCTAAAGAAAAGAACCATTCGAGGGCTGGTCCCTCTAAAGATCTCCTGAACAGGAAGGCCAACGACCTCTTGTCGTTTTGCCAGAAGGATGACCCCCATCATCTTCTGGAGGTTGTTGAATTGTTCATCTATGCGCTCCATCTTTGCCAGCAACGCTTGCGTTGTCGGATCAACCTGAGGAGAAGGGGGAGGTGGAGGTACTTGATAGGCCTATTGCCTAGAGTACGTAGGGCAAGGAGGACAATAAAGTGGAGGTCCGACAGAGCTTCCACCATGCCCGATGGCATTTTGATAAGCAAGCATCAGCGGTCTGACCAGTTGCCTAGAAGAGAAAAGTTGTGGCCCTGCTGGCCGAGAGGTTGAGACATGGAGGGCTTCCATGGCTTGATGAATGAAGGGAGGATGATGAGGAGGTTGTTGGGGGATGGCAGGGGGAGCCGCAGGGTTCGGCTCGGCAGACTGCATGGGCGTCTTCCCCTTCAAAATGGACTGGATCGCCTCGAACTGTTGAGGGTCCAGACGGGAGGCAAGAACTCCCAAAGCATTTACAAGATCCGAGGGATCAGAAGATGAGGGATCATTCTGGTTCATGTCTTCGACGAACCGCATGCACATGCGGGGGAAGGTTAGAATATTGATCATAAGGGCAATGAAGAGGGGTTGGGACATTTCCCTCATATCGAACTGGGCAAGGAAGAGAATTACGGGAGGCATCAGCATCTCTCCTGCTTTCGAAATGGTAATCAGAATCGCGAGGGGCATTAGCATCTCCCTCGTAGTTGACTATGGCATCAGGAGCCATGCTCAAGTCCCTACTTGATCGAAGTAGCATGATGTTAGATTTTTTTTTTTCAGAGATTGGCAAACATGTTGTACAGAGATTAAGCAAACAAGTGGATGTTTAACGTTATTATAGGATTCCTTGTTGGGTTATTTGGATTCAATTAAATCACAAATTCACTCAAGGGGTAGGATCCTAGTTTCAATTCAATGTCCACCGTTATATTCTATGGCTTTCTCTCACAACGTTATGGAAATCTAACCAGGACTTCAATTGGTACAACCAGCCCGATGATCATGGAGGAATACCTTGATTTTGGGGACTTACGGAGGTCTTTAATGCCAACCGCTCTAGTCTGATCGAGGGATCGACCCAATCAGAGAGAGGTGAAGACGTCAAGACGAGTGTTCCTAAAAAGAGAAGGGTGTTAGCCTCAGTGCGTATGACCTGCAGCCTGGATGGCCTCTAATGTTTAATACATAATGGGTAATAGCACACAGATCAAAAATCTGAGAACTGAAGGAAAAATAAGAAACTGCCTGAATCGCGTCGCTGTTGGTCGACGCTATTCAAACAGAACTTATTTTTTCGCAGAAGCTCAGGCAGCAGACAACAGAGAAAGCTGACTGAAAGGCGTCTGGGTTGAGCGACGCTGTTTCAAACGCGTCGCTGCTCCTGGACGCTTTTCAAGTCACAGATTCAGTATTTTAGGAGGAATTTCTAGATCGATTCCTCCTCACAAAAAAAGGATAAAAGCAATAAATAATCAGCTCATGCGAATCTTTTTTTTTGTTTCAAATTTTAACATGATGATTTAATCAGATAAACAACTAGAATATCAATCAATCACACAATCTTTTATCACAAAAACAACTTTTCAACTAATCAACGGGGAGGGTAAGATCTTGCCACAGGGGTGTGCACGTGGTGCACGCAGGAACAACAACTAAACTAAAAACTCACCAATTGGTGAGGGCATGTCGAGAGACACAAGTGGTGCACCATGGGTGCCCGATTGATAAAAGCAAGAACAAAGGATTAAAAAGATGGCGAGACCAAGTCCCACCGTGATCGCCAAGAAAGCTGTGAGTGCTTAAATTGAGTGTGTGATTATCATGAAAAATTATGTTGTTTATGTGAAAAATAAAACCTATTAAAAAGAAACTAGGTGATGTGATCGCCAGAAACGTTTGACTGAAAAGTTCCAAAAGAAGCAAGATTTGATCGCCTACCTGCTTAGATGTGGGAGATGTTAAGTTCTTGGTTCCCCTCCTTCAGCCGACTGAAGAAAGAGAGCCCTTTTTATCCTTGTTCTTCCTTCGGCTGCTATTGAGTTTTAAGGATCGTCCAGATTCCTTGTTGTTCGCTGTTGATTCCCTCCCCTTGATTCTCCTTTGTACCTTACAAGAAAAGTGGAAAGGAAGAGAGAAAACACAATGAGAACACAGATAGATATAGTATCTATTCTAGTGGAAATTCTGAGCATGCAACTAGACAATTGAACTCACTTGCTGGGT
This sequence comes from Zantedeschia hybrid cultivar, assembly GCA_030544215.1. NCBI lineage: Eukaryota > Viridiplantae > Streptophyta > Magnoliopsida > Alismatales > Araceae > Zantedeschia > Zantedeschia hybrid cultivar. The sequence goes on from JARZZO010000012.1 coordinate 58,707,232, forward strand.
GGTCTTTTAAAACCCCTTTAACAAATAGGTTTGGAAAATAATGGTAGTGTGTGTGTGTTGCATGGAGTGATGTGATGAAAATGTGAGACTAATGTGATGAAAAATGTGAGAAATATGCAGAAATTAATTGAAAGTTAAGTTGGATGGCCCCTGGAAAGCCTTGGCCCTGAGAGGATCTTGGATGGACGAAGAAGGGATGACGAAAGGATGCCGACTCCTGGTGGTAGCAACACCTCGATCCTTCAGCGTTCGGACGTCGTCTCCTTCTTGAATCGCACACAAATTATCACTCTTACTAAAATCGCTATCACTGTCACTTGCATCAATATCATTCTCACTATCACTCAGATCACTGATTATCACCACTAACTGGCACTCGTCCAAGAGGCTGGGTATTTATAGACTTCTTTACATCTGCGGATTTACATGAAGAAATTTTGAAGCTTATCCAGCTTAACCAACAGATAAATACAGATTAATTCATCTTTATCTGTAATTATCTAAAACGCGTCGCTCGTGGAAGACGCCTTTTAGCTAATTAAGATAAGGATACACATCCGGAAAAAGTTCATTATTATCTATAATTATCTAAAACGCGTCACCCAAGAAAGACGCCTTTTAGACTAATTAAGATAAGGATAAACATCCGGAAAAGAGATAGAAAGAACTTAGGAAACTTAAATGGCGTCGTTCCTTGGAGACGTTTTTTAGCTAATTAATCAATTAATTAATATTCAAATTTAAACATCAAAATAGGAATAAACTCTAAATGGCGTCTATACATGTCGACGTCTTTTAGACTTCTTCATATTTTAACTGAAATTTGAGTTAAAATCAATTTAATTAATTAACTTAAATTATGTCTGTTTGACCCGACACTATTTAGATAATTAACTCAAAAAGATCAATAAAAATTAACCGATGATTAAATATCAGACCATTATGAGGCATTATTATATGATATGAAATTTACTCAAAATGATGTCAAAATTAGCGTGTCTACACCAGGGAGGACCGGCTCGGGACCGGCCGGACCGGCCTGGTCGGACCAGCTCGGGACCGGCCGGTTCCTTCCTTTCTTCTCCAGCCCGCCCACAGCCCTTTTGAAGCAGCCGAACCCTAAAGCCTGCATCAACCGGCGACGGGGTTGGTTGTAGGCCGCCGCCGGCCGGCCCCCCGGCGCTGTAGGTGCTTAGAATGACCGTGTGATTAACATGAAATATCTATGTTGTTTAGGTGTAAACTAACCTATTAAAAACAGCAACTAAAGTGCAGTGATCGCCAGAAACTTTTAACTTAAAAGTTTCAAAAGAGAGTATGATCGCCTACCTTTCAAACGCGGAAGATTGAGTCCTTGGTTCCCCTTTCTCAGCCGGCTGAAGAAAGAGAGCCCTTTCTTTGCTTCTTTTGTTCTTGCTGTGAATTTGAGGTTGAGGATCGTCCAGAAGTGGTGATTGATTTCCCCTTTTTGATCTCTTGTTGTTGTTGAGTGCAGCAGAGACAGAAAACAGAAATAAAGAAGAACTATGATGAGAATTTAAATAGAAGTAGTATCTGAACTAATCATGATTTTAAGCATATTTAAAACAGCAAACTCACTTTTTTAATGGCTTTGAAACCCCTTAGATCAAGTAGGTTTTGAAAGATTATGCTGTGGTGTGTGTTTGCATGAAGTGAATATGAAAAATAAAACTAATGAAGATGAATGCAGTATTGAAAAACTTATGCCAAGTCGGTTGAAGCTTTTGAAAGGATGAAGATCTTGAAAGGGACGCCGACTTCTGGAAATGGCAGCGCTCCGGCGTTCCGACGTTGTTGCTTCAATCTTCAACTCGCTATAACGCTATGACTCAACTCAATTCAATTCTCTTCTTTTTTTTCTCTTCAACATGCAGGGTATTTATAGGCATTTCTTGCGTTCGAGATTAACATTAGAAAACTCCGAATTTATCCATCTTAACCGACAGATAATCACTGATTAATTCATCTTTATCTGTAATTATCTAAAACACGTCCACCTTGGCTGACGCCTTTCAGATTAATTAAGATAAGGATAAATATCCGGGAAAACTTATCTTTATCTTTATTAGGTAAAACGCGTCCACTTGTGTAGACGTCTTTTACACTAATTAAGATAAGGATAAACATCCGGAGGGGAAGTAGAAATAGCCTAGGAAACCTAAAACGCGTCGACATGTACAGACGCCTTTTAGTTAATTAATTAATTAATTAAAATTCAAATTTAATCGTTAAAACAGGAATAAACTCTAAATGGCGTCCACTTGGGTCGACGTCTTTTAGAATTCTTCATATTTTAACTCAAATTTGAGCTAAAATCAATTCAATTGATTAACTTAAACACATCTGTTAAACCCGACACTTAAAAAGATTAATAAAAATTAATTAATGATTAATTATCAGACCATTCTGAGGCATTATTGTATGATATGAAATTTACTCGAAATGACGTCAAAATTAGCGTGTCTACAGCTGCCTCACCTTGGCATTGTCTTTGCAAGGGAGTGAAATGGAATGGAATGTACTGAAAAGGTGATGCCCAGGTGTGATGAGACACGCTCTTAACATCACATGACTGGAATTTTTCTCGAAATTATCAATGAAGATAGCTCAAGAAAATCAATGAAATTAATCCTGTCTGGATGAAATAGACAAGAAAATAAAATAAAGTCGATCAACCTCCTCGGAGTGGGAAGTACCCCAGGTCGTAGACACTATAGGTTTCATCATGGGGAGCGTTTGCCAGCCAATGTGGACGTGCTACAGCCATGATGGATCTTAAAAAGAAACAAGAATATCGGATAAAGAATCCAATCAAGGATAGAATTCCAAAGATATCTTTAAGCGAACCTCAAAGATAACCAAGATACTCAATTCGGAATGGAATATTTCATATCATGTTGGAATTATTTGATTTAATGGTCTGAAACTTAATCAGTAATTAATCCTTATTTCAATGATTTCAAAGTCCTACATGATGCATGCTGGGCTAAAAGAAAAATATAAAGTCAAATAAAATATAAATTAATCAAGGATAATATTGTTAAATTGTCATTAATGAGTCAAGATACCAATTCTTGTAATTCAGTGCTAAGCCGAAGCTTGTTTATCCACGCACCGTTTCACAAAAACGGAACCATCGTCCCCACTAATTAACAATCCAACGGCCTATCCGTGCGATTAAGAATTCTCTGGAATTATCACTGTTTTTGTTGAAGGGGAACTTAAATTCCAGTTTCATCAAAACCACAAGGTCCTTGATATAGTCTAATAAATACTTAACATATAGTAATGTAAAATACAAAATAATTACATGGAAGAGTACAAGGATAGAGATAACCGTGTTTTTAGCCACGGTCGGGACTTCTTGAATTCCACAATAAGATCTTCTTGACATTTCCAGCTTCGCTCAGAATTTTTCTGCAATCGAAATTATTAGTTCCAAACAAATATTCAATTTAAAACCACAGGATTTCGGGAAAATAGCAGATTTGCTAAAACGCGTCGTGTCGAGCAGACGCCATTTAACTATATTCTTTTCCAGAAATTCAATTTAATCCTAAAAAACCCGATTTAAGATTAAAACGCGTCTACCTGTATAGACGCCTTTCAACTCTCTCTCCTACTTTTCCCAAGATTCTGTCATTAATTCCATGATTAATTCCGTAAAACGCGTCCAGTAAACAAGACGCCTTTCATGATTTTCCTGTGTACGGCTCTGAACAGAACCTGAAACGCGTCTACCCATGTGGACGTGTTTCAACCAATTCAAACAGCTGTCCTTTACCGCCTCAACTTATGCGCGCTAAAACGCGTCTTCCTGAGTCGACGCCTTTCACCCTTTTCGTTACAGACCCGCGAAGGCCCTCCTTTCTTCCTCACTTTCACAAAAATTCCTTCTCTCCACCCGAGCTCCGGCGATTCTGGTGATCTCTCTCTCAAAACTCCTTCTAGAGCCATGGAACACGGCGAGGGATCAAGGAAGAAGAAGACCTTGGCCAAGAGGAGGCGAAGGCAAGAAGAAGAGGTTCCCGAGGAGGTGCCGGCGGCGTTAGCCGAGGCGGCGGCCTTCTTGGAGGAGGAGCTCCCTCCACCGGCGCCCATGGCGGTGGAAGAGGAAGAGGAGGGCGACCTCCACACGGTAAGTCCTTTGTGGTTTGAATGAGCAAGGAAAAGAGGGGAAGAAAGGGGTTTTTCCAAGAACCCGAAATCTGGACTTGAAAGGCGTCCAGACCAGGTGACACCTTTCAAAAGGCGTCGCCCTTGGTCGACGTCTTTCAAACCAAATTTCGAATTTTTTTTTTTTTTTTTTAATTATTAGAAAATAGCTTTGAATTGCGTCAAGGTACGTGGACGTGTTTTGAAACACGTCTGTATGTGCTGACGCCTTTCAAAACAGAAAGTGAATTTTCCTGTTTTTTTTATTACTGACCCTATTTTTTTGTTGTTTTTATTTGCAGGGAGTGATGAGGGCTAGGATCTCTTGGGACCTAGTTATAGGGGCTTACAGAGGGCTCCCGGACTTCCAGAAGGTGCGCCTGCGCCGGATGGGGTTTGGTGAGATATTAGACATCGAGCCATTTTGGCTCGATCTAGTCTTGTTACAGGCGCTCAGGGAGCGTTGGCATGCGGAAAGCCGGGCTTTCCTAATGCCGTGGGGACATATGGTCCCCACCCTAGAGGATGTGGCCAGGATCACTGGCCTCCGGGTAGAGGGCCGACCAGTTAGTGGGGTTACTTACCCCAACTATCAGGGCTTAGCAGAGACCTTATTAGGGATAGAGGTATCTAGCATAGGTAGGGAGTCTAGGATGGTTCCCAGGGTAGAAGTAGAAGCTGCCCTTGGATTAGATGAGCCCCGGCGTCGGTCTGACGAGACCCGGGAGGAGTTTAGGGACAGACTAGCAGAGTCATCCTCTTCTGTCTATTGCAGGGACCCTAGCCAGGTAGAGGAGGTAGACCGACAGCTTAGGGTCTTCCTTGTCTTTTTCTTCGGTCGGTTGCTCTTCGGTACGAAGGGCGACCATATCCACTGTAGATTTCTGTATCTGTTAGATGACCTAGATAGCTTAGGTGAGTATGCTTGGGGTGCGGCCCTCCTGGCCCACCTGTTTGCAGATCTATCCGCGGTCATTCCGGACCGCGAGACTACTGTCAGCGGCTTCTCGCCGTTCCTCCAGGTATTAAATGTGTTATTATTTATTCATGATATGCAATATGATACGATGCTTTTTATAATCTTATATGTTATGCATGCAGGTGTGGAGCTACTATTATTTCCCGCTCGGCAGAGCGCGGATTACTCGCCCAGATGCTGTCCCCTTGGCCTGCCGTTGGCAGCCAATTGTGGACACGGCTCCACAGCACCATCAGCTGACGGCCCTCCGCCGTCAGTTCTTGGACTATCCAGAGCTTCTAGTAAGTTTTTAATTTATTCAAAACTTTATTAAATGCAATTCTTTATTCTTTAAATGCAAATTATTTATATGAATGCATCTAATCTATATGCAGGTGATCTGGCGCCCGTACCTTGGTATGGGCGAGGAGGGTCAGCCGTGGGTGACGGCTGGCAGGAGGAGGTTCGGGAGGCAAATGTGGCTACATTGCCTCAACGAAATCGAGCCCCTCCGCCTCCGGCTTGTGATGAGGACCCTGGGCCTCCACCAGGAATGGATTGACGAGGAGGTCCCGGAGGACGTCGGGAGAAGCATGAGGGGCAAGCAAGCCCTCACAGATTGGCGTGCAAAATTCCCCGAGCAGTACGAGGATTGGCACCGCCGCGGCGTACGGGTGGAGTCCCGTGCGGAGAGTAGCGAGGGCTACCTCCAGCATTACCGGGCCCATTACGCCGATCAACTGCGGCTCCTCCGACCACTTGATGTAAGTATGCATTCACGTGTCTTTAATTTTATTATTATCTTGATTTATGTTGGTGAATGAATGTATGAATGCGTGACTTGCAGGATGCACGTGATGCGGTCATCATCGACCTCCGGGCCCGCCTACATGATGCGGAGGCCCAGCTAGAACAAGTCCAAAAAGAATTGTTCGATCTGGTATGTATGCATGAATATGAATGTATGTTTTTAATTAATTATTTGTTTTGGCGATTAACCACTGACAGTGTTCTTTTGGTGCAGCGAGCCGTCTACACCCAGGCGGCTCCCCCTACTTATGGAGCTTCATCTTCATCATCCGCTGCGCATGACGCTGCCTTGGCTGACCTCCAGAGTCAGCTTACCTCCGCCATCCACCGGGCTTCTCTTGTAGAAGAAGACCGTGCTGCTCGGGTAAGTTCCTTCCCTTTGGCTTTCTTTTCCAAATTTGATTCTTATTACTTAATTGCCTTGGACTAATAAAATCTTCTTCTGCAGGTTGCTGAGCTTCAGGAGGCCCTTCGACAGAGGGATGCGGAGCTAGCAGAAGCGCGGACTTCGGCTGCTCGCATTGCCGAGTTGGAGGCTCAGGTGGCGCGCCTCTCTACTGGAGATCTGGCACGACTCCAGGTTCGCTTGGAGATCCTGACGGAGGAGAGGGACCGCGACCGTCTTCGGATGGAGAGCCTTCAGGGACGTCTGTCAGTCGCAGAGCATGAGTGCAAGATGGTGGAGGAGAGATACCAGCGAGCCCGCCAGCGGTCTATCGATCGAGGTCAGGCGAGTGCCTTTACTGCCAGCATAGCCATATCATCTGGGCAGGCAGGGCCAAGTGCGATGGGACCGCCTCCACCTCCTAGAGCTCCACCGCCAGATGCCCAGGACGAGGCCCAGAGTCAGATGGATGAGGGGGCAGGAGAGAGCCAGCCTTGAGGGCTTTTGTACTTCTTTTCCTTTTCATGTATCATGTACAAAACATTTTTGATATATACATGAAACTTTTGGGCTCCAATTTCGTGTTCTTGCACTTATCTCGCATCCTGTACAACACTTAACAAACAGGTTAAGTATCTGTTTAGGCTTAGCCCCTTGCCTGACCAAATAAATGGTCAATTAATATTTTCCTTGAATAAATAGTCAAGGGGCATAGCCTTTATTAACAAAGGTAATAAGAGTAATCAGACTTAAGCAAAATGCAACATACAAGCAAACATATGCTCACCGAAAATAAAATGAATGAAACACACTAAATGCCACAAGCAAATGCTAATTGAAATATTTTTGTGGTTTTGAAATATTCATTTTTGTTTGGGTTTTGAGATATATATCTTTTTTTGAATTTTGAAAAATATATATATTTTTTTTGAATTTTTGACTATGCAATTTTTTTGAATTTGAATTTTGACACATGCATTTTTTTTGAATTTTTGACTATGCAATTTTTTTTTTTTTTTTTTTTTGAATTTGAATTTTGAGATATGCATTTTTTGAATTTTTGACTATGTAATTTTTTTTGTTTTTGACTAAAAGACCAGTATGGTACTTAGATCAAAAGATCATATTCATTTATTAACTTAATTTCCAAATTGTTCTTTAACAACTTAACTTAAAACCCCTCGTGTTTGAACTTGTGTTTCCATTCGTAATCCTATTTGATGATTTGACCCTTAGTCAATCTAAGCCATCCTTTAAGCTTGAAGTACACCTCTTTAGAAAGAAAAGAAGAGTAAGTTTAGAAAGCCCATGAGACGGTTCCGGAGACTTAAAAAGATGTCCCTTTCTAACCCTAATATCTGTTGGGGTTCGGTCATTTTCTTTCCGGGGTATTTATCGACCTTGCGTTCCCTTTTGTTTCATTTCATGGCCTTGATGTAACGTTTGTAGTGTAATGGCCTTTTGATTTTGAATTTGGCTTTTTGCCTTGCTTCTGCTTTTCTATTCTTTTCTTGCTTTGCTTTGGAACGGATCTCCCCCATTTTTTTTATGACGGCCTCCTACTAAGATGGCGGGTATTCTTGGTAGTCTATTCTAAGCCTCGTTCCGACATCATGGGCCGAGTGTAAAACAGAATTTTTCTTTAAAAGGAATGATTTGTACTTTATACTCTTAGTCAAGCTTTTGATATTCTTTAGGACTTGGCATCTCTTGTTACTCACGAATCAAACGTGTCAGTGTGTGCGGTAATGGGTTTGAAATTAAATTATTCAGACTAACAAAGAAATTTGAGTTTATAAATTTTCTGATTCCACTGGTCTTTGTACCATACTGATCAACTCTTTAACCTAAGGGTAGTATTTCTTAAGGTGTAAACCATTCCAAGGATGATTTAGCTCTTCTCCTTCTGCATTAACCAAACGATAAGCATTACCAGGAAAAGCGTGTGATACAACATAAGGTCCTTCCCAGTTGGGTTGGAGCTTAGAACGCGGACCACCAGGTTTTACAAAAATTCTTTTAACGACCATTTCACCGACTTTGAACTTTCGTTCAATGACTTTCTTTTGATAAAAACGTGCTAATCTGTTTTGATAAACTTTTGCATGATTAGCAGCTGACCATCTTTTCTCGTCTAAAAGTTCCAATTGAGCAAGAAGTGCTGAACGATGTTCATCAATGGAGAATTCCTTATTCAATTGTACTCTTAATGACGGTATAAGGATCTCATATGGAACTACCGCCTCCATTCCAAATGTTAAGGAATAAGGAGTTTGCCCAGTGGGCATGCGGATTGAAGTTCGGTAGGCCCATAGAGCCTCAACCAATTTTTCTGGCCAATCTGCGAATTTGTTAGATTTACACGTCTTTTTGATAATTTTTATCAAAGTCTTATTAGTTGCCTCTGCTTGGCCATTGCCTTGCGGATAATAAGGAGATGAATGATGCAATGCAATTTTGTACCTGTTGCAGAGGTCCTTCAATTCCCGTGACACGAACTGCGGTCCGTTGTCGGTGACGATGGTACTTGGAATTCCGAATCTTGTGATGATGTTCTTCATGATGAATTTGCAGACGGTTGATGCTTTGATTTCCACGTATGCTTCAGCTTCTGCCCACTTGGTGAAGTATTCCGTTGCCGTGAGAATGAAAGATTTTTGCTTGATGCCGGAATCTGGGTTACCAAGAGGTCCAATAATGTCGAAAGCCCACATGGAGAAAGGCCATGGGGAGGAAACAGGATGGAGTGAAGATGCAGGAGAATGAATTTTGTCGGCGTGAAGTTGACACTTGGCACACCTACGGACATATCCTACGCAATCTTCTTCCATGGTTGGCCAATAAAATCCTTGTCTAAGGATCTTCTTTGCTAGCATCTGTCCATTGACATGGCCACCACAAACTCCACTATGAGCTCCTTCCATAACCTTCCAAAGTTCATCTTCGTCTAGACATCTCAGAAGAACTCCATCAAAACCTCTCTTATATAATGCTCCCCCAACTAGGGTGTATCGTCGAGAAACTCTCCTGATAGCTCTTTTTTCCTCAGTTGTAGCTTCTTCAGGATACGATTGATCTTCACAATATTTTGCAATTTCATAATACCATGGCTTCTGTTCATCATCCATCTCTTCTAACAGCTCCATCAACATGATTTCTCTTTTCTCCACGATACTTCCATCTTTGAATTTCTTCAGCAACTTCTCCTTAGTTCTAAGAAATGAAGGGTCTTTCACGGCAGGTGAAAGACGCCTATGAATTATGATTGATTCAGATTGCTTGCTGATAGGAAAATCAAGGGAAGATGCAAGTGAAGCTAGAGCGTCAGCTAAGATGTTTTGATTTCTAGGGACATGGACAAAGATCAATTTTGTGAAAAGCTTTGAATAAGCAGAAGTAAGTTCTTGATATGGCTTGAGCTTGGGATCAAGAGTTCGATACTTGGTCAGCACTTGGCGAAGAATTAATTGGCTATCACCCACAATCCTGAGTTTGGTGGCACCATGGAAATGAGCAGCCTCGAGACCAGCAAGGAGTGCCTCGTATTCTGCTATGTTGTTGGTGACTGGAAAGTCAAGCTGAAAGGCTTGTGGAATGGTGACACCTTCAGGTGATAACAGAACGATTCCGATCCCCTTTCCATGAGAATTCAGAGCTCCGTCAAAATGCAGAGTCCACATATCATCTCTGATTTGATTTACGGACATCAGTTCCTCATCCGGAAACTCTGATCGTACTGGATCAAATCGAGGAAGGGGATGATGGGCGAGATGTTCTGCTATGGCATAGCCCTTGATTGCTTTCTGTTGAATGTAAATGATATCGAATTGAGATAGAAAGCTTTGCCATCGTGCTAACCTATCAGTAAGAACAGATTTCTCCAGAAGGAACTTAATCGGATTCATCCTAGCGATGAGGTGGACTTCATGGGCCAGAAAATAATGCTTTAATTTCTGGACAACCCAAACCAATGCTGCACATGTTTTTTCCATCGCCGTGTATCTCTGTTCAGCGGGGTTGAGAAGTTTAGAGAGATAGTAGGTTGCCCTTTCTTTTCCTTCTTCATCTTCTTGTGCTAAGACAGCCCCTACTGCATCATCCAGGACTGAAATATAAAGTATCAATGGTTTGCCTGGAGATGGTGGTCTCAAAACAGGAGGACTTGCCAAATAGTCCTTTAATCCATCAAATGCCTCCTGACACTTATCGTCCCAATTGAATTTGACCCCTGGCTTGGTAAGCTCGTAAAACGGCTTACACCTTTGTGAGTGCTGGGAGACAAAGCGGCGAATAAATTGTAACCTCCCGATTAATCCTCTTAACTCTTTCAAGTTTTTGGGAGGTGGCATTTCTCTGATAGCCTTCGCCTTGTTGGGATCGATCTCAATTCCCCGTTTGCTGACAATGAATCCAAGCAATTTCCCTGAAGATACCCCGAATACACATTTCTTGGGGTTCATCTTCAACTGATATTCTCTTGATCTCTCTAATAGCCTTGCCAAAACTTTGGCATGCTCAGCCTTCGTTTTAGACTTAACCAATAAGTCATCCACATACACTTCCAAATCTATATGCATCATGTCATGAAATATTGCCATCATGGCCCTTTGATAAGTGGCTCCAGCGTTCTTCAATCCAAATGGCATGACGACATAACAATATGTTCCCCAAGGTGTAGTGAATGAAGTCTTCTCTTGATCCTCTTCTGCCAGCTTAATCTGGTTGTATCCTGAAAATCCATCCATGAACGATAACGTCTCATAGCCAGCAGTGTTATCGATGAGTACATCAATATGAGGCAATGGAAAATCGTCTTTAGGACACGCCCGGTTCAGATCGCGGAAGTCAATACAAATTCTGACCTTCCCATCCTTTTTCATAACCGGGACTGTTGGCCACCCATTGTGGATAAAGGACAACTCTAATGAATTTGGCTTTATGTAATTTGTCGACCTCTTCCTTCATCTTTAAAGCCATTCGTAGGTGGAATCGCCTTAATTTCTGCTTGACCGGATTAGCTCCTTCCTTTAATGTTAACCTGTGTTCAACTAAAGATGAGTCTAACCCCGGCATATCCTCATAACTCCAGGCGAAAGTGTCCTTATAATCCTTAAGCACTTGTATCATTGCCTTCTCATCCTCTGTAGAAAGATTTTTACTAACGAGGACAACCTTAGGTTCGTCTTCAGTCCCTAAGTTTATTTCTTTGGTGGGCTCTTCTACGGCCGCTGAGGGTTCATCAAATCTCTTCACTCCACTGGCATATGCCTCAGCTGCGTCCCCATCATCTTCCTCATCTTCAACAATGGGGTCCTTTTCATGCACTAACTCATATACCCCGTACCCATCATTGACTGACTCATCATCTGTACAATCTTCTGGCATCTGAATTGGATCTTCTAAAAGCTGAGGGATTAAAGAGCAAAAGGAACATTTATCAGCCAAATCCTGGAGGTATCTTTCTGGAATTTGCCTACCCTTAGGCTTCCTAGACTTCCTAAACTGACTAACCTGCCTAAAACTGGACTTACTAACTTCACTAAACTGTTTATCATAACCTAATGAAGATAAAGCAGGATGAAAATCCTGGGATACAGGTGGAAATACAGGGGAATCCTCCCGTGGGGAGGGACAGAGTAGATCTAGAAGAGAATCTTGACCGACGGACCCGCGCGATGAGGTGTAATCGGACAAGTAAGATGTTTCCTCGATAATGATTTGGGAAGAATTTGTTGTAAAATTGGCGTTTTTTTTTTTTTTTGGACCATCGAGGAATTAAACATGAAGCAGGAGTGAATACAAATGGGAGGAGAATCGGACGGAGGAAGCGGCACCAAGGCCAGAGGATTAGGGGGATCATATAGTAATATGTCCCAGATCAGATCATACATCCTCTCTAGGTTGAGAGGAGATTGTGGAATAAAGTCCCGAGGGGACAGAGTTATCATAACGGGCGGAGCCCGTGGAATATCTTCAATTATGACCCGCGACCAAGTCGGGGTCAAGAGTAGTGTACGAAAAAGAGCGTGGAGCATGAAGACATGTGAAGGATATGTCCCCCTCCATAGCAGATCTGTTGTATAACCAGCTTCATAGGGGTCATCTGGCTCCCCTTCATCAGTTTGTTCGGACAGCAGTATCCGCTTGTCAAAGATTGCGCCAGGGCTTTCAATTAGTTCGTCGATCTGCGGTGGCCACTTGGGTTCTGCAGGATCCAGAAATAGTCTGTTCAGTGCTATATATAGGTCCCTCAGGTCGAACCATCTGTACCATTCGCATTCAGGGTCATGGAATTTCCTCCTCTTCATAGGCCGCAGAGCCTCCAAGGATTGGTACGTAAGTAGTTCGGAACAATGTCTGGCCAAATCCCTCCCATATATGTCATGGAAGTCAAAACAGGAAGTAATGACCACCATGTTGTCGTGGCTAAGTATGGGCCCTTTCACAAAATGTGTATATAGAGTCCATGTTAAGGGATCTCGGCCTTCTTTCAGTGGTGTGGACATTGTTTCCAAGATTTCTTGACCATCTTCTTGCTGAACCCTGTCTTGCTTCAGTTTTATTGGCCTATAGCCCAGACCGCTTCCAGGTACTGCCCGATGATTTTTAACAGGAGTGGTCCTGCCTTGCAACTTTGTGCCCAAACCTTTCCCAGGCTGATAGCCATTTTGCATCATGATTCTCCATCCTGGGGTACTCATGCACTTCCCCCTTTTGATAGCATTTAATGGGTATGGAGAAATGGTAGCGGCTTTCAAAGGATCAGCCACTGGACGGTAGACCTGTAATACCGACAGGAAAGGTTGTCGGCCAGGTAAAACAGCAGATTTAATATTCAATGTATGAGCAGCAGCAAGGATCGGCATGCTCGTCACTTTAATAATTCGTCCTTTATAAGGGAATTTGAGGCATTGGTGATTCGTAGAAGGAATCGCCTCAAGAGTTTTGATATAAGGACGTCCCAGAATGGCATTTATGGAAGGGTCGATTTCTAGAATATGAAATTCGACCTCTGCATGACTTACTGGACCTAACTCCACCTTTAAATAAACCATTCCCAGAGGGGAACGGGTAGAATTGTCATATGCCGTAACTGAGATGGGGCTAGGCAGCCATTTCTCCTTGGGCACACCGCATAGCTCCAGGGTCTTCGGAGGTAAAATATTAATTGAAGCCCCTGTATCAACCAGGCATGCATCCACGGCCTTTTTGCAGATATTGACCGTGATGCTCAGAGCCATGCTTCTGGCGGCTGGCGGTGCTAGTTCCGATGTGTGAAATGTAATTGAGGGCTGATCCTCCTGAGGAACTAGTAGTGCTGCAATTTTCTCTACCGGCACGTCTTCATTAACTATCACCTTCTGTAGGTATTCCATTAAGGCTTCTTGGTGAATTTTGGACCTTTTAATCAATTCCAGTACAGTGATCCGTGCCGGTGTTCTGTCCAGATGTTTCAACAAGTCGTATTGAGTGCCTGGTGCACTCTCTTCATTATGGGCTTCCTCAGTCGGCTGTGATGGACCGTCTCTGACTGTGGACTGAGGAAAAACCTTGTTGAAAATCCTTCCACTCCGGAGCGCATGTTCCTCGACCGTGGAGGATCCGGGTGACACCTTGAGTACTGCAGAGTCGGGTGGCGTAAGCGGTGCGGAGGGTTGATGTGCAGGTGGTGGCGTTGGATTAGGTGGTGATGGCGTAGGGTTAAGTGGTGATGGCGTGGTGCGGATTAAAGGCCTAGAGGGTTGGATGGTAGATGGGTAAGTGGTTGGCGAAGTGGGGAATGGTACGCGTAGTAACGGTTTGGATGGTTGGGGCATATCTGGGTAGGTGGTAGTGGTAATGGGTGAAGTAGGAAATGGTATGCGTAATAATGGCCTAGATGGTAAAAGGGGCGCGTTATTGATTTGCGGAGAGGTATATGATGGAGGCGTAGGAGTGCGGGGCGCGATGGGTCTAAGGAAGGTGGGTAGTGGTAGTGGGTTATTGGGTGCGGGCGAGTGATATGTGGGTGTGGGTAGAGGGGTGATGGTGACGGGTTGTGGTCTGGGTATGTGGATGGTGCGGCGTGGTAGTCGCTCTGCGGTACTTTGAACGTGACCCGTTGAGTAGAGAGAGGAAGAGTCCTCTATCCTCCATTGTTGCCCACGACCAGCCTCAGACTGGCTGTTCGTCAGAATGGGAGCAACCTGGTTCTGGTTCTGGTGCTCCGGGAGTGGATTCTGCACTATGCCCATGTTGGGTGGTGCTGCTGCTTGTGCCGGTGGTCTTGCTTGCTGCTGCTGCTGCTGCTGTTGCGGTCTCCTCGCCTTCAGGGCTGTTATGTATTTCTTCATTTCCTCCCAGTCTATGCCGCCCTGCTCGTTGAGATCATGAATATAATCTCTGAATTGGAAGCAGGTGTCAATGGTATGCCCAGGTTGCCTATGGAAGTAGCAATACCTGGACGTATCGGCATTTTGAGGCCAGACGGCCTTTTCCCTTGGCAAAACTAAGACATTGGCCGCCATTAAAGCACTGAAGATATCGGCCAAGGATTCTGGGAGAGCCGGGTATTCTGCCCTCTTCGGGCCTGGAGGTCTCCTCTGCTGGTTGTAGTCACCAGGAGGAGGGACATTGTGGTACGCCGGCGGTGCGCGTGGCTGGTACTGTGGCTGTTGCTGGTGCTGATACTGCTGTTGCTGGGGTTGCTGGTACTGCTGTTGCCGTTGCTGATGCTGGTTCTGATTCTGATTCGGCTGCTGGGGCCGCTGATACTGCTGTTGGTACTGGGGGTTCTGCTGCTGTCTGTACCCTTGCTGCTGTGGCCTCTGGTACTGCTGCTGACTCCTCACGAACTGGGGTGAGTTATTGTTCATGGTGCTCACTTGCTCATGAGAGAGCGTGCCCTCGGTAGTCGGACCTGTGCTGGAAGAGTTTGGCACTGCAGGCTTCCGAGGCGGAGGCCTGCTAGGTCTATGAGGATCAAAGACGCTAGAGAATGTAGCGTCCTTGAAAGCATTCTGGCAGTACCGGGCTCTTTCATAGAGCTCTGCCATGTTAGTCAAATTGTTCAAGGAGAGGACGAGCTTGAACTGGGGGGTGGCGTTAGAAATTAACATTTTCACTTGTTCAGATTCGGACAAGTGATCCTTCACTTTTTCAGCCAGACCATGCCACCTGTCAGCAAAACTGACAAACTCCTCATCAGGTTTCATCTTTTCTGCAATAAGGTCCGTGATAGACAAGGAGGGTGCAACTCTGTCCTGGTATCGTTGAATGAATTTGCGTGAAACGATACCGTAATCTTCTACTTCTGAGGGTTCCAGGGAAAAGAACCACTCGAGGGCTGGTCCCTCTAGAGATCTCCTGAACAAGAAGGCCAACGACCTCTTGTCGTTCTGCCAGAAAGAGGATTCATACATGAACTCCTTCAGATGTGTGAAGGGGTTACCAGTACCGTTGTACTTTCGGTACACTGGCATCTCAGAGGGTGGCAGATGGAATACTGGCAGGCTCGGTAGACTGATCTCTGGTACAGCTTTGACCCCCATCATTTTCTGGAGGTTATTAAATTGCTCATCCATACGCTCCATTTTGGCCAGCAGCGTTTCTGTGGTCAGATCTGCTTGAGAAGGAGGAGGAGGAGGAGGAGGTACTTGGTAGGCCTTCTGCCTAGAGTACGTTGGGCAGGGTGGACAATAGAGGGGAGGTCCGGCAGCGCTTCCGCCATGCCCGAGGGCATTTTGATAAGTAGGCGTTTGTGGTCTAGCCGGTTGCCTAGATGATGAAAGCTGTGGCCCAGCTGGCCGAGAAGTAATATGAAGGCCCTCCATGGCCTGATGGATATAAGGAGGAGGAAAAGAAGGTTGCTGAGGAACAGCAGGGGGAGCCACAGGGTTCGGCTCGGCAGGTTGCATGGGTGCCTTCCCCTTCAAAATAGATTGGATCGCCTCGAACTGCTGAGGGTCCAGTCGGGAGGCAAGAACTCCCAGAGCATTGATGAGATCCGTAGGATCAGCGGGTGAGGGATCATTCTGATTCATGTCCCCCTCAAGATCAGGATTAGGGATCGCATATTCATGCGGAAGAGGATCAGGATATTGATCACGTGGAGGCAAAAGAGGTGTCCGAACATTCCCATCTAGACGATATGGAATGGGGATAGAACTACGGGAGGCATCAGCATCTCTCCCACTCTCATAGTTGTACTCAGGATCCCGAGGGGCATTAGCATCTCCCTCGTAATTAACCATGGCGTCTGGAGCCACACTCAAGTCCCTACCTGATCGTAGCAACATGATGTTAGATTCTTTTCAAAGATTTAATCAAACAAGTTGTGCAGAGATTAATCAAACAAGTGGATGCTTAACGTGATTTTAGGATTCCTTGTTGAGTTATTTGAATTGGATTAAACCACAATTTCGCTCAGGGAAAGGATCCTAGTTTCAGTTCGATTTCCACCGTTATTCTCTAGGGCTTTCTCTCACAACGCTTTCAGAATCTAACCAGGACTTCAATTGGTACAACCAGCCCGATGATCAAGGAGGAATACCTTGATTTTGGGGACTTATGGAGGTCTCAACGTCAACTTCTCTAGTCTGATCAAGGGACCAACCCAATCAGAGAGAGTTGCTGACGTCGAGTAATGTGTTCCTAAGAAGAGGAGGGATTAGCCTCAATGCGTATGTCCTGTGGCCTGGATGGCCTCTAATGCTTAGTAAGTAATGGGTAGCTAGCACTCAAAACACAGAAATCTGGAACCTGAAAAAAATTAAGAAACTGTCTGAATCGCGTCGAGGGTAGTCGACGCTATTCAAAACAGAACTTAATTTTTCGCAGAAGCAGATGCAGACAGCAGAGAAACTGTGAAGCCTGAAAGGCGTCTAGGGGTGTTGACGCGGTTTTGAAACGCGTCAGCGATCCTGGACGCTTTTCAGTTCGCAGAAACAGTTTTCTAAGAGGATTTTCTGGGTTGAATCCTCCTCAAATGAGATGAAAAGCAGTAAACAATCGACTCATGCGAATTTTTTTAGTTGCAGATTTTAAACAGGATGATTTACTAACTAAACAACTAGAAAAACAATCAATCACACATCATTTTTATCACAAAAACAGCTTTTCGAGTTAATCAAGGGGAGGGCAAGATCTTGCCACTGGGATGTGCACGTGGTGCACGAGGGAAATTAATTAAACTAAACACTCACCAATTGGTGAGGACGTGTCCAGAGACACAAATGGTGCACCGTGGGTGCCCGATATGATGATAGCAAGAACAAAAAGAAACTAAAAGATGGCGAGACCAAGTCCCACCGTGATCGCCAAAAAAGCTGTAGGTGCTTAGAATGACCGTGTGATTAACATGAAATATCTATGTTGTTTAGGTGTAAACTAACCTATTAAAAACAGCAACTAAAGTGCAGTGATCGCCAGAAACTTTTAACTTAAAAGTTTCAAAAGAGAGTATGATCGCCTACCTTTCAAACGCGGAAGATTGAGTCCTTGGTTCCCCTTTCTCAGCCGGCTGAAGAAAGAGAGCCCTTTCTTTGCTTCTTTTGTTCTTGCTGTGAATTTGAGGTTGAGGATCGTCCAGAAGTGGTGATTGATTTCCCCTTTTTGATCTCTTGTTGTTGTTGAGTGCAGCAGAGACAGAAAACAGAAATAAAGAAGAACTATGATGAGAATTTAAATAGAAGTAGTATCTGAACTAATCATGATTTTAAGCATATTTAAAACAGCAAACTCACTTTTTTAATGGCTTTGAAACCCCTTAGATCAAGTAGGTTTTGAAAGATTATGCTGTGGTGTGTGTTTGCATGAAGTGAATATGAAAAATAAAACTAATGAAGATGAATGCAGTATTGAAAAACTTATGTCCAGTCGGTTGAAGCTTTTGAAAGGATGAAGATCTTGAAAGGGACGCCGACTTCTGGAAATGGCAGCGCTCCGGCGTTCCGACGTTGTTGCTTCAATCTTCAACTCGCTATAACGCTATGACTCAACTCAATTCAATTCTCTTCTTTTTTTTCTCTTCAACATACAGGGTATTTATAGGCATTTCTTGCGTTCGAGATTAACATTAGAAAACTCCGAATTTATCCATCTTAACCGACAGATAATCACTGATTAATTCATCTTTATCTGTAATTATCTAAAACACGTCCACCTTGGCTGACGCCTTTCAGATTAATTAAGATAAGGATAAATATCCGGGAAAACTTATCTTTATCTTTATTAGGTAAAACGCGTCCACTTGTGTAGACGTCTTTTACACTAATTAAGATAAGGATAAACATCCGGAGGGGAAGTAGAAATAGCCTAGGAAACCTAAAACGCGTCGACATGTACAGACGCCTTTTAGTTAATTAATTAATTAATTAAAATTCAAATTTAATCGTTAAAACAGGAATAAACTCTAAATGGCGTCCACTTGGGTCGACGTCTTTTAGAATTCTTCATATTTTAACTCAAATTTGAGCTAAAATCAATTCAATTGATTAACTTAAACACATCTGTTAAACCCGACACTTAAAAAGATTAATAAAAATTAATTAATGATTAATTATCAGACCATTCTGAGGCATTATTGTATGATATGAAATTTACTCGAAATGACGTCAAAATTAGCGTGTCTACAGGCGCCGCTGGCCCCGGCCGGCGATGCCCCCGGCGCCGGTGACTCGCCCGGCCCCGGCAGGGCTGCTGGCGGTGGCCTCAAGGCTACAGTCCGAGCCCCTCAAAACACCCAAAAAACTGGTTTTTCATGTTTAAAACTGAACTAGGGCTTGAAATCACAGCCTTTCATGGCCACTCCGGCGGCGTTCTGGGTGAACGGTGGACAGTGGGGACTATCCCCAGGGGATCCGGAGTCCCGGCTCGCCATCCCAACACTTGGGAAGCAAGTACGGATTTGCCGAAAACCCCCAAATCATCATCTTATGAAGAACTCCAAAATATCCCCAAAAATTCAATTTTACAGAAATAAAAATAATCAGATTATTTTTAAATATCTGTGTTCATCTCATGAACACAGATCCAACAAACAAATCGAATTCGCACATGGAATAATACATGAAAACATTAAATTCAGAGACCGAAACGGGACGAGAAACAGTGGAACCTGGCTCTGATACCACTGTTGGGTTCTCTGGTTTCTCCGGATCTCACGCGCAGCGGAAAATAAAAATAAAACGGAGATCCGGTCCCGTTTCGAAAATCAGAAAAACCAGATTATCAGATAATCGATTCTTACCGTGTGCGGATTCGAATCCGCAACCGTTCGGTTCCGTCGGTGCGACACCGCAAGCCGCGCAAGTGCCCGGCCTCTAGCGAAGTCCACGCGATCCTCCCCGCGACGGATATCCTCACGTTCCTCATTCTTCGCAGCCCACGAAACCTCCGCCGGTCGCGGCAACGATCGCCGCAACGCGCGGACGATTTCCCGTCGAACGGGATTCGGAGAAGCGGCGGAGCAGATCAGGATCTGTCTGGACTCCAGAGAGAGAGAGAAACAGAGGAGGGGCGGCTAGGGTTAGCAGCAGCTTGGCCTGCTCAGCTCGTTCGCTATGTTTTATACTAACCGCGCGGTTTTTCATAAAACCCCCCCGGTTTATATAAAACCCACTTATTTATCTATCGCCTTGAGAATCATTTGCGTGTGACCCTGTAGGCCCAATTACCAGTCCAGTTAACGGCCCAACAAGCCCAGTGACTCCTCACTGGCTTTATTAATCAATTCATAATCCTTTATTAATTAATTAATCAATCGAATTGATGTCGCACATCGAATTCGACCGGGCCTCCGATCACGTTGGGTGCCAAGCAACACCGCGTGAACCCGGAAGGTATCGGGGTTAAGTAACCCACTCTTGGAACCTTTCCGCCGACAGTTACCGCGTGGATATAATCGTTCATTCGTACAATGCTCTCGAGTCAACTCAGGGTATGGCGTGCTGTCAAACCCTAACCGGTCGACTCACTTGGATTGGATGCCTCTGATAAATATCGGAAAAACCCTTTCCCGATATTATAGTCCGCCCTGGCCAGGGACTTCCGCGCATCCTTCCTAGAGCATTCTCTTTTTAAGTACCGAAAGCGAATGATTCCTTATTGACACACAATTTCCTTCGACGGTATTCCGCTGTACCAAATCCTTGGCGTTTTAGAATCCCGTGGCTAGAGATTCGTAAACCAAGGTCAAAGCACAGAAGTCCACCGACAAGGTGTCTTTGGTGTCTCAGGTCCGAGGACCATCCACGCAACTGCGACAATAGAATCAGGCTGGTTGACAGTGAGGTACAATACCATCCAGCGATTCAGTCGGATCAGTTCAGTGAACTCATTCTCTAATGAGCACCTACAGATTCGCCTTAGTGTCTCCATACAAGTGACTTATGAGATCAGTCACCCTCATCATATGAACAGGAGTAATATGTACTAGTCTAACCGGATATCCGATGTCCTTCTCGGATATCCTCCGACTAGGAACGATTAAGAATATGTCTGTTTAAGTGATCAGTCTCATTAGTATGATCTCATCATAATCTGATCACTATAGCACATATTCATGGACTTCATTATGAAACGAGAATAAATGCGATTTACACATAATGAATATTATGCCATTATATTAATAAATGAACAAGATTTACATAGTCAGATTGGCTTGTAGGCCACCTAAAACTAACAGGGGGGAGGCATATGGTGAGCTTCTTGTCTCAGACGGGGTCCTTGCCTTCGTTGTTGGCGTCAAGGGCGACCTTGGTGGAGCACTTGGCGGTGGGATCGACCCAGAGGGTGGCATAGGGGCAGAGGGCCAGCAGTGCATCGTATGAGGTGCCCCCATCAAAGATAATCAAGATACTCAACTCATAATGGAATATTTCATATCATGTTGGGAATTATTTGATCAATGGTCTGAAACTTAATCAGTAATTAATTCTTATCACAATGATTTCAAAGTCCTATATGATGCATGCTGGGCTAAAAGAAAAATATAAAGTCAAATAAAATATAAATTAATCAAGGGTAATATTGTTAATTTGTCATTAATGAGTCAAGATACCAATTCTTATAATCCAGTGCTAAGCCGAAGCTTGTTTATCCACGCACTGTTTCACAAAAGTAGAGCCATCGTCCCCATTAATTAACAATCCAACGGCCTATCCGTGCGATTAATAATTCTCTGGAATTATCACCGTTTTTGTTGTAGGGGAACTCAAATTCTAGTTTCATCAAATCTATAAGGTCCTTGATATACTCTAATAAATATTTAACATATAGTAATGATGATGCAAATTAATTACATGAAATAGTAGGAGAGAAGAGATAACCATTTTTTTAGCTACGGTCGAGACTCATAAATTCCCACAGTGGGATCTTCTTGACATTTTCCAGCTTCATTTGGGTTTTCCTGAATTGTCTGCATTCAAAAACTCATCAGCAACTTCAAACAAGCATCAAAACATGGATAATCACTGGATTTCGGGTAAAATAGCAGAGAAGCCTGAAATGCGTCGTGTCGCGCCGACGCCCTTTATCCATCTAAAATGCGTCCCTATTCCACGACCCTTTTTAAGTCGCAGAAACAGGTTCTGGCTGTTCTCTACTCGGATTCCAACTCTTTCCATGCTCATCCCTTTTCCAATCCGGAAAAGTGTTCCTAAGATCGCAATTGCCTCTATATAAACATCATTAACTTGTTTCCAAGCAATCCTACCACAATCTAGAGATCAAAGTTGGAGTTTTTCTTCAAGGTTCAAGGGATTTCCAAGGTTTTTAAGGTTTCGAAGCTCGAAAATAAGATGAGTTCTTCAAACAAAAGGATGAGGAGGTCGCTGGAGAAGCTCTCCGACGTGGAGAATCTTCTAATTGGAAGAGATCCCAACCTTCAAGTAAGTTGAACTATCTTTCCTTCTTCTTCAATTTCCTCTTTTTCCCCCATGTTCTCCATGTTCTTTCCAAATTGATCTTTCTTCTACCTTTCCATGCATACCCTATGTTTCCCGGTCCAAGGAGATTCACCTCCCTCCCTTGGATTCGCAAGCTTGCCAAGAGTCCCAAACTTTCCATGCAAGCCTTCATCTCCAAGTGGAATCTTCAAGGCTTGGTGGTCTACGCTAAGCACTACAAGAGCCCAAACGTGGATTGGGCTGCCATGGGTGCCTTGATTGAATAGTGGCATCCTCAGACTCACACCTTTCTCTTCCCTCAGTTCGAGTGCACTATCCTTCTAGAGGAGGCCGAGCTCCTGTTGGGTCTTCCAAAGATCAAGGATAAGATGACTTTGACGAGGGAAAGGATTACCGGTCAACAATTGTTGACGTCAATCATGAAGGACCCCACAGAGGCAAAAGGATGTCTTACCAATAGAGGGATCAACCTTGCAAAGCTTGCTGAATGGACCTTTTACGAGATCGATGATCTGAGGGAGGATGAAGCTGAAGACGTGACGAAAGCTTTCGGCACGTACCTTGCCGGGGCTCTGTTCTTTCCCGCGCAAGACAACATCCTCGAAGATGATCAACTTAGCGCGATATGTGCGATCTTCGAGGGAAAATCCATCAGCACTGCGATCCTGGCTTACCTCTACAGTGGGCTCTCTGCGACGTCCACGGGTCGACCTTCTTATGGGTGCATGCTGCTTTTTTCTTTGTAGGTCGAGCTACATTTCAAATTTGAATATCACACGAGGATGTCAGCAAGACCGTCTCAAATCTACTTGAACAGCCCGATCCACCACATCTCCAACATCGTGAAGTTCAACGAGAGGATGATCAACAAAGTACCAATGCTCAAGACCCGAGCCGACTGGAGATATTATCTGAGATGCATGTCGTCCAACAGGTTTGACTCTTCCTCACTTGCACTCGTTGGAAAGCCCATTAGTGTACGCCGCGCATCCGGTGCAGAGCTCAAATTGATCGGGGCTACTGAGCTTGTGTCGTACAACCCTCACCGATGCCTTACTCAGCTCAGCTTGCCTCGTTATGAATTCCCCGAATTTTCCCTTACATCTCCAATTAAAAGGCGTGCTTTGGAATCCGATAAAGATTATGAAGCCACAGAACTCATTGCTACTTTGTAGAACATTGGCTTTAGTCATCGTGTAACGTCCTCTAAGAATACAGATAGAGGATTAAAAGTTGAATACATATTAGCACTTCGGGAATTTCTTCCTTGAATGTTTCCTTTTTTCTTTTTTCCTGATGTAATAAAGAATTTTTATTGAATAAAGAATCATTCCTTTATGTCTTGAAATCTTTCCTTGATCTCCTGTAATGTATCCATGATTTTTCCTTTAGCAAAAATTGGATTTTTCCTTAAAATATGACAGTTCGGGTTTACTAAATCCCCTGAAACGCGTCTTGATGTGTGGACGCCTTTCATTATTATGCCTTGTACTGTTCTGACCAGAATTGGCGGTAACCTGAAACGCGTCGCCTTTCTTCCTCACTTTAACTCAATTTCAAACGGCTGGCCTTGCCGCCTCAATTTATGCGCCTCGAAACACGTCGCTGTACCTAGATGCGTTTTAGACTTTCTTAACAGAACCCGCGAAGGCCCCCCTTTCTTCCTCACTTTTCCAAAAACCTTCTCTCTCCTCGAGCCTCTCCGGCGATCACCTCCTTCTCCGGCGATCTCGCTCCCTTTCTCCCTCTCTCAACTTCATGGAACGCGGCGAAGGATCCCGTAAGACCAAGGCCTTAGCAAAGAGGCGACGAACGGCGGCTCCAGCGGAAGAAGCTCATGAGGAAGTGCCGGCCGAACTTGCGGAGGTAGCGGCGTTTTTGGAGGAGGAGGAGGCTCCTCCGGCGCCCGTGGCCGTGGAAGAAGAAGGGGAGGGCGACCTCCATCTGGTAAGCTTTCTATGGTCTGAATGGAGTGAGAATAGGAGGGAAGAAAGGGGTTCTTGGAAGAACCTGGAATTGGGCTTGAACTGCGTCCAGACCAGGTGACGCCTTTCATAAGGCGTCGCCCTGATCCGACGCCGTTCAAGCTAAATTCCAGATTTTTAAATGGATAGAAAATGATCTCAAATTGCGTCAAGCCATGTGGACGCCTTTCAATAGGCATCTATATGACTCGACGCCTTTTGAACATTTATTCTTATTTGTTTTTATGTCCATTAACTGATGAATTTCCTTGTTTTCATTTGCAGTGGACCATGAGAGCTAGGATCTCCTGGGATCTAGTTATAGGAGCATATAGAGGACTCCCGGATTTCCAAAAGGCGCGTCTGCGCCGGATGGGATTCGGCAAGGTTTTGGACATCAAGCCATTTTGGCTCGATCTGGTCCTCCTGCAGGCGTTGCGGGAGAGGTGGCATGCGGAAAGCCGGGCTTTCCTAATGCCGTGGGGACATATGATCCCCACCTTAGAGGATGTGGCTAGGATCACTAGCCTCAGGGTAGATGGCCGGCCAGTAAGTGGGGTGACCTACCCCAACTACCAGGGGTTGGCAGAGGCTCTGCTAGGCATAGAGGTGTCTAGCCTAGGCAGGGAGTCCAGGATGGTCCCTAGGGTAGAAGTAGAGGCTGCCCTAGGATTAGATGAGCCCCGGCGTCGATCAGACGAGACCCGAGAAGAGTTTTGGGATAGATTAGCATAGTCCTCTTCCCTTGTGTACTGTAGTGACCCGAGTCAGAGGGAGGAGGTAGATAGGCAGCTTAGGGTCTTTTTAGTCTTTTTCTTTGGTCGGTTGCTCCTCGGTACGAAGGGCGACCACATTCATTGTAGATTTCTTTATTTGTTAGATGATTTAGATAGCCTAGGGGAGTATGGATGGGGTGAGGCCCTTCTGGCCCACCTGTTCGCAGACCTGTCCGCGGTCACGCCTGACCGTGAGACTACCATCAGCGGCTTCTCGTCGTTTCTCCAGGTATTAAATCATCTTATTATTTGTTTATGATATGGAATGTGATATGATGTGATGATTTCTAACTTATATGTTCATGTATGCAGGTTTGGAGCTACTACTACTTCCCGCTCGGCCGAGCGAGGATAGTACGACCCGGTGCCGTCCCATTGGCCTGCTGTTGGCAGCCAATTGTGGACACAGCACCCCAGCACCACCAGTGGACGGCCCTCCACCGTCAGTTCCTCGACTACCCGGAGCTCTTGGTGAGTCTTTTAATTTATTCAATTTTGTTTATTTTATTCATTAAATGCAAGTTATTTATATGAATGCATCTAACTTGTATGCATGTGATCTGGCGCCCATACATGGGCATGGGCGAAGAGGGCCAGCCGTGGGTGACGGCTGGCTGGAGACGGTTCGGTCGGCAGATGTGTCTTCACTGCCTAAACGAGATCGAGCCGCTCCGCCTCCGCCTAGTTATGAGGACCCTGGGCCTCCACTAGGAGTGGATTGACGAGGAGGTCCCGGAGGGCGTCGGAAGGAGCATGAGGGGAAAGCAAGCCCCCACCGATTGGCGTGCCAAATTCCCGGAGCAATACGAGGACTGGCACCGCCGCGGCATCAGGGTGGAGTCCCATGCGGAGAGTAGCGAGGCCTACCTCCGGTAGTACATGGCGCACTACGCCGATCAGCTTCGGCTCCTCCGACCACTCGATGTAAGTATGCATTCATGCGTCTTTCGTTTTATTATTATCTTAATTTATGTCTATGGATGAATGTATGTATGCGTGGTATGCAGGACGCGCGAGATGCGGTCACTGTTGACCTCCGGGCCCGCCTACACGACGCGGAGGCCCAGCTAGAGCAGGTCCAGAAGGAACTCTTCGACCTGGTATGCATGCATGAATATGAATGGACATTTTACTTAATTAATTGTTTTGACGATTAACCGCTGATGATCGTCTTTTGGCGCAGCGAGCCGTCTACACCCAGGCGGCTCCCCCTGCATATGGGGCCTCATCCTCCTCCTACTCTGCCGCACATGAGGCAGCTCTGGCTGACCTCCAAAGCCAACTCGCATCCGCCATCCACCGAGCCTTTCTTGCGGAGGAGGATCGTGCCGCTTGAGTGAGTTCTGAGCCTTTCCCTTTAATTTGATTTTTCATTGCTTGATTGCCTTGGACTAACAATGACTTCTTCTGCAGGTTGCTGAGCTTCAGGAGGCCCTTCAGAGGGCTGAGGCGTAGTTGGAGCATTCTCGCGCAGCGGCTGCTCGTGCCAAGGCTGATGCTGCGCCTATCAGAGCTTTGGAGGAGCAGCTGGCATTCCTCTCCAGCGACGATCTCCCTCGCGAGCTGACACGCCTCCAGATCCGTCTGGAGATGCTTACCGAGGACCGGGAACGGGAGCGGCAGGAGCGGCAGCGAGTGGATGCCGAGATGACTGCTCTCCGGGTCTAGCTTGGCGTTGCAGAGCACGAGCGACACAGCGTGGAGGAGCGTTACCGACGTGCCCGCTAGCGAGCGCAGGAAAGGGGGCATGGGAGTGCGTTCACCGCGAGTGTGGCCATATCATCAGGCCAAGCTGGTCTGAGTCTGCTGGGACCACCGCCTCCTAGAGCTCCACAGCCAGATGCGCCTGACGAGGCTCAGAGTCAGCTTGACGAGGGGGCAGGAGAGAGACAACCTTGAGGGCTTATGTATTTTTGCCTTTCTTTTGTATATCATGTAATAAACTCCTTTGATATATACATCAGACTTTTGGCCTTCATTCTTGTGTCTTGGCATTTGTGTAAACTCTTTAGCTTTCGTTCCTGCACATTACGTAACAAACAAGTTAAGTATCTATTTGGCTTAGCCCCTTGCTTGACCAAGTGAATGGTCGATCAATCTCTTTCTTAGTAGAAGGGTCAAGGGGCATAGCCTTTATTAACAAAGGTAATCGAACTGTAAGCAAAATGCAACATACGAGCAGACAGATGCTCACTAAAAATAAAAGGAATGAAGCATACTAGATGCAATAAGCAAATGCTAATTGAAATATTCATGTTTGTTTGGGTTTTAGAAACATATGTGTATTTTTTTGGATTTTAGAATCTGTACTTTTTATGGATTTTGAAATATGTATTTTTTTTGGATTTTGAAATATGTATTTTTTTTGATTTTTTTTTTTGAAATATGGTGCAAAGTAAAAGGACCAGCATGGTACTCAGATCAAAAGATCATATTCATTTATTAACTTAATTCTCAAATTGTTCTTCAATAATCTAACTTAAACCGATCGTGTTTGAACTTGTGTTTCCATTCGTGATCCAATTTGATGATTTGACCCTCAGTCAATCTAGGCCGTTCCTTAAGTTTGGAGTATGCTGTAGGCGCCCGAAACATCCCCCGCCGCTGCTGCGGGCTTCGGGCGAGGGTTTCTCCGTTCGTCTTAGCACTGCGGCGATTTAGGAGGGTTAGAAGTTAAGGTGTGTGATCGCCAGGAGCATTACCTTACGGTCCATGTGCTCCGCAGGATTGTAAGAGTGATCGCGTTCTGAGGGAGCGGGAGATGGTGGTTTCCCTTTCTCTTCCTCCGGCCGGCCAGAGGAGGAGAGCTCGGTAGTCTGCACGTGGAAATACAGTAAGGATCCCTGAGAAGAAAAGACAAGACAAGAGAGGAAAATAACCCGGTTAGAACTGTGATGTGTAGACTCTATCCATGAAAATATAAAAATTGACTAGAATTGGAGGGAGACGCACCGGATGAGTGTTTGGGGAGGGAAGGTGACCATATGTTATGGCCACCCACCTCCCGTTTTTTGTTTAAAACCTCTGGGGGAGTAAGGGTTGCTAAGTTATCCTAACATGCATGCATGTAGATGGGGGTGCTCGTGTGTGGAAAGTGAAGTGATGTGTTAAAAGTGGAAAGAAGAGTGAGAGGGGGAAATGTTACGGAATGGATGAAAAGTGGGAATGCAATGTGGTGAAAAGGAGAAAATTAAAAGAGGGTTAAGAAGATAAGCCCATTTGGAGTGCGAAGGATTCCTCTTGAAGCCCCTCCTGAAGCTCTCTGACTCCTTGTCCGCTCGACTCCTCAAAGCCGACTCACTTGCCAACCTCCTTTGAGCCTTCTCACCCAAAAACTCCTTAACCTTCTCTGAATCTCTCCAACCAAAAAACCCCTTAACCCCCCTGCTCGAGAGGACATGGGGGGGTTTAAATAGGTGAAGGGAAAATAGGAGAAAATAGGGGTCTAAATCCCCATAAATCATCCTGGAGCCAATGGGAAGTGGTCAAGGATCGGAGATGGTGCACGCGGCAGCCGCCGGAGTGGGGAGTGATCGGAGTAGTGGAGGTGAGGGCGGCGAGTAGAGGAGATCGTGGGGAAGACGAGGTCAAGGTGGTAGTTAGGGGAGTGGACGGCCAGCCAACATGCCTTCCAATCTCGTGGAAGGCCAGGTAGTTGGCCTTCCACAGAGAGGTGGAAGGCGGCCCGGTTAGCCTTCGAAGGGTGGTGGAAGGCAAGGGGTGGCCTTCGAAGGGTGGTGGAAGGCGAGGGGTGGCCTTTGAAGGGTGGTGGAAGGAGGGCTGGCTGGCCTTCGAAGGGTGGTGGAAGGTGAGGGGTGGCCTTCGAAGGATGGTGGAAGGCGGACTGGCTGGCCTTCGAAGGGTGGTGGAAGGCGGGCCGGCTGGCCTTCGAAGGGTGGTGGAAGGCGGGCCGGCTGGCCTTCGAAGGGTGGTGGAAGGCAGGCCGGCTGGCCTTCGAAGGGTGGTGGAAGGCGGGCTGGCTGGCCTTCGAAGGATGGTAGAAGGCGGGTTGGCTGGCCTTCGAAGGGTGGTGGAAGGCAGGCTGGCTGACCTTCGAAGGGTGGTGGAAGGCGGGCTGGCTGGCCTTCCACGAAAAGGTGGCTAGAGTCGGGATTGGTTAATGGGCCTAGTTATTAGTGGGCTGAGATGGCTAAGATGAGGGGTTGGGTGACGATGGCTAATGGTAGATGGGGTTCATGGCCAAAAGGGTGGTCCAAAATTGGTGTCTACAAATGCCCCTCTGGGACACCTGTTTTGCAGTGGAGTGGAACGGAATGATAAATAGGTGTTCCGGAAATCGAACCTGATTTTGGACAGCCCAGAGAAGGGATGAGCTGTATCCAAAGATGGTATGAGAGTGTGGCAAATGCATGAGAGTTGGCTTTTTGGATTGCAAGGGTGATTAAGAAGGGGAACAAAGTTCAAACTAGAGAATCACATTCCGTGGGACCCTCGGGTGCTGGAACTGCGAGGCCTTGGCGCACCAGGATGCAACGATCTGGCCCAAGGGGATCTCAAGCATGAAATATGGAGGAGTGCGACTTGAAATGGTATCGACACAACGGGTGCACGGTGGCCTGGCGCTGTTGGAATCCGGACGGGACGCGAAGAACGCAGCGGAAACGAAGAACAAAAATTAATCCCGCCCGATACCCGCTGATCCGATTCGGAACGAAAAACTCAAACCGAAAACTACGAGAAGTAATCCGATTATCGTGCGCGGATTCGAATCCGCTTCCGTCTCGGTTCCGTCGAGGTGATGCCGCAAGCCGCACAAGCGTCCGGCCTCCAGCGGTATCCACGCGATCCTCCGCGGTGGTTCGTCCTCGATCTCTCGTCCGTTTCAGCTCGCTCGCTGAAGATCCGTCGCCGCAACGGTTGCGGAAATCCCGCCGACGGGAATTCCCGACTTTCGAGAATCACATGCGGTAGAGACGGAAACTGTCTCGGCGCCTCGAATGCGACGCCCAGAGGAGGAGAGAGAAAGGGGGGATGACGGCCAGTAAGGGAAATCCTGGAGCTTGGCCCAGGGTTTCTCAACAACGTGTATATATATTAAGTCGGCGCGACTTTTCACAAAAGTCCCCGAGTTAATATAAATCCCACTTATGTACCACCGACTGAGAATCTTATTGCGTGTGACCCTCTAGGCCCATTTACCAGTCCGGTTTTCAGCCCGTTAAGTCCAATAACTAGTTATTGACTTATTGTAATTAATTAATATCTATATATTAACTAATTACTTAACCGAATTGACATCGCATGTGAATTCGGTCGGACTTCTGATCAAGTTGGGTGCCAAGCAACACCGCATGATCCCGGAAGGTAATGGGGTTCAGCAACCCACTCATGGAACCTGTCCGTCCACAGTTACCACGTGGCTATAATCCTTCGTTCGCACAATGCTCTCGAGTTAACCTAGGGTATGGTCAACTGTCAAACCCTAGATGGTCAACCCACTTGAATCAGACTCCGCTGTACAATATCCGAAAACCACTTTTCTGATATTGTTTCTGCTCTGGCCAGAGACTCCTGCGGATCTACTCTAGAGCATTCTCTCTCCAGTTACCTGAGAGCGAACGATCCTCTATTGAACACGCAATCACCTTCGAAGGTCTTCCGCTGGACCCGATCCTTGACTATTTGAGATCCCGTGGATAGGGATTCGTAGGTCAAGGTCAAAGTCCAGAAGTCCACCGACAAGGTGTCTTTGGTGTCTCAAGTCCAAGGATCAACCACGCTACTGTGACGATGAATCAAGCCGATTGACAGTCAGGTAAATTACCATTCGGCGATTCATGTCGGATCAGTTCAGTGAACTCATTCTCCAATGAGCACTTATAGGTTTACCATTGTGTCTCCACACTAGTAACTAACGAGATGAGTCACCCTCATCATATGAGCTGGAATAACCTGTACTAGTCTAACCGGATGTTTGATGTCCTTCTCAAACATCCTACGACTAGGAACAATTAAGAATATGTGTTTATAAGTCATCAGTCTCATTATTATGATCTCATCATAATCTGATGACTATTGCACATATTCATGGACTTCATTATGCGCAATTATAAATATGCCAATCTACATAATGAATTTAATGTCATTAATTAGTGAACCAGATTGAAATAGGTGCCTTATGATTGGCTTAGAGGACACCTATATCTATCAATCTCCCACTTGGACTCAAGCCAATCACTTTCGCATTTGATCTCCATCAAATCTAGGTGATACTTACAGAAAGTCTGTGACTAAGACTTGGTCAGGGATTTGCTAAATTAACTACAGATGGAATATTTCCATTATGTTATTTCCTCTTAATCCTTTGTCTCTGAACCTGTGAAAGAACCTCAGAATGTTCTGCAACTTCTGATGAGACCATGGCTCGATCATACAATTGATCGCTCCCACTGTTGTCCCACAACAACGAGATTTAATCAGAGACCTTTTAGAATTACATCTAGTTCAGGGATGAACCTTTTCATCCATACTGTTCCAATAACAGTATCACTTGTTTATGTCGTCACCTTAATATCGAGTTCTGGATTGGAACCATTCCAATTCATTCCTTTCTAGCAGAAGGTTGAATCCATTATTTGACTTGAAATTTGAGTCAGTGTGACCTCATAGTTTCAAATCATCCTCTCCATATACGTGAATGCACCCTTAGCACTTCTCAAACGCTTAATGATGCATTTCACTCCTGTATCCTTTAAGGAACCCTTTCTTTAAAGGAATAAATTCCATATCTCAACAATTGAGATTTGTTATGAAATTTATGCCAAACATTTTGACATACAGGTCAATATAATATCCCCACCAATCTATCTTAATAGATTCGTATTTCCAATACGTCGGATATTATAACTAAATCCATTATGGAGGAAAACATGGTTAACAATGCTTTCACTAATAGTAACATCCTGAAGTCATTCTCAATGACTTTGATGTTATTATCATAAATCATTACTAAAGCGATTGTGCTCCCACTGTCCTTTCTGAACACACACAATCCGTGATCATTCTTAACGATCACATAATATTTGACCATTTAAGTCAAAATTATTATTACAACTTAGGAAGCTTCAGTTTGATTCAAAATAATTTTGAAATCATAACTTGCTTCCTGGACATTCTAAAAGCTTTAAAGGTGTATCATATACATCTTTACCTCAATCATATTGAGAGAGGGCTTTTAATATCCAATTGTCATCATCTTATGATTGGCAGTATTGACAAGTATAGTTCTAATAAACTTATCAATCTCAAAGTTGTAATGACAGAGAGCATCATTATCATAGATTTTAGATCATAATCTATTTTGAGCTCCTCTCACCTTGCTAAATCAGATATGTCAAACATATCCTTCTAGTCATTGAGAGAATCTCAAAAATCTATGAAGCTCTCTGATGTGTGACATGAGTGGTTCCAAACAACTAAAGATTATCTAATAATCTTATGTTAACTTGTGAATCTAGAACATCTTCTAGTTTTATCAGCTCCCATTGTCTTCTTTGAGGACATATTCCTCTTCACAGAAGACAGCTTTCAGGACGACAATTATTTCATTATCGTCTGGCCAATAACTGTAATGTCCAAACTCTTTAGACATTCACAATTCACATCACGATAATACCTGACTTCTAAATCAGGTTTATTCATAATTCACATCTCATATGAATTATTTGT
Source organism: Zantedeschia hybrid cultivar (assembly GCA_030544215.1). NCBI lineage: Eukaryota > Viridiplantae > Streptophyta > Magnoliopsida > Alismatales > Araceae > Zantedeschia > Zantedeschia hybrid cultivar. Next base: position 58,739,877 of record JARZZO010000012.1, read on the forward strand.
TTCCATATCTTATATGGACACACACTGACTTATTTAGAACCATCTTTAAAGTATGGACATCTAATGTTCATACTCATGTTCAAAAGGACAAGAATCAGACAAATCTTATTATGTATTGCACCATATCTTAATAAGGTGCAATTCCTCACTCTATCATATTGCTATGATGCACAATGAGGATCAATCGAGCGAGAATACAATTATCCTCTTAATGATATGTGTAAATCATATACTTAAGTACTAGTTTCTTTGATCAAATCAAAAATTCTAATACTTCATATTGATCTTATACCTTAATCTCTCAGATGCATTTAACTTGTACTTCAATAAGTACATACAGTCGAACCATTCAAAGAGTAAACTATAAGGTAAGTCAACAGTAGTGATTATCTTTTGGCCTTTGAGCTGTTTACATCAATATGTATCAGCATCAATAATTTTTTATTGTACAACCCTATGTACAATACCATAGATAATCAGGACTCACACAGTTCATTTCTATAGGAGACTAGTGAACATTCATCACATGAAATGTCACTTCAAGAATTTGTAGTACATTGACTGATTCAAACAACTATTATTCTTTCTCAATCAATGTTATCCTTGATATGCAACTAAATAACAGTTATTCAGTTTCATATTTGACTCCTATAGATATACAAAGATTTACTGTCTAACAGTAATCTATGAATATCATGAACAATTGTTGAGTCTAACTCAACACTTAGTTTTTCTCGATTTTCTTTTACTTGTCTAAGTCTACACACTATCGCAGCTCTGAGAATTATTTCCAATATCTCATATTGGATACGCTAATTCTCTAATAGACATGCAAAAGTTGATAACAAGAATACATGAAACTTCTTTCAAGTTCGATATTCGTTTTGCCTTTACCAATATCCTTATATTAGTTGCAGTGGGAGAACTGTTACTTCTCTATCTCAGCTGACTTTTCTTTATCCTTTCAGGTGTGGGTTTGACCGTTTAAAGTTTTACCACTAGCCTTTCTCAAAAACACATCATAAATATCTCTTCATCTTGGTCTATCCAAATAAGAGATTTCATGATTATCATTGCCTTTCAATAAGGCATACCATGAGCACCTCTTCACCTTGGTCTATCCAAGTAAAATGATTCACGATATCTGATTAGGATAGTGACTTTCACTTGGCCCTGAAGACATTTTTCAGAGTTTTCTAGTCAGTCTGAGTATGAGAAGTATCGGCATCTAACATGCCAAAATCTCGAATAGACGACATATTAGTGATCAAAGGAAATAACACGATTTAAGCAGATAGTTCTGATAATTCAATTATGGTCTTTTATCTTGAATTATTTCCCACTATTTTTTGACGGACTGTATAACCTTCAGATATACAGAACGGAAGACTCCGACGGTCTCCTAGTGAGGATCAGAATCTCCAAGAATCACAATATGACCTCGGGTAAACACATAGTATCATACTATTATCTTAGAGCAACCATCTCATGGTAATTGCAACTCCTTGCAATATCCGATCTTATTTCGGCTCCCAGGTCTTTAATGGTCCCGGGTAAACACAGTAGACCATTATACCTGGTCTAAGCTTTACCATCAATACGCGACAGAGTAGAGTAAGAATGCAGCTCCCGGGTAAACGCGAGGATAGCTACACCGTTCCTCTATTCTAATCTCAAGGCATCATAATGCCATAGTTAATAGTCCTTTCATCAGATGGTGGCAGATCTCGGGTAAACACGTAGTATCTGTCATCACTGAATCAAGTTCTAAGAACTATATTGATGGAGAGCCACGCGGTACATTCTCAATGACTCGCGCTCCGGCTTAGACTTTATGTTGAAGGTTTTGTTTATATTAAGTTGGTCTCATCCTAGGTGATAGTTTATAAATATATCGAATATATATTTAACTATACCTGGATATTAGCAATCGATTCATAATCAATAACTTAAAGGCATGCATCATCCATACATGTTCATTATGTGGTCATGGACAGCACGGTGATTAACTGGAGCCAAACAATTAATCACAAAAACTATATAACAATTATATAATTTAAACATGCAAACACATAGTCACTGGTGATCTCATCTCCTGTCGCCTTCCTAGTTGCATTTGTGGATCATCCTCGCCTCTCCTCGGTCGGCGTGATCAATTACAAATATTATATACTTTGAAATAATTTCAAATACAAATAAATTGTAAGAGAAAGCCTTATGGCCGAGTACAGTAATAGAGGGAGATAGAATTACAATGGAATGGAGAGAGGGAGGCACACAAGCCTCATTAATTAACATTTAATTAATAAACATTCACATTCCATAACAATCCACAAAATCACACACCATCATATGATATGAAATTTAACTAAGTGCATGTCCATGACCACCACAAATTTTAACCATCCACACATGATAAAACACATCACATGAAGGCTAAAATTTTGAAATTATAATAATTTTGGCTTTCTTAAAATCTGGGTTCCAATCAAAATTGGATAATTTGAATTTTCGAAAATCTTATTTTCTAACATGCAATAAATCTAATTTAAAGCATTAAACGCATCAACATGCGCACATAAAGCTAAAATTAAAATTCTAAAATATTTCATGCATAATTTAGAATATTTCTAAATTAATTAATCTAACACTTAGATTAATATTAATTCACATTGATAACAATTATTAATGTAAAACAATCTAACATTTATAAAGAATTAGAAATTCCTAAATAACATTTATAAAAGAATTTCCAACTCAAATTATTAACCCCTTAACAACTCCTTGTTAAAACCCCTTAATTAAATAATATTTCTCAATAACATTTATTAAGAAATAATAATTAGAACATTTCTAATTAACATAGTCTAACATCTTAGACTTAATTTAATCATTTAATAACATTTATAAAAGATTAATTTCCAAGTAGATTAGATCATTAAAACTAATAATTAAGAGATACTTGAGTAAACTAATTAATGATCTTAATAACTATTATTAAGACTTAATTAATCCTTAATAACTTTTATTAAGATTTATTACTTAAGAAATAATCAACTTAATTATAACTATTATAATTAGTTAATTAATCACATAACAACTATTATTAAGTGTCTCTAAATTATTTAAATAATTCTCTAATAACAATTGCTAAAGAGTTATCTAATTAGTTAATTAAAATAAAATTAACAACATTTGCTAATTAATTTTAAAACCATGACAATGATCTAATCTCTTAAATAATTAACAACGTTTGTTAAATAATTTTACGATCCCATCTTAAATATAAGTTAACAACATTTGTTAATATTATCTTAATCATTAATAACAAAAATTGTTAATAATTAATTAAGAACCCATTTTATGTAAATAACAACATTTGTTAATTATCACTTAAGATCATATCTTATTTAACTCCTCTATTAAACAATTAAAAGTAATTAACAACTCTTGTTAATTAAAATATTAAGATCATATCTCAAAATTAACTTTTAATTATTTAATTAAAAGGATTTAACAGCAATTGTTAATTAATTAAGATCACATCTTAATTATAAGTCCGTTTTAACTTAAAATAACTAATTTAATGTTTAAAACAATTTTAAACATTATTAATTTCAATTTCAAGTTAAATAGGATGGGGGTTTTAATTAAATAAGGGGTTTTTGGGGTTAACTGGGCCAAAATTGACTTAATTGGGCCCAATCAGGGCTTAATGGCCCCCCTTGGCTCGAGCCAATGCAGCCAAGGCCGAACCTGGCTCGTCTGGCTCGAGCCAGGGGGCACTTGGCTCGGGCCAGATGGCCCTGGGCTCAGCCAGGTGGGCTGGGGAAGCCAGGCCCAGCCCCTGGTCCGGTCTGGCTCGAGCCAGGCAGGGCCCTGGCTCGGGCAACCTGGCCGAGCCAGGTCGGGGCCTGGTGCGCCCGGGCCAGGCCTAGGCTGTAACGACCCGCCACCCTATAATCGGGGATCCGATTACTAAATGGGTACCGAATCATTAATTTGGGACCAAACCAGGATCTAGTAAGTCTGGGAAATAAATAATAAACTAAGCTAAACATTCACATCGCATTGACTTGAAATAAAAGTGCAGGAATTAAAATTATTACAATGCGACACGATACGGAAAATAATTACATTCTCCAACAGAAGAAAATAATTAAACATACAGGCCAAAGATAAATAACAACTACATCGGGGCATACCCCGGAACAACCGCTGAAGGCACACCACACCCGGCCGCACACGCTGCTCTAAGTCTGCTGGGAGTCCTCACCTGAAAACCGCAGGGGTGAGTCTCAAGACAAGACTCAGTAGGGATCCTTCGATCCCCACTGCCCACGCACACACCCACAAGTGTAAAGTACAGCTAACAGTAGAGTAACAAGTGTAGTGGCAGGTATGATATCTAATTCTCTACGTGAGAACACATGCAGTCGAAATATAATAATCATGCACATTCTAAATCAGCCGTTAGAAAACCCACAACTGCCGTCTCGATAGAACTCGCCGACCGTACAAACAACGGTGAGAAAAACCTCGACCCGCTGAGACCAAGGAGCAGCCCCTCGGATAGCACGCTCGCTACTCCGGCCCAACTGGCTCAGGTGACTACCCCTTCCCTCAGCATGAGTGACTCTCCGAATGTACCACTCCGACACCGGTACTAGCTGACCCCGGGGTTCACCAGGTGACCCTCTCTCACTAGGCGTCACCCCGCCCACGCCCCCACCGGCGCTGTGCTCACGCCCCCACCAGCACAGGGTGATAAAGTACTACAATGTCACTCCAGGTCTACAGTAACTGAAAACCCAACACAGTGCGATCCGGTCACGTGAAAAGCCCGCGATCGCATAACACACATAGAACCATCCGATCATGAGGAATCCATCTCTATCGGGTGCATTAAAACATGTGCTAACCAACTATCTAGCAGTATGAACACGTTTTACTGGCATGAATTAGTGGAATTCTGTCTTGAATCGCGTCGACCGAGGTCGACGCCTTTCAAGCTCCATGTATAGGTTCATATAAATCAGTCTTCAGAATCTGGCCTTAAAAGGCGTCGACACCAGAGGACGCCGTTTAAAAGGCGTCGACATCCTCAGACGCCATTCAGCACAGAAAACCAGGATTTTCTGAAATCTTTAAACAGGGGATTTCTGCCTTAAAAGGCGTCATGGCTACCGGACGCTATTCAAAATGCGTCGACCACCCATGACGTCTTTTAGTCCTAGAATCCCAAACTGGCAGACTCTCAGTCAGGCGATTCCTGTCTAAAAGGCGTCGTGATGGCCCGACGCCCTTTGAAAAGGCGTCGTCCATGCACGACGTCTTTCAACCTCAGGAACCAGAGTTGCCATGAGCCCGAGGGCTCCCCTTTCCAACCCAAATAGCCCCAAAATACCCAAAAACGGAGGAGAAAGAGGGGCACACAATCCATAGGAAATCTCAATCATAGCAAATCCCCCATATCATCAAAAGAACTCCTAAACATGCTCATTCTACCCCCCAAAACCAAGGATCCCCAACATGCATAAACGGGGGAAAACATGGTTTAAACACAAAGCCGTGGGAACCGTCACCCTACCGGACACTCGAACGCCTCCGAGCTTCAAGCCGTCCGCCTGTCTCGCCCCACGCCGCCGCCGGTACCGCCGAGGTCGTCCTAGCCCCACCGTGACGTCGGCCGCCGTCCGGAGAGTAGAACGCCGCAGTGGAAGTGGAGGTGGTAGGGGTAGGAGCCACGTAGAGGATGGAGTGGAGGGAGAGGCGAAATGGTGTGAGGAAAAGAGGGAGGAGGAGGGGGTTGCCGCCGTCGCCGGAGGAGAAGGAGAGAAGGAGAGTAGGAGAAAATGAGGGAAAGAAGGAGGGCTCGCGGGGTTAACCAGAAACTGGCTAAAACGCGTCGACATGCACGGACGCCTATCAGGTGACATGACAGCCGCTCTGACAAGATTCTGAAACGCGTCGTCCCACCCAGACGCCATTCAGACAACTTGTCAGGGCCGTACTCTGACACACCCAGAGTCGCAGTCTAAAAGGCGTCGTCCCACGGGGACGCCGTTCAGACGACAAGACAGGGCCGTACACACGCGGCCCAAGGCCAGCCCACGTGGCACCCACGTGGCAGAACCTGAAACGCGTCTGCCACGGTGGACGCCATTTAAAACGCGTCTCGAGGTCCTGACGCGATTCGACTCAGAACTCCCGCCCCTCACAAGGGCTAGAACTACCGGGTCCGACCCGAAAACCGGATCCGAAAGTCTCGATCCTTACATTCTTCCCCCGTTAAAAGAAATTTCGCCCTCGAAATTGACTGCTAGGAATAACAAGGTCACAACAGGGATAAAAGTTCACAGGGATACTTACGAAAAGAGATAAGGAAATTGCTCCCGCATCTCATCCTCTCGCTCCCAGGTTGCCTCACCTCCGGAGCGGTACTGCCAAATTACCTTGACCAACGGTACGACCTTGTTCCGCAAGACCTGATCTCTGCGATCTTCAATTCGAACAGGATACTCTGGAAATGACAAATCCTCAGCGACCTCCAACTCTGAAAAATCCAACACATGGGACGGATCCTGAACGTACTTCCTCAGCAAGGACACGTGGAACACATCGTGCACTCCTGCAAGACTGGGCGGCAAGGCCAGCTGATACGCGGTTTCCCCAATTCGAGCAAGAATGGGAAAAGGTCCAATATATCGCGGACTCAGCTTGCCTCGCTTCCCGAATCTCATCACACCCTTGGAGGGTGAGACTCGGAGAAACACGTGGTCCCCAACCTCAAATTCAAGTGGTCTCCGTCGGATATCAGCATAACTCTTCTGTCTGTTCTGAGCTGCGGTCAACCTCTGCTGAACCATCCTGGCAATCTCAGCACACTGCTGCACTAACTCAGGTCCTGCTATCTGCCTCTCACCGATCTCGGACCAACACACCGGAGATCGACACGGCCGCCCATACAAAGCCTCATAAGGCGCCATGCCGATGCTAGAATGATAGCTGTTGTTGTAGGCAAACTCCACGGTGGACAAGTGTTGTTCCCACGAACCTCCCCAGTCTAGGCAACACGCCCTGAGCATATCCTCCAAGGTCTGAATAGTCCTCTCCGACTGCCCGTCAGTCTCTGGATGGTAGGCCGAGCTGAAAGCCAACTGAGTTCCCAATGCCTGCTGAAAGCTCTTCCAGAATCTGGAAGTAAACCTCGGATCTCGATCTGATACAATGGACAAGGGTACCCCGTGCAGAGAGATAATCCGGTCCACAAACAACTTAGCCAGCTTACCGACCGACCAGTCCTTCCTAATGGCTAGGAAGTGTGCCGACTTGGTCAGCCGATCAACGATGACCCAGATAGCGTCTCTCCTGCTAGGGGATGCAGGCAATCCCATCACAAAGTCCATCGTCACATGCTCCCATTTCCACTCAGGAATCGGTAAGGGCTGCAGCAACCCTCCTGGTCTTTGATGCTCGGCTTTAACCTGCTGGCATGTCATACATCTAGCCACATACTCAGCCACATCTCTTTTCATACCGGGCCACCAGAAGTGCCTCCTCAAACAATGATACATCTTTGTTGTCCCAGGATGCACTACATACCTCGAACGGTGCGCCTCATCAAGAACACATCTGCGCACGTCTTCCTCAGTCGGGACATAGAGTCTGCCTCTGAATCTGACGGTACCATCATCCCACAACTCAACCTCAGGCCTCTGGAGAATCTGCGGTAACTCAGCATCTGCCCTCTGAGCCTCAATCACAGCATGGTACACAGCCGGTCTCACAGTCAGGCTGACAAGCACTGCTCTATCCTCTTCACGTGGAACCCTAAAGGAGGATTCCACCACCTGCTCGAACAATTTCCACTCCCGAATCATGATGTATGACATGACCGTCTTCCGACTCAAAGCGTCTGCCACTACATTCGCCTTGCCCGGATGATAAGAAAGGTCAAAGTCATAATCCTTAATAAACTCCATCCACCTGTGCTGCCTCAGATTCAGGTCTCTTTGAGTGAACACATATTTCAAGCTCTTGTGATCTGTAAAAACCTGAAATTTTTCTCCGTATAAGTAATGCCTCCAGATCTTCAGTGCAAAAACCACAGCTGCAAGCTCCAAATCATGAGTAGGATAGTTCTCTTCATGCCTCTTCAGCTGCCGAGAAGCATAAGCAACTACCCTGCCATGCTGCATAAGGACTGCTCCCAAACCTCGACGGGATGCATCTGAGTAAACCACAAATCCACCTGACCCAGATGGAAGCACCAACACTGGGGCTGACGTGAGACGAGTTTTTAGCTCAATAAAACTCTGCTCACAATCCTCAGTCCATACGAAACGAACTCCCTTTCGAGTCAACCTCGACAAGGGGGCCGCTATCGAAGAGAATCCCTGAACAAACCGCCTGTAATAACCGGCAAGCCCCAGAAAACTCCTGATCTCAGTCACTGAAGTCGGCCTGCTCCAGTCCATCACTGCCTCTATCTTGGCTGGATCCACTGCGATGCCTTCACCAGAAATAACGTGCCCAAGGAAGTGCACCTCGTTCAGCCAAAATTCACATTTGCTGAACTTGGCGTAAAGTTGGTGTTCTCTTAGAACCTGCAACACTGCCCGAAGATGAGCAGCGTGCTCTTCCTCAGAAGAAGAATAGATCAGAATGTCATCAACAAACATAACCACAAACTGGTCCAGGTAGGTCCTGAAGACTCGGTTCATCAGATCCATAAAGGCCGCCGGAGCATTGGTTAAGCCGAAGGGCATAACCAAGAACTCATAATGCCCATACCGAGTCCTGAAAGCCGTCTTACTAACATCCACATCCCTGATTCTCATCTGATAACACCCAGATCTCAGATCGATCTTGGAAAACACCCTCGCTGTCTGCAACTGATCCATCAAATCGTCGATCCTAGGAAGCGGGTACTTATTCTTTATTGTTACTTGGTTCAGCTGCCTATAATCGATGCACAATCTCAAGGAACCATCCTTCTTCCTGACAAACAGAACTGGAGCACCCCAAGGAGACGTACTGGGACGAATGAAACCCTTCTCCAACAACTCCTGCAATTGCGCCTTCAACTCAGCTAGTTCGGCTGGCGCCATCCGATACGGGGCCTTAGACAAGGGCGCCGTACCTGGTGCAAGCTCGATGGTAAACTCGACCTCTCGCTGAGGAGGAAGGCCAGGCAGCTCCTCAGGAAAAACATCTACGAACTCACAAACAACCGGCACCTCCCAAGGACTGGGACAAGCACGAACATCAGAAACAACAACAGAGGCTAAGAAAGCCTCGCAGCCACCAGCAAGCAACCTCCGTGCCTTAAAGGCAGAAATGAGAATACCTCGAGAAGAAAGCCTAATACCTTGGAAGAAGAAGGTCGGGATGTCCGGAATAGAGAAGCGCACCCTCTTCCTGTGGCAGTCCACCTCCGCATAAAAGGCTTCCAACCAATCCATACCCAGGATGATATCGAAATCACGAATAGCAAGTACGACCAACTGGGCAGGTAGCACATGACCCTCATTGGTCAAGGGAACATCCCTCAAACAATTATAAGATATCATGAAGTCTCCAGAAGGAACCTCAACCATCAGACCATCAGACAACTCAACAACGGGTGCAGAAAGAATGTCTAGGAACTGCTCGGAAATAAAAGAATGCGAAGCACCTGAATCGATCAACACATGCGCAGAGTTCCCAAGGACAGAGAGTGTACCTTCCACCAAGTTGGACGCGCGAGCCTCCCTCCTGGTGATAGCCAGCACTCTCCCCTGAGTCCTCGGCTTCTTCTGATCGCCATGACCCTGCCCCTGACTATGCCCCTGCGGGCACTGCCTCGCCAGATGGCCCTGTTGGCCGCAAGTAAAACACCTCCTGGGAAGAGTGGGACACTGAGCCCCGCCATGGGCACCACCACACTGTTGACAAACTGCCGGGAGCCTCTGAGCTGGCTCCTGCTGTGCACTGGACACAGTCTGACTCTGCTGACCCTGCCTGGGCCTGCTGCTGCCGCTGCTGCCACTACTGCTGCCACCACCCCTGAAGAATCTCCTGAATCGGGAGCCGAGAGAAGACGATCCCGATCCGACAGAAGGAGCCGGTGCCGCTGCCTTACCCCTGCCTCGCGCTGGCCCCTGAACAGTCTGTCCTCTCTCCCGGGCCGACTGGATCTGCTGAGCCTCTACAGCTGCTGCACGCCTAACTGCTGACGCCAAGTCTATACAACAATGGGACGCCACGAAGTTCCTCAAACTGAGCCTAAGCCCATCCACAAACCTCTCCGTGCGACGCACCTCGTCCTCAGATATAAAAGGCACGAACCGTCCCAGCGAAACAAACTTCGCCTCGTACTCAAGTACCGTCATACTCCCCTGCGTCAGATCCATAAACTCCCTCTCCTTGGCTCGCTGGACATGTCTAGGGAAATATTGTGCATTGAACTCCTTGACAAAGGTCTCCCAAGAAATTTCCCTAAGACTCCTGTCCCCATAAGATAAACTCTTCAGTGTGGTCCACCAGTCATAGGCGCTATCCTTCAGCATGAAGGTAGCCAGCGGGGTCCTCTCTACTGCTGCACAGTCCATAGTATCAAAAGTCTTCTCAATCTCTCTAAGCCAATGAATGGCCTCGTCAGGGTCGGGACGACCGGTGAAGTGAGGTGGCCTCAGCTTCAAGAACCTCTCAAGTGTAGCTGTGGTCCCTCCCCGAGCACTAGAACCCTCGCTAGGATCTCGTGTCTGATATCGAGCCATAGTATCCATCATGGCCTCCATAAACTGCTCAACACTCGGCCTCCCTGCCTCGGACCCACTAGGGGCATCTCCCCGCTCTCGAATAACTAGCATCCTCTTCCTGGGAGCCATCTACTCGCCTACAATTACAAAATCAAAAGTTCTAATTAGAGTCCTAAAACCTATGCTACCGCCGTGCCTGTACGGGATAATGTATTTATTTGCCGAATTACAACATTTAACCTAGTTATTTATTTATTTGCCAGACCGTATGCTCTGATACCAACTGTAACGACCCGCCACCCTATAATCGGGGATCCGATTACTAAATGGGTACCGAATCATTAATTTGGGACCAAACCAGGATCTAGTAAGTCTGGGAAATAAATAATAAACTAAGCTAAACATTCACATCGCATTGACTTGAAATAAAAGTGTAGGAATTAAAATTATTACAATGCGACACGATACGGCAAATAATTACATTCTCCAACAGAAGGAAATAATTAAACATACAGGCCAAAGATAAATAACAACTACATCGGGGCATACCCCGGAACAACCGCTGAAGGCACACCACACCCGGCCGCACACGCTACTCTAAGTCTGCTGGGAGTCCTCACCTGAAAACCGCAGGGGTGAGTCTCAAGACAAGACTCAGTAGGGATCCTTCGATCCCCACTGCCCACGCACACACCCACAAGTGTAAAGTACAGCTAACAGTAGAGTAACAAGTGTAGTGGCAGGTATGATATCTAATTCTCTACGTGAGAACACATGCAGTCGAAATATAATAATCATGCACATTCTAAATCAGCCGTTAGAAAACCCACAACTGCCGTCTCGATAGAACTCGCCGACCGTACAAACAACGGTGAGAAAAACCTCGACCCGCTGAGACCAAGGAGCAGCCCCTCGGATAGCACGCTCGCTACTCCGACCCAACTGGCTCAGGTGACTACCCCTTCCCTCAGCATGAGTGACTCTCCGAATGTACCACTCCGACACCGGTACTAGCTGACCCCGGGGTTCACCAGGTGACCCTCTCTCACTAGGCGTCACCCCGCCCACGCCCCCACCGGCGCTGTGCTCACGCCCCCACCAGCACAGGGTGATAAAGTGCTACAATGTCACTCCAGGTCCACAGTAACTGAAAACCCAACACAGTGCGATCCGGTCACGTGAAAAGCCCGCGATCGCATAACACACATAGAACCATCCGATCATGAGGAATCCATCTCTATCGGGTGCATTAAAACATGTGCTAACCAACTATCTAGCAGTATGAACACGTTTTACTGGCATGAATTAGTGGAATTCTGTCTTGAATCGCGTCGACCGAGGTCGACGCCATTCAAGCTCCATGTATAGGTTCATATAAATCAGTCTTCAGAATCTGGCCTTAAAAGGCGTCGACACCAGAGGACGCCGTTTAAAAGGCGTCGACATCCTCAGACGCCATTCAGCACAGAAAACCAGGATTTTCTGAAATCTTTAAACAGGGGATTTCTGCCTTAAAAGGCGTCATGGCTACCCGACGCTATTCAAAATGCGTCGACCACCCATGACGTCTTTTAGTCCCAGAATCCCAAACTGGCAGACTCTCAGTCAGGCGATTCCTGTCTAAAAGGCGTCGTGATGGCCCGACGCCCTTTGAAAAGGCGTCGTCCATGCACGACGTCTTTCAACCCCAGGAACCAGAGTTGCCATGAGCCCGAGGGCTCCCCTTTTCAACCCAAATAGCCCCAAAATACCCAAAAACGGAGGAGAAAGAGGGGCACACAATCCATAGGAAATCTCAATCATAGCAAATCCCCCATATCATCAAAAGAACTCCTAAACATGCTCATTCTACCCCCCAAAACCAAGGATCCCCAACATGCATAAATGGGGGAAAACATGGTTTAAACACAAAGCCGTGGGAACCGTCACCCTACCGGACACTCGAACGCCTCCGAGCTTCAAGCCGTCCGCCTGTCTCGCCCCACGCCGCCGCCGGTACCGCCGAGGTCGTCCTAGCCCCACCGTGACGTCGGCCGCCGTCCGGAGAGTAGAACGCCGCAGTGGAATTGGAGGTGGTAGGGGTAGGAGCCACGTAGAGGATGGAGTGGAGGGAGAGGCGAAATGGTGTGAGGAAAAGAGGGAGGAGGAGGGGGTCGCCGCCGTCGCCGGAGGAGAAGGAGAGAAGGAGAGTAGGAGAAAATGAGGGAAAGAAGGAGGGCTCGCGGGGTTAACCAGAAACTGGCTAAAACGCGTCGACATGCACGGACGCCTATCAGGTGACATGACAGCCGCTCTGACAAGATTCTGAAACGCGTCGTCCCACCCAGACGCCATTCAGACAACTTGTCAGGGCCGTACTCTGACACACCCAGAGTCGCAGTCTAAAAGGCGTCGTCCCACGGGGACGCCGTTCAGACGACAAGACAGGGCCGTACACACGCGGCCCAAGGCCAGCCCACGTGGCAGAACCTGAAACGCGTCTGCCACGGTGGACGCCATTTAAAACGCGTCTCGAGGTCCTGACGCGATTCGACTCAGAACTCCCGCCCCTCACAAGGGCTAGAACTACCGGGTCCGACCCGAAAACCGGATCCGAAAGTCTCGATCCTTACATAAGCCGCCCGGCCGAACCGGATCGGACCGGCTCGGGGCCGGCCGGTCCAGGCCCAGCTGCAGCAGGTTCGACCAGTTCTGTTTTTAGGGTTTTTCAGCCTGTTTGAGGCCTGTTTTGGGCGCCGCCGCCGCCGGCCACGAGGGTGGCCGGAATGTGAAGAGGGATGTCACCACTTCCATTTCCCCCGCCGGTGGTGGACGGACGGCGACTCCTTCGCCGCCGGTGAACCTCCAAAGTTGGAGATTTGTGCAGTTTCGCAGATTTCAGCTTTTTCCACAATCCTTTTCAACTCTTGAAAATTATGGGAAGAAAAGCGCCACCGGCCTCCATGGAAATTTTCCGGGGATGGCGAGGGGTAGCTGGTCATACCAGCAAACCCACAGAGATGGTCCAACCATCATTAATCCCCTTTTGAAGCCCACAAATCCGGTTCTTCATCACTATGAAGAACGCGATGAAACCCTAAAAAAATTTCGTTTTTCGCACAGAAAAATTAAATTCGAAATTCTAAGTTCATCCCATGAACAATATCTATGAGGAAAAACGAATTTATGCATGAAATAATTTAGAATAATAATTTTATCGTTCCGGAGCGGATCAGAGCGCAACCTGGCTCTGATACCACTGTTGGGATCCGGACGGGACGCGAAGAACGCAACGGAAACGAAGAACAAAAATTAATCCCGCCCGATACCCGCTGATCCGATTCGGAACGAAAAACTCAAACCGAAAACTACGAGAAGTAATCCGATTACCGTGCGCGGATTCGAATCCGCTTCCGTCTCGGTTCCGTCGAGGTGATGCCGCAAGCCGCACAAGCGTCCGGCCTCCAGCGGTATCCACGCGATCCTCCGCGGTGGTTCGTCCTCGATCTCTCGTCCGTTTCAGCTCGCTCGCTGAAGATCCGTCGCCGCAACGGTTGCGGAAATCCCGCCGACGGGAATTCCCGACTTTCGAGAATCACACGCGGCAGAGACGGAAACTGTCTCGCCGCCTCGAATGCGACGCCCAGAGGAGGAGAGAGAAAGGGGGGATGACGGCCAGCAAGGGAAATCCTGGAGCTTAGCCCAGGGTTTCTCAACAACGTGTATATATATTAAGTCGGCGCGACTTTTCACAAAAGTCCCCGAGTTAATATAAATCCCACTTATGTACCACCGACTGAGAATCTTATTGCGTGTGACCCTCTAGGCCCATTTACCAGTCCGGTTTTCAGCCCGTTAAGTCCAATAACTAGTTATTGACTTATTGTAATTAATTAATATCTATATATTAACTAATTACTTAACCGAATTGACATCGCATGTGAATTCGGTCGGACTTCTGATCAAGTTGGGTGCCAAGCAACACCGCATGATCCCGAAGGTAATGGGGTTCAGCAACCCACTCATGGAACCTGTCCGTCCACAGTTACCACGTGGCTATAATCCTTCGTTCGCACAATGCTCTCGAGTTAACCTAGGGTATGGTCAACTGTCAAACCCTAGATGGTCAACCCACTTGAATCAGACTCCGCTGTACAATATCCGAAAACCACTTTTCTGATATTGTTTCTGCTTTGGCCAGAGACTCCTGCGGATCTACTCTAGAGCATTCTCTCTCCAGTTACCTGAGAGCGAACGATCCTCTATTGAACACGCAATCACCTTCGAAGGTCTTCCGCTGGACCCGATCCTTGACTATTTGAGATCCCGTGGATAGGGATTCGTAGGTCAAGGTCAAAGTCCAGAAGTCCACCGACAAGGTGTCTTTGGTGTCTCAAGTCCAAGGATCAACTACGCTACTGTGACGATGAATCAAGCCGATTGACAGTCAGGTAAATTACCATTCGGCGATTCATGTCGGATCAGTTCAGTGAACTCATTCTCCAATGAGCACCTACAGGTTTACCATTGTGTCTCCACACTAGTAACTAACGAGATCAGTCACCCTCATCATATGAGCTGGAATAACCTGTACTAGTCTAACCGGATGTTTGATGTCCTTCTCAAACATCCTACGACTAGGAACAATTAAGAATATGTGTTTATAAGTCATCAGTCTCATTATTATGATCTCATCATAATCTGATGACTATTGCACATATTCATGGACTTCATTATGCACAATTATAAATATGCCAATCTACATAATGAATTTAATGCCATTAATTAGTGAACCAGATTGAAATAGGTGCCTTATGATTGGCTTAGAGGACACCTATATCTATCAGGCGCATCAGGTGATTGCCAAGTGAGAGAATCTCAAGCACACGTATTGGAAAAAAGGATGAGGTCTTGCAATTCAAAGGGCTAACAGACGAACAATTGCCAGACTCACAGATCAGTAATGGGTTAAGCAGAGTGATAAATTATGGTCATTGCCCCTAGGGCGGGAATGGTGGATGATGCTTATGCAATGCATGCTGGTTTGAAAATTAGAAAACAAATTCCTAATGCAAACAGGAGGGATTTATTGGCCAATCGAATAACTTGGGGAATATAGACTCCTCATTGTTTTGTTTAAAGAGGAAGTCAAAGTCTATACGCCCAAAGCTATTAGCCTCCTGTATCTTCAATCCTACTTGCATCAGATTTCCTGCAGCTGCAAGAGCGCACATCAATAAATGTAAATAATCAATGATACACAATATCTTAATGACAAGCAGCAAGGAAACGAGGGACAAAAGTCCCTGTCGAGTCGAAGCCAGCACGGAAGATATGGCCATTCAAAGTAGAATGCCAATCCGGCTGCTTTTGGCTTCGACTCGACAGCAAAAGTGTCCACCTTTTAGACATAGAATCTTTTTCCTATATGCACAATAATGAGGGGAAAATAGTTAGTAGTATATGTTTTCGGCCCCTTGCCCCAAAAGAGCAACTACCTTTTCCCTAGCCTTCGCATAGGGTCAAGGAGCCGTGTCCTACTAACCAGACAAAAGGAAGAGTATTGAAACTGATGCGACAAGTAAATATGCAAATGCTGGTGGATATTAACAAATGGGGTATGTGGTGGATGAAAACATTGTTTTGATTCCGACCACCTGGTGACTGCCCAAACTTAGCCTGATTGAATGAAGGAAGGGAAATGCACACTCAACTTCCCAGGTATCCTAAGCTCACATCTAGATTGATTTGGGCCTCTAGACTCCTCAAACTAACCTTGACCGGCTAAGACTCATACTGATGACAATACCGTCATGCCATGCTTAGGCTCCCAGCTGCTTCCGACCACCAAGTTTGCCCAAAAAGTTTTCGAGGTAAATGATTTGCCCGACCCGGGTCTCTTTCCTCACAATCTAGAAGGTATATGGTGGAACACCTTGGAACCCTAACGGTCAACCGGGCGACGCTGACCCGGAATCAGACGCCGTCGCACGAATTGGTGACGCGCATGCATTGACCCGGAATCAGACGCCGTCATGTCATCTGATAGGCGTCCGTACATCTCGACGCGTTTTACCTAGTTTCTGGTTACCCCGCGAACCTTCCCTCCTTTCCCTCATTCTCACCCTCACTCTCTCTCTCCTCACCCTCTCCACCCTCCGACTCGCCCCACTCTTCCCCTTCCCTTTTCCGTTCTTCCTCTTCCACCACTCCACTGCCTCTCCACTTCTCACCACAGCCACCACCACTTTCTTCGCGGCGTTCCATTCTCCGGACGGTGGCCGACGTCCCGGCGGAGTGGCGGCGTCCTCGGAGTACCGGCGGCGGTTTATGGTGCGACGGTTTGGCGGCGGAGCCAGGAGGAGTTCAAGAATCGGTAGGGTGACGATTCCCGTAGTATTTTATTCTAAAACCATGTTCTCCCGCTTGAGGCATGCTACGGATCGGTAGTTTTTGGGTAGAATGAGCATGTTAGGGCATTTTTCTTGATAGGGAT
The DNA here is from genome assembly GCA_030544215.1 of Zantedeschia hybrid cultivar. Lineage (NCBI taxonomy): Eukaryota > Viridiplantae > Streptophyta > Magnoliopsida > Alismatales > Araceae > Zantedeschia > Zantedeschia hybrid cultivar. The sequence continues at coordinate 58,757,097 of JARZZO010000012.1, forward strand.
GGGAGTTTATGTGAATGTGATTTCGTGATGGTTTAGATTGTCCCTCTTCCTCCTCCGTTTGGTTTGATTTTGGGGCATTTGGGGGTGAAAAGGGAGCCCTCGGGCTGAGGCCAGAACTCGGTTTCTGGCGCTAAAAGACGTCATGCCTGGACGACGCGATTTGGAAAAGCGTCGGGCCACCATGACGCCTTTTCGGCAGAAATCGCTCCACCGAGTCTCAGTCAGTTCGGGGAATCTGGCGCTAAAAGACGTCATGTATGGACGACGCCTTTTAGAAGGATGTCGGGCCATCATGACGCCTTTTAGGTAGAAATCACCCGATTAAGGTTTTCTGCAAATTCCGGATTTTGGTGTGAAGGGCGTCTGAGGACTTCGACGCGTTTTTAACAGGCGGCTAACTGTGACGACGCCTTTTTAGGCCATATTTTGAGGCCGGGATTTCATGAACCAGTTTAGGAGACTTGAATGGCGTCGTCCTTGGTCGACGCGATTCAAGGCAGAACCACATTAATCCATACCAGTAAAATGTGTTTACACTGCTAGATAGTTAGTTAAATGCATGCTTTTATTACACTCGATGACAATGGACCCTTCATGACCGGATGGCACTACGTTGGGTGTCGTGCGACAGCGGACTTCTCACATGACCGGATCGCACCGTGCCGTGTTTTGTGTTACTGTGGACCTAGAGTGACAGTTGTAGCGTTTGACACCCTGTGTCGGTGCGGAGGGACACAGTGCTGACGGGAGCAGTGGCGGGGTGACGCCTAGTGGAGAGGGTCACCTGGTGAACTCCGGGGTTAGCTAGCTTGTACCGGTGTCGGAGTGGTACCTTTGGAGTGTCACTCGTGCTGGGGGAAGGAGTAACCACCTGAGCCAGTTGGGCCGGAGTAGCCAACGTGCTATCCGAGGGGTTATTGTTTGGTCTCAGCGGGTCGGTGTTTGCTGGGAGAAGGAGTAACCGCCGAGGTAGCCAGCGTGCTATCCGAGGGGTTACTGTTTGGTCTCAGCGGGTCGGTGTTTCCCACTTTCGTTGTGTGGTTGACGTGTTTTGAGAATACGCTAGTTACGAATTCCCCGGTAACTTGGAATTATGCATGTTAAATATGCTTCGAATGCATGCGATTCATATCGAAATTTAGGTGTAATAATTACTGCTTTACTTGGTTACTGTATCTTTAGCTGTACCTTGCACTTGTGGGTGTGTGTGTGGGCAGTGGGGATCGAAGGATCCCTACTGAGTCTTTTCGTTGAGACTCACCCCTGCAGTTTTCAGGTGAGGGTTCCAGGCAGGCTTAGCGAGGTGTATACTGCTGTGAGTTGCGCGCCGTCAGCGGTTGTTCCGGGGTATGCCCCGACGTAGTTGTTATCTTTACTTCTGGCCTGTATGCTAATTATTCCTTTTCTGTTGGAGTATGTAATTATTTGCTGTATCGAGTCGCATTGTAATAACTTTTAATTTATGCACTTTCCCTTCAATGCGATGTGAATGTTTAGCTTAGTTTATTATTTATTTCCCAGACTTACTTAGATCCTGGTTTGGTTCCAAATTAATGATTCGGTACCCATTTAGTAATCGGATCCCCGATTATAGGGTGGCGGGTCGTTATAAAAAGTGTAAAAATGAATTGAAAAAAACTTATGCCGATTGAATGAAGCCTTGAATTGGATGAAGAATGCACGAAGAACGGACGCCGACTTCTGGAAACAGCAGCACTTCGGCGTTTGGACGTCGTTGCTTCGATCTTCAATTACTAACTCTAACTATGATTCTAACCTCTTTTTTTAACTCTTTCAGGATGCAAGGTATTTATAGACTTCTTCTGCGTCCGTGGATTTACATGGAGAAATTTGGGATTTATCCATCTTGACCAACAGATAAATACAGATTAATTCATCTTTATCTGTAATTATCTAAAACGCGTCGACTACTGAAGACGCCTTTCAGATTGATTAAGATAAAGATAAATATTCGGAAAAACTTATCTTTATCTGTATTAGATAAAACACGTCTACATGTGTAGACGTCTTTTACACTAATTAAGATAAGGATAAACATCCGGAAGAGAAGTAGAAATAGCTTAGGAAACCTAAAAAGCGTCGTAGCTGACAGACGCATGTTAGCTAATTAATCAACGGATTAAAATTCAAATTTAAACGTTAAAATAAGAATAAACTCTAAATGGCGTCCACATAAGTAGACGTCTTTTATACTTCTTCATATTTTTACTGAAATTTGAGTTAAAATCAATTTAATTGATTAACTTAAATATGTCTGTTTGACCCGACACTTAAAAGATCAATAAAAATTAATCAATAATTAAATATTAGACCATTCTGAGGCATTATTATATGATATGAAATTTACTCGAAATGATGTCAAAATTGGCGTGTCTACAGCTGCCTCACCTTGGCATCGTCTTTGCAAGGGAGTGAAATGGAATGGAATGTACTGAAAAGGTGATGCCAAGGTGTGATGAGACACGCTCTTAACATCACATGATTGAAATTTTTCTCAAAATCATCAATGAAGATAGTCCAAGGAGATCAAGGGAATCAATCCTGTTTGGATGAGGTAGACAAGGAAATAAAATAAAGTCGATCAACCTCCTCGGAGTGAGAAGTACCCCAGGTCGTAGACACTGTAGGTTTCATCATGGGGAGCTTTTGCCAGCCAATGTGGACGTGCTGCAACCACGATGGATCTTAAAAGAAAATAAGAAATATTGGATAAAGAGTCCAAGAAAGGATAGAATTCCAAGGATATCTTCAAGCGAACCTCAAAGATAATCAAGATACTCAATTCAGAATGAAATAATTCATATCATGTTGGAAATTATTTGATTTAATGGTCTGAAACTTAATCAGTGATTAATACTTATTACAGTGATTTCAAAATCCTATATGATGCATGCTGAGCTAAAAGAAAAATATAAAGTCAAATAAAATATAAATTAATCAAGGATAATATTGTTAAATTGTCATTAATGAGTCAAGACACCAATTCTTGTAATTCAGTGCTAAGCCGAAGCTCGTTTATCCACACATCGTTTCACAAAAGTGGAACCATCATCCTCACTAATTAACAATCCAATGGCCTATCCGTGCGATTAAGAATCCTCTGGAATTATCACTGTTTTTGTTATAAGGGAACTCAAATTCCAGTTTCATCAAAACCACAAGGTCCTTGATATACTCTAGTAAATACTTAACATATAATGATGCAAATGATTTACATGGAAGAGTACAAGGGTAGAAATAACCGTCTTTTTAGCCACGGTCAGGACTTCATAACTCTCACAGTGGGATCTTCTTGATATTTTCAGCATCATTTGAATTTTTTGATTTTCCTGCAATCAAAATCATTAGTAATTCCAAACAAATATCCAATTTAAGCATTAAAAACCACAGAAGTTCGGGTAAATCACAGAAAGGGTGAAACGCGTCGTGTCGAGCAGACGCTATTTAACACTAAAACGCGTCGCTTATCCTCGACGCCTTTTGCTCATAGAAACAGGTTTCTGGTTGTTCTCTACTCGGATTCCAACTCTACCAATGCACATCCCTTTTCCAATCCGGAAAAGTCTTCCTAGGATCGCAATTCCTTTTATATAAACACCATTAAGTTGTTCCTAAGCAATCCTACCATAATCCAAAGATTCTAGGTTGAGTTTTTCTTCAAGGTTTCAAGGTTTTTTCAAAGTCTTCCAAGGTTTCCAAGCTTCAAGAAGGAAGAACTCCGAAAAAGAGGTTGGGTTCTTTAAACAAGAGGATGAAGATGTCGCTAGAGAAGATTTCAGACGTGGAGAATCACCTCAACGGAAGGGATCCCAATCTTCAAGTAAGTTAAATTCTTCTTGTTCTTCATGTTCTTTGAAGTTTTTCAATTGATCTTGTTCTTCAAACCTTTTCAATCCTTCCTTTTATTTTCAGAATTACCCCATGTTTCCCGGCCCAAAGAAATTCACCTCTCTCCCTTGGATTCGCAAACTTGCAAAAAGTATTAAGCTTTCCATGCAAGTTTTTATCTCCAAGTGGAATATTCAAGGCTTAGTGGTGCTTGCCAAACATTACAAGAGTTCGAACGTAGATTGGGCGGCTATGGGTGCCTTGATCGAGTGGTGGCATCCCCAAACACATACGTTCTTCTTCCAAGACTTTGAGTGCACAATCCTTTTGGAGGAGGCGGAACTTCTATTGGGTCTCCCAAAAACCAAAGATAAGATGGCTTTAACAAGAGAGAAAATCACCGGTCAACAATTGTTGACATCAATCATGAAGGATCCTTCAGAAGCTAAAGGATGCCTTACTAAAAAGGGGATCAATCTTACAAAGCTTGCTGAGTGGACTCTATACGAAATTGATGATCTAAGGGAAGACGAAGCGGAGGATGTGACGAAAACTTTCGTCACATGCCTTGCCGGTGCTCTATTCTTCCCTGCACAGGACAACATCTTAGAAGATGATCAGGTCAGTGCTATTTGCGCAATCTTCGAAGGTAAATCCATTAGCACTGCACTCTTGGCTTATCTTTACAGCGGGCTTTCTGCGGCATCTGTGGGTCGTCCTCCCTACGGGTGCATGTTACTCTTTGCCTTATGGGTTGAACTTCACTTTAAGTTTGAGTACTGTAAGAAGATGCCTCTAAGACCATCTCAAATTTACATGAATAGTCCAATCTATTGTATTGCCAACATCGTAAAGTTCAACGAGCACATGGTCAATAAAGTCCCAAAGCTCAAGACCCGGGCCGACTGGAGGGAGTATCTGAAGCTCATGACATCTGATATATTTGACTCGTCTCCACTCGCTCTTGTTGGAAAGCCTGTTTGGGTGTGCCGTGCAGCGGGAGCAGATCTCAAGTTGATTGGAGCTACCGAGTTCGTGTTATACAATCCCCATCGGTGCCTTACTCAACTTAGCTTGAGCCGTCGTGAATTCCCCGAGTTCTCCTTTACATCCCCGATCAAGAAGCGTGCCTTGGAATCCGACGAAGATTATGAAGCCACAGAACTTATCACCACCTTGTGGAACCTTGGCTTCAGTTACCGTGTAAAATCCTCTAAAGATAGAGATAGAGGATTGAAATTTCCATACCTCAAAGGTCTTCATGAAATTCTTCCGTAAATGTCCTCTTTCTTTTATCTTTTTTGATGTAATAAAAGACTTCATTGAATAAAGAACTATTTTTCATGCCTTGAAACCTTTCCTTAACTTCCTATGATGTGTTCATGATTTTTCCTTTAGCAAAACTGGATTTTTTCTGAAAATATGATAGTTCGGGTTCTATTAATGCAAAACGCGTCCACTCAGAAAGACGCCTTTCAACTATAATTAATTTTCCCGAAATTCAATTTAATCCTCAAAAACCCTGATTTAAGCTTAAATTGTGTCTACCAGACCTGACGCCTTTCAATTCTCTCTCCTACTTTTTCCAGGATTCTGTCATTAATTCCGTAATTAATCTCCTAAAACACGTCTGGAAGGTAAGACGCATTTCATCATCATACTGCGTACGACTCTGACCAGAATTGGCGGTAACCTGAAACGCGTCATCCCACATGGACGCCTTTCACTCAATTTTAAACAACTGTCCTTGCCGCCTCAACTTATGCGCCCTAAAAAGCGTCTATCTGAGTCGACGCCTTTAAGCTTTCTATTTACGGACCCGCGAAGGCTCCTTTTCTTTCTCACTTTCTCCCTTGCTTTCTCTCTCTTCGGACTCCGGCGATCTCCGGCGATTTCGTCTTTCTCTCTTTCAAAACTCCCTTTTCCAAGCTCAATGGAACGCGGCGAGGGATCAAGGAAGATCAAGGCTTTGGCCAAGAGGCAGCGGAGGCACGAGGAAGAAGTTCCCGAAGAAGTACCGGCGGTTCTTGCCGAAGCGGCGGCGTTTTTGGAGGAAGAAATCCCTCCACCGGCGCCCGTGGCCATGGAAGAAGAAGAGGAGGGCGACCTCCACACGGTAAGCTTCCTATGGAATGAATGGGGTGAAGAAAAGAGGGAAGAAAGGGGTTCTTCAAGAACCCGGAATCGGGTCTTGAAAGGCGTCCAGACCAGGTGACGCCATTCAAAAGGCGTCACCTCGGAACGACGCCTTTCAAGGCTAAATTCTGGATTTTAATTAGGCAGAAAATGAATCTTAATTGCGTCAAAACATGTTGACGTATTTTAAAAGACGTCCATATGTGTTGACGCCTTTCAAAACAGAACTGTTTTTTCTGTTTTATTTATTACTGACCCTATTTTTTTATGTTTTTATTTGCAGGGAGTGATGAGATCCAGGATTTCATGGGACTTAGTTATAGGAGCCTACCGGGGACTTCCGGACTTCCAGAAGGCGCGCCTGCGCCGGATGGGGTTCGGCGAAGTCTTGGACATCGAGCCGTTTTGGCTCGATCTTGTCCTGCTGCAGGCGCTCAGGGAGCGTTGGCACATAGAGAGTCGGGCATTCCTGATGCCCTGGAGACATATGATCCCTACTATAGAGGATGTGGCCAGGATTATTGGCCTCAGGGTAGAGGGCCGACCGGTAAGTAGGGTGACTTACCCCAACTACCAGGGATTGGCGGAGGCATTGCTAGGAATAGAAGTGTCCAGCCTAGGCAGAGAGTCTAGGATGGTCCCCAGGGTAGAGGTAGAGGCTGCCCTAGGACTGGATGAGCCCCAGTGTCGGTCTGATGAGACCCGGGAGGAATTCATAGATAGATTAGCCGAATCATCCTCCCTTGTATATTGTAGTGACCCTAGTCAGGGGGAGGAGGTAGATAGACAGTTGAGGGTCTTCTTAGTTTTCTTTTTTGGTCGGTTGCTCTTCGGTACAAAGGCCGACCACATCCATTGTAGGTTCTTGTATTTATTAGATGACCTAGAGAGCCTAGGTGAGTACGCATGGGGTGCGGCCCTTCTGGCCCATCTCTTTGCTGATTTGTCTGCGGTCACGCCGGACCGTGAGACCACCGTCAGCGGCTTCTCGCCGTTCCTCCAGGTATTATATTATTTTATTATTTGTTTATGTGATATGATGCTTTACTAACCTATATGTTCATAAATGCAGGTGTGGAGCTATCACTACTTCCCGCTCGGTAGAGCGCGATTGCATGACCAGGCGCTGTCCCATTGGCCTGCCGTTGGTAGCCAACCGTGGACACTGCCCCACAGCATCATCAGCTGACGGCCCTCCGCCGTCAGTTCCTCGACTACCCTGAGTTGTTGGTGAGTCTTTAACTTGTTCAATTTTATTTATTAAATGCAATCTTTTATTCATTAAATGCAAATTATTTATATGAATGCATTTAACCTATATGCAGGTGATCTGGCGCCCGTACTTGGGCATAGGCGAGGAGGGTCAGCCGTGGGTGACGGCTGGCCGAAGGCGGTTCGGGAGGCAAATGTGGGTGCATTGCCTCAACGAGATCGAGCCGCTCCGCCTCCGCCTTGTGATGAGAACGCTGGGCCTCCACCAGGAGTGGATCGATGAGGAGGTCCCGGAGGGCGTCGGGAGGAGCATGAGGGGCAAGCAAGCCCTCACTGACTGGCGTGCCAAGTTCCCGGAGCAGTACGAGGACTGGCACCGCCGCGGCGTACGGGTGGAGTCCTGTGCGGAGAGTAGCGAGGCCTACCTCCAGCAGTACCGGGCCCACTACGCCGATCAGCTTCGGCTCTTCCGACCACTTGATGTAAGTATGCTTTTATGCGTCTTTAATTTTATTATTATCTTGATTTATATTTGTGGATGAATGTATGTATGTGTAATATGCAGGATGCGCGTGATGCGGTCATCATTGACGTTCGGGCCCGCCTACACGACGCGGAGGCCCAGCTAGAGCAGGTCCAGAAGGAACTATTTGATCTGGTATGTATGCATGAATATGAATGGATGTTTTTATTAATTAATTATTTTGGCGATTAACACTGACGGTTGTCTTTTGGTGCAGCGAGCCGTCTACACCCAGGCGGCTCCCCCTTCCTATGGAGCGTAATCATCGTCTTCGTCTGCTGCCCACGAGGCTGCTCTGGCTGACCTCCAGAGCCAGCTCACCTCCTCCATCCACCGAGCTTCCCTCGCAGAGGAGGATCGCGCTACTCGGGTAAGTTCTTTCCCCTTGACTTCCAAATCTGATTTTGATTATTTGATTGCCTTGGACTAACAATGACTTCCCTTTAGGTTGCTGAGCTTCAGGAAGCCCTTCAGAGGGCGGAAGCGGAGCTGGAGCATTCTCGTGCGGCGGCTGCTCGTGCCGAGGCTGACGCTGCGCGGATCCGAGCCTTGGAGGAGTAGGTGGCTCGTCTCTCCACCGGAGATCTTGCACGTCTCCAGGTTCGCCTGGAGGTTCTGACTGAGGAGAGAGACCGCGACCGCCTTCGACTGGAGAGTCTTCAGGGTCGCTTGTCGGTAGCTGAGCACGAGCGCAAGATGGTGGAGGAGAGGTATCAGCGAGCCCGGCAGCGGGCTCAGGAGCGTGGTTTGACGAGTGCTTTCACCGCTAGTGTCGCCATGTCTTCCGGCCAGGCAGGGCTGAGTGCGATGGGACCACCTCCACCTCCCAACTGAGGACCAGCACCGGATGCGTCTGACGAGGCCTAGAGTCAGCTCGATGAGGGCGGAGGGGAGAGCCATCCTTGAGGGCTCATGTATTTTCTTTTCTTCTGTGTATCATGTACAAAAATCTTTTGATGATATACATGAAACTTTTGGCCTTCAATCTTGCATTCTTGTGTTTGCTTTGTGTCCTGCACATCACTTAACAAACAGGTTAAGTATCTATTTAGGCTTAGCCCCTTGCTTTGACTAAATAAATGGTCAATCAATCTTTTTCCTTAAATGAATGGTCAAGGGGCATAGCCTTTATCAACAAAGGTAATAAGAATAAGCAAACTTAAGCAAAATGCAACATGCAAGCAGACAGATGCTCACTGAAAATAAAAGGAATGAGACATACCAAGTGCAATAAGCAAATGCTAATTGAAATATTTTTGTTGTTTTGAAATATTCATTTTTTTTGGGATTTTGAAATATATGCTTTTTTGGGTTTTGGGATATATATATTTTTTTGGGTTTTTGAAATATGTATTTTTTTGATTTTTTGACATATGTATTTTTTTTGGATTTTGAAATATGTAATTTTTTTTGATTTTTGACATATGTATTTTTTTTTGAATTTTGACATATGTATTTTTTTTGGATTTTGACATATGTATTTTTTTTTGGATTTTGACATATGTATTTTTTTTTTGATTTTTGACTAAAAGATCAGCATGGTACCCAGATCAAAAGATCACATTCATTTATGAACTTAATTTCCAAATTGTTCTTTAACAATTTAACTTAAACCCATCGTGTTTGAACTTGTGTTTCCATTCGTGATCCCATTTGATGATTTGACCCTTTAGTCAATCTAAGCCATTCCTCAAGTTTGGAGTATGCCTCTTTAGAAAGAAAGGAAGAATAAGTTTAGAAAGCCCATGAGAAGGTTCCGGAGACCTAAAAAGATATTCCTTTCCTACCCTAGTATCCGTTGGGGTTCGGTCATTTTCTTTCCGGAGTATTTATCGACCTTGCGTTTCCTTTCATTTCATTTTATGGCCTTGATGTAACGTTTGTAATGTAATGGCCTTTTGATTTGACATTTGAATTTTGCCTTTTGCTTTTGCTTTTATATTCTTTTCTTTGCGACGGATCTCCCCCATTTTTTTATGACGGCCTCCTACTAAGATAACGGGTATTCTTGGTAGTCTATTCTAAGTCTCGTTTCGACATCATGGACCGAGTGTAAAACAGATTTGCTTTAAAAGGAATGATTTGTATTTTACACTTTTAGTCAAGCTTTCGGTATTCCTTAGGACTTGGCATCTCTTGTTACTCACGAATCAAACGTGTCAGTGTGTGTAGTAATGTGTTTTCAATTAAAATATCCAGACTAATAAGGAAATTTGAGTTTATAAATTTTCTGATTCCACTGGTCTTTGGACCATGCTGATCGACTCTTTAACCTAAGGGTAGTATTTCTTAAGATGTAAACCATTTCAGGGATGAGTTAGCTCTTCTCCTTTTGTATTGACAAGACGATAAGCATTACCAGGGAAAGCGTGCGATACAACATAAGGTCCTTCCCAGTTGGGTTGGAGCTTAGAACGCGGACCACCAGGTTTTACAAAAATCCTTTTGACGACCATTTCACCGACTTTGAACTTACGTTCGATAACTTTCTTTTGATAAAAACGTGCTAGTCTATTTTGATAAACTTTTGCATGATTAGCAGCTGACCATCTTCTCTCGTCTAAGAGTTCCAATTGAGCAAGGAGTGCTGAACGATGTTCATCAATGGAAAATTCCTTGTTCAATTGTACTCTTAATGACGGTATAAGGATGTCGTATGGAACTACCGCCTCCATCCAGAATCTTAAGGAATAAGGAGTTTGCCTAGTAGGCGTGCGGATTGAAGTTCGGTAGGCCCATAGAGCCTCAACCAATTTTTCTGGCTAGTCTACGAATTTTTTAGATTTGCACGTCTTTTTGATGATTTTTATCAAAGTCTTATTAGTTGCCTCTGCTTGGCCATTGCCTTGCGGATAATAAGGAGATGAATGGTGCAATGCAATTCTATACCTGTTGCAGAGGTCCTTCAATTCTTGTGACACGAACTGCGGTCCGTTGTCGGTGACGATGGTGCTTGGAATTCCAAATCGGGTGATGATGTTCTTTATGATGAACTTGCAGACGGTTGATGCTTTGATCTCCACGTACGCTTCGGCTTCTGCCCACTTGGTGAAGTATTCCGTTGCTGTGAGAATGAAAGATTTTTGCTTGATGCCGGAATCTAGGTTACCAAGGGGTCCAATGATGTCGAAAGCCCACATAGAGAAAGGCCATGGGGAAGAAACAGGATGGAGTGAAGACGCAGGAGAATAGAGTTTGTCGGCGTGAAGTTGGCACTTAGCACACCTACAGACATACCCTACACAGTCTTCTTCCATGGTTGGCCAATAAAATCCTTGTCTGAGGATCTTCTTTGCTAGCATCTGTCCATTGACATGGCCACCACAAACTCCGCTATGAGCTCCCTCCATAACCTTCCAAAGCTCATCTTCATCTAGACATCTCAGAAGAACTCCATCAAAACCTCTCTTGTACAGTTCTCCTCCAACTAGGGTGTATCTTTGAGCAACTCTCGTCATAGCTCTCTTCTCCTCAGTTGTAGCTTCCTCAGGATATGATTGATCTTCACAATATTTGGCAATTTCATAATACCATGGCTTATGTTCATCATCCATCTCTTCTAACAGTTCTATCAACATGATTTCTCTCTTTTCAATGATACCTCCGTCCCTGACTTTCTTCAGCAACTTCTCCTTAGTTCTAAGAAATGAAGGGTCTTTCACGGCGGGTGAAAGACGCCTATGAACTATGATTGATTCGGATTGCCTGCTGATTGGAAAATCAAGAGAGGATGCAAGTGAAGTTAGAGCGTCAGCTAAGATGTTTTGATTTCTAGGGACATGGACAAAGATCAATTTCGTGAAAAGCTTTGAGTAACTGGAAGTAAGTTCCTGATAAGGCTTGAGCTTGGGATGAAGAGTTCGATATTTGGTCAGCACTTGGCGAAGAATCAGTTGGCTATCACCCATAATCCTGAGTTTAGTGGCACCATGGAAATGAGCAGCCTCGAGTCCAGCAAGGAGTGCCTCGTATTCAGCTATATTGTTGGTGACTGGAAAGTCAAGCTGAAAGGCTTGTGGAATGGTGACACCTTCAGGTGATAACAGAACGATACCGATCCCCTTTCCATGAGAATTCAGAGCTCTGTCAAAATGCAGAGTCCACATATCATCTCTGATTTGATTTACGGACATCAGTTCCTCATCCGGAAACCCTGATCGCACTGGATCAAATCGAGGAAGGGGATGATGAGCGAGATGTTCTGCTATGGCATAGCCCTTGATCGCTTTCTACTGAATGTAAATGATATCAAATTGAGATAGAAAGCTTTGCCATCGCGCTAACCTATCAGTAAGAACAGATTTCTCCAGAAGGAATTTGATCGGATTCATTCTAGCGATGAGATGGACTTCATGGGCCAGAAAATAATGCTTCAATTTCTGAACAACCCAGACCAATGCTGCACATGTTTTCTCCATCGCCGTGTATCTCTGTTCAGCGGGGTTGAGAAGTTTAGAGAGATAGTCGGCTGCCCTCTCTTTTCCTTCTTCATCTTCTTGTGCTAGGACAGCCCCCACTGCATCATCCAGGACAGAAATGTAAAGTATCAATGGTTTGCCTGGAGATGGTGGTCTCAAAATAGGAGGACTTGCTAAATAGTTCTTTAATCCATCGAATGCCTCCTGACACTTATCGTCCCAATCGAATTTGACTCCCGGCTTGGTAAGTTCGTAAAACGGCTTACACCTTTGTGAGTGCTGGGAGACAAAACGGCGAATAAATTGCAACCTCCCGATTAATCCTCTCAACTCCTTCAAGTTTTTGGGAGGTGGCATTTCTCTGATAGCCTTCGCCTTGTTGGGATCGATCTCAATTCCCCGTTTGCTGACGATGAATCCAAGTAATTTTCCTGAAGATACCCCGAATACACATTTCTTGGGGTTCATTTTTAACTGATACTCCCTCGATCTCTCTAATACCCTTGCCAAAACCTTGGCATGCTCAGCCTTTGTCTTAGATTTAACCAACAAATCATCCACATACACTTCCAGATCTATGTGCATCATGTCATGAAATATTGCCATCATAGCCCTCTGATAAGTGGCTCCAGCATTCTTTAATCCAAATGGCTTGACAACATAGCAGTATGTTCCCCAAGGTGTAGTGAATGACGTTTTCTCTTGATCTTCTTCTGCCAGCTTAATCTGATTGTATCCTGAAAATCCGTCCATGAATGATAAAGTTTCATAGCCAGCAGTATTATCAATAAGTACGTCAATATGAGGCAATGGAAAATCATCTTTAGGACACGCCCGGTTCAAATTGCGGAAGTCAATGCAAATTCTGACCTTCCCATCCTTCTTCATGACCGGGACTATGTTAGCCACCCATTGTGGATAAAGGACAACTCTAATAAATTTGGCTTTATGTAATTTGTCGACCTCTTCCTTCATCTTTAGAGCCATTTGTGGGTAGAATCGCCTTAATTTCTGCTTGACTGGGCTAGCTCCATCCTTTAATGTCAACCTGTGTTCAACCAATGACGAGTCTAACCCCGGCATATGTTCATAACTCCAGGCGAAAGTGTCCTTATAGTCCTTAAGTACTTGTACCATTGCCTTCTCATCCTCTGTAGAAAGATTTTCGCTGACGAGGACAACCTTAAGTTCGTCTTCAGTCCCTAAATTGATTTTTTTGGTGGGCTCTTCTACGGCAGCTGAGGGTTCATCGAATCTCCTCACTCCACTGGCATATGCCTCAGCTGCGTCCTCGTCATCTTCCTCATCTTCAATAATGGGGTCTTTTTCATGTACTAACTCATACACCCCATACCCATCATTGACTGACTCATTGTTCATACAGTCTTCTGGCATCTGAATCGGATTTTCTAAAAACTGAGGGATTAAGGAGCAAGAAAAGCATCTATCAGCTAAGTCCTGGAGGTATCTATCTGGAATTCGCCTACCCTTAGACTTCTTAGACTTCCTAACTTGACTAACCTGCCTAGAACTAGACTGCCTAACTTCACTAAACTCCCTATTATAACTTAATGAAGATGAAGCAGAATGGAAATCCTGGGATACAAGTGGAAATACAGGAGAATCCTCCCGAGGGGAGGGGTAGAGTAGATCTAGGAGAGAATCTTGACCGAAGGACCCGCGCAATGGGGTGTGATCGGACAAGTAAGAGGTTTCCTCAATAAGGATATGGGAAGAATTTGTTGCCAAATTGGCGTTTTTTTTTGGACAATGGAGGAGTTAAGCATAAAACAGGAATGAATACAAATAGAAGGAGAATTAGATGGAGGAAGTGGCATCAGGGACAAGGGATTAGGGGGATCATACAGGAGTATGTCCCAGATTAAATCATACATCCTCTCTAGATCGAGAGGAGGTGGTAGAATGAGGTCCCGAGGGGATAGAGTAATCATAACGGGCGAGGCCCGTGAAATATCTTCAATAATGACCCGCGACCAAGTCGGGGTCAGGAGCAATGTGCTAAACAAAGTATGGAGCATGAAAACATGAGAAGGATATGTCCCCCTCCAGAGCAGATCTGTGGTGTAGCCAGCTTCATAGGGGTCATCTGGCTCCCCTTCGTCGGTCTCTTCTGACAACAATATCCGTTTGTCAAAGATAGCACTGGGACTTTCGATCAGCTCATCAATCTGCGGCGGCCACTTGGGTTCTGCAGGATCTAGAAACAGTCTGTTCAGTGCAATGTAGAGGTCTCTCAGATCGAACCACCTGTACCATTCACATTCAGGATCATGGAATTTTCTCCTCTTCATAGGCCGCAGAGCCTCCAAGGACTGGTACGTGAGTAGTTCCGAGCAATGCCTGGCCAGGTCTCTCCCATATATATCATGGAGGTCAAAACATGAAGTAATGACCACCGTGTTGTCATGGCTAATTATGGGCCCCTTTACAAATTGAGTGTACAAGGTCCATGTTAGGGGATCCCGACCTTCCTTGGGTGGTGTAGACATTGTCTCCCAGACTTTCTGACCTTCTTCATTCTCTGCTTGTTGAACAATGTCTTGTTTCTGTTTTCTTGGCCTATAGCCCAGGCCGCTTCCAGGTGCTCTTCGGTGATCTTTGACAGGAGTGGTCCTGCCTTGCAATTGTGTGCCCAGACCTCTCCCAGGCTGATAACCATTCTTCATCATAATTCTCCATCCTGGGGTACTCATGCACTTCCCCCTTTTTATGGCATTTAACGGGTAAGGAGAAATAGTGGCAGTTTTCAGAGGATCAGCCACTGGATGGTAAACCTGTAATACCGACAGAAAAGGTTGTCGGCCAGGTAAAGAAGCAGCTTTGATATTCAGAGTATGAGCAGCAGCAAGGATCGGCATGCTCGTAACCTTAATGATTCGTCATTTAAAGGGAAATTTGAGGCATTGATGTTTTGTGGAGGGAATCGCCTCAAGAGTTTTTATGTAAGGACGACCCAAAATGGCATTCAAAGAAGGGTCGATTTCTAGAATGTGAAATTCGACATCAGCATGACTTACAGGGCCTAGCTCTACTTTCAAATAAACCATTCCCAGAGGGGAACGGGTGGAGTTATCATATGCTGTCACAAAGATGGGGCTAAGCAGCCATTTTTCTTTGGGCACACCGCACAGCTCCAGGGTCTTCGGAGGTAAAACATTGATTGAAGCCCCTGTGTCAACCAGGCATGCATCCACTGCCTTCTTGCAGATGTTAACCGTGATGCTCAGAGCCATGCTTCTGGCTGCCGGCGGTGCTAGTCCGATGTATGAAATGTAATGGAGGGCTGGTCCCCCTGAGGAACTAATAGTGCTGCAATCTTTTCCGCCGGCACGTCCTCGTTGACCATCACCTTCTGCAAATATTCCATCAGAGCTTCTCGGTGACTTCTCGATCTTTTGATCAGTTCAAGCACGGAGATTCGTGCCGGTGTTCGGTCCAGATGTTTCAACAAATCATACTGAGTGCCTGGTGCACTCTCTTCATTGTGTGTTTCTTCCGTCGGCTGTGACGGGCCGTCTCTAACTGTTGACTGAGGAAATACTTTGTTGAAAATTCTTCCACTCCGGAGCGCATGTTCCTCAACCGTGGAAGATCCGGGTGACACTTTGAGTACCACAGAGTTGGGTGGTGTAGGTGATGCGGGGTGTTGATATGTAGGTGACGGCGTGGGGTTAGGTAGTGATGGCGTGGTGCAGATTAAAGGTCTAGATGGTTGGATGGTGGATGGGTACATGATTGGGGTGGATGAAGTGGGGAATGGCACGCGTAGTAACGGTCTGGAAGGTTGGATGATGGATGGGTAGGTGGTAGTGGTAGCGGGTGAAGTAGGGAATGGTATGCGTAGTAGCGGTCTGGATGGTAGGAGGGGTGTGTAATTGGTTTGCGGTGGGTTGTATGGTGGAGGCGTAGGAGTGTGAGGCGTAATGGGCTTGAGGAAAGCAGGTGGTGGTAATGGGTTATTGGGTGCGGACGAGTGATACACGGGTGTCGGTAGAGGGGTGATGGTAATGGGCTGTGGTCTGGGTATGTGGATGGTGCGGCGTGGTGGTTGTTCTGCGGTACTCGGAACATGACCCGTCGAATAAATAGAGGAAGAGTCCTCTATTCTCCACTGCTGCCCACGGTCAGCCTCAGACTGGCTGTTTGTCAGAATAGGGGCAACTTGGTTTTGGTTTTGATGCTCCGGGAGCGGGTTCTGCACTATGCCCATGTTTGGTGGTGGTGTTGTTTGTGCTGGTGCTCTTGCTTGCTGCTGCTGCTGTGGTCTTCTTGCCTTCAGGGCTGATATGTATTTTTTTATTTCTTCCCAGTCTATGCCGCCCTGCTCGTTGAGATCATGAATATAATCTCTAAATTGGAAGCATGTGTCAATAGTATGCCCAGGTTGCCTATGGAACTAGCAATACCTAGACGTGTCGGCATTCTGAGGCCAAACTGCCTTTTCTCTTGGCAAGACTACGGCATTAGCTGCCATTAGGGCACTGAAAATGTTTGCCAAAGATTCTGGGAGGACTGGGTATTCTGCCCTCTTTGGGCCTGGAGGTCTTCTCTGCTGATTGTAGTCAGCAGGAGGAGGGACATTATGATACGCCGGCGGTGCGCACGGCTGATACTGCTGTTGTTGCTGGTACTGCTGTTGTTGTGGCTGCTGGTACTGCAATTGCCGTTGCGGCGGCTGCTGTGGCTGTTGCTGTTGCTGTTATTGGTTCGGCTGCTGGGGCCGCTGATTTTGGGGCTGCTGATACTGAGGGTTCAGCTACTGCCTATACCCCTGCTGGTTCAGCTGCGATGGCCTCTGGTACTGTTGTTGACTCCTCACGAACTGGGGCGAATTATTGTTCATGCTGCTGACTTGCTCGTTAGAGAGCGTGCCCTTAGTAGTTGGACCTGTGCTGGGAGCATTTGGCACTACAGGCTTCCGAGATGGACGCCTGCTAGGTCTTTGAGGATCAAAGACGCTAGAAAACGTAGCGTCCTTGAAGGCATTCTGACAGTACCGTGCTCTTTCATATAGCTCTGCCACGCTGGTCAGATTGTTCAAGGAGAGGACTAGTTTGAATTGGGGCGTGGCATTAGAAATCAACATCTTCACTTGCTCAGACTCAGACAAGTGATCTTTTATTTTCTCGGCCAAGCCCCGCCATCTATCGGCAAAACTGACAAACTCTTCATCGGGTTTCATCTTCTCTGCTATTAGGTCAGTGATGGACAGGGAGGGGGCAACTCTGTCTTGGTATCGTTGAATAAATTTTCGAGAAACAATACCATAGTCCTCTACTTCGGAGGGTTCTAAAGAAAAGAATCACTCGAGGGCTGGTCCCTCTAAAGATCTCCGGAACAAAAAGGCCAACGACCTCTTGTCGTTTTGCCAGAAGGATGATTCGTACATAAACTCCTTCAAGTGGGTGAAGGGGTTACCAGTACCGTTGTACTTCTGGTACAGTGGCATCTCGGAGGGTGGTAGGTGGAACACTGGCAGGCTCGGTAAATTGATCTCCGGTGCAGCTTTGACCCCCATCATCTTCTGGAGGTTGTTGAATTGTTCATCCATGCGCTCCATCTTCGCTAGCAACGCTTGCATTGTCAGATCTACCTGGGGAGGAGGAGGAGGTGGAGGTACTTGATAGGCCTGTTGCCTAGAGTACATCGGACAAGGAGGACAGTAAAGAGGAGGTCCGGCAGAGCTTCTGCCATGCCCGAGGGCATTTTGATAAGCAGGCGTTAGTGGTCTAGCCGGTTGCCTAGAAGATGAAAGTTGCGGCCCAGCTGGCCGAGAAGTGATATGGAGGCCTTCCATGGCATGATGAATGTAAGGGGGATGAATAGGAGGTTGTTGAGGGATAACAGGGGGAGCCACAGGGTTCGGCTTGGCAGGCTGCGTGGGTGCCTTCCCCTTCAGAATGGACTGGATCGCCTCGAACTGCTGAGGGTCCAGACGGGAAGCAAGAACTTCCAAAGCGTTGACAAGATCCGAAGGATCAGAGGACGAGGGATCATTTTGATTCATGTCTCCCTAGAGAATGGGATTGGGAATCGCATACTCATACGGGGGAGGATCAGGATATTGCTCATGGGGATGAAAAAGAGGGGTCCGGACATTCCCATCATGTCGAAACGGAACAGGGACAGAATTACGGGAGGCATCAGCATCTCTCCCGCTCTCATAATTGTAATCGGAATCACGAGGGGCATTAGCATCTCCCTCGTAGTTAATCATGGCGTCTGTAGCCACACTCAAGTCCCTGCCCGATCGGAGCAGCATGATGTTAGATTCTTTTTTCAAGGATTGGCAAACAAGTTGTACAGAGATTTAAAGAAACAAGTGGATGTTTAGCGTGATTTTAAGATTCCTTGTTGAGTTATTTGGATTTAATTAAACCACAAATTCGCTCAAGGGACGGGATCCTAGTTTCAGTTCAATATCCACCGTTATGCTCTATGGCTTTCTCTCACAACGTTTATAGAATCTAGTCGGGACTTCAACTGGTACAACCAGCCCGATGATCAAGGAGGAGTACCTTGATTTTGGGGACTTACGGAGGTCTCAACGCCAACTTCTCTAGTCTGATCAAGGGACCGACCCAATCAGAGAGAGTTGATGACGTCAAGTAGAGTGTTCCTAAGAAAAGGAGGGTATTAGCCTCAATGCGTATGACCTGTAGCCTGGATGGCCTCTAATGCTTAATACATAATGGGTAATTAGCACACAGATCACAAAAATCTGAGAACTGAAGAAGAAATAAGAAACTGCTTAAATAGCGTCGAGGGTAGTCGACGCTATTCAAACAAAATCTTAATTTTTTGCAGAAGCTCAGATTGCAGACAGCAGAGAAATAAGACTGAAAGGCATCTGGGTATGACGACGCAGTTTGAAACGTGTCGCTGTTCCTGGACGCTTTTCAAGTCGCAGAAGCAGTTTTCCAAGAGGAATTTCTGGGTAGATTCCTCCTTAAAAAGGGTAAAAATAATAAATAATCAGCTCATGCAAGATTTTTTAGTTTCAGGTTTTAATAGGATGATTTTATCAACTAAACAACTAAGATATCAATCAATCACTCAGCATTTCATCACAAAAACAGCTTTTTAACTAATCAACGGGGAGGGCAAGATCTTGCCACTGGGGTGTGCACGTGGTGAACGTGGGAAATTAACTAAACTAAAAACACTCACCAATTGGTGAGGACGTGTCGAGAGACACAAGTGGTGCACCGTGGGTGCCCGATTGATAATAGCAAGAACAAAAGAACTAAAAGATGGCGAGACCAAGTCCCACCGTGATCGCCAAAAAAGCTGTGAGTGCTTAAAATGAGTGTGTTATTATCATAAAAGATCTATGTTGTTTAAGTGCAAAAATAAACCTATTAAAAAGAAACTACGTGAAGTGATCGCCAGAAACTTTTGACTTAAAAGTTCCAAAAGTAAGAGTTTGATCGCCTACCTGTTTAAACGCGGGAGATGTTAAGTTCTTGATTCCCCTCCTTCAGCCGGCTGAAGAAAGAGAGCCCTTCCTCTTCTTTTGTTCTTGCTGTTGAGTTTTGAAGTTGAGGATCATCCAGAGTTCTTTGTGATTTTGCTATTGATTTCTCTCCCCTTTGATTCTTCTTTGCAGCTTGCAAGAAATAGAAAGAAGAATGGAGAAATGATGAGAATTTAGGCAAAAGTAGTATCCATTCTAATCAGAGTTTTAAACATGCAACTAATCATAGAACTCACTTGTTGGGATGGTCTTTGAAACCCCTTTAAATTGGTTTTGAAAATGATGCTAGTGTTGTGTGTGTTGCATGGAGTGATGTGATGAATGTAGAATTAATAAAGATATGAATATGAAAAGTGTAGAAATGAATTGAAAAAAACTTATGCCGATTGAATGAAGCCTTGAATTGGATGAAGAATGGACGAGGAACGGACGCCGACTTCTGGAAACAGCAGCACTTCGGCGTTTGGACGTCGTTGCTTCGATCTTCAATTACTAACTCTAACTCTGATTCTAACCTCTTTTTTTAACTCTTTCAAGATGCAAGGTATTTATAGACTTCTTCTGCGTCCGCGGATTTATGTGGAGAAATTTGGGATTTATCTATCTTAACCAACAGATAAATACAGATTAATTCATCTTTATCTGTAATTATCTAAAACGCGTCGACTACTGAAGACGCCTTTCAGATTGATTAAGATAAAGATAAATATCCGGGAAAACTTATCTTTATCTGTATTAGATAAAACGCGTCTACATGTGTAGACGTCTTTTACACTAATTAAGATAAGGATAAACATCCGGAAGAGAAGTAGAAATAGCTTAGGAAACCTAAAAAGCATCGTACTTGACAGACGCCTGTTAGCTAATTAATCAACTGATTAAAATTCAAATTTCAACGTTAAAATAAGAATAAACTCTAAATGGCGTCCACATAGGTAGACGTCTTTTATACTTCTTCATATTTTAACTGAAATTTGAGTTAAAATTAATTTAATTGATTAACTTAAACATGTCTGTTTGACCCGACACTCAAAAGATCAATAAAAATTAATCAATGATTAAATATTAGACCATTATGAGGCATTATTATATGATATGAAATTTACTCGAAATGACATCAAAATTAGCGTGTCTACACTCTGGTCCTTTACATTTCATTTTTGGGCCCTTTCGAGGGGTTACATCTATCGGGTTGTGGAGGAACCGCAGTTTGCTGAGCTCGACTATTTAAGGGCGTCAACTGTCCTGATCAGTCGAGAGACGAAGAGCAAATGTTGCATTTTGACAGTATACTAAAGACTTGGAACTCATTTTAAGAAGGTTCTCTTTTGAAAAAATGTGTAGGTGTGTGCATCTCAGGATGATCATAGGGATCCGTATGAAAGTAAAGTAGACACGTCCAAGGTTCTGGTGGACCAAAGCCTTAGCCAAATCTTAATGTTTACCCAATGTACCATGCAACTAGACCTAGACAGGGGGTGACGTGGCAGTCACCAGACAGTTGGATTTTGTGTCTTTTCTGATTTTTTTTGTCATTTTCGTTGAAGTATGTACATATTTACAAATATTTTTGATGCTTTTTGGATATTCGATTTTTTTGGAGATTTTGAGATTTTTGATTTTTTTGTGCATTTAAAGGGTAGAAAATTTTAGATAGACTCCTATCCAAAGAAAAATATTTTTCAAATATTTACACTTATTTGCTCACTCTTGAACTAGAAACGAAAGAGCTTGCTTACCTCTACAACTCTTAGATAAAGAGGAAGCTATCCAATCCATAAGCGATTATGCACAAGACTCTGAGAGTGAGTCAGGCATGTTGCAAAGGTGGGTCATCGAGACAGAGACCCAATGATGGCAGAATTGCCCCAGTATGTTGGCTCCTCATGGGAGTGAAACTTTTTCTCCTTTTGAGGGTCATAGTCTCCAAGCATAAAACACTCAGGGGAATGTGCCACAACCAGTGATAGAAGCCTGAGAAGGGAAGGTGTGTGGAATAGGAAGGGAATGAGAGCGGTGGGTACTGGTTCATCCCTCACTAAGGAGGCTCCTTCTCGTCGAGTGGTTGGTTCATAGAACAACAGCTGTGTACCGAAATCTTCTGCATCTTCTCTTCGAACTTCATTGATTGTTTCTTTCAACTCATCCTCAAGATAGTGTATCTTGAGTACCTCTTGACTTTCCTTCACAAAGTGATCCAAGAGACTCCATTTTCTAAACCCCTCGGTTGGTTTGGTTGGTAGGTAACCCAATCTAAATCCCCCAATGGTCGGATTTTCAAAGATAGGCTCTTGAATTCCTTGCTCTTCCTTGCCTAACCCAGATCCCGAACTATACTCCATTTTGTCCATAAGCTGTCAACCTATACTAGGTTGGGGCTTGGCCTGAGAGTCAACCGATGAAAAGATGGGCTCTTTTCCTTTTCCAGAAGTGATCATAGATGGAATTTGTTCTGCTGTCACTGAATCCAATGACTCACTGTAGGGGGTTCTCTTTATTTTGACAATCTTCCCATTGTATGGGAATTTATAGCACTGATGGTTAGTGGAAGGCACTCCCAGGGTCTGGTCCATCCAAGGCCTTCCCAGAATGGCGTCGTATATGGGCTTGACATTAGGGATGTAGAATTCAAAGATCATGGCCACTGGGCCAATTTCCAGTTTCCCATTAGCTGGTCTTTGAGAATTATCATGGGTTGAGACCATCATGGAAGTAGACTCAATCTCTTCTGGATCAATCCTTATTTTCTTAGGGGTCTTGAGTGGACAAACATTGATTGATGCACTGGTATCCAACCGGATGGAGTCCAATGAGTGACCCTTGAGTGTTGCAATTAAGCATGAGGGAAGGGATTGGCATTCAGGAGGAGCCAGATCCTTATCTGTGAAGGATATCGTAGGTGTCTGGGTGACTAAGAGAATGGCATTTGTAAGCCCCCTGATAGGAAGATCTTCATTGACTGTAATCCACTGGAGGAATTTGAACAATGTCTCCCTATGTGTAGGAGATCTCCTAATCAACTCTAGGACCGAAATCTTGGCGGGAGTTTTCCCTAGATGCTGTAGGATGTTATATTTGGATTGAGTAATCCTTCTAGACATATTTGAATCCTCTTGGGAGTCCAAGGGTTGACTTGTTGGGGGAATGATGCGATTTCTCAGTGTAACACCAATCGGACTGGGGTCTACTGCTTGATCTGACTTTAGTGCTTGAACTGGTGGTGAATTTGTTACTGGACCCGGCCTTGGTGTTGGACACAAGATGGATAGAGGAGGTTCTCTGATTGAGATTGAGGGAACTTGGGCCAGAGTGACTGGGTTGATGACTGTTGGTTGTTCCCTAGGTCGTATCAAGACCAAAGGTTTGTCTTGAATACTAGTGGAGACTCCTTGCAATGGCTTTCTAGGTTTGGTCATCCTAGTAGGGCACTCACGCCATACCCCAACCTCTTCATACTCCCAGTACTGTCCTCTGCGATCGACATTTGATTCCAAAATTTTGACAAGGGTGCTTACCCTTTCTAGAGAGCTAGATGGATCTTGAGCTACCTGATGAGAGGGCGGAGGGTCTTTGACTTTCAAGGTTTCAATAGCCTCTTTCATGTGCCCCTAGTTGATCTTGGCGCTAGAGGAAGGGGGAACTGCCGAATATGGTTTCTGATTGGATTGGTTGTCTGGTCTGGACATAGGACTGGGTGACCTAAAGGGTTGCCCCAAGGCACTCACCTGTTCATTGATTGTCACTCCCTCTATTGGTGGAGTTTGTGTAGTCCTCTTATTTATGTTCTGATTTTCAAAGAGGGATGGCAAAGTGGAACTCCAGATCTGAGATTGAACTACCCGAGCTCGATTATAAAGTTGTGCGAATGTGTGAAATTCACTCAGCATGAGAATAGACCGAAGCTGCGGGGTAGCGTTATTGACCAACATGGTGATAGCTTGAGATTTGGGGATTGCCACTTCCACCCTAGAGGCCATTGCCCTCCACCTGTTGCCAAAATACGTAAACTCCTCTTCAGGCTTCATCTTCTCCATCACAAGATCAAACAAGGTGGGAGGCATAGTTGTCATATGACTAAACTGAGTGATGAATTTTTCGGAGACCATATCAAAATTGATTAGGTCTGTGGCGGGCAAGGAAGAAAACCATCTTAAGGCCTCACCTTCTAAGGATTTTTGGAACAGATGGATAAGGAGGACTCTGTCGTAGAGCCATTGATGGGAATCCATGAGGAAACTTGACAGGTGATAATGAGGGTCAGAGGTGCCATCATATTTCCTGTACTTGGGGGCTTTGAATCCTAGTGGAAAGTAGGTCGGAGGGAGCTTGCAATAGCTCAAGAGAGAGTGCGGTTGTTTCAGGGTAAGTTTCTTGGCCATGAGCTTACGCACATAGGTTTCAACCTCACTTTTGTAGATGAATTCCTCATGCTTGGGAGGAGGTGTAGTTTGAGAGACTGGAATCGGCATGACGGGTGGAGCAACTGGAGTAGGAGTTGGCTGGTTGATGCGGGTCTGAGCTCTGTTGGAAGATCCTTGGAAGTGAGTTCTCCGAGGAGTGGCATCTTGAGTTTTGCCTCGAGAGGCCAACTGGATGAGTTGATCAGGGGTGTACTGTGATAACACGGCAATAAGTTCCGAGTCCTCACTCGGGTCTTGGAGGGTTCTGTTGGAGATTATAGGGTCACTTTCTGAAGAGGAAGATTCATCCGAACATCTTCTCCTAAGTTCCTCTCTAGATGTTTGGAACATGCCCACAAATGTTTGTTGTGGATCCTCTTCAATCTCGAACAGAGGGTTGTGTGTGACATTGTTACCAAACTCATACATGTCATCATACACAGTGTTACTATACATTCGATTCATTATGAAACACAAATCCTAACAGATTTTATATTTCACTTGAAAGGTTAACTGTGCATTGTGAGTGTTGGTTTCTAACAAATCAAGTTCAAATCCTTAACGACCCTGTACTTTTCTTTCAAAACCTATTCCACCAAAGTTTAGTTAGGTGTCTTTGATTTTGAAATAATTCTCTCAGTGACGCCTACGGGTGGACGATTTTGAATGGGAAGGCTTAATTCCTCACACGAACCCGGGGTTCGTATCAGGTGGTTCCAGGTACAACCTGCTCGGCGGCCAAGTGGGAATCCCTGGCTCGCGGAGACTCACGGAGGTTCCCAACAGAATAATACTAGTCACACCCGAGTGGGAATCCTCAGGTGGAGAGTCAAATACTGTGGGAGAGGTAACTAGAAGTGTGATGCCGGCTTTTCCTTAAAAAATCCGTACGTAGAACACCCTGAAATTAACCCAAGAATTAACAGGCAATAGAACAGAACAATAAAACCAAGCAGAACATCCAACAATTCAACCAATAACCAAAGGGGTCACAACGGGGCCAAATGACCGGACGGCCGGGAAGCTGGCCGTCCACGGGGTCGGACGGCCGGAAGGCTGGCCGTCCGGGAACCTGGACGGCCAAAGAGCTGGCCGTCCAGAGAGAGGGATGGCTAGGACTCTAGCCGTCCAGGGATGTGGACGGCCTAGGAGGTGGCCGTCCAAGGAGATGGACGGCCAGGACCCTGGCCGTCCAGGGATGTGGACGGCCTAGGAGCTGGCCGTCCAGGCAGGTGGACGGCCAGCACTTTGGCCGTCCAGGGTCTGGGCGGCCAGGAGGTGGGCCGTCTGGGGGGAAAAAGAAAAGCTCCTTACCTTTCGTCGCTTTGCACGCAGCAGGCAAGTAGGGGTCCCATCGTGATCGCCAGAGGGATGTAGGCGCCCGGAACGTCCTCCGCTGCTGCTTCGGGCTTCGGGCGAGGGTTTCTCCGTTCGTCTTAGCACTGCGGCGATTTAGGAGGGTTAGAAGTTAAGGTGTGTGATCGCCAGGAGCATTACCTTACGGTCCCTGTGCTCCGCAGGATTGTAAGAGTGATCGCGTTCTGAGGGAGCGGGAGATGGTGGTTTCCCTTTCTCTTCCTCCGGCCGGCCAGAGGAGGAGAGCTCGGCAGTCCGCACGCAGAAATACGGTAAGGATCCCTGAGAAGAAAAGACAAGACAAGAGAGGAAAATAACCCGGTTAGAACTGTGATGTGTAGACTCTATCCATGAAAATATAAAAATTGACTAGAATTGGAGGGAGACGCACCGGATGAGTGTTTGGGGAGGGAAGGTGACCATATGTTATGGCCACCCACCTCCCGTTTTTTGTTTAAAACCTCTGGGGGAGTAAGGGTTGCTAAGTTATCCTAACATGCATGCATGCAGATGGGGGTGCTCGTGTGTGGAAAGTGAAGTGATGTGTTAAAAGTGGAAAGAAGAGTGAGAGGGGGAAATGTTACAGAATGGATGAAAAGTGGGAATGCAATGTGGTGAAAAGGAGAAAAGTAAAAGAGGGTTAAGAAGACAAGCCCATTTGGAGTGCGAAGGATTCTTCTTGAAGCCCCTCCTGAAGCTCTCTAACTCCTTGTCCGCTCGACTCCTCAAAGCCGACTCACTTGCCAACCTCCTCTGAGCCTTCTCACCCAAAAACTCCTTAACCTTCTCTGAATCTCTCCAACCAAAAAACCCCTTAACCCCCCTGCTCGAGAGGACATGGGGGGGTTTAAATAGGTGAAGGGAAAATAGGAGAAAATAGGGGTCTAAATCCCCGTAAATCATCCTGGAGCCAATGGGAAGTGGTCAAGGATCGGAGATGGTGCACACAGCAGCCGCCGGAGTGGGGAGTGATCGGAGTAGTGGAGGTGAGGGCGGCAAGTAGAGGAGATCGTAGGGAAGACGAGGTCAAGGTGGTAGTTAGGGGAGTGGACGGCCAGCCAACATGCCTTCCAATCCTGTGGAAGGCCAGGTAGCTGGCTTTCCACGGAGAGGTGGAAGGCGGCCCGGTTGGCCTTCGAAGGGTGGTGGAAGGCAACGGGTGGCCTTCGAAGGGTGGTGGAAGGCGAGGGGTGGCCTTCGATGGGTGGTGGAAGACGGGCTGGCTGGCCTTCGAAGGGTGGTGGAAGGCGAGGGGTGGCCTTCGAAGGATGGTGGAAGGCGGACTGGCTGGCCTTCGAAAGATGGTGGATGGCGGGCCGGCTGGCCTTCGAAGGATGGTGGAAGGCGGGCCGGCTGGCCTTCGAAGGGTGGTGGAAGGCGGGTTGGCTGGCCTTCGAAGGGTGGTGGAAGGCGGGCTGGCTGGCCTTCGAAGGGTGGTGGAAGGCGGGTTGGCTGACCTTCGAAGGGTGGTGGATGGCGGGCTGGCTGTGTAAGGACTGAGATTTCGGATCCGGTTATCGGGTCAGTTTCAGGGTCGGACTCTGTAGTTTGGGCCCTAACAGGGCTGGGACCCTGTTCTGTTTCGCGTCGAGCCAGGCTCGACGCGGTTTAAACGGCGTCCAGCGTGGCAGACGCGTTTTAGGTTGTGCCACGTGGATACCACGTGGGCTGGCCTTGGGTTGCGAGTGTACGGGCCGGTCGTGTCGTCTGAACGGCGTCCATGATGGGCGACGCGTTTCAGACTGCGACCCTGCGGTGTCAGAGTACGGTGCCGGTCTTGTCGTCTGAATGGCGTCAGCCTTGGGCGACGCGTTTCAGACTTCTGTCAGAACGGCCTGTCATGTTATCTGATAGGCGTCCGTACATCTCGACGCGTTTTACCTAGTTTCTGGTTACCCCGCGAGCTCTCCTTCCTTTCCCTCATTCTCACCCTCACACTCTCTCTCCCCTCACCCTCTCCACCCTCCGACTCTCCCCACTCTTCCCCTTCCCTTTCCCCTTCTTCCTCTTCCACCTCTCCACCTCTCACCGCTGCCACCACCACTTTCTTCGCGGCGTTCCATTCTCCGGACGGCGGCCGACGTCCCGGCGGAGTGGCGGCGTCCTCGGAGTACCGGCGGTGGTTTGCGGTGCGACGGTTTGACGGCGGAGCCAGAAGGAGTTCAAGAATCGGTAGGGTGACGATTC
Source organism: Zantedeschia hybrid cultivar (assembly GCA_030544215.1). Lineage (NCBI taxonomy): Eukaryota > Viridiplantae > Streptophyta > Magnoliopsida > Alismatales > Araceae > Zantedeschia > Zantedeschia hybrid cultivar. Next base: position 58,784,676 of record JARZZO010000012.1, read on the forward strand.
CCTCAGTGTTTCATTTTAAAACCATGTTCTACCACTTTGAAGCATGCTACGGGTCTATGGTTCTTGGGTAGAATAAGCATGTTTAGGAACTTTTCTTGATGAGGATGAGGGTGTCTGTGAATGTGGTTTAGTAATGAATAGCTTGCTCCTCTTCCTCCTCCGTTTGGTTTGATTTTGGGGCATTTGGGGGTGAAAAAGGGAGTCCTCGGGCTAGGAAACAGAACCAGGTTTCTGGCACTAAAAGACGTCGTGCATGGACGACGCAATTTGGAATAGCGTCGGGCCACCATGACGCCTTTTAGGCAGAAATCACCTGATTAAGGTTTTCTGCAAAATTCCGGATTTTGGTGCGAATGGCGTCTGAGGACGCCGACGCGTTTTTAAAAGGCGGCTAACTGTGACGACGCCTTTTTAGGCCATATTCTGAGGCCGAGAATTCATGAACCAGTTTAGGAGACTTGAATGGCGTCGTCCTTGGTCGACGCGATTCAAGCCAGAACCACACTAATCTATGCCAGTAAAATGTGTTTACACTGCTAGATAGTTGGTTAAAAGCATGCTTTTAGTACACTCGATGACGATGGACTCTTCATGACCGGATGGCACTACATAGTGTGTCGTGCGACCGCGGACTTCTCACGTGACCGGATCGCACCGTGCCGTGTTTTGTGTTACTGTGGACCTAGAGTGACAGTTGTAGCGTTTGACACCCTGTGTCGGTGCGGAGGGACACAGTGCTGACGGGAGCAGTGGCGGGGTGACGCCTAGTGAGAGAGGGTCACCTGGTGAACCCCGGAGTTAGCTAGCTTGTACCGGTGTCGGAGTGGTACCTTTGGAGTGTCACTCGTGCTGGGGGAAGGAGTAACCACCTGAGCCAGTTAGGCCGGAGTAGCCAGCGTGCTATCCGAGGGGTTGCTGTTTGGTCTCAGCAGGTCGTTTTTTCCCACTTTCGGAGACATAATTGACGCGTTTTGCCGAGACGCGAGTTGTAGGCTCCTTGGTAGAATGATTTCTGTGATATGCATGTTATATTCCGAACGCATGTGGTTTATATCGAGAATTAAGGGTAATATGTTACAGCTTTACTTACCTTGTTTACTTGTATCTTGGTAATTGCACTTGTGGGTGTGTGAGTGGGTAGTGGGGATCGAAGGATCCCTACTGAGTCTTTTCGTTGAGACTCACCCCTGCGGTTTTCAGGTGAGGACTCCAGGCAGACTTAGCGAGAGGTGTGCTGCTCTGTGTCGCGCGCCGTCAGTTGTTGTTCCGGGGTATGCCGTGACGTAGTTGTTATCTTTATTTCTGGCCTGTATGTTTAATTATTTCTCTTATGTTGGAGTATGTAATTATTTGCTGTATCGAGTCGCATTGTAATAACTTTTAATGTCTGCATTTTCCTTTGAATTCAATGCGATGTGAATGTTTAGCTTAGTTTATTATTTATTTTCCAGACTTACTTAGATCCTGGTTTGGTTCCAAATTAATGATTCGGTACCCATTTAGTAATCGGATCTCCGATTATAGGGTGGCGGGTCGTTACAGGCTGGCCTTCCACGAAAAGGTGGCTAGAGTCGGGATTGGTTAATGTGCCTAGTTATTAGTGGGCTGAGATGGCTAAGATGAGGGGTTTGGTGACGATGGGCTAATGGTAGATGGGGTTCATGACCAAAAGGGTGGTCCAAAATCGGTGTCTACATACGCCTCTTTAGAAAGAAAGGAAGAATTGGTTTAGAAAGCCCATGAGAAGGTTCCGGAGACCTAAAAAGATGTTCCTTCCCTACCCTAATATCTGTTGGGGTTCGGTCATTTTCTCTCTGGGGTATTTATCGACCTTGCGTTCTCTTTTATTTTATTTCATGGCCTTGATGTAACGTTTGTAGTGTAATGGCCTTTTGATTTGACATTTGGCTTTTGGCTTTTGCTTTTACTTTTGCTTTTCTTTTCTTAAGACATATCTCCCCCATTTTTTTTTATGACGGCCTTTTACTAAGATGGCGGGTATTCTTGGTAGTCTATTCTAAGCCTCGTTCCGACATCATGGGCCGAATATAAAAACAGAATTTTTGTTTGAAAAGAATGATTTGTACTTTACACTTTTAGTCAAGCTTTCGATATTCCTTAGGACTTGGCATCTCTTGTTACTCACGAATCAAACGTGTCAGTGTGTGCAGTAATGTGTTTAGAATTAAATTATCCAGACTAATAAGGGAATTCGAGTTTATAAATTTTCTGATTCCACTGGTCTTTGTACCATGCTGATCGACTCTTTAACCTAAGAGTAGTATTTCTTAAGATGCAAACCGTTCCAGGGGTGAATCAACTCTTCTCCTTCTGCATTGACTAAACGGTAAGCGTTACCAGGAAAAGTATGTGATACAACATAAGGTCCTTCCCAATTGGGTTGGAGCTTAGAACGTGGACCACCAGGTTTTACAAAAATTCTTTTGACAACCATTTCACCAACTTTGAACTTACATTCGATGACTTTCTTTTGATAAAAGCGTGCTAATCTATTCTGATAAACTCTTGCATGATTAGCAACTGACCATCTTTTCTCGTCTAAGAGTTCGAATTGAGCAAGGAGTGCTGAACGGTGTTCATCAATGGAAAATTCCTTGTTCAATTGTACTCTTAATGACGGTATAAGGATCTCGTATGGAACTACCGCCTCCATTCCAAATGTTAAGGAATAAGGAGTCTGCCCAGTGGGCGTACGGATTGAAGTTCGGTAGGCCCATAGAGCCTCAACCAATTTTTCTGGCCAGTTTGTGAATTTATTGAAATTGCATGTCTTTTTGATGATTTTTATCAAAGTCTTGTTAGTTGCCACTGCTTGACCATTGCCTTGCGGATAATAAGGAGATGAATGATGCAATGCAATTTTATACCTGTTGCAGAGGTCCTTTAATTCTTGTGACACGAACTGCGGTCCATTCTCGGTGACGATGGTGCTTGGAATTCCAAATCTGGTGATGATGTTCTTCATGATGAACTTGCAGACGGTTGATGCTTTGACTTTCGTGTACGCTTCAACTTCCGCCCACTTGGTGAAGTATTCTATTGCTATGAGGATGAAGGACTTCTGCTTAATGCCGGAATCAAGATTGCCAAGGGGTCCAATGACATCGAAAGCCCACATGGAGAAAGGCCATGGGGAGGAGACAGGATGGAGCGAAGATGCAGGAGAATGGATCTTATCGGCATGAAGTTGACACTTAGCACACCTACGGACATATCCTACACAGTCTTCTTCCATGGTTGGCCAATAAAATCCTTGTCTAAGGATCTTCTTTGCTAACATTTGTCCATTAACATGACCACCACAAACTCCAGTATGAGCTCCTTCCATAACCTTCCAAAGTTCATCTTCGTCTAGACATCTTAGAAGAACTCCATCAAAACCTCTCTTGTACAGTACTCCCCCAACTAGGGTGTATCTTTGAGCAACTCTCCTGATAACTCTTTTCTCCTCAGCTGTGGCTTCTTCAGGATATGATTGATCTTCACAATATTTGGCAATTTCATAGTACCATGGCTTTTGTTCATCATCCATCTCTTCTAACAGCTCCATCAACATGATCTCTCTCTTTTCCACAATATCTCCATCCCTGACTTTCTTCAATAGCTTCTCCTTAGTTCTAAGGAATAAAGGGTCTTTCACGGCGGGTGAAAGACGCTTATGAACTATGATTGATTCGGATTGCCTGCTGATTGGAAAATCAAGAGAGGATGTAAGTGAGGCTAGAGCATCAGCTAAGATGTTCTGATTCCTAGGGACATGGACGAAGATGAATTTGGTGAAAAGCTTTGAATAAGAAGAGGTAAGTTCTTGATAAGGCTTGAGTTTGGGATTAAGAGTTCGATACTTGATTAACACTTGGCGAAGAATCAGTTGGCTATCACCCACAATCCTGAGCTTGGTAGCACCAAGGGAATGAGCAGCCTCGAGGCTAGCAAGGAGTGTCTCGTATTCAGCTATATTGTTGGTGACTGGAAAGTCATGCTAAAACGCTTGTGAAATGGTGACACCTTCAGGTGATAACATAACAATGCCAATACCCTTTCTATGGGAATTCAGAGCTCCGTCAAAATGCAGAGTCCACATATCATCTCTGATTTGGTCTGTGGACATCAATTCCTCATCCGGAAACTCCGATCGGATTGGATCAAAACGAGGAAGGGGGTGATGAGCAAGATGTTCCGCTATGGCATAGCCTTTGATCGCTTTCTGCTGAATGTAAGTGATATCGAATTGAGATAGAAAGCTTTGCCATCGGGCTAACCTATCAGTAAGGACAGATTTCTCCAGAAGAAACTTGATTGAATTCATCCTAGCGATGAGATGGGCTTCATGGACTAGAAAATAATACTTCAATTTCTGAACAACCCAGACCAATGCTGCACATGTTTTCTCCTTCGCAGTGTATCTCTGTTCAGCGGGGTTGAGAAGTTTAGAGAGATAGTAGGCTGCCCTCTCCTTTCCTTCTTCATCCTCTTGTACTAGGATAGCCCCTACTGTATCATCCAGGACAGAAATGTAAAGTATCAATGGTTTGCCTGGAGATGGTGGTCTCAAAACAGGAGGACTTGCCAAATAATTCTTTAATCCATCGAATGTCTCCTGACACTTATCGTCCCAATCGAATTTGACTCCCGGCTTGGTAAGCTTGTAGAACTGCTTACATCTTTGTGAGTGTTGGGAGACAAAACGGCGAATAAATTGCAACCTCCCGATTAATCCTCTTAACTCTTTCAAGTTCTTGGGAGGTGGCATTTCTCTGATATCCTTCGCCTTGTTGGGGTCGATCTCAATTCCCCGTTTACTGACAATGAATCCAAGTAACTTCCCTGAAGATACCCCGAATACACATTTCTTGCGGTTCATCTTCAACTGATATTCCCTTGATCTCTCTAATACCCTTGCCAAAACTTTGGCATGCTCAGCCTTTGTCTTAGATTCTACTAACAAATCATCCACATACACTTCTAGATCGATGTGCATCATGTCGTGAAATATTGCCATCATAACCTTCTGGTAAGTGGCTCCAACATTCTTTAATCTAAATGGTATGACGACATAGCAGTATGTTCCCCACGGTGTTGTGAATGATGTCTTTTCTTGATCTTATTCTGTCAATTTAATTTGATTGTATCTTGAAAATCCATCAATAAATGAGAAAGTCTCATAGCCAGCAGTATTATCGATGAGTACATCAATGTGAGGCAATGGAAAATTATCTTTAGGACACGTCCGGTTCAAATCTCGGAAGTCAATACAAATCCTGACCTTCCCATCTTTCTTCATAACCGGGACTATGTTGGCCACCCATTGTGGATAAATGACAACTTTAATGAATTTGGCTTTATGTAACTTGTCGACCTCTTCCTTCATCTTTAAAGCCATTTGTGGGTGGAATCGCCTCAACTTCTGTTTGACCGGGCTAGCTCCATCCTTTAATGTTAACCTGTGTTCCACTAATAATGAGTCCAACCCCGGCATATCTTCATAACTCCAGGCGAAAGTGTCCTTATAGTCCTTAAGAACTTGTACTATTGCCTTCTCATCTTCTACAGAAAGATTTTTGCTAACGAGGACAACCTTAGGTTCGTCTTCGGTCCCTAAATTGATTTCTTTGGTGGGCTCTTCTACAACAGCTGAGGGTTCATCAAATCTTTTTACTCCACTGGCATATGCCTCAGCCGCGTCCTCGTTATCTTCCTCATTTTCAACAATGGGGTCTTTTTTATGTATCAACTCATACACCCCATATCCATTATTGACTGACTCATCGTCCATACAGTCTTCTGGCATCTAAATTGGATTTTCTAATAGCAGACGGATCATAGAGCACGAAAGACATTTATTAGCTAAATCCTGGAGGTATCTATCTGGAATTCGCCTACCCTTAGACTTTCTAGACTTCTTAACTTGACTAACCTGCCTAGAGCTAGACTCCCTAACTTCACTAGACTCCCTATCCTGACCTAATGAGGACGAAGTAGAATGAAAATTATGAGATACAAGCGGAAATACAGGAGAATCCTCTCGAGAGGAGGGGCAGAGTAGATTTAGAAGAGAATCTTGACTGAAAGACTCGCGCGATGGGGTACAATCGGACAAGTAAGAGGTTTCCTCAATGAGGATATGGGAGAAATTTGTTGCCAAATTGGCATTTTTTTTTGGACAATAGAAGAGTTTAACATAAAAAAAGAATGAAGATGGATAGGAGGAGAATAGGATGAAGGAAGTGGCACCAAGGCCAATGGATTAGGGGGATCATACAGCAGTATGTCCCATATTAAATCATACATCCTCTCTAGATCGAGAGGAGGTTGTGGAATGAGGTCCCGTGGGGACAGAGTAATCATGACGGGCGGGGCCCGTGGAATGTCTTCAATAATGACCCGTGACCAAGTCGGGGTCAGGAGCAAAGTGCGAAACAAGGTGTGAAGTATGAAAACATGAGAATGATAAGTCCCCCTCCATAGCAGATCCGTGGTGTAGCCAGCTTCATAGGGGTCATCTGGCTCCCATTCATCAGTTTCCTCTGACAGCAGCATCCTCTTGTCGAAAATAGCACTAGGACCTTCAATCAGCTCATCGATCTGTGGCGGCCACTTGGGTTTTGCAGGATCGAGAAACAACCTGTTCAATGCGATGTAGAGATCTCTTAAATCGAACCACCTGTACCATTTACATTCAGGGTCTTGGAATTTCCTCCTCTTCATAGGTCGCAGAGCCTCCAAGGACTGGTACGTGAGCAGTTCTGAGCAATGTCTAGCCAAGTCTCTTCCATATATATCATGGAGGTCAAAATATGAAGTAATGACCACGGTGTTGTCATGGATTATTACGGGTCCCTTTACAAAATGCGTGTATAGGGTCCATGTTAAGGGGTCCCGACCTTCCTTGTGTGGTGTAGACATCGTCTCCCAGACTTTCTGGCCGCCTTCATTTTCTTCTTGCTGAACAATGTCCTGCTTCAGTTTTCTCGGCCTATAGCCCAGGCCGTTTCCAGGTATCCCTCGGTGGTCCTTGACGGGAGTGGTTCTTCCTTGCAACTGTGTGCCCAGACCTTTTCCAGGCTGATAGTCATTCTTCATCATTATCTTCCATCCAGGGGTACTCATGCACTTCCCCCTCTTTATGGCATTTAATGGATAACGAGTAATGGTGGCAGTTTTCAAATGATCAACCACTGGATGGTAAACCTGTAATACCAACAGAAAAGGTTGTCGGCCAGGTGAAGAAGTGGGCTTAGTATTCAAAGAATGAGCAGCAGCAAGGATCGGCATGCTTGTAACTTTAATAATCCGTCCTTTGTAGGAAAATTTGAGGCATTGATGATTCTTAGAGGGAATCGCCTCGAGAGTTTTTATGTAAGGACGACCCAAAATGGCATTCAGGGAAGGATCGATTTCCAGAATGTGAAATTCGACCTCAGCATGACTTACAGGGCTTAGCTCCACCTTCAAATAGACCATTCCCAGAGGGGAATGGGTGGAATTATCATATGCCGTCACAGAGATAGGGCTAGGCAGCCATTTTTCCTTGGGCACACCACACAATTCTAGGGTCTCTGGAGGTAAAACATTGATCGAAGCCCCTGTGTCAACCAGACATGCATCCATGGCCTTCTTGCAGATATTAACCGTAATGCTTAAAGCCATGCTCCTGGCTGCTGGCGGTGCTAGTTCCGATGTATGAAATGAAATAGAGGGCTGATCCCCCTGAGGAACTAGTAGTGCGGCAATCTTCTCCACCGGTACGTCCTTGTTGACCATCACCTTATGCAAATATTCCATCAGAGCTTCTTGGTGGGTCTTTGATCTTTTAATCAGTTCAAGCACGGAGATTCGTGCCGGTGTTCTGTCAAGGTGTTTCAACAGATCATATTGAGTGCCTGGTGTACTCTCTTCATTGTGTGCTTCCTCCGATGACTGTGATGGGCCATCTCTAACTGTTGACTGAGGAAAGACTTTATTGAAAATCCTCCCACTCCGGAGCGCATGTTCCTCATTTGTGGAAGGTCCGGGTGATACCTTGAGTACCGCAGGGTTGATGTATGGTGCGGATGATGTAGAGTGTTGGTATGTGGGTGACGGCGTGGGGTTAGTTGGTGGTGGCGTGGTGCGGATGAGAGGCCTAGATGGTTGGATGGTGGAAGGGTAAGTGGTTGGTGCGAATGAAGTGGGGAATGGCATGCGTAGTAGCGGTTTAGATGGTTGGATGGTGTCTGGGTAAGCAGTAGTGGTGATGGGTGATGTAGGGAATGGTGCGCGGAGTAGCGGTCTGGATGGCATAAGGGGTGCGTAGTTGGCTTGCGGGGGGTTATTTTATGGAGGCGTAGTGGTGTGGGGTGCAATGGGTTTGAGGAAAGCGGGTGGTGGTAATGGGTTAGTGGGTGCGGGTGAGTGATATGCGGGTGTTGATATAGGGGTAATGGTAATGGGCTGTGGTCTGGGTATGTGGATGGTGCGGCGTGGTGGTTATTCTGCGGTACTCGAAGTGTGACCCGTTGAATAAATAGAGGAAGTGTCCTCTATCCTCCACTGTTGCCCGCGGTTAGCCTCAGACCGGCTGTTTGTCAAAATAGGGGCAACTTGGTTCTGATTTTGGTGCTCTGGAAGCGAGTTCTGCACTATGCCCATGTTTGGTGGTGCCGCCGCTTGTGCTGGTGCTCTTTGTTGCTGCTGCTGTTGCTGCTGTGGTGGTCTTCTTGTCTTTAAGGCAGATATGTACTTTTTCATCTCCTCCCAGTCAATGCCTCCCTGCTCGTTGAGATCATGAATATAATCTCTAAATTGGAAGCAGGTGTCTATGGTATGTCCAGGTTGCCTGTAGAAATAGCAATACCTTGAAGTATCGGCATTTTGGGGCCAGATTACCTTTTCTCTTGACAGGACCAAGGCATTGGCTGCCATTAAAGCACTGAAAATGTCCGCTAAGGACTCTGGGAGGACTAGATATTCTGCCCTCTTCGGGCATGGAGGTCTTCTCTGCTGGTTGTAGTCAGTAGAAGGAGGTACATTGTGATATGCCGACAGTGCGCGCGGCTGGTACTGCTGCTGTTGCTGATACTGCTGTTGTTGTGGTGGCTGGTACTGTAACTGCCGTTGCGGCTGCTGCTGTGACTGCTGTTGTGGCTGGTTCGGCTGCGGAGGCCGCTGATATTGGGGCTGCTGATACTGGTGGTTTGGCTGCTGCTGCATGTAACCCTGCTGGTTCGGCTGCTGGTACTGTTGTTGTTGACTCCTCACAAACTGGGGTGAGTTGTTGTTCATACTGCTAACCTGCTCATGAGAGAGCGTGCCCTCGGTAGTCAGACCTGTGCTGGGGGAATTTGGCACTGCAGGCTTCCGAGGTGGAGGCCTGTTAGGTCGGTGAGGATCAAAGACGCTAGAGAACGTAGCGTCCTTGAAGGCATTTTGACAGTACCATGCTCTTTTATAGAGCTCTGTCATACTGGTCAGATTGTTTAGGGAGAGGACTAATTTGAACTGAGGCGTAGCATTGGAAATCAGCATCTTTACTTACTCCGACTCAGACAAGTGATCTTTCACTTTCTCGGCCAAGCCCCTCCATCTGTCAGCAAAACTGACGAACTCCTCATCGGGCTTCATCTTTTCTGCTATAAGCTCAGTAATGGATAGGGAGGGGGCAACTCTGTCCTGGTATCGTTGAATGAATTTTCTTGAGACGATACTGTAGTCCTCCACTTCAGCAGGTTCTAAAGAAAAGAACCATTCGACGGCTGGTCCCTCTAAAGATCTCCTGAACAGAAAGGCCAACGACCTCTTATCGTTTTGCCAGAAGGATGACTCGTACGTAAACTCCTTCAAGTGGGTGAAGGGGTTACCAGTACCATTGTATTTCCGGTACACTGGCATCTCAGAGGGTGGCAGGTGGAACACGGGCAGACTTGGTAAGTTGATCTCTGGTGCAGCTCTGATCCCCATCATCTTCTGGAGGTTGTTGAATTGTTCATCCATGCGCTCCATCTTTGCCAGCAACGCTTGCGTTGTCGGATCAGCCTGGGGAGGAGGGGGATGTGGAGGTAGTTGATAGGCATGTTGCTTAGAGTACGTAGGGAAAGGAGGACAATAAAGTGGAGGTCCGGCAGAGCTTCCACCATGCCCGAGGGCATTTTGATAAGCAGGCGTCAGCGGTCTGACTGGTTGCCTAGAAGAGGAAAGTTGTGGTCCAGCTGGCCAAGAGGTTGAGACACGGAGGCCTTTCATGGCCTGATGAATGAAGGGAGGATGATGAGGAGGTTGTTGGGGGATGGCAGGGGGAGCCGCAGGGTTCGGCTCAGCAGACCGCATGGGCGTCTTCCCCTTCAAAATGGACTGGATCGCCTCGAACTGTTGAGGGTCCAGACGGGAGGCAAGAACTCCCAAAGCATTTACAAGATCCGAGGGATCAGAAGATGAGGGATCATTTTGGTTCATGTCTCCCTCGAAGATAGGGTTAGGAACCGCATGCACATGCGGAGGAAGATCAGAATATTGATCATGAGGGCAATGAAGAGGGGTTGGGACATTTCCCTCATATCGAACTGGGCAAGGAATAGAATTACGGGAGGCATCCGCATCTCTCCCGCTTTCGAAATGGTAATCAGAATCGCGAGGGACATTAGCATCTCTCTCGTAGTTGACTATGGCATTTGGAGTCATGCTCAAGTCCCTACCTGATCGAAGTAGCATGATGTTAGATTTTTTTTTCAGAGATTGGCAAACAAGTTGTACAGAGATTAAGCAAACAAGTAGATGTTTAACGTTATTTTAGGATTCCTTGTTGGGTTATTTGGATTCAATTAAATCACAAATTCACTCAAGGGGTAGGATCCTAGTTTCAGTTCAATGTCCACCGTTATATTCTATGGCTTTCTCTCACAACGTTATGGAAATCTAACCAGGACTTCAATTGGTACAGCCAGCCCGATGATCAAGGAGGAATACCTTGATTTTGGGGACTTATGAAGGTCTTTAACGCCAACCGCTCTAGTCTGATCGAGGGATCGACTTAATCAGAGAGAGCTGACTGAAAGGCGTCTGGGTTGAGCGACGCTGTTTGAAACGCGTCGCTGCTCCTGGACGCTTTTCAAGTCACATATTCAATATTTTAGGAGGAATTTCTAGATCGATTCCCCCTCACAGAAACAGGATAAAAGCGATAAATAATCAGCTCATGCGAATCTTTTTTTTTGTTTCAAATTTTAACAGGATGATTTAATCAGATAAACAACTAGAATATCAATCAATCACACAATCTTTTATCACAAAAACAGCTTTTCAACTAATCAATGGGGAGGGTAAGATCTTGCCACAGGGGTATGCACGTGGTGCACGCAGGAACAACAACTAAACTAAAAACTCACCAATTGGTGAGGGTGTGTCGAGAGACACAGGTGGTGCACCGTGGGTGCCCGATTGATAAAAGCAAGAATAAAGGATTAAAAAGATGGCGAGACCAAGTCCCACCGTGATAGCCAAGTAAGCTGTGAGTGCTTAAATTAAGTGTGTGATTATCATGAAAAATTATGTTGTTTAAGTGAAAAATAAAACCTATTAAAAAGAAACTAGGTGATGTGATCTCCAGAAACTTTTGACTGAAAAGTTCCAAAAGAACAAAGATTTGATCGCCTACCTGTTTGGATGTGGGAGATGTTAAGTTCTTGATTCCCCTCCTTCAGTCGGCTGAAGAAAGAGAGCCCTTTTTATCCTTATTCTTGCTTCGGCTGCTATTGAGTTTTGAGGATCGTCCAGATTCCTTCTTGTTCACTGTTGATTCCCTCCCCTTGATTCTCCTTTGTACCTTGCAAGAAAAATGGAAAGTAAGAGAGAAAACACAATGAGAACTCAGATAGATATAGTATCTATTCTAGTGGAAATTCTGAGCATGCAACTAGATAATTGAACTCACTTGTTGGGTGGTCTTTTAAAACCCCTTTAACAAATAGGTTTGGAAAATAATGGTAGTGTGTGTGTGTTGCATGGAGTGATGTGATGAAAATATGAGACTAATGTGATGAAAAATGTGAGAAATATGCAAAAATTAATTGAAAGTTAAGTTGGATGGCCCCTGGAAAGCCTTGGTCTTGAGAGGATCTTGGATGGACGAAGAACGGATGACGAAAGGATGCTGACTCCTGGTGGTAGCAACACCTCGATCCTTCAGCGTTCGGACGTCGTCTCCTTCTTGAATCGCACACAAATTATCACTCTTACTAAAATCGCTATCACTGTCACTTGCATCAATATCACTCTCACTATCACTCAGATCACTGATTATCACCACTAATTGTCACTCGTCCAAGAGGCTGGGTACTTATAGACTTCTTTGCATCCGCGGATTTACAAGGAGAAATTTTGAAGTTTATCCAGCTTAACTAACAGATAAATACAGATTAATTCATCTTTATCTGTAATTATCTAAAACGCGTCACTCATGGAAGACGCCTTTTAGCTAATTAAGATAAGGATAAACATTCGGGAAAAGTTCATTATTATCTATAATTATCTAAAACGCGTCACCCAAGAAAGATGCCTTTTAGACTAATTAAGATACGGATAAACATCCAGAAAAGAGATAGAAAGAACTTAAGAAACCTAAATGGCATCGTTCCTTGGAGACGTCTTTTAGCTAATTAATCAATTAATTAAAATTCAAATTTAAACATCAAAATAGGAATAAACTCTAAATGGCGTCTATACATGTCGACGTCTTTTAGACTTCTTCATATTTTAACTGAAATTTGAGTTAAAATCAATTTAATTAATTAACTTAAATTATGTCTGTTTGACCCGACACTATTTAGAGAATTAACTCAAAAAGATCAATAAAAATTAACCGATGATTAAATATCAGACCATTCTGAGGCATTATTATATGATATGAAATTTACTCAAAATGATGTCAAAATTAGCGTGTCTACACCAAGGAGGACCGGCCGGACCAGCCCGGTCGGACCGGCTCGGGACCGGTTGGTCCCTTCCTTTCTTCTCCAGCCCGCCCACAGCCCCTTTGAAGCAGCCGAACCCTAAAGCCTGCATCAACCGGCGACGGGGTTGGTTGCAGGCCGCCGCTGGCCGGCCCCCCGACGCCGCCGGCGCCGCCGGCCCCGACCGGCGATGCCCCTGGCACCGGCGACTCGCCCGGCGCCGGCAGGGCTGCTGGCGGTGGCCTCAAGGCTACAATTTAAGCCCCTCAAAACACCCAAAAAACTGGTTTTTCATGTTTAAAACTGAACTAGGGCTTGAAATCACAGCCTTTCATGGCCACTCCGGCGGCGGTCTGGGTGAACGGTGGACAGTGGGGACTATCCCCAGGGGATCCGGAGTCCCGGCTCGCCATCCCAACGCTTGGGAAGCAAGCACGGACTTGCCGAAAACCCCCAAATCATCATCTTATGAAGAACTCCAAAATATCCCCAAAAATTTGATTTTGCAGAAATAAAAATAATCAGATTATTCTTAAATATCTATGTTCATCTCATGAACACGGATCCAGCAAACAGATCGAATTCGCACATGGAATAATACATGAAAACATTAAATTCGGAGACCGAAACGGGACGAGAAACAGTGGAACCTGGCTCTGATACCACTGTTGGGTTCTCTGGTTTCTCCGGATCTTACGCGCAGCGGAAAATAAAAATAAAATGGAGATCCATTCCCGTTTTGAAAATCAGAAAAACCAGATTAGCGGATAATCGATTCTTACCGTGTGCGGATTCGAATCCGCAACCGTTCGGTTAGGTTGGTGCGACACCGCAAGCCACGCAAGTGCCCGGCCTCTAGCGAAGTCCACGCGATCCTCCTCGTGATGGATATCCTTACGTTCCTCGTTCTTCGCAGCCCACGAAACCTCCGCCGGTCGCCGCAACGATCGCCGCAACGTGCGGACGATTTCCCGTCGAACGGGATTCGGAGAAGCTGCGGAGCAGATCAGGATCTGTCTGGACGCCAGAGAGAGAGAGAAACAGAGGAGGGGCGGCTTGGGTTAGCAGCAGCTTGGCCTGCTCAGCCCGTTCTCTATGTTTTATACTAACCGCGCGGTTTTTCATAAAAACCCTCCGGTTTATATAAAACTCACTTATTTATCCATCGCTTTGAGAATCATTTGCGTGTGACCCTCTAGGCCCAATTACCAGTCCAGTTAATGGCCCAACAAGCCTAGTGACTCCTCACTGGCTTTATTAATAAATTAATAACCCTTTATTAATTAATTAATCAATCGAATTGATGTCGCACATTGAATTCGACCGGGCCTCCGATCACGTTGGGTGCCAAGCAACACCGCGTGAACCCGGAAGGTATCGGGTTAAGTAACCCACTCTTGGAACCTTTCCGCCGACAGTTACTGCGTGGATATAATCCTTCATTCGTACAATGCTCTCGAGTCAACTCAGGGTATGGCGTGCTGTCAAACCCTAACCGGTCGACTCACTTGGATTGGATGCCGTTGAGAAATATCGGAAAAACCCTTTCCCGATATTATCGTCCGCCCTGGACAGGGACTTCCGCACATCCTTCCTAGAGCATTCTCTGTCTAAGTACCGAAAGCGAATGATTCCTTATTGACACACAATTCCCTTCGATGGTATTCCGCTGTACCGAATCCTTGGCATTTTAGAATCCCGTAGCTAGAGATTCGGAAACCAAGGTCAAAGCGCAGAAGTCCACCGACAAGGTGTCCTTGGTGTCTCAGGTCCGAGGACAATCCACGCAACTGCGACAATAGAATCAAGCTGGTTGACAGTGAGGTACAATACCATCCAGCGATTCAGTCGGATCAGTTTAGTGAACTCATTCTCCAATGAGCACCTACAGATTCGCCTTAGTGTCTCCACACAAGTGACTTATGAGATCAGTCACCCTCATCATATGAGCAGGAGTAATCTGTACTAGTCTAACCGGATATCCGATGTCCTTCTCGGATATCCTCCGACTAGGAATGATTAAGAATATGTCTGTTTAAGTGATCAGTCTCATTAGTATGATCTCATCATAATCTGATCACTATAGCACATATTCACGGACTTCATTATGAAACGATAATTAATGCGATTTACACATAATGAATTTTATGCCATTATATTAATAAATGAACGAGATTTACATAGTCAGATTGGCTTGTAGGCCATCTAAAACTAACAGGGGGGAGGCAGATGGTGAGCTTCTCGTCTCAGACGGGGTCCTCGCCGTCGTTGTTGGCGTCAAGGGCGACCTTGGTGGAGCGCTTGGCAGCGGGATCGACCCAGAGGATGAAATAAGGGCAGAGGGCCAGCAGTGCATCGTATGAGGTGCCCATCAATGTGGGGGGGATCGGGGTAACCCTCTGGCTCCAGTATTGGATTTAATATAAGTTGAAGGTTGTATTAATTTCAATACAGTTGGAGGGTCATGTATGATAGGAGTTTTAAAATTAATATAGTATAATCAAACGCATAAAAAAGACTCTATTGATATCAATATTAAAAGTAACAGTGATACAGCCGCATGATACTCAACCCAAACAGGCCGTTATGTAGAGGCTAAGAACTGGCTCGCCCTAGGAAGACCGTCAGACTTTCGATCTCACGATGAAATTTGTTGACGAGAAGGCGATAGGAACTTAAGTGCCTACAAGAAAATGGAAGCATCAAGGGACCCACATGCTTGGTGTGTGAGAAGGACCTATCTATGCTTAAGTCAGTCAATACAAAGAGGAAAGTTAGGGACTAGTTGCAGAGATTGTGCACTTGGGCTTCGAGGGTCCTCATGGTTATATAGATGCTCTATAGTTCTAAAATTGGAAAGTTCTTGCTGTAGACACGCTAATTTTGACGTCATTTCGAGTAAATTTCATATCATACAATAATGCCTCAGAATGGTCTGAGAATTAATCATTAATTAATTTTTATTAATCTTTTTGAGTGTCGGGTTTAACAGATGTGTTTAAGTTAATCAATTGAATTGATTTTAGCTCAAATTTAAGTTAAAATATGAAGAATTCTAAAAGACGTCGACATAAGTGGACGCCATTTATAGTTTATTCTTATTTTAACGATTAAATTTGAATTTTAATTAATTAATTTATTAACTAAAAGGCGTCTGGGAATGTCGACGCGTTTTAGGTTTCCTAGATTATTTCTACTTCCCCTCCGGATGTTTATCCTTATCTTAATTAGTCTAAAAGACGTCTACATAGATGGACGCGTTTTACCTAATAAAGATAAAGATAACTTTTCCCGGATGTTTATCCTTATCTTAATTAATCTGAAAGACGTCAGCCAAGGTGGACGCTTTTTAGATAATTACAGATAAAGATGAATTAATCAGTAATTATCTGTCGGTTAAGATGGATAAATTCGGAGTTTTCAAATGTTAATCGCGAACGCAAGAAATGCCTATAAATACCCTGCATGTTGAAAGAGAGAAAAAAAAAGAGAACAGAATTAAGTTGAGTTGAGCCATAGCGTTATAGCGATTTGAAGATCGAAGCAACAACGTCGTAACGCCGGAGCGCTACCGTTTCCAGAAGTCGGCGTACCTTTCAAGATCTTCATCCTTTCAAAAGCTTCAACCAACTGAGCATAAGTTTTTCATTACTGCATTCATCTTCATTAGTTTTTTTTTTCATATTCACTTCATGCAAACACACACCACAGCATAATCTTTCAAAAACCTACTTGATTTAAGGGGTTTCAAAGCCATTAAAAAAGTGAGTTTGCTGTTTTAAATATGCTTAAAATCATGATTAGTTCAGATACTACTTCTATCTAAATTCTCATTAGTTCTTCATTTTTTTTGTTTTTTTTCTGTCTCTGCTGCACTCAACAACAACGAGAGATTCAAAAAGGGGAAATCAAGCACAACTTCTGGACGATCCTCAACCTCAAACTCAACAGCAAGAACAAAAGAACAAAGAAAGGGCTCTCTTTCTTCAGCCGGCTGAGGAAGGGGAACCAAGGACTCAATTTTCCGCGTTTGAAAGGTAGGCGATCATATTCTCTTTTGAAACTTTTAAGTTAAAAGTTTCTGGCGATCACTGCACTTTAGTTGTTGTTTTTAATAGGTTAGTTTACACCTAAACAACATAGATATTTCATGTTAATCACACGGTCATTCTAAGCACCTACAGCTTTTTTGGCGATCACGATGGGACTTGGTCTCGCCATCTTTTAGTTTCCTTTTGTTCTTGCTATCATCATATCGGGCACCCACGGTGCAGCACTTGTGTCTCTGGACACGTCCTCACCAATTGGTGAGTGTTTAGTTTAATTAATTTCCCTCGTGCACCACGTGCACACCCCAGTGGCAAGATCTTGCCTCCCCTTTGATTAGTTCAAAAAGCTGTTTTTTGTGATGAAATGCTGTGTGATTGCGTGATTTCTTAGTTGTTTAGATAGTAAATCATCATGTTTAAAATCTGAAACTAAAAAATCTTTGCATGAGTCGATTGTTTACTGCATTTTACCCTGTTTAAGGAGGATTCGACCCAGAAAATCCTTCTGGAAATCTGTTTCTGCGAACTAAAAAGCGTCCAGGAACAGCGACGCGTTTTAAAACCGCGTCGTCACTCCTAGACGCCTTTTAGCCTCCAGGCTTTCTCTGCTGTTTGCATCTCTTTCTGCGAAATAATTAAGTTCTGTGTTGAATAGCGTCGACCATAATCGACGCTATTCAGACAGTTTTTAGTTATTTTCCAGGCTTTCTCTGCTGTTTGCATCTGTTCTCTGCGAAAGAATTAAGTTCTGTTTTGAATAGCGTCGACTATAATAGACGCAATTCAGACAGTTTCTTAATTATTTTTCAGTTTCCAGATTTCTGTGGTTGAGTGCTAGCTACCCATTACTTTATTAAGCATTAGAGGCCATCCAGGTCGCAGGACATACGCATTGAGGCTAAAACCCTCCTTTTCTTAGGAACACATTTCTCGACGTCAGCAACTCTCTCTGATTGGGTTGGTCCCTTGATCAGACTAGAGAAGTTGACGTTGAGACCTCCATAAGTCCCCAAAATCAAGGTATTCCTCCTTGATCATCGGGCTGGTTGTACCAATTGAAGTCCCGGTTAGATTCTGAAAGCGTTGTGAGAGAAAGCCCTAGAGAATAACGGTGGAAACTGAACTGAAACTAGGATCCTTCCCTGAGCGAAATTGTGGTTTAATCCAATTCATATAACTCAACAAGGAATCCTAAAATCACGTTAAGCATCCACTTGTTTGATTAATCTCTGTACAACTTGTTTGATTAAATCTTTGAAAAGGGAATCTAACATCATGTTGCTACGATCAGGTAGGGACTTGAGTGTGGCTCCAGACGCCATGATTAATTACGAGGGAGATGCTAATGCCCCTCGGAATTCTGAGTACAACTATGAGAGTGGGAGAGATGCTGATGCCTCCCGTAGTTCTATCCCCATTCCGTATCGTCTAGATGGGAATGTTCGGACACCTCTTTTGCCTCCACGTGATCAATATCCTGATCCTCTTCCGCATGAATATGCGATCCCTAATCCTGATCTTGAGGGGGACATGAACCAGAATGATCCCTCATCCTCTGATCCTACGGATCTCATCAATGCTCTGGGAGTTCTTGCCTCCCGACTGGACCCTCAGCAGTTCGAGGCGATCCAATCTATTTTGAAGGGGAAGGCACCTATGCAGCTTGCTGAGCCAAACCCTGTGGCTCCCCCTGCTGTTCCTCAGCAACCTTCTTTTCCTCCTCCTTATATCCATCAGGCCGTGGAGGGCCTTCATATTACTTCTCGGCCAGCTGGGCCGCAGCTTTCATCATCTAGGCAACCGGCTAGACCGCAAACGCCTACTTATCAAAATGCCCGAAGCGCTGCCGGACCTCCCCTCTATTGTCCACCCTGTCCAACGTACTCTAGGCAGCAGGCCTATCAAGTACTTCCTCCTCCTCCTCCTCCTCAAGCAGATCTGACCACACAAACGCTGCTGGCCAAAATGGAGCGTATGGATGAGCAATTTAATAACCTCCAGAAAATGATGGGGGTCAAAGCTGTGCCAGAAATCAGTCTACCGAGTCTGCCAGTATTCCATCTGCCACCCTCTGAGATGCCAGTGTACCGAAAGTACAACGGTACTGGTAACCCCTTCACACATCTGAAGGAGTTCATGTACGAATCCTCTTTCTGGCAGAACGACAAGAGGTCGTTGGCCTTCTTGTTCAGGAGATCCCTAGAGGGACCAGCCCTCGAGTGGTTCTTTTCCCTGGAACCCTCAGAAGTAGAGGATTACGGTATCGTTTCACGCAAATTTATTCAACGATACCAGGACAGAGTTGCACCCTCCTTGTCTATCACGGACCTCATTGCAGAAAAGATGAAACCTGATGAGGAGTTTGTCAGTTTTGCTGACAGGTGGCGGGGTCTGGCTGAAAAGGTGAAGGATCACTTGTCCGAATCTGAACAAGTGAAGATGTTAATTTCCAATGCCACCCCCCAGTTCAAGCTCGTCCTCTCCTTGAACAATTTGACTAACATGGCAGAGCTCTATGAAAGAGCACGGTACTGCCAGAATGCTTTCAAGGACGCTACATTCTCTAGCGTCTTTGATCCTCATAGACCTAGTAGGCCTCCACCTCGGAAGCCTGCAGTGCCAAATTCTCCCAACACAGGTCCAACTACTGAGGGCACGCTCTCTCATGAGCAAGTCAGTACCATGAATAATAACTCGCCCCAGTTTGTGAGGAATCAGCAGTACCAGAGGCCACAGCAACATGGGTACAGACAGCAGCAGAACCCCCAGTACCAACAGCAGTATCAACGGCCCCAGCAGCCGAATCTGAATCAAAACCAGCAACAGCCGCAACGGCAACAGCAGTACCAGCAACCCCAGCAGCAGCAGTATCAGCAGCAACAACAGCCACAGTACCAGCCGCGCGCACCCCCGGCGTACCACAATGTCCCTCCTCCTGGTGATTACAACCAGCAGAGGAGACCTCCAGGCCCGAAGAGGGCAGAATATCCGGCACTCCCAGAATCCTTGGCCGATATCTTTAGTGCTTTAATGGCAGCCAATGCCTTAGTTTTGCCAAGGGAAAAGGCCGTCTGGCCTCAAAATGCCGATACGTCCAGGTATTGCTACTTCCACAGGCAACCTGGGCATACCATCGACACCTGCTTCCAATTCAGAGATTATATTCATGATCTCAACGAGCAGGGCGGCATAGACTGGGAGGAAATGAAGAAATACATAACAGCCCTGAAGGCGAGAAGACCGCAGCAGCAACAGCAGCAGCAAGCAAGACCACCAGCACAAGCAGCAGCACCACCCAACATGGGCATAGTGCAGAATCCGCTCCCAGAGCACCAGAATCAGAACCAGGTTGCTCCCATTCTAACGAACAGCCAGTCTGAGGCTGGTCGTGGGCAACAATGGAGGATAGAGGATTCTTCCTCTCTCTACTCAACGGGTCACGTTCAAAGTACCGCAGAGCGATTACCACGCCGCACCATCCACATACCCAGACCACAACCCGTCACCATTACCCCGCTACCCACACCCACATATCATTCGCCTTCATCCAATAACCCGCTACCACTACCCACCTTCCTTAGACCCATTGCGCCCCGCACTCCTACGCCTCCATCATATACCCCTCCGCAAACCAATAACGCACCCCTTTTACCATCAAGGCCATTATTACGCGTACCATTTCCTACTTCGCCCATTACCACTACCACCTACCCAGATATGCCCCAACCATCCAAACCGTTACTACGCGTACCCTTCCCCACTTCGCCAACCACTTACCCATCTACCATCCAACCATCTAGGCCTTTAATCCGCACCGCGCCATCACCACCTAACCCTACGCCATCACCATCTAACCCAACGCCACCAACGCATCAACCCTCCGCACCGCTTACGCCACCCGACTCTGCGGTACTCAAGGTGTCACCCGGATCCTCCACGGTCGAGGAACACGCGCTCCGGAGTGGGAGGATTTTCAACAAGGTCTTTCCTCAGTCCACAGTCAGAGACGGCCCATCACAGCCGACTGAGGAAGCCCATAATGAAGAGAGTGCACCAGGCACTCAATATGACTTGTTGAAACATCTGGACAGAACACCGGCACGGATCACTGTACTGGAATTGATTAAAAGGTCCAAGATTCACCAAGAAGCTTTAATGGAATACCTACAGAAGGTGATGGTCAATGAAGACGTGCCGGTAGAGAAGATTGCAGCACTACTAGTTCCTCAGGGGGATCAGCCCTCAATTACATTCCACACATCGGAACTAGCACCCCCAGCCGCCAGAAGCATGGCTCTGAGCATCACGGTCAATATCTGCAAGAAGGCCGTGGATGCATGCCTGGTTGATACAGGGGCCTCAATTAATGTTTTACCTCCGAAGACCCTGGAGCTATGCGGTGTGCCCAAGGAGAAATGGCTGCCTAGCCCCATCTCAGTTACGGCATATGACAATTCTACCCGTTCCCCTCTGGGAATGGTTTATTTAAAGGTGGAGCTAGGTCCAGTAAGTCATGCAGAGGTCGAATTTCATATTCTAGAAATCGACCCTTCCATAAATGCTATTCTTGGACGTCCTTATATCAAAACTCTTGAGGCGATTCCTTCTACGAATCACCAATGCCTCAAATTCCCTTATAAAGGACGAATTATTAAAGTGACGAGCATGCCGATCCTTGCTGCTGCTCATACCTTGAATATTAAATCTGCTGTTTTACCTGGCCGACAACCTTTTCTGTCGGTATTACAGGTCTACCGTCCAGTGGCTGATCCTTTGAAAGCCGCTACCATTTCTCCATACCCATTAAATGCTATCAAAAGGGGGAAGTGTATGAGTACCCCGGGATGGAGAATCATGATGAAGAACGGCTACAAGCCTGGGAAAGGTCTGGGCACACAATTGCAAGGCAGGACCACTCCTGTTAAAGATCATCGGGCAGTACCTGGAAGCGGTCTGGGCTATAGGCCGAGCAAACTGAAGCAAGACAGGGTTCAGCAAGAAGATGGTCAAGAAATCTTGGAAACAATGTCCACACCACTGAAAGAAGGCCGAGATCCCTTAACATGGACTCTATATACTCACTTTGTGAAAGGGCCCATACTTAGTCACGACAACATGGTGGTCATTACTTCCTGTTTTGACTTCCATGACATATATGGGAGGGATTTGGCCAGACATTGTTCCGAACTACTTACGTACCAATCCTTGGAGGCTCTGCGGCCTATGAAGAGGAGGAAATTCCATGACCCCGAATGCGAATGGTACAGATGGTTCGACCTAAGGGACCTATACATAGCACTGAACAGATTATTCCTGGATCCTGCAGAACCCAAGTGGCCACCGCAGATTGACGAGCTAATTGAGAGCCCTGGCACAATCTTTGACAAGCGGATACTGCTGTCCGAACAAACTGATGAAGGGGAGCCAGATGACCCCTATGAAGCTGGTTATACAACAGATCTGCTATGGAGGGGGACATATCCTTCACATGTCTTCACGCTCCATACTCTTTTTCGTACACTACTCTTGACCCCGACTTGGTCGCGGGTCATAATTGAAGATATTCCACGGGCTCCGCCCATTATGATTACTCTGTCCCCTCGGGACTTTATTCAACAACCTCCTCTCGACCTAGAGAGGTTGTATAATCTGATTTGGGACATATTACTATATGATCCCCCTAATCCTCTGGCCTTGGTGCCGCTTCCTCCGTCTGATTCTCCTCCCATTTGTATTCATTCCTGTTTTATGTTTAATTCTTTCATTGTCCAAAAAAAAACGCCAATTTGGCAACAAATTCTTCCCAAATCATTATCGAGGAAACATCTTACTTGTCCGATTACGCCCCATCGCGCGGGTCCGTCGGTCAAGATTCTCTCCTAGATCTACTCTGTCCCTCCCCACGGGAGGATTCCCCTGTATTTCCACCTGTATCCCAGGATTTTCATCCTGCTTTATCTTCATTAGGTTATGATAGGCAGTTTAGTGAAGTTAGGGAGTCCAGTTTTAGGCAGGTTAGTCAGTCTAGGAAGCCTAAGGGTAGGCAAATTCCAGAAAGATACCTCCAGGATTTGGCTGATAAATGTTCCTTTTGCTCTTTAATCCCTCAGCTTTTAGAAGATCCAATTCAGATGCCAGAAGATTGTACAGATGATGAGTCAGTCAATGATGGGTACGGGGTATATGAGTTAGTGCATGAAAAGGACCCCATTGTTAAAGATGAGGAAGATGATGAGGACGCAGCTGAGGCATATGCCAGTGGAGTGAAGAGATTTGATGAACCTTCAGCTGCCGTCGAAGAGCCCACAAAAGAAATAAACTTAGGGACTGAAGACGAACCTAAGGTTGTCCTCGTTAGTAAAAATCTTTCTACAGAGGATGAGAAGGCAATGGTACAAGTTCTCAAGGATTATAAGGACACTTTCGCCTGGAGTTATGAGGATATGCCGGGGTTAGACTCATCTTTAGTTGAACACAGGTTAACATTAAAGGATGGAGCTAGTCCGGTCAAGCAGAAATTAAGGCGATTCCACCCACAAATGGCTTTAAAGATGAAGGAAGAAGTCGATAAATTACACAAAGCCAAATTCATTAGAGTTGTCCTTTATCCACAATGGGTGGCCAATATAGTCCCGGTTATGAAAAAGGACGGGAAGGTCAGAATTTGCATTGACTTCCGCGATCTAAACCGGGCATGTCCTAAAGACGATTTTCCATTGCCTCATATTGATGTACTCATCGATAACACTGCTGGCTATGAGACGTTATCATTTATGGATGGATTTTCAGGATACAACCAGATTAAGCTGGCAGAAGAGGATCAAGAGAAGACTTCATTCACTACACCTTGGGGAACATATTGTTATGTCGTCATGCCATTTGGATTGAAGAATGCTGGAGCCACCTATCAAAGGACCATGATGGCAATTTTTCATGACATGATGCATATAGATTTGGAAGTGTATGTGGATGACTTATTGGTTAAGTCTAAAACGAAGGCTGAGCATGCCAAAGTTTTGGCAAGGGTATTAGAGAGATCGAGAGAGTATCAGTTGAAGATGAACCCCAAGAAATGTGTATTCGGGGTATCTTCAGGGAAATTGCTTGGATTCATTGTCAGCAAACGGGGAATTGAGATCGATCCCAATAAGGCGAAGGCTATCAGAGAAATGCCACCTCCCAAAAACTTGAAAGAGTTAAGAGGATTAATCGGGAGGTTACAATTTATTCGTCGTTTTGTCTCCCAGCACTCACAAAGGTGTAAGCCGTTTTACGAGCTTACCAAGCCAGGAGTCAAGTTCAATTGGGACGATAAGTGTCAGGAGGCATTTGATGGATTAAAGGACTATTTGGCAAGTCCTCCTATTTTGAGACCACCATCTCCAGGCAAACCATTGATACTTTATATTTCTGTCCTGGATGATGCAGTGGGGGCTGTCCTAGCACAAGAGGATGAAGAAGGAAAAGAGAGGGCAGCCTACTATCTCTCTAAACTTCTCAACCCCGCTGAACAGAGATATACGGCGATGGAGAAAACATGTGCAGCATTGGTTTGGGTTGTGCAGAAATTAAAGCATTATTTTTTGGCCCATGAAGTCCATCTCATCGCTAGGATGAACCCGATCAAATTCCTTCTGGAGAAATCTGTTCTTACTGATAGGTTAGCGCGATGGCAAAGCTTTCTATCTCAATTCGATATCATTTATATTCAACAGAAAGCGATCAAGGGCTATGCCATAGCAGAACATCTCGCTCATCATCCCCTTCCTCGATTTGATCCAGTGCGATCAGAGTTTCCGGATGAGGAACTGATGTCCGTAAATCAAATCAGAGATGATATGTGGACTCTGCATTTTGACGGAGCTCTGAATTCTCATGGAAAGGGTATCGGAATCGTTCTGTTATCACCTGAAGGTGTCACCATTCCACAAGCCTTTCAGCTTGATTTTCCTGTCACCAACAACATAGCTGAATACGAGGCACTTCTTGCTGGCCTCGAGGCTGCTCATTTCCATGGTGCCACTAAACTCAGGATTGTGGGTGATACCCAATTAATTCTTCGCCAAGTGCTGACCAAGTATCGAACTCTTGATCCCAAGCTCAAGCCATATCAAGAACTTACTTCTGCTTACTCGAAGCTTTTCACAAAGTTGATCTTTGTCCATGTTCCTAGAAATCAAAACATCTTAGCTGACGCTCTAGCTTCACTTGCATCTTCTCTTGATTTTCCTATCAGCAAACAATCTGAATCGATCATAGTTCATAAGCGTCTTTCACCCGCCGTGAAAGATCCTTCATTTCTTAGAACTAAAGAGAAGTTGCTGAAGAAATTCAAAAATGGAAGTATTGTGGAGAAAAGAGAAATCATGTTGATGGAGCTGTTAGAAGAGATGGATGATGAACAGAAGCCATGGTATTATGAAATTGCAAAATATTGTGAAGATCAATCGTACCCTGAGGAAGCTACAACTGAGAAAAAAAGAGCTATCAGGAGAGTTGCTCAACGATACACCCTAGTTGGGGGAGCATTATATAAGAGAGGTTTTGATGGAGTTCTTCTGAGATGTCTAGACGAAGATGAGCTTTGGAAGGTTATGGAAGGAGCTCATAGTGGAGTCTGTGGTGGCCATGTCAATGGACAGATGCTAGCAAAGAAGATCCTTAGACAAGGATTTTATTGGCCAACCATGGAAGAAGATTGCGTAGGATATGTCCGTAGGTGTGCCAAGTGTCAACTTCACGCCGACAAAATTCATTCTCCTGCATCTTCACTCCATCCTGTTTCTTCCCCATGGCCTTTCTCCATGTGGGCTTTCGACATTATTGGACCTCTTGGTAACCCAGATTCCGGCATCAAGCAAAAATCTTTCATTCTCACGGCAACGGAATACTTCACCAAGTGGGCAGAAGCTGAAGCATACGTGGAGATCAAAGCATCAACCGTCTGCAAATTCATCATGAAGAACATCATCACAAGATTCGGGATTCCAAGTACCATCGTCACCGACAACGGACCGCAGTTCGTGTCACAGGAATTGAAGGACCTCTGCAACAGGTACAAAATTGCATTGCATCATTCATCTCCTTATTATCCGCAAGGCAATGGCCAAGCAGAGGCAACTAATAAGACTTTGATAAAAATCATCAAAAAGACGTGTAAATCTAACAAATTCGCAGATTGGCCAGAAAAATTGGTTGAGGCTCTATGGGCCTACCGAACTTCAATCCGCACGCCTACTGGGCAAACTCCTTATTCCTTAACATTTGGAATGGAGGCGGTAGTTCCATATGAGATCCTTATACCGTCATTAAGAGTACAATTGAATAAGGAATTCTCCATTGATGAACATCGTTCAGCACTTCTTGCTCAATTGGAACTTTTAGACGAGAAAAGATGGTCAGCTGCTAATCATGCAAAAGTTTATCAAAACAGATTAGCACGTTTTTATCAAAAGAAAGTCATTGAACGAAAGTTCAAAGTCGGTGAAATGGTTGTTAAAAGAATTTTTGTAAAACCTGGTGGTCCGCGTTCTAAGCTCCAACCCAACTGGGAAGGACCTTATGTTGTATCGCACGCTTATCCTGGTAATGCTTATCGTTTGGTTAATGCAGAAGGAGAAGAGCTAAATCATCCCTGGAATGGTTTACACCTTAAGAAATACTACCCTTAGGATAAAGAGTCGATCAGTATGGTACAAAGACCAGTGGAATCCGAAAATTTATAAACTCAAATTTCTTTGTTAGTCTGAATAATTTAACTTCAAACCCATTACTGCACACACTGACACGTTTGATTCGTGAGTAACAAGAGATGCCAAGTCCTTAAGAATATCAAAAGCTTGACTAAAAGTATAAAGTACAAATCATTCCTTTTAAAATAAAATTCTGTTTTACACTCGGCCCATGATGTCGGAACGAGACTTAGAATAGACTACCAAGAATACCCGCCATCTTAGTAGGAGGCCGTCATAAAAAAATGGGGGAGATCCGTTCCAAAGCAAAGCAAAGAAAAGAATAGAAAAGCAAAAGCAAGGCAAAAAGCCAAATTCAAAATCAAAAGGCCAATACACTACAAACGTTACATCAAGGCCATGAAATGAAACAAAAGGGAACACAAGGTCGATAAATACCCCGGAAAGAAAATGACCGAACCCCAACAGATATTAGGGTTGGAAAGGGACATCTTTTTAAGTCTCCGGAACCTTCTCATGGGCTTTCTAAATCTGTTCTTCTTTTCTTTCTAAAGAGGTGTACTTCAAGCTTAAGGAATGGCTTAGATTGACTAAGGGTCAAATCATCAAATGGGATCACGAATGGAAACACAAGTTCAAACACGATGGGTTTTAAGTTAAGTTGTTAAAGAATAATTTGGAAATTAAGTTAATAAATGAATATGATCTTTTGATCTAAGTACCATACTGGTCTTTTAGTCAAAATTCAAAAAAAATGTATATGTCAAAAATTCAAAAAAATTATATATGTCAAAATTCAAAAAAAATTTTGCATAGTCAAAAATTCAAAAAAAGTACATATTTCAAAAATTCAAAAAAAATATACATCTCAAAACCCAAACAAAAATGAATATTTCAAAACCACAAAAATATTTCAATTAGCATTTGCTTGTGACATTTAGTGTGTTTCATTCATTTTATTTTCGGTGAGCATATGTTTGCTTGCATGTTGCATTTTGCTTAAGTCTGATTATTCTTATTACCTTTGTTAATAAAGGCTATGCCCCTTGACTATTTATTCAAGGAAAAGATTGATCGACCATTTATTCGGTCAGGCAAGGGGCTAAGCCTGAACAGATACTTAACTTGTTTGTTCAAGTCATATACAGGACACAAGGCATGAAGAGAGTTGGAATTCGAATAGAGAACAACCAGAAACCTGTTTCTGTGAGTAAAAGGCGTCGAGGAGCACTGACGCGTTTCAACACGGAATGGCGTCTGCGCGACATGACACGTTTTAGCTTTTATATGATTTTCCCAAAATTCTGTGGTTGTTGGTGTTTAAATTGAATATTTGTTTGGAATTACTAACAATTTTGATTGTAGAAAATTCAAGAAAACTCGAGTAAAGCTGGCAAAGTTCAAGAAGATCTCATTGTGGAGTTCAAGAAGTCCGACCGTGGCTAAAAAGACGGTTATTTCTACCCTTGTACTCTTCTATGTAAATCATTCGCATTACTATATATTAAATATTTATTAGACTATATCAAGGACCTTGTGGTTTTGATGAAACTGGAATTTAAGTTCCCCTACAACAAAAACAGTGATAATTCCAGAGAATTCTTAATCGCACGGATAGGCCGTTGGATTGTTAATTAGTGAGGACGATGGTTCCACTTTTGTGAAACGGTGCGTGGATAAACGAGCTTCGGCTTAGCACTGGATTACAAGAATTGGTATCTTGACTCATTAATGACAATTTAACAATATTATCCTTGATTAATTTGTATTTTATTTGACTTTATATTTTTCTTTTAGCCCAGCATGCATCATGTAGGACTTTGAAATTATTGAAATGAGAATTAATTATTGATTAAGTTTTAGACCATTAAATCAAATAATTCAACATGATATGAAATATTCCATTCCGAATTGAGTATCTTGATTATCTTTGAGGTTCGCTTGAAGATATCCTTGGAATTCTATCCTTGATTGGATTCTTTATCCAATATTCTTGTTTTCTTTTAAGATCCATCATGGCTGTAGCACGTCCACATTGGCTGGCAAACGCTCCCCATGATGAAACCTACAGTGTCTACGACCTGGGGTACTTCCCACTCCGAGGAGGTTGATCGACCTTATTTTATTTCCTTGTCAACCTCATCCAGACAGGATTAATTCCATTGATTTCCTTGAGTTATCTTCATTGATGATTTTGAGAAAAATTCCAGTCATGTGATGTTAAGAGCGTGTCTCATCACACCTTGGCATCACCTTTTCAGTACATTCCATTCCATTTCACTCCCTTGCAAAGACGATGCCAAGGTGAGGCAGCTGTAGACACGCTAATTTTGACGTCATTTCGAGTAAATTTCATATCATACAATAATGCCTCAGAATGGTCTGAGAATTAATCATTAATTAATTTTTATTAATCTTTTTGAGTGTCGGGTTTAACAGATGTGTTTAAGTTAATCAATTGAATTGATTTTAGCTCAAATTTAAGTTAAAATATGAAGAATTTTAAAAGACGTCGACATAAGTGGACGCCATTTATAGTTTATTCTTATTTTAACGATTAAATTTGAATTTTAATTAATTAATTTATTAACTAAAAGGCGTCTGGGAATGTCGACGCGTTTTAGGTTTCCTAGATTATTTCTACTTCCCCTCCGGATGTTTATCCTTATCTTAATTAGTCTAAAAGACGTCTACATAGATGGACGCGTTTTACCTAATAAAGATAAAGATAACTTTTCCCGGATGTTTATCCTTATCTTAATTAATCTGAAAGACGTCAGCCAAGGTGGACGCTTTTTAGATAATTACAGATAAAGATGAATTAATCAGTAATTATCTGTCGGTTAAGATGGATAAATTCGGAGTTTTCAAATGTTAATCGCGAACGCAAGAAATGCCTATAAATACCCTGCATGTTGAAAGAGAGAAAAAAAAAGAGAACAGAATTAAGTTGAGTTGAGCCATAGCGTTATAGCGATTTGAAGATCGAAGCAACAACGTCGTAACGCCGGAGCGCTGCCGTTTCCAGAAGTCGGCGTACCTTTCAAGATCTTCATCCTTTCAAAAGCTTCAACCAACTGAGCATAAGTTTTTCATTACTGCATTCATCTTCATTAGTTTTTTTTTTCATATTCACTTCATGCAAACACACACCACAGCATAATCTTTCAAAAACCTACTTGATTTAAGGGGTTTCAAAGCCATTAAAAAAGTGAGTTTGCTGTTTTAAATATGCTTAAAATCATGATTAGTTCAGATACTACTTCTATCTAAATTCTCATTAGTTCTTCATTTTTTTTGTTTTTTTTCTGTCTCTGCTGCACTCAACAACAACGAGAGATTCAAAAAGGAGAAATCAAGCACAACTTCTGGACGATCCTCAACCTCAAACTCAACAGCAAGAACAAAAGAATAAAGAAAGGGCTCTCTTTCTTCAGCCGGCTGAGGAAGGGGAACCAAGGACTCAATTTTCCGCGTTTGAAAGGTAGGCGATCATATTCTCTTTTGAAACTTTTAAGTTAAAAGTTTCTGGCGATCACTGCACTTTAGTTGCTGTTTTTAATAGGTTAGTTTACACCTAAACAACATAGATATTTCATGTTAATCACACGGTCATTCTAAGCACCTACACTTGCCCTGCACATCGTGGCGTTGTGGTTTCCCTCTTTGGGGGGGGGAGGGCATAGATTGTACCCACGATCCTTTCCTACAGAGGATCGCAAGGACCGTTGCATCCCATAATGTGAAGGAGTAGACCAAGGAAGGCGAGACTGACTTCCTTTTTACTTGCTCTTTATGGTTCTCTTTCCTTGGTCGAGCTTGGCGAGTTCCAATATTCCTTCCTAAGATCTTGACTCAGGAATGTCTTGGTGGGACCCCATGAGTGCCTTCTTGAGACTCGAGGGGACCCTCTCAAGTCTTTAGGCAACCACTCGTCATTCTTGGGACACCTGATTATTAGCTCTTGAGACCTAAGTGGTGCCTCGTCTGTGATTTGGGAGCCCAATCTTTGCGTCATGTCACGAGCACACCCTATGGCCTATTGGGCTCCTACACTTGGTGGGCAGAAAATGGGCCATATTGGGCCAACTCCAAATTCGGCCTTTTGATTTTCAATTGGCCAAGCATGGCGTAGCATAGTTCTTAACCACATATGGTGTGTATATAATACTAAAAGCATACCTTAAAAAATACATTATTTTAAGATTTAAAATACATAGTAAAAGTATGTTCAAACAATCAAAAGGTGGAAAAAATATGAAAATTGAAAGGGGAAAGCTCACTCGGCCAATTAGCAGACCCATTATGGAGAGGTCCAGAATGCCGATTAAATTGATCGATGTCGATCAGGCACCCCGTTTTGCCTTGGAGACCCTATGAGTTGAGACAACCTACGACCCCTTGGATGTCCAAAAGGTACTTCAGCTTGCTCTTGTAGGCATGGAAAGCGCTTGCCACTTACAAAAGCACCTTAGCTGTCTTTGCCTCAGTCTTGGTGACCCTCGCTATAGCCGTAGTATCCTTGAACTTGGCATCATTGGCCTTCTGGTCAGTGGTTGCCACAAAGCTATTGGCCATTGCAACGTCTACTTGAAGCTGAGTCTTGTTAGACTCCAACAAAAGGATCTTCCCTGTCGTCGATTAGACCACCACTGTTGCGTCCTTTACTTTTTCTCCACCTCGGAGCATCGCTTCTCCACCGCTGCTACTTGAGCCATGACATCCACCATATGAGCTTCTAAGGGGTGACGATACCTCATACACTCCTCCTCTCCTTTCAGAGCTCCTTAAGAGCCTTAAGCGCTCTTGGAGCTCTTGCGAGAGGCATACAGAGTGGAAGGCACCATGGATGCTTGCCTGGTAGCTTGTGTCCCATTCATGTGAGGCTTTGCTATTTGGAACTTCACCTAATCTTAGGAAAGAATCACTCATTGGCAAGCTTGGCTATGATATCTACGTCCTCCAGGCTGTTGCATATGGTGACATTGTAGACTAGGCACCAGACCACCTCGTAGGTGTGAAGCATGGCGAGCATGGTCTTGGGTTGATGGCTAGAGCTTGAATAAGAGTCTCCAGGGTAGATGGTGCCACCACAGGAGCAACAGCTAGAGGCTCTGCCTATGTTGCCTAATTGGAAATAGTTGGACACGTCCCTGGGGCTGCCATGATAGGAGTTGTCGGGTACCCCACATCCCTATGAGGAGCCTTTCGACATACTTCTTGATGGAGTTGGGTCGGGCAGCATGTGTGTCTATTTGGTAGGAGGTTCAACTGCCTTCCTGTCTTTCACTTTCATGTACTGTGGATAGACAACCTCCATCTCCGCTAAATTTAGCATGGGTGCCCTCCTCATCGGAGTCACCTCTAGAAAGTCTATTGGAGCGAAGTGGGTGAGAAAAACACAGTAGTTGGGATATCAGCGCTGACCTGAGGCTCACCAGTAGTGGGACATCAAACGATATCCAGAGGCCCATATGTAGACAAGTTAATTTTGACATCATTTTGAGTAAATTTCATGTCATATAATAATGCCTCAAAATGGTCTGATATTTAATCCTTAGTTAGTTTTTATTATCTTTCTGAATTAATTATCTAAATAGTATCGGGTCAGACATACATAATTTAAGTTAGTTAATTAAATTGATTTTAACTCAAATTTTAATCAAATATGAAAAAGTCTAAAAGACGTCGATATGTGTAGACGCCATTTAGAGTTTATTCCTATTTTGATATTTAAATTTAAATTTTAATTAATTGATTAATTAGATAAAAGACGTCTACCAGGCACAACCCCATTTAGGTCTCCTAAGCTGTTTTTGTCTCTTTTTACGGATGTTTATCCTTATCTTAATTAGTCTAAAAGACGTCTCCCATGGGCAACGTGTTTTAAATAATTATAGATAATGATGAATTAATATGTATTTATCTATTTCTTAGTTTGATAAACTTTAAATTTTTTCATGTTAATCCATTAATAACCGCGGATGTAAAGCCTATAAATACATAACCCCATGGTCATTAAAAAGTTAGTGACGATAGCGATAATTGAGTGATAATTGAGCAAAGTATCTTGGCGACGACGTCCAAACGCTGAAGGATCGAAGTGCTACTTCCTGGAGTCTGCATCCTTTCTTCATCGCTTCTTCGTCCTTTCAAGATCCATTCTAGATTAAGGCTTTCCAGGGGCCATCCAACTTAGTTCTTAATTAATTTCTACATCTTTCTCATATTTTCATCACATTGGCATCACAATTTCATCACATCACTCCATGCAACACACACTCACTAGCATTATTTTCCAATCCATGTTTTAAGGGATTTTAAAGATCGCAAACAAGTGAGTTCATTTGTTTAGTTGTATGATTAGAATCATTACGTGGATAGATACTACATCTATTTGTGTTCTTATTTTTTCTTCTCTCTTTCTTTCCACTTTCTTGCAAAGTACAAAAGGAGATAAAGAGGAGAGAATTATCAACAACTAGGAAAATGAATTTGGATGATCCTCAAAGTCCGATAAGCAGCCAAAGTAAGAACAAGGTTAGAAGGACTCTCTTTCTTCAGCCGGCTGAAGGAGGGGAGTCAAGAACTTCAACATCTTTAAATTCCAAAACAGGTAGGCGATCAATCCTTTTCTTTTGGAACTTTTTAGTTAAAAGTTTCTGGCGATCACATTCACTTAGTTTTTAATAGGTTTACTTGTCACATAATCAACATAATTTTCATGTTAATCATACCCTGATTTAAGCACTCACAACTTTTTGGTGATTACGGTGGGACTTGGTCTCGCCATCTTTTAATCTTTGTTTTTGCTTTTATCAATCGGGCACCCATGGTGTACTACCTGTATCTCTCGACACGCCCTCACCGATCGATGAGTTTTTAGTTTAGTTGTTATTCCCACGTGCACCACGTGCACACCCTTGCGGCAAGATCTTGCCTCCCCGTCTGATTGATTGAAGAGCTGTTGTTGTGATAAGAAGCATGTGTGACTGATTGAATGTTTTGTTGATTACATGATAAATCATCTTGTTAAAAAATTGAAATAAAAAGATTCCTATGAGCCAATTATTTACTACTTTCATCCTGTTTGTTTGAGGAGGAATCGATCTAGAAATTCCTCCTAAAATATTGATTCTGCGACTTGAAAAGCGTCCAGGAATAGTGACGCGTTTCATACCGCGTCGCCATACTACGACGCCTTTCAGGCAAAAATCTCTGCTGTTTGCTGTCTGAGTTTCTGCGAAAAATTAAGTTTATGTTTGAATAGCGTCGACGAACAGCGACGCGATTCAGGCAGTTTCTTGTTCTTCTACAGTTCTCAGATTTCTGATCTGCTTACTACTACACATTACGTAATAAGCATTAGAGGCCATCCAGGCCACAGGTCATACGCACTAGGGCTAACACCCCCCTTTTTTCTCAGGAACACCTTTCTTGACGTCTTCACCTCTCTCTGATTGGGTCGGTCCCTTAATCAGACTAGAGTGGTTGGCGTTAAAGACCTCCGTAAGTCTTCAAAATCAAGGTATTCCTCCTTGTTTATCGGGCTGGTTGTACCAATCGAAGTCCTGGTTAGATTTTCATAATGTTGTGAGAGAAAGCCATAGAGTATAACGGTGGAAATTGAAGTGAAACTAGGATTTTACCCCTTGAGTGAACTTGTGATTAATTGAATCCAAATAACCCAACAAGGAATCCTAAAATAACGTTAAACATCCACTTGATTACTTAATCTCTGTGCAACTTGTCTACAAATCTTTGAAAAAAATCTAATATCATGCTACTTCGATTAGGTAGGGATTTGAGCATGGCTCCAGATGCCCTAGTCAACTACAAGGGAGATGCTAACGCCCCTCTTGAGTCTGATTACCATTTTGAAAGCGAGGGAGATGCTGATGCCCCCCATAATCCCCATTCTTGTCTAGTTCGATATGAGGGAAACCACCAAACCCCTCTTCCTTGTGCTCATGATCAATATTCTGATCTTCCTCCGCATGTGCATGCGGTTTCTAATCCTATTTTCGAGGGGGGCATGAAACCGAATGATCCCTCATCCTTCGATTCCTCGGATCTAGTGAACGTTTTGGGAGTTCTTGCCTCCTGTCTGGATCCTCGACAGTTCGAGGCAATCCAGTCTATTTTGAAAGGGAAGACGCCCATGCAGTCTGCCGAGCCGAACCCTGCGGCTCCCCCTGTCATTCCTCAACCACCTCCTCATCATACTTCCTTCATTCACCAGACCATGGAAGGCCTCCATGTTTCAACTTCTCGGCCAGCTCGGCCACAATTGTCCTCCTCGAGGCAACCGGTCAGGCCGTCGATGCCTACTTACCAAAATGCCCTCAAGCATGGCGGAAGCTCTGCCGGACCTCAACTCTATTGTCCTCCTTGCCCCACATACTCTAGGCAACAGGCCTATCATGTACCTCCACCTCCCCCTCCTCCCCAGGTTGATCCAACTACACAAGCTTTGCTTGCAAAGATGGAACGTATGGATGAACAGTTCAACAACCTTCAGAAGATGATGGGAGTTAAAATTGCACCTGAGATTAACCTGCCAAGTTTGCCTGTATTTCATCTGCCACCCTCTGAGATGCTAGTATACCGAAAATACAACGGTACTGGTAACCCTTTCACTCATTTGAAGGAGTTTATGTATGAGTCATCTTTCTGGCAGAACGACAAGAGGTCGTTGGCATTTTTGTTCAGGAAATCCTTGGAGGGACCAGCCCTCGAATGGTTCTTTTCTTTAGAGCCAGTTGAAGTAGAGGACTATGGTATCGTGTCACGAAAATTCATTCAACGATACCAGGATAGAGTTGCCCCCCTCGGATGCCTGCCGTGACAAATTCTCCTAGCACAGGTCCAACCACTGAGGGCACGCTCTCCTATGAGCAGGTTAGTAGCATGAATAACAATCAACCCCAATTTGTGAGGAATCAACAACCACAGTACCAGCGGCCGCAGCAGCCAAACCAGTAGGGTTACAGACAGTAGCAGCCGAACCCACAGTATCAGCAGCCTCAGTACCAGCGGCCTCAGCAGCCGAACCAGCAACCACAACAGCAGCCACAACGACAATTACAGTATTAGCCCCTACAACAGCAGTATCAGCCCCCACAACAGCAGCAGTACCAGCCGCACGCACCGCCGGCATACCACAATGTACCTCCTCCTGCTAATTATAACCAGCAGAGGAAGCCCCTAGGCCCGAAAAGGACAGAATATCCAGTTCTTCCAGAGTCCTTATCAGACATCTTCAGTGCTTTAATGGCAGCCAATGCTTTAGTTCTGCCAAGAGAAAAAACAGTTTGGCCCCAAAATGCCGACACTTTCAAGTATTGTTATTTTTATAGACAACCTGGACATATAATAGATACCTGCTTCCAATTCCGAGATTATATTCATGATCTCAACGAGCAGGGAGGCATTGATTGGGAAGAAATGAAGAAGTACATATCCGCCTTGAAGGCGAGAAGACCACAACAACAACAACAACAGCAACAACAACCAAGAGCGCCGGCACAGGCAGCAGCACCGCCAAACATGGGTATAGTGCAAAACCCACTCCTGGTGCACTAGAACCAGAATCAAGTTACCCCCATTTTAACAAATAGCCGGTTTGAGGCTAATCGAGGGCAATAGTGGAAGATAGAGGACTCCTCCTCTATTTATTCAACAGGCCACACTTCGAGCACTGCAGAACAACCACCACGCCGCACCATCTATATACCTAGACCACAACCCGTTACCATCACACCTATACCAACACCTGCATATCACTCGCTCACACCCATTAACCCATCACTACCGCCCGCTTCCCTTAAACCCGTTACACCCCATGCCACTACGCCTCTATTAAACAACCCCCTGCAAGCTAATTATGCACCCCTCATGCCATCCAAACCACTGCTCCGCGTACCATTCCCTACATCACCCACCACCACCACCACTTACCCAAATACCATACAGTCATCTAAACCCCTACTCCGCATGCCATTCCCCACTTCATCCGCACCGACCAATTACCCCTCCACCATCCAACCATCTAAGCCCCTCATCCGTACCATGCCCCCACCAACTAACCCCACGCCATCACCCGTATACCAACCTTCCACACCATCCACTAATCCTGCGGTGTTCAAGTTATCACCCGACCCTTCCACAACTGAAGAACATGCACTCCGGAGTGGGAGGATCTTCAATAAGGTCTTTCCTCAATCAACAGTCAGAGACGGCCCATCACAGCCGCCGGAGGAAGCGCATAACGATGAGAGTGCATCAGGCACTCAATATGACCTGTTGAAACATCTTGACAGAACACCAGCACGAATCTCTGTACTTGAATTGATAAGAGATCGAAGATCCATCAGGAAGCTCTGATGGAGTATCTACAAAAAGTGATGGTCAACAAAGACGTGCCGGTAGAGAAGATTGCCGCACTACTAGTTCCTCAGGGGGATCAACTCTCTATCTCATTTCATGCCTCGGAACTAGCACCACCAGTAGCCAGGAGTATGGCTCTAAGTATTACAATCAATATCTGCAAGAAGGCCGTAGATGCATGTCTAGTCGACACAGGGGCTTCAATTAATGTCTTGCCTCCGAAGACCCTTGAATTGTGTGGTGTATCCAAAGAAAGATGGGTGCCTAGCCCTATCTATGTTACAGCTTATGATAACTCCACCCGTTCCCCTCTAGGAATGGTCTATTTAAAAGTAGAGTTAGGCCCAGTATGTCATGCCGAGGTCGAATTTCACATTTTGGAAATTGATCCTTCCTTGAATGCTATTTTGGGTCGTCCTTATATGAAAACCCTCGACGCGATTCCCTCTACGAATCATCAGTGCCTCAAATTTCCCTACAAAGGACGAATCATTAAAGTTACGAGCATGCCGATACTTGCTGCTGCTTACTCCTTGAATATCAAGCCAACTTCTTCACCTGGCCGACAACCTTTTCTGTCGGTATTACAGGTCTACCGTCCGATGGCTGATCCTTTAAAGGCCGCCACTCTTACTCCTTATCCACTGAATGCCATAAAGCGGGGGAAGTGCATGAGTACCCCTGGATGGAAAATAATGATGAAGGGTGGTTATCAGCCTGAAAAGGGCCTGGGTACACAATTATAAGGTATAACCACGCCCATCAAAGACAACTGAAGGACGCCTGGAAATGGCCTGGGCTATAGGCCAAGAAAAGTGAGGCACAACATTACTCAGCAGGAAGAGAATGAAGACGGCCCGAAGATATGGGAGACAATGTCTACATCATGCAAAGAAGGTCGGGACCCCTTAACATGGACCTTATACACACATTTTGTCAAGGGGACTGTGATCAGTCATGACAACACAGTGGTCATCACTTCTTGTTTTGACCTCCATGACATATATGGAAGAGCCCTGGCCAGACATTGTTTAGAATTGCTAACATACCAGGACTTGGAGGCTCTGCGGCCAATGAAAAGGAGGAAGTTCCAAGACCCTGAGTGTGAATGGTACAGATGGTTTGACTTAAGGGATCTGTATATTGCATTGAATAGACTATTTCTTGATCCTTCAGAACCTAAGTGGCCGCCACAAATAGATGAACTGATTGAAGGGCCTAGTGCCATTTTTGATAAAAGAATACTGCTGTCTGAGGAAACAGATGAAAGGGAGCCAGATGACCCCTATGAAGCTGGTTATACCACGGATCTTCTCTGGAAGGGGACTTATCCTTCTCACATTTTCACACTCCATACCTTGTTCCGCACTCTGCTTCTGACCCCTGCTTGGTCGTGGGTCATTACTGAAGATATTCCACAGGCTCCGCTTATTATGATCACCCTGTCCCCACGGGACTTCATTCCTCAACCTCCTCTCAATCCAGAGAGGATTTCTGATTTGATCTGGGACATACTACTATATGATCCCCCCAATCCTTTGGCCTTGGTGCCGCTTCCTCTATCTCATTCTCCTCCTATTCGCCTTCATTCCTGTTTTATGATTAATTCATCTTTTCTAAAAAAAAACGCAAATTTGGCAACAAATT
The DNA here is from genome assembly GCA_030544215.1 of Zantedeschia hybrid cultivar. Taxonomy (NCBI): domain Eukaryota; kingdom Viridiplantae; phylum Streptophyta; class Magnoliopsida; order Alismatales; family Araceae; genus Zantedeschia; species Zantedeschia hybrid cultivar. The sequence continues at coordinate 58,823,397 of JARZZO010000012.1, forward strand.
TCTCTCAGATCCTCATTGAGGAAACTTCCTACTTGTCCGATTGTCTTTCGGTCAAGATTCTCTTCTAGATCTACTCTGCCCCTTCCCTCAGGAGGATTCTCCTGTATTTCCGCCTGCCTCCCATAATTTTCATTCTACATTGTCCTTATTAGGTCAGGATAGGGAGTCTAGCAAAGTTAGCGAGTCTAGTTCTAGGCAGGTTAGTCAGGTTAGGAAGTCTAGAAAATCTAAGGGTACACAAATTCCAGATAGATACCTCCAGGATTTAGCTAATAAATGCCTTTCTTGCTTTATGATCCCTCAGCTATCAGAGAATCCTATTCAGATGCCAGAAGATTGTGTAGATGATGAGTTAGTTAATGATGAATATGGGGTGTATGAATTGATACACGAAAAGGACCCCATTATTGAAGATGAGGTAGATGACGAGGACGCAGCTAAGGCATATGCCAGTGGAGTAAAAAGATTCGATGAACCCTCAGCTGCCGTAGAAGAGCCTACCAAAGAGATCAATCTAGAGACTGAAGACGAACCTAAGGTTGTCCTCGTTAGCAAGAATCTTTCTGAAGTGGACGAGAAGGCAATGGTACAAGTTCTTAAGGATTATAAGGACACTTTCGCCTAGAGTTATAAGGATATGCCGGGGTTAGACTCATCACTAGTGGAACACAGGTTGACATTAAAGGATGGAGCTAGCCTGGTTAAACAAAAGTTAAGGAGATTCCACCCACAAATGGCTTTAAAGATGAAAGAAGAGGTCGATAAGTTACATAAAGCCAAATTCATTAGAGTTGTCCTCTATCCATAATGGGTGGCCAACATAGTCCCGGTTATGAAGAAAGATGGGAAAGTCAGGATCTGTATTGACTTCCGAGATTTGAACCGGGCGTGTCCTAAGGATGATTTTCCATTGCCTCACATTGATGTACTCATCGATAATACTGCTGGCTATAAAACTTTATCATTTATGGATAGATTTTCAGGATACAATCAAATTAAATTGGCAGAAGAAGATCAAGAAAAGACATCATTCACTAAACCTTGGGGAACATATTGCTATGTCGTCATGCCTTTTTGATTAAAGAACGCTGGAGCAACTTATCAGAGGGCTATGATGGCAATATTTAATGACATGATGCATATCGATCTAGAAGTGTATGTGGATGACTTGTTAGTAAAATCTAAGACTAAGGCTGAGCATGCCAAAGTTTTGGTAAGAGTGTTAGAAAGATCAAGAGAATATCAGTTAAAGATGAACCCAAAGAAATGTGTATTCGGGGTATCCTCAGGGAAGTTACTTGGATTCATTGTCAGTAAACGGGGAATTGAGATCGATCCTAACAAGGCAAAAGCTATCAGAGAAATGCTACCTCCCAAAAACTTGAAAGAGTTGAGAGGATTAATCAGGAGGTTGCAATTTATTCGTCGTTTTGTCTCCCAACACTCACAAAGGTGTAAGCCGTTCTACCAGCTTACCAAGCCGAAAGTTAAATTCGATTGGGACGATAAGCGTCAGGAGGCATTTGATGGATTGAAGAGCACCATCTCCGGGCAAACCATTGATACTTTACATTTCTGTCCTAGATGATGCGGTGGGGGCTGTCCTAGTACAAGAGGATGAAGAAGGAAAGGAGAGGGCAGCCTACTATCTCTCTAAACTTCTCAACCCTGCTGAACAGAGATACACAGCGATGGAGAAAACATGTGCAACACTTGTATGGGTGGTTCATAAATTGAAGCATTACTTTCTAGCCTATGAAGTCCATCTTATCGCTAGAATGAATCCGATCAAGTTTCTTCTTGAGAAATCTGTCCTTACTGATAGGTTAGCACGATGGCAAAGCTTTCTATCTCAATTCGATATCACTTACATTCAGCAGAAAGCAATCAAAGGCTATGCCATAGCAGAACATCTCGCTCACCATCCCCTTCCTCGTTTTGATCCAGTTAGATCGGAGTTTCCGGATGAGGAACTGATGTCCATAAACCAAATCAATGATGATATGTGGACTCTGCATTTTGACGGAGCTCTGAATTCCCATGGAAAGGGTATCGGCATTGTTCTGTTATCACCTGAAGGTGTCACCATTCCACAAGCCTTTCAGCTTGACTTCCCAGTAACTAACAATATAGCTAAATACGAGGCGCTCCTTGCTGGCCTCGAGGCTGCTCATCTCCATGGTGCCACCAAACTCAGAATTGTAGGTGACAGCCAATTGATTCTTCGCCAGGTGTTAACCAAGTAATGAAAACTCTTGATCCTAAGCTCAAGCCTTATCAAGAACTCACTTCTGCTTATGCAAAGCTTTTCACAAAATTGATCTTCGTACATATTCCTAGGAATCAGAACATCTTAGCTGACGCTCTAGCTTCACTTGCCTCTTCTCTTAATTTTTCAATCAGCAGACAATCCGAATCAATCATCGTTTATAGGCGTCTTTCACTCGCAGTGAAAGACCCTTCATTCATTAGAACCAAGGAGAAGCTGCTGAAGAAGGTCAGATATGGAAATATTGTAGAAAAGAGAGAGATTATGTTAATGGAGCTGTTAGAAGAGATGGATGATGAGCACAAACCATGGTACTATGAAATTGCTAAATATTGTGATGATCAATCTTATCCTGAAGAAGCCACAACTGTGGAGAAAACAGCTATAAGGAGAGTTGCTCAGAGATACATCATAGTTGGGTGAGCACTATACAAAAGAGGTTTTGAAGGAGTTCTTCTAAGATGTTTAGATGAAGATGAGTTTTGGAAGGTTATGGAAGGAGCTCATGCTGGAGTTTGTGGTGGCCATGTTAATGGACAGATGTTAGCAAAGAAAATATTTAGGCAAAGATTCTATTGGCCAACCATGGAAGAAGATTGTGTAGGATATGTCCGTAGGTGTGCCAAGTGTCAACTTCACGCCGATAAGATCCATTCTCCTGCATCTTCGCTCCATCCTGTCTCCTCCCTATGGCCTTTCTCCATGTGGGCTTTTGATGTCATTGGACCCCTTGGCAATCCTGATTCCGGCATTAAGCAGAAGTCCTTCATCCTCATGGCAATAGAATACTTCACCAAGTGGGCGGAAGTTGAAGCGTACACGGAAGTCAAAGCATCAACCGTCTGCAAGTTCATCATGAAGAACATCATCACCAGATTTGGAATTCTAAGCACCATCGTCATCGACAATGGACCACAGTTCGTGTCACAAGAATTGAAAGACCTTTGCAACAGGTACAAAATTGCATTGCATCATTCGTCTCCTTATTATCCGCAAGGCAATGGCCAAGCAGATGCAACTAACAAGACTTTGATAAAAATCATCAAAAAGACGTGCAACTCTAATAAATTCACAGACTGGCCAGAAAAATTGATTGAGGCTCTATGGGCCTACCGAACATCAATCTGCACGCCCACTAGGCAGACTCCTTATTCCCTAACATTTGGAATGGAGGCGGTAGTTCCATACGAGATCCTTATACCGTTGTTAAGTGTACAATTGAATAAGGAATTCTCTATTGATGAACACCGTTCAACACTCCTTACTCAATTGGAACTCTTAGACGAGAAAAGATAGTCAGCTGCTAATCATGCAAGAGTTTTTCAAAATATATTAGCACGTTTTTATCAAAAGAAAGTCATTGAACGAAAGTTCAAAGTTGGTGAAATGGTCGTCAAAAGAATCTTTGTAAAACCTGGTGGTCCGCATTCTAAGCTCCAACCCAATTGGGAAGGACCATATGTTGTATCACATGCTTTTCCTGGTAACGCTTATCGTCTAGTTAATGCAGAAGGGGAAGAGTTGACTCACCTCTGGAATGGTCTGTATCTCAAGAAATACTACCCTTAGGTTAAAGAGTCGATTAGCATGGTGCAAAGACCAGTAGAATCAAAAAATTTAGAAACTCAAATTCCCTTATCAGTCTGAATAATTGAATTCAAACACATTATTACACACACTGATACGTTTGATTCGTGAGTAACAAAAGATGTGAAGCCCAAAGGAATACCGAAAGCTTGACCGAGGGTATAAAGTGCAAATCATTCTTTTCAAACAAAATTCTGTTTTTACACTCGGCCCATGATGTCAGAACGAGGCTTAGAATAGATTACCAAGAATACCCGCCATCTTAGTAGTAGGTCGTCCAAAAAAAAAAAAAAAAGGAGGAGATCCGTCCCAAGAAAAGAGTGAGAAAAGAAAAAGCAAAAGGCAAAAGGCAAAAGCCAAATGTCAATATCAAAAGGCCATTACACTACAAGCATTACATAAAAGCCATAAAATGAAATAAAAGGGAACGCAAGGTCGATAAATACCCCGGAAAGAAAATGACCGAACCCCAACAGATATTAGGGTAAGAAAGGAACATCTTTTTATGTCTCCGGAACCTTCTTGTGGGCTTTCTAAACTAATTCTTCTTTTCTTTCTGAAGAGGCATACTCCAACCTTAAGGAACAACTTAGATTGACTAAGGATCAAATCATCAAATGGGATCACGAATGGAAACACAAGTTCAAACACAATGGGTCTAAGTTAGATTATTAAAGAACAATTTGGGAATTAAGTTAATAAATGAATATGATCTTTTGATCTGAGTACCATGCTGGTCTTTTAGTTTGCACAATATTATAAAATCCAAAAAAAATACATATTTCAAAATAAAAAAAAGTACATATTTCAAAATCCAAAAAGTACATATTTCAAAATCCAAAAAAAGCACATATCTCAAAATAATAAAAATAGATATTTCAAAAATTCAAAAAAAAATTATATATGTTCTAAAACCCAAACAAAAATGAATATTTCAAAACAACAAAAATATTTCAATTAGCATCTGCTTATCGCATATAGTATGTTTCATTCCTTTTATTTTCAGTGAGCATCTGTTTGCTTGCATGTTGCATTTTTGTTTACAGTTTGATTATTCATGTTACCTTTGTTAATAAAGGCTATGCCCCTTGACCCTTCTACCAAGAAAATAATTGATTGATATGTTACTCGACTGAGCAAGGGGCTAAACCTAAATAGATACTTAACCTGTTTGTTAAGTAATGTACAGGGTACAGAAATGAAAGCCAAAAAGATCACACAAATGCGGAGACACAAAGCTGAAGGTAAAATTTCATATATATATCAAAAAGGTGTTTGTACATGATACACAAAAGAAAAGAAAAGTACATATGTAGCCCTCATGGTTGACTATCCCCTGCCCCTTCATCGAATTAACTCTGAGTGTCATCCTGGGCATCTGGCGCTGGAGCTCTAAGAGGTGGAGGTGGTCCCATCGTACTCGGCCCTGCCTAGCCGGATGATATAGCGATGTTGGCCGTGAAGGTGCTCTCCTGACCTTGATCCAGCGCTCGCTGCCGCGCATGTTGGTACCGCGCCTCGATACTCTGGCGCTCGTGCTCTGCTACTGAGAGTCTGCCCTGGAGACTCTCCATCCGAGCCCGATCTCGGTCCCTCTCCTCGGTCAGAATCTCCAGGCGAACCTGGAGTCGTGCAACATCACCGGTGGAGAGGCGCGCCACCTGAACCTCCAGCTCAGTAATGCGAGCGGCCGAAGTTCGAGCTTCTGTCAGCTCTGCATCCCTCTGCTGAAGGACCTCCTGAAGCTCAGCAACCTGCAGAAGGAGATATTGTTAGTCCAAGGCAATCAAGCAATCAAAATCAAATTCAAAAAAAGAAAGGGAAAATGATAGAACTTATTCGAACGGCACGGTCCTCCTCCGTAAGAGAGGCTCGGTGAATGGCGGAGGCAAGCTGACTCTGGAGGTCAGCCAGGGTGGCCTCATAGGCAGCAGGCAAAGCAGAGGATGAGGCTCCATGTGTAGGAGGAGCCGCCTGGGTGTAGACGGCTCGCTGCACCAAAAGACAACCGTCAGTGGCTAATTGTCAAAACAAATTAATTAAAACACTCATAAGCATGCATACATACCAAGTCAAAGAGCTCCTTCTGGACCTGCTCCAGCTGGGCCTCCGCATCATGTAGGCGGGCCTGGAGGTCGATGATGACCGCATCTCGCGCATCCTGCATACCACACATACACACATTCATTCACAGACATAAATTAAGATAATAATAAAATGAAAGAAGCATAAGTCATACTTACATCGAGAGGTCGGAGGAGTCGTAGCTGGTCGGCGTAATAGGTCCGGTACTGCTGGAGGTAGGCGGTACTATCCTCTGCGTGTGACTCTACCCGTACGCCGCGGCGGTGCCAGTCCTCGTATTGCTCAGGGAACTTGGCATGTCAGTCTGTGAGGGCCTGCTTTCCCCTCATACTCCTCCCGACGCCCTCCGGGACCTCCTCGTCGATCCATTCTTGATGGAAGCCCAGCGTCCTCATCACCAGATGGAGGCGGAGCGGCTCGATTTCATTGAGGCAGTGGAGCCACATCTGCCTCCCGAACCGTCTCCGACCAGCCGTCACCCACGGTTGGCCCTCCTCGCCCATGCCCATGTATGGGCGCCAAATCACCTGCATACAAGTTAGATGCATTCATATAAATAAATTGCATTTAATAAATGAAAGACTGCATTTAACAAAATTGAACAAATTAAAGACTTACCAGAAGCTCTGGATAGTCGAGGAATTGACGGCGGAGGGCCATCAATTGATGGTGTTGTTGGGCCGTATCCACAATGGGCTGCTAGCGGCGAGCCAAAGGGACAGCGTCCGGCCTCACAATCCTCGCTCTGTTGAGCGGAAAGTCGAGATAGATCCACACTGCACATAAACATGTAAGTTAGAAAAGCATCATATCATTGCATTTCATATCATGAACAAATAATAAAATAAGTTATACCTAAAGAAACGGCGAGAAGCTGCTGATGGTGGTCTCGCGGTCTGACGTGACCGCAGAAAGATCGACAAAGAGGTGAGCCAGGAGGGCTGCACCCCAAGCATACTCGTGTAAGCTATCTAAGTTATCTAACAAAGAAAGGAACCTACAGTGGATATGGTCGCCCTTCGTACCGAAAAGCAACCGACTGAAGGAAAAGATAAGAAAAACCCAAAGCTGTCTATCTACCTCCTCTACCTGACTCAGGTCTGTACAGTATATAGCGGCAGAAGACTCTGCTAGTCTATCTCTAAACTCTGCCAGGTCTCATCCGACCGATGCCGGGGCTCTATCAGTCCTAAGGCAGCCTCTACCTCTACCCTGGGAACAGTCTTAGACTCCCTGTCCAAACTAGAGACCTCTATACCTAATAGGGCCTCTGCCAACCCTCGGTAATCGGGGTAGGTCACCCTGCTCACCGGTCGGCCCTCTACCCCAAGGTCAGTGATCCTGGCCACGTCCTCTAAAGTCAGGACCATGTGGCCCCAAGGCATTAGGAAAGCCCTGTTGGGTTTCTCGGTTTCTCCGGATCGCTCACGCAGTGGAAAAACAAAAATATTTACAGCGATCCGTTACCGTTTCGAAATCTAAAATACGATAATCGGATTATCGAAGTTCTCACCGTGTGTGGATTCGAATCCCCAGCCGTTTGGTTCCGTCGGTGCGACACCGCAAGCTGCGCAAGCGCCCGGCCTCTAGCGAAGTCCACGCGATCCTCCCCGCGATGGATATCCTCGAGTTCCTCGTTCTTCGCAGCCCACGAAGCCTCCGCCGTTCGCCGCAATGATCGCCGGAACGTGCGGACGATATCCCGTCGAACGGGATTCGGAGAAGCGGCGGAGCAGATCTGGATCTGCCCGGACGCCAGAGAAGGACAAAAACTGAGGAGGGGCAGCTAGGGTTAGCAGCAGCTTGGCCTGCTCAGCCCGTTCGCTATGTTTTATACTAACCGCGTGGTTTTTCATAAAAACCTCCGGTTTGTATAAAACCCACTTATTTATCCATCGCCTTGAGAATCATGTGCGTGTGACCCTCTAGGCCCAAGTACCAGTCTAGTTAATGGCCCAATAAGCTCAGTGACTTCTCACTGGCTTTATTAATTAATTAATAACCCTTTATTAATCAATTAATGAATCGAATTGATGTCGCACATCGAATTCGACCGGGCCTCCGATCACGTTGGGTGCCAAGCAACACCGCGTGAACTCGGAAGGTATTTGGGGTTAAGTAACCCACTCTTGGAACCTTTCCCCCGACAGTTACCGCGTGGATATAATCCTTCATTCGTACAATGCTATCGAGTCAACTCAGGGTATGGCGAGCTGTCAAACCCTAACCGGTCGACTCACTTGGATTGGATGCCGCTGATGAATATCGGAAAACTCCTTTCCCGATATTATCGTCCGCCCTGGTCAGGGACTTTCGCGCATCCTTCCTAGAGCATTCTCTCTCTAAGTACCGAGAGCGAATGATTCCTTATTAATACACAATTCCCTTCGACGGTATTCCGCTGTACCCAATCCTTGGCGTATTAGAATCCCGTGGCTGGAGATTCGTAAACCAAGGTCAAAGCACAGAAGTCCACCGCCAAGGTGTCCTTGGTGTCTCAGGTCCGAGGACCATCCACGCAACTGCGACAATAGAATCAAGCTGGTTGACAGTGAGGTACAATTCCAACCGGCGATTCAGTCGGATCAGTTCAGTGAACTCATTCTCCAACGAGCACCTACAGATTCGCCTTACTGTCTCCATACAAGTGACTTATGAGATCAGTCACTCTCATCATATGAGCAGGAGTAATATGTACTAGTCTAACCGGATATCCGATGTCCTTCTCGGATATCCTCCGACTAGGAACAATTAAGAATATGTGTGTTTAAGTGATCAGTCTCATTAGTATGATCTCATCATAATCTGATCAGTATAGCACATATTCACGGACTTCATTATGAAACGAGAATAAATGCGATTTACACATAATGAATATTATGCCATTATATTAATAAATGAACGAGATTTACATTGTTAGATTGGCTTGTAGGCCACCTAAAATTAACAATCTCCCACTTGGACTAAAGCGAATCACCTTTATACAATAAGCCTATAGACTTTAGGTGACGTTCAAACACAATTTGAGCCAACGGCTTTGTCAGTGGATCTGCTACATTGTCGACGGATGGAACTCTTTCCACTACTACATCTCCTATGGATATGATCTCTCTGATAAGGTGAAAGCGCCTCAGAATATGCTTCGATTTCTGATGAGACCGCGGCTCTTTCGCTTGCGCAATGGCTCCATTGTTGTCGCACAACAGTGGAACAGGCTCAGAGATGCTGGGAACTACGCCGAGGTCGGTGATGAATTTCTTCAACCACACTATTTCCTTGGCGGCTTCAGCTGCAGCGATGTACTCAGCTTCAGTCGTCGAATCTGCAGTGGTTACTTGCTTGGAACTCTTCCAGCACACTGCCCCTCCGTTCAATGTAAACAGGAATCTAGATGTTGACTTGCTATCATCTGGATCTGACTAGAAACTCGAGTCAGTAAAGCCTCGCAGTTTTAAGTCACCTCCTCCATAGACAAGAAACATATGCTTAGTTCTTCTCAAGTACTTAAGGATGCATTTCACTACTTTCCAGTGCTCTTCGCCTAGATCAGCCTGAAATCTGCTCGTAACACTTAGAGCAAATGCAACATCAGGCCGTGTACATAGCATGGCATACATGATAGATCCTATGGCAGAGGCATAGGATATTCTATCCATGAATGCCCTCTCATCAGGAGTCTTAGGAGACTGCTCCTTTGAGAGACTAATTCCATGTCTCATCGGTATGAGACCTCTCTTGGAATTTTCCATGCCAAACTTTTTGACTATGGTGTCTATGCACAAGGATTGGGTCATTCCAAGCATCCTCTTTGATCTATCTCTATAGATCCGTATTCCTAATACGTAGGATGCTTCTCCCAAATCCTTTATGGAGAAGTTTTTCGACAGCCAGATCTTTACTGATGACATCATAGCTACATCATTCCCAATGAGTAATATGTCATCTACGTAAAGAACTAGAAAAGTGACTGCACTCCCACTGGTCTTCTTATATACACAAGGCTCATCTTCATTCTTAATGAAGTCATAAGACTTGACTGCCTCGTCAAATCTTATGTTCCAGCTCCGGGAAGCCTGCTTCAGTCCATAAATGGACCTCTGAAGCTTGCACACATTATCTGGAGATTCTTTGGATGTGAAACCTTCTGGTTGTATCATATACACCTCTTCCTCAAGGTTACCAATGAGGAAGGCAGTCTTCACATCCATTTGCCAGATTTCATAATCAAAATGTGCAGCAATGGCGAGCAGAACTCTGATCGACTTTATCATGGCAACTGGTGAGAAAGTCTCGTCATAGTCAATTCCTTGCCTTTGACGATATCCCTTTGCCACCAACCTTGCCTTATAAGTGTCGATCCGTCCATCAGCACCGATCTTTCTCTTAAAGATCCACTTGCAACCGATGGGTACAATACCCTCGGGCAAGTCTTCCAAGTTCCAAACTTGGTTGGTGTACATGGATTGGATTTCTGAGTTCATAGCTTCTCGCCATTTCCTGGCTTCTGGGCCTTCTATGGCCTCTTGGTAGATTTTAGGATCATCATCCTCATTATATTGTACCTTAGATTTACCTTCAGCAATATGTCCCACATATCGTTCAGGTAGTCTAGGTACTCTACCAGATCTACGAGGCTCATTTGTGTGTACCTGAACAGATTCAGGAACTGATATCTCATCTGATGATAATGTAGCTGTTTGGGGATCTAGAATCTCTTCCAGTACTATTTTACTCCCACTGTCCTCCTAGAGAAGGTATTCCTCTTCTAGGAAGACAGCTTTCCTTGCGATAAACACTTTTTGTTCATCAGGATGGTAAAAATAGTATCCAAAGGTTTCCTTTGGATATCCCACAAACCTACATTTATTATTTCGTGATTCCAGCTTGTCTGGATCATGCCTCTTTACATGAGCAGGACAACCCCAGACTTTAACATGTTTAAATTCTAGTTTCCTACCTTTCCATATCTCATATGGAGTAGAGGCCACAGACTTGCTTGGTATTCTGTTCAGTAGGTATACTGCTGATTCTAGAGCATACCCCCAGAGGGACACTGGTAATCCCGAAAAGCTCATCATGGATCGCACCATGTCCAACAAGGTGCGATTCCTCCTTTCTGATACACCATTCATCTGTGGTGTATATGGAGGGGTCAGCTGAGAAAGGATACCATTATCCTTTAAGAATTGTGTGAAGTTAGTACTCAAGTATTCTCCTCCTCGATCTGATCGAAGAGCTTTAATACTTTTTCCTAACTGCTTCTCTACCTCATTCTTGAACTCCTTGAACTTCTCAAATGCTTCCGACTTGTACTTCATTAAGTACACATAGTCGAATCTTGAGAAGTCATCGGTGAACGTGATGAAGTAAGAAAAGCCACCTTTGGCTTGGGTGGACATTGGACCACATACATCTGAATGTATTAGTTCCAAAATGTCCTTGGCACGTTCTCCATGTCTAGTAAATAGAGATTTTGCCATCTTTCCCATAAGGTAGGATTCACATGTTGCAAACGATTAAATAACCATGCTTATGCAACTTTTGCAACCTGCTTTCGCCAATGTGCCCAAGTCTACAATGCCACATGTAGGCTTGGTTCACACAATTCTTGCTCTTCTTAAGAGCTTTATCAATCTGAAGATTGTAATGAGAAACATCTAATAGATATAGACCGTTGACTAAGGATGCCGAAGCTATTGATTTATTACCATAATAAATCGAACAACTTCTATTCTCAATAGTCAACCTATATCCTATCTTGTCCAAACAAGATATTGATATGATGTTCTTTATTATGCTAGGAACATAATAACAATCTTCCAATAGTAAGGTGTCTCTTGATGGAAGCTTGAGGTTTGCTGTCCAAACAGCAATCGCCGCAACTTTTGCGCCGTTTCCTAGCCTCAATTCCACCTCACCATGTCTCAGCTTACGCTTATTTGTCAGCATCTGCACATCATGGCAGATATGAGAAGCACATCCGGTATCTAATACCCAAGATGTGGAATCTCTAACTGATAAGTTGATATCTATCATATAGATATCTGAAGCTTCAGACAGCTTCACTCTCCCATGAGCTTTATCATGAAGAAACTCCTTGCAGTTCCTTTTCCAGTGACCATACTGCTTATAGTAGAAGCATTCACCCTTCACTACTCCTTTGCCTTTGTCCTTCGATCTTTTATCGTTAGCTATCATCTCTGCTTCAGGGGCATCCAATGCCGATTCAGCAGGAGGATCAGCTCTAGGGACAAAGTCAATGTGCTCAGATCTGAAGACATTCTTCAGGTTTCTGAACCAATCCGAGTAGATCAGGTAAGTCAAAAGGGCATCAAGTATGCCACGGAGTGGGTTATTCGACGACATAATTTCCTACACGAGATAATTAAAATCTATTTAGCAGATGTTCAATTATTAAAGTTTAAAACAAGACATTGTCTTTTGTTCAAGTTTAACTTCCATTAATTTTCGACGGACTGTATAACCCTCAGTTATACAGAACGGGAGACGCCAACAGTCTCCTAGTGGGGATCAGAATCTCAATGACTTGCACTACAGCCTTGTGGATAGCACAACAAACTGTAATACAATCAGAGAGCACCCAACTCATGGGACTTGCAACTCCTTGCAATATCTGATCATGGCTTCGGTCCCCAGAGATTTAATGGTCTTGTGGATAGCACAACAAACTACTAATTCTGGTCTAAGCTGACCATTATTACGCGACGAGCATAGATTTGCATGCAGCCCTTGTGGATAACACAACAAAGCTACATGGTTCCTCTACCCCGATCTATAGGCATCTAATGCCATAGCCACAGTTTCTCCTCCCAATTAAGCAGGCCTTGTGGATAGCACAACAAACCTGCCTAAAGTCATTCGAATCCTATGACTATAACGATGGTGGACCACACGGTAAGTTCTTAACTACTCGTGTTACGGCTTAGAGTTTATCTGAGGGTATTTAGATAACTTTTATCTTGGTCTCTCCTAGGTGATAGTATATAAATACATCGTATATATTTACTAAATACTATAACCTGCTTTGATTCATAATCAAAAGAACAACAATGCATCTCATACATGTCATTAGTGTGGTCATGGATAGCACAGTGGGTTTGACTGGAGCCAACAGTCAAACGCACACACAATCTAACACAATAATTATATTAGATATCCTGCAAACACATAGGCAAGAGATCTCCATCTTTTCGCCTTCCTGGTTGCAGCTGTGGATCGTCCTCGCTCCTTCCTCGGTTGCCTTGATCAGATTACATTTAAATTCTAGAATTTACAAGTAAATTGAAGAAGGCCTTATGGCGAGTACAAAAGAGAGAGGGAATTAGAAATACATCGGAGTATGAGAGAGAGAGGTGCGCAGACCTCTAGTTATTAACAATTAATAATCAAACATACATCCACGATCCACACAATCCATTCATCACATGAATAATAAATTAAGTGCATATCTATGACCACGGTGTGTTTTAAACATCCTACACATGATTCAGCGCATAACATGGCTAAAATAAATGAGTTTTTCAAAATAAATAATTTTGGCTTTCAAAAAGCTAGGATCCAATCAAAATTGGCATTTGAATTTCGAAAACTCATTTTATTAACTTAACATGCAGTTAAATCAAAATTTAAAAGCAATAAACACACATCACATGCGCACACACTCCGAATTAATAATTTCAGATTATTCCATGCAAATTAGAACATTTCTAATAATCTAACATTTAGATTATTTTAAAGACTAATCTAACTCTTAGATTAATCCAATGAAGTCAATTAATAATTTAACAATTAAATTAATAATCAACTAAATTAATTATTAACTACTAATCTAACACTTAGATTAGCCAATTAATGTTAATTATTAATTTAACTCTTAAACCAATAATTAACACTAACTAATTGATAATTAATTAATCTAACTTTTAGATTAGATAATTAATTAATGTTAATGACTAATTTAACTCTTAAACTAGTAATTAACACAGATTAAATATTTAACCCCCTAATCTAACTCTTAGATTAGTTAATTTAAAGTTAATTATTAACTTAACACTTAAATTAATAATTAACTTTAAATAATTAATAATTACTAATCTAACTATTAGATTAGAAGATTAATGTTAATCATTAATTTAACCTTTAAATTAATAAATAACAATAATAATTAAAGATTACTAATTTAACATTTAAATCAGTCATTTAAGTTAATTATTAATTTAACAATTAAATTAACAACTAACTCAAATTAGTAATTAACAATTAGATGTATTAATAATTAATAATCTAACAATTAGATAAAAAATTATTGACTACTAATTTTAACTCTTAAAATTAGATAAATTAAGGTCAATAATTAATTTAACACTTAAATTAACATTAACCTCAATTAATCGACAACTAATTGCTAATTAATAAAACCTTAATTAAGTTAATGATTCAAAATCATTAATAAATGCCTGATTAAATTAAAATTGAATGATAATTTTAATCCTCAAAACAATTTTGAGAATTTTAAAATCAATTCAAATTTTATTTCTAATTTAAATGGGCTTATGGGGTTTGAAATAGGGTTTATTAAAAATAAAATTTGGACCCAGCCACTAGGGCAATGGGTTCGAGCCCCTGGCTCGGCCAGGCTCGAACCCTGGCTCGGCCAGGGGTTCGGTCAAGGGCACAGACCCAGACCAGTTCTGGGACCGGCCCAGACCGCCTGCACCCGGCCCGGTCCAACCGGGTCGGGGCCGGCCGGTTCGCCTGAACCCCTTCTTCCCCAAATGCCCAACATTGCAGGTTGCAGGAAACCCTAGGGTTTCCACCCCGGCGGCGCCGACCGCCGAGCTCCGCCCCCCCCCGGCGGGTGCCGGCCCCGCCGGCAATACCCCCCGGCGGCGGCAGGGTCGCCGGCGGTGGCGAAAATAATAGCCGGCTGAGCCCTCCAAAACCCCAGAAATCAGATTTTTCAGGTTTTAATATCATCTTTGGGCTCGAAATTGCAGCTCTTCGAGGCCACCCTGGCGCCGGCTATCATGCCCGATGGGTAGTGGTGACTATTACCAAGAGATCCGGGCATCCGGGCCGCCATCCCAACGCTTGGGAATCGCGTACGAAGCCGCCGAAAACACCCCGTTCATCATCCCACGAAGAACTTCGAAAACCCCAAAATAAAATCCGAAAAATTATTTGCGTTCATCTTATGAACACTATTCCGTAATTTTAATCGGATTAAACGCATGGAATAACTCAAGAAAAATTAATTTCGGAAACCGAAACGGGACGAGAAACAGTGGAACCTGGCTCTGATACCACTGTTGGGTTTCTCCAGATCGCTCACGCAGCGGAAAAACAAAAATATTTACAGCGATCCGTTCCCGTTTCGAAATTTAAAATACGATAATCGGATTATCGAAGTTTTCACCGTGTGCGGATTCGAATCTCCAGCCGTTTGGTTCCGTCGGTGTGACACCGCAAGCCGCGCAAGCGCCCGGACTCTAGCGAAGTCCACGCGATCCTCCCCGCGACGGATATCCTCGAGTTCCTCGTTCTTCCCAGCCCATGAAGCCTCCGCCGTTCGCCGCAATGATCGCCGCAACGCGCGGACGATATCCCGTCGAACGGGATTCAGAGAAGCAGTGGAGCAGATCTGGATTTGCCTGGACGCCAGAGAAGGACATAAATTGAGGAGGGGCGACTAGGGTTAGTAGCAGCTTGGCTTGCTCAGCCCATTCGCTATGTTTTATACTAACCACGCGGTTTTTCATAAAAACCCCCGGTTTGTATAAAACCCACTTATTTATCCATCGCCTTGAGAATCATATGCGTGTGACCCTCTAGGCCCAAGTACCAGTCCAGTTAATGGCCCAATAAGCTCAGTGACTTCTCACTGGCTTTATTAATTAATTAATAATCCTTTATTAATCAATTAATCAATCGAATTGATGTCGCACATCGAATTCGACCGGGCCTCCGATCACGTTGGATGCCAAGCAACACCGCGTGAACCCGGAAGATATTTGGGGTTAAGTAACCCACTCTTGGAACCTTTCCGCCGACAGTTACCGCGTGGATATAATCCTTCATTCGTACAATGCTCTCGAGTCAACTCAGGGCATGGCGAGTTGTCAAACCCTAACCGGTCGACTCACTTGGATTGGATGCCGCTGATGAATATCGGAAAACTCCTTTCCCGATATTATCGTCCGCCCTGGCCAAGGACTTTCGCGCATCCTTCCTAGAGCATTCTCTCTCTAAGTACCGAGAGCGAATGATTCCTTATTGACACACAATTCCCTTCGACGGTATTCCGCTGTACCCAATCCTTGGCGTATTAGAATCCCGTGGCTGGAGATTCGTAAACCAAGGTCAAAGCACATAAGTCCACCGCCAAGGTGTCCTTGGTGTCTCAGGTCCGAGGACCATCCACGCAACTGCGACAATAGAATCAAGCTGGTTGACAGTGAGGTACAATACCATCCAGCGATTCAGTCGGATCAGTTCAGTGAACTCATTCTCCAATGAGCACCTACAATTCGCCTTAGTGTCTCCACACAAGTGACTTATGAGATCAGTCACCCTCATCATATGAGCAGGAGTAATCTGTACTAGTCTAACCGGATATCCGATGTCCTTCTCAGATATCCTCCGACTAGGAACGATTAAGAATATGTGTGTTTAAGTGATCAGTCTCATTAGTATGATCTCATCATAATCTGATCACTATAGCACATATTCACGGACTTCATTATGAAACGATAATTAACGCGATTTACACATAATGAATATTATGCCATTATATTAATAAATGAACGAGATTTACATTGTTAGATTGGCTTGTAGGCCACCTAAAACTAACAAGCCTTTCTTTCCGCATGCCACCTCTCCCGCAGTGCCTGCAGGAGGACCAAGTCGAGCCAAAATGGCTCGATCTCCAGAAACTCCGCAAACCCCATCCGGCGCAGGCGCGCCTTCTGGAAGTTCGGGAGTCCCCGATATGCTCCTACTACTTGATCCAATGAAATCCGAGCTCTCATCGTCCCCTGCAAATGAAAACAAGAAGATTTCATCAGTTAATGGACTTAATAAATCAATAAAATGTTCTGTTTAAAAGGTGTCGAGCTATGTGGACGCCCATTGAAAGACGTCCACCATCCTTGACGCCATTTAAACCCATTTTCCGCCCTATTTAAAAATTGGATTTTAGCTTGAATGGCGTCGGACCATAGCGACGCCCTTTGAAAGGCGTCACCTGGTCTGGACGCCATTCAAATCCGATTCCGGGCTCTTTCAAAGAACCTCTTTCCTTCCCTCTTTTCTTCACCCCATTCATCCATAGAAAACTTACCAGGTGTAGAGCTTCTTCCCCTTCTTCTTCCTCGGCCATGGGTGCCAGAGGAGCCTCCTCTTTCTCTAAGAGCGCCGCCATCGCCGCAAGGTCGGCCGGTGGCACCTCAGGGACTTCTTCTGCCGGCACCACTGCGAGAGGGATCGTCCTTCGCCGCTTGGCTATAGCCTTAGCCTTGCGCGATCCTTCGCCTGGCTCCATTGACTTTGAATATAGCTTGAGAGGGAGAGAGAGTTAGAGGAAGAGAGCTTGGGAGGTAGTTAGAGAGAGAAAGAATGAGGAAGGCAAGGTGGCCGGCGATGAAGAAGATCACCAGAGAAGAGAGATGACCAGAGAAATCGCCAGAAGATCGCCAGTAAAGGTGAGGAGAGGGAGAAGAGTTTTGGGAAGAATGAGGAAGAAAGGGTCCTTCGCGGGCTCTGTTAGAGAAAGTTGAAACGCGTCGTGGTACAGCGACGCCATTCATGGCTCATAAACTGAGGTGGCAAGACAGGTGTTTGAAATTGATCAAAAGACGTCTTGGCAGAACGATGCGTTTAAGTTTAAACTGCAAATTCTGGTCAGTGCAGTACAAGGCATGATGATTAAACGCGTCTACATCTTATGACGCGTTTTAGTGGATTAATCACAGAATTACGACGCATTTTCAGAATTAATCTTTTATTCTGGAAAAAAGATTTTTGATTGAAAGGCGTCTAGATATGTGGACGCTGTTTAAAGATTAATTCGGGATTTTCTGGATAAATCTTTTATGTTGGAAAATGATTTTGACTAAAAGGCGTCTACACATGTGGACGTGTTTTAAGCATAATTCGGGGTTTTAAGGATTAATCTCTGAATTTTTTGAAAATGAATTATGGTTGAAAGACGTCTTTCTGAGTGGACGCGTTTTGAATGAAGTAAACCCGAATTGTCATATTTTAAGGAAAAATCAAGTTTTTACTTAAGAAAAAATCAAGTTTTTACTTAAGGAAAAATTATGGACAAGTCACAGAAGATTGAAGATGAATTTCAAGACATAAAGAAACAAATCTTTATTGAAATAATTTTTTTATTGAAATAAATTCTTTATTGAAACAAATTCTTTATTACCCGAATTGGCTTTCCTACGAGTGCAAGTGGCGAGGAATCAAATCCATATGTTGGCATTCTTCTCAGATAATCTCTCCAATAAGCTCGATTCTTGAGTTTTGGCACTCGATTGATCATCTTCTCATTGAATTTCACAATGTTGGAAATATGGAAGATTGGGCTATTCTGATAGATTTGAGATGGTCTTGAAGAATTTCTAGTGTGATATTCAAATTTGAAGTGCAACTCGACCCACAGAGCGAAGAGTAGCATGCAACTATAAGGAGGCTGACCTGTAGATGTTGCAGAGAGCCCACTGTAGAGATAGGCTAGAATCGTTGTGCCGATCTGTCTTCCTTCAAAGATCTCGCAGATTGCACTGACTTAATCATCTTCTAAAATGTTGTCTTGAGTAGGAAAGAACAGAGCTCCAGCTAGGCACGTGGTGAAAGCTTTCATCACGTTCTCAGTATCATCTTTTCTAAGATCTTCAATCTCGTACAACGTCCACTCTGCAAGCTTTGCAAGGTTGATTCCTTTCTTGGTGAGGCATCCTTTCACTTATGTTGGGTTCTTCAGGATTTTCATCAACAATTGTTGACCTGTGATATTTTCCCTCATCAGAGCCATCTTATTCTAGATCACTTCATTATCACCGTACAACTTAATTTTGGGAAGGCCTAATAGGAGTTCAACCTCTTCTAGAAGAATAGTGCATTCAAATTCGGAAAAAATGAAGGTATGGGTTTGAGGATGACACAATTCAATCAAAGTACCTATAGCCGCCCAGTCCACGTTTGGACTCTTGTAATGCTTTGCATGGACTACTAGACCCTGGATGTTCTACTTGGAAACAAAGGATTGTATAGAAATAGTAGTACTTTTAGCAAGCTTTCGAATCCAAGGGAGAGATGTGGATTTCCTTGGGTCGGGAAACAAAGGATATACCTAGAAAATAGAAGGGAGAATTACTTGAAGAACTTGAAGAACATGGAATTGAAGAAAAAGGATTGAAGGGAAAGATGATTTAACTTACTTGGAGGTTATGATCTCTTCCACTTAGATAATTTTCCATGTTGGAGAGCCTCTCTAGCGTCTTCTTCACTCGCTTGCTTGAAGAATCCATCTTGTTCTTGAAGCTTTTCCTTCTTGAAGCCTTGAAACTTTGAAAATCTTTGAACTTTGAAGAAAATCTTTAGCTTTGATCTTTAGATTGTGTTAGGGATGCTTTAATACAAGTTTATGTAGTTTATATAGAGAGGATTGCGATTATAGGAAGGCTTTTCTGGATTGGAGAAGGGATGTGCACGAAGAGAGTTGGAATCTGGGTAGAAGTTAGCAAGAACCTGTTTCTGCGACTGAAAAGGCGTCGTTGAACAGCGACGCTATTTAGTTCATTTTAATGGCGTCGGCGCGACACGACGCGTTTCAGGGTTTTATGTTATTTGCCCAAAATTCAATGTTTATCTATATTTTGATGCTTAATTAAACACTTGATTGAAGTTACCGATGAATTTTTGAGTGCAGGAAAATCCAAATGAAGTTGAGAATTTCAAGAAGATCCCACTATGGGAGTTTATAAGTCCCGACCGTGGCTAAAAAGACGGTTATCTCTATCCTTTGTATTCTTTCATGTAATTAATTTGTATTATCATTACTATATGCTAAATATTTATTAGAGTATATCAAGGACCTTGTGTTTTTGATGAAACTGGAATTTGAGTTCCCCTTCAACAAAAATAGTGATAATTCCAAGGAATTCTTAATCATACGGATAGGCCATTGGATAGTTAATTAGTGAGGATGATAGTTCCACTTTTGTGAAACGGTGCATGGATAAACGAGCTTCGACTTAGCACTGAATTACAATAATTGGTATCTTGACTCATTAATGACAATTTAACAATATTATCCTTGATTAATTTATATTTTGTTTGACTTTATATTTTTATTTTAGCCCAGCATACATCATGTAGGACTTTGATATAATTGTAACCATAATTAATTATTGATTAAGTTTCAGACCATTGATCAAATAATCATAACATGATATGAAATATTCCATTCTGAATTGAGTATCTTGATTATCTTTGAGGTTCGCTCGAAGATATCCTTGAAATTCTATCTTTTGTTAGACTTTTTATCTCAAATATTCTTGTTTTCTTTTAAGATCCATCATGACTGCAGCACATCCACATTGGCTGGCAATCGCTCCCCATGATGAAACCTACAATGTCTATGACCTGGGGTACTTCCCAATCCGTGGAGGTTGATCGACCTTATTTTATTTCCTTGTCTATTTCATCCAGACAAGATTGATTTCATCAATCTCCTTAAGTTATTTTTATTGATGATTTTGAAAAAAATTCCAATCATGTGATGTTAAGAGCGTGTCTCATCACACCTTGACATCACCTTTTCAGTACATTCCATTTTATTTCACTCTCTTGCAAAGACGATGCCAAGGTGAGGCAGCTGTAGACACGCTAATTTTGACATCATTTTGAATAAATTTCATATCATATAATAATGCCTCAAAATGGTCTGATATTTAATCCTTAGTTGATTTTTATTATCTTTCTGAATTAATTATCTAAATAGTATCGGGTCAGACATACATAATTTAAGTTAGTTAATTTAATTGATTTTAACTCAAATTTTAATCAAATATGAAAAAGTCTAAAAGACGTCGATATGTGTAGACACCATTTAGAATTTATTCCTATTTTGATATTTAAATTTAAATTTTTATTAATTAATTAATTAGATAAAAGACGTCTACCAGGCACAACCCCATTTAGGTCTCCTAAGCTGTTTTTGTCTCTTTTTACGGATGTTTATCCTTATCTTAATTAGTCTAAAAGACGTCTCCCATGGGCAACGTGTTTTAAATAATTATAGATAATGATGAATTAATATGTATTTATCTATTTGTTAGTTTGATAAACTTTAAATTCTTTCATGTTAATCCATTAATAACCGCGGATGTAAAGCCTATAAATACATAACCCCTTGGTCATTAAAAAGTTAGTGACGATAGCGATAATTAAGTGATAATTGAGCAAAGTATCTTGGCGACGACGTCCAAACGCTGAAGGATCGAAGTGCTACTTCCTGGAGTCTGCATCCTTTCTTCATCGCTTCTTCGTCCTTTCAAGATCCATTCTAGATTAAGGCTTTCCAGGGGCCATCCAACTTAGTTCTTAATTAATTTCTACATCTTTCTCATATTTTCATCACATTGGCATCACAATTTCATCACATCACTCCATGCAACACACACTCACTAGCATTATTTTCCAATCCATGTTTTAAGGGATTTTAAAGATCGCAAACAAGTGAGTTCATTTGTTTAGTTGTATGATTAGAATCATTACGTGGATAGATACTACATCTATTTGTGTTCTTATTTTTTCTTCTCTCTTTCTTTCCACTTTCTTACAAAGTACAAAAGGAGATAAAGAGGAGAGAATTATCAACAACTAGGAAAATGAATTTGGATGATCCTCAAAGTCCGATAAGCAGCCAAAGTAAGAAAAAGGTTAGAATGACTCTCTTTCTTCAGCCGGCTGAAGGAGGGGAGTCAAGAACTTCAACATCTCTAAATTCCAAAACAGGTAGGCGATCAATCCTTTTCTTTTGGAACTTTTTATTTAAAAGTTTCTGGCGATCACATTCACTTAATTTGTAATAGGTTTATTTGTCACATAATCAACATAATTTTCATGATAATCATACTTTGATTTGAACACTCACACCATGCAGTACCTCAGTGGCCTATGCACGGTAGTAAGTTCTTAGGAAATTCGAAAGGCCTTGTCTAGAGCTTGTGTGCCTTGACCAAATGCCTCCTTTTTGGCCTCCTCTCATCGGGGCTTTCTCCCCTCCTTGCCCTTCTCCCTCTCCCCCTCTACCTCGATAGGAGGAGCACCACCCATGTCCTACTCCTCTACATCGGTAGGATGAGCGTTGACTGCGTCCCTCCCCTCAGCTTAGGTCGTAGTCGCCGCTAGAGCTATAGTAACCAATCCACGAGGTAGCTACCATCCCCCCCAAGGTATCGATGGCAAAAAGAGAAAAAGAGAAAGAAGACAGCAGCCCAAGTGGAACCTATTGACACCTAGAGTTGGATGGTACCATAACTTCACTAACTGGTCCTCATTGATCCTCCTGTCTGCATTATTATGCATTCTCCAAATACAGTTGGTTTCTGGAGAGGGAGGGGCAGTAGTGCTTTGGGACCTTGTAATTGAGCAAAGTTTGGAAACTCTAAGGATCTAAGCTGGAGAATGAAAAACGCAGCGAAAATGATAATAAAATTAAAATCCCACAATTCTCGATCCATTTCAATAATTTATGCTAATATGGTGATCAAATATCACCTTGTGCGGAGTCGAATCCACGATTGAATAGTTCCGTTGAAGCGATGCCACTACTCGTATAGGTGTCTGGCCTCTAACGATATCCACACAATCTTCTAGTTGATAGTTCGTCCTTGCTCTATCGTCAGACAGTGCGATCGCCGATATCTCTTCTCCACGACGGTGCCTGCAACATGTAGATGGAGCTCCCGACAATTAGGAAATAACAGAGTAGAGAGAAAGAGAAGGGGGTGCCCCTTGTGCTGGGTGCCAGAGAGAGGGGGGGCATCCAGATCAGAGGGAAACCTGGACCTTGGCCCAAGGTTCCCTCTCAATACTTATTTATGTTCATTTTGGATAATCTTTCATAAAAGTCTTCGAATTAATGATAATTGATGGGTTTTGTCTTCCTTTTCTTTATTCTAGTTAGTCCACTGATTTAGGACTTTTGGCAAATAACTGCTTAAAGAATTTTGTATATCTAGAAACCTCCCTACACAATGCATATATGTAGAAAAACCCCTATATAATCATTGTATACATAAGAACCTCCTTATGATCAAGCAAAAAAATCTCTTCTAACATGCGTATATGCGAAATATCTCTTATATAATCATTATTACATAGAGAATCTCTATTATCAGGTCTGTCATCACTCACGTTAGGACTTATAAATTGAGACTTATTTAGAATAAAAAGAAAGTTTAATCAGTTTTTACTTATATAGGCGACGGGTTATTTTCAAAAAGTCTTTGTTAGTTAGATATTACCAAGAGCCTTAAAGAAACTTCGCTGAGGGCCAGGAGAATGCTTTCCATAGACCATGCTAACAATATCAATATTAAACAATAGCTTACCTGTGACTTCTCTTTGGCTTCCAAAGATAAGAATGCAGAAAGAATTTATTACGTACCTAGGGAAATCCCACACAATTGCACTCAAGGAAACATTTTTTTTTCCATTTTTAATTCATATTTTGGTACCTTCACCAAGTTATAAGTCAAATGTTGAGGCATGCAGTGAATAAGAAAGTTTTTAGGTTTAAGTTTGTTAACCCAACTCATTCCCTTCCTGCCAATACATGGGTCCCTTCCCAGGTCACCTGGTATGTCATGTGGATGAGAAGGTGAGCTAACTGCAACACCTAGAAGGGGAGCTATCCCTTGCCATTACCCACCAACGTATGAACAACCAAGAACCAACTTTCCTGTTAGTCTTCCTCTCCAATCCTTATAAAGACCTAACCATCTTCCACACATCACACACAAGTCACTATAAACCTTCTAGCTAGCTGCTCTCTTCCCTCACAGTTCTCTCTGAGCTCTAGGTGCTCTTCTAGGCATATCCGACCATGGCTTCCAAGGCCTGTCTTCTTTTGTGCTTCCTGGTGTCAGCCTTCTTCTCCCGCAATAGTGAAGCTGCCCGGGTGCTGCTGCAAGCGCCGGCACCGGTGAGCCCTCCATCGGCGCCGATACCAACCATCCCCACAGCGCCCCCATTGCCGGCCATACCCACTATTCCGACGATCCCTACGACAGGGCTGCCCCCATTGCCATCCATCCCCACCATACCCACCATCCCCAACATTCCGACGATCCCCTCTCTCTTTCCGCCCTTGCCATCTATCCCTACCATCCCCGGGCTTCCGAACATCCCCGGCATTCCAACCATCCCCAGCATTCCAGGCGTCGCCGGGATTCCGAACATCCCCGGCATTCCAACCATCCCCAGCATTCCAGCCATCCCAGGCCTTCCGAACATCCCCGGCCTGCCCAACATCCCTTTTCTCAACCCGTCGTCCCCCAGTAAGCCATGAAAGGTGCATGCAGTGCTGCAGGTTTGTGTCTTCTTTCATGGTTAGTCGCGCGTGCGCCGTGTCGTGATGCTGGAGGAGTTTGCCTTCGGTAGGTGGGAGGAGCCGGAGCCATCGCTTCTTCACACTTCTTTCATGGATGTGAAGAAGTGTGAGCACTTGGAGGCTGCATGTTGGGCCTTGGGCATTTCTGATTGTGTTCTTGTTTCTTCTACTTTGTGATTTCTACATCCGTTGTTCTCTAGAGAAGTTTGTACCTTGGATTGGGAGTCATGATGGCTGTGGTGTACTTATTAGCCTTAAATATTGTTATGTTGCACTTGGCCTTTCCTAGCGTTATGGTACGTAAATGAAATTTCCTTTCCCAAGATGGCCCCTTTAGGTGAGTTTGATTCATAGCAAGAAAGATTTAGTTGATCAAAATTAAACCAACGTTAGAGAATTGCTGAGCTGAACGAGTAAGTGAGATTGAACCTCTGGACGAGTGGTATTAGAGTGGAGATTCTTTACGTCCTCCTTTCGAGGAGATTCACCAAAATCCACCCCCACTCTATCTCCACGTGATTGTAAAATCCGTCTCCTCATCTTCTTTTTACTGACTGAGTCCCTTCCAAAATAGGACGTAGAGGATCTCAATTCATAGTATTATAGTTCTCATAATTTTTCAAAAGATGCCAAGATTAAGTTGGACCATTTAATCTTTCGAATTCCTAAAATATGGCTATAAACATAAGTGAGGATAATAAATTTCAAAAACTTTAGTTAATTATGTTTTTATAAATATATTTCTCTCAAATTATATTTTGAGGAAAGAACGGAGATCCGACCCTACTAGGTACCACCTCCTTGCCATAGGCCTCGTCTAGGGGGCACACTAGCAGCTCTGCTTTACTTCCATCTCTGTAGCCCTACAATTGAGAGTCAGGGTTAATCTGATTTTACCTAATAAAATAAAGTATTCCAAAATAAAATAAGTTTAGATCTACTTTTACAGTCAAGTAATATGCATATGGAGTAACAAGTTGAAAAAGAAGGCACTTACGATAAACGCCTCATAAAGAATTTTTGAGTAGTGAGAGAATTTTATTAAAATAAGTATAAAAAGTGAAAATAACAAGAGCTAACTATATATATTTCGGAGGGACCTTAATTAGAATACAAAATTCAGGGTTAACTTGCGTAAACCCATCTGTATTTTGGATTATCTAAGTCATCTATTCAAACCACTTTTTAGTTCAATTTAAAATGACCCCTCAATCAAAATGGTACTTAGCGACTATAAGCACTATAAACTAGGCAAAGATGCAAGGAGATCCTCTGGAACTTCTTCCTTGCATCCTCCATCATGTGTGCCTGGACACATGAGCAAAGGGGCGAATGAATCATTTGATCTTGAAATGATGGGATGTCTCCCATCACCTCTTCCCTCATGTGTCTGAGTGCATAGGGGAGGAGGTCCAAAAGATCCTGTTAGGTTAGAAAACGACTAGAAACTCAGTAACCTATTTGCCCTTAGAAAGACGTTGATAAAGGTTTCTAAACTTTTTTAACAAGAAGAAGTAACTGCATCCTCCTCATTTACTTTTTAAAGACAAATAGACAACAACAATTGACAATATTTTATAGGATGTTTTAGCGTTTACTCTCCCTAAGTCGCTTAATTTAAGGAAAACATCTATAATTTCTGTATTTAGAAAAAGTTTCTAAATTTTGCTTTTATTTGGAAAATACTTTAGAAAATTTGAAAGAAGTCTCTGAATATTTAAAAACACTTAGCAAAACTCCTTGAAAAAAATATTTTCTAAGTAAATTTACATTACAAAAGCTTTTGCTAACTACAGAGATTATAAGAAGTTTTTTTTATTTCAGTACATTGAATAGACTACAAATTTAAAAGCCCTATCTTTTAAGCAACATCATGACAGAAGAACATTAATGGTTGTACGGGCCATCCAACCATTATTGATCCCTTTCAGAACACCAAATGAGGGAAAAGAGGTTAAATCGATCTGTTTCCTTATAGGATTGGCCATGGTGCATGCGGTCATCAGCGTGCTTGCCACTTCAGTGGAAAGAATATTTAACTTTATCAAATGGCTTTGTTTTCAAGTAACATCAACTGGGGCAATCAAAGGGTGTTATTCACATCAAAACTAGTTCCGAGATGCCCAGAAGATGTGCACACATGTAGGGGTGTCAACGGGCTGGGCTTGGGCCAGCCCAGCCAAAGCTCGGCCCGCGCTAGACTTAGTTTGACCCCATCCAAGCCCAACTCAAACCGGCGGGCCACAACGTTGAGAGAGCCCAACCCAACCGTCGGGTACTCCAAGCCCGTGGGAAAGCCAGAGGACCAGCAGGCTACGGTGTTTGGCCACATGCTACGACGCCAGCTTTGCCTATTTGACCAAATCGCCCACGCCAACCCGGCCTTCACAGGGGCGCTCATCCTACGGCAGAGGTCCTTCAAGAACATCTCAAGGTCGAAGCAGCTGTTCGTGGGCAAGGCTCTGCAGTGCCTGACGGCGAGGGTGGCGCTGGGGACGGTGTTCATGGGCGTGGGGGAGCTGCAGGGGCGGGTGGGCTTCTTCGCCTTGAGCCTCACCTTCCTGCTCTCCTCCAACACGGAGGGCGTCCCGGTGTTCCTGCATGACAGGAGGATCCTAACGAGGGAGACGTCCCGGGGACCCTACAGGGTCTCCTCCTACGTGGTGGCCAATGCCCTCGTCTTCCTCCCCTTCCTGCTCGCCACTGCGCTGCTCTACGTCGTCCCGATGTACTGGCTGGTGGGGCTGCGGCGGGAGGTGGACGGGTTCCTATGGTTCGCCGTGGTAGCGTGGCTG
The DNA here is from genome assembly GCA_030544215.1 of Zantedeschia hybrid cultivar. Lineage (NCBI taxonomy): Eukaryota > Viridiplantae > Streptophyta > Magnoliopsida > Alismatales > Araceae > Zantedeschia > Zantedeschia hybrid cultivar. The sequence continues at coordinate 58,850,782 of JARZZO010000012.1, forward strand.
GTGATGTCCATGGCCAACTCCTTCGTCGCCTGCCTCAGCGCGCAGGTGCCCAACTACATCATGGGGAAGTCGCTTATTGGAGAGCTTATAGGGGCGTTCTTCCTGTTCTCTGGGTACTTCATAGCGAAGGGGAGCATGCCAAAGTACTGGGTGTTCATGCACTACCTGAGTCTGTTCAAGTACCCTTTCGAGGCTTTTCTGATCGACGATTTTGGAGGGGAGAGGGGGAGGGGTGAGTGCCTGCAGAGGGTGGAAGGGGTGTGTGTGTTCGATGGGGAGATGTTCTTGAGGACGCAGGGGTTGGGGGATGCACAGATGTGGAGCAGGGCGTGGGTGATGTTGGGGTTCGTCTGTGGGTACCAGGTGCTGTGTTTTGTGATTCTGTGGTTTGAAGAAGATGCCAGGCCCGGCGGCCTGACGGGCCTCACGACGGAAGCCTGGCTTGAACCCATAAACGAATGGACTTGATCTGAAGTCTAAATGATGCCCGACGGGCCAAAAGAGCCCACCCAAATACAGCCCGTCACTGGCCAACCCGCCGAGCTCGCGGGCTGGCCCAGTCCGTTGACACCTCTACACACATGACATTTTCGTACCATGGCTCATGTTAGGTTAGGTGGATTCTTTAGGTAGATGCTAAGAACTGGTACTACCTACGAAGACCGTCAGATTTTTGATCTTACGATGAAATTTGTTGACGTGAAGGTGACATGAACTTAGGGGCCTACAAGAAAATGGAAGCATCAAGGGATCCTCACGGTCGATGTGTGTATGTGCGTGTGTGTGGGAGGGGGGGGGGGGGAAGCTACCGATGCTTAAGTCAGCCATTGCAAAGAGAAAAGTTAGGGACTCTGGTGTGTACTTGGGTCTTCGACGGTCCTCATGGTTATATAGAGGCTCTATAGTCCTGAAATTCGAAAGTTCTTTCCCTGCACGTCATAGGATCATGGTGTCCCTCTTGGGGGGGGGGGGGGAGGAGGCGGGGTGAGGTAGAGTGCATTGACGATCATTTCCTGCAGAGGATCGTAGGGACCTTTGCATCCCATAATGCGAAGGAGTTGACCAAGGAAGGTGAGATTTCCCTCCTTTTTATTTGCTCTTTATGGATTTCTTGCCTTGGCGAAGCTTCGCGATATCGAATATTCCTTCCTGAGATTTTGACTGGAGAATGTCTTGATGGGACCCCATGAGTGCCTTCTTGAGACTCTTGGGGACCCTCTCAGGACTTCAGGTGACCTCTCGTCATTCTTGGGACACTTGATTGTCGGCTCTCGAGACCTGAGTGATGCCTCGTTCGTGATTCGAGGAGCCAAATCTTCACGTTGTGTCATGAGCTAGCCCATGGCCTATTGGGCTCCTACACTTGGTGGGTAGAACATGAGCCATATTGGGCCAAGTCCAAGTCTGGCCTTCTGATTTTCAATTGGCCAAGCATGGTGTAGCATACTTCTTAGCACGTTTGGTGTGTATATAATACTAAATCATACCTTAAAAAATATTTTAGTTTAAAATTTAAATTACACAATAGAAGTGTATTCAAACAATCATAAGGTGGCAAAAAAAAAAAAAAAAAAATGAAAGCGGAAAAGCCCACTGGGCCAATTAGCAGACCCACTATGGAAAGGCCCAGACCCAATGAGCCAAGGCAACCTACGACCCCTTGGATGTCCCAAAGGTACTTTGGTCTGCTCTCGTAGGCATGGAGTGCCCTTGCCAGTTACAGAAGCACGCACCTTAGTTGCCTTTGCCTTAGTCTTGGTGACACTCTCCATAGCCGTAGTAGCCTTGGCCTTGGCATCCTTGGCCCTCTGGTCAACAGTGGCCATAAAGCTATTGGCCATTGCAAACTCTGCCAGAAGTTGAGTCTTATTAGCTTCCAATAGAAGGACCTTATCCTAGGTCGATCAAGCCACCATCATCACGTCCTTTTACTTTTGCTCCACCTCATATCATCACTTCTCCACAGCTGCTGCTTGAGCCACGGCCTCGACCACCTGAGCTTCCAAGTGATGATGATACCTCATACACTCTTCCTCTCCTTTTAGAGCACTTTAAAGTTGTGTTTGGCGCAATTTCCATTTGGGAGTATTTTTGCATTTTCATTTAGTTATTTTTTATGGAAGTCATTAGATCTTAGAAGTCATTTATGTGGTATTTTACTTGTGTTTTGACTTCTAACTAAAAACTAGAAGGGGAGAGTTTCTAAGATTAGAGAAAAAGTGAGATTGTGATGAAAGAGTTGAAACAAACAAGAATTAATTATAATTTCTCCCCCTCAACTCATTCTATATAAAAAGTAGAAGTCAAAAGTAACTTTCAAATAAAAGTTTTGCCAAACATGTCTTAAAAATCTTAAGTGCACTTGAAGCTCTTGGGCGAGGCATAGAGAGTGGAAGGCAGCATTGAGGCTAGCCTGGATGGCTTGTGCCCCATTCATGTGAGGCTTTGCTATTTGGAACATCGTCTGATCTTAGGGAAGAATCACTCCCCGGCAAGCTTGGCTGTGATCTTTGCATGCATCCTCCACGCTATAGCCCATGGTGACACTCTAGACTGGGCACCAGACCTATTATCTCCGAATAAAATAATATTTAAATTAATTTTGCAATTTTGTCTGTTAATTTCTTAAGAGTTATTTGGGTTGGTTAATTGATTAAGGATGTTGATATATATGCAACACGTCTAGTTTTAGTAGGTTCTAGATTTAGTATGTACAATTTTCTTAGGCCTGCTGGCTTTTTGTCTTATTATGAGTTTTGTACTTGTGTATATCTACATTTAATACAATGGCTTTCTTCAATTTACTGTTCGTAACATAGTATCAGGGCATAGCGTTTAGGGTTAGAGATCTGCTGTCTGCGACTGCGCGGGGCTGCCTTGGTTTCGGTTTCGCGTTGCTGGTCTTCCAGCTCGCGGTTGTGTACGGCGCCGGGCTTCCTTCCTTGTCTGGCGGGCTGTCTTCCCCCGACCGTGGTTCGCATTGCTGCTCTTCCTCGCTCGCGGCTGGAGATCTGGCCTCCGGCCGTGTGTTTTGCGTTGCTGCTCTTCCCTGTTCGTGTCGCCGGTCTTCCCGCCCGTGGCTGTGTACGGCCTGCCTTCGTCTTCCTGTTTCCGGTTGTGGCTCTTCGGTTGGTGCCCTGCCTTCCTGCTCAGGATCGTTTGGAGGTTAGGCCATCTTCTCTTCTTTGTGTTCCGGTCACCTCTCGTGAAGCCCCCCCGTGCAGCCCCGTGCAGATCCGGTCACCACCTCCATTGTAAGGTAGCAGTCACCAGTTATAGTGGTTGTTATGGCGATGGTGAATTCTATTTTTAGTTTCAGATATTCTGTAGATGGATCTTCAGTTAAAAGATGCAAATAATTATGTTGTATGGGCTGCTACGATTCGATCTTATCTTCGCGTTGCTAAGGTATGGGGATATGTTGATGGGACTTTTGTGGCTGAAATTGAATTATCTACAGACAAAGGTACTACTTCTATTTGGAAGGATAATGATGAAGTTGTTATGGGTTATATTTTTCGTTGTATTGATCTTTTTATTCGTCTGGATCTTTTGGAGTTTACTACTTCTCAAGTACAATGGATGTATCTTACCAGACGTTATGTTCAGTCTAGTGGTGCTCGAGAGTACCTGTAAGGATTGAGGTTTTCGGATTCGGTTATCGGGTCAGTTTTCGGGGTCGGATTTCGTAGTTCAAGTCCTAATGGGGTTGAGACTCTTTTCTGTTTCGCGTCGAGTCTGCGAGACGCGGTTTAAAAGGCGTCCAGTAATGTAGACGCGTTTTAGGCTGTGCCACGTACGCTGGCCTTGGGTCGCGAGAGTACGGCCCCTATCGTGTCGTCTGAACGGCGTCCTCGATAGACGACGCCATTCAGAGTACGACCTTGGGTTGTCAATGTACGGCGCCAGTCTTATCGTCTGAAAGGCGTCTTTGCTAGGTGACGCGTTTCAGAGACTCTGTCAGTACGGCCTGTCATGTCAACTGTTAGGCGTCTGTGCCGCACGAAGCGTTTTACCCAGCTTCTACTTGACCCCGCGAACCCTCCTTCTTTTCCCTTATTTTCTCCTCCCTTCTTTCTTTCCTCTTTTCCCCGGCGGCTCTGGCGATCTCTCTTCCCCCTCTTTCTTGTCCTCCCACCATTTCATCTCTCCCTCCACTCCATCGACCTCCTAACTCCCACCACTACCACCACCACCTCCTTCGCGGCGTTTTCTCTCCTGACGGCGGCCGACGTCTCGGTGGAGTAACAACGTCCTCGGCAGTGCCGGCGGCGACGTGGGGGCGAGACGGGTTGGCGGCTTGGAGCTTGGAGGAGTTCGAGCAACCTGTAGGGTGACGATTTTCCATTGGATGTCATTTAAAAATCATGTTTTCTCGTTTGAAGCATGTATGTTTTCCCGCTTTGAAGTATGTTTAAAGATGTTTTTGGGGTGAAAATGCTAAATGCATGAAATAAGAAATTGGGTGTTCTAATGGGTAGTTAGGTTCTCCTCCTTCCCCTCCATGTTTTGTGGCCTTTTTGTACGTTTTGGAGGAGAAATCCCACCTTGTGGATTGGGGAAGGCGGAAGGGAGAACCTGTTTGTCGGGACTAAATGGCGTCGAGGAGCAGCGACGCCTTTTAGAATGGCGGCGCCCACCCACGACGCGATTTAGTCCCATTAACATACTCTGTCTCTGGATTGATGAGTGTCTAGAGACTGCGACGCCTTTTCAAAAGGCGATTTGCGTAGACGACGCGTTTTAGTGGAAATTACCCCGTAGCATTGTCCCTGCTTCTGTTGCTGATTAGGCGACGAAGGACAACAACACGTTTTAATAGGTGGCTACCTATGGCGACACCTTTTGGGCCATGTTCTGAGGCCGAGATTTCGCATGAACCAGTTTAGGAGGCTTGAATGGCGTCGGCCTTGGACGACGTGATTTAAGACAGAACCACATTAATTCATGCTATTAATATGCGTTTACACTATTAGATAGTTCAGTTAATGCATGCTTTAAATATACTCAATGATGATGGATTCCTTGTGATCCGATCACACTGCGTTGTGTTTCGTGCGACCGTGGACTTTTCACGTGAACGATCGCACTGTGCTGTGTTTTGTGCTACTGTGGACCTAGAGTGACAGTTGTAGTGCTTGACACCCTGTGTCGGTGTGGGAGGGACACAGCACTGGTGGGAGCAGTGGCGGGATGACGCCTAGTGAGAGAGGGTCACCTGGTGAACCCCGGGGTTAGCTAGTACCGGTGTAGGAGTGGTACCTGTGAAGTGTCACTCGTGTTGAGGGAAGGAGTAACCACCTGAGTCAGTTGGGCCGGAGTAGCTAGCGTGCTATCCGAAGGGTTACTGTTTGGTCTCAGCGGGTCGGTGTTTCCCACGTTTGGTTGTGTGGTTGGCGTGTTTTGCCGAGACGTTGGTTGTAGGCTCCCTGGTAGAATAGTTTTTGAGATATGCATGTTACATTTCGAATGCATATGGTTCATAACGAGAATTAGGAGTAGTAATTACTGCTTTACTTGCTTACTTTACCATTATCTGTGTTACTGCTCTTGTGGGTGCGTGAGTGGGCAGTGGGGATCGAAGGATCCCTTCTGAGTCTTTTCGTAGAGACTCACCCCTACGGTTTTCAGGTAAGGGTTCTAGGCAGGCTTAGCGAGGAGAGTGCTGCTTAGAGTTGCGCGCCAGCAGCTGTTGTTCCGGAGTATGCCCCGACGTAGTTGTTATCTTATTTCTGGCCTATACGCTTAATTATTTCTTTTCTGTTGGAGTATGTAATTATTTGCTGTGTCGAGTCGCATTATAATAACTTTTAATTCTTGGACTTCCTTTTTAGTTCAATGCGATGTGAATGTTTAGCTTAGTTAATTATTTATTTCCCAGACTTATCTAGATCCTGGCTTGGCTCCAAATTAATGATTCGGTACCCATTTAGTAATTGGATCCCCGATTATAGGGTGGCGGGTCGTTACCGTTGGTATCAGAGCATTCGGTCTGGCGAATAAATGAATAACTAGGTTAAATATTGTAAGTCCAGCAAATAATTACATTATCCCATACAGGCACGACGATAGTATAGGTTTTAGGTTTTAGGATTCTAATTAGAACTTTTCGATTTTGTGATTGTAGGCGATTAGATGGCTCGTAGGAAGAGGATGCCAGTTATTAGAGAGCGGGGAGATGTCCTTAGTGGATTAGAGGCCGGAAGGCCGAGTGTGGAGCATTTCATGGAAGCTATGATGGACACGATCATTTCATGGAAGCTAGTGAGAGTTCTAGTGCTCGGGGTGTTGGGTTCTCTCGGTTTCTCCAGATCGCTCACGCAGCGGAAAACAAAATTATTTACAGCGATCCGTTCCCGTTTCGAAATCTAAAATACGATAATCGGATTATCAAAGTTCTCACCGTGTGCGGATTCGAATCCGCAGCCGTTCGGTTCCGTCGGTGTGACACCGCAAGCCGCGCAAGCGCCCGGCCTCTAGCGAAGGCCACGCGATCCTCCCCGCGATGGATATCCTCGAGTTCCTCATTCTTCGCAGCCTACGAAGCCTCCGCCGGTCGCCGCAACGATCGCCGCAGTGTGCGGACGATTTCCCGTCGAACGAGATTCAGAGAAGCGGCGGAGCAGATCTGGATCTGCCTGGACGTCAGAGGAAGACAGAAACTGAGGAGGGGCGGCTAGTGTTAGCAGCAGCTTGGCCTGCTCAGCCCGTTCGCTATGTTTTATACTAACCGCGCGGTTTTTCATAAAAACCCCCGGTTTGTATAAAACCCACTTATTTATCCATCGCCTTGAGAATCATTTGCGTGTGACCCTCTAGGCCCAAGTACCAGTCCAGTTAATGGCCCAACAAGCCCAGTGACTCCTCACTGGCTTTATTAATTAATTAATAACCCTTTATTAATCAATTAATCAATCGAATTGTTGTGACACATCGAATTCGACCGGGCCTCCGATCACGTTGGGTGCCAAGCAACACCGCGTGAACCCGGAAGGTATTTGGGGTTAAGTAACCCACTCTTGGAACCTTTCCGCCGACAGTTACCGCGTGGATATAATCCTTCATTCGTACAATGCTCTCGAGTCAACTCAGGGTATGGCGAGCTGTCAAACCCTAACCGGTCGACTCACTTGGATTGGATGCCGCTGATGAATATCGGAAAACTCCTTTCCCGATATTATCGTCCGCCCTGGCCAAGGACTTTCGCGCATCCTTCCTAGAGCATTCTCTCTCTAAGTACCGAGAGCGAATGATTCCTTATTGACACACAATTCCCTTCGACGGTATTCCGCTGTACCCAATCCTTGGCGTATTAGAATCCCATGGCTAGAGATTCGTAAACCAAGGTCAAAGCACAGAAGTCCACTGCCAAGGTGTCCTTGGTGTCTCAGGTCCGAGGACCATCCACGCAACTGCGACAATAGAATCAAGCTGGTTGACAGTGAGGTACAATACCATCCAGCGATTCAGTCGGATCAGTTCAGTGAACTCATTCTCCAATGAGCACCTACAATTCGCCTTAGTGTCTCCACACAAGTGACTTATGAGATCAGTCACCCTCATCATATGAGCAGGAGTAATCTGTACTAGTCTAACCGGATATCCGATGTCCTTCTCAGATATCCTCCGACTAGGAACGATTAAGAATATGTGTGTTTAAGTGATCAGTCTCATTAGTATGATCTCATCATAATCTGATCACTATAGCACATATTCACGGACTTCATTATGAAACGATAATTAACGCGATTTACACATAATGAATATTATGCCATTATATTAATAAATGAACGAGATTTACATTGTTAGATTGGCTTGTAGGCCACCTAAAACTAACAATCTCCCACTTGGACTAAAGCCAATCACCTTTATACAATAAGTCTATAGACTCTAGGTGACGCTCAAACACAATTTGAGCCAACGGCTTTGTTAGTGGATCTGCTACATGGTCGACGGGTGGAACTCTTTCCACTACTAAATCTCCTCTGGATAATATGAAAGCGCCTCAGAACATCTTTCGATTTCTGATGAGACCACGGCTCTTTCACTTGTGGAATAGTCCCATTGTTGTCGCACAACAGCAGAACATGATCAAGGATACCGGGAACTATGTCAAGGTCGGTGATGAACATCTTCAACCACACTATTTCCTTGAAAGCTTCGGCTGCAGCGATGTGCTCAGCTTCAGTCGTCGAATCTGCAGTGGTTACTTGCTTGGAACTCTTCCAGCACACTGCCCCTCCGTTCAAAGTAAACACGAATCCAGATGTAGACTTGCTATTATCTGAATATGACTGGAAACTCGAGTCAGTAAAGCCTCGCAGTTTCAAGTCACCTCCTCCATAGACAAGAAACATATCCTTAGTTCTTCTCAAGTACTTAAGGATGCATTTCACTGCTTTCCAGTGCTCTTCACCTGGATCAGCCTGAAATCTGCTCGTAACACTTAGAGCAAATGCAACATCAGGCCGTGTACATAGCATGGCATACATGATAGATCCTATGGCAGAGGCATAGTGTATTCTATCCATGAATGCCCTTTCATCAGGAGTCTTAGGAGACTGTTCCTTTGAGAGATTAATTCATGTCTTATCGGTATGAAACCTCTCTTAGAATTTTCCATGCCAAACCTTTTGACTATGGTATCTATGTACAAGGATTGGGTCATTCCAAGCATCCTCTTTGATCTATCTCTATAGATCCGTATTCCTAATACGTAGGATGCTTCTCCCAAATCCTTCATGTAGAAGTGTTTCGACAGCCAGATCTTTACTGATGACATCATAGCTACATCATTCCCAATGAGTAGTATGTCATCTACGTAAAGAACTAGAAAAGTGACTGCACTCCCACTGGTCTTCTTGTATACACAAGGCTCATCTTCATTCTTAATGAAGTCATAAGACTTGACAGCCTCGTCAAATCTTATATTCCAGCTCCGGGAAGCTTGCTTCAGTCCATAAATTGACCTCTGAAACTTGCATACTTTATCTGGAGATTTTTTAGATGTGAAACCTTCTGGTTGTATCATATACACCTCTTCCTCAAGGTTACCATTGAGGAAGGCAGTCTTCACATCCATCTGCCAGATTTCATAATCAAAATGTACAATAATGGCGAGCAGAACTCTGATCGACTTTATCATGGCAACTGGTGAGAAAGTCTCGTCATAGTCAATTCCTTGCCTTTGACGATATCCCTTTGCCACCAACCTTGCCTTATAAGTGTCGATCGGTCCATCAGCACCGATCTTTCTCTTAAAGATCTACTTGCAACCGATGGGTACAATACCCTCGGACAAGTCCTCCAAGTTCCAAACTTGGTTGGTGTACATGGACTGGATTTCTGAGTTCATGGCTTCTCGCCATTTCCCGGCTTCTTGGCCTTCTATGGCCTCCTGGTAGGTTTTCGGATCATCATCCTCATTATATTGTACCTTAGACTTACCTTCAACAATATGTCCCACATATCGTTCAGGTAGTCTAGGTACTCTACCAGATCTACGAGGCTCATCTGTGTGTACCTGAACAGATTCAGGAACTGATATCTCATCTGATGATAATGCAGCTGTTTAGGGATCTGGAACCTCTTCCACTACTATTTTACTCCCACTGTCCTCTTGGAGAAGGTATTCCTCTTCCAGGAAGACAACTTTCCTGGCGACAAACACCTTTTGTTCACCAGGATGGAAAAAATAGTATCCAAAGGTTTCCTTTGGATATCCCACAAACCTGCATTTATCAGTTCGTGATTCCAGCTTGTCCGGATCATGCCTCTTTACATGAGCAGGACAACCCCAGACTTTAACATGTTTAAATTCTGGTTTCCTGACTTTCCATATCTCATATGGAGTAGAGGCCACAGATTTGCTGGGTACTCTGTTCAGTAGGTATGTTGCTGACTCTAGAGCATACCCCCAGAGGGACACTGGTAATCCCGAAAAGCTCATCATGGATCGCACCATGTCCAACAAGGTGCGATTCCTCCTTTCTGATACACCATTCATCTGTGGTGTATATGGAGGGGTCAGCTGAGAAAGGATACCATTATCCTTTAAGAATTGTGTGGAATTAGTACTCAAGTATTCTCCTCCTCGATCTGATCGAAGAACTTTAATACTCTTTCCTAACTGCTTCTCTACCTCATTCTTGAACTCCTTGAACTTCTCAAATGCTTCCGACTTGTACTTCATTAAGTACACATAGCCGAATCTTGAGAAGTCATCGGTGAATGTGATGAAGTAAGAAAAGCCACCTTTGGCTTGGGTGGACATTGGACCACATACATCTAAATGTATTAGTTCCAAAATGTCCTTGGCACGTTCTCCATGTCCACTAAATGGAGATTTTTCCATCTTTCCCATAAGGCAGGATTCGCATGTTGCAAACGATTTATAATCGAATGCTGTTAAGTAACCATGCTTGTGCAACTTTTGCAACCTGCTTTCGCCAATGTGCCAAAGTCTACAATGCCACATGTAGGCCTGGTTCACACAAATTTTTTTTTTCTTCTTAAGAACATTATCAATCTGAAGATTGTAATAAGAAACATCTGATAGATATAGACCGTTAACTAAAGATGCCGAAGCTATTGATTTATTACCATAATAAATCGAACAACTTCTATTCTCAATAGTCAATCTATATCCTATCTTGTCCAAACAAGATATTGATATGATGTTCTTTATTATGCTAGGAACATAATAACAATCTTCTAATAATAAGGTGTCTCCCGATGGAAGCTTGAGGTTTGCTGTCCCAACAGCAATCGCCGCAACTTTTGTGCCGTTTCCTAGCCTTAATTCCACCTCACCTTGTCTCAGCTTGCGCTTACTTGTCCGCATCTGCACATCATGGCAGATATGAGAAGCACATCCGGTATCTAATACCCACGATGTGGAATCTCTAACTGATAAGTTGATATCTATCATATAGATATCTGAAGCTTCAGACAGCTTCACTCTTCCATGAACTTTATCGTGAAGGAACTCCTTGCAGTTCCTCTTCCAGTGATCATACTGCTTATAATAGAAGCAGTCACCCTTCACTACTCTTTTACCTTTGTCCTTCGATCCTTTATCGTTAGCTATCATCTTTGCTTCAGGGGCATCCAATGCCGATTCAGCAGGAGGATCAGCTCCAGGGAGGAAGTTATTGTGCTCAGATCTGAAGACATTCTTCAGGTTTCTGAACCAATCCGAGTAGATCAGGTAAGTCAAAACGGCATCAAGTATGCCACGGAGTGAGTTATTCGACGACATAATTCCCTACAGGAGATAAGTAAAATCTATTTAGCAGATGTTCAATTATTAAAATTTAAAACAAGACATGGTCTTTCGTTCAAGTTTAACTCCCACTAATTTTCGACGGACTGTATTACCTTCAGTTATACAGAACGGGAGACGCCGACAGTCTCCTAGTGGGGATCAGAATCTCAATGACTTGCACTACAGCCTTGTGGATAGCACAACAAACTGTAATACAATCAGAGAGCACCCAACTCATGGGACTTGCAACTCCTTGCAATATCTGATCATGGCTTCGGTTCCCAGAGATTTAATGGTCTTGTGGATAGCACAACAAACCACTAATTCTGGTCTAAGCTAACCATCATTACGCGACGAGCATAGATTTGCATGCAGCCCTTGTGGATAGCACAACAAAGCTACATGGTTCCTCTACCCCGATCTATAGGCATCTAATGCCATAGCCACAGTTTCTCCTCCCAATTAAGCAGGCCTTGTGGATAGCACAACAAACCTGCCTAAAGTGATACGAATCCTATGACTATAACGATGGTGGACCATGCGGTAAGTTCTTAACTACTCGCGTTACGGCTTAGAGTTTATCTGAGGGTATTTAGATAACTTTTATCTTGGTCTCTCCTAGGTGATAGTATATAGATATATCGTATATATTTATTAAATACTATAACCTGCTTTGATTCATAATCAAAAGAAAACAATGCATCTCATACATGTCATTAGTGTGGTCATGGATAGCACAGTGGGTTTGACTGGAGCCAACAGTCAAACGCACAGACAATCTAACACAACAATTACATTAGATATCCTGCAAACACATAGGCAAGAGATCTCCATCTTTTCGCCTTCCTGGTTGCAGTTGTGGGTCGTCCTCGCTCGTTTCTCGGTTGCCTCGATCATATTACATTTAAATTCTAGAATTTACAAGTAAATGAAAGAAAATGAAAGAAGACCTTATGGCGAGTACAAAAGAGAGAGGGAGGTAGAAATACATCAGAGTATCAGAGAGAGAGGTGCGCAGACCTCTATTTATTAACAATTAATAAAAATCATACATCTACGATCCACACAATCTATTCATCACATGAATAATAAATTAAGTGCATATCCATGACTACGGTGTGTTTTAAACATCCACATATGATTCAGCGCATCACATGGCTAAAACAAATGAGTTTTTCAAAATAAATAAGTTTTGGCTTTCAAAAAGCTAGGATCGAATCAAAATTGGTATTTGAATTTCGAAAACTCATTTTATTAACTTAACATGCAATTAAATCAAATTTAAAAGTAATAAACATACATCACATGCGCACACACTCCGAATTAATAATTCCAGATTATTCCATGCAAATTAGAACATTTCTAATAATCTAACACTTAGATTAAACCCCATTAATAATCTAACAATTAGACTATTGATAACTAATCTAACTCTTAGACTAGTCCATCAAAATTAATTAAAAATTTAACACTTAAATTATTAATTAACTCTAATTATTAATTAACTACTAATCTAACTCTTAGATTAGTTAATTAATGTTAATTAGTAATTTAACATTTAAATTATTAATCAACACTAATTCTTTAATAATATTCATCTAACACTTAGATTAGTTAACTTAAAATTAATCATTAATCTTAACACTTAAAATCAACAATTAACTCTAATTAACTGATAAGTACTAATTTAACAATTAAATTAGCTAATTAAAGTTAACTATTAATTTAACACTTAAATTAATAACCAACTTTAATCAATTAACAACAACCGTTAATTATAATGATTCAAAAATCATTAAAGCCCAATTTAATAAAACTGAATAATAATTAAAATTTTCAAAACAGATTTTGAATTAAATTAAAATCTAATTTTATTTTCATTAAATGGGCCAACAATGAATAAAGGGGTTTAATATGATTCAAAATCATAAAAGAGTTAATTAAATAAAATTGAACAATAATTCAAAATTTTAAACAATTTTAAAATTTAAATTAAGTCCAATTTTAATTTAATGAACAAGGCATAAGGGTTTAATTTGGGGTTTAGGTTTGAAAGTAAAAGGGCCCAGCCCTTAAAACCCAGCTGGCTCGGGCCCTGTAGGGCCTGGGTTCGAGCCAGGTGCGCCTGGGCCCGAGCCAGGTGCACCTGGCTCGTGCCTGCCTCATGCCCGGTCCAACCGGGACCTGACCGGCCGGCCCAAGCCCGAACCGCCCGTCCCCTTCCACCTGAAACCTAAAAGGGCCCAGCCCTTAAAACCCAGCTGGCTCGGGCCCTGTAGGGCCTGGGTTCGAGCCAGGTGCGCCTGGGCCCGAGCCAGGTGCACCTGGCTCGTGCCTGCCTCATGCCCGGTCCAACCGGGACCTGACCGGCCGGCCCAAGCCCGAACCGCCCGTCCCCTTCCACCTGAAACCCTTCAGCCCTAACCTGCAACAGTTGCAGGTGGGGATGGTGCTGCAGCGGCGACGCCCGGCCCATGCCGGCGGTGCCCCCGACGCCGGCGACGTGCCCGGCGTCGGCAGGGCCGCCGGCGGTGGCCAAACAGGCTACCCGAGCCTCTATATGGGGTGGATTTCAGGGTTTGAGATGGGGGAAAAACTGGGTATTCTTTCCAACCGGCCGCCTACAACCGCCCCTCACAGCTTCTCCGGCCCCGGTCACGGGTGTGAGCGATGACTGGGAGGTCCCTGGTCATACTAGGATTCTTGGTCACCTCCCCATCACATGGGGACATCCGATTGAAGCCTCCGAACTGCACTATTCTTCGTCTCACGAAGAACACAAAGAACCCAAAAAAAATTTCGAAAAATTTTCATAAATAAAATAATCAAATTATTTTAACATTAGTGTTCATCTCATGAACACGGATCCTGCAAAAAATCGAATTGACGCATGGAATAATACACAGAAAAATTAATTTCAGAAATCGAAACGAGACGAGAAACAGTGGAACCTGGCTCTGATACCACTGTTGGGTTCTCTCGGTTTCTCCGGATCGCTCACGCAGCGGAAAACAAAATTATTTATAGCGATCCGTTCCCGTTTCGAAATCTAAAATACGATAATCGGATTATCGAAGTTCTCACCGTGTGCGGATTCGAATCCGCAGCCGTTCGGTTCCGTCGGTGTGACACCGCAAGCCGTGCAAGCGCCCGGCCTCTAGCGAAGTCCACGCGATCCTCCCCGCGATGGATATCCTCGATTTCCTCGTTCTTCGCAGCCCACGAAGCCTCCGCCGGTCGCCGCAACGATCGCCGCAGTGCGCGGACGATTTCCCGTCGAACGGGATTCGGAGAAGCGGCGGAGCAGATCTGTATCTGCCTGGACGTCAGAGGAAGACATAAACTGAGGAGGGGCGGCTAGGGTTAGCAGCAGCTTGGCCTGCTCAGCCCGTTCGCTATGTTTTATACTAACTGCGCGGTTTTTCATAAAAACCCCCGGTTTGTATAAAACCCACTTATTTATCCATCGCCTTGAGAATCATTTGCGTGTGACCCTCTAGGCCCAAGTACCAGTCCAGTTAATGGCCCAACAAGCCCAGTGATTCCTCACTGGCTTTATTAATTAATTAATAACCCTTTATTAATCAATTAATCAATCGAATTGATGTCGCACATCGAATTCGACTGGGCCTCCGATCACGTTGGGTGCCAAGCAACACCGCGTAAACCCGGAAGGTATTTGGGGTTAAGTAACCCACTCTTGGAACCTTTCCGCCGACAGTTACCGCGTGGATATAATCCTTCATTCGTGTAATGCTCTCGAGTCAACTCAGGGTATGGCGAGCTGTCAAACCCTAACCGGTCGACTCACTTGGATTGGATGCCGCTGATGAATATCGGAAAACTCCTTTCCCGATATTATCGTCCGCCCTGGCCAAGGACTTTCGCGCATCCTTCCTAGTGCATTCTCTCTCTAAGTACCGAGAGCGAATGATTCCTTATTGACACACAATTCCCTTCGACGGTATTCCGCTGTACCCAATCCTTGGCGTATTAGAATCTGTGATGTTTCGCGTTCGGATTCGGTTTTCGGGGTCGGATCCTGTAGTTCAGACTCCAGTGGGGCAGAGACTCTGTGATGTTTCGCGTCGAGCCCGCGAGACGCGGTTTAAACGGCGTCCACCGTTGCGGACGCGTTTCAGGTTTTGCCACGTGAGTGCCACGTGGGCTGGCTTTGGGCCGCGAGAGTACGGCCCTGTCGTGTCGTCTGAACGGCGTCCGCATGGGACGATGCCTTTCAGACTGCGACTCTGGGATTGTCAGAGTACGGCCCTGACATGCCTCCTGAACGGCGTCTGTATAGAACGACGCTTTTCAGAGTCCTGTCAGAGCAGCCGTCACATCATCTGATAGGCGTCCGTCTATGTCGACGCGTTTTAGCCAATCTCTGGTTAACCCCGCGAGCCCTCCTTCTTTCCCTCATTTTCTTCCTCCTCTCTTTCTCTCCTCCCTTCTGGCGATCCCGGCGGCAGCCCCTTCTCCTCCCTCTTTTCCTTCCACCATTTCATCTTTCCCTCCACTCCATCCCATACCTAGCTCCCACCACTACCACCTCCACTTCCACTGCGGCGTTTTACTCTCCGGACGGCGGCCGACGTCACGGTGGAGTAAGGACGACCACGGCGGTACTGGCGGCGGCGTGGGGCGAGTCGGGTGGACGGCTTGAAGCTTGGAGGAGTTCAAGTAACCGGTAGGGTGACGTTTCCCATTGTGTTCTATGTTCAAATCATGATTCTTCCTCCTAAAGCATGTTTTAGATCTATGATTCAGGGGGGTAGAACAAGCATGTTTAGGAGCTCTTCTTGATAAATGGGGGGATTTCTATGAATGTGGTTTCCTGATGGTTGGATTCGCCCATCTTTCTCCTCTGTTTTAGGTGATTTTGGGTTTAAAAGGGGAGCCCTCAGGCTCATGACAGACCTGGTTCCTGGCGTTGAAAGACGTCGTGCAGGGACGACGCCTTTTTGAAGGGCGTCGGACCATCATGACGCCTTTTAGGCAGGAATCGTCTCACTAAGGCTCTGTCAGTTTGGGAATTCTGGGACTAAAAGACGTCATGGGTGAACGACGCGATTCGGAATAGCGTCGGGTAACCATGACGCCTTTTAAGGCAGAAATCCCCTGGTTAATGATTTCTGTAAATTATGGATTTCTGTGTTGAATGGCGTCTGAGGATGTTGACGCCTTTTAAAAGGCGACCACTGGTGTCGACGCCTTTTAGGCCAGATTCTGAGGCCAGTGTTTTATATAAACCAGTACATGGAGCTTGAATGGCGTCGGCCTTGGGCGATGCGATTCAAGACAGAACTACACTAATTCATGCCAGTAAAATGTGTTCATACTGCTAGATAGTTGGTTAGTGCATGCCTTAGTGTACTCGGTGGAGATGGATTCTTCATGACCGGATGGTATTACGTTATGTGTTATGCGATCGCTGACTTTTCACGTGACCGGATCGTATTGTGTTGGGTTTTGTGTTACTGTGGACCTGGAGTGACAGTTGTAGCACTTTATCACCCTGTGCTGGTATGGGTGGAGCACAGCGCCGGTGGGGGCGTGGGCGGGGTGACGCCTAGTGAGAGAAGGTCACCTGGTGAACCCCGGGGTCAGCTAGTACCGGTGTGGGCGTGGTACATTCGGAGTGTCACTCATGCTGAGGGAAGGAGTAACCACCTGAGCCAGTTGGGCCGGAGTAGCTACAGTGCTATCCGAGGGGTTACTGCTTGGTCTCAGCGGGTCGAGGTTTTCCCCACTGTTGTTTGCGTGGTTGGCATGTTCTATCGAGACGGCGGTTGTAGGTTCCTTAGTCGTCTGGTTTAGAAATATGTATGTTTAATACATTTCGACTGCATGTTATTTCACGTTGGAAATTAGGAATTGTACTTACCACTGTGCTTGTTACTTTACCGTCGGCTGTGTTTTACACTTGTGGGTGTGTGCGTGGGCAGTGGGGATCGAAGGATCCCTACTGAGTCTTGTCTTTGAGACTCACCCCTGCGGTTTTCAGGTGAGGACTCCCAGCAGACCTAGCGAGGAGAGTGCGGCCGTGTGTTGAGCGCCGTCAGCGGTTATTCCGGGGTATGCCCCGACGTAGTTGTTATTTTATTTCTGGCCTGTATGTTTAATTATTTCCTTTCTGTTAGAGTATGTAATTATTTGCTGTATCGAGTCGCATTGTAATAATTTTAACTCCTGCACTTTCATTTCAATTCAATGCGACGTGAATGTTTAGCTTAGTTTATTATTTATTTCCCAGACTTACTTAGATCCTGGTTTGGTTCCAAATTAATGATTCGGTACCCATTAGTAATCGGATCCCCGATTATAGGGTGGCGGGTCATTACACACCGCCAAGGTGTCCTTGGTGTCTCAGGTCCGAGGACCATCCATGCAACTACGACAATAGAATCAAGCTGGTTGACAGTGAGGTACAATACCATCCAGCGATTCAGTCAGATCAGTTCAGTGAACTCATTCTCCAATGAGCACCTACAGATTCGCCTTAGTGTCTCCACACAAGTGACTTATGAGATCAGTCACCCTCATCATATGAGCAAGAGTAATCTGTACTAGTCTAACCGGATATCCGATGTCCTTCTCAGATATCTTCCGACTATGAACGATTAAGAATATGTGTGTTTAAGTGATCAGTCTCATTAGTATGATCTCATCATAATCTGATCACTATAGCACATATTCACGGACTTCATTATGAAACGATAATTAATGCGATTTACACATAATGAATATTATGTTATTATATTAATAAATGAACGAGATTTACATTGTTAGATTGGCCTGTAGGCCACCTAAAACTAACACGGGGAGGGTCTTCAGCTACCCTGGAGAAATTCTTGAAGCTGAGGCCGCCTCATTTCACTGGTCGTCCCGACCCTGATGAGGCTGTTCATTGGTTGAGGGAGATGGAGAAGACTTTTGACACTATGGATTGTGCAGCAGTTGAGAGGACTCCCTTGGCTACCTTTATGTTGAAGGATGATGCCTACTGTGAGTGCTTAAAATGAATGTGTGATTATCATGAAAAATCTATGTTGTTTAAGTGCAAAAATAAACCTATTAAAAAGAAACTAAGTGAAGTGATCGCCAGAAACTTTTGACTTAAAAGTTCCAAAAGAAAGAGTTTGATCGCCTACCTGTTTAAACGTGGGAGATGTTGAGTCCTTGGTTCCCCCTCTTCAGCCGGCTGAAGAAAGAGAGCCCTTCCTTTTCTTTGTTCTTGCTGTTGAGGTTGAAGTTGAGGATCGTCTAGAGTTCTTGTGATTTTGCTATTGATTTCCTTCCTTGATTCTCCTTTGCAGCTTGCAAGAAATAGAAAGAAGAATGGAGAAATGATGAGAATTTAGGCAAAAGTAGTATCCATTATAATCAGAGTTTTAAACATGCAACTAAGCAGATAACTCACTTGTTAGGATGGTAACCCCTTTATCAAATAGGTTTTGAAAATGATGTTAGTGTTGTGTGTTGCATGGAGTGATGATGAAGAATGTAGAATTAATGAAGATGTGAATATGAAAAAAATCGCAGAAATGAATTGAAAAAAACTTATGCCGGTTGGATGAAGCCTTGAATTGGATGAAGAACGGACGCCAACTTATGGAAACAGCAGCACTTCGGCGTTTGGACGTCGTTGCTTCGATCTTCAATTCGTTATCGCCTCAATTCTAATTTTTCTTCTTTTTTTTTTTTCACTTATTAAAGATGTGGGGTATTTATAGGCTTCTTCTGTGTCCGCAGATTTACATGGAAAAATTTGGGATTTATCCATCTTAACCAACAGATAAATACAGATTAATTCATCTTTATCTATAATTATCTAAAACGCATCCACTATGGAAGACGCCTTTCAGATTGATTAAGATAAAGATAAACATCCGGAAAAACTTATCTTTATCTGTATTAGCTAAAACACGTCTACATGTGTAGACGTCTTTTACACTAATTAAGATAAGGATAAACATCCGGAAGAGAAGTAGAAATAGCTTAGGAAACCTAAATTGCGTCGTACCTGACAGACGCCTTTTAGCTAATTAATCAACTGATTAAAATTCAAATTTAAACGTTAAAATAAGAATAAACTATAAATGGCGTCCACATAGGTAGACGTCTTTTAGACTTTTTCATATTTTAACTAAAATTTGAGTTAAAATCAATTTAATTGATTAACTTAAACATGTCTGTTTGACCCGACACTCAAAAAGATCAATAAAAATTAATCAATGATTAAATATCAGACCATTCTGAGGCATTATTATATGATATGAAATTTACAAGAAATGATGTCAAAATTAGCGTGTCTACAGCTGCTTCACCTTGGCATCGTCTTTGCAAGGGAGTGAAATGAAATAGAATATACTGAAAAGGTGATGCCAAGGTGTGATGAGATACGCTCTCAACATCATATGATTGGAATTTTTCTCGAAATTATCAATGAAGATAGTTTAAGGAAATTAATGGAATCAATCCTGTATCGATGAGGTCGACAAGGAAATAAAATAAAGTCGATCAACCTCCACGGAGTGGGAAGTACCCCAGGTCGTAGACACTGTAGGTTTCATCATGGGGAGCATTTTCCAGCCAATGTGGATGTGCTGCAGCCATGATGGATCTTAAAAGAAAACAAGAAATATTAGATAAAGAGTCCAATCAAGGATATAATTCCAAGGATATCTTCAAGCGAGCCTCAAAGATAATCAAGATACTCAATTCAGAATGGAATATTTCATATCATATTGGAATTATTTGATTTAATGGTCTGAAACTTAATCAATAATTAATCATTATCACAGTGATTTCAAAGTCCTATATGATGCATGCTGGGCTAAAAGAAAAAAATATAAAGTCAAATAAAATATAAATTAATCAAGGATAATATTGTCAAATTGTCATTAATGAGTCAAGATACCAATTCTTGTAATTCAGTGCTAAGCCGAAGCTCGTTTATCCACGCACTGTTTCACAAAAGTGGAACCATCGTCCTCACTAATTAACAATCCAACGGCCTATCCGTGCGATTAAGAATCCTCTAGAATTATCACTGTTTTTGTTGAAGGGGAACTCAAATTCCAGTTTCATCAAAATCACAAAGTCCTTGATATACTCTAATAAATATTTAACATATAGCAATGCAAATGATTTACATGGAATAATATAAGGGTAGAAATAACCGTCTTTTAGCCATGGTTGAGACTTCATGAACTCCCCAATGGGATCTTCTCGATATTTCCAGCTTTGTAATCATTTCTTTGAATTTTTGAAACGCGCCGTGTCGCGTCGACGCCATTAACATGAACCAAAACACGTCGCTGTTCAACGACGCCTTTCAATCGATGAAACAGGTTCTGACTGTCTTCAATCCGTATTCCAACTCTCTTCATGCCTTGTATCCTGTATATGACTTGAACAAACAGGTTAAGCATCTATTCAGGCTTAGCCGCTTGCCTGACCAAATGAACGGTTGATCAATCTTTTTCTTAAATGAAGGGTCAAGGGGCATAGCCTTTATCAACAAAGGTGATAAGAATAAGCAAACTTAAGCAAAATGCAACATGCAAGCAGACAGATACTCACTGAAAATAAAAAGAATGAGACATACCAAGTGCAATAAGCAAATGCTGATTGAAATATTTTTTTGTTGTTTTGAAATATTCATTTTTTTTGGGTTTTGAAATATATGCTTTTTTTGGGTTTTGGGATATATATATTTTTTTGGGTTTTTGAAATATGTATTTTTTTTTGATTTTCTTGACATATATATTTTTTTGATTTTTGACATATGTATTTTTTTGATTTTTGACATATGTATGTGAACTAAAAGACCAGCATGGTACCCAGATCAAAAGATCACATTCATTTATGAACTTAATTTCCAAATTGTTCTTCAACAACTTAACTTAAACCTATCGTGTTTGAACTTGTGTTTCCATTCGTGATCCCATTTGATGATTTGACCCCTTTAGTCAATCTAAGACATTCCTCAAGTTTGGAGTATGCCTCTTTAGAAAGAAAGGAAGAATAAGTTTAGAAAGCCCATGAGAAGGTTCCGGAGACCTAAAAAGATATCCCTTTCCTACCCTAGTATCTGTTGGGGTTCGGTCATTTTCTTTCCGGGGTATTTATCGACCTTGCGTTCCCTTTCATTTCATTTTATGGCCTTGATGTAATGTTTGTAATGTAATGGCCTTTTGATTTGATATTTGGATTTTGCCTTTTGCTTTTGCTTTTCTATTTTTTCTTCGGGACGGATCTCCCCCATTTTTTTTATGACAGCCTCCTACTAAGATGGCGGATATTCTTGGTAGTCTATTCTAAGCCTCGTTCCGACATCATGGGTCGAGTGTAAAACATGATTTTGCTTTAAAACGAATGATTTGTACTTTACACTTTTAGTCAAGCTTTCGGTATTCCTTAGGACTTGGCATCTCTTGTTACTCACGAATTAAACGTGTCAGTGTGTGTAGTAATGTATTTGAAGTTAAATTATGCAGACTAATAAGGAAATTTGAGTTTATAAATTTTCTGATTCCACTGGTCATTGTACCATGCTGATCGACTCTCTAATCCTAAGGGTAGTATTTCTTAAGATGTAAACCATTCCGGGGATGAGTTAGCTCTTCTCCTTCTGCATTAACAAGATGATAAGCATTACCAGGAAAAGCGTGCGATACAACATAAGGTCCTTCCCAGTTGGGTTGGAGCTTAGAACGCGGACCGCCAGGTTTTACAAAAATCCTTTTGACGACCATTTCACCGACTTTGAACTTACGTTCAATGACTTTCTTTAGATAAAAGCGTGCTAGTCTATTTTGATAAACTTTTGCATGATTAGCAGTTGACCATCTTTTCTCGTCTAAGAGTTCCAATTGAGCAAGGAGTGCTGAACGATGTTCATCAATGGAAAATTCCTTATTCAATTGTACTCTTAATGACGGTATAAGGATCTCATATGGAACTACCGCCTCCATTCCAAATGTTAAAGAATAAGGAGTTTGCCCGGTGGGCGTACGGATTGAAGTTTGGTAGGCCCATAGAGCCTCAACCAATTTTTCTGGCCAGTCTGCGAATTTGTTAGATTTGCACGTCTTTTTGATGATTTTTATCAAAGTCTTATTAGTTGTCTCTGCTTTCCCATTGCCTTGCGGGTAATAAGGAGACGAATGATGCAATGCAATTCTATACCTGTTGCAGAGGTCCTTCAATTCTTGTGACACGAACTGCGGTCCGTTGTCGGTGACGATGGTACTTGGAATTCCAAATCG
Organism: Zantedeschia hybrid cultivar; assembly: GCA_030544215.1. NCBI lineage: Eukaryota > Viridiplantae > Streptophyta > Magnoliopsida > Alismatales > Araceae > Zantedeschia > Zantedeschia hybrid cultivar. Next base: position 58,873,324 of record JARZZO010000012.1, read on the forward strand.
GGTGATGATGTTCTTCATGATGAACTTGCAGATGGTTGATGCTTTGACTTCCACGTACGCTTCGGCTTCTGCCCACTTGGTGAAGTATTGCGTTGCCGTGAGAATGAAAGATTTTTGCTTGATGCCGGAATCTGGACTACCAAGGGGTCCAATGATGTCGAAAGCCCACATGGAGAAAGGCCATGGGGAAGAAACAGGATGGAGTGAAGATGCAGGAGAATGGATTTTGTCGGCGTGAAGTTGACACTTAGCACACCTACGGACATATCCTACACAGTCTTCTTCCATAGTTGGCTAATAAAATCCTTATCTGAGGATCTTCTTTGCTAGCATCTGTCCATTGACATGGCCACCACAAACTCCACTATGAGCTCCTTCTATAACCTTCCAAAGCTCATCTTCATCTAGACATCTCAGAAGAACTCCATCAAAACCTCTCTTGTACAGTACTCCCCCAGCTAGGGTGTATCGCTGAGCAACTCTCCTGATAGCTCTCTTCTCCTCAGTTGTAGCTTCCTCAGGATATGATTGATCTTCACAATATTTGGCAATTTCATAATACCATGGCTTCTGTTCATCATCTATCTCTTCTAACAGCTCCATCAACATGATTTCTCTCTTTTCCACGATATCTCCGTCTCTGACTTTCTTCAGCAACTTCTCCTTAGTTCTAAGAAATGAAGGGTCTTTCACGGCGGGTGAGAGACGCCTATTAACTATGATTGATTCGGATTGCTTGTTGATTGGAAAATTAAGAGAAGATGCCAATGAAGCTAGAGCATCAGCTAAGATGTTTTGATTCCTAGGGACATGGACAAAGATCAATTTCGTGAAAAGCTTTGAATAGGCAGAAGTAAGTTCTTGATAAGGCTTGAGTTTGAGATCAAGAGTTCGATACTTGGTCAGCACTTGGCGAAGAATCAGTTGACTATCACCCACAATCCTGAGTTTAGTGGCACCATGAAAATAAGCAGCCTCGAGGCCAGCAAGGAGTGCCTCGTATTCAGCTATATTGTTGGTGACTGGAAAGTCAAGCTGAATGGCTTGTGGAATGGTGACACCTTCAGGTGATAATAGAACGATACCGATCCCCTTTCCATGAGAATTCAGAGCTCCGTCAAAATGCAGAGTCCACATATCATCTCTGATTTGATTTACGGACATCAGTTCCTCATCCGAAAACTTTGATCGCACTGGATCAAATCGAGGAAGGGGATGATGAGCGAGATGTTCTGCTATGGCAGAGCCCTTGATCGCTTTCTGTTGAATGTAAATGATATCGAATTGAGATAGAAAGCTTTGCCATCGCGCTAACCTATCAGTAAGAACAGATTTCTCCAGAAGGAATTTGATCGGATTCATTCTAACGATGAGATGGACTTCATGGGCCAGAAAATAATGCTTCAATTTCTGAACAACCCAAACCAATGCTGCACATGTTTTCTCCATCGCCGTGTATCTCTGTTCAGCGGGGTTGAGAAGTTTGGAGAGATAGTAGGCTGCCCTCTCTTTTCTTTCTTCATCTTCTTGTGCTAGGACAGCCCCCACTGCATCATCCAGGACAGAAATGTAAAGTATCAATGGTTTGCCTGGAGATGGTGGTCTCAAAACAGGAGGACTTGCTAAATAGTTCTTTAATCCATCGAATGCCTCCTGACACTTATCGTCCCAATCGAATTTGACTCCCGGCTTGGTAAGTTCGTAAAACGGCTTACACCTTTGTGAGTGCTGGGAGACAAAACGGCGAATAAATTGCAACCTCCCGATTAATCCTCTCAACTCCTTCAAGTTTTTGGGAGGTGGCATTTCTCTGATAGCCTTCGCCTTGTTGGGATCGATCTCAATTCCCCGTTTGCTGACGATGAATCCAAGTAATTTTCCTGAAGATACCCCGAATACACATTTTTTGGGGTTCATCTTTAACTGATACTCTCTCGATCTCTTTAATACCCTTGCCAAAACTTTGGCATGCTCAGCTTTTGTCTTAGATTTAACCAATAAATCATCCACATACACTTCCAGATCTATGTGCATCATGTCATGAAATATTGCCATCACAGCCCTCTGATAAGTAGCTCCAGCATTCTTCAATCCAAATGGCATGACGACATAGCAGTATGTTCCCCAAGGTGTAGTGAATGACGTCTTCTCTTGATCTTCTTCTGCTAGCTTAATCTGATTGTATCCTGAAAATCCGTCCATAAATGATAAAGTTTCATAGCCAGCGGTGTTGTCAATGAGTACGTCAATATGAGGCAATGGAAAATCATCTTTAGGACACGCCCGGTTTAAATCGCGGAAGTCAATGCAAGTTCTGACCTTCCCATCTTTCTTCATGACCAGGACTATGTTGGCCACCCATTGTGGATAGAGGACAACTCTAATAAATTTGACTTTATGTAATTTGTTGACCTCTTCCTTCATCTTTAGAGCCATTTGTGGGTGGAATCGCCTTAATTTCTGCTTGACCGAGCTAGCTCCATCCTTTAATGTCAACCTTTGTTCAACTAAAGACGAGTCTAACCCCGGCATATCTTCATAACTCCAGGCGAAAGTGTCCTTATAGTCCTTAAGTACTTGCACCATTGCCTTCTCATCCTCTGTAGAAAGATTTTTACTGACGAGGACAACCTTAGGTTCGTCTTCAGTCCCTAAATTGATTTCTTTGGTGGGCTCTTCTACTGCAGCTGAGGGTTCATCGAATCTTTTCACTCTACTGGCATATGCCTCAACCGCATCCTTGTCATCTTCCTCATTTTCAATAATGGGGTCTTTCTCATGTACTAACTCATACACCCTATACCCATCATTGTCTGACTCATCGTTCATACAATCTTCTGGCATCTGAATCGGATTTTCTAAAAACTGAGGGATTAAGGAGCAAGAAAAGCATCTATCAGCTAAGTCCTGGAGGTATCTATCTGGAATTCGCCTACCCTTAGACTTCCTAGACTTCCTAACTTGACTAACCTGCCTAAAACTAGACTGCCTAACTTTACTAAACTCCCTATTATAACCTAATGAAGATAAAGCATGATGGAAATCCTAGGATACAAGTGGAAATACAGGATAATCCTCCCGTGGGGAGGGGCAGAGTAGATCTAGGAGAGAATCTTGACCGAAAGACCCGCGCAATGGGGTGTGATCGGACAAGTAAGAGGTTTCCTCAATGAGGATCTGGGAAGAATTTGTTGCCAAATTGGCGTTTTTTTTTGGACGATGGAGGAGTTAAGCATAAAACAAGAATGAATGCAAATAGAAGGAGAATTAGATGGAGGAAGTGGCACCAGGGTCAATGGATTCGGGAGATCATACAGCAGTATGTCCCAGATCAAATCATACATCCTCTCTAGATCGAGAGGAGGTGGTGGAATGAGGTCCCGAGGGGACAGAGTAATCATAACGGGCGGAGCCCGTGAAATGTCTTCAATAATGACCCGCGACCAAGTCGTGGTCAGGAGCAATGTGCGAAATAGAGTATGGAGCATAAAAATACGAGGAGGATATGTCCCCCTCCAGAGCAGATCTGTAGTGTAGCCAGCTTCATAGGGGTCATCTGGCTCCCCTTCATCGGTCTCTTCCGACAACAATATCCGTTTGTCAAAGAGAGCACCGGGACTTTCGATCAGCTCATCAATTTGCGGTGGCCACTTGGGTTCTGCCGGATCTAGAAACAGTCTGTTCAGTGCAATGTAGAGGTCTCTTAGATCGAACCACCTGTACCATTAACATTCAGGATCTTGGAATTTTCTCCTCTTCATAGGCCGCAGATCCTCCAAGGACTGGTACGTGAGTAGTTCCGAGCAATGCCTAGCCTGGTCTCTCCCATATATATCATAGAAGTCAAAACACGAAGTAATGACCACCGTGTTGTCATGGCTAATTATGGGCCCCTTTACAAAATGTGTATATAAGGTCCATGTTAGGGGATCCCGGCCTTCCTTGGGCGGTGTAGACATTGTCTCCCAGACTTTCTGACCTTCTTCATTCTCAGCTTGTTGAACGATGTCTTGTTTCAGTTTTCTTGGCCTATAGCCCAGGCCGCTTCCAGGTGCTCCTCGGTGATCTTTGATAGGGGTGGTCCTACCTTGTAATTGTGTGCCCAGACCTCTTCCAGGCTCATAACCATTTTTCATCATAATTCTCCATCCTGGGGTACTCATGCACTTCCCCCTTTTTATGGCATTCAATGGATAAGGAGAAATAGTGGCAGTTTTCAGAGGATCAGCCACTGGATGGTAAACCTGTAATACCGACAGAAAAGGTTGTCGGCCAGGTAAAGAAGCAGGTTCGATATTCAAGGAATGAGCAGCAGTAAGGATCGGCATGCTCGTAACCTTAATGATTCGTCCTTTAAAGGGAAATTTGAGGCATTGATGATTCGTGGAGGGAATTGCCTCGAGAGTTTTTATGTAAGGACGACCCAAAATGGCATTCAAAGAAGGGTCGATTTCCAGAATGTGAAATTCGACCTCTGCATGACTTACAGGGCCTAGCTCCACTTTCAAATAAACCATTCCCAGAGGGGAACGGGTGGAGTTATCATATGCTGTCACAGAGATGGGGCTAGGCAACTATTTTTCTTTGGGCACACCGCACAGTTCCAGGGTCTTCGGAGGTAAAACATTGATTGAAGCCCCAGTGTCAACCAGGCATGCATCCACGACCTTCTTGCAGATGTTGACCGTGATGCTCAGAGCCATGCTTCTGGCTGCCGGCGGTGCTAGTTCCGATGTGTGAAATGTAATGGAGGGCTGATCCCCTTGAGGAACTAATAGTGCTGCAATCTTTTCCACCGGCACGTCCTCGTTGACCATTACCTTTTGCAAATATTCCATTAGACCTTCTTGGTGACTCTTCGATCTTTTAATTAGTTCAAGCACGGAGATTCGTGCCGGTGTTCGGTCCAGATGTTTCAACAAATCATACTGAGTGCCTGGTGCACTCTCTTCATTGTGTGTTTCCTCCGGTGGCTGTGATGGGCCGCCTCTAACTGTTGACTGAGGAAAGACTTTGTTGAAAATTCTTCCACTCCGGAGCGCATGTTCCTCAACCGTGGAAGATCCGGGTGACACTTTGAGTACCGCAGAGTTGGATGGTGTAGGTGATGCGGGGTGTTGATATGTAGGTTATGGCGTGGGGTTAGGTGGTGGTGGCGTGGTGCAGATTAAAGGTTTAGACGGTTGGATGGTGGACGGGTAAGTGATTGGTGTGGACGAAGTGGGGAATGGTACGCGTAGTAGCGGTCTGGATGGTTGGATGGTGTCTTGGTAGGTGGTAGTGGTAGCGGGTGAAGTAGGAAGTGGTACGCGTAGTAGCGGTATGGATGGTAGGAGGGGTGTGTAATTGGTTTGCGGTGCGTTGTATGGTGGAGGCGTAGGAGTGTGGGGCGTAATGGGCTTGAGGAAAGCAAGTGGTGGTAATGGGTTATTGGGTGCGGGTGAATGATGCGTGGGTGTCAGTAGAGGGGTAATGGTAATGGGCTGTGGTCTGGGTATGTAGATGGTGCGGCGTCGTGGTCGTTCTGCGGTACTCGAAACATGACCCGTCGAATAAATAGAGGAAGAGTCCTCTACTCTCCACTGTTTCCCACGGTCAGCCTCAGACTGGCTGTTTGTCAGAATAGGGGCAACTTGGTTTTGGTTTTGGTGCTCCGGGAGCGGGTTCCGCACTATGCCCATGTTTGGTGGTGGTGCTGCTTGTGCTGGTGGTCTTGCTTGCTGCTGCTGCTGTGGTCTTCTTACCTTCAGGGCTGATATGTATTTTTTCATTTCTTCCCAGTCTATGCCGCCCTGCTCGTTGAGATCATGAATATAATCTCTAAATTGGAAGCAGGTGTCAATAGTATGCCCAGGTTGCCTATGGAAATAGCAATACCTAGACGTGTCGGCATTCTGAGGCCAAACTGCCTTTTCTCTTGGCAGGACTAAGGCATTAGCTGCCATTAGGGCACTGAAAATGTCTGCCAAAGATTCTGGGAGGACTAGGTATTCTGCCCTCTTTGGGCCTGGAGGTCTTCTCTGCTGGTTGTAGTCAGCAGGAGGAGGGACATTATGATATGCCGGCGATGCGCGCGGCTGATACTGCTGTTGTTGTGGCTGCTGGTACTGTAATTGCTTTTGCGGCGGCTGCTGTGGCTGTTGCTGGTTCGGCTGCTGGGGCCGTTGATAGTGGGGCTGCTGATACTGAGGGTTCGGCTGCTGCCTATACCCCTGCTAGTTCGGCTGCGGTGGCCTCTGGTACTGTTGTTGACTCCTCACGAACTGGGGCGAATTGTTGTTCTTGCTGCTGACTTGCTCGTAAGAGAGTGTGCCCTCAGTAGTTGGACCTGTGCTGGGAGCATTTGGCACTGCAGGCTTCCGGGGTGGAGGCCTGCTAGGTCTGTGAGGATCAAAGACGCTAGAGAACGTAGCGTCCTTGAAGGCGTTCTGACAGTACCGTGCTCTTTCATAGAGCTCTGCCATGCTGATTAGATTGTTCAGGGAGAGGACTAGTTTGAACTGGGGCGTGGCATTGGAAATCAGCATCTTCACTTGCTCCGACTCGGACAAGTGATCTTTCACTTTCTCGACCAAGCCCCGCCATCTGTCGGCAAAACTGACGAACTCTTCATCGGGTTTCATCTTCTCTGCTATTAGGTCAAGGATGGACAGGAAGGGGGCAACTCTGTCCTGGTATCGTTGAATGAATTTTCGAGAAACGATTCCATAGTCCTCTACTTCGGAGGGTTCCAAAGAAAAGAACCACTCGAGGGCTGGTCCCTCTAAAGATCTCCTGAACAAAAAGGCCAACGACCTCTTGTCGTTTTGCCAGAAGGATGATTCGTACATGAACTCCTTCAAGTGGGTGAAGGGGTTACCAGTACCGTTGTACTTCCGGTACACTGGCATCTCGGAGGGTGGTAGGTGGAACACTGGCAGGCTCGGTAAATTGATCTCTGGTGCAGCTTTGACCCCCATCATCTTCTGGAGGTTGTTGAATTGTTTATCCATGCGCTCCATCTTCGCCAGCAACGCTTGCGTTGTCAGATTTGCCTGGGGAGGAGGAGGAGGTGGAGGTACTTGATAGGCCTGTTGCCTAGAGTACGTCGGACAAGGAGGACAATAAAGAGGAGGTCCGGCAGAGCTTCCGCCATGCCCGAGGGCATTTTGATAAGCAAGCGTTAGTGGTCTAGCCGGTTGCCTAGAAGATGAAAGTTGCGGCCCAGTTGGCCGAGAAGTGATATGGAGGCCTTCCATGGCCTGATGAATGTAAGGGGGATGAATAGGAGGTTGTTGAGGGATAACAGGAGGAGCCACAGGGTTCGGCTCGGCAGGCTGCTTGGGTGCCTTCCCCTTCAGAATAGACTGGATCGCCTCGAACTGCTGAGGGTCCAGACAGGAAGCAAGAACTCCCAAAGCGTTGACAAGATCCGAAGGATCAGAGGACGAGGGATCATTTTGATTCATGTCTCCCTCGTGAATGGGATTGGGAATCGCATACTCATGCGGGGGAGGATCAGGATATTGCTCATGGGGATGAAAAAGAGGGGTCCGGACATTCCCATCATGTCGAAATGGAACGGGGACAGAATTACGGGAGGCATCAGCATCTCTCCCGCTCTCATAATTGTAATCGGAATCACGAGGGGCATTAGCACCTCCCTCGTAGTTAATCATGGCGTCTCGAGCCACACTCAAGTCCCTGCCCGATCGGAGCAGCATAATATTAGATTCTTTTTCAAGGATTGACAAACAAGTTGTATAGAGATTTAAACAAACAAGTGGATGTTTAGCGTGATTTTAAGATTCCTTGTTGAGTTATTTGGATTTAATTAAACCACAAATTCGCTCAAGGGACGGGATCCTAGTTTCAGTTCAATATCCACCGTTATGCTCTATGGCTTTCTCTCACAACGTTTATAGAATCTAGCCGGGACTTCAACTGGTACAACCAGCCCGATGATCAAGGAGGAGTACCTTGATTTTGGAGACTTACGGAGGTCTCAACGCCAACTTTTCTAGTCTGATCAAGGGACCGACTCAATCAGAGAGAGTTGATGACGTCAAGTAGAGTGTTCCTAAGAAAAGGAGGGTGTTAGCCTCAATGCGTATGACCTGTAGCCTGGATGGCCTCTAATGCTTAATACATAATGGGTAATTAGCACACAGATCACAAAAATCTGAGAACTGAAGAAGAAATAAGAAACTGCCTGAATGGCGTCGATGGTAGTTGACGCCTTTTAAACAGAGCCTTAATTTTTCGCAGAAGCTCAGATTGCAGACATCAGAGAAATGAGACTGAAAGGCGTCTGGGTTCGGTGACGCAGTTTGAAATGCGTCGCTGTTCCTGGACGCTTTTTAAGTGGCAGAAGCAGTTTTCCAGGAGGAATTTCTGGGTTGAATCCTCCTTAAACAAGATAAAAACAGTAAATAATCAGTTCATGCAAGATTTTTTTTGTTTCAGATTTTAACAGGATGATTTTAGCAACTAAACAACTAAGATATCAATCAATCACTCAGCATTTCATCACAAAAAGCAGCTTTTCAACTAATCAACGGGGAGGGCAAGATCTTGCCACTGAGGTGTGCACGTGGTGCACGTGGGAAATTAACTAAACTAAAAACACTCACCAATTGGTGAGGACGTGTCGAGAGACACAAGTGGTGCACCGTGGGTGTCCGATTGATAACAGCAAGAACAAAAGGAACTAAAAGATGGCGAGACCAAGTCCCACCGTGATCGCCAAAAAAGCTGTGAGTGCTTAAAATGAATGTGTGATTATCATGAAAAATCTATGTTGTTTAAGTGCAAAAATAAACCTATTAAAAATAAACTAAGTGAAGTGATCGCCAGAAACTTTTGACTTAAAAGTTCCAAAAGAAAGAGTTTGATCGCTTACCTGTTTAAACGTGGGAGATGTTGAGTCCTTGGTTCCCCCTCTTCAGCCGGCTGAAGAAAGAGAGCCCTTCCTTTTCTTTGTTCTTGCTGTTGAGGTTGAAGTTGAGGATCGTCCAGAGTTCTTGTGATTTTGCTATTGATTTCCTTCCTTGATTCTCCTTTGCAGCTTGCAAGAAATAGAAAGAAGAATGGAGAAATGATGAGAATTTAGGAAAAAGTAGTATCCATTCTAATCAGAGTTTTAAACATGCAACTAAGCAGAGAACTCACTTGTTAGGATGGTCTTTGAAACCCCTTTATCAAATAGGTTTTGAAAATGATGCTAGTGTTGTGTGTTGCATGGAGTGATGATGAAGAATGTAGAATTAATGAAGATGTGAATATGAAAAAAAGCGCAGAAATGAATTGAAAAAAACTTATGCCGGTTAGATTAAGCCTTGAATTGGATGAAGAATGGATGAAGAACGGATGTCGACTTCTGGAAACAGCAGCACTTCGGCGTTTGGACGTCGTTGCTTCGATCTTCAATTCGTTATCGCCTCAATTCTAATTTTTCTTCTTCTTCTTTTTTTCACCCATTAAAGATGTAGGGTATGTATAGACTTCTTCTGCGTCTGCGGATTTACATGGAAAAATTTGAGATTTACATGAAATTTGAATTAAAATCAATTTAATTGATTAACTTAAACATGTCTGTTTGACCCGACATCAAAAAGATCAATAAAAATTAATCAATGATTAAATATCAGATCATTCTGAGGCATTATTATATGATATGAAATTTACTCGAAATGATGTCAAAATTAGCGTGTCTACACCTACGACTGGTGGACCACTTTGAAGAGTTTGTCTTATGTAGAGAGGAGTCTCAGGGAAATTCCATAGGAGACTTTTGTGAAGAAATTCAATGCACAGTATTTTCCTAGGCATGTTCAGAGGGCCAAGGAGAGGGAATTTATGGAGCTGACCCAAGGAAGCATGACAGTAGTTGAGTACCAGACGAAGTTTGTTTCACTTGGGAGGTTTGTGCATTTTATCTCAAGAGACGAGGAGCGTCGGACTGAGAGGTTTGTGGATGGACTGAGGTCCAGTCTGAGGAGTTTTATGGCATCTCACTGTTGTACAGATTTGGCATCGGCGGTTAGGTGTGCCGCGGCTGTAGAGGCATAGCAGGATCAGTCAGCCCGGGAGAGGGGACTGACTACTCAAGGGCCAGTTCGTAGCAGGAGGAAGGCAGTGGCAGCAACACCTTCATCCGGATCAGGATCGTCTTCACTCGGCTCCAGGTTCAGGAGGTTCTTTTGAGGCAGTGGCAACAGTAGCGGCAGCAGCAGACCGAGGCAGAGCCAGCAGAGTCAGTCAGTGTCCAGTGCGCAGTAGGAGTCAACTCAGAGGCTTCCGGCAGCCTATCGGCATTGCGGTGGCACTCACGGTGGGACTCAGTGTCCTACTTTTTCTGGGAGGTGCTACACTTGTGGCCAGCAGGGCCATTTGGCGAGGTTTTGCCGGCAGGGGCGTGGTCAGGGGCAAGGACCAGGTGATCAGAAGAAGCCGAGGACTCAGGGGAGAGTTCTAGCTATCACCAGGAAGGAGGCTCGTGCATCCAACTTTGTGGAAGGTACACTTTCTGTCCTTGGGAACTCTGCACATGTGTTGATTGATTCGGGTGCTTCGCATTCTTTCATTTCTGAGCAGTTCATAGATGTTCTTCCTACACCCGTTGATGAGATATCTGATGGATTGATGGTAGAGGTTCCTTCTGGGGATTTCTTGTTGTCTTATAACTGTTTAAGTGATGTTCCCTTGACCATTGAGGGCCATGAGTTACCTGCCCAGTTAGTTGTGCTTACCATTCGTGACTTTGATGTCATCCTGGGCATGGATTGGTTGGAGACTTATTATGCTGAGGTAGACTGCCACAGGAAGAGGGTGCGTTTCTCTATTCCGGACATCCCGACCTTTTACTTCCAAGGTATTAGGCTCTCTTCTCGAAGTATTCTTATTTCTGCCTTTAAGGCCCAAAGGTTACTTGTTGGTGGTTGTGAGGCCTTCCTTGCCTCTGTTGTTCTAGCTAATGTTAGTGGTAGTCCCAGTCCTCGGGAGGTGCCTGTAGTGTTTGACTTTGTAGATGTGTTTCCTGAGGAGTTGCCTGGCCTTCCTCCTCAGCGAGAGGTTGAGTTGACTATTAAGCTTAAACCGGGTACGACGCCCCTGTCTAAGGCCCCGTATCGAATGGCGCCAGCCGAACTCGCGGAGTTGAAGGCACAGTTGCAGGAATTGCTGGATAAGGGTTTCATTCGTCCTAGTACATCTCCGTGGGGCGCTCCAGTTCTATTTGTCAGGAAGAAGGATGGTTCTCTGAGGTTGTGCATTGATTATAGACAGTTGAACCAGGTGACGATAAAGAACAAGTACGCACTTCCGAGGATCGATGATTTAATGGATCAGCTGCAGTCTACGAAGGTGTTTTCAAAGATTGACTTGAGATCAGGATATTATCAGATGAGGATCCGTGAGGTTGACGTTAGTAAGACGGTCTTTAGGACTCGGTATGGGCATTATGAGTTTTTGGTTATGCCTTTTGGCTTGACCAATGCTTCGGCAGTTTTTATGGATTTGATGAATCGGGTCTTCAGGGCCTATCTGGATCAGTTCGTGGTGGTATTTGTAGATGATATTCTGATATACTTTTCTTCTGAGGAAGAGCATGCCACACATCTTCAGGTGGTATTGCAGGTTTTGAGAGAGCGCCAACTCTATGCCAAGTTTAGCAAGTGTGAATTCTGGTTAGACAAGGTGCACTTTCTGGGGCATGTCATTTCAGGCGATGGCATTGCAGTGGATCCAGCCAAGATCGAGGCAGTGATGGATTGGAGCAGGCCAACAACAGTAACTGAGATCAGGAGCTTCTTGGGGCTAGCAGGTTATTACAGGCGGTTTGTTCAGGGTTTCTCTTCGATAGCAGCCCCCTTGTCGAGGTTGACTCGTAAGGGAGTTCGTTTCGTGTGGACCGAGGAGTGTGAGCGGAGTTTCATTGAGTTGAAGACTCGCCTCACTTCGACTCCAGTGTTGGTGCTTCCATCAGGTTCAGGTGGATTTGTAGTTTATTCAGATGCATCACGTCGAGGTTTGGGTGCAGTTCTGATGCAGCATGGTAGGGTCGTGGCCTATGCTTCTAGACAGCTAAAGAAGCATGAGGAGAACTATCCCACCCATGACTTAGAGTTAGCAGCTGTGGTATTTGCACTGAAGATCTGGAGGCATTATTTGTATGGAGAGAAATTTCAGGTTTTTACCGATCACAAGAGTCTGAAGTATGTATTTACGCAGAGGGATCTGAATTTGAGGCAGCGCAGGTGGATGGAATTCATCACGGATTATGACTTCGACCTTTCTTATCATCTGGGCAAGGCGAATGTGGTGGCAGATGCCTTGAGTCGGAAGACGGTCGTGTCATATCTCATGGTTCAAGAATGGAGATTATTTGAGCAGGTTGTGGAATCTTCCTTTCGGATTCCACGTAAGGCTGATAGAGCCGTGTTGGCCAGCTTAACTGTGAGGCCAACAGTGGACCATGTCGTGATTGAGGCTCAGAAGGCAGATGTAGAGTTACCGCAGATTCTCCAGAGACCAGAGGTGGAATTGTGGGATGATGATACAGTCAGGTTTAGAGGCAGACTTTATGTTCCGGCCGAGGAGGATGTGCGCAAGAGTGTGCTGGATGAGGCACACCGTTCTAGATATGCAGTGCATCCCGGAACGACTAAGATGTATCATTGCTTGAGAAGGCACTTTTGGTGGCCTGGTATGAAGAAGGATGTGGCTGAGTATGTGGCTAGGTGCATGACTTGTCAACAGGTTAAGGCAAAACACCAGAGACCAGGAGGGTTGTTGCAGCCTTTGCCGATCCCGGAATGGAAATGGGAGCATGTGACTATGGACTTTCTGATGGGATTACCTGTATCCCCTGGCAGGAGAGACACGATCTGGGTCATTGTTGATCGATTGACCAAGTCGGCACACTTCCTGGCTATTAGGAAGGACTGGTCAGTCGGTAAGTTGGCTAAGTTGTTTGTGGATCGGATCATCTCTCTGCACGGGGTGCCTTTATCCATTGTATCAGACCGGGATCCGAGATTTACTTCTAGGTTATGGAAGAGTTTCCAGAAGGCCTTGGGCACATAGTTGGCCTTCAGCTCGGCCTATCATCTCGAGACAGATGGGCAGTCGGAAAGGACCATTCAGACTCTGGAGGATATGCTTAGGGCATGTTGCCTAGACTGGAGAGGTTCTTGGGAGCAACACTTGTCTACAGTGGAGTTTGCTTACAACAACAGTTATCACTCTAGTATCGGCATGGCGTCTTACGAGGCATTATACGGGCGACCGTGTTGATCCCCTGTGAGTTGGTCCGAGATTGGCGAGAGGCAGATAGCAGGACCTGAGTTGGTACAGCAGTGTGCTGAGGTTGTCAGAGTGGTGCGGTAGAAATTGATTGCAGCACAGAGCAGATAGAAGAGTTATGCAGACATCCGTAGGAGACCGCTTGAGTTTGAGGTTGGGGACCACGTGTTTCTCCGAGTCTCACCTTCCAAGGGTGATGAGATTCGAGAAGCGAGGTAAGCTGAGTCCGCAATATATTGGGCCTTTTCCCATTCTTGCTCGAATTGGGGAAGCGGCGTATCAGCTAGCCTTGCCGCCCAATCTTGCAGGGGTGCACGATGTATTCCATGTTTCCTTGCTGAGGAGATAAGTTCAGGATCCATCTCATATTTTAGATTTTTCAGAGTTGGAGGTCGCTGAGGACTTGTCCTTTCCAGAGTTTCCAGTACGTATTGAGGATCGCAGGGAACAGGTCCTTCAGAACAAGGATGTACCTCTGGTTAAGTTGATTTGGCAGTACCGCTCCGGGGGCGAGGCAACGTAGGAGCACGAGGATGAGATGCGAGAGCAGTTTCCCTACCTTTTCTCGTAAGTTCTCTTGTGAGCTTGTATCTTTATGTTTCATCCTCGTTAATTGTAACAGGCAATTTTGGGGACGAAATTCTTTTAAGAGGGGGAGAATGTAAAGATTGAGGTTTTCGGATCCGGTTATCGGGTCAGCTTTCGGGGTTGGATTACGTAGTTCAGGCCCTGATGGGGCTGAGACTCTTTTCTGTTTCGCATCGAGCCTGCGAGACGCAGTTTAAAAGGCGTCCAGCAATGTAGACGCGTTTTAGGCTGTGCCACGTGGGCTGGCCTTGGGTCGCGAGAATACGGCCCCTGTCGTGTCGTCTGAACGGCGTCCTTGATGGACGACGCCATTCAGAGTACGACCCTGGGTTGTCAGTGTACATCACCGGTCTTATCGTCTGAAAGGGGTCTTTGCTAGGCGACGCGTTTCAGAGACTCTGTCAGTACGGCCTGTCATGTCAACTGTTAGGCGTCTGTGCCGCACGACGCATTTTACCCAGCTTCTGCTTGACCCCGCGAACCCTCCTTCTTTTCCCTCATTTTCTCCTCACTTCTCTCTTTCCTCTTTTCCCCGGCGGCTCCAACGATCTCTCTTCCCCCTCCTTCTTGTCCTCCTATCATTTCATCTCTCCCTCCACTCCATCGACCTCCTAACTCCCACCACTACCACCACCACCTCCTCCGCGGCGTTTTCTCTCCGGACGGCGGCCGACGTCCCGGTGGAGTAACGACGTCCTCGGTGGTGCCGGTGGGGGCGTGGAGGCGAGACGGGTTGATGGCTTGGAGCTTGGAGGAGTTCGAGCAACCTGTAGGGTGACGATTTCCCATTGGATTTCATTTAAAAACCATGTTTTCTCGTTTGAAGCATGTATGTTTTCTCGCTTTGAAGCATGTTTAAGGGTGTTTTTGAGGTGAAAATGCTAAATGCATGAAATAAGAAATTGGGTGTCCTAATGGATAGTTAGGTTCTCCTCCTTCCCCTCTATGTTTTGTGGCCTTTTTGTACATTTTGGGGGAGAAATCCCACCTTGTGGATTGGGGAAGGCGGAAGGGAGAACCTGTCTGTCGGGACTAAATGGCGTCGAGGAGCTGCGACGCCTTTTAGAAAGGCGGCGCCCACCCACGACGCGATTTAGCCCCATTAACAGACTCTGTCTCTGGACTGATGAGCGTCTAGAGACAGCGACGCCTTTTCAAAAGGCGACTTGCGTGGACGACGTGTTTTAGTGGAAATTACCCTGTAGCACTGTCTCTTCTTCTGTTGCTGATTAGGCGACGAAGGACAGCGACGCGTTTTAATAGGTGGCTACCTATGGCGACGCCTTTTAGGCCATGTTCTGAGGCCGAGATTTCGCATGAACCAGTTTAGGAGGCTTGAATGGCGTCGGCCTTGTGCGACGTGATTTAAGACAGAACCATATTAATTCATGCTATTAATATGCGTTTACACTGTTAGATAGTTAAGTTAATGCATGCTTTAAATATACTCGATGATGATGGATTCCTTGTGATCCGATCACACTGCGTTGTGTTTCGTGCGACCGTGGACTTTTCATGTGACCGATCGCACTGTGCTGTGTTTTGTGCTACTGTGGACCTAGAGTGACAGTTGTAGCGCTTGACACCCTGTGCCGGTGTGGGAGGGACACAGCGCCGGTGGGAGCAGTGGCGGGGTGACGCCTAGTGAGAGAGGGTCACCTGGTGAACCCCGGGGTTAGCTAGTACCGGTGTAGGAGTGGTACCTGTGAAGTGTTACTCGTGCTGAGGGAAGGAGTAACCACCTGAGCCAGTTGGGCCGGCGTAGCTAGCGTGCTATCCGAGGGGTTACTGTTTGGTCTCAGCGGGTCGGTGTTTCCCACGTTTGGTTGTGTGGTTGGCGTGTTTTGCCGAGACGTTGGTTGTAGGCTCCTTGGTAGAATGGTTTCTGAGATATGCATATTACATTTCGAATGCATATGGTTCATAACGAGAATTAAGAGTAGTAATTACTACTTTACTTGCTTACTTTATCATTATCTATGTTACTGCTCTTGTTGGTGCGTGAGTGGGCAGTGGGGATCGAAGGATCCCTACTGAGACTTTTCGTAGAGACTCACCCCTGCGGTTTTCAGGTGAGGGTTCCAGGCAGGCTTAGCGAGGAGAGTGCTGCTTAGAGTTGTGCGCCAGCAGCTGTTGTTCCGGGGTATGTCCCGACATAGTTGTTATCTTATTTCTAGCCTGTACGCTTAATTATTTCTTTTCTGTTGGAGTATGTAATTATTTGCTGTGTCGAGTCGCATTGTAATAACTTTTAATTCTTGCACTTCCTTTTCAGTTCAATGCGATGTGAATGTTTAGCTTAGTTAATTATTTATTTCCCAGACTTATCTAGATCCTGGCTTAGCTCCAAATTAATGATTCGATACCCATTTAGTAATCGGATCCCCGATTATACAGTGGTGGGTCGTTACAGTACCAACTTCGAAGTGAGCTTGATAGTCTTCGTCAGAATGAATTATCGATTCAAGAGTTTTTCACTCGTCTTCGACGTATCTGGTCAGAGTTAGATGCCATGCATGTCTCTGGTCGTTTTTCTACATGTTCTTACAGTCTTCAGCGGGATCAGGAACATCTATATCACTTCTTGATGCGTCTTCGTCCTGGGTACGAGGCACTCCATAGTCAGCTCCTTGATCGATCCCCTTTGCCGAGTCTTGATGATGCTCCTACTAAGCTTATTGCAGAAGAGACTCGGCTGCGTGCTCTGGGGACATCTGGCACTCCATCTGAGACTGTTCTCGCTGCTGCCTTACAGTCTCGCTCTTCGGAGCCTTCCAGACCTTCTCTTCTACTGGACACTCCGACGCAGTCACGTGGCATGGATTCTTCGTCTCCACCTGGTGATTCTGGTAGTACACCGGCGAATCTCTTCTGCAAGTACTGTTGCAACCGTGGCCACACTATTGATCAATGTTGGAAGCTTCAGCATCGCCAACGGCAACCTCGTCCCACTGCTGCTGTAACAGAGTTGCCCTCTCCTGTCCCATCACCTACAATCCCGTCTAGGTCAACCCCTCCAGGAGGTTCCTTTAACGTGACGCAGCTTGCCGGACAGATACAGCAGATTCTCCGGACCGCTGGTTCCTTTCTGAACCTTCCGCTTTGTCTGCCGCCACTGGTACTGTTTCTGATTGGATCTTAGACTCTGGGGCTTCTCACCACATGACACCTAATGATTCTATTCTTTTTAATTGTTCTCCTGTTCCACTACACCTTCGGATTCACATTGCAGACGGAACCCCTCTTTCCGTCTCCAAGTGTGGCTCCATCACCACTAACTCTGACCCCTCTAGTCATCTCACCCTCTCTTCTGTTCTTCATGTTCCTCATCTTTCTATGAATCTTGTTTCTGTTAGTAGCCTAGTTGATTCAGGAAATCGTATCTCATTCACTGCTTCTTCTTGTGATGTGCAGGATCTATATACCGATCAGAGGATTGGAACATGTCATAGAAAGGATGGCCTTTACTGCTTGGACACGTTGCAACTTCCTCGGCCTACACTTGCTGTGTCGTCCTCTTCAGGACGTCTTTCTACTTCTGCCGACCTGTGGCATCATCGTCTGGGTCATCCGTCAACAGCTAGTCTTCGATCTCTTTTTCAGTCTGGAGTCTTAGGTCCTAGCACGTTATTTTCTTTGCCTCATTATGAAAGTTGTCAACTTGCTAAACATACAGCTCTTCCTTTTTCTTCCCATGAGTCTGTTTCTATTTATCCTTTTGATTTAGTACATTATGATATTTGGGGTCCTTCTCCTCTTCCGTCTATGATTGGCTTCTTGTATTACGTTAGTTTTGTGGATGACTGTACGCGCTTTACTTGGGTTTATCTACTTCATAAGCGGTTAGATCTTCTATATGTTTATCGCCAGTTCACTGAGATAGTGCACACACACTTCCATTGTCGTGTTAAAGTTCTCCGAACTGATGGTGCTCGTGAGTATCTCTCTTCAGACTTTCGTCTACTTCTGGCCTCCCATGGAACTCTTTCTAAGCTCTCATGTCCTTATACACCTCAACAGAATGGTCTTGCCGAGCGAAAACATCGTCACATTCTTGAAACTTCTCGCACACTTCTTCTATGTGCTTCTGTTCCCCGTGCTTTTAGGGCTGAAGCTGTTCTCACTTCCGTTTTTCTCATCAATATTACTCCTTCTTCTATCCTATCAGGTGGCACCCCTTATGAGCAACTCTACTCTAAACTTCCATACTACAATCGACTTCGTACTTTTGGTTGTACATGTTTTGTGCTATTGCCTCCTCATGAACACACTAAACTCTTACCCCGAGCTGTTTAGTGTGTCTTCCTTAGCTACAGCACAAAGCATCTTAGATATCGTTGTTATGATCCTACTGCTCGTCGTCTTCGTATCTCTCGTCATGTCACCTTTCTTGAGCACGTTCCCTTCTTCTCCACTAGCTCACATGATCTCTCCTTCCTTCAAGATCCTGATCCCTCTCCTCCTTCTATCGTTCCTGGTCTTCCGGGTCTTCTATCCTCTGATGCTTCCCCTACTCTTGTGTCTCTATCAGAGTCTGCGCCTTCAAGCTCTTCAATGACTCTGCTACCTACCTCCCCTTTTGTGTCACCTATTTCTCAGGTCTCCAGTCAATCTGCTCTTTCCTTGGAAGATGATTTGAGTTCCTCGGTTGATGCTGCTCCTGCTCCTCCTCTGTCGGCTGTGGATCCTCCACGATGCTACCCTAAGCGTCCTCACCGACCTCCTGACAGGCTTGGTTATGATCTTACTGACTTTTACTATGCTCGGTTTTCAGCTTTTTTTACAGCTATTAACACTCATCAAGAGCCTCAGAGTTTCAGACAGGCCATTCAGTTACCAGAATGGCGTTAGGCTATGCAGGAGGAGATTCAGGCACTTTAGCGAACTCACACATGGGATCTTGTACCACTTCCTTTTGGTGTCTCTCCTGTTAGTTGTAAGTGGATATACAAGATTAAGACTAAGGCTGACGGCTCTATAGAGCGTCACAAGGCACGGCTTGTGGCACGCGGTTTCATTCAAGAGTATGGCATTGATTATGAGGAAACTTTTGCACCTGTGGCAAAGATGACTACTATTCGCACTTTGCTTGCTGTAGCCGCGGTCCGTCGTTGGCCTCTCTATCAACTTGATGTGAAGAATGCTTTTCTTCACGGGGATCTCACAGAAGAAGTCTATGTACAATCACCTCCTAGTCTTCCTGCTCTGCCTGGACATATTTGCCGTCTCCACAAGGGCATTTATGGGCTCAAGCAGGCACCCTGTGCCTGGTTTGAGCGTTTTCGGCGAGTGGTTCTTGAGATTGGTTTTCAGGAGAGCGCCGAAGATTATGCCCTCTTTGTTCGTGATTCTCCTAATGGTCGTGCCATCCTACTTCTCTATGTCGATGACATGATCATCACTGGAGATGACTCGACTGCCATTGCCTCCCTGAAAGCTCATCTTCAGTAGCAGTTTGATATGAATGATTTGGGGTTCCTTCGTTATTTTCTTGGTCTTGAGGTTCCCTATTCCTCTCAGGGTTACTTACTGTCACAGCAGAAGTATATTGCAGATATTCTTTAGCGTGCATCTCTCTCTGACACTCGCTCGATAGACACTCTCATGGAACTACATGTTAAGCTTCGCCCGACTGATGGTGTACTCCTGGACGATCCCACGCGCTATCGTCAAGTAGTTGGTGCCCTGGTTTACCTTACTATCTCACGTCCTGACATCGCCCATGCTGTGCATGTCTTGCGTTAGTTTGTCAGTTCGCCTACTTTTGTTCACTATGTTGCTCTTCTTCGAGTACTTCGCTATCTACGTAGCACTATTCGTCGCTCGCTTCTGCTGTCTTCTACTTCCTCTTTAGAGCTCCGTGCCTACACTGATGCTGATTGGGCTGGGGATCCTACTGATCGTCGCTCTACCACTGGGTTCTGCATTTTCTTGGGTTCCTCTCTCATCTCCTGGCGAAGTAAGAAACAAGCAGTTGTCTCACGCTCTAGTACAGAAGCAGAGTATCGAGTTATGACTGACACGTCTGCTGAGGTTATTTGGCTCCGACGACTTCTTCGCGCTTTTGGGATTGCTCTTAACACTCCTACTCCTCTCTATTGTGATAATCAGAGTGCTCTTCAAATTGCTAGCAATCCTGTCTTCCATGAATGGACGAAGCACATTGAAATTAATTATCACTTTATTCGTCAGTACTATCTTTCTGGCGATTTATCTCTCCCTTATGTACCGACAGCCGCATAGCTTGCTGATCTTTTTACGAAATCACAGCATACTCCACGTTTTCGTGAATTGGTTAGCAAACTCTCGGTTCATGATCTACCGTGAATTTGAGGGGGGTGTTGATATATATGCAGCACGTCTAGTTTTAGTAGGTTCTAGATTTAGTATGTATAGCTTTCTTAGGTCTGCTGGCTTCTTGCCCTATTATGGGTTATGTACTTGTATATATCTACATTCAATACAGTGGAGAACATATGCTTTCTTCAATTTACTGTTCGTAACAAAGGATAATAATAAGCATTTAATTTAAGCCATAACCTGTGATTAATTAAATACAACTAGATTAACTAGGACATGTTAGTTGTTTTGTTTGCTAGTGGGATAGTCATAATGTTTTAATGCGTTTTGAGCAGGTGTAGACTAATACTTGGCCGATAGAGTTATTTAATGCGCTTTGTCTTACTTTTCTTTATTCTAGTAGTTAGTCAACTTAATTAGAACTTTTGGCAAACAACTCCTTAAAGAATTTTGTATTTCTAGAAACCTCCCTATACAATGGGTATACGTAGAAAAACCCCTATATAATCATTATATACATTAAAACCTCCTTATGATCAAGCAAAAAGTCTCTTATATAACCATTATTGCATAGAGAATCTCTATCACCAAGTCTGTCATCACTCACTTTAGGACTTCTAAATAAAGACTTAATTAGAATAAAAAGAGAGTTTAATCAGTTTTCTGCATATATACTTATGTAACAAAGCGTTTTCTCCTTTCATATATAAGATCCCTTGGGCCAGGATTATTTGCAAAAAGTCTTTATTAGTTTTTACCAAGGGCCTAAAAGAAACTTTGCTAACAGTATTAAAACAATAGCTGTGACTTTCTTTGGCTTTCAAAGATAAGACCTAATGCAGGAAGAATTTAATACCTAGGGAAGTCCCATACAAGTGCACTCAAGGAAACATTGTTTTTTCCCTTTTTAATTCATATTTTTGTACCTTCACCAAGTTATCAGACAAATGTTGAGGCATGCAG
The DNA here is from genome assembly GCA_030544215.1 of Zantedeschia hybrid cultivar. NCBI lineage: Eukaryota > Viridiplantae > Streptophyta > Magnoliopsida > Alismatales > Araceae > Zantedeschia > Zantedeschia hybrid cultivar. The sequence continues at coordinate 58,894,459 of JARZZO010000012.1, forward strand.
TGAGTAAGAAAGCTTTTAGGGAAATAAGTTTGTTGGTCCAACTCATTCCCTTCCTGCCAATACATGGGTTCCTGCCAATACATGGGGTCCCTTCCCAGGTCACCTGGCCTGGTATGTCATGTGGATGAGAAGGTGAGCTAACTGCAACACCTAGAAGGGATCCACCCCTTGCAATAACCCACCAACGTATGAACAACCAAGAACTAACTTTCCGCTTTGTCTTCCTCTCCAATCCTTATAAAGACCTAACCATCTTCCACACATCACACACAAGTCACTAAAGGCTTTCTAGCAAGCTGCGCTCTTCCCTCACAGTTCGCTCTGAGCTCCTGGTGGTCTTCTAGGCATATCCGACCATGGCTTCCAAGACCTGTCTTCTTTTGTGCTTCCTGGTGTCAGCCTTCTTCTCCGGCAACAGCGAAGCTGCCAGGGTGCTGCTGCAAGCGCCGGCAACGGTGAGCCCTCCATCGGCGCCGATACCAACCATCCCCACAGCGCCCCCATTGCCGGCCATACCCACTATTCCGACGATCCCCACGACAGGGCTGCCTCCATTGCCATCCATCCCCAACATTCCGACGATCCCCTCTCTCTTTCCGCCCTTGCCATCTATCCCTACCATCCCCGGCCTTCCGAACATCCCCGGTATTCCAACCATCCCCAGCATTCCAGGCGTCCCCGGGATTCCGAACATCCCCGGCATTCCAACCATCCCCAGCATTCCAGGCATCCCAGGCCTTCCGAACATCCCCGGCCTGCCCAACATCCCTTTTCTCAACCCGCCGTCCCCCAGTAAGCCATGAAAGGCGCATACAGTGCTGCAGGTTTCTGTCTTGTTTCATGGTTAGCTAGACGTGCGTGCGCCGTGTGGTGATGCGGGAGGAGTTTGCCTTCGATACATGGGAGGAACCGGAGCCATCGCTTCTTCACACTTCTTTCATGGATATGAACAAGTGTGAGCAGTTGGAGGCTTCATGTTGGACCTTGGGCATTTCTTATTTCGTTCTTGTTTCTTCTACTTTGTGATTTCTACATCCGTTGTTCTCTAGAGAAGTTTGTACCTTGGATTGGCAGTCATGATCCCTGTGGTGTACTTATTAACCTTTAAGATTATTATGTTGCACTTAATTAGCCTTTCGAAGTGTTATGGTCAATGACATTTCCTTCCCCAAGATGGTCCCTTTAGGTGAGTTTAATTCAGAACATGAAAGATTTAACTGGTCAAAATTAAACCAACGTCAGAGATTTGCTGAGCTGAACGAGTAAGTGAGGTTGGACCTCTCGACGTGTAGTATTCTGACTCCCATAATCTTTCAGCACAACTGATGAGGCAGAATCCGATTCGACCCATTAAAACAAACCCAAACCCAGTTCAGCTCAGCAGCAGCAATAGAAGGCCCAACAGCCCTCGGCTCGTAAGCGGCACAGTAGCCCTCGGCCCAGCAGACTTCGGCCCATCAGCGGCCCAACAGCCCTCGGCCCGTAAGCGGCACAGTAGCCCTCGGCCCAGCAGGCTTCGGCCCGTCAGCGGCCCAACAACCCTCGGCCCGTAAGCGGCATAGTAGCCCTCGGCCCAGCAGGCTTCGGCCCGTCAGCGGCCCAACCTCCTTCGGCCCGTCAGCGGCCCGTCCGGTGGAGGACTAGGCACTATGGCGGTTTACCAATAAGCCCGGAACATAGTTCTATATCGGCTTTCACCGTTAACCATCCTCTATCCTTCGCTATAAATACACCGTTATTTATTGCCAAAGGTATGTCTCCGTGACCCTCAAGGACCATAGTCCAAAAAGCATTAAAGCTACTCTTTGCCTTCTGAATCGAATCGTCTTCAGAAGCTAACTTAATCGGCGGAGGGGGTTCCTAAGGACCGAAGCCCGGGACTCCTACTGACCGGTTTCTTTTTCTTTCCCTCCTACAGGAGTTCGGTTCGAGTTATCGCCGACTTCCCCGAGTCGGTCTCGGCCACCGACCTCGGACTTCTCCCTCCGGTCTCGACGCCGTGCGCCGGCTGCCCCTCGACCGAAGGAGACTCGGTTCCGCGCTGCCTGCCCGTCAGCCGAAGGGACCTCGGCCACACCTTCCGGAAGCAAGCCGACCTCCGGCCTCGGATCACTCAACCACGTCTCTGCATCCATCGCCTTCCAGATCCCTGTCGGGCCTCTTGCACCGATCCAACCCAGCTCCGGATCCAGAACTTCGGATTCCAGCTTCGGAATCCGGTCGTGATAGCTTCGGCTACATCACGTGGCGCCGTCTGTGGGAAACAAACAAACAAGTCATGTCTCGACGACCTGTAACCCGACAATCCGGACAAAGCGAAGCAGAGACGCGGGAAGCCTCAGCACAGCTACTGCCCTCCGAAGGCACCCCATCTGCTCCGCCAAGCGCGGCTCTACTAGTCATACCCGAGTCCCTCACTGTTGAAGACAACCGGATAGAGGAACTTCAGCAGCAAATGACGACACTGGCTGCCACTGTTACTTCTTTGGCGCTCCTGCCAAACGTGGTATCTGCCATGGCCCAGTGCATAGGGGTACTGAGCCAGCTCCCCCACCAAGCACCACCTCCTCTCTTCCGCCTTGTTCGAGACAAGAGGTTTCGGCCAACGTCTTCGCAAGTCTTTTCCGACGAGGCCGTTACGGTGAACAGCGAGCCCTCGGCCCCGCCTGCCCCTTCAGCGGTTCGTCTTTAGCCAGAAGACCAAGAACCCTCACGTAGGCGATATCGAAAGGAATGGGACCGAGGCAAGCGACGGGGTCCGCAACCACGGTACCTACCGCTACCTGCTCCCCCTTCCCAAATACTTATGGAGGCGGAGGGTATGCTTCGACGGCCGCAACGCCTCAAAACTGATCCTCGCCGAAGGAACCCCAGCGAATATTGCGAATACCATCAGGAAACCGGCCATTCGACCAACGAATGCCGGCACCTTCGGGAGGAGATAGATCGCCTCATCAGAGGGGGCCAACTGCCGCAAAACCGGTAAGAATAGCCTCATCAGAGGCAGAACCAGGAGGCATTCGGAGCAGTAAGGCGACGTCCGAAGAGATCCCGTCTCTTCCGAAGCCATGCCCCTAAGACGACCGAGGGACTTATAAGGGAAGTAGCCCAACAAGGGGCCTTTCGGTAGAAAACTCCTTCGGACAAGACCTCTCCCTCATACCTGAAATACGGAGTGCCTTCGGCACTATATGTAAATGACTCCCCTCGAAACGTAGCCGGAAGACGTGAATAAAGTTTCTCTTTTGAAAAAATCATGTCCGGCATGGTATATTTCTAAGCCCGCAGGTAACCCGAACCGAGAGTGGCTTCGGCTATGTGTACTGGATCGAGAAGCGGCATGGTATATTTCTAAGCCCGCAGGTAACCCGAACCGAGAGTGGCTTCGGCCATGTGTACCGGATCGGGAAGCGGCATGGTATATTTCTAAGCCCACAGGTAACCCGAACCGAGAGTGGCTTCGGCCATGTGTACCGGATCGGGAAGCGGCATGGTATATTTCTAAGCCCGCAAGTAACCCGAACCGAGAGTGGCTTCGGCCATGTGTACCGGATCGGGAAGCGGCATGGTATATTTTTAAGCCCGCAGGTAACCCGAACCGAGAGTGGCTTTGGCCATGTGTACCAGATCGGGAAGCGGCATGGTATATTTCTAAGCCCGCAGGTAACCCGAACTAAGAGTGGCTTCGGCCATGTGTACCGGATCGGGAAGCGGCATGGTATATTTCTAAGCCCGCAGGTAACCCGAACCGAGAGTGGCTTCGGCCATATGTACCGGATCGGGAAGCGGCATGGTATATTTCTAAGCCCGCAGGTAACCTGAACCGAGAGTGGCTTCGGCCATGTGTACCGGATCGGGAAGCGGTATGGTATATCTCTTAAGTCCGTGCAAACCGTACCGGGAGTGGTCTCGGCCATGCAAACCGCGTCGAGAGCGGCAGGATATCCCCTCAGATCGTATGAACCACATTATTAAAGGCCCCGGCCGCGTATACTATCGGTGGCGATACTTCATCGACTTCGTATCCGAACCTACATCGGGTCTCGGCCGTGGAAGCCGCAACTAAAACAACGACAAGGTCTCGTATTCAAGAAGAACCAGATTCGGTCATTTGTTCAGAACACAAAGGTAAAGCCAAAAACACTTCCTATATATACAGTAGTGGAAGTACAAAATCGGTCGTCCATCTGGCCGCAGACTTACAAAGAAAGAAACAAAAACCGGGACAGGCCCCCGTGTCAGCCCTCGGTATTCCCCTCATCAACATCAACTGGGCTCCGGCCAGGAGATGGGGAGGGAGAATCAACTATCTGCACGACCTCGGACGGGGCGGCTTCGACAGGAGTCGCCTCGGCTGGAACGGCCTCGTCGCCTTCCGCCGAAGCTGAGGGCCTTTCAGCCGCAAGCCCCTTCCACCAGGACAGGAGCTCTTCGCCTTCCTCGTCCGTCGGCAGGGCGATTCCGGTCAAGTCCACGGTCGGGCAAGCCTTCTGAGCGGCGGCCAACCCGATGGTGAAGACCGAGGAGGCCGCCAGAAGCTGCGCCTGGATTATCTCCTCGGCGAAGTCTGGGCCCGCCTTATAATCGGCCACAGCCGAGTCGACAGCCTCCTCGGCCTTAGCTTCCAATTCCAGCTTCAAGGCCGACAGCTCCTCGGCATGGCGACGGTTATCCGAGGCCCGCCGGGCGTCCTTGTCCTGGATCTCGGCCTTAAGGGCCCGATTTTCGGCCTGGACCGCCGCCAGCTCCCGCTCGACCTTCTCCTTCTCCCATTCGGCCTTTGCCTTGGCCTCGGAAGAAGCTTGGGTCGCCGCCACCTGCTCCTCCAGCTGAGCCCGCATCCGGGCATTCGCAGCTAAGAGCCAGTCAACACTGGACTCGAAGTCGCGTCCCGCCGAGGAGCCCTCGCCCGAACCCGCCAATGCCGACGCCCTCTCGGCCTCCAGGAGTTGATCTCGGAGGAACGCCTGACGATGGATCAGGACGCTGTTAGTTTAGGTGGCCTACAAGCCAATCTAACAATGTAAATCTCGTTCATTATTAATAAAATGGCATAATATTCATTATGTGTAAATCGCGTTAATTATCGTTTCATAATGAAGTCCGTGAATATGTGCTATGGTGATCAGATTATGATGAGATCATACTACTGAGACTGATCACTTAAACACACATATTCTTAATCGTTCCTAGTCGGAGGATATCCGAGAAGGACATCGGATATCCGGTAAGACTAGTACAGATTACTCCTGCTCATACGATGAGGATGACTGGTCTCATAAGTCATTTGTGTGGAGACACTAAGGCGAATCTGTAGGTGCTCATTGGAGAATGAGTTCACTGAACTGATCCGACTGAATCGCTGGATGGTATTGTACCTCACTATCAACCAGCTTGATTCTATTGCCGCAGTTGCATGGATGGTCCTCGGACCTGAGACACCAAGGACACCTTGGCGGTGGAGTTCTGTCCTTTGACCTTGGTCTACGAATCTCTAGCCATGGGATTCTAATACGCCAAGGATTGGGTACAACGGAATACCGTCGAAGGGAATTGTATGTCAATAAAGAATCATTCGCTCTCGGTACTTAGAGAGAGAATGCTCTAGGAAGGATGCGCAAAAGTCCCTGGCCAGGGCGGACGATAATATCGGGAAAGGAGTTTTCCGATATTTATTAGCGGCATCCAATCCAAGTGAGTCGACCGGTTAGGGTTTGACAGCTCGCCATACCCTGAGTTGACTCGAGAGTATTGTACGAATGAAGGATTATATCTACGCGGTAACTGTCGACGGAAAGGTTCCAAGAGTGGGTTACTTAACCCCAAATACCTTCCGGGTTCACGCGGTGTTGCTTGGCACCCAACGTGATCGGAGGCCCGGTCGAATTCGATGTGCGACATCAATTCGATTGATTAATTGATTAATAAAGGGTTATTAATTAATTAATAAAGCCAGTGAGGAGTCACTGGGCTTACTGGGCCATTAACTGGACTGGTACTTGGGCCTAGAGGGTCACACGCAAATGATTCTCAAGGCGATGGATAAATAAGTGGGTTTTATACAAACCGGGGGTTTTTGTGAAAAACCGCGCGGTTAGTATAAAACATAGCGAACGGGCTGAGTAGGCCAAGCTTCTGCTAACCCTAGCCGCCCCTCCTCGTTTTCTGTCCTTCTCTGGCGTCTAGGCAGATCCAGATCTGCCCCGCCGCTTCTCCGAATCCCGTTCGACGGGAAATCGTCCGCGCGCTGCGGCGATCATTGCGGCGACCGGCGGAGGCTTCGTGGGTTGCGAAGAACGACGAACTCGAGGATATCCGTCGCGGGGAGGATCACGTGGACTTCGCTAGAGGCCGGGCGCTTGCGCGGCTTGCGGTGTCACACCGACGGAACCAAACGGCTGCAGATTCGAATCCGCACACGGTGAGAAAAGATAATCCGATTATCTTGTATTTTAGATTTCGAAACGGGAACGGATCGCTGTAAATATTTTGTTTTCCGCTGCGTGAGCGAACCGAAGAAACTGAGAAAACCCAACATTGGTATCAGAGCCAGGTTCCACTGTTTCTCGTCCCGTTTCGGTTTCCGAAATTGATTTTTCTTGTGTTATTCCATGCGTTTAATCCGATTAAAATGACGGAATCGTGTTCATAAGATGAACACAAATAATTTGATTATTTTTCTGTGATTTTTCGGATTTTATTTGGGGGTTTTCGGAGTTCTTCATGTGATGATGAACCGGGGCTTTTCGGCGACTTCGTACTCGCTTCCCAATCGTTGGGATGGCGGCCCACATGCCCGGATCTCTTGGTGATAGTCACCACTACACACCGGGCATGATGGCCGGTGCCATGGTGGCCCTGAAGAGCTACAAAATCTAGCCCCAAATCGGATTTAAACCCTGCAAAATCAGATTTTGGGGGGTTTTTAAAGGGGTCGGCTGGCTGCTCGTTGACCACCGCCGGCGGCCCTGCCGGCGCCGGGCACGTCGCCGGCGCCGGGGACATCGCCGGCCGGGGCCGGCGGCGCCGGGGGGCCTGCCGGCGGCGGCCTGCAACCCGGCTAGGGTTCCTGCAGATTAGGGCGTCGGGTAGCCTGGGGAGTTGCAGGGTGGACTGGGTCGTCGGGACCGGGCCCAGGCCGGTTGGACCGGCTGGACCGGTCCCGAGCCGGGCCAGGGCCGCCAGCCCCAGGATCGCACCTGGGCTGGGCCCTGGCTCGGACCTGGTCCGAGCCCTGGCTCGGCCAGGGCCCGAGCCTTTTGGGTCAGCTAGATGGCTGAGCCCTGTTTTGATTTTAAAACCCTATTTGATCCCCAATTGCCCATTTGAAATTTAGTTAAAATTTGAATTAATTTTAAAATTTTCAAAATTGTTTTGAGGATTAAAATTATCATTCAATTTTAATTTAATTGGGCGTTTATTAATGATTTTGAATCTTTAACTTAATTAAAGATTCATTGATTAACAATTAATTGTGATATAAAGTTAATTATTAGTTTAATAGTTAAGCTAATAATTAACTTAAGTTGACTAACTTAATTGTTAAATTAGTGTTTAATAATATTTAATCTAAAAGTTAGATTATTTATTATTAAATCATATAATTATTAATTAATATTAGAGTTAGTTATTAATTTAATTATTAAATTAATAATTAACTTAAATGACTAATTTAAGTGTTAAATTAGTAGTCTTTAATTATTATTGTTAGTTATTAATTTAAGAGTTAAATTAATGATTAACATTAATCATTTAATCTAATTGTTAGATTAATGATTATTAATTAATTAAATTTGATTGTTAATTTAAGAGTTAAGTTAACAATTAATTAACCAATCTAATTGTTAGATTGTAGTCATTGATTAATTAGTGTTATTTAATAATTTAAGTGTTAAATTATTAATTAACATTAATTAACTAATCTAAGAGTTAGATTAGTAGTTAGTTAATAATTAATTCAAGTTGATTATTAATTTAAGTGTTAAATTATTAATTAACTTAGTTGGATTAATCTAAGAGTTAGATTAGTCTTTAAATAGTCTAATTGTTAGATTATTAATGGGGTTTAATCTAAGTGTTAGAGTATTAGAAATGTTCTAATTTGCATGGAATAATGTGGAATTATTAATTCGGAGTGTGTGCGCATGTGATGTGTTTATTGCTTTTAAATTTGATTTAATTGCATGTTAAGTTAATAAAATGAGTTTTTCAAAATTCAAATGCCAATTTTGATTGGATCCCAGCTTTTTGAAAGACAAAATTTATCTATTTTTGAAAACTCATTTGTTTTAGCCATGTGATGTGCTGAACCATGTGTGGATGTTTAAAACACACCGTGGTCATGGATATGCACTTAATTTGTTGTTCATGTGATGAATGGATTGTGTGGATCGTGGATGTATGATGTTTATTAATTGTTAATAAATAGAGGTCTGCGAACCTCTCTCTCTCATACTCCGATGTATTTCTACCTCCCTCTCTCTCTTGTACTCGCCATAAGGCCTTCTTCAATTTACTTGTTAATTCTAGAATTAATGTAATATGATCGAGGCAACCGAGGAAGGAGCAAGGACGATCCACAGCTGCAACCAGGAAGGCGAAAAGATGGAGATCTCTTGCCTATGTGATTGCAGGGTATCTAATATAAATGTTATGATTAGATTGTGTGTGCGTTTGACTGTTGGCTCCAGTCAAACCCACTATGCTATCTATGACCACACTAATGACATGTATGAGATGCATTGTTGTTCTTTTGATTATGAATCAAAGCAGGTTATAGTATTTAGTAAATATATACGATATATTTATATACTATCACCTAGGAGAGACTAAGATAAAAGTTATCCAAATACCCTCAGATAAACTCTAAGCCGTAACGCGAGTAGTTAAGAACTTACCGCGTGGTCCACCATCGTTATAGTCATAGGATTCGAATCACTTTAGGCAGTTTTGTTGTGCTATCCACAAGGCCTGCTTAATTGGGAGGAGAAACTGTGGCTATGGCATTAGATGCCTATAGATCGGGGTAGAGGAACCATGTAGCTTTGTTGTGCTATCCACAAGGGCTGCATGCAAATTTATGCTCGTCGCGTAATGATGGTTAGCTTAGACAAGAATTAGTGGTTTGTTGTGCTATCCACAAGGCCATTAAATCTCTGGGGGCCGAAGCTATGATTAGATATTGCAAGGAGTTGCAAGTCCCATGAGTTGGGTGCTCTCTGATTGTATTACAGTTTGTTGTGCTATCCACAAGGCTGTAGTGCAAGTCATTGAGATTTTGATCCCCACTAGGAGACTGTCGGCGTCTCCCGTTCTGTATAACTGAGGGTTATACAGTCCGTCGAAAATTAGTGGGAGTTAAACTTGAACAAAAGACCATGTCTTGTTTTAAACTTTAATAATTAAACATCTGCTAAATAGATTTTACTTATCTCCTGTAGGGAATTATGTCGTCGAATAACCCACTCCGTGGCATACTTGATGCCCTTTTGACTTACCTGATCTACTCAGATTGGTTCAGAAGCCTGAAGAATGTCTTCAGATCTGAGCGCATTGACTTTGTCCATAGAGCTGATTCTCTTGCTGAATCGGCATTAGATGCTCCTGAAGCAGAGATTACAGCTAACGATAAAAGATCAACGGACAAAGGTAAAAGAGTAGTGAAGGGTGACTGTTTATACTATAAGCAGTATGGTCATTAGAAGAGGAACTGCAAGGAGTTCCTTAATGATAAAGCTCATGGGAGAGTGAAGCTGTCTGAAGCTTCAGATATCTATATGATAGATATCAACTTATCAGTTAGAGATTCCACATCTTGGGTATTGGATACCGGATGTGCTTCTCATATCTGCCATGATGTGCAGATGCTGACGAGTAAGCGCAAGCTGAGACAAGGTGAGGTGGAATTGAGTATAGGAAACGGCGCAAAAGTTGCGGCGATTGCTGTTGGGATAGCAAACGTCAGGCTTCCATCGGGAGACACCTTACTATTGGAAGATTGTTATTATGTTCCTAGCATAATAAAGAACATCATATCAATATCTTGTTTGGACAAGATAGGATATAGGTTGACAATTGAGAATAGAAGTTGTTCGATTTATTATGGTAATAAATCAATAGCTTCGGCATCTTTAGTCAACGGTCTATATCTATTAGATGTTTCTCATTACAATCTTCAGATTGACAAAACTCTTAAGAAGAGCAAGAATTGTGTGAACCAGGCCTACATGTGGCATTGTAGACTTGGGCACATTGGCGAAAGCAGGTTGCAAAAGTTGCACAAGCATGGTTACTTAACAGCATTCGATTATGAATCGTTTGCAACATGCGAATCCTGCCTTATGGGAAAGATGACAAAATCTCTATTTATTGGACATGGAGAACGTGCAAAGGACATTTTGGAACTAATACATTCGGATGTATGTGGTCCAATGTCCACCTAAGCCAAAGGTGGCTTTTCTTACTTCATCACGTTCACCGATGACTTCTCAAGATTCGGTTATGTGTACTTAATGAAGTACAAGTCGGAAGCATTTGAGAAGTTCAAGGAGTTCAGGAATGAGGTGGAGAAGCAGTTAGGAAAGAGTATTAAAGCTCTTCGATCAGATCGAGGAGGAGAATACTTGAGTACTAATTTCACACAATTCTTAAAGGATAATGGTATCCTTTCTCAACTGACCCCTCCATATACACCACAGATGAATGGTGTATCTGAAAGGAGGAATCACACTTTGTTGGACATGGTGCGATCTATGATGAGCTTTTCAGGATTACCAATGTCCCTCTGGGGGTATGCTCTAGAGTCAGCAGCATACCTACTGAACAGAGTACCCAGCAAGTCTGTGGCCTCTACTCCATATGAGTTATGGAAAGGCAGGAAACCAGAATTTAAACATGTTAAAGTCTGGGGTTGTCCTGCTCATGTAAAGAGGCATGATCCAGACAAGCTGGAATCACGAACTGATAAATGTAGGTTTGTGGGATATCCAAAGGAAACCTTTGGATACTATTTTTACCATCCTGATGAACAAAAGGTGTTTGTCGCCAGGAAAGCTGTCTTCCTGGAAGAGGAATACCTTCTCCAGGAGGACAGTGGGAGTAAAATAATACTGGAAGATGTTCCAAATCCCCAAACAATTACATTATCATCAGATGAGATATCAGTTCCTGTACCTGTTCAGGTACACACAGATGAGCCTCGTAGATCTGGTAGAGTACCTAGACCACTCGAACGATATGTGGGACATATCGCTGAAGGTGAGTCTAAGGTACAATATAATGAGGATGATGATCCTAAAACCTACCTGGAGGCCATAGAAGGCCCAGAAGCTGGGAAATGGCAAGAAGCCATGAACTCAGAAATCCAGTCCATGTACACCAACCAAGTTTGGAACTTGGAAGACTTGCCCGAGGGTATTGTACCCATCGGTTGCAAGTGGATCTTTAAAAGAAAAATCGGTGCTGATGGACGGATCGACACTTATAAGGCAAGGTTGGTGGCAAAGGGATATCGTCAAAGGTAAGGAATTGACTATGACGAGACTTTCTCACCAGTTGCCATGATAAAGTCGATCAGAGTTCTACTCGCCATTGCTACATATTTTGATTATGAAATTTGGCAGATGGATGTGAAGACTGCCTTCCTCAATGATAACCTTGAGGAAGAGGTGTATATGATACAACCATAAGGTTTCACATCCAAAGAATCTCCAGATAAAGTGTGCAAGCTTCAGAGGTCCATTTATAGACTGAAGCAGGCTTCCCGGCGCTGGAACATAAGATTTGACGAGGCTGTCAAGTCTTATGACTTCATTAAGAATGAAGATGAGCCTTGTGTGTACAAGAAGACCAGTGGGAGTGCAGTCACTTTTCTAGTTCTTTACGTAGATGACATACTACTCATTGGGAATGATGTAGCTATGATGTCATCAGTAAAGATCTGGCTGTCGAAGAACTTCTCCATGAAGGATTTGGGAGAAGCATCCTACGTATTAGGAATACGGATCTATAGAGATAGATCAAAGAGGATGCTTGGAATGACCCAATCCTTGTACATAGATACTATAGTCAAAAGGTTTGGCATGGAAAATTCTAAGAGAGGTTTCATACCGATGAGATATGGAATCAATCTCTCAAAGGAGCAGTCTCCTAAGACTCCTAATGAGAGGGCATTCATGGATAGAATACCCTATGCCTCTGCCATAGGATCTATCATGTATGCCATGCTATGTACACGGCCTGATGTTGCATTTGTTCTAAGTGTTACGAGCAGATTTCAGGCTGATCCAGGCGAAGAGCACTAGAAGGCAGTGAAATGTATCCTTAAGTACTTGAGAAGAACTAAGGATATGTTTCTTGTCTATGGAGGAGGTGACTTAAAACTGCGAGGCTTTACTGACTCGAGTTTCCAGTCAGATCCAGATGATAGCAAGTCAACATCTGGATTCGTGTTTACCTTGAACGGAGGGGCAGTGTGCTGGAAGAGTTCCAAGCAAATAACCACTGCAGATTCGACGACTGAAGCTGAGTACATCGCTGCTGCTGAAGCCGCCAAGGAAGCAGTGTGGTTGAAGAAATTCATCACCGACCTCGACGTAGTTCCCAGCATCTCTGAGCCTGTTCCACTGTTGTGCGACAACAATGGAGCCATTGCGCAAGCGAAAGATCCACGGTCTCATCAGAAATCGAAGCATATTTTGAGGCGCTTTCACCTTATCAGAGAGATCATATCCAGAGGAGATATAGTAGTGGAAAGAGTTCCATCCGTCGACAATGTAGCAGATCCACTGACAAAGCCGTTGGCTCAAATTGTGTTTAAGCGTCACCTAGAGTCTATGGGCTTATTGTATAAAGGTGATTGGTTTTAGTCCAGGTGGGAGATTGTTAGTTTAGGTGGCCTACAAGCCAATCTAATAATGTAAATCTCGTTCATTATTAATAAAATGACATAATATTCATTATGTGTAAATCGCGTTAATTATCGTTTCATAATGAAGTCCGTGAATATGTGCTATGGTGATCAGATTATGATGAGATCATACTACTGAGACTGATCACTTAAACACACATATTCTTAATCGTTCCTAGTCGGAGGATATCCGAGAAGGACATCGGATATCCAGTAAGACTAGTACAGATTACTCCTGCTCATACGATGAGGATGACTGGTCTCATAAGTCATTTGTGTGGAGACACTAAGGCGAATATGTAGGTGCTCATTGGAGAATGAGTTCACTGAACTGATCCGACTGAATCGCTGGATGGTATTGTACCTCACTATCAACCAGCTTGATTCTATTGCCGCAGTTGCGTGGATGGTCCTCGGACATGAGACACCAAGGACACCTTGGCGGTGGACTTCTGTACTTTGACCTTGGTCTACGAATCTCTAGCCATGGGATTCTAATACGCCAAGGATTGGGTACAACGGAATACCGTCGAAGGGAATTGTATGTCAATAAGGAATCATTCGCTCTCGGTACTTAGAGAGAGAATGCTCTAGGAAGGATGCGCAAAAGTCCCTGGCCAGGGCAGACGATAATATCGGGAAAGGAGTTTTCCGATATTTATTAGCGGCATCCAATCCAAGTGAGTCACCGGTTAGGGTTTGACAGCTCGCCATACCCTGAGTTGACTCGAGAGCATTGTACGAATGAAGGATTATATCCACGCGGTAACTGTCGACGGAAAGGTTCCAAGAGTGGGTTACTTAACCCCAAATACCTTCCGGGTTCACGCGGTGTTGCTTGGCACCCAACGTGATCGGAGGCCCGGTCAAATTCGATGTGCGACATCAATTCGATTGATTAATTGATTAATAAAGGGTTATTAATTAATTAATAAAGCCAGTGAGGAGTCACTGGGCTTACTGGGCCATTAACTGGACTGGTACTTGGGCCTAGAGGGTCACACGCAAATGATTCTCAAGGCGATGGATAAATAAGTGGGTTTTATACAAACCGGGGGTTTTTGTGAAAAACCGTGCGGTTAGTATAAAACATAGCGAACGGGCTGAGCAGGCCAAGCTTCTGCTAACCCTAGCCGCCCCTCCTCGTTTTCTGTCCTTCTCTGGCGTCCAGGCAGATCCAGATCTGCCCCGCCGCTTCTCCGAATCCCGTTCAACGGGAAATCGTCCGCGCGCTGCGGCGATCATTGCGGCGACCGGCGGAGGCTTCGTGGGTTGCGAAGAACGACGAACTCGAGGATATCCATCGCGGGGAGGATCGCGTGGACTTCGCTAGAGGCCAGGCGCTTGCGCAGCTTGCGGTGTCACACCGACGGAACCAAACGGCTGCGGATTCGAATCCGCACACGGTGAGAAAAGATATTCCGATTATCTTGTATTTTAGATTTCGAAACGGGAACGGATCGCTGTAAATATTTTGTTTTCCGTTGCGTGAGTGATCCGAAGAAACCGAGAAAACCCAACAGACGCTACCCGTGACCGCGGCCTGCGGCCGAAAGCGGATAAGGGTCAGCAAATCCGAAATAAGCTAAGGGGAATGCTAGACTGAAGCACACAAGGAAGCTTCTTACCTGGACCGCCAATCGGGCGCTTATCACCGCCAGATCAGTGGCCGAGTGGTCCTTCAGCTCCTCCAGGGCCGACGGGAGAGTTAGGCCGCGAAGCAGACGCAGGCACGTCTGCGAGTCCTCCACACTCTCGTCCCTATAGATCCCCAGGTCGGGGACCCATAGCTCGCGTTCCTGCTCGTGAGGCGCCTGCGGCCCAGCGCCTTCCTGCTCCTCCGCCCCCGCCATCATGACCGGGGGAGAATCGCCCCTCGGTGCTTCGGTGGGCGATGGCCTTGGGGCCCTTCGGGCCGCGGCAGATCTTTTAGCCGGGGCGGGCTATGCCTCACCAGGCTTGTCCGCCCGGCCCCGCTTCGATGGTCGACCGCCCCTTCGGGCAGCCGACTTGCTCTTCTGCTCCCTCTCAAGAGCGGCAGCAGCAGCGCGGCCCTCAGAGGAAGCCGCTGTCATCGTGATCCCAGCCCGGACGCTCGGGGCCACGGTACCTCGTCCAGACCCTCCTGCCGCCTGCGGACGAGACGACTGGGGTAGGCCGCCCTGCTGGGCTATCCGGCTGAGGAGGCCCTTGATCCCAGACATTGCTGTAAACAGGAGGAAAAGTGTTAGATGTTAATAACGCGCAAAGGTCACAACTCAAGACCGACTTACCCTCGGCCGAAGCTTCAGCAACCTCTGCGGCCGGAGGAGCTTTGGCCGGAGGAGCGAGCCCGGCGTTTCCTTCGGTCTCCCGGGAAGTCCCCCCGGAGGGAAGATAAGGGAAAGCCCGCAGAGGATCCCTCGTCGGGTCCGGCCACGCCCCGGCACCCACAAGTAACTCCGGCTTGCTGAAAAGCTCCGAGATATCATACGGAGCTGAGGCTTCGATAAGGCCCACGATGTTGCGCTGGGCGGAATTGAGGGTGAGAAGATCAGAAAGGCCTGCGGCCAGCGGTGCCCACTTTGTAGGAAAGGGCCACACGCTCCTCTCATTCTCCGGAAGAGAAACCAGAATAAAATTCCTCTTCCAACCATGAATGGACGAGGGCTTCCCAGAGAAGATACCTCGGCCGAGACGAGGGACAAAACTCTACCACTCGGATCTCCCCTGCCTTTGAATTTTGAAGAGGTAGCGGAAGATGTTGACCGAGGGGATGATCTTCATATGGGCAAACACAGCCAAGAAGTAGACTGTGCGCCAAGAATTGGGAAAAAATTGAGATGGGGCCAGCCCGTAGAAACATAGGAGGTTGATGACGAAGGTGGAAAGAGGAAGATGAAAGCCCGCCCGGAGGCTTTCTTCATAAATAGAAAAACTACCCGGGCGAGGAGTGTTGGCCCTGGTATGCGAACCGGGCCGATAGGGGGTCATCCAGGAAGGGAGTTGGTAGTAAGAAGCAAGGTAGCTGACCCCGTCGTCAGTGAGGACGCAGGCTGCTTCCGAAGCAGTCTCGGGACGACGACGTCCCGAGGAGGAAGCCTGGCCCGGGGTGTGAACCTCCTCGGACCTTTCGGCACCGGAGGCTTCGGCCTCGTCTGCCATGACAGAAGTGAGAGAGTCCAAAGAAAGAGGAGATGACAGAGGAGACTTGGGGGACTGGGACGGAGTATATTCCTTGTCTGAAAGAGTAATCTCACTCGAAGAAGGGCTACGGGGCATGAGGTCACGGTAATGAAGAAAGGAGATTGGAGCTTACCCTCAAAGAAAAAAGATCTCCTTGATCAAACATCGCCTCTCAAGCTAAAGGAACTCCCCCGGCAATAGCTCCGGGCAATGGAGAACTCCCTGCGACAGGTGACGAGCTCGGAAGCACCTTCAGAGAACTAGCCTTTCGCCGGAGAAGAAGGAGAGCTCGGGCGATCGCAGAGAATTGCAGGCGCAGGAAGCAGGAAGAAGAACAGTGCCCTGCGAGGGGTTCCTATTTATAGGCGCTGTTCGAAACCCTTCCCGCCGAAGCCGACGGCCGGGATCTCCTCCTTCGTCTCACCGCTTCTCTCGGATGCACGTCACGTGTACCGTCCTTCGGTAATGATGACGGACAGACTCCGGGAATTGAAGCAGTGATCAACGGCCGAAAGCGCTCCGACCCTTCGGCTGATCACTCAGATGCCTGCCACGTGTTCCGATCCGCGTGCCAAGAAAGGAAGAGGCGGCAATCCGAGTGGAACCTCGGATAGAGAGCCGAGGTGACCCGCGATCTGCGAGCGGCCAGGATCTCTTTGTGTTTTTAACGGAGCGGCCGGATGCGCGATGCGTGTCCTGTGCTTCTTCGCGAAACGACCGTTCTGACGGAAGAAGCGACGCCCGTCCCGTCCATTTAATTAAGCCTGACACAAGTCAGAAGGCTCGGCCCTTCGCCCTTAGAAGTGAAGGCCTTCGTCGCTACATCCCGAAGGAAGACAGATAAGTGACTACTGACCTTCGGCCGACCGAGGGCATACTCTTCTTAAAAAAAAAAAAGAACAGAAAGTCTCGGATAAGTACCTGTTACGTCATTCCTCAAAGAGGCTTCAGGCTATACTCTCGTCATCTAAAGATTGAGGAAGACAAGAGTGGGGGGCTATGTGATGAGGCAGAATCCGATTCGGCCCATTAAAACAAACCCAAACCCAGTTCAGCCCAGCAGCAGCAATAGAAGGCCCGACAGCCCTCGGCTCGTAAGCGGCACAGTAGCCCTCGGCCCTGCAAGCTTCGGCCCATCAGCGGCCCAACAACCCTCGGCCCGTAAGCGGCACAGTAGCCCTCGGCCCAGCAGGCTTCGACCCGTCAGCGGCCCAACAACCCTCGGCCTGTAAGCGGCACAGTAGCCCTCGGCCCAGCAGGCTTCAGCCCGTCAGCGGCCCAACCCCCTTCGGCCCAACAGCCGTGTCCGGCCCACTCCGGTGGAGGACTAGGCACTATGGTGGTTTACCAATAAGCCCGGAACATAGTCCTATATCGGCTTTCACCGTTAACCATCCTCTATCCTTCGCTATAAATACACCGCTATTTATTGCCAAAGGTATGTCTCCGTGACCCTCAAGGACCATAATCCAAAAAGCATTAAACCTACTCTTTGCCTTCTGAATCGAATCGTCTTCAGAAGCTAACTTAACCATCGGAGGGGGTTCCTAAGGGCCGAAGCTCGGGACTCTTACTGACCGGTTTCTTTTTCTTTCCCTCCTACAGGAGTTCGGTTCGAGTTATCGCCGACTTCCCCTAGTCGGTCTCGGCCACCGACCTCGAACTTCTCCCTCCGGTCTCGACGCCGTGCGTCGGCTGCCCCTCGACCGAAGGAGACTCGGTTCCGCGCTGCCTGCCCGTCAGCCGAAGGGACCTCGGCCACACCTTCCGGAAGCAAGCCGACCTCCGGCCTCGGATCACTCAACCGCATCTCTACATCCATCGCCTTCCAGATCCCTGTCGGACCTCTTGCACCGATCCGACCCAGCTCTGGATCCAGAACTTCGGATTCCAGCTTCGGAATCCGGTCGTGATAGCTTCGGCTACATCAACCACTTTGTTTACGGAATAGATTATTCCGAATTGTATATTCCGGATTGCGTATTCCAGAATAAGAGGGGTTTTGGTTTGACAACAAGTATTTATTCAAGGGAGAATAAAGTGCTTATTCCAATTGCTTTGATTGCACCAAGGAGAATAAGACCTAGAATAAAGTACTTGTAGGACCAAATTGCCCTTCCTCTTCAAGCACTCACTAATACCAGTTTGCAAGGATAGAGGTAATAGTCAAAGACTCATTAATTCATTTCTTCACCAAGGTTGACCAATTCAGAAAATCGTTTGTAACTTTTTATAATATGAAATATAACATATTTTATGTTTTCCTATATCATTGAAATATTCTATACTGAAAATCCAATTTTACAATGTAAATAATAAACATATACGTAGATATATGTCAATTAAGTTAATACCTAATAACGGAGTATATGTTTTTTTATATGTACGTGTACCATATATAATAACCAATATACATTGATACATATATATATATATATATATATAGGTATTCAATTTTATACGTTTAAAAATAAAGTTTATACGAATATAAGTCATTATATATGATATAGGTATATATACAACAATATATATATATATATATATATATATATATATATATATATATATATATATATATATATATATATATATTAACTTATAGTGAGTATTAATGTTTATTTTTAAATATGTATATATATATATTAACTTATATCCGAGTGTCTGTGTAAGAAAGAAGCATTCCAAAATCGGGAATTTGATCTACAGTCCAAAAATTAACCTGCAATTTAATTCCCGGTCCCCACCCTAGATTTCATTATACTCGGTCCTCCTTGTTGGCATCTTTTAATTTCCGGTCCAAAATCTACCTTCCCGTTAACAGTCGTTAATTTGAACAGCTTTCAATGACAAGATTGCCCTCTAAACACTCCCAAGTTTAATTTTCAGTCCATTGTATATGTAACTTCTAGTCCAATAGTTTTCAATCCATTAGGTGTAACATAGAGTCCAAATTCGATAGGAATTACTTTAGGTCCATTTGTTAAAGAATTGCAAGACAGAGGATACACGTCTGATTGAAGGTATATATGAGTTATATTACTTCAAGAGAGGACCATCATGTTGAATTCTTTAGAACCTTACAACACAGACAAAGTGATTTATCAAAAAAAAATAAGAAAGAGAAGAAGGTAAAAACACAACGGGAGGAAAAGAAAAAGCTGAATGCACAACTTCAATAGAATATTTAGACACGTATGTATGAGATAGAATTTTATGGGGGCATTGAAGTCATCCCCACGTACTGCATGCTAACTGAAAAGGATATCATAGATGAGAATTCAGTGGCCAGCGCCGGGACTTGGACCCGATTCCTTGATATAAACAAGATCTCTAAGGTCGACTGAACCAAAAGTGTTGCTTGCTGTCATACTATTATCTACGCCTTTGGCTTCTACTGCTGTTGACTGCCTGCACAACTTCTGATGCATCTGACCCGGGCCAGCTCGCCCGGAGATTGGCCTGCCATCGGCCGGGGAGAACGCGGCGCTGGCTAAGAGGAAGATCATGAGGAAGCACAGAGCCTTACCTTTGCTAGCCATGGGAAATTGGTGAAGAAATTTGTGGGAACAAGGGAGTGTGATAAGCTATACCTTTGAGATGGCTGATGCATGCTTTCGGCTATGTTGAGGGCGTAAAAATTTTCACAAGACCATGGTACTTATGGAAAGGTCACTCTTAAAAATGCTTTGACAACTTTAACCATCACTTTGTTCACACTGCCAAATGAGCAGAGCTCACACTAGTGCATCACACACATTAAAAAATCAATTTAAAGTGCATCACACACATTAAACACACACATCATCCTATTGAAATTAAAAGTCATAATAATATTCTAAAACAAACAACCATAGTATAGTAACTAACAAGTTCACAAAGGTAACATAAGTTCAAATTACAAGAACTCATCAGCATGTTTGATCCGATCATCCTTATGAACTCATCAACATAAATTACTAAAAAGGAAGCCCGATTTGGATTTGTTAAATGCCTGGCCAGACCATGTGTCATACAACTGAAGGCATTTCATGAATTCCTGTATCTCACCATGTTCTGATTTCCAAAGAGAAAAATGTCATCAGCATACATTATATGAGTGACCGTGGGAGCACAAATAGTGATTTTAAAGCCTTTGATCTTGCCTTCAATAAGACTTTGTTTGAGGCAGGCTCAAAAAGCTTCAGCGCAATGGGCAGCCTTGGTGCAGACCTCTGGTTGGATAGATAATGCCAGTGGCTTCACCATTCAATGGCACCGAGTAGGATACAGTAGAGATGCATTGGCTCACCAACTTCACAGCTCTCAGTGCGAAACCATACCTCTGCAGCATGGGCAGGATGAAATTCCATTCCAACTTATCATATGCCTTGGAGACATCCAACTTGAGACCAAAAAACACCTATCTTTCCAGATTTAGTACCAAGAGAATGAGTCAATTCCTGCACAGCAATGATAGTGTCAGTAATGGGCTGACCCGGAATGAAAGCTCCCTGGGTGTTGGAGATAAGCCTGGGAAGGAGGGGCTTTAAGTTTGGTGGAAAGGATTTTGGTAGTGATTTTAAAGAGAGTATTGCAGAGACTGATGAGCCTAAGTGGTCGGGACTGGTCGAGGGGTGTAGGTATGGTTGAGTTTGTTGGGCATGACAGGGTTACTGAAGAAATTTTGGATGAGCTTCACTACTGGGTTCTTGGTGGTGGACCAGTATTCCTGGAAGAAAGGCCATCGGGACTGGGGGCCCTTCTAGGATGCATGGAGTTGATGGCAGTTTCAATTTCTGAAATTTAGGGAATTGTAATGAAATGGGCATCGTCTTGGTGAGAAATGCTATGTTTGGTATCTTGCCCGGGGCACTTGGAAGTTGATAACACTGACATGATAATATGATGTTGGCTACGCTCGATCAGGAGAATGTTGTCTCTCGAGATTAGAATCAGGCTCCTCCAATCTCCCGTCTTGGTTGGAGAATAGGAGAAGAATAAGAACGAATAAAGGGAGAATAAACTTAATTTTACTTTGACACGCAGAATGACTCATCAGTAACTCATTAGTAAGGATCACAAGGCAAAAGAAGCAAAAACATGGTAGAACAAAAATAGGTATCAACATAAATTACCGTCTTTTGGCTGCACTTCACCAGATCTCCCCTGCAAGAGTGATGGCACTTTCAAGAACGAATCTCACAGAGGGCTTCTGTATGGTAGGTTTGAAGGCTGTAAGTGTATAGATATGTGCATATTAGGGGATCTAGATCACAATGTGGGTAGACCTACACAGCTGCAAATTTTTCTCTCTTGGGTCACAGGCGGGCATCAGGGGTTGGGCACGGGACTCGGCGTTAGGCTTTTGAGGATGGGGTATTTTGGGGTTTTTGGTTCTCTAAACGGTCGTAAACGGAAGCAAGTAACAGAACGGGCCTAAAATTTGTAACACTCTAATTTTTGGACTTCAAATTAATTTCTCCAGTCAATGGACTGAAAATTAATTTTGACCTGTTATTTGGACTGCAGATTGAAAAACCCTTCCAAAATAGCATGTAATCACACGAGGCTCATGCAACCTCCATAATAGCATGAAATCACACGAGGCTCATGCAACCTCTACCACAACCACACGCACATATAGTGAAAACGAAATATAACATGGACTCAGAAAAAGGAGTTTCATCATCTATTGGGGTTGCTTAAGAGCCATCCAACCAATAGACTCACTGCTTCTTTCTTCATCACTGTCCATGCATTACAACACTTAGAAAGGGCTGCAATCATGCCGTCCTAATATCCGAATACATGTTTCGGTAGGATTGCACGTATGCCTTCCTACTACCCAAACGTAAAATCGATATACAACTGCAATCATGCCCTCCTGCTATCTGAGTGTCTGTGTAAGAAAGAAGCATTCCAAAATAGCATGAAATCACACGAGGCTCATGCAACCTCTACCACAACCACACGCACATATAGTGAAAACGAAATATAACATGGACTCAGAAAAAGGAGTTTCATCATCTATTGGGGTTGCTTAAGAGCCATCAAACCAATAGACTCACTGCTTCTTTTTTCATCACTGTCCATGCATTACAACACTTAGAAAGGGTTGCAATCATGCCGTCCTAATATCCGAATACATGTTTCGGTAGGGTTGCATTTATACCTTCCTACTACCCAAACGTGCAATCGATATACAACTGCAATCATACCCTCTTGCTATCCGAGTGTCTGTGTAAGAAAGAAGCATTCCAAAATAGCATGAAATCACATGAGGCTCATGCAACCTCCATAATAGCATGAAATCACACGAGGCTCATGCAACCTCTACCACAACCACATGCACATATAGTGAAAACAAAATATAACATGGACTCAGAAAAAGGAGTTTCATTATCTATTGGGGTTGCTTAAGAGCCATCCAACCAATAGACTCACTGCTTCTTTCTTCATCACTGTCCATACATTACAACACTTAGAAAGGGCTGCAATCATGCCGTCCTAATATCCGAATACATGTTTCGGTAGGGTTGCACGTATGCCTTCCTACTACCTAAACGTGCAATCGATATACAACTGCAATCATGCCCTCCTACTATCTGAGTGTCTGTATAAGAAAGAAGCATTCCAAAATGTTTGTGCACCACCTGTAAAAAGAAATGATAGGATATATTCAGTAGTTAACCCAAAATATAAAGTAACATCAATTTTTAGTACATAAATGTAAATAAACAAAGTCCAAATACGAATTAAGTTACATGCCATACAATCAACCTCAAGAGTAGCAATAAAAATATCGAACAACTAGAAATACAATACAATTAAAGTTGGACATAACTGGTGGTGGAGCAAGCAAAGAAACATCCAACAAATCTAAGTATTCTCGTCCCAAAGTTGGTCTGCAATTTCCTCCCTGACATGGTCTCTTACAGCTAGCTCAGCTTGGCTAGGCCCAATGTCAATGGGGTAGTCAGTATCACCATCATCTTCTGCAAGTCCACGTTCATTTGCCATATTAAAGTATACATCATGTCCCTCTCTTCGACGAATGAAGTTATGGACAACACAACATGCTAACACTATCTTTCTTTGTGTTGCCCATGGGTACATACAACCCTCTCTTAAGATCTGAAAACGATTCTTCAGCTAACCGAAGACACGCTCTACACAATTCCGAAGTTGTGCATGTCTATGGTTGAACTTTTCCATTTTATTTGTATACTGACGAGCACGACCTCTAAAGCTGCCTATGTGGTAACGTTGTCCGCGATAAGGAGCTAAGAAACTAGGTGTGTTTGCATACCCAGAGTCGACAAGATAATATTTGCCACGAGGGACTCGAAAACCGCCATCATCTAATGCCCATTTCAACACTCTCATATCAGCTGCATAGCCTTCCCAACCAACACCAACATATAGAAAAGTGAGGTCGAAAGAGACTACCCCCATAACATTTTGGCTTATATAATCCTTGCGGTTACGAAACCGACCATGATCTTTTCGTGGGATATGAGCTATTATATGCGTCCCGTCAATTGCCCCAATTGCATCCTACACAGTATAATGAGAATATAAGACGAAGTAAACATGTGTTTTATTGGCAAATGAAAGAGAAATGTAATAAGAAAATTGAGTACCTTGAAGTAAGGAAAGAAATAATTCTTCCCTCGGATATGAGGGTGGCATTCACTCACATGAGAAGGAAGTTGAATGAACTCCGTCTTAAGAGATGCCAATGCCATAGCAACATTATTTGCATAATGGCTGATTGTTTGTGAAGAGTGTTGAAAATACTTACACAATGCCTCAGTAACAACACCATGGCCAGTAGCATGCAAGAATATTGCCAGTTGCTCATAGGCAGTGACATGTCGTGAGTCCAATAGTAAGCCCATGTCCACTAGCATGTCCCTCAGTGCCTTGAACATGCTAGGGCTAAGCCTGAAGGCCCAATAGGCCCTCCGTTCATGGCCTTGTAGCACCTCTTGTATCCATACATGACCAGTATGCGCCGAAGTAAACATCTTCCGTCTAGGCACAGTCGGAGCATATTGCTTCAAGTATTACTTCTTCGATGTCTTGAATCATCTCGTCCTCCTCATTAATGAACTCCATTATCAATTCATTCATGTCTACAAAAAGCACCCTTAATTGTCATCCCAATTCAACAGGATACATAGTTGCAAGAAAGTAAAGGACAGGATATGTTAGAAGAACAAAGAAAGGAGTTTATCAGTAACGAACTTTAAAATACATCAACGGCCCTTGAAGGACATCAAAATTACACCAAGCAAGATTAAAAAAAGTAACATGACAACTACGAACAAAAGGATTATCATTAGACAATATTGCCATGAGAAATCGGTTGACGTGCGTGATGTAGGGGGAGCACTCAAAGCTCATACGCAACTTGGAGTGCCCAATGCATATTCTTCGTGGGTGATTCTTGGTCTCGGTATGGGCTGCTCCACAACAGCATACAGTGCTGCCTCTCCCTCTTCAATTGAGTGGAACCCTTTGTATCGAGCTCCTGGAAAGCCATTGATTTGGGCATAACATTCTTCCCAAGTCAGGTACAAACCAGGCTCACGACCAACCCAGACAACGTAACACTTAAAACGTCCCATTCTTACTTAAAATGATCCACCTGCATGTGATGTACGAATACAAATTGCAATTTATACTAGCACCATCGACATAATTCACCACATATGATTCTACTACTAAGGAGTACAACATTCATTTAACTTCAGTTGAAAATAGATTACTTAATTAGTCAAACACAAAGTGAACGAGCACAATCAACAGAAGATAAGGACATAATACATAAGTTCAAGTGCAAGTGGGACAAGTAGAATGAAGACATAACATGATAGAATCCCCAAGTACGAAAATAAAATATGATGACAACATTATGATGACAGGCAGCAAGTCAACTCAAGTAGTCCAGGCAATAACCCAATCCAGCTTCTCCTCCTCCGGTAGAGCCATGTAAACCGACCGAATGGCCGCTATACCGAAGAGGTTCACGGCCTTGAAATACAAATTACGCGGCATGTTCGGAACACAGCGTAGGTCGTTCATACACTCCTTCACCGTCGGGATCCTTTCTTCTACAGCCGCTGGTGTATCGGACACATTGGTACCTTCGCTGGAACACCTAGATGAAGCCCGATCTGCATGAAACTCTCTGAGAACTTCAGTGCGCTTACGCAATGCCGTCGAGAAAGAAAGCACTGCTTCATCCCCAATGCATCTTTTGCCCCGAAGCTTTGAGGACGATCCTTCCTTTTTTCGAGGAGAAGTCACCTCCTCTTCAGTGACCCTACGTGCCGGTGAACCTAGCATAGGGGAAAGAGTCTGAGCGGAGTTATGAGATTGGGGTGCAATACAACCGCTAGTATAGTGTTGCTCATATCGACCGTAGGAAGAGGCATGAACTTGCTGTGATATGGACATTTGATCGTCACCTATTATGGAACCAGCATTGTCATAACCAATGTCAAAGTCATAATTTGGTGGTAGTGATGCATACATAAGGGCATTAACGTAATCACCAATGGCTATATGACCTTGGACATAGTCTTCATTGACCTGCACAGAGGGTAGTGGGGCCTGCATTGGTTGTGGGACAGGTTGATGGTGTGATGGGATGTCTATTGCGTGTGACAGAATGTTGCGATTCAATCGTCGGCGTCTATTCACATATTCAGACACATTCATAGACCCTTCTGCATCTTCCCCATTTGCCGTGCTACTAGCTCTCATATAATCCATCTCTCTTAGGAACTCAAAGGTTTTGCCTTTTAATATACGAAAGTCACTATTTGCTTGAAAAATCGAGGGTAGTCATTACCTTTCGGTTACTGAATAGCAATATGAAAAAGTAATTATTATAATGTTAACATGATCTTACTTCAATGGGTTCCTCCCATGATTCTGTTCCTGGCACAGGCATTTGTGCTTCGTCATCCTAACCCCAACCAGTCCTTTTAAATAGCGCTAAAAGTTTCACATAGATCCCTTTTAGGACTTTCCATCGATTTTGCAAATGATCCTTGTTGTAATTAAGATGCGTTGCAGCATTGCAGCTGGGTGCGATCTGGTGCCAAACTTGCGTTTTAAAGGTACCCTCAATATGATTTCCCTTCTCATATTGTTCCATGAGAAGGTGAATGAGGATTTTATCTAGTTGGTTGGTCCAGTTTGGGGCACGGATCCTACCAGTTCCACCAATTCTGGCTGGACGTTTACCTTTGTTTTCTTTAAATACAGAAGGGCATTCAATCACAATGTAGGAGGAAAAATTTTAGACTAATGACTATAATGAATAAAATATAATAACAAAAATAATGAAAGAAAAGTAGATGAAATTTAACATTATAAAAGAAAAATAAAATGACAAATAAACATAGACTTACCAGAGGTGGACATCTTATGTTTGCGCTTTGTGCACTTCCTAATGATAAGAAAGAACACAACAAGTGATTAAATTGCGCACTAAATTGATATTAAAGTGTAAAGAACAAGAACTGTCAAGATAAATGGCATAATAGAGAAAGAACCGGCATCTTATGAATGATGGCCTCTACAGATCAGCATAAAGTTCCTCCTCTACCATTTGTTCTCAAAGCATTAAGTCTGGTCAAACAGCCCACCAGAGGTATAATGGACATCATGAGGGATTTTCCACAGATTTTAGTTCACGGAATATAGAAACTCAACAGTCTGGGAAAGACTTGTTAAAAAGCAAGGAAGTGGTACTTTCTTAGAGACACAGTGATGTGCAGCATCAGGAGCCATCCTCTTAAAGGTTCCAGAGTACTTTCTTGGCCTTTAGATATGCATATTAAAACACTTCAGACTGTAGGAAATCAAAGTACTCATTTATAGATTCTACATTTTCCCCAAAAACAAGGATATTAACAGGGTCTATGCAAATGGTTATCTAATGCGCAACAATTTATCTCATTTATCCCTCACATAATATTACGATTGTAGAGCATCTCATAGTATATATATGAGGGCATTTCCGTTACTCCAGCCTATCAAAATTTCAACACATTCTTTAATTTGTTCCCAAATCAGATTGTGAACGAGGGCTAAAATGAAGATTTAAACTGTGATGACATAATCACACTTTATAATCAGACTGTTATAAAACTAATGTTAAGAAAGAAGCTAATGATATCATTTCCCAGAAATAGTGGATCCTGTGCAACTGGAGTTTTATGGCTCATCTCTCTACACAGTCAAGATGCTTCTCTCTCTCTCTCTCTTTCTCTCTATACAGTGAATATGCTTTTCAATTTTAGTTTTTCTCTAATGGGATAGACTTCTCTATTTGAACTTTGATTCAGATCATGATATTGAACATAATAATACTTTACGAAAAGAAAAAGAAATGAGCACTTGTGGTTTAGACTTGCTGCATCCAATTCACTGTTTCCGGCAACAAATATTTTTTGATTGCTTAATCAACCTAAGACTGGGATTTGCCACCAAATCTGGTTGGTCTTAAACCAATACCACTTAAGCTAGGATCCATATTGAGTGGAATCCACCATTTAGGAAGATTACTGAAGTTGAAGTTTCTTACCATGGTTTTTTCTTTTACCCACTCCCCTTGGTAAATAGAATGAAGTTTATCTGATATTTACTATGCAAATTGCTATGATCCCCTAGAAAATCACAAACTGTATTCCATTCAAAGGTGTCATGGTCAGAAACTGTCCACAATGTGATGTGGTGCATGAGAGTCTAATGAGGGATCTAGTGAATGCCAATCTTTCAATCTGGTCAGCCTTTTTCAACGAAAGGTGGTATGATATTGCCATCAATAGAGAGTACAATCAAGGGAGAGGACAATTTCCTCCATATCATGCTCCTCAATACATTAATCTCTCACACTCAAATGGAAAGGGGAAAAAATCATTCAATTTTTATGCACTCTTATATGGGCTTGGGCCACACAATCCACAAAAAAGTGTGTGTTGGTGAGGAGCCTTCACTCAATCCTTTATTATTGTACTGGCTTTGCCCCTAGTTTAGTGGGGGAAAGACATGGAGGGGCATACAAAAGTGTCTTGTATCGGGTAAGGATGGAAGACATAAAAGACAAAGAAGGGTGAAGTGATAGAATAGATGGGATATGGATGGAAGTGTGGAAACTATGATGAAGACAGAAAACGCTTTAAATCTAGTTCATGCAAATAGGGTAAACTCCAATGTTGCATAAACTTAGATTAATAATGAGGACACAATGATCGATCATTTTGTTTTTATCATGGAACCAGTCATTTAGTTCGTGAAAAGGTTCTAAAGATAAAGTAAATAAAAAGGGCCTTATAACCATTTGTTTGTTCCATGGGACCGGGCATTCAGATGGTTAAAGATTTAAAAGATAAAGCAAATACTTATTTACTGTACTTGGTGGACTTGGCATAGCACATCATTAAGTGCCCATGGAGGCTCTAATAGGGTTTTTTGTGTGCCCCCCCTCTCTCTCTCTCTCTCTAATTATATATACACCCGAAGAAGATTTCTAATGCATGCATCCGTGCTAAATGCAACTGTTCTATGCGGCCATGCTAGAATATTGAGTACCTGTAATATGTGTCTAATTCACTCACATATGCACTATGCAAAACAATGGGGAGGGAAGAGATCAAGGGTGGTCAATGACAATTCCAAACACCTTTTTATGATGTTCCATGCACCTTTGATTCTAATGGGGAGTTACATTTGACTGCCAACCTGTATGTTAGAACATGCAGGCAGACCTAACTTACACAGATTGGAAAGGTGCATCCCCCCTTCTGGAGTGCTCAAGACTTCTCCAACTCCATAAGGACAGATATGATTATATATCAACAATAATACATGTGTTAAAACCAAATGATCCTTATCCTTCTCATCAGCACCAAGTTTAGCTTCCAATCGAGTCGAACAAATTAAGCACACTAAGAGAGAACTAGGAAATGGGATAGGATCCAACTTCCACTAATCCTAGGTCTAACGACTGAAGGCAATCTAACTAGTGACAGTATAATAAAATCTAATATTAAATGTGTAAATCGACTTAATGACTTTTTAGTGACTGCAATTGAATTTAAACGTGTTTGAGCTGTCATATAGTTTTTTTGTAGAGTTTCGTCAAGGGGAGACTTGAAGCAGTGCAGAAGATTTCCATCCTTATCCAACTAGATATGCTGCTGTGCTGACCACAATATCTATACTTATTTGGTTAGAACTTTGGGGACAAAAAATGCCTTATGAAAGTTTACTAAAAGGAGAAAATGATGAAGTAGGAAGTGTGAAGAAAGAACTTGCAAGAAAATAGTTGAAACATGATGAACGAGAGAGGAGTACTGGAGGAGGAAAAACCATAAATTAGTTAATTGTGGCTAAACTCCTCTTGGATTTCCACTATGTAGTTGCAAACATAAATTCCCACTCCTACATTTCTATACACCCTACTTTTCAAACTTTGGTACTTTTTAATTTGTTCCACAACCTCCTTTGTTATAGGTGTACATTGAGAAGAGCCGGAAGGACAGGGAGCGGTATGAGATAGAGATGGCTGCCTATCATAAGCACAATGACAGGAAGAACACCAAGCTGGAGGACGAGCAATGCCCTTCGCCTCTCAGTCCACTACCCCAACATCTCAACTAGGAACACCGAAGTTGTTAATAAATAATTGCCAAAATAGGGATATGAAGATAATCAGTGGCTTGGTTGTCTAAATTTTTTGAATCAGTAAACATTCACCATGATCAAGTTTTCTGGAAAACTTGTGCATGCAACAGAGTTTACGTTATACCAAATGCAACCTGAATATGCCTAAGACAAGTGATATAATCTGAACAACAGAAAAGGAGCAGCCAGCGATGACATACATCACGTTACCATAATCAAAATAAGATGAGCAATCTCATGATGTGAATAGAAAAAAAACGAATAGAGACACATAAGGAGGAGAGGAAGGTATTGAAGTGAAAACCGGTGAATCCAAGAGATGATGGCCGCTGGTGAAGGCTTCTCGTTTGAAGAAGAAGAAGAAATCGTAGAGGCCACAAAATCTTCCCCCGCACCTTCCAGAGTGGAGCGCCTACCCACCAACGGAAGCATCACTGCCTTCGTTACCAGCCTCCTCCATCCATTTATGGGAGGAAGAGCATAGAAAAGACTTCAATGGCGGATGGGAATGAATACTGCGAAAGGGGATGGATAGGTTGCAGAAGCCTTGGGAAGAGGAAAAGCTGGGGAAACCCTAGTGGCGGATGGGAAACATCACTGGGAGGACGGTGAAATCGGCGCTGGAAGGCTTCTCCTTGGAGAAGGCATCGTGAGGTAGGGCAAGGAAGGAATAACTCGTTTGGTCAAAGCCAGTATGTGCATAGAAACTAGTGGATGATGGGCAGCGTCGTCAAGGCCAGTCTGTGCAGTCGGCGAAGGATGGCGACCATGTGTGAAGGACGCAGGGAAGGGCGAGGAATCGCACGGCACAGGATTTCGCCGGGGCGGAGGACACAGGTGAGGGAAGGAGGACCAACCTTTCGCATGGCTCGAACGACGATGGGGTTTTGTCGTATCCATACCCCTGAGAAAAGTAGGGCGAATTAGCAATTCCAGGGGCTGGGCCAGAATGGCGTATTCTCCCAATTCGGCTGCATCTGGAGAATAAAGACGAATACGCCATTCCTTGTAACAAATTAGTATTAGGCTTATTCCGAGAATAAGTGGGCCTTATTCCGTCTTATCCGGCAAACAAAGTGGGGCTCAGAAGATGCCGATATTACGTTGGACCATTTAATCTTTCAAATTCCTGAAATATGGCTATAAATCGTACGTGAGGATAATAGATTTCAAAAACTTTGTTTACGTACGTTTTTATAAATATATTTTTCTCTCAAATTATATTTTGAGGAAAGAACGGAAATCCGACCCAACTAGGTACCACCTCCTCACCATAGGCCTGGTCAAGGGGGGCACGGTAGCAGCCTTTCCCCTGCTCTGCTTTACTTCTGTCTTCTTAGGGTTAATCTGAGTTGACATCATAACATAAAGTATCCCAAGAGAAAATAAGTTTCGATCTACTTTAAAGTCAAGTAAATATATTTTAATATGAATATGGAGTAACAAATTGAATAAAGATCTTTTCTGAATAAAAGTTAAATCATAGAAGTCTTTTGCTAACTACAGATATTGTAAGAAATTTCAAAGTCTCTAATTATTTTAAAATACTTTAAAAAATTCCTTGAAAAAATCTTTTCTAAATAAAAGTTAGATTATGGAAAGTTTTTGCTAACTACAAAGCTTGTAAGAAGTCCTTTTTAAAAAAAAATTAAGTATAGAGAATCTAGATGCCGTTAAAAAGTGCCTATTATTTTCTTATATATGATTCGAAGGAAAAATTAACATAATATAGAATATAATGATTAATTGTACAAAAAAAAGTAGTTCAAGAAATCTTAGGTGAACGTAATGGTAAAAAGATTCTTAAAAAAGCGACCGTGGTGGAATACTAAAATTCAAAAGTCCCTTAACAATATGCGAGAATACTTTAAAATATAGAGAATGAGTAAAAATGATCAACATTAAAAGATTACGAAATTTTAAGGATAAACACTAAGAAAACAGTTAATAATATTAAGTTTAAGGCTTTTGGGAAACTATATCATAAGTTGCGAACTTAAGAATGTGAAAAAGATATATTTAAACTTACAAAACTAAGAGATAAAAGGAGTAAAGATTTTAATCATACTAGTTGTATTAAGAGCGAGGATGGTAGGGTTATGGTAAAAGATTATGAGATTAAGGAGAGATGGATTATTTATTTTGAGAAATTGTTAAATGATGATCAATTCATATACTACTTTTATGAAGAAACTAATGACTCCAACGAACAAATTAATTATCATTATATCTCGACATACTAGATCTTTAGAAGTTGAAGATACTCTTAAAAGGATGAGAGTGGGTAAGACCCATGGACCAGATGTGATACCTATCGAAATTTAAAAAAGTATAGGCAGTATAGGTATTAAGTAGCTAACTGGACTTTTCAATAAGATTTTAAAAGAAATGAGAATGTGAGATGATTGGGAGAAAGTATTGTCGTCTCTTCTTTAAAAATAAAGAGGATATTCAAAATTACACTAATTTTCGTGGAATTAAACTTATCACACTATGAAACTTTGAGAGAGAGTAGTAGAGAAACATCTTAGGTGTGTTACTAGTATTTCAAAAAATCAATTTGAGTTCATACCTAGTGGATCTACTATAGAAGCTATTTTCTTATTGAGACAATTCATAGAGAAATATAGGAGGATGATGAAAGATTTCTTCATGGTTTTCATTGATTTAGAGAAAGTTTACGATCGTGTACCTAAGGAACTAATTTGGTGGATTTTAGAGAAGAAGGGATTATCAAAAAGTAATATCCATGTGATTAGAGATATGTGAAGCTTCGGGTATTCGCATGATCGATCTTCACTTGTCTGTTAGAGATTTTACATCATGGATATTAGATATTGAATATGCTTCCCCATGTCTACAAAGATGTACAGGTGCTGAGAAGTAGAATAAAGTTTAGTAAAGGAGAGGTGGACTTTACAAATGAGGCAAAGGTTGTGGCACTAACTATAGGGATAGTGAAGTTCAAACTGCCCTCTAGAGATAGGATCATATTAGATGGTTGCTACTTTGTTCCTAGAATTATTAAGAATATCATTTTCATTTCAAAGTCTAGATAAGATTGGAACAAATTAACTTTTGGAAATAATAGTTGTTCAGTTTAATAGTTCTCCTAAAGAGAACATGATCCAAAAGTTGCATAAGAATGAATATGTGAATATATTTGATTATGAATCATATGCAACTTGTGAATCCTATTTGATGGGTAAATTGGCTAAAGCTCCATTTACTAGACATAGAGAGAAGGTAAAAGGTATTTTGGAACTAATATATTTTCATGTATGTGAATCTATGTCTATCCAAACTAAAGGTGACTTTTCATACTTCGTTACTTTGTTTGATGACTTCTTAAGATTTAGTTGTGTGCAGTTAATGAAGTATAAGGCGAAAACATTTGAGAAACTCAAAGAATTTAAAAGTAAACTAAAAAAACAAATTGGAAAGAGTATTAAAACTCTTTTATCAGATCGAGAAGGGAAATACTTAAGAATGAAATTCATAAATAAAGGATAATAGTATTCTTTTTTAGTGGACACCTCCCTATACACCTTATTGGATATAGTGCTATCGATGATGAGAGTTTATAAATTACTAGTATCTTTGTGGGGATATGTACTAGAGTCAGCAACATATCTGTTGAAAAGTGTTCCAAGTAAATCACTGTTCGCCACCTCATATGAGATATAGAAGGGTAGGAAGCCTGACTTTAAACATGTTAAGTTTGAAGTTTCTCCGCTTATGTGAAAAGGCATGATCTAGATAAAATGAAATATAGGACCAAAAGGTATATGTTTGAGGGATACCCAAAAGAGACATTTAGGTACTACTACTATCATCCTATTGAATAAAAGGTGTTTACTTCTAGGAGAGTTGTCGTTCTATAAGAGGAATACATCCTTAAGGAGGACAACATGAGTAAGGTAGATCTAGAAGATGTTCTAGATCCACAAGCAATAACATGCTCATGAGATGAGCCTTTGCCTTAGGAACGTATTTAGGAATACACACATAAACCACGTAGGTCTGGAAGGATACCTAGAGAACTTAAAAGATATCTAAATCAATGAAGGTTTAACTAATATACCATTAAATGAGGATGATGATTCTAAGACCTATTAGGAGGCTATTGAGAGCCCAGAAGTCGAGAAATGGTGAGAAGCTATGAATTCTGAGATACAGTTCATATATACCAACTAAGTTTGAAAGATGGATGACTTGCCACAGGATATTGTACTTATTAGGTACAAGTGGATCTTTAAGAGAAAGATCGGTACAGATAGATGAATTGACACTCACAAGGCAAGATTGATTCCAAAGCAATATAGTCAAAGGCAAAGAATTGACCATGATAAAACTTTCTCATGAGTTGACATGATATAGTCGATTAGGATTCTTCTCGCATAGCTATGTACAATAATTATGAGATCTGGCACACAGATATAAAGACTACCTTCTTTAATGGAAATCTTGAGGTAGATGTGTATATGATATAGCCTGAGAGGTTTATCTCCAATGAGTTTCCGGATAAAGTGCATAAACTTTAGAGATCCGTTTATGGATTGAAGCAAGCTTCTTGGAACTAAAACATAAGGTTGAAGAGACGATGAAATCTTATGACTTCATTAAGAATAAAGATAAACCATATGTGTACAAGGAGACCAGTGGGAGTACAATTATTTTTTTTTAACTTTACATTGATGACATCCTTCTCATTAGGAATGATGCATCGATGTTGTCATTAGTTAAAGTATGACTGTCGATGAACTTCTCCGTGAAGGATTTGAGAGAAGTATCCTATATTTTAGAGTTAAAGTTCTATAGAAATATATCTAATAAGATGCTTGGCTTGACCCAGTCTATATATATAGGCTCCATTTTCAAAAGATTTGGCATAAAACATTCCAAGTGGGGCCTTATTATGAGAGATATGAAATTAATATATCTAAATAGCAGTCCTCTAAGACTTCTGAAGAAAGGGAGAGAATATGAGTATAGTTCCCTGTGCTTCTATGATAGAATCTATCATGTATGTCATGTTATGTACAAGGCCTAACGTGGCATATGTTCTAAGTGTTATAAGTAGATATCAGTCAAATTCAAGTGACACACATTGGAAGATCATGAAATGTATCCTTAAGTACTTGGGAAGGACTAAGGATATGATCCTAATCTATGGAAAAGATGACTTAAAGCTGCGAGGATATACTGAATCAAGGTTCTAGTCTAGCCCAGATGACAACAAGTCCACTTGTAGATTTGTGTTCAATCTTAAGAGAGCGACAATGAGCTAGAAGAGTTTCAAGTGGAAAATCACTACAGATTTGACGACAAAACCTGAATACATTTGACATTGCCGAAGCCTCCAAGAAAGCAGTATGGATGAAGAAGTTTATCACCGACCTTGGGGTTGTGCCGATTCTCTTTAATCTTGTTCCGTTCTCATATGACAATAATGGATCAATTGTACGGACGAAAGATATAAGGTCTCATTAGAAGTTGAAACACATTATGACATGCTTTCCCTTAACTAGGGGGATAATTGCCAGAGGAGATATCATAGTGGAAGGGGCTCCTTCAGTCGATAACATAGCATATCCATTGACGAAGCCATTGCTTAAATTGTATTTAAGCATCATCTAGGTTCGATGTGCGTCCAACATAGGGGTGATTGACATCAGTCTAAGTGGAAGAATGTTAGTTATATATATCTGTCAAGTCAATCACATAACTTTGCTGTACGTTCTCACTTTAATTGAAATAGAAAAAAATTGTCCTGCACTCCCTATTAGGGGGACCGGGTTATTTCCCCCTCCCTGTCAAAATACCTCTTGCCCTGCACTCCCTGCTTTTTGGGGGGGTTTATTTTTTCCTCCCCAATGTCATCAACTTTCTTCTAAATGGGTAGATTACCCCCATTGTCATATTCACCTGTCCCATCAGTGGCAATAAAGGTCTGCGCCAAATGAATTGTTTCTTTCAAACCTTGCCATCCGATCCTTAATCGGATGGCCTAAAAAAAAAGGGGGGGTAGGCTTAGCCCTTAGGGTTGTGCCCTTTGCTAGGACTTTATTATCTCATTTTTTTATTTTTTTAGTTTGTCAAAAAAAAAAAGATAATACGGATGAGTAGACCCCATTCGGGGCTACCTCCAACCAAAATATTTTTTCAAAATAATAAGTGAAGTTCAACATTTATACTATAATACTTTAAAAGTTGACCTCTTTGATAATGTAGTACTTTTACATTTAAAGTATTAAGATCATAAGTGTTAAAGACTTAGAATTAAAGAGTTAATGCAATATGTACGAGTGTTATCTTGTTCTATTCACCTGTTACATCTGCAACAATAAAGAAGCGTGACAAATAAATTGTTTTTTTTTTTCAAAACCTACCCTCCGATCCTTAATCGGATGGCCTATAAATAATGATAATAAAAAAAAAAACATAGGTGTAACCCTTAGAGTTGTTCCCTACCCTAGGACTTTATTATCTTTTTATTTTAAAATTTTTTAGTCCATCAGAAAAAGAAAATCAAATGGTACGGACAGATAGACCCCATTAGGGGTTACCTCTAACCAAAATATGTTTCCAAAATAATATTTTTTTATATCAAATATTTGTTTAAATATTTTCAAAAGAATTACATTTTTGCTACTCCACCTTTTAAATCGGAAATATAAGTATTAAAGTGACAAGGTATTAAGTATTAAAACGTTAAGATTTAAGATACTAATATATCACCTAATATTTACTTCTTTAAGTCTTTAAAACTTAATTCTTTGAAACTAATTCTTTAAAACTTAATCTTTTAAAACGTAATTCTTGAAATAGTTTAAGGTTTAAAGACTTAAAGAATTAAATATTAGGGGATATATTAATATCTTAATGCCTTAACATTTAATACTTAACATTTATTTTTTCCCTCCCCCACGTCAGCAATCTGCTTGAGAATGGCCATAACACTCGTACATTGTGTTAACTCTTTAATTCTAAGGCATCATTTGAAAATAAGTATTGAAAAAATTTCAGATTTTAGAAAAAGTTTTGTCTCCCACTAATCATTGAAAATCTCCAAAAGTTCTTGACTACTAGCTTTTGAAAAAGGTAGAAAGAAAAGAAAAAATACCTCTCTTCTTCCTATATCTCTCTATATTTAATAGGGTTAGATTTTTGAAAAAAATTTGAAAAACAAAACATTCAATGCGTTATCTCCCCTTTGTTCCCTCACTTTTCCTCTCAATGATTGAAAATCAAAAACCAAATTTGTTTCCAAACGATGCCTAAGTCTCTAACAATTATGACATTTAATACTTTAAATGTGAAAGTACTAAGTTATTAAACATTCAACTTTTAAAATATTATAGTAGAAATGTTGAACTATACTTATTATTTTGGAAAAAATATTTTGGTTGGAGGTAGCCCCCAGTTGGGTCTACCTGTCCGTACCTTTGTTAGTTTATACGCGTATAAAACGCGTCCGTCTATATTTAAAGAAAAAACGGACGTACGCCCAACACAACCCAAACGTACGGTAAAAAAATACGATTTTTACTGTTAGGCGTATAAAACGAAATTCGTATTATACGGGACGTAAAAGACGGTCCATGGACCATGGTCCAATTGCCCGACGCACTAGAATCTGTAAACCTAAAGCAGGTTACCCATAACCCACTGCCCCCAAAACCCCCGAGCCTCCAGTTGCTGTCAGAAAACTCCTTCAGGCTTCAGCCCCTCCTCCTCTGCCTCTTCTCTTCCACCACTTCTATGTGGCTCGCCGTGCCGCCGTGGCCGCGTTGCCGTCACTGTGCCACCACCGTCGCCACACCGCACCAGCCCACCACGAACAGGTAAAACTGTCACCGGATCTACTCTTGCAGCTTGTGGGAAGTTTATACTCTAAACAAAAAATAACAAATCTACAAGCTTTGTAGTTGTTCGACTCGTTCCTATCTTCGTTTTGGTTCAGAGGGACAAACATGCAAGAAACTCACAGCCCTGCAAAAGATTTCTGGTGTGGCAGCTGTAGCTTCTCACCGGGCAATATACATTAACCCTGGTGGGCCTTAGAATCAAGGATCTGGAAAAAAAAAATCAACCAATCCCTACTCACGAAATTATCTGGAAAACATCTTTTTTACCAAGCTTTCTTGATGTCTCTCACCCAATCTTGGAATCTAAGTGGAGCCTCTTTAACACCATTAGTGCACCTGTAGGAGAGGACCTAAGAGTTATGAGTAATACGAATACCTACTCCAACATTCTGAGTATTGTAAATAGGCATAGATTGAGTGCTGCTCTTTGATCATTGAAATTGCTAAATAGGATCCCAAGTATTGGTTTTAAATGCACATTAAGTTGGGAGCTCACCCATGCTCAACATCTTTATTGTAAAGATCGAATGGCTCAAAAAAAATAAAATCACACTCTTAGACAGTCATATAGTACACTAATCATCTTGTGGGAGATTTAAAATTTTTGGGCTGCTTCAAATTCACACTAATCATCTTGTGACGAAAGAGTATTTGCTTCTAAAATATGAGTAAAAAATTAAGTTAATACTTATGAACATATAAGAAATATACATCTGTATTTTTTTCTACGAATTTATCAAACACTCCGTATAATACTCCGTACGTATGTCGTTCCGTATTTTTGAAATAAGCAATGTTTTGATCGAATTTTTGACCCGTCTTATTTAAAATTTTATCCGAATTATACTCGTACGTACTTTTTCCGTATTATACCCGTCCCGTATTTAACTAACTATGGTCCGTACCATTCAATCCTTTTTTATGGAATAAAAACATTTAGAAAATAAAAAAAAGATAATAAAGCCCCAGCGAAGGGCGCAACCTAAGCACTAACCCTATCCGTTTTTTTATTAATTTTTTAGGCCATCCGATTAAGGATCGGATGGCAAGATTTGAAAAAAAAACAATTCATTTGGCATGCGCCTTTATTGCCGCGGACGGGACATGTTAATAGGACAAGGGGGGTAATCTAGCCATTTAGAAGAATGTTGATTACATTGCAGAGGAAAAAATAAACTGACTAAAAAGTAGGGAGTGCATGGCATGGAGTGCAGGGTAATTTTTCCATTAAAAAAGGACATTATATTCATTATGTGTAAATCAATTATACCTGTGTACATCAATTATATCATTTTATAATGTAGTTCATCAATATGTACATTGAAGATAAATTATAATGAGATTATAATAAATAGATTAATCTACTCTGAGCACGTATCCTTAATATTCCTAGTGGAGGATATTTGAGAAGAACATCAAATATCCAATGAGAATAATACAAGTTACTTATGCTCATAAGAT
The DNA here is from genome assembly GCA_030544215.1 of Zantedeschia hybrid cultivar. Classification (NCBI taxonomy): domain Eukaryota; kingdom Viridiplantae; phylum Streptophyta; class Magnoliopsida; order Alismatales; family Araceae; genus Zantedeschia; species Zantedeschia hybrid cultivar. The sequence continues at coordinate 58,933,549 of JARZZO010000012.1, forward strand.
GAGGGTGACTAGGCTCATAGTCACATGTGTGGAGATACTTAGCGAACCTGTAGGTTGTCATTAGAGAATGAGTTCACTGAACTAATCTACTGGTAAATCATTGGATAGTAATTTACCCAACTATAAACCAATTGATTCATCATCACAATCATATAGTTGGCCCTTGGACCTGAGACATCAAAGACATCTTGTAGATGGATTTCTGGGTTGTGACTTTAACTAATAGATATCTAACCATGGGATCTTCATTAGTCAAGTGATCGAACCCAACATAATATGTTCAAAGATAATTGTATAGTCAATACGAGATCAGTCACTCTCGATCATTAGACAAAGAATGCTCTATGGTGTGAAGCCAAGAGTCCCTAGTGAGGCCAAGACAACATATCAAGAAATGTGTTTTCTCATGATCCTTTGAGGCATCCTATCTGTGTGAGTGAACAAATTAGGATTTGATAGTTAACCATATTTTAAATTCACTTGTGAACATTGTACTTATGAAGGACTATAGATACGTGGTAGCTAATGGTAGAAAGGTTCCTTTGGTTGGTTGCTAAACCCCAATATTTTTTTGGATCATACGGTGTTACTTAGCACCCAACTTGATCGAAAGTCCGATTAATTATTATGAGATGGTACGTTAGTTATTACTTATTTAATATCAGATATTAAATAAATTACTTTAAGTTAGTGAGGGGTTATTGGGCTTAATGGATTCAAATTGGATTAGCACTTAGGTCATACACACAAGATTCTTAGTTGATGGGAATTAAGTGATAATTTAAAATAATTCAAGGACTTTTGTGAAAAGTCGTCGAAATTAATATGAATATACATTAAAGAGAAACCATAGGCCAAGCTCTAAGATTTCTTTTGGATCTAGTAGTCTCCCTCTCTCTCCTCTCTATTTGGCCGGCCCCCTCGAAGGGGACACCCATCTTTGTCTCACTCCACTCCGATTATGCTATGCGGAAGGTGATCACCTACATGCCATAGCCATCCTCGAAGAGAAGGAGAACTGGGGATCACAAGGATTCCATAGGAGAGTCGAGGACGATCCCTCAATCGGAGGGCCGCGTGGATATTGTTGGAAGTCGGGTAGTTGCACGACTTGCTACATTGCTCGGAACCAAATGAATGCGGATCTGAATCCATGCGAGGGGAGAATCGAAAATCTCCGATTTCGTTTAGAGAAACAGATCAGGGACCTTACGGATTATTTTTTTCGCTGCATATTATAATTATTTAATTTTTATCCATATGTCCCTATACGATCGTTACGAAGATCTCCCTATAGCCATTGGGAATGAGCTAGGCTAGAACGATCCTATACACATTGAGCACATGGACGATGAAGGGGTGCCCAAGAAGGTGGAAGTAGGCTAGAAAATTTTCCTTATAGACTGTAAAGGCATGAGGAACAGTGGTGTTGCATTGTTGATCTACCATGGGTTAAAGTACTAGACCGAGAGTGAGATCCTATACTTCTCAATATTGGAGGATGAGAGGGCCCAATTTCGCTGGCCCATTTGCTAGGTGGGCCAGCTTGCTAAGGACTGCCCTTACTCGCTATAAGAACTCGGTGGGCCTTTCAACTGGTAGGCCCACGAACCCAGGCTCCAATAGGGAGTGCCCCAATCCTAGATGGACCCTGTTGACCTGGGGGCACCAGGAAACCTTCCGCCCAAGGAACTCTCCTCTTGATCAACTCCAGAACAGATAAGGGAAAGCCAGAGTCTCGTTCCATATTGGGAACAAGCCTAACTTCTTGTAATACGTTCCATGATAGAACTCGGTTACGGCCTTAGATCTGTCCCTATAAAAGAGACCTCCTGGTAACCTAAAAAGGGTACGTCCTACACCAAATTCTTTACCTTCTCTTTGTCCCTACACTCTCTGACCTAGACATCAGAGGGGGTTCCTTTGGATTGCAACCGAGGTCTCCTCTGACCTGGTGTCTGTTTTGTAGGAGTGCAAGAAGTCTTTTGTGATCTAAGGAATCCTGACGTCTGATCTGGAGTAGACAAATCTCCGACCCAATAGAAGCAATTTATGAAATACCTCGTGCGGTGTCAAGAGGATGCTAGGAGGAGGTTTGAGTGTGGTTGAAGCCATCCATTGTCTCCCTCACATGCTTAGTAGGAGGCCCTGAGGCGCTCAATCTAGTCCTAGTGGCAAGAGGAGCCATCCTAATGGAGCAAGATGGCATAGGAGAGCTCAAAGGAATGGGAGATGAAGGAGGGGTTGAGGCTCCCTCACAAAAGAGGAGGACGCAGGATGAACAAAAGAAGACATAAGGAGTAGAAGAAGAAGATGAAGAGGAGATAGAGTTGTAGAAGGAAGGTGATGCTCAACGCATAAAGGGGAGCAATGGGAGGCAAAAGGGTTCCACTCACCAAAAACCATCATACGCCTCCTTCCTTCCTTTGCAGAACACCAGAGGAATTCAATCGCCAGACTGTGGTACGAGGAAGAATAAGGCTGGTACGAGGAAGAATAAGACCGAATGTGAGAAATCCACTCTCTTCCAAGAGACCTTTGAAAAGGGAAGCTTGCGGTGCAAGAAAGCTAAGCGATAGAAACTCGTGAAGTTGAAGCGACATTATGTTAAAGAGATGAGAGCTTATGTTTCCCTCCCATTGAGAGTAAGGCAGCCAAAAAGTCCTCATCCATTTATGGCAAGACCTACCCATATTGGCTCCCACCACTGCCACCTAGCCATACCTATACATAATCCTTACGACAGAGAGAGGGCACTTTACTCAAACATAGTCAAGCTAGCTTTGAGAGGAAATAACTCCACATAGGGAAGGACCTCTTCTCCCCACCTTTTTTAACTAAAAAATCAGAGGATTCGCCCCTAGCTCAAACGAGAGGGGAGGGTTCTTTTAATAGTTATCTATAGCTTGTTTACTACAGAACTGTCATCATAATTGGAGACGCGCATCAATTTGGAGATAGAGGTGTAATGAGCCATTGGATCTCATGCATTTTCCCGACCTCTACGAAAATTTGTGAGTTTCTCTTTAACTAGATACAAATTTTTTACGCAAAAAATATAATTATATAATAAGTAGATATTCTAACAAATATATATATATATATATATATATATATATATATATATATATATATATATATATATATATTACTCAAGTTAAAGATTTTCATAATATAGGTTAATAAAATGAAAAAATACAAATTTCTTGTCTTGCTTAGGAAATGAAAAATACTATACGAATTATGCCTTCCTTCAATAGGTATAAAGACTAAATCCATATTCTAGTAGTTCACAATAATGTAGACTCTGAATTCATCTTTGTTAAAATTAGAAAGCACTTGCAATATTTACTTACTTATTCTACATATTATCCGTTTCTCTCATGTAACCTAAATGTTATTAATATTGTGGAATAGATCCCTTATTGATGATAGACTGTGTATAACTAAATTAGAAATAGACAGAAATTTATATACATCCTCCGCATAGACTTATATCCTTCTTCAAACTTGAGAGGGTCCGATTTAGTCTGGCCCATTTACTAAGTGGGTCGTCCCGTTAAGAGGAACCATGCCTCCTTTCAAGGTCCAGTGGGTCCTTCAGCCAGCAGGCCCATGTGAATAGGTTCCCCCGGGAGGCCTTTGAATTCGAAATGAACCTGAATGTCCTGCTAGCGTAGGGTGACTTCCCGCCGAAGGATGTCCTTTCCTAATCCTCCTGTGATCTGCTGATAAGGGAAACTAGCGCCAGATAAGAAAGCCAGAATCCTGTCCCTCATGGGGATTGGATCAGACTTGCCCTACGCATCCTCCCATCGGACTCTCCTATTGCCTTGAACCTGTCCTTATAAAAGGAACCCCCCGGTGACCTCAGAAGGTACGTTCGATGTTCTATGCTCTATAAGATACTACTAGTGTCTTTGCTCTCCCGACTTCTGTGTATTCTGACTTAGACATTGGAGAGAGTTCCCTCGTATTGGAACAGGGTCTCCTCTAACCTAGTGCCTATCTTAAAGGAGTGGTGGGGAGATTACTGTGATTTGAAGGAGTTTTAGCCGCCTGATCTAGATCGGACGAATCTCCGACCCAACATTCTTTAGCGCCATATGCGGAAAAACAACGAACCTAGTGCCTATCTTAAAGGAGTGGTGGGGAGATTATTGTGATTTGAAGGAGTTTCAGCCGCCCGATCTAGATCGGACGAATCTCCGACCCAACATTCTTTAGCGCCATATGCGGAAAAACAACGAAAAACCCATGGTGAGAAGGAACAGAAACCACTCTCAGTGTGGCCTCCAACATCGACCCCCTTGCTCTGCCAATCGATGTTCAGCTAGTTCCTCGACCAAGAGCACTTCCCGCTGTCCCTCCACCTATCCAAGCCCTGGTCGCTCAGGCTAACATGCCCTTAGCACCCGTTGTCGCTCCTAATGGGGTCGGAGACCTAACTCTGCTAGGGGATCTCCAGCAAGGAGAACTCCTGTTCGTGATAGGGTTGTTGCGGCGCTTGGAAGAGAGACTTGATCGTGTGGAAGGCCTCTGAGCAGGTGACCCTAAGCCAACCAACCCACAACAAGAGCTCCAACCAGCTGCCCCTCTTGGCTCCCAAGCTTCACGAGGACCCCAAGGTCCACATTAGGAAGATCAGTAGCTTGAGAACTGCCAGTTAACCCATCAGGTGAGCCGAGGGCGATCGCGGCGGCGGTCGGACAAAGGTCGTTGCCAGCGCCGTCAGTCTTCTGCCTCCTCCAACAGTTTTACTTAGGCCTCTCCGGAGCGCCATGCTCATCATAGACGAGGGAGAGGCGCTTCCCGAGGGAGGTCTCCTGATCGCTCCTCGGGGTCCTCTGCTTCTCGGAGTAGGCGGACTTCTCAGGGAGGTAATCGTCATTCTAGGTGCTCTTCCAGTAGATATCGCATTCGGACGTTGGAGGTGTAGACACGCTAATTTTGACATCATTTCGAGTAAATTTCATATCATATAATAATGCCTCAGAATGGTCTGATATTTAACCATTGATTAATTTTTATTAATCTTTTTAAGTGTTGGGTCGAACAGACATGTTTAAGTTAATTAATTAAATTGATTTTATTTCAAATTTCAGTTAAAATGTGAAGAAGTCTAAAAGACGTCGACCCATGTGGACGCCATTTATAGTTTATTCTTATTTTAACGTTTAAATTTGAATTTTAATCAATTGATTAATTAGTTAAAAGGCGTCTGGCAGTCAGGACGCGTTTTAGGTTTCCTAAGCTATTTTAACTTCTCTTCCGGATATTTATCCTTATCTTAATTAGTGTAAAAGACGTCTGCACATGTGGACGCGTTTTAGCTAATAAAGATAAAGATAAGTTTTTCCGGATATTTATCCTTATCTTAATTAATCTGAAAGGCGTCAGCATATGTGGACGCGTTTTAGATAATTACAGATAAAGATGAATTAATCAGTATTTATCTGTCAATTAAGATGGATAAATCCTAGATTTTTCTATGTTAATCGCGAACGCAGAAAAAAGCCTATAAATACCTTGCATCTTGAAGAGTTAAAAAAAAAGTTGAGTTGAGCCTTATTGAGAAAAGAGGGATTATTATAACGAGTTGAAGATCGGAGCAACAACGTCGGAACGCCGGAGCGCTGCCATTTCCAGAAGTCGGCGTCCCTTTCAAGATCTTCATCCTTTCAAGACTTCAACCAATTGGGCATAAGTGTTTCAATTCTGCATTTTCATTCTACATCTTCATTAACTTCATTCTTCATATTCACTTCATGCAACATACACCACAACATCAATCTTTCAAAACCTATTTGATTTAAGGGGTTTCAAAGCCATTTAAACAAGTAAGTTTGCTGTTTAAACATGCTTAACTTCATCATCAGTTTGAATATTACTTCTACTTAAATTCTCATCATCATTGTTTCTTTATTTTCATTTCTCTATTTCTACTGCACTCAACAACAACGAGAGAACAAAAGGGGAAAGCAAGCACAAAGCCAGAAGGACTTCTGGACGATCCTCAACCTCAAACTCAACAGCAAGAACAAAAGAACAAAGAAAGGGCTCTCTTTCTTCAGCCGGCTGAAGGAGGGGAATCAAGGACTCAACATCTTCCGGGTTCAAACAGGTAGGCGATCATATCTCTTTTGAAACTTTTAAGTCAAAAGTTTCTAGCGATCACTGCACTTAGTTGCTATTTTTAATAGGTTAGTTTACACTAAACAACATAATTTTTTTCATGTTAATCACACGAGCATTTTCAACACCTACAGCTCTTTTGGCGATCACGGTGGGACTTGGTCTCGCCATCTTTTAGTTTCCTTTTGTTCTTGCTATCATCAACCGGGCACCCACGGTGCACCATTTGTGTCTCTCGACACGTCCTCACCAATTGGTGAGTGTTTAGTTTAATTAATTTCCCTCGTGCACCACGTGCACACCCGAGTGGCAAGATCTTGCCCTCCCCTTGATTAGTTCAAAAAGCTATTTTTGTGATAAAAATGATGTGTGATTGATTGATTTCCTAGTTGTTTAGTTAGTAAATCATCCTGTTTAAAACCTGTAACTAAAAAAATTTGTATGAGTCGATTGTTTACTGCTTTTTATCTTGTTTGAGGAGGATTCAACCCAGAAAATCCTCCTGCAAAACTGTTTATGCGAACTGAAAAGCGTCCAGGAGCACTGACGCGTTTCAAAACCGCGTCAATATCCCTAGACGCCTTTCAGCCTTCACAGTTTCTCTGCTTTCTGCATCTGTTTCTGCGAAAGAATTAAGTTATGTTTTGAATAGCGTCGACCATCATCGACACGATTCAGACAGTTTCTTAATTATTTTTTAGTTTCCAGATTTCTGTGGTTTGAGTGCTAGCTACCCATTACTTATTAAGCATTAGAGGCCATCCAGGCCGTAGGGCATACGCATTGAGGCGAATACCCTCCTTTTCTTAGGAACACACTACTCGACGTCAGCAACTCTCTCTGATTGGGTTGGTCCCTTGATCAGACTAGAGAAGTTGACGTTGAGACCTCCATAAGTCCCCAAAATCAAGGTATTCCTCCTTGATCATCGGGCTGGTTGTACTAATTGAAGTCCCGGCTAGATTCCGAAAGCGTTGTGAGAGAAAATCCTAGAGAATAACGGTGGAAATTGAACTGAAACTAGGATCCTTTCCCTGAGCGAAATTGTGGTTTGATCCAATTCAAATAACTCAACAAGGAACCTCAAAATCACGTTAAACATCTACTTGTTTGATTAATCTTTGTGCAACTTGTTTGTTAAATCTTTGAAAAGGGAATCTAACATCATGATGCTGCGATCAGGCAGGGACTTGAGTATGGCTCAAGACGCCATCATCAACTACGAGGGAGATGCTAATGCCCCTCGCGATTCAGGCTTCAACTATGAGGACGGGAGAGATGCTGATGCCTCCCGTAATTCTGCCCCCATTCCATATCGACAAGATGGGAATGTCCGGACTCCTCTTTTTCATCCACATGATCGATATCCTGATCTTCCCCCGCATGAATATGCAATCCCTAATCCCGATCTATAGGGGAACATGAATCAGAATGATCCCTCACCTTCTGATCCTTCGGATCTGGTCAACGCCCTGGGAGTTCTTGCCTCCCAACTGGACCCTCAGCAGTTCGAGGCGATCTAGTCTATCCTGAAGGGGAAGGCACCCGTGCAGCCTGCTGAGCCGAACCCTATGGCTCCCCCTGTTGTTACTCAACAACCTCCTCTTCCTCCTCCTTATATCCATCAGGCCATGGAAGGCCTTCATATTACTTCTCGGCCAGCTGGGCCACAGCTTTCATCATCTAGGCAACCGGCTAGACCGCAGACGCCTGTTTATCAAAATGCCCTCGGGCATGGCGGAAGCTCTGCCGGACCTCCTCTTTATTGTCCTCCCTGTCCAACGTACTCTAGGCAGCAGGCCTATCAAGTACTTCCACCTCCTCCTCCTCCCCAGGCAGATCTGACCACGCAAGCGTTGCTGGCCAAGATGGAGCGCATGGATGAGCAGTTCAACAACCTTCAGAAGATGATGGGGGTTAAAGCTGTGCCAGAAATCAGTTTACTGAGCCTGCCAGTATTCCATCTGCCACCCTCTGAGATGCCAGTGTATCGAAAGTACAACGGTACTGGTAACCCCTTCACGCATCTGAAGGAGTTCATGTACGAATCATCTTTCTGGCAGAACGACAAGAGGTCATTGGCCTTTTTGTTCAGGAGATCTCTAGAGGGACCAGCCCTCGAGTGGTTCTTTTCTCTGGAACCCTCCGAAGTAGAGGATTACGGTATCGTTTCATGCAAATTTATCCAACGATACCAGGACAGAGTTGCACCCTCCTTGTCTATCACGGACCTCATTGCGGAAAAGATCAAACCGGATGAGGAGTTTGTCAGTTTTGCTGACAGGTGGCGGGGCCTGGCCGAAAAGGTGAAGGATCACTTGTCCGAGTCCGAACAAGTGAAGATGTTAATTTCTAACGCTACGCCCCAGTTCAAGCTAGTCCTCTCCTTGAACAATTTGACTAACATGGCAAAGCTCTATGAAAGAGCACGGTACTGCCAAAATGCCTTCGAGGACGCTACCTAGCAGACCTAGCGTCTTTGATCCTCACAGACCTAGCAGACCTCCACTTCGGAAGCCTGCAGTGCCAAACTCTCCCAGCACAGGTCCGACTACTGAGGGCACGCTCTCTCACGAGCAAGTCAGTACCATGAACAATAATAATTCGCCCCAGTTCGTGAGGAATCAGCAGCAGTACCAGAGGCCACCGCAGCCGAACCAACAAGGGTATAGGCAGCAGCAGAACCCCCATTATCAACAGCAGTATCAGCGGTCCCAGCAGCCGAATCAGAACCAGCAACAGCTACAGCAGCCGAATCAGAACCGGCAACAGCAGTACCAGCCCCAACAGCAGCAGTACCAGCAGCCCCAACCGCAGCAATATCCGCAACAGCAACAACAGCTACAGTACCAGCCGCGCGCACCGCCGGCGTACCACAATGTCCCTCCTCCTGGTGACTACAACCAGCAGAGAAGACCTCCAGGCCCGAAAAGGGCAGAATACCCGGCCCTCCCAGAATCCTTGGCAGATATCTTCAGTGCTTTAATGGCAGCTAATGCCTTAGTTTTGCCAAGGGAAAAGGCCGTTTGGCCTCAAAATGCCGATACGTCCAAGTATTGCTACTTCTACAGGCAACCTGGGCATACCATTGACACCTGCTTCCAGTTCAGAGATTATATTCATGATCTCAATGAGCAGGGCGGCATAGACTGGGAGGAGATGAAAAAGTACATATCAGCCCTGAAGGCGAGAAGATCACAGCAGCAGCAGCAGCAAGCAAGACCACCGGCACAAGCAGCAGCACCACCCAATATGGGCATAGTGCAGAATCCACTCCCGGAGCACCAGAACCAAAACCAAGTTGCTCCCATTTTGACGAACAACCAGTCTGAGGCTGGTCGTGGGCAGCAGTGGAGAGTAGAGGATTCTTCCTCTCTTTGTTCAACGGGTCACGTTCAAAGTACCGCAGAGCGACCACCACGCCGCACCATCCACATACCTAGGCCGCAACCCATTACCATCACCCCTCTACCGACACCCACATATCACTCGCCCGCACCCAATAACCCATTGCCACTACCTGCCTTCCTGAAGCCCATTACGCCCCGCACCACTACACCGCTACCATATAATCCCCCGCAAACCAATCACGCGCCCCTCCTACCATCTAGGCCATTACTCCGCGTACCATTTCCCACTTCACCCGCTACCACCACCACCTACCCAGATATCCCCTTACCATCCAAACCGCTATTACGCGTGCCATTCCCCACTTCGCCAACCACTTACCCATCCACCATCCAACCCTCTAGGCCTTTAATCCGCACCGCGCCATCACCACCTAGCCCTACGCCATCACCTACATACCAACCCTCTACGCCATCCGCACCATCCAACCCTGCGGTACTTAAGGTGTCACCCGGATCCTCCACGGTTGAGGAACATGCGCTCCGGAGTGGGAGGATTTTCAACAAAGTCTTTCCTCAGTCCACAGTTAGAGACGGCCCATCACAGCCGACTGAGGAAGCCCACAATGAAGAGAGTGCACCAGGCACTCAATATGACTTGTTGAAACATCTGGATCGGACACCGGCACGGATCACTATACTGGAATTAATCAAAAGATCCAAGAGTCACCAAGAAGCTTTAATGGAATATCTACAGAAGGTGATGGTCAATGAGGACGTGCCGGTAGAAAAAATTGCAGCACTACTAGTTCCTCAGGGGGATCAGCCATCCATTACATTCCACACATCGGAACTAGCACCGCTGGCAGCCAGAAGCATGGCTCTGAGCATCACGGTCAACATCTGTAAGAAGGCCGTGGATGCATGCCTGGTCGACACAGGGGCTTCGATCAATGTTTTACCTCCGAAGACCCTGGAGCTATGCGGTGTGTCCAAAGAAAAATGGCTGCCCAGCCCCATCTCTGTGACAGCATATGACAATTCTACCCGTTCCCCTCTGGGAATGGTCTATTTAAAGGTGGAGCTGGGCCCTGTAAGTCATGCAGAGGTCGAATTTCACATCCTGGAAATCGACCCTTCTATAAATGCCATTTTGGGTCGTCCTTATATCAAAACTCTTGAGGCGATTCCCTCTACGAATCACCAATGCCTCAAATTCCCTTACAAAGGACGAATTATTAAAGTGACGAGCATGCCGATCCTTGCTGCTGCTCATACCTTGAACATTAAGTCTGCTGTTTTACCTGGCCGACAACCTTTTCTGTCGGTATTACAGGTCTACCGTCCAGTGGCTGATCCTCTGAAAGCCGCCACTATTTCTCCATATCCATTAGATGCTATCAAAAGGGGGAAGTACATGAGTACCCCAGGATGGAGGATTATGATGAAGAACGGCTACGAGCCTGGGAAAGGTCTGGGCACACAGTTGCAAGGCAGGACCACTCCTGTCAGAAATCATCGAGCAGCTCCTGGAAGTGGTCTGGGCTATAGGCCAATAAAACTGAAGCAAGATCTGGTTCAGCAAGCAGAGATCGAAGAAGGTCCGAAAATCTGGGAGGCAATGTCTACACCACCCAAAGAAGGCCGAAATCCCTTAACATGGACCCTGTGTACGCATTTTGTGAAAGGGCCCATACTTAGCCACGACAACACGGTGGTCATTACTTCATGTTTTGACTTCCATGACATATATGGGAGGGATTTGGCCAGACATTGCTCTGAACTACTTACGTACCAATCCTTGGAGGCTCTGCGGCCTATGAAAAGGAGAAAATTCCATGATCCCGAATGTGAATGGTACAGGTGGTTCGATCTTAGGGACCTTTATATTGCACTGAACAGACTATTCCTGGATCCTGCAGAACCTAAGTGGCCGCCGCAGATTGATGAGCTGATTGAGAGCCCTGGTGCCATATTTGACAAGCGGATACTACTGTCTGAAGGGACCGACGAAGGGGAGCCAGATGACCCCTATGAAGCTGGTTACACTACAGATCTGCTCTGGAGGGGGACATATCCTTCACATGTCTTCATGCTCCATACTCTATTTCGTACACTGTTCTTGACCCCGACTTGGTCGCGGGTCATTATTGAAGATATCCCACGGGCTCCGCCCGTCATGATTACTCTGTCCCCTCGGGACCTTATTCCACAACCTCCTCTCGATCTAGAGAGGATGTATAATTTGATCTGGGACATATTACTATATGATCCCCCTAATCCCCTGGCCTTGGTGCCACTTCCTCCATCTAATTCTCCTCCCATTTGTATTCATTCCTGCTTTATGTTTAATTCTTTCATTGTCCAAAAAAAAAACGCCAATTTGGCAACAAATTCTTCCCAAATCTTTATCGAGGAAACATCTTACTTGTCCGATTGCACCCCGTCGCGCGGGTCCTTCGGTCAAGATTCTCTCTTAGATCTACTCTGCCCCTCCCCTCGGGAGGATTCTCTTGTATTTCCACTTGTATCCCAGGATTTCTATCCTGCTTCATCTTCATTAGGTTATGATAGGGAGTTTAGTGAAGTTAGGCAGTCTAGTTTTAGTCAGGTTAGGAAGTCTAGGAAGCCTAAGGGTAGGCGAATTCCAGATAGATACCTCCAGGACTTAGCTGATAAATGCTCTTCTTGTTCTTTAATCCCTCAGTTTTTAGAAAATCCAATTCAGATGCCAGAAGATTGTATGGACGATGAGTCAGTCAATGATGGGTATGGGGTATATGAATTAGTGCATGAAAAGGACCCCATTGTTGAAGAGGAAGATGACGAGGACGCGGCTGAGGCATATGCCAGTGGAGTGAAGAGATTCGATGAACCCTCAGCTGCCGTGGAAGAGCCCACCAAAGAAATCAATTTAGGGACTGAAGACGAACCTAAGGTTGTCCTCGTCAGTAAAAATCTTTCTACAGAGGATGAGAAGGCAATGGTACAAGTACTAAAGGACTATAAGGACACTTTCGCCTGGAGTTATGAAGATATGCCAAGGTTAGACTCATCTTTAGTTGAACACAGGCTGACATTAAAGGAAGGAGCTAGCCCGGTCAAGCAGAAATTAAGGCGATTCCACCCACAAATGGCTCTAAAGATGAAGGAAGAGGTCGACAAATTACATAAAGTCAAATTTATTAAAGTTGTCCTTTATCCACAATGGGTGGCCAACATAGTCCCGGTTATGAAAAAGGACGGAAAGGTCAGAATTTGCATTGACTTCCGCGATTTGAACCGGACGTGTCCTAAAGATGATTTTCCATTGCCTCATATTGATGTACTCATCGATAATACTGCTGGCTATGAAACCTTATCGTTTATGGACGGATTTTCAGGATATAATCAGATTAAGCTGGCAGAAGAGGATCAAGAGAAAACGTCATTCACTACACCTTGGGGAACATACTGTTATGTTGTCATGCCATTTGGATTGAAGAATGCTGGAGCCACTTATGAGAGGGCCATGATGGCAATATTTCATGACATGATGCACATAGATCTGGAAGTGTATGTGGATGACTTATTGGTTAAATCTAAAACAAAGGCTGAGCACGCCAAAGTTTTGGCAAGGGTATTAGAGAGATCGAGAGAATATCAGTTAAAGATGAACCCCAAGAAATGTGTATTCGGGGTATCTTCAGGGAAGTTGCTTGGATTTATTGTCAGCAAACGGGGAATTGAGATCGATCCCAATAAGGCGAAGGCTATCAGAGAAATGCCACCTCCCAAAAGCTTGAAAGATTTGAGAGGATTAATCGGGAGGTTACAATTTATTCGCCGTTTTGTCTCCCAGCACTCACAGAGGTGTAAGCCGTTTTACGAGCTTACCAAGCCGGGAGTCAAATTCGATTGGGACGATAAGTGTCAGGAGGCATTCGATGGATTAAAGAACTATTTGGCAAGTCCTCATGTTTTGAGACCACCATCTCCAGGTAAACCATTGATACTTTACATTTCAGTCCTGGATGATGCAGTGGGGGCTGTCCTAGCACAAGAGGATGAAGAAGGAAAAGAGAGGGCAACCTATTATCTCTCTAAACTTCTCAACCCCGCTGAACAGAGATATACGGCGATGGAGAAAACATGTGCAGCATTGGTCTGGGTTGTGCAGAAATTGAAACATTATTTTCTGGCCCATGAAGTCCATCTCATCGCTAGGATGAATCCGATCAAATTCCTTCTGGAGAAATCTGTTCTTACTGATAGGTTAGCGCGATGGCAAAGCTTTCTATCTCAATTCGATATCACTTATATTCAACAGAAAGCGATCAAGGGCTATGCCATAGCAGAACATCTCGCTCATCATCTCCTTCCTCGATTTGATCCAGTGCGATCAGAGTTTCCGGATGAAGAACTGATATCCGTAAATCAAATCAGAGATGATATGTGGACTCTGCATTCCACAAGCCTTTCAGCTTGATTTTCCAGTCACTAACAATATAGCTGAATACGAGGCACTCCTTGCTGGTCTCGGGGCTGCTCATTTCCATGGTGCCACCAAACTCAGGATTGTAGGTGATAGCCAACTGATTCTTCGCCAAGTGCTGACCAAGTATCGAACTCTTGATCCCAAGCTCAAGCCTTATCAGGAACTAACTTCTGCTTACTCAAAGCTTTTCACGAAATTGATCTTTGTCCATGTCCCTAGGAATCAAAACATCTTAGCTGACGCTCTAGCTTCACTTGCATCTTCTCTTGATTTTCCAATCAGCAAGCAATCTGAATCAATCATAGTTCATAGGCATCTTTCACCCGCCGTGAAAGACCCTTCATTCCTTAGAACTAAGGAGAAGTTGCTGAAGAAAGTCAGGGATGGAAGTATCATTGAAAAAAGAGAAATCATGTTAATGGAGCTGTTAGAAGAGATGGATGATGAACAGAAGCCATGGTATTATGAAATTGATAAATATTGTGAGGATCAATCGTATCATGAGGAAGCTACAACTGAGGAGAAGAGAGCTATCAGGAGAGTTGCTCAAAGATACACCATAGTTGGGGGAGCATTATACAAGAGAGGTTTTGATGGAGTTCTTATGAGATGTCTAGACGAAGATGAGCTTTGGAAGGTTATGGAAGGAGCTCATAGTGGAGTTTGTGGTGGCCATGTCAATGGACAGATGCTAGCAAAGAAGATCCTTAGACAAGGATTTTATTGGCCAACCATGGAAGAAGACTGTGTAGGATATGTTCGTAGGTGTGCTAAGTGTCAACTTCACGCCGACAAAATTCATTCTCCTGCATCTTCACTCCATCCTGTTTCTTCCCCATGGCCTTTCTCCATGTGGGCTTTCGACATTATTGGACCCCTTGGTAATCCAGATTCCGGCATCAAGCAAAAATCTTTCATTCTCACGGCAACGGAATACTTCACCAAGTGGGCAGAAGATGAAGCGTACGTGGAGATCAAAGCATCAACCGTCTGCAAGTTCATCATGAAGAACATCATCACTCGATTTGGAATTCCAAGCACCATCGTCACCGACAACGGACCGCAGTTCGTGTCACAGGAATTGAAGGACCTCTGTAACAGGTATAAAATTGCATTGCATCATTCATCTCCTTATTATCCGCAAGGCAATGGCCAAGCAGAGGCAACAAATAAGACTTTGATAAAAATCATCAAAAAAACGTGTAAATCTAATAAATTCGCAGATTGGCCAGAAAATTGGTTGAGGCTCTATGGGCCTACCGAACTTCAATCCGCACGCCTACTAGACAAACTCCTTATTCCTTAACATTTGGAATGGAGGCGGTAGTTCCATATGAGATCCTCGTACCGTCATTAAGAGTACAATTGAATAAGGAATTTTCCATTGATGAACATCGTTCAGCACTCCTTACTCAATTGGAACTTTTAGACGAGAAAAGATGGTCAGCCGCTAATCATGCAAAAGTTTATCAAAATAGACTAGCACGTTTTTATCAAAAGAAAGTCATTGAACGTAAGTTCAAAGTCTGTGAAATGGTTGTTAAAAGGAATTTTGTAAAACCTGGTGGTCCGCGTTCTAAGCTCCAACCCAACTGGGAAGGACCTTATGTTGTATCGCACGCTTTTCCTGGTAATGCTTATCGTCTTATTAATGCAGAAGGAGAAGAGCTAAATCATCCATGGAATGGCTTACATTTTAAGAAATACTACCCTTAGGTTAAAAAGTCGATCAGTATGGTACAAAGACCAGTGGAACCAGAAAATTTATAAACTCGAATTTCCTTATCAGTCTGAATAATTTAATTTCAAGCCCATTATTGCACACACTGACACGTTTGATTCGTGAGTAACAAGAGATGACAAGTCCTAAAGAATATCGAAGGCTTGACCAAAAGTGTAAAGTACAAATCATTCTTTTTGAAGCAAAAAATTATGTTTTAAACTCGGCCTATGATGTCGAAACGAGACTTAGAATAGACTACCAAGAATACCCGCCATCTTAGTAGGAGGCCGTCATAAAAAAAAGGGGGAGATCCGTCCCAAAGAAGAAAAAAGAAAGGCAAAAAGCCAAATGTCAAATCAAAAGGCCATTACATTACAAACGTTACAAGGCCATGAAATGAAATGAAAGGGAACGCAAGGTCGATAAATACCCCGGAAAGAAAGTGACCGAACCCCAACGGATACTAGGGTAACAAAGGGACATCTTTTTAAGTCTCCGGAACCTTCTCATGGGCTTTCTAAACTTATTCATCTTTTCTTTCTAAAGAGATGTACTTCAAACTTAAGGAATGGCTTAGATTGACTAAGGGTCAAATCATCAAATGGGATCACGAATGCAAACACAAGTTCAAACACGATGGGTTTAAGTTAAGTTGTTAGAGAACAATTTGGGAATTAAGTTAATAAGTGAATATGATCTTTTGATCTAAGTACCATGCTGATCTTTATGTCAAAAATAAAAAAAATACATATGTCAAAAATCCAAAAAAATATACATGTTTCAAAAATCCAAAAAAATATACATGTTTCAGAAATTAAAAAAAATACATATATCAAAAACCCAAAAAAATACATATGTCAAAATTAAAAAAAAAGCATATATTTCAAAACCCCAAACAAAAATGAATATTTCAAAACAACAACAAAAACATTTCAATTAGCATATGCTTGTTGCATTTAGTGTGTTTCATTCCTTTTATTTTTAGTGAGCATCTGTCTGCTTGTATGTTGCATTTTGCTTAAGTTTGATTATTCTCATTACCTTTGTTGATAAAGGCTATGCCCCTTCACCATTTATTGAAGAAAAGATTAATTGATCATTTATTTGGTCAGGCAAGGGGCTAAGCCTAAATAGATACTTAACCTGTTTGTTCAGTGTTGTACAGAATACAAAGCAAGCACAGGAACACAAGATTGGAGACCAAAAGTTTCATGTATATTATCAAAGGAGTTTTTGTACATGATACATAAAGAAAAAGAAGATACATGAGCCCTCAAGGCTGGCTCTCCCCTCCGCCCTCGTCGAGCTGACTCTGGGCCTCGTCAGGTGCATCCGGTGCTGGCCCTCGGCTGGGAGGAGGAGGTGGCCCCATCGCGCTCGGCCCCGCCTGCCAGAAGACACGGCAGCACTGGCAGTGAAGGCACTGGTCAGACCACGCTCATGGGCACGCTGCCGAGCTCGCTGATACCGTTCCTCCACCATCTTGCACTCATGTTCCGTGACTGACAGCCGACTCAGAAGACTCTCCAGTCGAAGGCGGTCGCGGTCTCTCTCCTCAGTCACAACCTCCAAACGAATCTGGAGGCGCGCAAGATCTCCAGTGGAGAGACGGGCCACCTGCTCCTCCAGAGCCCGGATCCGCTCTGCATCAGCCTCGGTACGAGGCGCTGCAGCACGAGTATGCTCCAGCTCTGCTTCAGCCCTCTAGAGGGCTTCCTGAAGCTCAGCGACCTGAAAGGAAGTCATTGTTAGTTCAAAGCAATCAAGTAATCAAATTCAGAAGTCAAAAGTTGAAGAACTTACCCGAGCAGCACGATCCTCCTCCGCAAGAGAAGCCCGGTGAATGGCGGAGGCGAGCTGACTCTGGAGGTCAGCCAGAGCAGCATCATGAGCAGATGATGAGGATGACGACGCTCCGAAGGTAGGGGGAGCCGCCTGGGTGTAGACGGCTCGCTGCACCGAAGGACAACTATCAGTGATTAATCGCCAAAACAATTACCTAATTAAAACATGCATTCATATTCATACATACCAGGTCATACAACTCCTTCTGAATTTGTTCTAGCTGGGCCTCCGCATCATGTAGGCAGGCCCGGAGGTCGACGATGACCGCATCACGCGCATCCTGCATGTCATACATACATTCATTCACAAATATAAATAAAGATAATAATAAAATTAAAGACGCATGAATGCATACTTACATCGAGTGGTCGAAGGAGCCGAAGTTGATCGGCGTAGTGGGCCCGGTACTGCTGGAGGTAGCCCTCGCTACTCACCGCACGGGACTCCACCCGTACGCCTCGACGGTGCCAATCCTCATATTGTTCAGGGAACTTGGCGCGCCAGTCGGTGAGGGCTTGCTTCCCCCTCATGCTCCTGCCCACACCCTCCGAGACTTCCTCGTCTATCCACTCCTAGTGGAGGCCCAGCGTCCTCATCACGAGCCGGAGGCAGAGGGGCTCGATCTCGTTGAGGCAATGTACCCACATCTGCCTCCCGAACCTCCTCCTGCCAGCCGTCACCCACGGCTGACCCTCCTTGTTCATGCCCAGGTACGGGCGCTAGATCACCTGCATATAAGTTAGATGCATTCATAAAAAATAAATTGCATTTAAGGAATGAAGATTGCATTTAATAAAATTGAACAAGTTAAAAACTTACCAAGAGCTCTGGATAATCCAGGAACTGACGGCGGAGGGTCGTCAGCTGGTGATGCTGTGGAGCCGTGTCCACAATCGGCTGCCAACGGCAGGCCAATGGGACGGCATCTGGTCGAGCAATCCGCGCTCTGCCGAGCGGGAAATAGTAGTAGCTCCACACCTGCATTCATGAACATATAGGTTAGAAAAAAAAACATCATATTGCACTGCATAAACAAATAATTAAACAAGTTAATACCTGAAGAAACGGCGAGAAGCCGCTGATGGTGGTCTCACGGTCTGGCGTGACCGCGGATAGATCGGCAAAGAGGTGAGCCAGAAGGGCCGCACCCCAGGCATACTCTCCTAAGCTATCTAGGTCATCTAGCAAATAAAGGAATCTACAGTGGATGTGGTCGCCCTTCGTACCGAAGAGCAACCGACCGAAAAAGAAAACTAAAAAGACCCTAAGCTGTCTGTCTACCTCCTCTATCTGACTAGGGTCACTACAATAGGCAGAGGAAGACGACTCGGCTAATCTATCCCTAAACTCCTCCCGGGTCTCGTCAGACCGACGCCGGGGCTCCTCTAGTCCTAAAGCAGCTTCTACTTCTACCCGGGGAACCATCCTAGACTCTCTGCCTAGGCTAGACACCTCTATCCCTAGAAGAGCCTCCGCTAGTCCCTGATAGTTGGGGTAAGTAACCCCACTCACAGGTCGGCCCTCTACCCTGAGGCCAGTGATCCTGGCCACATCCTCTAGGGTGGGGACCATATGCCCCCACGGCATTAGGAAAGCACGGCTTTCCGCATGCTACCTCTCCCGCAGCACCTGCAGGAGGACTAAATCAAGCCAGAATGGCTCGATCTCCAGTACCTCACCGAATCCCATCCGACGCAGGCGCGCCTTCTGGAAATCCGGGAGCCCTCTATAAGCCCCTATCACTAAGTCCCAGCTGATTCTAGCCCTCATCACTCCCTGCAAATAAAAACATAAAAAAATAGGGGTCAGTAATAAAAAAAAACAAGAAAAACAGTTCTGTTTTGAAAGGCGTCAGCCCATATGGACGTCTTTTAAAACACGTCAACATGCCTTGACGCGATTCAAAATATTTATTCCTAATTAAAAATCTGGAATTTGTCTTGAAAGACGTCAGCCCATGGTGATACCTTTTGAATGGCGTCACCTGGTCTGGACGCCTTTCAAGTCCAGATTTCGGGTTCTTTCAAGAACCCCGTTCTCCCTCTTTTCTTCATCCAATCACATCCACAAGAAGCTTACCGTGTGGAGGTCGCCCTCCTCTTCTTCTTCCACCGCTATGGGTGTCGGTGGAGGGAGATCTTCCTCCAAGAAGGCCGCCGCCTCGGCTAGCATAGCCGGAACCTCCTCGGGAACTTCTTCTTCTTGCCTTCGCCGTCTCTTGGCTAGGGTCTTAGTCTTCCTTGAGCCCTCACCGTGTTCCATAGCTCGAGAAGGGAGAGTTTTGAGGGGTTTTGAGGGAGAGATCACCGGAGATCGTCGCCGGAGAGAGGAGAGAAAGAGAGAAGTTTTGTGAAAAGTGAGGAAGAAAGGGGGCCTTCGCGGGTCTGTTAACAGAAAGGTTGAAATGCGTCGACTCAGACAGACGCGTTTTAGAGCGCAAAAGTTGAGGCGGCAAGGACAACTGTTTGAATTTGAATGAAACACGTCCATACAGGTGGACGCGTTTCAACATTTTGGTCAGAGCCGTACAGGAAAGATTATGAAAGGCGTCTTAGTGATATGACGCGTTTCAGAGAATTAATCATGTAATTAATGACAGAATTCTGGAAAAAGTAGGAGAGAGAGTTGAAAGGCGTCAATTGTGCAAGACGCGTTTTAAGCTTACAGAATTCTGGAAAAAGTAGGAGAGAGAGTTGAAAGGCGTCAACATATGCAGACGCGTGTTAAGGTTTAAATCGTTTTTTTGAGGATTTCTGGAAAAGAATTATGGTTGAAAAGCGTCTTTTTGAATGGACGCGTTTTACATTTAACAGAATCCGAACTGTTGAATTTTCAGGAAAAATCAAGTTTTTACTAAAGGAAAAATCATGTGCACATCACAGAAAGTTGAGGAAAGATTTTGAGGCATGAAAAATTGTTCTTTATTCAATAAAATTCTTTATTACATCATGAAAAAAGAGAAAGAGGACATTTAAGGAAGAATTTCATGAAGACTTTTAAGGTAAGGAGCTTTCAATCCTCTATCTCTATCTTTAGAGGATTTTACACGATAACTGAAGCCAAAGTTCCACAGAGTAGTAATGATTTGTACGGCTTCATAATCTTCGTCGGATTCCAAGTCGCGCTTCTTGATCGGAAGCGTGGGAGAGAACTCAGGGAATTCACGACGACCCAAGCTAAGTTGAGTAAGGCACCGATGTGGATTGTATAGTACGAACTCGGTGGCTCCAATTAACTTGAGATCTGCTCCTGCTGCACGGCGCACCCAAATAGGTTTTCCAACCAGAGCGAGTGGAGACGAGTCGAATATGTCGGACGTCATGAGCTTCAAATACTCTCTCCAGTCGGCTCGGGTCTTGAGTTTTGGAACCTTGTTAACCATGTGCTCATTGAACTTTACAATGTTAGCAATGCAATGAATTGGGCTATTCAAGTAAATTTGAGATGGATTCAAAGGCCTTTTCTTGTTGTGCTCAAACTTGAAGTGAAGTTCAACCCACAAGGCAAAAAGTAGCATACATCCATAAGGAGGACGGCCCACGGACGCCGCAGAAAGCCCACTATAAAGATATGCCAAGAGTGCAGTGCTAATGGATTTACCTTCGAAGATTGCGCATATGGCACTGACTTGGTCATCTTCTAAGATATTATCCTGCGCAGGAAAGAACAAGACACCGGCAAGGCATGTAACTAAAGCTTTTGTTACATCCTCCGCTTCATCCTCCCTTAGGTCATCAATTTCGTACAGCGTCCACTCGGCTAGCTTTGTAAGATTGATCCCCTTTTTCGTGAGGCATCTTTTAGCTTCTGAAGGATCCTTCATAATCGATGTCAACAATTGTTGACCAGTGATTCTCTCTTTCGTCAAAGCTATCTTATCTTTGTTCTCTTTGGTCTTTGGGAGACCTAAAAGAAGCTCCGCCTCCTCCAAAAGGATCGTGCACTCAAAGTCTTGGAAGAAGAACGTATGAGTTTGGGGATGCCACCATTCGATCAAGGCACCCATAGCCGCCCAATCTACGTTCGCGCTCTTGTAATGTTTGGCAAGCACTACAAGACCTTGAAGATTCCACTTGGATATGAACACTTGCATGGAAAGCTTAATACTTTTTGCAAGTTTGCGAATCCAAGGTAAAGAGGTAAACTTCCTTGGGCCAGGAAACATGGGATAGTTCTGAAAACCAAAAGAAAAGACGAAGAACATGATGAAGAACATGATGAAGAACATGATGAAGAACATGAAGAAGAATTGAAAGGAAGTTGATTGAACTTACTTGAAGATTGGGATTCCTTCCATTGAGGTGATTTTCCACATCAGAAAACTTCTCCAAAGACATCTTCATCTTCTTGCTTGAAGAATTCATCCTCCTTTTTTCGGAGTTCCACCTTCTTGAAGCTTGAAAACCTTGGAACTTTGAAGAAACCTTGAAGAAAACTCAACTTTGGATCTTTGGATTATGGTAGGATTGCTTGGGAATGACCTAAGGGTGTTTATATAGAAGGAATTGCGATCCTAGGAAGACTTTTCCGGATTGGAAAAGGGATGTGCATTGATAGAGTTGGAATCCGAATAGAGAACAAGCAGAAACCTGTTTCTGTGAGTGAAAGGCGTCGAGGAGCACTGACGCGTTTCAATGTTGAATGGCGTCTGCGCGACACGACGCGTTTCATCCCTTTATATGATTTATCCGAAATTCCATATTTGTTTGGAATTACTAATAATTTTGATTGCAGGAAATTCAGAATGAAGCTGGAAATATCAAGAAGATCTCGCTGTGGGAATTCAAGAAGTCTGACCGTGGCTAAAAAGACGGTTATTTCTACCCTTGTACTCTTTCATGTAATTATTTTGCATCATCATTACTATATGATAAATATTTATTAGAGCATATCAAGGACCTTGTGGTTTTGTTGAAACTGGAATTTGAGTTCCCCTTCAACAAAAACAATGATAATGCCAGAGGATTCTTAATCACACGGATAGGCCGTTGGATTGTTAATTAGTGAGGACGATGGTTCCACTTTTGTGAAACGGTGCGTGGATAAACGAGTTTCGGCTTGGCACTGAATTACAAGAATTGGTATCTTGACTCATTAATGGCAATTTAACAATATTATCCTTGATTAATTTATATTTTATTTGACTTTATATTTTTCTTTTAGCCCAGCATGCATCATGTAGGACTTTGAAATCATTGTAATAAAGATTAATTATTGATTAAGTTTCAGACCATTAATCAAATAACTCAAAACATGATATGAAATATTCCATTCTGAATTGAGTATCTTGATTATCTTTGAGGTTCGCTTGAAGATATCCTTGGAATTCTATCCTTTCTTGGATTCTTTATCCAATATTTCTTGTTTTACTTTAAGATCCATCATGGCTGCAGCACGTCCACATTGGCTGTCAAACGCTCCCCATGATGAAACCTACAGTGTCTATGACCTGAGGTACTTCCCACTCCGAGGAGGTTGATCGACCTTATTTTATTTCCTTGTCTACCTCATCCAGACATGATTAATTCCATTGATCTCCTTGAACTATCTTCATTGATGATTTTGAGAAAAATTCCAATCATGTGATGTTAAGAGCATGTCTCATCACACCTTGGCATCACCTTTTCAGTACATTCCATTTCATTTCACTCCCTTGCAAAGACGATGCCAAGGTGAGGCAGCTGTAGACACGCTAATTTTCACATCATTTCGAGTAAATTTCGTATCATATAATAATGCCTCAGAATGGTCTGATATTTAACCATTGATTAATTTTTATTAATCTTTTTAAGTGTTGGGTCGAACAGACATGTTTAAGTTAATTAATTAAATTGATTTTATCTCAAATTTCAGTTAAAATATGAAGAAGTCTAAAAGACGTCGACCCATGTGGACGCCATTTATAGTTTATTCTTATTTTAACGTTTAAATTTGAATTTTAATCAATTGATTAATTAGCTAAAAGGCGTCTGACAGTCAGGACGCGTTTTAGGTTTCCTAAGCTATTTTAACTTCTCTTCCGGATGTTTATCTTTATCTTAATTAGTGTAAAAGACGTCTGCACATGTGGACGCGTTTTAGCTAATAAAGATAAAGATAAGTTTTCCCGGATATTTATCCTTATCTTAATTAATCTGAAAGGCGTCAGCATATGTGGACGCGTTTTAGATAATTACAGATAAAGATGAATTAATCAGTATTTATCTGTCAATTAAGATGGATAAATCCTAGATTTTTCTATGTTAATCGCGAACGCAGAAAAAAGCCTATAAATACCTTGCATCTTGAAGAGTTAAAAAAAAAGTTGAGTTGAGCCTTATTGAGAAAAGAGGGATTATTATAGTGAGTTGAAGATCGGAGCAATAACGTCGGAACGCCGGAGCGCTGCCATTTCCAGAAGTCGGCGTCCCTTTCAAGATCTTCATCCTTTCAAGGCTTCAACCAATTGGGCATAAGTGTTTCAATTCTGCATTTTCATTCTACATCTTCATTAACTTCATTCTTCATATTCACTTCATGCAACACACACCACAACATCAATCTTTCAAAACCTATTTGATTTAAGGGGTTTCAAAGCCATTTAAACAAGTAAGTTTGCTGTTTAAACATGCTTAACTTCATCATCAGTTTGAATATTACTTCTACTTAAATTCTCATCATCATTGTTTCTTTATTTTCATTTCTCTGTTTCTACTGCACTCAACAACAACGAGAGAACAAAAGGGGAAAGCAAGCACAAAGCCAGAAGGACTTCTGGACGATCCTCAACCTCAAACTCAACAGCAAGAACAAAAGAACAAAGAAAGGGCTCTCTTTCTTCAACCGGCTGAAGGAGGGGAATCAAGGACTCAACATCTTCCGCGTTGAAACAGGTAGGCGATCATATCTCTTTTGAAACTTTTAAGTCAAAAGTTTCTGGCGATCACTGCACTTAGTTGCTATTTTTAATAGGTTAGTTTACACTAAACAACATAGTTTTTTTCATGTTAATCACACGAGCATTTTCAGCACCTACCGGAGGAGCGTGTAGAAAGGCTACTCTGGCAATAACGGGATGCCGGCTTAGATGATGGAGATGATGCCCGGTCATGCTTTACCCGACGTGTGTTGAAGGCACTCGTGTCGCACCACTTCACGGTGCAGTCACTGAAGAGATACGACGGCACTCGTGATCCCGATGACCATTTGCCGTCCTTTGAGAGAACCTTCGACCTGTTGGATGCACCCAATGCCATTCAGTGCCATGCCTTCCCTACGACTTTGGAGGGACTGGCCCGGCAGTGGTTCGTGCAATTGAAGCCTGACTCTATTGACAGCTTCTCCGAATTAAGGAGAACCTTTAAAAGCAACTTCGTGGCTAGTCGGCGCACACTAACCATGACCGTAACATTGTCCTCCATGAGGCAGGGGAAGGATGAGACCCTACGGAAGTTGTGGACCCGCTTCCATGAGGCGGCCCTCAAGATCCCTAACCTGGATGTGTCAAATTTTGTGTAATATCTTATTGCCAGATTTAAAAATCAATAGGTTCTCTTTGAACTGAGCAAGCAGCTATCTGTTGACCTCCCCGACCTGGTTTAGATGGTGACCTAGTGTATTAATAGTGAAGAGCTCCTGTGGGCTTACCCCGCCCAGCGGCCAGCCGAGTCCACAGAAGGTCGGAGAAACAGGAACCAAGATCTAGTAAGGGGTCTAAAGCGATTCGACCGAAGCACCGACGACCGACCCCTAAAGAAGTCACGACGAGAGAATCGAGATGACCGGTAGGAACATCCCGGTTTTAGGAGAGAAGAGAATTAGACCCCTCTTAGCATGCCGAACGATCGTATTCTCTAAGAGATCAAAGATGAGGGCTACCTCAGGTGGCCGAGGAATATCAAGCCCGCCCCACTAGCAGAAAAATCGGGGAAGTACTATGCCTAGCGCCACGAGTGTGGGCACTACACCTCTGAATGCTATGATCTCGAACGGGAGATCGAGAACCTCATAAAGAGGGGACACCTGAAGAGGTATGTCGCCAATCTAGAGCCCGATCAGTGGTGTCGAGACCGGTCTCCCCTTAAAGCCGAACGTGCTCCGCCGTCCCAGGCCGAGTGTGTAATCCATGTCATCTACGGAGGATCGGCCAACGGTGGAGATAGCAACAAGAGGAGGCGGAGCTATGCCTCTGAGACTCAGAAGGATGCTAGGGAAGTTGCCTCAACCTCCCATCGGCCCCTGACCAAGGAGCCAATCAGCTTCACCGAAGTAGACTTGGAAGGGCTCATGTTGCCTCACAATGATGCCTTGGTGATAGAGCTCAGGATCGCGCACTTCAAGGTAAAAATAGTGTTTGTCGACAACGGCAACTCTATTGACATTATTTTTCTTGACTACTTTAAACAGATTGACCCGGAGATGCAGAGATAGGGGCCAGCTATAGTCCAGGAGCTGAAGATAGGGGCCTCCTTGCCCAAGCAATAGAAGCTTCAGTATCAAGAGTTCCTGTCAAGGAACTTAGACGTTTTCGCTTGGGAAGGTACCCTTCTGCCAGGGGTTCCCACGGGGGTCATTGTACAACAGCGGAAGAGACGTCTTGCCTCTTAATAACAGGAGGTCATCGAGGAGAAAGTCCAACAGCTCTTGGAGACGGGCGTGATCAGACACGCCCAATACCCTACATGGGTTGTCAATGTTGTGTTGGTGAAGAAAGCTAGTGGGAAGTGGCGCATGTGCGTCGATTTCACCGACCTTAATAAAGCCACCTCGAAGGATTGCTTCCTCCTGCCGAACGTGGACCAGTTGATCGACGCTACTGCTGGCCATGAATGCTTAACCTTCCTAGACGCCTTCTCCGGATACCGCCAGATATAAATGAACAAGGCCGATGAGGAGCACACTGCCTTTGTTACTGAGGCAGGGTTATATTGCTACACTCGAATGCCCTTCGGGTTGAAGAATGTCGGTGCAACTTACCAGGGACTGGTGAATCGGATGTTCGATCAGTTGATCGGTTGAAACATGGAAGTATACAAGGATGACATGCTGGTCAAGCCAACCAAGGCGGTCGACCACTTGGAAGACCTTATGGAGACCTTCGATACACTAAGGAGGTACATCATGAAGATGAACCCTGCTAAATGTGCCTTCCGAGTTATAACTGGAAAGTTCCTGGGTTTCATGGTGACCCAACGAGGGATTGATGCCAACCCCGATAAAATATCGGCCATCCTTTCCATGCACCTGCCAATCCGCCTCAACGATGTCCAAAGGCTCACAGGAAGATTGGCAGCGTTGGGCATATTCCTCTCTAGGGCTGCTGAGCGGTGCTTTCCTTTCTTCAAGTTGCTGCGGGTGAGGGAGAACCCCCCTGACAAGCGAGGCCATATTACTTGGTCGTAGGAGTGCTAGATGTCATTCGAAGAACTCAAGGAATATCTCAGGCGGCCTCCGGTTCTCTCCAAGCCAGCCACAAGTGAACAACTTATGATTTACTTATCGGTAATCCCCTCCACCATCAGTTCTGTTCTTATCAGGGAAGATGGAGGAACACAGAGGCCACTTTACTATGTCAACAGGGTCCTCAAGGACCAGAGGCACGATATCAAGTGGTTGAAAAAAAGGCCCTTGCCTTGGTGAGGGCTGCAAGGAAGCTACGTCCCTACTTCCAAGCCCATCCGATCGAGGTCGTCACCGATCGACCACTTTGACAACTACTGTAGCGACCGGATGCTTCTGGCCGCATGATAAAGTGGGCGATCGAGCTGTCGAAATTTGAAATCACCTACTGACCAAGGACAACTATTTAGGTGTAGGCTCTCGCCGACTTTGTACCTGAATGCACATTACCAGCAGAAGAGCAAGGTGTCAGGCTTGGCATAGGGCCCACCTAGCATATTTTTACAGATGGATCGCCCCGAGTCATCGGCTGCGGGGCCGGTCTCATTTTGATACCTCCTAGTTCTGTGGAGGAGGAGAGCCTCCAATTTTCTTTGAAGTTTAAATTCCTCGCTACCAACAACGAGGTAGAGTATGAAGCCCTCATCTCCGGGATCTGAATGGCCAAACGGTTGGGAGCAACCCAAGTTCAAGCTCATTCGGATTCCCAACTGGTAATGAAGCAAGTCAAGGGTAGTACGAAGCCAAAGAGCCCTCTATGAAGAAATATAAGGACATGGTCCTCCAGCTGGTCTCATCCTTAGAGGGGTTTGAGATCCTTGATATTCCGAGGGAGTAGAATCAGAGGACAAATGAGTTGGCTAAGCTGGCCTCCTCATCCCAGTCGGTCGGGCGATTGATTTTTATTGAAGAATTGCTGAAGCCCGCCATCCATCCAATCGACCTTATGGAAGTGTCCCAGATCAGTCGTGAGGGGACTTGGATGACTCCCATTATTGTGTACCTCGAAGACGGCAGCTGCCTGCCGACCGAACAGACACGAGAAGGGTCCGGTACCAGGCGCCTAAATTCACACTGGTCGGTGGAAATCTCTATCGGAGATCAATGACTGCTCCCCTCCTCCGTTGTTTGGCACCGGGGGAGGCATCCCAAGCCATTGCAGAGGTCCATGAAGGAATGTACGGTAGCAATGTCGGGCTGCGACCCTGGCCCGCACCTTCCTCCGCCATGGGTATTGGTGGCTGACTCTCACCCAAGATTGCGTGGAATATACTAGAAGAAGCCTGGGCTACCAAATCAATTCTCCCATTCCTAGGCTACCAGCGAACGAGCTACAGAATATCGCTGAGCCTTGCCTGTTCGCCATGTGGGGGGTCGACATCCTGGGTCCCTTCCCCAAGACTACCGGTTAGCGGCAATTCATTGTGGTTGCCATCAACTACTTCACTAAATGGCTTGAGGCTGAGGCCTTGGCCAACATTAGGGATGATACTATATTAAAATTTTTCTTGCATAATATTGTTTATAGGTTCGGGATCCCCAAGGTGCTTGTGACCGACAATGGATGGCAATTCATCAGTTTCTGGTTTGCCGACCGCCGCAAAGACTTCGACATACATCACCAGTTCTCCTCAGTAGTGCACCTGCAGCCAACGGGTTGGTGGAAAATGTCAACAGGACAATTACGAAGGGCATCAAGACTCACATTCAGAAGGGGGAAACTATCTAGAAGCTCTCCCGAAAGTCTTGTGGTCTTTTCGGACCATGGCCAGGATAACTATAGGGGAAACCCTATACCATTTGGCCTACGGTTCAGACGCCGTGATCCCCCTGGAGATCGGCCTGCCAGCCGTTAGAATGGGAGGATTCGAAGAAGCCAGCAACAATCAGAAGCTGCGAGAGAACCTGGACCTCATCGGGGAATCTAGGGAAGCAACTCGAATTCGGGCAATCAACTACCAGCGATTGGTCGCACGTTGGTACAACTCCAAAGTCCGACCAATAATCTTCCATCCTGGGGACTTGGTCCTACGGAGTATGCAGGCGTCTCAACTGCTAAGAAGAAAGCTCACGCCCAATTGGAAGGGCCTACAAGATCGCCAAAAGTTATAGGAATGGATCATATAGGCTTGCTTGCCTGGTGTGAGTGTTCAAATAGTGATGTGTGATTATTATGAAATTTCGTTGTGTATGTGACAAATAAACCTATTAAAAAACAAAGTGATCGCCAGAAACTTTTAACTAAAAAGTTCCAAAAGACAGAGATTGATCGCTTACATGTTTTGGAATTGGGAGATGTTGAAGTTCTTGATTCTCCTCCTTCAGTCGGCTGAAGGAAAAGAGACCTTCTGACTTTGTTCTTGCCTTGAATATTTATGGGGTTTTGAGGATCATCCAGACTTCCTTGTTGTTGATTCTCTCCTCTTGATCTTATTTTGTACCTTGCAAAAAGTGGAAAGAAAGAAAGAGGGAAAGAACAATAAGAACTCAAATAGTGGTAGTATCTATTCCAGTAATGATTCTGATCATGCAACTTAAACGAATAATGTAACGACTTGCCACCCTATAATCGGGGATCCGATTACTAAATGGGTACCGAATCATTAATTTGGAAACAAACTAGGATCTTGATAAGTCTGGAAAATAAATAATAAACTAAGCTAAACATTCACATCGCATTGAATTAAAAAGGAAGTGTAAGAATTAGAAATTATTACAATGCGACTCGACTCAGCAAATAATTACATACTATGACTGAAAGGAAATAATTAAGCATACAGGCCAGAAAATAAAATAACAACTACATCGGGGCATACCCCGGAACAATGGCTGTTGGTGAGCGACCCAAAGCAACACTCTCCTCACTACGCCTGCCTGGAACCCTCACCTGAAAACCGCAGGGGTGAGTCTCGTCGAAAAGACTCAGGTGGGATCCTCCGATCCCCACCGCCCACTCACGCACCCACAAGTGTAGCAACGCAATTATAGATAATTTAAGCAAGTAAAGCAGTAAACACAATTCTGAAACCATTCTACCACGGTGCCCACAACCAGCGTCTCGGCAAAACACGCCAACCACACGGTCGAACGCGGGAAACACCGACCCGCTGAGACCAAACAACAACCCCTCGGATAGTGCGCTGGCTACTCCGGCCTGACAGACTCCAGGTGGTTCTGCTTCCCCCAGCACGAGTGACACTCCGAATGTACCACTCCCACACCGGTACTAGCTATACCCCGGGGTACACCAGGTGACCCTCTCTTTAGGCGTCACCCTGCCACTCCCACACCGACGCCGTGTCACTCCCACACCGACACAGGGTACCTAAGTGCTAACAACTGTCACTTTAGGCCCACGATCGCACAAAACACAACACGGTGCGATCCGATCACATAGAATCCATCGTCATTGAGTACATTTCTAAGCATGCAATCAACTAAACTATCTAACAATGTAAATACGTGTTAATTGCAGGGATTAATGGAATTCTGGCTTGAATCGCGTCGCCCAAGGCCGACGTCATTCAAGCTTCCTAAACCGGTTCATGTAAAATCTGGCCTTGAAAAAAGGCCTAAAACGCGTCGTCATATGTAGCCGCCTTTTGAAAGGCGTCGATGTCCCTAGTCACCTAATAACGACAGAAACAAAGAGAGGGTTCGGAGTGATTTTAGTTAAAACGCGTTGTGCATGCAAGTCGCCATTCAAAAGGCGTCGCTGTCCCTAGACGCTCATCAGTCCAGAGACAGAGTATGTTATTTAGGCTAAATCGCGTCGCGGGTGGAAGCCACCTTTCTAAAAGGCGTCGCTGTCCCCTGACGCCATTTAAACCTCACAGACAGGTTCTTCCTCCGCCATCTCCCAATCCACGGGATGGGATTTCCTCCCCCAAATCGTGTAAAACACTAAGAAAAGTGGATAAGAACCTAAATGCCCCTTAAAACTCCAAATTTCTAATTTCATGCAATTAGTGTTTTCACCCCAAAAACCCCCTAAACATGCTTCAAAGCGGGAAAAACATGATTTTTTAAACAAAATACAATGGGGATCGTCACCCTATCGGTTAGTCGAACTCCTCCTAGTTCCAAGTCGCCAACCCGCCTCGCCACATGCCGCCGCCGGTACCGCCGTGGGCGCCGCTACTCCACCGGGATGTCGGCCGCCGTCCGGAGAGAAGTGCGCTGCGGAGGAAGTGGTGGTGGTAGTGGAGGAAGTTGGTAGGTTAATGGAGTAGAGGGAGAGGAGGAATCGGGAGAGGAAAGGAAGGAGAGGGGGAAAGGGTTCGCCGGAGAGTTGGAGGGAAGAGAGGAGAGAGAAGAGAAAGGAGAGAATGAGGGAAAGGAGGGAGGGTTCGCGGGGTCAAACAGAAGCTGGGTAAAACGCGTCGTGCAAGACCGTCGCCATTCAGACGACAAGACCGGGCCGTACACTAACAAATCAGGGTCATAGTCTAAATGACGTCGTCCATCCAAGACGCCATTCGGACGATAAGACCGGGGTCGTACTTTCGCGGCCCAAGGCCAACCCACATGGCGCCCACGTGGCACAGCTTAAAACACGTCCACATTGTTGGAAACCATTTGAACCACCACCAGGGCCCGAACTAAGGGATCCGACCGCGAAACTGACCCAATAATCGGATCCTAAACCTCAATCCTTACATTCTCCCCCCTTAAAAGAATTTCGTCCCCAAAATTATCTGCTACCAATTAACGAGATTGAGAATAATGGTACAAGCTCACAAGAGAACTTACGAGAAAAGGTAGGGAAACTGCTCTCGCATCTCATCCTCGCGCTCCAAGGTCGCCTTACCCCCGGAACAATGCTGCCAAATCACCTTAACCAGAGGAACAACCTTGTTCCGAAGGACCTATTCCTTGTGATCCTCAATACGTACTGGAAATTCCGGAAAGGACAAGTCCTCAGCGACCTCCAGCTCCGAAAAGTCCGAGACATGTGATGGGTCCTGAACATACTTCCTCAGCAAAGAAACATGGAACACATCGTGCACTCCTGCAAGACTAGGCGGCAAGGCTAGTTGATACGATGTTTCTCCAATTCGAGCAAGAATGGGAAAATGCCCAACATATCGCGGACTCAGCTTACCTCGCTTCCCGAATCTCATCACACCCTTGGAGGGTGAGACTCAGAGAAACACGTGGTCACGAACCTCAAACTCAAGCGGTCTCCTACGGATGTCTGCATAACTTTTCTGTCTGTTTTGAGCTATAGTCAACCTCTGTTCCACCACTCTGGCAACCTCATCACACTGCTATACCAACTCTGGCCCTGCTATCCGCCTCTCACTAATCTCAGACCAATTCATAGGAGATCGACACGGCCGCCCGTACAATGCCTCATAAGGCGCCATGCCGATACTAGAATGATAACTGTTGTTGTAGGCAAACTCCACTGTAGACAAGTGCTGCTCCCAAGAACCTCCCCAGTCTAGGCAACATGCCCTGAGCATATTCTCCAGTGTCTGAATGGTCCTCTCTGACCGCTCATCAGTCTCAAGATGATAAGCCGAGATGAAGGATAACTGTGTGCCCAAGGCCTTCTGAAAACTCTTCCAGAATCTAGAAGCAAATCTCGGATCTCAGTCTGACACGATGGATAAGAGCACCCAGTGCAGAGAGATGATCCGGTCCACAAACAACTTAGCCAACTTACCGACTGACCAGTCTTTCCTAATAGCCAGAAAGTGTGCCGACTTGGTCAATCGATCAACAATGACCCAGATCGCGTCTCTTCTGCCAGGGGATACAGGTAATCCCATCACAAAGTCCATAGTTACGTGTTCCCATTTCCATTCCGGGATCGGCAAAGGCTGCAACAATCCTCCTGGTCTCTGGTGTTCTGCCTTAACCTGCTGGCAAGTCAGGCACCTTGCCACATAATCAGCTATGTCCTTCTTCATACTAGGCCACCAAAAGTGCCTCCTCAAACAATGATACATCTTAGTCGTTTCGGGATGCACTGCATATCTAGAACGGTGCGCCTCGTCTAGGACACTCCTGCACACGTCTTCCTCGACTGGGACATAGAGCCTGCCTCTAAATTTGACTATACCATCATCCTACAACTCCACCTCTGGCGTCTGGAGAACCTGTGGTAGCTCTGCATCTGTCCTCTGCCTCGATTACAGCATGGTACACTGTTGGCCTCACAGTTAAGCTGGCCAACACGGCTCTATCAGCCTCTCTCGGAACCCTAAAGGAAGATTCCACAACCTGCTCAAATAACCTCCATTCTTGAATCATAAGATATCACACGACCGTCTTCCGACTCAAGGTGTCTGCCACCACATTTGCCTTGCCCGGATGATACAATAGGTTGAGATCATAATCTTTGATGACCTCCATCCACCTGCGCTGTCTCAAGTTCAGATCCTTCTGCGTGAATACATACTTCAGGCTCTTAGGATCGGTAAAAACCTGAAATTTCTCTCCATACAAATAGTGCCGCCAGATCATGAGTGCAAACACCATAGCTGCCAACTCTAAGTCTTGAGTGGGATAGTTCTTCTCATGCTTCTTCAGCTGCCTAGAAGCATAGGCTACGAACTTACCATATTGCATCAGAACCGCACCCAAACCTTGACGAGATGCATCTGAATAAACCACAAATCCACCGGAACCTGATGGAAGCACCAGCATTGGAGCCGAAGTGAGGCGAGTCTTCAACTCGATGAAACTCCGCTCACAATCCTCGGTCCACACGAGACGAACTCCCTTACGAGTCAACCTCGACAAGGGGGTCGCTTTCGAAGAAAAACCCTAGACAAACCGTCTGTAATATCCTGCTAACCTCAAGAAGCTCATGATCTCAGTTACTGTTGTTGGTCTGCTCCAATCCATTACTGCCTCAACCTTGACTAGATCCACTGCAATACCATCTCCAGAAATGACATGTCCCAGGAAGTGCACTTTATCTAGCCAGAATTCACACTTGCTAAACTTGGCATAGAGTTGGTGCTCTCTCAGAACCTGCAACACCACCTGAAGATGTGCAGTATGCTCTTCCTCAGAAGAAGAGTACACCAAAATATCATCTACAAATACCACCACAAACTGATCCAGGTAGACCCTGAAGACCCGGTTCATCAAATCCATAAAAGTTGCCGGAGCATTGGTCAAGCCAAAAGGCATAACCAAAAACTCATAATGTCCATACTGAGTCCTAAAGGCCGACTTACTAGCATCAACCTCACGGATCCTCATATGATAATACCTCGATCTCAAGTCAATCTTTGAAAACACCTTCGCCGACTACAACTGATCCATCAGATCATCGATCCTCAGAAGCTAGTACTTGTTCTTTATCGTCACCTAGTTCAGCTGTCTATAATCAATACACAACCTTAGAGAACCATCCTTCTTCCTGACAAATAGAACTGGAGCACCCCACGGAGAAGTACTGGGACGAATAAAACCCTTATCTAGCAATTCCTGTAACTGTGCCTTCAACTCAGCGTGTTCGGCCAGAGCCATCCGATACGGGGCCTTAGACAAGGACGTCGTACCGGTTGCAAGCTCGATAGTAAACTCAACCTCTCGCTGAGGAGGAAGGCCAGACAACTCCTCAGGGAACACATCAATAAAGTCACAAACTACAGGCACCTCCCAAGGACCAAAACTACTACTAACATCAGCTAAAACAATGGAGGCCAGGAAATCCTCACAGCCACTAATAAGCAATCTCTGGGCCTTAAAGGCAGAAATAAGAATATCACGTGAAGATAGCCTAATACCTTGGAAGTAGATGGTCGGGATGTCCGAAATAGAGAAACGCACCCTCTTCCTGTGGCAGTCCACCTCGGCATAATAAGCCTCCAACCAGTCCATGCCCAAGATGACATCAAAGTCGCGAATGGCAAGTACAACTAACTGGGCAGGCAACTCATGGCCCTCAATGGTCAAGGGAACCTCACTCAAACACTTATAAGACAACATGAAATCCCCAGAAGGCACCTCTACCGTTACTCCATCAGACATCTCATCAACGAGTGCAGAAAAAATATCTACGAACTGCTCAGAATTAAAAGAATGCAAAGCACCCAAATCAATTAACACATGCGCAGAGTTCCTAAAGACAGAAAATGTACCTTCCACCAAGTTGGACATACAGGCCTGTTGTCACCAAAAAAATTGAACAAGAAGAAAAGTCTAAAGATTAACAAAGAAGGCCTAAATCAAAGAGAATTGAAAGGAAGAATCGAGCCCATTAATTCAAGCAAGAAAGGTCCAATCAATTTTTCAAAGAAAGCCCAAGTGAAGAAGAATTAATGGTCAGCAGTCATGTCCATTCCTGCAAGCCCAAAGAAGTCAAAAAGGGGTTACTTTCAGCCCAAATGATAAATAAATCCAAGGGGGCAGGCCCGGGCCCATTATCTCAAGCAAAAGAAGTCCAATAGGGCCAATTTGGGCCCAAAAAGTAAAGGCCAAAGCCCAATTTCGTGGCAGCTTTTAAAAGGGCCCAAATGGTCCCCCCCATGGCCTATTCTTATCGCTTTGGCCTATGTTCAAATCTGCCCAAGAGAGGATAAGAAGAAAAAGAAGTGGTCCCCCCTTCAAGATTCTTGTAGAAGGTGGTAGGTGAAAAGCAAAAGAGAAGTCAATAATAATTCTCCAAGTGTTGTGGCCTCATTGGAGGGCTCTTAGAGGGATTTCTTATCCCTAATCCAAGACTAATGGATGCCTAATTTACTCTCCAAAAGTAATCCAACTTTATCTATAAATGAAAATCCATCTTCTCCAAGCAAAAGTGGGAGAGAACAATCCAAAAAAGAGAAAAGAGAAGAAGAAAGAGAGAGGCCAAGAGGAGCACATCTCCCTCCTCCATTCCCCTCCATCTCCTGCATCCCAAGAGAGAAAAAAGATGGAAAAAAGAAGAGAAAAATAAAGGAACAGTGTTAGAGAAGAAGAGAGCAAGATTATAGGCTTTAAGAGCCATTCTCCCTTCTCATCCTCTCTCCAAGGTAGAGTGGGAGTGAAGAAGGGGTTTATTTCTATCTCCTTGCTTTTTTATAATGTTTTCTTTCATTGATGTTATTAGAAACTTCTATCTCCCCCTTGATGTTCATCCATGGTGATTGAAAGCAATGAAATGCAATGTTTAGATTTTCTGAGTCTGTTTTGTGAGTATGCTAGTTATCTTGTTTCTATGCTATTTTTTCCTTCATAAGGTATATGTTTCTTGTGTGGGGATGGTAGAAGGGCCTTTCTAGTTTATATAAATGGTCTCCTCAAGCCTTAAAACCCCCTAAATATGGATATATGACCCGAAATGTGCTTTGTTGTCCTGGTTTCCTGAACATTGTTTCTTCTGGTTTTGCCTTTGAGTTTGGGGTTTTTTCAAGGTGGCTTGGCCTTCCATGACCCTTAGGAGCACATCTCCTCCATGGATGATGCTCCCCCAAGGCCAAACACCATGAGAAATCTCCTAAGTTTCATATATATTAAAGTTTGAGTTTTCTGTTTTCATGTTGGAACCGAATGGGTTTTGTTTGGATTTTTTCCTTTAATCGCTAAGGGTTTATACCCTAGAGGTTCTCAAGGAGATTCCCTCACTAGTTGAGGATGAGCTTCTTTGATTATAAACCCTTTAACATGGATCCAAGAAGGAGAGATTCATGGAAAAGATAAAAAATATACCTAAGTTTCTCATATGTTCATATTCAAGTTTTTCATGATATTTTCCTAAAGAAATGCATCTAAAATATATTTTAGATAAATATTTTAGGCCTTGTATCTTTTATACTTTATTTTCCATCATTTGGGTTAGATTTAAACCCATTTTTCACTAAAAATCCGAATTTCAGGTAAGTCTGCGCCTGTGCAG
Organism: Zantedeschia hybrid cultivar; assembly: GCA_030544215.1. NCBI lineage: Eukaryota > Viridiplantae > Streptophyta > Magnoliopsida > Alismatales > Araceae > Zantedeschia > Zantedeschia hybrid cultivar. The sequence continues at coordinate 58,970,295 of JARZZO010000012.1, forward strand.
TGCTACAGTGTTGAGTCTGCGACACTATTCATGAGTCTGCGCCTCCCTGCGCAGACTCAGCGCCTGTTGCAATTTTTCTGAGTCTGTACCTCTTTTGACTCGATTTTTGGGCTTGAGGTGATTCTTTGATCCTCCCCCAAGCTGTCCAAAGGTTCCTTAGACCTAGGGCTGTCCTTTTGAGGCCTAATGAAGGTCCTAAATGGCTTGGACTTTGGGTTGTTAAGCTCTTAATGTTTCAATCTGAAATTTTGCCATATGTTTTAAGATTTTAAGTTTCTTCCGATGTTTTTCAAGGATGTCCCAATTTAAGGGTGTCAACAATCCAATGTTGGGTAACCCATCAAGGGCCCTCACACAAAAAACATCATTCTTATGTTCCTATTTCTATGGGTTCATTTCGATGATATGTCCCGAAGTCCCAATGAGTTGGTGGAGTTCCATACTCCCCAAATGTAGAAATGGAATGGGTGATTACCTGTAGATAACCCTTTCATTTTGAAGGCATTAAGGGCACCCTTTGGGTGAGTGGTTGGATGCTCGGCACGCCCCCCTTTTATAGCCACCTCCATGGTTCATGGCTATATGTGATCCTCTAGGGAAATTGGTGGAGTTCCTTGCTCCCTAAATGTAGAGATGCTTTGGATTACCCCTTGTGGGTTTTTCTTACATCTTGAAGGCATTAAGGGCACCCTTTGGGTGAGTGGTTGGATGCTCGGTACGCCCCCCTTTACAGCCATCCCTATGGTCCATTAGCCATTACATATCCCTTTAAGGGAGTTGGTCCTTCAGGTCCCTTCATGCTATGATCCTTCATGAAGATCCTAAACCTTTGATTGAGTTTTCCTAATAAAAGGTTGAAATTCAACTTGGAATTACTATATTAAGCATTTTCAATACTTTATAAAGTGATTCAAGAAGAATGTGATAAACATGAAAAAATCATGTCATTTGAAGAAATCCAAATAAGAACCACTTTTTGAAAAGGCTTTATGTGGCCATATACAACTTCTGAGATTTCTCAGTGTTATCCTCCCCAAATTTGTGGTGATTCTTGGATCACTTCAAGTTGAAAGAGATATAAACCTGAAATTATGCTCATATTTTGAGTCTACGTACCTATAATCATGGAAATTTGATTGGGAATAGGATACAATCTATTTTTCTCGACTCCGGATTTCATATTCTAACTTTAATGGTTGAAACTAACCTCTTGATGGATTTAATTGCAGCTTGAACTGTGCAGGAAACTCAAAAAATTAATTTTCAGACATAAGTCTGCGCCACTGTTCTGAGTCTGCACACCCTGCGCAGACTCAACTCAAAACTGTTAAAGATGCCTTGCATGGACTGATAGCCTCATTTATGGTTCAAATAACTCAAATAATTAAATTTAATTCATTCAAAAAAAGGTTTAAGATAGCCATCTTCTGTTTTAAATAAACACAAAATTTCAAACTTAAGTTGAGTCTGCGCACCTGCCCTGAACTCTAATCATAAGAAAAGTTGTTTAAATAAGTTAAATATCAAGTCAAATCTTTGATAAAAATCATGCTTCATGGCACACAAATCAAGATTAATAAACTGCTTTTTCAAAATAACTCTTGAGTCTGCACACTTTTCCATGGACTCATTTCAAATAAAAAATCGAATAAAAAAAAATTCAAATTGCACAAATCACTTGCAATCATATATCAAACACTTCATTTCATTTAAAATAAACATACATTTACAAAAAGAATCCAAATCCCCTCAAATAAATAAAAAATTGCAAGTTCAGTTGAGTCTGCGCACCTCCTGCGCAGACTCAAACTCATTTTTCTTGTCTCCTTGATCTTTGAAGCTTCCCAGCACTTTGAAACTCTTGGAATTACCCTCAACCTCAGGAGGTTCTATCTTTTTTAAGAATCTTGCTCAAATCCTCTTTAAACTTAAGTCTGCACATCAATCTCATAGCCAAAACCTCATCTCTTGGCCCATAAATCATGCTCGCAGCTCTAAATATGTAGATCATCACCAAACAAAACATAAAATCAAGTTATCCCACCAAAAATCTAATAAAACAACTCATAAACAAAAAAATCAACAGTTCAGACTTGAGTCTGCACGTAAAATAAAAAATCAATTTTCCGACCACTTTAAGATGATCTAAAACTCTCTAAAAATCAAGTTTATTCTTATCTATTAAGAAATCAAATAAAAACATCAAGTTGTTCTTGAAAAAATGCAAAAAATCCTTGAAAACAAATTAGTGACAAATGAGTCTACGCTACCCTGCGCAGACTCAACCTTGAAATCCCAAAATTGGCCTTTTTGACCTTAAATTCCTTCCAAATTAAACCCAAAAATTTACATAAAAACTTTGTACTTTATATAAGTCAAAAACCTATATAAAAGCTTAAAACTCCTTTTACAAAAAAATATAAAAAATGCTTAAACACTTTGATAACCAATGAGTCCACGTCCTGACAAATGAGTCTGTGCTACCCTACGTAGACTCAACCCCAATTGTTAAAATCTAATTTTTCAACCTTAATTCTTTTAAAACTAAATCAAAAACCCCAAGATAAGAATAAAATACTTCCTATAAATCAAAAAATCAAATAAAACTCAAATTTGCCCTTTTGCAAAACATAAAAAATACCTAAAAGAAATCTCATTTCGATTGAATTTGCACATCTTGCTTATCCTTCAAAACCTGTAAATTCAAAACATAAAAAATATAAATCCTTGAAGCATTTTTTACTCAAACCAAATAAGAAAGTATAAAAAATAAAAAACCTTCCAAATCAAATCCAAAGTCTCTTCACTTCAAATATGGAAAAACACAATAAGAAATGTTTATTAGACTTTCTTGATAAAAAATGTCATCCATTTCAATCAAAATACCATAAAAAAGATCTTTATTCCTCTCACAAATCAAAAACCAAAATAAATACAAGCATTCTCATTGATAACAAATGAGCTTGCGCATCCTTGCACAGACTCAACTTCATGTTCATTTCCAAACATAAAAAAGTCAATAAATCTTCAATGCATCCCCATAAATCAATCCAAAAAGACTAAAAAATGTCTTTCATTATTATCCATCAATAAGAATTAATAAATCAAGTCTTGCGCAGACTCAACTCTAAATTAAAAAATGAGTTTTCTTCTCAAATAAAAACTAAAATTCATTCATTTTTTAAATGCAATCTTATATAGCTTACTTATATCATTTTAAAGGGTGTTATTCTAATCTTTCGACGATTAATCAAGGGTTTTCCTCTTAGGAGGATGTAATTAACGCTATTCCATTTATGGGTAGCGGGATCGGGTCGAAGAACTACGCAATCATCTGATTAAGTCAAGTAAAGCGCACAAATACAAATCTAAATCTAAATAAAAAAATCAAGATCAAGTACATTTTTCCTAAAAAATGTACGACATGGCCTCCTTCCTGGGGATAGCTAGAACTCTCCCCTGGGTCCTCGGCTTCTTCTGATCACCTGGTCCTTACCCCTGACCATGCCCCTGCGGGCAATACCTCGCCAAATGGTCCTGTTGCCCACAAGTGTATCACCTCCCAGAAAATGCAGGACACTGGGTCCCACCATGAGTACCACCGCAATGTCGACAAGCTGCCAGAAGCCTCTGAGCTGCCTCTTGCTGAGCTCTGGTCACCGACTGACTCTGCTGGGTCTACCTGGGTCTGTTACTACCGCTGCTGCCGCTGCTGCTGCCACCACCTCAAAAGAACCTCCTGAATCTAGAGCCGAGTGAAGACGATCCTGATCCGGACGAAGGAGCTGCTGCTGCTGTTGTCTTTCCCTTGCCATAAACTGGCCCCTGAGTAGTCAGTCCCCTCTCTCGAGCTGACTGCTCATGCTCTGTGCCTCTACTGCTGTGGCACACCTAACCGCCGATGCCAAATCTATACAACAATGGGATGCCACAAAACTCCTCAAATTGGACCTCAGTCCATCCACAAACCTCTCAGTCCGACGCTCCTCGTCTCTTGAGATAAAAGGCACGAACCTCCCAAGTGAAACAAACTTCATCTGGTACTCAAGTACTGTCATACTTCCTTGGGTCAATTCCATAAATACCCTCTCCTTGGCCCTCTGGACATGCCTTGGGAAGTATTGCGCATTGAATTCCTTTACAAATGTCTCCCATGGAATCTCCCTGAGATTCCTATCCGCATATGACAAACTCTTCAAAGTGGTCTACCAGTCGTAGGCATCGTCCTTCAACATGAAGGTAGCAAAGGAGTCCTCTCAACTGCCGCACAATCCATGGTATCAAAAGTCTTCTCCATCTCCCTCAACCAATGAACAGCCTCATCAGGGTCGGGACGACCGGTAAAATGAGGCGGCTTCAGTTTTAGGAATCTCTCTAAAGCAGCTGAAGGCCCTCCCCAAGCACTAGAACTCTCACTAGGGTCTCAGGTCTGGTATCTAGCCATCGTGTCCATCATAGCCTCCATGAAACACTCCATACTCGGCCTACCGGCCTCAGATCCACTAGGGACATCTCCCCGTTCTCTAATGACTGGCATCCTCTTCCTCGGAGCCATCTAATCACCTACAATCACAGAAATCGAAAAGTTCTTATTAGAGTCCTAAAACCTACACTACCGCCGTGCCTGTACGGGATAATGTAATTATTTGCCAAAATTGCGATATTTAACCTAGTTATTTATTTATTTGCGAGACCGAATGCTCTGATACCAACTGTAACGACCCGCTACCTTATAATCGGGGATCCTATTACTAAAAGGATACCGAATCATTAATTTGGAAACAAACCAGGATCTTGATAAGTCTGGGAAATAAATAATAAACTAAGCTAAACATTCACATCGCATTGAATTAAAAACGAAGTACAAGAATTAGAAATTATTACAATGCGACTCGACTCAGCAAATAATAACATACTCCAACTGAAAGGAAATAATTAAGCATATAGTCCAGAAAATAAAATAATAACTACATCGGGACATATCTCGGAACAACGGCTGCTGGCGCGCGACCCAAAGCAACACTCTCCTCGCTACGCCTACCTGGAACCCTCACCTGAAAACCGCAGAGGTGTGTCTCGTCGAAAAGACTCAGTAGGGATCCTCCGATCCCCACCGCCCACTCACGCACCCACAAGTGTAACAACGCAATTATAGATAATTTAAGCAAGTAAAGCAGTAAACACAATTCTGAAACCATTCTACCACGGTGCCCACAACCAGCGTCTCGGCAAAACACGCCAACCACACGGTCGAACGCGGGAAACACCGACCCGCTGAGACCAAACAACAACCCCTCGGATAGTGCGCTGGCTACTCCGGCCTGACAGACTCCAGGTGGTTCTGCTTCCCCCAGCACGAGTGACACTCCGAATATACCACTCCCACACCAGTACTAGCTATATCCCGTGGTACACCAGGTGACCCTCTCTCTAGGCGTCACCCCGCCACTCCCACACCGGCGCCGTGTCACTCCCACACCGACATAGGGTGCCTAAGTGCTAACAACTGTCACTCTAGGCCCACGATCGCACAAAACACAACATGGTGCGATCCGATCACATAGAATCCATCGTCATCGAGTACATTTCTAAGCATGCAATTAACTAAACTATCTAACAATGTAAACGCGTGTTAATTGCAGAGATTAATGGAATCCTGGCTTGAATCGCGTCGCCCAAGGCCGACGTCATTCAAGCTTCCTAAACTGGTTCATGTGAAATCTGGCCTCGGAAAAAGGCCTAAAACGCGTCGTCATATGTAGCCATCTTTTGAAAGGCGTCGCTGTCCTTAGTCGCCTGATAACGACAGAAACAGAGAGAGGCTTCGGAGTGATTTCAGTTAAAATGCGTCGTGCATGCAAGTCGTCGTTCAAAAGGCGTCAATGTCCCTGGACGCTCATCAGTCCAAAGACAGAGTCTGTTATATAGGCTAAATCGCGTCGCGGGTGGAAGCCGCCTTTCTAAAAGGCATCACTATCCCCCGACGCCATTTAACCCTCACAGACAGGTTCTTCCTCCGCTATCTCCCAATCCACGGGGTGGGATTTCCTCTCCCAAATCGTGTAAAACACTAAGAAAAGTAGAGGAGGAGAAGAACCTAAATACCCCTTAAAACTCTCAATTTCTCATTTCATGCAATTAGTATTTTCACCCCAAAAACCCCCTAAACATACTTCAAAGATGGAAAAACATGGTTTTTTAAACAAAATACAACGGGGATCGTCACCTTACCGGTTACTCGAACTTCTCGTAGTTCCAAGCCGCCAACCCGCCTCGCCACACGTCGCCGCAGGTACCGCCGTGGGCACCGCTACTCCACCGGGACGTCGGCCGCCGTCCAGAGAGAAGTGCGCCGCGGAGGAAGTGGTGGTGGTAGTGGAGGAAGTTGGTAGGTTAATGAAGTGGAGGGAGAGGAGGAATGGGGAGAGGAAAGGAAGGAGAGGGGGAAAGGGTTCGCCTAAGAGTCGGAGGGAAGAGAGGAGAGAGAAGAGAAAGGAGAGAATGTGGGAAAGGAGGGAGAGTTCGCGGGGTCAAACAGAAGCTGAGTAAAACGCGTCGTGCAAGACCGACGTCATTCAGACGACAAGATCCGGCCGTACACTGACAAATCAGGGTCGTACTCTAAATGGCGTCGTCCATCCAAAATGCCATTCAGACGATAAGACTAGGGCCGTACTCTCGCTGCCCAAGGTCGACCCACGTGGGGCCCGAACTAAGGGATCCGACCCCAAAACTGACCCGATAAACGGATCCGAAACCTCAATCCTTACAAATAAACTCACTTGTTTGTTGTCTTTGAAACCCCTTAACACATGGATTGAAAATTATATGCTAGTGAGTGTGTGTAGCATAGAGTGATCTGATGAGATTATGATGCTAATATGCTGAAAATATGAGAAAGATGCAGAAATTAATTAAGAACTAAGTTAGATGGCCTCTGGAAAGCCTTGGTCTTGAAAGGATCTTGAAAGGATGAGGAAAGGACAAATAGAGGATGAAGCTTGCTTCAAGAACTCCTGAAAGTAGTATCAGTGCCTCAATCCTTCAGCGTTTGGACGTCGTCTCTCTCAAAGATTATCGCTCTAATAATCATCGATTATCACTCACCTTTCAAGAATTATCACTAACTTTTTAATGGCTAAGGACTTGGGTATTTATAGACTTAAGTTCATGCGTTCGCGGTTACTTACGGATTAACATGAAGGAGTTTGAAGTCAATCCAACTAAGAAATAGAAAAATACAGTCAAATTCATCATTATCTGTAATTAACTAAAACGAGTCGCCCATAGGAGACATCTTTTAACTTAATTAAGATAAGAATAAACATCGGGAAGAAGAAACATAAACAGTTTAAGAAACCTAAATGGTGTCGTTCAAGGCAGACGTCTTTTAGTTCATTAATTAATTAAAAATCAAAATATGAATAAATCCTAAATGACATCTTCACAGGTCGACGCCTTTTAGAATTCCATATTTGATTAAAAATCTGAGTTAAAATAAATTTCTTTAATAAACTTAAATTATGTCTATCTAACCGATGTCATTTAGATAATTAATCTAGAAAGAATAATAAAAATTAACTAATGATTAAATATCAGACCATTTTGATGTATTATTATATGATATGAAATTTACTCAAAATGATGTCAAAATTAGCGTGTCTACAGCTGCCTCACCTTGCCATCGTCTTTGCAAGGGAGTGAAATGAAATGGAATGTACTGAAAAGGTGATGCCAAGGTGTGATGAGACACATTCTCAACATCACATAATTGGAATTATTCTCAAATCATCAATGAAGGTAACTCAATAATATCGATGGAATTAATCATGTCTAGATGCGATAGACAAGGAAATAAAATAAGATCGATTAACCTCCACAATTGGGAAGTACTCTAGCTCACAAACCCTGTAGGTTTCATCATGGGGAGCGATTGCCAGCCAATGTGGACGTGCTGCAACCATGATGGATCTTAAAAAGAAAACAAGAATATTTGAGATAAAGAATCCAAGAAAGGATAGAATTATAAGGATATTTTTAAGCGAACCTTAAAAATAATCAAGATACTTAATTCAGAATGGAATATTTCATATCATTTTGGAATTATTTGATCATGGTCTGAAATTTAATCAGTAATTAATTCTTATAACAATGATTTCAAAGTCCTACAAGATGCATACTGGGGTAAAAGAAAAATATAAAATCAAATAAAATATAAATTAATCAAGGATAATATTATTAAATTGTCATTAATGTGTCAAGATACCAATTCTGCAATTCAGTGCTAAGCCGAAGCTCGTTTATCTACGCACCGTTTTACCAAAGTGGAACCATCGTCCTCACTAATTAACAATCCAACGGCCTATCCGTACGATTAAGAATTTTCTGGAATTATCATTGTTTTTGTTGAAGGGGAACTCAAATTCCAGTTTCATCAAAATCACAAGGTCCTTGATATAGTCTAATCAATATTTAACATATAGTAATGATAATGCAAATCAATTACGTGAGAGAATATAAGAGATAGAGATACCCGTCTTTTTAGCCACGGTCGGACTCATAAACTCCCATAGTGGGATCTTCTTGAAATTTTCAACTTTGCAATCATTTCTTTGAATTTCCTGAAATGCGTCGTGTCGCGCCGACGCTTTTAAGTTCATTCAAAACACGTCCCTCTTCAATGACGCCATTTAAGTCGCAAAAACAGGTTTTGGCTGTGTTCAATCCGGATTCTAACTCTTTTCATGCACATCCCTTCTCCAATCCTGCTCTGTTCATCACTTAACAAATAGGTTAAGTATCTATTCAGGCTTAGCCCCTTGCCCAGTTAAGTAACTGGCTACTTGATCCTATCCTTGATAAAAGGGTCAAGGAGCATAGTCTTTATTTAACAAAGGTAATAATGGAAATAACGGAGTAAGATGCAACATACAAGCATACAGATGCTCGCTGAAAATAAAGGAATGAAGCACACCAAATACTACAAGTAGATGCTAATTGAAATATTTTTTATTTTTGAAATATTCATTTTGTTTGGATTTTGGAACATATATATATATATATATATTTTATTTTGACATATCTATTTCTTTTGATCTTCGAAATATCTATTTTTTTTTTGGGTTTTGAGATATGTACTTTTTTTTAAATTTTGAAATATCTATTTTTTTTGGATTTGAGATATGTGCTTTTTTATTTATTTTGAAATATATATTTTTTGGATTTTGAGATATGTACCTTTTTGAATTTTGAAATATGTACTTTTTTGATTTTGAGAACAATGTGCAAACTAAAAGACCAGTATGGTACTCAGATCAAAAGAACATATTCATTTATTAACTTAATTCCCAAATTGTTCTTCAATAATCTAACTTAGACTCATCTTACTTGAACTTGTGTTTTCATTCGTGATCCCATTTGATGGTCTGACCCTTAGTCAATCTAGGCCGTTCCTTAAGCTTTTAGTACGCCTCTTTAGAAAGAAATGAATAATTTGCTTAGAAAGTCCACGAGAAGGTTCTGGAGACCCAAAAAGATGTCCCTTTCTTACCCTAATATCTTTTGGGGTTCGGTCATTTTCTTTGCGGTGTATTTATCGACCTTGCGTTCCCTTTTCATTTGATTTTGTGGCGTTGCTGGAACGTTTGTAATGTAATGGCCTTTTGATTTGATATTTGCTTTTGCCTTTTGCTTTTGCTTTTTTTTTCTTTTCTTGGGACGGATCTCCCCTTTTTTTTTTATGATGACCTTCTACTAAGATGGTAGGTATTCTTGGTAGTCTATTCTAAGCTTCGTTCCTACATCGTGGGCCAAGTGTAAAGACATAATTTTTTGTTTAAAAAGAATGATTTGCACTTTACACTCTTAGTCAAGCTTTCGGTATTCCTTCGGACTTCACATCTTTTTTTACTCACGAATCAAACGTGTCAGTATGTGTAGTAATGTGTTTGAATTAAATTATCCAGACTAATAAGGGAATTTGAGTTTCTAAATTTTTTGATTCCACTGTTCTTTGCACCATGTTGATCGACTCTTTAACCTAAGGGTAGTATTTCTTAAGATACAGACCATCTAGGGGTGAGTTAACTCTTGCCCTTCTGCATTAACTAGACGGTATGCGTTATCAAAAAAAGCATGCGATATGACATAAGGTCCTTCCCAATTGGGTTGGAGCTTAGAACGCAGACCACCAGGTTTTACAAAGATTCTTTTGACGATCATTTCACCAACTTTGAACTTACGTTCGTTGACTTTCTTTTGATAAAAACGTGCTAATCTATTCTTATAAACTCTTGCATGATTAGCAGCTGACCATCTTTTCTCATCTAAGAGTTCCAATTGAGCAAGGACTGCTGAACGGTGTTCATCAATAGAAAATTCCTTATTCAATTATACTTTTAATGACAGTATAAGGATCTCATATGGAACTACCGCCTCCATTCCAAATGTTAAGGAATAAGGAGTCTACAGTGGGCGTGCGGATTGAAGTTCAGTAGGCCCATAGAGCCTCAATCAATTTTTCTGGCCAGTCTGTGAATTTATTAAACTTGCACGTCTTTTTAATGATTTTTATCAAAGTCTTGTTAGTTGCCTCTGTTTGGCCATTGCCTTGCAGATAATATGGGGATGAATGATGCAATGCAATTTTGTACCTGTTGTAGAGGTCCTTCAGTTCTTGTGCCACGAACTGCGGTCCATTGTTGGTGACGATGGTGCTTGGAATTTCAAATCTTGTGATGATGTTTTTCATAATGAATTTGTAGACGGTTGATGCTTTGACTTCCCTGTATGCTTTGGCTTCCGCCTACTTGGTGAAGTATTCCGTTGCTGTGAGAATGAAGGATTTTTGCTTAATGCCGGAATCAGGATTGCCAAGGGGTCTAATGACATCGAAAGCCCACATGGAGAAAGGCCATGGGGAGGAAACATGATGGAGTGAAGATGCAGGAGAATGAATTTTGTCGGCGTGAAGTTGGCACTTAGCACACCTACGGACATATCCTACACAATCTTCTTCCATGGTTGGCCAATAGAATCCTTGTCTAAGGATCTTCTTTGCTAGCATTTGTCTATTAACATGGTCACCACAAACTCCAGCATGAGCTCCTTCCATGAAGTTCCAAAGTTCATCTTTGTCTAGACATCTTAGAAGAACTCCATCAAAACCTCTTTTATATAGTGCTCCTCCAACTAGGGTGTACCTTTGAGCAACTCTCCTGATAGCCTTTTTCTCCTCAGTTATGGCTTCTTCAGGATATGATTGATCTTCACAATATTTGGCAATTTCGTAATACCGTGATTTCTATTCATCATCCATCTCTTCTAACAACTCTATTAACATAATTTTTCTCTTTTGCACAATATTTCCATCTTTGACCTTCTTTAGCAGCTCCTCCTTAGTTCTAAGAAATGAAGGGTCTTTCACGGCAGGTGAAAGACGCCTATGAACGTTGATCGACTCGGATTGTCTGCTGATTGGAAAATCGAGGGATGATGCAAGGGAAGCTAGAGCGTCAGTTAATATGTTCGGATTTCGAGGAACATAGATAAAGATCAATTTTGTGAAAAGATTGGCATAAGCAGAAGTGAGTTCTTGATACGACTTGAGCTTGGGATCAATAGTCCAATATTTGGTTAGCACCTGACGAATAATCAATTGGCTATCACCCACAATTCTGAGTTTGGTGGCACTATGGAGATGAGCAGCCTCGAGGCCAGCAAGGAGTGCCTCGTATTCAGCTATATTGTTAGTGACTGGAAAGTCAAGCTGAAAGGCTTGTGGAATGGTGACACCTTTAAATGATAACAGAACAATGCCGATACCCTTTCCATGGGAATTCAGAGCTCCGTCAAAATGCAGAGTCCATATATCATCTTTGATTCGGTCTATGGACATCAGTTCCTCATCCAGAAACTCTGATTGGACTGGATTAAAACGAGGAAAAGGATGATGAGCAAGATGTTCTGCGATGGCATAGCCTTTAATCGCTTTATGTTGAATGTAAGTGATATCAAATTGAGATAGAAAGCTCTGCCATCGTGCTAACCTATCAGTAAGGACATATTTCTCAAGAAGAAATTTGATCGGATTCATCCTAGCGATGAGATGAACTTTATGGGCTAGAAAGTAATGCTTCAATTTCTGAACCACCCATACAAGTGCTGCACATGTTTTGTCCATCGCTGTGTATCTTTGTTCAGCGGGGTTGAGAAGTTTTTAGAGATAGTAGGCTGCCCTCTCCTTTCCTTCTTCATCCCCTTGTGCTAAGACAGTCCCCACCGCATCATCCAGGACATAAATGTATAGTATCAATGGTTTGCCCAGAGATGGTGGTCTCAAAACAGGAGGACTTTCCAAATAATTCTTCAATCCATCAAATGCCTCTTGACACTTACCGTCCCATTCTAATTTGACTCTCAGCTTGGTAAGCTCGTAGAACGGCTTTCACCCTTGTGAATGCTAGGAGACAAATCGACGAATAAATTGCAACCTCCCGATCAATCCTCTTAACTCTTTCAAGTTTTTAGGAGGTGGCATTTCTCTAATAGCCCTTGCCTTGTTCGGATCTATCTCAATTCCCTGTTTACTGACAATGAATCCAAGTAATTTCCCTGAGGATACCCCGAATACACATTTCTTGGGGTTCATCTTCAACTGATATTCTCTTGATCTTTCTAATACTCTTGTCAAAACTTTGGCATGCTCAGCCTTAGTCTTAGATTTCACTAACAAGTCATCCACATACACTTCTAGATCGATATGCATCATATCGTGAAATATTGCCATCATTGCCCTTTGATAAGTGACTCCAGCGTTCTTTAATCCAAAAGGCATGACGACATAACAATATATCCCCCAAGGTGTAGTGAATGATATCTTTTCTTGATCTTCTTCTGCCAATTTGATCTGATTATATCCTGAGAATTCATCCATAAATGATAAAGTTTCATAGCCAACTGTGTTATCGATGAGTACATCAATGTCAGGCAGTGGAAAATCATCCTTAGGACATGCCCGGTATAAATCTCGGAAGTCAATACAGATTCTGACCTTTTCATCTTTCTTCATAACTAGGACTATGTTGGCCACCCATTGTGGATAGAAGACAACTCTAATGAATTTGGCTTTATGGAGCTTATCGACCTCTTCCTTCATCTTCAAAACCATTTGTGGATGGAATCGCCTTATCTTCTGTTTAAGCGGACTAGCTCCATCCTTTAATGTCAATCGATGTTCCACTAGTGATGAGTCTAACCCCGGCATATCCTCATAACTTCACGTGAAAGTGTCCTTATAATCCTTAAGAACTTGTACCATTACCTTCTCATCCATTTCAAAAAGATTTTTACTGGCAAGGACAACCTTAGGTTCGTCTTCAGTCCCTAGAGTGTTTTCTTTGGTGGGCTCTTCTACGGCAACTGAGGGTTCACCGAATCTTTTTACTCCACAGGCATATGCCTCAGCCGCGTCCTCGTCATCTTCCTCATCTTCAATAATGGGATCTTTTTCGTGTATCAATTCATACACTCCATATCCATCATTGACTGACTCATCATCGACACAATCTTCTGGCATCTGAATAGGATTTTCTAATAGCTGAGGGATCATAGAGCAAGAAAGGCATTTAAATGCTAAATTCTGGAGGTATCTATCTGGAATTTGTTTACTCTTAGATTTCCTAGACTTCCTAACTTGATTAACCTGCCTAGAACTAGATTCCCTAACTTCATTAGACTCCCTAACTTCACTAGACTCCCTATCCTGACCTAATGAGGATGACGAAGGATAAAAATTATGGGATATATAAAGAAATACAGGAGAATCCTCCCGAGAGGAGGGACAGAGTAGATCTAGAAGAGAATCTTGACCGAATGACCTGCGCGATGGGGTACAATCGGACAAGTAGGAAGTTTCCTCAATGAGGATATGGGAAAAGGAAGTTGCCAAATTGACGTTTTTGTTTTGTTTTTGGAAACGATGAATTAATCATAAAACAAGAATGGAGATGAATAGGAGGAGAATGGGATGGATGAAGCGTTATCAGGGCCAAAAGATTGGGGGGATCATACAGTAGCTTGTCCCAGATTAAATCATAAATCCTCTCTAGATCGAGAGGAGGTTAAGAGATAAAGTCCCGTGGGGACAGGGTGATTATGATGGGCGGAGTCTGTGGAATATCTTCAGTGATGACCCGCAACCAAGTCGGGGTCAGAAGCAAAATGCGGAATAAGGTATGTAGTGTGAAAATCTAAGAGGGATAAGTCCCCCTCCAAAGAAGATCCATGGTATAACCAGCTTCATAGGGGTCATCTGGCTCCCCTTCATCTGTTTCCTCAGACAGTAGAATTTTTTTGTCAAAAATGGTACCGGGCCCTTCAATCAGCTTATCTATTTGTGGCGGCCACTTTGGTTCTGAAGGATCAAGAAATAGTCTGTTTAGTGCAATGTACAGATCTCTCAAGTTAAACCATCGGTACCATTCACACTCAGGATCTTGTAACTTCCTCCTTTTCATTGGCCGCAGAGCCTCCAAGAACTAGTACGTCAACAATTCTGAATAATGTCTAGCTAGGTCTTTTCCATATATGTCATGGAGATCAAAACAGGAAGTGATAACCACCGTGTTATCATGATTGATCATGGGTCCCTTGACGAAATGTGTGTACAAGGTCCATGTCCAATGGTCCCGACCTTCTTTGCACGGTGTGGACATTATTTCCCAGACCTTCTGGCCATCTCCATTTTCTTCTTACTGAATAATGTCGTGCCTCACTTTTCTTGACCTATAGCCTAAGCCATTTCCAGTTGTCCTTGAGGGGCGTGGTTCTGCCTTGTAACTGCATGCCTAGGCCCTTTCCAGGCTGATAACTACCCTTCATCATTATTTTCCAACCAGGGGTACCCATGCACTTCCCCCGCTTTATGGCATCCAGTGGGTAAGGAGTAAGAGTGGCGGCCTTTAAAGGATCAGCCACAGGATGGTAGACCTATAATACCGACAGAAAAGGTTGTCGGCCAGGTGGAGGAGTTGGCTTGATATTCAAGGAGTGAGCAGCAGCAAGGATTGGCATGCTTGTAACTTTAATGACTTGTCCTTTGTAGGAAAATTTGAGGTACTGATGAATCGTAGAGGGAATCGCCTCAAGGGTTTTAATATAAGGACGACCCAAAATAACCTTCAAGGAAGGATCGATTTCCAAGATGTGAAATTCGACCTCGGCATGATATACATGGCCTAACTCTACTTTTAAATAGACCATTGTCAGAGGGGAACGGGTGGAGTTATAATAGGCTGTAACAGAAATGGGGCTAGGCAGCCATTTTTCCTTAGGTACACCACATAGTTCAAGGGTCATCGGAGGTAGGACATTAATTGAAGCCCCCGTGTCAACCAGGCCTGTGTCTACGACCTTTTTGCAGATATTGACCGTAATACTCAAAGCCATGCTCCTGGCTGCTAGTGGTGCTAGTTCCGAAGCATGAAATAAGATAGATGGCTGATCCCCCTGCGGAACTAGTAGTGCGGTGATCTTCTCCACCGGCACGTCCTCGTTGACCATCATATTTTGTAGGTATTCCATCAGAGCTTCCTGATGGGTCTTCGATCTCTTGATCAACTCAAGCACAGAGATTCATGCCGGTGTTCTATCCAGTTGCCTCAGCAGGTCATATTGAGTGCCTGGTGCACTCTCATCGTTATGTGCTTCCTCTGGCGGCTGTGATGGGCCGTCTCTGACTGTAGATTGAGGAAAGACCGTATTGAAGATCCTCCCACTCCGGAGTGTATGTTCTTTACTAGTGGAATGTCCAGGTGATAACTTGAGCACTGTGGGGTTGGTAGATGGCGTAGATGGTGTGGATGGTTGGCATACGGGTGATGGCGTAGGGTTAGTTGATGATGGCATGGTGCGAATGAGGGGTTTAGAGGGTTGGATAGTGGTATGGTAAGTGGTTGGCGCAATTGAAGTGGGGAATGGTACGCAGAGTAATGGTTTGGATGGTTGTATGGTATTTGGGTAGGCGGTGGTAGTGGTCGATGTTGTGGGGAATGGTATGCGAAGTAATGGTTTGGATGGCATGAGGGGTGCGTAATTAGCTTGCGGTAGGTTGTTTGATGGAGGTGTGGTGGCGTGGGGAGTAATGGGTTTAAGGAAAGCGAGCAGTGGTGATGGGTTAATGGGCGTGGGTAAATGGTATACGGGTGTTGGTACTGGTGTGATGGTAACGGGTTGTGGTTTAGGTACGTGGAGGGTACGGGGTGGTGGTTGCTCAGTAGTGCTCGGAGTGTGACCCGTTGAATAAATAGAGGAAGAGTCCTCTATCTTCCACTGTTGCCCTCGATTAGCCTCAGACTGGCTATTTGTTAAAATGGGGGCAACTTGATTCTAGTGCTGGTGTTCTGGAAGTGGGTTTTGCACTATATCCATGTTCGGGGGTGCTGCCGCCTGTGCCGGCGCTTTTGATTGTTGCTGTTGTTGGGGCTGCTACTGTTGCTGCTGGAGCCTTCTCGCCTTCAAGGCGGATATATACTTCCTCATTTCTTCCCAATCAATGCCTCCCTGCTCGTTGAGATCATGGATATAATCTCGAAATTGAAAGCAGGCATCTATTGTGTGTCCAGGTTGTCTATGGAAGTAATAATACCTACAAGTGTCGGCATTTTGGGGCCAAACTGTTTTTTCTCTTGGCAAAACCAAGACATTGGCTGCCATTAAAGCATTGAAGATATCTGAGGGGCATTCTGGAAGGACTGGATATTCTGTCCATTTCGGGCCTGAAGGCTTCTTCTGCTGGTTATAATTAGCAGGAGGAGGTACACTATGGTATGCCGGCGGTGCGCGCTGCTAGTACTGTTGTTGTTGTAGGGGCTGGTACTGTAACTGCCGCTGTGGCTGCTGTTGTAGCTGCTGGTTCGGCTGCTGTAGCCGCTGGTACTGTGACTGTTGATATTGTGGATTTGGCTGCTGGGGTTGTTGATACTGTAGCTGCTGTTGTCTGTAACCCTGCTGGTTCGGTGGTCTTTGGCCTGCGAACTATGATGGTGGCTGGCTCCTCACGAATTGGGGCAGATTATTGTTCATGGTGCTAATCTGCTCATGAGAAAGCGTGCCCTCAGTTGTTGGACCCGTGCTAGGAGAATTTGGCACGGTTGGCTTCCGAGGTGGAGGCCTATTAGGTCGGTGAGGATCAAAGACACTAGAGAATGTAGCATCCTTGAAAGCATTTGGACAGTAACGCGCCCTTTCATAGAGCTCTGCCATGCTGGTCAAGTTGTTCAGGGCGAGGACTAGCTTAAACTGAGGTGTAGCATTGGAAATCAACATCTTTACTTGCTCAGACTCAGACAGATGATCTTTAACTTTTTCTGCCATGCCCCTCTATCTATTAGCAAAATTGACGAATTCCTCGTCAGGTTTTATTTTTTCTACTATCAGGTCAGTAATAGACAGGGAGGGGGCAACTCTATCCTGGTATCGTTGAATGAATTTTCATGATACGACACCATAGTCCTCTACTTCGGATGGCTCTAAGGAAAAGAACCACTCGAGGGCTGGTCCCTCCAAGGATTTCCTGAACAAAAATGCTAACGACCTCTTGTCGTTCCACCAGAAAGATGACTCGTACATGAACTCCTTCAAGTGGGTGAAGAGGTTACCAGTACCATTGTACTTTCCCTACACTGGCATTTAGGAGGGCGTCAAATGAAACACGGGCAGGCTTGGCAGGTTAATCTCAGGTGCAGCTTTAACTCCCATCATTTTCTGAAATTTATTGAACTGCTCATCCATACGCTCCACTTTCGCGAGCAGAGCTTGAGTCGTCGGATCGACTGGAGGAGGGGGAGGTGGGGTTACATGATAGGCCTGTTGCCTAGGGTATGTGGGGTAAGGGGGACAATAGGGTTGAGAACCGGCAGTGCTTCCGCCATGCCCGAGGGCATTTTGATAAGTTGGCATAGGCGGTCTAGCCGGTTGCCTCGAAGAGGACAGTTGTGGCCTAGCTGGCCGAGAAGTTGAAATCTAAAGGCCTTCCATGGCTTGGTGAATGAAGGAAGCATGATAGGGAGGTGGTTGAGGAATAACAGGGGGAGCCGCAGGATTTGGCTCGGCATACTGCATGGGAGTCTTCCCCTTCAAAATAGACTAGATTGCCTCGAGCTGGTAAGGATCCAGATGAGAGGCCAGGACTCCCAGAGCATTGACTAGATCAAAGGGATTTGATGATGAGGGTTCATTCGGGTTCATGGTGCCCTCAAAGATAGGATTAGAAACAACATGCACGTGCGGAGGAAGATCAACACCAGAATTGTGTTGATCATGGACAAAAGGAGGAGGGATATGAAGATTTCTGTAACGACCCGCCATCCTATGACCGGAGACCCGATCACTAAATGGATGTCGGCCCATTAACTGTGGGTTCACGCCCGGATCTCACACAACACGTCTGGAGGAGTAAGCGTTAAACAAGGCTAAATATATCAATCTCACAGACTACAAAGATATAACAAGTGCACAGGAAGGAAGATAACAATGTCCGTATACAGTCCAACAATAATTACATGTCCAACAAATTAAATAAGTACAGGCAGAAGGAAAGT
Organism: Zantedeschia hybrid cultivar; assembly: GCA_030544215.1. Classification (NCBI taxonomy): domain Eukaryota; kingdom Viridiplantae; phylum Streptophyta; class Magnoliopsida; order Alismatales; family Araceae; genus Zantedeschia; species Zantedeschia hybrid cultivar. Next base: position 58,988,894 of record JARZZO010000012.1, read on the forward strand.
ACAACAACATCGGGACATACCCCGGAACTAAGACAGCTGCTGGTCCGCACACCAAGAAGACACCACACTTCCGCTCGCCCCGAGGTCCACACCTGAAACCGCAGGGAGTGAGCCACACCAGAATTGGACTCAGTAGGGATCATCCGATCCCCTGCCTCCCACTCACACACCCACAAGTATAACAACAGAAATATATATGGCAATTTAAGTAAAGTAGTAAACATAGCACCCAACTCTGATATAAAACGTACGATAAGCAGTGTAGCAAGAACCATTCTAAGCAACCCGAAGAACCCAACACAGAGTCACGTCTCATAGCCAAAGTTCACGAAGCGACTGAACCACACTGTCGACCGAAGTCAAACGTCGCCTCCCAACACTACCACCACTGCTCACGCCTGTCCACCCCTACAGTGTTCCGGGGCACTGTAGGGTGAGGCAGTGAGTCAAACTAGGACTAGCTGGAACCAGTGTACCGCCACTGCCAGCTACGTGTGCACACAAGCAGTCTAGACTACTGTCCTACCGTCCGGATTGCCTCCACGCTAGGCCTCAGCGCTTCAGGAGGGCCCTGGGGACCGGCGAACCCCCGTCAAGCCGAAGCTACAGGAACTACCCACATTCCAAATCTCCCGGGTTGCGTCAGGCCAAAGGGCTAAGGGTACCACTCGTAACCTTGATCAAAGGTCACATCAGGCCTAGTGGCTAAAGGGTAAGCCAACTCCAATAGTACCATAACCAGCTCCACAGCAAGAAACGCGCCGGAAGCTGCCACGACAAACAGGGAAACCCCGACCCGCTGAGAACAAACAGCAACCCCTCGGATAGAACACCGGCTACTCCGGCCCGTCGGGCTCAAGGCGATCCTGCTTCCCTCAGCCAAAGGTAAAACACAACATGTACCCCTTCTCCCACCGGTACGGCACAATGCCTCACAGACACCATGACCCTGTCCCCATCGGTCCATGGTGACAAACGTAAACCACAGTTATTCCGATTCCATATTCGCATAAGCACACACACACACAACATGATTCCATTCTCACAGGAGTCCTCAGTCTTAGTGTACAACGTAAAGCATGCATTTGAAATCGTCCCGCAGTGAAACACATAATAAAACCAGGATTACACATTTCTGTCTTGAATCGCGTCGACCGAGGTCGACGCCATTCAAGCCCCTCAGACAGGTTCATTTAACAGTCAGAATATTCCGTGAAACGCGTCGTCATAGGGAGTCGCCTATCTAAAACGCGTCCAGGTCTACCGACGTCATTCACACTCAAATTCCAGATTTACAGACCCTCACTCGGGGTGATTTCCTACCTAAATGGCGTCATGATGGCCCGACGTCCTTCCGAAAGGCGTCGTCCATCCATGACGTCATTTAGCGCCAGAACCCCTACTCGAAAAACCTCGAATCAGGGAGGTTTCTGCCCTAAAAGGCATCGTACTGCCCTGACGCCCTTCTGAAAGGCATCGACCAGGCACGACGCCGTTTAGCGCCAGAAACCTGGTTCCCTGGTTCGAACCGAGGGTTTCTCCCTTACCCCAAACACCCCGAAAAGCCCCAAAACAAGAAGGGGAGGAAGAGGAATACAATCACCACAAGCATGCTACGAATCCACGATCACAAGCACAGCCATTCCCACAAGGAAACCCCCCTAAACATGCTCAATCTAGCCCAAGACACGTCATGTCACGCCAAGGAAAATACGAGCAACACATGCAAGGTTCGTCCCCCTACCGGTTCTTGAACTCCACCAAGCTCCGTGCCGCCAACCGCCGCACCGCAGACCGCCGCCGGTACCCTCGAGGACGCTGCCACTCCGCCGGGATGTCGGCCGCCGTCCGGAGAAGGGAACGCCGCGAAGGAGGTGGTGGAGGTAGAGGTGAGAGGTAAGGAGGCTATGGAGTGATTGGAAGAGGAAGAAGAGGAAGGGAAGGGGAAGAAGAGAGTCGGAGAGGGCGGAGAGGGTGAAGAGAGAGAGTGTGAAGGCGAGAATGAGGGAAGGAAGGGAAGGCTCGCGGGGTCAATCTGAATCTCGCTAAAACGCGTCGATCGAGGCAGACGCTTATCAGTCTCACAGGACGGCCGTACTGACAGCAGTCTGAAACGCGTCGCCCACCGTGGACGCCGTTCAGACGACAGGACAGGCCGTACTGACAACGCTCTGGCGCCGCACCCTGACATCGCAGAGGTCACAGTCTGAATCGCGTCGACCAACATGGACGTCGTTCAGACGATGTGACCTGGGCCGTACTCTCGCGGCCCGAAACCCGCCCACATGGCGCACACGTGGCACAATAGCCAGCAGACCTAAATGGCGTTCACACAACCTGACGCCTTTTGAAAGGCGTCGAGCAGTGTTGACGCTATTCAGTCAGAAATCTCAAGACCCCACAGGGTCCAAACCAGGGGATCCGGCCCGAACCCGACCCGAATACTGAACCTGAAACCTCAGTCCTTACAATTTCCCTCATGTTCAGATGGATAAGAATGAGGATCATGGGGGGCATTAGCATCTCCCCCATTTTCATAGTGATAATTAGATTTAAGAGGGGCATTAGCATCTCCCTCATAGTTGACCATAGCTCCCGAAGCCATGCTCAAATCCCTACTTGATCGAAGTAACATGGTATCAGATTTTTCTCAAAGATTTGCAGACAAGTTGTATAAAGATTAAGCAAACAAGTGGATGTTTAACGTTATTTTAAGATTCCTTGTTGGATTATTTGGATTTAGTTAATCACAAGTTCACTCAACGGGTAGGATCCTAGTTTCAGTTCAATTTCCACCATTATACTCTATGGCTTTATCTCACAAGGTTATGAAGAATCTATCCAGGACTTTGATTGGTACAACCAGCCCGATGAACAAGGAGGAATATCTAGATTTTGGGGACTTACGGAGGTCTTTAACGTCAACCACTCTTGTTTAATCGAGGGACCGACCCCATCAGAGAGGTGAGGACGTCAAGAAGTGTGTTCCTATGAGAGGGGGGGGGGGGGGGGGGTTAGCCCCAGTGCGTATGACCTGTGGCTGGGGTGGCCCCTAATACTTAATACATAATGTGTAGTAGCAAGCAAATCAAAAATCTGAGAACTGAAGAACAAATAAGAAACTACCTGAATCGCGTCGCTGTGCCTCGATACTATTCAAACCAGAACCTTATTATGCTCGTAGAAGCTCAGGTAGCAGACAACAGGGAGTTTTGCCTAAAAGGCGTCTGGGTTGGGCAACGCTGTATGAAATGCGTCACTGCTCTTGGACGCTTTTCAGGTCGCAGAATCAACAATTCAAGAGGAATTTCTAGATCGATGCTCCTCAAACAAACAGAATAAAAGCGGTAAATAATTGGCTCATGCGAATCTTTTTTTTTTTATTTCAATTTTTAACAGGATAATTTTATCATGTAAACAACTAACACATTCAATCAATCACACATGCTTCTTATCACAATCACAACTTTCTACCTATCAAACGGGGAGGGCAATATCTTGCCGCAAGGATGTGTACGTGGTGCACGTGGGAATAAGAACTAAATTAAAAAGTCACCGATCGGTGAGGGCGTGTCGAGAGACACAGGTGGTGCACCGTGAGTGCCCGATTGACAAAGAGCAAGAACAAAGATTAAAAGACGGCGAGACCAAGTCTCACCGTGATTGCGAAAAAGCTGTGTGTGCTCAAATATTGATGTGTGATTATCATGAAAATTTTGTTGTTTATTAAAAAACTAAGTGATCGCCAGAAACTTTTAACTAAAAAGTTTCAAAAGACAGAGATTGATCGCTTACCTGTTTTGAAATTGGGAGATGTTGAAGTTCTTGATTCTCCTCCTTCAACCGGCTGAAGGAAAATAGCTCTTCTGACTTTGTTCTTGCCTTGAATATTTATGGGGTTTTGAGGATCGTCCAGACTTCCTTGTTGTTGATTCTCTCCTCTTGATCTTCTTTTGTACATTGCAAAAAGTGGAAAGAAAGAAAGAGGGAAAGAACAATAAGAACTCAAATAGTGGTAGTATCTATTCCAGTAATGATTCTAATCATGCAACTTAAACGAATAAACTCACTTGTTTGTTGTCTTTGAAATCCCTTATCCCATGGATTAGAAATTATATGCTAGTGAGTGTGTGTAGCATGGAGTGATATGATGAGATTATGATACTAATATGGTGAAAATATGAGAAAGATGCAGAAATTAATTAAGAACTAAGTTAGATGGCCCGTAGAAAGTCTTGGATAATTAATCTAGAAAGAATAATAAAAATTAACTAATTATTAAATATCAGACCATTTTGAGGCATTATTATGTGATATGAAATTTACTCAAAATGATGTCAAAATTAGCGTGTCTACACCTGGATGACTGGTTAATTGAAAATAAGTGGAACGCAGAGCACCTGCATCCTTTCTACAATTAATTTGTTTTGATATTGATCATTAATAAGAAGCCATTTTGCGTTTTATTTTTTCTCAATTGTCTACCCACAATTGAATGCATGAAGGACTTGGGCACTCACAAAGGGCTCGTCTGATCCCCTTGTCGGCCCGAACTATAGAAAAGGGGCTCTCCACCCGAAGAAGGGATAAAACTCATCTGATCCCCCTGTCGATCCGAACCATAGGGAATGGGCTGTCCATCCGAAGAAGGGATAAAATGTTGGGTTCGCTTGTGTCCGGATACGACCAAAATGCAGCGGAAAAATAATTGTTGGGATCGGATCCGTCTGTTTCGATTTACAAAAACCTTAAACGGTAAATCAGATTTACGTTGCGTGGATTCGAATCTGCGTTCGTCCGATTCCGTCGGTGTGATGTCGCAAGCCACGTAGGTGCCCGACCTCTAGCGGTATTCACGCGGACTTCCTCTCGGTGGATCGTCCTCGCTTCCTTGCTCGCTGCAACGTCCGCGGATCTCGTCTGGCTGTGCGTAATCCTCAGCGACATGCAGATTCAGAAATTCCCGTCGAACGGGGAGGTGGAGCAGGCGGGAGTCAGAGCAAAGTCTCTGGTACTGGGTAGAGGTGGGGGGCGCCTAGAGAGAGAGAGGAGAGAGATGGAGGCGGCTAGGTTAGGGTTGCCTACCCCTGACCTAGCCCCGGTATTTTATAATAAGCGCTTTGCGATTTTTCAGAAATACCCACACTTATCCGAAACCCCGTCAAAATATCCACCGACTTGAAAACCTTTTCCGTATGACCCTCTAAGCGCAAATACCAGTCCAGTTAATGGCCCATTAAGTCCAGTAATCTTTTACGGACCAACTGAATTAATTAATATCCTTATATTAATTAATCAACCAAATTTAATGTCCTACAATAAATTCGGGCGGGCTTCCGGTCACGTTGAGTGCCAAGCAACACAGCGTGATCTTGGAAGGCATTGGGGTTTATGTAACCCACTATGAGAACCTTTCCGTCAATGGTTACCGCGTGGATATAATCCTTCATCCGTGCAATGTTTCCGAATTGACCTAGGATATGGTTTACTGTTAAACCCTAGCCGGTCGATTCACTTGAATCAGATGCCACTAATTTATATTAGATAACTCTTTATCTGATACAGAGTCCGCTCTAGCCAGGGACTTAAGCGCATCATTTCTAATGAGCACCTACAGGTCTGGCATAGTGTCTCCACACAAGTGACTTATAGGATCAGTCACTCTCATCATATGAGCTGAAGAAACTTGTACTAGTCTATCTGGATGTTTGATGTCCGTCTCAAACATCTTCTGACTAAGAACAATTAAGAACATGTGTTTATAATTATTCGGTCCCATAATTATAATCTCATCATAATTCGAAGACTATTGCCTATGTTCATAGACTTCATCGTGATACGATAAACAAAGATTGATTTAGTTACACAATGAATTTATGCCATTATATTAATAAACTGAAAAATATACGGTATCGGATTGACTTTCGAGCCACCTAATACTAACATAAAACTCATCCGGTCCCCTATCGGTCCGAACTACAGGGAAGGGGCTCCCTACCAGAAGAAGGGATAAAACTCGTCCGATCCCTTGTCGGTTCGAACCATAGGGAAGGGGCTCCCCACCCGAAGAAGGGATAAAACTCATCCGGTCCCTATGTCAGTCTGAACAATAGGGAAGGGGCTCCCCACCCGAAGAAAAGATAAAACTCGTCTGATCCCTATGTCGGTCCATACCACAGGGAAGGGGCTCTCCATCCGAAGAAGGGATAAAATCGTCTGGTCGCCCTGTCGGTCCGATCGAGTCGCATGGAATAGTTACTGAGAACCACTGGCCATGGCTGCCCTTGCGGGGGGTGGCCGCCCCCCCTATCGGTCCGAACTACGGGGAAGGGGCTCCCTACCAGAAGAAGGGATAAAACTCGTCCGATCCCTTGTCGGTTCGAACCATAGGGAAGGGGCTCCCCACCCGAAGAAGGGATAAAACTAATCCGGTCCCTATGTCGGTCTGAACAATAGGGAAGGGGCTCCCCACCCGAAGAAAAGATAAAACTCGTCTGATCCCTCTGTCGGTCCATACCACAAGGAAGGGGCTCTCCATCTGAAGAAGGGATAAAATCGTCTGGTCGCCCTGTCGGTCCGATCGAGTCGCATGTAATAGTTATTGAGAACCACTGGCCATGGCTGCCCTTCCGGGGGTTGGCCGCCCCCCCTTCCTCCACTGCAAACCACCCACCCTCCACCTCCCTGCCAACTGATGCCCAGGCCCTCCTCCAAGCAACAACTGTTGCCCTCGCTCTCTCCGTTGGGCTCACCCAACCTCGACCCTACCAGGCGCAACATGCTCCCCCAAGATCCCCTTCAACATCCGTTGCCTGGCTCCGCTCCATCTTCCTCGACCAGACTGGTGCGAAATCCTTTGCACAGGTGCTCAAGGAGAGCTCGGTCTTTCCTGTGGTGGAGCTGAAGGTCCACACACCCACGTTTACTGACTTAGGGGAACCAACTGTGTTCTTCTCCTCGAAAGAGATCGCGGCCGCCCTCATCCCCTTCCAATTAACTCTCGTTGCGAAGACTCCCTACGGCCGGCTTCAATTCCCCGAAATCAAGGCTCTTCTCTCTCAACGCCTGGTCTTCAACGTGAGTTTGTTATGAGTGCCCTGCAAATATGGGGTGCATGGCTTGGTTCATAACCATGGGCTCTGATACCATGTTCAAGTTATTGGGCCATCCAACTCAAAATCTTAAGACTATGAGTGGAGTAGGCACCATCTTTTAAACATTTTTTGATTTTGTCCTTTTTCCAATACATGACTATTCTAACACCTTGGGAGAGTCTTGCAGGTCCCCCTTCAAACAGCTCAGATCACAGACGCCTCTTCGGCCTGCGCATGCATCGAGCTCGATGCTCTCAAGCCCCACCCACATCGTTTCTGGATTGGCATGGGCACTGGGGGATATTTCCAGGAGATCTTCTATCCGGTTATTCCTCCCTATTGCACTGCTTGCAGGCTTATGGGTCATCTGTCTTCGGATTGCCGGCAGTCGACCAAGCAGCGTGAACTATAGGGTCCTCAGAAGCCCTCAAACGCTGGTCATGCACCGCTGGACTAGGTGAAGACCCCTCAAACGTTGGCCTCCGTACAACTTCCCCCCAAGGATTTGAGTAAGAAAACCTCTCTTGGTCCTGGAAAAGCCACCCAACGGTGGATCTCTAAAGCTCGTATCTTTTGTCAAATCCCGGTCTCCAACTCCTTTGATGCCCTCTAGCCTGTCTTGGAAGATCCGGCTAACCCACCTAATGAGAACGAGGGTCCGGACCCTGGCATCGACACACCCAGACCAGTGGAGGGCTCCGCCCCCGTCGCTCCGCCGTCATCGCATGCTCAGACTTCATCCCAGCCCCACTCTGATCTCCAATGCCTGCGCTGTCCTTGGATCGTTCTGATGTAGGTCAAGGCGATCTTGCTGTTGAGATCCCCGAGTTGACGCCTGCGGTTGATCCCTACTCCCCGTCCTTCGCTGTCCAAGTCATGGACGTTGTGTTGTTGCGTCCCTCTTGCCATTTCCAGCTAACCTCGGTGGACGCAACTCTTCATCGGTTAGCCCCCCCCCCCCCCCTTATTCGCCGATGCACCTGCCAAGACAGGCAATCTGCTGCCTACTACTTCACCCTTCACACAGATGCTCCAGGTGATGCCAGCCTCGCTATCCCTCCATCCGTCGCCGTTGCAGACCATGGTCATCCAGGGCCTTCCCATGCAGCCTTCTCTACCAGGTGGGATCTTGGATGACGCCCTTATATCCTTCTCGGGCCACGCGCCAGCTATGCCCGCACAAGAGTCTGAATCCTCTACGGTCCTCATTGGACCGTAGAGGGTTAGTACTCACTGGGGGAGGGGGGAGAAAAGAAAAATTCGAAAAACACCTGTCTGGGCCCCCCTGCATTCATTTCCCCCTCCCTCCCCCAGTGAGTACTGACCCTCTACGGTCCAATGAGGACCGTAGAGGATCCAGACTCCCCGCGCAATGTGCTGCCCTTAGCATAGACCACCTGACGGGTGGAATCCTAGCCACGCCCACGCTAACTCCACTCGCCATGCACGTTGCCACGTCAATGGCCTTGGCGTCTGAAGCCCCTCTCCTGGGCTGTGCGCCAGGTGCTCGCCTGCTACTCACTCTGTTGGATGAGGGACTCTTGCATGCTTCAGTTGCTACGCATCCACACTTGGGTCCGGTCCAGGGGCCTAAGAGACTTGTGAAGGGCACCTGTGCAGTCTCTGCCTCAACACCTCTCTCTCCTCCTGAGTCTGATAGGCTATCTACTGCCGCTGTAGGTGCTACCCCCTCCATGCCCATGAGAACCCCCCCTTACTAATGCTTCGGCTTTAGTGACCTTGCATGCTGCCACATTGCTGCCCATGGCCACCAAAATCCCTCTTAATTATGAGCATCTTCAGAATATTACTCTGCAATCTTGCCCGCCAAGTATTCGTAACTTGTCCTTACTTATGGAGGAGGAGAGCCCTACTGTAGAGCAGCTGCACGACGCCACTTGCCCCCCCACAACATGGGTCCTTGCATTTTGATTTTTCTGTTGTGGATGACTGCCCTCTTACTCAGAAGCGACCCTTTGATGCTTTGAACTTGGAGCCAAGATCAAACAATAGATTTAAGCAAACATTCTTGCAGGCTCTTCAATTCAACAGTCTTTTGCTCACCAGGCCGACAATGAGGAAATTTACACCCTTAATTTCGAGAACTCCCCTCCTGCTTCACCCTGTCCTACTGTACCTCATCAGAGTGGAGTTCTTACACAGGCGCAGAAAAAGCAGCCGGTCGGCTAGTCTATTCTTACCAATGAGATCATTCCTATGATTTCTTCATTTTTATCATGATCGGAGTTTATCCTAGGGGGACCCTCTACATGTCCCCCCTTATTTTTTGGCTTCGTGCGCATATTGTAATAGGAGCAATCACTTCTGATAAAAGTGAGTGGCATCTTAGCATTTGAGGGGTTTCTTTTCAGGAGGTCTTTGATTTTATTATTGTACTCTCTCAGGGGTATAGTATAGTGGTATGACCCCCACCCTTGTATTGTAACTTTGAATTTTGTAAAAAAAAAAGAAAAAAAAAAAAAGGAAAAAAGGGACTCCTTATCCGAAGAAGGGATAAAACTCGATCGCAAGGTGCACGCACCAACAAACCCACGATCAAGCCTAAACCAACGGACTCTGCTTTAGCCGCCGCGGTTGGGGGAAGAAGGGGAGAGATTAGGAGCAATATAAAAAAAAAGAGTGATATATGTGTTCCATTCAACGGGATTACAAAAAGGTGATCTGTGATTACAAAAACAAGAGTAAAAGAATTTCTTAAAGAAAGGCAAAATCTCTAGACAACCATTCATAGGTTACGCCACCCACCGCGCCAACCACCTCTACCTCCTCGACTACGGTGTCCCCTTCCTCTAACAGGAGGCGTCGGCTTGACATAAAGGCCCGACAGAGGAGGGGGCCTGGTCATCCGTAAAAGGGCATTAGACACGAAGGCGTTGATCTCATGGGGATCGTCTTCCCAGAGGTTTGTCACTAGTCGAGCGCTAGCCTTAGAAAGCCCCTGTCGAAATCCATTAGGAATGGAGTCGAGAGCAAGATCTCGCCAGACTGTCGAGAAAGGCCATTCCTCACCAACTGGACAGTGACCCAGAAAAACGTGTCCTTCCACCCTTGCGGAGGAGAGCTGGAGGAGGCAATAAAGGGCCCCTGGTCGCTATAATCAAGGAACTGAAGGAAGCCGCGCGCATCAAGAATCGTATAGCGGCGGACATAGACGATGTGGCAGAACACGTCGAACAGGGCATCAATGTGATCGTAAGCCCATACAAGAACGTTGAAGGCCACGGCCAGATGCCACGAGTTCGACAGGATCTGGGCAGGTGCCACGGCAAAAAACTGCAACAGGTCTAAGACAAAACTTGAGATTGGCAGGCGGAACCCCACCTCAAACATGGCTTCAATAGCTATGAAGGAGAGGAGGTTGCGAGAGTAGAGATAGTCTCCCGCCAAAGGTACCCATAGACCAAACTCGCCTGAGATCCGGAATCGCTTCCTAACCCTGCCTAGATCACTGGTAGTGATCATGGATGCCTTAAGAGCAGTGCGATCAACAACCACTCCGTTCACATAATCAGAAGCCATCTCAGCCGAACTAAGGTAAGGAAATCTGCAAAGAGGAGGGCGAGCAAATGATTAAGGACTAGCCCTTTCCTCTGCCCCCTCATTTATAGGATCGAACCATACACTCTATGCTTGTAACTCCCGACAATGAGTGCGGGGTACCTTACAAATGTTCCAGCAGTAAGTGCGGGACAATTAAGCTGCCTTTGACGAGTCAAAAAGGCAAAAGATAAAAGTTGTTCAAGCGGTGAAGTACAAAGAAGTACAGGAAGTACAGAAACAACCTTGTATTTGTTAACCGGTTGACCACAATCACAAAAAAGGGGGCCTTCAACGAGTCAGAAGAAACAAAAAGAAGAAAGATCAAGAGACCACAATCACTACTTGTAGGAGCAGTTAGGAGATTCCTATAATTTGAAGGAGTTTCAGCTGCCCGATTTAGATCGGACGAATCTCCGACCCAACAAAACCTATCCTATTTCATCACCAAATTAAAGATCAAGTTCAGATGAGAGCAAGGCAAGTACTCGAAGGTCAAGTACAACTGCAGAATCGTTAGCAAATGTAGAACAAAAGGTTCCACTTGAATGAAAGGCTGTCAATGAGATATATGTAGAACAAGTTACACTTGCTGTCTAGAGGGTCAATGTAGTAGACTAAAAAAAATATTTTTTGAATTTTTTTTAAGATGGGCTCCTAGGTGTCCTACAAGTATGTATAGGCCGACCTCCGATCGGACGATTGAAAAAATTGAAAAATCAAAAACTATTATAAAGCACAGTCCATTAAATGTATTTTTTTTTTACTATTCATTGGGGCTTGAATTTTTATTTTTCAAATTTTTTGGAATCGTCTGATTGGAGGTCGGCCTATGGACGTGTAGAACACCTCGGACTCACCTTAAAAAAATTTAAATACAAATTTCTTTTTACCCACTGCACTGACCATCAATGCAACATTGGGGTCAGTGCGCTAAGTGTTACTCACGTTGATGAGGCTTAGAAGTCCTATGTAGATGCATATTATACTCCCATAAACATTTTTGCTTAACGAAGAGTACTTCACAGCGAGTTGTACTTGTCTAGTTTGATGACTTTTGGAAGAATAAAATCCTCACACAGCAATTTAGCATGACCGGTTCACATGCTATCGCGAGATATAGGGTTGAAACGAAATACAATTAATTGTGGTCATAGTGCTATTTGTTTCTGATTTTATAAAATATGAGTGTATATCTATATCCATTTAAGATGTAAAAAATATGATCTTCAAAATATTTGAGTGTGCGACTCTTACACTATCTGTATTCGAGGATACACAATTTCCATTTTTAAAATTCTCAAAAGAAGAGAGAGATAATCAACGCTTTTAGCATAACTTTTTTTCCTTATTATAAAACATATGTGAAGAATTTTATGTTTTTAAGATTGCTTTCTGTTAAACATGAATAATATTTTGTGCCTTGTTCATTTACATATTTGTTTGTCGAAATCCATATTGCTATTTTTTTTTTTACGTATTTCGTTTTACAAAATCCATCTTATATATGTATATATATACGTAGTTCTGATTCGTATTAACTCAATCTACATCCCAACATGTCGTTCGAAGGGATTGATCATCTTATTTATTCTCGAACAGTTAGTGATCATTTCCAAATGCGGTTGTTTCTGCACTTTGAGTTGTTTCTGCACTTTGTACTTGGAAGAATCTGTTAAACCATTCGGCATTCATCTCCTTTTCCATATGCTGCATTAGGTGCTAGAGTGCGTGGGACTAGATTATAACTGAGAGACACATGCATGTAACAGCTCCATAGATTTAAACGAAAAACTTTATAAGAATACGAAGAATGTCATGAATTCATGCAGATATCTTTGAATGCAAATCCCTCCCCACAACACAAAGTATAAGACACCAAAAGAGAGCATATATATGTTGACATAAATCACAGAAGAGTACGCTGCAACCCTTACATCTTCCAAGCCTTCCAATCAGCTCGGACAACGTTTACCCAGTCACACCCATACGTTTGCTAATAACATCATGCCGATCATGGCTTCTCCGCTGCAGGCGGAGGTGAAAAGAAGGGGATTCCGGGGATGTTGGGGATGGCGACGGGGATGGTAGGAAGGGGTGGCAGTGTTGCCTTCGGGAGGGTTGGTATGGTAGGTACAACTGGCATCGCCGGCAACGGTGGCAACACAGCCTTAGGGATGCCCGGGAGGGCAGGTAGAGGGATCTGGGCGCCGTTAGGCAAGGTGGGAATGGTGGGTACCGTAGGCAGTGGTGGCAAGGGGGTGGTAGGCAGCGTCGGCATGGCCGGCAATGGTGGCAGCGCCGGCTTGGTAAGAGGTGGCACAACAGGCAATGGAGGAAGTGTGGGCATGACCGGAAGTGGTGGAATGGTGGGCATCGGCAGCGTTGGGACCGCCGGCAGAGGCGGAAGTGCTGGCTTGGGCATGGCTGGCGGCAGTGTCCCAGGTGCCGGCGTGTCCAGTAGACGACGAGCTGCCTGAGAGAGGTTGGTTGAGAGAGAGAACGCCAGGAGGAAACACAAGAAGAAGTAATGCTTGGAAGCCATGGTTACAAGTGAATGTAACGACGCTCCTCAGTGCTAATAACGAGGAGAGGGGTTATGAAGGTTTGAGGAGACTTGGGTTGTGTGATGGATGAGGAGTTTAAACTTGACGTCCTATTTATAATGGTGGTGTTCCCTTATATTATGTCCAAACTTGGGATGCTTGCCGTGCCTTGCTGAATATGGTTGTTAGCTCTTCATGTAGGTCTCCAATTTCCGGTAGTTGAGAGGATTTGAGGGGGGTAGCTGTGGTTTCTGTTGTTAGCTCAACCTCTTATACTTGTCAGGGTCCAAGTGTCAAAGGGGAAGAACACAAAAGGATAGAGTGGAGTGTTGGGATAACAAAGCATTACTATAACAAATCTTTTTGACTATTCAGAAACAAGGAATGCTAACATGACGGAAAATTTCTCCACTTTTCTTACCCCGTGTCCGTTGTGTAAAAAGAAAAAAGAAACCTTTTCCCTCACACACTAGCAATTTCCTTCAGAAACCTACGGAGCTCAATCCGCACCAATTCCCATATATAGCGTTTTCAGCAAGTGTTTTTTTAAGTTTATGTCTATATAGACATTGGATTATAGGCCAAGTTGGGCCAAAATAGACTTGGATTAGGCTAGGCCGAGCTAATGTTTGTTTTTGGGCCCTCTTGGACCAACCTGTTTCTTTTATTGGGCCTCGGCCGGGCCATAGTTAGGTTTGGCCCAATAAGTGCCCGAGTAAAAACCACATATTGAATGTGTTCCAAATGTTGCCCCAAATCCTTACTATATATAAGAATGTAATCAAAGCATACCAAACTTGGCAACCAATGGTTTGAAAACGTGAGTTATAAGATGCATAAATATTACTAGTAGTGTTAGATAAACCAGAAGGTATGTATAAGCCATTCAAAAGTTATTCCCTTGTTTTCATTAATGCCATCTTCAATTAGCATCTTGCATGAATATGGATTTAATGATAATTATTTTTTTAATCAAGCTTAAAAGGTATATAAGCACGAAAAAGTTGATTAGGCATATCATTTGACCAAGATGTAAGGAAGGAATCTATACACGATAGTGAGTTTGTTTATTACCTAGTTATTCATACGTATGCATGTGGCATCTTTCTTTAGAACTAGGAGAGTAGGGGCAACAACTGGACTCATACTTTTGCATGCCATATCCTCATAAAGATACCCAACATCCTTTCATGGCAGTTCCTCATGCTTCTTCGAAGTCATCCAATATGAAGGTTTGTTGGAAGTGTTACCTCTAGAATGAAATCAAAGAAATGTTGAAACTCCTTAGGTAAGGACTGAGACTTCGGATAAGGTTATCGGGTCAAATTCGGGCTAACAGTGCTCAATGTGGATTTTTTTAAGGTCTGGGTTTGAACTCCAATTCGCGTCCAACAAGCTGGACACCTTTTGAAAAAGGCATCTGCCTGGTCCAATGCGAGTCAAAAGAGTGCATGCAAGGCATGTGGTTTCCCCCCAATCCTATCATCTAAAATATGTCCAGACAATTGGACGTGATTTGTGAAAGGCATCCACATAGCTCAACGCACTTTAGCTGACTTCTACATGACGACGACCCACCCAGTGGCACCCCCAGACTGAGTTGAGAGCACCTGGGGCGGGCCTTGGTGGGTGTGAGACCCGAACCCTCTCTCCCCCTTCTCATTTCTCACCCTCTCCTTCTCCCTCTTCTCTTCTCCTCTCTCCCTCCACCCTTCTCCTTCCTCCATTCTTCTTCCCCCTGCACCATTCCACCTTCCCAAAGTCCTTCTCAACATCAAAACCACCTCCATCTCCACTGCGACCTCATTCTCCCCAGATGGCGGCCAATGTCTTGGTGGGGCTCAGCTTTGGCGGCGACACTTCGCGGCGATTCGGTAGTGCGGCAACTTAGTGATGAGGAGGCGGAATGCGTGACGTGTGGCGCCCCTGAATCCAATTCAGTACGAACCGACTCTCATCAGATTTGGTCATACAACAGTAGAAAAAACGCATCATACATGCATGCATATGAGAAATAAACTAGTTCACAAACCCATCAATTATAACCAAGATCATAACAATCCAGTTCTATTACCCACATTGAAATCTTAGTTATATGAGACTAGGCGAACAACAAATTATAGCTTCCTTTTCAATATTACATCACAACTCAAATCCTACTACATGATTCTACTGGACAAAACACGCATTAAACCCTACATATAATGCAATCCCATGAGATTTGCCTTTATGCCAGAGCTTTTGCTAAATCGATCCTTCAACTAAATCTCCTGAAAAATGGTTACTAGGATTTTATGAGTTCCCCACTCAGTAGACCTCAAATTCCGATCACACGAGTTATTATATAGTGTAAATTTGAAAATTAAATGATACATGTATGTATATTAGCAGAATCAAATCATGTTCTAAAATAACTATAAATCCTACAATCAAGTCATGTTGGCAAGTTGATAGACATTCAATTTAGACAAAATGGCTTATCATAGTTAACCTATCTTGAGTATAATTACACGTCATGATCAAAGATCTAGTAGCCATAACATGGACTTGAAACTTGTAACATATAACTTGCATGATCAAACATGTAAGGCTAAATTTCGAATCTTAACAAATCTTGGAACGTCAAAATGATTATAAACTTGAATATCAAGTCATCACATATGGAATCATAATCTTACCACTTCTTATATCGCGCAAGCATCTAAACCATAACGAAAGGGGTGCTTATACTTGTACTTGTACCAAAGTTCCTAGGTAAATAGAGTTAAGGTCTTAGTTGTTGCACAGAACCGCGGATACCCCAATCCGACCATAACCACCAAACTAAAGTCTGGCTCCTGGATTTTAGTCTCGTTTCCCACAAAACATCATGAATCGCCTTACTGAATCAGATACTTACTTGAGATCGGTCAGTAATCCCCTTAAGATGACAATTCCCATGGAGGTGGATTTTTATGTAAATTATGTATTCTATATATTTTCAGTATTTAAACATAGAGTTATAAGATCCAGATATAACAAAATCAAGTCAAATCAACCGATAATATCTTAGTAAAAATACAAATTGTAAAATTTTTATCTTCAGAATATATCATAATAAAAATTGCAATTGGATAAAAAACAGGTTTAGAGAGGACAATACATATATGTTATAATTTTTTGCCCATTAAATAAAATGTTAAAGATAATTCATATAGAACTGAGTAAAAGTACTTCAAAGAAATAAAGTCGGTGAATCAATAAAAGAATCCAACTCTCTAAAGACACTTCTCATATATTCACATATATTTTTAAAGAAAACTCTTAAAAAAATCAAAAGATAATATTACAAAGTAGTAATGTTTAAGGAGATTATTAGCCTACCTCTTGCATAGTGAAGTTTCCACGGGAAAATAGGTCCTGCCTAAGCACCCCTATCCTTGTGGACTTCGTGTTGCCTCCTATATCCTTAGCTATTTGTTGGATGAGGACACGAATCAACAACCACCTTAGATGTCGTGAGCCAAGTTAACCAATAGAGTGATGGTCCTCACGCATGATTTGATCGGTAAATTGCACAATTTGGTTGTTTTATATAGAAATTCAAGCTTAGGATCTCTTCCTCCACCTTCCTCCATGCTAGCTTAGTCTAAATGCCACGATAGAAGTGATTTTCATCATAATAATGGTGATTGCATGCTAGTGAATTGTTCATGTCTTCTATGAGATTTTTGACACGTTATGAGCCTACTTGTGGGGGTTTCTTCTTGTAACCATCATGGCTATTGTGGACTTAGAATTATCATGCTTGAAAGATAATTCTCTTGTTAATGATGGTGATTCTGTGGAATTGCTAAGAGATTGTGGAATCATGTTTAATGTGGTTTGTAAGGGGTTATTTCTTTACTGTAAATCCCTTTGTATTCATGGTGATTTTGTGGGGTGGATTATGTTTCGAGTTAAGTAGGGAGAGGATTTCTGTGAGCTAGTCTCGGGAGCTAAAATACGTCCAAGTAGGCCGCCATGATTTGCAAAAGGCATTGATCTGTATAGACGTGATTTAGGCCAAGTTTTGAGAACACGAAGCCTCTGTTTCCTGCATTCACTATGTGTAAAATCTATCTATGAACATGTTAATTTTTTTATAAATTATGTATATTAAATTTTCATATACTCGTACTTTGCATGATCACGTGCTTGTATGGTTATGGACCTAGAGTGACAGTATTATGTTAGTTTTACACCTTGTGTCACCATGGGAGTGGCACAGTGTCAGTGTAGGAGTGGCATAGTGATGCCTAGGAGGCAAAGGTCACCAGATGTACCTCGGGGTAGTAGACAATGTCGGTGTAGAAGTGGCACATTGTGGACACTTTTGTGGCTGGGCAGAGATATAACTACCTAAGGTCAAGTAAGTCGGAGTAGTCCGGAGCTACCCGAGGGGTTACTGCTCTGTCTCAGCAGGTCGGCATTCGCCAATCGTGGCTTTACTATTTATCTTGCTTGTTTACTTTCCGAATTTGAGATTTAATTATTGTTATGTTGTGCATATTACTTGTCTATCTCTTCGTGGTACTGTGGTTGTATGTGTGGGAGGTAGGGATTGTGTGATCCCTACTAAGCCCATTTTCTAATGTGGCTTACTCTCTATAGTTTTAGGTGAGGGTTCTCGGTGGACCTAGGAGTTTTGTAAGTCATCTAGAGTTGCATGCCAGCAGCTTTTGTTTCGGAGTGTGCCCTAATGTTGTTGTATTATTTTTATTTCGGCCTGTACACACTTATAGTTCTTTTCAGTTGCAGACAATGTATTTATTTACTGAGTTAAGTCGGACTGTAATAACTTTTTTCCCAAATGCTTTCTACTTTACAGTTCGATGTTCAATTGCTTATTTAGCATAGTTTATCACCTATTTTCTAGATTGTCTTATGATCGCAGTTTTGTCCCGAAATAACAATCTGAAACCTGTTTAGTAATCAGATCTCCGATTATAGGATAGTGGGATGTTACATATGGTATCTGTAATGACCCGCCACCCTATAATCGGAAATCCGATTACTAAATGGGTACCGAATCATTAAATTTGGAGCCAAACTAGAATCTCGATAAGTCTGGGAAATAAATGATAAACTAAGCTAAACACCTACATCACATCGAATTGTAAAGGAAGTGTAGAAATTAAAAATTATTACAATTCGACTTGACTCAGTAATTAATTACATACTCCAACAGAAAAGAAATAATTAAGCGTACATGCCAGAAAAGGAAATAACAACTACATCGGGGCATACCGCAGAACAGCGGCTGCTGGCGCGCAACCTAAGGCAACACTCTCCTCGCTACGCTTGCCTGGAACCCTCACCTGAAAACCGCAGGGGGTGAGTCTTATTAAAAAAGACTAAGTAGAGATCCTTTGATCCCCACCACCCACAAGTGCAATAAACAAATATAGACAATTTAACTAAATAAAGCAGTAACACAATTTCGATATAAAACACACGCATTTATAACAGTAACATGTACGATTCTGAAACTACCACGTTGTCCACAACTAGCGTCTCGGCTAAACACACAAGTCACACGGCCGAACGCGGAAAACACCGACCCGCTGAGACCAAACAGCAATCCCTTAGATAGCACACTGGCTACTCCGGCCTGACACGGCTCAAGGTAGTCCTTCTTCCCCCAGCATGAGTGACACTCCGAATGTACCACTCCCACACCGGTACTAGCTATACCCCGGGGTACACCAGGTGACCCTCTCTCTAGGCGTCACCCCATCACTCCCACACCGGCGCCGTGTCACTCCTACACCGACACAGGGTGCCTAAGCGCTAACAACTGTTACTCTAGGCCCACGATCGCCCAAAACGCAACACGGTGCGATCCGATCACGTAGAATTCATCGTCTTCGAGTATGATTTCAAACATGCATTTATCTAACTATCTAACAATATAAACACATGTTAATTACATGCTTTTAATGAGATTTTTTCTTGAATCGCGTCGTGCAAGGCCGACGTCATTCAAGACCCCTAAACTGGTTCATGTGAAAATAGGCCTTGGAATATAGCTTAAATCGCGTCGTTCAAGCGGATCGCCGTTTGAAAGGCGTCGCTATCCCTAGTTGCCTAATAATGACAGAAACAGAGACAAGCCTCGGGGTGATCTGAACTTAAAACGCGTCGTGCACGGAAGTCGCCGTTTAAAAGGCGTCGCTGTCTCTGGACGCTACTCAATCCATGTTGGGATCGCTGTGTCGGGATCCAACTGAAAAACGCAGCGGAATAATATGTACGGGATCGGATCTATCCCATTTCGATCGTTAAAATAAAACCGGTGTAAATCGAATTTACCTTGCGCGGATTTGAATCCGCGTCCATTTTCCCGTTCCGTTGGAGCGATGCCGCAAGTCGCGCAGATGCCCGACCTCTAGCGGTATCCACGCGGTTCTCCTCGCGATGGATCGTCCTCGCTTCCTTGCTCGCTGCGGCGTTCGTAGATCCCATTTGGCTGCGCGTAATCCGCCACGACATGCGGATTCTGAATCTCCCGTCTGACTGAAGCCGGAGCAGTCGGGAACCGCACGCCCAGAAGAGAGAGAAAGAGAGAAAGAACGAATGAAGGCTAGGTCAGGGTTGCTGGCCCCGGACGTAGAATCCGTTCTTTTATAATAAGTCAGTTTGCGGTTTTTCATAAAAACCCAGACTTATCCGAAATCCTGTCGGATTATCCATCGATTTAAAAACCATTTGCGTGTGACCCTCTAAGCCTAAATATCAATCCAGTTAAATAGCCCATTAAGTGCAGTAACCCTTTACTGACCCACTGAATTAATTAATATCCTTATATTCAATTAATCAGCCTAATTTAATGTCCCACAATAAATTCGGACGGACTGCCGATCACGTTGGATGCCAAGCAACATCGCGTGATCCTGGATGGCACTGGGGTTATCGCAACCCTCTATTGGAGCCTTTCTGTCATCGGTTAGCGCGCGGATATAATCCTTCATCCGTGCAATGTTCCCGAATCGACCTAGGGCATGATTTACTGTTAAACCCTATTTGGTCGATTCACTTGAATCAGATGCCGCTAATCTGAATCCGATAACTCCTTATCGATTACAGAGTCCGCCCTGGCCAGGGACTTTAAGCGCATCATTCCCGGAACATTCTCTCTCAAACTACCGAGAGCGGATGATCCCGTATTGAACACACAATTACCTTCGAGGGCATTTCCCTGAACCCGATCGCTTGACTTATTGATAACTCATGGTTAGGGATTCGTTCGTCAAAGTCAAAGCTCAGAAACCTACCAACAAGATATCTTTGGAGTCTCAGGTCCAAGGATCATCCACGCAACCGTGACAAATGAATCGAGCTGGTTAACAGTGAGGTGATTACCATCCAGCGATTCATAGTCGGATCAGTTCAGTGAACTCATTCACCAATGAGCACCTATAGGTTCAGCATAGTGTCTCC
The DNA here is from genome assembly GCA_030544215.1 of Zantedeschia hybrid cultivar. Lineage (NCBI taxonomy): Eukaryota > Viridiplantae > Streptophyta > Magnoliopsida > Alismatales > Araceae > Zantedeschia > Zantedeschia hybrid cultivar. The sequence goes on from JARZZO010000012.1 coordinate 59,009,553, forward strand.
ACACAAGTGACTTATGGGATCAGTCACCCTCATCATATGAGCTGAAGTAACCTATACTAGTCTATCCGGATGTTCGATGTCCTATCTCAAACATCCTATGACTAGAAACAATTAAGAACATGTGTTTATAAGTCTTCGGTCCCGTAATTATGATTTCATCATAATCCGAAGACTGTTGCACATGTTCATGGACTTCATCGTGATACGATAAACACAGATTGAATTAATTACACACAATGAATTATTGCCATTTATTAATAATCTGAATAAGTACATAGTATCGGATTGGCTTTGAGACCATCTGTAACGACCCGCCATCCTATAATCAGGGATCCGATTACTAAATGGGTACCGAATCATTAATTTGGAACCAAACCAGGATCTAAGTAAGTCTGGGAAATAAATGATAAACTAAGCTAAACATTCACATCGCATTGAATTGAAAGGAAAATGCAGAAATTAAAAGTTATTACAATGCGACTCGATACAGCAAATAATTACATACTCCAACAGAAGAGAATTAATTAAACATACAGGCCAGAAATAAAATAACAACTACATCGGGGCATACCCCGGAACAACAGCCGTCGGCGCTCAACACAGAGCCGCACACTCCTCGCTAGGTCTGCCGGGAGTCCTCACCTGAAAACCGCAGGGATGAGTCTCAAAGACAAGGCTCAGTAGGGATCCTTCGATCCCCACTGCCCACGCACACACCCACAAGTGAAGAATACAGCTGACGGTAAAGTAACAAGCACAGTGGTAATTACTAATCCTAGATCTCAATGCGAATCACATGCAATCGAAATGTATTAAACATGCATAATTCTAAACCAGGTGACTAGGGAACCCACAACCGCCGTCTCGATAGAACACGCCAACCACACAAACAACAGTGGGGAAAACATCGACCCGCTGAGACCAAGCAGTAACCCATCGGATAGCACTCTAGCTACTCCGGCCCAACTGGCTCAAGTGGTTACTCCTTCCCTCAGCATGAGTGACACTCCGAAAGTACCACGCCCACATCGGTACTAGCTGACCCGGGGTTCACCAGGTGACCCTCTCTCACTTGGCGTCACCCCGCCCACGCCCCCACCGGCGCTGTGCTTCACCCACACCAGCACAGGATGATAAAGCGTTACAACTGTCACTCCAGGTCCACAGTTACACAAAACCCGGCACAGTACGATCCGGTCACGTGAAAAGCCCGCGATCGCACGACACACAACGCAGTGCCATCCGGTCATGGAGAATCTATCATTATCGAGTGCACTAAAGCATGCATTAACCAACTATCTAGCAGTATGAACACATTTTACTGGCATGGATTAGTGTAGTTCTCTCTTGAATCGCGTCGCCAAGGCCGATGCCATTCAAGCTCCCTGTACTGGTTCATAAAACACCGGCCTCAGAATCTGGCCTAAAAGGCGTCGACACCAGCGGTCGCCTTTTGAAAGGCGTCAACATCCTCAGACGCCGTTTAGCACAGAAATCTAGGATTTGCAGAAAACACTAATCAGGGAATTTCTGTCTAAAAGGGCGTCATGGTTACCCGACGCTTTTACGAATCGCGTCGCCCACCCATGACGTCTTTTAGGCCCAGAATCCCTGAACCGACAGAACCTTAGTGAAGCAGTTCCTGTCTAAAAGGCGTCATGACGGCCCGACGCCCTTCAAAAAGGCGTCGTCCATGCACGACGTCTTTCAACCCCAGGAACCAGATCTGTCATGAGCCCGAGGGCTCCCCTTTTCATCCCCAAAAACCACCAAAATCACCCAAAACGGAGGAGAAGGAGAGGCAAACCCAAACATCACGAATCCATATTCATATAAATCCCCCATTTCAACAAGAAGAGCTCCTAAACATGCTTGTTCTACCCCCAAAACCATAGATCTAAAATATGCTTCAAGAGGGAGAATCATGGTTTGAACATAGAACACTATGGGATTCGTCACCCTACCAGTTACTTGAACTCCTCCAAGCTTCAAGCCGTCCACCCGACTCGTCCCACGCCGCCACCGGTACCGCCGTGGTCGTCCTTACTCCCCCGTGACGTCGGCCGCCGTCCGGAGAGTAAAACGCCGCAGTGGAAGTGGAGGTGGTAATGGTGGGAGCTAGGTAGGGGATGGAGTGGAGGAAAGGATGAAGTGGTGGGAGGAAAAGAGGAAGGAGAAGGGGCTGCCGTCGGGATCGCCGGAAGGGAGGAGAGGAGGAAGAAAATGAGGGAAAGAAGGAGGGCTCACGGGGTTAACCAGAGAGTGTCTAAAACGCGTCGACATGGACAGACGCCTATCAGGTGACGTGACGGCCGCTCTGACAGGACTCTGAAATGCGTCGTTCTACGCAGACGCCATTTAGGAGACATGTCAGGGCCGTACTCTGACAATCCCAGAGTCGCAGTCTGAAAGGCGTCGTCCCATGCGGACGCCGTTCAGACGACATGACAGGGCCGTACTCTCGCGGCCCAAAGCCAGCCCACGTGCCACCCACGTGGCAGAACCTAAAACGCGTCTGCAACGGTGGACGCCGTTTAAACCGCGTCGAGCCCGCTCGACGCGAAACATCACAGAGTCTCTGCCCCACTGGAGCCTGAACTACAGGATCCGACCCCGGAAACCGGATCCGAAAGCCTCAATCCTTACACCATCTAATACTAACAATCCAGAAACAGAGTCTGTTATCTGGGGTTAAATCGCGTCGTGGGTGGAAGCCGCCTTTCTAAAAGGCGTCGCTTTCCCCCGACGCTATTTAACTTTCCCAGACAGGTTCTCCCTCCGCCATCTCCCAATCCACGGTGTGGGATTTCCTCCCCCGAATCGCACAAAACACCACAAGGTAGAGGAGGAGGAGAAGAACCTAAATACCCATTAAAAACTCCCAATTTCTCATTTCATGTAATTAGTGTTTTCACCCAAAAAACTCCTTAAACATGCTCCAAAGCGGGAAAAACATGGTTTTAAACAAAATACAACGGGGATCGTCACCCTACCGGTTACTCGAACTCCTCCTAGCTCTAAGCCGCCAACCCGCCTCGTCACACGCTGCCGCCGGTACCGCCGTGGATGCCGTTACTCCATCGGGACATCGACCGCCGTCCAGAGAGAAATGCGCCGTGGAGGAAGTTGAGAGGTTAATGGAGTGGAGGGAGAGGAGGAATGGGAAGAGGAAAGGAAGGAGAGGGGGAAAGGGGTGCTGAAGAGTTAGAGGGAAGAGAGGAGAGAGAAGAGAAAGGAGAGAATGAGGGAAAGGAGGGAGGGTTCGCAGGATCAAATAGAAATTGGGGAAAACGCGTCGTCTAAGTCCGACGTCATTCAGACGACAAGACCGGGCCATACTTTGACAAAGCAAGGTCGTACTCTAAATGGCGCCGTCCATATAAGACGCCATTCAGACGATAAGATCTGAGCCGTACTCTCGCGCCCCAAGGCCAGCCCACGTAGCGCCCACGTGGCACAGCCTAAAACACGTCTACATTGTTGGACGCCGTTTGAACCGCGTCGAGTTTGGAAACTAAGTCTCAGCCCCACCAGGACCCAAACTAAGGGATCCGACCCCGAAACTAACCCGATAACCGGATCCGAAATCTCAATCCTTATAGTATTAGAGCACTTGGTCTGGGCAAATACGTCGATAGCTAAGTTAAATAATGTATTTCAATAATAAATGCATCACCCCGTATAGGCATAGCGACTAACTTAGATTATTAATCATACTTTGAATTCTCTTGATCTTTATAGGTGTAGGCGATAGATAACTCTTAGGAGGAAGATACCGACTATTTGCAATCACGGAGATGTTTCTATTAGGTCCGAAGCTGGTAGGTAGAATATGGAACATTTTGTAGAGGCGATATTGGAGACTATGTCTAGGTATCAGTCCCAAGATCCAAGTGAGGGTTCGAGCTCTCTAGGTCGATCTTTGAGTGTGTCGGAGAGTTCCTAAAGCTAAGGCCGCCTAATGTCTCTCGTCATCCTAACCTTGATGAGGCACCTCATTGGCTTAGGAGATTGAGAAGACCTTGATACCCTAGACTGTGCGGCGAAAGAGGAGGCTTTTTCGGCGACTTTTATGTTGAAGGACGATGCGTATGATTAGTGGACTATCTTGGAGAGGATGGCCTAAACAAATAAGAACCTTAGAGAGATCTTGTAGGAAACATTTGTAAAGGAGTTCAACAATCAATACCTGTTCAGGCATGTCTAGAAAGCAAAGGAGAGAGAGTTCATGGAGTTGACCCAAGGTGATATGTTAGTGTTTAAATATCAGATGAAGTTTGTTTCCTTGAGGAGGTTCGTGCCATACATCTTAGAAGATGTGGGGTGTAGGACTGAGAAGTTTGTTGATGGTTTAAGGTTTGACTTGAAGAGCTTGGTTGCGTCACATTGTAATGATATAGACTAAGCTTCCGTAGTGAGATGTACAATGCCAGTAGAGGCACATCATGAACAGGTTGCACGAGAGCGTGGTATTACGTCACAAGGATCGACATATAACAAGGGCAAGACCACAATAGTAGTTTCTTCTTCTAGTTCAGGATCGACATACAAATAAGTTTAGTGACGATGCATGACTATGTGGGTGTAGCAAAATTGCCGTTCTAAGATAAGCACCGATTGCTTTTCTTAAGTTTATGTAAAACAAAGGAGAAAAGGAAAATGAAAAGTTGGCTCAGTCGGGCCACACGTTTTTACATGACGGTGCCCGCCTCTCCCGCTAGGTCGGGAGACGGAGGTTCGAATCGACGTGTCTTTGTGGCCTATGAATAAAAAAGACCACCTCTTTTGCCCCCTCCTTCGCCCTTCAGGCAGCTACCTGAACAACAAGAAAAAAAAAGAAAAAAAAAAAGAAGGAAAACTTGGCTTAGTCATGGCATGTGATGTATAAGGATGCTTGTAGCTGGTCATGCAATTGATCCTCAATGCAGCACAGCACTGAGGTCAATGCAACAAGTGTTAATGGTGTAGAAGGGGCTCAGAAGTCTGATGTAGATGCATATTATTCTCCGATAAACATTTTTGCTTAACAAAGAGTACTTCACAGCGAGTTGTGCTTGTCAAGTTTGATGACTTTTGGAAGAATAAAATCGTCACACAACAGTTTAGCATGACCGGTTCACATGCTATCGCGAGATATAGGGATGAAACGAAATACAAATTAATTGTGGTCAGTGCTATTTGTTTTTGATTTTATAAAATATGAGTGTATATTTTATATCCATTTAAGATGTAAAAAATATGATCTTTTAAAAATATTTGAGTGTGTGACTCTTAAACTGTCTGTATTCGTGGATACACTATTTCCATTTTTAAAATTCTCAAAAGAAGAGAGAGATAATCAACGTTTTTAGCGTAAATTTTTTTTTTCCTTAATTGTAATAAAACATATGTGAAGAGCTTTATATTTTAAGATTACTTTATGTGAAACATGAATAATATTTTGTGACTCGTTCATTTCCATATTTATTTGTCGAAATCCATATTGCTATTTTTTTTCACGTACTTGGTTGTACAAATCCATCTTACATATATGTATATATATATATATATATACATAGTTCTGGTTCGTATTAACTCGATCGGTTTAGATCCCAACGTGGTGTTCGAAGGGATTGATCATCTTATTTATTCCTGAGCAGTTAGGGATCATTCCATGTGCAGTTGTTTGTACTGTGAAGAATCTGCTAAATCATTCGGCATTCATCTCCATTTTCATATGTTGCATTCGGAGCTATAATCCGATGGACAAGATTATAATTAACCAAGTCACACATGCATGTAACTGCTCCATAGATTTAAACGAAAAACTTTATAAGAATATGAAGAATGTCATGAACTCATACAGAATGCAAATCCCTACCCACAACCCGAAGTATATATAAGACACCAAAAGAGAACATATATATATATATCTGCTGACATAAATCACAGAAGAGTAAGCTGCAACCCTTAAATCTTCCAAGCCTTTCAAACAGCTCGCACGACGTTTACCCCAGTCAGACCCATAAGTCTGCTTATAACATCATGCCGCTCATGGCTTCTCAGCTGCAGGCGGAGGAGAAAAGAAGGGGATTCCGGGGATGTTGGGGATGGCGACGGGGAAGGTAGGAAGGGGTGGCAGTGGGGGCAGTGTTAACTTCGGGATGGTTGGTATGGTAGGCACAACCGGCATAGCCGGCAATGGTGGCAGCGCAGCCTTTGGAATGCCCGGGACGGTAGGTAGAGGGATCTGGGCGCCGTTAGGCAAGGTGGGTACCGTAGGCAATGGTGGCAAGGGGGTGGTAGGCAGCGTGGGCATGGCCGGCAATGGTGGAAGCGCCGGCTTGGTAAGAGATGGCACAACAGGCAACGGAGGAAGTGTGGGCATGACCGGAAGTGGTGGAATTGTGGGCATCGGCAGCGTTGGGACCGCCGGCAGGGGCGGAAGTGTTGGCTTGGGCGAAGCTGGCGGTAGTGTCCCAGGTGCCGGCGTGTCCAGTAGACGACGAGCTGCCTGAGAGAGGTTGGTTGAGAGAGAGAACGCCAGGAGGAAACACAAGAAGAAGTAATGCTTGGAAGCCATGGTTACAAGTGAATGTAACGAGGCTCCTCGGTGCTAATAACCGGGAGAGGGGTTCAGAAGGTTTGAGGAGACTTGGGTTGTGTGATGGATGAGGGGTTTAAACTTGCAAGTCCTATTTATAATGGTGGTGTTCCCTTAATTTATATTCCAACTTGGGATGCTTGCTGTCCCTTGCTGAATATGGTTGTTAGCTCTTCATGTAGGTCTGCAATTTCGTGTAGTTGAGAAGATTTGAGGGGGTAGTTGCTGTATCTCTCGTTAGCTCAACCTCTTATACTTGTCAGGGTCCAAGTGTCAAACGGGAAGAACACCAAAGGATGGAGTGGAGTGTTGGGATAACAAAGCATTACCATAACAAACCTTTTTGACTATTCCGAAACGAGGAATGCTAACATGACCGGAAATTCTCTACTTTTTTTATCTAATATTAAGAGAAAAGAAGGAATGAGGGTGCTCTTCACATTTTACTAGAGATAGTTAATACTGTGTTTAAGAAAGCAATGAGGGAAATGCAATCACGTTAGCTGTGTACAAAAAGAAAAAGAAAACATTTTCGGTCGCACACTAGCAATTTTCCTTCAGAAACCCACCGAGCTCAATCCGCATCGATTCCCATATAGCATTTTCAGCAAGTATTTTTTAAGTTTATGTCTAAAAATTGCTACGTTTAGAAATCACTCTCCCTAAAATCTGTCATACATAACAATCTATCCTTCCAATATTAATATTTCCTTAGAAACCTCAAAATATCAAGTTATTAATTTGACGAAAATCCGGACAATTAGGAATAAATGTTTGGAAAAGCCCCTGATAAAGAAGGTTTATCAAATAATTATGGAATTGACGAGATTTAAAATAAAAATGTTTTGGAAAAGCCCCTTCCTCACGTGTTTATTCTTCTCTTCCGCTTCTTCTCTTTTTTCTTCGCATTTCTCTTATGTTTTTCATATCGACCAACATCATACCCTATATATGCCCTTATGTGCAACTTGATCACATAGTAGTCGAGGCCGTTGGATCAAAGATCTTATGGAATGCTGCATTGGATGTAGTGGCAGATCCAGTGGGTAAGGTGTAGGGTCCGAAGATCCCACTGAACTTTTGGAATCTTAGAGGCCCACTCTATGTTTGGGTGCCCAGAACTCTACTGGCCACATGCAGGAATCCACTGGGCCTTGTCCGATCGCCCAACCCACATAGGTAGGCCCAACCGAACGCCCAACCCATTCACCATCCCTGCGTGTCTCTGCACGTAAGGTGGTGTGCTCGGTCCTCTACGAGACACCTTCTTTCTGAGCCTTAGCCAAGCTAGTACCAGGTGCCCCCACTCCCCCAACCCCACCGGTAGCTCGGCAACAGGCGGCCACCTGCCACACACTCCTACCCTCTGTCCAGCGCCGCCGCGGCCCGCCGCCCTCTGACTTCGAGTCCGATCTCCACCTGCTCGGCTGCTCCGGCCTCTGCCCAGCGGCGCCCGACCGGCCGCCTCCACCGCCACCGGCCGGTCACCCCCTCCGTGGCTCCACCCAGCCCTGCCAGTTGCCGCCACAGCCCCTCCGCGGCTCCGCCCAACCCCGCCTCGCCCAGCCCAATCCGGCTCCACCCTACCCCGCCAGCTGCCATCTGCCCAGCCCAGCCCGACTGGTCACCCCCTCTGCCGCTGCGGCCTGCCCTCCAACTCCGGTCACCCACACCAGCCGGTCCCCCACCACGCCGCAGCTATTGCAGAATCAGAACAAGCTCCGCCTTGTTAAACGTTCATGCTTCTAATAAATGAAATCATAGAGGTCTAGGAATGGGCGAGGCGTTTAGAAAGGTTGGGTTATTGAGAGATCAATTAGCTAGGTCATCACATCACTTGCATGAACTAGATGGTATTGAAATCTATTTAAACTGACTTCCATTATGTATATTAGTTTAGGAAAATTGTTTGTTAAAGCACAATTAGCCAATATTTTAACTCATGAACATCTTTAAAAAGGAGGATGGCAGAAGTAGATGTATTTGTTGAAAATCAAGTGGAACCTATTAATTATCTCTTGTTTTCATGGTCATGGAATTAGATTTAGATGGAAATCTTCAAGGCCTGATTTGATAATGGAACCTAGAGATTATCTCTTCTTTTATTTGTTAGGTGTTGAAAAATAAGTGCCTCTAAGAAAGAATTAATTTATCTTAAACAATATATACCATTGAAATGGGCTTGATTTCAAGCCAAAATGGTAGAAAAATCTGGTAGTAAACATGGGCAAGGATGGTTTCCTTTGTGCCAATCTCCCCTCAAAAGTTGAAATGCCATTTTTATTACAAGTTAAAATTTTGATTCCTACTAGTAGTCTAGAAAAACAAGTTTATGCCATGTTTAGAAAAGAAAGAAGAACAATGGGTTTCCATTTACATGATGGCACAAGTTCATGCATGGTAATTTGTATCATAAGGTTGTTCAGAGGATTATATAAGGATTTTGGCATAGATCATTTGAGATCTTGCCTTCTTAATTAGAATCAACCTTTAATAGAATCTGCCACTATATACGGACCCTTGGTCCAATCTGCATAGGTACATTAGAACTAGTCAAACCTCCTTCTGCTCTTTCCTGGTATCTCCCAACTTTCTAACTTAAGTATTGGAGGGGGATCCACTGGACCGTTACCGATGGCCCTTCACGGTTTTCTCTTTTGTAGGAGCAGCTGGCTTCCCCCCTAATCATTGGCGGAATGTCCTGATTAGGGTGGACAAACCCACCAACTTTTCGCGCATCTGTGGGAACAAATAAGAAGCCATAGTAAGGGCCAACAACAGTCGAATTTCTAGATTGAGGGAAGTTATAGCTGGGAGATGCACGCCCCGACTGCCGTCACCCATCATTGTGGAACCAAATGACAATGCGGGCGAAAACCCTCCTCCTAAGGCCACTCATTCGCCACCGCAGGGAGGAGACCTGCATATCCTAATCGATATGATCGGCATCTCGAGGCTAAGCTCGACGACCTCGAATCCTATAGACACCATAGTGATCACCACTTTTAAGGACCTTTCGGCTGGAGAGATCTGTCACCTCCATCAGCTCCACAACAGAACGATCCTCTACTTCTTGTGTGGGAATGGCCCTCTTGTCGTCGTCCTAAGTCAGCTGAGAGTCATAGCCGATCTCACAAGTGGTCAGAACGTAGATGGCCTTTCATACTGGATCTGAAAGTAGAAGAGACATATGTAACGGCAGTCTGAATCCCTCCTGGAAAAAATGTGGGATTCCCTTGTGGATAGATAAATTCCCTAAGAGATAGGGACTATTTATCTACCGCAACACAGTCTAAGTTAAACTGGGACTCCCAAAGGATGGGTGTAACCCTCTAGAGACCGACCCTACCTAGATTCTTGTTTTGAAGGAGGGAATGGAGATGGCGTCTAGATAGATCATGACCCTTCTCAGTCTTGGGCTAGTTCAGACCCTTGCTTCTGTGAATTGGGCTTCCCATATTAGGCCGACCCATCTGGAATTAGGTTTGCCGAAATCTTCTTCCTTTAATTTACATATGTAAAAAAATCTTCTACCTAATTGTATATGTAAAGAATTTCCTATCTTCAAGTCTCTGTCACCCAAATCACCTACGAGTAGAGCTTATTTAATCAGAGTGAAACAGGAAAGCTTCGGGACTTTACAAGGATTTTTTCTACATGTACAAGATTCTTTGAAGATTATTACAAAAAATTTCAAAATAAGTAATACTTGCAGTGCCGCATGGGATGCAGCCTAAACTTTTTTTTTTTTTTTTTGAATTTTTTTTTAGGTTGGCCTTATCATGTCCGATTTCAAAGTTCAAGTATTTAAGAGCCATATAAAGGATGGGGATATTTAATCGTCTCCCCAAAAGGGGTGTAGTAATCTTGAATAGACAATTATCCGCCTTGCAAAAAGATTTGCGTGGGATCAAATGTATGACAGGGTTATCCAATATTTTAATTAGTCTTGATCAGTAAAAAGAAAGTAAAGCTCTTCAAGAATGTGTCATTTTGGGATCTCGACGATTTGTTTAATCGATACAAATTGTGACACAATAAAAAATCAAATAGAACAAATCGCAAAAGACAAGAACAAAATCATTCTAACTCCATATATAAATATTAGCCCTAACGAGACAATTTGTGCTGATAAAAATTCAGAATTGCAAAAATATATTTGATAAATATTCAAAAGAAAGAGTACCCAATTAATACGCAAATTATACTACTACGTCCGTACAATCCAATCACTGAGTGGACGACCCTAAAAAATTTGAAAAATAGCTTGGTTTTTCATTTTTCAGATTTTTTTTTTGGATCGTCTGATCGGCAATCGAATTGTATGGACATGTCGGGCATGATGGAGCTGACATAAAAAAATTTCAAAAAATAGAAAAATAAATTTGTTAATTGTTCCGACCATCTGATCAATCTAGATCGGACAGTTGCTCACTCCTGGTGCAATAGCATGTATTCATCTTTCAAAATAGCATGATTAACTAGATCCTAATAATGACACCATAACATGCTCGACTACACGTCTTAGGATGGCATGTCGGAGATTGGATACATACAACTTATGTCAAAGTATCACTCATTCGAAATAAACATTAATTAATAATTTAAGTGAATGAAGGTATATGACAAGAACTAATCATAGTTCCTTGCGGCAAAGTAAGATTGAAAAGTGAAAACGTTGATTGAGAAGGTACAAGTATTGTTTCATATGGTTTAAGAAATAAAATGATAGCTTGAAAATCAGTCAATGCACTATAGATTTTTGATGTGACATATCATGTAATGAATGTTTACATATCTCCTATAAAAAGGGACGATGTAAATCCTAATTATCTATGATATTGTACACTTAGGTTGTGTAATAAGGAATTATTAGAACTTATATATATTTAAGTAAATAGCCCAATATCTTGTTAAGGCCAAAAATAATCGCTTCTATTTACTTACCTTCGTGGTTACGTCTGTGAAAGATTCCACTGTGTATACTTGGTGAAGTACAAGTCAAACGCATTTGAAAGATTAAGAAATTTAAGATCAATGTGAAGTAACAAACTGGAAAAGTATTAAGATTCTTTGATTTGATCAATTAAATTAATACTTAAGTACGTGATCCACACAAATCATTATAAAGATAATGGTATCCTCTGTCGATTGATCCCTCGTTGTATATCATAGCAATATGATATAAGGAAGAATTGCACCTTATCGAACATAAGGTGATACAAAATAAGATTTGCCTAATTTCTTGTATCTTTATGAGTATGAACATAAGATGCCCATACTTTATATATGATTCCAAATAAATCAGTATATTTTAAATGCCTATAAGATATGTGGATAAAAGAATTCATATGATTTGTGAATTATAAGGAAACCTGATTTTAAATATTAAAGTCAAGGTATGTCCTGGTCTTGTTGAAAATATATGATCCAAAGAAGTTAGATTTAAGAAGGACATAATGTAGTATGAATTTGTGAGATATCCAAAGTATTTGGACATTGTATTTATTGGTCAGGCGATCATAGAATGATTATCGTCCAGAAAGTTGTCTTCTTTGAAGAAGAATATGTCCTTACAAAAGACAGTAAAAGCTAATAAAACTGGAAGGTTTTCCAGACCCACAAATTAACATTAGATTATTAGATAATATTTGGTTATTAGAACCATTTTATAACATATATAGAAGAGTTTAATAGATCTTTAGGATTTTCTTAATGACTAGAAAGATATGTTTGACATATCAGAGATGGCAGAATGAGAAGAGTTCGAAGATGTGGACCATGATCCAAAATCTATGTAGAAGCTCTCTATTATTACAACTTTGAGATAAGTAAGAGGTTAAGAATTCTAAGCCATAGTCCATAATGCCTATCAAGTTCGAAACTTGATAGTATTGCTTGAGGGTACTGAACATGTCAAAAGCAAGTACATCTTCAGAATGAAGATTCGTATAGATAGACTATTTAGAACTTATATGGCTAATTGAAGGAAATTGTCAAGGTCAAAGTGTTGACTTAGACAAGTTTTTCCTCATTAGTTACCATGGATACGTTTATTTGAATTCTACTTGTCATTACTTGTATATCATGATGATAAGATAAAGACAATTGGATATTAAAATACATTCCCTCAATATGATTGAGAAAAAAGATGTATATGATAGAACTTTAAAGTTTTTACAATATCTAGGAAGAATGCTATAATTTCAAAAATCTGTTTTAAATCAAACTGAAGCTTCTAAAATTGAAATCATAGTTTTAACCTAATGGTCAAATACTAACTAATCATTAAGAATGACCACGGATTGTGTATATACAAAGAGGATTGTGGGAGCACGGTCGTGTTGTTAATACTTTGTGATAATGACGTCATGGTCATTGGGAATGACATGAGGATATTACCATAAAAAAAAACATTATTATCCATGTACTTCTCCATAATAAGTTTGGATAAAACATCTTGCGTATTGAAAATACGAATCTATTAAGATAGATCGATAAGGATGTTACCATCAATTACATTAACCTGTATGTCAAAAATATTTGACATGATAAATTACACAATAAGTCTCAATTGATGAGATATGAAATTAATTTCTTTAAAGAAATGTTCTTTAGAAGATACAGGAGAACTTTGTTAGAAGAAGTGAAACACATCACTATGCACTTGACGAGTGTTAAAAGTGCACTCCTAGATTATGGAGACGATGATTTGAAATTATTAGGTCAAACTGACTCAAATTTTAAGCCTGACATGAATTTTGCCTTTTAATGGAAAGCATTGGATTGGAAGAGTTCCAAGTTTGAAACCACTACGAACATAATTATAGTTGATACTATTGATACTGTGAACATGAAAGGGTTTCAACCCAGAACTCACTGCTAATATGACGACATAGATATGTGATACTGTTATTAGAATAGTATGGATGAAAAAGTTTTTCCTTGAATTAAATGTAGTTTTAAAAGGTCTCTGATCCCGTCTCGTTATTATATGACAACAGTAGGAGAAGTCAATTTTGTGATGGAGCTATGGTCTCATCAGAAGTTGTAGAACATTTTGAAGCTCTTTCGCAAGTTTAGAGACATAGTTTAAAGAGGAAATAATGTAATGAAAAATATTCCATCTGTAGATAATTTAACAGATCCCGACCAAGCCTTAGTCGCAGACTTTGTGTGAGTATCATTTAGATTTCATGGAGATCAAATGCGAAGGTAATTGACTTGAGTCTAAGTGAGAGATTGTTAGATATAAGTCTCCTCAAAACTAATTATAAGACACCTATTACAATCTGGTTCACAAAGAAATGACACTTAATTCATTATGTAGACTGACGAGTTTATCATTGCGCATAATGAAGTCCTTGAATGTGTGCAATAGTCATCACATTATGATGAGATCATAATAATAAGATTGATGACTTCTAAACACACGTTCTTAATTGTTCCTAGTCGAAGGATACTTGAAAGGACACCAAACATCTGGTGAGATTAGTACAGGTTATTCCAGCTCATTTGATGAGGATGACTAATCTCAATAGTCACTTGTGCGGAGACACTACGGTAAACCTATAGGTGCTCATTAGGAAAATTAGTTTGCTGAACTGGGCCAACATGAATCACAGGATAGTAATTTACTTGACTTTCATCTGACTTGATTCATCGTTACAACGGCATGGTTAATCTTTGGACTTGAGACACCAAAGACATCTTATTAGTAGACTTCTGGGTTTTGACTTTGGCTCACGAATCCCACGAGATCTCTAATAGTCAAGGATCAGGTCCAGCATAAGACCTTCGAAGGTGATTGCATATTCAATATGGAATCATTTGCTCTCAGATAACTAGAGAGAGAATGCTCTAGGATAGATCTGCAGGAGTTTCTGGCCAGAGCAGACACAATATTAAAAAAGATGTTTTCTGATATTGTACAGTGGAGTCTGATTCAAATGAGTTGATCATATAAGGTTTGACTGTTGACTATGTCTAGATCGACTCGAGAGCATTATGCGAATGAAGGATTATAGCCACGTGGTAACTGTGAACGACTAGGTTCCATGAGTGGGTTGTTGAACCACATTATCTTCTGGGAATATGCGGTGTTGCTTGGTACCCAACTTGATTGGAAGTCCACTCGAATTTATATGAGATATTAATTCGTTTAAGTAATTAATTAAATATGAGATATTAATTAATTACTATAAGTCAATAAAGTGTTATTGGACTTAATGGGCTCAAAACCGGATTGGTAAATGGGCCTAGAGGGTCACACGCATACAGATTCTCAGTCGGTAGTGTTTTAGTGAATTTTATATTAATTCAAAAAAATTTGTGAAAAGTTGCATTGACTTAATATGTATACAGGCCATGTAGAAACCCAGGGCCAAGCTCTAGGAGCCTCTCCCAGTTGGCTTACCCCCTCTCTCTCTCTCCTCCTCCTCTGGGCGCCCCCTTCAAGCCGTCGAGTGCTTCCCATCTTCGTCGCGCGCACTTCCCAAATGTCGGGAATTCACTGTCAGCTTGTTTCAGGCACCATCGCGGCGTAGAATCATCAGTGGGCGTGCTGATCGGGATGAGAGAGCGAGGACAAACCGCCGCAGAGAATCGCGTAGATACCGCTAGAGGTCGGACGTTTGTGTGTCTAGTGGCATCACCTCGACGGAACCGATTTGGACGCGGATTTGAATCCGTGCACGATTATGTTTGATCACTTCCAGTTTTTGTTTTATCATTGTTTTGTTCCTAAATGAATCGATAGGCACAGAAGGGATGAATTTTATTGTTTGATTCCACTGCGTACTTTGCATCCTGCCTGGATCCCAATAACATGTTGGTCAAATGATACGCCAAATCAACTTTTTGGTGCTCATATACCTTTTAAGCTTAATTAAAAAATAATTATCATTAAATCGATGTTCATACAAGATGCTAATTGAAGATGGCATTAATGAAAACAAGGGAAGAACTTTTGAATGGTTTATACATACCTTCTGGTTTATCTAACACTCCTAGTAATATTTATGCATCTTATAAATTACGTTTTCAAACCATTCGTTGCCAAGTTTGTTATGCTTTGATTACATTGTCCTATGTAGTGAGGATTTGGGGAAACCTTTGGAACACATTCAATATGTGGTTTACTCAGGCTCTTATTGGGCCAAACTAAGCCAAACCTAACTATGGCCAGCCAAGGCCCGTTAAAACACAAAGGTTGGTCTAATAAGGCCCAAAAACAAACATTTGCTCGGCCTAGCCTAATCCAAGTCTATTTTGGCCCAACTTGGACCGTAACCCAATGACAAAGAGAAGAAACCTTGCAAGGCTCCAAAATGGGGTCACTCTATAAAGAGGAGTGCTATTACGCAATCATGCCCTCCAGTGCAGCCTTGCCGCATAGTTGCAATATCAAATTAAAGATCAGACAATGTGCTGCACTTAAAAAAGAAAAAGAAACATTCACGATGAACTATTATTAGTAAGATCACCTTACGTGCGGAGACACGCAAGGATGGTGAATGGGTTGGGCGTTCGGTTGGGCCTACTTATGTGGGTTGGGCGATCGGACCAGGCCAGTGGATTCCTGCATGTGGCCAGTAGAGTCCTGGGCACCCAAACATAGAGTGGGCCTTTAAGATTCCAAAAGTTCAGTGGGATCTTCGGACCCTACACCTTACATGTTGGATCCGCCACTACATCCAATGTAGCATTCCATAAGATCTTTGATCCAACGGCCTCGACTACTATGTGATCAAGTTGCACATAAGGGTATATATAGGGTATGATGTTGGTCGATATGAAAAACATAAGAGAAATGCGAAGAAAAAAGAGAAGAAGAGGAAGAGAAGAATAAACACGTGAGGAAGGGGCTTTTCCAAAACATTTTTATTTT
Source organism: Zantedeschia hybrid cultivar (assembly GCA_030544215.1). Lineage (NCBI taxonomy): Eukaryota > Viridiplantae > Streptophyta > Magnoliopsida > Alismatales > Araceae > Zantedeschia > Zantedeschia hybrid cultivar. Next base: position 59,026,025 of record JARZZO010000012.1, read on the forward strand.
AACTCTCGTCAATTCCATAATTATTTGATAAACCTTCTTTATCAGGGGCTTTTCCAAACATTTATTCCTAATTGTCCGGATTTTCGTCAAATTAATAACTTGATATTTTGAGGTTTCTAAGGAAATATTAATATTGGAAGGATAGATTGTTATGTATGACAGATTTTATGGAGAGTGATTTCTAAACGTAGCAATTTTTAGACATAAACTTAAAAAATACTTGCTGAAAATGCTATATGGGAATCGATGCGGATTGAGCTCGGTGGGTTTCTGAAGGAAAATTGCTAGTGTGCGACCGAAAATGTTTTCTTTTTCTTTTTGTACACAGCTAACGTGATTGCATTTCCCTCATTGCTTTCTTAAACACAGTATTAACTATCTCTAGTAAAATTGTGAAGAGCACCCTCATTCCTTCTTTTCTCTTAATATTAGATAAAAAAAGTAGAGAATATCCGGTCATGTTAGCATTCCTCGTTTCGGAATAGTCAAAAAGGTTTGTTATGGTAATGCTTTGTTATCCCAACACTCCACTCCATCCTTTGGTGTTCTTCCCGTTTGACACTTGGACCCTGACAAGTATAAGAGGTTGAGCTAACGAGAGATACAGCAACTACTCCCTCAAATCTTCTCAACTACACGAAATTGCAGACGTACATGAAGAGCTAACAACCATATTCAGCAAGGGACAGCAAGCATCCCAAGTTAGAATATAAATTAAGGGAACACCACCATTATAAATAGGACTTGCAAGTTTAAACCCCTCATCCATCACACAACCCAAGTCTCCTCAAACCTTCTGAACCCCTCTCCCGGTTATTAGCACCGAGGAGCCTCGTTACATTCACTTGTAACCATGGCTTCCAAGCATTACTTCTTCCTGTGTTTCCTCCTGGCGTTCTCTCTCTCAACCAACCTCTCTCAGGCAGCTCGTCGTCTACTGGACACGCCGGCACCTGGGACACTACCGCCAGCTTCGCCCAAGCCAACACTTCCGCCTCTGCCGGCGGTCCCAACGCTGCCGATGCCCACAATTCCACCACTTCCAATCATGCCCACACTTCCTCCGTTGCCTGTTGTGCCATCTCTTACCAAGCCGGCGCTTCCACCATTGCCGGCCATGCCCACGCTGCCTACCACCCCCTTGCCACCATTGCGTACGGTACCCACCTTGCCTAACGGCGCCCAGATCCCTCTACCTACCGTCCCGGGCATTCCAAAGGCTGCGCTGCCACCATTGCCGGCTATGCCGGTTGTGCCTACCATACCAACCATCCCGAAGTTAACACTGCCCCCACTGCCACCCCTTCCTACCTTCCCCGTCGCCATCCCCAACATCCCCGGAATCCCCTTCTTTTCTCCTCCGCCTGCAGCTGAGAAGCCATGAGCGGCATGATGTTATACGCAGACTTATGGGTCTGACTGGGGTAAACGTCGTGCGAGCTGTTTGAAAGGCTTGGAAGATTTAAGTGTTGCAGCTTACTCTTCTGTGATTTATGTCACCAGATATATATATATATATGTTCTCTTTTGGTGTCTTATATATTCTTCGGGTTGTGGGTACACTACAAGGGAGGCAGGTTTTGTCAGCGAATATATGTCAACGGCTATAGATACTTATCGACAAAGAGAATATTAGTCGACGGCTATGAAGTTGCCGTTTACAATAGACTTATTTGTCAGCGGCTAATATAACCGCTTACATATACTGAACATATGTCGACGGTTTCACTTTAGCCGTTGATATATGTAGTGATGAGGCAGAATCCGATTCGGCCCATTAGAGCAGGCCCAAACCCCGTTCAGCCCATCGGCGGCCCAGCAGCCCTCGGCCCCCCAAGCGGCACCGGCGCTCCCGGCCCAACAGGCTTCGGCCCGTCAACAGCCCATCAGCCTAAGGCCCGGGAACAACACGGCAGCCCAAGGCCCAGCAGGCTTCGGCCCCTCAGCGGCCCAACCCCCTTCGGCCCGATAGCCGAGTCCGGCCCACTCTGGTGGCGGATCCGGCACTATGGCAGTTTACCAGTAAGCCCAAACATAGTCCTATATCGGCTACCACCGTTAACCAACCTCTATCCTCTGCTATAAATACACCGCTATTTATTGCCAAAGATATGCAACTCTTTGCCTCCGAGACCCTTAAGGACTACGGTCCAAATAGCATTAAAGCTACTTCTTGCCTTCTGAATCGAATCATCTTCAGAAGCTAACTTGACCGTCGGAGGGGGTTCCTACGGGCCAGAGCCCGGGACTCCTGCTGACCAGTTTCTTCTTCTTTCCCTCCTGCAGGAGCTCGGTTCGAATCATCGCCGACCTTCCCGAGTCGGTCTCGGCCGCCGACCTCGGATTCCTCTCCCTGGTCTCGACGCCGTGCGACGGCTGCCCCGCAACGGGAGACTCGGCCCCGCGCTGTCCCCTCGTCCGACAAAAAGGGCTTTTTGGCTCACTATCCAAGAGCAAGCCGAGTCCGAGACCCTTCCGGCCTCAGACCGTCGGCTTCGGTTTCATTGCCTGTCGGCAATACAGCCAGAAAGAGCTTCATCCACGCCGCCCCTTCACCCGCCGAAGGAGCCTCGGCCCCGACTTTCCGGAGACGAGCCTGCACCGATCGAAGCGCCCTTCGGCCTTCGGACCCTCGTCCTCGCCTCCGCCTCCTCGGCCTTCCGGATCCCCGTCGGGCCTCAATAACACCGATCCGAACCGGCTTCGGATCCATTTTTTCGGGTTCCAGCCTCGGAATCCGGTCGTGATAGATCCAGTCTACATCATGTAGGTTATATGTTTACGGCTGTTACTTAACCGTCGACATATGTAATAAATAGAAAAAAAATAACAGTAAAAACTATATGTCAACGGCTAAAACTGTAGCCGTTTACATATCTATTATATGTTAGCGGCTACACTTATAGCCGCTGACAAAAGACCGGCCATTTCCCTGTCTCCCTCCCGAGCCCTAGCTCCCTGTCTCCCTCTTTTCCCCTCTCCTAGCCCTAGCATCGTCGTCGGTCGCCTCCGCTCTGCCCGCCATCGTCGCCGGTCACGTCCGCTCTGCCCGCCATCGTCGCCGGTCGCGTCCGCTCTACCCGCCATCGTCGCCGGTCGCGTCTGCTCGGCCCGCCGTAGTCATCGGTCCCACCTGCCATTGTCGCCGATCTCAACGGTGTCCGCTCGGCCCGCCGTAGTCGTCGGTCGCATCCGCTTGTCCCGCCATCGTGCTCGCCCACCCGCCATTGTCGCCGGTCTCGTCCGCTCGGCCCGCCATCGTGCTCGCCCACCGGCCACCGGCCATTCTCCTTTCCACGGCCACTGGCCATCCTCGTTTCCACGGCCCACTGCAGGTATAATTTTTTAAAAATCTAGATGCTCGTATACCTTATTTTAGGCTTAGGGCATGGTTGAATGGATCAAATGTGTCACTATGTGCATCTACTTTACATGCACTCCTGGGAATCAGGGGTCCTATCATCCAAGTTTGATGGGGAAAAATGCAAGGCATGGTCGGAAGCAGATTAGGCTAGAACTCTTTTAATTAACAAAAGTATTTCAAATAACATGTATTCAACTTCTATTGGACCAGTCACTTACATATTTACCACTGTCTCCAATAAATTCTGTTGCATGCGGAGAAAAAATTTAATACTTAAACTCACAATTTGCCTATCTATTTTCATCTCCAAATAGGGGTTTAGACTCACAACAGCATGGACAAAACTAAATTGCAAAATTATTGGCTGACCAGAGGTTAGAACCAATTAATAGGTCATGGCGTGCTTACCAAATCATAAATTCAAGTGATGTTTTGAAGGCGGGAAGGCAGTTCAAAATTAAATTTACGACTTTGAGGTTATCCGTCGACAATTACCAATAATAATTAGTCGATACTCTGCCATCATGTTGATGTGGCCTTGTCAGATTTTGACAGCTTGCTATGTATGGCTGTGATCCCATGAAAGATATATATGAACGATAAGAGCAAAAGACATTTAAGTTAATGTAGCTGTCAGAAATTAACATGACAGTTGGATGTGTAACTGTTTTGTTCAAGTTACTAATACCTACGAATGGTCTGATCCCTAGACTTGTAACCATGGTTTAGGACTACAATTAACTTATGCTTCTCTGTTATACTGAAAGAAAAAGGAAGAGGTGCAGATCTATGTCGCTTTGGATTGCATCTTGAGACATAGATGGTGTGACAAACAGAAAAAAGGGTTGAAAACATTGGTGCTTCTTCCTTTGTATAAATCCTCCTTAATTTATTTCTTGTATGTGAAACATTAAAAAAATGTGAATTGAATCTACTGAATGTTCATATAGATCTTTTGAAATGCAGAAGAAAAGACTAGTCATTAGCAGTGGCGGATGCAGTATTCTGGATTTTTTCAAATTTATTGGCTTAACTTAAAATAATTTAGTTTGAGACCCCACTGACCTAACTCAAGACTCTACTGACTCAACTTAAGAATTCATATGACCTAGTCTAAGATCCTATCAATTGAACCATATTTATGACTTAATATCCGAATGACCTGCATCCGCGCCACTGGTCATTAGCAGCTTATAAGTTTATCCACTGATAGTACACAGCATCTGTCACAAACTTCTGAGCCAAATGATGCTGAGGACATTTCAGGATGATTGATGCTGCAGTCACCTCTTTTCATTTTGAGAGTTATTAGTCAAAATTAAGGTTCATTAGCTGGTGTGTGCTGTCTTGCGAATACAACTCATTAGTGGAAAATATGGGCAACACTGTTTCAGTCTGGGGATGGGCATGGGCCCTGACACAATGACGGAGGAACGAGCCTAGGTCACTAGCTTCTTTTCTGTGAATAGGATTAATGAGAAGTCCCAGTCGTCCACTAAATTGGATGTACCTTTTCTCTGGCAATACATACTAGCATGATGGATGGGACCTTGGAAATTTGTACCATAACTATGAACTTAGGCGTGCTTTTGATGCATTTGGTGATTAGACCCGTTGATATGGACTCTTTCATGTGCTTGTGTTTGGGGGGTGGGGGAAGAGAGAGTAAAACAAGTCACATGAAAATGGTAGAATCCGATGCATAGCTAACTTCCAAAAGCATTCACACCCACCCTATACCATAGCCATTATATTTATTTGGCATAGGTGGGACAGGTTGAAGGACACATTGATATCAGAAATAGGAAAAGGAGCTTGTATTGAGGGGCAAGTCATTGAGAAAATGAGGAATATATTATAAAGGGAAGGAAATTCTGATGGAAGGGGACGTGGACCCGCAGTTTCCTTGTTTCTTACTTGTCTATTCTAATCAGTGTTTAATTTTAGAGTGCGGTTACAGTAGAAAGTTGTTTGTTTTAATGTAAAACTTTGTAGATAAGTTAAAATTTTTTGTTTTAAAATCAAGAAATACTTATTTGATTGTTTGTAAAATAAAATAAAAGAGATGTTTTAATCTTCTATTTTGGCTTACAGTTGATTTTTACTGTAAATCAAAACAAGGGAATTAAGATGTCAAGTGGACAGACAAGGTGAAAACAGAATTTTACTTTGCATTGTTTTACATCATTCAAAATAATTGAAAATATTATAAAATAAAATAATTATTTCAAATTACGTTATTTTACGTTAAGACAAACAACCCTTAAGTGCAACTCTTCCTTTTTTGACCTTTTGGGAGGGGACTGAGGGTGACACCTCCTTGCTGTTTGGTAAAGACCATTTTGTGAACTCCATCATCTACAATCATGGATGTTTTTTACACACTTATACAATTTAACGGTACCGTCCACTTTCAAAAAAATAACCAAAGACTGTTGAAGCAAGGATGGCAATCTCAGTATTGGTACCGGTACCGGTGGGTACTGATACCGATACGTATCGGTATCGGCCAAGGGCCGCCTACTGAGAACCTCCTAAAATGCTCCCCAAATATCACCCGTAGAGACACCTCCGGCTGAGATGTACTATATATGTGAATGTGAATGCGCATGCGAATTAGAATATAATTTCTGTACTATATATATGAATGTGGATGTGATTTGATATTTACATGTAGATACAAATAAGTTTTCTTGCAGGTATAGATGATGATGTAAATGTGTACATGTATGTGTACGTGTATGTGGATGTGGATGTGGTTGTGCATATGTAAATGCAGTTGTATATATGGATGTGGTTGACTCTTTTTTTTTTTGTCTTTTCAAGACTTTTGTTATGATATATATTTTTACTGTCTTTTGACAGTAATGACATATATCGATCATAAAGTCTTGAATTGTCATGTTGGACAGTCTGTGGATATTTGATCATCTAATGTTCTTTATTATATGTGCTTCATGATCATCTTAAATTTTCGACAGTATCTTCTCACTCTTCTCCAATATACCTGCTAATTTTGACTGCTCTTTTTGTCATTTGTATTTCATACAAGTGAATTTTTGAGAAAAAGTTAAAATTAGTAAATAATGGTAGTATATTGGAGAAGTGTGGGGAGATGCTGCCGAAATTTTAAGATAATCATGAAGCACATATATTAAAGAACATTAGATGATCAAATATACATGGATGGACATGTTATGTGATGTAGGTACCCTTTGTTTATGAGATTGTATGAAATCAGACAGGTGTACAGGTTTGAAAAATGTACAACTTTCAGAGGAGATGCTGCTGAATTTTGTTTAGAAATGTGTACAAGTAACTTTCCTGACAGGTACGAATGTGGATGTGGATGTGTTTATTGGATGTGAACGCGTATGTGGATGCAGATGTGTAATGCAGATATTATTTTTTTATGAGATTGTATGAAACCAGACAGGTGTACAAATGTGAAAAATGTACAACTTTTAGGGGAGATGCTGCCGAATTTTTTTTAGAAATGTATATATCTATATTTATAAATATATTTATCTATCTATTTATGTATTTAACTTTTGTTAGTAGCACTTTTGAATTAATTGAATATGATGACGATGCATTTATCTTTACAGGTTCTTTGTGTGTATGTCCTTGGTATTGTATGTGAGGCGATGATGATACACTTGACTTTACAGCCACTGCAAGTCATCTGCTAACGGCACGGCAGCTCTGGATGGTCCTGCTGGGCAACCGAGTTGCAACCTATGGGTTAAAAACATTTTCTATCTGAGCCTCCGGTCTTCCCTTTCCTAAATTTTATGGAGAGACCACTGTGTGTCTTTGTGTTTTGCATGCGTGGATAATATATAAGTTATTAATCGATCACATTTGTTAATATGTAGGTTAGAGGATACATAGAAATGGCTGGACTTGACAAGAGTTGGATGAAGTTTGTTCATAATCGAGGAGATCCTAGATATGAGAGAGGGGTAGCTGAGTTTTTGGACTTTGCTTTTCATGAAGATAGAATAAGTTTTAGGCATGGACAAAACAATGAATTGATACAGTGTCCATGTCGGAATTGCCTTAACGGAGTAAAGTTGACCCGGATAGATGTTGAAACCCATCTTAAGGTAGATGGAGTATGGGTGCATTATACAAATTGGGTGTGTCATGGAGAGGCACCATTAACTGATATGTTCAGATATCAAACCAACAGTCCTACTGTAGAGATGAGTGAACGACAACAATCTTTTATTGCTGATAGTACAGTTGAGATGTTGCATGACTTGCAAGAAGCTGGAAGTATTATTGCAGAAGAAGAGCATGAACCGAATTCCAAAGCGAGAGACTTTTATAAGCTATTGGAGGATGCTGAAATACTATTGTATCCTGGGTGCCAGAAGGTTTCAAAGTTAACATTTCTTTTAAAGTTGTTACATATTAAGACACTGAATCAGGTGACAGGGGCATGTATGAATATGTTTCTTGAATTCATCAGAGAAATATTACCAGAAAGAGCCAATGTACCTCAAACATGGTATGAAGCAAAGAAGATTATTAAAGATTTGGGGTTGGGATACGAGAAGATAGATGCATGTCAGAATGATTGTCTACTATTTTGGAAGGAAAATGAAGATAAAGATCGGTGCCCACAGTGTGATGCACCGAGGTATAAGGAAAGTATGCATGACTTGAACAACCAAATACAGAATGAGAACAAGAGACTTGGCAAATGACTACCTAATAATTTTTTGCACTATTTTCCATTGAAAGATAGATTGCAAAGGTTGTTTATGTCCTCCAAGACAGCCAAGTGGTTGACATGGCATATTGATGGTCGAATTCCTCAACAAAACAGAGAGATGCGACATCCTGCTGATTCTGAGGCATTGAAACATTTTGATAATCAGTATCCAGATTTCGCGGCAGAAGCTCGCAACTTGAGACTCGGTTTAACGAGTGATGGGTCTAACCCATTCGGAAATATGAGCAGCAACTATAGTATATGGCCTGTAATGACAGTTGTTTATAATTTGCCACCGTAGATGTGCATGAAACAAACATTTATGATGATGTCATTACTAATTCCTGGTCTTAAAGATCCGGGAAATGACATCGATGTGTACTTACAACCACTAGTGGAAGACTTAAAAGACTTATGGGAGAATGGTGTTGAAACATATGATGCTGCAAAAAAACAGAATTTCAACATGCATGCTGCCGTTCTTTGGACAATAAATGACTTTCCAGCATATGCCAATTTGTCTGGATGGAGCACTAAAGGAAAATTTGCATGTCCATCATGTAATTATAAAACCTGTTCAAGATGGTTAATTAATTGCCGCAAATTTTGTTACTTGGGACACCGACGTTTTTTGCCATTGCATCACAGATGGAAGAAAAGTAATTACAAACATAAATTTGATGGTACAGTTGTATGTGGCAGACGGCCAAGAATTCTGACAGGTTTAGAACTGTGAAATCAACAACAGAGTTTTCCTTATCTGAAATTCGGAAAAAAGTTCAAGAAAGATATTGCAGACTTCAAAGGATGGAAAAAAAGAAGCATTTTATTTAAAGAGTTACCATATTGGTCGAATCTTCTGATTCGTCACAATTTAGACGTAATACACATCGAGAAAAATATATGTGATAATTTGTTGGGCACTTTGAACCTTCTAGGTGGTGAAAAAAGTAAAGACCACTTAAAAGCACGGTTACACCTAGAAGACTGGAAAATACGGCCAGAATTTCATGTGTCAAAGGACCCCCAATACAAGAACAAGATACCAGCAGCAATGTACACACTAAACAAAAGACAACAGTCTCTTGTGTGTGAATTCTTAAGTAACATTAAGGTCCCAGATGGGTATTCTTCTAATTTATCCAAAAGTGTAGATATTACGGGTCGAAAGCTGACTGGGTTGAAGAGTCATGATTCTCACGTCTACATGCAAGTATTGCTGCCTTTGGCAATTCGTGGCATTGTACATGAAGATGTGACTGATCCAATTACAGAGTTGAGTATGTACTTCAAAGAAATATGTTCCAAAGTTCTTGTACCAGAACGTTTATTCAAATTAGAAAGTGATATTGCAGTGACATTATGTAAGTTGGAACAGATTTTTCCACCGTCTTTTTTTGACGTAATGATTCATCTAATAATCCATTTGGCATATGAAGCAAGAATTGCTGGTCCTGTTCAGTATCGGTGGATGTATCCTGTAGAAAGATTTTTGAAAAAATTGAAAGATTATGTTCTCAATAAGGCACGTCCAGAAGGTTCAATTGCAGAAGGTTATCTTGTTAAAGAAACGATGTCATTTTGTTCGATGTATATAGATGACATTGACACTCGATTTAATCGGAGAGAAAGGAATTATGATGGAACTGTTAATGAGACTAATAATGAAAGTTGTTTGATTTTCAAATCTCCTGGACGTTTTCTCAAAGGAAAAGTAGAATCTCGTTTACTATCTGAAGAAGAAAGAAATTTGGCCCATACATACATTTTGAAACAGATTGAACAAATAGATCAATTTTTTTCTGAACACAAACAACAAGTGCAAACTTCAAATGTGGTGGAGAAAGACTTTCTGAAATGGTTTCAGAGTTATGTTGAAGAACTGAAAGAAGCAAATGATCCTCGTTGTACTCATGAGATTGAAGTTTTGTCACAGAGACCATCAAGACTTGCATATTCACATTCAGGTTACATAGTAAATGGTTTTAGATTTCATATCAAAGACATTGATGATACTAAATTGACTCAATTGTCTGGAGTTATTGTGAATGCGGAACTTGAATATGGATGTGATGGATATTATGGACGTCTGATTGATGTCTTCGAAATATCTTTTGATCATGAAAGTCATATTGTACTGTTTAAATGTGATTGGTGGGATGTTTATAAAAAAGACAGGGGATTTAAATTTGATAAGTATGGAATTGTCAGTCTGAATACACGTTTTAAACTCAACTCAAATGAGCCATTTGCTCTTGCAAATCAAGTAGAACAAGTGTTCTATGTAAATGATAATACAACAACAGGGTGGATCATTCCTGTTAGAGCACAACCGCGAGATTATTATAACATGCAAGGTGAAACAGCTGAAGATGATGAATTATATGTTGAAGAAGTTTATCAAGAAAACTTAATGGATATTCCTATTAGGGGAGAAACCATTGATGTGGATATTAGTGAAAGAATTAGCATAAGAGTAGGCGAATACTTGGAGGTTTAAGTGAAAGTAACTTTCAACGACGTTTATTTTTTATCTATTTTTACTTCTAACTCTAATCTAATACAGTAGGATTTGAACAGATGGCTTCAGGTAGCGGCGCTCGTGGCTCAGGTAGTGGTTTCACACTCCGCAAGAAGCGGAATGCCTCTCAGCAGTTTATCCCTGAGCGTTCGACCTCTCAGGCCATTGCCTCTCAGCAGTCTATCCCTGAGCGTTCAACCTCTCAGGCCATTGCCTCTCAGCAACTTATTCCCGAACTTCCCACCTCTCAGGCTCTTTCTACATATCAGGCTCTTGCCTCTCAGCCTGTTGCCTCTCAGGCCGCTGCGGCTCAGACATCTACATCTGTATCCACATCTTCATCTGCAATAGGTATGAATTTTAATTTTAGTCGTTCATCAAATTGATACTTTTATGTTTATAATTTCACATAAATATCTTTATCATGTATGTTTAAACAGGTCCATCTTCTACGCAGCCTTGGGGTCGGAGACATGGCCGTCGGGGTCCCACCAGAGGTGTCACCGATGGGAGATTGGAGCAGGGTCAACGATGGAACGTGCGGGTGATCAGCGGTTACGGCGTTGGTGAGAATGGAAGCAATTTTGTATCCCGCATGGGTGTTGTGGCAAAACTTCATTGCAAGATATGGCAGAAAAATTTTGTTACTCTTCCTGCAGCGAAACAAGCTGCAATGTTTAGCGATCTCGAAGTAACAATATTTAAAGTTAATTATATGTTTGTCAAATTTGTATGACTAATTAAGTTAACGATAATGTGCAGTTAATGTATCAGTGGGACCGAACTCCCGAGACAGATAAGGAGATGCTTATGCACATGACCTCAATGCATCGCAGTTGGCGCGGTGTTTTGAAGAAAAGAGTAAATGAAATTTTTTTATGTTCATTTATAATCTATTTTTGTATTATTTTTTCTTATGTTCATGTATAATGAAGTCAAACTGAAATCATTTCATAGCATTATACGGGAAAGACTTTGGCAGATGCAATTGTTTTCGTACCAGCGGGTGTTGATCCGCCTGATTGGCAGACGATGTGCGAGAAATGGAGCACGTCAGATGAATAGGTAAAATAATAATGAAGTTTGATAATTTATGTTGATTTGTTCGATACAAATTTGACAACTAATAATTTTTTTTCTACAGAAAATTGCTGATCGTAATAGAGAAAATCGCTCCCATCAGTCTATGCCATATAGGCGGGGCCGAACGAGTCATTATCAATTGAAGGATGACTTCGTAAGATTTTCATTTTATTAGTAGTGTTTCTATATTGTTAACTTTTTATTACTTATTTTTTTTAATATAATTTGAACAGCATCGCCTTCATCAACGTGATCCCGAGCGCCTTGAGATGTTCAAGATGGGTAGATGTAAGGATCTTCCAGACGGTAGTGAGCAATGGGTAGATGAGGAGAGTAGGAGTCGATATGTAAGTTATTCTATCATTTGAATTATTATTTTTAATCATTCTTATTAAATTTAATATGTATCACTAATAACAATTTTATTTTATTTTTTTTTAGGAGAGGATGACTCAATTAACCACTTCTTCTTTGGAGAGTGATGTTAGGAGTACTCCCATTTCTGCTGAGGATGCATTCATTTCGGTTATGGGAAAAGATCGATCTGGCCGTGTTCGTTGTGCAGGAAGTCGAGAGACGTTACGTACATGGTATGGACCGGGAGAAGGATCGAGCTCTTCCTATCAACAGAAATTTGAGGAGCAAGCTGTGGAGATGCAAAGCATGAAAGAAAAAATCAAAGCCCAAGGGGAGGAGATGGAGTGGATGCGCAAACAAATGGCAGACATGAGCGCATTTATGAGTCAATTTCAAAAAATGCACAATCCTACTCTGCCTCAGATAGTTGCTGTGAATGAGGACGACGCCCAAAACGAATCAAATGATGAGGGAGATGATTTTGATGGTGATGATGAAGAGTGAGCCGATGATAATTGATACATTTAGTTGTGGATATGTAATCTGAATTTTTCGCGGATGTGTAATGTGAATTTTTCATGGATGTGTTTTTTAATGTTATGTGAATGTTTATTTATGTATGTGGATGTATTTTTTTTGTGATTTTATGAATGTGTTTATTTGAAAGTGTGAATGTGTTTATTTGTACATGTTGATGTGTTTTTGTATATGTTTGTAAGTACAAATCTGTATATATAGGAAAAATATATAATTTATTATTTTAATATTTTAATTTTTTTTTTCTTAGTAACTATTTGTCAGCGGCTTTATAGCCGTCGACAAATAATATTTGTCAGCGGCCTCTGTCAGAGAAAAAGTTTTGTCAGCGGCTTCAAAGCCGTCGACAAAGAGTATTTGTCAGCGGCTTAGGTCGCTGACAAAACTATTTGTCAGCGGCTTTGAAGCCGTCGACAAATACTATTTGTCAGCGGCCTACGTCGCTGACAAAACTATTTGTCAGTGGCTTTGAAGCCGTCCACAAATAGTTTTTGTCAGCGGCTAACGTTAGCCGTGGACATATGCTTATAACACATTTGTCAGCGGTTTTACGTAGCCGCTGACATATGTGTTATATGTTAGCGGCTACTGTGTGTAGACATATAATGTATATGTCAGCGGCTTTAAGTAGCCGCTGACATATGTGTTATATGTCAGCGGCTTCTGTGTGTAGACATATATAGTATATGTTAGCGGCTCTATGTAGCCGTTGACAAATATATGCCAACGGGGCTTTTGTCCACGGCTTTGTCAGCGGCTTGAAAGCCGTTGACATAAGTATTTGTCAGCGGCTGTTTAGGATTTGTCAGCGGCTCTTAGCCGCTGACAAAGCCTGTTTTCCTTGTAGTGGTAGGGATTTGCATTCTGTAAGAGTTCATGACATTCTTCATATTCTTATAAAGTTTTTCGTTTAAATCTATGGAGCAGTTACATGCATGTGTGACTTGGTTAATTATAATCTTGTCCATCGGATTATAGCTCCGAATGCAACATATGAAAATGGAGATGAATGCCGAATGATTTAGCAGATTCTTCACAGTACAAAGTGCACAAACAACTGCACATGGAATGATCCCTAACTGCTCAGGAATAAATAAGATGATCAATCCCTTCGAACACCACGTTGGGATCTAAACTGATCGAGTTAATACGAACCAGAACTATGTATATATATATATATATATATATATATATATACATATATGTAAGATGGATTTGTACAACGAAGTACGTGAAAAAAAATAGCAATATGGATTTCGACAAATAAATATGGAAATGAACAAGTCACAAAATATTATTCATGTTTCACATAAAGTAATCTTAAAATATAAAGCTCTTCACATATGTTTTATTACAATTAAGGAAAAAAAAAATTTACGCTAAAAATGTTGATTATCTCTCTCTCTTCTTTTGAGAATTTTAAAAATGGAAATAGTGTATCCACGAATACAGACAGTTTAAGAGTCACACACTCAAATATTTTTAAAAGATCATATTTTTTACATCTTAAATGGATATAAAATATACACTCATATTTTATAAAATCATAAACAAATAGCACTGACCACAATTAATTTGTATTTCGTTTCATCCCTATATCTCGCGATAGCATGTGAACCGGTCATGCTAAACTGTTGTGTGACGATTTTATTCTTCCAAAAGTCATCAAACTTGACAAGCACAACTCGCTGTGAAGTACTCTTTGTTAAGCAAAAATGTTTATCGGAGAATAATATGCATCTACATCAGACTTCTGAGCCCCTTCTACACCATTAACACTTGTTGCATTGACCTCAGTGCTGTGCTGCATTGAGGATCAATTGCATGACCAGCTACAAGCATCCTTATATATCACATGCCATGACTAAGCCAAGTTTTCCTTCTTTTTTTTTTTCTTTTTTTTCTTGTTGTTCAGGTAGCTGCCTGAAGGGCGAAGGAGGGGGCAAAAGAGGTGGTCTTTTTTATTCATAGGCCACAAAGACACGTCGATTCGAACCTCCGTCTCCCGACCTAGCGGGAGAGGCGGGAACCGTCATGTAAAAACGTGTGGCCCGACTGAGCCAACTTTTCATTTTCCTTTTCTCCTTTGTTTTACATTGGGGGAAATATTTACAATGACTCGCAAGTTGATTGGTACACATATGATTCATGGGTCAAAAACAATACACAGAAGTATACAAAAAACATACTCTTTCTTTCATTGTGCAAGAAGTTCAATTCATGTAAACAAAAACAAAATAAGAAAGAGATACAACTATTGCTCTATCCTATCTTGTCCCGGTGATTGCCCAAGCACATTGGTGGTTGTGCATCTCCACCGGAAGCCAATCTTGTGGACTACTTGATTGCAGTCCAAGCGTAGTGACACTCCTCCGGGGACTGATTGACGACGCTTAGAGGCAAGCTCCTCTCGGGTGACCTTCAACTCTCGGTGAAGCGATCGACATTTCTTTAGCACACAGTTGAGAAGCACTAAGCTCTTGATAGAGCATCTCTGCCTAGAAGACTGCGAACCAAGCTTCACCCTCAATAGAGCTTTTCTGAGTATCGGCCTCTGAATCATTCAAGAGCACCACCGTGTAGAGTCCCGTCTTCAGTGAAGACATGGCCACCAACCTCAGCAAGCTGCCAAGGCCCAGTGACTATAGCCCCTGATAGTCCTCCAGAACACCAGGCTACTTTAGCACTTCTATCGCCGCGCGCCCCTCTACTACTGATGGATCTCCTCATATGCCTTGCTAAGGCCCGTCCAAGTGTGGACTTTGTCTACGGACGTGCCGGTGACACTTCGGTTGCCACGTATTTTCCTTGCGCCATTCTCTGCATGCAGAACTCTAGAAGATCCACCATAGCATCTTGGATGGTTCCCTCCATCGCTAGGGTATCCAAGTCCACTACATGTGCAAATGCCTTTCTAGTCGCCTCTATAGTTGCCCAACCTCCTGTAGAGTTAGGGGGCATGACTTACTAACAAATCGGCAAAGGATGCACTGCCTCAGCCTCCTGGCCCGGCGTCGCCTCGACGACGTAGACTCATTCGGGCGAGCGCCTTCCTCGACACCAAGCATCGCTTCACTAGTTCTGACCTCGATTGCACAAGCACTCTTTACCATGATAGGGGCTTCCTAAGTCCTCCTTTCACGAGTACAGTAGCAGTAGGTTGATCCAACTCAGTAGTCACCACCACAGCATCACCTCTGCTATCCCTGCCCTCAACATAGGTACCAGATCAGAGGACCCTGACCTCTTACTGGTGACCTCTAACTTTGTTGGGGGCATCGAAAAGACTTCCTTGACCATCAAACTCTTGAAGATTGTTGGCCATAAATATCCCGAAGCAAACTGCTGCTACAGTAACTACCATCTCTCCGCGTCAATCCCATTGGAACCAACAGCTTTCCCTGACTTGGAATCCACCCTCTCAACTACTTCATACCCAAACAATGGCAGCGATGATCCTGATCAGGAACTACTCCCGAGCTCCCTCTTTTCTGTCTTCTTTTGATCGCTTGGGCAAATGAATTCACGATCAGGCACTGCAAAGGCAACATCTAGCACCTGCTGGGGCTCGAGGGGTAGCACGGGAACTAGTGGAATGACTGGTGTGACGATGCCATATCCTCCATGAGCAGGATGAGCCATAATAGTTGACCTTTCAGGATGGGATCGATTAACCCATCGGAGTTGGACTATGTAAGGACTGAGGTTTCGGATCCGGTTATCGGATCGGTTTCAGTATCGGACTCCTTGGTTTGAGTTCTTGTGGGGCTGGAGTATACGTTCTTTTTTGCGTCGAGATTGCGAGACGCAATTTTGAACAGCGTCAACCTTAGGGGATGCCATTTAGGAACTTTGCAGGAGTGCCGTATGGACAAGCGTGGGGGTGCATATGTATAACCCGCGTCCTGTCATTTGAACTGCGTCTTCCTAGAACGACGTGATTTAGGCGAGTTTCGGTTGACTCTCCGAAGCCCTCCTTCTTTTCCCTCATTCTCTCCATTTCTCTCTCTCTCCTCCCCCTCCCCTCCGAACACCTCCGACGCCCCCTTCCCCTTCTCCTTCCTTTCCTCTCTCCATTCGTCCTCTCCCTCCACTCCATCAAACTTCCACCACTACCATCACCATCTCCTCCGTGATGCATTTCTTTCCGAACAACGGCCGACGTCCCGATGGAGTGACGGCGTCCATGGCGGTACCGGCGGTACCTTGTGGCGTTGCGGTTCGGCGGCTAAGAGCAAGGAGGAGTTCCAGTAACTGGTAGGATGACGATCCTCGTGGTGTTTTGTTTAAAACTATGATTTTTCCGCTTTGAAGCATGCAATATGTATGGCCGGACCGGGTGGTGAAGCAATAACAAGAGGATTTCCTTCGGAGTTGTACCTTGAAGAGGTAATGGAAGATATCTATAGAGGGAACGAGGCGTAGTTCCCTGCTAAGGGCTAGATACCCGTAAACAATCCGCCAGGAGTTTGGAAAAAACTGGGAGGGGGCCAACTGATAAGCATTAAGTAGTTCTATGATGAAGGGATGCAGAGGAAGTCGGAAGCCCGCTTGGAAACTATGCTTATATATGGAGAAGCAGCCTGGCCGAGGGGTATTGGCCCTCACGGCGGCTTGACCCCTTATGAGCTGGAACCAGTCCGGAATATCGTAGCGCTCCCACATCTCTGTCACCGCTTCGTGGCTAAAGTAAGGGGCTACGTCCGAGACCTTCTCGGCCAGTCGACGACTGGGCCCAGCCTGTTCACGCAAAGAAGTACTGGCAGGGCCAGAATTGTGAGCCGAAACCGCTTCTTCCACCATGTCGGAAGCAAAGGAGTTCAAGGAAAAAGGAGATGAGAGGGAAGAACAAGGAAGGACTGGCTTCGAAGAGGAACAGGAAGAATTGCTCCAAGAGGTGGGGATACTGGACATATAAGAATGGAAAGACGAGGCTAAGTCGGAGGCTTACCCTCAAACTAGAAATCCCAGTGCTCAATGGGACGGAGTCGGGCTCTTTGAAGCTTCGGTTGGACGCTCTCGGCCTGCCGGAGGGTGACAAGATGTTCTCGGGATCGCTCAGGAAGAAGCTCCGCTCAAAAGACCTCGACAGTGGAAGAAGCAAATGGGCCTCTGGAGATGGGGGGCGACTATTTATAGGGATTCCCAAGGGGGATCTGATGGAGGATCAACAACTGTGATGCTGAGGCTCCTCGACTTCCCCCTCTCGGATACATGATGCGCGTCCTTTCCCGCCAAGAAACGGGCCGAGTGGTGGCAGATTCGAAATGAGGTAGTCAGCGTATAGGATTTCAAGACCTTTCGGTTGCCCTCTCTGATACGCGCCACGTATCTTGGATCCCCATGCTAAGAGCCGATTGGCGGCAATCCAGGTTGAAACGGTTAACGACCAAGATCTTCGGACCCTTTGGCCACCCTATCGGATGAATGCCACGTGTCTTGGTTTCCCTGCGTAAACGAATCACTCGGTGGGAAATCTCAAGTTATTATCGCCTTTTTCGTACATCTTCGGTCCGCGAGGATTAGTAACACCCCCTCGGTTTCGGACAAGAGCCATCTTCGGCCCGCAAGGATTGAAACAACTCTCCGCCTCCGGGAATTCTATCAGAGGCATGTATACTCTCGGCACTTTATCTTTCCAGAAATAGGTTAAGAGTAGGGGGGCATATGATGGGGAAAGAGCCCACTAAGCCCATTACCGTTGGCCCAGTCCCCGTTCGAGAATGGGTTGAGCGTCATTCAACCATTATCAACGGCCCACGTTCGTAGTGGGCCGGGATGGACCTGGCCCAATCACCAAAGACAACCTATTTTCGATCTGGCCCAAACGTTTATCGGGCCAACAATGGTCTAGCCCACTCGGCGTAGCAAAATGTGAGTTGCTTGAGATCGGGCCAGGTGCATAAGGACCGAAACAGGTCCGGCCGATTTCGATCAGGCCTTAAGCCCACTAACTCAAGGTACTCTTGGAATTTCCCGCTAATTCCTATAGTCCTACATGATGGATATAGGTGTCCTCTAAGCCAATCATAAGGCACCTATTTCAATCTGGTTCACTAATTAATGGAATTAAATTCATTATGTTGATTGGCATATTTATATTTGCGCATAATGAAGTCCATGAATATGTGCAATAGTCATCAGATTATGATGAGATCATAATAATGAGACTGATGACTTATAAACACATATTCTCAATTGTTCCTAGTCGTAGGATGTTTGAGAAGGACATCAAACATCCGGTTAGACTAGTACAGGTTATTCCAGCTCATATGATGAGGGTGATTGATCTCATTAGTTACTAGTGTGGAGACATAATGGTAAACCTGTAGGTGCTCATTGGAGAATGAGTTCACTGAACTGATCTGACATGAATCGCCGAATGGTAATTTACCTGACTATCAATCGGCTTGATTCATCGTCACAGTAGCATGGCTGATCCTTGGACTTGAGACACCAAAGACACCTTGTCGGTGGACTTCTGGACTTTGACCTTGACCTACGAATCCCTATCTACGGGATCTCAAATAGTCAAGGATCGGGTCCAGCGGAAGACCTTCGAAGGTGATTGTGTGTTCAATAAAGGATCGTTCGCTCTCAGGTAACTGGAGAGAGAATGCTCTAGAGTAGATCCGCAGGAGTCTCTGGCCAGAACAGAAACAATATCAGAAAAGTGGTTTTTGGATATTGTAAAGCAGAGTATGATTCAAGTGAGTTGACAATCTAGGGTTTGACAGTTGACCATACCCTAGGTTAACTCGAGAGTATTGTGCGAACGAAGGATTATAACAACGTGGTAACTGTGGACGGACAGGTTCCATGAGTAGGTTGCTGAACCCCATTACCTTCCGGGATCATGCGGTGTTGCTTGGCACCCAACTTGATCGGAAGTCCGACCGAATTTACATGCGATGATAATTCGGTTGTATAATTAGTTAATATCTAGATATTAATTAATTACAATAAGTCAATAACTAGTTATTAGACTTAACGGGCTGAAAATCGGACTGGTAAATGGGCCTAGAGGGTCACACGCAATAAGATTCTCAGTCGGTGGTACATAAGTGGAATTTATATGAACTCGGGGACTTTTGTGAAACGTCACGCCTGTAGGTGCTGAAAATGCTCGTGTGATTAACATGAAAATGCTATGTTGTTTAGTGTAAACTAACCTATTAAAAACAGCAACTAAAGTGCAGTGATCGCCAGAAACTTTTAACTAAAAAGTTTCAAAAGAGATATGATCGCCTACCTGTTTGAACGCGGAAGATTGAGTCCTTGATTCCCCTCCTTCAGCCGGCTGAATAAAGAGAGCCCTTTCTTTGTTCTTTTGTTCTTGCTGTTGAATTTGAGGTTGAGGATCGTCCAGAAGTCCTTCTGGCTTTATGCTTGATTTCCCTCTTTTGATTCTCTTGTTGTTGTTGTTGAGTGCAGCAGAAACAGAGACAGAAAATAAAGAAGAATGATGATGAGAACTTAAATAGGAGTAATATTTAAACTGATCAAGATTATAAACATGCTTAAACAACAAACTTACCTGTTTAAATGGCTTTGAAACCCCTTAAATCAAATAGGTTTTGAAAGATTGATGTAGTGGTGTGTGTTGCATGAAGTGAATATGAAGGATGAAACTAAATAAAGATATAGAATGAATGCAGAATTGAAACACTTATGCCCGATTGGGTTGAAGCCTTGAAAGGATGAAGATCTTCAAAGGGACGCCGACTTCTGGAAATAGCAGCGCTCCGGCGTTACGACGTTGTTGCTTCGATCTTCAACTCGCTATAATAACGCTAGGCTCAACTCAACTCAATTCTCTCTTTTTTCAATGGGGCTCCACCTGGCTCAACCTCTTTTACTCTTCAAAGATGTAAGGTATTTATAGGCTTCTTCTGCGTTCGCGATTAACATAGAAAAATCTAGGATTTATCTATCTTAACCGACAGATAAATACTAATTAATTCATCTTTATCTGTAATTATCTAAAACGCGTCCACCATGGCTGACGCCTTTCAGATTTATTAAGATAAGGATAAATATCCGGGAAAACTTATCTTTATTAGCTAAAACGCGTCCACATGTGTAGACGTCTTTTACACTAATTAAGATAAGGATAAACATCCGGAAGAGAAGTTAAAACAGCTTAGGAAACCTAAAACGCGTCGACCTTTACAGACGCCGTTTAGTTAATAAATCAACTGATTAACATTAAAATAAGAATAAACTCTAAATTACGTCCACATATGTCGACGTGTTTTAGAATTCTTCATATTTTACTGAAATTTGAGTTAAAATCAATTTAATTGATTAACTTAAACATGTTTGTTAAACCCGACACTCAAAAATATCAATAAAAATTAATCAATGATTAAATATCAGACCATTCTGAGGCATTATTATATAATATGAAATTTACTCGAAATGACGTCAAAATTAGCGTGTCTACAGCTGCCTCACCTTGGCATCGTCTTTGCAAGGGAGTGAAATGAAATGGAATGTACTGAAAAGGTGATGCCAAGGTGTGATGAGACACGCTCTTAACATCACATAATTGGAATTTTTCTCAAAATCATCAATGAAGATAGTTCAAAGAAATCAATGCAATCAATCCTATCTGGATGAGGTAGACAAGGAAATAAAATAAAGTCGATCAACCTCCTCGGAGTGGGAAGTACCCCAGGTCATAGACACTGTCGGTTTCATCATGGGGAGCGTTTGCCAGCCAATGTGGACGTGCTACAGCCATGATAGATCTTAAAAGGAAAACAAGAATTATTAGATAAAGAATCCAAGAAAGGATAGAATTCCAATGATATCTTCAAGCGAACCTCAAAGATAATCAAAATACTCAATTCAGAATGGAATATTTCATACCATGTTTTGAGTTATTTGATTTAATGGTCTGAAACTTAATCAAAAATTAACCCTTATCACAATGATTTCAAAGTCCTACATGATGCATGCTGGGCTAAAAGAAAAATATAAAGTCAAATAAAATATAAATTAATTAAGGATAATATTGTTAAATTGTCATTAATGAGTCAAGACACCAATTCTTGTAATCCAGTGCTAAGCCGAAGCTCGTTTATCCACGCACCGTTTCACAAAAGTGGAACCATCGTCCTCATTAATTAACAATCAAATGGCCCATCCGTGAGATTAAGAATTCTCTGGAATTATCACTGTTTTTGTTGTAGGGGAACTCAAATTCCAGTTTCATCAAAAACACAAGGTCCTTGATATGCTCTAATAAATACTTAACATATAGTAATGCTGATGCACAATAATTATATGGAAGGAATACAAGGGTAGAAATAACCGTCTTTTTAGCCACGGTCGGGACTTTCTTGACATTTTCCAGCTTTACTCGAGTTTTCTTGAATTTCCTGAAACCAAAATTGTTAGTAATTCCAAACAAATATTCAATTTAAACATCCAAAACACACAGAATTTCGGATAAATAGCAGAAAAGCTAAAACGCGTAGTGTCGAGCAGACGCCATTCAACGTTGAAACGCGTCAGTGCTCCTCGACGCCTTTCACTCACAGAAACAGGTTTCTGGATGTTCTCTATTCGGATTCCAACTCTATCAATGCACATCCCTTTTCCAATCCGGAAAAGTCTTCTTAGGATCGCAATGCTGTCTATATAAACACCCTTAGGTTATTCCCAAGCAATCCTATCACAATCCAAAGATCAAAAGTTGAGTTTTCTTCAAGGTTTCTTCAAATTTCCAAGGTTTCCAAGCTTTCCAAGCTTCAAGAAGGAGGAACTCCGAAAAAGGGAGGATGAATTCTTCAAGAAAGAAGATGAAGATGTCTTTGGAGAGTTTTTCTGATGTGGAGAATCACCTCAATGGAAGGAATCCCAATCTTCAAGTAAGTTCAATCAACTTCCTTTCAATTTTTCTTCATGTTCTTTATATCCCTCATCATGTTCTTCGTCTTTTCTTTTGGTTTTCAGAACTATTCCATGTTTCCTGGCCCAAGGAAATTTACCTCCTTACCTTGGATCCGTAAACTTGCAAAAAGTATCAAGCTTTCCATATAAGTGTTCATATCCAAGTGGAATCTTCAAGGTCTTGTAGTGCTTGCCAAACATTACAAGAGCGCGAACGTAGATTGGGCGGCTATGGGTGCCTTGATCGAGTGGTGGCATCCCCAAACTCATACGTTCTTCTTCCAAGATTTCGAGTGCACGATCCTTTTAGAGGAGGCGGAGCTTCTTTTAGGTCTCCCAAAGACCAAAGAGAACAAAGAGAAGATAGCTTTGATGAAAGAGAGAATCACCGATCAACAATTGTTGACATCAATCATGAAAGATCCTTCAGAAGCTAAAGGATGTCTCACTAAGAAGGGGATCAATCTTACCAAGCTAGCCGAGTGGACGCTGTACGAAATTGATGATCTAAGGGAGGATGAAGCGGAGGATGTAACAAAAGCCTTAGTTACATGCCTTGCCGGTGCCTTGTTCTTCTCTGCGCAGGATAACATCTTAGAAGATGACCAAGTTAGTGCTATATGCGCAATCTTCGAAGGTAAATCCATTAGCACTACACTCTTAGCATATCTTTATAGTGGACTTTCTGCAGCGTCTGTGGGCCGTCCTCCTTATAGATGCATGCTACTCTTTGCCTTATGGGTTGAACTTCACTTCAAGTTTGAGCATAGCAA
This sequence comes from Zantedeschia hybrid cultivar, assembly GCA_030544215.1. Classification (NCBI taxonomy): domain Eukaryota; kingdom Viridiplantae; phylum Streptophyta; class Magnoliopsida; order Alismatales; family Araceae; genus Zantedeschia; species Zantedeschia hybrid cultivar. The sequence goes on from JARZZO010000012.1 coordinate 59,049,283, forward strand.
GAAAAGGCCTCTGAATCCATCTCAGATCTACTTGAATAGCCCAATTCATTGTATAGCTAACATTGTAAAGTTCAATGAGCACATGGTTAACAAGGTTCCAAAACTCAAAACCAGAGCTGACTGGAGAGAGTATTTGAAGCTCATGACGTCCGACATATTCGACTCGTCTCCACTTGCTCTGATTGGAAAGCCTATTTGGGTACGCCGTGCAGCAGGAGCAGATCTCAAGTTGATTGGAGCCACTGAGTTCGTGCTATACAATCCACATCGGTGCCTTACCCAACTTAGCTTGAGCCGTCGTGAATTCCCTAAGTTCTCTCCCACACCTCCGATCAAGAAGCGTGACTTGGAATCCAACGAAGATTATGAAGCCGTACAAATCATTACTACTCTATGGAACCTTGGCTTCAGTTACCGTGTAAAATCCTCTAAAGATAGAGATAGATGATTGAAAGCTCCTTACCTTAAAAGTCTTCATGAAATTCTTCCTTAAATGTCCTCTTTCTCTTTTTATATGATGTAATAAAGAATTTCACTGAATAAAGAAGTTTTTTATGCCTTGAAAACCTCTCCTCAACTTTCTGTGATGTGCACATGATTTTTCCTTTAGTAAAAACTTGATTTTTCCGGAAAATTCAACAGTTGAGGTTCTGTAAAAATGTAAAACGCGTCCATTCAGACAGACACCTTTAAACCATAATTCTTTTTTCCAGAAATTCAATTTAATCCTCAAAAACCCGATTTAAAGCTTAAAACGCGTCTTTACACATTGACGCCTTTCAACCATAATTCTTTTCCAGAAATTAAATTTAATCCTCAAAAACCTGATTTAAACGTTAAAACGCGTCTTCAGATAGTGACGCCTTTCAACTCTCTCTCCTACTTTTCCTAGGATTCTGTCATTAATTCCATGATTAATTCTCTGAAACGCGTCAACACAGTAAGACGCCTTTCATTATTTTCCTCTGTACGGCTCTGACCAAAATCTTTAAACGCGTCCATATAGGTGGACGTCTTTCATTCAAACTGTTGTCCTTGCCGCCTCAACTTTTGCGCTCTAAAACGCGTCAGCATGAGTCGACGCCTTTCAGCCTTTCGTTAACAGACCCGCGAAGGCCCCTTTCTTCCTCACTTTTCCAAAATCCCTCTTTTTCCTTTCTCCTCTCCGGCGATCTCTGACGATCTCGGTTTCTCTCCGTCAAAGCTCTCCCTTCTCAAGCCATGGAGCACGGTGAGGGCTCAAAGAAGACTAAGACCCTAGCCAAGAGGCGGCAAAGGCAAGAAGAAGAGGCTCCCGAGGAGGTTCCGGCCATGTTAGCCGAGGCGGCGGCCTTCTTGGAGGAAGAAATCCCTCCACCGGCACCTATGGCGGTGGAAGAAGAAGAGGAGGGCGACCTCCACACGGTAAGCTTCCTGTGGGTGTGATTAGATGAAGAAAAGAGGGAGAACGGGGTTCTTAAGAGAACCCGAAATCTGGACTTGAAAGGCATCCAGACCAGGTGACGCCATTCAAAAGGCGTCACCATGGGCTGACGTCTTTCAAGACAAATTCTGGATTTTTAATTAGGAATAAATATTTTGAATCGCGTCAAGTCATGTTGACGTGTTTTAAAAGACGTCCATGTGGGCTGACGCCTTTCAAGACAGAACTAATTTTTCTTGTTTTTATTAATTACTAACCCTTTTTTATGTTTTTTTTTTATTTGCAGGGAGTGATGAGGGTTAGGATCAGCTGGGACCTAGTGATAGGGGCATATAGACGGCTCCCGGATTTCCAAAAGGCGCGCCTGCGTCGGATGGGATTCGGTGAAGTACTGGACATCGAGCCATTCTGGCTTGATTTGGTTCTCTTGCAGGTGTTGCGGGAGAGGTGGCATGCGGAAAGCCGTGCTTTCCTAATGCCGTGGGGGCATATGGTCCCCACCCTAGAGGATGTGGCCAGGATTACTGGCCTCAGGGTAGAGGGCCGACCAGTTAGTGGTGTTACCTACCCCAACTATCAGGGATTAGCTGAGGCTCTCCTAGGGATAGAGGTGTCTAGCCTAGGCAGAGAGTCTAGGATGGTCCCCAGGGTAGAAGTAGAGGCAGCTTTAGGACTAGATGAGCCCCGGCGTCGGTCTGACGAGACCCGGGAGGAGTTTAGGGATAGACTAGCCGAGTCGTCTTCCTCTGCCTATTGCAGTGACCCTAGTCAGGTAGAGGAGGTAGACATACAGCTTAGGGTCTTTTTAGTTTTCTTTTTTGGTCGGTTGCTCTTCGGTACGAAGGGCGACCACATCTACTGTAGATTTCTTTATTTACTAGATGACCTAGATAGCTTAGGAGAGTATGCCTGGGGTGCGGCCCTTCTGGCTCACCTCTTTGCCGATCTATCTGCGGTCACGCCGGATCGTGAGACTACCATCAGCGGCTTCTCGCCGTTTCTTCAGGTATTAACTTGTTTAATTATTTGTTATATGCAGTGCAATATGATATGATGCTTCTCCTAACCTATATGTTCATGAATGTAGGTGTGGAGTTACTATTACTTCTCGCTCGGCAGAGCATGGATTGTTCGTCCAGATGCCGTCCCTTTTGCCTGCCGTTGGCAGCCGATTGTGGACACAGCTCCACAGCATCACCAGCTGACGGCCCTCCGCCGTCAGTTCCTGGATTACCCAGAGCTCTTGGTAAGTTTTTAACTTGTTCAATTTTATTAAATGCAATCTTTTTCTTTAAGTACAATTTATTTATGAATGCATCAAATCTATATGCAGGTGATCTGGCGCCCGTATCTGGGTATGAACGAGGAAGGTCAGCCATGGGTGACGGCTGGCAGGAGGCGATTCGGGAGGCAGATGTGGGTACATTGCCTCAACGAGATCGAGCCCCTCCGCCTCCGGCTCGTGATGAGGACGTTGGGTCTCCACCAGGAGTGGATAGACGAGGAGGTCCCGGAGGGTGTGGGCAGGAGCATGAGGGGGAAGCAAGCCCTCACCGACTGGCGTGCCAAATTCCCGGAGCAGTACGAGGATTGGCACCGTCGGGGCGTACGGGTGGAGTCCCGTGCGGTGAGTAGCGAGGGCTACCTCCAGCAGTACCGGGCCCACTACGCCGGTCAGCTTCGGCTCCTTCGACCACTCGATGTAAGTATGCATTCATGCGTCTTTAATTTTATTATTATCTTGATTTATATTTGTGAATGAATGTATGTATGATATGCAGGATGCGCGTGATGCGGTCATCGTCCACCTCCGGGCCCGCCTACATGATGCGGAGGCCCAGCTAGAACAAGTTCAGAAGGAACTATATGACCTGGTATGTATGAATGAGTATGAATGCATGTTTTAATTAATTAATTGTTTTGGCGATTAATCACTGACAGTTGTCTTTCGGTGCAGCGAGCCGTCTACACCCAGGCGGCTCCTCCTACCTTCGGGGCTTCATCTTCCTCTTCATCCGCTGCTCATGATGCTGCTCTGGCTGACCTCCAGAGTCAGCTCGCCTCCGCCATCCACCGGGCTTCTCTCGCGGAGGAGGACCGTGCTGCTCGGGTAAACTCTTCAACTTCTGACTTCTAAATTTGATTTTGATTACTTGATTGCTTTGAACTAATAAAATCTTCCTCTGCATGTTTCTGAGCTTCAGGAAGCCCTTCAGAGGGCTGAAGCAAAGCTGGATCATTCCCGTGCTACAGCGGCTCGTGCCGAGGCTGACGCTGCGCGGATCCGCGCTTTAGAGGAGCAGGTGGCCCATCTCTCCACTGGAGACCTTCCTCGGGAGTTTGCACACCTCCAGTCTCGACTGGGGTTCATCAACGAGGAGCGAGAGCGGGAGAGGCAAGAGCGGCAGAAGATGGATGCTGAGATATCCACTCTTCGGGTCCAGCTTGGCATTGCAGAGCATGAGCGCCGGAATGTGGAGGAGAGGTACAGGCGTGCTCGACAGCGTGCACAGGAGCGCGGTTTGACGAGTGCCTTCACCGCCAGCGCTGCCGTGTCTTCTGGCCAGGCAGGGCCGAGCGCGATGGGGCCACCTCCAGCTCCTAGTCGAGGGCCAGCACCGGATGCACCTGACGAGGCCCAGAGCCAGTTGGACGAGGGCGGAGGGGAGAGCCAGCCTTGAGGGCTCATGTATCTTCTTTTTTTTTTTATATATCATGTACATAACACTTCTTCTGATAATATACATGAAACTCTTGGGCTCCAATCTTGTGTTCCTGTGCTTGTCTTGCATCCTGTACACACTTAACAAACAAGTTAAGTATCTATTTAGGCTTAGCCCCTTGCCTGACCAAATAAATGGTCAATCAATCTTTTCTTCAATAAATGGTCAAGGGACATAGCCTTTATCAACAAAGGTAATGAGAATAATTAAACTGAAGCAAAATGCAACATACAAGCAGACAGATGCTCGCTGAAAATAAAAGGAATGAAACACACTAAGTGCAACAAGCAGATGCTAATTGAAATATTTTTTTTTTGTTGTTTTGAAATATTTATTTTTGTTTGGGGTTTTGAAATATATGCCTTTTTTTTTTTTTTTTTTTTTGAATTTTGACATATGTAATTTTTTTTGAATTTTTGAAATATATGTATATTTTTTTTGAATTTTTGATGTATGTATTTTTTTGAATTTTTGATGTATGTATTTTTTTTTGAATTTTTGATGTATGTATTTTTTTTGGGTTTTTGACTAAAAGATCAGCATGGTACTTAGATCAAAAGATCATATTCATTTATGAACTTAATTCCCAAATTGTTCTCTAACAACTTAACTTAAAACCCATCGTGTTTGAACTTGTGTTTCCATTCGTGATCCCATTTGATGATTTGACCCTTAGTCAATGTAAGTCATTCCTTAAGTTTGGAGTACATCTCTTTAGAAAGAAAAGATGAATAAGTTTAGAAAGCCCATGAGAAGGTTCCGGAGACTTAAAAAGATGTCCCTTTCCTACCCTAATATCCGTTGGGGTTCGGTCATTTTCTTTCCGGGATATTTATCGCCTTGCGTTCCCTTTCATTTCATTTCATGGCCTTGATGTAACGTTTGTAATGTAATGGCCTTTCATTTATTCTTTTCTTTTCTTTGGGACGGATCTCCCCCTTTTTTTTTTATGACGGCCTCCTACTAAGATGGCGGGTATTCTTGATAGTCTATTCTAAGCCTCGTTCCGACATCATGGGCCGAATTTAAAACAGAATTTCGCTTTAAAAAGAATGATTTGTACTTTACACTTTCGGTCAAGCCTTCGATATTCTTTAGGCCTTGGCATCTCTTGTTACTCACGAATCAAACGTGTTAGTATGTGTAGTAATGGGCTTGAAATTAAGTTATCCAGACTGATAAGGAAATTTTAGTTTATAAACTTTCTGATTCCACTGGTCTTTGTACCATACTGATCGACTCTTTAACCTAAGGGTAGTATTTCTTAAGATGTAAACCATTCCAGGGATGATTTAGCTCTTCTCCTTCTACATTAACAAGACGATAAGCATTACCAGGAAAAGCGTGCGATACAACATAAGGTCCTTCCCAGTTGGGTTGGAGCTTAGAACGCGGACCACCAGGTTTTATAAAAATTCTTTTAACAACCATTTCACCAACTTTGAACTTACATTCAATGACTTTCTTTTGATAAAAACGTACTAGTCTATTTTGATAAACTTTTGCATGATTAGCAGCTGACCATCTTTTATCGTCTAAAAGTTCCAATTGAGCAAGGAGTGCTGAACGATGTTCATCAATGGAAAATTTCTTATTCAATTGTACTCTTAATGACAGTATGAGGATCTCATATGGAACTACCGCCTCCATTCCAAATGTTAAGGAATAAGGAGTTTGCCCAGTAGGCGTGCGGATTGAAGTTCGGTAGGCCCATAGAGCCTCAACCAATTTTTCCGGCCAATCTGCAAATTTATTAGATTTGCACGTCTTTTTGATAATTTTTATCAAAGTCTTATTTGTTGCCTCTGCTTGGCCATTGCCTTGCGGATAATAAGGAGATGAATGATGCAATGCAATTTTATACCTGTTACAGAGGTCCTTCAATTCCTGTGACACGAACTGTGGTCCGTTGTCGGTGACGATGGTGCTTGGAATTCCAAATCGAGTGATGATGTTCTTCATGATGAACTTGCAGACGGTTGATGCTTTGATCTCCACGTACGCTTCAGCTTCTGCCCACTTGGTGAAGTATTCCGTTGCCGTGAGAATGAAAGATGCTTGATGCCGGAATCTGGATTACCAAGAGGTCCAACAATGTCGAAAGCCCACATGGAGAAAGGCCATGGGGAAGAAACAGGATGGAGTGAAGATGCAGGAGAATGAATTTTGTCGGCGTGAAGTTGACACTTAGCACACCTACGGACATATCCTACACAATCTTCTTCCATGGTTGGCCAATAAAATCCTTGTCTAAGGATCTTCTTTGCTAACATCTGTCCATTGACATGGCCACCACAAATTCTACTATGAGCTCCTTCCATAACCTTCCAAAGCTCATCTTCGTCTAGACATCTCAGAAGAACTCCATCAAAACCTCTCTTGTACAATGCTCCTCCAACTAAGGTGTATCGTTGAGCAATTCTCCTGATAGCTCTTTTCTCCTCAGTTGTAGCTTCCTCAGGATATGAGATCTTCACAATATCTTGCAATTTCATAATACCATGGCTTCTGTTCATCATCCATCTCTTCTAACAGCTCTATTAACATGATTTCTCTCTTTTCAATGATATCTCCGTCTCTGACTTTCCTCAGCAACTTCTCTTTAGTTCTAAGAAATGAAGGATCTTTCACGGCGGGTGAAAGACGCCTATGAACTATAATTGATTCGGATTGTTTGCTGATTGGAAAATTAAGAGAAGATGCAAGTGAAGCTAGAGCGTCAGCTAAGATGTTTTGATTCCTAGGGACATGGACAAAGATCAATTTCGTGAAAAGCTTTGAGTAAGCAGAAGTATGTTCTTGATAAGGCTTGAGCTTGGGATCGAGAGTTCGATACTTGGTCAGCACTTGGCGAAGAATTAGTTGGCTATCACCTACAATCCTGAGTTTGGTAGCACCATGGAAATGAGCAGCCTCGAGACCAGCAAGGAGTGCCTCGTATTCAGCTATATTGTTTGTGACTGGAAAATCGAGCTGAAAGGCTTGTGGAATGGTGATACCTTCAGGTGATAACAGAACGATACCGATCCCTTTTCCATGAGAATTCAGAGCTCCGTCAAAATGCAGATTCCACATATCATCTCTGATTTGATTTACGGACATCAGTTCCTCATCCGGAAACTCTGATCGGACTGGATCAAATCGGGGAAGGGGATGATGAGTAAGGTGTTCTACTATGGCATAGCCCTTGATCGCTTTCTGCTGAATATAAATGATATCGAATTGAGATAGAAAGCTTTGCCATCGCGCTAACCTATCAGTAAGGACGGATTTCTCCAGAAGGAATTTGATTGGATTCATCCTAGCGATGAGATGGACTTCATGGGCCAGAAAATAATGCTTTAATTTCTGCACAACCCAGACCAGTGCTGCACATGTTTTCTCCATCGCCGTATATCTCTGTTCAGCGGGGTTGAGAAGTTTAGAGAGATAATAGGCTGCCCTCTCTTTTCCTTCTTCATCTTCTTGTGCTAGGACAGCCCCCACTGCATCATCTAGGACTGAAATGTAAAGTATCAATGGTTTGCCTGGAGATGGTGGTCTCAAAACAGGAGGACTTGCTAAATAGTTCTTTAATCCATCGAACGCCTCCTGACACTTATCGTCCCAATCGAATTTGACCCCCGGCTTGGTAAGCTCGTAAAACGGCTTACACCTTTGTGAGTGCTGGGAGACAAAACGACGAATAAATTGTAACCTCCCAATTAATCATCTCAACTCTTTCAAGTTTTTGGGAGGGGGCATTTCTCTAATAGCCTTCGCCTTGTTAGGATCGATCTCAATTCCCCGTTTGCTGACAATAAATCCAAGCAACTTTCCTGAAGATACCCCGAATACACATTTCTTGGGGTTCATCTTTAACTGATATTCTCTCGATCTCTCTAATACCCTTGCCAAAACTTTGGCGTGCTCAGCCTTTGTTTTAGATTTAACTAATAAATCATCCACGTACTCCACGTACACTTCCAAATCTATGTGCATCATGTCATGAAATATTGCCATCATGGCCCTCTGATAGGTGGCTCCAGCATTCTTTAATCCAAATGGCATGACAACATAACAATATGTTCCCCAAGGTGTAGTGAATGATGTTTTCTCTTGATCCTCTTCTGCCAGCTTAATCTGATTATATCCTGAAAATCCATCCATAAATGATAATGTCTCATAGCCAGCAGTGTTATCGATGAGTACATCAATATGAGGCAATGGAAAATCATCTTTAGGACATGCCCGGTTCAGATCGCGGAAGTCAATACAAATTCTGACCTTCCCGTCCTTCTTCATAACCGGGACTATGTTGGCCACCCATTGTGGATAAAGGACAACTCTAATAAATTTGGCTTTATGCAGTTTGTCGACCTCTTCCTTCATCTTTAAAGCCATTTGTGGGTGGAATCGCCTTAATTTCTGTTTGACAGGGCTAGCTTCAACTTTTAATGTCAATCTGTGTTCAACTAAAGATGAGTCTAACCCCGGCATATCTTCATAACTCCAGGCGAAAGTGTCCTTATAGTCCTTAAGCACTTGTACCATTGCCTTCTCATCCTCTGTGGAAAGACTTTTACTGACGAGGACAACCTTAGGTTCGTCTTCAGTCCCTAAATTAATTTCTTTGGTGGGCTCTTCTACGGCAGCTGAGGGTTCATCAAATCTCTTCACTCCACTGGCATATGCCTCAGCCGCGTCCTCGTCATCTTCATCTTCAACAATGGGGTCCTTTTCATGTACTAATTCATATACCCCGTACCCATCGTTGACTGACTCATCGTCCATGCAATCTTCTGGCATCTGAATTGGATTTTCTAAAAACTGAGGGATCAAAGAGCAAGAAGAGCATTTATCAGCTCTTGTGATTAACATGAAAATGCTATGTTGTTTAGTGTAAACTAACCTATTAAAAACAGCAACTAAAGTGCAGTGATCGCCAGAAACTTTTAACTAAAAAGTTTCAAAAGAGATATGATCGCCTACCTGTTTGAACGCGGAAGATTGAGTCCTTGATTCCCCTCCTTCAGCCGGCTGAAGAAAGAGAGCCCTTTCTTTGTTCTTTTGTTCTTGCTGTTGAATTTGAGGTTGAGGATCGTCCAGAAGTCCTTCTGGCTTTATGCTTGATTTCCCTCTTTTGATTCTCTTGTTGTTGTTGTTGAGTGCAGCAGAAACAGAGACAGAAAATAAAGAAGAATGATGATGAGAACTTAAATAGGAGTAATATTTAAACTGATCATGATTATAAACATGCTTAAACAACAAACTTACTTGTTTAAATGGCTTTGAAACCCCTTAAATCAAATAGGTTTTGAAAGATTGATGTAGTGGTGTGTGTTGCATGAAGTGAATATGAAGGATGAAACTAAATAAAGATATAGAATGAATGCAGAATTGAAACACTTATGCCCGATTGGGTTGAAGCCTTGAAAGGATGAAGATCTTCAAAAGGACGCCGACTTCTAGAAATGGCAGCGCTCTGGCGTTACGACGTTGTTGCTTCGATCTTCAACTCGCTATAATAACGCTAGGCTCAACTCAACTCAATTCTCTCTTTTTTCAATGGGGCTCCACCTGGCTCAACCTCTTTTACTCTTCAAAGATGTAAGGTATTTATAGGCTTCTTCTGCGTTCGCGATTAACATAGAAAAATCTAGGATTTATCTATCTTAACCGACAGATAAATACTAATTAATTCATCTTTATCTGTAATTATCTAAAACGCGTCCACCATGGCTGACGCCTTTCAGATTTATTAAGATAAGGATAAATATCCGGGAAAACTTATCTTTATCTTTATTAGCTAAAACGCGTCCACATGTGTAGACGTCTTTTACACTAATTAAGATAAGGATAAACATCCGGAAGAGAAGTTAAAACAGCTTAGGAAACCTAAAACGCGTCGACCTTTACAGACGCCGTTTAGTTAATAAATCAACTGATTAACATTAAAATAAGAATAAACTCTAAATTACGTCCACATATGTCGACGTGTTTTAGAATTCTTCATATTTTACTGAAATTTGAGTTAAAATCAATTTAATTGATTAACTTAAACATGTCTGTTAAACCCGACACTCAAAAATATCAATAAAAATTAATCAATGATTAAATATCAGACCATTCTGAGGCATTATTATATGATATGAAATTTACTCGAAATGACGTCAAAATTAGTGTGTCTACAGGCGACACGTTTTAGATAATTACAGATAAAGATGAATTATTCCCGGATGTTTATCCTTATCTTAATTAGCTAAAAGGCGTCTCTTATGGGCGACGCGGTTTAGATAATTACAAATAATGATGAATTAATCTGTATTTATCTGTTTGTTAAGCTGGATAAACTTCAAAATTTTCATGTTAATCCATTAATAACCGCGGATATAAAAGTCTATAAATATCCAGCCTCTTGGACGAATGACAGTTAGTGATAGTGAGGTTGATTGGAGCAAAGTAATTTTGAAGGCGACATCCGAACGCTGAAGGAGCGAAGTGCTGCTACCATCAGGAGTTCTTCATCCGATCTTCGTCCCTTTCAAGATTTTTTCAAAACCAAGGCTTCCAAGGGCCATCCAGCTTAGCTTTCATTTTATTTCTGCATACTTCTCACATTTTTCATCCTATTAGCTTCACATTTTATCACGTCACTCCATGCAACACACACGCACACTAGTATTGTTTTCCAAACCTATTTGTTAAAGGGGTTTAAAAGACCATCACAACAAGTGAGTTCACCTGTTCAGTTGCATGTTTAAAATTTTCTCTAGAACGGATACTACATTTTCCTAAGTTCTCATCATTGTTCTTTATTTCTTTCTATTTCTCGCAAGGTACAGAGGAGAATCAAGGGGAGGGAATCAATAGCGAATAACAAGGAATCTGGACGATCCTCAAAACTCAACAGTAGCCAAAACAAGAACAAGGACAAAAAGGGCTCTCCTTCTTCAGCCGGCTGAAGGAGGGGAACCAAGAGCTCAACATCTCCCACGTCCAAACAAGTAGGCGATCAAAACTTTCTTCTTTTGGAACTTTTTAGTCAAAAGTTTCTGGCGATCACATCACCTAGTTTTCTTTTTAATAGGTTTATTTTCCACCTAAACAACATAATTTTCATGATAATCACACACTCAATTTAAGCACTCATAGTTTTTTTGGCGATCACGGTGGGACTTGGTCTTGCCATCTTTTTAATCATTTGTTCTCACTTTTATCAATCGGACACCCACGGTGTTCCACCTGTGTCTCTCGACACGCCCTCACCAATTGGTGAGTTTTTAGTTTAGTTGTTATTCCTACGTGCACACTGCTGCAGCAAGATCTTGCCCTCCCCATTGATTAGTTGAAAAGTTGTTTCTGTGATAAAGGATTGTGTGATTGATTGATATTTCAGTTGTTTATTTGATAAAATCAACCTGTTAAAATTTGAAACAAAAAAAAGATTTGCATGAGCTGATTATTTATCGCTTTTATCCTGTTTGAGGGGGAATCGATCCATAAATTCCTCCTAAAATACTGAATCTGTTACTTGAAAAGCGTCCAAGAACAGCAACGCGTTTCAAACTGCGTCATTCAACCCAGACGCCTTTCAGGCTAATTTTTCTGTTGTCTACTGCCTGAGCTTCTGCGAAAAAAATAAGGTTATGTTTGAAAAGCGTCGACTAACAACGACGCTATTCAGGCAGTTTCTTATTTTTTTCTTCAGTTCTCAGATTTTTGACCTGTGTGCTATTACCCATTATGTATTAAGCATTAGAAGCCATCCAGGCTGCAGGTCATACGCACTGAGGCTAACTCCCTCATCTTCTTAGGAACACTCTTCTTGACGTCTTCAACTCTCTCTGATTGGGTCGGTCCCTCGATCAGACTAGAGTGGTTGGCGTTAAAGACCTCCGTAAGTCCCCAAAATCAAGGTATTCCTCCTTGATCATCGGGCTGGTTGTACCAATTGAAGTCCTAGTTAGATTTTCATAATGTTGTAAGAGAAAGTCATAAAATATAATGGTGGAAATTGAATTAAAACTAGGATCCTACCCCTTGAGTGAATTTGTGATTAATTAATCCAAATAACCCAATAAGGAATCCTAAAATCACGTTAAACATCTACTTGTTTGCTTAATCTCTATACAACTTGTTTGTCAATCTCTGAAAAAAAATCTAACAGCATGGTACTTCGATCAGGTAGAGACTTGAGCATGGCTCTAGATGCCATAGTCAACTACGAGGGAGATGCTAATGCCCCTCGTGATTCTGATTACCATTTCAAAAGCGGGAGAGATGCTGATGCCTCCCGTAATTCTCTTCCTTGTCCAGTTCGATATGAGGGAAATGTCCCAACCCCTCTTCGTTACCCTCATGATCAATATTCTGATCCTCCCCCACATGTGCATGCGGTTCTTAACCCTATCTACGAGGGAGACATGAAACAGAATAATCCATCATCCTCTGATCCCTCGGATCCTGTAAATGCTTTGGGAGTTCTTGCCTCCCGTCTAGACCCTCAACAGTTCGAGGCTATCCAGTCTATTCTAATAGGGAAGACGCCCATACAGTCTGCTGAGCCTAACCCTGCGGCCCCCCCTGCCATCCCCCAACAACCTCCTCATCATCCTCCCTTCATTCACCAGGCCATGGAAGGCCTCCATGTCTCAACCTCTCGGCCAACTGGGCCACAACTTTCCTCTTCTAGGCAACCGGTCAGACCGCTAACGCCTGCTTATCAAAATGCCCTCGGGTATAGCGGAAGCTCTGTCAAACCTCTACTTTATTGTCCTCCTTGCCCTACGTACTCTAGGCAACAGGCCTATCAAGTACCTCCACCTCCCCCTCCTCCCTAGGCTGATCCGACAACGCAAGCGTTGCTGGCAAAGGTGGAGTGCATGGATGAACAATTCAACAACCTCCAGAAGATGATGGGGGTCAAAGCTGCACCAGAGATCAATTTGCCAAGTCTGCCAGTGTTCCACCTGCCACCCTCTGAGATGCCGGTGTACCGAAAGTACAACGGTACTAGTAACCCCTTCACTCACTTGAAGGAGTTCATGTACGAGTTTAGGAGATCCTTAGAGAGACCAGCCCTCAAGTAGTTCTTTTCTTTAGAACCCTCTGAAGTAGAGGACTACGGTATCGTCTCCCGAAAATTCATTCAACGATACCAGGACAGAGTTGCCCCCTCCCTGTCCATTACGGACCTAATAGCAGAGAAGATGAAGTCCGATGAGGAGTTCGTCAATTTTGCCGACAGATGGAAGGGCTTGGCTGAAAAAGTAAAATATCACTTGTCTGAGTCGGAGCAAGTAAAGATGTTGATTTCCAATGCTACGCCTCAGTTCAAATTAGTCCTCTTCCTGAATAATCTGACTAGCATGGCAGAGCTCTATGAAAGAGCGCGGTACTGTCAGAATGCCTTCAAGGATGCTACGTTCTCCAGCGTCTTTGATCCTCACAGACCTAGCATGCCTCTACCTCGGAAGCCTGCAGTGCCTAATTCCTCTAGCACAGGTCCAACTACTGAAGGCACGCTCTCTCATGAGCAAGTTAGCAGTATGAACAATAACCAGCCCCAGTTTGTGAGGAGTCAACAACAGTACCAGCGGCCACAGCAGCAAAACCAGCAAGATTACAGGCAGCAGCCAAACCCCCAATATCAGCAGCCCCAGTATCAGCGGCCCTAGCAGCTGAACCAGTAATAGCAATAGCCACAGCAGCAGCCGCAACGGCCGTTACAGTATCAACTACCACAACAACAACAGTATCAGCAACAGCAGCAGTATCAGCCGCACGCACCGCCGGCATATCACAATGTCCCTCTCCCGCTGACTATAACGAGCAGAGAAGATCTCAGGCCCGAAGAGGGCAGAATATCCAGTCCTCCCAGAGTCTTTGGCGGACATTTCCAGTACTTTAATGACAGTCAATGCCTTGGTCCTGCCAAGAGAAAAGGCGATCTGGTCCCAACATGCCGATACTTCCAGGTATTGCTATTTCCATAGGCAACCTGGACACACTATTGACACCTGCTTCTAATTCAGAGATTATATTCATGATCTCAACGAGCAGGATGGCATTGACTGGAAAGAGATGAAAAAGTACATATCTGCCTTAAATTTAAATGTGAACATAATTTTTTAATATAAAAAAAATACTTTGCACGTAAATCGAAGTTTGTGTCCATTTTTTTTTAAAAAATAAAAAATATACATTACGGTGGGTGCCGACCCAAGCAACCCAGATGTATTTTCGGATTTTTGATCGGACGTCCTAATTTTTTTTTAAAAATTCGACAAAAAAATAAAAAAAATGAAAAACGCCTCCAACCGCTCCTCAACTAAAATACAGCAACCGTCCGATCGAACGACTACTGTGCATGGCATTGCAATCCACGTTAGATTGCAATGCCATACATTACGGCAAGTATTATTCAAAAAAAAAAAGGAAGGTAACATGGTTTCGGAGGAAATTATCAGTGGGTAGGCAACTCTCCACCATTACAACTCAGTTTCAACAACACTAGCATTAGCATTTTCGGCCAACTAATCGACTGACACAGTCTGCAACAATATGCAGGGCAAATCGGTCGCTCGTTAAGTTCATATCATGTTGTAAGCAAATATCTTATCTTCCAATTTGAAAAAACACTTGAAGGAAGTAAAATCAATTAGAAGAACATTTAAGTTTTGCTTCTTAAGGGAATAGAAGATTTCTGAAAAGGAATTCTCAAATGGTTTAAATTGCTTATTCGGTCACGTACATGCATCTAACAAGGTTTTAATCTCCAGCAAACTCTACATGCATTCAAATAATCTAAAGTATATAACACACATGCTGTGAACCCTACTCTTTAACCCTGTCTAGTTCATAAAACCAAGTTCACCGTGTTTTGTATTTCATTTATTTCATTTTCAAATTTTGTCTTCCATAGGTGCTTCCAGCTTGCTAAATTAAGTTTACCATGTTGTCTTCAAAGGATCGTAAGAAGAGTTATTGGAGTCTAGTGAAATGGAGGCATTGGGCTGGGTGTGGGCCTCTTCTTTTTATTGGGACCATCAGATTTAGCTGAACTGCAACGCCCTCCACAAGTATTTTTCTATATTATTTTTGCATGTTTTCATCGAATTTATACGACTAACTCTGTAATGACACTGTCATCCCTAGCCTTGATCTTGCCCCCGAGAAAATTGAAATCTGATGCAGTGGGAAAGTCTGAAACATTGGATTTTATAACAAAACAAGGAAATAAAAAAGATAAATAATTTTTAAATCTAAAGTCAAATTATTTATTTTTTTTATTTTAATATAAATAATTCTAACATAATATAAACCATTCCGTCCATCAAATTAAAATTAGTCTTCTTCTAAAAATAAAGAACTTTATGCTTCTCTAATTCTACAAACAAGATGAGTTAGAAAAATGAGAACCAAATCCTTCACAATGGCATAGGAAGGAGATTATTTATTCATAAAAAGTATTAAAACTAGGGAACACACAGCATTTTCTCACCATCCTTCACCTCACAAATATTAGAGAAGCATGTATGCACAACAAACATTAGACTACAAAGGTACCACAAAAGCCAAGTCTAAGAGGCTGTACGAAGAAATGGCGGAGACTGGAGAGGCCTCTTCAACATATGAAGACTGTGGATTCCACGCTGCCGAAGGTTTCGGTGGGGAAGAAGACGACGTCGCCGAGCGGCAGGAAGTGGCATACCGACGCCCCACCCGGCTTTACCTTGAGCGCTTGCAGGGCGTAGTGTCGGGCGTCCCACTGGGATGTGTCACGGTGGCAGGTGGCGGCTGCCTCTGCCATGCTCCCTTCCGGTTGGGTTGCCAACTTGATGACGTACGGCTGGGTGGTGGCGGTCGTGTGGCAGCGGTAGACTGTGTATGGATATGCCTCCAAGTGGCACACGATGGATGTGGTGCCCCCTGTCGGCAGTGGTGAGATGGACACCACAGTGTGGCTCTGAGGCGATGCCATCTGATCCTGCTCTGTCGCCGATGATATGGCCTTGATCATGTTGGGCGCACTGCCATTAAGGGAAGATGTGATGAAGTCCACCATGGACTCGAGTGAGGTGGCACAGTGCTTCCTCTCCCCCAGCAAAGGTGGCAGTTCGCAGAAGTGGTGCACCTGCTCCATCTTCTTGGCTTTCAGGGAGTATGGGTGGATGGAAAGGAGGTTAAGGATGTCCGGGAGCTTAGTAGAAGAGAAGGGTATGGAGTCCGCTGCCTTGGGCGTCAGGAAGTGGTCTCCGTCTAAGGGTCTTTTGAACATGACCTCAAGTTTTAACCCAACATGCAGATCCCTCTCCAGGAAATAGAAGGGTACATTTGGAGTGTCCACTTGGAGATTATTTGATGCCAGGTGATTAGAACTGATGCCCATGCTGGGTTTTGGACTGGGAACATTGGTAACGAGGTCGATGGTGCCAACCTGATTCTTTTTCTCAACATGACGATCCTCGGGCAATTGGCGTACCACGTCACCTGTGAGTAGAACAGCTAGTACTTTAAAATTAGTGATGACTAACTTAACCAGTCGCCATATTAGAGAGAGAGAGAGAAAGAGAGAGAGACCTAAGCTCAAGCGCTGTCGTATGGACATAGGCATGGGAGTGTTGGGAAGCATGGTGTGCCAGTAAACTTCGGAAGTTAAGAGACCATTACTTTGTGCCACAGCAAGCTGCGAAGATGGTATGATATAAGAACCAGAAGATTGCCCGAGTATGTTATAGATATGCATGTCTGTCTAGTACTGATCTTTTTTTTACATATATACACACGATCGAGTAGATATATATCTCAAAACTGGAAAAGAGAAAATATAGTTAGAATGTCCTCACCACAAGTGTCACCACCAAGAACCAGAAGTAAGCCATGGAAATATGCTTGTGTATGCTTCTTCTAGGAGACTTGAGAGAGAGAGAGAGAGAGAGAGAGAGAGAGAGAGAGAGAGAGAGAGAGAGAGATCTGGGATAAGATTTATAGTATCTCAGGAGGTTTTGGACGTAGCCTTTGTCGTGTAAAATTATTAGCCACCCACGTGCTCGGTGTGGACACTCTGGACTCGTATGAGCTGTATTTGCGCTGCGCACCGTCTGATAGTGTCACAAGATCATTTATTTTTTGCGATTTTTATTTTTTAGTCTTTATAATCTAACAATATTCTTTCTAAGTTTATACAATCTTCATATTTTCTCAAAACTCCCCAATAATCTTTGCATCATCCTTAAAATGTTCTTTCATGTGAATTTTTTAGGAATATTAAAGTGCTTTTTCAAAGATGTTTTAAGTGAATTTAGGGACTAGTAAAGAATATAAACATTACAAAGACTTGTAAAGGATATCGGAAGATTATATGATTGAAAAGTAAACATTCATAATTCGTTATGTTTTTAAATTTGTTTTTTTTAACATAGCCTCAATCTAATATGTGCATGCATAATTTAATCTCTGATAAGATGACTTAAGAATTTTTTAAAAGATTAAAAATTAAATTCTAGTGGTGAAAAACACTCTTAGTTGGTCAAGTTTAATAATAATAAGTTTTTAAATAGTTTTATCATCCATACAAAGATTGAAATGTACGAACAAACAAAAAATAAATCTAAAAATAAATTATCATGTTGAGCCACCAATCAATACAATACTCAGTGATTATAGCAAGTATAACTCCTGTACTTTGGTTCTCTTTCCTGTTACTGTTCTCCTCCCTCTTAGCTGTGTCAATCGAAATCTGTATTTATTAATCGACATTATATTTGTCTATTTGTAAATAGAACACCCTTTATTCTAATATACGTCATTCTGTCAGTAGACCCCACGTAATAACTTATTTTGCAAACAAAATAAAACTTAAAAATTATAAATGAAAAGCCCATTATATAATTATTGAGCTGTTTAGTTGAGAATTTAATGGAGTATAGCAATACATACAATACATACTGTACTTATGTTTTATTTTCTGTCTGCAATCAAGAAGAATACGTAGTCAATATCAGCCAAGCATACATTATGTGCGTGCTCGCACATGGCCTGGAGGTGCTGCACTGCGCCCGAGACTTCAGATTCGTGTCGGAGGAAAAATAAAAAAGTTTGTTGGCCTTGTAGGTTTCGGACACGACAACTAGATCACAGAGGGTAGATGTTAAATAAATATATAAATGTTAGTAGTGATGAGCTGAATGATAAGACCAATTAATAATTTAATCTTGAACGAATGACCGTGAGTTAACTATGATGAAATTTTAAGTTAAATGCACAGTGTTGCAACGAAACGGATATAGGATTAAACTCATTCAAATTAGCATACGAGGAGGTGAGAAGAAATAGATCAAACATATATGAAAACAAAGATTTATACTGACCCTGTATCAACGTACCTATATCTTATCTCTAGGCCTCACCTAAACTTTTACTATTTCCCATGAGAAGTGCATAGGCTGTTGATCTAGTGGCCATCTCGCTATGATCTACCTACAATCAGTGGAGACTACTGGTTGATCTAAAGACATCTGATATTTTTATTCTCGCTTGTTCGCACCCACATCACTGTTATTTTATTTTGTCATTTTTTTTATTCTGCAGCTAATCTAATCATTTACGTCATTTACATTTCACCTGCATATTTTTATTTATGCAATCTTCACATTTACATTTCCTAATATAATTTCTTACCTTTTTATATTTCCTTTCTCACAGTGTTAATTTATGGTTTCGCATCTTTTTTTTAATCATTTCTTCACCTGTGAGCACACACTTCACCGGTATATTGCTCTCTATTGCCATCTCTTGTGTATTACTTTTTCTTTGGCATATGTAGTCGTACTTAAATATATTTTATTTTGAGAACAATCTAATTATTTACATCATTAGTTCTCGATCTAATCACACACGTCACTTGCATATTTACGTTTTTGTTTTATATTAACATTTTGTTATTCACTAATGTGATAATTGTTAACAATATTCATGTTCCGCATAATCTTCCACGTTAAGCTTGCCTTTCCTACTTTGTCTAACTAATAACATTCTCGTTCCCATTATTTTGTGTATTTATTTTACTTTTATTTTAACACTCTTTCTCCCTATTCCCATAATCCATATTACATTCCTTAGAGCGAATTTTCGTACTTCATCTTTTGAGCCAATACTAGCCGTTTATGGATAACCTCTACTCGGCGTCCCCTCATTGTGAGCTCAATTTGATCTCGAACACGAATGACTCAACAAAGCTTTTCTATCTCAAAATATGTTGAAGAAGATTATGTGAGTGTGCAACCTATTGATGAAGATGGGACGTCAAACAATACAAATAATGACCAACAATTGAAGAAAATATTTAGTCAAACCATACAAACAAACCAGACCTTAATGGTAATGATAATTCCATCTCAACTAGGGGCACGATTGGCATAATCCAACCACCCCACAGGCTTATCGTGCTCCCTCCAAAACACTCACCAATCTCATATCCATTTTCTCAACTCATGAGAGCTGCCAATAGTAGGTACGAAGAAGAAGTGAGATAGGAGGGATGACATTGCATCATGTCCTAACTCTTCCTTCTAACTTCTGAAAAAATCTTTTGCCACCTCCAACAATTGAGCCAGTCCAAACAAGGCTAGAGAAAATGAAACAGGAGATGACAAAGCTTCGGGGAAGAGATTTCCAAAACATCCATTTTTAAGATCTATACCCATTTCCTAATGCTCAACTCCTGAAAAATTCAAATTACTTGAGTTTGAAAAGTATGATAGCAATGGATGTTCAATTTCTCATCTTTACGCCTATTATAGAGACATGGATCTCCTTAAAACAAATGAGTGATTGCTCGTTCGTTACTTCCAAAAGAATTTGATCGGTCGAGTCCTTTAGTGGTACACCTCCCTTGATATCCAAAGTAACATTTTTCGACTAATTATCTTGACTCTTTGTTAACCAATACTCTTATAACTTTGACATAGAATCCAGTAGAAAAGACCTTGAGGCCTTATCCTAAAATTCAAATGAATCATTTGATACTTATGTTGGGAGGTGAAGAGCAATGGCCGTCTATGTCAAACATCGTCCAACTGAAGAAGAGTCGATTGACATGATCATTAGGACTTCTCTTCCCTCTTTATTCGAATTTTTAGCAATACAAAGTCACCAAAATTTTGCTGCTCTTATTAAAGCAGGTGGAAGGGTGAAAACTGCCATTAAGCGAAGCCAAATTCTAACTCTTGGACGGCTTCAAGGGCCATCTCCTTCCAACGTCCTCTCAATCAAAAAAGACAGAAATGATTAGAAAACTTTGCACAAGGCGCCTCGTCGAAGTCAACTGAAGGTGTTAATGTGACTTTTCAACATGTGACAAAGGCGTATCCCTAAGCTTCTTACGTATCAAATGCAAGACATCTCCATCCATTGGGGCAAACTTCAAAGCCATCTCAGGCTACATTTCACTCTCAATCAATTTCTATAAGTGCACCCAATCTTCCTTCAAACTCACCTACTACCATATCCTCACTCTTACTCTCCAAACACAACTTCAAGCTCATCATTTATTTCAAAATTTCACTCCTCTTAGTGAATCCTTGAGTTGCATATTATCTCGAGCTTTTAGAGAGTGGTCACATTGTTACCTCCTCCTCAACAGGTAAACCCGCATTCAAAAGGATATGACGTAGTAGCCTACTATGACTTCAATTAAAGCAATAGATACATCACTGATCGATATTTCAACTTGAAGCATTTAATTCAAGACCTCATTGTTCAATAAGTCATAGTAGTCAAAGCACTTAGGACCAAGACATCCAACATAGTCCAAAATCCCTTACTAGTCTACAACTCTGATGGAGCAAGTACCTCACAGTCTATCAATATCATTAATGGATATATTTTATCATATTATCCTTCTGAGTGCATCTTCATGAGCAGCCCTTCTTCACCACTTCGTAATATTCAATCGCATCTTGTGCTAAAAAATAAGGAGGCTACTGTCAATGTCCTCACTCCTACATGGAGAGCTCCTCAAATTTCTAGACAACCAGTGGTAGTGATGGACCCTCCTCAAACATCCAAAAAGCCTCTAGCAGTTCTTGGAGTTCCAACAAAGCTTAAAAGACCAATCGAGGAGATGGGTTTGTCTACAACTCCAACTATGAATGAAAATCCCATTAAGAGGAAGCTTGTAGTGGTACTAGGAAAAAAGTCCATAGAGTTGACTACTGAACTTGCTCTATATTAGGTTTCATATGTGTATGGGCAAAGCTTTACACCATCCATGTGTGCCGAAGTGGGAAACATAATTAGGTTAGGGAGGATATTCAAACCTATCCATCTCAGAGCTAAAAATGTCATGAAATCCAACTCAAAAGAATAAATATGGCACTAAAGTCATATTTAAAAAAGGAGAACAAAGTTATGATGTCATTTTCTAGCTGAAAAGGAGAATGGCTCACATCTATATCTAGAAATTGTTAAATAACTCTCCTCCCTATAGCAACCTTGATTATGGTCCTTCAATCGGCTCATATATCCAAAGACATTAAGTCTTCAATGATGGAGAACATGATTGACCAAGTCATGGCACCTAATGTGATTACATTTTCTGACGATGAACTCCTTACGGAAGGTGCCAACCACAACCGCTCTAGGCATTACAGTCAAATATGATAACTGCAACATACTTTTTGTTCTTGTAGATAATGGGTCTGCACTTAATGTTTGTCCACTTAGGACCTCAACAAAATTAAGAATTGAAATAGTGAGTCTCAAAAAATATAATCAAAGGGTCAGAGTATTTGATAACATAAAGAGAGATGTCATTGGAGAATTGGACCTAAAGCTACTCATTGGCCCTGTCAAATTTCAAGTCACTTTCCAAGTAGCTGATATCAAGACAACTTTCAACTTGCATCTAGGTCGACCTTAGATTCATCCACGTATAATCATCTCTTCCAATGTGCATTAAAGACTCAAATTTCGTCATGTTAATAGAATTATTGTCATCTTCTCTGAATCAGACATAATGATCCCAACAGAGGTAAACACCACTCATGATTCTCAACAATTGCAAATGCTTGATATCATGCATTCACCTTTTGATATTGTTTACCACGGTTTTTAATTTGGGACAGTGAATGCTACGCCTAATGAGGATTCTTTTGTTGTCAAGTCATCCACTTACGATTCTAGCAGGATGATAACCCAATTGTGATAACAATGAAACATTCATTTAGAATGTCAAGGGTTAGCAAAAATTAACCAAGGCTAATTAGAACTTGTTCGAGCAAATGGACAATATGGAATACGGGGCCTAGGTTATAAACCCACTAAAAGGGAGAAAAAAAAACTTGTTGCTCTAGCCAAATAAGTGCAAAAGAAGATGATTGAAGAAAGACAAAGTATCCCTTCTCAACCTAAGTCAATGCTTCCACACATTAGTGAAACTTTTGTTTTTAAGTGCTAAGAGGTCTGTCATTCTATAAGGAGATGACATATCAATCAGAAAGAATCAATGCGAATGAGGATGATCCTAAGAGCCCTCGACTAGATACACTAATCACCAAAATGGATCTTGGCCCTTGTACCTCAAGACCAATTCATATTGATGACACAACAAAAGAAGATAGAGATGCACAATTAGGAGAAAATCAAGAGATTAGAAAGCTCTTAATACAAATACTTAAAGCATTTCATGCATTTATGACAATGCTATCCTATGCTCATCTTACGCAAGTCTCCTCATCCACAACTCAATCAACCAAACCTTCTCATTTTACTAGCCGACCTAAAGGAATTAGATTTGGTCCTATGGATTCCCAATCCTAACAAGAGTCTTCACCAGCATTCATCTCTACCAAATCTAAACTAGAAACAATGCAAAAAGTCTTAAAAAGATTTAAAACAAGACGTGTATCAAAAAGCTTAATTCAAGATCCAAATCAACCCCCACATCTTGAAATACTCAACCTTGAAACATTTGATGGTCATGGATGTCCAATAGCCCACCTGTTAGAATTGGGTGGCCTCAAAGCCAATCATTGTACATTCTAGTTCAGATTATTAATAAAGGCAATCATTTCTTCATTTAATAGTTCTCACAAATAACTATCGTAATGAAGGTCCATAGACAAATGTATGGGATATTGAATCATGATGAGATCATGATAGTGAGATCAATATCGTCAGTCAATTGTCTTAAATAGTTCTCGATCATAGGATATTTGAGATGGACATTAAATATCCGATAAGATCGACACAAGTTATGTCTGCTCATATGATAAGGGTGAATGATCTCACATTCACTCGTGTGGTGACACTAAGACAAACAAGTGGGTGCTCATTAGAGAATGAGTTCACTGAACAGACCCAAATAAGAATTCCTGGATGGTAATTATACCTATTAGTCAACCAGGGAATTCAATCGTTGCAGTAGCACAGTTGGTCCTTTGACCTGAGTCACCAATGATACCTTGTTTGTGGACCATTGTATCTTGATTCTCTGACTCGTGGACTTTAACTATTAAGTCCACCATAATCGGTCTTTCAGATATAGTGGAAAGCTTACGAAGGTAATTGAGTGAACAACAAGGGATCACTCACTCTTGGTATAAGACTGGAGAGAGAATGTCCTATGGATGTGTACACAGAAATCCCTGGCCAGGGTCAAATGAAAGAGATGTCTTTCTAGATATTAACTGTGTACTAGAATCCATCTGGATAATGCAATAGAGGGTTTGACTATAAAACCATACCCTTACGTTATTGGGACATTGCATGAGTGAAGGATTATATCTGTGCGGCATCTGCAGACGGAAAGGTTCAATTGAAGGGAACAGTATCCCTTATATCTTCTGGGATCATGAGGTAGTGTTTGGTGTTGTTCATGATCAGAAGGCCAAGTGAATTAATCATCGGAGGATAATTTACTTGTTTATTAAATTAATCATTTAACATATGATGTTTAAATGTTAATTAATAAATATTAAACTCAAGAAACAGTTCTAAGTTTAATGGGCCTGCAACCGGACTGATATATGGGCCTAGATGGTCACACACATAAGAGTTTTCGTCAGACGGTGAGAGATGTTAAATTTTATGCTTATCTGGGTTTTTGTGAAAAGTTGCAGGATAAACATGAAGATTTAATGGAGAATTATCCAAGGCCAAACTCTTGGATAATCATGAGGATTAACTCTTGTGCTTATCCTTATTTCTATATAAGGAGGGCCAAGGGGGAGAGGTAAAAAGTTAGTTGGACGAATTTTACTCCCCAGATTCTCTCTCTCCTCTCTCTCTCTTGGAGTGGATCTGTCTCTCTCCGCGCATGGTGGATTTGAGATCTGGTCGGAGCACTCAAGTCGATGAGGAAATCGCGTCTGCTGTGGGAACTCGTGTGGATACCTCTAGAGATCGTGCGCGTACACGATTACCGAGTCGACACCATCCACGGGAGATTCGAAACCCCGCAAAGGTGAAGAACTGTTCTTCCCGCTTAAATTTTAATGTCCGTTTTACGACCCCAGCAACCGATACAATGGAATCATTTTTATTTCCGCTGCGTTCATGGCGATTCCTTACAGTGGTATCAGAGCCAGGTTCGCTGGTTCGGTCGTAAAACGGTACCGTTTTACGTGTTTTTCTCGTTATGCATGAAGAACCCATATTGTACGTGTTCTTGTGTTTAATCCGATTAAAAATGACAGAATAGTGTTCATATGATGAACACAATCAATTTGATTATTTTTCTGTAATTTTTCGGATTTTATTTGGGTTTTTCAGAGTTCTTCATGAGATGATGAACCGGGGTACTTTAGCGGCTTCGTACGCGATTCCCAAGTGTTGGGATGGCGGCCAGGATGTCTGGATCTATTGGTGATAGTCACCACTACGCATTCGACACATTTGCCGGCGCCGGAGTGGCCTTGGAGAGCTACAAATTTGAAGCCCTAATTCGGATTTTACGTTGGAAAAACCAGAATTTAAGGGGCACTTTCAATGGCTCAGGTTGCTGCTTTAGGGGCCCCACCGGTGGCCATGCCGGTGCCGGACACGCCGCCGGCGCCGGGGGCATCGCCGGCCGGTGCCAGTCGTCGTCGGGGGCCGGCCGGCGGCGGCGCTGGATCCTCCCAGCCGCAGATTATGCAAGAAAAGGCAAGGGTTAGGGTTGCAGGAATCTGCCGAGCCGGCCGGTCCCGAGCCGGTTCGGACCGGCTCGGCCGGACCCGGCTTGGGCCAGGACCTGGCTGAGCCAGGTCCGGTGCCTGGCTCGACCAAGGTTCGACCCTCGCTGAGCCAGGGCTCGACCCTGGCCGAGCCAGAGCCCCTAGCCGAGCCAGAGCCCCTAGCCGAGCCAGGGTTCGACCCTGGCCGAGCCAGGGCTCGACCCTGATCGAACCAGGGTCCGGGTCCGGGCCAATTGGGCCCTAATGGGCTGGGCCCATTTATTTATGGTTATTAAAAATGTTTTAATTACTGTTTAGCCCCTTATAAACCCAATATTAGCCCATTTAAGCCTATTTAAACCTGTTTTAAAATTGTTTTAAAACAGAAAAGTTATAGAAATAATTAATAATTGTTATTAATTATTTTTATGATTATTAACAGGTTATTAAATTGTTTAATAACTATTATACAATTAAGGGCTTTGTTATTAATAGGATGTTAGTTAATTATTTAAAATTGTTTTAGATAATTAATCTCCCTGTTAAATTAATTAAGTTTAAAATTGTTTTAAACTGATTTCATGCATAACTTGATTACATTTTTCCTGTTCAAATTGTTTGAATTAAGATTTAGATTAACTGAATAGTTTAGTTATTTAATTGTCAATAATATTTTGAATATTATTGATAATGCTGAAATAAATGTTATTTCGAAAACTAATTGGTATTATAATTTTATATTTATAAAATTTAATACCAAATTGCAATTATGTGATGATTGTGATGCATGTGATGTGTTTTATAGTGGGATGATCATGGACTTAGTATTTTCATGTGATGAATGATGTGAATGGATGCGATGTTTATTTCATTTGGTATTTTAAATAGGACCTGCGTGTCCTCCTCTTTCTTAATCCAAGTGTACTTTCTACCTTCCTATAAGATTGTACTCCCCTTGATAAGATCAAGGTTTCTAATTGTTTAAATGTACATTTGTGGACCTGCAAGTCCTGAATTTCATATTTAAATGTATCGGATTAAGCTAAGAGGACGGGATCTTCTGAAGACACCTCTGGAGGAAGGACTCGCATCAAATGGAACCAGTGTTGCTGTTTTCACATTAGGATCCTATTATGGATCATCGTTTGGCTCCGATGATTCCATAGTAGCTTTAGCAGTCCATGATCATCCCCATTTAATTTTTCTGCATATATGTGATATTTGTAGACTATACTATCATACATATATATTTCTATTAAGTATATTGGTACTTCAAATTGAAATACTATTGATAGCACGATTTTTTACAAATCAAAAATCAAAAACCCTCTTTTAAAAACTTAAGTTGTAAACGTGAGATATTCAGAATAATCCACGTAACCCACCATCATTATAGATCTTAGGATAATTCTTATCTCAAACGGATTTGTTGTGCTACCACAAGGTCCATTTGATTTAGAAATTAAACTAGGTCTACGACATGTGATGTCATTAAGATGAATGGACAAATAGTGTAGTTTTGTTGTGCTACTACAAGGATTGAACTATGAATTCATGTCATCTAAGTAATGATGGATAAACTTAACTGAATCATTTGATTTGTTGTGCTACCACAAGGTCATTCTGATTCAGGGGTTAAATCGATCGGATATTGCAAACGTTGCAACTGTCAAGAGTTAACTGCCTAAGGGACTTGATGTGATTTGTTGTGCTAGCACAAGGTCACATGCATGTTGCCCGAAGGATTCTGATCCCCACTAGGAGATCACCAAAATCTCCCGTTCTGTATCTTAGAGGGTCATACAGATCGCCGAAAAATAGTGGGAGCATAAATCTAGATTAAAAGTCCTAAATATGATTTTAAGAACTATCTGCTCATTTTATATATTTCCATGTAAGTCGCTATGTCGTCACCTAACCCCCTCCGTTGCATACTTGATGCAAACAAACTCACGGGACCAAATTACATTGACTGGTTACGCAACCTGAAGATTGTCCTCAGGTGTGAAAAGCTAGCCAATGTCTTGGATCAACCAGATCCAGTGCAACCCGGTGATAATGCTAACGAAGATGAATTAATGATGTTTGAAAATTGGAAGGAGGACTCTGTCAAGGTCCAGTGTTATATGCTCGGTTCAATGAACAATGAACTGCAGCGACAGCATGATAACATGGAACCTAAGACCATTCTGAATCACCTACAAGAGTTGTTTGGTGAACAATCCAGAACAAAAAGATATGAGATATCTAAGAAATTGTTCAGGACCAGAATGAGCGAGGGCACATCTGTGCAAACTCATGTGCTCAAGATGATAGAGTGGATTGAGAGGCTTGCTGTGCTTGGCTTTGTTATGAACAATGACCTAAGCATCGACTTAATCCTATAGTCCCTTCCAGATTCATTTTCACAATTCATTATCAACTTCAATATGAACAAAATTGAAGTTTCACTAGCTGAGCTGCTCAACATGTTGAAGACAGCAGAAGGCACTATCCAGAAAGATAAGCCAAATGTAATGCTTGTTGGTAAGACCAACAAGAAAAGGAAAGCTGGACATACCTTTAAGAAAGGTAAGCCTAAGAAGCTAGTGAAAAGCAAACCGGCGGCACAAAAGGATAAAGCTAAAGTCAATGATAAAGGTCAGTGTTTCCACTGCCATAAAGAAGGTCATTGGAAGAGAAACTGCAAGATTTATCTTGCAGAAAAAGCAAAGGAGAAGCTTGGTGAAGCTTCAGGTATTATCATGATCGATCTTAACTTGTCTTATAGAGAATCAACATCTTGAGTATTAGATACTGGATGTGTTTCTCATATCTGCAATAACTTGCAGGTGTTAACAAGTAAAAGAAGATTGAACCGCGGAGACGTGGATCTGAGGCTCGGGAATGGAGCAAAAGTTGTTGCGTTAGCTGTGGGGACAGCAAGACTTCAGATGCCGTCAGGAGACTCTTCGGAACTGATAGATTGTTATTATGTTCCAACCATTATTAGGAATATCATATCTATTTCATGTTTAGATAGACAAGGATATTCTATGAAACTAGAGAATAAAGGTTGTTCAATTTATCAAGGAGACAAATTGTTTGCTTCCGGATATTTATTGAATGGATTATATTTACTTGATATTTCATATGATATTTGTCTGGTAAATAATTCTCTTGAACGCTTAGATAAGGATGTGAATAAATCGTACCTATGGCATTGTAGGCTAGGTCATATAAATGAGAACAGGATCATAAGGTTGCAAAAGAATGGATATCTTGATCCATTTGATTATGAATCATTTGCAACCTGTGAAGCTTGTCTCATGGGAAAGATGACCAAAACTCCATTCTCAGGATATGGAGAAAGAGCCAAGGACTTATTGGAACTAATACATAGTGATGTATGTGGTCCAATGTCCACTCATGCTATGGGTGGTTACTCATACTTTGTTTTATTTACAGATGATTTCTTTAGATATGGCAACATATATTTAATGAAATATAAGTCAGAAGTCTTTGAGAAATTTAAAGAGTTTAAAAACGAAGTTGAGAACCAGACTGGAAAAAGTATTAAAACTCTTCGATCAGATCGAGGGAGTGAATACTTAAGTACAGAATTCAAGAATATCTTAAGGATAATGGTATTTTGTCTCAATAGACTCCTCCCTATACACCTCAGTTAAATGGTGTATCGGAAAGGAGAAATCGTACTCTATTAGATATGGTACGATCCATGATGAGTTATGCCAAACTTCCAATCTCTTTATGGGGATATGCACTGTTGACTGCTGCATATCTGTTGAACAAAGTTCCCAGTAAGTCAGTACCTTCCACTCCATATGAGATATGGAAAGGAAAGAAACCAGACTTTAAGCATGTTAGAGTCTGGGGTTGTCCTACACATGTCAAAAGACATGATCCAGACAAACTGGATTCCAGGACAGAGAAATGTAGATTTGTGGGATATCCAAAAGAGACTTTTGGATATTACTTCTATCAGCCCAGCGATCAAAGGGTGTTTGTCGCAAAAAGAGCTGTCTTCTTAGAGAAAGAATATCTTTCAAAAGAAGACAGTGGGAGCAAGATAAAACTGGAAGAAATTCTAGACTCACAAATCAACACTGGTTCATCTACTGAACCATTGACTCAAGAACTTGTTCAAGATGATACACAAAAGGTTCGCAGATCCGGTAGAGTGCCTAAGCAGCCTGAAAGATATGTTGGACATATCGATGATGGCAAGCCAAAAGTGCACTTAAATGAGGATGATGATCCTCAAACCTACCTAGAAGCCATAAATAGTCATGAATCAGAAAAATGGCAAGAGGCAATGGATTCTGAAATTCAGTCCATGTATGCCAACCAAGTTTGGAACTTGGTTGATCTGCCAGAAGGTATGGTACCTATTGGCAGTAAATAGATCTTTAAAAGAAAGATCGGGGCAGATAGACAGATTGACATATACAAGGCAAGGCTGGTAGCGAAAGGATATCGTCAAAGGCAAGGCATTGACTATGACGAAACATTTTCTCTAGTTGCTATGATTAAGTCAATCAGAATACTTCTTGCTATCGCTGCATTCTATGATTATGAAATATGGCAAATGGATGTGAAAACAGCATTCCTTAACGGGAACCTTCAAGAAGAGGTGTATATGATACAACCTGAAGGATTCACTTCCAAAGAGCATTCAAGCAAGGTATGCAAGCTGCAAAGATCTATCTATAGATTAAAACAGGTATCCCGAACTTGGAACTTAAGATTTGATGAAGCAATCAAATCTTATGACTTCATTAAGAATGAAGATGAACCTTGTGTATACAAAAAGGTTAGTGGGAGCGCAGTTACCTTTTTGATACTTTACGTTGATGACATTCTACTCATTGGGAATGATGTAGGAATGTTATCATCGGTAAAGAATTGGTTATCCAAAAACTTTTCCATGTAAGATTTGGGAGAAGCATCCCATATTCTGGGAATAAGGATCTATAGAGATAGGTCCAAAAGGATGCTTGGCTTGTCCCAATCTATGTACATAGATACCATAGTCAAAAGATTTGGCATAGAAAATTCCAAGAGAGGCCTCGTTCCTATGAGGCATGGAATTTATCTCTCTAAAGAAATGTCTCCCAAGACACCGGAAGAGAGAGTATACATGGATAGAGTTCCTTATGCCTCGGCAATAGGATCTATCATGTATGCAATGCTATGTACTAGGCTTGATGTGGCACATCCATTAAGTGTCACTAGTAGATATCAGGCTGATCCAGGTGAGGAACACTAGAAGGCGATGAAATGTATCCTTAGATACTTGAGAAGGACTAAGGATCTATTTCTCGTTTATGGAGGAAACGACTTGGAACTTCGAGGGTTTACTGACTCGAGTTTCCAGTCGGATATGGATGATAGCAAATCCATGTCTGGATTTGTGTTCATGTTAAATGAAAGTGCAGTAAGTTGGAAAAGTTCCAAACAAGAAACTACTACAGATTCGACGACCGAAGCAGAATACATTGCTGCAGCTGAAGCGGCCAAGGAGGCGGTTTGGATGAAGAAGTTCATCTCGGCACTTGGAGTAGTTCCAAGCATTTCAAATCTTGTTCCATTATTGTGTGACAACAATGGGGCAATAGCTCAAGCGAAGGAACCCAGATCACATCAGAAATCAAAGCACATTTTGAGACGATTTCATCTGATTCGTGAGATCAACGCCCGAGGAGATATAGTAGTTGAGAAAGTCTCATCTGAAGATAATGTAGCAGATCCCTTGACTAAGCCATTGTCTCAAAACAATTTAGAATGTCACCTTAAGTCTATGGGACTTAGACACATGGGTGATTGGCTATAGTCCAAGTGGGAGAATGTTAGAATTGGGTGGCCTCAAAGCCAATCATTGTACATTCTAGTTCAGATTATTAATAAAGACAATCCTTTCTTCATTTAATAGTTCTCGCAAATAACTATCGTAATGAAGGTCCATAGACAAATATATGGGATATTGAATCATGATGAGATCATGATAGTGAGATCAATATCCTTAGTCAATTGTCTTAAATAGTTCTCGATCATAGGATATTTGAGATGGACATTAAATATCCGATAAGATCGACGCAACTTATGTCTGCTCATATGATGAGGATGAATGATCTCACATTCACTCGTGTGGTGACACTAAGACAAACAAGTGGGTGCTCATTAGAGAATGAGTTCACTGAACAGACCCAAATAAGAATTCCTGGATGGTAATTATACCTATTAGTCAACCAGGGAATTCAATCGTTGCAGTAGCACAGTTGGTCCTTTGACCTGAGTCACCAATGATATCTTGTTTGTGGACCATTGTATCTTGATTCTCTGACTCGTGGACTTTAACCATTAAGTCCACCATAATCGGTCTTTCAGATACAGTGGAAAACTTGCAAAGGTAATTGAGTGAACAACAAGGGATCACTCACTCTTGGTATAAGACTGGAGAGAGAATGTCCTATGGATGTGTACACATAAATCCCTGGTCATGGTCAAATGAAAGAGATGTCTTTCTAGATATTAACTGTGTACTAGAATCCATTTGGATAATGCGATAGAGGGTTTGACTATAAAACCATACCCTTGCGTTATTGGGACATTGCATGAGTAAAGGATTATATATGTGCGGCATCTGCAGACGGAAATGTTTAATTGAAGGGAACAATATCCCTTATATCTTCTGGGATCATGAGGTAGTATTTGGTGCTGTTCATGATCAGAAGGCCAAGTGAATTAATCATCGGATGATAATTTACTTGTTTATTAAATTAATCATTTAACATATGATGTTTAAATGTTAATTAATAAATATTAAACTCAAGAAACAGTTTTAAGTTTAATGGGCCTGCAACCGAACTGATATATGGGCCTAGAGGGTCACACACATAAGAGTTCTCGTCAGACGGTGAGAGCTGTTAAATTTCATGCTTATCTGGGTTTTTGTGAAAAGCTGCAGGATAAACATGAAGATTTAATGGAGAATTATCCAAGGCCAAACTCTTGGATAATCATGAGGATTAACTCTTGTGCTTATCCTTATTTCTATATAAGGAGGGCCAAGGGGGAGGGGTAAAAAGTTAGTTGGACGAATTTTACTCCTCAGATTCTCTCTCTCCTCTCTCTCTCTCTCCTTCTCTCTCTCTTGGAGTGGATCTGTCTCTCTCCGCGCATGGTGTATTTGAGATATGGTCGGAGCACTCAAGTCGAGGAGGAAATCGCGTCTGCTGCGGGAACTCGTGTGGATACCTCTAGAGATCGTGCGCGTGCGCGATTACCGAGTCGGCACCATCTACGGGAGATTCGAAACCCCGCAAAAGTGAAGAACTGTTCTTCCCGTTTAGATTTTAATGTCCGTTTTACGACCCCAGCAACCGATACAATGGAATCATTTTTATTTCCGCTGCGTTCATGGCGATTTCTTACACCACCTTGATAAGTACACCAGTCAAGTACTTCCACTCAAGATTGGAGAATAATTGCTCACCCATTTATTCCAAAACAGTCTTTTAGGAGCAACATTACATTAGTTTCTGTCTCTTGATCCTAGTCAAATAACTTCGTAGAAAGAGTTGTCCAAATTCTTTATCACGCAATCCTCATAGAATTGGGACATTAGGCAGAAAAGGAAGTACCTTGAGACTATGGTGCAAAGCCCGAATAAATAGCTCAAAATCTTTGTTCAGAGTAGTTGAAAGTGGCTATGCAAATAGAACAACCACCTAGCAAAATTGAAGCAATAAGCATGATCAAAAAATCTTTCTGTCACCTCTTTCAGAATTTTTGACAACTCAAAACATCCAAACATTTGATGAACTGATTGACATAGGGACTAAAACGGAAAGTCTTATCTAGATCCCCCATCCTAAGGTGCCCTCTCATAGGGATAAGAAGAAAAAACATGAAAAGACTCAATCAGGGCATGCCAATGAAGACTTTTTTGACTTAACCATAAGACTTTCGTCTCAACAGAAAGTCGATCCAATACCCTTGATGTAGCCTTTAGTCTTCAGGATAAGGCAATTTTCCTCCATTTGTGGCGTGTTCCTTGCTGCTGGCAGTGGCATATTCTGAACACCGAATAAATTGATAAAAAAAAGTGAAATACTTACTGCACACCCATTGGGTGTGCGCGATATACAACGTGTGCATACCCCCTAGGACGTGCACCAAGCCATTCTCTCACAAAAAAGAGTTAATACAAAAAGATTTTATATGTGATTATTATAAATGGAAGCCATATATATTCCAAATTTAGAAAATGGTCACACTTCTCTTAGAAGTGGATGACTAAAGATTTCTATCATAACACCACTAGTTACTGGTATCTACACGTGGTTGAGGCTTATATAGGTGAAAATAGTTTATCATACCTTCCTTCTTTCATATTGTTTTGATATAAATGAATCATGGGTCAAATGGTCTATAAATAATCCTTTAGGTTATTTTCCTAAGGATGCTAAATATATTTTGTGACCAATTTTGGTCTTTTAGTGATGGATTTTGCCGTCACTCATGTCCTGATTTCTTATAGTGCTTGTTAGAATAATCCAATGTTGATTGCAGACAAAAAATAAAACATAAGTATGGTCTGTATTTGATCTAATACACTAACTTCTCAATTAAACAGCTCAACAATAATATAATATAGTCCACAGTTCATGTTGTCACTGTCACCTAAGAAGCCTGATGACCCCACAAGCAGCAGTCGATGCAGTGGCTTCCACCACAGGTGTCGTCTGTGGCGATCACACCGCCTTGAATAGTCATGTGTAGTCGCCGTCACACTAACATCTATCCGACCCCAGGCCAAGTGGGCCCTCTTGTTCTCCACCACCCGATGGTTGAGGAGTAGAGGAGATGTGATTTTTTAGATTTTTTTTTTTAATCTTGTTATGCCTTTATTCAACGAGACTGAGCAAACTCAATTATTAATGTACTAAAACTGGGTGAAATATTAGATGTGAAATACTCGCTGCATCGAGAACTAGCTGTAGGTCAGTTTGTTTCTCGGCCTAATTAGGCGGAATTCTCGACCTACGTAGAATTCTCTCCAATTTTAGAGGACATCTCAAGTTTCGATCTCCGACCGTTTGTAAATATCTATAGATACTTGGCCACTGTGCCACCGACCCAAAAAGAAAAAAAAACTCAGCTGCACACTAAAAGGGTGTACATTACTGCGCACATCTACTACACGTGCGTGAATTCACAGGAGTGTACAGTACAAGACGTGGATGTGAGCAGCAAGTCATTCTCATGTTAGATTTATCTTGTCTCGTATCAGTAGAAACACAATACCAAAAGATCTCAATCTCATCCTCTACATTTTGGTGTATCCCACACGAGTAAAGAGTCAAAAGTGAATCAACTACAGGATCAGACAACATAGATAAAATATCAACCGCAGATCATTTTTTGACAAAGATTTCAATTATAAAATCTTTTGGACTTCTACCTAATTGCTTTGAGAGGGTGAAATTAAATGCTTAAAGTCATTTACGTAATACTTTAGTTATTTTTTTTATTTTTGATAAAAAGTTCTAAACTAAAACCTTTGAAATAAAAAAAAGTAAAGTTATTAGGGGAAGTTCGACTTTTGTAATTATTTAAAATTAATTATAACGATTTTATTTAATATTGAAATATATTAAAATTTAAAACTAAAAGTGCCTTCTAAATAAAAGATAGATCAAACATGTCAATGAGAATTAGAGTTTAGACGATGAGGTCAAAAAAAATAAAAAAAGCTGCTAGTGGTCCCCACGTGGGCAACCTAAACTCCTAAATCCATCTGGATCTATTTTTATACACAAAAATATTATTATAAATACTCCTAACATCCTCAGAAAAAATTATAGTTATACCCCTCTCAACAAAATGCCATGAATTGTTAATGGATAACACCAAAAAGATTCAAATACTTTTGCACCCATACCCTTATATCATCAGAACTATATGTATATATCCTTGACTTTATTGGAATTCATGAATTCTTTTTTGCACTATTCAATTGAAATTCACAGCATCGTGATGGAAATGTTGGAGATTGAATACGTATAACTTGTGTGAATGTATACCACTAATCCAAAATAAACCAGTAATTAATAATTTAAGCGAATGAAGGTAGGTGACAAGAATTAATCAGAGTTTCGCGGGGGCAAAGTAAGATTGATGTAAAAAGTCAAAATCTTTAGTTTATTAGAATTTATTATTTAGTAAATAATAACTTGAACATGAAAAGTTCATTATCCATCTTCGAATAAAAGCGGAAAATAAAAAGGGTAAAAAAGACACCTCTCTCTTATCATGTTCCGTTTTGGATAATCTTTGTAAAGGATTCTTATAAGGAACTAAAAATGAAGACATAAGTTTCTGAAAACTTCTTTTCGCAAGGAATAAGACTTTCATAAACTCCTAAAAGCACCTTCCACAAAAATCTACAAAATGAATTTAATTTAATATCATATGCGTCATAAAGATCACGTTATAATGGAGTACAATTAAACAACACAAAAAAAAAGCATGATTATAATATCATTATAATTAGAAACAAGTGTAATGTATAGAGGAGCATGGAAGACACATAAGAACAAACAAACAAGAAACAATTCTAGTGTACGTGGAGATTACCTGAAAGATGAGAACAAATCGAATTCTTAGGCCCTGTTTGTTCTCACCACTGGACTTAAATTCTGGGATAAACTTGGAATAAGAAGGTGAAAATCTGAACAAGAGAAATTTTAACAAATGAGATTTTGTGGTAATCGTTGCAACTTGTGGAGGGAAGGGTTTGGTGCTCTTCGGCTGGTGCGCCACTGAGCTGGCGCAAGCTCCTTCCTCCTCCGACAGATTTTGTAGGAATCTAAGACTTTTTAGGTTGTGAGAGAATCTGATGGATTGTTTCAAAAATCTAGAGGCAAAATAAAACAAAAGATGACCTGCAGACTAGGTCAAGAAAACAAGTAGGAGGACATGCCCACTAAATAAATATATGAGAGTCAAAATGTTTTGTAAAACTAAGAGTGCCTCTCAACTCTAATGTCTAACAAGCGGTTGGTCTAATTAGATGATCTTCAGGAAGAAAAAAAAAAAACATATAAGGTGTTTGGTTGTATTTTAATATTTTATATAATTATAATGCAACCAAACATCTCATTAGGACATGTTCTAGAACTCCTGCAGCGGCAAACATATCTATTTTTATAATGCAACTTTTTTTTATAAATATATATTTTTATAATAAAAATATATTAAAAGAAATGTTTAGTGACACTCTTAAAATATATTTTAAAAATACTCTTAACTCACAAAACATGATAAAAATAAAAAAGAAGGGTGAGCCTGTTTTGTTTTTGGTTACGTAGACGGCACGCACAAGGAAGAGTAGCAAAGCCGGTTGTTGCTCACGTCGAGTAGGAGATCTGATAGGTCGAAGAGCGCGTCACCGACGTCGCCGCCGCTCAACGACGAGTAATGTTTCATCGGGGTTGACGAAGAGTTGCCGGGGTCCGGCGAACCCGGTGGCTCAGCTTGGCTTGGCTCTGCTCATTGGCTTTCACATACCTTGGCGGCAGCTTCCTAGATGTCCTTGGGCGATGCGGTGGCCGGGCAGGGGAGCTGGGATGCCAGCTCGGGGAAATTGAGGTGGGCAGCCTGGCCCTTGATGGTAAGCGCTGCCACGTCGTGGGCCCGCGCCGCCATCTCGGCGGTGGGGAAGGTCCCCAGCCAGATCCTGGACTTCTTCCTTGGGCTCCCGGATCTCCGACACCCATTTGCCCCAGCTGTGCATCCGCACGCCGCGGTACGTCGAGTGCTCGCCGTCCTTGTGGCGCTTCCTGCGCTCGTTCCCGCGCAGGGTCTCCTTCTTCGAGCCTTCCTGCGCCGTGTCCATGGAGGCCTCGGGCTGTCGAGTAGTCTTTGGTGAGGCATTGGCGCAAACAAAGTTGGTGGGTAACTCTGAGACGACAGAGGTGGAGTTAAGAGCGTTTTTAAAATAAAAAAGAAGGGACGTCCTTTGTAGAGGCGGAGTTCGAGCTCCAACGCCAGCACACCAAGTGCGTAACACTTGCTCGACGAAATTCTCCTTTCAACATATATACACGCCCAAGAGCTATGGTGGGTGCAGCCATCAATATTGAGAAGGAGCTCGAGCAACTTTTAGAGTCCCTGAAGCCCCACAACCAAATCAAGCAGGAGCAACAGAGGTAGCCGAATGTTGACGCTGCAGTTGTGAGTAGCTCTGTCTCTTCCTCCCACCAATGTAATATTCTTTTAAAAATTATCATGTCCTTGCCGAGCATACTAATTGTATATAGTTTACAACTTAAAAATCATCTACTTTTTATTTTAATATTTTTTATAAAAAATTATATAAAACATTAAAATACAACCAAAACACTGGAGGGTAAGGATGCTCGGAATGGGTGGCAGGTAGCGGGTTGGAGTCAGAAGAAGTTGTCCTTTTCACCATTATTTTATTTAGTTGGAAGGAGGAGGGACAAAGCTTTTAAAAGAGGAGCTAAATCTAAGTGTCGTTTTGTTTGCAGAATAAGTTATTACGTACGACCTACCGACGGAATAGTGTATATTATAATAAGGGGTGTTTCGGTTTGATAGTTTTGTGGGGTCCGCTGACGGAATTAAAAAAAAAAATAATGTTTGGATTTAAGATGGGATGACTTATTCTTCTTATTTCCGAATACGCTATTATGTACCAGTATAAGTCATTCCGTTTGTCAAAGAAAAAATAAACTTACTCTCCCCTTATTCGTCCTTATTCTTCTCTTATTCTCCAATCAAAATGACGCTAAAAAAATCCAAAGACGGAAAAAAAGGACCCAGCCAGTACCTTTGAAGTTTGAAGTAATCATATCAGTTTTGACTATAAATTTTATCGGGGTGAGTTTTTGGCCGGCCCAGCCACTTGATGTAATCATTCCAGTTTCGGCTAGAAATTCAACTGGAGTGTGTTTTTGCTTGAATTTTGCAAATAATATTTTATAAGATTTTGTATGTGTATATAACTCTATTTAATTATGTGATTTATTTTTAATTTTACTTGAGTTAAGATATATTTACTTTTACATAAAATATGTGAACATTATTAAATAAAGTATCAATAATATCTTCAACTAAAATATAAATAACTCACAAGAAAAATTGCATAATTTTTTTAACAGATAACTTAATGGTAATTGGGGAGGAAAAATTCTATTAAGGGAAAAGGGGACTAGATTTCAATCTCGACAAATACGGAGTAAGCATAGGGAAAAGAGGGCACCCATGACCTCGTACGGGGTCGAACATGGAGCCTCTTGCACAAAGGCGGGAGGACGAGTCCACTACGTCATCGCGTATGGCTCTAAGAAAACTTGCATACACATCTAAAAATATATTTATTTAAAAATATGTGTTGTAAATAAAAATATTTTAATTTTAGTGCTTAATATATACAACAACGTTAGGGGTGGACGTTTAGGTGAACTTTTTTTGCTAAGTGTTTATATGTTTACAGAGAGTATTGTTAGCATTTTCATATAATAGAATTTATATATTGTATATAAGATATACATTTTAATTTAGGTGAAATTCAAAGTAAATCGACATTGTTAAGGAGGTAGACGTAAATAGCATTCATAATTAAGGGGTTTACACGTAAATATGAATCATATAGGATATTATCTATAAATATCAAATCTTTTAAGAGGTTATTTGTAAAGCCCCTTTTTTATGCATATAAGAATGGTACATGGACTAATTAATCTTTGGGATGAGTCCAGATCCTCTGAATGCAAGAGAGCATTGAACTCTAGTAGTTTCAAATCTCACATCGTCACCTGCCCCCCACCTTTTTCATCACCTCTCAAGTCCCCTCTTTCAACCAGAGCAACTAGTTCTGTTGGGTCAGAGATTCGTCCGATCAAGATCGGTGATTAGAACTCCTCCAAATCACAAAGATCTCCACATCGCTCCTGCAAGACAGACACTAGGTCAGAGGAGACTATGATTCTGATCCGGAGGAACCCCTCCGATGCCTAAGTCAAGACGCAGAAGAGAGTAAAGGTACTAGTAGTATAGTTTGAAGCTTGGGATGTACCTTCTGAGGTTACTAAGGGTTCCTTTTATAAGGGCAGGTTTAAGATAATCGGACAGTCCGTAGGGAGGACGTATAAGGTAAGTCCGATCCTGTCCCTGGGTGGGCGAGATTCTGATTTCCTTATCTAGTGTTGATTTTCCTTATTAGCAGATCGGAAGAGGATTCGAAAAAGACTTCCTTCAGTGAGAAGTCACTTCACGTCCTGTAGGACGTTGGGGTTTATTTCAAATTCAAAGGCCTCCCCCGAGAACCTATTCACATGAGTCGGAAAGACCCACTGGGCCTTAGTAGGAATGTTGGGTGCCTCTTATCAGGTCGGCCCACTCACTATATGGGCCAGACTTAATCGGACACTCTCAAGTTCTAAGTACAACTAGGGCACTTAAATACAACCTAAAATTATGATTGTATTCGCGTGTTCTATGTTGTATTTACGTAAGCACTAGAATATAATTAACTTAGAATGACATTTGGATACAACCTAAAGTATACAAATACAATCATAACTCCAGATTGTAGTTAAGTGTTCTGGGTTGTATTCGTAACTAATTACACCGGTGGATTTTGACAAGTGAAAAAAAGTGAGAAACATATGACAATTTCTTATTAATGATCAAAAAGGTAAAAACGACTTAAGATTTCTAACTCTTTGAATTCAATCCTCTCTTATAACCGAGAGGATCTAGACTCTAGTAATAAAGACATTAATCTGCCAAGGATCCAGCCAGTACGTGCCACCCCGAACAGCAGTTAAGCGCGTATTAGAGTACTGTGCGGGCGTTGTTGTAACATGATAATTCTTTGTACAGATAATTATACTTATGCTTTTATTTTCTGTCTGCAATCAACATTGGATTATTCTGACAAACTTTTGTTCTTTACAATAAAAGCGATTATATAAAGCATAAAAAAAGGTTTTATTGTAGTTAACTAGTCAAATAAAACAGCTCAACAATAATATAATATAGTCCACAGTTCATGTTGTCACTGTCTACCTAAGAAGCCTGATGACCCCACAAGAAAGAGTCGATGCAGTGGCTTCCACCACATCTGCCACTGCATCGACTCTTGCTCGTGGGGTGGCTTCCACTGTAGCTCTGTAGCTCCCACCACAGGCCGTCTACCCTTTCTTCACCCGCCTGGGTGGACTTTTCAAAGCCTCTGCTCTGTTTTTTTCCACCGGGGTTGCTGCCCTGGTAGTTGGTTTCTGATTCAGTCTTTGCTTCCCCCCTCCATGGCATTGCAGTTGTTTCCTCACAGCTGGAACTCTGAATTCTCTTCCTCCTCTCCCTTCTGATCTACCCAGACCATCTCACTATCCGTCTATTTTCCATCTTCAAACCTCACCCTGTTTTCTTCCCTCCTTACTGTTCCATCCTTACTGTCTCTTTCATCACGAAATACACCTATTACCCACCTCGTATTTTGTCCTTACCAACAACCTCTCAGTATCTTTCTTCTTCATTGTCCAGCACCCTGTTTTGTTGTCTCTCTCTGGTGTGCTCTCCCTCCTCTACCCTGATTACTCAAAAAACTTGTTGCGTTGCTGGATTTCCCTACGTCTGAGTCATGCAAGAAGCCGAAGACCAGATCGAGAATCTAAATCAGCTTGAGGTGGAGGTTCTAACAAACTTCAAAAAGCTACTATCCAATGAGCAGAGCTCCTCATTGGTTGAGCTCCAGGAAGATGATTTGGGGGACAAAAATAAATGGAAATACAGTTTCCTCGTCAAAGTTCACTCCGAGATTAAAGCCAGACCAGCTGGACTCAAA
Source organism: Zantedeschia hybrid cultivar (assembly GCA_030544215.1). Taxonomy (NCBI): domain Eukaryota; kingdom Viridiplantae; phylum Streptophyta; class Magnoliopsida; order Alismatales; family Araceae; genus Zantedeschia; species Zantedeschia hybrid cultivar. The sequence continues at coordinate 59,090,449 of JARZZO010000012.1, forward strand.
AAATGGATTTCTAAGATGTGGGCTCCAAGAGGTCAGTGGCATTTTCTTGATTTTGCTAGCAACACTTTTCTAGTTAGATTCTCTAGCTGTGAAGAAGTGGACAACATCTTTCATAGAACCCCTTGGTTCTTTAGTGGAGACCTTATTCTCATTGAAAGATGCAAGCCATACACTCCACCATCCAATTATCAACTCACTAGAGGGAGATTTGTGGGTTCGCATATTTGATCTTCCTGAAGAATTCCTTGATGTCAAAGTTGTTATCAAGCTGGCTAGTCAGCTTGATAAGGTGCATCAGCCGAGACCTGGAGGAACTCTGTATTGGAGCTTATATGCCAGGATCAAAGTTAACATGGATGTTACTAAACCTTTGAGGACACACATTATGGCTAGATTCCCTACAGGAGAAATCAAATCCTTCGAGATAGCTTATGAGAGATTACCCAACATATGTGCATATTGTGGAATCATAGGGCATGAAGAAAATTCCTGTTTGGATTTATCAAACTTGAAAGCTCATATCAAGGAATCATATTCCCCACTTTGAAGAACAATATGATGTCGGTTATTAAATTTAAATTTGGGGACTGGTTGAAGGCCACCAATAATCTTCCTAGTTCACAAAGAGATAAACTGTGTAGAAGTCATGGCTGCAATCCCAGACCTCAGACACACCTTGAAGACATGGTGGAATGCCCTGTGGATACTACTGACCAGTCGGGCACAGTTGACCTGAAGGCAAAAAAGAAAACTAGCCCTAATCTAGTGGTCGATCAGAATTCCCACAGGGTTCCTCCTAGTAGTTCTGCCCCTTGTCAGTTGTTGCAGACTGTGGATAAAAATTTGGCTGAGGCCCTCTTGAAATGTGACACCTCAACCAGCAGAGAGGCCTTACCCACTACTGAAGCTTCCATATCACCCCATGCCCTGTCAACTGGTTTGTTGAAGGTAGGGCAGATGGCATATACTAAATCTACAGGCCTTACCCATTCCTCTCAAATTGCAAGAAATCCCAAGAATGGAGCTCCTGATTTGCATGATGTGCCCATTAAATTGTACCATGTGGATTCTCTGAAAGATTGCCCTGACAACATTATGGGGCAGCAGGGCATGGTGATCCCTACTAAGAGGAAAATAGGTGAGGCCTCTGATGCTCAATTTAGCATGGACATATACAAAAGACGCAAAAGAAATCTGATGTATACTTTGGAAGATAATGCAGGTTTACTGGCCCTCACTAAAATGGATTTCTCTCCTGGTGCCATGAACCCACAGGGTAATGTCCTGCACAGTAAGCAAAACAGACTTAGGAAAACTCTGCGCCATGGAAAATCTGTTGCTCTTACCAAAGAAGTTGATATTGACTGTCTCCCCCTAATGTCCAGCGAAATGGTCATGGCGGCCGACCTTAAATTGCCGCAACCCCCCCAATGAAGATTTTGGCATGGAACTGTCGTGGTGTTAAAGGGTCCAAGACAATTCCTTTTCTCCAACAACTAACCCTTTCTTCAAAACAAGATATTATTTTTCTTGTAGAAACAAAGGCTGATAAAAGATTTAGTGATAGACATTTTAGATGTAGAGGTATTCAAAACTATCATGTGGTGGAGTCCATTGGCAGGGCTGGAGGACTCTGGTTATGGTGGCACTCTCATATCAATGTTACCATTACACACTCATAACATAACTATATTACTGCCAATGTGGAGGAAGCGAATGGTCTAAGCTGGCTCCTTTTCTGCATCTATGCTCCCCCTAATCCAGAACACAGAAGGAGATTTTGGAAGCAACTTCAGTATCAAATTCTTCATGCTGACTCTCCTGTTTGCCTTATTGGAGATATGAATTCTATTACTAGGCAGCAAGACAAATGGGGAGGAAATCTTGTCAGCCCTCATCAGGTCAGACACTTCAATTCTTTTATTGATGACTCAGGACTTATTGACTTGGGGCATGATGGACCTGCTTATACCTGGACAAATAACAGGAAAGCCACCTTCCATATTCGTGAGAGGCTGGACAGAGTATTGGTAGATTCTAACTGGTACTTAAAATTTTCAAACGCCAGAGTCTTGCATATGCCTAGTATAGCCAGTGATCACATACCACTCTTGTTAAATACAGATGGAAATGCTAGAAGAAAACAGTTCCATTTCAAATTTGAAGCAGCATGGACTGTCATACAGGGCTTTGAGGATTTGGTCACCTCCAATTGGCAGTGCTCCCCTTCCTTATCCTCCAATTACACCAGCAAAATATCTGCACTACAGTCTCAGTTTTGAATTTGGAGGAAGAAAAATTTCTCTAATGCACATAACAGAATTCGTTTGCTTAGTGATAAGTTGGATAATATTGACAAGGCTCCAATTAATGATGATAACATTAAGGAAGGTATGGAAGTCACGGAAAATCTTAAGCAGGCCATCATTGAGGAGAATGAGTATTGGAGACAGAGAGCTAAAATCAATTGGTATGTGGGGGGTGATAGAAATACAAAATTTTTTCACCTCTCTATTCTCTGCAGAAGAAATCTTAATAGAATTTCTAGAATCCAGCTTCCCAATGGTTCCTGGATTGAAGATTATGCTCTCATCAACAAAATTTTTGTGGATTACTTCAAAGACCTTTACCAGGGTGGAAATATTGACTTCTCCTTTGTGGATTGGAAACTACCTAGTGAGGGTCAACAGAATGTAACCAGTCAAGAAAATCATAATCTATGTGCTGTTCCTAATGTGGACGAAATTCACACTGCTCTAATGAACATGGGTCCTTCCAAAGCTCCTGGCCCGGATGGTTTTCCCCCACTCTTCTTTCAGAAATACTGGCACATTGTCAAACATGAGCTTGTTCTTTGCATTCAGAATATTTTCAGGAATGTCTCTATGCCCAAGGGCCTAAATCATACGAATATTGTTTTAATCCCTAAGAAAAAACCAGCTGCCTCTCCTGTGGATTACAGACCCATCAGCCTCTCAAATGTAATTTATAAAATATGTGCAAGGATTCTAGCTGGCATACTAAAAATCCTACTTCCTAGGCTGATATCTTTTAATAAATGTGCCCATGTTCCTGACAGATACTTGCTGGACAACATACTCATTTCTTAGGAATTGGCTCACTCCATGAATGTCAAGAAAGGTAACTCTGGCATCTTCTGCATGAAGGTGGATATTGCAAAAGCTTATGATAAGCTTGAATGGGATTTCATTACTAATGTCCTTTATAAATTGGGGTTTTCTACCCATACTGTGAATCTTATTATGATGTGCATTTCCACTACAACTTTCTCAATTAACATCAATGGGGATCATGTTGGCTTGATTGTTCCTAGCAGAGGAATTAGACAGGGGTGCCCTCTCTCCCCTTATATCTACATTCTGTGTGCCGAAATGTTAACCCAGCTCCTTCATTCAAAAATCATGGACAGAAGCATATTGGGGTTTCAAATTAATAAAAGAGCTCCCATCATTTCCCATCTGATGTATGCTGATGACATAGTACTATTTGGTATGGCTACTGAAGCTGAAATTAATCAGTATTTACAATGCCTTGACACCTATGGTCATTGGTCTGGTCAGCACATGAACAAATCCAAATCTAGCTTCATGTTCAGTAAAAATGTTCCCACTCATATTCAAGCCCATTTTTGCTCCAAATATGGTATTCCCCTTATGAAGAAATATGATATGTATTTGGGTATTCCTTTTAAGATGGGAAGAGGCAAAGTTGATCAATTCTCTTATATTGTGGAGAAAATGAAGACCAAACTCTCACATTGGAAGGCAACAACCCTATCCACTGCTGGAAAAGTCACCCTGATAAATTCAACATTGGCTTCTATACCAATTCATGTGATGGGCATTGGATTTCTCCCTAAGACCACAATCAGGAAACTTAATCAGATTATGTGCTCCTTCCTATGGGGTGATAATCTGGAACACAAAAGAATTCATCTATGTAACTGGGCTTCCCTCAAAAAACACAGAGATACAGGAGGTTTAGGAATTAGGGACTTGGAAACCTTGAATAAAGCTACTATGTTGAAACTCAATTGGAAATTTATTCAGAATCAAAACTCAGTTTGGGCCTCATTGATCAGAGCTAAATATCTCACCAATGTTAATTTTTGGGATGCTAAGGTGCCTGCCAAGTGCTCTCTGTCCTGGTCTGCTATGCTCAAACTCAGAAACATCATCTCTTCATTATCTTTCAAGATAATCAGAAATGGCCTCACAACAAACATTTGGTCAGACAGGTGGATCCCAAATAGCATTGCCCCCCCTACTGTCAGACAACATTATGATACCCTGATCCCTACCTGGGTTTTTCAACTCATAAGTCATAGTAAGTGGAATCTGGACCTCTTATATAGGCTGTTCGAGAATGATATTGCTGACAGTATTAGTCAAATTCAGCTACCTCAGAATGACCTAAATCTGGGAGATCAGTTTATTTGGATGCTCACCCCTGATGGCAATTTCACCACAAAATCTGCTTATAAATACCTGTTGGACATTTATAATCCTGCATCCTCATCTACCCCTAACATTGTATGGAAGCACCAATGGCATGCCCAAGTTCAGAAATTGATACCACCAAAAATTCTGTATTTTGTATGGAAATGTCTCTCCAATGCTATCCCAGTCTCTGATCTCATCTCCAGAAGACTGCCATATGTGGATAGTATCTTTCAGGTTTGCTTTATATGCCCGGAAACTGTTACTCACATGCTATTTGACTGTGAGTTTGCCAGAGCAGTTTGGAAAGCTTCACCCTTGAATTATCATTCTTCCTTGGATAATTTGGATCTAGCTGATAGAATCTCGACTTGGTCTAGCCCCCCATTTACTTCAAACGATAATGATAGGCAGTACATAGGTACATGCTTCTCCATTATGTGGCATATCTGGAAAGCCAGATGCAAGAAAGTTATGGATGGGATTCTTGTTCCTGCTCTCTCTGTGATCAGATCTGCCTTGGTAGATGTAAAATTCTGGAATTCCTCAGCATGCAACCAGTCCACTGCATCTCCTAAACCAAATGCTCCAACTCCTAATTGGTCCCCTCCTTGCCATGGTGCTCTCAAGATCAATTTTGATGGTGCTACCTCAAACTCTGGAGGAGCATTGGGTATAATTGTTAGAGACTGGTTTGGATCTCCTATCAACTGCATCACAAAAATTGTGCACACATCCGACCCTGTTTTGGTGGAAGCATTGGCGTTACTTCATGCTCTGCAGCTAGCTCAACAGATTAATGGGATGGTCTTTGTGGAAGGTGATGCTCAAGTGATGATCAATGCCACGCTCAAGATTAGCTCTACACCTTGGAAGGTGAAGACCATCATTGAGAATTCTCAGCACATTCTCTCCACGGATAGCATTAGCCTTTGCTTCACTCCTAGAATCTGCAACAAGGCAGCTCACGCTTGTTTAAAATATGCTCTTCTGATGAACATGGAAGCAGTTTGGGATCCTTCTTCGATCCCACCTTCTATTAAATCTATTGTTATCTCTGATGTAACCAACATTTCTTATTAGCAATACATGTTTACTTCTGGTCAAAAAAGCTCCCACCACAGGTGCCGTTCCTAGCGATCCTATGTAGTCGCGGGTTCACACCGCCTTGAATAGTCGTGTGTAGTCGTCATCACAACAACATCTATCCGACCCCGAGGCCGAGTAGGCCCTCTTGTTCTCCACCACCTGATGGTTGAGGACAAGAGGAGATGTGATTTTTTGGTTTTTTTTTTTTAATCTTGTTATGCCTTTATTCAACAAGCCTGAGCAAACTCAATCATTAGATTACAAAAACTGGGTGAAATATTAGATGTGAAATACTCGTTGCACACTCAAAGGGTGTACATTATTACACACATCTATTAAATGTGCGTGAATTCACAGGAGGGTAGAAGGGTACAGTACAAGACGTGGATGTGAGCAGCAAGTCATTCTCATGTTAGGTTTATCTTGTCTCATGTAAGTGGAAACACAATACCAAAAGATCTCAATCTCATCCTCTACATTTTGGTGCATCCTACACGAGTCAAGAGTCAAAAGTGAATCAACTACTAGATCAGACAAAATAGATAAAATATCAACCGCAGATCATATTTTCGACAAAGATTTCAATTATAAAATCTTTTGGACTCCTACCTAATTACTTTAAGAGAGTGAAATAAATGCTTAAAGTCATTTACTTAATACTTTAGTTTCTTTTTGGTTTTTGATTAAAGGTTCTCAACTAAAACCTTCTAAATTAAACAGTAAAGTTATTAGGGGATGATGGGGTAATGCGATTGGACCCAACTAAGAGACTGAGAGGCAGACCAGAAGTGGGCCGAGAGCCTCCCGCTACGGACGCGGCCCAGCAGCCCATTGGGCCGAGAGGTGCAGAAGCCCAATTAGATTCGGACCAGTCCGTGGATGGCCCAGATATGGGCTTTCAGCCCGTCAGGCATAACAGAGGCCCTTGATATTTTGGGACTTATATTCTTATTTCTTTGAATAGTCCTACATCGCCTGCCATAGATAAGGTTCCCTCACCTACCCACTATAAATAGAGTACTGCTTGCATTAGAAAAGATAACTGAGCTAAGCCTTCACTCCCCTCTAAATACATCATTATTGTCTTTTAACCAGATACTGACTTGATTGTCGGAGAGGGCTCCCCTGGACGAGATCTGGGGCCCAAGATGATAGAGTTTTCTCTTCCTGCAGGCACCTTCTTCCACCTCCAGATCCTTCTTGGTCTTGGACCGTCCTCTTAGCTTCAGATCTCCTGTTGGTTCTTAGATCCAGCGTCCAAGATCCATCTGCGACTCCTCGGCTGCATCACCTAGCGCTGTCTGTGGGAAAGACGCAGCCATGGCTCACCGATTGTTGACGAGAGGACGATCTAGAAAGGAGGAGCCGGAGACGAGTGTGACTCCTGCCCCGTCACTCGGACACGCCGAAGGGGTGTCCACCAACCTACCGCAAGGGCCAGCCCTCCCGGTGGTACCAGATCCTACTCTTCCCAAGGAAGACAAGATAGAAGAGCTCTCCTAACAGGTAGCAACTCTTACCGCTACTGTTACATCCTTTGCTCCTCTACACGACATGGTATCGGCCATCGCTCAGCACATGGATTTGCTAAACCCGCCAATTAGGCCGGCTCCACTGCAACCTTAGTACTACCCGCCCGGTCAAGTTTTGACTAGGCAGCCAGGCCAGTTCGGGTTTTTCCCCCCGAGGTAGTCTCGGCTTATGGTGAACCGTACGGAACACAAGGTCATGTCTCGCATACCCGTCATCTGCCCACTGAACTGGATATTGCTTTGTTCGGCACTCATCCTACGGGAGCCGAGGGGCGGTAGGCTGCAGCCACTACAACAACTCCGGAGCTCGATCGGAGGCTGACAGAGAGGAAGAAGGAGATGCAACAGATAGTATCTCGGCCCTACGATGTGCCCCTGGCTAGCACCATCCTTGAGCAATCTCCATTCTGCCATGAAATTTTGGCGATGGATGTGTTGCCAAACTTTAACCTGCCGAAAAGGACCACTATATGATTGAGTGATTCATATCAATTCATTAAGCTCTCTTTCACTTACTCAACTAAGTACTCGATACTATTTTTTTTTTTAATTATTATTATTTATAATATTACTTATTATTTATTGTTTCTTTCTCTATTCTCTACTACATTCTAATACATTATAACTAACACAACTGTACTATATCTAATTGTGAATGTTCATTAACCTAATTATTAAAGTTTAAAAAGAACTCTATAAAGTTTGAGATGTTACACATTGGTACAAATCCTAGCTCATTATGTTCATAGGATAGTAATGCATCCACGCACTTACATCTATGATCTATGTATCACATGGACATGCCTAGTCGCTGCATAGGCATCAGCCACAAATTTCAACAGCTTGAAGCAAAGTTGAAAGCATGGCTTAGTAAAACAAATTTCTTGAGCTTCTAAAGTTTACATATATGTTCAAGTATCATAATTTAGTTTTCAGTTATTTCTTCCTTTTTTTTGGGTGGATGTGACTCTAGGTACAAGATCAGTTGCTGAGGGTAAATTTTTTTAACATTTCGGGCAGCTATATCATAGTAAATTTTTCCTTCCTAAACATCATAGATAATGCAATTGTAGCCCTAGAGACAGTCACATCTACATTGATTTGAGCTCCATTCATCATCTTTGCCATGATTACATACCACAACTAGTAGTGGGAATGGGTTAGACATTGTTTCTATAGAAGAATATAATTCTCAATCCCAAAGTAAACAATATATGCAAAATGAAAAAATATTACAAATGCTAACCTAGCTGGCACTGCACTTATGTTCTACTACCACGCGTCGTGTGCTCAAGGTCATTTCATGAGGAAAGCCAAATAATACGTTAACAACCATAAACACAAATTACTACTTCCATATGAAACAATAAAATATCAAAAATCATCTTCCTGTGTATTTTTCATTTGAAAGTAAAAGTCAACTATTGGAGTATCATGGTAAAGATATCCCCAAAAAATAAAAAATATACATTGTACACATCTTTGGCATCGATGTACTAAAAAAGGCGATCCACAAAAGTTTCCATAAAACCCACATGTAACACCTTAGGTGTTAGGACTCCATTAGAGCCCATTAGGCAGCCCTAGTTAGGCCCATTATTGTGGCGACCCACAAACTAGCACACACTTAAGTTGTGGTCTTGGAAAGCCTACAAATATTACCATGTCAAACCATCCATACATAACCAAAACACACCACATAACCATATCATATCCACTTGATTAAAACCTATTTAATTATATGACTACTATAAGCTAAAGTTTGAAAGTTAATTACATGGCAAGATCCAAATAATAGTCTAAAGTATAACTACACACACAGCAAAATTCTGAAGGTATACAAGCTAGACCTACTTTCTATCTTTACAAAAATTATATGTCCAGCTCCTCCCAAAAAACTAGCTACTACTCACTCTGACCCCGACTGAAATCACCTATAAACATAGCCCACTAATCTGTGTGAGTATAAAGTTCAGCAGGTATCAAGACCAAGACATGCTTCCATATAATTAACCTTGCAAATTTTATGTTATCATACTGAAATTCTTACAAGTTATATACATATAAATTGCATGATTCAAGGACAAATAAGTAGCACAAAGTTTTGAAATTAAATTAGTTGAATTCTTACATCAAGTTTTTCATCTCTCATAGAGGAATCTTCACATTTCATAAGTTTGCTACACAGGCAATCACATGTATCATCTCAGTAGACCAAATTATGTTTGGAAGATCACATTCACATCATATTTATCAAGTTTTAAGTCTTAAGCAATCAGATAGATGTCTAAACTACAACATAACGTGTCGGACCATCCTGGCATCTAGACGATTGTAATGCCATGATCTTGATACAATTAGTTGAGATCGGAGGTGCACCCTCACCTTCCACCAAATCAAAGTTTAGCTTCTAGGATTTCGGATATACCCATCGTCCATTGGGTCATACATTTGGTAGTTATCACAGATGTCTATAATAGATGAGAAGGAAATTTCTACAAAATAATTGGACGGCAGTTTAGTTATTAGAACTATGATCTACTACTAATTCATAATATAAAACTCAGAAATATAATAATCTATTGTAACTTTGCTCTGTGATATGTGTAATATAATTGTTATCAGATCAGAAGTTAAATCCTCACATATGTTGATGTTATAGACCTCAAATTAGACAAAACACATTTAAAACAATATAGGCAATTTAAATAACATGAATGGTTTATCATGCATTTGTCTTAAATCAAAAGAAATCCTCAGGAATCTAACTCTATGTTGTTGACCGAAACTAGGAACTCCTCATCTTCCTAAAAAAATTTCTGTTAAAATTGTAGAAAAGAATGGGAAAATACTCCACTAACAGAACTGATAACCCACTAAAACTCTTGTCAATTCTATAGCCAAACTACTTATCCTACGTATCCATGCCAAGTGTCTCCCATGTGCTACCTATCGGATCTAAAATCCCACTAAGAATCCAAGAATATTCTTAAATATACGCCTATCAAAACACACTAACGCTCAGCACATGCAACCACTAATTAATAGTCCTTTTATAAGAATAATTGATAATATAGATTCAGTCATATAATCGATTATATTAGTCAAGTCATCACTTGCTTAAGTTCAATCTATCGATTACATGCATGATTCAATTAATCGATTATAGGTTGTTAAGCTATTGGTTTCATTCCTATCACTAATCGATTACTTGATCGATTACGAGTTTAAGTAATCGATTTTATAGGTATCGCAAATCGATTACTTAAGTTACTCTATTAATCGATTGTATCTTCTTCAACTAATTGATTACATATAATTCTTACTAATTGATCACCTACTCATCTATTAATCGATTATATTTAAGTCTATTAATCGATTAAAAGTTGTTCAACTGATCGATTATACATTATTTCGGCTAATCTATTAAAAACTCAATTTATCGGATACAAGTTATATATTTAATCGATTTACAGTCTTCACCTTCTAACTGATCACCAACTATCCATCTTAATCGATTACAAATTATTTTTGTTAATCAATCGCTTATGTTACCCTATCAATCGATTATGAGTTTATTCGGCTAATCAATTATACCTTCTCAGTTGGCTTGGTTACATACTTATTATTTCTTTAATCGATTCCAAGTTCTTCTTCTAATCGATTAGGAGTCCTTCAGTTAATCAATTTCATGAGTTATCTTGACTTCAATTTAACATGTATATATGTTACTTCAATTTCTTAACTTAGACAAATCGATTATCTAATGTTATTCTTCTAATCGATTACTTTCTTCTGTTAATCGATTTCAACTTCTTTACTTATATTTTGTCATCTTATGTTTATCTGTTTGTTAGCTGGATAAACTTCAAATTCTTCCATGTTAATCTAATTATAACCGCGGATGTAAAGCCTATAAATAACTAACCTCTTGGTCATTAAAAAAGTTAGTGATAATAGTGTTAATAGTGATAATTATCGAGAGCGATAATTCAGAGTAAAGAATCTTGACGATGACGTCCAAACGCTGAAGGATCGAGGTGCTGCTTCCAGGAGTTCTTCGTCCTTTCAAGATCCATTCAAGACCAAGGCTTTTTAGGGGCCATTCAACTTAGTTCTCCTATTTTCATCACATCGATTTCATCATCAAATTAATTCAAACTCTCATTCATCACATCACTGCATGCAAACACACACTCACTGGCATTATTTTCCAATCCATATCTTAAAGGGGTTTAAAAGACCATCATACAAGTGAGTTCAATTGTTCAGGTTGCATGCTCAAAATTTCTACTGGAATAGATACTACATCTATTTTGAGTTCTCATTGTTTTTCTTTCTTTCTTTCTATTTTCTTGCAAGGCACGAAAGGAGATCAAGAGGAGGGAATCAACAACGAACAACAAGGAAGGGAAAGCTGGATGATCCTCAAAGCCCAATAAGCAATCAAAGCAAGAACAAAGATAGAAAGGGATCTCTTTCTTCAGCTGGCTGAAGGAGGAGAATCAAAGACTCAAAATCTCCCACATCCAAAACAGGTAGGCGACCAAACTCTTTCTTTTGGAACTTTTTAGTTAAAAGTTTCTGGCGATCACATTCACTTAGTTTTAATAGGTTTATTTTTCACGTAAACAACATAAATTTTCATGATAATCATACATCCTAATTTGAGCACTTACAACTTTTTAGCGATCACGGTGGGACTTGGTCTCGCCATCTTTTTAATCTTTGTTCTTTCTGTTATCAATCGGGCACCAACAGTGCACCACCTGTGTCTCTCGACATGTCCTCACCGATCGGTGAGTTTTTTTTAGTTTAGTTGTTATTCCTACGTGAACCACGTGCACACCCCTGCGGCAAGATCTTGCCCTCCCCGTTTGATTAGTTGAAAAGTTGTTTTTGTGATAAGAAGCATGTGTGATTGAGTGATTATTTTGCTGTTTATATGATAGATCATCTTATTAAGAAATTGAAATAAAAAAAAGATTCGCATGAGCTGATTATTTATCGCTTTCATCCTGTTTGTGTGAGGGGGAATCGATCCAGAAATTCCTCCTGAAATACTGAATCTGTGACTTGAAAAGTGTCCAGGAGCAGCGACGTGTTTCATTCAACGTCGTCCAATCCAGACGCCTTTCAGGCGATTTTCTCTACTGTCTGCTGCCTGAGCTTATGTGAAAAATAAGTTTCTGTTTGAATAGCGTCGACCAACAGCGACGTGATTCAGGCAGTTTCTTATTTTTTTCTTCAGTTCTCAGATTTTTGATCTGTTTGCTACTACACATTATGTATTAAGCATTAGAGGCCACCCAGGCTACAGGTCATATGCACTGAGGCTAACACCCTCCTCTTCTCTTAGGAACACCCTTCTTAACGTCTTCACCTCTCTCTGATTGGGTCGGTCCCTCGATCAAATTAGAGTGGTTGGCGTTAAAGACCTCCGTAAGTCCCCAAAATCAAGGTATTCCTCCTTGTTCATCAGGCTGGTTGTACCAATCGAAGTCCTGGATAGATTTTCATAATATTGTGAGAGAAAGCCATAGAGCATAACGGTGGAAATTGAACTGAAACTAGGATCCTACCCCTTGAGTGAATTTGTGATTAATTGAATCCAGATAACCCAATAAGGAATCCTAAAATAACGTTAAACATCCACTTGTTTGCTTAATCTCTGTGCAACTTGTCTGCCAATCTCTGAAAAATCTAATATCATACTACTTCGATCAGGTAGGGATTTGAGCATGGCTCTAGATGCCATAGTCAACCACGAGGGAGATGCTATTGCCCCTCGTGACTCTGATTACCATTTTGAAAGCGGGGGAGATGCTGATGCCCCCCGTAGTTCTCACCCTCGTCCAGTTCGATATGAGGGGAATGTCCCAACCCCTCTTCATTGTACTCATGATCAATATTATGATCTCCCTCCGCACGTACATGCGATTCTTAATCCTATTTTCGAGGGGGACATGAATCCAAATGATCCCTCATCCTCCGATACCTCGGATCTAGTGAATGCTTTGGGAGTTCTTGCCTCCCGTCTGGATCCTCAATAGTTCGAGGCGATCCAGTCACTTTTAAAGGGGAAGACGCCCATGCAGTCTACTGAGCCGAACCCTGCGGCTCCCCCTGTCATCCCTCAACAACCTCCTTATCATACTTCCTTCATTCACCAAGCCATGGAAGGCCTCCACATCTCAGCTTCTCGGCCAGCTGGGCCACAACTTTCCTCTTCTAGGCAACCGGTCAGGCCACTGACGCCTAATTATCAAAATGCCCTCGGGTATGGCGGAAGCTCTACCGGACCTCCACTCTATTGTCCTCCTTGCCCTACATATTCTAGGCAACAGGCCTACCATGCACCTCCACCTCCCCCTCCTCCCCAGGTTGATCCAACAACACAAGTGTTGCTGGCAAAGATGGAGCGTATGGACGAACAATTCAACAACCTTCAGAAGATGATGGGAGTTAAAGCTGCACCAGAGATAAATTTATCAAGTCTACCTGTGTTTCATCTGCCACCCTCTGAGATGCCAGTGTACCGAAAATACAACGATACTGGCAACCCCTTCACTCACTTGAAGGAGTTTATGTACGAATCATCTTTCTGGCAAAACGACAAGAGGTCGTTGGCATTTTTGTTCAGGAGATCTTTGGAGGGACCAGCCCTTGAATGGTTCTTTTCTTTAGAACCTGCTAAAGTAGAGGACTACGGTATCGTCTTAAGAAAATTCATCCAACGATACTAGGATAGAGTTGCCCCATCCCTGTCCATTACTGACTTGATAGTAGAAAAGATGAAGCCCGACGAGGAATTCGTCAATTTTGCTGATAGATGGAGGGGTATGGCGGAAAAAGTGAAAGATCATCTATCTGAGTCGGAGCAAGTAAAGATGCTAATTTCCAATGCCATACCTCAGTTCAAACTAGTCCTCTCCTTGAACAACATGACCAGCATGGCAGAACTCTATGAAAGAGCGCGGTACTGTCAGAATGCTTTCAAGGATGTTACATTCTCTAGCGTCTTTGATCCTCACCGACCTAGCAGGCCTCCACCTCGGAAGCCTGCCATGCCAAATTCCCCTAGCACAGGTCCAACCACTGAGGGCACGCTCCCCTATGAGTAGGTTAGTAGCATGAACAACAATCCGCCCTAATTTGTGAGGAATCAGCAACCACAGTACCAGCGGCCACAACAGCCAAACCAGTAGGGTTACAGATAGCAGCAGCCAAACCGCAACGGCAATTACAGTATCAGCCTCCACAACAGCAGTGCCAGCCGCGCACACCGCCGGCATATCACAATGTACCTCCTCCTGTTGATTACAACCAACAGAGGAAACCTCCAGGCCCAAAGAGGGCAGAATATCCAGTTCTTCTAAAGTCCTTAGCGGATATTTTCAGTACTTTAATGGCAGCCAACGCTTTGGTCCTGCCGAGAGAAAAAGCTATTTGGCCCCAAAATGCCGATACTTCCATGTATTGTTATTTCCACATACAACTTAGACACACCATAGACACCTGCTTCCAATTCCGAGATTATATTCATGATCTCAACGAGCAGAGAGGCATTGATTGGGAAGAGATGAAGAAGTACATATCTGTCTTGAAGGAGAGAAGACCACCACAACAACAGCAGCAGCAACAACAACCAAGAGCACCAGTGCAAGCAGCAGCGCCACCAAACATGGGTATAGTGCAAAACTCCCTCCCGGAGCATCAAAACCAGAACCAAGTTGCCCGTATTTTGACAAATAGCCGGTCTGAGGCTAATCGAGGGCAACAGTGGAAGATAGAGGATTCTTCCTCTATTTATTCAACCGGCCACACTCCAAGCACCGCAAAGCAACCACCACGCCGCACCATCCACATACCTAGACCATAGCCCATTACCATCACACCTATACCCACACCCACATATCATTCACCCGCACCCACTAACCCATTACCACCGCCAACTTTTCTCAAACCCATTATCCCCCACGCCACTACGCCTCCATCAAACAACCCCTCGCAAGCTAACTACGCACCCCTCATGCCATCCAAACTACTACTCCGCATACCATTTCCCACATCACCCATTACCACCACCGCTTACCCAGATACCATCCAACCATCTAAAACTCTACTTCGCATGCCATTCCCCACTTCATCCGCACCACCCACTTACCCTTCTACTATCCAACCATCTAAGCCTCTCATCCGTACCATGCCACCACCAACTGACCCCACGCCATCACCCGTATACCAACCCTCCACACCATCCACTAGTCCTACGGTGCTCAAGCTATCACCCGGCCCATCCACAACTGAAGAACATGCACTCCGGAGTGGGAGAATCTTCAATAAGGTCTTTCCTCAGTCAACAATCAGAGACGGCCTCTCACAGCCATCGGAGGAAGCACATAATGATGAGAGTGCACCAGACACTCAATATGACCTGCTGAAGCATCTTGACAGAACACCGGCATGAATATCTGTGCTTGAACTTATAAAAAGATCGAAGACCCATCAAGAGTCTCTGATGGAGTATTTACAGAAAGTAATGGTCAACGAAGACGTTTCGGTAGAGAAGATCGCCGCACTACTAGTTCCTCAGGGGGATCAGCCCTCTATTTCATTTCATACCTCGGAACTAGCACCACCAGCAGCCAGAAGCATGGCTCTAAGTATCACAGTCAATATTTGCAAGAAGGCCGTAGATGCATGTCTGGTTGACACAGGGGCTTCAATCAATGTCTTGCCTCCGAAGACCCTTGAGTTGTGCGGTGTGGGCAAAGAAAAATGGCTGCCTAGCCCTATCTCTGTAACAGCGTATGATAATTCCACCCGTTCCCCTCTGGGAATGGTCTATTTGAAAGTGGAGCTAGGTCTTGTATGTCATGCCGAGGTCGAATTTCACATTTTGGAAATCGATCTTTCCTTGAATGTCATTTTAGGTCGTCTTTATATGAAAACTTTCGAGGCAATCCCCTCTACGAATCATCAGTGCCTCAAATTTTCCTACAAAGGATGAATCATTAAAGTTACGAGCATGCCAATCGTTGTTGCTACTCATTCTTTGAATATCAAACCACCTTCTTCACCTGGCCGACAATCTCTTCTGTCGGTATTACAAGTCTACCATCCGGTGGCTGATCCTTTAAAGACCGCTACTCTTACTCCTTATCCACTAAATGCCATAAAGAGGGGGAAGTGCATGAGTACCTCTGGATGGAAAATAATGATGAAGAGTGGCTATCAGCTTGGAAAAGGCCAGGGCACACAATTACAAGGCAAAACCACTCCCATCAAGGACAACCGCGAGACACCTGGAAATGGCCTGGGCTATAGGCCAAGAAAAGTGAAGCAGGACATTGTTCAGTAAGAAGAAAATGAAGACGACCAAAAGGTCTGGGAGACAATGTCTATACCATGCAAAGAAGGTCGAGACCCCTTAACATGGACTCTATACATACATTTTGTAAAGGAGCCCGTAATCAGTCATGACAACAAAGTGGTCATTACTTTATGTTTTGACCTCCATGATATATATGGAAGAGACTTGGCCAGACATTGTTCAGAATTGCTCACGTACCAATTCTTGGAGGCTCTGTGGCCAATGAAAAGGAGGAAATTTCAAGACCCTGAATGTGAATGGTACAGATGGTTTGACTTGAGGGATCTATATATCGCATTGAATAGACTATTTCTTGATCCTTCAGAACCTAAGTGGCTGCCACATATAGATGAATTGATTGAAGGGCCTGGTGCCATTTTTGACAAAAGAATACTGCTGTCTGAGGAAACAGACGAAGGGGAGCCAGATGATCCCTACGAGGCTGGCTAAACCACGGATCTTCTCTGGAGGGGGACTTATCCTTCTCGCATTTTTACACTTCATACCTTGTTCCGCACTCTGCTCCTGACCCCAACTTGGTCGCGGGTCATTATTGAAGATATTCCACGGGCTCCGCCCATCATAATCACTCTGTCCCCACGAGACTTCATTCCTCAACCTCCTTTCGATCTAGAGAGGATTTATGATTTAATCTGGGACATACTGTTGTATGATCCCCTAAATCCTTTGGCCTTGGTGCCACTTCTTCCATCACATTCTCCTCCTATTCACCTTCATTCTTGTTTTATGTTTAATTCGTCTTTTCTCCAAAAAAAAATGCCAATTTGGCAACAAATTTCTCTCAGATTCTCATTGAGGAAACTTCCTACTTGCCCGATTGTACCCCATCACGTGGGTCATTCGGTTAAGATTCTCTTCTAGATCTGCTCTGCCCCTCCCTTCGAGAGGATTCTCTTGTATTTCCATTTATATCCCGTAATTTTCATTCTATTTCATCCTCATTAGGTCATGATAGGGAGTCTAGCGAAGATAGACAATCTAGCTTTAGGCAGGTTAGCGAAGTTAGGAAGTCTAGAAAATCTAAGGGTAGACGAATTCCAGATAGATACTTCTAGGATTTAGCTTATAAATGTCTTTCTTGCACTATGATCCCTTAGCTATTAGAGAATCCTATTCAGATGCCAGAAGATTGTATAGATGATGAGTCAGTTAATGATGGATACGGGGTATATGAATTGATACATGAAAAGGACCCCATTGTTGAAGATGAGGAAGATGACGAGGACGCAGCTGAAGCATATGCCAGTGAAGTAAAAAGATTCAATGAACCCTCAGCTGCCGTAAAAGAGCCCACCAAAGAGATCAATCTAGGGATTGAAGATGAGCCTAAGGTTGTCCTCGTTAGCAAGAATCTTTCTGAAGAGGATGAGAAGGCAATGGTACAAGTTCGTAAAGATTATAAGGACACTTTCGTTTGGAGTTATGAAGACATGCCAGGGTTAAACTCATCATTAGTGGAACATAGCTTGACACTAAAGGATGGAGTTAGCCCGGTCAAACAGAAGCTAAGGCGATTCCACCTACAAATGGCTTTAAAGATGAAGGAAGAGGTCGATAAGTTACATAAAGCCAAATTCATTAGAGTGGTCCTTTATTCACAATGGTGGCCAACATAGTCCCGGTTATGAAGAAAGATGGGAAGGTCATGATTTGTATTGACTTCCGAGATTTGAATCGGGCGTGTCCTAAGGATGATTTTCCATTGCCTCACATTGATGTACTCATCGATAATATTACTGGCTATGAAACTTTATCATTTATGGATGGATTTTCAGGATACAATCAGATTAAATTAGCAGAAGAAGAACAGGAAAATACATCATCTTGGGGAACATATTGCTATGTCATGATGCCATTTGATTTAAAGAATGTTGGAGCCACTTACCAAAGGGCTATGATGGCAATATTTCACGACATGATGCATATTGATTTAAAAGTGTATGTGGATGACTTGTTGGTGAAATCTAAGACAAAGGCTGAGCATGTCAAAGTTTTAGCAAGAGTATTAGAATGGTCAAGGGAATATCAGTTAAAGATGAACCCCAAGAAATGTGTATTCGGGGTATCTTTAGGGAAATTACTTGGATTCATTGTCAGTAAACGGGGAATTGATATCGATCCCAATAAGGCGAAGGCTATTAGAGAAATGCCACCTCCAAAGAACTTGAAAGAGTTAAGAGGATTAATCGGGAGGTTGCAATTTATTCGCCGTTTTGTCTCCTAACACTCACAAAGGTGTAAGCCGTTTTACGAGCTTACCAAGCTAGGAGTCAAATTCGATTGGGACAATAAGTGTCATGAGGCATTCGATGGATTGAAGAATTATTTGGCAAGTCCTCCTGTTTTGAGACCACCATCTTCAAGCAAACCATTGATACCATATATTTCTGTCCTGGATGATGCAGTGGGGGTTGTCCTAGCAAAAGAGGATGAAGAAGGAAAGGAGAGGGCAGCCTACTATCTCTCTAAACTTCTCAACCCCGCTGAGCAAAAATACACGGCGATGGAGAAAACATGCGCAGCATTGGTCTGCGTTGTTCAGAAATTGAAGCATTACTTTCTAGCCCATGAAGTCCATCTTATCGCTAGGATGAATCCAATCAAGTTTCTCCTTGAGAAATCTGTCCTTACTGATAGGTTAGCACGATGGCAAAGCTTTCTATCTCAATTTGATATCACTTATATTCAGCAGAAAGCGATTAATGGCTATGCCATAGCAGAACATCTCGCTCATCACCCCCTTCCTCGTTTTGATCCAGTTCGATCAGAGTTTCCGGATGAGGAACTGATGTCCATAGACCAAATTAGAGATGATATGTGGACTCTGCATTTTGACGGAGCTCTGAATTCCCATGGAAAGGGGATTGGCATTATTCTGTTATCACCTGAAGGTGTCACCATTCCACAAGCCTTTCAGCTTGACTTTCCAGTCACCAATAATATAGCTGAATATGAGGCACTCCTTGCCGGCCTAGAGGCTGCCCATTCCTATGGTGCCACCAAACTCAGGATTGTGGGTGATAGCCAATTGATTCTTCGCCAAGTGTTAACCAAGTATCGAACTCTTGATCCCAAGCTCAAGCCTTATCAAGAACTTACTTCTGCTTATGCTAAGCTTTTCACCAAATTGATCTTCATCCATGTTCCTAGGAATCAGAACATCTTAGCTGACGCTCTAGCTTCACTTGCATCTTCTCTTAATTTTCCAATCAGCAGACAATTCGAGTCAATCATTGTTCATAGGTGTCTTTCACCCGCCGTGAAAGACCCCTCATTCCTTAGGACTAAGGAGAAGCTGCTGAAGAAGGTGAAAGATGGAGATATTGTGGAAAAGAGAGAGATTATGTTAATGGAGCTGTTAGAAGAGATGGATGATGAACATAAGCCGTGGTACTACGAAATTGCTAAATATTGTGAAGATCAATCATATCCTGAAGAAGCCACAACTGAGGAGAAAAAGGATATCAGGAGAGTTGTTCAAAGATACACCTTAGTTGGGGGACCACTATACAAAAGAGGTTTTGATGGAGTTCTTCTAAGATGTTTAGACGAAGATGAGTTTTAGAAGGTTATAGACGGAGCTCATACTGGAGTTTGTGGTGGCCATGTTAATGGACAAATGCTAGTAAAGAAAATCCTTAGACAGGGATTCTATTGGCCAACTATGGAAGAAGATTGTGTAGGATATGTCCGTAGGTGTGCCAAGTGTCAACTTCACGCTGATAAGATTCATTCTCCTGCATCTTCACTCCACCCTGTTTCCTCCCCATGGCCTTTCTCCATGTGGGCTTTCGATGTCATTAGACCCCTTGGTAATCCTGATTCCGGCATTAAGCAGAAATCCTTCATCCTCACGGCAACGGAATACTTCACCAAGTGGGCAGAAGCTGAAGCATACACAGAAGTCAAAGCATCAACCGTCTGCAAGTTCATCATGAAGAACATCATCACTAGATTTGGAATTCCAAGCACCATCGTCACCGACAATGGACCGCAGTTCGCATCACAATAATTGAAATACCTCTACAACAGGTACAAAATTGCATTGCATCATTCGTCTCCTTGTTATCCGCAAGGCAATGGCCAAGTAGAGGGAACTAACAAGACTTTGATAAAAATTATCAAAAAGACGTACAAGTCTAATTAATTTACAGATTGGCCAGAGAAATTGATTGAAGCTCTATGGGCCTACCGAACTTCAATCCGCATGCCCACTGGGCAGACTTCTTATTCTTTGACATTTGGAATAGAGGCGGTAGTTCCATACGAGATCCTTATACCGTCATTAAGAGTACAATTGAACAATGAATTTTCTATTGATAAACACCGTTCAGCACTCCTTGCTCAATTGGAACTCTTAGACGAGAAAAGATAGTCAGCTGCTAATCATGTAAGAGTTTATCAAAATAGATTAGTACGTTTTTATTAAAAGAAAGTCATCGAACGTAAGTTCAAAGTTGGTGAAATGGTCGTCAAAATCATTTTTGTAAAACCTGATGGTCCATGTTCTAAGCTCCAACCCAATTGGGAAGGACCATATGTTGTATCACATGCTTTTCCTAGTAACGCTTATCGTCCAATTAATGCAAAAGGGGAAGAGTTAACTCACCCCTGGAACGGTCTGCATCTTAAGAAATACTACCCTTAGGTTAATCAGCATGGTACAAAGACTAGTGGAATCAGAAAATTTAGAAACTCAAATTCCCTTATCAGTTTGGATAATTTAATTCCAAACGCATTACTGCACACACTAACACATTTGATTCGTGAGTAATAAGAGATGCCAAGTCCTAAGGAATACCGAAAGCTTAACTGAAAGTGTAAAGTGCAAATCATTCATTTTTCAAACAAAATTCTATTTTTTACACTCGGCCCATACTGTCAGAACGAGGCTTAGAATAGACTACCAAGAATACCCGCCATCTTAATAGGAGGCCGTCATAAAAAAAATGGGGGAGATCCATCCCAAGAAAAAGAAAAGAGAAGCAAAAGCAAAAGGCAAAAGCCAAATGTCAAATCAAAAGGCCATTACATTACAAACGTTACATCAAGGCCATGAAATGAAATGAAAAGGGAACGCAAGGTCGATAAATACCCTGGAAAGAACATGACTGAACCCCAACAAATATTAGGGTATGAAAGGAACATCTTTTTAGGTCTCCGGAACCTTTTCGTGGGCTTTCTAAACCAATCCTTCCTTTCTTTCTGAAGAGGTGTACTCCAAACTTAAGGAACAACCTAGATTGACTAAGGATCAAATCATCAAATGGGATCACGAATGGAAACACTAGTTCAAATACGATGGGTTTAAGTTAGATTATTGAAGAACAATTTAGGAATTAAGTTAATAAATGAATATGATCTTTTGATCTGAGTACCATGTTGGTCTTTTAGTCTACACCATATTCCAAAATCCAAAAAAACGTGCATATTTCAAAAATCCAAAAAAAAAAAAACACATATATATTTCAAAAAGATAAAAAAAAATACATATTTCAAAATCCAAAAAAGTACATATTCCAAAATCCAAACAGTACATATTTCAAAAATCCAAAAAAAAATATATATGTTCCAAAACCCAAATAAAAATGAAAATTTCAAAACAACAAAAATATTTCAATTAGCATCTGCTTATTGCATCTAGTGTGTTTCATTACTTTTATTTTCAGTGAGCATCTGTCTGCTTGCATGTTGCATTTTGTTTACAGTTTGATTACCTTTATTAACAAAGGCTATGCCCCTTGACCCTTTTATCAAGGAAAAGATTGATTGATCAGTACTTGACTGAGTAAGGGACTAAGTCTAAATAGATACTTAACATGTTTGCTAAGTAATATACAGGGTACAAGAATGAAAGCTCACACCAAATGCCAAGACACAAAGCTGAAGGTAAAACTTTCATATATATATCAAAGAGGTGTTTCTACATGATACACAAAAGAAAAAGAAAAGTACATATGCAGCCCTCATGGCTGACTCTCCCCGGCCCCCTTATCGAGCTGGCTCTGAGCCTCATCCGGAGCATCAGGTGCCGATCCTCGGCTAGGAAGTGGAGGTGGTCCCATCGCACTCGGCCCTGCCTGGCTGGACGCTATGGCAATGCTGGAGGTAAAGGCACTCGCCTGACCACGATCAATAGCCCGCTGGCGGGCTCGCTGGTATCTCTCCTCCACCGTCCTGCGCTCGTGCTCTGCCACAGATAGGCGACCCTGAAGACTCTCCAGTCGAAGGCGGTCGCGATCTCTCTCCTCAGTCAAGATCTCCAGGCGAACCTGGAGTCGTGCAAGATCTCCAGTGGAGAGACGCGCCACCTGAGCCTCCAGCTCAGCAATGCGGGCGGCCGAAGTCCGAGCCTCTGCCAACTCTGCATCCCTCTGCTTAAGAGCCTCTTGAAGCTCAGCGACCTACAAAAGGAGACACTGTCAGTTCAAAATAATCAAGCAAATTAAGTCCAACAACGAAAGAAGAAGGATGGAACTTACTCGAGCAACCCGATCCTCCTCCGCAAGAGAAGCTCGGTGAATGGCAGAGGCTAGCTGACTCTGGAGGTCAGCCAAAGCAGCCTCATAAGCGGCCAAATAGGAGGAGGATGAAGCACCATATGCAGGAGGAGACCCCTGGGTGTAGACGGCTCGCTGCACCAAAAGACAACCGTCAGTGGCTAATCGTCAAAACAAATTAATTAATTAAAATATTCATTCATAAGCATAAATGCATCCCAGGTCGAAGAGTTCTTTCTGGACCTGCTCCAGCTGGACCTCCGCATCACGTAGGCGGGCCCGGAGGTCAATGATCACGGCATCTCGTGCATCCTGCATGCCACACATACACACATTCATCCACATATATAAATTAAGATAATAATAAAATGAAAGAAGCATAAATGCATACTTACATCAAGTGGTCGGAGGAGCCGTAGCTGATCGGCGAAGTGGGTCCGGTACTACTGGAAATAGGCCTTACTGCTCTCCACACGGGACTCCACTCTGACACCACGGCAGTGCCAGTCTCGTATTGCTCCGAAAACTTTGCACGCCAATTGATGAGGGCTTGCTTGCCCCTCATACTCCTCCCGACGCCCTCCGGAACCTCCTCGTCTATCCACTCCTGGTGGAGGCCCAACGTCCTCATCACGAGCCGGAGGCGGAGGGGCTCGATTTCGTTCAGGCAGTGTAGCCACATCTGCCTGCCGAACCTCTTCTGGCCAGCCGTCACCTACGGCTGACCCTCCTCGTCCATAACCAGGTAGGGGCGCCAGATCACTTACATACAGGTTAGATGCATTCATATAAATAACTTGCATTTAATAAATGAAAGATTGCATTTAATAAACAAAATTGAACGGATTAAAAAGTCACCAGAAGCTCGGGGTAATCGAGGAACTGACGGCGGAGGGTCGTCAGTTGGTGGTGCTGAGGTGCCGTGTCCACAATTGGCTGCCAACGGCAGGCCAATGGGACGGCACCTGGTCTCACTATCCGCGCTCGGCCGAGCGGGAAGTAGTGATAACTCCAAACCTGCATACATGAACATATAGGTTAGAAAACTCATTTCATCACATTGCATATCATGAACAAATAATAAGAGAATTTAATACCTGAAAGAACGGCGAGAAGCCGCTGATGGTGGTCTCACGGTCAGGCGTGACCGCGAACAAGTCGGCGAACAGGTGGGCCAGGAGGGCCGCACCCCATGCATACTCATGCAATCTATCTAGGTCATCTAACAAGAAAAGGAATCTACAATGAATGTGGTCGCCCTTCGTATCGAAGAGCAACCGACTGAAGAAAAAGACAAGAAAGATCCTCAACTACCTATCTACTTCCTCCTCCTGACTCGGGTCACTACAATAAACAGAGAGGAGGACTCTGCTAACCTACTCCTAAACTCCTCCCGGGTCTCGTCTGACCGACGCTGGTGCTCATCTAATCTTAGGGCGGCCTCTACTTCTACCCTAGGGACCATCCTAGACTCCCTACCTAGGCTAAACACCTCTATGCCTAGTAGGGCCTTTACCAATCCTTGGTAATCGGGGTAAGTCACCCCGCTCACCGGTCGACCTTTTACCCTAAGGCTAATAATCCTGGCCACATCCTCTAGAGTTGGGACCATGTGTCCCCAAGGCATTCGGAAAGCCCTGCTTTCCGCATGCCACCTCTCCCGCAGCGCCTGCAGGAGGACCAAAACGAGCCAAAACGGCTCGATCTCGAGGATCTTGCCGAGCCCCATCCGGCGCAGGCGCACCTTCTGGAAGTCCAGAAGTCCCCGGTATGCACCTATCACTAAGTCCCAAGATATTCTGGCTCTCATCGTCCCCTGCAAATGAAAACAAGGAATTTCATCAGTTAATGAACATAAAAACAAATAAAATATTCCTAAATTGAAAGGCGTCAACAAACATGGACGCCTACTGAAAGGCATCAACCAGTCCTGATGCCATTTAGGTTTATTTTCTGTCCAATTAAAAATTCCGAATTTCGCTTGAATGGCGTCGGACCAGAGCAACGCCGTTTGAAAGGCGTCACCTGGTCTGGACGCCATTCAAGCCCGATTTCGGGTTTTTTTCAAAAACCCCTTTCCTCCCTCTTTTTCTCACTCCATTCAATCACATAGGAGACTTACCAGGTGGAGGTCGCCCTCCCCTCCTTCTTCCTCGGCCATGGGCGCCGGAGGAGCCTCTTCCTCCTCCAAAAACGCCGCCACCGCGGCTAGTTCGACCGGCACATCTTCTTCCTCCCTCACCGAGGTCCATTGGCGCTTTACGATGGCCTTGGCCTTGCGGGATCCTTCGCCGCGCTCCATGGACTTGAGAAAGAGAGGGAGAAAACGGGGAGAGTCGCCGGAAAACGGAGGAGAGTCGCCGGAGCTCGAGGAGAGAGAAAGAAACTTTGGAAGAATGAGGAAGAAAGGGGGCCTTAGCGGGTTATGTTAGAGAAGTTTAAAACGCGTCTGGGCACAGCGACGCCATTCAGGGCGCATAAATTGAGGCGGCAAGGCCAACTGTTTGAAATTGAGTAAAAGACGTCTACACAGAACGACGCGGTTCAGTTTAAACTGTCAATTCTGGTCAGAACAGTACAAGATATGATGATGAAAGGCGTCCATATATCACGACATGTTTCAGTGGATTAATCGCAGGATTAATGGTGGAATTCTGGGGAAAATTAAGAGAGAGAATTGAAAGGCGTCTGGGCGTGTGGATGCCTTTTAAGGTTAATTCGGGATTTTGAGGATTAATGGCTGATTTTTTGAAAATGAATTATGGTTAAAAGGCGTCTCTCTGAGTGGACGCGTTTTTCATTAATTATACCCGAACTGCTATATTTTAAGGAAAAATCAAGTTCTTACTGAAGGAAAAATCATGGACAAGTCACAGAAGATTGAAAAAGGATTTCAAGACATAAAGAAATAATTCTTTATTGAAATGAATTCTTTATTACATCAAGAAAAGAAAAGAAAAAAGAGAATATTTAAGGAAGAAATTCTCGAAGTCCCAGTATATATAGAACATTTAATCCTCTGTCTCTTTCTTTAGAAGATTTTACACGATGATTGAAGCTAATATTCCACAAAGTGACAATGAGTTCTGTAGCTTCGTAGTCTTCATCAGATTCCAAGGCATGTCTATTGATTGGAGATGTATGGAAAAATTCAGGGAATTCATAACGAGGTAGGCTGAGTTGAGTAAGGCATCGATGAGAGTTGTACAACACGAACTCAGTAGCCCCAATCAGTTTAAGCTCTGCACCGGATGCACGACGTACTCGAATAGGCTTTCCTACGAGTGCAAGAGGTGAATGATCAAACCTGTTAGATGACATCTGTCTCAGATAATCTCTCCAGTCAGCTCGAGTCTTGAATTTTGGCACTCGATTGATCATCCTCTCATTAAATTTCACAATGTTAAAAATATGGAAGATCGGGTTATTCTGATAAATTTGAGAAGGTCTTGCTGAATTCCTCGTGTGATATTCAAATTTGAAGTGCAACTCGACCCATAAAGCGAAGAGCAGCATGCAACCATAGGGAGGTTGACCTGTGGACGCCGCAGAAAGCCCGCTATAGAGATAAGCCAGGATCGCAGTGCCAATATATCTTCCTTCAAAGATCTCGCAAATCGCACTGACTTGATCATCTTCAAGGATGTTGTCTTGCACAGGAAAGAACAGAGCCCCAGCAAGACACGTGATGAAAGCTTTCGTCACATCCTCTACATCATCCTCCCTCAGGTCTTCAATCTCGTACAAGGTCCACTCTGCAAGGTTAGCAAGGTTGATTCCTTTCTTGGTAAGGCACTCTTTAACCTCTGTGGGGTCCTTCATGATCGTCATCAACAATTGTTGACCGGTGATCCTTTCCCTCATTAAAGCCATCTTATCCTTGATTTTTGGAAGGCCCAACAAAAGCTCAACCTCCTCTAGAAGGATAGTATATTCAAAGTCGGGAAAAAGAAAGGTATGGGTTTGAGGATGCCATAGCTCAATCAAAGCACCTATAGCCGCCCAGTCCACGTTTGGACTCTTGTAATGCTTTGCATGAACCACTAGGCCTTGGAGATTCCACTTGAAAATAAAGGATTGCATGAAAATTTTGGTACTCTTAGCAAGTTTGCGAATCCAAGGGAGGGAGGTGAATTTCCTTAGACCGGGAAACATAGGATATGCCTAGAAAATAGAAGAAAGAATTATTTGAGAATTACTTGAAGAACATGAAGAGCATGGAAAAAAAAAGAGGAAATTGAGGAAGAAGGATTGAAGGAAAAATGATTCAACTTGTTTGGAGGTTAGGATCTCTTCCGCTTATATGATTTTCCACCTCGGAGAGCTTCTCTAATGTCTTCTTCATCCTCTTGCTTGAAGAACCCATCTTGTTCTTGATTTTTCCTTCTTGAAACTTTGAAAGTCTTGAAAATCCTTAAACCTTGAAGAAAATCCCTTACTTCAATTTCTAGATTGTGTTAGAATTTCTTTGATATAAGTTTATGAAGTTTATATAGAGAGAATTGTGATCCTAGGAAGGCTTTTCTAGATTGGAAAAGGGGTAAGCATGAGAAGAGTTGGAATCCGGGTGGGAATCAGGCAGAACCTGTTTCTGCGACTGAAAAGGCGTCGTCGAACAGTAACGCGTTTCAGTTGGCTTAATGGCGTCAGCGCGACACGACGGGTTTCAGGGTTTTCTGATATTTTACCCGAAATTCAATGTTTATCCATATTATGATGCTTAATTAAATACTTGTTTGGAGTTACTGATGAATTTTTTAGCGCAGGAAATTCAGTAAGACTCAAATAAGGGTGAGAAATCCAAAAGATCCCGTTAAGGGAGTTTATGAGTTACGACCGTGGCTAAAAAGACGGTTATATCTATCCTTGTATTATTTCATGTAATTAATTTTCATAATCATCATTACTATATGTTAAATATTTATTAAAGTATATCAAGGATCTTGTGATTTTGATGAAACTGGAATTTGAGTTCCCCTACAACAAAAACAGTGATAATTCCAGAGAATTCTTAATCGCACAGATAGGCCGTTGAATTGTTAATTAATGAGGATGATGGTTCCACTTTTGTGAAGCAGTGCGTGGATAAACGAGCTTCGGCTTAGCACTGAATTACAAGAATTGGTATCTTGACTTATTAATGACAATTTAACAATATTATCCTTGATTAATTTATATTTTATTTGACTTTATATTTTTCTTTTAGTCCAACATGAATCATGTAGGACTTTGATATCATTGTGATAAGAATGAATTATTGATTAAGTTTCAGACTATTGATCAAATAAATCCAAACATGATATGAAATATTCCATTCTGAATTAAGTATCTTGATTATCTTTGAGGTTCGCTTAAAGATTTTCTTGGAATTCTATCTTTTCTTGGACCCTTTATCCAACATTTCTTATTTTCTTTTAAGATCCATCATGGCTGTAGCACGTCCACATTGGTTGGCAAACACTCCCCATAATGAAACCTGCAGCGTCTACGACTTGAGGTACTTCCCCATTTGTGGAGGTTGATCGACCTTATTTTATTTCCTTGTCTACCTCATATAGACATGATTGATTCCATTGATCTCCTTGAGCTATCTACATCGATGATTTTGAGAAACATTCCAATCATGTGATGTTAAGAGCGTGTCTCATCACACCTTGGCATCACCTTTTCAGTACATTCCATTTCATTTCACTCCCTTGCATAGACGATGCCAAGGTGAGGCAACTGTAGACACGCAAATTTTGACATCATTTTGAGTAAATTTAATATCATATAATAATGCCTCAGAATGGTCTGATATTTAATCATTAGTTAATTTTTATTGATCTTTTGGAATTAATTATCTAAATAGTATCGGGTCAGACAGACATGATTTAAGTTAATTAATTAAATTGATTTTAACTCAAATTTTAATTAAAATATGAAAAAGTCTAAAAGACGTCGACATATGTAGACGCCATTTAGAGTTTATTCATATTTTGATATTTAAATTTAAATTTTAATTAATCGATTAATTATCTAAAAGATATCTGTCAGGCACGATGCCATTTAGGTTTCCTAAGCCGATTATGTCTCTCTTTCCGGATGTTTATCCTTATCTTAATTAGTATAAAACGCATCTTCCATGGACAACGCGTTTTAGATAATTACAGATAAAGATGAATTAATCTGTATTTATCTGTTTGTTAACTAGATAAACTTCAAATTCTTCCATGTTAATCTGATTATAACCGCGGATGTAAAACCTATAAATACCTAACCCCTTGGTTATTGAAAAGTTAGTGATAATAGTGTTAGTGGTGATAATTATTGAGAGCGATAATTGAGTGCGAAGAATCTTGACGACGACATCCAAACGCTGAAGGATCGAGGTGCTGCTTCCAGGAATTCTTCGTCTATTCTTCGTCCTTTCAAGATCCATTCAAGACCAAGGCTTTTCAGGGGCCATTCAACTTAGTTCTCCTATTTTCATCACATCGATTTCATCATCATATTAGTTCAAAATCTCATTCATTACATCACTCCATGCAAACACACACTCACTAGCATTATTTTCCAATCCATATCTTAAAGGGGTTTAAAAGGCCATCATACATGTGAGTTCAATTGTTCAAGTTGCATCCTCAAAATTTCTACTGGAATAGATACTACATCTGTTTTGAGTTCTCATTGTTTTTCTTTCTTTCTTTCTATTTTCTTATAAGACACGAAAAGAGATCAAGAGGAGGGAATCAACAACGAACAACAAGGAAGGGAAAGCCAGATGATCCTCAAAGCTCAATAAGCAATCAAAGCAAGAACAAATATAGAAAGGGATTTCTTTCTTCAGCCGGCTGAAGAAGAGGAATCAAGGACTCAAAATCTCCCACATCTAAAACAGGTAGGCAATCAAACTCTTTCTTTTAGAACTTTTTAGTTAAAAGTTTATGGCGATCACATTCACTTAGTTTTAATAGATTTATTTTTCACGTAAACAACATAAATTTTCATGATAATCACACATCCTAATTTGAGCACTCACAAAAGTATTATTAACCATGAACCATAGTTATTTTTATGTATTAAAAACTTAATTTCAAACTATTTTCTTATATACTACGATTGTAAGAAAAGATAGATTTTTGGATGCTATTAAACACGCATGAATCCCTATTCTTTTCCCTCTATGATTAACTATGCTTTTTCCTTGCACAAACCCTAGAATAGATTATGAAATTCTACCCTATGTGTTGAGAGGCGTCACTGTAGGGTGATGCATTTCCCAGAACACGTCGCCATGCATGGACCAGACACGTTCTACCTATGCAGTCCCATCACTATATGTTTTATTTTCTATAGATTTGTATTAATAACTTGAAAGGATTATGTACCAGTGAGGCGATTTAACCATGATAATCGATTTTGCATGTAATCGATTACTTAAAAAGCATCAATCTTAGTTGGCGCATTTCAAGTATGTGTTCCATTGTAATCGATTATGTGAAAGGTGCAGACTTTATATGATGCGGTTTAGCCTGCTAATAATTAATCTAATAAGTTATTCCTTATTATAAAACATATGTAAAGAATTTTATGTTTTAAGACTACTTTCTATTAAACATGAATAATATTTAGTGCCTCGTTCATTTCCATAGTTGTTTGTTGAATTTCATATTGCTATTTTTCTTCACGCACTTCGTTTATATATATATATATATACATAGTTTTGGTTAGTAATAACTAGGTATACATCCCAACATATCGTTCGAAGGGATTGTTGATTTTTCATGATCATCTTTTTTATTCTTGAACTGCAAAGGATCTGTTAAACCATTCAGCATTCATATCCTTTTCCATATAGAAGAGAAGAATCATATGAGGGTTTTTTGTATTGTTTGGCCCCCTCTCTCTCAATACTGCTGGATTCTGGTCCAAACATGTAATGAGAGGATCCTCTCTTTTCCATATGCTGCATTAGGTGTTAAAGTGCGAGGGACTAGATTATAACCAAGTCACACATGCATGTAATAGCTCCATAGATTTAAACGAAAAACTTTATAAGAATACGAAGAATGTCATGAATTCATGCAGATATCTATGAATGCAAATCCCTCCCCACAACACAAAGTATAAGACACCAAAAGAGAGCATATATATGTTGACATAAATCACAGAAGAGTAAGCTGCAACCCTTACATCTTCCAAACCTTCCAAACAGCTCGCACAACGTTTACCCCAGTCAGACCTATACGTCTGCTAATAACATCCTACCGATCATGTAGCTGCAGGCGGAGGAGAAAAGAAGGGGATCCCAGGGATGTTGGGGA
This sequence comes from Zantedeschia hybrid cultivar, assembly GCA_030544215.1. Classification (NCBI taxonomy): domain Eukaryota; kingdom Viridiplantae; phylum Streptophyta; class Magnoliopsida; order Alismatales; family Araceae; genus Zantedeschia; species Zantedeschia hybrid cultivar. The sequence continues at coordinate 59,121,733 of JARZZO010000012.1, forward strand.
TGGCGACAGGGATGGTAGGAAGGGGTGGTAGTGGGGGCAGCGTTGCCTTCGGAATGGTTGGTATGGTAGGCACAATCGGCATCGCCGGCGATGGTGGCAGCGCGGCCTTTGGAATGCCCGGGACGGTAGGTAGAGGGATCTGGGCGTTAGGCAAGGTGGGAATGGTGGGTACCGTAGGCAATGGTGGCAAGGGGGTGGTAGGCAGCGTCGGCATGGTCGGCAATGGTGGCAGCGCCGGCTTGGTAAGAGGTGGCACAACAGGCAACGGAGGAAGTGTGGGCATGACCGGAAGTGGTGGAATTGTGGGCATCGGCAGCGTTGGGGCCGCCGGCAGAGGCGGAAGTGTTGGCTTGGGCGTGGCTGGAGGCAGTGTCCCAGGTGCCGGCGTGTCCAGTAGACGACGAGCTGCCTGAGAGAGGTTGCTTGAGAGTGAGAACGCCAGGAGGAAACACAGGAAAAAGCTATGCGTGGAAGCCATGGTTAATGTAACCAGGCTCTTCAATGCTAATAACCAGGAGAGGGAATGAAGGTTTGAGGAGACTTGGGTTGTGTGATGGATGAGGAGTTTGAACTTGATGTCCCATTTATAATGGTGGAGTCCCCTTTATATTCTAATTAGGGATGCTCGCCGTCCCTTGCTGAACAAGGTTGTTAACCCTTCATGTAGGTCTCCAATTTCATGTAGTTGAGAAGATTTGAGGGGGTAGCTAGTTGTGGTTTCTCTTGTTAGCTCAACTTCTTATACTTGTCAGGGTCCAAGTGTCAAACGGGAAGAACACAAAGGTGGGAGTGGAGTGTTGGGATAACAAAGCATTACTCTAATAAATCTTTTTGACTACTCAGAAACCTACCGAGTCCTCATCTATTCCCATGTGGCGTTTTCAACAACAGTTTTTTAAGGTTATGTTTCGAAATCAACCTCCATGAAATCTGTCATATATACTTAACAATTTATACTTCTAATGTTAATATTTCCTTATAAACCTCAAAATATCAGGTAATTAATTTGACGAAACCACGGAGAATTAGGAACAGATGTTTTGGAAAACTCATGATAAAGAGGGTTTATCAAATAATTATGGAACTGAGGAGATTTAAAATAAAGAGAAGAATTTGGAGCTAGGATTAATTCTTAAATACAATAAATAATGAGAAAACACTTGTACCGTACACAGGCAGCTGGCCAATCAGTTTGATCGGACTGTTTCAGCATCAATGAGTTTTTTTGTTCTTTTTATTTTTAAATTTGTTAAGGTCGGTCAATAATCATGGCCTACATCTTTTATGGAGGCTGATCTTTGATCGGGCGATCTAAAAAAACTGAAAATTTAAAAACATAGTCAAATGAATAAAAATCTGAAAATTCAAAAATCAAGCCAAATGAACAATATTATTCATTTGGCTCGATTTTTGAATTTTTAGATATTTTTTAAGTCGGCTGATCGGAGATCAAATTATATAGACGTGTAAGACATAATGGGGCCCACCTAATTTTTTTCAAATTTTTTTAAAAAAGCTGCACCACGTGTGCACCCGGTGCAGCAAGTAATTGATCCTTATTTTTTATAGAAAAATTGTTCATCTCTGCTAGTGGATGCAGGCCGTAGGCTTAAAATCCTTGTCTTTGTTCTTCTCTTCCTCTTCTTCTTCTTCGCATTTCTCCTACATTTTTTTTCTCATTGACCAACATCATACCTTATGCCCTGTTTGGTTACCGTATTAATTGGGTGTATCACTATTACTTTTAAGATTTATATTAAAAGCACTTAAATTAGTTGTTTGGTTACCCTGTATTACTTTTAAAAGTTACGCTGGTTGAAGACCCCCAATGATAGCAGATTTAATACTGGCTTCTACATGTATTAAAACCGATACAGACGGAGGGTACGGTTACTACAAGGAATACATGATATGTCAACGGCTCCTAGCCATAGAACTATAGAAATGATCTAGTACGATAAGAAGGTGGGAAGCCAAAGCACATCTTATGTCATATGACTAATTAAAATTGAATGTTAATTGAATGCCAGCACCAATAGGGATTGGGAGGTGCACATGCCATACATAAATGAAAACGATTTCTTCAACATCACCAGGTTAGGATGGTATTAATAAACTAGCTAAAAGTGTTGTTCTCGCCAAGTAATAGTAAAATTAACTATTTCCACTTCAATGACCTCAGGTGGCCTTTGCTGGCAATTGAAGCATCTGGCTTTGGTGTGCCATTTCGAGCAGCCTCTTGTTGTTCCAGTGCCTTAGACTCAAAATATTCAAGCCATGCAACATAATCCTGGATGAGATACATGTTCCATAATAAATAAAAACAACCATTATAAGATTATAGATTGTTCCATATAACATTATTACCTGTGTTCGAAGGTCTACTGTTCCAAGTTTTGCCTTTAGTATTTGGAGAGTTGTTTACTCATGCTGAACACTTAGAGAGTAAGCTTCCATCAAAGAAAGAGCAATTGCAATCGCATGATAACTGGCTGCATTCTGTGAAATATAAATTAAGATATGGATTAACGAACTCCTATAAGTAACAAGAGGAGATGTCCAACAAAAATCTCACAATAGAGGAAGAATCGGTTTCTGCTAGGTGGGAATAGGCTGCAAGTCAACTACACTACAACAAACTTGGTCTATACTTACGGCAGATAATCGTAAGTTGTGTACCAAATACCGTTAGTAAATACCTTTACTTACGAAATCCCTTACGGCCACCAACCGTACGTGTAGCAACCGTTCCTATAGACTATATCTACGGTTATGCAACCGTAAGTTAACAAAATTTATACCGTCAGTTTAGTAACCGTATTTACAGATTGATCTATACCTACAGAAAACACTGTAAGCATACGCAAACCAAACTGTTGCCATATAATATTTTGAAAAACATCTTATCATCTGTACTTACTTAAAAAACTGTAAATATTTGTTGGTCAAACCGTTAGAATATAAGTTATCGAACAATACCTAACAATTTATATTTTTTTTATTTATGTCATTTAACATAAAAGGAAATGTAATAATTCTCTGTAACATAATCATGCACTCATTCTACATTTCATGTATAATGTACGCGTAACACATTTCTATTACGTGCACACATTATATCAACATTTATCTATCAATTACATAGTCCATCCGTTTTTCAAAAGTACAATAAAAAAAATATCTATAAACCATAAGACCATAAAGTTGATATCTCCTTCATCCAAATTACACTATATAGGGTTGAATCTGTAAGAAATTTTTTTTTCACAAGATTATTTGCAAAGTCTAAATAAACAATTACATCTAAAAATTTAAATAAAAGAAGAATCTTATATAATTTTTAAACCAAACAATGTGGCTACCCACAGCATCTCTTATATTTATTCTTCTTGCATCCTTGACAAACAGTGGTGCATCTCGTTTGACTGCTAAAACAACACGAAGAAGCCACATTCTGAGCCATTTGTTTGTTGTGGCACCTACATAATTAAAATATACTACAGAATCATATGTGACACCTCAAATAAAACATAATAAGAATATGGAAAAGGATATACAGGAAAAATGATATGCATATGCACATATACACAAGTATAATATACAGACTGATACATGCACATAGTATTATACACATGGGTAGACACGTAAACAAAATTGAAGCAAATGATGCAGATATCTAGAAAAATATTTAAAATAAGAATACAAATACGTATCATGATTATCTACAGGACTAATTCAGATAACATGAGTAATACAAGATAACAGGAGTGGGAGCATGTTGCCTTGCCATCTCTTGAAGTCTCCACAGTTATTACAAGCTCAATATAAGATGCTTCAGCAACTGCTAGTTTGATACTGAATGAAAACTACCTTAAAAAACTTAACTTTAATTCCATGTTCATAAGTTTTGACAAAAAAAAAAAAGAAGATAAAACAGAAAAAAACAAACAAACTGTAAACTTTTTGACAAATCCCCATGGCACAAATGCTCTCTCATTCTTCATCCAAAAACTAAAAGACAATCCCAAGATTCTTAAATATTCTACTCAGCCCTCCCGAGAAAGAATGTTAGTGTGTATCACCTATTCTATAGGCATCTACGGTTAGGTAACTCATAATCTCCCCAGATGAATGCATCAGTTTTGCCGAATTTGATAACCTTAGTTGCTTCCTAAAAATTGTTGCAGACAACAATGACCTTATCTGCAGTCCTAATAGTCTACTGCGAAAGTACCACTGCCTCTGCGACAAAGATTCTAAACATTTTCAGAACAAATTGCTGCAGAGAGTGTAAGAACCTTAAGCAATGCAAAAATCCCACTGACTAGAATATCTCTCCATTGACAATGGAAAATTGTCCACACAATAGAAGGTGAGGTTGTCTGTCCAGCCTGCTTCTGTCTGTTTAGCTGCTCCACAAACAAATTATAACGGGTTTCTGCACGATCAACTTGGCGCAGGTTAGGCATATCCTTCTCTTCAAGTGGCTTCTCATAACCTTTCTTCATCAAAGGATTCAACCACCAAAATGACATCTTACTTAGAAATCCAGCAGTGGAGAAGTGTGTAACATTCTTGCCATAATAAACCTTATCAGTCTCTCCATTCAAGGGCATATAAAGAGAACTTTCACTGGTTCTACTGTCTTCTGCATATGTGGACCCCTTTGAGACGCAGATCAGCAATAGAATGGCTCCTGGCACAGTCAAAACATCCAGGAAAATCTTAAAGGAAGCTTCTTTAACAGTAATGACTTCCACAACAGATGAAATGCAAAGGAATCCAGCCAACAAAGAAGCCAATCCAGACCACAACCACAGGAAGGACTTCTTGAGCTGTCTCGCTCGCAGGCTCACCATCAGGGTTGTAAGCAACCATGTGAACTCCTGAAACAAGATTCCAAGCCAACCATGAAGAGGAGAAGCGTTTCCTTCATTTGCAAAATCATCCTCCAACATCCAGAATCCAAGGCCCAAATAAACCAAACCCATGCAGCCATTGAAACCCACAGAGCACATCTGCAAAGTCTTGGACCCCTCAGAGAGTGGCCTCCCTTGAGTGCCCCTTGGCCTGAACCATTCCTTGTAACTAAAAGAAAACTGTCAAAATCTAATTGGTGTTGAGCTTTCTATGAATGAAGTTTCCCTGTTTTTGGATGAACTGCATTCTACATTTAGCTCAAAATCAAAACCAATTACTCTTCATCTTTTAATTGAAAACTGAATTACATTCTGCATTCCCTAATTAAAATCATGCTTGTTGCAGCTAGTCATTATCCCTCTGAAATTTGAACACCAAATTTGAACACCCTCTGCATTCCCTAATTAAAATCATGCTTGTTGCACCTCGGTTAAATGAGTCGATCAACTAATCAAAGACCCTGGATTAACTAGCTTCAATGACACCCTAAAACAAAATTGTGATTTTCCTTTTTTTTCATTTTTTGAGTGGAGGTAGTACTTGCGGGGAAACCCTGGCTGGGGTTTGGGGCAACTCCCAGGCCAAACACCCAAGCCATACCAGAACTGTCCTGGCTGGGGTATATAAAAGTGGTCATTTGTTTGTATCAATAGGAGACCTTCTCGCCAGTCCAGAACTGTCCTGGATCTACTCTAGATAATTGGGAGTCACCTAAAAATAAAGGCACTGCATTTATTTGATTTACCGGTATCTCGGACCCTAGACATTTTGGCAACATAGATTAGGTTAAGAGTACAAGAAAATAGGATAGGATTGAAAGACCTGCCTTATAGGAAAATGTGATTTTCTTGATTGGATCACCATGTCTATTAAGAGGGCCAGAATTGGATTTTTGTCTATTTGAACCTATAACAGGACCTCCAATAGATGAAACAGGACCAAATGAAACATCTTCCCCAGTTCTCCAGACTTTTTAATATCATTTAACATATGGATTTTCTTTTATATGGCCTCCTACCTTATAAATTGTACTCCTCCAAGGAGTGCATGATGCACTGATCTCACATCTCTTTGTATCATTTAACACATTTCTGGCGCATTTCCCTTGAGGTGCAAATACTAACTTAAATAAATGTGATCCCTCTCCCACCACAGGATTCTTCCATTTCTTCCCCGTTCTTTTTGAGATGATTTCGAATGCATCAGACTTCTTTCCCTTACCTATCATATTTCTTGCCTTCCACCACTACTACCACCACTACTATTACTAATGATGATGATGATGATGATAAGAATCAATTAAGGCATTTTTAATGATAAATGGGATGTGCACAATTAATAACGACATGGGGGTTTTAGGGCTGAGGAGTAAGGATGCAAATGGTTGTTAACCTGGTGCTGAACCTTAAAAAAAAGATGCAAAGACGTGTATTTCTAAACACGAGTATCTCATTATCCATCCAAAATAAAGGTAGTGAACTTAGAAAAGCACAAGGTATTACCACGCAGATCCATCAAGCAAACTTAGAAAAAAAATAAACTAAGAAGGAACCAAGACAAGATGTAAGAGATCTCAGATTTTGCAAGGCAAACAGAGAGAAAAAGGGAAGAAACGACACCTGAACAGAAATATGGCAGCTACCGTAGCCCTTGGAGCCGGAGAAGACAACGGCGGTTGGAGATCAAGCACCGAAGAAGATAGTGGTGGCCGGGGGTCCCTGTGATACCTTCTCCTAGCAAAGATGCCTGCAGGCACATGAATACACATGGGCAGGGCAACACACCTAGTGACGAATCTGTGTTTCATGACTTTAAGAGTGGGGAAGAGAGAAAGAAAAGAGGATTAATGGAACTCACAGCAAAGCCAAGCATGGCCACATGGCCAACAAAGAGCTCGTTCTACTTGGTGAAGCAGATCCCACCCGAGGTGCCGAAGATCCCATCCTCTACCTTTTGCTTGGACTTCTCCACCTGAAAATTAAATTAAACACAATAAGGGACTGGGATTAGGCACCGACATGATCTCTATGGAGGAAAAGCGTGCAGTGGCCGTCCAACACACCTTCTTGGGCACGACCTTGCTCTTGGACTTGAAGACAGTGAGCGCGAGTGCGTTGTAGCAAGAAGAAGCAACAGGCGTTCTTGGGCACGGCCTTGCTCTTGGACTTGAAGATGGCGAGCGCGGGCGTGTAGGTGCGAGAAGAAGCAATACACCTTCTTGGGCACGCGTACAAGCGAGAAGAAGAAGACAGCGGCGGCAATGGTGTTTCGAGGGTTTGTTTTGGGGGATTTGAGGGTTTTAGGGTGAAGGCCTTCTTTTGGGGATTCAGGGTTTCGTGTAAGGGTGGAGATTTTTTTGGGATTTTTCGGAGGGAGGCTTAGCGCGGGAGTCCTACGGCCTGGCGGGGAGTTATATTTTTTAGGCCCATTGATAATACTTACGGAGTTTTATTTTTAAACAAATAAAATACGTCTTTTACTTATAGAGACATAGTTACGTTTTAATATTGTGTAACTAAAATTTAATAAACCGTAAGAAATCACTCTGTATATTAACACTTCACAAAACCGTAAGTATCATATGTAAGTACAGAATAATTTTGTTGTAGTGTAGGTGGCCTGCCTAGTCACATATTGCCTCATTAACTAGGCATATTGGACATATAGACTCGACCATGATATGTAGAGAGAGAAATAAAGGTGGAGAGTCGAGTTGAATTCAATTGTTGTTCATCTGGCGCAAGCAACCAATAGGGAATTGATAAGTGAGTTATTGTGTGTTAATGATGTGCATGAAATTGGGTAGGTGCATGGGCAAAGAACTGGTTGTGAGTTTTTACGTTGATTTTTATTTTTTTCTACTCTGCAGATTTGATTTCATCAACTTGTGCTGGGGTACCTGCAGCGTTGATCATCATCGTCAAATCCAACCTAAATTGCATTGTGAAATGCATGGAATAAACAAGTTTTTGATATGAAAACAGGAGCACATAGTATTGGATGCGTCGTGTACATGTGTCTGTCTTGCAGCTCCTAGATAGCCTCACCCACTAATCACCACATGAGAATTGGAACCACTAAAAGAATATATGTGTATAGCTCAGGGGATGTGATCCTAGCCTAGGAATATATATACATCCTCCTATTGCCATTTCTAGCTACTTGCTACAAGATATATCTCAAATATATCTTGGTGGCAATGCATAAACTTGGTTGGTGGGATCAGAGCCCAAACAGGCTGCCTCACCCACATGTGTGTTCATGGCTTGCCTCATATTGCCTCATTGACTAGGTGAGCGAGGCAATCGCCTTTGATAACATCGATTTATCCATAATAACGCAAAGATGTTGCTCGGGCAATGGTTGATAAGGCATTAAATGGGTTTGGATTGGATAATCATGTTTCCCTGTAATTGAATAACCAGTAGGGAAAGCTGCTAAAACTCTGGACACTTTCCATTTTTTCGTATTGAATCAGTTAAGAGAGACACCAGCTGGGAATGCATAGTAAATACTTGTAGAAGTGGCGTTGGAGCCTTTCCTTTGATAAAAAGAACCGTATAAAAAAATTCATATTGTGTTGCACAATAAGTCCTGAGTGCCAAGCGGAAGCCAAATACACATTGTAATTATATGGAGCTTTGCATGATTCTAGCACACAAACTGAACAAGAGTCACTAGCACCAGAACCAAATCAATTACAAACTCCAAAATAGTGCACCTCCAAAGAAAAATAAATGACGACTAGGCCCCTTTTACTCATAAGCTCTAGATCAGTATCTATGTTGATCAGAGCTGTCACATCACCATTTGACACTCTTGTCTTGGTGTATGGTGCATGTTTTGTAATCACACCTTGGCCAGAGGTTTACTCAAATACCATTAATAATCTGAAATCTATGAGATAAAAAATTTAACAATTGACATGCAACATTTATAATTAGTATGATCAGATTTTTTGGCTGCTAGTAGAACACATTAAGTGTGAAGGACATAAACCAAGATGTAAACATCGTGCTCCAATGAGCCATTAAAAAAAAAAAAAAAAATCATAACCCTATTTCTTTGAAAAGTTGATGGTAAATTGCAAATAGTTTTATTTATTGGCTCAAAATGAGAAATAAAAAACTAGTTTGCTGTGACAAACATTTGTTAAGGACAAGGACCATGGAAACAATCATGATCATTTCTTCGGTAGTATCTAAAATATATGTAAGTGCAAAAACATTTTATAAGAAATCATTTCCTTTCCAGACCGTAGAAATGAAACTTATGTTTTGTTGTGGTAAATATTCAGGAAGGATGAAACCCACCGAAACAATCGTTGTCATGTTACCCTAATGCCTAAAATATAGACATAAGCAGAAGAACTTTTGAGAAAATTTCTTCTTCAAACCCAACATTAAGTGCCAATATAACAAATTAAGCCATGGTGGACAAGATCAAGATTATGTTTCTATAATATCAATGGTGAACATTAAGGACATGAAACACTATGCCAACATAACTATGTTGCAGAACTCTCACTGTCATGTCAAGTGCTCTATACCCATAACTCATGGCAATTAAGGAGATCTAAAATAAGTTTATCTTGGGTGACTTCAGTGTTAAAATAGATGAAAGACCTATATAAGCATTACGCAAGTGATCTTCACTTCAGTGTTAAAAAGATGCGAAACTATAAATTAACACTGTGAGAAAGGAATATAAAAAAGTAAGAAATTATATTAAGAAATGTAAATGTGGAGATTGCATAAATAAAAATATGCAAGTGAAATGCATGATTGACGTGGAGATAAATGACGTAAATGATTAGATTAGCTGCAGAATAAAAACGATGACAAAATAAAATAACAGTGATGTGGGTGCGAACAAGCGAGAATAAAAATATCAGATGTCTTTAGATCAACCAGTAGTCTCCACTGATTGTAGGTAGATCATAGCGAGATGGCCACTAGATCAACAGCCTATGCACTTCTCATGGGAAATAGTAAAAGTTTAGGTGAGGCCTAGAGATAAGATATAGGTACGTTGATACAGGGTCAGTATAAATCTTTGTTTTCATATATGTTTGATCTATTTCTTCTCACCTCCTCGTATGCTAATTTGAATGAGTTTAATCCTATATCCGTTTCGTTGCAACACTGTGCATTTAACTTAAAATTTCATCATAGTTAACTCACGGTCATTCGTTCAAGATTAAATTATTAATTGGTCTTATCATTCAGCTCATCACTACTAACATTTATATATTTATTTAACATCTACCCTCTGTGATCTAGTTGTCGTGTCCGAAACCTACAAGGCCAACAAACTTTTTTATTTTTCCTCCGACACGAATCTGAAGTCTCGGGCGCAGTGCAGCACCTCCAGGCCATGTGCGAGCACGCACATAATGTATGCTTGGCTGATATTGACTACGTATTCTTCTTGATTGCAGACAGAAAATAAAACATAAGTACAGTATGTATTGCTATACTACATTAAATTCTCAACTAAACAGCTCAATAATTATATAATGGGCTTTTCATTTATAATTTGTAAGTCTTATTTTGTTTGCAAAATAAGTTATTACGTGGGGTCTACTGACAGAATGACGTATATTAGAATAAGGGGTGTTCTATTTACAAATAGACAAATATAATGTCGATTAACAAATACAGATTTCGATTGACACAGCTAAGAGGGAGGAGAACAGTAACAGGAAAGAGAACCAAAGTACAGGAGTTATACTTGCTATACTCACTGAGTATTGTATTGATTGGTGGCTCAACATGATAATTTATTTTTAGATTTATTTTTTGTTTGTTCGTACATTTCAATCTTTGTATGGATGATAAAACTATTTAAAAACTTATTATTATTAAACTTGACCAACTAAGAGTGTTTTTCACCACTAGAATTTAATTTTTAATCTTTTAAAAAATTCTTAAGTCATCTTATCAGAGATTAAATTATGCATGCACATATTAGATTGAAGCTATGTTAAAAAAATAAAAATAAAAACATAACAAATTATGAATGTTTACTTTTCAATCATATAATCTTCCAATATCCTTTACAAGTCTTTGTAATGTTTATATTCTTTACTAGTCCCTAAAATCACTTAAAACATCTTTGAAAAAGCACTTTAATATTCCTAAAAAATTCACATGAAAGAACATTTTAAGGATGATGCAAAGATTATGGAGGAGTTTTGAGAAAATATGACCACTCTCTAAAAGGCTACTACGTCTTATCCTTTTGAATGCGGATTTACCTGCTGAGGAGGAGGTAACAATGTGACCACTCTCTAAAAGCTCGAGATAATATGCAACTCAAGGATTCACTAAGAGGAGTGAAATTTTGAAATAAGTGATGAGTTTGAAGTTGTGTTTGGAGAGTAAGAGTGAGGATATGGTAGTAGGTGAGTTTGAAGGAAGATTGGGTGCACTTATAAAAATTGGTTGAGATTGAAATGTAGCTTGAGATGGCTTTCAAGTTTGCCCCAATGGATGGAGATGTCTTGCATTTGATACGTAAGAAGCTTAGGGATACGCCTTTGTCACATGTTGAAAAGTCGCATTAACACCTTCAGTTGACTTCGACGAGGCGCCTTGTGCAAAGTTTTCTAATCATTTCTGTCTTTTTTGATTGAGAGGACGTTGGAAGGAGATGGCCCTTGAAGCCGTCCAAGAGTTAGAATTTGGCTTCGCTTAATGGCAGTTTTCACCCTTCCACCTGCATTAATAATAGCAGTAAAATTTTGGTGACTTTGTATTGCTAAAAATTTGAATAAAGAAGGAAGAGAAGTCCTAATGATCATGTCAATCGACTCTTCTTCAGTTGGACGATATTTGACAGATACAGCCATTGCTCTTCACCTCCCAACATAAGTATCAAATGATTCATTTGATTTTTGGGATAAGGCCTCAAGGTCTTTTCTATTGGATTCTATGTCAAAGTTATAAGAGTATTGGTTAACAAAGAATCGAGATAATTAGTCGAAAAATGTTACTTTGGATATCAAGGGAGGTGTACCACTAAAGGACTCGACTGATCAAATTCTTTTGGACATAACGAACGAGCAATTACTCATTTGTTTTAAGGAGATCCATGTCTCTATAATAGGCATAAAGATGAGAAATTGAACATCCATTGCTACAATACTTTTCAAACTCAAGTAATTTGAATTTTTCAGGAGTTGAGCATTAGGAAATGGGTATAGATCTTAAAAATGGATGTTTCGGAAATCTCTTCCCCGAAGCTTTGTCATCTCCTGTTTCATTTTCTCTAGCCTTGTTTGGACTGGATCAATTGTTGGAGGTGGCAAAAGATTTTTTCAGAAGTTAGAAGGAAGAGTTAGGACATGATGCAATGTCATCCCTCCTATCTCACTTCTTCTTCGTACCTACTATTGGCAGCTCTCATGAGTTGAGAAAATAGATATGAGATTGGTGAGTGTTTTGGAGGGAGCACGTGAGCCTGTGGGGTGGTTGGATTATGCCAATCGTGCCCCTAGTTGAGATGGAATTATCATTACCATTAAGGTCTGGTTTGTTTGTATGGTTTGACTAAATATTTTCTTCAATTGTTGGTCATTATTTGTATTGTTTGACGTCCCATCTTCATCAATAGGTTGCACACTCACATAATCTTCTTCAACATATTTTGAGATAGAAAAGCTTTGTTGAGTCATTCGTGTTCGAGATCGAATTGAACTCACAATGAGGGGACGCCGAGTAGAGGTTATCAATAAACGGCTAGTATTGGCTCAAAAGATGAAGTACGAAAATTCACTCTAAGGAATGTAATATGGATTATGGGAATAGGGAGAAAGAGTGTTAAAATAAAAGTAAAATAAATACACAAAATAATGGGAACGAGAATGTTATTAGTTAGACAAAGTAGGAAATGCAAGCTTAACGTGGAAGATTATGCGGAACATGAATATTGTTAACAATTATCACATTAGTGAATAACAAAATGTTAATATAAAGCAAAAACGTAAATATGCAAGTGACGTGTGTGATTAGATCGAGAACTAATGATGTAAATAATTAGATTGTTCTCAAAATAAAATATATTTAAGTACGACTACATATGCCAAAGAAAAAGTAATACACAAGAGATGGCAATAGAGAGCAATATACCGGTGAAGTGTGTGCTCACAGGTGAAGAAATGATTAAAAAAAAGATGCGAAACCATAAATTAACACTGTGAGAAAGGAAATATAAAAAGGTAAGAAATTATATTAGGAAATGTAAATGTGAAGATTGCATAAATAAAAATATGCAGGTGAAATGTAAATGACGTAAATGATTAGATTAGCTGCAGAATAAAAAAAATGACAAAATAAAATAACAGTGATGTGGGTGCGAACAAGCGAGAATAAAAATATCAGATGTCTTTAGATCAACCAGTAGTCTCCACTGATTGTAGGTAGATCATAGCGAGATGGCCACTAGATCAACAGCCTATGCACTTCTCATGGGAAATAGTAAAAGTTTAGGTGAGGCCTAGAGATAAGATATAGGTACGTTGATACAGGGTCAGTATAAATCTTTGTTTTCATATATGTTTGATCTATTTCTTCTCACCTCCTCGTATGCTAATTTGAATGAGTTTAATCCTATATCCGTTTCGTTGCAACACTGTGCATTTAACTTAAAATTTCATCATAGTTAACTCACGGTCATTCGTTCAAGATTAAATTATTAATTGGTCTTATCATTCAGCTCATCACTACTAACATTTATATATTTATTTAACATCTACCCTCTGTGATCTAGTTGTCGTGTCCGAAACCTACAAGGCCAACAAACTTTTTTATTTTTCCTCCGACACGAATCTGAAGTCTCGGGCGCAGTGCAGCACCTCCAGGCCATGTGCGAGCACGCACATAATGTATGCTTGGCTGATATTGACTACGTATTCTTCTTGATTGCAGACAGAAAATAAAACATAAGTACAGTATGTATTGCTATACTACATTAAATTCTCAACTAAACAGCTCAATAATTATATAATGGGCTTTTCATTTATAATTTTTAAGTCTTATTTTGTTTGCAGAATAAGTTATTACGTGGGATCTACTGATAGAATGACGTATATTAGAGTAAGGGGTGTTCTATTTACAAATAGACAAATATAATGTCGATTAACAAATACAGATTTCGATTGACACAGCTAAGAGGGAGGAGAACAGTAACAGGAAAGAGAACCAAAGTACAGGAGTTATACTTGCTATACTCACTGAGTATTGTATTGATTGGTGGCTCAACATGATAATTTATTTTTAGATTTATTTTTTGTTTGTTCGTACATTTCAATCTTTGTATGGATGATAAAACTATTTAAAAACTTATTATTATTAAACTTGACCAACTAAGAGTGTTTTTCACCACTAGAATTTAATTTTTAATCTTTTAAAAAATTCTTAAGTCATCTTATCAGAGATTAAATTATGCATGCACATATTAGATTGAGGCTATGTTAAAAAAAACAAATTTAAAAACATAACGAATTATGAATGTTTACTTTTCAATCATATAATCTTCCGATATCCTTTACAAGTCTTTGTAATGTTTATATTCTTTACTAGTCCCTAAATTCATTTAAAACATCTTTGAAAAAGCACTTTAATATTCCTAAAAAATTCACATGAAAGAACATTTTAAGGATGATGCAAAGATTATTGGGGAGTTTTGAGAAAATATGAAGATTGTATAAACTTAGAAAGAATATTGTTAGATTATAAAGACTAAAAAATAAAAATCGCAAAAAATAAATGATCTTGTGACACTATCAGACGGTGCGCAGCGCAAATACAGCTCATACGAGTCCAGAGTGTCCACACCGAGCACGTGGGTGGCTAATAATTTTACACGACAAAGGCTACGTCCAAAACCTCCTGAGATACTATAAATCTTATCCCAGATCCCTCACTCCAAAACATTCAGAGAAAGTTTTCACAGATCTCTCTCTCTCTCTCTCTCTCTCTCTCTCTCTCTCTCTCTCTCTCTCTCAAGTCTCCTAGAAGAAGCATACACAAGCATATTTCCATGGCTTACTTCTGGTTCTTGGTGGTGACACTTGTGGTGAGGACATTCTAACTATATTTTCTCTTTTCCAGTTTTGAGATATATATCTACTCGATCGTGTGTATATATGTAAAAAAAAGATCAGTACTAGACAGACATGCATATCTATAACATACTCGGGCAATCTTCTGGTTCTTATATCATGCCATCTTCGCAGCTTGCTGTGGCACAAAGTAATGGTCTCTTAACTTCCGAAGTTTACTGGCACACCATGCTTCCCAACACTCCCATGCCTATGTCCATACGACAGCGCTTGAGCTTAGGTCTCTCTCTCTTTCTCTCTCTCTCTCTAATATGGCGACTGGTTAAGTTAGTCATCACTAATTTTAAAGTACCAGCTGTTCTACTCACAGGTGACGTGGTACGCCAATTGCCCGAGGATCGTCATGTTGAGAAAAAGAATCAGGTTGGCACCATCGACCTCGTTACCAATGTTCCCAGTCCAAAACCCAGCATGGGCATCAGTTCTAATCACCTGGCATCAAATAATCTCCAAGTGGACACTCCAAATGTACCCTTCTATTTCCTGGAGAGGGATCTGCATGTTGGGTTAAAACTTGAGGTCATGTTCAAAAGACCCTTAGACGGAGACCACTTCCTGACGCCCAAGGCAGCGGACTCCATACCCTTCTCTTCTACTAAGCTCCCGGACATCCTTAACCTCCTTTCCATCCACCCATACTCCCTGAAAGCCAAGAAGATGGAGCAGGTGCACCACTTCTGCGAACTGCCACCTTTGCTGGGGGAGAGGAAGCACTGTGCCACCTCACTCGAGTCCATGGTGGACTTCATCACATCTTCCCTTAATGGCAGTGCGCCCAACATGATCAAGGCCATATCATCGGCGACAGAGCAGGATCAGATGGCATCGCCTCAGAGCCACACTGTGGTGTCCATCTCACCACTGCCGACAGGGGGCACCACATCCATCGTGTGCCACTTGGAGGCATATCCATACACAGTCTACCGCTGCCACACGACCGCCACCACCCAGCCGTACGTCATCAAGTTGGCAACCCAACCGGAAGGGAGCATGGCAGAGGCAGCCGCCACCTGCCACCGTGACACATCCCAGTGGGACGCCCGACACTACGCCCTGCAAGCGCTCAAGGTAAAGCCGGGTGGGGCGTCGGTATGCCACTTCCTGCCGCTCGGCGACGTCGTCTTCTTCCCCACCGAAACCTTCGGCAGCGTGGAATCCACAGTCTTCATATGTTGAAGAGGCCTCTCCAGTCTCCGCCATTTCTTCGTACAGCCTCTTAGACTTGGCTTTTGTGGTACCTTTGTAGTCTAATGTTTGTTGTGCATACATGCTTCTCTAATATTTGTGAGGTGAAGGATGGTGAGAAAATGCTGTGTGTTCCCTAGTTTTAATACTTTTTATGAATAAATAATCTCCTTCCTATGCCATTGTGAAGGATTTGGTTCTCATTTTTCTAACTCATCTTGTTTGTAGAATTAGAGAAGCATAAAGTTCTTTATTTTTAGAAGAAGACTAATTTTAATTTGATGGATTATGTTAGAATTATTTATATTAAAATAAAAAAAATAAATAATTTGACTTTAGATTTAAAAATTATTTATCTTTTTTATTTCCTTGTTTTGTTATAAAATCCAATGTTTCAGACTTTCCCACTGCATCAGATTTCAATTTTCTCGGGGGCAAGATCAAGGCTAGGGATGAGAGTGTCATTACAGAGTTAGTCGTATAAATTCGATGAAAACATGCAAAAATAATATAGAAAAATACTTGTGGAGGGCGTTGCAGTTCAGCTAAATCTGATGGTCCCAATAAAAAGAAGAGGCCCACACCCAGCCCAATGCCTCCATTTCACTAGACTCCAATAACTCTTCTTACGATCCTTTGAAGACAACATGGTAAACTTAATTTAGCAAGCTGGAAGCACCTATGGAAGACAAAATTTGAAAATGAAATAAATGAAATACAAAACACGGTGAACTTGGTTTTATGAACTAGACAGGGTTAAAGAGTAGGGTTCACAGCATGTGTGTTATATACTTTAGATTATTTGAATGCATGTAGAGTTTGCTGGAGATTAAAACCTTGTTAGATGCATGTACGTGACCGAATAAGCAATTTAAACCATTTTAGAATTCCTTTTCAGAAATCTTCTATTCCCTTAAGAAGCAAAACTTAAATGTTCTTCTAATTGATTTTACTTCCTTCAAGTGTTTTTTCAAATTGGAAGATAAGATATTTGCTTACAACATGATATGAACTTAACGAGCGACCGATTTGCCCTGCATATTGTTGCAGACTGTGTCAGTCGATTAGTTGGCCGAAAATGCTAATGCTAGTGTTGTTGAAACTGAGTTGTAATGGTGGAGAGTTGCCTACCCACTGATAATTTCCTCCGAAACCATGTTACCTTCCTTTTTTTTTGAATAATACTTGTTGCAATGCACAGTAGCCGTCCGATCGAGTTCGATCGGACGGTTGCTGTGCAGCCCGTCTATTTTAGGGGAGGAGCGGTTGGATGCGTTTTTCATTTTTTTATTTTTTTGTCAAATTTTTTAAAAGAATTTGGGACGTCCGATCAAAAATCCGAAAATATATCTGGGTTGCTCGGGTCGGACCCCACCGTAATGTATATTTTTTTTCAAAAAAAAATAATTGGTCACAAACTTCGATTTACGTGCAAAGTAATTTTTTATATTAAAAAATTATGTTCACATTTAAATTTAAATTATGCACCAAAAGAGAAAATGAAAATCTAACTGTATAGATCAAAGATGTCATACATGTCAGTAAAATGTATGTCCAATCTGCTATTTAAGTTGTCATAGTAATCATGTTACAGAATATTTATGCTTTGGAAATTTAGCATGTCAATGTGCTAAATGCAAGGCATAGTAATCATGTTACAGAATATTTATGCGTTGTCCAACTTCAGCAGCCTAGTGGTCTTAACATAATTCTTCTTAAAGTCATAATTTTGTTAAGCCACTATTTCCCTACGTGCGCTTGACTGGTTTGAGATAAAAAGTCTATCCAACGATCCTGCATTTGTAATCTTAAGAAATTTTGCTTCAGGAAAAGTGGTATTTTATGGCAAAATATTCATGGGAAGAAAAAAGAAGTCGTTATTAAACAAGACTCTATATGCCCACAAACTACACGACCATATAAGATGCTAAGGTTCTGTTTGATAGTGATTCTACTTTAGATTAGATTATGTGAGAATCTGAAAAATGTAAACTTTTTTAAAATGATAAAAGACAGATGGATTCTTTGAGAATCCAGATTTTATTTTATGTTCCAGAAAGATCCTCTTTTTGATTCCTAATGAATCTAATGAAACGCGCGAGGATAGGAGAAGAATATGAGGAATTTAAAAAATAACGCCTTCTTTTTTTTCCTTTCTATTTTCTTAAAAATCCTAAAAGAGAGTAATATGGGGATACACATGTCTTTTGATTTGTCTTCAAATTTGAGTTCTCTTATTATTTTTTAAAATAAAATTATAAAAAGTAAACGATTTCTCTTAAAATTTGAATTAAGGAAATAATAACTTCGCTCTTATTAGAATATGAATTCTTCTAAAATTTATAATTCCAAAATCATTATCAAATAGAGCCTAAGTCTTTGACTCTTTACGCCGTTGACAAAAATTAAAAACTAATATTTACAACCCTTTCTGCCTACCCCGGTTATTTCCGCCCCGAAGTCTTTCTGCCCCGAATAAAGATCTACGTTCAAGTTTGGACTATAGTCACTAAAGAGGGGAATGTTTAAAAAAAAAACTCCTCATATGGTGCTTTACCTATTCTTGAGGAGGATATTTACGAAAGGTTATGTCTATCCTTCTTTGTACTGACTGAATTCAATTCAAACCCGTACTGAGAGGAACCGCACTCTTCGGCCCCGCCCCGACCCTTGCTGACGCAGATCCCAACGCCGTCCTCGCCTTCGCCACGCCTACCTCGTCGTCTCAGCACCACTGTCGCCCACGCAGTGCCACCCTCGAGCTCGGATTGTCGGATCCTTCCCAACACGCCCCGACCCTTGTAAGTGCAGATCGCAGTTCCGCCCCTCGCAGCACCGCCCTTGCAGTTTGATCGCTGGCTGCCGCGGCCCTGTCCTAACCCTGTCCATTCGCTGTTCCTCTCCTCTTGTAGGCACTTAGATCACTGCATCGCTATTGCTCACGCAAAGGTTTCATGATTTGTTCTTGTTTTCAGCTTCTCCAGAGAGGTTGGAACAAAAAAAACACTGCGGCAAGGGGTACCAGGCCATTGATAAGAAAGGGCATCAGCTCAAGTGTTCTCAGCCCGAGGGATCCACACGATCTCAAAAGAAATGAATTCAGCAATGATCTTGCAAGTTATCTGGAGATAGGACGTCATCAATGCGTCTCGGGCCTCGTACTCCCCAGTGATCTGGTAGGCGATAAGCTGAGAGTCGCTGAACGTCTTTATCTTCTGCACACCGAGCCTTCTAGGGGCCCGAAGGCCTGATATAAGTGCTTCGTACTCGGCGGCATTGTTAGTGGCCGGGAAGGTGAAGCGCAGAGCGTACTCTATGACGACCCCTTCTGGAGATGCCAAGATCCACCCAGTGCCACTACCCGAAGAGCATGCGGATCCGTCAACATATAATTGCCATTCATCCGCCGAGGACAATTGAGCCGAAGTGATTTCGGCTTCAGGATTTATTCTGATTATTTCCGGTTGAGGGGCCGAAGATGATTCTGGAGTAAGCTCAGCAATGAAGTCGGCTAAAGCTTGAGCTTTTATTGCAGTCCGAGGTACATAAGAGATGTCGAACTCCCCCAGTTCGATCGCCCATTTTGCCAATCTCCCAGACACTTCCGGCCGAGAGAGAACCTGCTTCAAAGGTTGATCCGTGAAGACCCCTATTGAATGTGCGAGGAAATATGGTCGGAGCCTCCTCGCGGAAGCGACGAGGGCCAAGACCAGCTTCTCAAGAGTTGGATACCGAAGCTCTGCTCCGTGGAGCGCTCGACTTATATAATAAACTGGCCTTTGAACACCATCTTCTTCTCTGACAAGGACGGCACTGATAGCAGCTTTAGAAATGGCAAAATAAATGAACAGTTGCTCTCCTTGGACTGGCTTAGATAAAATAGGAACATTAGAGAGATAAGCTTTCAGCTAATCGAAGGCAGACTGACATTCGTCTGTCCAGGAGAAATTGCTAGTCTTCTTCAGTAGCTTGAAGAAGGGGAAACAGTGATCTGCCGCCCTCGACATAAAGCGGCTCAATGCAGCAATTTGTCCGCTTAGCCTTTGAACTTCTCGGACGTTTTCCGGAGGGCGCATTTGAAGGATGGCCGCAATCTTCACAGGATTCGCCTCCACCCCTCGGCGAGTGACCATATATTCGAGGAACTTTTCGGAGGCTACGCCGAAGGCGCACTTTGCAGGGTTCAGCTTCATTGTATACCTGCGCAAGGTAGAGAATGTTTCAGCCAAATCGGCCAAATGATCAGCAGCGACGCGGCTTTTTACCAGCATGTTGTCGATGTAGACCTCTATGTTTCGGCCGAGCTGTGGAGCGAACATTTTGTTGACGAGACGCTGATAAGTTGCTCCAGCGTTCTTCAAGCCGAAAGGCATCCGAGTATAGCAGTATAAGCCGAGGTTTGTCGTAAAGCTTGTTTTGTCTTCGTCGTCCAAATGCATTCGGATTTGGTGATAGCCCGAATAGGCATCGAGGAAGCTGAGTAGTTCATGGCCAGAGGTGGGGTCCCCCATTTGGTCTATCCGAGACAGCGGAAAACTGTCCATCGGACAAGCCTTGTTGAGGTTAGTGAAATCTACACACATTCGCCACTTACCGTCCTTTTTGGACACCATCATCACGTTAGCGATCCATTCCGGATGATGCACCTCTCGGAGATGTCCCGGATTTAGCCCCTTTTGTACTTCAGCCTGGATAGCTATTCATAGCCAATGATTATGTCATTAAAAACCCAAGCTAACAATCAAATTTTAATCGGCTCACGTGATATAGTTTTAGCAATAGCAATGGTGAGTCCGAGTCGATCCATAGGGAGTTAAATTTTTAACTTTAAAAACTTTGGATTTTTGGCTATTGAAAAAAAAAGAATTGATTGTTTGAATTAACTAATTAATCGTCTATCTAACCTACAAATCAATTATTCAAATTTACTAAAATTGAAATCTAACTAATTAAGCAACTTTGGAAAAGACAAACAAATCCTTGGTAGAATCTAAAAGGGGAAACATCTAAATAGAGAATAAATCAATATTTAACAACATTCCATCAATAGGCTAAAAGAAGGAATAAAGTTACAGAATTTTCTACTTTAATATCCTAAGTAATCACTAAACCTAAGCAAATAACTATCTAATAACAAGAATAAATAAAATAGAGAATACTGCAACAAGCAATGGCTCGGAGAGCTTCTAGGTATGTGGAGCGGCTCTTTAGACCACGGGGGGTGCGTGGGCGCTGCTGAGCATAGGGGCGCTTTGGACCGGCTGGGGGTACGTGGCAGGTGAGGAGCCGCTGGCGGGAACGCGGCGCGACAGGCGAGGCATGGCGTAGCGAGGCGTGGGCGCGGCAGGCGAGGCGTGGCGGCGCGTAGGGCACGGACGACGATGCCGGCCCAGCGAATCACGCGGTGCTGCGGCGTGGCGAGGGAGGCGGCGGCGGGGTACTTGGCCCGGCAAGAGCGGCTTCGGGCTCTGGCACAGGCGACGAGGTTACCTACGCGAACTTCTTCGATAGCCGACGCATGGCTGCTCTGTCCCGCCCAGGGTACGGCCAAGGCAAGGGGAAGGAGAGAGATAGAGAGGGAGAAAGAGAGAGAAAAAGTAAGAGGGAGAAGAAGAGAGGCTGCGGGAGAGAGACAGAGACAGAGAGGAAAAGTACGGGGGAGAGAGGCTGAAAGCAGAGGGAGAGAGAAAAAGTAAAGGGGAGAGAGGGAGAGTCTGCGGGAGAGAGGGAAAATAGAGAGAGAGAGAAAGAATCTGAGAGAGAGAAAGACTGCGGGAGAGACAGAGAGAGGAGGAGAAAAGGCAGGCTGCGGCTGAGAGAGGAAAAGTAAGGGAGAGAAAGAGAGGCTGCGGGAAAAAGAATTATCCCGGGTCTAGGGTTCGTGTGTCCTTTTAAACAAAAGGGACGAGAGGGTTTTTAAAATAAAGAAAGTGGGGGGGAAGGGAAGGCAGCTGGCCCCTTAAATTAGGGTTTCTTGGGTAAAGGGTTAGGGTAACCTTAATATGACCAGTTTGCCCCTATGTCTTTTATTTTTTCCAAAAAGATGGGCGATTCTACTGTGATTTGAACTCCAGACCTCCCACAAGCCCGCAGAGACTTAACCATTACACCACAGCTTCCTTCATGACCTGGTCACATAAAATGAATTCAAATTAGCATATTTTCATAAAAGTCATCACATTTATTTATTTATTTCATCTCGGTTTTGTCGAAAAACCGCAAACGCGCTATACACCATTAATCACATGAAATGACGATGTTTTTAAGTCGGAATTTGACGAAATTGGTACCGTTGGAATTGGTACGAAATTATCTATCATTTCTTGCTATTTTACAGATAAAAACGTGAGTGTGATGCACAAGATTACCTTTAAATGATCAATTTAACAATTTATCACACCCCCCAACTTACTCATTGCTAGTCCCTTAGCAATGCAAATAAGGAAAAGTTAGGACAAACAATGAATTATCATGCTTCATTTGTAATATCTATCACAAACAATTTAAGTGGTAGCCAATTGGTTAAGCTAAAGTTTTCATATCCCACAATATTTTGATTCACGACAGGTGTTTGTGCATGAAAATTGGCACGCTTAGAACTTTTCTGACCTTTCTGGTATATTCTTGCCTTTACTACCCTTTAGATAAGACTACCTGGGGCAGAGAAGAGAATAAAAGATTTCTCGATCAGTCAGCGAGGACCGTTTTTCAGTTCCCGCCCCGACTCAGCACTTTTCACGACTTGGTCATATTTCTGGTACGATGGACCTTTTAGCGTGGCTTTTTCATTTAATTGTACTTTTGCTTTTGAGAGTGCGTACTTTTTGCCACTCTCTTTGAATTGCCTGAGGGGAGGTGCGTACTTTTTGTCACCTACCTTCTGTTAGCTCTTTTATCGCCTTCTATTGCCTTTAGTGTTTACAGCTGTCCGTTTTAAATGACTGCCTCTTTTAGAGTGCTGAATGGGACAGTCCCCTATTACGAATCCTAACACATTCCTTTCGTTCAACCCAAAAAGAAAAAAATAAAATAAGTAGTCTTATCCTTAAGGTTAATTCTAGCAATTCTATACTTTTAAGATCTTTCATTTATTCTAGGTTGCCGTGTGTGTTTGAAAATTATCCTGCCGTGGATTTTTTGTCAAGTGGGATATTTAAACTTTGAAGGTTCTTTAACCAACGTGACTAACAAAAAACTGATTTGTTTAAGATTTACTTAATGAAACATGATTTCATACAATTTTCATAGGATGTGAAAAGAAGTTTTTGAAAGAAATTTTAAAATTCTGACTATTTTTTAGTGAAAGATATCAGTTTTCTTCAAAAGATTTTCCAATAAATGCATATCAAATTGATTGTCCTACCCCCCAACTTGATTGACATTGTCCTCAATGGCATAAAAGATATGAAAAACATGTCAGCCAGAAGAGAATTGTGAAGGAGAGAAACACCCTGTTATGAAGAGGATGCGACATACCAAAGGCGACTGCTGCTCAGAGACCTAAAAGGAAAAGAAATACAAAAACTGAAGTAAAATATTGGGTTGCCTCCCAACAAGCGCTAAGTTTATTGTCTTCAGCCAAACGGAAGTTCAGTTATTGTGGATCACTCAGTTCTATGGATTCAGGTGGCTCATTTTGAAGATTTTCAATAAATGGTTTCAACCGTTGACCATTAACGGTGAAAGTGTTCCCACTCTTAGGATTCAGAATTTTAACAGCTCCATGATCGAAGGCTTTAACGACCACGAATGGTCCATCCCATCTGGATTTCAGTTTTCCTGGAAATAGGCGGAACCTAGAGTTAAATAGCCAGACTTTCTGATTTGGAAGAAAGGATTTTCTCACAATATGTTTATCATGGAAAGCTTTAGTTTTGGCTTTATAAATCCTTAAATTTTCATAAGCCTCGTTGCGCAACTCTTCTAGCTCACTCAGTTGTAAGGTTCGGAGGGAACCAGCTTGGGCTAGGTCAAGATTGACTTGCTTAATGCCCCAATAAGCCCTATGTTCCAATTCTACCGGAAGGTGGCACGCTTTTCCAAAAACTAGGCGATAAGGAGACATGCCAATAGGAGTTTTGTAAGCGGTCCGATAGGCCCATAAGACATCATCTAATCTTTCAGAACAATCTTTTCTATCGAGCCTAACGGACTTTTGCAGAATATTCTTAATCTCTCTATTGGAAACTTCCACTTGGCCACTGGTTTGGGGATGATAAGGGATAGCCATTTTGTGATTAATCCCATATTTCTTAAGCAAAGCTCGACACTGGTAATTCGTGAAATGCGTACCCCCATCACTTATGATAGCTTTAGGCCACCCGTACCGAGAAAAGATATTTCTCTGGACGAATTTAATGACCACTTTATGATCATTGGTTCGAGTGGCCGCTGCTTCAATCCACTTAGAGACATAATCCACCGCTACCAGGATATATGTATGTCCAAAAGAAGGTGGAAAAGGTCCTATGAAGTCAATCCCCAAACCATCGAAGACTTCAACCACTAAGATTGGGTTGAGTAGCATCATATCCCTTTTCGCTATATTTCCTACAGTCTGGCATCGGAGGCAAGTTTTGCTGAACTCATGGGCATCTTTGAAAAGTGTGGGCCAATAAAAATCACTTTGCAGGACCTTGGCTGCAATTTTCTTATCCGAGAAATGGCCCCCACAAGCCAAATTATGGCAGAAGTTGAGAACACTCTGTTGTTCTTCTTCAGGAACGCATCGCCTAATGATTTGATCAGGACAGAATTTGAATAGTTCCGGATCCTCCTAGAAATAATAATTTTCTTGGGAAAAGAATTTGTCCTTCTCACTTTTAGTCCATCCTTCCGAAAGCTGATTAGTCACCTTGTAATTGACAATATGGGCATACCAAGGTGCAACAGTGTGAGAAATGGCCAGCAGATGCTCATCAGGAAATGAATCAGTTATTGGTGCACTCTCGGAAATCAGAATTCGGGATAGGTGGTCAGCTACCACATTCTCAGAACCCTTCTTATCCCGAATTTCCAAACCAAATTCCTGAAGGAGTAAGATCCATCTAATAAGTCTAGGCTTTGCATCCTTCTTGGTCAGAAGGTATTTCAGAGTTGAGTGATCAGAATAGATTATAACTTTTGCCCCTAAAAGATAAGATTTGAATTTTTCTGGGGTAAAAACCACAACTAATAATTCATTTTCTGTGGTGGTATAATTCATTTGAGCATCCGCAAGGGTGTGGCTTGCATAATAGATCACCACGGGACACTTGTTGATTCTTTGTCCCAATACCGCACCGATAGCATAATCAGAGGCATCGCACATGATTTCGAAGGGCAAAGACCAATCTGGAGATTGAAGAATCGGACCTTTGGTCAAAGATTCCTTCAGAGAATTGAATGCCTTGATGCAAGATTCATCCATTTGGAAAGGGACATCCATAGCTAGGAGAAGAGTTAGAGGCCGGGCAATTTGAGAGAAATTGTGGATAAACCGGCGATAGAAACCGGCATGGCCAAGGAATGAACGGATCTGTCTGACCGAAGTGGGAGGAGGAAGATTGGATATGAGATCGATCTTAGCTTTATCTACCTCTATCCCCCTTTCAGACACAATGTGGCCTAGAACAAACCCCTCTCGAACCATAAAATGGCTCTTTTCCCAGCTAAGTATCAAATTGGTGTCTATGCATCTTGCTAGCACCTGTTTAAGATTTTTCAAGCAATTTTTAAAAGAGTACCCGATGATTGAGAAATCATCCATGAAAATTTCGAGGAATTCTCCCACCATATTGGAGAATATAGCCATTATACACTGTTGAAATGTGGCTGGTGCGTTGCATAATCCAAATGGCATTCTCCTAAAAGCAAACGTGCCATAAGGGCACGTAAAGGTGGTCTTTTCCTGATCTTCCAGGTAAATAGTCACTTGATCGTACCCGGAGTACCCATCTAAGAAGCAAAAGTACTTCTGGCCCGATAACTTTTCCAGAATCTGATCCATGAATGGGAGTGGAAAGTGATCTTTCTTAGTCATGAGATTCAGCTTTCTGTAATCAATGCACACTCTCCATCCTGTGGTGAGCCTAGTGGGTACCTCTTCGCCATGATCATTCTTGATAACCATTAATCCAGATTTCTTGGGTACCACTTGGGTTGGGCTGACCCATTTACTATCCGGTATGGGGTAAATGATACCCGCATCCAGCTATTTCACAACTTCCTTCTTCACCACTTCTTTCATATTTGGGTTAAGCCGCCTTTGCATCTCCCGACTGGGCTTAGAATTCTCTTCCATATAGATGTGATGCATGCAAATGGATGGACTTATTCCTTTCAAATATGCCACCAACCATCCAATGGCACCCTTGTGGTCCTTAAGGACCTTGGTTAATTGGGCCTCCTGCGGCGATGTGAGATTTGCCGCAATGATGACCGGGAGAGTTTGGTCCGGGCCCAAGAAGATATACTTGAGAGACTCAGGTAATGGTTTGAGTTCGAGCTCAGGAGGGTCCTCTAAGGATGGCAAAGCGGGCTCAGATTGTAAGGCTGGTAAAGGTTCAACCTTGGTCCAAGATGTTAATGGGCCGGGAGAGTCCTTTAAAGTATTGGCTTCCTCCAAAAGGTCATGTGTGAACATCTCATTTTCCTCAACCAGATTATCTAAGATATCAATGGTATGGCATTCTTCTTCATGCTCTGGATATTGAGATGCTTTAAAGACATTAATCTTGACCTTTTGACCCCCGAATAAAATGTCCATCATGCCAGTTTCACAATTTATATTAGCTTTGGCAGTGGCTAAGAATGGACGACCTAAGATGATCGGGGTATGAATGAGTTCCTCAGGTAATGCCATATCCAGAATAAGAAAATCCACGGGAAAATAACAATCATGAACCTTCACAATAACGTCCTCAATTAATCCCCATGGAGTCACAGACCTATCAGCCAACTTCAAGATGATGGGTGTGGGTTTTAACTCCTCAATATCGAATTTCTCGTAAATGGCTGTTGTCAAGAGGTTCACACTAGCACCTAAATCCAATAAAGCACTATCAAATGTAACTCCACCTAAGTCACATGAGATCAACGGTGCTCCAGGATCCTTCAACTTCTTGGGTAGATGATTCATCACAATCACACTTACATCTTCTAAAAGCCGAACCTTTTCGGGTGCCATTCTAGATTCTCTTCGTGGAGTATATAATTCCTTGAAAAACTTAGCATAAGCTGGCATATGCTTGATGGCATCGAGGAGTGGAATATTAATCTAGACTTGTTTGAATAAATCCAACAACTCCTCATTCTGGGCCAATTTCTTCCTGGCATTGGGCTTAGCTAACAAAGCATTTGGAAATGACATTCTAGGTTGATAAGAACTTGGGCCTTTATCTATCTTTCCTTTTTCTTTCGGATCCTCCTCCAACTTCTCCATGTTGGGTTCAGCCTCACTCTCACTTTCAATTTCATGAGGCCCATCAGTGGAACCTTCGGCTAACTCTCCATCTATATGTGGGTTTTCTAAACTTTTCCCACTCCTAAGGGTTGAAATGGCTTTAGCATTCTCAAATTGCGGCCCTTTAGGTTGTGGTAACGGGCCAGGCTGAGGTAAAAGGCCCGATTGCTGTGGAAAACCCAGAGATTGATTCTTTGGATTGGCAATGGGTTGACTAGGAAGTTGACCCACTTCTTTTCTTATTGTAGCTTTAGCTAGTTGGCCCATTTGACTTTCCAACTTAGAAATGGATTGTTGCTGGGTCAAAATCAGTTGTTGGAGTTAAGTGAATTTGTCATCAAAATTGGGCTGAAGAGGTTGTTGGTAAGTGGGTGGAGGATAGTATTGGGTTGGTTGTCCAGATTGGGATGATTGGTAGTGGGCCAGTTGACCTTATTGGAATGATTGGTAGTGGGCCGGTTGACCTAATTGGAATGATTGGTAGTGGGCCGGTTGAGAGAATTGGGCCTGAGATCCCCTAGCCTAAACATTTCCATAAAAATTAGAATGGTGTTGAAATGAATTTGGTGGCTTTTGGGCCTGATGCATGGGAGGATTGGACATTGGTAATGGGGCCTGCTGATTCTTCCAAGAAAAATTAGGGTGGTTTCTCCAGCCAGGATTGTAAGTATTTGAGAAAGGGTCATTATTGGGCCTGGAGAATCCCTGGGCAGCCTGAACTTGTTCTTGAATGAATGGTGGAAGTTGGGCCGCAGTTGGGCATTCATTCACTTGATGGGTTGGACTTGCGCATAAGGCACAAATGTCATGATTGGCAAAAGGCGGACCTTCATATGGACTAGATTGTGTTGGGTAAGTAGGCTCTTGCTTGTTTAAGGCCAAGAGTTGGTCTAATTTCTAGGCCAAGATGTCTACCTTATCCAATTTCTGATTAATCAGATTTATGTCCATTATGGATTCAAGCTCTCCACGGGCCTTAAGTTCATACATTCCAGTCCGTTTAGATGGCCCAACAGACCTCTCATAAGATGATAATGAGGCATGATTGATGGAATTTTCACTTAACATCTCAAAAAGATCATAGGCTTCATCTTCATTTTTCATCATAAATGCTCCTCCACATGGGGCATCCACCATCTGTCTGAACTGTTCAGACAATCCTTCAAAGAATGCTTGAACAATTTGCCATTTTAAAAGCCCATGATGAGGGCATTTCCTAAGCAATTCTTTCAGCCTTTCCCAAGATTCATGGATCAATTCTCCGGGAGTTTGGGTAAAACTCGTGATGGCCCTTCTCATGGTATTGGTCCGCCCTATGGGATAGAACTTCTTGAGAAATTCTTTCTGCATTTCTTCCCATGTCCTAATGGGCCTTCCTATAGTCCCCAACCAATATTTAGCCTTATCCTTTAATGAAAAGGGAAATAAGGTCAACTTAAGGCCATCATCGGTGAAATTCTGGATCTTCACCGTGGAACAGATTTCTAGAAATTCATCCAGATGCTTATAGGGATCTTTATTAGTATTCTCATAAAAGGATGGGAGCATTTGAATGGTGTTAGATTTAATTTCATATTGATTGGCTAGATTCTGAGGAAGATGAATACATGATGAAGGTTGATATCGATTTGGAATGAAATAGTCCTTCATTTGCTTCGGTGAATCATGATTATCAGCCATTTGATCTTGTGGTGGATTTCTTTGATGCAGAATTCTCTCTATTTCAGCAAATGGTCCTAGAAGGTTAGGATTTTGAGATCTCCTACCTTGCATACACTAGGACTGATAGAAAGAGGATGGATTTGAATTTTGTTTTCTATTTCTTGTTTTTTTTTTTAAATGCAAATAATTTTGGCAAACAAATTATCCTAATGATCTAATGTTAACCTAGACTCTCTATGTGAATTTTCTTAGAAGGTGAATGGGGTCCACCTCAAGTCACAACCACAATCAATCAACGGCCAAGTAAGAGGTGGGGTAATGGGAGGCTCCCCCTACTTTCGTAGGGACCTAATTAGAGAACCACTTTCCCGCTTAGGCGTTTGCCTTTTTAACCTCTAGCCTAGACACTGTTGCCAAAAGTGGAGGCAACTCAAAATTTAAATCACTCACGGTGTAAACCCTAGATTCTCTTTCGACTTGCTTTTAATTGGATTAGGAAATGTCAATGTAAGGAAGATGATTTGTGGGCTAAGGAAGGGTGATCAAATCCCTACCTTTGCAGGGTGTGTTGAAAATAAGAAAAATGAGGTTAACTAAAGATTAATTACACTAAATCCAAGATAATCAAAATTAAAAATCTAACCCCCCGGCAACGGCCCCAAAAATTCATAGCCAATGATTATGTCGTTAAAAACCCAAGCTAACAATCAAATTTTAATCGGCTCACGTGATATAGTTTTAGCAATAGCAATGGTGAGTCCGAGTCGATCCACAGGGAGTTAAATTTTTAACTTTAAAAACTTTAGATTTTTGGCTATTAAAAAAAAAAGAATTGATTGTTTGAATTAACTAATTAATCGTCTATCTAACCTACAAATCAATTATTCAAATTTACTAAAATTGAAATCTAACTAATTAAGCAACTTTGGAAAAGACAAACAAATCCTTGGTAGAATCTAAAAGGGGAAACATCTAAATAGAGAATAAATCAATATTTAACAACATTCCATCAATAGGCTAAAAGAAGGAATAAAGTTACAGAATTTTCTACTTTAATATCCTAAGTAATCACTAAACCTAAGCAAATAACTATCTAATAACAAGAATAAATAAAATAGAGAATACTGCAGCAAGCAATGGCTCGGAGAGCTTCTAGGTATGTGGAGCGGCTCTTTAGACCACGGGGGGTGCGTGGGCGCTGCTGAGCGTAGGGGCGCTTTGGACCGGCTGGGGGTACGTAGCAGGTGAGGAGCTGCTGGCGGGAACGCGGCGCGACAGGCGAGGCATGGCGTAGCGAGGCGTGGGCGCGGCAGGCGAGGCGTGGTGGCGCGCAGGGCACGGGCGACGATGCCGGCCCAGCGAATCACGCGGTGCTGCCGCGTGGCGAGGGAGGCGGCGGCGGGGTACGTGGCTCAGCAGGAGCGGCTTCGGGCTCTGGCACAGGCGACGAGGTTACCTACGCGAACTTCTTCGGTAGCCGACGCATGGCTGCTCTGTCCCGCCCAGGGTACGGCCAAGGCAAGGGGAAGGAGAGAGATAGAGAGGGAGAAAGAGAGAGAAAAAGTAAGCGGTAGAAGAAGAGAGGTTGCGAGAGAGAGATAGAGACAGAGAGGAAAAGTACGGGGGAGAGAGGCTGAAAGCAGAGGGAGAGAGAAAAAGTAAAGGGGAGAGAGGGAGAGTCTGCGGGAGAGAGGGAGAGTCTGCGGGAGAGAGGGAAAACAGAGAGAGAGAAAGACTGCGGGAGAGACAGAGAGAGGAGGAGAAAAGGCAAGCTGCGGCTGAGAGAGAAAAAGTAAGGGAGAGAAAGAGAGGCTGTGGGAAAAAGAATTATCCCGGGTCTAGGGTTCGTGTGTCCTTTTAAACAAAAGGGACGAGAGGGTTTTTAAAATAAAGAAAGTGGGGGGGAAGGGAAGGCAGCTGGCCCCTTAAATTAGGGTTTCTTGGGTAAAGGGTTAGGGTAACCTTAATATGATCAGTTTGCCCCTATGTCTTTTATTTTTTCCAAAAAGATGGGCGATTCTACTGAGATTTGAACCCCAGACCTCCCACAAGCCCGCAGAGACTTAACCATTACACCACAGCTTCCTTCATAACCTGGTCACATAAAATGAATTCAAATTAGCATATTTTCATAAAAGTCATCACATTTATTTATTTATTTCATCTCGATTTTGTCGAAAACCGCAAACGCACTATACTCCATTAATCACATGAAATGACGATGTTTTTAAGTCGGAATTTGTCGAAATTGGTACCGTTGGAATTGGTACGAAATTATCTATCATTTCATGCTATTTTATAGATAAAAACGTGAGTGTGATGCACAAGATTGCCTTTAAATGATCAATTTAACAATTTATCAGCCATCTTCCTTTCCTGGTTAAAGGTGCGCCGCTTCTGTTTGATCGGAGGCTGATTCGGGTCGAGGTGCAGCCGATGCTCTGCTACCTCCGGGTCGACTCCGTGCATATCCGAAGGAGACCAAGCGAAGACGTCAAGGTTCTCCTTCAGGAAGTTGACAAGTCTATCGGCTTTAGTCTTCTCAAGGCCGGAACCTATCATCAGTGTTCGGCCTTCTCCTCCTGGAACTGGGACAGTTATAAGTTCCTCTCCTGGGGATGCTTCGGCTGAAGATTCGATCGAAAGGGATTCCGCCGCAGCCTTCCCTTTGACCGAAATCATATAGCACTGTCGGGCAGCTTCTTGATTCCCCTTCGCCTCGCCGATTCCATGACTGGTATGGAACTTCAGCTTTTGATGGTAGGACGAAGGCATAGCTCCAATTCCTCCGATCAGCCTTCGGCCAAAAATGGCGTTGTAGGCCGAATCAATTTTCACGACGGCAAAATCCGTCTCAATAGTTAGCTGCCTCGGCGTTGTACCGAGGGTTACAGGTAGCCGGACGATGCCTTCCACCCGACAGGGTGCACCATTAAAGTCGAACAAGGGCCCTCGGTGAGGCTTCATATCAGCCTCGGTCAAACCCATTTTCAGAAAGCAATCATAAAAAAGCACATTGGGTGCACTTCCATTATCAACAAAGATACGATGAACATCGTAATTTTTCATTACAACATTTACAACAAGGGCATCATCATGAGGGATCTGAACGTCAGTCAGATCCTCCTGGGCGAAGATGATGTCTTATTGACGAGGTCTCTTTGGCCTAGCATCGATCGCTGCTACATCCGACGCTGCCTCGGCTCGACGACGCTGTGCTCCCTCTCCTGGTCCTCCGGATATCATCATAATTGACCCGGCACTGGGCCGTTGGTGTGATGCTTCTACCGGGGCCGAAGTTGCTTTCGGCTGAGGTGGCGCTTCTTTACCCGGGAGTTGGGGTTGCCTTAGCGCTTCGGGGGTGTCTCGGCTCTGCCGCTGCTGAGGCTGCACTCGTCGGTACTGCGGCAGGCGGCCTTCCCTAATGAGGCGATCAATCTCCTCCCGAAGGTGCCCACATTTGTCAGTCGAATGCCCAGTTTCCCGACGGTACTCACAATATTTCTGAGAGTCCCTTCGGCGAGGATCAGTTCTAATACGCTCAGGCTGCCAAAGCATACTTTTCAGCTCCATGAGCATCCGGGAGGGTGGAGCAGGTAATGGCAGATACCGCTGCTGCGGATCTCGACGCTTGTCTCGGCCCCATTCTTCTCTCTGGTATCGCTTGCGAGAGGGTTCATGATCTTCCGAGTGAGGACGAGCAGCTAGAGGGGTAATTGCCAATACTGTCTCGGCAGCACTTTTTCCTTTGGACATCATTAGGGCCTCCCAGTTGATATATTTATGGGCCCGAGCCACTAGGTCCTGGAAGGTAGGAGGATGGCGCTTCCTGATGGAGCTGAGAAGCCCCTCGTCTGTGCATCCGTTGATGATGGCCGAGACCGCAATCGAGCTGTCCAGGTTCGGAATCTGGGCTGCTTCGGTCCGGAACCTGGTAAAGTATTCTTGAAGGGTTTTGGTCGGCCCTTGTCGAATGGCATGAAGACTTGCCGAAGTTTTACATTGCCGAGTGGAATCATATAATTGGTCGATAAACAATTGGCCTAACTGTACTAGATAATAGATAGAATTGGGAGCCAATGTTTCAAACCAAGTTAAAGTTGTTTTTTCTAGAGTAAGGGGGAAGAGACGGCAACGGACTACCTCAGAAACCCCTCAGACGGAGAGGTAAGAATTAAATCTCTGAAAATGGCAGACTGAATCTGTCATTCCATCATATAGAGGTCCTTTTGGTAATTTGAAGTTTGAAGGTACCTCGACGGCCAAAAACTCTAGAGAGAAAGGAGTCTGCTCTAGGATGGTGCTGGCGAGAGGTGCTCCATATGGCCAGGAGACCATCTGCTGCATTTCTTTCCTCATTTCTGTCAATCTCCGGTCAAGATCTGGGGCGGTTGAGGTGGCGGCCGAACGCCCTTCGGCCTCGGTCGGATGAAATTCGGACGAAGCGTTGTCCGGCTCCGTCAAAATATGACTGGCACGAGGAACTCGGCCTTGCGGCCCGATTGGTTCGCTGCGCGCCGAAGCCGCTTCGTTGTGAAACGCCTGCGAGGGTGTTGGTTGTCCCCTCGCAGGCTGAGTAGCAGGACAGTATTAAGGGAGAGCCGGTACCTATTGTGTGGGCTGATTCAGCAACCCCATATGCTGGGCGATAGCAGACACCATATCCCGCAATGGTGCCAAAGAAGTAACAGTAGCGGCCAGTGTAGCCACTTGCTGTTGGAGTTCCTCCACTCGGTCGTCCCTGGGAGCGAGGGGCTCTGGTATTGCTGGGAGGACAGAACCTTGCGGAAGAACGGACGGAGCACCTTCGGCGTGGAGTAACTACGCCGGAGTCGCTCGCGTCTCCGCCTCGTCTTGGCCGGATCGTCTGGTCACTGGTCACTGGTTGATTTCCCACAGACGGCACCAAGTGATGTAGCCGAAGCTATCACTAACGGATTCTGAGGCCGGGTCGGATGTGAACTGAAAGACCAGTTGCCGAAGACTACTCGGACGAAGAGATCGGCGAAGATTCAAGCCAAGACTCCTGCGAGAGGAAGAACAAGTCAGCGAGGGTTCCGGATTTTGGCCCAGGAGAACCCCCTCCGATGGTTAAGTTAGCTTCTGAAGAAGATTCAATTCAGAAGTAAGGAAGGAAGAAGCTGGAGTGCTTAAGGTTTACCTTTTCCGTAATGAATAGCCTTCTTTTTATAGCGGAGGATAGAGGTTCTCTTCTTGTTGCAGCCGATATAGGACTATTTTGGAGTTTGAGAGGAAATTGCCGAAATACCCCTTTAATAGGCCGATGGCTGGATAGCAGTTAGTCGGAATGGGTCGGACCTATTTCGGCCTATTATTTGCTATGACTGGGCCGTATACGGTTGTTAACAGAGCCCACAGCTTGGGCCGAAACCGTACTCTTTCGATAAGGCGCCTCGGCCGTTTCTGTTCGATTTACTTGATTGGCCGAATGAAATTCGGCTGCCTCTCTTACATCGGGCCGGCCCCCTAGTGCTGGGCCGAATCGGATTCTACCCCATCAACAACCAAACACTGAAAGGTAAGGATGCTCGGAATGGGTGGCAGGTAGCGGGTTGGAGTCGGAAGAAGTTGTCCTTTTCACCATTCTTTTATTGAGTTGGACGGAGGAGGGACAAAACTTTTAAAAGAGGAGCAAAATCTAAGTCCCACTTTGTTTGCAAAATAAGTTATTACGTGCGACCTACTAACGGAATAGTGTATACTAGAATAAGGGGTGTTTTGGTTTGATAGTTTTGTAGGATCCGCTGACAGAATAAGAAAAATAAATAATTCTTGGGTCTAGGATGAGATGACTTATTCTTCTTATTTCCGAATACGTTATTATGCACCAATATAAGTCATTCTGCTTGTCAAAGCAAAAATAAGCTTATTCTCCCCTTATTCGTCCTTATTCTTCTCTTATTCTCCAATCAAAGTGGCGCTTATAGGGAATCCAAAGACGGGAAAAAGGGCCCCAACCAGCCCCTTTGAAGTTTGAAGTAATCATATCAGTTTTGACTATGAATTTTATCGGGGTGAGTTTTTGGCCGGCCCAGCCACTTGATGTAATCATTCCAGTTTCGGCTAGAAATTCAACTGGGGTGTGTTTTTGCTTGAATTTTGCAAATAATATTTTATAAGATTTTTTATGTGTATATAACTCTACTTAATTATGTGATTTATTTTTAATTTTACTTGAGTTAAGATATATTTACTTTTACATAAAATATGTGAACATTATTAAATAAAGTATCAATAATATCTTCAACTAAAATATAAATAACTCACAAGAAAAATTGCATAATTTTTTTAACAGATAACTTAATGGTAATTGGGGAGGAAAAATTCTATCAAGGGAAAGGGGGATAGATTTCAATCTCGACGAATACGGAGTAAGCATAGGGAAAAGAGGGCACCCATGACCTCACACGGGGTCGAACATGGAGCCTCTTGCACGAAGGCGGGAGGGCGAGTCCACTACGTCATCGCGTATGGCTCTAAGAAAAATTGCATACACATCTAAAAATATATTTATTTAAAAATATGTGTTGTAAATAAAAATATTTTAATTTTAGTGCTTAATATATACAACAACGTTAGGGGTGGACCTGTAGGTGAACTTTTTTTGCTAAGTGTTTATATGTTTACAGAGAGTATTGTTAGCATTTTCATATAATAGAATTTATATATTGTATATAAGATATAACATTTTAATTTAGGTGAAATTCAAAGTAAATCGACATTGTTAAGGGGGTAGACGTAAATAGCATTCATAATCAAGGGGTATACACGTAAATATGAATCATACAGGATATTATCTATAAATATCAAATCTTTTAAGAGGTTATTTGTAAAGCCCCTTTTTTATGCATATAAGAATGGTACATGGACTAATTAATCTTTGGGATGAGTCCGGATCCTATGAATGCAAGAGAGCATTGAACTCTAGTAGTTTCAAATCTCACATCGTCACCTGTCCCCCACCTTTTTCATCACCTCTCAAGTCCCCTCTTTCAACCGGAGCAACTAGTTCTGTTGGGTCAGAGATTCGTCCGATCTGGATCGGCGATTAGAACTCCTCCAAATCATAAAGATCTCCATATCGCTCCTGCAAGACAGACACTAGGTCTGAGGAGACTTCGATTCTGATCTGGAGGAGTTCGGAAGAGTCCGTAGGGAGGACGTATAAGGTAAGTCCGATCCAGTCCCTGGGCGGACGAGATTCTGGTTTCCTTATCTAGTGTTGGTTTTTCTTATTAGCAGATCGGAAGAGGATTCGAAAAGGACTTCCTTCAATGGGAAGTCACTTCACGTCCTACAGGACGTTGGAGTTTATTTCAGATTCAAAGGCCTCCTCTGAGAACTTATTCACATGAGTCGGAAAGACCCACTGGGCCTTAGTAGGAATGTTGGACGCCTCTTATCAGGTCGGCCCACTCACTATATGGGCCAGACTTAATCGGACACTCTTAAGTTCTAAGTACAACTAGGGCACTTAAATACAACCTAAAATTATGATTGTATTCGCGTGTTCTATATTGTATTTACGTGAGCACTAGAATATAATTAACTTAGAATGACATTTGGATACAACCTAAAGTATAAAAATACAATCTTAACTCCAGATTGTAGTTAAGTGTTCTGGGTTGTATTCGTAACTAATTACATCGGTGGATTTTAACAAGTGAAATAAAGTGAGAGACATATGACAATTTCTGATTAATGATCAAAAAGGTAAAAACGACTTAAGATTTGTAACTCTTTGAATTCAATCCTCTCTTATAACCGAGAGGATCTAGACTCTAGTAATAAAGACATTAATCTGCCAAGGATCCAGCCAGTACGTGCCACCCCGAGCAGCAGTTAAGCGCGTATTAGACTGTGCGGGCGTTGTTGTAACATGATAATTCTTTGTACAGATAATTATACTTATGCTTTTATTTTCTGTCTGCAATCAACATTGGATTATTCTGACAAACTTTTGTTCTTTACAATAAAAGCGATTATATAAAGCATAAAAAATGGTTTTATTGTGGTTAACTAGTCAAATAAAACAGCTCAACAATAATGTAATATAGTCCACAGTTCATGTTGTCACTGTCTACCTAAGAAGCCTGATGACCCCACAAGCAGGAGTCGATGCAGTGGCTTCCACTGTAGCTCTGTAGCTCCAACCACAGGTGTCGTTCCTGGCGATCGTATGTGGTCGCAGGTTCACACCGCCTTGAATAGTCATGTGTAGTCGCCAGCACAGCAGCATCTATCCGACCCCGAGGCCAAGTAGGCCCTCTTCTTCTCCACCACCCGATGGTTGAGGTGAAAAGGAGATGTGATTTTTTGGAAAATTTTTTTTTTAAATCTTGTTATGGTTTATTCAACGAGACTGAGCAAACTAAAGGTGTACAGTACTGCGCACATTTATTAAATGTGCGTGAATTCACAGAAGGTAGGAGGGTACAGTACAAGACTTGGATGTAAGTGGAAACACAATACCAAAAGATCTCAATCTCATCCTCTACATTTTGGTGTATCCCACACGAGTAAAGGGTCAAAAGTGAATCAACTACTGGATCATACAAAATAGATAAAATATCAACTGCAGATCATATTTTCGACAAAGATTTCAATTATAAAATCTTTTGGACTTCTACGTAATTACTTTAAGAGAGTGAAATTAAATGCTTAAAGTCATTTACTTAATACTTTAGTTTCTTTTTGGCTTTTGATTAAAAATTCTCAACTAAAACCTTCTAAATTGAAAAGTAAAGTTATTAGGGGATGAAGGGGTAATATGATTGGACCCAACTAAGAGACTGAGAGGCAGACCAGAAGTGGGCTGAGAGCCTCCCACTACGGACGCGGCCCAGCAGCCCATTGGGCCGAGAGTTGCAGAAGCCCAATTAGATTCGAACCAGTCCGTGGATGGCCCAGATATGGGCTTTCAGCCCATCAGGCATAACAGAGGCCCTTGATATTTTGAGACTTATATTCTTATTCCTATGAATAGTCCTACATCGCCTGCCATAGATAAGGTTCCCTCACCTAGCCACTATACATAGAGTACTGCTTGCATTAGAAAAGGTAACTGAGCTAAGACTTCACTCCCCTCTTAATACATCATTATTGTCTTTTAACCAGATACTGACTTGATTGTCGGAGAGGGCTCCCCTGGACAAGATCTGGGGCCCAAGATGACAGAGTTTTCTCTTCCTGCAGGCACCTTCTTCCACCTCCAGATCCTTCTTGGTCTTGGACCGTCCTCTTAGCTTCAGATATCATGTTGGTTCTTAGATCCAGCGTCCAAGATCCATCCGCGACTCCTCGGCTGCATCACCTAGCGCTGTCTGTGGGAAAGACGCAACCATGGCTCACCGATTGTTGACGAGAGGACGATCTGGAAAGGAGGAGCCAGAGACGAGTGTGACTCCTGCCCAGCCACTCGGACACGCCGAAGCGGTGTCCACCAACCTACCGCAAGGGCCAGCCCTCCCAGTGGTACCAGATCCTAATCTTCCCAAGGAAGACAAGATAGAAGATCTCTCCTAACAAGTAGCAACTCTTACCGCTACTGTTACATCCTTTGCTCCTCTACGCGACATGGTATCGGCCATCGCTCAGCACATGGGTTTGCTAAACCCGCCAATTAGGCCGGCTCCACTGCAACCTTAGTACTGCCCGCCCGGTCAAGTTTTGACTAGGCAGCCAGGCTAGTTCGGGTTTTCCCCCCTGAGGTAGTCTCGGCTTATGGTGAACCGTACGGAACACAAGGTCATGTCTCGCATACCACTCATCTGCCCATTGAACTGGATATTGCTTTGTTCGGCACTCATCCTACGGGAACCGAGGGGCACTGAGCCGCAACCACTACAACAACTCTGGAGCTCGACCGGAGGCTGACAGAGATGAAGAAGGAGATGCAACAGATAGTATCTCGGCCCTACGATGTGCCCCTGGCTAGCACCATCCTTGAGCAATTTCCATTCTGCCACGAAATTTTGGCGATGGATGTGCTGCCAAACTTTAAGCTGCCGAAAAGGACCACTATATGATTGAGTGATTCATATCAATTCATTAAGCTCTCTTTCACTTACTCAACTAATTACTCGATACTAATTTTTTTTTAATTATTATTATTTATAATATTACTTATTATTTATTGTTTCTTTCTCTATTCTCTACTACATGCTAATACATTATAACTAACACAACCGTACTATATCTAATTGTGAATGTTCATTAACCTAATTATTAAAGTTTAAAAAGAACTCTATAAAGTTTGAGATGTTACACATTAGTACAAATCCTAGCTCATTATGTTCATAGGATAGTAATGCATCCATGCACTTACATATATGATCTATGTATCACATGGACATGCCTAGTCGCTGCATAGGCATCAACCACAAATTTCAACAGCTTGAAGCAAAGTTGAAAGCATGGCTTAGTAAAACACATTTCTTGAGCTTCTAAAGTTTACATATATGTTCAAGTATCATAATTTAGTTTTCAGTTATTTCTTTTTTTTTTTTGGGTGGTTGCGACTCTAGGTACAAGATCAGTTGTTGAGGGTAAAATTTTTTAACATTTCGGGCAGCTATATCATAGTAAATTTTTCCTTCCTAAACATCATAGATAATGCAATTGTAGCCCTAGAGACAGTCACATCTACATTGATTTGAGCTCCATTCATCATCTTTGCCATGATTACAAACCACAACTAGTAGTGGGAATGGGTTAGACATTGCTTCTATAGAAGAGTATAATTCGCAATCCCAAAGTAAACAATATATGCAAAATGAAAAAATATTACAAATGCTAACCTAGCTGGCACTGCACTTATGTTCTACTACCACGCGTCGTGTGCTCAAGGTCATTTCATGAGGAAAGCCAAATAATATGTTAACAACCATAAACACAAATTACCACTTCCAAATGAAACAATAAAATATCAAAAATAATCTTCAAGTGTATTTTTCATTTGAAAGTAAAAGTCAACTATTGGAGTATCATGGTAAAGATATCCCCAAAAAATAAAAAACATACCTTGTACACATCTTTGGCATCGATGTACTCAAAAAGGCGATCCACAAAAGTTTCCATAAAACCCACATGTAACACCTTAGGTGTTAGGACTCCATTAGAGCCCATTAGGCAGTCCTAGTTAGGCCCATTATTGCGGCGACCCACAAACTAGCACACACTTAAGTTGTGGTCTTGGAAAGCCTACAAATATTACCATGTCAAACCATCCATACATAACCAAAACACACCACATAACCATATCATATCAGCTTGATTAAAACCTATTTAATTATATGACTATTATACGCTAAAGTTTGAAAGTTAATTACATGGCAAGATCCAAATAATAGTCTAAAGTATAACTACACACAACAAAATTATGAAGGTATACAAGTTAGACCTACTTTCTATCTTTACAAAAATTATATGTCCAGCTCCTCCCAAAAATCTAGCTACTACTCACTCTGACCCTGACTGAAATCACCTATAAACATAGCCCACTAATCTGTGTGAGTATAAAGTTCAGCAAGTATCAAGACCAAGACATGCTTCCATATAATTAACCTAGCAATTTTTATGTTATCATACTGGAATTCTTATAGGTTATATACATATAAATTGCATGATCCAAGGACAGATAAGTAGCACAAAGTTTTGAAATTAAATTAGTTGAATTCTTACATCATGTTTTTCATCTCTCATAGAGGAATCTTCACATTTCATAAGTTTGCTACACAGGCAATCACACGTATCATCTCAGTAGACCAAATTATGTTTGGAAGATCACATTCACATCATATTTATCAAGTTTTAAGTCTTAAGCAATCGGATAGATGTCTAAACTACAACATAACGTGTCGGACCATCCTGGTATCTAGACGATTGTAATGCCATGATCTTGATACAATTAGTTGAGATCGGAGGTGCACCCTCACCTTCCACCAAATCGAAGTTTAGCTTCTAGGATTTCGCATATACCCATCGTCCATTGGGTCATACATGTGACTATTACCACATCAGATATATAATGTGGATTCATCCAAACCCCCATACCCATGACCTTAAGATGGCACTATCCATGCACTTACATGTTCTTAAAGTTCAAACAACATTGTAGTTATCACAGATGTCTATAATAGATGAGAAGAAAATTTCTACAAAATAATTGGACGGCAGTTTAGTTATTAGAACTATGATGATCTACTAATTCATAATAGAAAACTCATAAATATAATAATCTACTGTAACTTTGCACTGTGATATGTGTAATATAATTGTTATCAGATCAGAAGTTAAATCCTCACATATGTTGATGTTATAGACCTCAAATTAGCCAAAACACATTTAAAACAATATAGACAATTTAAATAACATGAATGGTTTATCATGCACTTGTCTTAAATCAAAAGAAATCCTCAGGAATCTAACTCCATGTTGTTGACCGAAACTAGGAACTCCTCATCTTCCTAAAAAAATTTTCGTTAAAATTGTAGAAAAGAATGAGAAAATACTCCACTAACAGAACTGATAACCCACTAAAACTCTTGTCAATTCTATAGCCAAACTACTTATCCTACGTATCCATGCCAAGTGTCTCCCATGTGCTACCTATCGGATCTAAAATCCCACTAAGAATCTAAGAATATTCTTAAATATATGCCTATCAAAACACACTAACGCTCAGCACATGCAACCACTAATTAATAGTCCTTTTATAAGAATAATTGATAATATAGATTCAGTCATATAATCAATTATATTAGTCAAGTCATCACTTGCTTAAGTTCAATCTATCGATTACATGCATGATTCAATTAATCGATTATAGATTGTTAAACTATTGGTTTCATTCCTATCGCTAATCGATTACCAGTTTAAGTTATCGATTTTATAGGTATCGCAAATCGATTACTTAAGTTACTCTATTAATCGATTGTATCTTCTTCAGCTAATTGATTACATATAATTCTTACTAATTGATCGCCTACTCATCTATTAGTCGATTATATTTAAGTCTATTAATTGATTAAAAGTTGTTCAACTGATCGATTATACGTTATTTCGGCTAATCTATTACAAACTCAATTTATCAGATACAAGTTATATATTTAATCTATTTACAGTCTTCACCTTCTAACTGATCACCAACTGTCCATCTTAATCGATTACAAATTATTTTTTTTAACCAATCACTTATGTTACCCTATCAATCGATTATGAGTTTATTTGGCTAATCAATTATACCTTCTTAGTTGGCTTGGTTACATACTTATTATTTCTTTAATCGATTCCAGGTTCTTCTTCTAATCGATTAGGAGTTCTTCAGTTAATCAATTTCATGAGTTATCTTGACTTCAATTTAACATGTATATCTTACTTCAATTTCTTAACTTAGACAAATCGATTATCTAATGTTATTCTTCTAATCGATTACTTTCTTCTGTTAATCGATTTCAACTTCTTTACTTTGATTTTGTCATCTTATGTTTAACTTCGATTACTGGACTTGTCATAATCGATTATATGTTATCTGTTTAATCAATTGGCACTTTAACTTTAATTTCGATTAAAACGCCTTTATAAATCGATTAACTTCTTATCTTAACTTCGATTACTGACTTCTTTTTATTCTTCTAGTCAATTATCAAGAACTTAAAAAAATTTGAGTTCTTTTAAGTCTTCCTACTAACCACTATCATAATTTTAAGAGTTTTCTACCTTGCTTACACTAACTAAAGTTGTTCTAATCTAGCTTAATTAAACTAATCTAATCATCTAAAACATGTGAGTTATAGGACAATAAAGTGTGTTTTGGCCTAGAGAGTTGAGAGTCATCAGCTGACGGTGACATGTTTTAGAATTGTTGAGGGGTGCTAGGTCAAGCTAACGCGATTTATAAGGGCACTTCTATTCCGACCCGGACCCTTGTGTTTCCTTTTAGGGAGAGTTCTTCTTTACTTAAATTTCAACCTAGAAGTCAATAAATAATACCTCCACATCCATGGAGCCATATAGTGCGTTCATAAACCCTAGAGAGAGATAGCGAGGGAGATTGAGAGCAGTGGAGAGAGAGGACGGGCGCAATTCGAGGCGTTTTTCTCACGAGCGTGGAGGGCGACGCGAGGAGAGCATTGCAACGGTACTAGCATGCATGGAGGAGGGTCTTGCTGCGGTTCTTCATGTTCATTAGCTTTAGAGTAGTGGAAAGTGTTATTGTTGCGGTTCTTCATGTTCATTAGCTTTAGAGTAGTGGAAAGTGTTCTTAACCATGAACCATAGTTATTTTTATGTATTAAAAACTTAATTTCAAACTATTTTCTTATATACTATGATTGTAAGAAAAGATAGATTTTTGGATGCTATTAAACACGCATGAATCCCTATTCTTTTCCCTCTATGATTAACTATGCTTTTTCCCTGCACAAACCCTAGAATAGATTATGAAATTCTACCCTCTATGTTGAGAGGCGTCACTGTAGGGTGAAGCATTTCCCAGAACACGTCGCCATGCATGGACCAGACACGTTCTGCCTACGCAGTCCCATCACTATATGCTTTATTTTCTATAGATTTGTATTAATAACTTGAAAGGATTATGTACCAGTGAGGCGATTTAACCATGATAATCGATTTTGCATGTAATTGATTACTTAAAAAGCATCAATCTTAGTTGGCACATTTCAAGTATGTGTTCCATTGTAATCGATTATGTGAAAGGTGCCGACTTTATATGATGCGGTTTAGCCTGCTAATAATCTAATAAGTTATTCCTTATTATAAAACATATGTAAAGAATTTTATGTTTTAAGACTATTTTCTGTTAAACATGAATAATATTTAGTGCCTCGTTCATTTCCATATTTGTTTGTTGAATTTCATATTGCTATTTTTCTTTACGCATTTCGTTTATATATATATATATATATATATATATATATATATATATATATATATATAAACGAAATGCGTAAAGAAAAATAGTTCGTTTATATATATATATATATATATATATATATATATATATATATACATAGTTTTGGTTAGTAATAACTCGGTATACATCCCAACATATCGTTCGAAGGGATTGTTGATTTTTCATGATCATCTTTTTTATTCTTGAACAATTAGTGATCATTTCCATATGCAGTTGTTTATGCACTTTGCACTGCGAAGGATCTGTTAAACCATTCAGCATTCATATCTTTTTCCATATAGAAGAGAAGAATCATACG
This sequence comes from Zantedeschia hybrid cultivar, assembly GCA_030544215.1. Lineage (NCBI taxonomy): Eukaryota > Viridiplantae > Streptophyta > Magnoliopsida > Alismatales > Araceae > Zantedeschia > Zantedeschia hybrid cultivar. The sequence goes on from JARZZO010000012.1 coordinate 59,166,323, forward strand.
AGGGTTTTTTTGCATTGTTTGGCCCCGATTCAAGTCTAAACATGTAATGAGAGGATCCTCTCTTTTCCATATGCTGCATTAGGTGTTAGAGTGCGAGGGACTAGATTATAACCAAGTCATGAATGTCATGAATTCATGCAGATATCTATGAATGCAAATCCCTACCCACAACCCGAAGTATATATAAGACACCAAAAGAGAACATATATATATATATATGCTGACATAAATCACAGAAGAGTAAGCTGCAACCCTTAAATCTTCCAAGCCTTTCAAACAGCTCGCACAACGTTTACCCCAGCCAGACCCATAAGTCTGCTAATAACATCATGCCGCTCATGGCTTCTCCGCTGCAGGCGGAGGAGAAAAGAAGGGGATTCCGGGGATGTTGGGGATGGCGACGGGGAAGGTAGGAAGGGGTGGCAGTGGGGGTAGTGTTAACTTCGGGATGGTTGGTATGGTAGGCACAACCGGCATAGCCGGCAATGGTGGCAGCGCAGCCTTTGGAATGCCCGGGACGGTAGGTAGAGGGATCTGGGCGCCGTTAGGCAAGGTGGGTACCGTAGGCAATGGTGGCAAGGGGGTGGTAGGCAGCGTGGGCATGGCCGGCAATGGTGGAAGCGCCGGCTTGGTAAGAGATGGCACAACAGGCAACGGAGGAAGTGTGGGCATGACCGGAAGTGGTGGAATTGTGGGCATCGGCAGCGTTGGGACCGCCGGCAGAGGCGGAAGTGTTGGCTTGGGCGAAGCTGGCGGTAGTGTCCCAGGTGCCGGCGTGTCCAGTAGACGACGAGCTGCCTGAGAGAGGTTGGTTGAGAGAGAGAACGCCAGGAGGAAACACAGGAAGAAGTAATGCTTGGAAGCCATGGTTACAAGTGAATGTAACGAGGCTCCTCGGTGCTAATAACCGGGAGAGGGGTTCAGAAGGTTTGAGGAGACTTGGGTTGTGTGATGGATGAGGGGTTTAAACTTGCAAGTCCTATTTATAATGGTGGTGTTCCCTTAATTTATATTCTAACTTGGGATGCTTGCTGTTCCTTGCTGAATATGGTTGTTAGCTCTTCATGTAGGTCTGCAATTTCGTGTAGTTGAGAAGATTTGAGGGGGTAGTTGCTGTATCTCTCGTTAGCTCAACCTCTTATACTTGTCAGGGTCCAAGTGTCAAACGGGAAGAACACCAAAGGATGGAGTGGAGTGTTGGGATAAGAAAGCATTACCATAACAAACCTTTTTGACTATTCCGAAACGAGGAATGCTAACATGACCGGATATTCTCTACTTTTTTTATCTAATATTAAGAGAAAAGAAGGAATGAGGGTGCTCTTCACAATTTTACTAGAGATAGTTAATACTGTGTTTAAGAAAGCAATGAGGGAAATGCAATCACGTTAGCTGTGTACAAAAAGAAAAAGAAAACATTTTCGGTCGCACACTAGCAATTTTCCTTCAGAAACCCACCGAGCTCAATCCGCATCGATTCCCATATAGCATTTTCAGCAAGTATTTTTTAAGTTTATGTCTAAAAATTGCTACGTTTAGAAATCACTCTCCATAAAATCTGTCATACATAACAATCTATCCTTCCAATATTAATATTTCCTTAGAAACCTCAAAATATCAAGTTATTAATTTGACGAAAATCCGGAGAATTAGGAATAAATGTTTGGAAAAGCCCTGATAAAGAAGGTTTATCAAATAATTATGGAATTGACTAGATTTAAAATAAAAATGTTTTGAAAAAGCCCCTTCCTCACGTGTTTATTCTTCTCTTCCTCTTCTTCTCTTTTTTCTTCGCATTTCTCTTATGTTTTTCATATCGACCAACATCATACCCTATATATGCCCTTATGTGCAACTTGATCACATAGTAGTCGAGGCCGTTGGATCAAAGATCTTATGGAATGCTGCATTGGATGTAGTGGCAGATCCAGCGGGTAAGGTGTAGGGTCCGAAGATCCCACTGAACTTTTGGAATCTTAGAGGCCCACTCTATGTTTGGGTGCCCAGAACTCTACTGGCCACATACAGGAATCCACTGGGCCTAGTCCGATCGCCCAACCCACATAGGTAGGCCCAACCGAACGCCCAACCCATTCACCATCCCTGCGTGTCTCTGCACGTAAGGTAGTGTGCTCGGTCCTCTACGAGACACCTTCTTTCTGAGCCTTAGCCAAGCTAGTACCAGGTGCCCCCACTCCCCCAACCCCACCGGTAGCTCGGCAACAGGCGGCCACCTGCCACACACTCCTACCCTCTGTCCAGCGCCGCCGCGGCCCGCCGCCCTCTGACTTCGAGTCCGATCTCCACCTGCTCGGCTGCTCCGGCCTCTGCCCAGCGGCGCCCGACCGGCCGCCTCCACCGCCACCGGCCGGTCACCCCCTCCGTGGCTCCGCCCAGCCCTGCCAGTTGCCGCCACAGCCCCTCCGCGGCTCCGCCCAACCCCGCCTCGCCCAGCCCAATCCGGCTCCACCCTACCCCGCCAGCTGCCATCTGCCCAGCCCAGCCCGGCTGGTCACCCCCTCTGCCACTGCGGCCTGCCCTCCAACTCCGGTCACCCACACCAGCCGGTCCCCCACCACGCCACAGCTATTGCAGAATCAGAACAAGCTCCGCCTTGTTAAACGTTCATGCTTCTAATAAATGAAATCATAGAGGTCTAGGAATGGGCGAGGCGTTTAGAAAGGTTGGGTTATTGAGAGATCAATTAGCTAGGTCATCACATCACTTGCATGAACTAGATGGTATTGAAATCTATTTAAACTGACTTCCATTATGTATATTAGTTTAGGAAAATTGTTTGTTAAAGCACAATTAGCCAATATTTTAACTCATGAACATCTTTAAAAAGGAGGATGGCAGAAGTAGATGTATTTGTTGAAAATCAAGTGGAACCTATTAATTATCTCTTGTTTTCATGGTCATGGAATTAGATTTAGATGGAAATCTTCAAGGCCTGATTTGATAATGGAACCTAGATATTATCTCTTCTTTTATTTGTTAGGTGTTGAAAAATAAGTGCCTCTAAGAAAGAATTAATTTATCTTAAACAATATATACCATTGAAATGGGCTTGATTTCAAGCCAAAATGGTAGAAAAATCTGGTAGTAAACATGGGCAAGGATGGTTTCCTTTGTGCCAATCTCCCCTCAAAAGTTGAAATGCCATTTTTATTACAAGTTAAAATTTTGATTCCTACTAGTAGTCTAGAAAAACAAGTTTATGCCATGTTTAGAAAAGAAAGAAGAACAATGGGTTTCCATTTACATGATGGCACAAGTTCATGCATGGTAATTTGTATCATAAGGTTGTTCAGAGGATTATATAAGGATTTTGGCATAGATCATTTGAGATCTTGCCTTCTTAATTAGAATCAACCTTTAATAGAATCTGCCACTATATACGGACCCTTGGTCCAATCTGCATAGGTACATTAGAACTAGTCAAACCTCCTTCTGCTCTTTCCTGGTATCTCCCAACTTTCTAACTTAAGTATTGGAGGGGGATCCACTGGACCGTTACCGATGGCCCTTCACGGTTTTCTCTTTTGTAGGAGCAGCTGGCTTCCCCCCTAATCATTGGCGAAATGTCCTGATTAGGGTGGACAAACCCACCAACTTTTCGCACATCTGTGGGAACAAATAAGAAGCCATAGTAAGGGCCAACAACCGTCGAATTTCTAGATTGAGGGAAGTTATAGCTGGGAGATGCACGCCCCCACTGCCGTCACCCATCATTGTGGAACCAAATGACAATGCGGGCGAAAACCCTCCTCCTAAGGCCACTCATTCGCCACCGCAGGGAGGAGACCTGCATATCCTAATCGATATGATCGGCATCTCGAGGCTAAGCTCGACGACCTCGAATCCTATAGACACCATAGTGATCACCACTTTTAAGGACCTTTCGGCTGGAGAGATCTGTCACCTCCATCAGCTCCACAACAGAACGGTCCTCTACTTCTTGTGTGGGAATGGCCCTCTTGTCGTCGTCCTAAGTCAGCTGAGAGTCATAGCCGATCTCACAAGTGGTCAGAACGTAGATGGCCTTTCATACTGGATCTGAAAGTAGAAGAGACATATGTAACGGCAGTCTGAATCCCTCCTGGAAAAAATGTGGGATTCCCTTGTGGATAGATAAATTCCCTAAGAGATAGGGACTATTTATCTACCGCAACACAGTCTAAGTTAAACTGGGACTCCCAAAGGATGGGTGTAACCCTCTAGAGACCGACCCTACCTAGATTCTTGTTTTGAAGGAGGGAATGGAGATGGCGTCTAGATAGATCATGACCCTTCTCAGTCTTGGGCTAGTTCAGACCCTTGCTTCTGTGAATTGGGCTTCCCATATTAGGCCGACCCATCTGGAATTAGGTTTGCCGAAATCTTCTTCCTTTAATTTACATATGTAAAAAAATCTTCTACCTAATTGTATATGTAAAGAATTTCCTATCTTCAAGTCTCTGTCACCCAAATCACCTACGAGTAGAGCTTATTTAATCAGAGTGAAACAAGAAAGCTTCGGGACTTTACAAGGATTTTTTCTACATGTACAAGATTCTTTGAAGATTATTACAAAAAATTTCAAAATAAGTAATACTTGCAGTGCCGCATGGGATGCAGCCTAAACTTTTTTTTTTTTTTTTGAATTTTTTTTTAGGTTGGCCTTATCATGTCCGATTTCAAAGTTCAAGTATTTAAGAGCCATATAAAGGATGGGGATATTTAATCGTCTCCCCAAAAGGGGTGCAGTAATCTTGAATAGACAATTATCCGCCTTGCAAAAAGATTTGCGTGGGATCAAATGTATGACAGGGTTATCCAATATTTTAATTAGTCTTGATCAGTAAAAAGAAAGTAAAGCTCTTCAAGAATGTGTCATTTTGGGATCTCGACGATTTGTTTAATCGATACAAATTGTGACACAATAAAAAATCAAATAGAACAAATCGCAAAAGACAAGAACAAAATAATTCTAACTCCATATATAAATATTAGCCCTAACGAGACAATTTGTGCTGATAAAAATTCAGAATTGCAAAAATATATTTGATAAATATTCAAAAGAAAGAGTACCCGATTAATACGCAAATTATACTACTACGTCCGTACAATCCAATCACTGAGTGGACGACCCTAAAAAATTTGAAAAATAGCTTGGTTTTTCATTTTTCAGATTTTTTTTTTGGATCGTCTGATCGGCAATCGAATTGTATGGACATGTCGGGCATGATGGAGCTGACATAAAAAAATTTCAAAAAATAGAAAAATAAATTTGTTAATTGTTCCGACCATCTGATCAATCTAGATCGGACAGTTGCTCACTCCTGGTGCAATAGCATGTATTCATCTTTCAAAATAGCATGATTAACTAGATCCTAATAATGACACCATAACATGCTCGACTACACGTCTTAGGATGGCATGTCGGAGATTGGATACATATAACTTATGTCAAAGTATCACTCATTCGAAATAAACATTAATTAATAATTTAAGTGAATGAAGGTATATGACAAGAACTAATCATAGTTCCTTGCGGCAAAGTAAGATTGAAAAGTGAAAACGTTGATTGAGAAGGTACAAGTATTGTTTCATATGGTTTAAGAAATAAAATGATAGCTTTAAAATCAGTCAATGCACTATAGATTTTTGATGTGACATATCATGTAATGAATGTTTACATATCTCCTATAAAAAGGGACAATGTAAATCCTAATTATCTATGATATTGTACACTTAGGTTGTGTAATAAGGAATTATTAGAACTTATATATATTTAAGTAAATAGCCCAATATCTTGTTAAGGCCAAAAATAATCGCTTCTATTTACTTACCTTCGTGGTTACGTCTGTGAAAGATTCCACTGTGTATACTTGCTGAAGTACAAGTCAAACGCATTTGAAAGATTAAGAAATTTAAGATCAATGTGAAGTAACAAACTGGAAAAGTATTAAGATTCTTTGATTTGATCAATGAAATTAATACTTAAGTGTGATTCACACAAATCATTATAAAGATAATGGTATCCTCTGTCGATTGATCCCTCGTTGTATATTATAGCAATATGATATAAGGAAGAATTGCACCTTATCGAACATAAGGTGATACAAAATAAGATTTGCCTAATTTCTTGTATCTTTATGAGTATGAACATAAGATGCCCATACTTTATATATGATTCCAAATAAATCAGTATATTTTAAATGCCTATAAGATATGGGGATAAAAGAATTCATATGATTTGTGAATTATAAGGAAACCTGATTTTAAATATTAAAGTCAAGGTATGTCCTGGTCTTGTCGAAAATATATGATCCAAAGAAGTTAGATTTAAGAAGGACATAGTGTAGTATGAATTTGTGAGATATCCAAAGTATTTGGACATTGTATTTATTGGTCAGGCGATCATAGAATGATTATCGTCCAGAAAGTTGTCTTCTTTGAAGAAGAATATGTCCTTACAAAAGACAGTAAAAGCTAATAAAACTGGAAGGTGTTCCAGACCCACAAATTAACATTAGATTATTAGATAATATTTGGTTATTGGAACCATTTTATAACATATATAGAAGAGTTTAATAGATCTTTAGGATTTTCTTAATGACTAGAAAGATATGTTTGACATATCAGAGATGGCAGAATGAGAAGAGTTCGAAGATGTGGACCATGATCCAAAATCTATGTAGAAGCTCTCTATTATTACAACTTTGAGATAAGTAAGAGGTTAAGAATTCTAAGCCATAGTCCATAATGCCTATCAAGTTCGAAACTTGATAGTATTGCTTGAGGGTACTGAACATGTCAAAAGCAAGTACATCTTCAGAATGAAGATTCGTATAGATAGACTATTTAGAACTTATATGGCTAATTGAAGGAAATTGTCAAGGTCAAAGTGTTGACTTAGACAAGTTTTTCCTCATTAGTTACCATGGATACGTTTATTTGAATTCTACTTGTCATTACTTGTATATCATGATGATAAGATAAAGACAATTGGATATTAAAATACATTCCCTCAATATGATTGAGAAAAAAGATGTATATGATAGAACTTTAAAGTTTTTACAATATCTAGGAAGAATGCTATAATTTCAAAAATCTGTTTTAAATCAAACTGAAGCTTCTAAAATTGAAATCATAGTTTTAACCTAATGGTCAAATACTAACTAATCATTAAGAATGACCACGGATTGTGTATATACAAAGAGGATTGTGGGAGCACGGTCGTGTTGTTAATACTTTGTGATAATGACGTCATGGTCATTGGGAATGACATGAGGATATTACCATAAAAAAAAACATTATTATCCATGTACTTCTCCATAATAAGTTTGGATAAAACATCTTGCGTATTGAAAATACGAATCTATTAAGATAGATCGATAAGGATGTTACCATCAATTACATTAACCTGTATGTCAAAAATATTTGACATGATAAATTACACAATAAGTCTCAATTGATGAGATATGAAATTAATTTCTTTAAAGAAATGTTCTTTAGAAGATACAGGAGAACTTTGTTAGAAGAAGTGAAACACATCACTATGCACTTGACGAGTGTTAAAAGTGCACTCCTAGATTATGGAGAGGATGATTTGAAATTATTAGGTCAAACTGACTCAAATTTTAAGCCTGACATGAATTTTGCCTTTTAATGGAAAGCATTGGATTGGAAGAGTTCCAAGTTTGAAACCACTACGAACATAATTATAGTTGATACTATTGATACTGTGAACATGAAAGGGTTTCAACCCAGAACTCACTGCTAATATGACGACATAGATATGTGATACTGTTATTAGAATAGTATGGATGAAAAAGTTTTTCCTTGAATTAAATGTAGTTTTAAAAGGTCTCTGATCCCGTCTCGTTATTATATGACAACAGTAGGAGAAGTCAATTTTGTGATGGAGCTATGGTCTCATCAGAAGTTGTAGAACATTTTGAAGCTCTTTCGCAAGTTTAGAGACATAGTTTAAAGAGGAAATAATGTAATGAAAAATATTCCATCTGTAGATAATTTAACAGATCCCGACCAAGCCTTAGTCGCAGACTTTGTGTGAGTATCATTTAGATTTCATGGAGATCAAATGCAAAGGTAATTGACTTGAGTCTAAGTGAGAGATTGTTAGATATAAGTCTCCTCAAAACTAATTATAAGACACCTATTATAATCTGGTTCACAAAGAAATGACACTTAATTCATTATGTAGACTGACGAGTTTATCATTGCGCATAATGAAGTCCTTGAATGTGTGCAATAGTCATCACATTATGATGAGATCATAATAATAAGATTGATGACTTCTAAACACACGTTCTTAATTGTTCCTAGTCGAAGGATACTTGAAAGGACACCAAACATCTGATGAGATTAGTACAGGTTATTCCAGCTCATTTGATGAGGATGACTAATCTCAATAGTCACTTGTGCGGAGACACTACGGTAAACCTATAGGTGCTCATTAGGAAAATTAGTTTGCTGAACTGGGCCGACATGAATCACAGGATAGTAATTTATTTGACTTTCATCTGACTTGATTCATCGTTACAATGGCATGGTTAATCTTTGGACTTGAGACACCAAAGACATCTTATTAGTAGACTTCTGGGTTTTGACTTTGGCTCACGAATCCCACGAGATCTCTAATAATCAAGGATCAGGTCCAGCATAAGACCTTCGAAGGTGATTGCATATTCAATATGGAATCATTTGCTCTCAGATAACTGGAGAGAGAATGCTCTAGGATAGATCTGCAGGAGTTTCTGGCCAGAGCAGACACAATATTAAAAAAGATGTTTTTTGATATTGTACAGTGGAGTCTGATTCAAATGAGTTGATCATATAAGGTTTGACTGTTGACTATGTCTAGATCGACTCGAGAGCATTATGCGAATGAAGGATTATAGCTACGTGGTAACTGTGAACGACTAGGTTCCATGAGTGGGTTGTTGAACCACATTATCTTCTGGGAATATGCGGTGTTGCTTGGTACCCAACTTGATTGGAAGTCCACTCGAATTTATATGAGATATTAATTCGTTTAAGTAATTAATTAAATATGAGATATTAATTAATTACTATAAGTCAATAAAGTGTTATTGGACTTAATGGGCTCAAAACCGGATTGGTAAATGGGCCTAGAGGGTCACACGCATGCAGATTCTCAGTCGGTAGTGTTTTAGTGAATTTTATATTAATTCAAAAAAATTTGTGAAAAGTTGCATTGACTTAATATGTATACAGGCCATGTAGAAACCCAGGGCCAAGCTCTAGGAGCCTCTCCCAGTTGGCTTACCCCCTCTCTCTCTCTCCTCCTCCTCTGGGCGCCCCCTTCAAGCCGTCGAGTGCTTCCCATCTTCGTCGCGCGCACTTCCCAAATGTCGGGAATTCACTGTCAGCTTGTTTCAGGCACCATCGCGGCGTAGAATCATCAGTGGGCGTGCTGATCGGGATGAGAGAGCGAGGACAAACCGCCGCAGAGAATCGCGTAGATACCGCTAGAGGTCGGACGTTTGTGTGTCTAGTGGCATCACCTCGACGGAACCGATTTGGACGCGGATTTGAATCCGTGCACGATTATGTTTGATCACTTCCAGTTTTTGTTTTATCATTGTTTTGTTCCTAAATGAATCGATAGGCACAGAAGGGATGAATTTTATTGTTTGATTCCACTGCGTACTTTGCATCCTGCCTGGATCCCAATAACATGTTGGTCAAATGATACGCCAAATCAACTTTTTGGTGCTCATATACCTTTTAAGCTTAATTAAAAAATAATTATCATTAAATCGATGTTCATACAAGATGCTAATTGAAGATGGCATTAATGAAAACAAGGGAAGAACTTTTGAATGGTTTATACATACCTTCTGGTTTATCTAACACTCCTAGTAATATTTATGCATCTTATAAATTACGTTTTCAAACCATTCGTTGCCAAGTTTGTTATGCTTTGATTACATTGTCCTATGTAGTGAGGATTTGGGGAAACCTTTGGAACACATTCAATATGTGGTTTACTCAGGCTCTTATTGGGCCAAACTAAGCCAAACCTAACTATGGCCAGCCAAGGCCCGTTAAAACACAAAGGTTGGTCTAACAAGGCCCAAAAAAAAACATTTGCTCGGCCTAGCCTAATCCAAGTCTATTTTGGCCCAACTTGGACCGTAACCCAATGACAAAGAGAAGAAACCTTGCAAGGCTCCAAAATGGGGTCACTCTATGAAGAGGAGTGCTATTACGCAATCATGCCCTCCAGTGCAGCCTTGCCGCATAGTTGCAATATCAAATTAAAGATCAGACAATGTGCTGCACTTAAAAAAGAAAAAGAAACATTCACGATGAACTATTATTAGTAAGATCACCTTACGTGCGGAGACACGCAAGGATGGTGAATGGGTTGGGCGTTCGGTTGGGCCTACTTATGTGGGTTGGGCGATCGGACCAGGCCAGTGGATTCCTGCATGTGGCCAGTAGAGTCCTGGGCACCCAAACATAGAGTGGGCCTTTAAGATTCCAAAAGTTCAGTGGGATCTTCGGACCCTACACCTTACATGTTGGATCTGCCACTACATCCAATGTAGCATTCCATAAGATCTTTGATCCAACGGCCTCGACTACTATGTGATCAAGTTGCACATAAGGGTATATATAGGGTATGATGTTGGTCGATATGAAAAACATAAGAGAAATGCGAAGAAAAAAGAGAAGAAGAGGAAGAGAAGAATAAACACGTGAGGAAGGGGCTTTTCCAAAACATTTTTATTTTAAATCTCGTCAATTCCATAATTATTTGATAAACCTTCTTTATCAGGGGCTTTTCCAAACATTTATTCCTAATTGTCCGGATTTTCGTCAAATTAATAACTTGATATTTTGAGGTTTCTAAGGAAATATTAATATTGGAAGGATAGATTGTTATGTATGACAGATTTTATGGAGAGTGATTTCTAAACGTAGCAATTTTTAGACATAAACTTAAAAAATACTTGCTGAAAATGCTATATGGGAATCGATGCGGATTGAGCTCGGTGGGTTTCTGAAGGAAAATTGCTAGTGTGCGACCGAAAATGTTTTCTTTTTCTTTTTGTACACAGCTAACGTGATTGCATTTCCCTCATTGCTTTCTTAAACACAGTATTAACTATCTCTAGTAAAATTGTGAAGAGCACCCTCATTCCTTCTTTTCTCTTAATATTAGATAAAAAAAGTAGAGAATATCCGGTCATGTTAGCATTCCTCGTTTCGGAATAGTCAAAAAGGTTTGTTATGGTAATGCTTTGTTATCCCAACACTCCACTCCATCCTTTGGTGTTCTTCCCGTTTGACACTTGGACCCTGACAAGTATAAGAGGTTGAGCTAACGAGAGATACAGCAACTACTCCCTCAAATCTTCTCAACTACACGAAATCGCAGACCTACATGAAGAGCTAACAACCATATTCAGCAAGGGACAGCAAGCATCCCAAGTTAGAATATAAATTAAGGGAACACCACCATTATAAATAGGACTTGCAAGTTTAAACCCCTCATCCATCACACAACCCAAGTCTCCTCAAACCTTCTGAACCCCTCTCCCGGTTATTAGCACCGAGGAGCCTCGTTACATTCACTTGTAACCATGGCTTCCAAGCATTACTTCTTCCTGTGTTTCCTCCTGGCGTTCTCTCTCTCAACCAACCTCTCTCAGGCAGCTCGTCGTCTACTGGACACGCCGGCACCTGGGACACTACCGCCAGCTTCCCCCAAGCCAACACTTCCGCCTCTGCCGGCGGTCCCAACGCTGCCGATGCCCACAATTCCACCACTTCCGATCATGCCCACACTTCCTCCGTTGCCTGTTGTGCCATCTCTTACCAAGCCGGCGCTTCCACCATTGCCGGCCATGCCCACGCTGCCTACCACCCCCTTGCCACCATTGCGTACGGTACCCACCTTGCCTAACGGCGCCCAGATCCCTCTACCTACCGTCCCGGGCATTCCAAAGGCTGCGCTGCCACCATTGCCGGCTATGCCGGTTGTGCCTACCATACCAACCATCCCGAAGTTAACACTGCCCCCACTGCCACCCCTTCCTACCTTCCCCGTCGCCATCCCCAACATCCCCGGAATCCCCTTCTTTTCTCCTCCGCCTGCAGCGGAGAAGCCATGAGCGGCATGATGTTATACGCAGACTTATGGGTCTGACTGGGGTAAACGTCGTGCGAGCTGTTTGAAAGGCTTGGAAGATTTAAGTGTTGCAGCTTACTCTTCTGTGATTTATGTCACCAGATATATATATATATGTTCTCTTTTGGTGTCTTATATATACTTCGGGTTGTGGGTACACTACAAGGGAGGCAGGTTTTGTCAGCAAATATATGTCAACGGCTATAGATACTTATCGACAAAGAGAATATTAGTCGACGGCTATGAAGTTGCCGTTTACAATAGACTTATTTGTCAGCGGCTAATATAACCGCTTACATATACTGAATATATGTCGACGGTTTCACTTTAGCCGTTGATATATGTAGGTTATATGTTTACGGCTGTTACTTAACCGTCGACATATGTAATAAATAGAAAAAAAATAACAGTAAAAACTATATGTCAACGGCTAAAACTGTAGCCGTTTACATATCTATTATATGTCAGCGGCTACACTTATAGCCGCTGACAAAAGACCGGCCCTTTCCCTGTCTCCCTCCCGAGCCCTAGCTCCCTGTCTCCCTCTTTTCCCCTCTCCTAGCCCTAGCATCGTCGCCGGTCGCCTCCGCTCTGCCCGCCATCTTCGCCGATCACGTCCGCTCTGCCCGCCATCGTCGCCGGTCGCGTCCGCTCTACCCGCCATCGTCGCCGGTCGCGTCTGCTCGGCCCGCCGTAGTCATCGGTCCCACCTGCCATTGTCGCCGATCTCAACGGTGTCCGCTCGGCCCGCCGTAGTCGTCGGTCGCATCCGCTTGTCCCGCCATCGTGCTCGCCCACCCGCCATTGTCGCCGGTCTCGTCCGCTCGGCCCGCCATCGTGCTCGCCCACCGGCCACCGGCCATTCTCCTTTCCACGGCCACTGGCCATCCTCGTTTCCACGGCCCACTGCAGGTATAATTTTTTAAAAATCTAGATGCTCGTATACCTTATTTAAGGCTTAGGGCATGGTTGAATGGATCAAATGTGTCACTATGTGCATCTACTTTACATGCACTCCTGGGAATCAGGGGTCCTATCATCCAAGTTTGATGGGGAAAAATGCAAGGCATGGTCGGAAGCAGATTAGGCTAGAACTCTTTTAATTAACAAAAGTATTTCAAATAACATGTATTCAACTTCTATTGGACCAGTCACTTACATATTTACCACCGTCTCCAATAAACTCTGTTGCATGCGGAGAAAAAATTTAATACTTAAACTCACAATTTGCCTATCTATTTTCATCTCCAAACAGGGGTTTAGACTCACAACAGCATGGACAAAACTAAATTGCAAAATTATTGGCTGACCAGAGGTTAGAACCAATTAATAGGTCATGGCATGCTTACCAAATCATAAATTCAAGTGATGTTTTGAAGGCGGGAAGCCAGTTCAAAATTAAATTTACGACTTTGAGGTTATCCGTCGACAATTACCAATAATAATTAGTCGATACTCTGCCATCATGTTGATGTGGCCTTGTCAGATTTTGACAGCTTGCTATGTATGGCTGTGATCCCATGAAAGATATATATGAACGATAAGAGCAAAAGACATTTAAGTTAATGTAGCTGTCAGAAATTAACATGACAGTTGGATGTGTAACTGTTTTGTTCAAGTTACTAATACCTATGAATGGTCTGATCCCTAGACTTGTAACCATGGTTTAGGACTACAATTAACTTCTGCTTCTCTGTTATACTGAAAGAAAAAGGAAGAGGTGCAGATCTATGTCGCTTTGGATTGCATCTTGAGACATAGATGGTGTGACAAACAGAAAAAAGGGTTGAAAACATTGGTGCTTCTTCCTTTGTATAAATCCTCCTTAATTTATTTCTTGTATGTGAAACATTAAAAAAATGTGAATTGAATCTACTGAATGTTCATATAGATCTTTTGAAATGCAGAAGAAAAGACTAGTCATTAGCAGTGGCGGATGCAGTATTCTGGATTTTTTCAAATTTATTGGCTTAACTTAAAATAATTTAGTTTGAGACCCCACTGACCTAACTCAAGACTCTACTGACTCAACTTAAGAATTCATATGACCTAGTCTAAGATCCTATCAATTGAACCATATTTATGACTTAATATCCGAATGACCTGCATCCGCGCCACTGGTCATTAGCAGCTTATAAGTTTATCCACTGATAGTACACAACATCTGTCACAAACTTCTGAGCCAAATGATGCTGAGGACATTTCAGGATGATTGATGCTGCAGTCACCTCTTTTCATTTTGAGAGTTATTAGTCAAAATTAAGGTTCATTAGCTGGTGTGTGCTGTCTTGCGAATACAACTCATTAGTGGAAAATATGGGCAACACTGTTTCAGTCTGGGGATGGGCATGGGCCCTGACACAACGACGGAGGAACAAGCCTAGGTCACTAGCTTCTTTTCTGTGAATAGGATTAATGAGAAGTCCCAGTCGTCCACTAAATTGGATGTACCTTTTCTCTGGCAATACATACGTATTAGTGTAATCCATAGCATGATGGATGGGACCTCGGAAATTTGTACCATAACTATGAACTTAGGCGTGCTTTTGATGCATTTGGTGATTAGACCCGTTGATATGGACTCTTTCATGTGCTTGTGTTTGGGGGGTGGGGGAAGAGAGAGTAAAACAAGTCACATGAAAATGGTAGAATCCGATGCATAGCTAACTTCCAAAAGCATTCACACCCACCCTATACCATAGCCATTATATTTATTTGGCATAGGTGGGACAGGTTGAAGGACACATTGATATCAGAAATAGGAAAAGGAGCTTGTATTGAGGGGCAAGTCATGGAGAAAATGAGGAATATATTATAAAGGGAAGGAAATTCTGATGGAAGGGGACGTGGACCCGCAGTTTCCTTGTTTCTTACTTGTCTATTCTAATCAGTGTTTAATTTTAGAGTGCGGTTATAGTAGAAAGTTGTTTGTTTTAATGTAAAACTTTGTAGATAAGTTAAAATTTTTTGTTTTAAAATCAAGAAATACTTATTTGATTGTTTGTAAAATAAAATAAAAGAGATGTTTTAATCTTCTATTTTGGCTTACAGTAGATTTTTACTGTAAATCAAAACAAGGGAATTAAGATGTCAAGTGGACAGACAAGGTGTAAACAGAATTTTACTTTGCATTGTTTTACATCATTCAAAATAATTGAAAATATTATAAAATAAAATAATTATTTCAAATTACGTTATTTTACGTTAAGACAAACAACCCTTAAGTGCAACTCTTCCTTTTTTGACCTTTTGGGAGGGGACTGAGGGTGACACCTCCTTGCTGTTTGGTAAAGACCATTTTGTGAACTCCATCATCTACAATCATGGATGTTTTTTACACACTTATACAATTTAACGGTACCGTCCACTTTCAAAAAAATAACCAAAGACTGTTGAAGCAAGGATGGCAATCTCAGTATTGGTACCGGTACCGGTGGGTACTGATACCGATACGTATCGGTATCGGCCAAGGGCCGCCTACTGAGAACCTCCTAAAATGCTCCCCAAATATCACCCGTAGAGACACCTCCGGCTGAGATGTACTATATATGTGAATGTGAATGCGCATGCGAATTAGAATATAATTTCTGTACTATATATATGAATGTGGATGTGAGATGTATGAATGTGGATGTGATTTGATATTTACATGTAGATACAAATAAGTTTTCTTGCAGGTATAGATGATGATGTAAATGTGTACATGTATGTGTACGTGTATGTGGATGTGGATGTGGTTGTGCATATGTAAATGCAGTTGTATATATGGATGTGGTTGACTTTTTTTTTTTTTGTCTTTTCAAGACTTTTGTTATGATATATATTTTTACTGTCTTTTGACAGTAATGACATATATCGATCATAAAGTCTTGAATTGTCATGTTGGACAGTCTGTGGATATTTGATCATCTAATGTTCTTTATTATATGTGCTTTATGATCATCTTAAATTTTCGACAGTATCTTCTCACTCTTCTCCAATATACCTGCTAATTTTGACTGCTCTTTTTGTCATTTGTATTTCATACAAGTGACTTTTTGAGAAAAAGTTAAAATTAGTAAATAATGGTAGTATATTGGAGAAGTGTGGGGAGATGCTGCCGAAATTTTAAGATAATCATGAAGCACATATATTAAAGAACATTAGATGATCAAATATACATGGATGGACATGTTATGTGATGTAGGTACCCTTTGTTTATGAGATTGTATGAAATCAGACAGGTGTACAGGTTTGAAAAATGTACAACTTTCAGGGGAGATGCTGCTGAATTTTGTTTAGAAATGTGTACAAGTAACTTTCCTGACAGGTACGAATGTGGATATGGATGTGTTTATTGGATGTGAATGCGTATGTGGATGCAGATGTGTAATGCAGATATTATTTTTTTATGAGATTGTATGAAACCAGACAGGTGTACAAATGTGAAAAATGTACAACTTTTAGGGGAGATGCTGCCGAATTTTTTTTAGAAATGTATATATCTATATTTATAAATATATTTATCTATCTATTTATGTATTTAACTTTTGTTAGTAGCACTTTTGAATTAATTGAATATGATGACGATGCATTTATCTTTACAGGTTCTTTGTGTGTATGTCCTTGGTATTGTATGTGAGGCGATGATGATACACTTGACTTTACAGCCACTGCAAGCCATCTGCTAACGGCACGGCAGCTCTGGATGGTCCTGCTGGGCAACCGAGTTGCAACCTATGGGTTAAAAACATTTTCTATCTGAGCCTCCGGTCTTCCCTTTCCTAAATTTTATGGAGAGACCACTGTGTGTCTTTGTGTTTTGCATGCGTGGATAATATATAAGTTATTAATCGATCACATTTGTTAATATGTAGGTTAGAGGATACATAGAAATGGCTGGACTTGACAAGAGTTGGATGAAGTTTGTTCATAATCGAGGAGATCCTAGATATGAGAGAGGGGTAGCTGAGTTTTTGGACTTTGCTTTTCATGAAGATAGAATAAGTTTTAGGCATGGACAAAACAATGAATTGATACAGTGTCCATGTCGGAATTGCCTTAACGGAGTAAAGTTGACCCGGATAGATGTTGAAACCCATCTTAAGGTAGATGGAGTATGGGTGCATTATACAAATTGGGTGTGTCATGGAGAGGCACCATTAACTGATATGTTCAGATATCAAACCAATAGTCCTACTGTAGAGATGAGTGAACGACAACAATCTTTTATTGCTGATAGTACAGTTGAGATGTTGCATGACTTGCAAGAAGCTGGAAGTGTTATTGCAGAAGAAGAGCATGAACCGAATTCCAAAGCGAGAGACTTTTATAAGCTATTGGAGGATGCTGAAATACCATTGTATCCTAGGTGCCAGAAGGTTTCAAAGTTAACATTTCTTTTAAAGTTGTTACATATTAAGACACTGAATCAGGTGACAGGGGCATGTATGAATATGTTTCTTGAATTCATCAGAGAAATATTACCAGAAAGAGCCAATGTACCTCAAACATGGTATGAAGCAAAGAAGATTATTAAAGATTTGGGGTTGGGATACGAGAAGATAGATGCATGTCAGAATGATTGTCTACTATTTTGGAAGGAAAATGAAGATAAAGATCGGTGCCCACAGTGTGATGCACCGAGGTATAAGGAAAGTATGCATGACTTGAACAACCAAATACAGAATGAGAACAAGAGACTTGGCAAATGACTACCTAATAATTTTTTGCCCTATTTTCCATTGAAAGATAGATTGCAAAGGTTGTTTATGTCCTCCAAGACAGCCAAGTGGTTGACATGGCATATTGATGGTCGAATTCCTCAACAAAACAGAGAGATGCGACATCCTGCTGATTCTGAGGCATGGAAACATTTTGATAATCAGTATCCAGATTTCGCGGCAGAAGCTCGCAACTTGAGACTCGGTTTAACGAGTGATGGGTCTAACCCATTCGGAAATATGAGCAGCAACTATAGTATATGGCCTGTAATGACAGTTGTTTATAATTTGCCACCGTAGATGTGCATGAAACAAACATTTATGATGATGTCATTACTAATTCCTGGTATTAAAGATCCGGGAAATGACATCGATGTGTACTTACAACCACTAGTGGAAGACTTAAAAGACTTATGGGAGAATGGTGTTGAAACATATGATGCTGCTAAAAAACAGAATTTCAAGATGCATGCTGCCGTTCTTTGGACAATAAATGACTTTCCAGCATATGCCAATTTGTCTGGATGGAGCACTAAAGGAAAATTTGCATGTCCATCATGTAATTATAAAACCTGTTCAAGATGGTTAATTAATTGCCGCAAATTTTGTTACTTGGGACACCGACGTTTTTTGCCATTGCACCACAGATGGAAGAAAAGTAATTACAAACATAAATTTGATGGTACAGTTGTATGTGGCAGACGGCCAAGAATTCTGACAGGTTTAGAACTGTGAAATCAACAACAGAGTCTTCTTTATCTGAAATTCGGAAAAAAGTTCAAGAAAGATATTGCAGACTTGAAAGGATGGAAAAAAAGAAGCATTTTATTTAAAGAGTTACCATATTGGTCGAATCTTCTGATTCGTCACAATTTAGACGTAATGCATATCGAGAAAAATATATGTGATAATTTGTTGGGCACTTTGAACCTTCTAGGTGGTGAAAAAAGTAAAGACCACTTAAAAGCACGGTTAGACCTAGAAGACTGAAAAATACGGCAAGAATTTCATGTGTCAAAGGACCCCCAATACAAGAACAAGATACCAGCAGCAATGTACACACTAAACAAAAGACAACAGTCTCTTGTGTGTGAATTCTTAAGTAACATTAAGGTCCCAGATGGGTATTCTTCTAATTTATCCAAAAGTGTAGATATTACGGGTCGAAAGCTGACTGGGTTGAAGAGTCATGATTCTCACGTCTACATGCAAGTATTGCTGCCTTTGGCAATTCGTGGCATTGTACATGAAGATGTGACTGATCCAATTACAGAGTTGAGTATGTACTTCAAAGAAATATGTTCCAAAGTTCTTGTACCAGAACGTTTATTCAAATTAGAAAGTGATATTGCAGTGACATTATGTAAGTTGGAACAGATTTTTCCACCGTCTTTTTTTGACGTAATGATTCATCTAATAATCCATTTGGCATATGAAGCAAGAATTGCTGGTCCTGTTCAGTATCGGTGGATGTATCCTGTAGAAAGATTTTTGAAAAAATTGAAAGATTATGTTCTCAATAAGGCACGTCCAGAAGGTTCAATTGCAGAAGGTTATCTTGTTAAAGAAACGATGTCATTTTGTTCGATGTATATGGATGACATTGACACTCGATTTAATCGGAGAGAAAGGAATTATGATGGAACTATTAATGAGACTAATAATGAAAGTTGTTCGATTTTCAAATCTCCTGGACGTTTTCTCAAAGGAAAAGTAGAACCTCGTTTACTATCTGAAGAAGAAAGAGATTTGGCCCATACATACATTTTGAAACATATTGAACAAATAGATTAATTTTTTTCTGAACACAAACAACAAGTGCAAACTTCAAATGTGGTGGAGAAAGACTTTCTGAAATGGTTTCAGAGTTATGTTGAAGAACTGAAAGAAGCAAATGATCCTCGTTGTACTCATGAGATTGAAGTTTTGTCACAGAGACCATCAAGACTTGCATATTCACATTCAGGTTACATAGTAAATGGTTTTAGATTTCGTATCAAAGACATTGAAGATACTAAATTGACTCAATTGTCTGGAGTTATTGTGAATGCGGAACTTGAATATGGATGTGATGGATATTATGGACGTCTGATTGATGTCTTCGAAATATCTTTTGATCATGAAAGTCATATTGTACTGTTTAAATGTGATTGGTGGGATGTTTATAAAAAAGACAGGGGATTTAAGATCGATAAGTATGGAATTGTCAGTCTGAATACACGTTTTAAACTCAACACAAATGAGCCATTTGCTCTTGCAAATCAAGTAGAACAAGTGTTCTATGTAAATGATAATACAACAACAGGATGGATCATTCCTGTTAGAGCACAACCGCGAGATTATTATAACATGCAAGGTGAAACAGCTGAAGATGATGAATTATATGTTGAAGAAGTTTATCAAGAAAACTTAATGGATATTCCTATTAGGGGAGAAACCATTGATGTGGATATTAGTGAAAGAATTAGCATAAGAGTAGGCGAATACTTGGAGGTTTAGGTGAAGGTAACTTTCAACGACGTTTATTTTTTATCTATTTTTACTTCTAACTCTAATCTAATACAGTAGGATTTGAACAGATGGCTTCAGGTAGCGGCGCTCGTGGCTCAGGTAGTGGTTTCACACTCCGCAAGAAGCGGAATGCCTCTCAGCAGTCTATCCCTGAGCGTTCGACCTCTCAGGCCATTGCCTCTCAGCAGTCTATCCCTGAGCGTTCAACCTCTCAGGCCATTGCCTCTCAGCAACTTATTCCCGAACTTCTCACCTCTCAGGCTCTTTCTACATATCAGGCTCTTGCCTCTCAGCCTGTTGCCTCTCAGGCCGCTGCGGCTCAGACATCTACATCTGTATCCACATCTTCATCTGCAATAGGTATGAATTTTAATTTTAGTCGTTCATTAAATTGATACTTTTATGTTTATAATTTCACATAAATATCTTTATCATGTATGTTTAAACAGGTCCATCTTCTACGCAGCCTTGGGGTCGGGGACGTGGCCGTCGGGGTCCCACCAGAGGTGTCACCGATGGGAGATTGGAGCAGGGTCAACGATGGAACGTGCGGGTGATCAGCGGTTACGGCGTTGGTGAGAAGAGAAGCAATTTTGTATCCCGCATGGGTGTTGTGGCAAAACTTCATTGCAAGATATGGCAGAAAAATTTTGTTACTCTTCCTGCAGCGAAACAAGCTGCAATGTTTAGAGATCTCGAAGTAACAATATTTAAAGTTAATTATATGTTTGTCAAATTTGTATGACTAATTAAGTTAACGATAATGTGTAGTTAATGTATCAGTGGGACCGAACTCCCGAGACAGATAGGGAGATGCTTATGCACATGACCTCAATGCATCGCAGTTGGCGCGGTGTTTTGAAGAAAAGAGTAAATGAAATTTTTTTTTGTTCATGTATAATCTATTTTTGTATTATTTTTTCTTATGTTCATGTATAATGAAGTCAAACTGAAATCATTTCATAGCATTATACGGGAAAGACTTTGGCGGATGCAATTGTTTCCGTGCCGGCGGGTGTTGATCCGCCTGATTGTCAGACGATGTGCGAGAAATGGAGCACGTCAGATGAACAGGTAAAATAATAATGGAGTTTGATAATTTATGTTGATTTGTTCGATACAAATTTGACAACTAATAATTTTTTTTCTGCAGAAAATTGCTGATCGTAATAGAGAAAATCGCTCCCATCAGTCTATGCCATATAGGTGGGGCCGAACGAGTCATTATCAATTGAAGGATGACTTCGTAAGATTTTCATTTTATTAGTAGTGTTTCTATATTGTTAACTTTTTATTACTTATTTTTTTTAATATAATTTGAACAGCATCGCCTTCATCAACGTGATCCCGAGCGCCTTGAGATGTTCAAGATGGGTAGATGTAAGGATCTTCCAGACGGTAGTGAGCAATGGGTAGATGAGGAGAGTAGGAGTCGATATGTAAGTTATTCTATCATTTGAATTATTATTTTTAATCATTCTTATTAAATTTAATATGTATCACTAATAACAATTTTATTTTATTTTTTTTTAGGAGAGGATGACTCAATTAACTACTTCTTCTTTGGAGAGTGATGTTGGGAGTACTCCCATTTCTGCTGAGGATGCATTCATTTCGGTTATGGGAAAAGATCGATCTGGTCGTGTTCGTTGTGCAGGAAGTCGAGAGACGTTACGTACATGGTATGGACCGGGAGAAGGATCGAGCTCTTCCTATCAACAGAAATTTGAGGAGCAAGCTGTGGAGATGCAAAGCATGAAAGAAAAAATCAAAGCCCAAGGGGAGGAGATGGAGTGGATGCGCAAACAAATGGCAGACATGAGCGCATTTATGAGTCAATTTCAAAAAATGCACAATCCTACTCTGCCTCAGATAGTTGCTGTGAATGAGGACGACGCCCAAAACGAATCAAATGATGAGGGAGATGATTTTGATGGTGATGACGAAGAGTGAGCCGATGATAATTGATACATTTAGTTGTGGATATGTAATCTGAATTTTTCGGGGATGTGTAATGTGAATTTTTCATGGATGTGTTTTTTAATGTTATGTGAATGTTTATTTATGTATGTGGATGTATTTTTTTTGTGATTTTATGAATGTGTTTATTTGAAAGTGTGAATGTGTTTATTTGTACATGTTGATGTGTTTTTGTATATGTTTGTAAGTACAAATCTGTATATATAGGAAAAATATATAATTTATTATTTTAATATTTTAATTTTTTTTTCTTAGTAACTATTTGTCAGCGGCTTTATAGCCGTCGACAAATAATATTTGTCAGCGGCCTCTGTCAGAGAAAAAGTTTTGTCAGCGGCTTCAAAGCCGTCGACAAAGAGTATTTGTCAGCGGCTTAGGTCGCTGACAAAACTATTTGTCAGCCGCTTTGAAGCCGTCGACAAATACTATTTGTCAGCGGCTTACGTCGCTGACAAAACTATTTGTCAGTGGCTTTGAAGCCGTCGACAAATAGTTTTTGTCAGCGGCTAACGTTAGCCGTGGACATATGCTTATAACACATTTGTCAGCGGTTTTACGTAGCCGCTGACATATGTGTTATATGTTAGCGGCTACTGTGTGTAGACATATAATGTATATGTCAGCGGCTTTAAGTAGCCGCTGACATATGTGTTATATGTTAGCAGCTTCTGTGTGTAGACATATATAGTATATGTCAGCGGCTCTATGTAGCCGTTGACAAATATATGCCAACGGGGCTTTTGTCCACGGCTTTGTCAGCGGCTTGAAAGCCGTTGACATAAGTATTTGTCAGCGGCTGTTTAGGATTTGTCAGCGGCTCTTAGCCGCTGACAAAGCCTGTTTTCCTTGTAGTGGTAGGGATTTGCATTCTGTAAGAGTTCATGACATTCTTCATATTCTTATAAAGTTTTTCGTTTAAATCTATGGAGCAGTTACATGCATGTGTGACTTGGTTAATTATAATCTTGTTCATCGGATTATAGCTCCGAATGCAACATATGAAAATGGAGATGAATGCCGAATGATTTAGCAGATTCTTCACAGTACAAAGTGCACAAACAACTGCACATGGAATGATCCCTAACTACTCAGGAATAAATAAGATGATCAATCCCTTCGAACACCACGTTGGGATCTAAACTGATCGAGTTAATACGAACCAGAACTATGTATATATATATATATATACATATATGTAAGATGGATTTGTACAACGAAGTACGTGAAAAAAAATAGCAATATGGATTTCGACAAATAAATATGGAAATGAACGAGTCACAAAATATTATTCATGTTTCACATAAAGTAATCTTAAAATATAAAGCTCTTCACATATGTTTTATTACAATTAAGGAAAAAAAAAATTTACGCTAAAAATGTTGATTATCTCTCTCTTCTTTTGAGAATTTTAAAAATGGAAATAGTGTATCCACGAATACAGACAGTTTAAGAGTCACACACTCAAATATTTTTAAAAGATCATATTTTTTACATCTTAAATGGATATAAAATATACACTCATATTTTATAAAATCATAAACAAATAGCACTGACCACAATTAATTTGTATTTCGTTTCATCCCTATATCTCGCGATAGCATGTGAACCGGTCATGCTAAACTGTTGTGTGACGATTTTATTCTTCCAAAAGTCATCAAACTTGACAAGCACAACTCGTTGTGAAGTACTCTTTGTTAAGCAAAAATGTTTATCGGAGAATAATATGCATCTACATCAGACTTCTGAGCCCCTTCTACACCATTAACACTTGTTGCATTGACCTCAGTGCTGTGCTGCATTGAGGATCAATTGCATGACCAGCTACAAGCATCCTTATATATCACATGCCATGACTAAGCCAAGTTTTCCTTCTTCTTTTTTTTTCTTTTTTTTCTTGTTGTTCAGGTAGCTGCCTGAAGGGCGAAGGAGGGGGCAAAAGAGGTGGTCTTTTTTATTCATAGGCCACAAAGACACGTCGATTCGAACCTCCGTCTCCCGACCTAGCGGGAGAGGCGGGAACCGTCATGTAAAAACGTGTGGCCCGACTGAGCCAACTTTTCATTTTCCTTTTCTCCTTTGTTTTACATTGGGGGAAATATTTACAATGACTCGCAAGTTGATTGGTACACATGATTCATGGGTCAAAAACAATACACAGAAGTATACAAAAAACATACTCTTTCTTTCATTGTGCAAGAAGTTCAATTCATGTAAACAAAAACAAAATAAGAAAGAGATACAACTATTGCTCTATCCTATCTTGTCCCGGTGATTGCCCAAGCACATTGGTGGTTGTGCATCTCCACCGGAAGCCAATCTTGTGGACTACTTGATTGCAGTCCAAGCGTAGTGACACTCCTCCGGGGACTGATTGACGACGCTTAGAGGCAAGCTCCTCTCGAGTGACCTTCAACTCTTGGTGAAGCGATCGACATTTCTTTAGCACACAGTTGAGAAGCACTAAGCTCTTGATAGAGCATCTCTTCCTAGAAGACTACGAACCAAGCTTCACCCTCAATCGAGCTTTTCTGAGTATCGGCCTCTGAATCATTCAAGAGCACCACCGTGTAGAGTCCCGTCTTCAGTGAAGACATGGCCACCAACCTCAGCAAGCTGCCAAGGCCCAGTGACTATAGCCCCTGATAGTCCTCCAGAACACCAGGCTACTTTAGCACTTCTATTGCCGCGCGCCCCTCTACTACTGATGGATCTCCTCATATGCCTTGCTAAGGCCCGTCCAAGTGTGGACTTTGTCTACGGACGTGCCGGTGACACTTTGGTTGCCACGTATTTTCCTTGCGCCATTCTCTGCATGCAGAACTCTAGAAGATCCACCATAGCATCTTGGATGGTTCCCTCCATCGCTAGGGTATCCAAGTCCACTACATGTGCAAATGCCTTTCTAGTCGCCTCTATAGTTGCCCAACCTCCTGTAGAGTTAGGGGGCATGACTTACTAACAAATCGGCAAAGGATGCACTGCCTCAGCCTCCTGGCCCGGCGTCGCCTCGACGACGTAGACTCATTCGGGCGAGCGCCTTCCTCGACACCAAGCATCACTTCACTAGTTCTGACCTCGATTGCACAAGCACTCTTTACCATGATAGGGGCTTCCTAAGTCCTCCTTTCACGACTACAGTAGCAGTAGGTTGATCCAACTCAGTAGTCACCACCACAGCATCACCTCTGCTATCCCTGCCCTCAACATAGGTACCAGATCAGAGGACCCTGACCTCTTACTGGTGACCTCTAACTTTGTTGGGGGCATCGAAAAGACTTCCTTGACCATCAAACTCTTGAAGATTGTTGGCCATAAATATCCCGAAGCAAACTGCTGCTACAGTAACTACCATCTCTCCGCGTCAATCCCATTGGAACCAACAGCTTTCCCTGACTTGGAATCCACCCTCTCAACTACTTCATACCCAAACAATGGCAGCGATGATCCTGATCAGGAACTACTCCCAAGCTCCCTCTTTTCTGTCTTCTTTTGATCGCTTGGGCAAATGAATTCACGATCAGGCACTGCAAAGGCAACATCTAGCACCTGCTGGGGCTTGAGGGGTAGCACGGGAACTAGTGGAATGACTGGTGTGACGATGCCATATCCTCCATGAGCAGGATGAGCCATAATAGTTGACCTTTCAGGATGGGATCGATTAACCCATCGGAGTTGGACTATGTAAGGACTGAGGTTTCGGATCCGGTTATCGGATCGGTTTCAGTATCGGACTCCTTGGTTTGAGTTCTTGTGGGGCTGGAGTATACGTTCTTTTTCGCGTCGAGATTGCGAGACGCAATTTTGAACAGCGTCAACCTTAGGGGATGCCATTTAGGAACTTTGCAGGAGTGCCGTATGGACAAGCGTGGGGGTGCATATGTATAACCCGCGTCCTGTCATCTGAACTGCGTCTTCCTAGAACGACGTGATTTCGGCGAGTTTCGGTTGACTCTCCGAAGCCCTCCTTCTTTTCCCTCATTCTCTCCATTTCTCTCTCTCTCCTCCCCCTCCCCTCCGAACACCTCCGACGCCCCCTTCCCCTTCTCCTTCCTTTCCTCTCTCCATTCGTCCTCTCCCTCCACTCCATCAAACTTCCACCACTACCATCACCATCTCCTCCGCGATGCATTTCTTTCCGAACAACGGCCGACGTCCCGATGGAGTGACGGCGTCCATGGCGGTACCGGCGGTACCTTGTGGCGTTGCGGTTCGGCGGCTAAGAGCAAGGAGGAGTTCCAGTAACTGGTAGGATGACGATCCTCGCGGTGTTTTGTTTAAAACTATGATTTTTCCGCTTTGAAGCATGCAATATGTATGGCCGGACCGGGTGGTGAAGCAATAACAAGAGGATTTCCTTCGGAGTTGTACCTTGAAGAGGTAACGGAAGATATCTATAGAGGGAACGAGGCGTAGTTCCCTGCTAAGGGCTAGATACCCGTAAACAATCCGCCAGGAGTTTGGAAAAAACTGGGAGGGGGCCAACTGATAAGCATTAAGTAGTTCTATGATGAAGGGATGCAGAGGAAGTCGGAAGCCCGCTTGGAAACTATGCTTATATATGGAGAAGCAGCCTGGCCGAGGGGTATTGGCCCTCACGGCGGCTCGACCCCTTATGAGCTGGAACCAGTCCGGAATATCGTAGCGCTCCCACATCTCTGTCACCGCTTCGTGGCTAAAGTAAGGGGCTACGTCCGAGACCTTCTCGGCCGGTCGACGACTGGGCCCAGCCTGTTCACGCAAAGAAGTACTGGCAGGGCCAGAATTGTGAGCCGAAACCGCTTCTTCCACCATGTTGGAAGCAAAGGAGTTCAAGGAAAAAGGAGATGAGAGGGAAGAACAAGGAAGGACTGGCTTCGAAGAGGAACAGGAAGAATTGCTCCAAGAGGTGGGGATACTGGACATATAAGAATGGAAAGACGAGGCTAAGTCGGAGGCTTACCCTCAAACTAGAAATCCCAGTGCTCAATGGGACGGAGTCGGGCTCTTTGAAGCTTCGGTTGGACGCTCTCGGCCTGCCGGAGGGTGACAAGATGTTCTCGGGATCGCTCAGGAAGAAGCTCCGCTCAAAACACCTCGACAGTGGAAGAAGCAAATGGGCCTCTGGAGATGGGGGGCGACTATTTATAGGGATTCCCAAGGGGGATCTGATGGAGGATCAACAACTGCGATGCTGAGGCTCCTCGACTTCCCCCTCTCGGATACATGATGCGCGTCCTTTCCCGCCAAGAAACGGGCCGAGTGGTGGCAGATTCGAAATGAGGTAGTCAGCGTATAGGATTTCAAGACCTTTCGGTTGCCCTCTCTGATACGCGCCACGTATCTTGGATCCCCATGCTAAGAGCCGATTGGCGGCAATCCAGGTTGAAACGGTTAACGACCAAGATCTTCGGACCCTTTGGCCACCCTATCGGATGAATGCCACGTGTCTTGGTTTCCCTGCGTAAACGAATCACTCGGTGGGAAATCTCAAGTTATTATCGCCTTTTTCGTACATCTTCGGTCCGCGAGGATTAGTAACACCCCCTCGGTTTCGGACAAGAGCCATCTTCGGCCCGCAAGGATTGAAACAACTCTCCGCCTCCGGGAATTCTATCAGAGGCATGTATACTCTTGGCACTTTATCTTTCCAGAAATAGGTCAAGAGTAGGGGGGCATATGATGGGGAAAGAGCCCACTAAGCCCATTACCGTTGGCCCAGTCCCCGTTCGAGAATGGGTTGAGCGTCATTCAACCATTATCAACGGCCCACGTTCGTAGTGGGCCGGGATGGACCTGGCCCAATCACCAAAGACAACCTATTTTCGATCTGGCCCAAACGTTTATCGGGCCAACAATGGTCTAGCCCACTCGGCGTAGCAAAATGTGAGTTGCTTGAGATCGGGCCAGGTGCATAAGGACCGAAACAGGTCCGGCCGATTTCGATCAGGCCTTAAGCCCACTAACTCAAGGTACTCTTGGAATTTCCCGCTAATTCCTATAGTCCTACATGATGGATATAGGTGTCCTCTAAGCCAATCATAAGGCACCTATTTCAATCTGGTTCACTAATTAATGGAATTAAATTCATTATGTTGATTGGCATATTTATATTTGCGCATAATGAAGTCCATGAATATGTGCAATAGTCATCAGATTATGATGAGATCATAATAATGAGACTGATGACTTATAAACACATATTCTCAATTGTTCCTAGTCGTAGGATGTTTGAGAAGGACATCAAACATCCGGTTAGACTAGTACA
The DNA here is from genome assembly GCA_030544215.1 of Zantedeschia hybrid cultivar. Taxonomy (NCBI): domain Eukaryota; kingdom Viridiplantae; phylum Streptophyta; class Magnoliopsida; order Alismatales; family Araceae; genus Zantedeschia; species Zantedeschia hybrid cultivar. Next base: position 59,194,935 of record JARZZO010000012.1, read on the forward strand.
GGTTATTCCAGCTCATATGATGAGGGTGATTGATCTCGTTAGTTACTAGTGTGGAGACATAATGGTAAACCTGTAGGTGCTCATTGGAGAATGAGTTCACTGAACTGATCTGACATGAATCGCCGAATGGTAATTTACCTGACTATCAATCGGCTTGATTCATCGTCACAGCAGCATGGCTGATCCTTGGACTTGAGACACCAAAGACACCTTGTCGGTGGACTTCTGGACTTTGACCTTGACCTACGAATCCCTATCTACGGGATCTCAAATAGTCAAGGATCGGGTCCAGCGGAAGACCTTCGAAGGTGATTGTGTGTTCAATAAAGGATCGTTCGCTCTCAGGTAACTGGAGAGAGAATGCTCTAGAGTAGATCCGTAGGAGTCTCTGGCCAGAACAGAAACAATATCAGAAAAGTGGTTTTTGGATATTGTAAAGCAGAGTATGATTCAAGTGAGTTGACAATCTAGGGTTTGACAGTTGACCATACCCTAGGTTAACTCGAGAGTATTGTGCGAACGAAGGATTATAACCACGTGGTAACTGTGGACGGACAGGTTCCATAAGTACGTTGCTGAACCCCATTACCTTCCGGGATCATGCGGTGTTGCTTGGCACCCAACTTGATCGGAAGTCCGACCGAATTTACATGCGACGATAATTCGGTTGTATAATTAGTTAATATCTAGATATTAATTAATTACAATAAGTCAATAACTAGTTATTAGACTTAACGGGCTGAAAATCGGACTGGTAAATGGGCCTAGAGGGTCACACGCAATAAGATTCTCAGTCGGTGGTACATAAGTGTAATTTATATGAACTCGGGGACTTTTGTGAAAAGTCACGCCTGTAGGTGCTGAAAATGCTCGTGTGATTAACATGAAAATGCTATGTTGTTTAGTGTAAACTAACCTATTAAAAACAACAACTAAAGTGAGAAACTTTTAACTAAAAAGTTTCAAAAGAGATATGATCGCCTACCTGTTTGAACGCGGAAGATTGAGTCCTTGATTCCCCTCCTTCAGCCGGCTGAAGAAAGAGAGCCCTTTCTTTGTTCTTTTGTTCTTGCTGTTGAATTTGAGGTTGAGGATGAAACTAAATAAAGATATAGAATGAATGCAGAATTGAAACACTTATGCCCGATTGGGTTGAAGCCTTGAAAGGATGAAGATCTTCAAAGGGACGCCGACTTCTGGAAATGGCAGCGCTCCGGCGTTACGACGTTGTTGCTTCGATCTTCAACTCGCTATAATAACGCTAGGCTCAACTCAACTCAATTCTCCCTTTTTTCAATGGGGCTCCACCTGGCTCAACCTCTTTTACTCTTCAAAGATGTAAGGTATTTATAGGCTTCTTCTGCATTCGCGATTAACATAGAAAAATCTAGGATTTATCTATCTTAACCGACAGATAAATACTAATTAATTCATCTTTATCTGTAATTATCTAAAACGCGTCCACCATGGCTGACGCCTTTCAGATTTATTAAGATAAGGATAAATATCCGGGAAAACTTATCTTTATCTTTATTAGCTAAAACGCGTCCACATGTGTAGACGTCTTTTACACTAATTAAGATAAGGATAAACATCCGGAAGAGAAGTTAAAACAGCTTAGGAAACCTAAAACGCGTCGACCTTTACAGACGCCGTTTAGTTAATAAATCAACTGATTAACATTAAAATAAGAATAAACTCTAAATTACGTCCACATATGTCGACGTGTTTTAGAATTCTTCATATTTTACTGAAATTTGAGTTAAAATCAATTTAATTGATTAACTTAAACATGTCTGTTAAACCCGACACTCAAAAATATCAATAAAAATTAATCAATGATTAAATATCAGACCATTCTGAGGCATTATTATATAATATGAAATTTACTCGAAATGACGTCAAAATTAGCGTGTCTACAGCTGCCTCACCTTGGCATCGTCTTTGCAAGGGAGTGAAATGAAATGGAATGTACTGAAAAGGTGATGCCAAGGTGTGATGAGACACGCTCTTAACATCACATGATTGGAATTTTTCTCAAAATCATCAATGAAGATAGTTCAAAGAAATCAATGGAATCAATCCTATCTGGATGAGGTAGACAAGGAAATAAAATAAAGTCGATCAACCTCCTCGGAGTGGGAAGTACCCCAGGTCATAGGCACTGTAGGTTTCATCATGGGGAGCGTTTGCCAGCCAATGTGGACGTGCTACAGCCATGATGGATCTTAAAAGGAAAACAAGAATTATTGGATAAAGAATCCAAGAAATGATAGAATTCCAATGATATCTTCAAGCGAACCTCAAAGATAATCAAAATACTCAATTCAGAATGGAATATTTCATACCATGTTTTGAGTTATTTGATTTAATGGTCTGAAACTTAATCAATAATTAACCCTTATCACAATGATTTCAAAGTCTTACATGATGCATGCTGGGCTAAAAGAAAAATATAAAGTCAAATAAAATATAAATTAATCAAGGATAATATTGTTAAATTGTCATTAATGAGTCAAGACACTAATTCTTGTAATCCAGTGCTAAGCCGAAGCTCGTTTATCCACGCACCGTTTCACAAAAGTGGAACCATCGTCCTCATTAATTAACAATCAAACGGCCTATCCGTGCGATTAAGAATTCTCTGGAATTATCACTGTTTTTGTTGTAGGGGATCTCAAATTCCAGTTTCATCAAAAACACAAGGTCCTTGATATGCTCTAATAAATACTTAACATATAGTAATGCTGATGCACAATAATTACATGGAAGGAATACAAGGGTAGAAATAACCGTCTTTTTAGCCACGGTCGGGACTTTCTTGACATTTTCCAGCTTTACTCGAGTTTTCTTGAATTTCCTGAAACCAAAATTGTTAGTAATTCCAAACAAATATTCAATTTAAACATCCAAAACACACAGAATTTCGGATAAATAGCAGAAAAGCTAAAACGCGTCGTGTCGAGCAGACGCCATTCAACGTTGAAACGCGTCAGTGCTCCTCGACGCCTTTCACTCACAGAAACAGGTTTCTGGATGTTCTCTATTCGGATTCCAACTCTATCAATGCACATCCCTTTTCCAATCCGGAAAAGTCTTCTTAGGATCGCAATGCTGTCTATATAAACACCCTTAGGTTATTCCCAAGCAATCCTATCACAATCCAAAGATCAAAAGTTGAGTTTTCTTCAAGGTTTCTTCAAATTTCCAAGGTTTCCAAGCTTTCCAAGCTTCAAGAAGGAGGAACTCCGAAAAAGGGAGGATGAATTCTTCAAGCAAGAAGATGAAGATGTCTTTGGAGAGTTTTTCTGATGTGGAGAATCACCTCAATGGAAGGAATCCCAATCTTCAAGTAAGTTCAATCAACTTCCTTTCAATTTTTCTTCATGTTCTTTATATCCCTCATCATGTTCTTCGTCTTTTCTTTTGGTTTTCAGAACTATCCCATGTTTCCTGGCCCAAGGAAATTTACCTCCTTACCTTGGATCCGTAAACTTGCAAAAAGTATCAAGCTTTCCATGCAAGTGTTCATATCCAAGTGGAATCTTCAAGGTCTTGTAGTGCTTGCCAAACATTACAAGAGCGCGAACGTAGATTGGGCGGCTATGGGTGCCTTGATCGAGTGGTGGCATCCCCAAACTCATACGTTCTTCTTCCAAGATTTCGAGTGCACGATCCTTTTGGAGGAGGCGGAGCTTCTTTTAGGTCTCCCAAAGACCAAAGAGAACAAAGAGAAGATAGCTTTGATGAAAGAGAGAATCACCGGTCAACAATTGTTGACATCAATCATGAAAGATCCTTCAGAAGATAAAGGATGTCTCACTAAGAAGGGGATCAATCTTACCAAGCTAGCCTAGTGGACGCTGTACGAAATTGATGATCTAAGGGAGGATGAAGCGGAGGATGTAACAAAAGCCTTAGTTACATGCCTTGCCGGTGCCTTGTTCTTCTCTGCGCAGGATAACATCTTAGAAGATGACCAAGTTAGTGCTATATGCGCAATCTTCGAAGGTAAATCCATTAGCACTACACTCTTAGCATATCTTTATAGTGGGCTTTCTGCAGCATCTGTGGGCCGTCCTCCTTATGGATGCATGCTACTCTTTGCCTTATGGGTTGAACTTCACTTCAAGTTTGAGCATAGCAAGAAAAGGCCTCTAAATCCATCTCAGATCTACTTGAATAGCCCAATTCATTGTATAGCTAACATTGTAAAGTTCAATGAGCACATGGTTAACAAGGTTCCAAAACTCAAAACCCGAGCTGACTGGAGAGAGTATTTGAAGCTCATGACGTCCGACATATTCGACTCGTCTCCACTTGCTCTGATTGGAAAGCCTATTTGGGTACGCCGTGCAGCAGGAGCAGATCTCAAGTTGATTGGAGCCACTGAGTTCGTGCTATACAATCCACATCGGTGCCTTACCCAACTTAGCTTGAGCCGTCGTGAATTCCCTGAGTTCTCTCCCACACCTCCGATCAAGAAGCGTGACTTGGAATCCGACGAAGATTATGAAGTCGTACAAATCATTACTACTCTATGGAACCTTGGCTTCAGTTACCGTGTAAAATCCTCTAAAGATAGAGATAGAGGATTGAAAGCTCCTTACCTTAAAAGTCTTCATGAAATTCTTCCTTAAATGTCCTCTTTCTCTTTTTATATGATGTAATAAAGAATTTCACTGAATAAAGAAGTTTTTTATGCCTTGAAAACCTCTCCTCAACTTTCTGTGATGTGCACATGATTTTTCCTTTAGTAAAAACTTGATTTTTCCTGAAAATTCAACAGTTCAGGTTCTGTAAAAATGTAAAACGCGTCCATTCAGACAGACGCCTTTAAACCATAATTCTTTTTTCCATAAATTCAATTTAATCCTCAAAAACCCGATTTAAAGCTTAAAACGCGTCTTTACACATTGACGCCTTTCAACCATAATTCTTTTCCAGAAATTAAATTTAATCCTCAAAAACCTGATTTAAACGTTAAAACGCGTCTTCAGATAGTGACGCCTTTCAACTCTCTCTCCTACTTTTCCCAGGATTCTGTCATTAATTCCATGATTAATTCTCTGAAACGCGTCAACACAGTAAGACGCCTTTCATTATTTTGCTCTGTACGGCTCTGACCAAAATCTTTAAACGCGTCCATATAGGTGGACGTCTTTCATTCAAACTGTTGTCCTTGCCGCCTCAACTTTTGCGCTCTAAAACGCGTCAGCATGAGTCGACGCCTTTCAGCCTTTCGTTAACAGACCCGCGAAGGCCCCTTTCTTCCTCACTTTTCCAAAATCCCTCTTTTTCCTTTCTCCTCTCCGGCGATCTCTGACGATCTCGGTTTCTCTCCGTCAAAGCTCTCCCTTCTCAAGCCATGGAGCACGGTGAGGGCTCAAAGAAGACTAAGACCCTAGCCAAGAGGCGGCGAAGGCAAGAAGAAGAGGCTCCCGAGGAGGTTCCGGCCATGTTAGCCGAGGCGGCGGCCTTCTTGGAGGAAGAAATCCCTCCACCGGCACCTATGGCGGTGGAAGAAGAAGAGGAGGGCGACCTCCACACGGTAAGCTTCCTGTGGGTGTGATTAGATGAAGAAAAGAGGGAGAACGGGGTTCTTGAGAGAACCCGAAATCTGGACTTGAAAGGCATCCAGACCAGGTGACGCCATTCAAAAGGCGTCACCATGGGCTGACGTCTTTCAAGACAAATTCCGGATTTTTAATTAGGAATAAATATTTTGAATCGCGTCAAGTCATGTTGACGTGTTTTAAAAGACGTCCATGTGGGCTGACGCCTTTCAAGACAGAACTGATTTTTCTTGTTTTTATTAATTACTAACCCTTTTTTATGTTTTTTTTTTTATTTGCAGGGAGTGATGAGGGTTAGGATCAGCTGGGACCTAGTGATAGGGGCATATAGAGGGCTCCCGGATTTCCAAAAGGCGCGCCTGCGTCGGATGGGATTCGGTGAAGTACTGGACATCGAGCCATTCTGGCTTGATTTGGTCCTCTTGCAGGTGTTGCGGGAGAGGTGGCATACGGAAAGCCGTGCTTTCCTAATGCCGTGGGGGCATATGGTCCCCACCCTAGAGGCTGTGGCCAGGATTACTGGCCTCAGGGTAGAGGGCCGACCAGTTAGTGGTGTTACCTACCCCAACTATCAGGGATTAGCTGAGGCTCTCCTAGGGATAGAGGTGTCTAGCCTAGGCAGAGAGTCTAGGATGGTCCCTAGGGTAGAAGTAGAGGCAGCTTTAGGACTAGATGAGCCCCGGCGTCGGTCTGACGAGACCCGGGAGGAGTTTAGGGATAGACTAGCCGAGTCGTCTTCCTCTGCCTATTGCAGTGACCCTAGTCAGGTAGAGGAGGTAGACAGACAGCTTAGGGTCTTTTTAGTTTTCTTTTTTGGTCGGTTGCTCTTCGGTACGAAGGGCGACCACATCCACTGTAGATTTCTTTATTTACTAGATGACCTAGATAGCTTAGGAGAGTATGCCTGGGGTGCGGCCCTTCTGGCTCACCTCTTTGCCGATCTATCTGCGGTCACGCCGGATCGTGAGACTACCATCAGCGGCTTCTCGCCGTTTCTTCAGGTATTAACTTGTTTAATTATTTGTTATATGCAGTGCAATATGATATGATGCTTCTTCTAACCTACATGTTCATGAATGCAGGTGTGGAGTTACTATTACTTCCCGCTCGGCAGAGCGTGGATTGTTCGTCCAGATGCCGTCCCTTTTGCCTGCCGTTGGCAGCCGATTGTGGACACAGCTCCACAGCATCACCAGCTGACGGCCCTCCGCCGTCAGTTCCTGGATTACCCAGAGCTCTTGGTAAGTTTTTAACTTGTTCAATTTTATTAAATGCAATCTTTTTCTTTAAGTACAATTTATTTATGAATGCATCTAATCTATATGCAGGTGATCTGGCGCCCGTATCTGGGTATGAACGAGGAAGGTCAGCCATGGGTGACGGCTGGCAGGAGGCGATTCGGGAGGCAGATGTGGGTACATTGCCTCAATGAGATCGAGCCCCTCCGCCTCCGGCTCGTGATGAGGACGTTGGGTCTCCACCAGGAGTGGATAGACGAGGAGGTCCCGGAGGGTGTGGGCAGGAGCATGAGGGGAAGCAAGCCCTCACCGACTGGCGTGCCAAATTCCAGGAGCAGTACGAGGATTGGCACCGTCGGGGCGTACGGGTGGAGTCCCGTGCGGTGAGTAGCGAGGGCTACCTCCAGCAGTACCGGGCCCACTACGCCGATCAGCTTCGGCTCCTTCGACCACTCGATGTAAGTATGCATTCATGCGTCTTTAATTTTATTATTATCTTGATTTATATTTGTGAATGAATGTATGTATGATATGCAGGATGCGCGTGATGCGGTCATCGTCGACCTCCGGGCCCGCCTACATGATGCGGAGGCCCAGCTAGAACAAGTTCAGAAGGAACTATATGACCTGGTATGTATGAATGAGTATGAATGCATGTTTTAATTAATTAATTGTTTTGGCGATTAATCACTGACAGTTGTCTTTCGGTGCAGCGAGCCGTCTACACCCAGGCGGCTCCTCCTACCTTCGGGGCTTCATTCTCCTCTCCATCCGCTGCTCATGATGCTGCTCTGGCTGACCTCCAGAGTCAGCTCGCCTCCGCCATCCACCGGGCTTCTCTCGCGGAGGAGGACCGTGCTGCTCGGGTAAACTCTTCAACTTCTGACTTCTAAATTTGATTTTGATTACTTGATTGCTTTGAACTAATAAAATCTTCCTCTGCAGGTTTCTGAGCTTCAGGAAGCCCTTCAGAGGGCTGAAGCAGAGTTGGATCATTCCCGTGCTGCAGCGGCTCGTGCCGAGGCTGACGTTGCGCGGATCCGCGCTTTAGAGGAGCAGGTGGCCCATCTCTCCACTGGAGACCTTCCTCGGGAGTTTGCACACCTCCAGTCTCGACTGGGGTTCATCAACGAGGAGCGAGAGCGGGAGAGGCAAGAGCGGCAGAAGATGGATGCTGAGATATCCGCTCTTCGGGTCCAGCTTGGCATTGCAGAGCATGAGCGCCGGAATGTGGAGGAGAGGTACAGGCGTGCTCGACAGCGTGCACAGGAGCGCGGTTTGACGAGTGCCTTCACCGCCAGCGCTGCCGTGTCTTCTGGCCAGGCAGGGCCGAGCGCGATGGGGCCACCTCCAGCTCCTAGTCGAGGGCCAGCACCGGATGCACCTGACGAGGCCCAGAGCCAGTTGGACGAGGGCGGAGGGGAGAGCCAGCCTTGAGGGCTCATGTATCTTCTTTTTTTTTTTATATATCATGTACATAACACTTCTTCTGATAATATACATGAAACTCTTGGGCTCCAATCTTGTGTTCCTGTGCTTGTCTTGCATCCTGTACACACTTAACAAACAAGTTAAGTATCTATTTAGGCTTAGCCCCTTGCCTGACCAAATAAATGGTCAATCAATCTTTTCTTCAATAAATGGTCAACGGACATAGCCTTTATCAACAAAGGTAATGAGAATAATTAAACTGAAGCAAAATGCAACATACAAGCAGACAGATGCTCGCTGAAAATAAAAGGAATGAAACACACTAAGTGCAACAAGCAGATGCTAATTGAAATTTTTTTTTTTTGTTGTTTTGAAATATTTATTTTTGTTTGGGGTTTTGAAATATATGCCTTTTTTTTTTTTTTTTTTTTTTGAATTTTGACATATGTAATTTTTTTTGAATTTTTGAAATATATGTATATTTTTTTTGAATTTTTGATGTATGTATTTTTTTGAATTTTTGATGTATGTATTTTTTTTTGAATTTTTGATGTATGTATTTTTTTTGGGTTTTTGACTAAAAGATCAGCATGGTACTTAGATCAAAAGATCATATTCATTTATGAACTTAATTCCCAAATTGTTCTCTAACAACTTAACTTAAAACCCATCGTGTTTGAACTTGTGTTTCCATTCGTGATCCCATTTGATGATTTGACCCTTAGTCAATGTAAGCCATTCCTTAAGTTTGGAGTACATCTCTTTAGAAAGAAAAGATGAATAAGTTTAGAAAGCCCATGAGAAGGTTCTGGAGACTTAAAAAGATGTCCCTTTCCTACCCTAATATCCGTTGGGGTTCGGTCATTTTCTTTCCGGGGTATTTATCGACCTTGCGTTCCCTTTCATTTCATTTCATGGCCTTGATGTAACGTTTGTAATGTAATGGCCTTTCATTTATTCTTTTCTTTTCTTTGGGACGGATCTCCCCCTTTTTTTTTTATGACGGCCTCCTACTAAGATGGCGGATATTCTTGGTAGTCTATTCTAAGCCTCGTTCCGACATCATGGGCCGAATTTAAAACAGAATTTCGCTTTAAAAAGAATGATTTGTACTTTACACTTTCGGTCAAGCCTTCGATATTCTTTAGGCCTTGGCATCTCTTGTTACTCACGAATCAAACGTGTTAGTGTGTGTAGTAATGGGCTTGAAATTAAGTTATCCAGACTGATAAGGAAATTTTAGTTTATAAACTTTCTGATTCCACTGGTCTTTGTACCATACTGATCGACTCTTTAACCTAAGGGTAGTATTTCTTAAGATGTAAACCATTCCAGGGATGATTTAGCTCTTCTCCTTCTGCATTAACAAGACGATAAGCATTACCAGGAAAAGCGTGCGATACAACATAAGGTCCTTCCCAGTTGGGTTGGAGCTTAGAACACGGACCACCAGGTTTTATAAAAATTCTTTTAACAACCATTTCACCAACTTTGAACTTACGTTCAATGACTTTCTTTTGATAAAAACGTGCTAGTCTATTTTGATAAACTTTTGCATGATTAGCAGCTGACCATCTTTTCTCGTCTAAAAGTTCCAATTGAGCAAGGAGTGCTGAACGATGTTCATCAATGGAAAATTTCTTATTCAATTGTACTCTTAATGACGGTATGAGGATCTCATATGGAACTACCGCCTCCATTCCAAATGTTAAGGAATAAGGAGTTTGCCCAGTAGGCGTGCTTGGCCATTGCCTTGCGGATAATAAGGAGATGAATGATGCAATGCAATTTTATACCTGTTACAGAGGTCCTTCAATTCCTGTGACACGAACTGTGGTCCGTTGTCGGTGACGATGGTGCTTGGAATTCCAAATCGAGTGATGATGTTCTTCATGATGAACTTGCAGACGGTTGATGCTTTGATCTCCACGTACACTTCAGCTTCTGCCCACTTGGTGAAGTATTTCGTTGCCGTGAGAATGAAAGATTTTTGCTTGATGCCGAAATCTGGATTACCAAGAGGTCCAACAATGTCGAAAGCCCACATGGAGAAAGGCCATGGGGAAGAAACAGGATGGAGTGAAGATGCAGGAGAATGAATTTTGTCGGCGTGAAGTTGACACTTAGCACACCTACGGACATATCCTACACAATCTTCTTCCATGGTTGGCCAATAAAATCCTTGTCTAAGGATCTTCTTTGCTAACATCTGTCCATTGACATGGCCACCACAAATTCCACTATGAGCTCCTTCCATAACCTTCCAAAGCTCATCTTCGTCTAGACATCTCAGAAGAACTCTATCAAAACCTCTCTTGTACAATGCTCCTCCAACTAAGGTGTATCGTTGAGCAATTCTCCTGATAGCTCTTTTCTCCTCAGTTGTAGCTTCCTCAGGATATGAGATCTTCACAATATCTTGCAATTTCATAATACCATGGCTTCTGTTCATCATCCATCTCTTCTAACAGCTCTATTAACATGATTTCTCTCTTTTCAATGATAACTCCGTCTCTGACTTTCTTCAGCAACTTCTCTTTAGTTCTAAGAAATGAAGGATCTTTCACGGCGGGTAAAAGACGCCTATGAACTATAATTGATTCGGATTGTTTGCTGATTGGAAAATTAAGAGAAGATGCAAGTGAAGCTAGAGCGTCAGCTAAGATGTTTTGATTCCTAGGGACATGGACAAAGATCAATTTCGTGAAAAGCTTTGAGTAAGCAGAAGTATGTTCTTAATAAGGCTTGAGCTTGGGATCGAGAGTTCGATACTTGGTCAGCACTTGGCGAAGAGTTAGTTGGCTATCACCTACAATCCTGAGTTTGGTAGCACCATGGAAATGAGCAGCCTCGAGACCAGCAAGGAGTGCCTCGTATTCAGCTATATTGTTTGTGACTGGAAAATCGAGCTGAAAGGCTTGTGGAATGGTGATACCTTCAGGTGATAACAGAACGATACCGATCCCTTTTCCATGAGAATTCAGAGCTCCGTCAAAATGCAGAGTCCACATATCATCTCTGATTTGATTTACGGACATTAGTTCCTCATCCGGAAACTCTGATCGGACTAGATCAAATCGGGGAAGGGGATGATGAGCAAGGTGTTCTACTATGGCATAGCCCTTGATCGCTTTCTGCTGAATATAAATGATATCGAATTGAGATAGAAAGCTTTGCCATCGCGCTAACCTATCAGTAAGGACGGATTTCTCCAGAAGGAATTTGATTGGATTCATCCTAGCGATGAGATGGACTTCATGGGTCAGAAAATAATGCTTTAATTTCTGCACAACCCAGACCAGTGCTGCACATGTTTTCTCCATCGCCGTATATCTCTGTTCAGCGGGGTTGAGAAGTTTAGAGAGATAATAGGTTGCCCACTCTTTTCCTTCTTCATCTTCTTGTGCTAGGACAGCCCCCACTGCATCATCCAGGACTGAAATGTAAAGTATCAATGGTTTGCCTGGAGATGGTGGTCTCAAAATAGGAGGACTTGCTAAATAGTTCTTTAATCTATCGAACGCCTCCTGACACTTATCGTCCCAATCGAATTTGACCCCCGGCTTGGTAAGCTCGTAAAACGGCTTACACCTTTGTGAGTGCTGGGAGACAAAACGACGAATAAATTGTAACCTCCCAATTAATCATCTCAACTCTTTCAAGTTTTTGGGAGGGGGCATTTCTCTAATAGCCTTCGCCTTGTTAGGATCGATCTCAATTCCCCGTTTGCTGACAATAAATCCAAGCAACTTCCCTGAAGATACCCCGAATACACATTTCTTGGGGTTCATCTTTAACTGATATTCTCTCGATCTCTTTAACTGATTAACATGAAAATGCTATGTTGTTTAGTGTAAACTAACATATTAAAAACAGCAACTAAAGTGCAGTGATCGCCAGAAACTTTTAACTAAAAAGTTTCAAAAGAGATATGATCGCCTACCTGTTTGAACGCGGAAGATTGAGTCCTTGATTCCCCCCCTTCAGCCGGCTGAAGAAAGAGAGCCCTTTCTTTGTTCTTTTGTTCTTGCTGTTGAATTTGAGGTTGAGGATCGTCCAGAAGTCCTTCTGGCTTTATGCTTGATTTCCCTCTTTTGATTCTCTTGTTGTTGTTGTTGAGTGCAGCAGAAACAGAGACAGAAAATAAAGAAGAATGATGATGAGAACTTAAATAGGAGTAATATTTAAACTGATCATGATTATAAACATGCTTAAACAACAAACTTACTTGTTTAAATGGCTTTGAAACCCCTTAAATCAAATAGGTTTTGAAAGATTGATGTAGTGGTGTGTGTTGCATGAAGTGAATATGAAGGATGAAACTAAATAAAGATATAGAATGAATGCAGAATTGAAACACTTATGCCCGATTGGGTTGAAGCCTTGAAAGGATGAAGATCTTCAAAGGGACGCCGACTTCTGAAAATGGCAGCGCTCCGGCGTTACGATGTTGTTGCTTCGATCTTCAACTCGCTATAATAACGCTAGGCTCAACTCAACTCAATTCTCCCTTTTTTCAATGGGGCTCCACCTGGCTCAACCTCTTTTACTCTTCAAAGATGTAAGGTATTTATAGGCTTCTTCTGCATTCGCGATTAACATAGAAAAATCTATGATTTATCTATCTTAACCGACAGATAAATACTAATTAATTCATCTTTATCTGTAATTATCTAAAACGCGTCCACCATGGCTGACGCCTTTCAGATTTATTAAGATAAGGATAAATATCCGGGAAAACTTATCTTTATCTTTATTAGCTAAAACGCGTCCACATGTGTAGACGTCTTTTACACTAATTAAGATAAGGATAAACATCCGGAAGAGAAGTTAAAACAGCTTAGGAAATCTAAAACGCGTCGACCTTTACAGACGCCGTTTAGTTAATAAATCAACTGATTAACATTAAAATAAGAATAAACTCTAAATTACGTCCACATATGTCGACGTGTTTTAGAATTCTTCATATTTTACTGAAATTTGAGTTAAAATCAATTTAATTGATTAACTTAAACATGTCTGTTAAACCCGACACTCAAAAATATCAATAAAAATTAATCAATGATTAAATATCAGACCATTCTGAGGCATTATTATATGATATGAAATTTACTCGAAATGACGTCAAAATTAGCGTGTCTACAGGCGACACGTTTTAGATAATTACAGATAAAGATGAATTATTTCCGGATGTTTATCCTTATCTTAATTAGCTAAAAGGCGTCTCTTATGGGCGACGCGTTTTAGATAATTTCAAATAATGATGAATTAATCTGTATTTATCTGTTTGTTAAGCTGAATAAACTTGAAAATTTTCATGTTAATCCATTAATAACCGCGGATATAAAAGTCTATAAATATCCAGCCTCTTGGACGAATGACAGTTAGTGATAGTGAGGTTGATTGGAGCAAAGTAATTTTGAAGGCGACATCCGAACGCTGAAGGAGCGAAGTGCTGCTACCATCAGGAGTTCTTCATCCGATCTTCGTCCCTTTCAAGATTTTTTCAAAACCAAGGCTTCCAAGGGCCATCCAGCTTAGCTTTCATTTTATTTCTGCATACTTCTCACATTTTTCATCCTATTAGCTTCACATTTTATCACGTCACTCCATGCAACACACACGCACACTAGTATTGTTTTCCAAACCTATTTGTTAAAGGGGTTTAAAAGACCATCACAACAAGTGAGTTCACCTGTTCAGTTGCATGTTTAAAATTTTCTCTAGAACGGATACTACATTTTCCTAAGTTCTCATCATTGTTCTTTATTTCTTTCTATTTCTCGCAAGGTACAGAGGAGAATCAAGGGGAGGGAATCAATAGCGAATAACAAGGAATCTGGACGATCCTCAAAACTCAATAGTAGCCAAAGCAAGAACAAGGACAAAAAGGGCTCTCCTTCTTCAGCCGGCTGAAGGAGGGGAACCAAGAGCTCAACATCTCCCACGTCCAAACAAGTAGGCGATCAAAACTTTCTTCTTTTGGAACTTTTTAGTCAAAAGTTTCTGGCGATCACATCACCTAGTTTTCTTTTTAATAGGTTTATTTTCCACCTAAACAACATAATTTTCATGATAATCACACACTCAATTTAAGCACTCATAGTTTGTTTGGCGATCACGGTGGGACTTGGTCTTGCCATCTTTTTAATCATTTGTTCTTACTTTTATCAATCGGGCACCCACGGTGTTCCACCTATGTCTCTCGACATGCCCTCACCAATTGGTGAGTTTTTAGTTTAGTTGTTATTCCTACGTGCACACTGCTGCAGCAAGATCTTGCCCTCCCCATTGATTAGTTGAAAAGTTGTTTCTGTGATAAAGGATTGTGTGATTGATTGATATTTCAGTTGTTTATTTGATAAAATCAACCTGTTAAAATTTGAAACAAAAAAAAGATTTGCATGAACTGATTATTTATCGCTTTTATCCTGTTTGAGGGGGAATCGATCCATAAATTCCTCCTAAAATACTGAATCTGTTACTTGAAAAGCGTCCAGGAACAGCAACGCGTTTCAAACTGCGTCATTCAACCCAGACGCCTTTCAGGCTAATTTTTCTGTTGTCTACTGCCTGAGTTTCTGCGAAAAAAATAAGGTTCTGTTTGAAAAGCGTCGACTAACAACGACGCTATTCAGGCAGTTTCTTATTTTTTTCTTCAGTTCTCAGATTTTTGACCTGTGTGCTATTACCCATTATGTATTAAGCATTAGAAGCCATCCAGGCTGCAGGTCATACGCACTGAGGCTAACTCCCTCATCTTCTTAGGAACACTCTTCTTGACGTCTTCAACTCTCTCTGATTGGGTCGGTCCCTCGATCAGACTAGAGTGGTTGGCGTTAAAGACCTCCGTAAGTCCCCAAAATCAAGGTATTCCTCCTTGATCATCGGGCTGGTTGTACCAATTGAAGTCCTAGTTAGATTTTCATAATGTTGTAAGAGAAAGTCATAAAATATAATGGTGGAAATTGAATTAAAACTAGGATCCTACCCCTTGAGTGAATTTGTGATTAATTAATCCAAATAACCCAATAAGGAATCATAAAATCACGTTAAACATCTACTTGTTTGCTTAATCTCTGTACAATTTGTTTGTCAATCTCTGAAAAAAAATCTAACAGCATGGTACTTCGATCAGGTAGAGACTTGAGCATGGCTCTAGATGCCATAGTCAACTCCGAGGGAGATGCTAATGCCCCTCGTGATTCTGATTACCATTTCAAAAGCGGGAGAGATGCTGATGCCTCCCGTAATTCTCTTCCTTGTCCAGTTCGATATGAGGGAAATGTCCCAACCCCTCTTCGTTACCCTCATGATCAATATTCTGATCCTCCCCCGCATGTGCATGCGGTTCCTAACCCTATCTACGAGGGAGACATGAACCAGAATGATCCATCATCCTCTGATCCCTCGGATCTTGTAAATGCTTTGGGAGTTCTTGCCTCCCGTCTGGACCCTCAACAGTTCGAGGCTATCCAGTCTATTCTAATAGGGAAGACGCCCATACAGTCTGCTGAGCCTAACCCTGCGGCCCCCCATGCCATCCCCCAACAACCTCCTCATCATCCTCCCTTCATTCACCAGGCCATGGAAGGCCTCCATGTCTCAACCTCTCGGCCAACTGGGCCACAACTTTCCTCTTCTAGGCAACCGGTCAGACCGCTAACGCCTGCCTATCAAAATGCCCTCGGGTATAGCGGAAGCTCTGTCAAACCTCCACTTTATTGTCGTCATTGCCCTACGTACTCTAGGCAACAGGCCTATCAAGTACCTCCACCTCCCCCTCCTCCCCAGGCTGATCCGACAACGCAAGCGTTGCTGGCAAAGATGGAGTGCATGGATGAACAATTCAACAACCTCCAGAAGATGATGGGGGTCAAAGCTGCACCAGAGATCAATTTGCCAAGTCTGCCAGTGTTCCACCTGCCACCCTCTGAGATGCCGGTGTACCGAAAGTACAACGGTACTAGTAACCCCTTCACTCACTTGAAGGAGTTCATGTACGAGTTTAGGAGATCCTTAGAGAGACCAGCCCTCGAGTGGTTCTTTTCTTTAGAACCCTCTGAAGTAGAGGACTACGGTATCTGTAGGTGCTTAGAATGACCGTGTGATTATCATGAAATATCTATGTTGTTTAGTGTAAACTAACCTATTAAAAACAGCAACTAAAGTGCAGTGATCGTCAGAAACTTTTAACTAAAAAGTTTCAAAAGAGATATGATCGCCTACCTTTCAAACGCGGAAGATTGAGTCATTGGTTCCCCTTCCTCAGCCGGCTGAAGAAAGAGAGCCCTTTCTTTGTTCTTTTGTTCTTGCTGTTGAGTTTGAGGTTGAGGATCGTCCAGAAGTGGTGCTTGATTTCCCCTTTTGATCTCTTATTGTTGTTGAGTACAGCAGAGACAGAAAACGAAGAAACAATGATGAGAATTTAAGTAGAAGCAGTATCTGAACTAATCATGATGTTAAGCATATTTAAAACAGCAAACTCACTTGTTTAATGGCTTTGAAACCCCTTAAATCAAGTAGGTTTTTGAAAGATTATGCTGTGGTGTGTGTTTGCATGAAGTGAATGTGAAGAATGAAATTAATGAAGATGAAAAATGCAAATGCAGTAATGAAAAACTTATGCCCGGTCGGTTGAAGCTCTGAAAGGATGAAGATCTTGAAAGGGACGCCGACTTCTAGAAATGGCAGCGCTCCGGCGTTACGACGTTGCTTCGATCTTCAACTCGTTATAACGCTATGGCTCAACTCAACTTAATTTTGTTCTCTTTTTTTTTTTTTTCTTCAACATGCAGGGTACTTATAGGCATTTCTTGCGTTCGAGATTAACATAGCAAAATTCTGAGATTTTATCCATCTTAATTGACAGATAAATACTAATTATTTCATCTTTATCTGTAATTATCTAAAACGCGTCCACCATGGCTGACGCCTTTCAGATTAATTAAGATAAGGATAAATATCCGGGAAAACTTATCTTTATCTTTATTAGGTAAAACGCGTCCACCTGTGTAGACGTCTTTTAGACTAATTAAGATAAGGATAAACATCCGGAGGGGAAGTTAAAATCACTTAGGAAACTTAAAACGCGTCGACATTACCAGACGCCTTTTAGTTAATTAATTAATTAATTAAAATTCAAATTTAAATGTTAAAATAAGAATAAAGTCTAAATGGCGTCTACTTGGGTCGACGTCTTTTAGAATTCTTCATATTTTAACTCAAATTTGAATTAAAATCAATTCAATTGATTAACTTAAACACATCTGTTAAACCCGACACTTAAAAAGATTAATAAAAATTAATTAATGATTAATTATCAGACCATTCTGAGGTATTATTGTATGATATGAAATTTACTCGAAATGACGTCAAAATTAGCGTGTCTACAGTATCGTCTCCCGAAAATTCATTCAACGATACCAGGACAGAGTTGCCCCCTCCCTGTCCATTACGGACCTGATAGCAGAGAAGATGAAGTCCGATGAGGAGCTCGTCAATTTTGCCGACAGATGGAAGGGCTTGGCCGAAAAAGTAAAAGATCACTTGTCTGAGTCGGAGCAAGTAAAGATGTTGATTTCCAATGCTACGCCTCAGTTCAAATTAGTCTTCTTCCTGAATAATCTGACTAGCATGGCAGAGCTCTATGAAAGAGCGCGGTACTGTCAGAATGCCTTCAAGGACGCTACGTTCTCCAGCGTCTTTGATCCTCACAGACCTAGCATGCCTCCACCTCGGAAGCCTGCAGTGCCTAATTCCTCTAGCACAGGTCCAACTACTGAAGGCACGCTCTCTCATGAGCAAGTTAGCAGTATGAACAATAACCAGCCCCAGTTTGTGAGGAGTCAACAACAGTACCAGCGGCCACAGCAGCAAAACCAGCAAGATTACAGGCAGCAGCCAAACCCCCAATATCAGCAGCCCCAGTATCAGCGGCCCTAACAGCTGAACCAGTAATAGCAATAGCCACAGCAGCAGCCGCAACGGCCGTTACAGTACCAACTACCACAACAACAACAGTATCAGCAACAGCAGCAGTATCAGCCGCGCGCACCGCCGGCATATCACAATGTCCCTCTCCCGCTGACTATAACGAGCAGAGAAGACCTCAGGCCCGAAGAGGGCAGAGTATCCAGTCCTCCCAGAGTCTTTGGCGGACATTTCCAGTACTTTAATGACAGTCAATGCCTTGGTCCTGCCAAGAGAAAAAGCGATCTGGTCCCAAAATGCCGATACTTCTAGGTATTGCTATTTCCATAGGCAACCTAGACACACTATTGACACCTGCTTCTAATTCAGAGATTATATTCATGATCTCAACGAGCAGGATGGCATTGACTGGGAAGAGATGAAAAAGTACATATCTGCCTTAAATTTAAATGTGAACATAATTTTTTAATATAAAAAAAATACTTTGCACGTAAATCGAAGTTTGTGTCCATTTTTTTTAAAAAAATAAAAAATATACATTACGGTGGGTGCCGACCCGAGTAACCCAGATGTATTTTCGGATTTTTGATCGGACGTCTTAATTTTTTTAAAAAAATTCGACAAAAAAATAAAAAAAATAAAAAACGCCTCCAACCGCTCCTCTACTAAAATACAGCAACCGTCCGATCGAACGACTACTGTGCATGGCATTGCAATCCACGTTAGATTGCAATGCCATACATTGCAGCAAGTATTATTCAAAAAAAAAAAGGAAGGTAACATGGTTTCGGAGGAAATTATCAGTGGGTAGGCAACTCTCCACCATTACAACTCAGTTTCAACAACACTCGCATTAGCATTTTCGGCCAACTAATCGACTGACACAGTCTGCAACAATATGCAGGGCAAATCGGTCGCTCGTTAAGTTCATATCATGTTGTAAGCAAATATCTTATCTTCCAATTTGAAAAAACACTTGAAGGAAGTAAAATCAATTAGAAGAACATTTAAGTTTTGCTTCTTAAGGGAATAGAAGATTTCTGAAAAGGAATTCTCAAATGGTTTAAATTGCTTATTCGGTCACGTACATGCATCTAACAAGGTTTTAATCTCCAGCAAACTCTACATGCATTCAAATAATCTAAAGTATATAACACACATGCTGTGAACCCTACTCTTTAACCCTGTCTAGTTCATAAAACCAAGTTCACCGTGTTTTGTATTTCATTTATTTCATTTTCAAATTTTGTCTTCCATAGGTGCTTCCAGCTTGCTAAATTAAGTTTACCATGTTGTCTTCAAAGGATCGTAAGAAGAGTTATTGGAGTCTAGTGAAATGGAGGCATTGGGCTGGGTGTGGGCCTCTTCTTTTTATTGGGACCATCAGATTTAGCTGAACTGCAACGCCCTCCACAAGTATTTTTCTATATTATTTTTGCATGTTTTCATCGAATTTATACGACTAACTCTGTAATGACACTGTCATCCCTAGCCTTGATCTTGCCCCCGAGAAAATTGAAATCTGATGCAGTGGGAAAGTCTGAAACATTGGATTTTATAACAAAACAAGGAAATAAAAAAGATAAATAATTTTTAAATCTAAAGTCAAATTATTTATTTTTTTTTATTTTAATATAAATAATTCTAACATAATATAAACCATTCCGTCCATCAAATTAAAATTAGTCTTCTTCTAAAAATAAAGAACTTTATGCTTCTCTAATTCTACAAACAAGATGAGTTAGAAAAATGAGAACCAAATCCTTCACAATGGCATAGGAAGGAGATTATTTATTCATAAAAAGTATTAAAACTAGGGAACACACAGCATTTTCTCACCATCCTTCACCTCACAAATATTAGAGAAGCATGTATGCACAACAAACATTAGACTACAAAGGTACCACAAAAGCCAAGTCTAAGAGGCTGTACGAAGAAATGGCGGAGACTGGAGAGGCCTCTTCAACATATGAAGACTGTGGATTCCACGCTGCCGAAGGTTTCGGTGGGGAAGAAGACGACGTCGCCGAGCGGCAGGAAGTGGCATACCGACGCCCCACCCGGCTTTACCTTGAGCGCTTGCAGGGCGTAGTGTCGGGCGTCCCACTGGGATGTGTCACGGTGGCAGGTGGCGGCTGCCTCTGCCATGCTCCCTTCCGGTTGGGTTGCCAACTTGATGACGTACGGCTGGGTGGTGGCGGTCGTGTGGCAGCGGTAGACTGTGTATGGATATGCCTCCAAGTGGCACACGATGGATGTGGTGCCCCCTGTCGGCAGTGGTGAGATGGACACCACAGTGTGGCTCTGAGGCGATGCCATCTGATCCTGCTCTGTCGCCGATGATATGGCCTTGATCATGTTGGGCGCACTGCCATTAAGGGAAGATGTGATGAAGTCCACCATGGACTCGAGTGAGGTGGCACAGTGCTTCCTCTCCCCCAGCAAAGGTGGCAGTTCGCAGAAGTGGTGCACCTGCTCCATCTTCTTGGCTTTCAGGGAGTATGGGTGGATGGAAAGGAGGTTAAGGATGTCCGGGAGCTTAGTAGAAGAGAAGGGTATGGAGTCCGCTGCCTTGGGCGTCAGGAAGTGGTCTCCGTCTAAGGGTCTTTTGAACATGACCTCAAGTTTTAACCCAACATGCAGATCCCTCTCCAGGAAATAGAAGGGTACATTTGGAGTGTCCACTTGGAGATTATTTGATGCCAGGTGATTAGAACTGATGCCCATGCTGGGTTTTGGACTGGGAACATTGGTAACGAGGTCGATGGTGCCAACCTGATTCTTTTTCTCAACATGACGATCCTCGGGCAATTGGCGTACCACGTCACCTGTGAGTAGAACAGCTAGTACTTTAAAATTAGTGATGACTAACTTAACCAGTCGCCATATTAGAGAGAGAGAGAGAAAGAGAGAGAGACCTAAGCTCAAGCGCTGTCGTATGGACATAGGCATGGGAGTGTTGGGAAGCATGGTGTGCCAGTAAACTTCGGAAGTTAAGAGACCATTACTTTGTGCCACAGCAAGCTGCGAAGATGGTATGATATAAGAACCAGAAGATTGCCCGAGTATGTTATAGATATGCATGTCTGTCTAGTACTGATCTTTTTTTTACATATATACACACGATCGAGTAGATATATATCTCAAAACTGGAAAAGAGAAAATATAGTTAGAATGTCCTCACCACAAGTGTCACCACCAAGAACCAGAAGTAAGCCATGGAAATATGCTTGTGTATGCTTCTTCTAGGAGACTTGAGAGAGAGAGAGAGAGAGAGAGAGAGAGAGAGAGAGAGAGAGAGAGAGAGAGAGAGAGAGAGAGAGAGAGAGAGAGAGAGAGAGAGAGAGAGAGAGAGAGAGAGAGATCTGTGAAAACTTTCTCTGAATGTTTTGGAGTGAGGGATCTGGGATAAGATTTATAGTATCTCAGGAGGTTTTGGACGTAGCCTTTGTCGTGTAAAATTATTAGCCACCCACGTGCTCGGTGTGGACACTCTGGACTCGTATGAGCTGTATTTGCGCTGCGCACCGTCTGATAGTGTCACAAGATCATTTATTTTTTGCGATTTTTATTTTTTAGTCTTTATAATCTAACAATATTCTTTCTAAATTTATACAATCTTCATATTTTCTCAAAACTCCCCAATAATCTTTGCATCATCCTTAAAATGTTCTTTCATGTGAATTTTTTAGGAATATTAAAGTGCTTTTTCAAAGATGTTTTAAGTGAATTTAGGGACTAGTAAAGAATATAAACATTACAAAGACTTGTAAAGGATATCGGAAGATTATATGATTGAAAAGTAAACATTCATAATTCGTTATGTTTTTAAATTTGTTTTTTTTAACATAGCCTCAATCTAATATGTGCATGCATAATTTAATCTCTGATAAGATGACTTAAGAATTTTTTAAAAGATTAAAAATTAAATTCTAGTGGTGAAAAACACTCTTAGTTGGTCAAGTTTAATAATAATAAGTTTTTAAATAGTTTTATCATCCATACAAAGATTGAAATGTACGAACAAACAAAAAATAAATCTAAAAATAAATTATCATGTTGAGCCACCAATCAATACAATACTCAGTGAGTATAGCAAGTATAACTCCTGTACTTTGGTTCTCTTTCCTGTTACTGTTCTCCTCCCTCTTAGCTGTGTCAATCGAAATCTGTATTTGTTAATCGACATTATATTTGTCTATTTGTAAATAGAACACCCCTTATTCTAATATACGTCATTCTGTCAGTAGACCCCACGTAATAACTTATTTTGCAAACAAAATAAGACTTACAAATTATAAATGAAAAGCCCATTATATAATTATTGAGCTGTTTAGTTGAGAATTTAATGTAGTATAGCAATACATACTGTACTTATGTTTTATTTTCTGTCTGCAATCAAGAAGAATACGTAGTCAATATCAGCCAAGCATACATTATGTGCGTGCTCGCACATGGCCTGGAGGTGCTGCACTGCGCCCGAGACTTCAGATTCGTGTCGGAGGAAAAATAAAAAAGTTTGTTGGCCTTGTAGGTTTCGGACACGACAACTAGATCACAGAGGGTAGATGTTAAATAAATATATAAATGTTAGTAGTGATGAGCTGAATGATAAGACCAATTAATAATTTAATCTTGAACGAATGACCGTGAGTACAATGAAATTTTAAGTTAAATGCACAGTGTTGCAACGAAACGGATATAGGATTAAACTCATTCAAATTAGCATACTAGGAGGTGAGAGGAAATAGATCAAACATAAACATATATGAACACAAAGATTTATACTGATTCGGTGTCAACGTACCTATATCTTATCTCTAGGCCTCACCTAAACTTTTACTATTTCCCAGGAGAAACGCATAGGCTGTTGATCTAGTGGCCATCTCGCTATGATCTACCTACAATCAGTGGAGACTACTATTTGATCTAAAGACATCTGACATTTTTATTCTCGCTTGTTCGCACCCACATCACTGAACATGATTGACCAAGTCATGGCACCTAATGTGATTACATTTTCTGACGATGAACTCCTTACGGAAGGTGCCAACCACAACCGCTCTAGGCATTACAGTCAAATATGATAACTACAACATACTTTTTGTTCTTGTAGATAATGGGTCTGCACTTAATGTTTGTCCACTTAGGACCTCAACAAAATTAAGAATTGAAATAGTGAGTCTCAAAAAATATAATCAAAGGGTCAGAGTATTTGATAACATAAAGAGAGATGTCATTGGAGAATTGGACCTAAAGCTACTCATTGACCCTGTCAAATTTCAAGTCACTTTCCAAGTAGCTGATATCAAGACAACTTTCAACTTGCATCTAGGTCGACCTTAGATTCATCCACGTATAATCATCTCTTCCAATGTGCATTAAAGACTCAAATTTCGTCATGTTAATAGAATTATTGTCATCTTCTCTGAATCAGACATAATGATCCCAACAGAGGTAAACACCACTCATGATTCTCAACAATTCCAAATGCTTGATATCGTGCATTCACCTTTTGATATTGTTTACCACGGTTTTTAATTTGGGACAGTGAATGCTGCGCCTAATGAGGATTCTTTTGTTGTCAAGTCATCCACTTACGATTCTAGTAGGATGATAACCCAATTGTGATAACAATGAAACATTCATTTAGAATGTCAAGGGTTAGCAAAAATTAACCAAGGCTAATTAGAACTTGTTCGAGCAAATGGACAATATGGAATACGGGGCCTAGGTTATAAACCCACTAAAAGGGAGAAAAAAAACACTTGTTGCTCTAGCCAAACAAGTGCAAAAGAAGATGATTGAAGAAAGACAAAGTATCCCTTCTCAACCTAAGTCAATGCTTCCACACATTAGTGAAACTTTTGTTTTTAAGTGCTAAGAGGTCTGTCATTCTATAAGGAGATGACATATCAATCAGAAAGAATCAATGCGAATGAGGATGATCCTAAGAGCCCTCGACTAGATACACTAATCACCAAAATGGATCTTGGCCCTTGTACCTCAAGACCAATTCATATTGATGACACAACAAAAGAAGATAGAGATGCACAATTAGGAGAAAATCAAGAGATTAGAAAGCTCTTAATACAAATACTTAAAGCATTTCATGCATTTATGACAATGCTATCCTATGCTCATCTTACGCAAGTCTCCTCATCCACAACTCAATCAACCAAACCTTCTCATTTTACTAGCCGACCTAAAGGAATTAGATTTGGTCCTATGGATTCCCAATCCTAACAAGAGTCTTCACCAGCATTCATCTCTACCAAATCTAAACTAGAAACAATGCAAAAAGTCTTAAAAAGATTTAAAACAAGACGTGTATCAAAAAGATTAATTCAAGATCCAAATCAACCCCCACATCTTGAAATACTCAACCTTGAAACATTTGATGGTCATGGATGTCCAATAGCCCACCTGTTAGAATTGGGTGGCCTCAAAGCCAATCATTGTACATTCTAGTTCATATTATTAATAAAGACAATCATTTCTTCATTTAATAGTTCTCACAAATAACTATCGTAATGAAGGTCCATAGACAAATGTATGGGATATTGAATCATGATGAGATCATGATAGTGAGATCAATATCCTCAGTCAATTGTCTTAAATAGTTCTCGATCATAGGATATTTGAGATGGACATTAAATATCCGATAAGATCGACACAAGTTATGTCTGCTCATATGATAAGGGTGAATGATCTCACATTCACTCGTGTGGTGACACTAAGACAAACAAGTGGGTGCTCATTAGAGAATGAGTTCACTGAACATACCCAAATAAGAATTCCTGGATGGTAATTATACCTATTAGTCAACCAGGGAATTCAATCGTTGCAGTAGCACAGTTGGTCCTTTGACCTGAGTCACCAATGATACCTTGTTTGTGGACCATTGTATCTTGATTCTCTGACTCGTGGACTTTAACCATTAAGTCCACCATAATCGGTCTTTCAGATACAGTGGAAAGCTTACGAAGGTAATTGAGTGAACAATAAGGGATCACTCACTCTTGGTATAAGACTGGAGAGAATGTCCTATGGATGTGTACACAGAAATCCCTGGCCAGGGTCAAATGAAAGAGATGTCTTTCTAGATATTAACTGTGTACTAAAATCCATCTGGATAATGCAATAGAGGGTTTGACTATAAAACCATACCCTTGCGTTATTGGGACATTGCATGAGTGAAGGATTATATCTGTGCAGCATCTGCAGACGGAAAGGTTCAATTGAAGGGAATAGTATCCCTTATATCTTCTGGGATCATGAGGTAGTGTTTGGTGTTGTTCATGATCAGAAGGCCAAGTGAATTAATCATCGGAGGATAATTTACTTGTTTATTAAATTAATCATTTAACATATGATGTTTAAATGTTAATTAATAAATATTAAACTCAAGAAACAGTTCTAAGTTTAATGGGCCTGCAACCGGACTGATATATGGGCCTAGATGGTCACACATATAAGAGTTCTCGTCAGACGGTGAGAGATGTTAAATTTTATGCTTATCTGGATTTTTGTGAAAAGTTGCAGGATAAACATGAAGATTTAATGGAGAATTATCCAAGGCCAAACTCTTGGATAATCATGAGGATTAACTCTTGTACTTATCCTTATTTCTATATAAGGAGGGCCAAGGGGGAGGGGTAAAAAGTTAGTTGGACGAATTTTACTCCCCAGATTCTCTCTCTCCTCTCTCTCTCTCCTTCTCTCTCTCTTGGAGTGGATCTGTCTCTCTCCGCCCATGGTGGATTTGAGATCTGGTCGGAGCACTCAAGTCGATGAGGAAATCGCGTCTGCTGTGGGAACTCGTGTGGATACCTCTAGAGATCGTGCGCGTGCACGATTACCGAGTCGGCACCATCCACGGGAGATTCGAAACCCCGCAAAGGTGAAGAACTGTTCTTCCCGCTTAAATTTTAATGTCCGTTTTACGACCCCAGCAACCGATACAATGGAATCATTTTTATTTCCGCTGCGTTCATGGCGATTCCTTACAGTGGTATCAGAGCCAGGTTCGCTGGTTCGGTCGTAAAACGGTACCGTTTTGCGTGTTTTTCTCGTTATGCGTGAAGAACCCGTATTGTACGTGTTCTTGTGTTTAATCCGATTAAAAATGACAGAATAGTGTTCATATGATGAACACAATCAATTTGATTATTTTTCTGTAATTTTTCGGATTTTATTTGGGTTTTTCGGAGTTCTTCATGAGATGATGAACCGGGGTACTTTAGCGGCTTCGTACGCGATTCCCAAGTGTTGGGATGGCGGCCAGGATGTCTGGATCTATTGGTGATAGTCACCACTACGCATTCGACACATTTGCCGGCGCCGGAGTGGCCTTGGAGAGCTACAAATTTGAAGCCCTAATTCGGATTTTACGTTGGAAAAACCAGAATTTAAGGGGTACTTTCAAGGGCTCAGGTTGCTGCTTTAGGGGCCCCACCGGTGGCCATGCCGGTGCCGGACACGCCGCCGGCGCCGGGGGCATCGCCGGCCGGTGCCAGTCGTCGTCGGGGGCCGGCCGGCGGCGGCGCTGGATCCTCCCAGCCGCAGATTATGCAAGAAAAGGCAAGGGTTAGGGTTGCAGGAATCTGCCGAGCCGGCCGGTCCCGAGCCGGTTCGGACCGGCTCGGCCGGACCCGGCTTGGGCCAGGACCTGGCTGAGCCAAGTCCGGTGCCTGGCTCGACCAAGGTTCGACCCTCGCTGAGCCAGGGCTCGACCCTGGCCGAGCCAGAGCCCCTAGCCGAGCCAGAGCCCCTAGCCGAGCCAGGGTTCGACCCTGGCCGAGCCAGGGCTCGACCCTGATCGAACCAGGGTCCGGGTCCGGGCCAATTGGGCCCTAATGGGCTGGGCCCATTTATTTATGGTTATTAAAAATGTTTTAATTACTGTTTAGCCCCTTATAAACCCAATATTAGCCCATTTAAGCCTATTTAAACCTGTTTTAAAATTGTTTTAAAACAGAAAAGTTATAGAAATAATTAATAATTGTTATTAATTATTTTTATGATTATTAACAGGTTATTAAATTGTTTAATAACTATTATACAATTAAGGGCTTTGTTATTAATAGGGTGTTAGTTAATTATTTAAAATTGTTTTAGATAATTAATCTCCCTGTTAAATTAATTAAGTTTAAAATTGTTTTAAACTGATTTCATGCATAACTTGATTACATTTTTCCTGTTCAAATTGTTTGAATTAAGATTTAGATTAACTGAATAGTTTAGTTATTTAATTGTCAATAATATTTTGAATATTATTGATAATGCTGAAATAAATGTTATTTCGAAAACTAATTGGTATTATAATTTTATATTTATAAAATTTAATACCAAATTGCAATTATGTGATGATTGTGATGCATGTGATGTGTTTTATGGTGGGATGATCATGGACTTAGTATTTTCATGTGATGAATGATGTGAATGGATGCGATGTTTATTTCATTTGGTATTTTAAATAGGACCTGCGTGTCCTCCTCTCTCTTAATCCAAGTGTACTTTCTACCTTCCTATAAGATTGTACTTCCCTTGATAAGATCAAGGTTTCTAATTGTTTAAATGTACATTTGTGGACCTGCAAGTCCTGAATTTCATATTTAAATGTATCGGATTAAGCTAAGAGGACGGGATCTTCTGAAGACACCTCTGGAGGAAGGACTCGCATCAAATGGAACCAGTGTTGCTGTTTTCACATTAGGATCCTATTATGGATCATCGTTTGGCTCCGATGATTCCATAGTAGCTTTAGCAGTCCATGATCATCCCCATTTAATTTTTCTGCATATATGTGATATTTGTAGACTATGCTATCATACATATATATTTATATTAAGTATATTGATACTTCAAATTGAAATACTATTGATAGCACGATTTTTTACAAATCAAAAATCAAAAACCCTCTTTTAAAAACTTAAGTTGTAAACGTGAGATATTCAGAATAATCCACGTAACCCACCATCATTATAGATCTTAGGATAATTCTTATCTCAAACGGATTTGTTGTGCTACCACAAGGTCCATTTGATTTAGAAATTAAACTAGGTCTACGACATGTGATGTCATTAAGATGAATGGACAAATAGTGTAGTTTTGTTGTGCTACTACAAGGATTGAACTATGAATTCATGTCATCTAAGTAATGATGGATAAACTTAACTGAATCATTTGATTTGTTGTGCTACCACAAGGTCATTCTGATTTAGGGGTTAAATCGATCGGATATTGCAAACGTTGCAACTGTCAAGAGTTGACTGCTTAAGGGACTTGATGTGATTTGTTGTGCTACCACAAGGTCACATGCATGTTGCCCGAAGGATTCTGATCCCCACTAGGAGATCACCGGAATCTCCCGTTCTGTATCTTAGAGGGTCATACAGATCGCCGAAAAATAGTGGGAGCATAAATCTAGATTAAAAGTCCTAAATATGATTTTAAGAACTATCTGCTCATTTTATATATTTCTATGTAGGTCGCTATGTCGTCACCTAACCCCCTCCGTTGCATACTTGATGCAAACAAACTCACGGGACCAAATTACATTGACTGGTTACGCAACCTGAAGATTGTCCTCAGGTGTGAAAAGCTAGCCAATGTCCTAGATCAACCAGATCCAGTGCAACCCGGTGATAATGCTAACGAAGATGAATTAATGATGTTTGAAAATTGGAAGGAGGACTCTGTCAAGGTCCAGTGTTATATGCTCGGTTCAATGAACAATGAACTGCAGCGACAGCATGATAACATGGAACCTAAGACCATTCTGAATCACCTACAAGAGTTGTTTGGTGAACAATCCAGAACAAAAAGATATGAGATATCTAAGAAATTGTTCAGGACCAGAATGAGCGAGGGCACATCTGTGCAAACTCATGTGCTCAAGATGATAGAGTGGATTGAGAGGCTTGCTGTACTTGGCTTTGTTATGAACAATGACCTAAGCATCGACTTAATCCTACAGTCCCTTCCAGATTCATTTTCACAATTCATTATCAACTTCAATATGAACAAAATTGAAGTTTCACTAGCTGAGTTGCTCAACATGTTGAAGACAGCAGAAGGCACTATCCAGAAAGATAAGCCAAATGTAATGCTTGTTGGTAAGACCAACAAGAAAAGGAAAGCTGGACATACCTTTAAGAAAGGTAAGCCTAAGAAGCTAGTGAAAAGCAAACCGGCGGCACAAAAGGATAAAGCTAAAGTCAATGATAAAGGTCAGTGTTTCCACTGCCATAAAGAAGGTCATTGGAAGAGAAACTGCAAGATTTATCTTGCAGAAAAAGCAAAGGAGAAGCTTGGTGAAGCTTCAGGTATTATCATGATCGATCTTAACTTGTCTTATAGAGAATCAACATCTTGGGTATTAGATACTGGATGTGTTTCTCATATCTGCAATAACTTGCAGGTGTTAACAAGTAAAAGAAGATTGAACCGCGGAGACGTGGATCTGAGGCTCGGGAATGGAGCAAAAGTTGCTGCGTTAGCTGTGGGGACAGCAAGACTTCAGATGCCGTCAGGAGACTCTTCGGAACTGATAGATTGTTATTATGTTCCAACCATTATTAGGAATATCATATCTATTTCATGTTTAGATAGACAAGGATATTCTATGAAACTAGAGAATAAAGGTTGTTCAATTTATCAAGGAGACAAATTGTTTGCTTCCGGATATTTATTGAATAGATTATATTTACTTGATATTTCATATGATATTTGTCTGGTAAATAATTCTCTTGAACGCTTAGATAAGGATGTGAATAAATCGTACCTATGGCATTGTAGGCTAGGTCATATAAATGAGAACAGGATCATAAGGTTGCAAAAGAATGGATATCTTGATCCATTTGATTATGAATCATTTGCAACCTGTGAAGCTTGTCTCATAGGAAAGATGACCAAAGCTCCATTCTCAAGATATGGAGAAAGAGCCAAGGACTTATTGGAACTAATACATAGTGATGTATGTGGTCCAATGTCCACTCATGCTATGGGTGGTTACTCATACTTTGTTTTATTTACAGATGATTTCTCTAGATATGGCTACATATATTTAATGAAATATAAGTCAGAAGTCTTTGAGAAATTTAAAGAGTTTAAAAACGAAGTTGAGAACTAGACTGGAAAAAGTATTAAAACTCTTCGATCAGATCGAGGGAGTGAATACTTAAGTACAGAATTCAAGAATATCTTAAGGATAATGGTATTTTGTCTCAGTGGACTCCTCCCTATACACCTCAGTTAAATGGTGTATCGGAAAGGAGAAATCGTACTCTATTAGATATGGTACGATCCATGATGAGTTATGCCAAACTTCCAATCTCTTTATGGGGATATGCACTGTTGACTGCTGCATATCTGTTGAACAAAGTTCCTAGTAAGTCAGTACCTTTCACTCCATATGAGATATGGAAAGGAAAGAAACCAGACTTTAAGCATGTTAGAGTCTGGGGTTGTCCTGCACATGTCAAAAGACATGATCCAGACAAACTGGATTCCAGGACAGAGAAATGTAGATTTGTGGGATATCCAAAAGAGACTTTTGGATATTACTTCTATCAGCCCAGCGATCAAAGGGTGTTTGTCGCAAAAAGAGCTGTCTTCTTAGAGAAAGAATATCTTTCAAAAGAAGACAGTGGGAGCAAGATAAAACTGGAAGAAATTCTAGACTCACAAATCAACATTGGTTCATCTACTGAACCATTGACTCAAGAACTTGTTCAAGATGATACACAAAAGGTTCGCAGATCCGGTAGAGTGCCTAAGCAGCCTGAAAGATATGTTGGACATATCGATGATGGCAAGCCAAAAGTGCACTTAAATGAGGATGATGATCCTCAAACCTACCTAGAAGCCATAAATAGTCATGAATCAGAAAAATGACAAGAGGCAATGGATTCTGAAATTCAGTCCATGTATGCCAACCAAGTTTGGAACTTGGTTGATCTGCCAGAAGGTATGGTACCTATTGGCAGTAAATAGATCTTTAAAAGAAAGATTGGGGCAGATAGACAGATTGACATATACAAGGCAAGGCTGGTAGCGAAAGGATATCGTCAAAGGCAAGGCATTGACTATGACGAAACCTTTTCTCTAATTGCTATGATTAAGTCAATCAGAATACTTCTTGCTATCGCTGCATTCTATGATTATGAAATATGGCAAATGGATGTGAAAACATCATTCCTTAACGGGAACCTTCAAGAAGAGGTGTATATGATACAACCTGAAGGATTCACTTCCAAAGAGCATTCAAGCAAGGTAAGCAAGCTGTAAAGATCTATCTATAGATTAAAACAGGTATCCCGAACTTGGAACTTAAGATTTGATGAAGCAATCAAATCTTATGACTTCATTAAGAATGAAGATGAACCTTGTGTATACAAAAAGGTTAGTGGGAGCGCAGTTACCTTTTTGATACTTTACGTTGATGACATTCTACTCATTGGGAATGATGTAGGAATGTTATCATCGGTAAAGAATTGGTTATCCAAAAACTTTTCCATGTAAGATTTGGGAGAAGCATCCTATATTCTGGGAATAAGGATCTATAGAGATAGGTCCAAAAGGATGCTTGGCTTGTCCCAATTTATGTACATAGATACTATAGTCAAAAGATTTGGCATGGAAAATTCCAAGAGAGGCCTCGTTCCTATGAGGCATGGAATTTATCTCTCTAAAGAAATGTCTCCCAAGACACCGGAAGAGAGAGCATACATGGATAGAGTTCCTTATGCCTCGGCAATAGGATCTATCATGTATGCAATGCTATGTACTAGGTTTGATGTGGCACATCCATTAAGTGTCACTAGTAGATATCAGGCTGATCCAGGTGAGGAACACTGGAAGGCGATGAAATGTATCCTTAGATACTTGAGAAGGACTAAGGATCTATTTCTCGTTTATGGAGGAAACGACTTGGAACTTCGAGGGTTTACTGACTCGAGTTTCCAGTCGGATATGGATGATAGCAAATCCATGTTTGGATTTGTGTTCATGTTAAATGAAAGTGCAGTAAGTTGGAAAAGTTCCAAACAAGAAACTATTGCAGATTCGACGACCGAAGTAGAATACATTGCTGCAGCTGAAGCGGCCAAGGAGGCGGTTTGGATGAAGAAGTTCATCTCGGCACTTGGAGTAGTTCCAAGCATTTCAGATCCTGTTCCATTATTGTGTGACAACAATGGGGCAATAGCTCAAGCGAAGGAGCCCAGATCACATCAGAAATCAAAACACATTTTAAGACGATTTCATCTGATTCGTGAGATCATCGCCCGAGGAGATATAGTAGTTGAGAAAGTCTCATCTGAAGATAATGTAGCAGATCCCTTGACTAAGCCATTGTCTCAAAAAAATTTAGAACGTCACCTTAAGTCTATGGGACTTAGACACATGGGTGATTGGCTATAGTCCAAGTGGGAGAATGTTAGAATTGGGTGGCCTCAAAGCCAATCATTGTACATTCTAGTTCAGATTATTAATAAAGGCAATCCTTTCTTCATTTAATAGTTCTCGCAAATAACTATCGTAATGAAGGTCCATAGACAAATGTATGGGATATTGAATCATGATGAGATCATGATAGTGAGATCAATATCCTTAGTCAATTGTCTTAAATAGTTCTCGATCATAGGATATTTGAGATGGACATTAAATATCCGATAAGATCGACACAAGTTATGTCTGCTCATATGATGAGGATGAATGATCTCACATTCACTCGTGTGGTGACACTAAGACAAACAAGTGGGTGCTCATTAGAGAATGAGTTCACTGAACAGACCCAAATAAGAATTCATGGATGGTAATTATACCTATTAGTCAACCAGGGAATTCAATCGTTGCAGTAGCACAGTTGGTCCTTTGACCTGAGTCACCAATGATACCTTGTTTGTGGACCATTGTATCTTGATTCTCTGACTCGTGGACTTTAACCATTAAGTCCACCATAATCGGTCTTTCAGATACAGTGGAAAACTTGCGAAGGTAATTGAGTGAACAACAAGGGATCACTCACTCTTGGTATAAGACTGGAGAGAGAATGTCCTATGGATGTGTACACATAAATCCCTGGCCATGGTCAAATGAAAGAGATGTCTTTCTAGATATTAACTGTGTACTAGAATCCATCTGGATAATGCGATAGAGGGTTTGACTATAAAACCATACCCTTGCATTATTGGGACATTACATGAGTAAAGGATTATATATGTGCGGCATCTGCAGACGGAAATGTTTAATTGAAGGGAACAGTATCCCTTATATCTTCTGGGATCATGAGGTAGTATTTGGTACTGTTCATGATCAGAAGGCCAAGTGAATTAATCATCGGATGATAATTTACTTGTTTATTAAATTAATCATTTAACATATGATGTTTAAATGTTAATTAATAAATATTAAACTCAAGAAACAGTTTTAAGTTTAATGGGCCTGCAACCGGACTGATATATGGGCCTAGAGGGTCACACACATAAGAGTTCTCGTCAGACGGTGAGAGATGTTAAATTTCATGCTTATCTGGGTTTTTGTGAAAAGCTGCAGGATAAACATGAAGATTTAATGGAGAATTATCCAAGGCCAAACTCTTGGATAATCATGAAGATTAAGTCTTGTGCTTATGCTTATTTCTATATAAGGAGGGCCAAGGGGGAGGGGTAAAAAGTTAGTTGGACGAATTTTACTCAGATTCTCTCTCTCCTCTCTCTCTCTCTCCTTCTCTCTCTCTTGGAGTGGATCTGTCTCTCATATGGTCGGAGCACTCAAGTCGAGGAGGAAATCGCGTCTGCTGCGGGAACTCGTGTGGATACCTCTAGAGATCGTGCGCGTGCGCGATTACCGAGTCGGCACCATCTACGGGAGATTCGAAACCCCGCAAAAGTGAAGAACTGTTCTTCCCGTTTAGATTTTAATGTCCGTTTTACGACCCCAGCAACCGATACAATGGAATCATTTTTATTTCCGCTGCGTTCATGGCGATTTCTTACACCACCTTGATAAGTACACCAGTCAAGTACTTCCACTCAAGATTGGAGAATAATTGCTCACCCATTTATTCCAAAACAGTCTTTTAGGAGCAACATTACATTAGTTTCTGTCTCTTGATCCTAGTCAAATAACTTCGTAGAAAGAGTTGTCCAAATTCTTTATCACGCAATCCTCATAGAATTGGGACATTAGGCAGAAAAGGAAGTACCTTGAGACTATGGTGCAAAGCCCGAATAAATAGCTCAAAATCTTTGTTCAGAGTAGTTGAAAGTGGCTATGCAAATAGAACAACCACCTAGCAAAATTGAAGCAATAAGCATGATCAAAAAATCTTTCTGTCACCTCTTTCAGAATTTTTGACAACTCAAAACATCCAAACATTTGATGAACTGATTGACATAGGGACTAAAACGGAAAGTCTTATCTAGATCCCCCATCCTAAGGTGCCCTCTCATAGGGATAAGAAGAAAAAACATGAAAAGACTCAATCAGGGCATGCCAATGAAGACTTTTTTGACTTAACCATAAGACTTTCGTCTCAACAGAAAGTCGATCCAATACCCTTGATGTAGCCTTTAGTCTTCAGGATAAGGCAATTTTCCTCCATTTGTGGCGTGTTCCTTGCTGCTGGCAGTGGCATATTCTGAACACCGAATAAATTGATAAAAAAAAGTGAAATACTTACTGCACACCCATTGGGTGTGCGCGATATACAACGTGTGCATACCCCCTAGGACGTGCACCAAGCCATTCTCTCACAAAAAAGAGTTAATACAAAAAGATTTTATATGTGATTATTATAAATGGAAGCCATATATATTCCAAATTTAGAAAATGGTCACACTTCTCTTAGAAGTGGATGACTAAAGATTTCTATCATAACACCACTAGTTACTGGTATCTACACGTGGTTGAGGCTTATATAGGTGAAAATAGTTTATCATACCTTCCTTCTTTCATATTGTTTTGATATAAATGAATCATGGGTCAAATGGTCTATAAATAATCCTTTAGGTTATTTTCCTAAGGATGCTAAATATATTTTGTGACCAATTTTGGTCTTTTAGTGATGGATTTTGCCGTCACTCATGTCCTGATTTCTTATAGTGCTTGTTAGAATAATCCAATGTTGATTGCAGACAAAAAATAAAACATAAGTATGGTCTGTATTTGATCTAATACACTAACTTCTCAATTAAACAGCTCAACAATAATATAATATAGTCCACAGTTCATGTTGTCACTGTCACCTAAGAAGCCTGATGACCCCACAAGCAGCAGTCGATGCAGTGGCTTCCACCACAGGTGTCGTCTGTGGCGATCACACCGCCTTGAATAGTCATGTGTAGTCGCCGTCACACTAACATCTATCCGACCCCAGGCCAAGTGGGCCCTCTTGTTCTCCACCACCCGATGGTTGAGGAGTAGAGGAGATGTGATTTTTTAGATTTTTTTTTTTAATCTTGTTATGCCTTTATTCAACGAGACTGAGCAAACTCAATTATTAATGTACTAAAACTGGGTGAAATATTAGATGTGAAATACTCGCTGCATCGAGAACTAGCTGTAGGTCAGTTTGTTTCTCGGCCTAATTAGGCGGAATTCTCGACCTACGTAGAATTCTCTCCAATTTTAGAGGACATCTCAAGTTTCGATCTCCGACCGTTTGTAAATATCTATAGATACTTGGCCACTGTGCCACCGACCCAAAAAGAAAAAAAAACTCAGCTGCACACTAAAAGGGTGTACATTACTGCGCACATCTACTACACGTGCGTGAATTCACAGGAGTGTACAGTACAAGACGTGGATGTGAGCAGCAAGTCATTCTCATGTTAGATTTATCTTGTCTCGTATCAGTAGAAACACAATACCAAAAGATCTCAATCTCATCCTCTACATTTTGGTGTATCCCACACGAGTAAAGAGTCAAAAGTGAATCAACTACAGGATCAGACAACATAGATAAAATATCAACCGCAGATCATTTTTTGACAAAGATTTCAATTATAAAATCTTTTGGACTTCTACCTAATTGCTTTGAGAGGGTGAAATTAAATGCTTAAAGTCATTTACGTAATACTTTAGTTATTTTTTTTATTTTTGATAAAAAGTTCTAAACTAAAACCTTTGAAATAAAAAAAAGTAAAGTTATTAGGGGAAGTTCGACTTTTGTAATTATTTAAAATTAATTATAACGATTTTATTTAATATTGAAATATATTAAAATTTAAAACTAAAAGTGCCTTCTAAATAAAAGATAGATCAAACATGTCAATGAGAATTAGAGTTTAGACGATGAGGTCAAAAAAAATAAAAAAAGCTGCTAGTGGTCCCCACGTGGGCAACCTAAACTCCTAAATCCATCTGGATCTATTTTTATACACAAAAATATTATTATAAATACTCCTAACATCCTCAGAAAAAATTATAGTTATACCCCTCTCAACAAAATGCCATGAATTGTTAATGGATAACACCAAAAAGATTCAAATACTTTTGCACCCATACCCTTATATCATCAGAACTATATGTATATATCCTTGACTTTATTGGAATTCATGAATTCTTTTTTGCACTATTCAATTGAAATTCACAGCATCGTGATGGAAATGTTGGAGATTGAATACGTATAACTTGTGTGAATGTATACCACTAATCCAAAATAAACCAGTAATTAATAATTTAAGCGAATGAAGGTAGGTGACAAGAATTAATCAGAGTTTCGCGGGGGCAAAGTAAGATTGATGTAAAAAGTCAAAATCTTTAGTTTATTAGAATTTATTATTTAGTAAATAATAACTTGAACATGAAAAGTTCATTATCCATCTTCGAATAAAAGCGGAAAATAAAAAGGGTAAAAAAGACACCTCTCTCTTATCATGTTCCGTTTTGGATAATCTTTGTAAAGGATTCTTATAAGGAACTAAAAATGAAGACATAAGTTTCTGAAAACTTCTTTTCGCAAGGAATAAGACTTTCATAAACTCCTAAAAGCACCTTCCACAAAAATCTACAAAATGAATTTAATTTAATATCATATGCGTCATAAAGATCACGTTATAATGGAGTACAATTAAACAACACAAAAAAAAAGCATGATTATAATATCATTATAATTAGAAACAAGTGTAATGTATAGAGGAGCATGGAAGACACATAAGAACAAACAAACAAGAAACAATTCTAGTGTACGTGGAGATTACCTGAAAGATGAGAACAAATCGAATTCTTAGGCCCTGTTTGTTCTCACCACTGGACTTAAATTCTGGGATAAACTTGGAATAAGAAGGTGAAAATCTGAACAAGAGAAATTTTAACAAATGAGATTTTGTGGTAATCGTTGCAACTTGTGGAGGGAAGGGTTTGGTGCTCTTCGGCTGGTGCGCCACTGAGCTGGCGCAAGCTCCTTCCTCCTCCGACAGATTTTGTAGGAATCTAAGACTTTTTAGGTTGTGAGAGAATCTGATGGATTGTTTCAAAAATCTAGAGGCAAAATAAAACAAAAGATGACCTGCAGACTAGGTCAAGAAAACAAGTAGGAGGACATGCCCACTAAATAAATATATGAGAGTCAAAATGTTTTGTAAAACTAAGAGTGCCTCTCAACTCTAATGTCTAACAAGCGGTTGGTCTAATTAGATGATCTTCAGGAAGAAAAAAAAAAAACATATAAGGTGTTTGGTTGTATTTTAATATTTTATATAATTATAATGCAACCAAACATCTCATTAGGACATGTTCTAGAACTCCTGCAGCGGCAAACATATCTATTTTTATAATGCAACTTTTTTTTATAAATATATATTTTTATAATAAAAATATATTAAAAGAAATGTTTAGTGACACTCTTAAAATATATTTTAAAAATACTCTTAACTCACAAAACATGATAAAAATAAAAAAGAAGGGTGAGCCTGTTTTGTTTTTGGTTACGTAGACGGCACGCACAAGGAAGAGTAGCAAAGCCGGTTGTTGCTCACGTCGAGTAGGAGATCTGATAGGTCGAAGAGCGCGTCACCGACGTCGCCGCCGCTCAACGACGAGTAATGTTTCATCGGGGTTGACGAAGAGTTGCCGGGGTCCGGCGAACCCGGTGGCTCAGCTTGGCTTGGCTCTGCTCATTGGCTTTCACATACCTTGGCGGCAGCTTCCTAGATGTCCTTGGGCGATGCGGTGGCCGGGCAGGGGAGCTGGGATGCCAGCTCGGGGAAATTGAGGTGGGCAGCCTGGCCCTTGATGGTAAGCGCTGCCACGTCGTGGGCCCGCGCCGCCATCTCGGCGGTGGGGAAGGTCCCCAGCCAGATCCTGGACTTCTTCCTTGGGCTCCCGGATCTCCGACACCCATTTGCCCCAGCTGTGCATCCGCACGCCGCGGTACGTCGAGTGCTCGCCGTCCTTGTGGCGCTTCCTGCGCTCGTTCCCGCGCAGGGTCTCCTTCTTCGAGCCTTCCTGCGCCGTGTCCATGGAGGCCTC
Source organism: Zantedeschia hybrid cultivar (assembly GCA_030544215.1). Lineage (NCBI taxonomy): Eukaryota > Viridiplantae > Streptophyta > Magnoliopsida > Alismatales > Araceae > Zantedeschia > Zantedeschia hybrid cultivar. The sequence goes on from JARZZO010000012.1 coordinate 59,233,594, forward strand.
GGGCTGTCGAGTAGTCTTTGGTGAGGCATTGGCGCAAACAAAGTTGGTGGGTAACTCTGAGACGACAGAGGTGGAGTTAAGAGCGTTTTTAAAATAAAAAAGAAGGGACGTCCTTTGTAGAGGCGGAGTTCGAGCTCCAACGCCAGCACACCAAGTGCGTAACACTTGCTCGACGAAATTCTCCTTTCAACATATATACACGCCCAAGAGCTATGGTGGGTGCAGCCATCAATATTGAGAAGGAGCTCGAGCAACTTTTAGAGTCCCTGAAGCCCCACAACCAAATCAAGCAGGAGCAACAGAGGTAGCCGAATGTTGACGCTGCAGTAGTGAGTAGCTCTGTCTCTTCCTCCCACCAATGTAATATTCTTTTAAAAATTATCATGTCCTTGCCGAGCATACTAATTGTATATAGTTTACAACTTAAAAATCATCTACTTTTTATTTTAATATTTTTTATAAAAAATTATATAAAACATTAAAATACAACCAAAACACTGGAGGGTAAGGATGCTCGGAATGGGTGGCAGGTAGCGGGTTGGAGTCAGAAGAAGTTGTCCTTTTCACCATTCTTTTATTTAGTTGGAAGGAGGAGGGACAAAGCTTTTAAAAGAGGAGCTAAATCTAAGTGTCGTTTTGTTTGCAGAATAAGTTATTACGTACGACCTACCGACGGAATAGTGTATATTATAATAAAGGGTGTTTCGGTTTGATAGTTTTGTGGGGTCCGCTGACGGAATTAAAAAAAAAAATAATGTTTGGATTTAAGATGGGATGACTTATTCTTCTTATTTCCGAATACGCTATTATGTACCAGTATAAGTCATTCCGTTTGTCAAAGAAAAAATAAACTTACTCTCCCCTTATTCGTCCTTATTCTTCTCTTATTCTCCAATCAAAATGACGCTAAAAAAATCCAAAGACGGAAAAAAAGGACCCAGCCAGTACCTTTGAAGTTTGAAGTAATCATATCAGTTTTGACTATAAATTTTATCGGGGTGAGTTTTTGGCCGGCCCAGCCACTTGATGTAATCATTCCAGTTTCGGCTAGAAATTCAACTGGAGTGTGTTTTTGCTTGAATTTTGCAAATAATATTTTATAAGATTTTGTATGTGTATATAACTCTATTTAATTATGTGATTTATTTTTAATTTTACTTGAGTTAAGATATATTTACTTTTACATAAAATATGTGAACATTATTAAATAAAGTATCAATAATATCTTCAACTAAAATATAAATAACTCACAAGAAAAATTGCATAATTTTTTTAACAGATAACTTAATGGTAATTGGGGAGGAAAAATTCTATTAAGGGAAAAGGGGACTAGATTTCAATCTCGACAAATACGGAGTAAGCATAGGGAAAAGAGGGCACCCATGACCTCGTACGGGGTCGAACATGGAGCCTCTTGCACAAAGGCGGGAGGACGAGTCCACTACGTCATCGCGTATGGCTCTAAGAAAACTTGCATACACATCTAAAAATATATTTATTTAAAAATATGTGTTGTAAATAAAAATATTTTAATTTTAGTGCTTAATATATACAACAACGTTAGGGGTGGATGTTTAGGTGAACTTTTTTTGCTAAGTGTTTATATGTTTACAGAGAGTATTGTTAGCATTTTCATATAATAGAATTTAGTAAATAGCATTCATAATTAAGGGGTTTACACGTAAATATGAATCATATAGGATATTATCTATAAATATCAAATCTTTTAAGAGGTTATTTGTAAAGCCCCTTTTTTATGCATATAAAAATGGTACATGGACTAATTAATCTTTGGGATGAGTCCAGATCCTCTGAATGCAAGAGAGCATTGAACTCTAGTAGTTTCAAATCTCACATCGTCACCTGCCCCCCACCTTTTTCATCACCTCTCAAGTCCCCTCTTTCAACCAGAGCAACTAGTTCTGTTGGGTCAGAGATTCGTCCGATCAAGATCGGTGATTAGAACTCCTCCAAATCACAAAGATCTCCTCATCGCTCCTGCAAGACAGACACTAGGTCAGAGGAGACTATGATTCTGATCCGGAGGAACCCCTCCGATGCCTAAGTCAAGACGCAGAAGAGAGTAAAGGTACTAGTAGTATAGTTTGAAGCTTGGGATGTACCTTCTGAGGTTACTAAGGGTTCCTTTTATAAGGGCAGGTTTAAGATAATCGGACAGTCCGTAGGGAGGACGTATAAGGTAAGTCCGATCCTGTCCCTGGGTGGGCGAGATTCTGATTTCCTTATCTAGTGTTGATTTTCCTTATTAGCAGATCGGAAGAGGATTCGAAAAAGACTTCCTTCAGTGAGAAGTCACTTCACGTCCTGTAGGACGTTGGGGTTTATTTCAAATTCAAAGGCCTCCCCCGAGAACCTATTCACATGAGTCGGAAAGACCCACTGGGCCTTAGTAGGAATGTTGGGTGCCTCTTATCAGGTCGGCCCACTCACTATATGGGCCAGACTTAATCGGACACTCTCAAGTTCTAAGTACAACTAGGGCACTTAAATACAACCTAAAATTATGATTGTATTCGCGTGTTCTATGTTGTATTTACGTAAGCACTAGAATATAATTAACTTAGAATGACATTTGGATACAACCTAAAGTATACAAATACAATCATAACTCCAGATTGTAGTTAAGTGTTCTGGGTTGTATTCGTAACTAATTACACCGGTGGATTTTGACAAGTGAAAAAAAGTGAGAAACATATGACAATTTCTTATTAATGATCAAAAAGGTAAAAACGACTTAAGATTTCTAACTCTTTGAATTCAATCCTCTCTTATAACCGAGAGGATCTAGACTCTAGTAATAAAGACATTAATCTGCCAAGGATCCAGCCAGTACGTGCCACCCCGAACAGCAGTTAAGCGCGTATTAGAGTACTGTGCGGGCGTTGTTGTAACATGATAATTCTTTGTACAGATAATTATACTTATGCTTTTATTTTCTGTCTGCAATCAACATTGGATTATTCTGACAAACTTTTGTTCTTTACAATAAAAGCGATTATATAAAGCATAAAAAAAGGTTTTATTGTAGTTAACTAGTCAAATAAAACAGCTCAACAATAATATAATATAGTCCACAGTTCATGTTGTCACTGTCTACCTAAGAAGCCTGATGACCCCACAAGAAAGAGTCGATGCAGTGGCTTCCACCACATCTGCCACTGCATCGACTCTTGCTCGTGGGGTGGCTTCCACTGTAGCTCTGTAGCTCCCACCACAGGCCGTCTACCCTTTCTTCACCCGCCTGGGTGGACTTTTCAAAGCCTCTGCTCTGTTTTTTTCCACCGGGGTTGCTGCCCTGGTAGTTGGTTTCTGATTCAGTCTTTGCTTCCCCCCTCCATGGCATTGCAGTTGTTTCCTCACAGCTGGAACTCTGAATTCTCTTCCTCCTCTCCCTTCTGATCTACCCAGACCATCTCACTATCCGTCTATTTTCCATCTTCAAACCTCACCCTGTTTTCTTCCCTCCTTACTGTTCCATCCTTACTGTCTCTTTCATCACGAAATACACCTATTACCCACCTCGTATTTTGTCCTTACCAACAACCTCTCAGTATCTTTCTTCTTCATTGTCCAGCACCCTGTTTTGTTGTCTCTCTCTGGTGTGCTCTCCCTCCTCTACCCTGATTACTCAAAAAACTTGTTGCGTTGCTGGATTTCCCTACGTCTGAGTCATGCAAGAAGCCGAAGACCAGATCGAGAATCTAAATCAGCTTGAGGTGGAGGTTCTAACAAACTTCAAAAAGCTACTATCCAATGAGCAGAGCTCCTCATTGGTTGAGCTCCAGGAAGATGATTTGGGGGACAAAAATAAATGGAAATACAGTTTCCTCGTCAAAGTTCACTCCGAGATTAAAGCCAGACCAGCTGGACTCAAAAAATGGATTTCTAAGATGTGGGCTCCAAGAGGTCAGTGGCATTTTCTTGATTTTGCTAGCAACACTTTTCTAGTTAGATTCTCTAGCTGTGAAGAAGTGGACAACATCTTTCATAGAACCCCTTGGTTCTTTAGTGGAGACCTTATTCTCATTGAAAGATGCAAGCCATACACTCCACCATCCAATTATCAACTCACTAGAGGGAGATTTGTGGGTTCGCATATTTGATCTTCCTGAAGAATTCCTTGATGTCAAAGTTGTTATCAAGCTGGCTAGTCAGCTTGATAAGGTGCATCAGCCGAGACCTGGAGGAACTCTGTATTGGAGCTTATATGCCAGGATCAAAGTTAACATGGATGTTACTAAACCTTTGAGGACACACATTATGGCTAGATTCCCTACAGGAGAAATCAAATCCTTCGAGATAGCTTATGAGAGATTACCCAACATATGTGCATATTGTGGAATCATAGGGCATGAAGAAAATTCCTGTTTGGATTTATCAAACTTGAAAGCTCATATCAAGGAATCATATTCCCCACTTTGAAGAACAATATGATGTCGGTTATTAAATTTAAATTTGGGGACTGGTTGAAGGCCACCAATAATCTTCCTAGTTCACAAAGAGATAAACTGTGTAGAAGTCATGGCTGCAATCCCAGACCTCAGACACACCTTGAAGACATGGTGGAATGCCCTGTGGATACTACTGACCAGTCGGGCACAGTTGACCTGAAGGCAAAAAAGAAAACTAGCCCTAATCTAGTGGTCGATCAGAATTCCCACAGGGTTCCTCCTAGTAGTTCTGCCCCTTGTCAGTTGTTGCAGACTGTGGATAAAAATTTGGCTGAGGCCCTCTTGAAATGTGACACCTCAACCAGCAGAGAGGCCTTACCCACTACTGAAGCTTCCATATCACCCCATGCCCTGTCAACTGGTTTGTTGAAGGTAGGGCAGATGGCATATACTAAATCTACAGGCCTTACCCATTCCTCTCAAATTGCAAGAAATCCCAAGAATGGAGCTCCTGATTTGCATGATGTGCCCATTAAATTGTACCATGTGGATTCTCTGAAAGATTGCCCTGACAACATTATGGGGCAGCAGGGCATGGTGATCCCTACTAAGAGGAAAATAGGTGAGGCCTCTGATGCTCAATTTAGCATGGACATATACAAAAGACGCAAAAGAAATCTGATGTATACTTTGGAAGATAATGCAGGTTTACTGGCCCTCACTAAAATGGATTTCTCTCCTGGTGCCATGAACCCACAGGGTAATGTCCTGCACAGTAAGCAAAACAGACTTAGGAAAACTCTGCGCCATGGAAAATCTGTTGCTCTTACCAAAGAAGTTGATATTGACTGTCTCCCCCTAATGTCCAGCGAAATGGTCATGGCGGCCGACCTTAAATTGCCGCAACCCCCCCAATGAAGATTTTGGCATGGAACTGTCGTGGTGTTAAAGGGTCCAAGACAATTCCTTTTCTCCAACAACTAACCCTTTCTTCAAAACAAGATATTATTTTTCTTGTAGAAACAAAGGCTGATAAAAGATTTAGTGATAGACATTTTAGATGTAGAGGTATTCAAAACTATCATGTGGTGGAGTCCATTGGCAGGGCTGGAGGACTCTGGTTATGGTGGCACTCTCATATCAATGTTACCATTACACACTCATAACATAACTATATTACTGCCAATGTGGAGGAAGCGAATGGTCTAAGCTGGCTCCTTTTCTGCATCTATGCTCCCCCTAATCCAGAACACAGAAGGAGATTTTGGAAGCAACTTCAGTATCAAATTCTTCATGCTGACTCTCCTGTTTGCCTTATTGGAGATATGAATTCTATTACTAGGCAGCAAGACAAATGGGGAGGAAATCTTGTCAGCCCTCATCAGGTCAGACACTTCAATTCTTTTATTGATGACTCAGGACTTATTGACTTGGGGCATGATGGACCTGCTTATACCTGGACAAATAACAGGAAAGCCACCTTCCATATTCGTGAGAGGCTGGACAGAGTATTGGTAGATTCTAACTGGTACTTAAAATTTTCAAACGCCAGAGTCTTGCATATGCCTAGTATAGCCAGTGATCACATACCACTCTTGTTAAATACAGATGGAAATGCTAGAAGAAAACAGTTCCATTTCAAATTTGAAGCAGCATGGACTGTCATACAGGGCTTTGAGGATTTGGTCACCTCCAATTGGCAGTGCTCCCCTTCCTTATCCTCCAATTACACCAGCAAAATATCTGCACTACAGTCTCAGTTTTGAATTTGGAGGAAGAAAAATTTCTCTAATGCACATAACAGAATTCGTTTGCTTAGTGATAAGTTGGATAATATTGACAAGGCTCCAATTAATGATGATAACATTAAGGAAGGTATGGAAGTCACGGAAAATCTTAAGCAGGCCATCATTGAGGAGAATGAGTATTGGAGACAGAGAGCTAAAATCAATTGGTATGTGGGGGGTGATAGAAATACAAAATTTTTTCACCTCTCTATTCTCTGCAGAAGAAATCTTAATAGAATTTCTAGAATCCAGCTTCCCAATGGTTCCTGGATTGAAGATTATGCTCTCATCAACAAAATTTTTGTGGATTACTTCAAAGACCTTTACCAGGGTGGCAATATTGACTTCTCCTTTGTGGATTGGAAACTACCTAGTGAGGGTCAACAGAATGTAACCAGTCAAGAAAATCATAATCTATGTGCTGTTCCTAATGTGGACGAAATTCACACTGCTCTAATGAACATGGGTCCTTCCAAAGCTCCTGGCCCGGATGGTTTTCCCCCACTCTTCTTTCAGAAATACTGGCACATTGTCAAACATGAGCTTGTTCTTTGCATTCAGAATATTTTCAGGAATGTCTCTATGCCCAAGGGCCTAAATCATACGAATATTGTTTTAATCCCTAAGAAAAAACCAGCTGCCTCTCCTGTGGATTACAGACCCATCAGCCTCTCAAATGTAATTTATAAAATATGTGCAAGGATTCTAGCTGGCATACTAAAAATCCTACTTCCTAGGCTGATATCTTTTAATAAATGTGCCCATGTTCCTGACAGATACTTGCTGGACAACATACTCATTTCTTAGGAATTGGCTCACTCCATGAATGTCAAGAAAGGTAACTCTGGCATCTTCTGCATGAAGGTGGATATTGCAAAAGCTTATGATAAGCTTGAATGGGATTTCATTACTAATGTCCTTTATAAATTGGGGTTTTCTACCCATACTGTGAATCTTATTATGATGTGCATTTCCACTACAACTTTCTCAATTAACATCAATGGGGATCATGTTGGCTTGATTGTTCCTAGCAGAGGAATTAGACAGGGGTGCCCTCTCTCCCCTTATATCTACATTCTGTGTGCCGAAATGTTAACCCAGCTCCTTCATTCAAAAATCATGGACAGAAGCATATTGGGGTTTCAAATTAATAAAAGAGCTCCCATCATTTCCCATCTGATGTATGCTGATGACATAGTACTATTTGGTATGGCTACTGAAGCTGAAATTAATCAGTATTTACAATGCCTTGACACCTATGGTCATTGGTCTGGTCAGCACATGAACAAATCCAAATCTAGCTTCATGTTCAGTAAAAATGTTCCCACTCATATTCAAGCCCATTTTTGCTCCAAATATGGTATTCCCCTTATGAAGAAATCTGATATGTATTTGGGTATTCCTTTTAAGATGGGAAGAGGCAAAGTTGATCAATTCTCTTATATTGTGGAGAAAATGAAGACCAAACTCTCACATTGGAAGGCAACAACCCTATCCACTGCTGGAAAAGTCACCCTGATAAATTCAACATTGGCTTCTATACCAATTCATGTGATGGGCATTGGATTTCTCCCTAAGACCACAATCAGGAAACTTAATCAGATTATGTGCTCCTTCCTATGGGGTGATAATCTGGAACACAAAAGAATTCATCTATGTAACTGGGCTTCCCTCAAAAAACACAGAGATACAGGAGGTTTAGGAATTAGGGACTTGGAAACCTTGAATAAAGCTACTATGTTGAAACTCAATTGGAAATTTATTCAGAATCAAAACTCAGTTTGGGCCTCATTGATCAGAGCTAAATATCTCACCAATGTTAATTTTTGGGATGCTAAGGTGCCTGCCAAGTGCTCTCTGTCCTGGTCTGCTATGCTCAAACTCAGAAACATCATCTCTTCATTATCTTTCAAGATAATCAGAAATGGCCTCACAACAAACATTTGGTCAGACAGGTGGATCCCAAATAGCATTGCCCCCCCTACTGTCAGACAACATTATGATACCCTGATCCCTACCTGGGTTTTTCAACTCATAAGTCATAGTAAGTGGAATCTGGACCTCTTATATAGGCTGTTCGAGAATGATATTGCTGACAGTATTAGTCAAATTCAGCTACCTCAGAATGACCTAAATCTGGGAGATCAGTTTATTTGGATGCTCACCCCTGATGGCAATTTCACCACAAAATCTGCTTATAAATACCTGTTGGACATTTATAATCCTGCATCCTCATCTACCCCTAACATTGTATGGAAGCACCAATGGCATGCCCAAGTTCAGAAATTGATACCACCAAAAATTCTGTATTTTGTATGGAAATGTCTCTCCAATGCTATCCCAGTCTCTGATCTCATCTCCAGAAGACTGCCATATGTGGATAGTATCTTTCAGGTTTGCTTTATATGCCCGGAAACTGTTACTCACATGCTATTTGACTGTGAGTTTGCCAGAGCAGTTTGGAAAGCTTCACCCTTGAATTATCATTCTTCCTTGGATAATTTGGATCTAGCTGATAGAATCTCGACTTGGTCTAGCCCCCCATTTACTTCAAACGATAATGATAGGCAGTACATAGGTACATGCTTCTCCATTATGTGGCATATCTGGAAAGCCAGATGCAAGAAAGTTATGGATGGGATTCTTGTTCCTGCTCTCTCTGTGATCAGATCTGCCTTGGTAGATGTAAAATTCTGGAATTCCTCAGCATGCAACCAGTCCACTGCATCTCCTAAACCAAATGCTCCAACTCCTAATTGGTCCCCTCCTTGCCATGGTGCTCTCAAGATCAATTTTGATGGTGCTACCTCAAACTCTGGAGGAGCATTGGGTATAATTGTTAGAGACTGGTTTGGATCTCCTATCAACTGCATCACAAAAATTGTGCACACATCCGACCCTGTTTTGGTGGAAGCATTGGCGTTACTTCATGCTCTGCAGCTAGCTCAACAGATTAATGGGATGGTCTTTGTGGAAGGTGATGCTCAAGTGATGATCAATGCCACGCTCAAGATTAGCTCTACACCTTGGAAGGTGAAGACCATCATTGAGAATTCTCAGCACATTCTCTCCACGGATAGCATTAGCCTTTGCTTCACTCCTAGAATCTGCAACAAGGCAGCTCACGCTTGTTTAAAATATGCTCTTCTGATGAACATGGAAGCAGTTTGGGATCCTTCTTCGATCCCACCTTCTATTAAATCTATTGTTATCTCTGATGTAACCAACATTTCTTATTAGCAATACATGTTTACTTCTGGTCAAAAAAGCTCCCACCACAGGTGCCGTTCCTAGCGATCCTATGTAGTCGCGGGTTCACACCGCCTTGAATAGTCGTGTGTAGTCGTCATCACAACAACATCTATCCGACCCCGAGGCCGAGTAGGCCCTCTTGTTCTCCACCACCTGATGGTTGAGGACAAGAGGAGATGTGATTTTTTGGTTTTTTTTTTTTAATCTTGTTATGCCTTTATTCAACAAGCCTGAGCAAACTCAATCATTAGATTACAAAAACTGGGTGAAATATTAGATGTGAAATACTCGTTGCACACTCAAAGGGTGTACATTATTACACACATCTATTAAATGTGCGTGAATTCACAGGAGGGTAGAAGGGTACAGTACAAGACGTGGATGTGAGCAGCAAGTCATTCTCATGTTAGGTTTATCTTGTCTCATGTAAGTGGAAACACAATACCAAAAGATCTCAATCTCATCCTCTACATTTTGGTGCATCCTACACGAGTCAAGAGTCAAAAGTGAATCAACTACTAGATCAGACAAAATAGATAAAATATCAACCGCAGATCATATTTTCGACAAAGATTTCAATTATAAAATCTTTTGGACTCCTACCTAATTACTTTAAGAGAGTGAAATAAATGCTTAAAGTCATTTACTTAATACTTTAGTTTCTTTTTGGTTTTTGATTAAAGGTTCTCAACTAAAACCTTCTAAATTAAACAGTAAAGTTATTAGGGGATGATGGGGTAATGCGATTGGACCCAACTAAGAGACTGAGAGGCAGACCAGAAGTGGGCCGAGAGCCTCCCGCTACGGACGCGGCCCAGCAGCCCATTGGGCCGAGAGGTGCAGAAGCCCAATTAGATTCGGACCAGTCCGTGGATGGCCCAGATATGGGCTTTCAGCCCGTCAGGCATAACAGAGGCCCTTGATATTTTGGGACTTATATTCTTATTTCTTTGAATAGTCCTACATCGCCTGCCATAGATAAGGTTCCCTCACCTACCCACTATAAATAGAGTACTGCTTGCATTAGAAAAGATAACTGAGCTAAGCCTTCACTCCCCTCTAAATACATCATTATTGTCTTTTAACCAGATACTGACTTGATTGTCGGAGAGGGCTCCCCTGGACGAGATCTGGGGCCCAAGATGATAGAGTTTTCTCTTCCTGCAGGCACCTTCTTCCACCTCCAGATCCTTCTTGGTCTTGGACCGTCCTCTTAGCTTCAGATCTCCTGTTGGTTCTTAGATCCAGCGTCCAAGATCCATCTGCGACTCCTCGGCTGCATCACCTAGCGCTGTCTGTGGGAAAGACGCAGCCATGGCTCACCGATTGTTGACGAGAGGACGATCTAGAAAGGAGGAGCCGGAGACGAGTGTGACTCCTGCCCCGTCACTCGGACACGCCGAAGGGGTGTCCACCAACCTACCGCAAGGGCCAGCCCTCCCGGTGGTACCAGATCCTACTCTTCCCAAGGAAGACAAGATAGAAGAGCTCTCCTAACAGGTAGCAACTCTTACCGCTACTGTTACATCCTTTGCTCCTCTACACGACATGGTATCGGCCATCGCTCAGCACATGGATTTGCTAAACCCGCCAATTAGGCCGGCTCCACTGCAACCTTAGTACTACCCGCCCGGTCAAGTTTTGACTAGGCAGCCAGGCCAGTTCGGGTTTTTCCCCCCGAGGTAGTCTCGGCTTATGGTGAACCGTACGGAACACAAGGTCATGTCTCGCATACCCGTCATCTGCCCACTGAACTGGATATTGCTTTGTTCGGCACTCATCCTACGGGAGCCGAGGGGCGGTAGGCTGCAGCCACTACAACAACTCCGGAGCTCGATCGGAGGCTGACAGAGAGGAAGAAGGAGATGCAACAGATAGTATCTCGGCCCTACGATGTGCCCCTGGCTAGCACCATCCTTGAGCAATCTCCATTCTGCCATGAAATTTTGGCGATGGATGTGTTGCCAAACTTTAACCTGCCGAAAAGGACCACTATATGATTGAGTGATTCATATCAATTCATTAAGCTCTCTTTCACTTACTCAACTAAGTACTCGATACTATTTTTTTTTTTAATTATTATTATTTATAATATTACTTATTATTTATTGTTTCTTTCTCCATTCTCTACTACATTCTAATACATTATAACTAACACAACCGTACTATATCTAATTGTGAATGTTCATTAACCTAATTATTAAAGTTTAAAAAGAACTCTATAAAGTTTGAGATGTTACACATTGGTACAAATCCTAGCTCATTATGTTCATAGGATAGTAATGCATCCACGCACTTACATCTATGATCTATGTATCACATGGACATGCCTAGTCGCTGCATAGGCATCAGCCACAAATTTCAACAGCTTGAAGCAAAGTTGAAAGCATGGCTTAGTAAAACAAATTTCTTGAGCTTCTAAAGTTTACATATATGTTCAAGTATCATAATTTAGTTTTCAGTTATTTCTTCCTTTTTTTTGGGTGGATGCGACTCTAGGTACAAGCTCAGTTGCTGAGGGTAAATTTTTTTAACATTTCGGGCAGCTATATCATAGTAAATTTTTCCTTCCTAAACATCATAGATAATGCAATTGTAGCCCTAGAGACAGTCACATCTACATTGATTTGAGCTCCATTCATCATCTTTGCCATGATTACATACCACAACTAGTAGTGGGAATGGGTTAGACATTGTTTCTATAGAAGAATATAATTCTCAATCCCAAAGTAAACAATATATGCAAAATGAAAAAATATTACAAATGCTAACCTAGCTGGCACTGCACTTATGTTCTACTACCACGTGTCGTGTGCTCAAGGTCATTTCATGAGGAAAGCCAAATAATATGTTAACAACCATAAACACAAATTATTACTTCCATATGAAACAATAAAATATCAAAAATCATCTTCATGTGTATTTTTCATTTGAAAGTAAAAGTCAACTATTGGAGTATCATGGTAAAGATATCCCCAAAAAATAAAAAATATACATTGTACACATCTTTGGCATCGATGTACTAAAAAAGGCGATCCACAAAAGTTTCCATAAAACCCACATGTAACACCTTAGGTGTTAGGACTCCATTAGAGCCCATTAGGCAGCCCTAGTTAGGCCCATTATTGTGGCGACCCACAAACTAGCACACACTTAAGTTGTGGTCTTGGAAAGCCTACAAATATTAGCATGTCAAACCATCCATACATAACCAAAACACACCACATAACCATATCATATCCACTTGATTAAAACCTATTTAATTATATGACTACTATAAGCTAAAGTTTGAAAGTTAATTACATGGCAAGATCCAAATAATAGTCTAAAGTATAACTACACACACAGCAAAATTCTGAAGGTATACAAGCTAGACCTACTTTCTATCTTTACAAAAATTATATGTCCAGCTCCTCCCAAAAAACTAGCTACTACTCACTCTGACCCCGACTGAAATCACCTATAAACATAGCCCACTAATCTGTGTGAGTATAAAGTTCAGCAGGTATCAAGACCAAGACATGCTTCCATATAATTAACCTTGCAAATTTTATGTTATCATACTGAAATTCTTACAAGTTATATACATATAAATTGCATGATTCAAGGACAAATAAGTAGCACAAAGTTTTGAAATTAAATTAGTTGAATTCTTACATCAAGTTTTTCATCTCTCATAGAGGAATCTTCACATTTCATAAGTTTGCTACACAGGCAATCACATGTATCATCTCAGTAGACCAAATTATGTTTGGAAGATCACATTCACATCATATTTATCAAGTTTTAAGTCTTAAGCAATCAGATAGATGTCTAAACTACAACATAACGTGTCGGACCATCCTGGCATCTAGACGATTGTAATGCCATGATCTTGATACAATTAGTTGAGATCGGAGGTGCACCCTCACCTTCCACCAAATCAAAGTTTAGCTTCTAGGATTTCGGATATACCCATCGTCCATTGGGTCATACATTTGGTAGTTATCACAGATGTCTATAATAGATGAGAAGGAAATTTCTACAAAATAATTGGACGGCAGTTTAGTTATTAGAACTATGATCTACTACTAATTCATAATATAAAACTCAGAAATATAATAATCTATTGTAACTTTGCTCTGTGATATGTGTAATATAATTGTTATCAGATCAGAAGTTAAATCCTGACATATGTTGATGTTATAGACCTCAAATTAGACAAAACACATTTAAAACAATATAGGCAATTTAAATAACATGAGTGGTTTATCATGCATTTGTCTTAAATCAAAAGAAATCCTCAGGAATCTAACTCTATGTTGTTGACCGAAACTAGGAACTCCTCATCTTCCTAAAAAAATTTCTGTTAAAATTGTAGAAAAGAATGGGAAAATACTCCACTAACAGAACTGATAACCCACTAAAACTCTTGTCAATTCTATAGCCAAACTACTTATCCTACGTATCCATGCCAAGTGTCTCCCATGTGCTACCTATCGGATCTAAAATCCCACTAAGAATCCAAGAATATTCTTAAATATACGCCTATCAAAACACACTAACGCTCAGCACATGCAACCACTAATTAATAGTCCTTTTATAAGAATAATTGATAATATAGATTCAGTCATATAATCGATTATATTAGTCAAGTCATCACTTGCTTAAGTTCAATCTATCGATTACATGCATGATTCAATTAATCGATTATAGGTTGTTAAGCTATTGGTTTCATTCCTATCACTAATCGATTACTTGATCGATTACGAGTTTAAGTAATCGATTTTATAGGTATCGCAAATCGATTACTTAAGTTACTCTATTAATCGATTGTATCTTCTTCAACTAATTGATTACATATAATTCTTACTAATTGATCACCTACTCATCTATTAATCGATTATATTTAAGTCTATTAATCGATTAAAAGTTGTTCAACTGATCGATTATACGTTATTTCGGCTAATCTATTAAAAACTCAATTTATCGGATACAAGTTATATATTTAATCGATTTACAGTCTTCACCTTCTAACTGATCACCAACTATCCATCTTAATCGATTACAAATTATTTTTGTTAATCAATCGCTTATGTTACCCTATCAATCGATTATGAGTTTATTCGGCTAATCAATTATACCTTCTCAGTTGGCTTGGTTACATACTTATTATTTCTTTAATCGATTCCAGGTTCTTCTTCTAATCGATTAGGAGTCCTTCAGTTAATCAATTTCATGAGTTATCTTGACTTCAATTTAACATGTATATATGTTACTTCAATTTCTTAACTTAGACAAATCGATTATCTAATGTTATTCTTCTAATCGATTACTTTCTTCTGTTAATCGATTTCAACTTCTTTACTTATATTTTGTCATCTTATGTTTATCTGTTTGTTAGCTGGATAAACTTCAAATTCTTCCATGTTAATCTAATTATAACCGCGGATGTAAAGCCTATAAATAACCAACCCCTTGGTCATTAAAAAAGTTAGTGATAATAGTGTTAATAGTGATAATTATCGAGAGCGATAATTCAGAGTAAAGAATCTTGACGATGACGTCCAAACGCTGAAGGATCGAGGTGCTGCTTCCAGGAGTTCTTCGTCCTTTCAAGATCCATTCAAGACCAAGGCTTTTTAGGGGCCATTCAACTTAGTTCTCCTATTTTCATCACATCGATTTCATCATCAAATTAATTCAAAATCTCATTCATCACATCACTGCATGCAAACACACACTCACTGGCATTATTTTCCAATCCATATCTTAAAGGGGTTTAAAAGACCATCATACAAGTGAGTTCAATTGTTCAGGTTGCATGCTCAAAATTTCTACTGGAATAGATACTACATCTATTTTGAGTTCTCATTGTTTTTCTTTCTTTCTTTCTATTTTCTTGCAAGGCACGAAAGGAGATCAAGAGGAGGGAATCAACAACGAACAACAAGGAAGGGAAAGCTGGATGATCCTCAAAGCCCAATAAGCAATCAAAGCAAGAACAAAGATAGAAAGGGATCTCTTTCTTCAGCTGGCTGAAGGAGGAGAATCAAAGACTCAAAATCTCCCACATCCAAAACAGGTAGGCGACCAAACTCTTTCTTTTGGAACTTTTTAGTTAAAAGTTTCTGGCGATCACATTCACTTAGTTTTAATAGATTTATTTTTCACGTAAACAACATAAATTTTCATGATAATCACACATCCTAATTTGAGCACTTACAACTTTTTAGCGATCACGGTGGGACTTGGTCTCGCCATCTTTTTAATCTTTGTTCTTTCTGTTATCAATCGGGCACCAACAGTGCACCACCTGTGTCTCTCGACATGCCCTCACCGATCGGTGAGTTTTTTTTAGTTTAGTTGTTATTCCTACGTGAACCACGTGCACACCCCTGCGGCAAGATCTTGCCCTCCCCGTTTGATTAGTTGAAAAGTTGTTTTTGTGATAAGAAGCATGTGTGATTGAGTGATTATTTTGCTGTTTATATGATAGATCATCTTATTAAGAAATTGAAATAAAAAAAAGATTCGCATGAGCTGATTATTTATCGCTTTCATCCTGTTTGTGTGAGGGGGAATCGATCCAGAAATTCCTCCTGAAATACTGAATCTGTGACTTGAAAAGTGTCCAGAAGCAGCGACGTGTTTCATTCAACGTCGTCCAATCCAGACGCCTTTCAGGCGATTTTCTCTACTGTCTGCTGCCTGAGCTTATGCGAAAAATAAGTTTCTGTTTGAATAGCGTCGACCAACAGCGACGCGATTCAGGCAGTTTCTTATTTTTTTCTTCAGTTCTCAGATTTTTGATCTGTTTGCTACTACACATTATGTATTAAGCATTAGAGGCCACCCAGGCTACAGGTCATATGCACTGAGGCTAACACCCTCCTCTTCTCTTAGGAACACCCTTCTTAACGTCTTCACCTCTCTCTGATTGGGGCGGTCCCTCGATCAAACTAGAGTGGTTGGCGTTAAAGACCTCCGTAAGTCCCCAAAATCAAGGTATTCCTCCTTGTTCATCAGGCTGGTTGTACCAATCGAAGTCCTGGATAGATTTTCATAATATTGTGAGAAAAAGCCATAGAGCATAACGGTGGAAATTGAACTGAAACTAGGATCCTACCCCTTGAGTGAATTTGTGATTAATTGAATCCAGATAACCCAATAAGGAATCCTGAAATAACGTTAAACATCCACTTGTTTGCTTAATCTCTGTGCAACTTGTCTGCCAATCTCTGAAAAATCTAATATCATACTACTTCGATCAGGTAGGGATTTGAGCATGGCTCTAGATGCCATAGTCAACCACGAGGGAGATGCTATTGCCCCTCGTGACTCTGATTACCATTTTGAAAGCGGGGGAGATGCTGATGCCCCCCGTAGTTCTCACCCTCGTCCAGTTCGATATGAGGGGAATGTCCCAACCCCTCTTCATTGTACTCATGATCAATATTATGATCTCCCTCCGCACGTACATGCGATTCTTAATCCTATTTTCGAGGGGGACATGAATCCAAATGATCCCTCATCCTCCGATACCTCGGATCTAGTGAATGCTTTGGGAGTTCTTGCCTCCCGTCTGGATCCTCAACAGTTCGAGGCGATCCAGTCACTTTTAAAGGGGAAGACGCCCATGCAGTCTACTGAGCCGAACCCTGCGGCTCCCCCTGTCATCCCTCAACAACCTCCTTATCATACTTCCTTCATTCACCAAGCCATGGAAGGCCTCCACGTCTCAGCTTCTCGGCCAGCTGGGCCACAACTTTCCTCTTCTAGGCAACCGGTCAGGCCACTGACGCCTAATTATCAAAATGCCCTCGGGTATGGCGGAAGCTCTACCGGACCTCCACTCTATTGTCCTCCTTGCCCTACATATTCTAGGCAACAGGCCTACCATGCACCTCCACCTCCCCCTCCTCCCCAGGTTGATCCAACAACACAAGTGTTGCTGGCAAAGATGGAGCGTATGGACGAACAATTCAACAACCTTCAGAAGATGATGGGAGTTAAAGCTGCACCAGAGATAAATTTATCAAGTCTGCCTGTGTTTCATCTGCCACCCTCTGAGATGTCAGTGTACCGAAAATACAACGGTACTGGCAACCCCTTCACTCACTTGAAGGAGTTTATGTACGAATCATCTTTCTGGCAAAACGACAAGAGGTCGTTGGCATTTTTGTTCAGGAGATCTTTGGAGGGACCAGCCCTTGAATGGTTCTTTTCTTTAGAACCTGCTAAAGTAGAGGACTACGGTATCGTCTTAAGAAAATTCATCCAACGATACTAGGATAGAGTTGCCCCATCCCTGTCCATTACTGACCTGATAGTAGAAAAGATGAAGCCCGACGAGGAATTCGTCAATTTTGCTGATAGATGGAGGGGTATGGCGGAAAAAGTGAAAGATCATCTATCTGAGTCGGAGCAAGTAAAGATGCTAATTTCCAATGCCATACCTCAGTTCAAACTAGTCCTCTCCTTGAACAACATGACCAGCATGGCAGAACTCTATGAAAGAGCGCGGTACTGTCAGAATGCTTTCAAGGATGTTACATTCTCTAGCGTCTTTGATCCTCACCGACCTAGCAGGCCTCCACCTCGGAAGCCTGCCATGCCAAATTCCCCTAGCACAGGTCCAACCACTGAGGGCACGCTCCCCTATGAGTAGGTTAGTAGCATGAACAACAATCCGCCCCAATTTGTGAGGAATCAGCAACCACAGTACCAGCGGCCACAACAGCCAAACCAGTAGGGTTACAAATAGCAGCAGCCAAACCGCAACGGCAATTACAGTATCAGCCTCCACAACAGCAGTGCCAGCCGCGCGCACCGCCGGCATATCACAATGTACCTCCTCCTGCTGATTACAACCAACAGAGGAAACCTCTAGGCCCAAAGAGGGCAGAATATCCAGTTCTTCTAAAGTCCTTAGCGGATATTTTCAGTACTTTAATGGCAGCCAACGCTTTGGTCCTGCCGAGAGAAAAAGCTATTTGGCCCCAAAATGCCGATACTTCCATGTATTGTTATTTCCACATACAACTTAGACACACCATAGACACCTGCTTCCAATTCCGATATTATATTCATAATCTCAACGAGCAGGGAGGCATTGATTGGGAAGAGATGAAGAAGTACATATCTGTCTTGAAGGAGAGAAGACCACCACAACAACAGCAGCAGCAACAACAACCAAGAGCACCAGTGCAAGCAGCAGCGCCACCAAACATGGGTATAGTGCAAAACTCCCTCCCGGAGCATCAAAACCAGAACCAAGTTGCCCGTATTTAGACAAATAGCCGGTCTGAGCCTAATCGAGGGCAACAGTGGAAGATAGAGGATTCTTCCTCTATTTATTCAACCGGCCACACTCCAAGCACCGCAAAGCAACCACCACGCCGCACCATCCACATACCTAGACCATAGCCCATTACCATCACACCTATACCCACACCCACATATCATTCACCCGCACCCACTAACCCATTACCACCGCCAACTTTTCTCAAACCCATTATCCCCCACGCCACTACGCCTCCATCAAACAACCCCTCGCAAGCTAACTACGCACCCCTCATGCCATCCAAACTACTACTCCGCATACCGTTTCCCACATCACCCATTACCACCACCGCTTACCCAGATACCATCCAACCATCTAAAACTCTACTTCGCATGCCATTCCCCACTTCATCCGCACCACCCACTTACCCTTCTACTATCCAACCATCTAAGCCTCTCATCCGTACCATGCCACCACCAACTGACCCCACGCCATCACCCGTATACCAACCCTCCACACCATCCACTAGTCCTACGGTGCTCAAGCTATCACCCGGCCCATCCACAACTGAAGAACATGCACTCCGGAGTGGGAGAATCTTCAATAAGGTCTTTCCTCAGTCAACAGTCAGAGACGGCCCCTCACAGCCATCGGAGGAAGCACATAATGATGAGAGTGCACCAGACACTCAATATGACCTGCTGAAGCATCTTGACAGAACACCGGCATGAATATCTGTGCTTGAACTGATAAAAAGATCGAAGACCCATCAAGAGTCTCTGATGGAGTATTTACAGAAAGTAATGGTCAACGAAGACGTTTCGGTAGAGAAGATCGCCACACTACTAGTTCCTCAGGGGGATCAGCCCTCTATTTCATTTCATACCTCGGAACTAGCACCGCCAGCAGCCAGAAGCATGGCTCTAAGTATCACAGTCAATATTTGCAAGAAGGCCGTAGATGCATGTCTGGTTGACACAGGGGCTTCAATCAATGTCTTGCCTCCGAAGACCCTTGAGTTGTGCGGTGTGGGCAAAGAAAAATGGCTGCCTAGCCTTATCTCTGTAACAGCGTATGATAATTCCACCCGTTCCCCTCTGGGAATGGTCTATTTGAAAGTGGAGCTAGGTCTTGTATGTCATGCCGAGGTCGAATTTCACATTTTGGAAATCGATCTTTCCTTGAATGTCATTTTAGGTCGTCTTTATATGAAAACTTTCGAGACAATCCCCTCTACGAATCATCAGTGCCTCAAATTTTCCTACAAAGGATGAATCATTAAAGTTACGAGTATGCCAATCGTTGTTGCTACTCATTCTTTGAATATCAAACCACCTTCTTCACCTGGCCGACAATCTTTTCTGTCGGTATTACAAGTCTACCATCCGGTGGCTGATCCTTTAAAGACCGCTACTCTTACTCCTTATCCACTAAATGCCATAAAGAGGGGGAAGTGCATGAGTACCTCTGGATGGAAAATAATGATGAAGAGTGGCTATCAGCTTGGAAAAGGCCAGGGCACACAATTACAAGGCAAAACCACTCCCATCAAGGACAACCGCGAGACACCTGGAAATGGCCTGGGCTATAGGCCAAGAAAAGTGAAGCAGGACATTGTTCAGTAAGAAGAAAATGAAGACGACCAAAAGGTCTGGGAGACAATGTCTATACCATGCAAAGAAGGTCGAGACCCCTTAACATGGACTCTATACATACATTTTGTAAAGGAGCCCGTAATCAGTCATGACAACAAAGTGCTCATTACTTTATGTTTTGACCTCCATGATATATATGGAAGAGACTTGGCCAGACATTGTTCAGAATTGCTCACGTACCAATTCTTGGAGGCTCTGTGGTCAATGAAAAGGAGGAAATTTCAAGACCCTGAATGTGAATGGTACAGATGGTTTGACTTGAGGGATCTATATATCGCATTGAATAGACTATTTCTTGATCCTTCAGAACCTAAGTGGCTGCCACATATAGATGAATTGATTGAAGGGCCTGGTGCCATTTTTGACAAAAGAATACTGCTGTCTGAGGAAACAGACGAAGGGGAGCCAGATGATCCCTACGAGGCTGGCTAAACCACGGATCTTCTCTGGAGGGGGACTTATCCTTCTCGCATTTTTACACTTCATACCTTGTTCCGCACTCTGCTCCTGACCCCAACTTGGTCGCGGGTCATTATTGAAGATATTCCACGGGCTCCGCCCATCATAATCACTCTGTCCCCACGAGACTTCATTCCTCAACCTCCTCTCGATCTAGAGAGGATTTATGATTTAATCTGGGACATACTGTTGTATGATCCCCTAAATCCTTTGGCCTTGGTGCCACTTCCTCCATCACATTCTCCTCCTATTCACCTTCATTCTTGTTTTATGTTTAATTCGTCTTTTCTCCAAAAAAAAATGCCAATTTGGCAACAAATTTCTCTCAGATTCTCATTGAGGAAACTTCCTACTTGCCCGATTGTACCCCATCACGTGGGTCATTCGGTTAAGATTCTCTTCTAGATCTGCTCTGCCCCTCCCTTCGAGAGGATTCTCTTGTATTTTCATTTATATCCCGTAATTTTCATTCTATTTCATCCTCATTAGGTCATGATAGGGAGTCTAGCGAAGAAAGACAATCTAGCTTTAGGCAGGTTAGCGAAGTTAGGAAGTCTAGAAAATCTAAAGGTAGACGAATTCCAGATAGATACTTCCAGGATTTAGCTTATAAATGTCTTTCTTGCTCTATGATCCCTTAGCTATTAGAGAATCCTATTCAGATGCCAGAAGATTGTATAGATGATGAGTCAGTTAATGATGGATACGGGGTATATGAATTGATACATGAAAAGGACCCCATTGTTGAAGATGAGGAAGATGACGAGGACGCAGCTGAAGCATATGCCAGTGAAGTACAAAGATTCAATGAACCCTCAGCTTCCGTAAAAGAGCCCACCAAAGAGATCAATCTAGGGATTGAAGATGAGCCTAAGGTTGTCCTCGTTAGCAAGAATCTTTCTGAAGAGGATGAGAAGGCAATGGTACAAGTTCGTAAAGATTATAAGGACACTTTCGTTTGGAGTTATGAAGACATGCCAGGGTTAGACTCATCATTAGTGGAACACAGCTTGACACTAAAGGATGGAGTTAGCCCGGTCAAACAGAAGCTAAGGCGATTCCACCTACAAATGGCTTTAAAGATGAAGGAAGAGGTCGATAAGTTACATAAAGCCAAATTCATTAGAGTGGTCCTTTATTCACAATGGTGGTCAACATAGTCCCGGTTATGAAGAAAGATGGGAAGGTCATGATTTGTATTGACTTCCGAGATTTGAATCGGGCGTGTCCTAAGGATGATTTTCCATTGCCTCACATTGATGTACTCATCGATAATATTACTGGCTATGAAACTTTATCATTTATGGATGGATTTTCAGGATACAATCAGATTAAATTAGCAGAAGAAGAACAGGAAAATACATCATCTTGGGGAACATATTGCTATGTCATGATGCCATTTGGTTTAAAGAATGTTGGAGCCACTTACCAAAGGGCTGTGATGGCAATATTTCACGACATGATGCATATTGATTTAAAAGTGTATGTGGATGACTTGTTGGTGAAATCTAAGACAAAGGCTGAGCATGCCAAAGTTTTAGCAAGAGTATTAGAATGGTCAAGGGAATATCAGTTAAAGATGAACCCCAAGAAATGTGTATTCGGGGTATCTTTAGGGAAATTACTTGGATTCATTGTCAGTAAACGGGGAATTGATATCGATCCCAATAAGGCGAAGGCTATTAGAGAAATGCCACCTCCTAAGAACTTGAAAGAGTTAAGAGGATTAATCGGGAGGTTGCAATTTATTCGCCGTTTTGTCTCCTAACACTCACAAAGGTGTAAGCCGTTTTACGAGCTTACCAAGCTAGGAGTCAAATTCGATTGGGACAATAAGTGTCAAGAGGCATTCGATGGATTGAAGAATTATTTGGCAAGTCCTCCTGTTTTGAGACCACCATCTTCAAGCAAACCATTGATACCATATATTTCTGTCCTGGATGATGCAGTGGGGGTTGTCCTAGCAAAAGAGGATGAAGAAGGAAAGGAGAGGGCAGCCTACTATCTCTCTAAACTTCTCAACCCCGCTGAGCAAAAATACACGGCGATGGAGAAAACATGCGCAGCATTGGTCTGCGTTGTTCAGAAATTGAAGCATTACTTTCTAGCCCATGAAGTCCATCTTATCGCTAGGATGAATCCAATCAAGTTTCTCCTTGAGAAATCTGTCCTTACTGATAGGTTAGCACGATGGCAAAGCTTTCTATCTCAATTTGATATCACTTATATTCAGCAGAAAGCGATTAATGGCTATGCCATAGCAGAACATCTCGCTCATCACCCCCTTCCTCGTTTTGATCCAGTTCGATCAGAGTTTCCGGATGAGGAACTGATGTCCATAGACCAAATCAGAGATGATATGTGGACTCTGCATTTTGACGGAGCTCTGAATTCCCATGGAAAGGGGATTGGCATTATTCTGTTATCACCTGAAGGTGTCACCATTCCACAAGCCTTTCAGCTTGAATTTCCAGTCACCAATAATATAGCTGAATATGAGGCACTCCTTGCCGGCCTAGAGGCTGCCCATTCCTATGGTGCCACCAAACTCAGGATTGTGGGTGATAGCCAATTGATTCTTCGCCAAGTGTTAACCAAGTATCGAACTCTTGATCCCAAGCTCAAGCCTTATCAAGAACTTACTTCTGCTTATGCTAAGCTTTTCACCAAATTGATCTTCATCCATGTTCCTAGGAATCAGAACATCTTAGCTGACGCTCTAGCTTCACTTGCATCTTCTCTTAATTTCCCAATCAGCAGACAATTCGAGTCAATCATTGTTCATAGGTGTCTTTCACCCGCCGTGAAAGACCCCTCATTCCTTAGGACTAAGGAGAAGCTGCTGAAGAAGGTGAAAGATGGAGATATTGTGGAAAAGAGAGAGATTATGTTAATGGAGCTGTTAGAAGAGATGGATGATGAACATAAGCCGTGGTACTACGAAATTGCTAAATATTGTGAAGATCAATCATATCCTGAAGAAGCCACAACTGAGGAGAAAAAGGATATCAGGAGAGTTGTTCAAAGATACACTTTAGTTGGGGGACCACTATACAAAAGAGGTTTTGATGGAGTTCTTCTAAGATGTTTAGACGAAGATGAGTTTTAGAAGGTTATAGACGGAGCTCATACTGGAGTTTGTGGTGGCCATGTTAATGGACAAATGCTAGTAAAGAAAATCCTTAGACAGGGATTCTATTGGCCAACTATGGAAGAAGATTGTGTAGGATATGTCCGTAGGTGTGCCAAGTGTCAACTTCACGCCGATAAGATTCATTCTCCTGCATCTTCACTCCACCCTGTTTCCTCCCCATGGCCTTTCTCCATGTGGGCTTTCGATGTCATTAGACCCCTTGGTAATCCTGATTCCGGCATTAAGCAGAAATCCTTCATCCTCACGGCAACGGAATACTTCACCAAGTGGGCAGAAGCTGAAGCATACACAGAAGTCAAAGCATCAACCGTCTGCAAGTTCATCATGAAGAACATCATCACTAGATTTGGAATTCCAAGCACCATCGTCACCGACAATGGACCGCAGTTCGCATCACAATAATTGAAATACCTCTACAACAGGTACAAAATTGCATTGCATCATTCGTCTCCTTGTTATCCGCAAGGCAATGGCCAAGTAGAGGGAACTAACAAGACTTTGATAAAAATTATCAAAAAGACGTACAAGTCTAATTAATTTACAGATTGGCCAGAGAAATTGATTGAAGCTCTATGGGCCTACCGAACTTCAATCCGCATGCCCACTGGGCAGACTTCTTATTCTTTGACATTTGGAATAGAGGCGGTAGTTCCATACGAGATCCTTATACCGTCATTAAGAGTACAATTGAACAATGAATTTTCTATTGATAAACACCGTTCAGCACTCCTTGCTCAATTGGAACTCTTAGACGAGAAAAGATAGTCAGCTGCTAATCATGTAAGAGTTTATCCAAATAGATTAGTACGTTTTTATTAAAAGAAATGCATCGAACGTAAGTTCAAAGTTGGTGAAATGGTCGTCAAAATCATTTTTGTAAAACCTGATGGTCCATGTTCTAAGCTCCAACCCAATTGGGAAGGACCATATGTTGTATCACATGCTTTTCCTAGTAACGCTTATCGTCCAATTAATGCAAAAGGGGAAGAGTTAACTCACCCCTGGAACGGTCTGCATCTTAAGAAATACTACCCTTAGGTTAATCAGCATGGTACAAAGACTAGTGGAATTAGAAAATTTAGAAACTCAAATTCCCTTATCAGTTTGGATAATTTAATTCCAAACGCATTACTGCACACACTAACACGTTTGATTCGTGAGTAATAAGAGATGCCAAGTCCTAAGGAATACCGAAAGCTTAACTGAAAGTGTAAAGTGCAAATCATTCATTTTTCAAACAAAATTCTGTTTTTTACACTCGGCCCATACTGTCAGAACGAGGCTTAGAATAGACTACCAAGAATACCCGCCATCTTAATAGGAGGCCGTCATAAAAAAAATGGGGGAGATCCATCCCAAGAAAAAGAAAAGAGGAGCAAAAGCAAAAGGCAAAAGCCAAATGTCAAATCAAAAGGCCATTACATTACAAACGTTACATCAAGGCCATGAAATGAAATGAAAAGGGAACGCAAGGTCGATAAATACCCTGGAAAGAACATGACTGAACCCCAACAAATATTAGGGTATGAAAGGAACATCTTTTTAGGTCTCCGGAACCTTTTCGTGGGCTTTCTAAACCAATCCTTCCTTTCTTTCTGAAGAGGTGTACTCCAAACTTAAGGAACAACCTAGATTGACTAAGGATCAAATCATCAAATGGGATCACGAATGGAAACACTAGTTCAAATACGATGGGTTTAAGTTAGATTATTGAAGAACAATTTAGGAATTAAGTTAATAAATGAATATGATCTTTTGATCTGAGTACCATGCTGGTCTTTTAGTATACACCATATTCCAAAATCCAAAAAAACGTGCATATTTCAAAAATCCAAAAAAAAAAAAACACATATATATTTCAAAAAGATAAAAAAAAATACATATTTCAAAATCCAAAAAAGTACATATTCCAAAATCCAAACAGTACATATTTCAAAAATCCAAAAAAAAATATATATGTTCCAAAACCCAAATAAAAATGAAAATTTCAAAACAACAAAAATATTTCAATTAGCATCTGCTTATTGCATCTAGTGTGTTTCATTACTTTTATTTTCAGTGAGCATCTGTCTGCTTGCATGTTGCATTTTGTTTACAGTTTGATTACCTTTATTAACAAAGGCTATGCCCCTTGACCCTTTTATCAAGGAAAAGATTGATTGATCAGTTACTTGACTGAGTAAGGGACTAAGCCTAAATAGATACTTAACATGTTTGCTAAGTAATATACAGGGTACAAGAATGAAAGCTCACACCAAATGCCAAGACACAAAGCTGAAGGTCAAACTTTCATATATATATCAAAGAGGTGTTTCTACATGATACACAAAAGAAAAAGAAAAGTACATATGCAGCCCTCATGGCTGACTCTCCCCGGCCCCCTTATCGAGCTGGCTCTGAGCCTCATCCAGAGCATCAGGTGCCGATCCTCGGCTAGGAAGTGGAGGTGGTCCCATCGCACTCGGCCCTGCCTGGCTGGACGCTATGGCAATGCTGGAGGTAAAGGCACTCGCCTGACCACGATCAATAGCCCGCTGGCGGGCTCGCTGGTATCTCTCCTCCACCATCCTGCGCTCGTGCTCTGCCACAGATAGGCGACCCTGAAGACTCTCCAGTCGAAGGCGGTCGCGATCTCTCTCCTCAGTCAAGATCTCCAGGCGAACCTAGAGTCGTGCAAGATCTCCAGTGGAGAGACGCGCCACCTGAGCCTCCAGCTCAGCAATGCGGGCGGCCGAAGTCTGAGCCTCTGCCAACTCTGCATCCCTCTGCTTAAGAGCCTCTTGAAGCTCAGCGACCTACAAAAGGAGACACTGTCAGTTCAAAATAATCAAGCAAATTAAGTCCAACAACGAAAGAAGAAGGATGGAACTTACTCGAGCAACCCGATCCTCCTCCGCAAGAGAAGCTCGGTGAATGGCAGAGGCTAGCTGACTCTGGAGGTCAGCCAAAGCAGCCTCATAAGCGGCCGAATAGGAGGAGGATGAAGCACCATATGCAGGAGGAGCCCCCTGGGTGTAGACGGCTCGCTGCACCAAAAGACAACCGTCAGTGGCTAATCGTCAAAACAAATTAATTAATTAAAATATTCATTCATAAGCATAAATGCATCCCAGGTCGAAGAGTTCTTTCTGGACCTGCTCCAGCTGGACCTCCGCATCACGTAGGCGGGCCCGGAGGTCGATGATCACGGCATCTCGTGCATCCTGCATGCCACACATACACACATTCATCCACATATATAAATTAAGATAATAATAAAATGAAAGAAGCATAAATGCATACTTACATCAAGTGGTCGGAGGAGCCGTAGCTGATCGGCGAAGTGGGTCCGGTATTGTTGGAAATAGGCCTTACTGCTCTCCACACGGGACTCCACTCTGACACCACGGCAGTGCCAGTCTCGTATTGCTCCGGAAACTTGGCACGCCAATTGATGAGGGCTTGCTTGCCCCTCATACTCCTCCCGACGCCCTCCGGAACCTCCTCGTCTATCCACTCCTGGTGGAGGCCCAGCGTCCTCATCACGAGCCGGAGGCGGAGGGGCTCGATTTCGTTCAGGCAGTGTAGCCACATCTGCCTGCCGAACCTCTTCTGGCCAGCCGTCACCTACGGCTGACCCTCCTCGTCCATAACCAGGTAGGGGCGCCAGATCACCTACATACAGGTTAGATGCATTCATATAAATAACTTGCATTTAATAAATGAAAGATTGCATTTAATAAACAAAATTAAACGGATTAAAAAGTCACCAGAAGCTCGGGGTAATCGAGGAACTGACGGCGGAGGGTCGTCAGTTGGTGGTGCTGAGGTGCCGTGTCCACAATTGGCTGCCAACGGCAGGCCAATGGGACGGCACCTGGTCTCACTATCCGCGCTCGGCCGAGCGGGAAGTAGTGATAACTCCAAACCTGCATACATGAACATATAGGTTAGAAAACTCATTTCATCACATTGCATATCATGAACAAATAATAAGAGAATTTAATACCTGAAAGAACGGCGAGAAGCCGCTGATGGTGGTCTCACGGTCAGGCGTGACCGCGAACAAGTCGGCGAACAGGTGGGCCAGGAGGGCCGCACCCCATGCATACTCATGCAATCTATCTAGGTCATCTAACAAGAAAAGGAATCTACAATGAATGTGGTCGCCCTTCGTATCGAAGAGCAACCGACCGAAGAAAAAGACAAGGAAGATCCTCAACTACCTATCTACTTCCTCCTCCTGACTCGGGTCACTACAATAAACAGAGAGGAGGACTCTGCTAACCTACTCCTAAACTCCTCCCGGGTCTCGTCTGACCGACGCTGGTGCTCATCTAATCTTAGGGCGGCCTCTACTTCTACCCTAGGGACCATCCTAGACTCCCTACCTAGGCTAAACACCTCTATGCCTAGTAGGGCCTTTACCAATCCTTGGTAATCGGGGTAAGTCACCCCGCTCACCGGTCGACCTTTTACCCTAAGGCTAATAATCCTGGCCACATCCTCTAGAGTTGGGACCATGTGTCCCCAAGGCATTCGGAAAGCCCTGCTTTCCGCATGCCACCTCTCCCGCAGCGCCTGCAGGAGGACCAAAACGAGCCAAAACGGCTCGATCTCGAGGATCTTGCCGAGCCCCATCCGGCGCAGGCGCGCCTTCTGGAAGTCCGGAAGTCCCCGGTATGCACCTATCACTAAGTCCCAAGATATTCTGGCTCTCATCGTCCCCTGCAAATGAAAACAAGGAATTTCATCAGTTAATGAACATAAAAACAAATAAAATATTCCTAAATTGAAAGGCGTCAACAAACATGGACGCCTACTGAAAGGCGTCAACCAGTCCTGATGCCATTTAGGTTTATTTTCTGTCCAATTAAAAATTCCGAATTTCGCTTGAATGGCGTCGGACCAGAGCAACGCCGTTTGAAAGGCGTCACCTGGTCTGGACGCCATTCAAGCCCGATTTCGGGTTTTTTTCAAAAACCCCTTTCCTCCCTCTTTTTCTCACTCCATTCAATCACATAGGAGACTTACCAGGTGGAGGTCGCCCTCCCCTCCTTCTTCCTCGGACATGGGCGCCGGAGGAGCCTCTTCCTCCTCCAAAAACGCCGCCACCGCGGCTAGTTCGACCGGCACATCTTCTTCCTCCCTCACCGAGGTCCGTTGGCGCTTTACGATGGCCTTGGCCTTGCGGGATCCTTCGCCGCGCTCCATGGACTTGAGAAAGAGAGGGAGAAAACGGGGAGAGTCGCCGGAAAACGGAGGAGAGTCGCCGGAGCTCGAGGAGAGAGAAAGAAACTTTGGAAGAATGAGGAAGAAAGGGGGCCTTAGCGGGTTATGTTAGAGAAGTTTAAAACGCGTCTGGGCACAGCGACGCCATTCAGGGCGCATAAATTGAGGCGGCAAGGCCAGCTGTTTGAAATTGAGTAAAAGACGTCTACACAGAACGACGCGGTTCAGTTTAAACTGTCAATTCTGGTCAGAACAGTACAAGATATGATGATGAAAGGCGTCCATATATCACGACATGTTTCAGTGGATTAATCGCAGGATTAATGGTGGAATTCTGGGGAAAATTAAGAGAGAGAATTGAAAGGCGTCTGGGCGTGTGGATGCCTTTTAAGGTTAATTCGGGATTTTGGGGATTAATGGCTGATTTTTTGAAAATGAATTATGGTTAAAAGGCGTCTCTCTGAGTGGACGCGTTTTTCATTAATTATACCCGAACTGCTATATTTTAAGGAAAAATCAAGTTCTTACTGAAGGAAAAATCATGGACAAGTCACAGAAGATTGAAAAAGGATTTCAAGACATAAAGAAATAATTCTTTATTGAAATGAATTCTTTATTACATCAAGAAAAGAAAAGAAAAAAGAGAATATTTAAGGAAGAAATTCTCGAAGTCCCAGTATATATAGAACATTTAATCCTCTGTCTCTTTCTTTAGAAGATTTTACACGATGATTGAAGCTAATATTCCACAAAGTGACAATGAGTTCTGTAGCTTCGTAGTCTTCATCAGATTCCAAGGCATGTCTATTGATTGGAGATGTATGGAAAAATTCAGGGAATTCATAACGAGGTAGGCTGAGTTGAGTAAGGCATCGATGAGAGTTGTACAACACGAACTCAGTAGCCCCAATCAGTTTAAGCTCTGCACCGGATGCACGACGTACTCGAATAGGCTTTCCTACGAGTGCAAGAGGTGAATGATCAAACCTGTTAGATGACATCTGTCTCAGATAATCTCTCCAGTCAGCTCGAGTCTTGAATTTTGGCACTCGATTGATCATCCTCTCATTAAATTTCACAATGTTAAAAATATGGAAGATCGGGTTATTCTGATAAATTTGAGAAGGTCTTGCTGAATTCCTCGTGTGATATTCAAATTTGAAGTGCAACTCGACCCATAAAGCGAAGAGCAGCATGCAACCATAGGGAGGTTGACCTGTGGACGCCGCAGAAAGCCCGCTATAGAGATAAGCCAGGATCGCAGTGCCAATATATCTTCCTTCAAAGATCTCGCAAATCGCACTGACTTGATCATCTTCAAGGATGTTGTCTTGCACAGGAAAGAACAGAGCCCCGGCAAGACACGTGATGAAAGCTTTCGTCACATCCTCAACATCATCCTCCCTCAGGTCTTCAATCTCGTACAAGGTCCACTCTGCAAGGTTAGCAAGGTTGATTCCTTTCTTGGTAAGTCACTCTTTAACCTCTGTGGGGTCCTTCATGATCGTCATCAACAATTGTTGACCGGTGATCCTTTCCCTCATTAAAGCCATCTTATCCTTGATTTTTGGAAGGCCCAACAAAAGCTCAACCTCCTCTAGAAGGATAGTATATTCAAAATCGGGAAAAAGAAAGGTATGGGTTTGAGGATGCCATAGCTCAATCAAAGCACCTATAGCCGCCCAGTCCACGTTTGGACTCTTGTAATGCTTTGCATGAACCACTAGGCCTTGGAGATTCCACTTGAAAATAAAGGATTGCATGAAAATTTTGGCACTCTTAGCAAGTTTGCGAATCCAAAGGAGGGAGGTGAATTTCCTTAGACCGGGAAACATAGGATATGCCTAGAAAATAGAAGAAAGAATTATTTGAGAATTACTTGAAGAACATGAAGAGCATGGAAAAAAAAAGAGGAAATTGAGGAAGAAGGATTGAAGGAAAAATGATTCAACTTGTTTGGAGGTTAGGATCTCTTCCGCTTATATGATTTTCCACCTCGGAGAGCTTCTCTAATGTCTTCTTCATCCTCTTGCTTGAAGAACCCATCTTGTTCTTGATTTTTCCTTCTTGAAACTTTGAAAGTCTTGAAAATCCTTAAACCTTGAAGAAAATCCCTTACTTCAATTTCTAGATTGTGTTAGAATTTCTTTGATATAAGTTTATGAAGTTTATATAGAGAGAATTGTGATCCTAGAAAGGCTTTTCTAGATTGGAAAAGGGGTAAGCATGAGAAGAGTTGGAATCCGGGTGGGAATCAGGCAGAACCTGTTTCTGCGACTGAAAATGCATCGTCGAACAGTAACGCGTTTCAGTTGGCTTAATGGCGTCAGCGCGACACGACGGGTTTCAGGGTTTTCTGATATTTTACCCGAAATTCAATGTTTATCCATATTATGATGCTTAATTAAATACTTGTTTGGAGTTACTGATGAATTTTTTAGCGCAGGAAATTCAGTAAGACTCAAATAAGGGTGAGAAATCCAAAAGATCCCGCTAAGGGAGTTTATGAGTTCCGACCGTGGCTAAAAAGACGGTTATCTCTATCCTTGTATTATTTCATGTAATTAATTTTCATAATCATCATTACTATATGTTAAATATTTATTAAAGTATATCAAGGATCTTGTGATTTTGATGAAACTGGAATTTGAGTTCCCCTACAACAAAAACAGTGATAATTCCAGAGAATTCTTAATCGCACAGATAGGCCGTTGAATTGTTAATTAATGAAGATGATGGTTCCACTTTTGTGAAGCAGTGCGTGGATAAACGAGCTTCGGCTTAGCACTGAATTACAAGAATTGGTATCTTGACTCATTAATGACAATTTAACAATATTATCCTTGATTAATTTATATTTTATTTGACTTTATATTTTTCTTTTAGTCCAACATGAATCATGTAGGACTTTGATATCATTGTGATAAGAATGAATTATTGATTAAGTTTCAGACTATTGATCAAATAAATCCAAACATGATATGAAATATTCCATTCTGAATTTAGTATCTTGATTATCTTTGAGGTTCGCTTAAAGATTTTCTTGGAATTCTATCCTTTCTTGGACCCTTTATCCAACATTTCTTATTTTCTTTTAAGATCCATCATGGCTGTAGCACGTCCACATTGGCTGGCAAACACTCCCCATAATGAAACCTGCAGCGTCTACGACCTGAGGTACTTCCCCATTTGTGGAGGTTGATCGACCTTATTTTATTTCCTTGTCTACCTCATATAGACATGATTGATTCTATTGATCTCCTTGAGCTATCTACATCGATGATTTTGAGAAACATTCCAATCATGTGATGTTAAGAGCGTGTCTCATCACACCTTGGCATCACCTTTTCAGTACATTCCATTTCATTTCACTCCCTTGCATAGACGATGCCAAGGTGAGACAACTGTAGACACGCAAATTTTGACATCATTTTGAGTAAATTTAATATCATATAATAATGCCTCAGAATGGTCTGATATTTAATCATTAGTTAATTTTTATTGATCTTTTGGAATTAATTATCTAAATAGTATCGGGTCAGACAGACATGATTTAAGTTAATTAATTAAATTGATTTTAACTCAAATTTTAATTAAAATATGAAAAAGTCTAAAAGACGTCGACATATGTAGACGCCATTTAGAGTTTATTCATATTTTGATATTTAAATTTAAATTTTAATTAATCGATTAATTATCTAAAAGATATCTGTCAGGCACGACGCCATTTAGGTTTCCTAAGCCGATTATGTCTCTCTTTCCGGATGTTTATCCTTATCTTAATTAGTATAAAACGCGTCTTCCATGGACAACGCGTTTTAGATAATTACAGATAAAGATGAATTAATCTGTATTTATCTGTTTGTTAACTAGATAAACTTCAAATTCTTCCATGTTAATCTGATTATAACCGCGGATGTAAAACCTATAAATACCTAACCCCTTGGTTATTGAAAAGTTAGTGATAATAGTGTTAGTGGTGATAATTATTGAGAGCGATAATTGAGTGCGAAGAATCTTGACGACGACATCCAAACGCTGAAGGATCGAGGTGCTGCTTCCAGGAATTCTTCGTCTATTCTTCGTCCTTTCAAGATCCATTCAAGACCAAGGCTTTTCAGGGGCCATTCAACTTAGTTCTCCTATTTTCATCACATCGATTTCATCATCATATTAGTTCAAAATCTCATTCATTACATCACTCCATGCAAACACACACTCACTAGCATTATTTTCCAATCCATATCTTAAAGGGGTTTAAAAGGCCATCATACATGTGAGTCCAATTGTTCAAGTTGCATCCTCAAAATTTCTACTGGAATAGATACTACATCTGTTTTGAGTTCTCATTGTTTTTCTTTCTTTCTTTCTATTTTCTTATAAGACACGAAAAGAGATCAAGAGGAGGGAATCAACAACGAACAACAAGGAAGGGAAAGCCAGATGATCCTCAAAGCTCAATAAGCAATCAAAGCAAGATCAAATATAGAAAGAGATTTCTTTCTTCAGCCGGCTGAAGAAGAGGAATCAAGGACTCAAAATCTCCCACATCTAAAACAGGTAGGCAATCAAACTCTTTCTTTTAGAACTTTTTAGTTAAAAGTTTCTGGCGATCACATTCACTTAGTTTTAATAGGTTTATTTTTCACGTAAACAACATAAATTTTCATGATAATCACACATCCTAATTTGAGCACTCACAAAAGTATTATTAACCATGAACCATAGTTATTTTTATGTATTAAAAACTTAATTTCAAACTATTTTCTTATATACTACAATTGTAAGAAAAGATAGATTTTTGGATGCTATTAAACACGCATGAATCCCTATTCTTTTCCCTCTATGATTAACTATGCTTTTTCCTTGCACAAACCCTAGAATAGATTATGAAATTCTACCCTATGTGTTGAGTGGCGTCACTGTAGGGTGATGCATTTCCCAGAACACGTCGCCATGCATGGACCAGACACGTTCTACCTATGCAGTCCCATCACTATATGTTTTATTTTCTATAGATTTGTATTAATAACTTGAAAGGATTATGTACCAGTGAGGCGATTTAACCATGATAATCGATTTTGCATGTAATCGATTACTTAAAAAGCATCAATCTTAGTTGGCGCATTTCAAGTATGTGTTCCATTGTAATCCATTATGTGAAAGGTGCAGACTTTATATGATGCGGTTTAGCCTGCTAATAATTAATCTAATAAGTTATTCCTTATTATAAAACATATGTAAAGAATTTTATGTTTTAAGACTACTTTCTATTAAACATGAATAATATTTAGTGCCTCGTTCATTTCCATAGTTGTTTGTTGAATTTCATATTGCTATTTTTCTTCACGCACTTCGTTTATATATATATATATATACATAGTTTTGGTTAGTAATAACTAGGTATACATCCCAACATATCGTTCGAAGGGATTGTTGATTTTTCATGATCATCTTTTTTATTCTTGAACTGCAAAGGATCTGTTAAACCATTCAGCATTCATATCCTTTTCCATATAGAAGAGAAGAATCATATGAGGGTTTTTTGTATTGTTTGACCCCCTCTCTCTCAATACTGCTGGATTCTGGTCCAAACATGTAATGAGAGGATCCTCTCTTTTCCATATGCTGCATTAGGTGTTAAAGTGCGAGGGACTAGATTATAACCAAGTCACACATGCATGTAATAGCTCCATAGATTTAAACGAAAAACTTTATAAGAATACGAAGAATGTCATGAATTCATGCAGATATCTATGAATGCAAATCCCTCCCCACAACACAAAGTATAAGACACCAAAAGAGAGCATATATATGTTGACATAAATCACAGAAGAGTAAGCTGCAACCCTTACATCTTCCAAACCTTCCAAACAGCTCGCACAACGTTTACCCCAGTCAGACCTATACGTCTGCTAATAACATCCTACCGATCATGTAGCTGCAGGCGGAGGAGAAAAGAAGGGGATCCCAGGGATGTTGGGGATGGCGACAGGGATGGTAGGAAGGGGTGGTAGTGGGGGCAGCGTTGCCTTCGGAATGGTTGGTATGGTAGGCACAATCGGCATCGCCGGCGATGGTGGCAGCGCGGCCTTTGGAATGCCCGGGACGGTAGGTAGAGGGATCTGGGCGTTAGGCAAGGTGGGAATGGTGGGTACCGTAGGCAATGGTGGCAAGGGGGTGGTAGGCAGCGTCGGCATGGTCGGCAATGGTGGCAGCGCCGGCTTGGTAAGAGGTGGCACAACAGGCAACGGAGGAAGTGTGGGCATGACCGGAAGTGGTGGAATTGTGGGCATCGGCAGCGTTGGGGCCGCCGGCAGAGGCGGAAGTGTTGGCTTGGGCGTGGCTGGAGGCAGTGTCCCAGGTGCCGGCGTGTCCAGTAGACGACGAGCTGCCTGAGAGAGGTTGCTTGAGAGTGAGAACGCCAGGAGGAAACACAGGAAAAAGCTATGCGTGGAAGCCATGGTTAATGTAACCAGGCTCTTCAATGCTAATAACCAGGAGAGGGAATGAAGGTTTGAGGAGACTTGGGTTGTGTGATGGATGAGGAGTTTGAACTTGATGTCCCATTTATAATGGTGGAGTCCCCTTTATATTCTAATTAGGGATGCTCGCCGTCCCTTGCTGAACAAGGTTGTTAACCCTTCATGTAGGTCTCCAATTTCATGTAGTTGAGAAGATTTGAGGGGGTAGCTAGTTGTGGTTTCTCTTGTTAGCTCAACTTCTTATACTTGTCAGGGTCCAAGTGTCAAACGGGAAGAACACAAAGGTGGGAGTGGAGTGTTGGGATAACAAAGCATTACTCTAATAAATCTTTTTGACTACTCAGAAACCTACCGAGTCCTCATCTATTCCCATGTGGCGTTTTCAACAACAGTTTTTTAAGGTTATGTTTCGAAATCAACCTCCATGAAATCTGTCATATATACTTAACAATTTATACTTCTAATGTTAATATTTCCTTATAAACCTCAAAATATCAGGTAATTAATTTGACGAAACCACGGAGAATTAGGAACAGATGTTTTGGAAAACTCATGATAAAGAGGGTTTATCAAATAATTATGGAACTGAGGAGATTTAAAATAAAGAGAAGAATTTGGAGCTAGGATTAATTCTTAAATACAATAAATAATGAGAAAACACTTGTTGTACCGTACACAGGCAGCTGGCCAATCAGTTTGATCGGACTGTTTCAGCATCAATGAGTTTTTTTGTTCTTTTTATTTTTAAATTTGTTAAGGTCGGTCAATAATCATGGCCTACATCTTTTATGGAGGCTGATCTTTGATCGGGCGATCTAAAAAAACTGAAAATTTAAAAACATAGTCAAATGAATAAAAATCTGAAAATTCAAAAATCAAGCCAAATGAACAATATTATTCATTTGGCTCGATTTTTGAATTTTTAGATATTTTTTAAGTCGGCTGATCGGAGATCAAATTATATAGACGTGTAAGACATAATGGGGCCCACCTAATTTTTTTCAAATTTTTTTAAAAAAGCTGCACCACGTGTGCACCCGGTGCAGCAAGTAATTGATCCTTATTTTTTATAGAAAAATTGTTCATCTCTGCTAGTGGATGCAGGCCGTAGGCTTAAAATCCTTGTCTTTGTTCTTCTCTTCCTCTTCTTCTTCTTCGCATTTCTCCTACATTTTTTTTCTCATTGACCAACATCATACCTTATGCCCTGTTTGGTTACCGTATTAATTGGGTGTATCACTATTACTTTTAAGATTTATATTAAAAGCACTTAAATTAGTTGTTTGGTTACCCTGTATTACTTTTAAAAGTTACGCTGGTTGAAGACCCCCAATGATAGCAGATTTAATACTGGCTTCTACATGTATTAAAACCGATACAGACGGAGGGTACGGTTACTACAAGGAATACATGATATGTCAACGGCTCCTAGCCATAGAACTATAGAAATGATCTAGTACGATAAGAAGGTGGGAAGCCAAAGCACATCTTATGTCATATGACTAATTAAAATTGAATGTTAATTGAATGCCAGCACCAATAGGGATTGGGAGGTGCACATGCCATACATAAATGAAAACGATTTCTTCAACATCACCAGGTTAGGATAGTATTAATAAACTAGCTAAAAGTGTTGTTCTCGCCAAGTAATAGTAAAATTAACTATTTCCACTTCAATGACCTCAGGTGGCCTTTGCTGGCAATTGAAGCATCTGGCTTTGGTGTGCCATTTCGAGCAGCCTCTTGTTGTTCCAGTGCCTTAGACTCAAAATATTCAAGCCATGCAACATAATCCTGGATGAGATACATGTTCCAGAATAAATAAAAACAACCATTATAAGATTATAGATTGTTCCATATAACATTATTACCTGTGTTCGAAGGTCTACTGTTCCAAGTTTTGCCTTTAGTATTTGGAGAGTTGTTTACTCATGCTGAACACTTAGAGAGTAAGCTTCCATCAAAGAAAGAGCAATTGCAATCGCATGATAACTAGCTGCATTCTGTGAAATATAAATTAAGATATGGATTAACGAACTCCTATAAGTAACAAGAGGAGATGTCCAACAAAAATCTCACAATAGAGGAAGAATCGGTTTCTGCTAGGTGGGAATAGGCTGCAAGTCAACTAGGTGGCCTGCCTAGTCACATATTGCCTCATTAACTAGGCATATTGGACATATAGACTCGACCATGATATGTAGAGAGAGAAATAGAGGTGGAGAGTTGAGTTGAATTCAATTGTTGTTCATCTGGCGCAAGCAACCAATAGGGAATTGATAAGTGAGTTATTGCGTGTTAATGATGTGCATGAAATTGGGTAGGTGCATGGGCAAAGAACTGGTTGTGAGTTTTTACGTTGATTTTTATTTTTTCCTACTCTGCAGATTTGATTTCATCAACTTGTGCTGGGGTACTTGCAGCGTTGATCATCATCGTCAAATCCAACCTAAATTGCATTGTGAAATGCATGGAATAAACAAGTTTTTGATATGAAAACAGGAGCACATAGTATTGGATGCGTCGTGTACATGTGTCTGTCTTGCAGCTCATAGATAGCCTCACCCATTAATCACCACATGAGAATTGAAACCACTAAAAGAATATATGTGTATAGCTCAGGGGATGTGATCCTAGCCTAGGAATATATATACATCCTCCTATTGCCATTTCTAGCTACTTGCTACAAGATATATCTCAAATATATCTTGGTGGCAATGCATAAACTTGGTTGGTGGGATCAGAGCCCAAATAGGCTGCCTCACCCACATGTGTGTTCATGGCTTGCCTCATATTGCCTCATTGACTAGGTGAACGAGGCAATCGTCTTTGATAACATCGATTTATCCATAATAACGCAAAGATGTTGCTCGGGCAATGGTTGATAAGGCATTAAATGGGCTTGGATTGGATAATCATGTTTCCCTGTAATTGAATGACCAGTAGGAGAAGCTGCTAAAACTCTGGACACTTTCCATTTTTTCGTATTGAATCAGTTAACAGAGACACCAACTGGCAATGCATAGTAAATACTTGTAGAAGTGGCCTTGGAGCCTTTCCTTTGATAAAAAGAACCGTATAAAAAAATTCATATTGTGTTACACAATAAGTCCTGAGTGCCAAGCGGAAGCCAAATACACATTGTAATTATATGGAGCTTTGCATGATTCTAGCACACAAACTGAACAAGAGTCACTAGCACCAGAACCAAATCAATTACAAACTCCAAAATAGTGCACCTCCTAAGAAAAATAAATGACGACTAGGCCCCTTTTGCTCATAAGCTCTAGATCAGTATCTATGTTGATCAGAGCTGTCACATCACCATTTGACACTCTTGTCTTGGTGTATGGTGCATGTTTTGTAATCACACCTTGGCCAGAGGTTTACTCAAATACCATTAATAATCTGAAATCTATGAGATAAAAAATTTAACAATTGACATGCAACATTTATAATTAGTATGATCAGATTTTTTGGCTACTAGTAGAACACATTAAGTGTGAAGGACATAAACCAAGATGTAAACATCGTGCTCCAATGAGCCATTAAAAAAAAAAAAAAAAATCATAACCCTATTTCTTTGAAAAGTTGATGGTAAATTGCAAATAGTTTTATTTATTGGCTCAAAATGAGAAATAAAAAACTAGTTTGCTGTGACAAACATTTGTTAAGGACAAAGACCATGGAAACAATCATGACCATTTCTTCGGTAGTACCTAAAATATATGTAAGTGCAAAAACATTTTATAAGAAATCATTTTCTTTCCAAACCGTAGAAATGAAACTTATGTTTTGTTGTGGTAAATATTCAGGAAGGATGAAACCCACCGAAACAATCGTTGTCATGTTATCCTAATGCCTAAAATATAGACATAAGCAGAAGAACTTTTGAGAAAAGTTCTTCTTCAAACCCAACATTAAGTGCCAATATAACAAATTAAGCCATGGTGGACAAGATCAAGATTATGTTTCTATAATATCAATGGTGAACATTAAGGATATGAAACACTATGCCAACATAAGTATGTTACAGAACTCTCACTGTCATGTCAAGTGCTCTATACCCAGAACTCATGGTAATTAAGGAGACCTAAAATAAGTTTATCTTGGGTGACTTCAGTGTTAAAATAGATGAAAGACCTATATAAGCATTACGCAAGTGATCTTCACTTCAGTGTTAAAAAGATGCAAAACTATAAATTAACACTGTGAGAAAGGAAATATAAAAAAGTAAGAAATTATATTAAGAAATGTAAATGTGGAGATTGCATAAATAAAAATATGCAGGTGAAATATATGATTGACGTGGAGATAAATGACGTAAATGATTAGATTAGCTGCAGAATAAAAAAAGATGACAAAATAAAATAACAGTGATGTGGGTGCGAACAAGCGAGAATAAAAATGTCAGATGTCTTTAGATCAACTAGTAGTCTCCACTGATTGTAGGTAGATCATAGCGAGATGGCCACTAGATCAACAGCCTATGCACTTCTCATGGGAAATAGTGAAAGTTTAGGTGAGGCCTAGAGATAAGATATAGGTACGTTGATACCGGGTCAGTATATATCTTTGTGTTCATATATGTTTGATCTATTTCCTCTCACCTCCTCGTATGTTAATTTGAATGAGTTTAATCCTATATCCGTTTCGTTGCAACACTGTGCATTTAACTTAAAATTTCATTGTAGTTAACTCACGGTCATTCGTTCAAGATTAAATTATTAATTGGTCTTATCATTCACCTCATCACTACGAACATTTATATATTTACTTAACATCTACCCTGTGTAATCTAGTTGTCGTGTCCGAAACCTGCAAGGCCAACAAACTTTTTTATTTTTCCTCCGACACGAATCTGAAGTCTCGGGCGCAGTGCAGCACCTCCAGGCCATATGCGAGCACGCACGTAATGTATGCTTGGCTGATATTGACTACGTATCCTTCTTGATTGCAGACAGAAAATAAAACATAAGTACAGTAGGTATTGCTATACTATATTAAATTCTCAACTAAACAGCTCAATAATTATATAAGTGGCTTTTCATTTATAATTTTTTAAGTCTCATTTTGTTTTTAGAATAAGTTATTACGTGGGATTTACTGACAGAATGACGTATATTAGAATAAGAAGTGTTTCGATTTGATAGTTTTGTCAGGTCCGCTGAAGAAATAAAAGAATAAGTAATTATTGGGTCTAAAATAAGATAGTTTAATCTCTTTATTTTTAGAATACGCTATTTTGCACCGTATAAGTCATTTTGTTTGTCAGAACAAAATTAAGTTTACTCTCTCCTTATTCTTCTCCTATTTTTTAATCAAAGTGACGCTAAAAACTTTTCATAATATAAATAATCCTCTTAATCTCATTATTGACAAATAAATATCTATAATCTCAATTTTCTTAAAAAGAAAAAGTCATCTTTCTCGACACTTTTTTAAATCTACTCTCAAGAGGTTTTTTTGTAAGGAGTAAGAACCTTGCACCAATTCCCAGTTCATAATGCCACCGACAACCTAATAAACCTGATGATTCCATAGGCAGGAGTCGATGCCGTGGCCCCCACGGTTGAGGAAAAGAGGAGATCTGATTTTAAATTTTTTTTTATCTTGCTATGCCTTCATTCGATGGGACCGGGCAAACTCAACCATTAGATCAGCAATATTCCACCACATAATTTTTTAAAATTAAATGACGGGACCAACTTAGTCAATTGGACGAGCGAGCACACGTGATCATCCTCATAATATTTGAATTGACAAATACATATAGCGATTAATAAATATGATTTTTTATTGTTCTATTGACAAATAGACAAATATAATTTCGATTGACAAATACAGATTTCGATTGACAAATATGTATTTCGATTGACACAGCTAAGAGGGAGGAGAACAGTAACAGGGAAGAGAACCAAAGTACAGGAGTTATACTTGCTATACTCACTGAGTATTGTATTGATTGGTGGTTCAACATGATAATTTATTTTTAGATTTATTTTTTGTTTGTTCGTACATTTCAATCTTTGATTGGATGATAAAACTATTTAAAAACTTATTATTATTAAACTTGGCCAATTAAGAGTGTTTTTCACCACTAGAATTTAATTTTTAATCTTTTAAAAATTCTTAAGTCATCTTATCAGAGATTAAATTATGCATGCACATATTAGATTGAAGCTATGTTAAAAAAAAAAAATTAAAAACATAACAAATTATGAATGTTTACTTTTCAATCATATAATCTTCCAATATCCTTTACAAGTCTTTGTAATGTTTATATTCTTTACTAGTCCTTAAAATCACTTAAAACATCTTTGAAAAAGCACTTTCATATTCCTAAAAAATTCACATGAAAGAACATTTTAAGGATGATGCATAGATTATGGGGGAGTTTTGAGAAAATATGACCACTCTCTAAAAGGTTACTACGTCGTATCCTTTTGAATGCGGATTTACCTGCTGAGGAGGAGGTAACAATGTGACCACTCTCTAAAAGCTCGAGATAATATGCAACTCAAGGATTCACTAAGAGGAGTGAAATTTTGAAATAAATGATGAGTTTGAAGTTGTGTTTGGAGAGTAAGAGTGAGGATATGGTAGTAGGTGAGTTTGAAGGAAGATTGGGTGCACTTATAAAAATTGGTTGAGATTGAAATGTAGGTTGAGATGGTTTTGAAGTTTGCCCCAATGGATGGAGATGTCTTGCATTTGATACGTAAGAAGCTTAGGGATACGCCTTTGTCACATCTTGAAAAGTCGCATTAACACCTTCAGTTGACTTCGACGAGACGCCTTGTGCAAAGTTTTCAAATCACTTCTGTCTTTTTTGATTGAGAGGACGTTGGAAGGAGATGGCCCTTGAAGCCGTCCAAGAGTTAGAATTTGGCTTCGCTTAATGGCAGTTTTCACCCTTCCACCTGCTTTAATAATAGCAGTAAAATTTTGGTGACTTTGTATTGCTAAAAATTCGAATAAAGAGGGAAGAGAAGTCCTAATG
The DNA here is from genome assembly GCA_030544215.1 of Zantedeschia hybrid cultivar. Taxonomy (NCBI): domain Eukaryota; kingdom Viridiplantae; phylum Streptophyta; class Magnoliopsida; order Alismatales; family Araceae; genus Zantedeschia; species Zantedeschia hybrid cultivar. Next base: position 59,276,277 of record JARZZO010000012.1, read on the forward strand.
ATCATGTCAATCGACTCTTCTTCAGTTGGACGATATTTGACATATACAGCCATTGCTCTTCACCTCCCAACATAAGTATCAAATGATTCATTTGATTTTTGGGATAAGGCCTCAAGGTCTTTTCTATTGGATTCTATGTCAAAGTTATAAGAGTATTGGTTAACAAAGAATCGAGATAATTAGTTGAAAAATGTTACTTTTGATATCAAGGGAGGTGTACCACTAAAGGACTCGACTGATCAAATTCTTTTGGAAGTAACGAACGAGCAATTGCTCATTTGTTTTAAGGAGATCCATGTCTCTATAATAGGCATAAAGATGAGAAATTGAACATCCATTGCTATCATACTTTTCAAACTCAAGTAATTTGAATTTTTCAGGAGTTGAGCATTAGGAAATAGGTATAGATCTTAAAAATGGATGTTTCTGAAATCTCTTCCCCGAAGCTTTGTCATCTCCTGTTTCATTTTCTCTAGCCTTGTTTGGACTGGATCAATTGTTGGAGGTGGCAAAAGATTTTTTCAGAAGTTAGAAGGAAGAGTTAGGACATGATGCAATGTCATCCCTCCTATCTCACTTCTTCTTCATACCTACTATTGGCAGCTCTCATGAGTTGAGAAAATGGATATGAGATTGGTGAGTGTTTTGGAGGGAGCACGTGAGCCTGTGGGGTGGTTGGATTATGCCAATCGTGCCCCTAGTTGAGATAGAATTATCATTACCATTAAGGTCTGGTTTGTTTGTATGGTTTGACTAAATATTTTCTTCAATTGTTGGTCATTATTTGTATTGTTTGACGTCCCATCTTCATCAATAGGTTGCACACTCACATAATCTTCTTCAACATATTTTGAGATAGAAAAGCTTTGTTGAGTCATTCGTGTTCGAGATCAAATTGAACTCATAATGAGGGGACGCCGAGTAGAGGTTATCAATAAACGGCTAGTATTGGCTCAAAAGATGAAGTACGAAAATTCACTCTAAGGAATGTAATATGGATTATGGGAATAGGGAGAAAGAGTGTTAAAATAAAAGTAAAATAAATACACAAAATAATGGGAACGAGAATGTTATTAGTTAGACAAAGTAGGAAATGCAAGCTTAACGTGGAAGATTATGCAGAACATGAATATTGTTAACAATTATCACATTAGTGAATAACAAAATGTTAATATAAAACAAAAACGTAAATATGCAAGTGACGTGTGTGATTAGATCGAGAACTAATGATGTAAATAATTAGATTGTTCTCAAAATAAAATATATTTAAGTACGACTACATATGCCAAAGAAAAAGTAATACACAAGAGATGGCAATAGAGAGCAATATACCGGTGAAGTGTGTGCTCACAGGTGAAGAAATGATTAAAACAAAGATGTGAAACCATAAATTAACACTGTGAGAAAGGAAATATAAAAAGGTAAGAAATTATATTAGGAAATGTAAATGTGAAGATTGCATAAATAAAAATATGCAGGTGAAATGTATGATTGACGTGAAGATAAATGACGTAAATGATTAGATTAGCTGCAGAATAAAAAAGATGACAAAATAAAATAACAGTGATGTGGGTGCGAACAAGCGAGAATAAAAATATCAGATGTCTTTAGATCAACTAGTAGTCTCCACTGATTGTAGGTAGATCATAGCGTGAAGGCCACTAGATCAACAGCCTATTTACTTCTCATGGGAAATAGTGAAAGTTTAGGTGAGGCCTAGAGATAAGATATAGGTACGTTGATACCGGGTCAGTATAAATCTTTGTGTTCATATATGTTTGATCTATTTCCTCTCACCTCCTCGTATGTTAATTTGAATGAGTTTAATCCTATATCCGTTATTAAACAAGACTCTATATGCCCACAAACTACACGACCATATAAGATGCTAAGGTTCCGTTTGATAGTGATTCTACTTTAGATTAGATTATGTGAGAATCTGAAAAATGTAAACTTTTTTAAAATGATAAAAGACAGATGGATTCTTTGAGTATCCAGATTTTATTTTATGCTCCAGAAAGATCCTCTTTTTGATTCCTAATGAATCTAATGAAACGCGCGAGGATAGGAGAAGAATATGAGGAATTTAAAAAATAACGCCTTCTTTTTTTTCCTTTTTATTTTCTTAAAAATCCTAAAAGAGAGTAATATGGGGATACACATGTCTTTTGATTTGTCTTCAAATTTGAGTTCTCTTATTATTTTTTAAAATAAAATTATAAAAAGTAAACGATTTCTCTTAAAATTTGAATTAAGGAAATAATAACTTCGCTCTTATTAGAATATGAATTCTTCTAAAATTTATAATTCCAAAATTATTATCAAACAGAGCCTAAGTCTTTGACTCTTTACGCCGTTGACAAAAATTAAAAAGTAATATTTACAACCCTTTCTGCCTACCCCGGTTATTTCCGCCCCGAAGTCTTTCTGCCCCGAATAAAGATCTTCTATGTTCAAGTTTGGACTATAGTCACTAAAGAGGGGAATGTTTCAAAAAAAAACTCCTCATATGGTGCTTTACCTATTCTTGAGGAGGATGTTTACGAAAGGTTATGTCTATCCTTCTTTGTACTGACTGAATTCAATCCAAACCCGTACTGAGAGGAACCGCACTCTTCGGCCCCGCCCCGACCCTTGCTGATGCAGATCCCAACACCGTCCTCACCTTCGCCACGCCTCCCTCGTCGTCTCAGCACCACTCTCGCCCACGCAGTGCCACCCTCGAGCTCGGATTGTCAGATCCTTCCCAACACGCCCCGACCCTTGTAAGTGCAGATCGCAGTTCCACCCCTCGCAGCACCGCCCTTGCAGTTTGATCGCTGGCTGCCGCGGCCCTGTCCTAACCCTGTCCATTCGCTGTTCCTCTCCTCTTGTAGGCACTTAGATCACTGCATCCCTATTGCTCACGCAAAGGTTTCATGATTTCTTCTTGTTTTCAGCTTCTCTAGAGAGGTTGTAACAAAAAAAACACTGCGGCAAGGGGTACCAGGCCATTGATAAGAAAAGGCATCGGCTCGAGTGTTCTCAGCCCGAGGGATCCACACGATCTCAAAAGAAATGAATTCAGCAATGATCTTGCAAGTTACCTGGAGATAGGACGCCATCAATGCGTCTCGGGCCTCGTACTCTCCGGTGATCTGGTTGGCGATAAGTTGAGAGTCGCTGAACGCCTTTATTTTCTGCGCACCGAGCCTTCTGGCGGCCCGAAAGCCTGATATAAGTGCTTCGTACTCGGCGGCATTGTTAGTGGCCGCGAAGGTGAAGCGCAGAGCGTACTCTGTGACGACCCCTTCTGGAGATGCCAAGATCCACCCAGCGCCACTACCCGAAGAGCATGCGGATCCATCAACATATAATTACCATTCATCCGCCGAGGACAATTGAGCCGAAGTGATTTCGGCTTCAGGATTTATTCTAATTATTTCCGGTTGAGGGGCCGAAGATGATTCAAGAGTAAGCTCAACAATGAAGTCGGCTAAAGCTTGAGCTTTTATTGCAGTCCGAGGTACATAAGAGATGTCGAACTCCCCCAGTTCGATCGCCCATTTTGCCAATCTCCCGGACACTTCTGTCCGAGAGAGAACTTGCTTCAAAGGTTGATCCGTGAAGACCCTTATTGAATGTGCAAGGAAATAGGGTCGGAGCCTCCTCGCGGAAGCGACGAGGGCCAAGACCAGCTTCTCAAGAGTTGGATACCGAAGCTCTGCTCCGTGGAGCGCTCGGCTTATATAATAAACTGGCCTTTGAACACCATCTTCTTCTCTGACAAGGACGGCACTGATAGCAGCTTCAGAAATGGCAAGATAAATGAACAGTTGCTCTCCTTGGACTGGCTTAGATAAAATAGGAACATTAGAGAGATAAGCTTTCAGCTGATTGAAGGCTGACTGACATTCGTCTGTCAAGGAGAAATTGCTAGTCTTCTTCAGTAGCTTGAAGAAGGGGAAACAGTGATCTGCCACCCTCGACATAAAGCGGCTCAATGCAGCAATTTGTCCGCTTAGCCTTTGAACTTCTCGGACGTTTGCCGGAGGGCGCATTTGAAGGATGGACGCAATCTTCACAGGATTCGCCTCCAACCCTCGGCGAGTGACCATATAGTCGAGGAACTTTCCGGAGGCTACGCCGAAAGCGCACTTGGCAGGGTTCAGCTTCATTTTATACCTGCGCAAGGTAGAGAATGTTTCAGCCAAATCGGCCAAATGATCAGCAGCGACGCGGCTTTTTACCCGCATGTTGTCGATGTAGACCTCCATGTTTCGGCCGAGCTGTGGAGCGAACATTTTGTTGACGAGACGCTGATAAGTTGCTCTAGCATTCTTCAAGTCGAAAGGCATCCGAGTGTAGAAGTATAAGCCGAGATCTGTCATAAAGCTTGTTTTGTCTTCGTCATCCAAATGCATTCGGATTTGGTGATAGCCCGAATAAGCATCGAGGAAGCTGAGTAGTTCATGGCCGGAGGTGGCGTCCACCATTAGGTCTATCCGAGACAGCGGAAAACTGTCCATCGGACAAGCCTTGTTGAGGTTAGTGAAATCTACACACATTCGCCACTTACCGTCCTTTTTGGACACCATCATCACGTTAGCGATCCATTCCGGATGATGCACCTCTCGGAGATGTCCCGCATTTAGCTCCTTTTGTACTTCAGCCTGGATAGCCATTCATAGCCAATGATTATGTCATTAAAAACCCAAGCTAACAATCAAATTTTAATCGGCTCACATGATATAGTTTTAGCAATAGCAATAGTGAGTCCGAGTCGATCCATAAGGAGTTAAATTTTTAACTTTAAAAACATTGGATGTTTGGCTATTGAAAAAAAAAGAATTGATTGTTTGAATTAACTAATTAATCGTCTATCTAACCTACAAATCAATTATTCAAATTTACTAAAATTGAAATCTAACTAATTAAGCAACTTTGGAAAAGACAAACAAATCCTTGGTAGAATCTAAAAGTGGAAACATCTAAATAGAGAATAAATCAATATTTAACAACATTCCATCAATAGGCTAAAAGAAGGAATAAAGTTACATAATTTTCTACTTTAATATCCTAAGTAATCACTAAACCTAAGCAAATAACTATCTAATAACAAGAATAAATAAAATAGAGAATACTGCAGCAAGCAATGGCTCAGAGAGCTTCTAGGTATGTGGAGCGGCTCTTTAGACCACAGGGGGTGCATGGGCGCTGCTGAGCGCAGGGACGCTTTGGACCGGCTAGGGGTACGTGGCAGGTGCGGAGCTGCTGGCGGGAACGCGGCGTGGCAGGCAAGGCGTGGCGGCGCGAGGCGTGGGCGCGGTAGGCGAGGCGTGGCGGCGCGCAGGGCACGGGCGACGATGCCCGGCCTAGCGAATCATACGGTGCTGCCACGTGGCGAGGGAGGCGGCGGTGGGGTACGTGGCCCGGCAAGAGCGGCTTCGGGCTCTGGCACAGGCGACGAGGTTACCTACGCGAACTTCTTCAGCAGTCGGCGCGTGGCTGCTCTGTCCCGCCTAGCGTATGGCCAAGGCAGGGGGAAGGAGAGAGATAGAGAGGGAGAAAGAGAGAAAAAGTAAGAGGGAGAAGAAGAGAGGCTGCGGGAGAGAGACAGAGACAGAGAGGAAAAGTATGGGGGAGAGCGGCTGAAAGCAGAGGGAGAGAGAAAAAGTAAAGGGGAGAGAGGGAGAGTCTGCGGGAGAGAGGGAAAACAGAGAGAGAGAAAGAATCCAAGAGAGAGAAAGACTGCAGGAGAGATAGAGAGAGGAGGAGAAAAGGCAGGCTGTGGCTGAGAGAGAAAAAGTAAGGGAGAGAAAGAGAGGCTACGGGAAAAAGAATTATCCCGGGTCTAGGGTTCGTGTGTCCTTTTAAACAAAAAGGAGGAGAGGGTTTTTAAACTAAAGAAAGTGGGGGGGAAGGGAAGGCAGCTGGCCCCTTAAATTAGGGTTTCTTGGGTAAAGGGTTAGGGTAACCTTAATATGACCAGTTTGCCCCTATGTCTTTTATTTTTTCCAAAAAGATGGGCGATTCTACTGAGATTTCAACCCCATACCTCCCACAAGCCCGCAGAGACTTAACCATTACACCACAACTTCCTTCATGACCTGGTCACATAAAATGAATTCGAATTAGCATATTTTCATAAAAGTCATCACATTTATTTATTTATTTCATCTCGGTTTCGTCGAAAAATCGCAAACGCGCTATACACCATTAATCACATGAAATGACGATGTTTTTAAGTCGGAATTTGACGAAATTGGTACCGTTGGAATTTGTACGAAATTATCTATCATTTCATGCTATTTTACAGATAAAAACGTGAGTGTGATGCACAAGATTACCTTTAAATGATCAATTTAACAATTTATCACACCCCCCAACTTACTCATTGCTAGTCCCTTAGGAATGCAAATAAGGAAAAGTTAGGACAAACAATAAATTATCATGCTTCATTTGTAATATCTATCACAAACAATTTAAGTGGTAGCCGATTGGTTAAGCTAAAGTTTTCATATCCCACAATATTTTGATTCACGACAGGTGATTGTGCATGAAAATTGGCACGCTTAGAACTCATTTCCGACCTTTCTGGTATATTCTTGCCTTTACTACCCTTTAGATAAGACTACCTGGGGCAGAGAAGAAAATAAAAAATTTCTCGATCAGTCAGCGATTACCGTTTTTCAGTTCCCACCCCGACTCAGCACTTTTCACGACTTGGTCATATTTCTGGTACGATGGACCTTTTAGCGTGGCTTTTTCATTTAATTGTACTTTTGCTTTTGAGAGTGCGTACTTTTTGCCACTCTATTTGAATTGCCTGAGGGGAGGTGCATACTTTTTGCCACCTACCTTCCTTTAGCTCTTTTATCGCCTTCTATTGCCTTTAGTGTTTACAGCTGTCCGTTTTAAATGACCGCCTCTTTTAGAGTGCTGAGTGGGACAGTCCCCTATTACGAATCCTAACACATTCCTTTCGTTCAACTCAAAAAGAAAAAAATAAAATAAGTAGTCTTATCCTTAAGGTTAATTCTAGCAATTCTATACTTTTAAGATCTTTCATTTATTCTAAGTTGCCGTGTGTGTTTGAAAATTATCCTGCCGTAGATTTTTTGTGAAGTGGGATATTTAAACTTTGAAGGTTCTTTAACCAACGTGACTAACAAAAAACTGATTTGTTTAAGATTTACTTAATGAAACATGATTTCATACAATTTTCATAGGATGTGAAAAGAAGTTTTTGAAAGAAATTTTAAAATTCTGACCATTTTTCAGTGAAAGATATCAGTTTTCTTCAAAAGATTTTCCAATAAATGCATATCAAATTGATTGTCCTACCCCCCAACTTGATTGACATTATCCTCAATGGCATAAAAGATATGGAAAACATGTCAGCCAGAAGAGAATTGTGAAGGAGAGAAACACCCTGTGATGAAGAGGATGCGACATACCAAAGGCGACTGCTGCTCAGAGACCTAAAAGGAAAAGAAACACAAAAACTGAAGTAAAATATTAGGTTGCCTCCCAACAAGCGCTAAGTTTATTGTCTTCAGCCAGACGGAAGTTCAGTTATTGTGGATCACTTAGTTCTATGGATTCAGGTGGCTCATTTTGAAGATTTTCAATAAATGGTTTCAACCGTTGACCATTAACGGTGAAAGTGTTCCCACTCTTGGGATTCAAAATTTTAACAGCTCCATGATCGAAGGCTTTAACGACCATGAATGGTCCATCCCATCTAGATTTCAGTTTTCCTGGAAATAGGCGGAGCCTAGAGTTAAATAGACAGACTTTCTGATTTGGAAGAAAGGATTTTCTCATAATATGTTTATCATGGAAAGCTTTAGTTTTGGCTTTATAAATCCTTGAATTTTCATAAGCCTCATTGCACAACTCTTCTAGCTCACTCAGTTGTAAGGTTCGGTGGGAACCAGCTTGGGCTAGGTCAAGATTGACTTGCTTAATGCCCCAATAAGCCCTATGTTCCAATTCCACCGGAAGGTGGCACGTTTTTCCAAAAATTAGGCGATAAGGAGACATGCCAATAGGAGTTTTGTAAGCGGTCCGATAGGCCCATAAGGCATCATCCAATCTTTTAGACCAATCTTTTCTATCGAGCCTAACGGACTTTTGCAGAATATTCTTAATCTCTCTATTGGAAACTTCCACTTGGCCACTGGTTTGGAGATGATAAGGGGTAGCCATTTTGTGATTAATCTCATATTTCTTAAGCAAAGCTCGAAACTGGTAATTCGTGAAATGCGTACCCCCATCACTTATGATAGCTTTAGGGCACCCGTACCGAGAAAAGATATTTCTCTGGACGAATTTAATGACCACTTTATGATCATTGGTTCGAGTGACCGCTGCTTCAATCCACTTAGAGACATAATCCACCGCTACCAGGATATATGTATGTCCAAAAGAAGGTGGAAAAGGTCCTATGAAGTCAATCCACCAAACATCAAAGACTTCAACCACTAAGATTGGGTTGAGTGGCATCATATCCATTTTCGCTATATTTCCTACATCCTGGCATCGGAGGCAAGTTTTACTGAACTCATAGGCATCTTTGAAAAGTGTGGGCCAATAAAAATCACTTTGCAGGACCTTGGCTGCAATTTTCTTATCTGAGAAATGGCCCCCACAAGCCAGATTATGGCAGAAGTTGAGAACACTCTGTTGTTCTTCTTCAGGAACGCATCGCCTAATGATTTGATCAGGACAGAATTTGAATAGTTCCGGATCCTCCCAGAAATAATAATTTTCTTGGGAAAAGAATTTGTCCTTTTCACTTTTAGTCCATCCTTCCGGAAGCTGATTAGTCACCTTGTAATTGACAATATGGGCATACCAAGGTGCAACAGTGTGAGAAATGGCCAGCAGATGCTCATCAGGAAATGAATCAGTTATTGGTGCACTCTGGGAAATCATAATTCGGGGTAGGTGGGTCAGCTACCACATTCTCAGAACCTTTCTTATCCCGAATTTTCAAACCAAATTCCTGAAGGAGTAAGATCCATCTAATAAGTCTAGGCTTTGCATCCTTCTTGGTCAGAAGGTATTTCAGAGTTGAGTGATCAGAATAGATTATAACTTTTGCCCCTAAAAGATAAGATTTGAATTTTTCTAGGACAAAAACCACAACTAATAATTCCTTTTCTGTGGTGGTATAATTCATTTGAGCATCCGCAAGGGTGTGGCTTGCATAATAGATCACCACGGGACACTTGTTGATTCTTTGTCTCAATACCGCACCGATAGCATAATCAGAGGCATCGCACATGATTTCGAAGGGCAAAGACCAATCTGGAGATTGAAGAATCAGAGCTTTGGTCAAAGATTCCTTCAGAGAATTAAATGCCTTGATGCAAGATTCATCCATTTGGAAAGGGACATCCATAGCTAGGAGAAGAGTTAGAGGCCGGGCAATTTGAGAGAAATTGTGGATAAACCGGCGATAGAAACCGGCATGGCCAAGGAATGAACGGATATGTCTGACCGAGGTGGAAGGAGGAAGATTAGATATGAGATCGATCTTAGCTTTATCTACCTTTATCTCCCTTTCAGACACAATGTGGCCTAGAACAATGCCCTCTCGAACCATAAAATGGCTCTTTTTCCAGCTAAGTATAAAATTGGTGTCTATGCATCTTGCTAGCACCTGTTTAAGATTTTTCAAGCAATTTTTAAAAGAGTCCCCGAAGTTTGAAAAATCATCCATGAAAATTTCGAGGAATTCTCCTACCATATCGGAGAATATGGCCATCATACACTGTTGAAATGTGGCTGGTGCGTTGCATAATCCAAATGGCATTCTCCTAAAAGCAAACGTGCCATAAGGGCACGTAAAGGTGGTCTTTTCCTGATCTTCTAGGTAAATAGCCACTTGATTGTACTCGGAGTATCCATCTAAGAAGCAAAAGTACTTCTGGCCCGATAACTTTTCCAGAATCTGATGCATGAATGGGAGTGGAAAGTGATCTTTCTTAGTCATGAGATTCAGCTTTCGGTAATCAATGCACACTCTCCATCCTGTGGTGAGCCTAGTGGGTACCTCTTCGCCATGATCATTCTTGATAACCATTAATCCAGATTTCTTGGGTACCACTTGGGTTGGGCTGACCCATTTACTATCCGATATGGGGTAAATGATACCCGCATCTAGCTATTTCACAACTTCCTTCTTCACCACTTCTTTCATATTTGGGTTAAGCCGCCTTTGCATCTCCCGACTGAGCTTAGAATTCTCTTCCATATAGATGTGATGCATGCAAATGGATGGACTTATTCCTTTCAAATCTGCCACCGACCATCCAATGGCACCCTTGTGGTCCTTAAGGACCTTGGTTAATTGGGCCTCCTGCGGCGATGTGAGATTTGCCGCAATGATGACCGGGAGAGTTTGGTCCGGGCCCAAGAAGATATACTTGAGAGACTCAGGTAATGGTTTGAGTTAGAGATTAGGAGGGTCCTCTAAGGTTGGCAAAGCGGGCTCAGATTGTAAGGCTGGTAAAGGTTCAACCTTGGTCCAAGTTGTTAATGGGCCGGGAGAGTCCTTTAAAGTATTGGCTTCCTCCAAAAGGTCATGTGTGAACATCTCATTTTCCTCAACCAGATTATCTAAGATATCAATGGTATGGCATTCTTCTTCATGCTCTGGATATTGAGATGCTTTAAAGACATTAATCTTGACCTTTTGACCCCCGAATGAAATGTCCATCATGCCAGTTTCACAATTTATATTAGCTTTGGCAGTGGCTAAGAATGGACGACCTAAGATGATCAGGGTGTGAATGAGTTCCTCAAGTAATGCCATATCCAGAATAAGAAAATTCACGGGAAAATAACAATCATGAACCTTCACAATAACGTCCTCAATTAATCCCCGTGGGGTCACAGACCTATCAGCCAACTGCAAGATGATGGGTGTGGGTTTTAACTCCCCAATGTCGAATTTCTCGTAAATGGCTGTTGGCAAGAGGTTCACACTAGCACCTAAATCCAATAAAGCTCTATCAAATGTAACTCCACCTAAGTCATATGACATCAACGGTGCTCCAGGATCCTTCAACTTCTTGGGTAGATGATTCATCACAATCACATTTACATCTTCTACAAGCCGAACCTTTTCGGGTGCCATTCTAGATTCTCTTCGTGGAGTACATAATTCCTTGAGAAACTTAGCATAAGCTGGCACATGCTTGATGGCATCGAGGAGTGGAATATTAATCTAGACTTGTTTGAATAAATCCAACAACTCCTCATTCTGGGCCAGTTTCTTCCTGGCATTGGGCTTAGCTAACAAAGCATTTGGAAATGGCATTCTAGGTTGATAAGAACTTGGGCCTTCATCTATCTTCCCTTTTTCTTTCGGATCCTCCTCCAACTTCTTCATGTTGGGTTCAGCCTCACTCTCACTTTCAATTTCATGAGGCCCATCAGTGGAACCTTCGGCTAACTCTCCATCTATATGTGGGTTTTCTAAACTTTTCCCACTCCTAAGGGCTGAAATGGCTTTAGCATTCTCAAATTGCGGCCCTTTAGGTTGTGGTAACGGGCCAGGCTGAGGTAAAAGGTCCGATTGCTGTGGAAAACCCAGAGGTTGATTCTTTGGATTGGCAATGGGTTGACTAGGAAGTTGACCCACTTCTCTTCTCATCGTAGCTTCAGCTAGTTGGCCCATTCGACTTTCCAACTTAGAAATGGATTGTTGCTGGGTCAAAATCAGTTGTTGGAGTTGAGTGAATTTGTCATCAAAATTGGGCTGAAGAGGTTGTTGGTAAGTGGGTGGAGGATGGTATTGGGTTGGTTGTCCATATTGGGATGATTGGTAGTGGGCCGGTTGACCTGATTGGAATGATTGGTAGTGGGCCGGTTGAGAGAATTGTGCCTGAGATCCCCTAACCTGAACATTTCCATGAAAATTAGATTGGTGTTGAAATGAATTTGGTGGCTTTTGGGCCTGATGCATGGGAGGATTGTACATTGGTAATGGGGCCTGCTGATTCTTCCAAGAAAAATTAGGATGGTTTCTCCAGCCAGGATTGTAAGTATTTGAGAAAGGGTCATTATTGGGCCTGGAGAATCCCTGGGCAGCCTGAACTTGTTCTTGAATGAATGGTGGAAGTTGGGCCACAGTTGGGTATAGACACGCTATTTTTGACGTCATTTCGAGTAAATTTCATATCATATAATAATGCCTCGAAATGGTCTGATAATTAATCATTAATTAATTTTTATTAATCTTTTTGAGTGTCGGGTTTAACAAATGTGTTTAAGTTAATCAATTGAATTGGTTTTAATTCAAATTTGAGTTAAAATATGAAGAATTATAAAAGACGTCGACCCACGTGGACGCCATTTAGAGTTTATTCATGTTTTAACGGTTAAATTTGAATTTTAATTAATTAATTTATTAACTAAAAGGCGTCTGGGAATGTCGACGCGTTTTAAGTTTCCTAAGTGATTTTAACTTCTCTTCCGGATGTTTATCCTTATCTTAATTAGTCTAAAAGACGTCTACATACGTAGACGCGTTTTACCTAATAAAGATAAAGATAAGTTTTCCCGGATATTTATCCTTATCTTAATTAATCTGAAAGGCGTCAGTCAAGGTGGACGCGTTTTAGATAATTACAGATAAAGATGAATTAATCAGTATTTATCTGTCGGTTATGATGGATAAATTCGGAGTTTTCAAATGTTAATCGCGAACGCAAGAAATGCCTATAAATACCCTGCATGTTGAAAAGAAAGAAGAGAAGAGAATTGAATTGAGTTGAGCCATAGCGTTATAGCGAGTTGAAGATCGGAGCAACAACGTCGTAACGCCGGAGCGCTGCCATTTCCAGAAGTCAGCGTCCCTTTCAAGATCTTCATCCTTTGAAAGCTCCAACCGATTGGGCATAAGCTTTTCATTATTGCATTCATTTCGTTAGTTTTATTCTTCATATTCACTTCATGCAAACACACACCACAGCATAATCTTTCAAAAAACCTACTTAATCTAAGGGATTTCAAAGCCATTAAAAAAATGAGTTTGCTGTTTTAAATATGCTTAAAATCATGATTAGTTCAGATATTACTTCTATTTAAATTCTCATCATTGTTTCTTCATTTTTCTGTTTCTGTCTCTGCTGTACTCAACAACAACAAGAGATCAAAAAGGGGAAATCAAGCATAACATCTGGACGATCCTCAACCTCAAATTCGACAGCAAGAACAAAAGAACAAAGAAAGGGCTCTCTTTCTTCAGCCGGCTGAGGAAGGGGAACCAAGGACTCAATCTTCCGCGTTTGAAAGGTAGGCGATCATATCTCTTTTGAAACTTTTAAGTTAAAAGTTTCTGGCGATCACTGCACTTTAGTTGCTATTTTAATAGGTTAGTTTACACTAAACAACATAGATATTTCATGTTAATCACACGGTCATTCTAAGCATCTACAGCTTTTTTGGCGATCACGGTGGGACTTGGTCTCGCCATCTTTTAGTTTCTTTTTGTTCTTGCTATCATCATATCGGGCACCCACGGTGCACCATTTGTGTCTCTGGACACGTCCTCACCAATTGGTGAGTGTTTAGTTTAATTGATTTCCCTCGTGCACCACGTGCACACCCCAGTGGCAAGATCTTGCCCCCCCCCTTGATTAACTCAAAAAGCTGTTTTGTGATAAAAATGATGTGTGATTGATTGTTTTTCTAGTTGTTTAGTTAGTAAACCATCCTGTTTAAAATCTGGAACTAAAAAAAAATTTGCATGAGTCGATTGTTTACTGCTTTTTACCTTGTTTGAGGAGGATTCAACCAAGAAAATCTTCCTGGAAAACTGTTCTGCGAACTGAAAAGCGTCCAGGATCACTGACGCGTTTCAAAACCGCGTCAACACCCCTAGACGCCTTTCAGGCTTCTCAGTTTCTCTGCTGTCTGCATCTGCTTCTGCGAAAAATTAAGTTCTGTTTTGAATAGCGTCGACTACCATCGACGCGATTCAGACAGTTTCTTAATTTTTTTCAGTTTCCAGATTTCTGTGTTTTGAGTGCTAGCTACCCATTACTTACTAAGCATTAGAGGCCGTCCAGGCCACAGGACATACGCATTGAGGCTAATCCCTCCTCTTCTTAGGAACACATTACTCGACGTCAGCAACTCTCTCTGATTGGGTTGGTCCCTTGATCAGACTAGAGAAGTTGACGTTGAGACCTCCATAAGTCCCCAAAATCAAGGTATTCCTCCTTGATCATCGGGCTGGTTGTACCAATTGAAGTCCTGGTTAGATTCTGAAAGCGTTGTGAGAGAAAGCCCTAGAGAATAACGGTGGAAATCGAACTGAAACTAGGATCCTTTCCCTGAGCGAAATTGTGGTTTAATCCAATTCAAATAACTCAACAAGGAATCCTAAAATCACGTTAAGCATCTACTTGTTTGATTAATCTCTGTACAACTTGTTTGATTAAATCTTTGAAAAGGGAATCTAACATCATGTTGCTACGATCAGGTAGGGACTTGAGTGTGGCTCCAGACGCCATGGTTAATTACGAGGGAGATGCTAATGCCCCTCGGGATTCTGAGTACAACTATGAGAGTGGGAGAGATGCTGATGCCTCCCGTAGTTCTATCCCCATTCCGTATCGTCTACATGGGAATGTTCGGACACCTCTTTTGCCTCCACGTGATCAATATCCTGATCCTCTTCCGCATGAATATGCGATCCCTAATCCTGATCTTGAGAGAGACATGAATCAGAATGATCCCTCATCCTCTGATCCTACGGATCTCATCAATGCTCTGGGAGTTCTTGCCTCCCGACTGGACCCTCAGCAGTTCGAGGCGATCCAATCTATTTTGAAGGGGAAGGCACCTATGCAGCCCGCCGAGCCGAACCCTGTGGCTCCCCCTGCTGTTCTTCAGCAACCTTCTTTTCCTCCTCCTTATATCCATCAGGCCGTGGAGGGCCTCCATATTACTTCTCGGCCAGCTGGGCCGCAGCTTTCATCATCTATGCAACCGGCTAGACCGCAAACGCCTACTTATCAAAATGCCCTCGGGCATGGCGGAAGCGCTGCCGGACCTCCCCTCTATTGTCCACCCTGTCCAACGTACTCTAGGCAGCAGGCCTACCAAGTACCTCCTCCTCCTCCTCCTCCTCAAGCAGATCTGACCACACAAACGTTGCTGGCCAAAATGGAGCGTATGGATGAGCAATTTAATAACCTCCAGAAAATGATGGGGGTCAAAGCTGTGCCAGAAATCAGTCTACCGAGTCTGCCAGTATTCCATCTGCCACCCTCTGAGATGCCAGTGTACCGAAAGTACAACGGTACTGGTAACCCCTTCACACATCTGAAGGAGTTCATGTATGAATCCTCTTTCTGGCAGAACGACAAGAGGTCGTTGGCCTTCTTGTTCAGGAGATCTCTAGAGGGACCAGCCCTCGAGTGGTTCTTTTCCCTGGAGCCCTCAGAAGTAGAGGATTACGGTATCGTTTCACGCAAATTTATTCAACGATACCAGGACAGAGTTGCACCCTCCTTGTCTATCACGGACCTCATTGCAGAAAAGATGAAACCTGATGAGGAGTTTGTCAGTTTTGCTGACAGGTGGCGGGGTCTGGCTGAAAAGGTGAAGGATCACTTGTCCGAATCTGAACAAGTGAAAATGTTAATTTCCAATGCCACCCCCCAGTTCAAGCTCGTCCTCTCCTTGAACAATTTGACTAACATGGCAGAGCTCTATGAAAGAGCACGGTACTGCCAGAATGCTTTCAAGGACGCTACATTCTCTAGCGTCTTTGATCCTCATAGACCTAGCAGACCTCCGCCTCGGAAGCCTGCAGTGCCGAACTCTTCCAGCACAGGTCCGACTACCGAGGGCACGCTCTCTCATGAGCAAGTGAGCACCATGAACAATAACTCGCCCCAGTTCGTGAGGAGTCAGCAGCAGTACCAGAGGCCACAGCAGCAAGGGTACAGACAGCAGCAGAACTCCCAGTACCAACAGCAGTATGAACGGCCCCAGCAGCCGAATCAGAATCAGAACCAGCAACAGCTACAGCAACAGCCGCAACGGCAACAACAGTACCAGCAACCCCAGCAGCAGCAGTATCAGCAGCAACAACAGCCACAGTAACAGTCGCGCGCACCGCCGGCGTACCACAATGTCCCTCCTCCTGGTGACTACAACCAGCAGAGGAGACCTCCAGGCCCGAAGAGGGCAGAATACCCGGCTCTCCTAGAATCCTTGGCCGATATCTTCAGTGCTTTAATGGCAGCCAATGCCTTAGTTTTGCCAAGGGAAAAGGCCGCCTGGCCTCAAAATGCCGATACGTCCAGATATTGCTACTTCCATAGGCAACCCGGGCATACCATTGACACCTGCTTCGAATTCAGAGATTACATTCATGATCTCAACGAGCAGGGCGGCATAGACTGGGAGGAAATGAAGAAATACATAACAGCCCTGAAGGCGAGAAGACCGCAACAGCAGCAGTAGCAGCAAGTAAGACCACCGGCACAAGCAGCAGCACCACCCAACATGGGCATAGTGCAGAATCCACTCCCGGAGCACCAGAACCAGAACCAAGTTGCTCCCATTCTAACGAACAGCCAGTCTGAGGCTGGTCGTGGGCAACAATGGAGGATAGAGGACTCTTCCTCTCTCTACTCAACGGGTCACGTTCAAAGTACCGAAGAGCGACTACCACGCCGCACCATCCACATACCCAGACCACAACCCGTCACCATCACCCCTCTACCCACACCCACATATCATTCGCCCGCATCCAATAACCCACTACCACTACCCACCTTCCTTAGACCCATTACGCCCCGCACTCCTACGCCTCCATCATATACCCCTCCGCAAACCAATAACGCGCCCCTTTTACCATCTAGGCCATTATTACGCGTACCATTTCCTACTTCACCCGCTACCACTACCACCTATCCAGATATGCCCCAACCATCCAAACCGTTACTACGCGTACCATTCCCCACTTCGCCAACCACTTACCCATCTACCATCCAACCATCTAGGCCTTTAATCCGCACCGCGCCATCACCACTTAACCCTACGCCATCACCACCTAACCCAATGCCACCACCTACGCATCAACCCTCCGCACCGCTTACGCCACCCAACTCTGCAGTACTCAAGGTGTCACCCGGATCCTCCACGGTCGAGGAACATGCGCTCCGGAGTGGAAGGATTTTCAACAAGGTCTTTCCTCAGTCCACAGTTAGAGACGGTCCATCACAGCCGACTGAGGAAGCCCATAATGAAGAGAGTGCACCAGGCACTCAATATGACTTGTTGAAACATCTGGACAAAACACCGGCACGGATCACTGTACTTGAATTAATTAAAAGGTCCAAGATTCACCAAGAAGCTTTAATGGAATACCTACAGAAGGTGATGGTCAATGAAGACGTGCCGATAGAGAAAATTGCAGCACTACTAGTTCCTCAGGGGGATCAGCCCTCAATTACATTCCACACATCGGAACTAGCACCGCCAGCCGCCAGAAGCATGGCTCTGAGCATCACGGTCAATATCTGCAAAAAGGCCGTGGATGCATGCCTGGTTGATACAGGGGCTTCAATTAATGTTCTACCTCCGAAGACCCTGGAGCTATGCGGTGTGCCCAAGGAGAAATGGCTGCCTAGCCCCATCTCAGTTACGGCATATGACAATTCTACCCGTTCCCCTCTGGGAATGGTTTATTTAAAGGTAGAGTTAGGTCCAGTAAGTCATGCAGAGGTCGAATTTCATATTCTAGAAATCGACCCTTCCATAAATGCCATTCTTGGACGTCCTTATATCAAAACTCTTGAGGCGATTCCTTCTACGAATCACCAATGCCTCAAATTCCCTTATAAAGGACGAATTATTAAAGTGACGAGCATGCCGATCCTTGCTGCTGCTTATACATTGAATATTAAATCTGCTGTTTTACCTGGCCGACAACCTTTTCTGTCGGTATTACAGGTCTACCGTCCAGTGGCTGATCCTTTGAAAGCCGCTACCATTTCTCCATACCCATTAAATGCTATCAAAAGGGGGAAGTGCATGAGTACCCCGGGATGGAGAATCATGATGAAGAACGGCTACAAGCCTGGGAAAGGTCTGGGCACACAGTTGCAAGGCAGGACCACTCCTGTTAAAGATCATCGGGCAGCACCTGGAAGCGGTCTGGGCTATAGGCCGAGGAAACTGAAGCAAGACAGGGTTCAGCAAGAAGATGGTCAAGAAATCTTGGAAACAATGTCCACACCACTGAAAGAAGGCCGAGATCCCTTAACATGGACTCTATATACACATTTTGTGAAAGGGCCCATACTTAGTCACGACAACACAGTGGTCATTACTTCCTGTTTTGACTTCCATGACATATATGGGAGGGATTTGGCCAGACATTGTTCCGAACTACTTACGTACCAATCCTTGGAGGCTCTGCGGCCTATGAAGAGGAGAAAATTTCATGACCCTGAATGCGAATGGTACAGATGGTTCGACCTGAGGGACCTATACATAGCACTGAACAGACTATTTCTGGATCCTGCAGAACCCAAGTGGCCACCGCAGATTGACGAGCTAATTGAGAGCCCTGGCACAATCTTTGACAAGCGGATACTGCTGTCCGAACAAACTGATGAAGGGGAGCCAGATGACCCCTATGAAGCTGGTTACACAACAGATCTGCTATGGAGGGGGACATATCCTTCACATGTCTTCATGCTCCATACTCTTTTTCGTACACTACTCTTGACCCCGACTTGGTCGCGGGTCATAATTGACGATATTCCACGGGCTCCGCCCGTTATGATAACTCTGTCCCCTCGGGACTTTATTCCACAATCTCCTCTCGACCTAGAGAGGATGTATGATCTGATCTGGGACATATTGCTATATGATCCCCCTAATCCTCTGGCCTTGGTGCCGCTTCCTCCGTCCGATTCTCCTCCCATTTGTATTCATTCTTGCTTTGTGTTTAATTCTTTCATTGTCCAAAAAAAAAAAAACGCCAATTTGGCAACAAATTCTTCCCAAATCATTATCGAGGAAACATCTTACTTGTCCGATTACACCCCATCGCGCGGGTCCGTCGGTCAAGATTCTCTCCTAGATCTACTCTGTCCCTCCCCACGGGAGGATTCCCCTGTATTTCCACCTGTATCCCAGGATTTTCATCCTGCTTCATCTTTATTAGGTTATGATAGGCAGTTTAGTGAAGTTAAGGAGTCTAGTTTTAGGCAGGTTAGGAAGTCTAAGAAGCCTAAGGGTAGGCAAATTCCAGTAAGATACCTCCAGGATTTGGCTGATAAATGTTCCTTTTGCTCTTTAATCCCTCAGCTTTTAGAAGATCCAATTCAGATGCTAGAAGATTGTGCAGATGATGAGTCGGTCAATGATGGGTACGGGGTATACGAGTTAGTGCATGAAAAGGACCCCATTGTTGAAGATGAGGAAGATGATGAGGACGCAGCTGAGGCATATGCCAGTGGAGTGAAGAGATTTGATGAACCTTCAGCTACCGTCGAAGAGCCCACAAAAGAAATAAACTTAAGGACTGAAGACGAACCTAAGGTTGTCCTCGTCAGCAAAAATCTTTCTACAGAGGATGAGAAGGCAATGGTACAAGTGCTTAAGGATTATAAGGACACTTTCGCCTGGAGTTATGAGGATACGCCGGGGTTAGACTCATCTTTAGTTGAACACAGGTTAACATTAAAAGATGGAGTTACTCCGGTCAAGCAGAAATCAAGGCGATTCCACCCACAAATGGCTTTAAAGATGAAGGAAGAGGTCGACAAATTACACAAAGCCAAATTCATTAGAGTTGTCCTTTATCCACAATGGGTGGCCAATATAGTCCCGGTTATGAAAAAGGATGGGAATGTCAGAATTTGCATTGACTTCCGCGATCTGAACCGGGCGTGTCCTAAAGACGATTTTCCATTGCCTCATATTGATGTACTCATCGATAACACTGCTGGCTATGAGACATTATCATTTATGGATGGATTTTCAGGATACAACCAGATTAAGCTGGCAGAAGAGGATCAAGAGAAGACTTCATTCACTACACCTTGGGGAACATATTGTTATGTCGTCATGCCATTTGGATTGAAGAACGCTGGAGCCACTTATCAAAGGGCTATGATGGCAATATTTCATGACATGATGCATATAGATTTGGAAGTGTATGTGGATGACTTATTGGTTAAGTCTAAAACGAAGGCTGAGCATGCCAAAGTTTTGGCAAGGGTATTAGAGAGATCGAGAGAATATCAGTTGATGATGAACCCCAAGAAATGTGTATTCGGGGTATCTTCAGGGAAATTGCTTGGATTCATTGTCAGCAAACGGGGAATTGAGATCGATCCCAATAAGGCGAAGGCTATCAGAGAAATGCCACCTCCCAAAAACTTGAAAGAGTTAAGAGGATTAATCGGGAGGTTACAATTTATTCGCCGCTTTGTCTCCCAGCACTCACAAAGGTGTAAGCCGTTTTACGAGCTTACCAAGCCAGGAGTCAAATTCAATTGGGACGATAAGTGTCAGGAGGCATTTGATGGATTAAAGGACTATTTGGCAAGTCCTCCTGTTTTGAGACCACCATCTCCAGGCAGACCATTGATACTTTATATTTCAGTCCTTGATGATGCAGTGGGGGCTGTCCTAGCACAAGAGGATGAAGAAGGAAAAGAGAGGGCAGCCTACTATCTCTCTAAACTTCTCAACCCCGCTGAACAGAGATATACGGCGATGGAGAAAACATGTGCAGCATTGGTTTGGGTTGTGCAGAAATTGAAGCATTATTTTCTGGCCCATGAAGTCCATCTCATCGCTAGGATGAATCCGATCAAATTCATGCTGGATAAATCTGTTCTTACTGATAGGTTAGCGCGATGGCAAAGCTTTCTATCTCAATTCGATATCATTTATATTCAACAGAAAGCAATCAAGGGCTATGCCATAGCAGAACATCTCGCTCATCATCCCCTTCCTCGATTTGATCCAGTACGATCAGAGTTTCCGGATGAGGAACTGATGTCCGTAAATCAAATCAGAGATGATATGTGGACTCTGCATTTTGACGGAGCTCTGAATTCTCATGGAAAGGGGATCGGTATCGTTCTGTTATCACCTGAAGGTGTCACCATTCCACAAGCCTTTCAGCTTGATTTTCCAGTCACCAATAACATAGCTGAATACGAGGCACTTCTTGCTGGCCTCGAGGCTGCTCATTTCCATGGTGCTACCAAACTCAGGATTGTGGGTGATAGCCAATTAATTCTTCGCCAAGTGCTGACCAAGTATCGAACTCTTGATCCCAAGCTCAAGCCATATCAAGAACTTACTTCTGCTTACTCGAAGCTTTTCACAAAATTGATCTTCGTCCATGTCCCTAGAAATCAAAACATCTTAGCTGACGCTCTAGCTTCACTTGCATCTTCTCTTGATTTTCCTATCAGCAAGCAATCTGAATCAATCATAATTCATAGGCGTCTTTCACCCGCCGTGAAAGATCCTTCATTTCTTAGAACTAAGGAGAAGTTGCTGAAGAAATTCAAAGATGGAAGTATCGTGGAGAAAAGAGAAATCATGTTGATGGAGCTGTTAGAAGAGATGGATGATGAACAGAAGCCATGGTATCATGAAATTGCAAAATATTGTGAAGATCAATCGTATCCTGAAGAAGCTACAACTGAGGAGAAAAGAGCTATCAGGAGAGTTGCTCAACGATACACCCTAGTTGGGGGAGCATTATACAAAAGAGGTTTTGATGGAGTACTTCTGAGATGTCTAGACGAGGATGAGCTTTGGAAGGTTATGGAAGGAGCTCATAGTGGAGTTTGTGGTCGCCATGTCAATGGACAGATGCTAGCAAAGAAGATCCTTAGACAAGGATTTTATTGGCCAACCATGGAAGAAGACTGCGTAGGATATGTCCGTAGGTGTGCCAAGTGTCAACTTCACGCCGACAAAATTCATTCTCCTGCATCTTCACTCCATCCTGTTTCTTCCCCATGGCCTTTCTCCATGTGGGCTTTCGACATTATTGGACCTCTTGGTAACTCAGATTCCGGCATCAAGCAAAAATCTTTCATTCTCACGGCAACGGAATACTTCACCAAGTGGGCAGAAGCTGAAGCATACGTGGAGATCAAAGCATCAACCGTCTGCAAATTCATCATGAAGAACATCATCACAAGATTCGGAATTCCAAGTACCATCGTCACCGACAACGGACCACAGTTCGTGTCACAGGAATTGAAGGACCTCTGCAACAGGTATAAAATTGCATTGCATCATTCATCTCCTTATTATCCGCAAGGCAATGGCCAAGCAGAGGCAACCAATAAGACTTTGATAAAAATTATCAAAAAGACGTGTAAATCTAACAAATTCGCAGATTGGCCAGAAAAATTGGTTGAGGCTCTATGGGCCTACCGAACTTCAATCCGCACGCCTACTGGGCAAACTCCTTATTCCTTAACATTTGGAATGGAGGCGGTAGTTCCATATGAGATCCTTATACCGTCATTAAGAGTACAATTGAACAAGGAATTCTCCGTTGATGAACATCGTTCAGCACTCCTCGCTCAATTGGAACTTTTAGACGAGAAAAGATGGTCAGCTGCTAATCATGCAAAAGTTTATCAAAACAGATTAGCACGTTTTTATCAAAAGAAAGTCATTGAACGAAAGTTCAAAGTCGGTGAAATGGTCGTTAAAAGAATTTTTGTAAAACCTGGTGGTCCGCGTTCTAAGCTCCAACCCAACTGGGAAGGACCTTATGTTGTATCGCACGCTTATCCTGGTAATGCTTATCGTTTGGTTAATGCAGATGGAGAAGAGCTAAATCATCCTTGGAATGGTTTACATCTTAAGAAATACTACCCTTAGGTTAAAGAGTCGATCAGTATGGTACAAAGACCGGTAGAATCAGAAAATTTATAAACTCAAATTTCTTTGTTAGTCTGAATAATTTAACTTCAAACCCATTACTGCACACACTGACATGTTTGATTCGTGAGTAACAAGAGATGCCAAGTCCTTAAGAATATCAAAAGCTTGACTAAGAGTATAAAGTACAAATCATTCCTTTTAAATAAAATTCTGTTTTACACTCGGCCCATGATGTCGGAACGAGGCTTAAAATAGATTACCAAGAATACCCGCCATCTTAGTAGGAGGCCGTCATAAAAAAATGGGGGAGATCCGTTCCAAAGCAAAGAAAAAGAAAAAGAAAGATAGAAAAGCAAAAGCAAGGCAAAAAGCCAAATGTCAAATCAAAAGGCCATTACACTACGAACGTTACATCAAGGCCATGAAATGAAACAAAAGGGAACGCAAGATCGATAAATACCCCGGAAAGAAAATGACCGAACCCCAACAGATATTAGGGTTAGAAAGGGACATCTTTTTAGGTCTCCGGAACCTTCTCATGGGCTTTCTAAATCTATTCTTCTTTTCTTTCTAAAGAGGTGTACTTCAAGCTTAAAGAATGGCTTAGATTGACTAAGGGTCAAATCATCAAATGGGATCACGAATGGAAACACAAGTTCAAACACGATGGGTTTTAAGTTAAGTTGTTAAAGAACAATTTGGAAATTAAGTTAATAAATGAATATGATCTTTTGATCTAAGTACCATACTGGTCTTTTAGTCAAAAAAAAAATGTATATGTCAAAATTCAAAAAAAAATACATATGTCAAAATTCAAAAAAAAGGTACATATTTCAAAAATTCAAAAAAATGTACATATTTCAAAAATTCAAAAAAAATTCAAAAAAAATATACATTTCAAAACCCCAAACAAAATAAATATTTCAAAACCACAAAAATATTTCAATTAGCATTTGCTTGTGGCATTTAGTGTGTTTCATTCATTTTATTTTCAGTGAGCATATGTTTGCTTGTATGTTGCATTTTGCTTAAGTCTGATTATTCTTATTACCTTTGTTAATAAAGGCTATGCCCCTTGACCCTTCTACCAAGGATAGGATCAAGTAGTCGGTTACTTAACCAGGCAAGGGGCTAAGCCTAAACAGATACTTAACATGTTTGTTCAAGTCATATACAGGACACAAGGCATGAAGAGTTGGAATCCGAATAGAAGAACAGCCAACAACCTGTTTCTGAAATTCAAAGAAAATCTGAGTAAAGCTGGAAATGTCAAGGAGATCCTATTGTGGGAATTCAAGAAGTCTCAACCGTGGCTAAAAAGACGGTTATTTCTATCCTTGTACTCTTCCATGTAAATCATTCGCATTACTATATGTTAAGTATTTATTAGACTATATCAAGGACCTTGTGGTTTTGATGAAACTGGAATTTGAGTTCTCCTTCAACAAAAACAGTGACAATTCCAGAGGATTCTTAATCGCACGGTAGGCCGTTGGATTGTTGATTAGTGGGGACGATGGTTCCACTTTTGTGAAATGGTGCGTGGATAAACGAGCTTCGGCTTAACACTGAATTACAAGAATTGGTATCTTGACTCATTAATGACAATTTAACAATATTATCCTTGATTAATTTATATTTTATTTAACTTTATATTTTTCTTTTAGCCCAGCATGCATCATATAGGACTTTGAAATCATTGTAATAAAGATTAATTACTGATTAAGTTTCAGACCATTAATCAAATAACTTCAACATGATATGAAATATTCCATTCCGAATTGAGTATCTTGATTATCTTTGAGGTTCGCTTGAAGATATCTTTGGAATTTTATCCTTGATTGGATTCTTTATCCGATATTCTTGTTTTCTTTTAAGATCCGTCATGGCTGTAGCACGTCCACATTGGCTGGCAAACGCTCCCCATGATGAAACCTACAGTGTCTACGACCTGGGGTACTTCCCACTCCGAGGAGGTTGATCGACCTTATTTTATTTCCTTGTCTACTTCATCCAGACAGGATTGATTCCATTGATTTCCTTGAGCTATCTTTGTTGATAATTTTGAGAAAAATTCCAATCATGTGATGTTAAGAGCGTGTCTCATCACACCTTGGCATCACCTTTTCAGTACATTCCATTCCATTTCACTCCCTTGCAAAGACGATGCCAAGGTGAGGCAGCTGTAGACACGCTATTTTTGACGTCATTTCGAGTAAATTTCATATCATATAATAATGCCTCGAAATGGTTTGATAATTAATCATTAATTAATTTTTATTAATCTTTTTGAGTGTCGGGTTTAACTGATGTGTTTAAGTTAATCAATTGAATTGGTTTTAATTCAAATTTGAGTTAAAATATGAAGAATTATAAAAGACGTCGACCCACATGGACGCCATTTAGAGTTTATTCATGTTTTAACGGTTAAATTTGAATTTGAATTAATTAATTTATTAACTAAAAGGCGTCTGGGAATGTCGACGCGTTTTAAGTTTCCTAAGTGATTTTAACTTCTCTTCCGGATGTTTATCCTTATCTTAATTAGTCTAAAAGACGTCTACATACGTAGACGCGTTTTACCTAATAAAGATAAAGATAAGTTTTCCCGGATATTTATCCTTATCTTAATTAATATGAAAGGCGTCAGTCAAGGTGGACGCGTTTTAGATAATTACAGATAAAGATGAATTAATCAGTATTTATCTGTCGGTTAAGATGGATAAATTCGGAGTTTTCAAATGTTAATCGCGAACGCAAGAAATGCCTATAAATACCCTACATGTTGAAAAGAAAGAAGAGAAGAGAATTGAATTGAGTTGAGCCATAGCGTTATAGCGAGTTGAAGATCGGAGCAACAACGTCGTAACGCCGGAGCGCTGCCATTTCCAGAAGTCAGCGTCCCTTTCAAGATCTTCATCCTTTGAAAGCTCCAACCGATTGGGCATAAGTTTTTCATTATTGCATTCATTTCGTTAGTTTTATTCTTCATATTCACTTCATGTAAACACACACCACAGCATAATCTTTCAAAAAACCTACTTAATCTAAGGGGTTTCAAAGCCATTAAAAAAGTGAGTTTGCTGTTTTAAATATGCTTAAAATCATGATTAGTTCAGATATTACTTCTATTTAAATTCTCATCATTGTTTCTTCATTTTTCTCTTTCTGTCTCTGCGGTACTCAACAACAACAAGAGATCAAAAAGGGGAAATCAGGCATAACATCTGGATGATCCTCAACCTCAAATTCGACAGCAAGAACAAAAGAACAAAGAAAGGGCTCTCTTTCTTCAGCCGGCTGAGGAAGGGGAACCAAGGACTCAATCTTCCGCGTTTGAAAGGTAGGCGATCATATCTCTTTTGAAACTTTTAAGTTAAAAGTTTCTGGCGATCACTGCACTTTAGTTGCTATTTTAATAGGTTAGTTTACACTAAACAACATAGATATTTCATGTTAATCACACGGTCATTCTAAGCACCTACATTGGGCATTCATTCACTTGCACATAAGGCACAAATGTCATGATTGGCAAAAGGCAGACCTTCATATGGACTAGATTGTGTTGGGTAAGTAGACTCTTGCTTGTTTAAGGCCAAGAGTTGGTCTAATTTCTAGGCCAAGATGTCTAACTTATCTAATTTCTGATTAATCAGATTTATGTCCATTCTGGATTCAGGCTCTCCACGGGCCTTAAGTTCATACATTCCAGTCCGTTTAGATGGCCCAACAGACCTCTCATAAGATGATAATGAGGCATGATTGATGGAATTTTCACTTAACATCTCAAAAAGATCATAGGCCTCATCTTCATTTTTCATCATAAATGCTCATCCACATGGGGCATCCACCATTTATCTGAACTGTTCAGACAATCCTTCAAATAATGCTTGAACAATTTGCCATTTTGAAAGCCCATGATGAGGGCATTTCCTAAGCAATTCTTTCAGCCTTTCCCAAGATTCATAGATCAATTCCCCGGGAGTTTGGGTAAAACTCGTGATGGCCCTTCTCACGGTATTGGTCCGCCCTATGGGATAGAACTTCTTGAGAAATTCTTTCTGCATTTCTTCCCATATCCTAATGGGCCTTCCTATAGTCCCCAACCAATATTTAGCCTTATCCTTTAATGAAAAGGGAAATAAGGTCAACTTAAGGCCATCATCGGTGAAATTCTGGATCTTCACCGTGGAACAGATTTCTAAAAAATCATCCAGATACTTATAGGGATCTTTATTAGTATTCCCATAAAAGGATGGGAGCATTTGAATAGTGCTAGATTTAATTTCATATTGATTGGCTAGATTCTGAGGAAGATGAATACAGGATGAAGGTTAATATCGATTTGAAATGAAATAGTCCTTCATTTGCTTCGGTGGATCATGATTATCAGCCATTTGATCTTGTAGTGGATTTCTTTGATGCAGAATTCTCTCTATTTCAGCAAATGGTCCTAGAAGGTTAGGATTTTGAGATCTCCTACCTTGCATATACTAGGACTGATAGAGAGAGGATGGATTTGAATTTTGTTTTCTATTTCTTTTTTTTTTTTTTAAATGCAAACAATTTTGGTAAACAAATTACCCTAATGATCTAATGTTAACCTAGACTCTCTATGTGAATTTTCTTATAAGGTGAATGGGGTCCACCTCAAGTCACAACCACAATCAATCAACGGCCAGGTAAGAGGTGGGGTAGTGGGAGGCTCCCCCTACTTTCGTAGGGACCTAATTAGAGAACCACTTTCCCGCTTAGGCGTTTGCCTTTTTAACCTCTAGGCTAGACACCGTTGCCAAAAGTGGAGGCAACCCGAAATTTAAAACACTCACGGTGTAAACCCTAGATTCTCTTTCGACTTGCTTTTAATTGGATTAGGAAATGCCAATGCAAGAAAGATGATTTGTGGGTTAAGGAAGGGTGATCAAATCCCTACCTTATGTGGTTAAAGTTGTTTCCCTTAAAGTCTTTTTGAATGCAATACAAGGTGATAAGCAAATCAATGCAGGGTGTGTTGAAAATAAGAAAAATGAGGTTAGCTAAAGATTAATTACATTAAATCCAAGATAATCAAAATTAAAAATCTAACCCTCCGGTAATGGCGCCAAAAATTGATAGCCAATGATTATGTCGTTAAAAATCCAAGCTAACAATCAAATTTTAATAGGCTCACGTGATATAGTTTTAGCAATAGCAATGGTGAGTCCGAGTCGATCCACAGGGAGTTAATTTTTTAACTTTAAAAATTTTGGATTTTTGGCTATTAAAAAAAAAAGAATTGATTGTTTGAATTAACTAATTAATCGTCTATCTAACCTACAAATCAATTATTCAAATTTACTAAAATTGAAATCTAACTAATTAAGCAACTTTGGAAAAGACAAACAAATCCTTGGTAGAATCTAAAAGGGGAAACATCTAAATAAAGAATAAATCAATATTTAACAACATTCCATCAATAGGCTAAAAGAAGGAATAAAGTTACATAATTTTCTACTTTAATATCCTAAGTAATCACTAAACCTAAGCAAATAACTATCTAATAACAAGAATAAATAAAATAGAGAATACTGCAGCAAGCAATGGCTCGGAGAGCTTCTAGGTATGTGGAGCGGCTCTTTAGACCATAGGGGGTGCATGGGCGCTGCTAAGCGCAGGGGCGCTTTGGACCGGCTGGGGGTACGTGGCAGATGAGGAGCTGCTGGCGGGAACACGGCGCGACAGGCGAGGCATGGCATAGCGAGGCGTGGGCGCGGCAGGCGAGGCGTGGCGTCGCGCAGGGCACGGGCGACGATGCCGGCCCAGCGAATCACGCGGTGCTGCCGCGTGGCGAGGGAGGCGGCGGCGGAGTACGTGGCCCGGCAGGAGCGGCTTCGGGCTCTGGCACAGGCGATGAGGTTACCTATGCGAACTTCTTCGACAGCCGACGCATGGCTGCTCTGTCCCGCCTAGGGTACGGCCAAGGTAGGGGGAAGGAGAGAGATAGAGAGGGAGAAAGAGAGAGAAAAAGTAAGAGGGAGAAGAAAAGAGGCTGCGGGAGAGAGACAGAGACAGAGAGGAAAAGTACGGGGGAGAGAGGCTGAAAGCAGAGGGAGAGAGAAAAAGTAAAGGGGAGAGAGGGAGAGTCTGCGGGAGAGAGGGAAAACAAAGAGAGAGAAAGAATATGAGAGAGAGAAAGACTGCGGGAGAGAGAGAGAGAGGAGGAGAAAAGGCAGGCTGCGTCTGAGAGAGAAAAAGTAAGGGAGAGAAAGAGAGGCTGCGAGAAAAAGAATTATCCCAGGTCTAGGGTTCGTGTGTCCTTTTAAACAAAAGGGAGGAAAGGGTTTTTAAAATAAAGAAAGTGGGGGGGAAGGGAAGACGGCTGGCCCCTTAAATTAGGGTTTCTTGGGTAAAGGGTTAGGGTAACCTTAATATGACTAGTTTGCCCCTATGTCTTTTATTTTTTCCAAAAAGATGGGCGATTCTACTGAGATTTCAACCCCAGACCTCCCACAAGCCCGCAGAGACTTAACCATTACACCACAGCTTCCTTCATGACCTGGTCACATAAAATGAATTCAAATTAGCATATTTTCATAAAAGTCATCACATTTATTTATTTATTTCATCTCGATTTTGTCGAAAAACCGCAAACGCACTATACTCCATTAATCACATGAAATGACGATGTTTTTAAGTCGGAATTTGACGAAATTGGTACCGTTGGAATCGGTACGAAATTATCTATCATTTCATGCTATTTTATAGATAAAAATGTGAGTGTGATGGACAAGATTGCCTTTAAATGATCAATTTAACAATTTATCAGCCATCCTCCTTTCTTGGTTAAAGGTGCGCCGCTTCTGCTTGATCGGAGGCTGATTCGGGTCGAGGTGCAGCCGATACTATGCTACCTCCGGGTCGACTCCGGGCATATCCGAAGGATCCAGGCGAAGACGTCAAGGTTATCCTTCAGGAAGTTGACATGTCTATCGGCTTCAGTCTTCTCAAGGCCGGAACCTATCATCAGTGTTCGGCCTTCTCCTCCTGGAACTGGGACAGTTATAAGTTCCTCTCCTGGGGATGCTTCGGCTGAAGATTCGATCGAAAGGGATTCCGCCGCAGCCTTCCCTTTGACCGAAATCATATAGCACTGTCGGGCAGCTTCTTGATTCCCCTTCGCCTCGTCGAATTCATGATTGGTATGAAACTTCAGCTTTTGATGGTAGGACGAAGGTACAGCTCCAATTCCTCCGATCAGCCTTCGGCCAAAAATGGCATTGTAGGCCGAATCAATTTTCACGACGGCAAAATCCGTCTCAATAGTTAGCTGCCTCGGCGTTGTACCGAGGGTTACAGGTAGTCGGACGATGCCTTCCACCCGACAGGGTGCACCATTAAAGCCGAACAAGGGCCCTCGATGAGGCTTCATATCAACCTCGGTCAAACCTATTTTCAGAAAGCAATCATAAAAAAGCACATTGGGTGCACTTCCATTATCAACAAAGATACGATGAACATCGTAATTTTTCATTACAGCATTTACAACAAGGGCATCATCATGAGGGACCTGAACGTCACTCAGATCCTCCTGGGCGAAGACGATGTCTTCTTGACGAGGTCTCTTTGGCCTAGCATCGATCGCTGCTACATCCGACGCTGCCTCGGCTCGACGACGCCGTGCTCCCTCTCCTGGTCCTCCGGATATCATCATAATTGACCCGGCACTGGGCCGTTGGTGTGATGCTTCTGCCAGGGCCGAAGTTGCTTTCGGCTGAGGTGGCGCTTCTTTACCCGGGAGTTGGGGTTGCCTTAGCGCTTCGGGGGTGTCTCGGCTCTGCCGCTACTGAGGCTGCACTCGTCGGTACTGTGGCAGGTGGCCTTCCCTGATGAGGCGATCAATCTCCTCTCGAAGGTGCCCACATTCGTCAGTCGAATGCCCAGTTTCCCGACGGTACTCACAATATTTCTGGGAGTCCATTCGGCGAGGATCAGTTCTAATATGCTAAGGCTGCCGAAGCATACTTTTCACCTCCATGAGCATCCGGGAGGGTGGAGCAGGTAATGGCAGATACCGCTGCTGCGGATCTCGGCGCTTGTCTCGGCCCCATTCTTCTCTCCGGTATCGCTTGCGAGAGGGTTCATGATCTTCCGGACGAGGACGAGCAGCTAGAGGGGTAATCGCCAATATAGTCTCGGTAGCACTTTTGCCCTTGTACATCATCAGGGCCTCCCGGTTGATATATTTATGGGCCCGAGCCACTAGGTCCTGAAAGGTAGGAGGATGGCGCTTCCTGATGGAGCTGAGAAGCCCCTCGTCTGTGCATCCACTAATGATGGCCGAGACCGCAATCGAGCTGTCCAGGTTCGGAATCTGAGCTGCTTCGGTCCGGAACCTGGTAAAGTATTCTTGAAGGGTTTTGGTCGGCCCTTGTCGAATGGCAAGAAGACTTGCCGAAGTTTTACATTGCCGAGTGGAATCATAGAATTAGTCGATAAACAATTGGCCTAACTGTACTAGATAATGGATAGAATTGGGAGCCAATGTTTCAAACCAAGTTAAAGTTGTTTTTTCTAGAGTAAGGGGAAAGAGACGGCAGCGGACTGCCTCAGAAACCCTTCAGACGGAAAGGTAAGAATTAAATCTTTGAAAATGGCAGACTGAATCTGTCATTCCATCATACAGAGGTCCTTTTAGTAATTTGAAGTTTGAAGGTACCTCGACGGCCAAAAGCTCTGGAGATAAAGGAGTCTGCTCTAGGATGGTGCTGGCGAGCGGTGCTCGGATGAAGAGATCGGCGAAGATTCAAGCCAAGACTCCTGCGAGAGGAAGAACCAGTCAGCGAGGGTTCCGGATTTTGGCCCAGGAGAACCCCCTCCGATGGTTAAGTTAGCCTCTGAAGAAGATTCAATTTAGAAGTAAGGAAGGAAGAAGCTAGAGTGCTTAAGGTGTACCTTTTCCGCAATGAATAGCCTTCTTTTTATAGCGGAGGATAGATGTTCTCTTCTTGTTGCAGCTGATATAGGACTATTTTGGAGTTTGAGAGGAAATTGCCGAAATACCCCTTTAATAGGCCGATGGCTGGATAGCAGTTATCCGGAATGGGCCGAACCTATTTCGGCCTATTATTTGCTATGACTGGGTCGTATACGGTTGTTAACAGAGCCCACGGCTTGGGCCGAAACCGTACTATTTCGATAAGGCGCCTGGGCCGTTTCTATTCGATTTACTTGATGGGCCGAATGAAATTCGGCTGCCTCTCTTACATCGGGCCGGCCCCCTAGTGCTGGGCCGAATCGGATTCTACTCCATCAACAACCAAACACTGAAAGGTAAGGATGCTCGGAATGGGTGGCAGGTAGCGGGTTGGAGTCGGAAGAAGTTGTCCTTTTCACCATTCTTTTATTGAGTTGGACGGAGGAGGGACAAAACTTTTAAAAGAGGAGCAAAATCTAAGTCCTACTTTGTTTGCAAAATAAGTTATTACCTGCGACCTACTAACGGAATAGTGTATACTAGAATAAGGGGTGTTTTGGTTTGATAGTTTTGTAGGATCCGCTGACATAATAAGAAAAATAAACAATTCTTGGGTCTAGGATGAGATGACTTATTCTTCTTATTCCCGAATACGTTATTATGCACCAATATAAGTCATTCTGCTTGTCAAAGCAAAAATAAGCTTATTCTTCCCTTATTCGTCCTTATTCTTCTCTTATTCTCCAATCAAAGTGGCGCTAAGGGAATCCAAAGACGGGAAAAAGGGCCCCAGCCAGCCCCTTTGAAGTTTGAAGTAATCATATCAGTTTTGACTATAAATTTTATCGGGGTGAGTTTTTGGCCGGCCCAGCCACTTGATGTAATCATTCCAGTTTCGGCTAGAAATTCAACTGGGGTGTGTTTTTGCTTGAATTTTGCAAATAATATTTTATAAGATTTTTTATGTGTATATAACTCTATTTAATTATGTGATTTATTTTTAATTTTACTTGAGTTAAGATATATTTACTTTTACATAAAATATGTGAACATTATTAAATAAAGTATCAATAATATCTTCAACTAAAATATAAATAACTCACAAGAAAAATTGCATAATTTTTTTAACAGATAACTTAATGGTAATTGGGGAGGAAAAATTCTATCAAGGGAAAGGGGGACTATATTTCAATCTCGACAAATACGAAGCATAAGGAAAAGAGGGCACCCATGACCTCACACGGGGTCGAACATGGAGCCTCTTGCACGAAGGCGGGAGGGCGAGTTCACTACGTCATCGCGTATGGCTCTAAGAAAAATTGCATACACATCTAAAAATATATTTATTTAAAAATATGTGTTGTAAATAAAAATATTTTAATTTTAGTGCTTAATATATACAACAACGTTAGGGGTGGACCTGTAGGTGAACTTTTTTGCTAAGTGTTTATATGTTTACATAGAGTATTGTTAGCATTTTCATATAATAGAATTTATATATTGTATATAAGATATAACATTTTAATTTAGGTGAAATTCAAAGTAAATCGACATTGTTAAGGGGGTAGACGTAAATAGCATTCATAATCAAGGGGTATACACGTAAATATGAATCATACAGGATATTATCTATAAATATCAAATCTTTTAAGAGGTCATTTGTAAAGCCCCTTTTTTATGCATATAAGAATGGTACATGGACTAATTAATCTTTGGGATGAGTCCGGATCCTATGAATGCAAGAGAGCATTGAACTCTAGTAGTTTCAAATCTCACATCGTCACCTGTACCCCACCTTTTTCATCACCTCTCAAGTCCCCTCTTTCAACCGGAGCAACTAGTTCTGTTGGGTCAGAGATTCGTCCGATCTGGATCGACGATTAGAACTCCTCCAAATCATAAAGATCTCCATATCGCTCCTGCAAGACAGACATTAGGTCAGAGGAGACTTCGATTCTGATCTGGAGGAGTTCGGAAGAGTCCGTAGGGAAGACGTATAAGGTAAGTCCGATCCTGTCTCTGGGCGGACGAGATTCTGGTTTCCTTATCTAGTGTTGGTTTTCCTTATTAGCAGATCGGAAGAGGATTCGAAAAGGACTTCCTTCAATGGGAAGTCACTTCACGTCCTGCAGGACGTTGGGGTTTATTTCAGATTCAAAGGCCTCCTCCGAGAACCTATTCACATGAGTCGGAAAGACCCACTGGGCCTTAGTAGGAATGTTGGGCGCCTCTTATCAGGTCGGCCCACTCACTATATGGGCCAAACTTAATCGGACACTCTTAAGTTCTAAGTACAACTAGGGCACTTAAATACAACCTAAAATTATGATTGTATTCGCGTGTTCTATATTGTATTTACGTGAGCACTAGAATATAATTAACTTAGAATGACATTTGGATACAACCTAAAGTATACAAATACAATCATAACTCCAGATTGTAGTTAAGTGTTCTGGGTTATATTCGTAACTAATTACATCGGTGGATTTTAACAAGTGAAATAAAGTGAGAGACATATGACAATTTCTGATTAATGATCAAAAAGGTAAAAACGACTTAAGATTTGTAACTCTTTGAATTCAATCCTCTCTTATAACCGAGAGGATCTAGACTCTAATAATAAAGACATTAATCTGCCAAGGATCCAGCCAGTACGTGCCACCCCGAGCAGCAGTTAAGCGCGTATTAGACTGTGCGGGCGTTGTTGTAACATGATAATCCTTTGTACAGATAATTATACTTATGCTTTTGTTTTCTGTCTGCAATCAACATTGGATTATTCTGACAAACTTTTGTTCTTTACAATAAAAGCGATTATATAAAGCATAAAAAATGGTTTTATTGTGGTTAACTAGTCAAATAAAACAGCTCAACAATAATGTAATATAGTCCACAGTTCATGTTGTCACTGTCTAACTAAGAAGCCTGATGACCCCACAAGCAGGAGTCGATGCAGTGGCTTCCACTGTAGCTCTGTAGCTCCAACCACAGGTGTCGTTCCTGGCGATCGTATGTGGTCGCAGGTTCACACCGCCTTGAATAGTCATGTGTAGTCGCCAGCACAGCAGCATCTATCCGACCCCGAGGCCAAGTAGGCCCTCTTCTTCTCCACCACCCGATGGTTGAGGTGAAAAGGAGATGTGATTTTTTGGAAATTTTTTTTTTTAAATCTTGTTATGGTTTATTCAACGAGACTGAGCAAACTAAATTATTAGATTACGAAAACTGGGTGAAATATTAAAGGTGTACATTACTGCGCACATTTATTAAATGTGCGTGAATTCACAGAAGGTAGGAGGGTACAGTACAAGACTTGGATGTAAGTGGAAACACAATACCAAAAGATCTCAATCTTATCCTCTACATTTTGGTGTATCCCACACGAGTAAAGGGTCAAAAGTGAATCAACTACTGGATCATACAAAATAGATAAAATATCAACCGCAGATCATATTTTCGACAAAGATTTCAAATATAAAATCTTTTGGACTTCTACGTAATTACTTTAAGAGAGTGAAATTAAATGCTTAAAGTCATTTACTTAATACTTTAGTTTCTTTTTGGCTTTTGATTAAAAATTCTCAACTAAAACCTTCTAAATTGAAAAGTAAAGTTATTAGGGGATGATGGGGTAATACGATTGGACCCAACTAAGAGACTGAGAGGCAGACCAGAAGTGGGCTGAGAGCCTCCCGCTACGGACGCGGCCCAGCAGCCCATTGGGCCGAGAGTTGCAGAAGCCCAATTAGATTCGAACCAGTCCGTGGATGGCCCAGATATGGGCTTTCAGCCCATCAGGCATAACAGAGGCCCTTGATATTTTGGGACTTATATTCTTATTCCTATGAATAGTCCTACATCGCCTGCCAT
This sequence comes from Zantedeschia hybrid cultivar, assembly GCA_030544215.1. Taxonomy (NCBI): domain Eukaryota; kingdom Viridiplantae; phylum Streptophyta; class Magnoliopsida; order Alismatales; family Araceae; genus Zantedeschia; species Zantedeschia hybrid cultivar. The sequence goes on from JARZZO010000012.1 coordinate 59,312,002, forward strand.
AGATAAGGTTCCCTCACTTACCCACTATAAATAGAGTACTGCTTGCATTAGAAAAGGTAACTGAGCTAAGCCTTCACTCCCCTCTTAATACATCATTATTGTCTTTCAACCAGATACTGACTTGATTGTCGGAGAGGGCTCCTCTGGACAAGATCTGGGGCCCAAGATGACAGAGTTTTCTCTTCCTGCAGGCACCTTCTTCCACCTCCAGATCCTTCTTGGTCTTGGACCGTCCTCTTAGCTTTAGATATCCTGTTGGTTCTCAGATCCAGCGTCCAAGATCCATCCGCGACTCCTCGGCTGCATCACCTAGCGCTGTCTGTAGGAAGACGCAGCCATGGCTCACCGATTGTTGACGAGAGGATGATCTGGAAAGGAGGAGCCAGAGACGAGTGTGACTCCTGCCCAGTCACTCGGACACGCCGAAGGGGTGTCCACCAACCTACCGCAAGGGCCAGCCCTCCCGGTGGTACCAGATCCTACTCTTCCCAAGGAAGACAAGATAGAAAAGCTCTCCTAACAAGTAGCAACTCTTACCGCTACTGTTACATCCTTTGCTCCTCTACGCGACATGGTATCGGCCATCGCTCAGCACATGGGTTTGCTAAACCCGCCAATTAGGCCGGCTCCACCGCAACCTTAGTACTGCCCGCCCGGTCAAGTTTTGACTAGGCAGCCAGGCTAGTTCGGGTTTCCCCCCCGAGGTAGTCTCGGCTTATGGTGAACCGTACGGAACACGAGGTCATGTCTCGCATACCAGTCATCTGCCCACTGAACTGGATATTGCTTTGTTCGGCACTCATCCTACGGGAGCCAAGGGGCGCTGAGCCGCAACCACTACAACAACTCCGGAGCTCGACAAGAGGCTGACAGAGATGAAGAAAGAGATGCAACAGATAGTATCTCGGCCCTACGATGTGCCCCTGGCTAGCACCATCCTTGAGCAATTTCCATTCTGCCACGAAATTTTGGCGATGGATGTGCTGACAAACTTTAAGCTGCCGAAAAGGACCACTATATGATTGAGTGATTCATATCAATTCATTAAGCTCTCTTTCACTTACTCAACTAATTACTCGATACTATTTTTTTTTAATTATTATTATTTATAATATTACTTATTATTTATTGTTTCTTTCTCTATTCTCTACTACATTCTAATACATTATAACTAACACAACCGTACTATATCTAATTGTGAATGTTCATTAACCTAATTATTAAAGTTTAAAAAGAACTCTATAAAGTTTGAGATGTTACACATTAGTACAAATCCTAGCTCATTATGTTCATAGGATAGTAATGCATCCATGCACTTACATATATGATCTATGTATCACATGGACATGCCTAGTCGTTGCATAGGCATCAACCACAAATTTCAACAGCTTGAAGCAAAGTTGAAAGCATGGCTTAGTAAAACACATTTCTTGAGCTTCTAAAGTTTACATATATGTTCAAGTATCATAATTTAGTTTTCAGTTATTTCTTCCTTTTTTTTGGGTGGTTGCGACTCTAGGTACAAGATCAGTTGTTGAGGATAAAATTTTTTAACATTTCGGGCAGCTATATCATAGTAAATTTTTCCTTCCTAAACATCATAGATAATGCAATTGTAGCCCTAGAGACAGTCACATCTACATTGATTTGAGCTCCATTCATCATCTTTGCCATGATTACAGACCACAACTAGTAGTGGGAATGGGTTAGACATTGCTTCTATAGAAGAGTATAATTCGCAATTCCAAAGTAAACAATATATGCAAAATGAAAAAATATTACAAATGCTAACCTAGCTGGCACTGCACTTATGTTCTACTACCACGCGTCGTGTGCTCAAGGTCATTTCATGAGGAAAGCCAAATAATATGTTAACAACCATAAACACAAATTACCACTTCCATATGAAACCATAAAATATCAAAAATAATCTTCAAGTGTATTTTTCATTTGAAAGTAAAAGTCAACTATTGGAGTATCATGGTAAAGATATCCCCAAAAAATAAAAAACATACCTTGTACACATCTTTGGCATCAATGTACTCAAAAAGGCGATCCACAAAAGTTTCCATAAAACCCACATGTAACACCTTAGGTGTTAAGACTCCGTTAGAGCCCATTAGGCAGCCCTAGTTAGGCCCATTATTGCGGCGACCCACAAACTAGCACACACTTAAGTTGTGGTCTTGGAAAGCCTACAAATATTACCATGTCAAACCATCCATACATAACCAAAACACACCACATAACCATATCATATCCGCTCGATTAAAACCTATTTAATTATATGACTATTATAAGCTAAAGTTTGAAAGTTAATTACATGGCAAGATCTAAATAATAGTCTAAAGTATAACTACACACAACAAAATTATGAAGGTATACAAGTTAGACCTACTTTCTATCTTTTCAAAAATTATATGTCCAGCTCCTCCCAAAAATCTAGCTACTACTCACTCTGACCCTGACTGAAATCACCTATAAACATAGCCCACTAATCTATGTGAGTATAAAGTTCAGCAGGTATCAAGACCAAGACATGCTTCCATATAATTAACCTAGCAATTTTTATGTTATCATACTGGAATTCTTATAGGTTATATACATATAAATTGCATGATACAAGGACAGATAAGTAGCACAAAGTTTTGAAATTAAATTAGTTGAATTCTTACATCATGTTTTTCATCTCTCATAGAGAAATCTTCACATTTCATAAGTTTGCTACATAGGCAATCACACGTATCATCTCAGTAGACCAAATTATGTTTGGAAGATCACATTCACATCATATTTATCAAGTTTTAAGTCTTAAGCAATCGGATAGATGTCTAAACTACAACATAACGTGTCGGACCATCCTGGTATCTAGACGATTGTAATGCCATGATCTTGATACAATTAGTTGAGATCGGAGGTGCACCCTCACCTTCCACCAAATCGAAGTTTAGCTTCTAGGATTTCGCATATACCCATCGTCCATTGGGTCATACATGTGACTATTACCACATCAGATATATAATGTGGATTCATCCATACCCCCATACCCATGACCTTAAGATGGCACTATCCATGCACTTACATGTTCTTAAAGTTCAAACAACATTGTAGTTATCACACATGTCTATAATAGATGAGAAGGAAATTTCTACAAAATAATTGGACGGCAGTTTAGTTATTAGAACTATGATGATCTACTAATTCATAATAGAAAAGTCATAAATATAATAATCTACTGTAACTTTGCACTGTGATATGTGTAATATAATTGTTATCATATCAGAAGTTAAATCCTCACATATGTTGATGTTATAGACCTCAAATTAGCCAAAACACATTTAAAACAATATAGACAATTTAAATAACATGAATGGTTTATCATGCACTTGTCTTAAATCAAAAGAAATCCTCATGAATCTAACTCCATGTTGTTGACCGAAACTAGGAACTCCTCATCTTCCTAAAAAAATTTCCGTTAAAATTGTAGAAAAGAATGGGAAAATACTCCACTAACATAACTGATAACCCACTAAAACTCTTGTCAATTTTATAGCCAAACTACTTATCCTACGTATCTATGCCAAGTGTCTCCCATGTGCTACCTATCGGATCTAAAATCCCACTAAGAATCTAAGAATATTCTTAAATATATGCCTAACAAAACACACTAACGCTCAGCACATGCAACCACTAATTAATAGTCCTTTTATAAGAATAATTGATAATATAGATTCAGTCATATAATCGATTATATTAGTCAAGTCATCACTTGCTTAAGTTCAATCTATCGATTACATGCATGATTCAATTAATCGATTATAGATTGTTAAGCTATTGGTTTCATTCCTATCGCTAATCGATTACCAGTTTAAGTTATCGATTTTATAGGTATCGCAAATCGATTACTTAAGTTAGTCTATTAATCGATTGTATCTTCTTCAGCTAATTGATTACATATAATTCTTACTAATTGATGGCCTACTTATCTATTAATCGATTATATTTAAGTCTATTAATTGATTAAAAGTTGTTCAACTGATCGATTATACGTTATTTCGGCTAATCTATTACAAACTCAATTTATCGGATACAACTTATATATTTAATATATTTACAGTCTTCACCTTCTAACTGATCACCAAATGTCCATCTTAATCGATTACAAATTATTTTTGTTAACCAATCACTTATGTTACCCTATCAATCGATTATGAGTTTATTCAGCTAATCAATTATACCTTCTTAGTTGGCTTGGTTACATACTTATTATTTCTTTAATCGATTCCAGGTTCTTCTTCTAATCGATTAGGAGTTCTTCAGTTAATCAATTTCATGAGTTATCTTGACTTAAATTTAACATGTATATCTTACTTCAATTTCTTAACTTAGACAAATCGATTATCTAATGTTATTCTTCTAATCGATTACTTTCTTCTGTTAATCGATTTCAACTTCTTTACTTAGATTTTGTCATCTTATGTTTAACTTCGATTACTGGACTTGTCATAATCGATTATATGTTATCTGTTTAATCAATTGGCACTTTAACTTTAATTTAGATTAAAAAGCCTTTATAAATCGATTAACTTCTTATCTTAACTTCGATTACTGACTTCTTTTTATTCTTCTAGTCAATTATCAAGAACTTAAAAAAATTTGAGTTCTCTTAAGTCTTCCTACTAACCACTATCATAATTTTAAGAGTTTTCTACCTTGCTTACACTAACTAAAGTTGTTCTAATCTAGCTTAATTAAACTAATCTAATCATCTAAAACATCTGAGTTATAGGGCAATAAAGTGTGTTTTGGCCTAGAGAGTTGAGAGTCATCAGCTGACGGTGACATGTTTTAGAATTGTTGAGGGGTGCTAGGTCAAGCTAACGCGATTTATAAGGGCAGTTCTATTCCGACCCGGACCCCTGTGTTTCCTTTTAGGGAGAGTTCTTCTTTACTTAAACTTCAACCTAGAAGTCAATAAATAATACCTCCACATCCATGGAGCCATATAGTGCGTTCATAAACCCTAGAGAGAGATAGCGAGGGAGATTGAGAGCAGTGGAGAGAGAGGACGGGCGCAATTCGAGGCGTTTTTCTTACGAGCGTGGAGGGCGACGCGAGGAGAGCATTGCAACGGTACTAGCATGCATGGAGGAGGATCTTGCTGCGGTTCTTCATGTTCATTAGCTTTAGAGTAGTGGAAAGTGTTATTGTTGCGGTTCTTCATGTTCATTAGCTTTAGAGTAGTGGAAAGTGTTCTTAACCATGAACCATAATTATTTTTATGTATTAAAAACTTAATTTCAAACTATTTTCTTATATACTATGATTGTAAGAAAAGATAGATTTTTGGATGCTATTAAACACGCATGAATCCCTATTCTTTTCCCTCTATGATTAACTATGCTTTTTCCTTGCACAAACCCTAGAATAGATTATGAAATTCTACCCTCTGTGTTGAGAGGCGTCACTGTAGGGTGAAGCATTTCCCAGAACACGTCGCCATGCATGGACCAGACACGTTCTGCCTACGCAGTCCCATCACTATATGCTTTATTTTCTATAGATTTGTATTAATAACTTGAAAGGATTATGTACCAGTGAGGCGATTTAACCATGATAATCGATTTTGCATGTAATCGATTACTTAAAAAGCATCAATCTTAGTTGGCACATTTCAAGTATGTGTTCCATTGTAATCGATTATGTGAAAGGTGCCGACTTTATATGATGCGGTTTAGCTTGCTAATAATCTAATAAGTTATTCCTTATTATAAAACATATGTAAAGAATTTTATGTTTTAAGACTATTTTCTGTTAAACATGAATAATATTTAGTGCCTCGTTCATTTCCATATTTGTTTGTTGAATTTCATATTGCTATTTTTCTTTATATATATAGTTTTGGTTAGTAATAACTCGGTATACATCCCAACATATCGTTCGAAGGGATTGTTGATTTTTCATGATCATCTTTTTTATTCTTGAACAATTAGTGATCATTTCCATATGCAGTTGTTTATGCACTTTGCACTGCGAAGGATCTGTTAAACCATTCAGCATTCATATCTTTCTCCATATAGAAGAGAAGAATCATATGAGAGTTTTTTTGCATTGTTTGGCCCCCTCTCTCTCAGTACTGCCGGATTCTAGTCCAAACATGTAATGAGAGGATCCTCTCTTTTCCATATGCTGCATTAGGTGTTAGAGTGCGAGGGACTAGATTATAACCAAGTCACACATGCATGTAACAGCTCCATAGATTTAAACGAAAAACTTTATAAGAATACAAAGAATGTCATGAATTCATGCAGATATCTATGAATGCAAATCCCTACCCACAACCCGAAGTATATATAAGACACCAAAAGAGAACATATATATATATATATATATGCTGACATAAATCACAGAAGAGTAAGCTGCAACCCTTAAATCTTCCAAGCCTTTCAAACAGCTCGCACGACGTTTACCCCAGTCAGACCCATAAGTCTGCTTATAACATCATGCCGCTCATGGCTTCTCAGCTGCAGGCGGAGGAGAAAAGAAGGGGATTCCGGGGATGTTGGGGATGGCGACGGGGAAGGTAGGAAGGGGTGGCAGTGGGGGCAGTGTTAACTTCGGGATGGTTGGTATGGTAGGCACAACCGGCATAGCCGGCAATGGTGGCAGCGCAGCCTTTGGAATGCCCGGGACGGTAGGTAGAGGGATCTTGGCGCCGTTAGGCAAGGTGGGTACCGTAGGCAATGGTGGCAAGGGGGTGGTAGGCAGCGTGGGCATGGCCGGCAATGGTGGAAGCGCCGGCTTGGTAAGAGATGGCACAACAGGCAACGGAGGAAGTGTGGGCATGACCGGAAGTGGTGGAATTGTGGGCATCGGCAGCGTTGGGACCACCGGCAGAGGCGGAAGTGTTGGCTTGGGCGAAGCTGGCGGTAGTGTCCCAGGTGCCGGCGTGTCCAGTAGACGACGAGCTGCCTGAGAGAGGTTGGTTGAGAGAGAGAACGCCAGGAGGAAACACAGGAAGAAGTAATGCTTGGAAGCCATGGTTACAAGTGAATGTAACGAGGCTCCTCAGTGCTAATAACCGGGAGAGGGGTTCAGAAGGTTTGAGGAGACTTGGGTTGATGGATGAGGGGTTTAAACTTGCAAGTCCTATTTATAATGGTGGTGTTCCCTTAATTTATATTCTAACTTGGGATGCTTGCTGTCCCTTGCCGAATATGGTTGTTAGCTCTTCATGTAGGTCTGCAATTTCGTGTAGTTGAGAAGATTTGAGGGGGTAGTTGCTGTATCTCTCGTTAGCTCAACCTCTTATACTTGTCAGGGTCCAAGTGTCAAACGGGAAGAACACCAAAGGATGGAGTGGAGTGTTGGGATAACAAAGCATTACCATAACAAACCTTTTTGACTATTCCGAAACGAGGAATGCTAACATGACCGGAAATTTCTCTACTTTTTTTATCTAATATTAAGAGAAAAGAAGGAATGAGGGTGCTCTTCACAATTTTACTAGGGATAGTTAATACTGTATTTAAGAAAGCAACGAGGGAAATGCAATCGCGTTAGCTGTGTACAAAAAGAAAAAGAAAACATTTTCGGTCGCACACTAGCAATTTTCCTTCAGAAACCCACCGAGCTCAATCCGCATCAATTCCCATATAGCATTTTCAGCAAGTATTTTTTAAGTTTGTCTAAAAATTGCTACGTTTAGAAATCACTCTCCATAAAATCTGTCATACATAACAATCTATCCTTCCAATATTAATATTTCCTTAGAAACCTCAAAATATCAAGTTATTAATTTGACGAAAATCCGGAGAATTAGGAATAAATGTTTGGAAAAGCCCCTGATAAAGAAGGTTTATCAAATAATTATGGAATTGACGAGATTTAAAATAAAAATGTTTTGGAAAAGCCCCTTCCTCACGTGTTTATTCTTCTCTTCCTCTTCTTCTCTTTTTTCTTCGCATTTCTCTTATGTTTTTTCATATCGACCAACATCATATCCTATATATGCCCTTATGTGCAACTTGATCACATAGTAGTCGAGGCCGTTGGATCAAAGATCTTATGGAATGCTGCATTGGATGTAGTGGCGGATCCAACGTGTAAGGTGTAGGGTTCGAAGATCCCACTGAACTTTTGGAATCTTAAAGGCCCACTCTATGTTTGGGTACCCAGGACTCTACTGGCCACATGCAGGAATCCACTGGGCCTGGTCCGATCGCCCAACCCACATAGGTAGGCCCAACCGAACGCCCAACCCATTCACCATCCCTACGTGTCTCCGCACGTAAGGTGATCTTACTAATAATAGTTCATCGTGAATGTTTCTTTTTCTTTTTTAAGTGCAACACATTGTGTGATCTTTAATTTGATAATGTGGTTCAACAACCCACTAATGGAACTTAGTCGTTCACATGGTTACCGCGTGACTATAATCCTTCATTTGCATAATGCTCTCGAGTCGATCTAGGCATAGTCAATAGTCAAACTTTAGATGATCAACTCATTTGAATCAGACTTTACTGTACAATATCAGAAAACATCTTTTTTAATATTGTGTCCGCTCTGGCCAGAAACTCCTGCAAATCTATCCTAGAACATTCTCTCTCCAGTTATCTGAGAGCAAATGATTCCATATTGAATATGCAATCACCTTCGAAGGTCTTCTGCTGGACCTGATCCTTGACTATTAGAGATCTCGTGGGATTCGTGAGCTAAAGTCAAAACCCAGAAATCTACTAAGAAGATGTCTTTGGTGTCTCAAGTCCAAAGATTAACCATGCCATTGTAACGTTGAATTAAGTCAGATGAAAGTCAAGTAAATTATTATCTGGTGACTCATGTCGGCCTAGTTCAGCAAATTAATTTTCCTAATGAGCACCCACAGGTTTACCGTAGTGTCTCCGGACAAGTAACTATTGAGATTAGTCATCCTCATCAAATGAGCTGGAATAACCTGTACTAATCTCACCAGATGTTTAGTGTCCTTTTCAAGTATCCTTCGACTATGAACAATTAAGAACGTGTGTTTAGAAGTCATCAATCTTATTATTATGATCTCATCATAATCTGATGACTATTGCACACATTCAAAGACTTCATTATGCGCAATGATAAACTCGTCAATCTACATAATGAATTAAGTGTCATTTCTTTGTGAACCAGATTGTAATAGGTGTCTTATAATTAGTTTTGAGGAGACCTATATCTAACAATATCTCACTTAGACTCAAGTCAGTTACCTTCGCATTTGATCTCCATGAAATCTAAATGATACTCACACAAAGTCTGCGACTAAGACTTGGTCGGAATCTGTTAAATTATCTACAAATGGAATATTTTTCATTATATTATTTTCTCTTTAAACTATATTTCTAAACTTGCGAAAGAGCCTCAAAATGAATAAAAACATAATCAAATGAATAAAAATATGAAAATTTAAAAATCAAGCCAAATGAACAATATTATTCATTTGGCTCGATTTTTGAATTTTTAAATATTTTTTGAGTCGGCTAATCGGAAATCAAATTAGATAGACGTGTAAGACATGATGGGACCTACCTAATTTTTTTTCAAAAATTCATAAAAAAAGCTGCACCACGTGTGCACCCGGTGCAGCAAGTAATTGATCCTTATTTTTTATAAAAAAATTGTTCATCTCTGCTAGTGGATGCAGGCCGTAGGCTTAAAATCCTTGTCTTTGTTCTTCTCTTCCTCTTCTTCTTCTTCGCATTTCTCCTACATTTTTTTCCCATTGACCAACATCATACCTTTTGCCCTGTTTGGTTACCGTGTTAATTGGGTGTATCACTATTACTTTTAAGATTAATATTAAAAGCACCTAAATTAGTTGTTTGTTTACCCTGTATTACTTTTGAAAGTTACGCTGGTTGAAGACCCCCAATGATAGCAGATTTAATACCGACTTCTGCATGTATTAAAACCGATACAGACGTACGGTCACTACATGGAGATTTAAAATAAAGAGAAGAATTTGGAGCTAGGATTAATTCTTAAATACAATAAATAATGATAAAACACTTGTAACGGCTAGGAGCCGCTGACAAACATTACAAAGCTGTGGACTAATGTATATGTCAATGGCTACAAGGCCGTTGACAAAGCTGTGGACAAAAGTTATGTTGACATATATTTGTCAACGGCTAAAGAGCACCTGCTGACATATGTAATACATGTCCACGGCTACTAGTCGTAGATAAAAGAGACATATGTCAACCGCTTAGACCGTGGACATGAATTTATATGTCAACGGCATGTAGCCGTGGACATATATGTCATACGTCCACGGCTGGAGCTGCTAACAAATGGGGTATTTGTCCACGGCCGTAGCCGTTCACATATGCTACGCATATGTTAACGACTAAAGCCGTTGACAAAAAGTCTGTCCACGGTTTATGTAGCCGTTGACATATGTTAACAGAAGTTTTTGTCAGCGGTTTCAGCCGCTGACAATTATTATTAAGTAAAAAAAATAAAATAAAATATTAAATAATGCACAAAATCCTGTAGATACACAATAACTTGTACATAGCATTCATAGGCACTCCATATAAGTACATCCAAACACAAGTCTAGGGTTTATTAATCCAAAAGATCTGATACGCTGATATAAATAAGAAGATACGGGAAAATTATGGTTGGTTAGACATCTATGATTGGCATACATGTCTAATTAGTGATATCTTCAATACAAGTGAACATGGAGAATTTGGAATTTGTGAAAGTATAGATAGAAAACAGTTATTGTTGAACCTGATCACCTTTGGTCTTTCTAAAATATAGGCATAGAACTATAGAAATGATCTAGTACGATGAGAAGGTGGGAAGCCAAAGCACATCTTATGTCATATGACTAATTAAAACTGAATGTTAATTGAATGCCAACACCAATAGGGATTGGGAGGTGCACATGCCATACATAAATGAAAACGATTTCTTCAACATCACCAGGTTAGGATGGTATTAATAAACTAGCTAAAAGTGTTGTTCTCACCAAGTAATAGTAAAATTAACTATTTTCACTTCAATGACCTCAGGTGGCCTTTGCTGGCAATTGAAGCATCTGGCTTTGGTGTGCCATTTCGAGCAGCCTCTTGCTGTTCCAGTGCCTTAAACTCAAAATATTCAAGCCATGCAACAGAATCCTCCTGCATGAGATACATGTTTCAGAATTAATAAAACAACCATTATAAGATTATAGATTGTTCCATATAACATTATTACCTGTGTTCGAAGGTCTTCTGTTCCAAGTTTTGTCTTTAGTATTTGGAGAGTTGTTAACTCATACTGAACACTTAGAGAGTAAGCTTCCATCAAAGAAAGAGTAATTGCAATCGCATGATAACTGGCTGCATTCTGTGAAATATAAATCAAGATATGGATTAACGAACTCCCATAAGTAACAAGAGGAGATGTCCAACTAAAATCTCACAATAGAGGAAGAATCAGTTTCTGCGTAGGTGGGAATAGGCTGCAAGTCAACTAGGTGGCCTGCCTAGTCACATATTGCCTCGTTAACTAGGCATATTGGACATATAGACTTGACCATGATATGTAGGGAGAGAAATAGAGGTGGAGAGTCGAGTTGAATTCAATTGTTGTTCATCTGGCACAAGCAGCCAATAGGGAATTGATAAGTGAGTTCTTGCGTGTTAATGATGTGCATGAAATTGGGTAGGTGCATGGGCAAAGAACTGGTTGTGAGTTTTTACGTTGATTTTTATTTTTTCCTACTCTGCAGATTTGATTTCATCAACTTGTGCTGGGGTACCTGCAGCGTTGATCATCATCGTCAAATCCAACCGAAATTGCACTGTGAAATGCATGGAATAAACAAGTTTTTGATATGAAAACAGGAGCACATAGTATTGGATGCGTCGTGTACATGTGTCTGTCTTGCAGCTCATAGATAGCCTCACCCACTAATCACTACAGGAGAATTGGAACCACTATAAGAATATATGTGTATAGCTCGATCAGGGGATGTGATCCTAGCCTAGGAATATATATACATCCTCCTGTTGCCATTTCTAGCTACTTGCTACAAGATATATCTCAAATATATCTTGGTGGCAATGCATAAACTTGGTTGGTGGGATCAGAGCCCAAACAGGCTGCCTCACCCACATGTGTGTTCATGGCTTGCCTCATATTGCCTCATTGACTAGGTGAGCGAGGCAATCGCCTTTGATAACATCGATTTATCCATAATAACGCAAAGATGTTGCTCGGGCAATGGTTGATAAGGCATTAAATGGGCTTGGATTGGATAATCATGTTTCCCTGTAATTGAATGACCAGTAGGGGAAGCTGCTAAAACTCTGGACACTTTCCATTTTATCGTATTGAATCAGTTAAGAGAGACACCAGTTGGCAATGCATAGTAAATACTTGTAGAAGTGGCCTTGGAGCCTTTCCTTTGATAAAAGAACCGAACAAAAAAATTCATATTGTGTTGGACAATAAGTCCTGAGTGCCAAGCTGAAGCCAAATACGCATTGTAATTATATGGAGCTTTGCATGATTCTATCCCACAAACTGAACAAGAGTCACCAGCACCAGAACCAAATCAATTACAAAGTCCAAAATAGTGCACCTCCAAAGAAAAATAAATGACGACTAGGCCCCTTTGGCTCATAAGCTCTAGATCAGTATCTATGTTGATCAGAGCTGTCAAATCACCATTTGACACTCTTGTCTTGGTGTATGGTGCATGTTCTCTAATCACACCTTGGCCAGTGGTTTACTCAAATATCATTAATAACCTGAAATCTATGAGATAAAAAGTTTAACAATTGACATACAACATTTATAATTAGTATGATCAGATTTTTTGGCCGCTAGTAGAACACATTAAGTGTGAAGGACATAAACCAAGATGTAAACATCGTGCTCCAATGAGCCATTCAAAAATAAAAATAAAAAAATCATAACCCTATTTTGAAAAGTGGATGGTAAATTGCAAATAGTTTTATTTATTGGCTCAAAATGAGAAATAAAAAACTAGTTTGCTGTGACAAACATTTGTTAAGGGCAAGGACCACGGAAACAATCATGATCATGTCTTTGGTAGTACCTAAAATATATGTAAGTGCAAAAACATTTTATAGGAAATCATTTCCTTCCCAGACCATAGAAATGAAACTTATGTTTTGTTGTGATAAATATTCAGGAAGGATGAAACCCACCGAAACAATCGTTGTCATGTTACCCTAATGCCTAAAATATAGACATAAGCAGAAGAGCTTTTGAGAAAATTTCTTCTTTAAACCCAGCATTAAGTGCCAATATAACAAATTAAGCCATGTTGGACAAGATCAAGATTATGTTTCTATAATATCAATGGTGAACATTAAGGACATGAAACACTATGCCAACATAACTATGTTGCAGAACTCTCACTGTCATGTCAAGTGCTATATACCCAGAACTCATGGTAATTAAGGAGACCTAAAATAAGTTTATCTTGTGTGACATCAGTGTTAAAATGGATGAAAGACCTATATAAGCATTACGCAAGTGATCTTCACTTCAGTGTTAAACTAGAAATGGCGCCACAAGCCCAATGACAGACACAAACAAACCTAGCTAGTGAAGAAGGTGTAAAGCTAGCATGATGGAAAAATTTCCCTACTTTCCTACCCAACTGATGTGGACCTGAGGGCAAGCAAAAATAGATAATGTTATTCATACATCCTTTAAGATGCACTCTTAAGTTACTCCTTTAAATCACACCATACAAAGAGTAATTCATCTCATTAATGAGATAGACTACCTCTCATCGATTCACATTAATAAGTAAGATGTATATAAAATACTGTCAAGTGTATATTAAAAGACTATAAATAACATTTTTGTTCAAAAATAGTCCATCTCCTGAACAAAGTTGGCACCATTGAATACCACATCTTTACTAAGATATGACCTTTTGATCAGATCGGAATGATTCTATATATGCACAAATGAATCAAAGAAAAAATTCCTCGAATGGGTTATGACCACGCAAATTCATAAACATACTGAGACTCATAAAAGCAGAAGTCTTTCCCCCAGTTCTTCCCAATAATTCCCCTAATTTTGTAAACAATCCAATTTGGGGACATCCTCTTATTCCCCATTCCACTTTTGGTCATAGAGCTTTGCTAAGACGGTAGGGTATCCATCCCCTTCAACACCTTAATCCTGCCCTTATTAAGTTGCATTAACCGAACAAATACTTTAGTGGAAGAAAGAACACAAAGAAACAAAAAAAAATCCAATCTTTCGAAGAAATAAACAAACGGGCATTTTAGCAAAGGATCACAAGCAAACGTCCTGGAAGTAGACGACCCCGAGGCGTCGGCCTCCACCGGCTTCCCATCTTTCCCTTTCCCAGCCGACCTCAGCGAGTACTGCAACTTCGATGATCTCGCTGATATCGCTAGAAAAAAAAAACCCAAAAAACCAAAAATAAAATAAAAAGAAAAACAGAACTCAAATCAATAGGAGAAAGAAGAACCAAGAGAAGAAACGAATCAATAAAAGAGGAAGAACTCGAGATCACCAGCTTGTTGTTCCTTGGTGGAATCCATCCCCCTCTCTCTCTCTCTTTCTATCTCTGCGGAGGGAACAAGGAAGGAGGCAAGCGAGCCGGCGGAGGCCCAGATCTAGGGGCGGGGGAGAGTTCTGAGGCGGCGCTAGCAGCGCGCGCCGGCAGAGGGCCGCGGCAGGGCGGCGGGGCGAGGGAGGCGGAGGCCCTCCATCTTGGGGATGTGGATGGAGGAGGAGGCCTGCATTGCGACGGAGGAGCCGAGGCTTAAAAAACGTCTAGAGAGAGAGAGGAAGGAGAAATGGTGATGGGGTCAGCGACGGCTGGAGGTGGCGATGGCGTTGGAGGCGGCAATGGGATCGCCGGTGACTCTGTGAACGAAGGGGGCGTGGGTTTGAGGGGGGAAAGGGTGTGGGTTTGGGGTGCCTGTGAATGAATATGATTTAGTGTTATATTTTTTGTCCACGACTAGAAACTTAGCCGTTGACATATAAGAGATATGTCAACGGCTAAACTTGTATCCGTAGACATATCATTTTAATTAAATTTATTTTTTCTTTTTATTACTTATGTCGACGGATATCTTGGAGCCATTAACATATATGCTACGTATGTCAACGACTGTAGTTTGACCGTTGACATATATTATGTATTTGTAAACGGTTACATGAGCCGTCGACATATAAGTCTATTGTCAACGGTTCAATTTCAGCTGTCGACTAATATACTTTTTGTCGATAAGTGTCCATAGCCGTCGACATATACTCGCTGACAAAAGTTATCTTCCTTGTAGTGGGTGCCTGTTTGCTTGACGTCTCTATCTCCTCTTCTCACCTCTCTTCCTCTCCAGCACCAAGTTCTCCACCTTCTTGTATTTGTTCTAACATTTAGTACTTTCAGCATTGTACTTTGTTCGTAATTGCTCGCAATTTTATTTTTTAAAATAAAATCGATAGTATTTAAGTACAATTTGTTTTTATTTACACATGAAACAATGTTAAAAACTTAATTTTAAATTTGTTGAAAAACATCTGATCTTAAAATCATTAATACAAAAGTCTTTGATTTATTTATAAGTGGTTTTGGATTGAAATGCAAATAGAAAGATCTTTATTTACACCCAACAATTTGCAACACTTTAAATCTCTAATTTTGATTTATTATTATTTTAAAATAATAGTGTCATTATTAAAAACATTTATAGTACCCCAAGTAGAAGAAGATATTACTTTATAGTAGTTTATGATGTTTTATAAATTTTACACCACACCAAAATGACCACATAGCTATTATAGTGAATTAAAATTAATAAGAAAAGTCATCCAAACAGTCTCTTATATCACTTTTAATATTTATACAACTTTATCCAAACACCACAATATTGTATCATATCAATTTTGATATTAATATTCAATATTTCAAAAATATCAATATCAAAATTAATATTGTATCAATTATGATACTCCAACCAAACAGGGTGCTATATATGCCCTTCTGTGTGACTTAATCACATTGAAGTCGAAGCCATTAGATCAAAGATTGGATGGAATATTCTATTGGATGCTACATTAAAAGCTGACCTTATTGATAAGAGTTCGTCGTGCATTTTTTTCTATTCAGCACATTGCAACACTATGGGGTGTGGCTGAACGGAAGGGCGTGACAGCATAATAGCAACCCTCTTCATAGAGTGACCCCACTTTGGGGCCTTGCAAGATTTCTTCTCTTCATCATTGGGTTACGGGCCAATTTTCAATTAGCCTCATGTATTAATATGGATTTAATGATAATTATTTTTTGTAATCAAGCTTAAAAGGTATATGAGCACCTAAAAGTTGATTGGGCATATCATGAAAAGATAATATGTTGACTCCATCGAAATCAGGATTTTGGCATCGGAAGAAAAGGTCCATATGCCGTTTTCCTAGAAAATTTCAAGCGCCTCTCATGCTTGCTGGATAAGGATGACTGTGGATACTGTCAGTTAAAATAAAAGAGACTGCCCTTTCTTTTATGCCGTTAAAATAAAATTTCAACTTTTTTGGGATGTTCGATCTAAAATCGAATTAGGTAGACATGTAGAACATGTCAGGAGGCTTTCAAAAAATCAAAAAATAAAAAAAAATAAAAAATTGAGCTCTAATGAATAGTAATCTACTATTCACTAGGGCCTAGTTTTTGAATTTTCATTTTTTTTTGAGATGTTCGATCGAAAATCAAATTATATGAGCATGTAGGTCATGTTAGAAGCCTTCAAAAAAATATATAGAAAATTAAAAAATTGATCCTTAATGAATAGTACATTATTGTTTATCGAGTCTTGATTTTTGAATTTTTATTATTTTTTAAGATGTTCGATCTAAAATCCAATTATGTGGACATGTAGGACATGTTGGGGGCTTCAAAAAAATTTCAATTTATTTTTTTTTTTTAAATTTTGATTGTACGATTAGGTGATGTAATAACCCCTAAGGCTCACTTTATTTGCAGAATAGAGTCGGAATAACCGATATAAAGGCCCTACTCTGATTTGATTGAGGAGATGTCTAATTTTTTCAATTCTCCCAACTCCCCAAACTCTACTTAGAATACCTAATTTTCCCAATTTTACTCTTTATTTCACTCCTTATTCTACTTATTCCTATCAAATCACTTGAAATAGCGCAGTGTAATTTTTCTTATTCTGGGTGGAATACCAACAACTTAACAAATCAAAATACCTCTTATTCTGGTTTAAGAATACCTCCTAATTCTCCCAACTCTCCAAACTCTACCCGGAATACCTAATTCCCCAAATTTTACTCTTTATTTCACTTCTTATTCTACTTATTCCTATCAAATCACTTGGAATAACACAGTGTGATTTTTCTTATTCTTGATGGAATACCAACAACTTAACAAATCAAAATACTTCTTATTCTGGTTTAAGAAATCTCCAAAATCTGATTCTGGTTTAAGTTATTATGCAAACAAAGTGAACCTAAGGATGAAGTAAGTTATTCTCCCTTTGGAATTACTTATATTTATATCCTAAGATATTATAATTTTACATTTATATCTTTAAAAAAATATGATATTCTTGAAACTTACGAAAGTTTCACTTTTACGAAAAAAATAAATATTTTTTATAATAAAACTTATTTTTAAAATTATTTTCCTTCTAATTATATTTTAAATATAATCAAATGTATAATGCGTAACATGTAGGGACGTGATATTTTTTTATTTGAACCATTTAATTGGATGTCAAGCTAGGGCATTCTTGCAACCAGAAAAACAGAAAAAAAATAAAAAGATCTTTTGACTTTGCCATTTGAACTTTGACACTGCGGAAACATGATGTTTTTTATTTAAATCATCTAATTTAATGTCGAGTTAGAATATTCTCCAAACTAAAAATAAATAAATAAATAAAATGATCCTATTTTTTCAAATTTTGATGGTGTGAGGACATGGTCTTTTTATATTTGAAATGTATGATCAAAGGTCAAGTTGGCTGTTCTCTCAACTTAGAAAAAAAAAAGTCAATTAACTATGTTATTTATGTTAATAATCTCATACGTGTCTGATCAGACTGTTCAAGTTTTTTTTACAGGAAAACAAACAAGTGAAAAGATTTTTAGAAAAATATTGATTGCATTTTTCAAGAAATATGTTACCAAATGAAAAGATTTTCAAAAAAGGATTTTCAAAAGTACCAAATGATATTGATTGTATTTTTCAAAACAATATTTTATAGAAAAATAGATAAATGAAAAGATTTTCAAAAGTATCAAATGATAGGTTATGTTTTTATCTTCCTTGTAAATTAATTTTCTTAAAAAACATTTCTCAATCGAATATATTTTACGTATAATCATGTTAAACGTACCCCAAGCTGAAAATTAAAAAGAATAAAAAAATATCTTTTAATATTACAGTTCTAATTTTGACCATGTGAAGATATGACCTTTTTTATTTAAATTATCCAATCAAATATAGAATTGAGATATTCTCTGTCATATTTATGTCAAAGCCGGAGCTGTCATCAGGCCACGTGTATCCGTGGGCGTGCATGGACCGCCAGTTGTGTATGCGCTGTCAATTACAAGGAGCTAAGGAGGGTGGGAAGGAGGCGAGGCTGGCGGAGCACCCAGGGCCATCCAGGGATTCTCAAAGCTCAAGGACACGTCAGCGCTCACGGAGGAGCTCAAGGGCTTCGTCCCGGCAGTAGCAGTGAGTTGCATTCTGAATAGTGTGGGAGATCTTGATCCGAATCTGTGAAGTCACAAATGGATATGAATCTGGAGGTCCGCATTCCTCAAGCGATCATTCTGATCCGGGTCTAGAATGGACAACATGGATCTGGATCTAACTCGGATCCCGGTTGGATTCTAACTGGATCCATCCGTTTTGCACCCCTATCCATCACTATATTAATAATCAGGATCTTTTTGGTGACAGGTAGTAGCACTACTTATAAAATATTTTACATTTGGAGCCAAAAAAGGCACGATAAATTTTACCCATAATTCTTAAAAGTTTGGTTTGACGTATCAAATTTATCTCCTTGGTATAAGTATTTGTTGCTAGTTCATTTTACATGCGTATTGCATAGGTCTTGTGTATTTGTGCACATATATTACTCCGAGCGCCACAAAATCTTCTATGTGCTTGACATCGACTAAAAGCCTGCAAGTACGCTTACGGTCTTTTATCATTTCGACGAAACAATATTCTATAGGTGTTTTCATTTTTTAATAACATACTAATTTTAAAATAGTTATACGATCGAAAAAGGGACAAAATTAAAACATATTTAATAGATAGTGTCTACTCTATTCGGTGCCTTAAAGTTTTGGGTTGGACGTCCCAAAAACTTTAATATAGTATCAGAGCACATACTTACGAATCGGACCATGCACTCTATATTTGTGGTCCACGTGACAGAACTTAAGTCGATTTATATATGAAGGGGTACGTTAGAATAATCTCTTATCTGAAAAAGGACAAAATCAAAATATATTTAATAAATGATACCTACTTCATTCAATGTCGTAACGTTTTGAGTTGATATTCTAATAACTTAAATATAGTATTAAAACCATTGGTTAAGAATCGCACTGAAACATCCTATCTTAGTGATCTACGTGACAAAGGCTGAAATCGGCTTGCACGTGAAGAGACGTATTAGAATAATCCCACAATGAAAAAGGGAGAAAATAAACATTGATTAAATACATGGCGCCTAGTACTTCACTCAATGCCCCAAGGTGTTGAGTTAGATGGGTAGATAACTTCAATACTAACATGGCCCCTCAGGTGCAGGCCGATTTTATGTTCTATCACGTGGACCACAAAGATAGAGTATGTGGCCCAGTTCGTAGTCATAAACTTTGATACTCTATTAAAATTATTGGGTCATCCAAGTCTAAATCTTAAAACGTCGAGTGAAATCGGCACCATCTATTTAGGTATTAATTATTTTTGTCTTTTTTTTTTATGTGAGACTATTCTAACTTAATTGAACATACTTACATACCTATAAAGAAATTTAACAAACCTACTTTCCTTGTGTGGATACGAGCGGGGAAGGGCATGCGAGGGCTGCATCACTAGTTACTGTGTTGGGATGAAGAAGGATACTATAGTCCTCTCCCTAGGAATCAGTAGGGAAAGGAGAGGTGAGGTTGTAGCTCCTTTGCATTGACGTTGGAGGGAGGGGGCTCCACCCCCCTAAACAACCCCCAACTCTTCCCCCTTACACTCTATATCACATGGGCGTGGGTTGTGCAGTTGATTCTATGTAGTAGAGGCACACAAAAGTCTTGAAAAAAAGATTCAAAAGATCTTATCTCTTCTTTGTAGACACGTTAATTTTGACATCATTTTGAGTAAATTTTATATCATATAATAATGCCTTAAAATGGTCTGATATTTAATCATTAGTTAATTTTTATTAATCTTTCTGAATTAATTATCTAAATAATATCGGATTAGATAAACATAATTTAAGTTAATTAATTAAATTGATTTTAACTCAAATTTTAATCAAATATGAAAAAGTCTAAACGTCGACATGTGTAGACGCCATTTAGAAGTTATTCTTATTTTGATATTTAAATTTGAATTTTAATTATATGATTAATAAACTAAAAGACGTCTTCATGGCACAACGCCATTTAGGTCTCCTAAACTATTTCTATCTCTTTTTTCGGATGTTTATTCTTATCTTAATTAGTTTAAAAGACGTCTTCCATGAGCGACACGTTTTAGATAATTACAGATAATGATGAATTAATCTGTGTTTATCTGTTTGTTAGTTAGATAAACTTCAAAATTCTTTCATGTTAATCTTTAAGTAACCGCGGATGCGTGAACGTAAGCCTATAAATATCTAACCTCTTGGTCATTAAAAAAATGAGTGATGATAGCAATAATTGAGTAAAATTTGAACAAAGAATCTTGGAGACGACGTCCAGACGTTGAAGGATCGATGTGCTGCTACTTCTATGAGTCTTTATCTATTCTTCGTCCATTCAAGATCCTTTCAAGAACCAAGGCTCTCAGGGGCCATCCAACTTAGTTCTTAATTGATTTCTACATCTTTTTCATATTTTCATCACATCACTCCATACAACATACACTCACTAGCATTATTTTCCAATCTATGTTTTAAAGAGGTTTAAAAGACCATCAAACAAGTGAGTTCTTTGTTTAAGTTGCATGATCAGAATCTTCATTAGATAGATACTACCTCTGCTTGAGTTCTTATTATTTCTTTTTTTTCTATGTTTGTTACAAGGTACAAAAGAAGATTGAGAAGATCAAAGAAAGAAGGAAATCAAGCTGGATGATCCTCAAAGTCCTATAAGCGTTCAAAGCAAGAACAAAGTCAAAATGGCTCTTTTTCTTCAGCCGGCTGAAGGAGGGAATCAAGGACTCCAAAATCTCCCACATCCAAAACAAGTAGGCGATCAAACTTTTCTTTTGGAACTTTTTAACTAAAAGTTTATGACGATCACATTCACTTAGTTTCTTC
The DNA here is from genome assembly GCA_030544215.1 of Zantedeschia hybrid cultivar. Lineage (NCBI taxonomy): Eukaryota > Viridiplantae > Streptophyta > Magnoliopsida > Alismatales > Araceae > Zantedeschia > Zantedeschia hybrid cultivar. Next base: position 59,333,574 of record JARZZO010000012.1, read on the forward strand.
ATTTTTTTTAATAGGATTTATTTGTTACTTAATCAACATAAATTTTCATGATAATCATACACCTAATTTGAGCACTCACAGTTTTTTGGCGATTACAGTAGGACTTAGTCTCGCTATCTTTTAATCTTTTTTCTTACTTTCATCAATCGGGCACTCTCTGTGCACCACCTGTGTCTCTCGACACGCCCTCACCGATCGGTGAGTTTTTAATTTAATTGTCATTCTTACGTGCACCACGTACACACCCCTGTGGCAAGATCTTGCTCTCCCCGTTTAATTGATTGAAGAGTTGTTTTTGTGATAAGAAGCATGTGTGATTGATTGAATGTTTTGTTATTTATATAATAAATCATCCTGTTAAAAAAAAATTGAAATAAAAAGAATCGCATGAGTCGATTATTTATTGTTTTCATCATATTTGTTTGAGGAGGAATCGATCCAAAAATTCCTCCTAAAATATTGATTCTGCGACTTGAAAAACGTCCAGGAACAGCGACGCGTTTCATACGCGTCGCCTAACCCAGACACCTTTAAGGCCAAATTCTCTGATGTTTGCTACCTGAGATTCTGTAAAAAATAAGGTTATGTTTGAATAACGTCGACCAACAGCGACGCGATTTAGGTAGTTTCTTGTTTTTCTTCAGTTCTCAGATTTCTAATATGTTCTCAGATTTCTAATCTGTTTACGTATTAAGCATTAGAGGCCATCCAGGCCACAGATCATACGTACTGGGGCTAACACCCCCCTTTTCTCTTAGGAACACCTTTCTTGACGTCTTCACCTCTCTCTGATTGGGTCGGTCCCTCAATCAGACTAGAATGGTTGGCGTTAAAGACCTCCATAAGTCTCTAAAATCAAGGTATTCCTCCTTGTTCATCGGGCTGGTTGTACCAATCGAAGTCCTAGTTAGATTTTCATAACGTTGTGAGAGAAAACTATAGAGTATAATGGTGGAAATTGAACTGAATCTAGGATCCTGCCCCTTGAGTGAATTTGTGATTAATTGAATCCAAATAACCCAACAAGGAATCCTGAAGTAACGTTAAGCATCCACTTGTTTGTTTAATCTCTGTGCAACTCGTCTGCAAATCTTTGAAAAAAAATCTAATATCATGCTACTTCGATTAGGTAGGGATTTGAGTATGGCTCCAGATGCCCTAGTCAACTACGAGGGAGATGCTAATGCCCCTCTTGAGTCTGATTACCACTTTGAAAGCTAGGGAGATGCTGATGCCCCCCGTAATCCCTATTATTGTTCAGTTGGATACGAGGGAAACCAACAAACCCCTCTTCCTTATGCTCATAATCAATATTCTGATCTTCCTCCGTATGTGCATGCGATTCCTAATCCTATTTTCAAGGGGGGCATAAACCCGAATTATCCCTCATCCTCCGATCCCTCGGATCTAGTGAACGTTTTGGGAGTTCTTGCCTCCCGTCTGGATCCTCGACAGTTCGAGGCAATTCAGTCTATTTTGAAGGAGAAGATGTCCATGCAGTCTGCCGAGCCGAATCCTGCGGCTCCCCCTGTCATTCCTCAACCTCCTCCTCATCATACTTCCTTCATTCCAGGCCATGGAAGGCCATCAAGTCTCAACCTCTCGGCCAGCTGGACCACAACTTTCTTCTTCGAGGCAACCGGTCAAGCCGCTAACGCCTACTTACCAAAATGCCCTCGGGCATAGTGGAAGCTCTGCCGGACCTCAGCTCTATTGTCCTCAATGCCCTACATACTCTAGGCAACATGCCTATCATGTACCTCCACTTCCCCCTCCTCCCCAGGTTGATCCAACGACACAACCTCTGCTTGCAAAGATGGAGCGTATGGATGAACAATTCAACAACCTTCAGAAGATGATGGGAGTTAAAGCTGCACCTGAGATTAACCTGTCAAGTTTGCCTGTGTTCCATTTGCCGCCCTCTGAGATGCCAGTGTACCAAAAATACAACGGTACTGGTAACCCCCTCACTCATTTGAAAGAGTTTATGTATGAGTCATCTTTCTGGCAAAACGACAAGAGGTCATTAGTATTTTTGTTCAGGAAATCCTTAGAAGGACCAACCCTCAAATGGTTCTTTTCTTTAGAACCTACTGAAGTAGAGGGCTATGGTATCGTGTCACGAAAATTCATTCAAGGATACCAGGATAGAGTTGTCCCCTCTCTGTCCATTACTGACTTGATAGCAGAAAAAATGAAGTCCGACGAGGAATTTGTCAGTTTTGCTGATAGATGGAGAGGCATGGCAGAAAAAGTAAAAGATCATCTGTCTGAGTTAGAGCAAGTAAAAATGTTAATCTCCAATGCTACACCTCAGTTTAAGTTAGTCCTCGCCCTGAACAACTTGACCAGTATGGCAAAGCTCTATGAAAGAGTACGTTATTGTCAGAATGCTTTCAAGTATGCTACATTCTCTAGTGTCTTTAATCCTCACCGACCTAGCAGGACTCCACCTCGGAAGCCTGCCATGCCAAATTCTCCTAACACAGGTCTAACCACTGAGGGCACGCTCTCTCATGAGCATGTTAGTAGCATGAACAACAATCCGCCCGAATTCATGAGGAATCAGCAATCACAGTACCAGCGGCCACAGCAGCCAAACTAGCAGGGTTACAGACAGCAGTAGCTAGGGCTGGCAATGAGCCGAGCCGCTCGCGAGCCACTCGGGCTCGGCTCGATTTCAGCTCGGTTCGGCTCGACTCGAAATGTCAAACGAGTCAAGCTCAAGCTTAAGTAGAAGCTCGAATAGCTTAACGAGCCGAGCTTAAGCTTACTGTAGCTCGGCTCGTGAGCCGGCTCGAAATATTTAACATGTTTTTTTAAAATTTTTCCAAACTAGGTCAAAGTGGCATTCCATCCGTGTCCCGCGTTTAAATTTTCATATAAGTAGTGAGTATTATCACAAAAGGTTTATATTCATGTTTAATTGAGTTTAAAATCTGCCTATTAAGGTTCTTGTTCATTTTTTATTATGCATTTAATTGTCTTCCTTGGGATTTTAATTGAATTGATTAGTTTTTATTTTATATGTCTTGATAGAGTATTATTACACAAGTTTGAATAAGAATACTAAAAAATCCTCATTCTGCATCAAATAACTAAAATTAAATCGCATATGTCCAGATTTCATTGGTTCGAGCTCGAGCCGAGTCGAGCTCGAGCCTGGTGAAAACGGGTCGAGCCGAGCTCGAGCCCAGATTAGAGCTCGAGCTCGAGCCAAGCTCCATTGACCTGAGCCGAGCCCAAGCCATCTAAAGCTCGGCTCGGCTCGGCTCGGCTCATTGCCAGCCCTAGTAGCAGCCAAACCCACAGTATCAGCAGCCTCAATACCAGCGGCCTCAGCAGTCGAACCAGCAACCACAACAACAGCAGCCACAACGGCAACTACAATATTAGCCCCTACAGCAACAGTATCAGCCACCACAACAGCAGCAGTACCAGCCGCGCGCACCACCGGCATACCACAATGTGCCTCCTCCTGCTGATTATAACCAGCAGAAGAAGCCCCCAGGCCCGAAAAGGGCAAAATATCCAGTTCTTCCAGAGTCCTTGTCAGATATCTTCAGTACTTTAATGGCAGCCAGTGCTTTGGTTCTGCCAAGAGAAAAAACAGTTTGGCCTCAAAATGCCGACACTTCCAGGTATTGTTATTTCCACCGACAACCTGGACACACCATATATACCTGCTTCAAATTCCGAGATTATATTCATGATCTCAACGAGCAGGGAGGCATTGAATGGGAAGAAATGAAAAAGTATATATCCGCTTTGAAGGCGAGAAGACCACAACAACAACAACAACCAAGAGTGCCGGCGCAGGCAGCGGCGCCTCCAAACATGGGTATAGTGCAAAATCCACTCCCGGAGCACCAGAACTAGAATCAAGTTGTCCCCATTTTAACAAATAGCCGGTCTGAGGCTAACCGAGGGCAACAGTGGAAGATAGAGGACTCTTCCTCTATTTATTCAACGGGTCACACTCCGAGCACCACTGAGCAACCACCACGCCGCACCCTCCATATACCTAGTGTTGGGTTTTCTCGGTTTCTCCGGATCGCTCACGCAGCGGAAAAATAAAATATTTACAGCGATCCGTTCCCGTTTCGAAATCTAAAATACAAGATAATCGGATTATCTTTTCTCACCGTGTGCGGATTCGAATCCGCAGCCGTTTGGTTCCGTCGGTGCGACACCGCAAGTCGCGCAAGCGCCCGGCCTCTAGCGAAATCCACGCGATCCTCCCCGCGACGGATATCTTCGAGTTCCTCGTTCTTCGCAGCCCACGAAGCCTCCACCAGTCGCCGCAATGATCGTCGCAGCGCGCGGACGATTTTCCATCAAACGGGATTCGGAGAAGCGGCGGAGCAGATCTGGATCTGCCTGGATGCCAGAGAAAGACAGAAACTGAGGAGGGGTGGCTAGGGTTAGCAGCAGCTTAGCCTGCTCAGCCCGTTCGCTATGTTTTATACTAACCGCGCGATTTTTCATAAAAACCCCCGGTTTGTATAAAACCCACTTATTTATCCATCGCCTTGAGAATCATGTGCGTGTGACCCTCTAGGCCCAAGTACCAGTCCAGTTAATGGCCCAACAAGCCCAGTGACTCTTCACTGGCTTTATTAATTAATTAATAACCCTTTATTAATCAATTAATCAATCGAATTGATGTCGCACATCGAATTCGACCGGGCCTCCGATCACGTTGGGTGCCAAGCAACACCACGTGAACCCGGAAGGTATTTGGGGTTAAGTAACCCACTCTTAGAACTTTTCCGTCGACAGTTACCGCGTGGATATAATCCTTCATTCGTACAATGCTCTCGAGTCAACTCAAGGTATGGCGAGCTGTCAAACCCTAACCGGTCGACTCACTTGGATTGGATGCCGCTAATGAATATCGGAAAACTCCTTTCCCGATATTATCGTCTGCCCTGGCCAGGGACTTTCGCGCATCCTTCCTAGAGCATTCTCTCTCTAAGTACCGAGAGCGAATGATTCCTTATTGACACACAATTCCCTTCGACGGTATTCCGTTGTACCCAATCCTTGGCGTATTAGAATCCCATGGCTAGAGATTCGTAAACTAAGGTCAAAGCACATAAGTCCACCGCCAAGGTGTCCTTGGTGTCTCAAGTCCGAGGACTATCCACACAACTGCGACAATAGAATCAAGCTGGTTGACAGTGAGGTACAATACCATCCAGTGATTCAGTCGGATCAGTTCAGTGAACTCATTCTCCAATGAGCACCTACAGATTCGCCTTAGTGTCTCCACACAAGTGACTTATGAGATCAGTCACCCTCATCATATGAGCAGGAGTAATCTGTACTAGTCTAACCGGATATCCGATGTCCTTCTCGGATATCCTCCGACTATGAACAATTAAGAATATGTATGTTTAAGTGATCAGTCTCATTAGTATGATCTCATCATAATCTGATCACTATAACACATATTCACGGACTTCATTATGAAACGATAATTAATGCGATTTACACACAATGAATATTATGCCATTATATTAATAAATGAACGAGATTTACATTGTTAGATTGGCTTGTAGGCCACCTTAAACTAACACCTAGACTACAACCCGTTACCATCACACCTATACCAACACCCACATATCACTCACCCACACCCATTAACCCATCACCACTGCCCACTTTCCTCAAACCCATTATCCCTCACACCACTACGCCTCCATTAAACAACCCCCGCAAGCTAATTACGCACCTCTCATGCCATCCAGACCACTACTCCGCATACCGTTTCCCACATCACCCATTACCACCACTACTTACCCAGATACCATACAGCCATCCAGACCTCTACTCCGCATGCCATTCCCCACTTTATCTGCACCAACCACTTACCCCTCCACCATCCAACCATCTAAGCCCCTCATATGTACCATGCCATCAACCACTAACCCCACGCCATCACCCGCATACCAACCCTCCACACCATCCACTAACCCTACGGTGCTCAAGTTATCACCCGACCCTTCCACAACTGAAGAACATGCACTCCAGAGTGGGAGGATCTTCAATAAGGTCTTTCCTCAATCAACAGTTAGAGACGGCCCATCACAGCCGCCAGAGGAAGCACATAATGATGAGAGTGCATCAGACACTCAATATGACCTTCTGAAACATCTTGACAGAACACCGACATGAATCTCTGTGCTTGAATTGATAAAAAGATCGAAGACCTATCAGGAGGCTCTGATGGAGTATCTACAAAAAGTAATGGTCAACGAAGATGTGCCGGTAGAGAAGATCGCCGCACTACTAATTCCTCAGGGGGATCAACCCTCTATCTCATTTCATGCCTCGGAACTAGCACCACCAGTAGCCAGAAGCATGGCTCTAAGTATTACGGTCAATATCTGCAAGAAGGCCGTAGATGCATGTCTGGTCGACACAGGGGCTTCAATTAATGTCCTGCCTCCGAAGACTCTTGAATTTTATGGTGTACCCAAAGAAAAATGGTTGCCTAGTCCTATCTCTGTAACAGCTTATGATAATTCCACCCGTTCCCCTCTGGGAATGGTCTATTTAAAAGTGGAGTTAGGCCCTGCATGTCATGCCGAGGTCGAATTTCACATTTTGGAAATCGATCCTTCCTTGAATGCAATTTTAGGTCGTCCTTATATAAAAACGCTCGAGGCGATTCCCTCCACGAATCATCAGTGCCTCAAATTTTCCTACAAAGGACAAATCATTAAAGTTACGAGCATGCCGATCCTTGCTGCTGCTCACTCCTTGAATATCAAGCCAACTTCTTCACCTGGCCGACAACCTTTTCTGTCGGTATTACTCCTTATTCACTGGATGCCATCAAGCAGGGGAAGTGCATGAGTACCCCTGGATGGAAAATAATGATGAAGGGTGATTATCAGCCTAGAAAGGGTCTAGGCACACAATTACAAGGCAGAACCACGCCTATCAAGGACAACCGAAGGACACCTAGAAATGGCCTGGGCTATAGGCCAAGAAAAGTGAAGCAAGACATCACTCAGCAGGAAGAAAATGAAGACGGCCAGAAGATATGGGAGACAATGTCCACGCCATGCAAAGAAGGTCGGGACCCCTTAACATGGACTCTATACACACATTTTGTCAAGGGGCCTGTAATCAGTCATGACAACACGGTGGTTATTACTTCCTGTTTTGATCTCCATGACATATATGGAAGAGACCTGGCCAAACTATGTTCAGAATTGCTAACATACTAGTCATTAGAGGCTCTGCGGGCAATGAAAAGGAGGAAGTTCCAAGACCCTGAGTACGAATGGTACATATGGTTTGAGTTGAGGGATCTGTATATTGCATTGAATAGATTGTTTCTTGATCCCTCCGAACCTAAGTGGCCGTTACAAATAGATGAACTTATTGAAGGGCCTGGTGCCATTTTTTATAAAAGAATATTGTTGTCTGAGGAAACAGATGAAGGGGAGCCAGATGACCCCTATGAAGCTAGTTATACTATGGATATTCTCTCGAGGGGGACTTATCCTTCTCACATTTTCACACTTCATACCTTATTCCGCACTCTGGTTCTTACCCCGACTTGGTCGCGGATCATTACTGAAGATATTTCACGAGCTCCGCCCATCATGATCACTCTGTCCCCACGGGACTTTATCCCTCAACCTCCTCTCGATCCAGAGAGGATTTATGATCTGATCTGGGACATACTACTGTATGATCCCCCCAATCCTTTGGCCTTGGTGCCACTTCCTCCATCCCATTTTCCTTTTATTCATCTTCATTCTTGTTTTATGATTAATTCATCTTTTCTCCAAAAAAAAACACCAATTTGACAACAAATTTCTCTCAGATCCTCATTGAGAAAACTTCCTACTTGTCCGATTGTACCCCATCGCGCGGGTCGTTCGGTCAAGATTCTCTTCAAGATCTACTCTACCCTTCCCCTCGGGAGGGTTATCCTGTATTTCTGCCTGTATCCTATAATTTTCATTCTACTTTGTCCTCATTAGGTCAGGATAGGGAGTCTAGTTCTAGGCAAGTTAGTCAGGTTAGAAAATCTAAAAAATCTAAGGGTAGGCAAATTCCAGATAGATACCTCCAAGATTTAGTTAATAAATGCCTTTCTTGTTCTATGATCCCTCAGCTATTAGAAAACCCTATTCAGATGCCAGAAGATTGTGTAGATGATGAGTCAGTTAATGATGGATATGGGGTGTATGAATTGATACACGAAAAAGACCCCATTGTTGAAAATGAAGAAGATGACGAGGACACAGCTGAGGCATATGCCAGTGGAGTAAAAAGATTCGATGAACCCTCAGCTGCCGTAGAAGAGCCCACCAAAAAGATCAATCTAGGGACTGAAGACAAACCTAAGGTTGTCCTCGTTAGCAAGAATATTTCTGAAATGGATGAGAAGGCAATGGTACAAGTTCTTAAGGATTATAAGGACACTTTCGCCTGGAGTTATGAGGATATGCCGAAGTTAGACTCATCGCTAATGGAACACAAGTTGACATTAAAGGATGGAACTAGCCCGGTCAAACAAAAGTTAAGGCGATTCCACCCAAAAATAGCTTTAAAGATGAAGGAAGAGGTCGATAAATTACATAAAGCCAAATTCATTAGAGTTGTTCTCTATCCACAATGGGTAGCTAACATAGTCCCGGTTATGAAGAAAGACGGGAAGGTCAGTATCTGTATTGACTTCCGAGATTTGAACCGGACATGTCCTAAGGATGATTTCTCATTGCCTCATATTGATGTACTCATCGATAATACTGCTGGCTATAAAACTTTATCATTTATAGATGGATTTTCAGGATACAATCAGATTAAATTGGCAGAAGAAGATCAAGAAAAGACATCATTCACTACACCTTGGGGAACATATTGTTATATTGTCATGCCATTTGGATTAAAGAATGCTAGAGCCACTTATCAAAGGACTATGATGGAAATATTTCACGACATGATGCATATCGATCTAGAAGTGTATGTGGATGACTTGTTGATGAAATCTAAGTCGAAGGCTGAGCATGCCAAAGTTTTAGCAACAGTGTTAGAAAGATCAAGAGAATATCAGTTAAAGATGAACCCCAAGAAATGTGTATTCGGGGTATCCTCAGAGAAATTACTTGGATTCATTGTCAGTAAACGGAGAATTGAGATCGATCTTAATAAAGCAAAAGTTATCAAAGAAATGCCACCTCCCAAAAACTTGAAAGAGTTGAGAGGATTGATTGGGAGGTTGCAATTTATTCGCCGTTTTGTCTCCCAGCACTCACAAAGGTGTAAGACATTTTACGAGTTTACTAAGCCGGGAGTCAAATTCAATTGGGACGATAAGTGTCAGGAGGCGTTTGATGGATTGAAGAATTATTTGGCAAGTCCTCCTATTTGAGACCACCATCTTCGGGTAAATCATTGATACTATACATTTATGTCCTGGATGATACGGTGGGGGCTGTCCTAGCACAAGAGGATGAAGAAGGAAAGGAAAGGGCACCCTACTATCTCTCTAAACTTCTCAACCCCGCTGAACAGAGATATACAACGATGGAGAAAACATGTGCAGCATTGGTCTGGGTTGTTTAGAAATTGAAGCATTATGGATGGTTATGGAAGGAGCTCATGCTGGAGTTTGTGGTGGCCATGTTAATGGACAGATGTTAGCAAAGAAAATCCTTAGACATGGATTCTATTGGCCAACTATGGAAGAAGATTGTGTAGGATATATCCGTAGGTGTGCTAAGTGTCAACTTCACGCCGATAAGATTCATTCTCCTGCATCTTCACTCCATCATGTTTCCTCCCCATGGCCTTTCTCCATGTGGGCTTTTAATATTATTGGACCCTTTGGCAATCCTGATTCCGGGATTAAGCAAAAGTCATTCATCCTCACGGCAACGGAATACTTCACAAAGTAGGTAGAAGTTGCAGCATACACGGAAGTCAAAGCATCAAAAGTCTGCAATTTCATCATGAAGAATATCATCACAAGATTTGGAATTCCAAGCACCATTGTCACCGACAATGGACCGCAGTTCGTGTCACAAGAACTGAAAGACCTCTGCAACAGGTACAAAATTGCATTGCATCATTCGTCTCCTTATTACCCGCAAGGCAATGGCTAAGCAGAGACAATTAACAAGACTTTGATAAAAATCATCAAAAAGACGTGCAAGTCTAATAAATTTACAGACTGGCTAAAAAAATTGATTGAGGCTCTATGGACCTATCGAACTTCAATCTGCACGCCCACTGGGCAGACTCCTTATTCCTTAACATTTAGAATGGAGGCGGTAGTTCCATACGAGATCCTTATACCGTCATTAAAAGTACAATTGAATAAGGAATTCTCTATTGATGAATACCATTCAGCACTCCTTGCTCAATTAGAACTCTTAGACGAGAAAAGATGGTCAGCTGCTAATCATGCAAGAGTTTATCAAAATAGATTAGCACGTTTTTATCAAAAGACATTGAACGTAAGTTCGAAGTTGGTGAAATGGTTGTCAAAAGAATTTTTGTAAAACCTGGTGGTCCGCGTTCTAAGCTTCAACCCAATTGGGAAGGACCATATGTTGTATCACATGCTTTTCCTAGTAACGCTTACCGTCTAGTTAATGTAGAAGGGCAAGAATTAACTCACCCCTGGAACGGTCTATATCTCAAGAAATACTACCCTTAGGTTAAAGAGTCGATCAGCATGGTGGAAAGACTAGTGGAATTAGAAAATTTAGAAACTCAAATTCCCTTATCAGTCTGGATAATTTAATTCAAACACATTACTACACACACTGACACGTTTGATTCGTGACTAACAAGAGATGCCAAGTCCTAAGGAATACCGAAAGCTTGACTAAAAGTATAAAGTGAAAATCATTCTTTTCAAACAAAATTCTGTTTTTACACTCGGCCCATGATGTCAGAACGAGACTTAGAATAGATTACCAAGAATACCCACCATCTTAGTAGGAGGCCGTGTAAAAAAAAAGGGGGAGATCCGTCCCAAGAAAAGAAAGAGAAAAAAAAAAGCAAAAGACAAAAGTCAAATGTCAAATCAAACGGCCATTACACTACAAACGTTATATTAAGGCCATGAAATGAAATAAAAGGGAACGCAAGGTCGATAAATACCCTGAAAAAAAAAATGACCGAACCCCAATAGATATTAGGGTAAGAAAGGAACATCTCTTTGGGTCTTCGGAACCTTCTCGTGGGCTTTCTAAACCAATTCTTCTTTTTTTTCTGAAGAGGCGTACTCCAAGCTTAAGGAACGGCCTAGATTGACTAAGGATCAAATCATCAAATGGGATCACGAATGAAAACACAAGTTCAAACACGATGGGTCTAAGTTAGATTATTAAAGAACAATTTGGGAATTAAGTTAACAAATGAATATGTTTCCTTTTGATCTGAGTACCATGCTGGTCTTTTAGTTTGCACATATTTTAAAATTAAAAAAAAACACATATTTCAAAATAAAAAAAAAAGTACATATTTCAAAATCCCAAAAAGGTACATATTTTAAATTAAAAAAAAAGGTACATATTTCAAAATCCCAAAAAAAGGTACATATTTCAAAATCCAAAAAAAAGGTACATATTTCAAAATAAAAAAAGATGCATATTTCAAAATCCAAAAAAAGCATATATCTGAAAATAAATAAAAAAATAGATATTTCAAAAAATCAAAAAAAATATCTATGTTCCAAGACCGAAAAAAAAATGAAAATTTCAAAATAACAAAAATATTTCAATTAGCATCTGCTTACAGCATCAAGTATGTTTCATTCTTTTCAGTGAACATCTGTTTGCTTGCATGTTGCATTTTTTCTTACAGTTTGATCATTCATGCTACCTTTGTTAATAAAGGCTATGCCTCTTGTCCTTTCTACCAAGTAAACGATCAAACATGTCGACTATTCAACCAGGCAAAGGGCTAAGTCTAAACAGGTACTTAACTTGTTTGTTAAGTAATGTACAAGGCACAGGTTAAAGATACAAGGCACAAAAGAAGGCAAAAGTTTCATACATATATCAAAATCTGTTTTTGTACAGGACTCGCAAAAAGGGAAAAATACATGATGCAGCCCTCAACGCTAGCTCTCTCCTGCCCCTTCATCAAACTGACTCTGGGCTTCATCCTGGGCATCCGGTGCTAGAGCTCTAGAAGGCGGTGGCGGTGGACCCATAGCACTCGGACCAGCTTGACCAGAGGAGATGGCCACGCTGGCTATGAAGGCGCTCGCCTGCCTGCGCTCCTGAGCACGCTACCGAGCACGTCTGTATCTCTCCTCAACACTTCGGCGCTCGTGCTCGGCGATGCCTAATTGGACTCGAAGGGAGGTCATCTTCGCGTCCAGTCTCTGCCGCTCCTGCCTCTCCTGCTCTCGCTCCTCAGTAATGAACTCCAGTCGGGACTGAAGGCATGAGAGCTCCCGAGGAAGATCGCCGGTGGAGAGTCGAGCCACCTGCTCCTCAAGATCCCGGACACGAGCTGCGTCTGTCTCAGCCCTCCGAAGGGCTTCCTGAAGCTCGGTGACCTACAAGAGAAGACATCATCAGTCCAAGGCAATTGGGCAATTGAAGTCAAATTCAGAAAAGAAAGTCAAAGATTAGAACTTACTCGAGCAACCCGATCCTCCTCCGCGAGAGAGGCTCGGTGGGTGGCAGAAGCAAGTTGACCCTGGAGGTTAGCCAAGGTAGCCTCATAAGCAGCAGACGAGGTAGAAGACGAAGCACCATATAAAGGGGGAGCCGCCTGAGTGTAGACGGCTCGCTGCACCAAAAGACAACCGTCAGTGGTTAATTGTCAAAACAAATTAATTAATTAAAACACTAATAAGCATGCATGCATACCAGGTCAAAGAGCACCTTCTAGACCTGTTCCAACTGGGCCTCCGCATCATGTAGGCGGGCCCGAAAGTCGATGATCACAGCATCCCGTGCACCTTGTATACCATATATACACACATCATTCATAAACATAAATCAAGATAATAATAAAATGAAAGACGCATAAATCATACTTACATCGAGTGGTCGGAGGAGTCGTAGCTGGTCGGCGTAATAGGTCCGGTACTGTTGGAGGTAGGCGGTACTATCCTCTACACGGGAGTCTACCCGTACGCCGCGGCGGTGCCAGTCCTCGTACTGCTCGGGGAACTTGGCACGCCAGTCTGTGAGGGCCTGCTTGCCCCTCATACTCCTCCCGACGCCCTCCGGGACCTCCTCTTCGATCCATTCTTGATGGAGGCCCAGCGTCCTCATACCAGGCGGAGGCGGAGCGGCTCGATCTCGTTAAGGCAGTGGAGCCACATCTGCCTCCCGAACCGTCTCCGGCCAGCCATCACCCACGGCTGGCCTTCCTCACCCATGCCCATGTATGGGCGCCAGATCACCTGCATATAAGTTAAATGCATTCATATGAATAAAATTGCATTGAATAAATGAAACACTGTATTTAACAAATAAAACTGGATAAATTAAAAACTTACCAGGAGCTCCAGATAATCAAGAAACTGACGGCGAAGGGCCGTCAATTGATGATGCTGTGGGGCCGTATCCACTATTGGCTGCCAGCGGTGAGCCAAAGGGACAGCGTCTAATCTCACTATCCGCGCTTGGCCGAGCGGGAAATAAAGATAGCTCCACACCTGCATGCATAAACATATAAAATTAGAAATCATCGCATCACATCACATTTCATTGCATAAACAAATAATAAAATGAAATTTACCTGGAGAAACGGCGAGAAGCCGCTGATGGTGGTCTCACGGTCTGGCGTGACCGCGGACAAGTCTGTGAACAGGTGGGCCAGGAGGGCCGCACCCCAAGCATACTCATAAAGGTGGTCGAGGTCATCTAATAAAGAAAGAAATCTACAATGGATATGGTCGCCCTTCGTACCGAAGAGCAACTGACCAAAGAAGAAAACTAGAAAAACTCTCAACTGCCTATCTACCTCCTCCTCCTGACTCGGATCACTATAATAGACAGTGGAGGAAGACTCTGCTAACCTATCCCTGAACTGCTCCCGGGTCTCGTCTAATCGACGCCGGGGCTCAACTAATCCCAGGGCTGCCTCTACCTCTACCTTAGGCACAGTCCTCGACTCTCTAACCAGCCCGCCAGAAACCTCTATCCCCAGGAGACTCTCTGCTAATCCTAAGTAGTCGGAGTAGGTCACTCCACTCACTGCCCAACCCTCTACCCTAAGGCCAGTGATCCTGGCCACGTCCTCTAAACTGGGGACTATATGTCCCCAGGGCATTAGGAAAGCCCTGCTTTCCGCATGCCAGCGCTCTCTGAGCGCCTGAAGAAGAACTAAGTCGAGCCAAAAGGGCTCGATGTCTAAGATCTCGCCGAACTCCATTTGGCATAGGCGCGCCTTCTGTAAGTCTGGGAGTCCCCGGTATGCTCCTACTACCAGGTCCCACGAAATTTTGGCCCTCATCGTCCCCTGCAAATAAAACAAGAAGTACATCAGTTAATAAATATAGATAATCAATAAAAATTGAAAGGCGTCGAGTCACATGGACGCTTATTGAAAGGCGTCCATCACCCTTGACGCCATTTGACTCTATTTTTTCATTTATTTAAAAATCAAGTTTTGTCCTGAATGGTGTCGGACCATGGCGACGCCCTTTGAAAGGCGTCACCTGGTCTGGACGCCATTCAAAACCAATTTCAGGTTCTTCCAAAAGAACCCCTTTCTCCCCTTTCCTCCATTCCATTCACATCCATAGAAAACTTACCAGGTGTAGAGCTTCTTCCCCTTCTTCTTCCTCGGCCATGGGCGCTGGAGGAGCCTCCTCTTCTTCCAAAAAGGCCGCCACCGCCGCAAGCTCGACCGGCACCTCGGGGACTTCCTCCATCGGCACCACGGAGAGTGATGTGGTCCGCCGCCATTTCACCACTACCTTGGATTTGCTTGGTTGCCCGCGTTCCATGGAGTTAATAACTTGAGAGAGAGAGAGAGCTAGAGGAAGAGAGCTTGAGAGGGAGTTAGAGAGAGCTCGAGAGAGAGAAGATGGAGGAAGAAGAAGGACAAGGGAGTCACCAGTGGTGGAGATGACCGCCGGAGAAGAAGAAGGAAAGCCGGAAGAGCAAGAGCCGCCGAAGAAGAAAGTGAAAGTTTTAGAGAATGAGGAAGGAAGGGGGGTCCTTCGCGGCTTCTGTTAGAGAAGGTTGAAATGCGTCGGAGTACAGCGACGCCATTCATGGTGCATAAATTAAGGCGGTAAATGATAGAGGTTTGAAATTGATCAAAATGCGTCTTCACAGAGCGACGCGTTTTAGTTTAAACTGTCAATTTTAGTCAAAACAGTACAAGGCATGATGATTAAACGCGTCTACATACAACGACGCGTTTCAGTGGATTAATCACAGAATTAATGGCGGGATTTTGGAGAAAGTAAGAGAGAGAATTGAAAAGCGTCTACACATATGGACACGTTTCAAGGATATTCAGGATTTTAAAGATTAATATTTGATTTTGGAAAAAGATTTTTGATTGAAAGACGTTTATTCATATGGACGCGTTTTAAGATTAATTCGGGATTTTCACAATTAATCTCTTATTTTGGAAAACGATTTTGGATGAAATGTGTCTGCACTTGTGGACGCATTTTAAGGATAATTCAGGATTTTAAGGATTAATTTCTGATTTTTGGAAAATGAATTATGGTTAAAAGGCGTCTGTCTGAGTGGACGCATTTTTCATTAAAGTATACTCGAATTGTCATATTTCAAGGAAAAATCAAGTTTTTACTCAAGGAAAAATCTTGGACAAGTCACAAGAGATTGAGGATGGATTTCAAGGCATAAAAGAATAATTCTTTATTGAAATAAATTATTTATTACATCATAAAAGAAAGGAAAAAAAGAAAACATTCAAGGAAGAAATTCCCGAAGTCTCAGTATATATGGAACAGATAACCCTCTATCTGTTTTTTGAGAGGATTTTACACGATGATTGAAGCTAATATCCCACAGTGTGACTATAAGTTCAGTAGCTTCATAATCTTCATCGGATTCCAAGGCACGCTTCTTGATTGGAGATGTATGGAAAAACTCAAGAAATTCATAGCGAGGCAAGTTGAGTTGAGTATAGCAGCGATGAGGATTGTATAACACGAACTCAGTAGCTCCAATCAGTTTAAGCTCTGCGCTCGCTACATGACGTATCCGAATTGGCTTTCCTACGAGTGCAAGTGGAGAGGAATCAAATCCATATGTGGGTATTCTTCTCAGATAATCTCTCCAGTCAGCTCGAGTCTTGAGTTTTGGCACTCGATTGATCATCTTCTCATTGAATTTCACAATGTTGGAGATATGGAAGATAGGGCTATTCAGATAGATTTGAGACGGTCTTGCAGAATTTCTAATGTGATATTCAAACTTGAAGTGCAACTCGACCCACAGAGCGAAGAGTAGCATGCAACTATAGGGAGGCTGACCTGTAGACGCTGCAGAGAGCTCACTGTAAAGATAGGTTAGAATCACTTTACCTATCTGTCTTCCCTCAAAGATCTCGCAGATTGCACTGACTTGATTATCTTCTAGTATGTTGTCTTGAGTAGGAAAAAACAAAGATCCAGCTAAGCACGTGGTGAATGCTTTCATCACGTTCTCAGTGTCATCCTCTCTAAGATCTTCAATTTCGTACAAAGTCCACTCTGCAAGCTTTGTAAGGTTGATTCCTTTCTTGATGAGGCATCCTTTAACTTCTTTTGAGTCCTTCATGATTTTCATCAACAATTGATGACCGGTGATCTTTTCTTTCATCAGAGCCATCTTATTCTGGATCACTTCATTGTCACCATACAACTTGATTTTGGGAAGGCCCAATAAAAGTTCAACCTCCTCTAGAAGAATAGTGCATTCAAATTCCGAAAAAAGGAAGGTATAGGTTTGAGGATGCCATAACTCAATCAAAGCACCCATAGCCGCCCAGTTCACGTTTGGACTCTTGTAATGTTTTGTATGGACCACTAGACCTTGGATGTTCCACTTGGAAATAAAAGATTGCATAGAAATGTAGTATTTTTAGTGAGCTTTCGGATCCAAGGGAGAGATGTGAATTTCTTTAGGCCAGGAAATAAAGGATATGCCTAGAAAATAGAAAGGAGAATTACTTAAAGAATTTGAAGAACATGGAGAGAAAAGGGAAATTGAAAAAAAATGATTGAAGGAAAAGAGGATTTAACTTACTTGGAGGTTAGGATCTCTTCCACTTAGATGATTTTCCACGTTGGAGAGCCTTTCTAGCGTTTTCTTCACCCACTTGCTTGAAGAATTCATCTTGTTCTTAAGCTTTTCCTTCTTGAAACTTTTGAACCCTTGAAAATACTTGAACTTTGAAAAAAAATCTCTCGCTTTGATCTCTAGATTGTATTAGGGTTGCCTTGATACAAGTTAATGGAGTTTATATAGAGAAAATTACGATTCTAGGAAGGCTTTTCCGGATTGGAAAAGGGATAAGCATGGGAAGAGTTGGAATCCGAGTAGAAGTTAGCTATAACCTGCTTCTGCGACTGAAAAGGCGTCGTTGAACAGCGACGTGTTTTGGTTAATCTTAATGTCGTCGGCGCGACACAACGCATTTCAGAAATTCAATGTTTATCCATATTTTGATGCTTAATTAAACACTTGCTTGAAGTTACTAATGAATTTTGAGTGCAGGAAATTCAGGAAAATCCAAATGAAGCTGGAAAATATCAAGAAGATCCCATTGTGGGAGTTTATGAGTCCCGACCGTGGCTAAAAAGACGGTTATCTCTATCCCTTGTACTCTTTCATATAATTAATTTGCATCATCATTACTATATGTTAAATATTTATTAGAGTACATCAAGGACCTTGTGGTTTTGATGAAACTGAAATTTGAGTTCCCCTTTAACAAAAACGATGATAATTCCAGAGAATTTTTAATCGCACGGATAGGCCATTGGATTGTTAATTAGTGAGGACGATGGTTCCACTTTTGTGAAACGGTGCGTAGATAAACGAGCTTCGGCTTAGCGCTGAATTATAAGAATTGGTATCTTGACTCATTAATGACAATTTAACAATATTATCCTTGATTAATTTATATTTTATTTGATTTTATATTTTTCTTTTAGCCCAGCATGTATCATGTAGGACTTTGAAATCACTGCGATAAAAATTAATTACTGACTATGTTTCAGACTATTGATCAAATAATCCCAACATGATATGAAATATTCTATTCTGAATTGAGTATCTTGATTATCTTTGAGGTTCGCTTGAAGATATCCTTAAAATTCTATCCTTTCTTGGATTCTTTATCTAACATTTCTTATTTTTTTTTAAAGATCCATCATAGCTGCAGCACGTCCACATTGACTGACAATCGCTCCCCATGATGAAACCTGCAGTGTCTATGACCTGGAGTACTTCCCAATCGTAGAGGTTGATCGACCTTATTTTATTTCCTTATCTACTTCATCCAGACAGGATTGATTCCATCAATCTCCTTGAGTTATCTTCATTGATGATTTTGAGAAAAATTCCAATCATGTGATGTTAAGAGCGTGTCTCATCACACCTTGGCATCATCTTTTCAGTACATTACATTTTATTTCACTCCTTTACAAAGACGATGCCAAGGTGAGGCAGTTGTAGACACGCTAATTTTGACATCATTTTGAGTAAATTTCATATCATATAATAATGCCTCAAAATAGTCTGATATTTAATCATTAGTTAATTTTTATTAATCTTTCTGAATTAATTATCTAAATAGTATCGGGTCATATAGACATAATTTAAGTTAATTAATTAAATTGATTTTAACTCAAATTTTAATCAAATATGAAAAAGTTTAAAAGACGTCGACATGTGTAGACGCCATTTAGAGTTTATTCCCATTTTGATATTTAAATTTGAATTTTAATTAATTGATTAATAAACTAAAAGACGTCTTCATGGCACGACGCCATTTAGGTCTCCTAAGCTGTTTCTGTTTCTTTTTCCGGATATTTATCCTTATCTTAATTAGTCTAAAAAACGTCTCCCATGGGCGACGCGTTTTAGATAATTACAGATAATGATAGATTAATCTGTGTTTATCTGTTTGTTAGTTGGATAAACTTCAAAATTCTTTCATGTTAATCTTTAAGTAACCGCGGATGCGTGAACTTAAGCCTATAAATACCCAACCCCTTGGTCATTAAAACAATGAGTGCTGATAGCAACAATTGAGTAAAATTTGAGCAAAGAATCTTGGAGAGGACGTCCAAACGCTGAAGGATCGATGTGCTGCTACTTCTAGGAGTCTTTATCTATTCTTCGTCCATTCAAGATCCTTTCAAGAACCAAGGCTTCCCAGGGGCCATCCAACTTAGTTCTTAATTGATTTCTACATCTTTTTCATATTTTCATCACATCACTCCATACAACATACACTCACTAGCATTGTTTTCCAATCTATGTTTTAAAGAGGTTTAAAAGACCATCAAACAAGTGAGTTCTTTGTTTAAGTTGCATGATCAGAATCTTCATTAGATAGATACTACCTCTGCTTGAGTTCTTATTATTTCTTTTTTTTCTTTGTTTGTTACAAGGTACAAAAGAAGATTGAGAAGATCAAAGAAAGAAGGAAATCAAGTTGGATGATCCTCAAAGTCCGATAAGCGTTCAAAGCAAGAACAAAGTCAAAAGGGCTCTCTTTCTTCAGCCGGTTGAAGGAGGGGAATCAAGGACTCCAAAATCTCCCACATCTAAAACAGGTAGGCGATCAAACTTTTCTTTTGGAACTTTTTAGTTAAAAGTTTATGGCGATCACATTTACTTAGTTTCTTCTTTTTTTTTTAATAAGATTTATTTGTCACTTAATCAACATAAATTTTCATGATAATCATACACCTAATTTGAGCACTCACACTCCTAAAAGAAAATATTATGTGAGAAATAATTTTCTACCCACTTTCCATTATGCTTAATTAGAATCACCCTTTCCACCGCTCCCTCATATAAGAAAATACAAGTATGTGTTTCTTAAGTTATTCTTATTTGAATATTGAATGTGCCATGTCCGGTAGGACCAAGAAATCTAGCTCACAACAATCTTAAGAGGCTCAACTCAAGTAGGCCATTTCACAATCCCACTCATGGGCTGCTCGGCCTAAAGGGCTACTGGAGAGGAAAAACACTCGGCCTAGGTTCACTTTGTTTGTAGAATAATTTAAACCAGAATAAGATTTTTGGGATTTCTTAAATCAGAATAAGAAGTACTTTGATTTGGTAAGTTGTTGGTATTTCATACAGAATACGGAGAATTACACTGCACTATTCCAAGTGATCTAGTAGGAATAAGTAGAATAATGAGTGAAATAAAGGGTAAAATTGGAAGAATTTGAGAACTTAGGCATTCAGGTAGAGTTTGGGGAGTTCGGGGAATTAGACATCCCCACAATCAAATCAGAATAAGACCTTTATACCGGTTATTCTGGTCCTATTCTGCAAACAACGTGAGATGGGAACAAACTGATGGCCCAAAAGCACCAATGAAGTGGAACACTGTTCAATGAACGATGTGCCCTAGAAGGCTTAAAGCAATAAAGGCCTCATCCCACAAAGAGTAAGCAAAAGCCCTTGGTCAAGTTTAGCCATTGAGCACGGAGGATCCGAGGAGTTGAATCTCGGCCCACTCAGAGGTGATGGCTAGTCAAGATGCCGTGGGGCACGGGGCACACCTTGATTACCGAGCAACGAGGGTCT
Source organism: Zantedeschia hybrid cultivar (assembly GCA_030544215.1). NCBI lineage: Eukaryota > Viridiplantae > Streptophyta > Magnoliopsida > Alismatales > Araceae > Zantedeschia > Zantedeschia hybrid cultivar. The sequence continues at coordinate 59,354,324 of JARZZO010000012.1, forward strand.
ACAAAGTCTTCAAAAATGTAGGAGGGCATGAGTTTGCAAACATACAATAGTACATGGCAACTCCACAGGTCATAGTCTGCCATGTGTGTGGGTCACTAAGATAAAATGCGTTGTCAAGAAAATCTTCATGATAAGATTTTGAACAGACCCTGCATCAACATCAGCTTGGGACCTACCCACTAACCAGGGATTGGACCCGACTAAATAGCTTGGGCATAACTCGACCATTTGGGGCCTTTCATAGTGCCCTCGTGGTGCTCAATACATAACACAAGGCCATTCAGTGGCAAGTCATGTTTGCTTCCATCCACCAATAAGACTCCAATAAAAGTCATGACCCTTCTCCCTCACAAGGTACGATGAACAATTCTCTCGCAAAATGCCTATCTTTTTTATAGCCTACTCCCCAAGCTAGGCTAACTTAAGCATTGGAGGGTTAACCCCGACTAAGACCAAGGTCCCCTATGACGGCCTTTGTTCCACTCCTACAAGGAAGGTGCGGCCGGTAGGACTCTCATTCATTTATCAGACTAACTATGTGTTACTTTGCATCCATCCACTGGTCCACATGGACCTTGCCGAATTTTCATCCTCTATAGTTTGGCATGGTTTGTGGGAAACAAACAAGAAGCCATAGCTCACCAACGAAACTCTTGCGACCAACACCAGAAGCTACCCTAGAGTTTTCTTGAGATCCCTGCCATGGAGGGGCTTAAGTAGCCGAGTCCCACTTGAAGCAGCTAGAGGATCCTATTTAGGAGATACGGGACCAAATGTTGGAGGTCTTCAGAGCATTCAAGAAATTTGTGCAGTAAAAGCAACCAAGCTAGTCCTCCCTCCTACTCTGCACAGCCAAATGGGTGCGTACTAAGCCAACTGCAACCCTACGCCTCCCAGCAGCTTGCTCAGTCCATTACATCTGCCTCCTGTTCTAGGTGCTTTGGCGTTAGGAACAACGGTGTGGGAGCCCCCAGGAAGCAAGGAAGCCATCGACCCACGTTGACCATCTCATATAGATCCACCCTCACTCTTGAGGTAGAATAGTAGATGTTGGGTTCGTTGTGTCGGATCTGAGGAAAACGCAATGGAAAATAAGTCGGATCCATGCCGTTTCGGATACAAAAGTTAAAACAATAAAATCATATTTTACCTTACACGGATTTGAATCCACGTTCATTTGGTTTCGTCAGTGTGATACCGCAAGCAGCACAGGTGCCTGTCCTCTAGCGGTCTTCCTCTTAATGGATCGTCCTCGCTTCCTCGTTCGGTACAGCGTCCACAAATTCATTTGGCTACACGTAATCTTCCGTGACATACGGATTCAGAATTTCCGTCGGACGGGAAGTGGAGAAGGGGAGAGTTGGAGCCGAGTCTCCGGGGGGGCGACCACAAAGGGGCGGTGCCCAAGAGAGAGAGAGGAGAGAGAGGGGGGCGGCTAGGTCAAGATTGTTACCCTCTAACTTAACAATGGTTCTTTTATAATAAGTGATTTTGCGATTTTTCAGAAAAATCAACACTTATCTGAAACTCCGTCAAAATATCCATCGACTTGAAAACTATTTGTGGTGTGACCCTCAAGGCTCAAATACCAGTCCAGTTAATAGCCCATTAAGTCTAATAACTCTTTACGGATCTACTGATTTAATTAATTCTTTATGTTAATTAATCAGTCGAATTTAATGTCCCACAATAAATTCAGACAGATTTTCAATCCCACAATAAATGGAACTTGTTCTTAATGTGCTACTTATCTGTAAATCTAAGGTGTTCAAGTCATATGAAGTTTGCCCTTCTGTGCTTGCACTTGGCTGCATTTTGGTCATTGCGAGCTCCACCTTCAGAGTCCAGGCAAGAACCAAGAGGATTATGAAAGAAGTTGACAATCGGAATGATTAACGTTAACATTGGGTTTCAATGCAAAAATTGATACCTAAATTACAAAACTTTTGTCTATATTATTATCTTATTATTTTCTTGGATATTTTAGTTTTTGGTCTCTCCAATTTAATTAATTTATTAAAAACTCCCTATAATATCTACTTAGTAAAACTCCCTGTACTTTTACCTTGTTTTGAGAATACCAGAATATTATAAAATAATATCCAAATATTTTAATTTTTTTTTGGAAAAATGGTCCTTAAAAACAAAGGTGAGATTGTTGGGACTTTATACTAAATAGAGAGATTATAGGATTTTTAATAAATTAAATAGATAGCGGGATCAAAACTAAGAATCTTTAATTTTTTCTAATTTGTATATGCCATATGAATCTCTTGATGTCATAGATTAAAACATATGATTTGTAAACAACCTTTTCTAACGCATAACTCTACCCAATAAAAAAGTCCGGATCAATGTTAAATTATGCAATAGGTTTGAATGCTCTTATATCTTTTATTTTGGAGTAATATTGCAATGCTTGAGTCATTTTACAATGTAATATATCATTGGTCCACATGTGTCACGTAGATAGGATGTTTTTTTCTACAAGTGGCTTGACAAGCATTAAGTACGGGTGGAGAACTCTAGGTGTGACAATTGTATACAGTTTTGTGTTAAATTGTATTGTAATCATGATAAATAGTCTATGTCATGCCTACAAAGTATTTGTCATACTTAAGAAATATTTACTATCTCTATTGTAAAATTTTTTGGGTGTAACAAATATTTTAGAGGTGTGATAAATATTTTATAGGCATGACAAATAGTATTTATCACGTCCATAAGTATTTGTCGGTCCTATACATGTGTACAAATTTGTAGGTGTGTCAAATGTCAAATGGTTGTGGGCTTCTAAGCCCATGGGCCAAATGGGCTGGTTGGGCCAAATCCTAACCGCCCTTCATCAACTTCTTACAATCTAATGAATATCTCAGAAAAAGATGAAAATTCGAAAAGTAAGCTCTCGTGAACAGTAAAAATTATTATTTATTGGGGTTTAGTTTTGATTGTTTTTTTTTTAAGATATCTGATAAAAAAATGGAAGTGTAAGAGGCTGTAGGACAATTTGGGGGTTCCAAAAAATGTTTTTTCTTAATTTACTTGCTTGCAAGATATTCTCGTGGGTAGATAGCCAGGAGAAGAATGGTAAGCGAGCAGCCGCTGCATAGTGGTCACCCATAGGGTTGCTGGCACGTGGCTTCTGCCAGTCTCCCCTCTCACGGGGAGCGAGATTCCTGGCAGCAGCGCGCATGCTTTCATCTCCTCCCAGCTCAGCTCGCCTCGTTCCCATGTAGCACGCCGAGGAGAGCGCTCCGCTATAAGAGGACCTGCAGGAGTCACATTCAGAAGAGAGATAGAGGGAAAGCATAAGAGAGCAGATTGTGGGAAAGGTACACCGAGAGAGAGAGAGATGAGCAGGGACAGCCGAAGCGACGTGGACGGCCGGCTTCACGTGGCAATGTTCCCCTTCCTCGCCTTCGGTCACATTGTCCCCTTCGTGCAGCTCTCCAAGAAGATGGCAGCCCAAGGCACTAGAGTCTCCTTCTTCTCCGCCCCTGCCAACATCCCCCGAATTACCTCCCTACTCTCAACCTCTCCGGTGGACGTCATCCCATTAAAACTGCCCTTGGTCGATGGCCTCCCCCCCGAGGTCCAAAGCACGGCCGAGGCCACCCCTGCTATGGCAGAACTCCTCACTAAGGCGGTCGACCTCACCAAGCCGCGAGTTCAGTCCCTCTTGGCTGAGCTCCGCCCTCATGCCATCTTTCACGATTTTGCCCAGCCATGGCTTCCATCCATCGCTCATCCCATAGGTGTCAAGACAATCTTCTTCTCCGTCTTCGCCGCCGTCTCTTCTGCATTCCTTACCGTCCCCGCTAGGTGCTCTTCCCTGAGTACTTCCCCCTCGGTGGAGGATCTGAGGTCACCCCCGCCGGGGTTCCCCTCCCCTCCCCTCTCCTGCATCGACGCCGTCCCCCACTATCAGGCTGCCGACTTCTCCTACGTTTTCAGGAGCTTCGACGGCAGGCCCTGCGTCTTCGACCGAGTGGTCTCCTGCATGAGCGCAAGCTCAGCTATCGCCATCAAGACGTGCAGGGAGATGGAGGCGCCTTACGTCGACTTCGTGGAGGTGCAGTACGGGAAGCCCGTGCTGCTCGCCGGCCCGGTCGTGCCGGAGCCAGCCGAAGGTGAGCTGGAGGCGAGGTGGGCCACTTGTCTGGGCAGCTTCCCGGAGGGGTCCGTCGTCTTCTGCTCCTTCGGGAGCGAGACTTTCCTCACCGACGAGGGCGTCAGGGAGCTCGCCCTGGGGTTGGAGCTTACCGGCCTTCCCTTCTTGCTCGTCCTCAACTTCCCCAAAAGCGGGGAAGTGGGCGAAGACGCCGTCTCGATGCTGAGAAAGAAGCTGCCGGAGGGGTTCGAGGAGAGGGTGAGGGGAAAAGGAGTTGTGCACAGCGGGTGGGTGCAGCAGCGGCAAATACTGGCGCACCCTAGCGTTGGATGCTTCCTCTGCCACGCCGGGCTGAGCTCGGTGGTGGAGGGGCTGATCAGCGGGTGCCGGTTGGTGATGCTGCCGCAGCGGGGAGACCAGTTCCTGAATTCGAGGCTCTTCGCCGGGGACCTGCGCGTGGGCGTGGAGGTGCGCAGGAGGGAGGAGGACGGGGGTTTCACGAAGGAGGATGTGAGGGAGGCGGTGAGGATGGTGATGGCGGGGGAAGCGGAGGGGGAGAAGCCCGAGAGGGGGACGGTGGGGGAGAGCAACCGGAGGTGGCGGGAGTTCCTGGTTGATCCGGAAGTGCATCACAGGTTCTCGGTGGAGTTCGTCAAAAAGCTCAACGAGGTGGCCGGCTGCCGCTGATCTGAAGCTTCGCCACCAACGGACCCGTGGACCAACCGAAGACACCTTGGGCCCACCTGAAGCTCCTCTGTTTCTCTGGAGCCTACGCTTTAAAAGCTTATGTGTTTCACATGCTTTAAAAGAACGTTTGTCCACGTATTGGAATAAATATCAATGAAAAATTAAAAATAAAAATTTAAATTTTATTCACTTATCTAAAAGTAACTCAATATTGACATAAATCCATCAAATAAAAGAAACAATTGATTAAGATCCTCGTGATTCTTGAGTGAGAAGAAGGGAAGTAAAACTTGTATAATCAATGCTTGGAACTCCCCAAGCACTTGGAAATTGTAGTGCTTGGATATAATCTGCCAAGCTTAATGCATCTTGATCCTTATCCCCGGTTGACTCCCCTTTATGCTCAGTGTTCATTGGTTCTATTGGTTCTACAGAGTCATCAATCCAATCTTCTTCTTGCTCAAGTACAATATTGTTAAGGTTGGTTAGATCATAAGTTGAACTTGGCCTTCTCAGTTGTTTCTCTCTCAGCCTCAAATTGTAATGAACGAAGACAAGTTTGTCCAACTTTTGCTGCTTAAGACGATTTCTCGTCTTAGTATGAATTTGATCAAACTACTCCAATTTCTTTTACAAGGTGAAGATGAAGTATTATGATTCAGTATCCGAACATCAATGCGTTGGAGGTGTGGTGCACTCATTCCATAAGAAGTCCACTAACTTTCTAAATTAAGAAAGAGAAAATAAATTAGTTAGATAGAACAAGAATAGTTTATAATTTTAAATTTTCAATGATCACTAAGCATAATAAATAAAATCTTTACTTATTTGGTGAAACTATATTCCGGCTATTAATTACTGAATCTGAATCTACAACAACAAATTTATTCAATATTTGAAGAAAAATATTAAAATAAATAAGATTCTTATTTCTACTGTTACTCATATTTCGTCTTACCTCATCAATAGCATTGATTGTTGCTGTCAAATCTTTTTCAAGAACCTCAATAGCAGTTTGTAAGCCAGTATGAATGTATGTGTCTTTATTCACTTCAGTCTGATAACGTATTCCTGGATTGAGAAAATAGCCAGCCAGATATAAAAGATGATGAAATTTTGTCTCAAGCCTTCTATCAATGATTGTCCAATATCTCATATAAACACTTTCAGTATTCCTCTGAGCTTCAACAATTGCACATTTTGTTTTGTCCTTTTAGTGTTTTTGCATATTCTGAGGTAGCCCATTTATCTGATAGAAATAAATTCTTCAATGCACCTCGCGGTTATTCAAAGAAAGTGTTACAACCATACATATGAGAAAATCAGTCAAATGAGATAAGCAAATTTAAAATACTTGTTGTATATATGAGACTCTCAAAGCAAAATGTAGTTTGTGGCAAATCGAGTTATTGCTGGCCTAATGATTTCTTTTCTTTTTACGTGTTCTCTCATAAGAGTCAACAACCAAGTATGGTTGTTGTTAACCAAAGCATGGTTCTTACTATGCATATGCCCACGTAGGGGCCAAGAGTTGGTTATAGGAGATGAGTGGGAGTGGTTGAGGGAGTGGTTGTGGGGAGTTACCCACACTTGTGAAGCACCCCTTGGACATAACCATTCCCCCCTTTATTTGAAAGGTTAGAGGAGAGTGATATAAAAAGAGGAAGGAGGGCATTACGTGAGTGTGGTTCTTGGAAATTCTGCAGGACACTCACTTTTGGGCAGCCCTCTTTCTCCCTCTAGACTCCCCTCCTTTCTACATATTCTCCCTCTCTCTCTAAGTGTTGCTCTCCAAGAGGCTATCACCAAGAGCCTAGGATTTGCAGTGTGGATTTTGGGGAGAAGCCCGTCACGTGGTTCTCATCCTCGTCCTCACGAAGCCGTCGCCGTCCATCTACGAACGTCGCCGTTAAAGTACGTTTTCCGTTACGATCCATCTCCGTGCATGCTTCCGTTTGTTCATTTGATGCATGGAGATATTATGTGTTTTATCAACATTGGTATCAGAGCCAGGTTTGCGGAACCATGGCAGCGTGGTCTTCGATCAAAAAGGACCGTTCCGATGTTGCGGCCTCGTCGAGCCGAATGGCTCCCATGGTGGTTATCAGTGACGAGGAATCGGAACGGGTTCCCGATGAACTGACCGACTATTCCGAGGAGGAATCCGGCGACGACCGCGTCCCATCTTCTCCTCCAAGGAGACTCAGAGCGCCGGAATATTTAGCCTACCTCAGAGGGTTCTGCGGCGCGCATTCTGGACGCGACCAACCATCCGAGATAGTACGTGACGGCAGCCACGACGAGGATGAAGACGGCGCCTGCAACGGCGGCCATGCGAACGGTGACGCGGACGACGAGGGAAGCCCGCCGCGACGGTCGACGTCCCTGCGCGGAGAAGGACCCAAGCCGACGAACGCAGCGGCGGCCACGCCGGCCGAAGTACCGCCCGGGCCCAGCGCGGGCGTGGCGCTCGCGCCCAGCGCGGGCGGAGCGGCCACGCCCCGCGCGGGCGTGGCGCTCGCGCCCAGCGCGGGCGGAGCGGCCACGCCCCGCGCGGGCGTGGCGCTCGCGCCCCGCGCGGGCGGAGCGGCCACGCCCGCAGACGTGGCGCTCGCGCCGCGCGCGGGCGGGCAGGCCACGCCCGCGGGCGTGCCGCTCGCGCCGCGCGCGGGCGGGCAGGCCACGCCCGCGGGCGTGCCGCTCGCGCCGCGCGCGGGCATGCAGGCCACGCCCACGGGCGCGGTGCTCGCGCCCAGCGTAGGCGGTGCGGCCACGCCCGCGGGCGCGACGTTCACCCCCCTCGTGGGCGGAGTCCCCACGTCCCGCGTCGGCGTGGGGCTCACGTCCCGCGTGGACGTGTCGCCCACGTCCTGCATGGGCGGCCTGCCCATGCATGCGGGCGTGGTGCCCTCTCCGCACGCAGGTGAGGCGTTCTCGCTCCTGCGCAGGGGGGCTCCCACGCCCATGCATGGGGCTGCCGTACCAGCCGCAAATGGTCCAGCGGGCGTGTCCTTGGCAAGGACGGGTCGAGCCCAACGACGCCGCCGCTGGGAGGCCCGTAGACGTCACCGCGGCGGACCATTTGGTGGCACGTGCCACATGGGTCGCCGTGAACATCACGATGCACCGTATTGGGCTGGATCCGGAATGGGCCGGTTGGTTGTTCGAATGGACCCGTTTCAAATTCTCCGTATGATTATGAACGGAGAAATTGAATTTGAAATTAGGGAGTATTAGTTTGTTTATTTATGATTAAAGATGCATTAGAATTTAATTTGAATCATAGACTTATTAGTTCAAATTAATGTAATTTGTTTCCAAGTTCTATTTGATTTATAGTTGAATTATGTTGATTAGTGCCAATTATTTAAATGTGATGATTGTCTTGATATTATGTTGCGCAAAATGAAATAAATTGAATTGTTTTTTTTCGTCACGCAAATAATTATTTTTTGGGTCACTGATATCGACCTTAACAGAATTTGCGTATATATGAAATGAATATTTGCGCAATAGAGTAAAATGACACTAATAATCGATTATTCAACTATGTAATATGCATGATTTTATGTTTGACACATAAATTGATTTAATTCGTGCAAAATTGTTGTATCATTTGAATATTGCGCATGCTCGTATAGCGCCGATTGAATAATTTTTAAATGATAATTTGTTAATATGCACGTCTTGAATTGATCAATTTATACACACTCAAATTCAGTCACTTAGCTATCATTTCATTTAAAAATGATCATGTTGAAAATTGATATATTTACATGATCATGTGTTTACTTGTAAATATTCATGATAGCTGAAATTTGATCATGTTTTTGAAATATCATGGACTTTGCTATTCCTGTATTTGATTTAATTATGTGAGTATTCACTTCCATGATATTCGAATTTAACTTGTGAACATTAGATAAGTGGCTATTACGAGAGATTTAAAGTGTTTCTCTCGTTGTGAATTCGCTCAAAATCATTCTATTAGAATTAAGTTACCTTGATTTAATCGGAAGATGATTATAGTATCCTAGATCTATATTTCGATTCCGATGGTTGAGTTAACTTAATATTTATTGGTCTGGATTTTTGGAAGCGAATTATGATGTGTAAACTATGTCAACTTGACTCTCTAAATTTTACCTATGTAGTGATTTAAAATGGCCATGAAAAATGTCATTGCTGATCTGACCAAGGGTGACAAGTTGACGGGAATGAATTATGACATTTGGCACCGTAAGATTCAGTACTTGCTAAACGAGCAGGAATTGTTAGAACATCTTACCACTGTCATGTCACCGCCTGAGGATGGCAATACAGCACAGCACCGTAGAGATCAAGAAGCGTACCGTCAATGGTTCAATAAGGATCGAAGCGCGCGCTTTACCATGTTAAGCAGCATGCAAGACGATCTTATTGGGGAATTTGAGAAATTCCAAACTGCCAAAGATATGTGGGATCAGCTAAAGTTCCAATTTGGTGGAACTTCGACTACGCGGTTGCGAGCTCTTGTACTTAAGTTTGAGACCTACCGTAAGGACCAACGACAGACCATGACCGAACATCTTAGGGTTATGTCGGGCATGATCAGAGACTTAAAGTCGGCAGGTCACGATCTCACGGACGAGCAGCAGGTCCTTGCAGTAATTCGATCTCTACCGGACTCTTGGGTCCATATGAAACAAATTCTTACCCACAACGAGAATATCAAGAATTTTTCTGATATTTCTCGTCATGTGGAGTTAGAGGCTGAGCGCGAAGAAGCCGTACGCGCCACTGCCTTAGTCGCCAAGGGAGGCAGACACCAAGGCAGGAAGGGCCCAAAGAAATTTTTCAAACGAAAAGATCGTGAAACTGCATCCAGCTCTAAGTACAAGGCAGAGCGGACACCGAAGCGCCACCACACAGGCAAGCGCGGTGGAAAAAGGGACAAATCAAAGGTGAAGTGCTACAATTGTGAGAAGATGGGACATTTCGCTCGCGAGTGCGCTGAGCCGAAAAAGGTATCCCTCAACCCAGATTCTCTCTCTGTGTATGTTTGTTCTCATGTCTTAGTCGCCCGAACTTATCCTGAGTGGATTGTGGATTCAGGAGCGACCAAGCATGTAACTAGAGATCGAGAAGGGTACCAAGATTACCGCCGAATTCCAAGAGGGACGCAAAGAATTTACATGGGCAATGGGACCAGTGAAGAAGTTTTTGGAGTTGGTGTGTACCAGCTCAAACTTAGAACTGGTCGTGTATTGACATTGCATGATGTTCTTTATGCGCCAGGGATTCAGCATAATCTTTTGTCAGCTTCATCTTTATTATCCCTAAGATTTGCTCTTGTTATGATTGGTACTGGTATTGACATTTATTTAAATGATGTGCTGTATGGACATGCTTTATTGAGTGGTGGTTTGTTTAAATTAGATGTTGATTTCAATGCTTCTTCTGTGTCGTATGTGGCTGATGATAGAGACCTTAGTTCAGAAATATGGCATGCTCGCCTAGGTCACATAGGACAGGATAGAATGACCAGGTTAGCTCGAGAAGGCCTTTTAGGTTCACTCGCTAAGGTCACTCTACCTTTATGTGAATCATGTTTGGCTGGAAAGGCGTGCCGAAAACCTTTCGGGAAGGCCAGAAGGGCCACTGATGTATTGCAGCTTGTACATTCTGATATTTGCGGACCTTTAAGTATGAAGGCTCGACATGGAGCATCATATTTCCTTACCTTTATAGATGATTATTCGCGATACGGCTATGTTTATCTGATCGCTCACCGCTATGAAGCACTAGATTGTTTCAAACGCTTCCTAGCTGAGGTTGAGAATCAGACCGGTAAGAGTGTAAAAGCTCTACGCACCGACAGAGGACGCGAATATTTATCTGATCAGTTCAGAATTCTATGTGAGGAAAAGGGAATTAAAAGACAACTTACTATTCCATATACTCCGCAACAAAATGGTGTTGCCGAGAGAAGGAATAGAACGTTGTTAGACATGGTTAGGTCTATGATGGCGCATGCCAACCTCCCAATATCCTTCTGGGGGGATGTTTTGTTGACTGCCGCCTATTTACTTAACCGTGTGCCTTCACAGTCAGTTCCTTCTACCCCTTATGAGTTGTGGCGTGGCCAAAAGCCGTATTTGGGAAATCTACGCCCGTGGGGGTCAGCTGGATATGTCCATGACTCTTCCCACAAGTATGGGAAACTGGGCCCTAAAGCTAGAAAGTTTATCTTCATAAGATATCCTGATAGCTCACAAGGGTATGTCATGTATGGACAATATCATGATGGAGGAATGACAGAGAAAGAGGTTCGAGACGTTGTATTCTTAGAGAAAGAATACCCTAAACTTGGCAATGTCGGAAAAAGCTTTGATCTCCATGAAGTGGATGAAACAGCTCTCTTACCATCTTCCAGCGAAGGGAGGGAATTAGTTCCTGACCATGTCATCGCTGGAGATAGTATAGATGATCAAGCTAGTGGGAGTATACCTATTAATTTACCGAGTGGGAGTACTCCATTAGAATCGGAAGATGCCGACACCCAAGTACGTCGAAGTAAACGCGGCCACACTCCTCGTCGACGTTTTGAGATTGAAGAGGAGATTTTAATGTGTCAGCCTGCGGATGATGAAGAACCTAGAAATGTCAAAGAGGCATATTCATCATTATCAAAGAAAGAATGGGAAACTGCTATGCTAGACGAAATGGATTCAATGGAAAAGAATAAGGTCTGGGAGTTAGTTGATCTTCCGCCTCGGCGTAAAGCTATTGGAAACAAATGGGTTTTCAAAATTAAACGCAGGGCAGATGGATCAATTGACAAATACAAAGCACGACTAGTGGCGAAAGGGTATACCCAGAAGGAGGGTATTGATTTTGATGAGACGTTCTCCCCGGTGGTGAGATTTACGTCTATTCGCCTGATCCTAGATATTGTCGCACATTTAGATTTAGAACTCTTTCAGATGGATGTTAAGACGGCATTTCTTAATGGAGAACTAGACGAGGAAATTTACATGTTCCAACCAGAGGGTTTTGAGGTAAAGGAACAAGAGCGCAAAGTTTGCCGCCTAAAACGTTCCATTTACGGCCTCAAACAATCGTCTAGACAGTGGTATTTAAGATTTCATAAGGAAATCACCTCATTCGATTTTGAGACGATTGAGGAAGACCACTGTGTGTACGTCAAACGAAAGAAAGAGAAGATTCTAATTCTGTCATTGTATGTTGACGACATTTTGTTGGCTGGGAATGACATGGAGTTTATCAATGCCACTAGGCAGTGGTTATCTTCCGTCTTCGAGACCAAAGATATGGGCGAAGCAAACTATGTGTTAGGAGTGAAGATAGTCAGAGATCGCTCTAGAAGGTTTTTGAGTATGTCTCAGGAAACCTACATTAATAAGATTCTAGAGCGATACCGAATGAATCACTCCAAGCCCATTGATACTCCAGTTGATAAAAGTTGTGTTTTAAGTATAAGCCAATGCCCACAGAATGAAGAAGAGAAGAATCAAATGAATAAAGTGCTATATGCGGCAGCTATTGGGAGTCTGATGTATGCTATGTTGTGTACTCGACCCGACATCAGTTATGCTGTCGGATTAGCTAGCCGTTATCAAAGTAACCCTGGTCCTGCTCACTGGAAGGCAGTCAAGAGAATATTCCGATATTTACGTGGAACAACGAACCTTGCCTTATGTTACGAAGGAGGTGATCTAAGGTTGAAAGGTTATAGTGATGCTGATTGGGCCAGCGACAAAGACGAAAGAAAGTCTACGTCAGGGTATGTGTTCATACTTGGTGGCGCGGCCATTTCTTGGTGTAGCAAGAAACAGACATGCATTGCTCTATCCACTATGGAATCGGAATATGTGGCATGTTCAGCAGCTTGTCAAGAAGCAGTTTGGTTGAGGAGTTTCCTGCGGCGATTAGCTGTCACTCCTTATGCAGAGGAGAGTGTACTTCTCTATGTTGATAGTACATCAGCTTTGGCCTACGCCAAGGATCCTAAGTACCATGGTAAAACCAAACACATTGACATTAGATATCACTTCATTCGAGATCTGTTAGCAAAAGAGGCAGTGGTCCTACGACATATTTCTACCGATCGTATGGTAGCAGACCCGCTAACTAAACAGATCACTAGAGAGGCTTTCACGACCCATAGTAGAGCCATGGGTTTATGTAAACTGTAATGTAAAGAACAGTTATTGTTGACTTCGATGCGTTCTCTTATTGAGTGTTTTGATGGAATGCTTGTTTACACATCAATGAGTGTCACCAGACTTGAATTGACCCTCTCACACGGGTAATTCGCCTTGGCGCTGAGACAGCGAGCAAGATGAGACATTATGTATCTATGGCGCTAGAAGAGCGAACAAGATACACTTAAAAATATTTATTTATGTCGCCTCGGATAAGAGCCGAGATGAGATCTTTAAAGATCAAATACGGGAATAATTGAGCCCATCCTGTATAGTCTGGAAAAGCCGGATGTGAGTCTTGAGACAAGGCGCTGAGAGGAAGCGACTGGGTCATGAGACTCAGGTTAATCGCAGTGGGAGTGATTAGACTAAGATCCGTATGGTGTTTAAATAATAAATCTAAAATTGACACGCCCACATTTGTGGAAGAACACCATAACATGCGTCTCATACCGCATGTGCAATTCACGACCGATAAATGAGAATGATGAATGGATCTCTGCTTCATCATTGTGTGAGCTCTTGGATCATATTGTTGATTCTACTTGTACCCTTTGTGACCTAGGAACTATGTCATGAAGAGGAAGCTCGGCGTCGCTACTTTAGTATGATCCTTAGGACTAAGGTTGATACAGTCTAGCGGGACATGACTAGGAAAGCGGCCGAGATTAATCGAATTGACATGAGAACTTGGGGAAGACATCTATATATTGCACCATGTTATGTGGATCATACCCCGGGGAATTCAGTCAGTTGTGTACAGACAGAGTTATGATCACATAACATTTGGGATTTAAACACTGCCAGTTATTTATCTGAGAGATCCGGAGTGTTAAATCAGGTGAATATAAGATTGTCTGGGGTACCACGAGATTTTATAGAGTATTGTGTTCCATTAGTTTTGGTAATAACTTAATGGATCACTACTCGCCTGTTAGTGTTATGCTCGTGAGGTCGCACGCTGCATTTCCTGTATGACAGTTGGATTGTAGCAACTTTGAGAGATTGTTTATTGATCTTTGCCCTCCGTGGGCAAGTGGGAGATGTTAACCAAAGCATGGTTCTTACCATGCATATGCCCACGTAGGGGCCAAGAGTTGGTTATAGGAGATGAGTGGGAGTGGTTGAGGGAGTGGTTGTGGGGAGTTACCCACACTTGTGAAGCACCCCTTGGACATAACCATTCCCCCCTTTATTTGAAAGGTTAGAGGAGAGTGATATAAAAAGAGGAAGGAGGGCATTACGTGAGTGTGGTTCTTGGAAATTCTGCAGGACACTCACTTTTGGGCAGCCCTCTTTCTCCCTCTAGACTCCCCTCCTTTCTACATATTCTCCCTCTCTCTCTAAGTGTTGCTCTCCAAGAGGCTATCACCAAGAGCCTAGGATTTGCAGTGTGGATTTTGGGGAGAAGCCCGTCACGTGGTTCTCATCCTCGTCCTCACGAAGCCGTCGCCGTCCATCTACGAACGTCGCCGTTAAGGTACGTTTTCCGTTACGATCCATCTCCGTGCATGTTTCCGTTTGTTCATTTGATGCATGGAGATATTATGTGTTTTATCAACAGTTGTAAATATACTTTACAACTCGTTTAGCCTTTTCTATTAATCCTTCTATATGTTCTATTCTTCCAATCGCTTCCAATTTTAAATCTATACTATGAGCAGCACATGGTGTCCAAAATAAGTGTTTTCTCTTTTTCATCAAAAGCCTCCTTGTAGCAACATAGTTTGATGCTTAGTCAGTGATTATTTGCACAATGTTTTCTTCACCAACTTTGTCCACCATCTCATCCAACAACTTAAATAGATTGTTCGCATTTTTCACAATGTGAGAGGCATCAATAGATTCTAAGAACATTGTTCTACGTAGAAAAGATACCAAAAAAATTATTATAGTCTTTCCATTTTGATCCTTCCAACCATCAGATAGCAGTGTACAACCTGTCTCAGCCCATGAATTTCTAATTTCTTTCAAGTAAATTTCAAGATTTTTCTTCTCACCATCCAAAAGATTTGAACTTAACTGATAGGATTTTGGAGCTTGAAACCCAAGACCATAAGCTCTAAGAGCCTCACAAACTTTTAAAAAGAAAGGGGAATCAACTGCGTTAAAAGGGATAGCTGCGTGATAGAACCAACGGGCTATTACTTCATATACATACTTGCTAGATTTAGTGGCCCCCAAACTTGTTGTTTTGAGGATTTGACTTGTACCAAACTTTTTAGAAGTGTCTTTCTCATTTTGACTTGATTGTCCATCATGTTCTATAGCACATTAATCACCATGTTGTCCGAAACTTCCCCACGTCATTTACCAAACTTTTTCTTTTCTTCTTCAATTCAGTTTTCTCAGCTATGAGGGCAGCAAAGTCCCTTTGAACCCTTTGAACACTAGAGGGCACCTTTGTACACGGTCTAATATCACCTTGTTTTTTGCAAGATGATGCTTACACCGAAAAATCCCCCGTAAAACGATATCTCCAAAATAATTGCATCTTATTTTCTTTTTCTTTTTGTGACAGGAATGCCATGCCCCCAACCAAGATCTGAGCATTTACTTCTATTTATATCTGATGAGTTTGGACGAGAACTATTATGAGAAACAATTACATTATCCTCTGTTGCCATAGATGAACCTTAAATTGTATATCACCTTATGTAGAAGAAAAAAAAAGATAACACAATAAAAAGATATTCAATTAGAAATGTTGCTAAATGCACGGTTTTGAATTCTAAAAATCATTGTATGACTATCAATAAAACAAACTATCTTCTTGAATACATCAATAAAAAAATATGATCTAAAAGTAGTAAATCACAAATGTAATTAGGAAAGGAATTTTAGATCACACCATGTTTCTCTTCTGAATAGACTCAAAGAATGTTAAAAAATGATTAGCCAAAGTAAGTAACTAGAATAATTATAAAATAAATAAAAAATCTTTCTGTTAAAGATAACAAAAGTATTCACAATAATCTAAGAGACGTTACATAAAAAATTGATAGGAAAAATAAAAGATAAAGAAGGTTGTGAGAAACCGTCACAATTTGCAATGGGCCAAGCTGCACATATTCTAATAAAATACTAAAGATACTTTTTCTCCTCAAAGAAAAGGTGTGATAACGTTTTTTTTTTCTTGGAGAAAACATACATGGGGAAAAAGACAAGCATGAGAAGGTGTGTATTGTCTACTTTTTTGCTTGGAGAGAGGGTGTAGTTGCTTTTTTGTCTAGGAGAATGCACAATGAGAAGATGTGTTCTGTGTTTTTGGCAGACATGTAGGTTTCTTCTTTGACCAAGAAGAAAAGGTGAAACCTTCCTAGTTTCACAAAAGCCAAAACGGGCTGTAACGTGAAGAAGACAGGCTGGGTTTTAGAATAGGAGCGTTCTGCACGATGGCCGACTTTTCCTTCCCATCTGATGGGGTAATCCAGGTAGGCCCGTCTAAGGGGGCAGCCCATCTAAAAGTGGGTTGAGAGGCGCTCCGTTAATATTGGGCCTAACGGTTTACTGGGCCGAAGGCAACAAGAGTCCAACCATCTCCGGACCTGTCCAGTCGTAACCGAGGCATGGGCCTTCGGCCCATCAGGTTTGGAGCGAGCCCAACTTATCTTTCTGATAAATTTCACTTCTTCTTATGAATAGTCCAACATCGCCACCCACTATAAAATGAATACTGCTTGCATCAGGAAAGGTACACAATTAAGTCTTCATCCCTCCATTAGTGCATCATTATCTTTAATCTGAAACTGACTTGACTGTCAGAGAGGACTTCTCTAGGCCGAGATCCGGGACCCTTGTTGACAGTTCTTCCTCCTCGCAAGTAACTTCGCCACCCGTCCTCCGGAGACTTCTCGGCCTCAGAATCTCCTCTCGGTTTCGGATCCTTTGCGGATTTTTGGATCTCTTGTATCTACGCACCATCCGCGACTGCCTCGGCTGCATCACCATCTATGGGAACATGTGTTCTTCAACTCTATATTTTTTGACGTTTTTAGAATAGAAATCTATGAACTAACCTTTGTGACTGCGTTGTTCTCTTGCTGAACAGACTGAAGGTGCTGCATGATGTCGTCTGCGGTAGCAAGATGTGGAGAAGATCACGTTTGAGAGGTATGTTGGCTACAGAGATAGGGTTTGAGTTGGAGGAGCAAGACGCCTTTAGAATCCTTTTTGAGGTAAGGATTTGTTTAGAGTCTTCTTCACTTTTTATTTCTTGAAAACTCATAGTTTACTTGGATCGGTCACATTCGTCCGATCCATTTTAAAACTCATTGAGTTTTCCGATTCAAAATGGGTGAGAACCCGATCTGAAGACCTGCTCATTTGTGGCCGAGTTTCTAACCGATTCGACCAGAAATAACTGCGATCCGATCTGGATCGGCTGAGTTTCGAGTTGGATCACCCAGTATTTAAATGGTGGTGTTACCTTGGACTAGGAATCCTTTCGTAGGATATTGGAGCAAATTCAGGTGTTTGAATCATCTAATTTAAAATTTTAAGATATTAAATGAAGTATGTATCACTATCATAATTATATTTTAATTTTACTTCTTTTTTAATGTAGAATTATTCTAACATCTTTCGTGCATGAACCGTTTTACCATATAAATTAGAAAGAAAACAGACAAAATCAACATGTTTAAAGTGGTAGTATTTACTCCACTCAATGTCATTATGAGTTAGATGTTCCAATTGATGTAGCCGAATGCCGCTGGGCTGCTAATGGGCCGAAGGCAATTGGGCTGAAGGCCGCTTGCTGGGCCGAGTGCCGCCAGTGGGTTGAAGGCCGCTTGTGGGCCGCTATTATTGTTTGGCTGTTGTTGTTGTTGGGCTGTTGCTATTGTTGGGCTGTTGCTATTGGGCTGTTTAATGGGCCGAATCGGATTCTACCCCATCACATGGCCTCCTACTCTTGTCGTTCTCAATTTCATGAAACGCCGAGAGTAAAAATCCGAAGCCCTTACGGAAAAAATAACATCTGATATGAACCTTGTCCGAAACTGTTACCACCTCTGTTGAGAAAACTGGAAGACAAGGCTTCGCCTTAGGTCGGTCGAGGGCTGGAGATATAGTAGTTGAGAAAGTCTCATCTGAAGATAATGTAGCAGATCCCTTGACTAAGCCATTGTCTTAAAATAATTTAGAACGTCACCTTAAGTCTATGGGACTTAGACACATGGGTGATTGGCTATAGTCCAAGTGAGAGAATGATAGAATTGGGTGGCCTCATAGCCAATCATTGTACATTCTAGTTCAGATTATTAATAAAGGCAATTATTTCTTTATTTATAGTTCTCGCAAATTAACTATCGTAATGAAGGTCCATAGACAAATGTATGGGATATTGAATCATGATGAGATCGTGATAGTGAGATCAATATCTTCAGGCAATTGTCTTAAACAGTTCTCGATCATAGGATATTTGAGATGGACATTAAATATTCGATAAGATCGACACAAGTTATGTCTGCTCATGTGATGAGGGTGAATGATCTCACATTCACTCGTGTGATGACACTAAGACAAACAAGTGGGTGCTCATTAGAGAATGAGTTCACTGAACAGACCCAAAGAAGAATTCCTGGATGGTAATTATACCTATTAGTCAACCAGGAAATTCAATCGTTGCAGTAGCACAGTTGGTCCTTTGACCTGAGTCACCAATGATACCTTGTTTGTGGACCACTGTATCTTGATTCTCTGACTAGTGAACTTTAACCATTAAGTCCACGATAGTCGGTCTCTCAGATACAGTGGAAAGCTTGCGAAGGTAATTGAGTGAAAAACAAGGGATCACTCACTCTTGGTATAAGACTGGAGAGAGAATGTCCTATGGATGTGTACACAGAAATCTCTGGCCATGATCAAATGAAAGAGATGTCTTTCTAGATATTAACTGAGTACTAGAATCCATCTGGATAATGCGATAGAGGGTTTGACTATAGAACCATACCCTTGCGTTATTGGGACATTGCATGAGTGAAGGATTTTATCTGTGCGGTATCTGCAGACGGAAAGGTTCAATTAAAGGGAACAATATCCCTTATATCTTCTGGGATCATGAGGTAGTGTTTGGTGTTGTTCATAATCAGAAGGCCAAGTGATTTGATCATCAGATGATAATTCACTTGTTTATTAAATTAATCATTTAACATATGATGTTTAAATGTTAATTAATAAATATTAAACTCAAGAAATAGTTCTAAGTTTAATGAGCCTGCAACCAGACTGATATATGGGCTTAGAGGGTCACACACATAAGAGTTCTCGTCAGACGGTGAGAGACGTTAAATTTCATGCTTATCTGGGTTTTTATGAAAAGCCGTAGGATAAACATGAAAATTTAATGGAGAATTATCCAAGGTCAAACTCTTGGATAATCATGAGGATTAATCCTTGTGCTTATCCTTATTTCTATATAAGGAGGGACAAGGAGAGGGGTAAAAAGTTAGTTGGACGAATTACTCACCCCAGGTTCTCTCTCTCCTCTCTCTGTCTCCTTCTCTCTCTCTTGGAGTAGATCTATCTCTCTCCGCGCATGGTGGATTTGAGATCTGGTCGGAGCACTCAAGTCGAGGAGGAAAACGTGTTTGCCGCGGGAACTCGTGTGGATACCTCTAGAGATCGTGCGCGTGCGCGATTACCGAGTCGACATCATCTACGGGAGATTCGAAACCCCGCAAAGGTGAAGAACCGTTCTTCCCACGTTTATTTTATGTCCGTTTTACTATCCCAGTAACCGATACAATGGAATCGATTTTATTTTCCGCTGCGTTCTAGACGATTCCTTACAGCTAGTGCCCTTGATGTCGAAGGAATCAAGGTCATAACTAACTACTATCTGATTCCCTCTTGGATGATTCCCATCCGGCCCGGGAGGCATACCAGAGCCAACACCGTTCGGCCGGGCTGTTTCCCGATCTATAAGCACAGCTTCCAGGCGGGCTTCCGCCTTCCTCTTCATTCTTTTGCTGTAAATCTTTTGAGCTTTTACGGACTGGCCCCGTCCCAATTCTTTCCGAATTCCTGGCGGACAGTCTATGTTTTCCTAGCCCTGAGTTCCTATCTCGACTTCAACCCCTCTGTAAATATTTTCTGCTATCTTTTCAAGATTAAGCCTCAGGAGAAGTCTTCTTGGTTCTACTTCGTCCCCCGCTTCGGTTGGGGGATCTTCTCAGGGAAGCCCTCGTCCATTCATCACTGGAAGGAGGACTTCTTTTTCATTTCTCTGCCGAAGGAGGAAAAGGGTGTTTGGCCCTTTCCTATCGAATGGGCATCCTTGGCCGAAGGCCTTTCCGACCCACCCACCCTCAGCTCCGAGCAGCTTGCTGATACGCACCTCTTCGAGGATGAGGCTCCGTACAACATTGCAGAGCTCCTCGAGGACGAGGACAAACTTATAGAGATGGGAGCCTGGCCGGACCCATTGTACTCTCCTCCTTGTAGACACGCTAATTTTGACGTCATTTCGAGTAAATTTCATAATAATGCCTCAGAATGGTCTGATAATTAATCATTAATTAATTTTTATTAATCTTTTTAAGTGTCGGGTTTAACAGACATGTTTAAGTTAATCAATTGAATTGATTTTAATTCAAATTTGAGTTAAAATATGAAGAATTCTAAAAGACGTCGACCCACGTGGACGCCATTTAGAGTTTATTCCTATTTTAACGATTAAATTTGAATTTTAATTAATTAATTAACTAAAAGGCGTCTGGACATGTCGACGCGTTTTAGGTTTCCTAAGTGATTTTAATTTCTCTTCCGGATGTTTATCTTTATCTTTATTAGTCTAAAAGACGTCTACATAGATGGACGCGTTTTACCTAATAAAGATAAAGATAAGTTTTCCCGGATATTTATCCTTATCTTAATTAATCTGAAAGGCGTCAGCCATGGTGGACGCGTTTTAGATAATTACAGATAAAGATGAATTAATCAGTATTTATCTGTCGGTTAAGATGGATAAATTCGGAATTTTGCTATGTTAATCGCGAACGCAAGAAATGCCTATAAATACCCTGCATGTTGAAGAGTAAAAAAAAAAAAAAGAAGAAGAGAATTGAATTGAGTTGAGCCATAGCGTTATAGCGAGTTGAAGATCGAAGCAACAACGTCGTAACGCCGGAGCGCTGCCATTCCCAGAAGTCGGCGTCCCTTTCAAGATCTTCATCCTTTCAAAGTTTCAACCGACTGGGCATAAGTTTTTCATTACTGCATTCATTTCATTAGTTTCATTCTTCATATTCACTTCATGCAAACACACACCACAGCATAATCTTTCAAAACCTACTTGATTTAAGGGGTTTCAAAGCCATTAAATAAGTGAGTTTGCTGTTTTAAATATGCTTAACATCATGATTAGTTCAAATACTGCTTCTACTTAAATTCTCATCATAATTCTTCGTTTTCTGTTTCTGTCTCTGCTGCACTCAACAACAACAAGAGATCAAAAGGGGAAATCAAGCACAACTTTTGGACGATCCTCAACCTCAAATTCCACAGCAAGAACAAAAGAACAAAGAAAGGGCTCTCTTTCTTCAGCCGGCTGAGGAAGGGGAACCAAGGACTCAATCTTCCACGTTTGAAAGGTAGGCGATCATATCTCTTTTGAAACTTTTTAGTTAAAAGTTTCTGGCGATCACTGCACTTTAGTTGCTGTTTTTAATAGGTTAGTTTACACTAAACAACATAGATATTTCATGTTAATCACACGGTCATTCTAAGCACCTACAGTTTTTTTGGCGATCACGGTGGGACTTGGTCTCGCCATCTTTTAGTTTCTTTTTGTTCTTGCTATCATTATATCGGGCACCCACGGTGCACCAGTTGTGTCTCTGGACACGTCCTCACCAATTGGTGAGTGTTTAGTTTAATTAATTTCCCTCGTGCACTACGTGCACACCCTAGTGACAAGATCTTGCCCTCCCCTTGATTAATTCAAAAAGCTGTTTTTGTGATAAAAATGATGTGTAATTGATTGTTTTTCTAGTTGTTTAGTTAGTAAATCATCCTGTTTAAAATCTGGAACTAAAAAAATTTGCATGAGTCGATTGTTTACTGCTTTTTACCTTGTTTGAGGAGGATTCAACCCAGAAAATCCTCCTGGAAAATTGTTTCTGCGAACTGAAAAGCGTCCAGGATAGCTGACGCGTTTCAAAACCGCGTCAACACCGCTAGACGCCTTTAAGGCTTCACAGTTTCTCTGCTGTCTGCATCTGCTTCTGCGAAAAATTAAGTTCTGTTTTGAATAGCGTCGACTACCATCGACGCGATTCAGACAGTTTCTTAATTTTTTTCAGTTTCCAGATTTCTGTGTTTTGAGTGCTAGCTACCCATTACTTACTAAGCATTAGAGGCCATCCAGGCCACAGGACATACGCATTGAGGCTAATACCCTCCTCTTCTTAGGAACACATTACTCGACGTCAGCAACTCTCTCTGATTGGGTTGGTCCCTTGATCAGACTAGAGAAGTTGACGTTGAGACCTCCATAAGTCCCCAAAATCAAGGTATTCCTCCTTGATCATCGGGCTGGTTGTACCAATTGAAGTCCTGGTTAGATTCTGAAGCGTTGTGAGAGAAAAGCCCTAGAGAATAACAGTGGAAATTGAACTGAAACTAGGATCCTTTCCCTGAGCGAAATTGTGGTTTAATCCAATTCAAATAACTCAACAAGGAATCCTAAAATCACGTTAAGCATCCACTTGTTTGATTAATCTCTGTACAACTTGTTTGATTAAATCTTTGAAAAGGGAATCTAACATCATGTTGCAACGATCAGGTAGGGACTTGAGTGTGGCTCCAGACGCCATGGTTAATTATGAGGGAGATGCTAATGCCCCTCGGGATTCTGAATACAACTATGAGAGTGGGAGAGATGCTGATGCCTCCCGTAGTTCTATCCCCATTCCATATCATCTAGATGGGAATGTTCGGACACCTCTTTTGCCTCCACGTGATCAATATCCTGATCCTCTTCCGCATGAATATGCGATCCCTAATCCTGATCTTGAGGGGGACATGAATCAGAATGATCCCTCATCCTCTGATCCTACGGATCTCATCAATGCTCTGGGAGTTCTTGCCTCCCGACTGGACCCTCAGCAGTTCGAGGCGATCCAATCTATTTTGAAGGGGAAGGCACCCATGCAGCCTGCCGAGCCGAACCCTGTGGCTCCCCCTGCTGTTCCTCAGCAACCTTCTTTTCCTCCTCCTTATATCCATCAGGCCGTGGAGGGTCTTCATATTACTTCTCGGCCAGCTGGGCCGCAGCTTTCATCATCTAGGCAACCGGCTAGACCGCAAACGCCTACTTATCAAAATGCCCTCGGGCATGGCGGAAATGCTGCCGGACCTCCCCTCTATTGTCCACCCTGCCCAACGTACTCTAGGCAGCAGGCCTACCAAGTACCTCCTCCTCCTCCTCCTCCTCAAGCAGATCTGACCACACAAACGCTGCTGGCCAAAATGGAGCGTATGGATGAGCAATTTAATAACCTCCAGAAAATGATGGGGGTCAAAGCTGTGCCAGAGATCAGTCTACCGAGTCTGCCAGTATTCCATCTGCCACCATCTGAAATGCCAGTGTACCGAAAGTACAACGGTACTGGTAACCCCTTCACACATCTGAAGGAGTTCATGTATGAATCCTCTTTCTGGCAGAACGATAAGAGGTCGTTGGCCTTCTTGTTCAGGAGATCTCTAGAGGGACCAGCCCTCGAGTGGTTCTTTTCCCTGGAACCCTCAGAAGTAGAGGATTACGGTATCGTTTCACGCAAATTTATTCAACGATACCAGGACAGAGTTGCACCCTCCTTGTCTATCACGGACCTCATTGCAGAAAAGATGAAACCTGATGAGGAGTTTGTCAGTTTTGCTGACAGGTGGCGGGGTCTGGCTGAAAAGGTGAAGGATCACTTGTCCGAGTCCGAACAAGTGAAAATGTTGATTTCTAATGCCACGCCCCAGTTCAAGCTCGTCCTCTCCTTGAACAATTTGACTAACATGGCAGAGCTCTATGAAAGAGCACGGTACTGCCAGAATGCTTTCAAGGACGCTACATTCTCTAGCGTCTTTGATCCTCATAGACCTAGCAGGCCTCCGCCTCGGAAGCCTGCAGTGCCAAACTCTTCCAGCACAGGTCCGACTACTGAGGGCACGCTCTCTCATGAGCAAGTGACTACCATGAACAATAACTCGCCCCAGTTCGTGAGGAGTCAGCAGCAGTACCAGAGGCCACAGCAGCAAGGGTACAGACAGCAGCAGAACCCCCAGTACCAACAACAGTATCAACGGCCCCAGCAGCCGAATCAGAATCAGAACCAGCAACAACCACAGTACCAGCCGCGCGCACCGCCGGCGTACCACAATGTCCCTCCTCCTGGTGACTACAACCAGCAGAGGAGACCTCCAGGCCCGAAGAGGGCAGAATACCCGGCTCTCCCAGAATCCTTGGCTGATATCTTCAGTGCTTTAATGGCGGCTAACGCCTTAGTTTTGCCAGGGGAAAAGGCCGTCTGGCCTCAAAATGCCGATACGTCCAGGTATTGCTACTTCCATAGGCAACTTGGGCATACCATTGACACCTGCTTCCAATTCAGAGATTATATTCATGATCTCAACGAGCAGGGCGGCATAGACTGGGAGGAAATGAAGAAATACATAACAACCCTGAAGGCGAGGAGACCGCAACAGCAGCAGCAGCAGCAGCAAGCAAGACCACCGGCACAAGCAGCAGCACCACCCAACATAGGCATAGTGCAGAATCCACTCCCGAAGCACCAGAACCAGAACCAGGTTGCTCCCATTCTAACGAACAGCCAGTCTGAGGCTGGCCGTGGGCAACAATGGAGGATAGAGGACTCTTCCTCTCTTTATTCAACGGGTCACGTTCAAAGTACCGCAGAACGACTACCACGCCGCACCATCCACATACCCAGACCACAACCCGTTACCATCACCCCTCTACCCACACCCGCATATCACTCGCCCTCACCCAATAACCCACTACCACTACCCACCTTCCTTAGACCCATTGCGCCCCGCACTCCTACGCCTCCATCATATACCCCTCCGCAAACCAATAACGCGCCCCTTTTACCATCTAGGCCACTATTACGCGTACCATTTCCTACTTCACCCATTACCACTACCACCTATCCAGATATGCTCTTACCATCCAGACTGCTATTACGCGTACCGTTCCCCACTTCGCCAACAACTTACCCATCTACCATTCAACCCTCTAGGCCTTTAATCCGCACCGCGCCATCACCACCTAACCCAACGCCACCACCTACGCATCAACCCTCCGCATCGCTTACGCCACCCGACTCTGCGGTACTCAAGGTGTCACCCGGATCCTCCACGGTCGAGGAACATGCGCTCCGGAGTGGAAGGATTTTCAACAAGGTCTTTCCTCAGTCCACAGTCAGAGACGGCCCATCACAGCCGACTGAGGAAGCCCATAATGAAGAGAGTGCACCAGGCACTCAATATGACTTGTTGAAACATCTGGACAGAACACCGGCACGGATCACTGTACTGGAATTGATTAAAAGGTCCAAGATTCACCAAGAAGCTTTAATGGAATACCTACAGAAGGTGATGGTTAACGAAGACGTGCCGGTAGAGAAAATTGCAGCACTACTAGTTCCTCAGGGGGATCAGCCCTCAATTACATTTCACACATCGGAACTAGCACCGCCAGCCGCTAGAAGCATGGCTCTGAGCATCACGGTCAATATTTGCAAGAAGGCCGTGGATGCATGCCTGGTTGATACAGGGGCTTCAATTAACGTTTTGCCTCCGAAGACCCTGGAGCTATGCGGTGTGCCCAAGGAGAAATGGCTGCCTAGCCCCATCTCAGTTACGGCATATGACAATTCTACCCGTTCCCCTCTGGGAATGGTTTATTTAAAGGTGGAGCTAGGTCCAGTAAGTCATGCGGAGGTCGAATTTCATATTCTAGAAATTGACCCTTCCATAAATGCCATTCTGGGACGTCCTTATATTAAAACTCTTGAGGCGATTCCTTCTACGAATCACCAATGCCTCAAATTCCCTTACAAAGGACGAATTATTAAAGTGACGAGCATGCCGATCCTTGCTGCTGCTCATACCTTAAATATTAAATCTGCTGTTTTACCTGGCCGACAACCTTTCCTGTCGGTATTACAGGTCTACCGTCCAGTGGCTGATCCTTTGAAAGCCGCTACCATTTCTCCATACCCATTAAATGCTATCAAAAGGGGGAAGTGCATGAGTACCCCGGGATGGAGAATCATGATGAAGAACGGCTACGAGCCTGGGAAAGGTCTGGGCACACAGTTGCAAGGCAGGACCACTCCTGTTAAAGATCATCGGACAGTACCTGGAAGCGGTCTGGGCTATAGGCCGAGCAAACTGAAGCAAGACAGGGTTCAGCAAGAAGATGGTCAAGAAATCTTGGAAACAATGTCCACACCACTGAAAGAAGGCCGAGATCCCTTAACATGGACTCTATATACACATTTTGTGAAAGGGCCCATACTTAGTCACGACAACACGGTGGTCATTACTTCCTGTTTTGACTTCCATGACATATATGGGAGGGATTTGGCCAGACATTGTTCCGAATTACTTATGTACCAATCCTTGGAGGCTCTGCGGCCTATGAAGAGGAGAAAATTTCATGATCCTGAATGTGAATGGTACAGATGGTTCGACCTGAGGGACCTATACATAGCACTGAACAGACTATTTCTGGATCCTGCAGAACCCAAGTGGCCACCGCGGATTGACGAGCTAATTGAGAGCCCTGGCGCAATCTTTGATAAGCGGATACTGCTGTCTGAACAAACTGATGAAGGGGAGCCAGATGACCCCTATGAAGCTGGTTATACAACAGATCTGCTCTGGAGGGGGACATATCCTTCACATGTCTTCATGCTCCATACTCTTTTTCGTACACTACTCTTGACCCCGACTTGGTCGCGGGTCATAATTGAAGATATTCCACGGGCCCCGCCCGTTATGATAACTCTGTCCCCTCGGGACTTTATTCCACAACCTCCTCTCGACCTAGAGAGGATGTATGATTTGATCTGGGACATATTGCTATATGATCCCCCTAATCCTCTGGCCTTGGTGCCGCTTCCTCTGTCCGATTCCCCTTCCATTTGTATTCACTCCTGCTTCATGTATAATTCCTCCGATGTCCAAAAAAAAACGCCAATTTTGCAACAAATTCTTCCCAAATTATTATCGAGGAAACATCTTACTTGTCCGATTACACCCCATCGCGCGGGTCCGTCGGTCAAGATTCTCTTCTAGATCTACTCTGTCCCTCCCCACGGGAGGATTCCCCTGTATTTCCACTTGTATCCCAGGATTTTCATCCTGCTTCATCTTCCTTAGGTTATGATAGGCAGTTTAGTGAAGTTAGGGAGTCCAGTTTTAGGCAGGTTAGTCAGTTTAGGAAGTCTAGGAAGCCTAAGGGTAGGCAAATTCCAGAAAGATACCTCCAGGATTTGGCTGATAAATGTTCCTTTTGCTCTTTAATCCCTCAGCTTTTAGAAGATCCAATTCAGATGCCAGAAGATTGTACAGATGATGAGTCAGTCAATGATGGGTACGGGGTATATGAGTTAGTACATGAAAAGGACCCCATTGTTGAAGATGAGGAAGATGATGAGGACGCAGCTGAGGCATATGCCAGTGGAGTGAAGAGATTTGATGAACCTTCAGCTGCCGTAGAAGAGCCCACAAAAGAAATAAACTTAGGGACTGAAGACGAACCTAAGGTTGTCCTCGTCAGTAAAAATCTTTCCACAGAGGATGAGAAGGCAATGGTACAAGTGCTTAAGGATTATAAGGACACTTTCGCCTGGAGTTATGAGGATATGCCGGGGTTAGACTCATCTTTAGTTGAACACAGGTTAACATTAAAGGATGGAGCTAATCCGGTCAAGCAGAAATTAAGGCGATTCCACCCACAAATGGCTTTAAAGATGAAGGAAGAGGTCGACAAATTACACAAAGCCAAATTCATTAGAGTTGTCCTTTATCCACAATGGGTGGCCAACATAGTCCCGGTTATGAAAAAGGACGGGAAGGTCAGAATTTGCATTGACTTCCGCGATCTGAATCGGGCGTGTCCTAAAGACGATTTTCCATTGCCTCATATTGATGTACTCATCGATAACACTGCTGGCTATGAGACGTTATCGTTTATGGATGGATTTTCAGGATACAACCAGATTAAGCTGGCACAAGAGGATCAAGAGAAGACTTCATTCACTACACCTTGGGGAACATATTGTTATGTCGTCATGCCATTTGAATTGAAGAACGCTGGAGCCACTTATCAAAGGGCTATGATGGCAATATTTCATGACATGATGCATATAGATTTGGAAGTGTATGTGGATGACTTATTGGTTAAGTCTAAAACAAAGTTTTGGCAAGGGTATTAGAGAGATCGAGAGAGTATCAGTTGAAGATGAACCCCAAGAAATGTGTATTCGGGGTATCTTCAGGGAAATTGCTTGGATTCATTGTCAGCAAACGGGGAATTGAGATCGATCCCAATAAGGCGAAGGCTATCAGAGAAATGCCACCTCCCAAAAACTTGAAAGAGTTAAGAGGATTAATCGGGAGGTTGCAATTTATTCGCCGTTTTGTCTCCCAGCATTCACAAAGGTGTAAGCCGTTTTACGAGCTTACCAAGCCAGGAGTCAAATTCAATTGGGACGATAAGTGTCAGGAGGCATTTGATGGATTAAAGGACTATTTGGCAAGTCCTCCTGTTTTGAGACCACCATCTTCAGGCAAACCATTGATACTTTATATTTCTGTCCTGGATGATGCAGTGGGGGCTGTCCTAGCACAAGAGGATGAAGAAGGAAAAGAGAGGGCAGCCTACTATCTCTCTAAACTTCTCAACCCCGCTGAACAGAGATACACGGCGATGGAGAAAACATGTGCAGCATTAGTTTGGGTTGTGCAGAAACTGAAGCATTATTTTCTGGCCCACGAAGTCCATCTCATCGCTAGGATGAATCCGATCAAATTCCTTCTGGAGAAATCTGTTCTTACTGATAGGTTAGCGCGATGGCAAAGCTTTCTATCCCAATTCGATATCATCTATATTCAACAGAAAGCGATCAAGGGCTATGCCATAGCAGAACATCTCGCTCATCATCCCCTTCCTCGGTTTGATCCAGTGCGATCAGAGTTTCCGGATGAGGAACTGATGTCCGTAAATCAAATCAGAGATGATATGTGGACTCTGCATTTTGACGGGGCTCTGAATTCTCATAGAAAGGGTATCGGAATCGTTCTGTTATCACCTGAAGGCGTCACCATTCCACAAGCCTTTCAGCTTGACTTTCCAGTCACCAATAACATAGCTGAATACGAGGCACTTCTTGTTGGCCTCGAGGCTGCTCATTTTCATGGTGCCACCAAACTCAGGATTGTAGGTGATAGCCAATTAATTCTTCGTCAAGTGCTGACCAAGTATCGAACTCTTGATCCCAAGCTCAAGCCATATCAAGAACTTACTTCTGCTTACTCAAAGCTTTTCACAAAATTGATCTTTGTCCATGTCCCTAGAAATCAAAACATCTTAGCTGACGCTCTAGCTTCACTTGCATCTTCTCTTGATTTTCCAATCAACAAGCAATCTGAATCAATCATAGTTCATAGGCGTCTTTCACCCGCCGTGAAAGATCCTTCATTTCTTAGAACTAAGGAGAAGTTGCTGAAGAAATTCCAAGATGGAAGTATTGTGGAGAAAAGAGAAATCATGTTGATGGAGCTGTTAGAAGAGATGAATGATGAACAGAAGCCATGGTATTATGAAATTGCTAAATATTGTGAAGATCAATCATATCCTGAAGAAGCTACAACTGAGGAAAAGAGGGCTATCAGGAGAGTTGCTCAACGATACACCCTAGTTGGGGGAGCATTATATAAAAGAGGTTTTGATGGAGTTCTTCTGAGATGTTTAGACGAAGATGAGCTTTGGAAGGTTATGGAAGGAGCTCATAGTGGAGTTTGTGGTGGCCATGTCAATAGACAGATGCTAGCAAAGAAGATCCTTAGACAAGGATTTTATTGGCCAACCATGGAAGAAGATTGTGTAGGATATGTCCGTAGGTGTGCTAAGTGTCAACTTCACGCCGACAAAATTCATTCTCCTGCATCTTCACTCCATCCTGTTTCCTCCCCATGGCCTTTCTCCATGTGGGCTTTCGACATTATTGGACCTCTTAGTAACCCAGATTCCGGCATCAAGTAAAAATCTTTCATTCTCACGGCAACGGAATACTTCACCAAGTGGGCAGAAGCTGAAGCATACGTGGAGATCAAAGCATCAACCGTCTGCAAATTCATCATGAAGAACATCATCACAAGATTCGGAATTCCAAGTACCATCGTCACCGACAACGGACCGCAGTTCGTGTCACAGGAATTGAAGGACCTCTGCAACAGGTATAAAATTGCATTGCATCATTCATCTCCTTATTATCCGCAAGGCAATGGCCAAGCAGAGGCAACTAATAAGACTTTGATAAAAATCATCAAAAAGACGTGTAACTCTAACAAATTCGCAGACTGGCCAGAAAAATTGGTTGAGGCTCTATGGGCCTACCGAACTTCAATCCGCACGCCCACTGGGCAGACTCCTTATTCCTTAACATTTAGAATGGAGGCGGTAGTTCCATATGAGATCCTTATACCGTCATTAAGAGTACAATTGAACAAGGAATTTTTCATTGATGAACATCGTTCAGCACTTCTTGCTCAATTGGAACTTTTAGACGAGAAAAGATGGTCAGTTGCTAATCATGCAAAAGTTTATCAAAACAGATTAGCACGTTTTTATCAAAAGAAAGTCATTGAACGAAAGTTCAAAGTCGGTGAAATGGTCGTTAAAAGAATTTTTGTAAAACCTAGTGGTCCGCGTTCTAAGCTCCAACCCAACTGGGAAGGACCGTATGTTGTATCGCACGCTTATCCTGGTAATGCTTATCGTTTGGTTAATGCAGAAGGAGAATAGCTAAATCATCCTTGGAATGGTTTACACCTTAAGAAATACTACCCTTAAGTTAAAGAGTCGATCAGTATGGTACAAAGACCAGTGGAATCAGAAAATTTATAAACTCAAATTTCTTTGTTAGTCTGAATAATTTAACTTCAAACCCATTACTGCACACACTGACACGTTTGATTCGTGAGTAACAAGAGATGCCAAGTCCTTAAGAATATCAAAAGCTTGACTAAGGGTGTAAAGTACAAATCATTCCCTTTAAAGTAAAATTCTGTTTTACACTCGGCCCATGATGTCGGAACGAGGCTTAGAATAGATTACCAAGAATACCCGCCATCTTAGTAGGAGGCCGTCATAAAAAAATGGGGGAGATCCGTTTCAAAGCAAAGCAAAGAAAGAAAAGAATGAAAAAAAAAGCAAAAAGCCAAATTCAAATCAAAAGGCCAATACACTACAAACGTCACAAAGGCCATGAAATGAAACAAAAGGGAACGCAAGGTCGATAAATACCCCGGAAAGAAAATGACCGAACCCCAACAGATATTAGGGTTGGAAAGGGACATCTTTTTAAGTCTCCGGAACTTTCTCATGGGCTTTCTAAATCTATTCTTCTTTTCTTTCTAAAGAGGTGTACTTCAAGCTTAAAGAATGGCTTAGATTGACTAAGGGTCAAATCATCAAATGGGATCACGAGTGGAAACACAAGTTTAAACACGATGGGTTTTAAGTTAAGTTGTTAAAGAATAATTTGAAAATTAAGTTAATAAATGAATATGATCTTTCGATCTAAGTACCATACTGGTCTTTTAGTCAAAAATTCAAAAAATTGCATAGTCAAAAATTCAAAAAAAGTATATATGTCAAAAAAAAATTCAAAAAAAAATGTACATTTGTCAAAATCCAAAAAAATACATATTTCAAAATCCCAAACAAAAAATGAATATTTCAAAACCACAAAAATATTTCAATTAGCATTTGCTTGTGGCATTTAGTGTGTTTCATGCATTTTATTTTCAGTGAGCATATGTTTGCTTGTATGTTGCATTTTGCTTAAGTCTGATTATTCTTATTACCTTTGTTAATAAAGGCTATGCCCCTTGACCATTTATTCGAGGAAAAGATTGATTGACCATTTGTTTGGTCAGGCAAGGGGCTAAGCCTAAATAGATACTTAACCTGTTTATTAAGTGTTGTACAGGATGCAAGATAAGCACAGGAACACGAAATTGGAGCCCAAAAGTTTCATGTATATATCAAAAGTATTTTGTACATGATACATGAAAGGAAAAGAAGTACAAAAGCCCTCAAGGCTGGCTCTCCCCTCCGCCCTCATCCAACTGACTCTGGGCCTCATCCTGGGCATCTGGCGGTGGAGCTCTAGGAGGTGGAGGCGGTCCCATCACACTTGGCCCTGCCTGGCCAGATGATATGGCTATGCTGGCGGTAAAGGCACTCGCCTGACCTCGATCGATAGCCCGCTGGCGGGCTCGCTGGTATCTCTCCTCCACCATCTTGCGCTCATGCTCTGCGACTGACAGACGTCCCTGGAGACTCTCCATCCGAAGACGGTCGCGGTCCCTCTCCTCTGTCAGGATCTCCAAGCGAACCTGGAGTCGTGCCAGATCTCCAGTGGAGAGGCGCGCCACCTGAGCCTCCAACTCGGCAATGCGAGCAGCCGAAGTCCGTGCTTCTGCTAGCTCCGCATCCCTCTGTCGAAGGGCCTCCTGAAGCTCACCAACCTGCAGAAGAAGATTTTATTAGTCCAAGGCAATTAAGTAATGAGAATCAAATTTGGAAAAGAAAGCCAAAGGGAAGGAACTTACTCGAGTGGCCCGATCCTCCTCCACAAGGGAAGCCCGGTGGATGGCGGAGGCGAGCTTACTCTGGAGGTCAGCCAGAGCCGCATCATAGGATGAAGAAGTGGATGATGAAGCCCCGAAGGAAGGAGGAGCCGCCTGGGTGTAGACGGCTCGCTGCACCAAAAGAACACTGTCAGTGGTTAATCGCCAAAATAAATAATTAATTAAAACATGCATTCATATTCATGCATACATACCAGATCGAACAATTCTTTTTGGACTTGTTCTAGCTGGGCCTCCGCATCATGTAGGCGGGCCCGGAGGTCAATGATGACCGCATCACGTGCATCCTGCAAGTCACGCATTCATACATTCATTCACCAAACATAAATCAAGATAATAATAAAATTAAAGACGCATGAATGCATACTTACATCGAGTGGTCGGAGGAGCCGAAGTTGATCGGCATAATGGGCCCGGTAATGCTGGAGGTAGCCCTCGCTACTCTCCGCACGGGACTCCATCCGTACGCCGCGGCGGTGCCAATCCTCGTACTGCTCGGGGAATTTCGCACGCCAATCTGTGAGGGCTTGCTTGCCCCTCATGCTCCTCCTGACGTCCTCCGGGACCTCCTCGTCGATCCATTCCTGGTGGAGGCCCAGGGTCCTCATCACAAGCCGGAGGCGGAGGGGCTCAATTTCGTTGAGGCAATGTAGCCACATTTGCCTCCCGAACCTCCTCCTGCCAGCTGTCACCCACGGCTGACCCTCCTCGCCCATACCAAGGTACGGGCGCCAGATCACCTGCATATAGATTAGATGCATTCATATAAATAATTTGCATTTAAACAATAAAAGATTGCATTGAATAAAATTGAATAAATTAAAAACTTACCAGAAGCTCTGGATAGTCCAAGAACTGACGGCGGAGGGCCGTCAGCTGATGGTGCTGCGGAGCTGTGTCCACAATTGGCTGCCAACGGCAGGCCAAGGGGACGGCATCTGGACGAACAATCCTCGCTCTGCCGAGCGGGAAATAATGGTAGCTCCACACCTGCATGCATAACATATAAGTTAGAAAAAGCATCATATCATATTGCATATCATGAATAAATAATAAAACATTTAATACCTGGAGGAACGGCGAGAAGCCGCTGACAGTAGTCTCGCGGTCCGGAGTGACCGCGGATAGATCTGCAAACAGGTGGGCCAGGAGGGCCGCACCCCAAGCGTATTCCCCTAAGCTATCTAGATCATCTAATAAATAAAGAAATCTACAGTGGATATGGTCGCCCTTCGTACCGAAGAGCAACCGACCGAAGAAAAAGACAAGAAAGACCCTAAGCTGTCGGTCTGCCTCCTCTACCTAGCTAGGGTCCCTACAGTAGATGGCAGAGGACGACTCTGCTAACCTGTCCCTAAACTCCTCCCGTGTCTCGTCAGACCGACGCCGGGGCTCGTCTAGACCTAGGGCAGCCTCTACTTCTACCCTGGGGACCATCCTGGATTCTCTGCCCATGCTAGATACCTCTATTCCTAACAAGGCCTCTGCTAATCCTCGATAATCGGGGTAAGTCACCCCACTCACCGGTCGGCCCTCTACCCGGAGGCCAGTGATCCTGGCCACATCCTCTAGGGTGGGGACCATATGTCCCCACGGCATTAGGAAAGCCCGGCTTTCCGCATGCCAACGCTCCCTGAGCGTCTGTAACAAGACTAGATCGAGCCAAAATGGCTCGATGTCTAGTATCTCACCGAACCCCATCCGGCGCAGGCGCACCTTCTGGAAGTCCGGGAGCCCTCTATAAGCCCCTATAACTAGGTCCCAAGAGATCCTAGCCCTCATCACTCCCTGCAAACAAAAATACAAAAAATAGGGTCAGTAATTAAGAAAAACAGGAAAATTCACTCTGTTTTGAAAGGCGTCAGCATACACAGACGTGTTTCAAAACACGTCCACATACCTTGACGCAATTCAAAGCTATTTTCTACCTATTTTAAAAATTTGAAATTTGGATTGAAAGACGTCGACCAAGGGCGACGCCTTTTGAAAGGCGTCACCTGGTCTGGACGCCTTTCAGGTCCAGATTTCGGGTTCTTGAAAGAACCCCTTTCTTCCCCTCTTTTCTCACTCCATCCAAACCATAAGGGACTTACCGTGTGGAGGTCGCCCTCCTCTTCCTCTTCCACCGCCATGGGCGCCGGTGGAGGGAGCTCCTCCTCCAAGAAGGCCGCCGCCTCGGCTAACGCCGCCGGCACCTCCTCGGGAACCTCTTCTTCTTGCCTTCGCCTCCTCTTGGCCAAGGTCTTCTTCTTCCTTGAACCCTCGCCGTGTTCCATGGCTTTAGAGAAGGAGTTTTTGAGAGGGATCACCGGAGGAATTGCCGGAGCTCCGGTTGAGAGAGGAAATTTTTGAGAAAGTGAGGAAGAAAGGAGGGCCTTCGCGGGTCTGTAACGAAAAGGGTGAAAGGCGTCGACTCAGGAAGACGCGTTTTAAGGCGCATAAGTTGAGGCGGTAGAGGACACCTATTTGAATTGGTTGAAACACGTCCACATGGGTAGACGCGTTTCAGGTTGTGTTCAGAGCCGTATACAGGAAAATCATGAAAGGCGTCTTGTTCACTGAACGCGTTTTAGGGAATTAATCATGGAATTAATGGCAGAATCTTGGGAAAAGTAGGAGAGAGAGTTGAAAGGCGTCTATATAGGTAGACGCGTTTTAAGCTTAAATCGGGTTTTTAAGGATTAAATTGAATTTCTGGAAAAGAATATAGTTTGAAAGGCGTCTTTCTGAGTGGACGCGTTTTACATTTTACAGAACCCGAATTGTTGAATTTTCAGGAAAAATCAGATTTTTACTTAAGGAAAAATCATGTGCACATCACAGAAAGTTGGAGAAAGATTCTAAGACATGAAAAATCGTTCTTTATTCAA
The DNA here is from genome assembly GCA_030544215.1 of Zantedeschia hybrid cultivar. Lineage (NCBI taxonomy): Eukaryota > Viridiplantae > Streptophyta > Magnoliopsida > Alismatales > Araceae > Zantedeschia > Zantedeschia hybrid cultivar. Next base: position 59,390,107 of record JARZZO010000012.1, read on the forward strand.
TGGAATCAATCTTTATTACATCAAAATCAAAAAGAGACAAAGGACATTCAAGGGAGAATGTCATGAAGACCTTTAAGATAAGGAAATTTCAATCCTTTATCTCTGTCTTTAGAGGATCTTACACGATAACTAAAGCCAAGATTCCATAGAGTAATGATGATTTGTATGGCTTCATAATCTTCATCGGACTCCAGGTCACGCTTCTTGATTGGAAGTGTAGGAGAGAATTCAGGGAACTCACGACGAGCCAAGCTAAGTTGAGTAAGGCACCGGTGTGGATTGTACAACACAAACTCAGTGGCTCCAATTAACTTGAGGTCTGCTCCTGCTGTGCGGCGCACCCAAACTGGTTTTCCAAAGAGAGCAAGCGGAGACGAGTCGAATATGTCGGATATCATGAGTTTCAAATACTCTCTCCAATCGACTCGGGTCTTGAGTTTTGGAACCTTGTTGACCATGTACTCATTGAACTTTACAATATTAGCAATGCAATGAATTGGACTATTCAAGAAGATCTGAGATGGATTCAGAGGCCTTTTCTTGCTATGCTCGAATTTGAAATGAAGTTCAACCCACAAGGCAAAGAGTAGCATGCATCCATATGGAGGACGACCTACAGAAGCCGCAGAAAGTCCACTGTAGAGATATGCTAAGAGAGCAGTGCTAATGGATTTACCTTCGAAAATTGCGCAAATAGCACTAATTTGATCGTCTTCCAAGATGTTATCCTGTGCAGGAAAGAATAAGGCACCGGCAAGGCATGTAACGAGAGCTTTCGTTACATCTTCTGCCTCATCCTCCCTTAAATCTTCGATTTCATAAAGAGTCCACTCGGCTAGTTTTGCGAGATTGATCCCCTTCTTCGTGAGGCATCCTTTAGCTTCTGAAGGATCCTTCATGATCGATGTCAATAACTGTTGACCGGTGATTCTCTCTTTTGTCAAGGCTATCTTGTCTCTGTTATCTCTGGTCTTCGGGAGACCTAATAGAAGTTCCGCCTCTTCTAGAAGGATTGTGCACTCGAAGTCTTGGAAGAAGAACGTATGAGTTTGGGGATGCCACCACTCGATCAAGGCGCCCATAGCCGCCCAGTCTACGTTCGCACTTTTGTAATTCTTAGCGAGTACTACAAGTCCTTGAAGATCCCACTTGGATATGAACACTTGCATAGAAAGCTTGACACTTTTTGCAAGTTTACGAATCCAAGGGAGAGACGTGAACTTTCTTGGGCAAGGAAACATGGGGTAATTCTGAAAGAAAGATGAAAAAGAAGCTTGATGAGGAGCATGATGAAGAGCATGATGGAAAAGACATGAAGAACATGAAAGAAAGTTGATTGAACTTACTTGAAGATTGGGATTTCTTCCATTGAGATGATTCTCTATATCTGCAAACTTCTCTAGAGACATCTTTATCTTCTTGTTTGAGGAATCCATCTCTCTTTTTTCGGAGTTTCTCCTTCTTGAAGCTTGGGAAGCTTGAAAACCTTGAAGAAACCTTGAAAATTTGGAAGAAAACTCTCCTTTGGATCTTTGGATTATGATAGGATTGCTTGGGAATAACCTTAGGGTGTTTATATAGGAGGAATTGCGATCCTAAGTAGACCTTTTCCGGATTGGAAAAGGGATGTGCATTGATAGAGTTGGAGTTCGGGTAGAGAACAACCAGAAATCTGTTTCTGTGAGTAAAAGGCGTCTATGATACCTGACGCGTTTCAAAGTTAAATGGCGTCTGCTCGACACGACGCGTTTTAATAATTCTGTTATTTTCCCCGAAATCCTGTGATTTTAATGTTTAAATTGAATATTTGTTTGGAACTAATAATTTTGATTGCAGGAAATTCAAAAAAAAAAACCTGAGCAAAGCTGGAAATGTCAAGAAAATCACATTGTGGAATTCAGGAAGTCCCAACCGTGGCTAAAAAGACGGTTATTTCTATCCTTGTACTTATTCCATGTAATTACTTTGTATTTGCATTACTATATGTTAAATATTTATTAGACTATATCAAGGACCTTGTGGTTTTGATGAAACTGGAGTTTGAGTTCCCCTGCAACAAAAACAGTGATAATTCCAGAGGATTCTTAATCGCACGGATAGGCCGTTGGATTGTTAATTAGTGAGGACGATGGTTCCACTTTTGTGAAACGGTGCGTGGATAAACGAGCTTCGGCTTAGCACTGAATTACAAGAATTGGTATCTTGACTCATTAATGACAATTTAACAATATTATCCTTGATTAATTTGTATTTTATTTGACTTTATATTTTTCTTTTAGCCCAGCATGCATCATGTAGGACTTTGAAATCATTGTGATAAGAATTAATTATTGATTAAGTTTCAGACCATTAAATCAAATAATTCAACATGATATGAAATATTCCATTCCGAATTGAGTATCTTGATTATCTTTGAGGTTCGCTTAAAGATATCATTGGAATTCTATCATTGATTGGATTCTTTATCCAATATTCTTGTTTCCTTTTAAGATCCATCATGGCTGCAGCACGTCCACATTAGCTGGCAAACGCTCCCCATGATGAAACCTACAGTGTCTATGACCTGGGGTACTTCCCACTCCGAGGAGGTTGATCGACTTTATTTTATTTCTTTGTCTACCTCATCCAGACAGCATTAATTCCATTGATCTCCTTGAGCTATCTTCATTGATAATTTTGAGAAAAATTCCAATCATGTGATGTTAAGAGCGTGTCTCATCACACCTTGGCATCACCTTTTCAGTACATTCCATTTCATTTCACTCCCTTGCAAAGACGATGCCAAGGTGAGGCAGCTGTAGACACGCTAATTTTGACGTCATTTCGAGTAAATTTCATAATAATGCCTCAGAATGGTCTGATAATTAATCATTAATTAATTTTTATTAATCTTTTTAAGTGTCGGGTTTAACAGACATGTTTAAGTTAATCAATTGAATTGATTTTAATTCAAATTTGAGTTAAAATATGAAGAATTCTAAAAGACGTCGACCCACGTGGACGCCATTTAGAGTTTATTCCTGTTTTAACGATTAAATTTGAATTTTAATTAATTAATTAACTAAAAGGCGTCTGGACATGTCGACGCGTTTTAGGTTTCCTAAGTGATTTTAACTTCTCTTCCGGATGTTTATCCTTATCTTTATTAGTCTAAAAGACGTCTACATAGATGGACGCGTTTTACCTAATAAAGATAAAGATAAGTTTTTCTGGATATTTATCCTTATCTTAATTAATCTGAAAGGCGTCAGCCATAGTGGACGCGTTTTAGATAATTACAGATAAAGATGAATTAATCAGTATTTATCTGTCGGTTAAGATGGATAAATTCGGAATTTTGCTATGTTAATCGCGAACGCAAGAAATGCCTATAAATACCCTGCATGTTGAAGAGTAAAAAAAAAAAAAAGAAGAAGAGAATTGAATTGAGTTGAGCCATAGCGTTATAGCGAGTTGAAGATCAAAGCAACAACGTCGTAACGCCGGAGCGCTGCCATTCCCAGAAGTCGGCGTCCCTTTCAAGATCTTCATCCTTTCAAAGCTTCAACCGACTGGGCATAAGTTTTTCATTACTGCATTCATTTCATTAGTTTCATTCTTCATATTCACTTCATGCAAACACACACCACAGCATAATCTTTCAAAACCTACTTGATTTAAGGGGTTTCAAAGCCATTAAACAAGTGAGTTTGCTGTTTTAAATATGCTTAACATCATGATTAGTTCAGATACTGCTTCTACTTAAATTCTCATCATAATTCTTCGTTTTCTGTTTCTGTCTCTGCTGCACTCAACAACAACAAGAGATCAAAAGGAGAAATCAAGCACAACTTTTGGACGATCCTCAACCTCAAATTCCACAGCAAGAACAAAAGAACAAAGAAATGGCTCTCTTTCTTCAGCTGGCTGAGGAAGGGGAACCAAGGACTCAATCTTCCACGTTTGAAAGGTAGGCGATCATATCTCTTTTGAAACTTTTTAGTTAAAAGTTTCTGGCGATCACTGCACTTTAGTTGCTGTTTTTAATAGGTTAGTTTACACTAAACAACATAGATATTTCTTGTTAATCACACGGTCATTCTAAGCACCTACACTCCTCGGGTCTTTCCCTACCTTCCTCTCGAAGATACCTCGGGAGAGGTCGAGCCGAGAGCTACCGCGACCAGGGCTCTGGCCGAAGCCCGTCGTCGAAAGGGGGCGCCGAAGCTACGGCCAGGGGTAAGTCGGCTTTGGGTCAAAAGTCACTGTTTGAACTTTTGCTAACTCTTCTTCTTTTCTACTTTCAGAGATGTCTGGTCTTCGGGGCCTTATAAGCCGGATCTCCAAGCAGTCCGCACCGTCTCGACCGTCCCAGCCGCGGCTTGCAGAAGGGAGGGCGACCGGAGGAGTTTCGGCCCCGGGCGCTCGGGCCACGAGGCAGACAGCGGCTCGGACCTCGAGAGGGAGCGACAGAAAGGGAAGGAGGTCGCCGGAGGGAGCGGGCTGTCCGAGAAGCTGATCCGGTCGGATGATCATGGCGAGAGGGAATCCGCCCCGGCGACCAAGAGGCCAGTCTCGGGAAGGGACGCTCTGCTTTCGTCGCCTCCTGAGCCGCAGAGGGGCGATTCCCCTTCAGCTACCAGGGCCGCTGCGGAGACGTTGTCCTATCCTTTCGGGGAGGCCGAGACCCACATGTCCCGTGAGTACGGGTACAAGCTTTGGCGCCCGGACATAGGGGTCTTCACAGACGACAGTCTGGATGACTCCCGGACGTGCCTGCGCCTGGCTCGTGGCTGGACCCTCCCGATGGCTAGGGACGAGATCAAGGAGCTTTCTTCGGAAGGCTTGTCCCTGCAATGCATCCGACATGCCGTCCAGGTGAGAGCCCCCTCTTCGTCCTTGCTTCTCGTTTCCGTTAGTTGCTTTGGCTCATGTTTTTTCTTTCTCTCTGGCGTAGGCCGCGGTCATGTGTGGGGCTCTTGCTCGCCGCCAGGCCCTCATCCAACAGAAGCTTCAGGACATTGACCAGGCCTCAGACCAGCTGGCTTCGGGCAAAGTGGCCTCGGTGCGGCGCGATCTCGAGGCTAGCATAGATGTCCTCATCGGGGCAAACTCGCGGCTGCGGTCCGAGCGGGACGAGCAAAAGGAGGTGATCCGCACCACCTCAGAGGCCAAGAAGAAGGCCGAGAAGGAGCTGGAGCGGGCCCGGATCGTGTCCTTGAAGGCCGAGATCCAGGACAAGGCCAAGGAGCGGGATGAGGAGTGCCGCCGCCACGCCGAGGAAGTATCGGCCCTGAAGGCAGACTTGGAGGCCAAGACCAAGGAAGTCGATGACGTCGCTCGCACGGCCGTGGCGAGCTATAAGGAGGGCCCAGAGTATGCCGACGAGATGCTCGAGGCCGGGGCTAGGGCGGCCTCAACCATGTTTGATTTGGGGATGGCCATTGCCCAAAAGGGGTGTTCGGACACAGATCTGACCGGCTTCGGCTACCCTACCGACGAAGAAGGCGAAGAGATCTTAGCCTAGTGGCGAGAGCTCAAAGCCGAAAGAACCCCGGCTTCTCCAGAAGATGCTGCGGCGGGAATCCCGGTTTCTCCGGAAGATGCCGCGGTGGGTTCGGGCCGTGCTTCTCCTCCAGCGTCTCCCGGCCATACTCCTATTGTCATGGATGGCGATGACGCCGAAAGCTAATCCGGGGGCTTGTCCCGGTTATTTTTGTTCTTCAAGATGCCGAGGCCAGGCATACGGCCCGTTTTTGTACTTGTGTATATATAGAAGGCATTTTGCTCTTTCTTGCTTCATGGCATGTTTTTCTGAGTAGATAGCCGAATTCGGTCCTGTACGTGGCCGAAGCCATGCTGCTCCCGATACGGTTTGCATGGCCAAAGCCACTCCTGGTACGGTTTACACGGACTTAGAGAATAATGCCGCTCCCGATACGGTTTGCATGGCCGAAGCCACTCCCGGTACGGTTTACACGGACTTAGAGAATAGTGCCGCTCCCGATACGGTTTGCATGACCGAAGCCACTCCCAATACAGTTTACACGGACATAGAGAATAGTGCCGCTCTCGATACGGTTTGCATGGCCGAAGCCACTCCCGGTACGGTTTGCACGAACTTAGAGAATAGTGCCACTCCCGATACGGTTTGCATGGCCGAAGCCACTCCCGGTACAGTTTACACGGACTTAGAGAATAGTGCCGCTCCTGATACGGTTTGCATGGCCGAAGCCACTCTCGGTAGGGTTTACACGGACTTAGAGAATAGTGCCGGACACAATACTTCGGAACAAAAAATATATTTATGGTGTTCGGCTTATCCCCGGGAAAATAACTTACATGAAGTAGTGCCGAAGGCGCTCCACATTCCAGGTGCGAGGGAGAGGCTGGCCCGAAAGGTCTCCAGCCAATAGGCCCCTTGTCGGATTACTTCTCTCACGCGATAAGGGCCCTCCCAATTCGGAGAAAGCTTCCCTGCGGCTTCGGTTGGCTTGGACGCGTGGGCATTCCGCAACACGAGGTTCCCGGCTTCAAAACTTCGGGGCTTCCCTCGAGTGTTGTGATATCTTGCCATGCGTTGCTGATATGCCGCCAGTCGAATGCGAGCTTGATCCCTTGTCTCTTCTATAAGATCAAGATGATCTCTTAGGGCTTCATCATTATCCTTCGGATCGTAAGTAAGAACCCTCGGCGATGGCAAGCCGACTTCAATAGGAATAACCGCTTCCACCCTGTAGGCCATTCGGAACAGGGTTTCTCCGGTAGGGGTTCGGCTTGTTGTCCGATAAGCCCATAGAACGCTTGGTAGCTCTTCGACCCATTGGCCTTTAGCCTTGCCGAGGCGAGTCTTCAGTCCTCGCAATAGGCTTCGGTTAGTGACTTCGACTTGGCCATTTGTCCGAGGGTGTGCTACCGAAGCAAATTTATGCAGAATACCGAAGCTTGCGCAGTTGTCTTTGAATCGATGACTGTCAAACTGCTTGCCATTATCTGAGATGATTGTCCGAGGGATGCCGTAGCGGCAAATGATGGACTTCCATATGAAGTTTCATGCATTACTATTGGTTATAAACGCGAGGGGTTCGGCTTCGACCCACTTGGTGAAGTAATCCACCGCCAGAATAAGGAATTTCCTCTGGCCGGTGGCCATGGGAAAAGGCCCCAAGATATCAATCCCCCATTGGGCGAAAGGCCAACGGTCCGATAGAGGTGTCAGAAGGGTTGCCGACTGATGAATGAGGGAACTGTACATTTGGCATTGGTCACACCGGCGGACGAGAGCAGCGGCGTCCTCTCGGAGTGTCGGCCACCAGTACCCTTACCTTAAGAGTTTGTGGGTTAAGGCCCTTCGTCCTTCATGTGCTCCGTAGATTCCTTCATGTACCTCCCGAAGGGCACAATCAGCTTCGGCCGGGCCGAGACATCAAAGGAGTGGCCGGCCGAAGGACTTTTTATATAGCATACCCTCCAGAATTAGAAAATGGGAAGAGCGCTGTCGGACGCGCCTTGCTTCTTTCGGATCGGACGGAACCCCCTCTTGGAGGAGAAAAGCGATCAAGGGAGTCATCTAGGTCTCTGCTTCAGATTCATTCACTTGCATGACCTCGGATTCGCTCAGACTTGGCTCAGACAGTTCTTCTATTAAGACCATTCGGCCTCCTCCCCCATCCTGAGTTGATGCTAGCCGGGAAAGAGCATCGGCTCGAGCATTTTCGACCCGAAGGATCCGCACAATCTCAAAAGAAATAAATTCAGCTAGGATTTTACAGGTTACCTGGAGATAGGACGTCATCAATGCGTCCCGGGCCTCGTACTCCCCGGTGACTTGGTTGGCGATAAGTTGAGAGTCGCTGAACGCCCTTATCCTTTGCGCGCCGAGCCTTCTAGCGGTCCGAAGGCCTGATATAAGGGCTTTGTACTCAGCGGCATTGTTGGTAGCTAGGAAGCAGAGGCGCAGTGCATACTCCGTGACGACCCCTTTTGGAGATGCCAAGATCCACCCGGCACCACTACCCGAAGAGCATGCGGACCCATCAACGTATAGTTGCCATTCATCCGCCGAGGACAAAGGAGCCGAAATGACCTCGGCTTCAGGATTTGCTCTGACTTTCGGCTGAGAGGCCGAGGATGACTCGGGAGTGAGCTCGGCAATGAAGTCGGCCAAAGCTTGATCTTTTATTGCGGTCCGAGGCCCATAAGAGATGTTGAACTCTCCCAGTTCGATCGCCCATTTCGCTAGCCTCCCGGACACTTCTGGTTGAGAGAGTACTTGCTTCAAAGGTTGATTTGTGAAGACCTTTATTGAATACGTGAGGAAATAGGGCCAGAGCCTCCTTGCGGAAGCGACAAGGGCCCAGGCCAGCCTTTCAAGAGCCGGATACCGAGGCTCTGCTCCGTGGAGGGCTTGGCTTATATAGTAAACTGGCCTCTGCACGCCATCTTCTTCTCAAACGAGGACGACACTGATAGCTACTTCAGATGTGACAAGATAAATGAACAACTGCTCTCCTCGGACCGGTTTAGACAAGATGGGAACATTGGAGTGATAAGCTTTCAACTGATTGAAGGCCAATTGACACTCGTCCATCCAGGAGAAATTTTTAGTCTTCTTCAACAGTTTGAAGAAGGGAAAACAGTAATCCGTCGCTCTCGACATGAAGCGGCTTAATGCGGCAATCCTTCCACTTAGCTTTTGAACCTCTCGGACGTTGACTGGAGGGCGCATCTGGATAATGGCCGCAACCTTCGCAGGATTTGCTTCCACCCCTCGGCGGGTGACTATGTAACCGAAGAACTTCCCGGAGGCCACGCCGAAGGCGCACTTAGCAGGATTCAGCTTCATTTTATACCTGCTGTAGACACGTTAATTTTGACATTATTTTGAGTAAATTTCATATCATATAATAATGCCTCAGAATGGTCTGATATTTAATCATTGGTTAATTTTTATTGATCCTTTTGGGTTAATTATCTAAATAGTATCAGGTCAAAGAGACATAATTTAAGTTAATTAATTAAATTGATTTTAACTTAAATTTTAATTAAAATATGAAAAGAAGTCTAAAAGGCGTTGACATGTCAAGACGCCATTTAGAGTTTATTCCTATTTTGATGTTTAAATTTGAATTTTAATTAATTGATTAATTAGCTAAAAGACGTCTGCAGGGCACGACGCAATTTAGGTTTCCTAAGTTATTTCTATCTCTTTTCCGGATGTTTATCCTTATCTTAATTAATCTAAAAGGTGTCTCTACATGTCGACGCGTTTTGGATAATTACAAATAATAATGAACTTTTCCCAGATGTTTATCCTTATCTTAATTAACTAAAAGACGTCTCCCATGGGCGACGCGTTTTAGATAATTGCAATTAATGATGAATTAATCTGTGTTTATCTATTTGTTAAGCTGGATAAACTTCAAAATTTCCTCATGTAAATCCATTAACAACCGCGGATGTAAAAGTCTATAAATATCCAGCTACTTGGTCAGTGAAAAGTTAGTGATAGTGATTTTAGTGATAGTGACAATAGTGACAGTGATTAAAGTTATAGTGATCTCAGTGATAGAGAGTGATAATTTGTGTGCGATTCAAGAAGGAGACGACGTCCAAACGTTGAAGGATCGAGGTGCTGCTGCTTCCAGGAGTCGGTATCCTTTCTTCATCCATTCTTCATCCATCCAAGATCCATTCAAGACCAAGGCTTTCCAGAGGCCATCCAACTTAGCTTTTAATTAATTTCTGCATTCTTCTCACATTTTTCATCACATTAGCCTCAGATTTTCATTACATCACTCAATACAATACACACTCACCGGCAGTCTTTTCTAATCCATATTTTGAGGGGTTTAAAAGACCATCCCAATAAGTGAGTTCATTTGTCTAGTTGCATTCTATAATTTCTACTAGAATAGATACTACGTCTATTTAAGTTCTTATTGTTTTCTCTCTTTCTCTTCATTTTTCTTGCAAGGTACAAAAGGAGAACAAGAGGAGGGAATCATCAACAAACGAAGGAATCTGGATGATCCTCAAAGTCCAATAAGCAACCAAAGCAAGAACAGAGACAAAAAGGGGTCTCTTTCTTCAGCTGGCTGAAGGAGGGTAATCAAGAACTCGACATCTCCCACATCCAAGACAGGTAGGTGATCAAACTTTTTTCTTTTGAAACTTTTTTAGTTAAAAGTTTCTGGCGATCATATCACATTCACTTAGTCTTTAATAAGCTTATTTTTCACATAATCAATATAATTTTCATGATAATCACACATCCAATTTGAGCACTCACAGTTTTTTTGGCGATCACGGTGGTACTTGGTCTCGCCATCTTTTTAATTTTGTTCTTGCTGTTATCAATCGGGCACCTACGTTGCACCACCTGTGTCTCTCGACACGCCCTCACCGATCGGTGAGTTTTTAGTTTAGTTGTTATTCCTATATGTACCACGTGCACACCCCTGCGGCAAGATCTTGCCCTCCCCGTTTGATTAATTGAAAAGCTGTTTTTGTGATAAGAAGCATGTGTGATTGAGTGATTATTTTATTGTTTATATGATAAATCATCCTGTTAAGAAATTGAAATAAAAAAAAAAGATTCGTATGAGCTGATTATTTATCACTTTCATCCTATTTTTGTGAGGGGGAATCGATCCAGAAATTCCTCCAGAAATGCTGAATCTGTGACTTGAAAAGCGTCCATGAGCAGCGACGCGTTTCATACTGCGTTGTCATACCCAGACGCCTTTAAGTCAACTTTCTTTGTTGTCTGCTGCCTGAGCTTCTGCGAAAAAATAAGTTTATGTTTGAATAGCGTCTACCAACAGCGACGCGATTCAGGCAGTTTCTTGTTTCTTCTTCAGTTCTCAGATTTTTGATCTGTGTGCTACTACACATTATGTATTAAGCATTAGAGGCCACCCAGGCTACAGGTCATACGCACTGAGGCTAACACCCTCCTCTTCTTAGGAACACCTTTCTTGACGTCTTCAACTCTCTCTGATTGGGTCGGTCCCTCGATCAGACTAGAGTGGTTGGCGTTAAAGACTTTCGTAAGTCCCCAAAATCAAGGTATTCCTCCTTGTTCATCGGGCTGGTTGTACCAATCGAAGTCCTGGTTAGATTTTCATAACGTTGTGAGAGAAAGCCATAGAATATAACGGTGGACATTGAACTGAAACTAGGATCCTACCCTTTGAGTAAACTTGTGATTAATTGAATCAAAATAACCCAACAAGGAATCCTGAAATAACGTTAAACCTCCACTTGTTTGCTTAATGTCTGTGCAACTTGTCTGCCAATCTTTGAAAAATAAATCTAACATCATGTTACTTTGATTAGGTAGGGATTTAAGCATGGCTCTAGATGCCATAGTCAACTACGAGGGAGATGCTAATGCCTCTCGTGACTCTGATTATCGTTTTGAAAGCGGGGGAGATGCTGATGCCTCCCGTAATTCTCACCCTTGTCAAGTTCGATATGAGGGGAATGTCCCAACCCCTCTTCATTGTGCTCACGATCAATATCCTGATTTTCCTTCGCATGTGCATGCGGTTCCTAACCCTATTTTTGAGGGAGACATGAATCCGAATGATCCCTCGTCTTCCGATCCCTTGGGTCTTGTGAATGCTTTGGGAGTTCTTGCCTCCCGTCTGGATTCTCAGCAGTTCGAGGCGATCCAGTCCATTTTGAAGGGGAAGACTCCCATGCAGTCTGCTGAGCCGAACCCTGCGGCTCCCCCTGTCATCCCTCAACAACCTCCTCAACCTCCTTCCTTCATTCACCAGGCCATGGAAGGCCTCCATGTTTCAGCTTCTCGGCCAACTAGGCCACAACTTTCCTCTTCTAGGCAACCGGTCAGGCCACTGACGCCTAATTACCAAAATGCCCTCGGACATGGCGGAAGCTCTGCCGGGCCTCCACTCTATTGTCCTCCTTGCCCTACGTACTCTAGGCAACAGGCCTATCAGGTACCTCCACCTCCCCTCCTCCCCAGGTTGATCCAACAATGCAAGCGCTGCTGCGTATGGACGAACAGTTCAACAACTTCTAGAAGATGATGTGGTTAAAGCTGCACCTAAGATTAACTTACCAAGTCTGCTTGTGTTCCATCTGCCACCCTCTGAGATGCCAGTGTACCGAAAGTATAACGGTACTAGTAACCCCTTCACTCACTTGAAGGAGTTTATGTACGAGTCATCCTTCTGGCAAAACGACAAGAGGTCGTTGGCCTTTTTATTCAGGAGATCTTTAGAGGGACCAATCCTCGAATGGTTATTTTCTTTAGAACCTGCTGAAGTAGAGGACTACGGTATCGTTTCAAGAAAATTCATTCAACGATACTAGGATAGAGTTGCCCCCTTCCTGTCCGTTACTGACCTGATAGCAGAGAAGATGAAGCCCAACGAAGAGTTCGTCAGTTTTGCTAACAGATGGAGGGGTATGGCAGAAAAAGTGAAAGATCACTTGTCTGAGTCGGAGCAAGTAAAGATGCTAATTTCCAATGCTACGCCTCAATTCAAACTCGTCCTCTCCCTGAACAACCTGATCAGCATGGCAGAGCTCTATGAAAGGGCGCGGTATTGTCAGAATGCTTTCAAAGATGCTACGTTTTCTAGCGTCTTCGATCCTCACCGACCTAGCAGGCCTCCACCTAGGAAGCTTGCAGTGCCAAATTCTCCTAGCACAGGTTCAACTACTGAGGGCACGCTCTCTCATGAGCAGGTTAGTAGTATGAACAACAACTCGCCCCAATTTGTGAGGAGTCAGCAACCACAGTACCAGCGGCCACAACAGCCAAACCACCAGGGTTACAGGCAGCAGCCGAACCCATAGTATCAGCAACCCCAGTATCAGCGGCCTCAGCAGCCGAACCAGCAGCAACAACAGTAGCTACAGCAGCAGCCGCAACGGCAATTGCAGTATCAGCCCCTACAACAGCAGCAGTACCAGCCGCGTGCACCGCTGACATATCACAATGTCCCTCCTCCTGTTGATTATAACCAGCAGAGGAAACCACCAGGCCCGAAGAGGGCAGAATATCCAGTCCTTCCGGAGTCCTTAGCAGATATTTTCAGTGCTTTAATAGTAGCCAATGCCTTGGTCCTGCCCAGGGAAAAAGCTATTTGGCCCCAGAATGCCGACACTTCCAGGTATTGTTATTTTCACAGACAACCTGGACACACCATAGACACCTGCTTCCAATTCCGAGATTATATACATGATCTCAACGAGCAGGGAGGCATAGACTGGGAAGAGATGAAGAAGTACATATCCGCCTTGAAGGCGAGGAGACCACCACAACAACAGCAGCAGCAACAACCAAGAGCACCAGTGCAGGCAGCAGCGCCGCCGAACATGGGTATAGTGCAAAACCCACTTCCGGAGCACTAGAACCAGAACATAGTTGCCCCTATTCTGACGAATAGCCAGTCTGAGGCTAACCGAGGGCAACAGTGGAAGATAGAGGACTCTTCCTCTATTTATTCAACGGGCCACACTCCAAGCACCGCAGAGCAACCACCACGCCGCACCATCCACATACCTAGACCAGAACCCATTACCATCACCCCTATACCAACACCCTCATACCATTTACCTACACCCACTGACCCATTACCATCACCCCTATACCAACACCCTCATACCATTTACCTACACCCACTGACCCATTACCACCACCCACTTTCCTAAAACCCATTACTCCCCACGCCACTACGCCTCCATTAAATAACCCCCCACAGGCCAATTACGCACCTCTCCTGCCATCCAAACCACTACTCCGCATACCGTTCCCTACAACACCCATTACCACTACCACTACCGCTTACCCAAATCCCATACAACCATCTAAACCCCTACTCCGCATGCCATTCCCCGCTCCATCCGCATCAACCACTTACCCTTCCACCATCCAACCATCTAGGCCTCTCATCCGTACCACGCCACCACCAACTAACCTCACGCCATCACTTATATACCAACACCCCACACCATCCACACCATCTACTAACCCTGTGGTGCTCAAGTTATCACCCGGCCCTTCCACAACTGAGGAACATGCGCTCTGGAGTGGGAGGATCTTCAATAAGGTCTTTCCTCAGTCAACAGTCAGAGACGGCCCATCACAGCCGTCAGAGGAAGCACATAATGAAGAGAGTGCACCAGACACTCAATATGATCTGTTGAAGCATCTTGACAGAACACCAACACGAATCTCCGTACTTGAACTGATAAAAAGATCGAACACCCATCAAGAGGCTCTGATGGAATATCTACAGAAAGTGATGGTCAACGAAGACGTGCCGGTAGAGAAGATTGTCGCACTACTAGTTCCTCAGGGGGATCAGCCCTCTATTTCATTCCATGCCTTGGAACTAGCACCGCCAGCAGCCAGGAGCATGGCTTTAAGCATTACGGTTAATATCTGCAAGAAGGCCGTAGATGCATGTCTGATTGACACAGGGGCTTCAATCAATGTCTTAACTCCGAAGACCCTTGAATTGTGTGGTGTGCCCAAGGAAAAATGGCTGCCTAGCCCTATTTCTGTTACAGCATATGATAATTCCACCAGTTCCCCTCTGGGAATGGTCTATTTGAAAGTGGAGCTAGGCCCTGTATGTCATGCCGAGGTTGAATTTGACATTTTGGAAATCGATCCTTCCTTGAATGGCATTTTGGGTCATCCTTATATAAAAACCCTCGAGGCGATTCCCTCTACGAATCATCAATGCCTCAAATTTCCTTACAAAGGACGAATCATTAAAGTTACGAGTATGCCGATCCTTGCTGCTGCTCATTCTTTGAATATCAAGCCCACTTCTTCACCTGGCCGACAACCTTTTCTATCGGTATTACAGGTTTACTGTCCGGTAGCTGATCCTTCAAAGGCCGCCATTCTTACTCCTTATCCACTAAATGCTATAAAGAGGGGGAAGTGCATGAGTACCCCTGGATGGAAAATAATGATGAAGAGTGGCTATCAGCTTGGAAAAGGCTTGGGCACACAGTTACAAGGCAGGACCACTCCCGTCAAGGACAACCGAGGGACACCTGGAAATGGCCTGGGCTATAGGCCAAGAAAAGTGAAGCAGGACATTGTTCAGCAAGAAGAAAATGAAGGTGGCCAGAAAGTCTGGGAGACAATGTCTACGCCGTTTAAAGAAGGTCGGGACCCCTTAACATGGACTCTATACACACATTTTGTAAAGGGGCCCGTAATCAGTCATGACAACACAGTGGTCATTACTTCATGTTTTGACCTCCATGGTATATATGGAAGATACTTGGCTAGACATTGTTCAGAACTGTTTATGTACCAGTCCTTGGAGGCTCTACGGCCAATGAAAAGGAGGAAATTCCAAGACCCTGAATGTGAATGGTACAGATGGTTCGACTTAAGGGACCTATATATCGCGTTGAACATGTTGTTTCTCGATCCTGCAGAACCTACGGCCACAAATAGATGAATTGATTGAAGGGCCTGGTGCTATTTTTGACAAGAGAATACTACTGTCAGAGGAAACTGATGAAGGGGAGCCAGATGACCCTTATAAAGCTGGCTACACCACGGATCTTCTCTGGAGGGGACTTATCCTTCTCATATTTTCATGCTTCACATCTTGTTCCGCACTTTGATCATGACCCCGACTTGGTCGCGGGTCATTGCTGAGGATATTCCAAGGGCTCCGACCGTCATGATTACTCTGTCCCCACAGGACCTTATTCCACAACCTCCTCTCGATCTAGAGAGGATGTATGATTTAATCTGAGACATACTGCTGTATGATCCCCCAAATCCTTTGGCCTTGGTGCCACTTCCTTCATCCCATTCTCCTCCTATTCATCTTCATTCTTGTTTTATGTTTAATTCTTCTTTTATCCAAAAAAAAAAAAAAAAACGCCAATTTGGCAACAAATTTCTCCCAGATCCTCATTGAGGAAACCTCTTACTTGTCCGATCGTACCCCATCGCGCGGGTCTTTCGGTCAAGATTCTCTTCTAGATCTACTCTGCCCCTCCCTTCGGGAGGATTCTCTTGTATTTCCGTCTGTATCTTATAATTTTCATTCTACTTTATCCTCATTAGGTTAGGATAAGGAGTCTAGCGAAGTTAGGGAGTCTAGCTCTAGGCAGGTTAGTCAGGTTAGGAAGTCTAGAAAGTCTAAGGGTAGACGAATTCCAGATAGATACCTCCAGGATTTAGCTAATAAATGTCTTTCTTGCTCTATGATCCCTCAGCTATTAGAGAATCCTATTCAGATGCCAGAAGATTGTATAGACGATGAGTCAGCTAATGATGGATATGGGGTGTATGAGTTGATACATGAAAAAGACCCCATTGTTGAAGATGAGGAAGATGACGAGGACGCAGCTGAGGCATATGCCAGTGGAGTGAAAAGATTCGATGAACCCTCAGCTGCCGTAGAACAGCCCACCAAAGAAATCAATCTAGGGACCGAAGACGAACCTAAGGTTGTCCTCGTCAGCAAGAATCTTTCTGAAGAGGATGAGAAGGCAATGGTACAAGTTCTTAAGGATTATAAGGACACTTTCGCCTGGAGTTATGAGGATATGCCGTGGTTAGACTCATCACTAGTGGAACAAAGATTGACATTAAAGGATGGAGCTAGCCCGGTTAAACAGAAGTTAAGGTGATTCCACCCACAAATGGCTTTAAAGATGAAGGAAGAGGTCGATAAATTACATAAAGCCAAATTCATTAGAGTTGTCCTCTATCCACAATGGGTGGCCAACATAGTCCCGGTTATGAAGAAAGATGGGAAGGTCAGGATCTGTATTGACTTCCGAGATTTGAACTTGGCATGTCCTAAGGATGATTTTCCATTGCCTCATATTGATGTACTCATTGATAACACTGCTGGCTATGAAACTTTACCATTTATGGATGGATTTTCAGGAGACAATCAGATTAAATTGGCAAAAGAAGATCAGGAAAGGACATCATTCACTACACCTTGGGGAACATATTGTTATGTCGTCATGCCATTTGGATTAAAGAATGCTGGAGCCACTTATCAAACGGCTATGATGGCAATATTTCACGACATGATGCATATTGATTTAGAAGTGTATGTGGATGACTTGTTGGTGAAATCTAAGACTAAGGCTGAGCATGCCAAAGTCTTGGTAAGGGTATTAGAAAGATCAAGGGAATATCAGTTAAAGATGAACCCCAAGAAATGTGTATTCGGGGTATCCTCAGGGAAATTACTTGGATTCATTGTTAGTAAACGGGGAATTGAGATCGATCCCAACAAGGCGAAGGCTATTAGAGAAATGCCACCTCCCAAGAACTTGAAGGAGTTAAGAGGATTGATCGGGAGGTTGTAATTTATTCGCCGTTTTGTCTCCCAACGCTCACAAAGGTGTAAGCCGTTTTACGAGCTTACCAAGCAAGGAGTCAAATTCGATTGGGACGATAAGTGTCAGGAGGCGTTCGATGGATTAAAGAATTATTTGGAAAGTCCTCCTGTTTTGAGACCACCATCTCCAGGCAAACCATTAATACTTTACATTTCTGTCCTAGATGATGCAGTGGGGGCTGTCCTAGTGCAAGAGGATGAAGAAGGAAAGGAGAGGGCAGCCTACTATCTCTCTAAACTTTTCAACCCCGCTGAGCAAAAATACACGGCGATGGAGAAAACATGTGCAACATTGGTCTGGCTTGTTCAGAAATTGAAGCATTACTTTCTAGCCCATGAAGTCCATCTTATCGCTAGGATGAATCCAATCAAGTTTCTCCTTGAGAAATCTGTCCTTACTGATAGGTTAGCACGATGGCAAAGCTTTCTATCTCAATTTGATATCACTTATATTCAATAGAAAGTGATCAAGGGCTATGCCATAGCAGAACATCTCGCTCATCACCCCCTTCCTCGTTTTGATCCAGTTCGATTAGAGTTTCTGGATGAGGAACTGATGTTCATAGACCAAATCGGAGATGATATGTGGACTCTGTATTTTGACGGAGCTCTGAATTCCCATGGAAAGGGGATCAGCATTGTTCTGTTATTACCTGAAGGTGTCACCATTCCACAAGCCTTTCAGCTTGACTTTCTAGTCACCAATAATATAGCTGAATACGAGGCACCCCTTGCTGGCCTCGAGGCTGCTCATTCCCATGGTGCCACCAAACTCAGAATTGTGGGTAATAGCCAATTGATTCTTCACCAGGTGTTAACTAAATATCGAACTCTTGATCCCAAACTCAAGCCTTATCAAGAACTCACTTCTGCTTATGCTAAGCTTTTTACCAAATTGATCTTTGTCCATGTTCCTAGGAATCAGAACATCTTAGCTAACGCTCTAGCTTCACTTGTCTCTTCTCTTAATTTTCTAATCAGCAGGCAATCCGAGTCAATCATTGTTCATAGGCGTCTTTCACCTGCCGTGAAAGACCCTTCATTCCTTAGAACTAAGGAGAAGCTGCTGAAGAAAGTCAGAGATGGAGATATTGTGGAAAAGAGAGAGATTATGTTAATGGAGTTATTAGAAGAGATGGATGATGAACAAAAGCCATAGTACTATGAAATTGCTAAATATTGTAAAGATCAATCATATCCTGAAGAAGCCACAGCTGAGGAGAAAAGAGCTATCGGGAGAGTTGCTCAAAGATACACCATAGTTGGAGGAGCACTATACAAAAGCGGTTTTGATGGAGTTCTTCTAAGATGTCTAGACGAAGATGAACTTTTGGAAGGTTATGGAAGGAGCTCATGCTGGAGTTTATGGTGGCCATGTTAATAAACAGATGTTAGCAAAGAAAATCCTTAGGCAAGGATTCTATTGGCCAACCATGGAAGAAGATTGTGTAGGATATGTTCGTAGGTGTGCTAAGTGTCAACTTCATGCCAATAAGATTCATTCTCATGCATCTTCACTCCACCCTGTTTCCTCCCTATGGCCTTTCTCCATGTGGGCTTTCGATATCATTGGACCCCTTGGTAATCCTGATTCCAGGATTAAGCAAAAGTCTTTCATCCTCACGGCAACGGAATACTTCACAAAGTGGGCAGAAGCAGAAGCATACACGGAAGTCAAAGCATCAACCGTCTGCAAGTTCATCATGAAGAACATCATCACCAGATTTGGAATTCAAAGCACCATCGTCACTGACAATAGACCTCAGTTCGTGTCACAAGAATTGAAAGACCTCTGTAACAGGTACAAAATTGCATTGCATCATTCATCTCCTTATTATCCGTAA
Source organism: Zantedeschia hybrid cultivar (assembly GCA_030544215.1). Taxonomy (NCBI): domain Eukaryota; kingdom Viridiplantae; phylum Streptophyta; class Magnoliopsida; order Alismatales; family Araceae; genus Zantedeschia; species Zantedeschia hybrid cultivar. Next base: position 59,409,314 of record JARZZO010000012.1, read on the forward strand.
GGCAATGGCTAAGTAGAGGCAACTAACAAAACTTTAATAAAAATCATTAAAAAGACGTGCAAGTCTAATAAATTTACAGACTGGCCAGAAAAATTGATTGAGGCTCTATGGGCCTACCGAACTTCAATCCGCACGCCTATTGGGCAGACTCTTTATTCCTTAACATTTGAAATGGAGGCGGTAGTTCCTTACGAGATCCTTATACCGTCATTAAGAGTACAATTGAATAAGGAATTTTCCATTGATGAACACCGTTCAGCACTCCTTGCTCAATTAGAACTCTTAGACGAGAAAAGATGGTTGTAGACACCGATTTTGGACCACCCTTTTGGTCATGAACCCAATCCATCATTAGCCCTTCATCACCAAAATCCCCGCATTTAGCCATCTCATCCCACTAGCAACTAAGCCCATTAACTAAACCCCGTCTTTCACTACCTTTTCGTGGAAGGCCAGCCCCCTTGCCTTCCACCGCCTTTGAAGGCCACCCCCCGCCTTCTACCCCCTTCGAAGGCCAGCCACCTTGCCTTCCACCCTTTTGGCCACCCTTTTTCATCTTTTCGTGGAAGGCCAGCCCCCTTGCCTTCCACCGCCTTCGAAGGCCACCCCCCGCCTTCTACCCCCTTCGAAGGCCAGCCACCTCGCCTTCCACCTTTTTAGCCACCTTTTTCACTTTTTACCACCTTTTCGTGGAAGGCCAGCCCCCTTGCCTTCCACCTCCTTCGAAGGCCACCCCTTGCCTTCCGCCTCCTTCGAAGGCCACCCCTCGCCTTCCACTCCCTTCGAAGGCCAGCCGGGCTGCCTTCCACCACAAGAATGGAAGGCATGTCACCTGGCCGTCCACTCCTTAACCACCCCCTTGACTCCGTCTTCCCCACGATCTCCTCTACTCGCCGCCCTCGTCCCCCACTACTCCGACCACTCCCCACTCCGTCGACTACCGTGCGCACCACATCCGACCCTTGACCACTTCCTATTGGCTGAAGGTTGATTTACGGGGATTTAGACCCCTATTTTCTCCTACTTTTTCCTTCATCTATTTAAACCCCCCAGCTTCCCTCGAGCAAGGGGGTCGGAGGGGTTGGAAGGGGATTAAGAAGGAGTTTCTTCCTCGGAGCGGGTCGGCTTTGAGGAGTCGAGCGGGCAAAGAGTCAGAAGGCTGTTTCAAGAGGAACGTCACTCCAAATGGGCTTGTCTTCCTAACCTCTTTTACTTTTCACCTTTTTAACTTCATTGCATTTCCAATTTCCATCCATGCCGTAACATCCTCCCTCTTTCACTCTCTTTTACCTTCAACACATCATTTCACTCTTCACACACGAGCACTTATCTGCATGCATACATCCTAGAATGACTTAGCACCTTTTACCCCCAGAGGTTCCAAACAAAAATCGGGAGGTGGGTGGCCATAACATATGGTCACCTTCCCTCCCAAACACCTATCCAGTGCGTCTCCCTCTAATTTTACTTAATTTTTATGTTTGCATGAACGGATCCTACATGTCACAGTTCTAATTGGGTTACTGTCTTTTCTTTGTCTGTCTTTTCTTTTCACGGGCTCTTACCAGATTCTGCGCGTGCACTACCGAGCTCTCCTCTTCTGGCCGGCCCGAAGAAGAGAAGGAGAAACTACCATCTTCCGCTCCCACAGAACGCGATCACATCCCCACCATCCTGTGGAGCACAGGGACCGTAAGGTAATGCTCCTGGCGATCACATCCTTTATTTTCTAACCCCCTTTAAATCGCCACAGTGCTAAGACGAACGGAGAGGAACCCTCGCCCGAAGCCCGCAGCCATGGCGGGGGACGTTCCGGGCGCCTACAATGGTCAGCTGCTAATCATGCAAGAGTTTATCAAAATAGATTAGCACGTTTTTATCAAAAGAAAGTCATCGAACGTAAGTTCAAGGTTGGTGAAATGGTTGTCAAAAGAATTTTTGTAAAACCTGGTGGTCCGCGTTCTAAGCTCCAACCCAATTGGGAAGGACCTTATGTTGTATCGCATGCTTTTTCTGGTAATGCTTACCGTCTAGTTAATGCAGAAGGGGAATTGTTAAATCACTCATGGAATAGTTTGTATCTTAAGAAATACTACCCTTAGGTTAAAGAGTCGATCAGCATGGTGCAAAGACCAGTAGAATCAGAAAATTTAGAAAATCAAATTCTCTTATCAGTCTGAATAATTTAATTCCAAACACATTACTGTACACACTGACACGCTTGATTCGTGAGTAACAAGAGATGTCAAGTCCTAAGGAATACCGAAAGCTTGACTGAAAATGTAAAGTGCAAATCATTCATTTTTCAAACAAAATTTTGTTTTTTACACTCCGCCCATGATGTCGGAACGAGGTTTAGAATAGACTACCAAGAATACCCGCCATCTTAGTAGGAGGCCGTTATAAAAAAAATGGAGGAAATCCTTCCCAAGAAAAGAAAAGAAAAGAAAAATCAAATGTCAAATCAAAAGGCCATTACACTACAAAAATGGAAACATAAGTTCAAACACGATGGGTTTAAGTTAGATTATTGAAGAACAATTTGGGAATTAAGTTAATAAATGAATATGATCTTTTGATCTGAGTACCATACTGGTCTTTTAATTTACACTATATTCCAAAAATAAATAAAAAATACATATTTCAAAAATCCAAAAAAAGAGTACATATTCCAAAATCCAAAAAAATACATACTTCAAAATAAATAAAAAAAGTATATATTCTAAAATCCAAAAAAAATACATACTTCAAAAAAAAAAAAAGTACATATTCCAAAATCCAAAAAAAAGGTACATATTTAAAAATCAAAACAAAAATGAATATTTCAAAACAACAAAAATATTTCGATTAGCATCTGCTTATTGCATCTAGTATGCTTCATTCCTTTTATTTTCAGTGAGCATCTGTCTGCTTGCATGTTGCATTTTGCTTTCAGTTTGATTACCTTTGTTAATAAAGGCTATGCCCCTTGACCCTTCTACCAAGGAAAAGATTGATTGATCGGTTACTTGACTGAGCAAGGGGCTAAGCCTAAATAGATACTTAACCTGTTTGTTAAGTAATGTACAGGGTACAGGAACGAAAGCTAAAGAGTTCACACAAATGCCAAGACACAAGGTTGAAGGCCAAAAGTTTCATATATATATCAAAGGTGTTCTGTTCATGATACACAAAAGAAAGGAAAATACATGTAGCCCTCAAGGCTGACACTCCCCAGCCCCCTCATCCATTTGGCTCTGAGCCTCATCCTGGGCATATGGCGGTGGAGCTCTAGGAGGCGGCGGACCCATAGCACTCGGACCAGCCTGACCAGAGGAGATGGCCACACTGGCTGTGAAAGCGCTCGCCTGCCCGCGCTCCTGAGCACGCTGCCAAGCACGCCTATATCTCTCCTCGACACTCCGGCGCTCGTACTCGACGATGCCTAACTGGACCTGGAGGGAGGTCATCTCCGCGTCCAGTCTCTGCCACTCCCTCTCCCTCTCCTCAGTGACAAACTCCAGTCGGGACTGGAGGCGTGAAAGCTCCCGAGGAAGATCCCCGGTGGAGAGACGAGCCACCTGCTCCTTGAGCTCACGAACCCAGGTTGCATCCGCCTCAGCCCTCTGAAGGGCTTCATGAAGCTCAGCAACCTACAGGAGAAGTCATTGTTAGTCCAAGACAATCAAGCAATAAAAATCAAATTCAGAAATCAAAGGAAATAATAGGACTTACTCGAGCGGCACGGTCCTCCTCTTCGAGGGAAGCCCGGTGGACGGCAGAGGCGAGCTGACTCTGGAGGTCAGCCAAAGTAGCCTCATGAGCAGCAGAAGAAGAGGATCAAGCACCATAAGAAGGGGGAGCCGCCTGGGTGTAGACGGCTCACTACACCAAAAGACAATCATCAGTGGCTAATTGTCAAAATAAATTAATTAAAATATTCATTCATATTCATTCATACATACCAGGTCCAAGAGTTCTTTCTGGACCTGCTCCAGCTGGGCCTCCGCATCATGTAGGCGGGCCCGGAGATCAACGATGACCGCATCTCGCGCATCCTACATACCATACATACACTGTAACGACCCGCCATCCTATGACCGGAGACCCGATCACTAAATGGATGTCGGCCCATTAACTGCGGGTTCACACCCGGATCTCACACAACACATCTGGAGGAGTAAGCGTTAAACAAGGCTAAATATAACAATCTCACGGACTACAAAGAGAGTACAAGTGCGCAGGAAAGAGATTAACAATGTCCGTATACAGTCCAATAATAATTACATGGTCCAACAAATTAAATAAGTACAGGCAGAAGTAAAGTACAACAACGTTGGGGCATACCCCGGAACTGAGATAGCTGCTGGTCCGCATACCAAGGAGACGCCACACGCCGCCACACGCCACGAGGTCCACACCTGAAATCGCAGGGAGTGAGCCACACCAGAATTGGGCTCAGTAGGGATCATCCGATCCCCGCCTCCCACTCACACACCCACAAGGGCAAGAATACAGATATATGGCAATTAAATAAGGCAGTAAACATGGCTCCCAAAGCCTGATATGAAACGCACGCACAAGCAATGTAGCAGGAACAGTTCTCAGTAATCCAAGTAACCCCACACAATACCACGACTCAAAACCAAGGTCCAACGAAGCGACCAAGCCACACTATCAACCGCAGACAACGCTGCCTGACAACACCACCAACACTCACGCCTGTCCGCCCCTACAGTGTTCCGGGGCACCGTAGGGTGAGGCAGTGAGTCAAACTAGGACTAGCTGGGACTAGTGAACCACCACTGCCCAGCTACGTGTGCACACAAGCAGTCTAGACTACTGTTCTACCGACCGGACTTCCTCCACGCCAGGCCTCGGCATTTCAGGAGGGCCCTGAGGACCGGCGAAACCCCCGTCAAGCCGAAGCTATAGGAACTACCCACAATCCTAACCTCCCGGGCTGCGTCAGGCCAAAGGGCAAAGGGTACCACTCGTAACCTTGATCACAGGTCACATCAGGCCCAGTGGCTAAGGGGTAAAACAACTCCAACAGTACCACAACCAGCTCCACAGCAAGAAACGCGCCGGAAGCTGCCACGACAAACAGGGAAACCCCGACCCGCTGAGACCAAACAGCAACCCCTCGGATAGCGCACCGGCTACTCTGGCCCGACGGGCTCAAGGTGGTTCTGCTTCTCTCAGCCAAAGGTAAAACACAACATGTACCACTCCCCCACCGGTACGGCAACAATGCCTCACGGACACCAAGGCCCTTCCCCATCGGCACATGGTGACAAACGTAAACCACAGTTGTTCCAATTCCATATCCGCATAAGCACACACACACATGACATGATTCCATTCACACAGTAAACCTCCGCCTTGATGTACAATTTGAAGTATGTATTTGAACCATCCAACCGTGAAACATGTGTTAATAACAAGAGTTAATGCAGTTCTGTCTTGAATCACGTCGACCAAGGCCGACGCCATTCAAGTCCCTCAAACTGGTTCATTAAAACCCGACCTCAGATTATGTCTTAAAACGCGTCGTCCTGGGAAGCCGCCCTTTAAACGGCGTCAGCGTCCTCAGACGCCATTCACACCAAATTCCGAGATTGCAGAGACCTCAGTCGGGGGAATTTCCTGCCTAAATGGCGTCATGATGGCCCGACGTCCTTCTAAAAGGCGTCGTCCATACATGACGTCTTTTAGCGCCAGATTCCCTGAATTGACAGAGACTCGGTGGAAAGATTTTTGCCTAAAAGGCGTCATGATGTCCCGACGTCCTTCTAAAAGGCGTCGTCCATACATGACGTCTTTTAGCGCCAGAAACCGAGTTTTGTCCTCAGCCCGAGGGCTTCCTTTTCACCCCCAAAAGCCCCAAAATTAAACCAAACGGAGGAGGAAGAGGAGCAAGCTAAATCATCACAAATTCACATTCACAGAAACCCTCATTCCCATCAAGAAAAGCTCCTAAACATGCTCGTTCTACCCTCAAACACATCATGCATCATATGGAAACTACGGATGAAACGTGTACAATCCACGCAAGGTTCGTCCCCCTACTGGTTCTTGAACTCCTCCAAGCTCCGTGCCGCCGACCCGCCGCCGGTACCCCCGAGGACGCCGCCACTCCGCCGGGACGTCGGCCGCCGTCCGGAGAATGGAACGCCGCGAAGGAAGTGGTGGTGGTAGAGGTGAGAGGTAGGGAGGTGTTGGAGTGGTGGAAGAGGAAGAAGAGGAAGGGAAAGGGGAAAAGAGAGGCGGATAGGGCGGAGAGGGCGAGGAGAGAGAGAGTGAAGGCGAGAATGAGGGAAAGAAGGGGAGGCTCGCGGGGTCAATCAAAAACTGGCTAAAACGCGTCGACCAAGACGGACGCCTATCAGATGATAGGACGGGCCGTACTGACAGCGCTCTGAAAAGCGTTGACCACCACGGACGCCGTTCAGCTGACAAGACAGGCACCGTACACTAACATCGCAGGGTCGCAGTCTGAATGGCGTCGTCCATCATAGACGCCGTTCAGACGACAAGACAGGGGCCGTACTCTCGCGGCCCGAAACCCGCCCCACGTGGCGCCCACGTGGCACAACAGCAACAGACTTAAATGGCGTCCACCAAGCCAGATGCCGTTTGAAAGGCGTCGTGCAGTGCAGACGTCATTCAGTCAAAATTCTCAAGACTCCTCAGGGTCGAAACCAGGGGATCCGGCCCGAACCCGACCCGAATACTGAACCCGAAACCTCAGTCCTTACATACACACATTCATTAACAAATATAAATTAAGATAATAATAAAGTGAAAAGACGCATAAATGTATACTTACATCGAGTGGTTGGAGGAGCCGTAGCTGATCGGCGTAGTGGGCCCGGTACTGCTGGAGATACGCCTCGCTACTCTCCGCACGGGACTGCACTCTGACGCCGCGGCGATGCCAGTCCTCGTATTGCTCCGGGAAGTTAGCACGCCAATCGGTAAGGGCTTGCTTGCCCCTCATGCTCCTTTCGACGCCCTCCAGGACCTCCTCATCTATCCACTCCTGGTGGAGGCCTAGCGTCCTCATCACGAGCCGTAGGCGGAGGGGCTCGATCTCGTTCAGGCAGTGTAGCCACATCTGCCTACCGAACCTCCTCTGGCGAGCCGTCACCCACGGCTGACCCTCTTCGCCCATACCCAGGTACGGGCGCCAGATCACCTGCATACAGGTTAGATGCATTCATATAAATAACTTGCATTTAATAAATGAAAGATTGTATTGAACAAGTTAAAAACTTACCAAAAGCTCGGGATAATCGAGGAACTGATGGCGGAGGGCCGTCAGTTGGTGGTGCTATGGTGCCGTATCCACTATTGGCTGCCAGCGGCAGGCCAATGGGACGAGGAGTGGTAACTCCAAACCTGCATACATGAACATATAAGTTAGAAATCATCACATCATATCACATTGCATATCATGAACAAATAATAGAACAAGTTAATACCTGAAAGAACGGCGAGACAAGTGGTCCAGGAGGGCCGCACCCCATGCATACTCATGAAGCCTATCTAGATCATCTAAAATATACAGAAATCTACAATGAATGTGGTCGCCCTTCGTACTGAAGAGCAACTGACCAAAGAAAAAGACGAGGAAGACCCTCAACTGCCTATCTACCTCCTCCTCCTGACTCGGGTCGCTACAGTAAACAGAGGATGATGACTCTGCTAATCTACTCCTAAACTCCTCCCGGGTCTCGTCTGATCGACGCCGGAGCTCATCTAATCCTAGGGCGGCCTCCACCTCTACTCTGGGGACCATCCTAGACTTCCTACTTAGGCTAGACACCTCTATGCCTAGTAGGGTCTCTGCCAATCCCTGGTAGTTAGGGGTAAGTCACCCCACTTACCGGTCGGCCCTATACCCTGAGGCCAGTGATCCTGGCCACATTCTCTAAGGTGGGGATCAAATGTCCCCAAGGCATTAGGAAAGCCCTGCTTTCCGCATGCCACCTCTCCCGCAGCACCTGCAGGAGGACCAAATTGAGCCAAAACGGCTCGATCTCGAGAATCTCGCCGAACCCCATCCGGCGCAGGCGCGCCTTCTGGAAGTTCGGGAGTCCTCGGTATGCACCTATCACTAGATCCCAAGATATCCTAGCTCTCATCGTCCCCTGCAAATAAAAACAAGGAATTTCATCAGTTAATGAGCATAAAAGCAGATAGAATATTTCTGAATTAAAAGGCGTCGAGTCACATGGACGCCTATTAAAAGGCGTCAATCAGTCCTGACTCCATTCAAGTTGATTTTCTATCCATTTAAAAATTTGGAATTTCGTCTGAATGGCGTCGGACCAGGGCGACGCCGTTTGAAAGGCATCACCTGGTCTGGACGCCATTCAAGCCTGATTCTGGGTTCTTTCCAAGAACCCTTTCCTTCCCTCTTTCCTCCATTCTATTCGAACCACAGGGAACTTACCAGGTGGAGGTTGCCCTCCCCCTCTTCTTGCTCGGGCATGGGTGCCGGAGGAGCCTCCTCTTCCTCCAAGAAGGCCTCCACCGCGGCGAGCTCGGCCGGTACCCTTTCTTCCACCTCGCCGAGGTCCGTCGGCGCTTCACGATGGCCTTGGCCTTGCGGGATCCTTCACCTCGCTCCATGGAGAGAGTTTGCAAGGGGAAAAAGTGGGGAAGATCGCCGGAGAGTCGCCGGAGCTCGGTGGAAGAGAGAGAAGAGCTTGGAAGAATGAGGAAGAAAGGGGGCCTTAGCGGGTTATGTTAGAAAAGTTTAAAACGCATCTGGATACAGCGACGCGATTCAGAGCGCATAAATTGAGGCGACAAGACCAGCTGTTTAAAATTGAGTAAAAGGCGTCTACACAAGATGACGCGTTTCAAGTTACCGCCAATTCTGGTCAGAATAGTACAAGGCATGATGATGAAAGGCGTTCACATGTCAAGACGTGTTTCAGTGAATTAATTGCAAGATTAATGGTGGAATTCTAGAGAAAAGCAAGAGAGAGAATCGAAAGGCGTCTACACATGTAGACGCAATTTAAGGTTTTTGAGGATTAAATCTCTGATTGTTAGAGAATGATTTTTGAATGAAAGGCGTCTTGTGTTGTGGATGCGTTTTAACGTTAAATTCGGGATTTTAAGGTTAATCTCTGATTTTTGGAAACCGAATTATGGTTGAAAGGCGTCTTTCTGAGTTGATGCTTTTTGCATTAAGTAAACCCGAACTGTCATATTTTGAGGAAAAATTCAGTTTTTATTCAAGGAAAAATCATGGACAAGTCACAGGAGATTAAGGGGGGATTTCAAGACATAAAAGAACGATTCTTTATTGAAGAAAAATTCTTTATTACATCAGGGAAAGAAAATAAAAGAGAACATTCAAGGAAGAAATTTCCGAAGTGCTAGTATGTATGGAACTTTTAGTTCTCTATCTCTATGTTTGGAGGATTTTACATGATGACTGAAGCTAATATTCCATAAAGTGGCAATGAGTTCTGTAGCTTCATAGTCTTCATCAGATTCCAGAGCACGCCTCTTGACTGGAGATGTATAGGAGAATTCGGGGAATTTATAGCGAGGCATGCTGAGTTGAGTAAGACATCGATGAGGGTTGTACAACACAAACTCAGTAGCCCCGATCAGCTTAAGTTCTGGTCCCGCTACACGGAGTACTCTAATGGGCTTTCCTACGAGTGCAAGTGGAGAAGGGTCAAACCCGTTGGATGACATGCTTCTAAGGTATTCTCTCCAGTCAGCTCGAGTCTTGAGCTTTGGCACTCGATTGATCATCCTTTCGTTGAATTTCACGATGTTGGAAATGTGAAAGATCGGGCTATTATGATAAATTTGAGACGGTCTTGTTGTCATCCTCGTGTAATATTCAAATTTAAAGTGTAGCTCGACCCATAAAGCAAAGAGCAGCATGCACCCATAAGGAGGTTGACCTGTGGACGCCGCAGAGAGCCCACTGTAGAGATAAGCCAAGATCGCAGTGCCAATGTGTTTTCCCTCAAAGATCGTGCAGATCGTGCTGACTTGATCATCTTCAAGGATGTTGTCTTGTGCGGGAAAGAATAGAGCCTCGGCAAGGCACGTGACGAAAGCTTTCGTTACGTCCTCAGCTTCATCCTCCCTCAGATCATCAATCTCGTACAAGGTCCATTCTGCGAGCTTTGCTAGGTTGATCCCTTTCCTGGTGAGGCACCCTTTTACCTCTGTGGGGTCCGTCATGATCGTCATCAGCAGTTGTTGGCCGGTGATCTTTTCCTTCATCAAGGCCATCTTATTCTTGATCTTCGGAAGGCCCAACAAAAGCGCCACCTCCTCTAGAAGGATAGTACATTCAAAATCCGGGAAAAGGAAAGTATGGGTTTGAGGATGCCATTGCTCAATCAAAGCACCCATAGCGGCCCAGTCCACGTTTGGACTCTTGTAATGCTTAGCATGGATTACTAAGCCTTGGAGATTCCACTTGGAGATAAAGGTTTGCATGGAGAGTTTGGGACTCTTAGCAAGTTTGCGAATCCAAGGGAGGGAGGTGAATCTTCTCGAACCGGGAAACATAATGTACGTCTAAAAAATAAAAGAAAGGGTCACTTGAAGAACTTGAAGAAAACATGAAGAACATGGAATTGAAAAAGAATTGAAGGGAAAGATGATTCAACTTACTTGGAGGTTAGGATCTCTCCCGCTTAGATGATTCTCCACATCGGAGAGCTTCTCCAGCGTCCTTCTCATCCTTTTGCTTGAAGAACCCATCTTGTTTTCGAGTTTCTTCCTTCTTGAAGCCTTGTAGCCTTGAAAACCTTGGAAATCCCTTGAAATTTGAAGAAAAACTCTAACTTTGATCTCTAGATTGTGGTAGGATGGTGTAGAAACAAGTTAATGAAGTTTATACAGAAGCAATTGCGATCTTAGGAAGGCTTTTTCAGATTGTAAAAGGGATGAGCATGGGAAGAGTTGGAATCAAGGTGGGAATCAGCCAAAACCTGTTTCTGTTATTGAAAAGGCGTCGTTGAACAGCGACGTGGTTTAGGCGACTGATGGGCGTCGGCGCGACACGACGCGTTTCAGGCTTTTCTGCTATTTTTCCCGAAATTCAATGTTTATCTATATTCTGACACTTGTTTGAAGTTACTGATGAATCTTTGAGTGCAGGTAATTCAGGAAGACTCAAATGAAGCTGAAAATATCAAGAAGATCCCACTGTGGGAGTTTATAAGTCCCGACCGTGGCTAAAAAGACAGTTATCTCTATCCCTTGTATTCTTTCATGTAATTAATTTGCATCATCATTACTATATGTTAAATATTTATTAGAGTATATCAAGGATTTTGTAGTTTTGATGAAACTGGAATTTGAGTTCCCCTACAACAAAAACGGTGATAATTCCAGAGAATTCTTAATCATACGGATAGGCCGTTGAATTGTTAATTAGTGAGGACGATGGTTCTACTTTTGTGAAACAGTGCGTAGATAAACGAGCTTCGGCTTAGCATTGAATTACAAGAATTAGTATCTTGACTCATTAATGACAATTTAACAATATTATCCTTGATTAATTTGTATTTTATTTGACTTTATATTTTTCTTTTAGCCCAGCATGCATCATGTAGGACTTTGAAATCACTATGATAAGAATTAATTATTGATTAAGTTTTAGACCATTGATCGTATAATTCAAACATGATGTGAAATATTCCATTCTGAATTGAGTATCTTGATTATCTTTGAGGTTCGCTTGAAGATATCCTTGGAATTCTATCCTTTCTTGAAATCTTTATCCAATATTTCTTGTTTTCTTTTAAAATCCATCATGGCTGCAGCACGTCCATATTGGCTGGCAATCGCTCCCTATAGTGAAACCTGTAGTGTCTATGACCTGGGGTACTTCCTACTCTGTGGAGGTTGATCGACCTTATTTTATTTTCTTCTCTACCTCATCCAGACAAGATTGATTCCATCGATATTTTTGAGTTGTCTTCATTGATGATTTTGAGAAAAATTTCAATCATGTGATGTTAAGAGCGTATCTCATCACACCTTGGCACCACCTTTTCAGTATATTCCATTTCATTTCACTCCCTTGCAAAGACGATGCCAAGGTGAGGCAGTTGTAGACACGCTAATTTAGACATCATTTTGAGTGAATTTCATATCATATAATAATGCCTCAGAATGGTCTGGTATTTAATCATTGGTTAATTTTTATTGATCCTTTTGGGTTAATTATCTAAATAGTATCGAATCAAACAAACATAATTTAAGTTAATTAATTAAATTGATTTTAACTCAAATTTTAATTAAAATATGAAAAAAAGTCTAAAAGGCATCGACATGTCAAGATGCCATTTAGAGTTTATTCCTATTTTGATGTTTAAATTTGAATTTTAATTAATTGATTAATTAGCTAAAAGACGTCTGCAGGGCACGACGCAATTTAGGTTTCCTAAGTTGTTTCTATCTCTTTTCCGGATGTTTATCCTTATCTTAATTAGTCTAAAAGGCGTCTCTACATGGTGACGCGTTTTGGATAATTACAGATAATAATGAACTTTTTTCGGATGTTTATCTTTATCTTAATTAACTAAAAGGCGTCTCCCATGGGCGACGCATTTTAGATAATTACAGATAATGATGAATTAATCTGTGTTTATCTATATGTTAAGCTGGATAAACTTCAAAATTTTCTCATGTAAATCCATTAATAACTGCGGATGTAAAAGTCTATAAATACCCAGCTCCTTGGTCAGTGAAAAGTTAGTGATAGTGATTTTAGTGATAGTGACAATAGTGACAGTGATTAAAGTGATAGTGATCTCAGTGATAGAGAGTGATAATTTGTGTGCGATTCAAGAAGGAGACGACGTCCAAACGCTGAAGGATCGAGGTGCTGCTGCTTCCAAGAGTCGGCATCCTTTCTTCATCCATTCTTCGTCCATCCAAGATCCATTCAAGACCAAGGCTTTCCAGAGGCCATCCAACTTAGCTTTTAATTAATTTCTACATTCTTCTCACATTTTTCATCACATTAGCCTCAGATTTTCATTACATCACTCAATACAATACACACTCACCAGCAGTCTTTTCTAATCCATATTTTGAGGGGTTTAAAAGACCATCTCAACAAGTGAGTTCATTTGTCTAGTTGCATGCTCAGAATTTCTATTAGAATAGATACTATGTTTATTTAAGTTCTTATTGTTTTCTCTCTTTCTCTTCATTTTTCTTGCAAGGTACAAAAGGAGAACAAGATGAGGGAATCATCAACAAACGAAGGAATCTGGATGATACTCAAAGTCCAATAAGCAGTCAAAGCAAGAACAGAGACAAAAAGGGCTCTTTCTTCAGCCAGCTGAAGGAGGGGAATCAAGAACTCGACATCTCCCACATCCAAGACAGGTAGGCCATCAAAATTTTTTCTTTTAGAACTTTTTTAGTTAAAAGTTTCTGGCGATCACATCACATTCACTTAGTCTTTAATAGGCTTATTTTTCACATAATCAACATAATTTTCATGATAAGCACACATCCAATTTGAGCACTCACACCTGCGCAAGGTGGAGAATGTCTCGACTAAATCGGCCAGATGGTCCACAGCAATGCGGCTTTTCACCAGCATGTCGTCGATGTAGACCTCCATATTGCGGCCGAGCTGAGGAGCGAACATCTTGTTGACAAGACGCTGATAAGTTGCTCTGGCATTCTTTAAGCCGAATGGCATCCGGGTGTAGCAGTATAAGCCGAGGTCCGTTGAAAAGCTTGTTTTGTCTTCGTCGTCCGGATGCATTCAGATTTTGTGATAGCCTGAATAGGCGTCGAGGAAGCTTAGTAGTTCGTGGCCGGAAGTGGCATCCACCACTTGGTCTATCCGAGGCAGGGGAAAACTATCCATCAGACATGCCTTGTTAAGGTTGGTGAAGTCTACACACATTCGCCACTTGCCGTCCTTTTTGGACACCATCACGACATTAGCAATCCATTCGAGATGATGTACCTCTCGGAGATGTCCCGCGTTCAACCCTTTTTGTACTTCAGTCTATATGGCCATCCTCCTTTCTTGATTGAAGGTACGCCGCTTCTGCTTGACCGGAGGCAGGTTCGGGTCGACATGCAGCCGATGCTCTGCTACCTCCGGGTCGACTCCGGGCAAATCCGAAGGAGACCAGGCGAAGACATCGAGGTTTTCCTTCAAGAATCCGACAAGTCTATCGGCTTCAGTCTTCTCGAGGTCGGAACCTATCATTAGTGTCCGGCCTTCTCCTCCCGGAACTGGAACGGTTGTAAGTTCCTCTCCTGGGGACGTTTCGGCCGAAGATTCGATCGAAAGGGATTCGACTGCAGCCTTCCCTTTGACCGAAATCATATAACATTGCCGGGCAGCTTCCTGATTTCCCTTGGCTTCGCCGATCCCGTGGCCGGTGCGGAACTTCAACTTCTGATGGAAAGACGAAGGTACAGCTCCAATTCCTCCGATCAGCCTTCGGTCAAAAGTGGCGTTGTAGGCCGAATCGACCTTTACGATGGCAAAATCTGTTTCAATGGTCAATTGCCGAGGGGCCGTACCTAGGGTTACAAATAGTCGGACGATGCCTTCCACTCGGGAGGGTGCTCCATTAAAACCGAACAGAGGCCCCCGGTGAGGCTTCATATCAGCCTCATTCAAACCCATTTTCAGGAAGCAATCATAAAAAGTATGTTGGGAGCGCTTCCATTACCAACAAAGATACGATGAACATCGTAACTTTTCATTACAGCACTTACAACATGGGCATCGTCATGAGGAACCTGGACGTCGGTCAGATCCTCCTGGCCGAAGACGATATCTTCTAGACGAGATTGCTTCGTCTCGGCATCGACCGATGCTACTACTGTGGCTGCATCGGCTCGACGACGCTTTGCTCCTTCTCCCGGTCCTCCGGATATCATCAATATTGACCCGGCACTGGGTCGTTGGTGTGATGCTTCTGTCGGGGCTGAAGCTACTTTCGGTTGAGGTGGTGCTTCTTTATCCGGAAGTTGACGTTGTCTTGGTGCTTCAGGGGCATCTTGGTTCTGCCGCTGTTGAGGTTGTTCTCGTCGATATTGCGGCAGGCGACTTTCCCGGATGAGGTGATCAATTTCCTCCCGAAGATGCCGACATTCGTCAGTCGAATGCCCGGTTTCCTGATGATACTCGCAATATTTCCGGGGGTCCCTTCGGCGAGGATCGGTCTTGATACGCTCAGGTTGGCGAAGCATACCTTTCACCTCCATGAGCATCCGAGAGGGTGGAGCAGGTAATGGCAGATACCGTTGCTGCACATCCCGGCGCTTGTCTCGGTCCCATTCTTCCCTCCGGTATCTCTTGCGAGAGGGTTCCTGATCTTTCGGACGAGGACGAACTGCTGGAGGGGTAGCCGCCGATACTGCCTCAGTAGTATTCTTGCCCTTAGACATCATCAGGGCCTCTCGGTTAATATATTTATGGGCCCGAGCCACCAGGTCCTGGAAGGTGAGAGGATGACACTTTCCGATGGAGCTAAGAAGCCCCTTGTTCGTGCATCCACTGATCACGGCCGAGACCACAATCGAACTGTCTAAGTTTGGAATTTGAGCTGCCTCGGCCCGAAACTTGGTGAAATATTCTTGAAGGGTCTTGGTCGGTCCTTGCCGAATGGCAAGCAGACTAGCCGAGGTTTTACATTGCCGAGTGGCATCATAAAATTGGTCGATAAACAATTGGCCCAACTGCACTAGAGAGTGAATGGAATTGGGAGCCAATGTTTCAAACCAAGTCAATACTGTTTTTTCTAGGGTAAGGGGGAAGAGACGGCAGCGAACTGCCTCAGAAACCCCTCGGACGAAGAGGTAGGAATTGAATATCTGGAAGTGGCAGACTGGATCTGTCATTCCATCATACAGAGGCCTTTCGGCAGTTTAAAGTGGGAAGGTACCTTGATGGCCAGAAGCTCTAGAGAGAAATGAGTCTACTCCAGGATGGTGCTGGCGAGAGGCGCTCCATACGGTCGGGACACCATTTGCTACATTTCCTTCCTCATCGCCGTCAGCCACCGGTCCAGATCCGGGGTGGTTGAAGTGGTGACCGAACGTCCTTCGGCCTTAGTTGGATGAAATCCAGACGAAGCATAGTTTGGCTCCGTCAGAATATAACTAGTACGAGGAACCTGGCCTTGCGGCCCGAGTGGTTCGCTACGTGCCGAAACCGCTTCGTCATGGGACGCTCGCGAGGGGGTTGGCTGCATCCTCGCGGCTGGAGCAAGACAGAATTGAGGAGGAGGTGGTACCTACTGCGGGGGCTGATTAAGCAATCCCATATGCTGGGCGATAGCAGACACCATATCTAGTAAAGGCGCCAAGGAGGTGACAGTAGCGGTCAGCGTGGCCACTTGTTGCTGGAGTTCTTCCACCCGGTCGTCTCCGGGAGCAAGGGACTCCGGTATAATTGGAAGGGCGGAACCTTGGGGAAGAATGGACGGAGTACCTTCGGAGTGGAGTGCCTGCGCTGGAGTCGCCTGCGTCCCCGCCTCGTCTTGGCTGGATCGTCTGGTTACCGGACGATGAGACATGACCTCTTGTTGGTTTCCCACAGACGGCGCCACGTGATGTTGCTGAAGCTATCACAGTCGGATTCCGGGATTAGAATCTGAGACAAGAAGAAGACTGACAGGGATCCAGACCAAAACTGAGGGGGGAGTACGGGACCGAAGCTCCGAGGCCGAGAGGTACTCGAACGAAGACTTGCCAGGGGTGAAGTTGGCTCTGCTGGGCCGAGGGGAACCCGACCGACGAAGAGCGAGGCCGAGACCTTTGGAGGAAGAAGACCGAGACCGGCTCGAAAGAGGTCGACGAAGATTCAAACCGAGGCCCCTACAAGAAGAAGAACCAGTCAGTGAGGGTCCCAGGCTTCGGCCCAAGAGAACGCCCTCCGACGGCTAAGTTAGCTTCTGAAGAAGATTCGATTCAGAAGGGAAAGAAGAAGAAGAAGCTTAAGAGCTTTAGACTATATTCTTTGGTCAAGAAGACATACCTTTTGTAATAAATAGCCGTCTATTTATAATAGAGGATAGATGTTACTTGGTTGTGGCAGCCGATATAGGACTATGTTTTAGGTTAGTGATAAACTACCATAGTGCCTAACAACCCACCGGAGTGGGCCGGATACGGCTATTGGGTCGAGAGCCGGGGGCCGCTTGTGGGCTGAATGCCGCTGGGCTGCAAGCCACTTGTAGGCCGAATGCCGCTGAGCTGCTAATGGGCCAAAGGCAATTGGGCTGAAGGCCGCTTGCTGGGTCGAGTGCTGCCAGTGGGTTGAAGGCCGCTTGTGGGCCGCATGTGGGCTGTTATTGTTGTTGGGCTGTTGCTATTGGGCTGTTTAATGGGCTGAATCGGATTCTGCCCCATCACCAATAATGTAAATATATTATTAGAATGCGTAGTTTTAGACCGTGAACTCCTTATTTCAGGTCAACGTGTTAGAACCTAAATTTTCTTTTGAGATGGTGCATTAGAATAGTCATACATTTCAAAAGAGACAAAATCAAAATGTGTTTAAAATGATGGTGCCTACGGTACTCATTACCTTCATATTTTAAGTTGTATGGTTCAACAACTTCTATAGTGTTGGATGGCATCTCGATATCTAGGGAGTCGATTCACTTTTTCTCCTTTGTCAATTTTCTTGATTTCCCCCATAATAATGTTGTATCTTCACCATTAACATTGTATTTTTTAGGTTCGCATTGCATTTTTAAGTTAATATTATATTTTTCAAATTAGTATTGTATATTCAGTCAAGTATTGTCTTATAGTGTTGTCTTAAAGAATGAAACACTAATCTTAGAATATACTGTTAACTTAATTAAAATGTGAAAGATAAAAATATAACGAAAGACAATATTAGCATAAAAGATGCAATGTCAATGGTGAAAATACAACATTATTCTTGGAAAACTAGGAAAATTAGTAAGGAAAAAATGAATGAACTCCCAGAAGTTGGAAGGGCCATCCAGTCATGTGTCCCATAACAAAACTTCTATTTAGAGGATCCCTTTCTGTGACCTCCTCGAAGATCCTAGAGTTCATATATGGTCTAATGTATTTATCTCTTGTTAAGGTCGTATATAGGTGCGGAACTATTTGTCGATTGGAGGTATTGACTTCAGAAGTATCGTCTAAATGCCTATGAAGAAATCGTAGTACTATGTGGAGCTATTCTCGTTTAGAGGGGAAAAAATTAGGATTACTTAGCTTTGAATTCTTTCTACTAAGAGAATACTATTTAAATTCTTGACCAATTAAGCTACTTGCCTTGCTACAAAAAGAGTAGACGGTGATGAAGCACCGTAAGAAATGAACTTTTTTGAGATAGAACACTAGTGACAGCTATCTAAAGTCGTCCAAAATAATATTATTTGGGACAAAGTCAAATACTCGTCTCAACAAAAACATATTGCAACAACCGACTATATTTGTCTCAAATAGTCACTTTTTGCGATGGTCAAATCATCCACGTCCCAAATAGTAACACTATTGGTGGGAAATTATTCGTTAGACACACTTTATTGGGACGGCTACGATGTCTATCTCAATACATTTAACTTTTGGGACGGCCATAATTTTTTTAGGACAAACATATGCAACTCTTTAGTGACAATCATGATACTCGTCGTAAAAAGTTGAAAAAATATATTTTTAATTATAAAAAATAATTAACGACGAACAATTAAGGCGTCTTAAAAGTCGAGTTTGTTTGGGACAACTCTTTGACTTTTGCGACGAACAAAGAAAAACATTTTGTGACAACTTGATCGATCGTCCCAAATAACTATATATCAAAAATCTAACATAATTAGCATACGAATATAGCGATGACATAAAATTAAATCATTGTAACTAATGATATTATTTAATAAATAATATTGATCTTTGAATGATATATTTTTTAAAAAAATTATTTTTTGTGCACAATAATTTTCATAATGATATTGAATAATTTATATTTTAAAAATTATAATTGAATGATATGTTTTATTAACATTTTCTTTATATAAAGTTACTTTCATAATGAACCTGAATAATATATTTTAAAATTTATAAATATAATGGCAACAATAAAAATACTAATATATGTAATTAAATTATCATGTATATATATTTATATACAATTTGTACACGCATACAAAACTAAAAATAGTATATATTTATGAGTTGGCCATATAGTACTGCATATCCCAGTGCCTACTCATGGTCGGCAAATGGTGTGTAGCCATTGGCTCCTGCAGTCGAATGCACCCTCCCTTCCTTTATCTCCAAGAGGACTATATATTCTATAGTTCCCTCCATGATATGTAAGCTTAGGAGATCACTATCACCCTTCATTCACTTTTTCACCTTAGCAAATTCATTAATGTAACTTGAACATTGGAGGGTTTTTCCTAGGTAATTATCTCAGGCGTGACCTTTTAAGCCTTGTAGGTCTGAGGACTTTGATGCGTTATTAAATGCCGCGGTTAAAGTGCAAAGCCACCAATCTTAAATTTCGATTCTCAACAAGAATAGAGACGTAGCACTTGGGTGAGATCAGGTCGAATTCTTACGGAGATAGATTTTAGATCTAAAAATCTTAAATTTTGATTAAAAATATTAATGAAATAGAAATTTGATCGAAAGGATATTAAAATTAAAAGCTTGCAACTAGTTACCGTACCATAAGATTAAAAATAAGCTAATTGAATACCAAAAGAAATTGGATGCACAAATTAAATGCCTAATTAACACAAAAATTTAATTACTGAAAACTAATAAAGACATACAAATCTAATTAACGAATTAATTATAAGAAAGCAACAATCTTAGCCACACTTAGAGAAGAAGGAGAGAGAGATTAAGAGAGCAAAATAGGATTAAACAAGAATAAAACCTCACTATATCTTTTGAATTAAAAAGATTATAGTAGCAAAAGAAAAGGAGATTGACAGTACTAGCACTGATTAATACCTAAAAAAACTAAATGCTATGGGAAAATCTAAATTAAAATTAACAACGAAAATAAAAGAACTAAACAAAGATAAGACAAGAGTGAAGTAGGCCGAGCAACGCAGCAGCAAGGCAGCAGAGCATGTAGTGGGGCATGGGGCACGACAAGCGGGCGGGAAATAGAGGGCGCGGTGTGTCGTTGACCGAGAACGTACAGCTGGCAGTGTGAAGGCAAACGTATGGCATAGTGGACCGGCATGCATTCGGCTTGGCCATGGGTGCACGGCGATGGGCGGAAGACGCGGCAATGTGCACTGCGTGGCGCATCAGACGGCAGCGGGGCCGCAACACGTGGCAGACGGGACGGCGGGGAGGAGTTGCTCGTACAGCACAGGCGATGATGCCCATGCATGTGAACCAAGCAGGCTTGTCGCGTAGTGCCTCGTTGCGGTGCGGTTTTGCCGTGTTCAGCCAAGGAAAAGAGAGATAAGAGAGATAGAGAGGGAGAAAGGAAGAGAGAGATAGGGAGAGAGAGCGAGGCAGAGAGAGGAAGAGAGAAAGAGAGAGACCGCAGAGAAAGAGATTTACATGAAGAGAGATAGAGAAAAATAGAGAACATTAAGAGAGAGAAGGAGAAGAAGAGGAGAGAGGGATGCAAAAGGGAGAGAATGAGAGGGCTGAGAGAGAGAGAGAGAGTTAAAAAAATAGAGAGCCCACAGATCTAGTGCATGAAAAATCTTCGAGATTTATAGGTCTGGAGGAGAGATTTGAAATTCAAAATTGACTTCTAAAATAAGAATTTTAAATTTAAATTTAAAATCAATCTCTCCTTAATTAGAGGAACCTCCCCAAGGATAAGGAGATTTTGAAATTTGAAATAGAGGGGGAATTTCTCTCTTTAGAAATATTTCCTAGATTCTCTTCTTCCTATTCTCTCTCTCTTAGTTGGTGTGTGAGCCCCACTTGAAGAGGAGACGCAACAAAGTAAATCATTATTTTATTAGGATTCGACTCTAGTCAGTTCAACAGATTCTGAGTGGTCTAACTGTTATGCCATCTACTTGTTTATGTCTTGCATTCACATAAAATAAGAATTAAATTCTTGCAACAAATAATTATGATTTTATACTGATGTAAATTGTTCAAATGTCTATCAAGTCCTTTATAATTACTGTAAATTTCCGGTTGATAATAGAATTCCCAGAAATTCATTGACACTCAATTAATCATATGAAATAACGATATTTTTTGCTTTGTATTTACAAAATTAGTATCGTTGAAAGAATTACTGAATTATCTATCATTCTATATGATTTTGTACATAAAATCACAAGTATAATATGCAAATTTTATCTATTTATTGTCTAAAAATATGCAATTATCACCTCCTCTCCCTCCCCTCACCCCGCAACTTAATCATTGCTAGGCCTTTAGTAATACAAACAATGAAAAATTAAGATTATAAATAATTCCAAAATATTATGCTTCAAGTTTAAGGTTGTCTTTTGTAAACAATATTGGATAACCACCATCAGCTAAAGTTTTCATTTGCCCCACTACACTTGGAGTTGTGACAGGTGATTGTGCAAAAAATTGGCAAACTAAGACTTACTTCTACCTTTTCTGTCATATCCTCACCTTGCTAACCCTTGGGGTAGAGCTACTTAGAGGAGAGAAGAGAAAGAAGTCTCCCGATTAGTCAGCAAGGATCATTTTTCAGCTCTCGCACTGAATCAACACTTTTTAGGACTTGGTCTTCTTTTGGTACGAGGGATTTTTTTGATTTAGCATGACTTTTTTTAGTTGGTTGCGCTCTTTACCTTTGAGAGTGCATACTTTCTGCCACCTTCTTTAATTTGTCTAAGGAGAGGTATGTACTTTTTGCCACCCACCTTCTTTTGACTCTTTTAAAGTATATTTGTTATTTGGTGTTTGGTTTATATGTTTTAAATTGTCTCCTTTTTTATAGAACCGCCTTCTTAGAGTACTGAGTGGGTTGGTCTCCATTACGAATCCTGACCTTCCTTTCGTTCTACCAAAAGAAAAAAAAATGGAAAGTTAGTCCTATCCTTTTGGGTCAATTCCAACAATTTTACATTTTCAGGGTCTTCCGCTCCCTCCAAGCTGCTGTGTGTGTGTAAATCCTTTCTATCATGGCTCCTTATGGAGGGAGAATACTCTGAACTTTTAAAGCTTTGTCCAGCTAATTAGCTTACAATTGCTTAAGACTCCCTCTTACAAAGCATATTCATGACAACTATAGTTAGATGTGTAAAAATTATAAAAAATCAAGCTTGATTTTCACAATGTTTCAATTTTTTAAAATCATGATTACAGATTTTTTTCAATATTCAGGTTAATCACTCCCCTAACTTAAATGACATTGTCTTCAATGGCATGAATATGATAAAAATACCCCAATGGAGATAAAACATTCTGGGATGAAGATATACAATCTGAGATGTAGGTGAGGGTCCTCCAAAGAAATCAACTGCCGCTAACACCTACAAACATGAAAAATCACTAATGGAAAGCTAACTAAAGATATTAGGTTTCCTCTCAAACGCTAAGTTTAATGTCTTCAGTCAGATACAATGCAGCACAATGAGGATCCATTAAATCTATCCTGTCAATGACTTCTTTATCTGAGATACCTTCAATGAATGGTTTAAGCTTTTGCCCATTTATTTTGAAATTGTTTCCACTTTTAGGGTCATAGATTTCAACGACACCATGTGGAAATGTATTAGCTACAATGAATGGCTCGTCCCATCTTGACCTTAATTTTCTAGGAAAAAGTTTGAGTCTTGAAGTGAATAACCAAACTTTCTGATTTGGTTAAAGTATTTTCCTGGAGATATGCTTATCATGAAATTGGTTCATTTTGTCCTTATAAATGCTCGAGTTTTCATAGGACTCCCTTTTTAACTCTTCTAATTTATTCAATTGGAGTTCCCAGTTTGCTCCTACTTGGGCCAAATCCATATTGAATTTCTTCACTGCCTAATGTGCCTTCTGTTTTAACTCAACTGGGAGATGGCAGGCCTTGCCATAGACTAGCCTAAATAGAGACATTCCTATGGATGTTTTGCAGGCTGTCCTATAGGCCCATTCAACCTATCGGGCTTGATAGTGGAAACCTCTAGGCCTTTAGCCATTTACTTTAAACCCATCTATTAGAAAGCTCTACTTGTCCACTAGTTTGAAGGTGATAAGGAGTGGCCACTTTATGTGTTATCCCATATTTCCTAAGCAATGTTTTGAATTGGTAGTTGGTGAAATGACTACTCCCATCACTAATTATGGCTCTTGAGAATCCAAACCCGGAGAGGATATTCTTTTGAATGAATTTCATGACCACCTTATGGTCATTGATCCGAGTTGGCACAACCTCAATCCATTTAGACACATAGTCAACTGCCACAAGGATGTACTCATAGCCAAAAGTAGGTGAAAATAACCCATAAAATCAATTCCCCATACATCAAAAATTTTCACCACAAGAATGGGGTTTAAAGACATCATATCCCATTTAGAGATGTTAACCATGGACTGGCACTTTGGACAAGACTGGTTGAAATTATGTGCATCTTTGGAGAGGGTGGGGCAATAAAAATAACTTTTGAGGACTTTGGCAACTGTTCTCTTTCCAGAAAAATGTCCTCCACAAGTTAGAGCGTGGTAAAATTGGAGGATGTTTTGTTGTTCGGATTCAGGTACACATCGCCTAATGGCATTAGCATCATAAATCCAGAAAAGTTTCAGATCTTCCTAGAAATAGTATTTCACGTAGGAAAAAATCTATCTTTCTCTTGTTTAGACTATCCTTCAAGGATTAGATCCATAGCCTTGTAATTGACAATATCAGCAAACGAAGGGGTTCTCAAATGTAAAACAACTAAGAGTTGCTTATCAGGAAAGTCTTCTTGCATTGGTTCATCCTCTTGCACCAATATTCTTGATAGGTGATCTGCCACATTATTTTTGCAACCTTTCTTGCCCGAATTTCAATATCAAATTCTTGCAGAAGTAAGATCCACCTAATCAAACGGGGTTTGGCATCCATTTTAGATAAGAGGTATCTCAAGGTTGAATGGTCAGAATATATGATGACCTTAGATCATAATAAGTATCAACTGAATTTTTCCAACGCAAAGACCACAGTTAACAGTTCTCAGTGGTGGTGTAATTCTTTTGGGCGTCGGCCAAGATACGACTGGCATAATAAATCACCACCAGGCATTTGTTTATCTTCTGACCCAAAATAGCTCCAATGGCATAGTCGGAGGCATCACACATAATTTCAAAAGGCAATGACCAATCTAGTGGTTGAAGAATATGTGCTTTGGTCAATGCATCTTTCATGAATTTAAATGCTTCTAGACCAGATTCATCTAAACGGAAGGGGACATCCTTCGCTAGGAAATTGGTGAGAGGTTGGACAGTTCTGAAGAAATTTTGAATGAACTGACGATAGAAGCCGACATGCCCCAGGAATGAATGAAGTTGTTTGACTAATGGAGGCGAAGTTTAAAAATTAGATCAACTTTGGCTTTATCTACTTCCATTCCCTGTTTTGACACAATGTGGCCCAAGACTATACTTGCCCTAATCATGAAATGGCTTTTCTCCCAACATAGGATAAGGTTAGTCTCTATGCATCATTTCAACAACTTAGTCAAATGTTCTAGACAAGACTAAAATGAATCCCCAAAGATGGAGAAGTCATCCATAAACATTTCTAAGAATTCTCCCACCATATCAGAGAATATTGCCATCATGCACCTTTGAAATGTGGTTGGCGAATTGTACAATCTAAATGGCATTCCCCTGAAAGCAAATGTTCTAAGGGGCAAGTGAATGTAATTTTATCTTGATCTTCTAGGTACATGGCTACCTGATTATACCTCGAGTATCTATCTAAGAAGCATAAGTATTTCTATCTAGCTATTTTTTTCAAAATTTGGTCAATAAATGAGAGTAGGAAATGGTCCTTCTTTGTTATCGCATTCAATTTCCTATAATCAATACACACTCTCCATCTAGTGATCAAGCTACTAGGCATCAACTCTCATTTATCGTTATTTACAACAGTGATTCCAGATTTCTTTGGAACAACTTAGGTTGAGGTCACCCATTGACTGTTTGAAATTGGATATGTAATATCACATCAAGCCACATTACAACCTCTTTCTTGACAACCTCCTTCATGTTGGGGTTCAATCTCCTTTGTAATTCTCTACTTAGCTTAGCATGGTCCTCTAAGTATATGTGATGCATGCACACAGAAGGACTTATTCCCTTAAGATCAGTTACAGACCAACCTATAGCTTCCTTATGATTCTTGAGTACATCAATCAATTGTTCCTCTTTAGTGGGTGACAAGTTTGAAGCTATGATTACCGACAAAATTTTGTCTGACCCTAAAAAGGCATACTTGAGGGAATCTGGCAAAGGTTTCAACTCAAGTTGTGGAGGAGATTCCAAAGAAGGAAGTGCTGAACTAAGTTTAGGTGTTCAAACTTAGTAAGCCAGGAAGCTTTTACAAGAGAATGGACATTCTTATTTGACTCTTCTAATTCTTCAGAGTGGGCTAAAAGGGAGTGATTTTCAAGAATGTCTTTTACCACATCAACTACAAAGAAATTTTCCACATTCCTCATGTGTTCAGAGGCTCTAAAGATGCTCAGTCTGATCCCCAAAAGAAATGTCCATAAGTCCAAATTTGTACTTCATGATTGCATTGGCAGTGGCCTGGAATGGTCGACCCAATATGATTGGCTTGTTTCTCATTGCTTGGATAGGTTCCATATTAAGAATTACAAAATCCACTAGAGAGTAACAATTGTTGATCCTAAAAAGGACATACTTCATCATCCCTTTAGGTGTCCTAAGGGATCTATCAGCCAACTATATCTCAGGAGTCGATTTCAATTTGCCTATTTCAAACTTCTTAGGCCCTGTTTGATTGCGGGTTATCCTGCGGTTATCCTCGTTTTGCTCACTTTTAACCAAAAAGGTGGTTTGATTGAGGAATTAATTTATTCGGGCTCCAAGTGTGTTAAATGTGGGTTAAACCGGTTTTATCTCGGGCCAACTTATTCCACCCCTGTGGGTGGGATAGAAGGATAACCCAAGATCATGTCTTAATAAAATGGGCACTTTACGGTTAATTAATAATAATAAGAATGATTAATGTTATTATTTTTATTAATGAATGTTATTAATATTAATAAACATCAATTAATATTGATAATATTAATAAATGTTAATAAATATTAATATGTATATATTACTAAATTAATAAATATTAATAAACATTAATCATAGTTAACTATTAATATAAATTTTATTATGCTCCATTTACATATTATTAAATATTAACAAATGTTAAGTAATAAGTGCTAATTATTATTAATAATATTAATAAATAGTATTAATAACTATTAATTCATATTACAAATAGATGTCAATTCACATTATTAATATTAATAAATATTAGTTTGATTAATACATAATATTTAATATATTGTTTTGATTAACTAATATTAATTAATATTAATCATAATTAATTATTAAGATAAATTTTATTATGCTCTATTTACTGATCATAAATTTGAATAACAATTAACGTTAATCATAGTTTATTATTAATTAAAATCTTAATTAATATTATTTTAAACACACTTAATAATTATGTGGAAAGATAATGATGAAATTTACTATATTTTTATTTTTAGTAATAAAACTTATTTATATAAATTGTTTAAATGAAGATTCTATGTACCTATCCTAAGTTAACCTCCACTTTGAAACAAGAACTACTTATCCCCTGGAATAGCCAAAAAAGGGATTAAATCAAGGTTACCTTGATCAGGCTCCCTTGGGCTAACCCGGGTTAGCCCTATGCTTATCCTGGAATCAAACAGGGGCTTATAGACTGGGGTTGGCAATAGATTTACACTTACCCTTAGGTCCAATAGAGTTTTATCAAATGTGGCTGCCTCAATGCCACTAGAAATGAGTGGAGGCCTAGGATCCTTTATTTTCTAGGGCAATTGGTTTAGATGAACTACACTCACCTCTTCAGACAAGAGAACTTGCTTAGGAGTTATTCTAAGTTCTCTCTTTTAAGTACAAAGATCTTTAGGAAATTTGGTATATGTTGGCACATGTTGGATGGTATCAACCAGGGGTATATTGATATTGACTTGTTAGAACAACATCAATAAGAAGGTGCCAGCTTCCAAAGCTTTTGGAAATGGGACCTTGGGTTTGTAATTGTGAGGAAAATTTTCAACTTTGCCTTTCTCATTCTCTTCCTTATCTTCTTTAAGATGATCTTCCTAGATATCAATGGGAATGGATTCTCTTTCCTCCCTCTCTTCATACACTTTTCTAGATGAAGGCTGATTCATTTCATGAATCTTGTATGGGTCTGAAAGAATTCTACCACTTCTTAATGCTGAAACTACTTTTGCATTCTCAAACTATTGGCCTTTTGGTGAATTTGGGCTTGGTTGTTGTTAGGGCTGAGGAATAGGAAGAAGGGGTTATTTTTGGAAGCCCGGAGGATAGTTTCTTGGGTTTGGTACGGGCTGAGTATGCAATTGTGCCACTTCCCTTCTTGTTGATGCGTCATGAAGTTGGCCCAATTGGGCCTCTAACATGGCATTGGTTTGTTGTTGGGTTAAAAGGAATTGTTGGAACTATTGTTGCTAGGTCATTATGAGTTGTTACAATTGATTGAATTTTTCATCATTAAATGCTGGTGCAGGTTGATAAGACGACTGGGTATATGAAAGTTGGGCTAGGGTATACTATGGATTTGCATGCCCCTTATTAATGGCCTGATTTTGGAGTTTGGTTTGATATTGGTCCCTGAGAAGGTTTTGGGATTAGGCCTATCGAGGTTTACAAGAGAAGTTAGGATGATTTCTCTAACCTAAATTGTAGGTGTTGGAAAATAGATCATTATTGATTTAGAGAATCCTTGGGCCGCTTGGACCTATCCTGGATAAATGGGGGAAGTTGGGCTGCTGTAGAACATTCACTTAGATCATGGTTTGGACTTGCACAAAGATTGCATGCCTCTTGGGCTGGTTGGGTTGGAGCTGAATATGTGCTTGGTGATGTCTGTGCATTAAGATTTGACTTTTTTAAGGCCAAGATCTGGTCTAATTTCTGAGCGATGGCATTTAGGTTTGACCTGTAATCATGCTCTACCCTGTCTCTTATTCCATGTAGCCCGGCCTGTTTGGGATTCCCACAGATTTTTCATAAGATGAAAGAAAAGTATTGTTTACTGAGTTTTCACTTAATATTTCAAATAAGTCATAAGCTTTATCTTTGCTTTTGCTCATGAATGCTCCTCTATAAGACGCATCCACCATCTACCTATATTATGCATCTAAGCCTTCATAAAATGTTTGCACTATGTGCCACTTAGATAGTCCATGCTGTGGATACTTTCTAAGAAGTTTTTTCAACATATCCCAAGATTCATGAATTTATTCTCTAGGTAATTGTGCAAACCTAGTTATGGCCTGCCTCATTGTATTGGTTCTCCCTATAGGATAGATTTATTTAAAAAATTCTTGTTGCATTTTGGCCTAAGTCCTAATGGACTTCCCTATTGTACCAACCTAATATTTAGCTTTATCCTTAAAGGAGAAAGGAAACAAGGTTAAGCGAAGGGCATCTTCCAAGAAATCTTGAATTTTCATAGTAGAACAATTCTCAAAGAATTCATCCAAATACTTATAAGGATCTTTGTTAGTGTTCCCATAGAAAGATGGGAGCATTTGGATAGTACTGCTTGATCTCATAATAGGTCACATGGATATTGGGCAATTATATACAAGATGAAGCGTTATAATATTGAGGAAGGAAATATTCTTTCATGTGTTTAAGTAGATCATTGTTCGCGGCCATTAGAAATCTTTGATTTTGGTAACGGAGTCTCTCTATTTCAAGAATTGGGTCCATTAGATCGCAATGTAGAAATCTCCTACCAAGCATGCACTATAGGGTGATTTTTTTATTTTTTTTTCAAACTCAAACAATTTTGATTAAACAAACAACCCTATGACTCCTAACTAAGGTTTCCAGAGACCTAATAGTTTAAATATTGTGAATTCACTAAGGCTCAATTAAAATTTATAAACATGTACGATAGCTAGCTAGGTAAGAGGTGAGGTTGTAGAAGGCTCCCTGTGCTGACGCAGGGACCTAATTAGAGAATCACAAGCCTACTTAGGCATTTGCCTTTTAACCTCTACCCTTAGGCACCAACTCCCGAATGTGCTATAAAAGTCAATTTTACCTAAGTTCCAACTCAAGTAGTGAATTGAATGTAGGGGCTTTCCCTGGAAATGGTTTACTCATTTTTAATTAATGGCTTGGGAGATGCAAAGATGAAGAAATTGTGGTTTGTTGGCTAAGGAAGGGTGATGAAATCCCTGTCTTATCTTATGATGCCAGTGCCCCTAAAATATCTTAATGCAATGGACAGATAAATTCAAACAAATTGTTTAGATGCAAATGCATATGTATGACCAAACTTTTAAAAAGAAACACTCACCTTGGCATCGTAATCTTCAACAAAAAATAAATGACAAAAACAAAATTAAACTTAATTAAAATGCATTCCATATGATGAATGTCCTAGAACATGATGATGTGATTTCTAATCTTGGAATGATTTTTTTAAAAAAAAATTCTCATTTCTTTAATTAATTGAACCTATTTAAATTAAGAAAGTAACTAGAAATGAAAATAAAGAGAAAGAAAATGGCAAGTTGGAACAAACTCACCAAGTGGATTTTTTTTTCACCTTCGTTTCATTTTTTTAATGAAGGTACCTACGAAAGAAGAAACGAAAAAAACATGAGTATGAATGTACAATAGGGACCCAACATTATCAAAACTAAAAATCTAATCTTCTTGGCAACGGCGCCAAAAATTGATGCATTATTAAATGCCGTCGTTAAAGCACAAAACCACCAATCTTAAATTTCGATTCTTAATAAAAATAGAGACATAACACTTGGGTGAGATCAGGTCGAATCCTCAGGGAGATAGATTTTAGATATGAAAATCTTGAATTTTGATTAAAAATCTTAATGGAAATATAGATTTGGATTGAAAGAAGATCAGAATTAAATGCTTGCAACTAGGTACCCTAACTTAAGATTAAAAATATACTAATCAAATATAAAAAAAATTGTCGCATAAATTAAATGCCTAACAAACACAAAAGTTTGATTACTGAAAACTAATAAAGGCATACAAATCTAAACAACCAAATTAATTCTAGGAAAGCAAAAATCTTAGCCACACTTAGATAAGAAAGAGAGAGAGATTAAGAGCACAAAATAGGATTAAACAAGAATAATACCTAACTATATCTTTTGAATCGAAAAGATTATAGTAGCATCGGAAAAGGGAGATTGACAATACAAGCATTGATTAACACCGAAGAAGAAAACTAAATTCTATGAAAAAATCTAAATTAAAATTAACAATGAAATAAAAAAACTAAAGAAAGGTAAGACAAGGGTGAAATAAACAGAATAACATAGTAGCAAGGTATCAAAGCATGCAATGGTGCATGGGGCAGGACAGGCGAGCGACAACGAAGGGGGCAATGCACTGTTGGCTAAGTGCGTATGGCTGGTAGTGTGAAGGCGAACGCATGGCACAGTGGACTGGCGTGTAGCAAGCTTGGTGGTGCAAACACGGCGATGGGCGGGAGACACAGTAGTGTGCGCCACGTGGCGTGTCAGACAGGGGGGGGGGGGGGGGGGCGCAAGCGGGACGGCGATGTGTGGCAGATGGGATAGTGGGGCGAAGCTGTAAGGATTGAGGTTTAGAATCCAGTTATTGGGTCAGTTTCGGTGTCGGACCCCTTAATTTGGGCCCTTATGGGGTTGGGAGCATAGGTTCGTTATCGCGTTGAGCTTGCGAGGTACGGTTCAAACGGCGTCTTGATATGCAGACGCGTTTTAGAGTGTGCTACGTCAGTGCCACGTAGGCACCACGTGGGCCAGTTTTGGGCCGCGAGAGTAAGGCCCTGGTCTTGTCACTTGAATGGCGTCGGTGTTAGGCGACGCGTTTTAGCTAGGTTCGGTTTAAACCCACGAATCCTCCCTCCTTTCCCTCGTTTCTCTCATTTTCTTCTCTCTCCTCCCTCTCTCTCCGAACTCTTCGCTCTCCCCACCCCTTCTCCTTCATATCCTCTCCCTCTACTCCATCAAACCCCTTCCCTAATTTCCATCACTACCACCACCATTTCCTCCGCGGCATATTGCTCTCCGGACGGCGGCCGACGTCCTGGTGGAGTAACGGCGACCATGGCGGTACCGGCGGCGGTTTGTGGCGTGGCGGTCCAGCGGCTTGAAACTCGGAGGAGTTCATGTAACCGGTAGGGTGATGATCTCCGTTGTATTTTGATTAAAACCATGTTTTTCCTGCTTTGGATCATGTTTAGGAGATTTTCGGAAAAAAATTTCACTTTTTATACTTAGAAGGCTGGGGGGAACCTGTTAGCGGACGTTAAATGGCGTCTTGGGACAGCGATGCCTTTTTGAATGGCGGCTGCTTCCCATGATGCGATTTAAGTTCGGATCACCCCGAGGTCTAATTCTGTTTCTGTCATAATTAGGCGACGAGAGATAGCGACGCCTTTTAAAAGGTGACTACCTTTCACGACGCGTTTTAGGCCATCTTCCGAAGCCAGTTTTCGCATGAACTAGTTTAGGGATCTTGAATGACGTCGGCCTTGGGCGACGCGATTCGAGACAAAATCTCATTAAAGCATGTAATTAACATGTGTTTACATTGTTAGATAATTTGAATAAATGCATGTTTCAAAATATATTCGAGAACGATGATTTCTATATGATCGAATCGCACCGTATTGCGTTTTGTGCGATCGTGGACCTAGAGTAACAGTTGCTAGCACTTAAGCACCCTGTGTCGGCGTGGGAGTGACACGGCGCCAGTGTGGGAGTGGTGGGGTGACGCCTAGAGAGAGGGTCACCTGGTGTACTCCGGAGTATAGCAAGTACCGGTGTGGGAGTGGTACATTCGGAGTGTTACTCGTGCTGGGGAAAGCAGAACCACCTTGAGCCAAGTTAGGTCGGAGTAGCCAACACGCTATCCGAGGGGTTGCTGTTTGGTCTCAGCGGGTCGGTGTTTTCTGCGTTCGGCTGTGTGGTTTGCGTGTTTAGCCGAGACGTTGGTTGTCGACTCCGTGTTGGAGTGGCTTTTAGAGTTGTGTTTACTGCTTTATTTATTAAAATTGCCTTTATTCATGTTGTTGCACTTGTGGGTGCGTGAGTGGGTGGTGGGGATCAAAGGATCCCTATTGAGTCTATTTCGATGAGACTCACCGCCTGCGATTTTTAGGTGAGGGTTTCAGGCAGACATAGCGAGGAGGGTTTTATCTCGGGTTGCGCGCCAACAGTTATCGTTCTGGGGTATGCCCCGATGTAGTTGTTATTTCTTTTCAGGCCTGTACGCTTAATTACTTCTTTTTAGTTGGAATATGTATTTATTTGCTGAGTCAAGTTGAATTGTAATAATTTTTAATTCATGCACTTCCTTTACAATTCAATGTGATGTAGATGTTTAGCTTAGTTTATCATTTATTTCCCAGACTTATCGAGATCCTGGTTTGGCTCCAAATTTTAATGATTCGGTACCCATTTAGTAATCGGATCCCCGATTATAGGGTGGTGGGTCGTTACAATTGGTATCAGAGCATTCGGTCTAGTTAATAAATGAATAACTAGGTTACATACCGAAATTTCAGCAAATAAATGCATTATCCCGTACAGGCACGACGGTAGTGTGTGTTTTGGATTCCAATTAGGAATTTTTAATTCTTGTGACTGTAGGCGATTAGATGGCTCCTAGGAAGAGAGTGCCAGTTATTAGGGAGCATGGAGATGTTTCGAGTGGGTCTGAGGCCGGTAGGCTGAATATGGAGCGTTTTATGGAGGCTATGATGGACACGATGACCAAATATCATACTCGAGACTCTAGTGAGAGTTCTAGTACTCGGGGAGGGCCTTCAGCTGCTTTGGAGAAATTCTTAAAGCTGAAGCCACCTTATTTTACTGGTTGTCCCAACCCTGATGAGGCAGTTCATTGGCTGAAGGAGTTGGAGAAGACTTTCGATTCCATGGATTGTGCCGTAGTTGAGAGGACTCCGTTGGCTACCTTCATGTTGAAGGATGATACCTATGACTGGTGGACTACTTTGAAGAGCTTATCTTATGCAGATAGGAATCTCAGGGAGATTCCATGGGATACATTTGTGAAGGAGTTCTATGCACAATACTTCCGTAGGCATGTCCAGAAGGCCAAGGAGAGGGAATTTATGGAGCGGACCCAAGGGAGCATGACAGTGCTCGAGTACCAGATGAAATTTGTTTTGCTTGGGAGGTTTGTGCCCTTTATTTCAGAAGATGAAGGGTGTCGAACTGAGAGGTTCGTGGATGGACTGAGGTACAACTTGAGGAGTTTTGTGGCGTCTCACTGTTGTACAGACTTGGCGTCAGCAGTTATGTGTGCCGCGGCAGTCGAGGCACAGCACGATTAGTCGGCTCGGGAGAGGGGACTGGTTACTCAAGCGCCGACTTACGGCAAGGGGAAGACAACAACATCAGCTCCTTCATTTGGATCGGGATCTTCTTCACTTGGCTCCAGATTCAGGAGGTTCTTTCGAGGCGGTGGCAACAGTAGTGGCAGCAGTGGTGGTAGTAGACCCAGGCAGAGCCAGCCGAGTCAGTCGGTGTCCAGTGCTCAGCAGGAGACAGCTCAAAGGCTTTCGGTAGCTTGTCGACATTGTGGTAGTACTCATGGTGGGACTCAGTGTCCTTCTTTTTCTGGGAGGTACTATACTTGTGGCCAGCAGGGCCATTTGGTGAAGTTTTGCCCGCAGGGGCATGGTCAGGGGTAGGGACCAGGTGATCAGAAGAAGCCGAGGACCCAGGGGAGAGTTCTTGCTATCACCAGGAAGGAGACTCGTGCATCCAACTTGGTGGATGGTATACTTTTTGTTCTTGGGAACTCCACGCATGTGTTGATTGATTCAGGTGCTTCGCATTCCTTTATTTCTGAGCAGTTCGTAGATATTCTTTTTGCACTCATTGATGAGTTATCTGATGGAGTGATGGTTGAGGTTATTTCTGGGGATTTCATGTTGTCTTATAACTGTTTGAATGAGGTTCCCTTGACCATTGAGGGTCATGAGTTACCTACCCAACTAGTTGTACTTGCTATTCGTGACTTTGATGTCATCTTGGGTATGGACTGGTTGGAGGCTTATTATGCTGAGGTAGACTACCACAGAAAGAGGGTGCGTTTCTCCATTCCGGGTATCCCGGCTTTCTACTTTCAAGGTATTAGCCTTTCTTCTTGTGGATTCTTATTTTTGCTTTTAAGGCCCAAAGATTGCTTGTTGGTGGCTGTGAGGCTTTCCTTGCCTCGGTAGTTGTAGCATATGTTAGTAGTGGTTCCAGTCCTTAGGAGATACTTGTAGTCTGTGACTTTGTTGATGTGCTTCTTGAGGAGTTGCCTGGCCTTCCTCCTCAGCGGGAGGTTGAGTTCACTATTGAGCTTGTACCAAGTATGACACCCTTGTCTAAGGCCCCGTATCGGATGGCTCCAGCCGAACTCATTAAGTTAAAAGCACAGTTGCAGGAATTGCTGGATAAGGGTTTTATCCGTCCCAATACTTCTCCGTGGGGTGCTCCAGTTCTATTTGTTAGGAAGAAGGATGGTTCTCTAAGACTGTGCATTGATTGTAGACAGCTGAATCAGGTAACTATAAAGAACAAGTACCCACTTCCGAGAATCGATGATTTGATGGATCAGTTACAGTCTGCCAAGGTATTCTCAAAGATTGACTTGAGATCAAGGTACTACCATATGAGGATTCATGAGGTTGATGTGAGTAAGACGGCTTTTAGGACTCGGTACGGGCATTATGAGTTTTTGGTTATGCCTTTCGACTTGACCAATGCTTCGGCAGCTTTTTTGGATTTAATGAACTCGGTCTTCAAGGCCTACCTGGATCAGTTTGTGGTGGTATTTGTAGATGATATTTTGATATATTCTTCTACTGAGGAAGAGTATGCCACACATCTTCAGGTGGTATTGCATGTTTTGAGAGAGCACCAACTCTATGCCAAGTTTAGCATGTGTTAATTCTAGATAGATAAAGTGCACTTCTTGGGGCATGTCATTTCTGGAGATGATATTGCTGTAGATCCAGCCAAGATTAAGGCAGTGTTGGACTGGGGCAGACTGACAACAGTGACATGAGATCAGAAGTTTCCTGGGGTTAGCAGGATATTACAGACGGTTTGTCTAGGATTTTTCTTCGATAGCAACCCCCTTGTCATAGTTGACTTGTAAGGGAGTTCGTTTTTTGTGGACCGAGGAGTGTGAGCAGAGCTTTACTGAGTTGAAGGCTCGTCTCACTTCGGCTCTAGTTCTGGTGCTTCCATCAGGTTCAGGTGGATTTGTGGTTTACTCCGATGCATCTCGTCGAGGTTTGGGTGTGGTTCTCATGCATCATGGTAAGGTTGTGGCCTATGCTTCTAGGCAGTTGAAGAAGCATGAGGAAAACTACCCCACTCATGACTTAGAGTTGGCGGTTGTGGTATTTGCTCTAAAGATCTGGCGGCACTACTTATATGGGGAGAAGTTTCAGGTCTTCACTGATTATAAGAGCCTGAAGTATGTTTTCACTCAGAGGGATCTAAATTTGAGGCAACGCAAATGGATGGAGTTTATCAAAGATTTTGATCTTGACCTTTCTTATCATCCGGGCAAGGCGAACGTGGTGGCAGACGCCTTGAGTCGGAAGACGGTCGTATCACATCTTATGATTCAAGAATGGAGATTATATGAGCAGGTTGTAGAATCCTCCTTTAGGATTCCCCGAGAGGCTGATAGATCCGTGTTGGCCAGCTTGACTGTGAGACCAGCAGTGTACCATACAGTGATTGAGGCTCAGACAGCGCATGCAGAGTTACCACAGATTCTTCAGATACCAGAGGTTGAGTTATGGAGTGATGGCACGGTCAGATTTAGAAGAAGACTCTATGTTCTAGCTGAGGAAGAGGTGTGCAGGAGTGTCCTGGGTGAGGCACACCATTCTAGATATGCAGTGCATCTCGAAACGACTAAGATGTATCATTGTTTGAGGAGACACTTTTAGTGGCCTGGTATGAAGAAGGACGTAGCTGAATATGTGGCAAGGTGCATGACTTGTCAGCAAGTTAAGGCAGAGCACCAGAGACTAGGAGGGTTGTTGCAGTCGTTACCGATCCCGGAGTGGAAATGGGAGCATGTTACTATGGACTTTGTGATGGGATTGCCCGTGTCACCTAGCAGGAGGGATGCAATCTGGGTCGTTGTTGATGGATTGATAAAGTCTGCGCACTTTCTAGCTATTAGAAAAGACTGGTCAGTCGATAAGTTGGCTAAGCTGTTTGTGGACCGGATCATCTCTCTACATGGGGTGCCTTTGTCCATCGTATCAGATCGGGATTCGAGATTCACTTCTAGGTTCTGGAAGAGCATTCAGAAGGCCTTGGGTACGCAGTTAGCCTTTAGCTAAGCTTACCATCCTGAGATCGATGGACAGTCAGAAAGGACCATTCAGACATTGGAGGATATGTTCAGGGCTTGTTGCTTAGATTGGGGAGGTTCTTGGGAGCAACACTTGTCTACAGTGGAGTTTGCTTACAACACCAGTTATCATTCTAGTATCAACACGGCACCATATGAGGCATTGTACGGGCAGTCGTGCCGATCTCCTGTGAATTGGTCTGAGATTGGCGAGAGGCAGATAGCAGGGCCAAAGTTGGTACAACAGTGTGCTGAGGTTGCCAGGGTAGTGCAGCAGAGGTTGACTATAGCTCAGAACAGGCAGAAGAGCTATGCAGATATCCGTAGGCGACCGCTTGAATTCGAGATTGTGGACTACGTGTTTCTCCGAGTCTCACCCTCCAAGGGTATGATGAGATTCATGAAGCGAGGTAAGCTGAGTCCATGATATATTGGGCCTTTTCCCATTCTTGCTCGAATTGGGGAAACAGCGTATCAGCTAGCTTTGCCGCCCAATCTTGCAGGAGTGCACGATGTGTTCTATATTTCTTTGCTGAGGAAGTATGTTCAGGACCCATCTCATGTCTTAGACTTTTCGGAGTTGGAGGTCACTGAGGACTTGTCCTTTCCGGAATTTCCAGTGGGTATTGAGGATCGTAAAGAGCAGGTCCTTCGGAACAAGGTTGTTCCTCTGTTAAGGTAATTTGGCAGCATCGCTCCGGAGGCGAGGCGACCTAGGAGTGAGAAGATGAGATGCGAGATCAGTTTCCTTACCTTTTCTCGTAAGAGTTCTCCTTTTTACTTATGCAATTTTATTATTAGTGCTAGTTTTTGTTTCGGTAATTTCGGGGACGAAATTCTTTTAAGGGGGGGGGGGGGGGGGGAGAATGTAAGGAATGAGCTTTCGGATCCAGTTATTGGGTCAGTTTCGGTGTCGGACCCCTTAATTTCGGCCCTTGTGGGGCTGGGAGCATAGATTCCAAGCTCGACGCGGTTCAAACGATGTCTTGATATGCATACGCGTTTTAGAGTGTGTTACGTCGGTGCCACGTAGGCACTACGTGGGCCAGTTTCGGGCCTCGAGAGTACGGCCCTGGTCTTGTCACTTGAATGGCGTCGGTGTTAGGAGACGTGTTTTAGCTAGGTTCGGTTTAAACCCACGAACCCTCCCTCCTTTCCCTCATTTCTCTCATTTTCTTCTCTCTCCTCCCCCTCTCTCCGAACTCTTCACTCTCCCCCACCCCTTCTCCTTCCTTTCCTCTCCCTCCACTCCATCAAACCCCCTCCCTAATTTTCACCACTACCACCACCATTTCCTCTGCGGCGTATTGCTTTCCGGACGGTGGCCGACGTCCTGGTGGAGTAACGGCGTCCACAGCGGTACCAGCGGCAATTTGTAGCATGGCGGTTCGGCGGCTTGAAACTCGGAGGAGTTCAAGTAACCGGTAGGGTGACGATCTCCATTGTATTTTGATTAAAACCATGTTTTTCCTACTTTTGAGCATGTTTAGGTAAATTTTCGGGATAAAATTTCACTTTTTATACTTGGAAGGCTGGGGGAAACCTGTTAGTGGACGTTAAATGGCGTCTTGGGACAGCGACGCCTTTTTGAATGGCAGCTGCTTCCCACGACGCGTGTTAAGTTTGGATCACCCCGAGGTCTAATTATGTTTCTGTCATGATTAGGCGACGAGAGACAGCGATGCCTTTTAAAAGGTGACTACCTTTTACGACGCGTTTTAGGCCATCTTCTGAGGCCAGTTTTCGTATGAACCAGTTTAGGGATCTTGAATGACGTCGGCCTTGGGGGACGTGATTCGAGACAGAATCTTATTAAAGCATGCAATTAACATGTGTTTACATTGTTAGATAGTTCTGATAAATGCATATTTGAAAATATACTCGAGGACGATGATTTCTATATGATCGGATCGCACCGTGTTGCGTTTTATGTGATCGTGGACCTAGAGTGATAGTTGTTAGTACTTAAGCATCCTATGTCGGTGTGGGAGTGACACGGCGCCGGTGTGGGAGTGGTGGGGTGACGCCTAGAGAGAGGGTCACCTAGTGTATCCAGGGGTATGGCTAGTACCGGTGTAGGAGTGGTACATTCGGAGTGTCGCTCGTGGTGGGGGAACCAGAACCACCTTGAGCCAAGTCAGGCCGGAGTAGCCAGTGCGCTATCCGAGGGGTTGCTGTTTGGTCTCAGCGGGTTGGTATTTTCCGCGTTCGGCTGCGTGATTTACGTGTTTAGCCGAGACGTTGGTTGTCGACTCCGTGCTGGAGTGGCTTTCAGAGTTGTGTTTACTGCTTTATTTATTTAAATTGCCTTTATTCAGGTTGTTGCACTTGTGGGTGCGTGAGTGGGTAGTGGGGATCGAAGGATCCCTACTGAGTCTATTTCGATGAGACTCATCTCCTGCAGTTTTCACGTGAGGGTTCCAGACAGGCGTAGCGAGGAGGGTTTTGTCTTGAGTTGCGCACTAGCAGTTATCGTTTCGGAGTATGCTCCGATGTAGTTGTTATTTCTTTTCAGGCCTGTACGCTTAATTACTTCTTTTTAGTTAGAATATGTAATTATTTGCTGAGTCAAGTTGAATTGTAATAATTTTTAATTCCTGCACTTCCTTTACAATTCAATGTGATGTGGATGTTTAGCTTAGTTTATCATTTATTTCCCAGACTTATCGAGATCCTGGTTTGGCTCCAAATTTTAATGATTCGGTACCTATTTAGTAATCGGATCCTCGATTATAAGGTGGCGGGTCGTTACAGAAGCTACTTGTACGACACGAACGACGATGCCCGTACCTGCGAACCGCACGGGCCTACCGCGTGGCGCCTGGTTGAGGTACAGTTTGGCCACGTTTAATTGAGGAAAAGAGGGAGAAGAGAGATAGAGAGGGATAAAGGAAGAGAGAGATAGGGAGAGAGAAAGAGAGAGTGTAGAGAAAGAGATTTCCATGAAGAGAGAGAGAAAAAGAGGGAACAAAAGTGAGTGGAAGAGAGAGAAGGAGAAGAAGAGAGAGAGACGCAAAAAGGAGAGAAAGAGAGGGCTCGAAGGGAGTGAAAAAGAGAGAGAGAGAGAGAGAGGGAGAGACTTAAAGAAATAGAGAGCCCACAGATCGAGTGCGTGAAAAGTCTCCAAGATTTATATGTACAGAGGAGGGATTTAAAATTCAAATTTAGCTCCCAAAATAAGAATTTCAAATTTAAATTTAAAACTGTTCTCCCCTTAATTTGAGGAACCTCATTTAAGATAAGCAAGTTTTGAAATTTTAAATTTTACTAGGATTCGACCCCTGGTCACTTCAATGGAGTATGAGTGGTTTAACTACTGTATTATCTGCTTGTTCATATCCTGCATTCATATAAAATAAAAATTAAATTTGTACCGCAAATAATTGTGATTTTACACTGACATAAATTGTTCAAACGTCTATTAAGCCCTTGATAATTACCAAAAATCCTCTGTTGACAATGGAATTTCCACAAGTTCATTGACACTCAATTAATCACATGAAATGATGATATTTTTTACTCCGAAATTTACAAAATTGGTATCTTTGAAAATATTACTAAATTATCTATCATTCCATGTGGTTTTGTACATAAAATCACAAGTGTAATGTGAAAATTCCATCTATTTATTACCTAAAAGTATGTAATTATCATACTTACGTTACCCCCAATTATGAACTTTGTGGAGCAGACCCATTACTGACAAATCAACACCAAGGCTTGAGGAGCCACGTTTTGGTTCCAGCCTTCGTTGGTTAGGTTCATCATCAGTACGTTGTACCATGGTTCATTCGGTCATCATTAGCATTGTTCGTGGAAAAGGCAACCTTCGACCTCACTAGCAATGCTGAAGTCCCTCAGTTCATAGAGCCTGCCATAGCTAGTGCCCCCCCTCTCTTGGGAAGGTCACAAAGTCCCTTGGGAACTACTATTGTCTTGAGAATCTGAGAACCTGACCACATAACCATAGGTCCATTGTAGCCAAGGGACACACACCTATATATCCCTGTTGGCTGATAACCCAGGACTGATTGTGTCCTGATGCCCATTGACACATGTTCTAACCGTGAGATACACACCCATCAAATGCATGGCGTCCAAAGGCAAAAGGCATCAACATGGGCCTTTCATTATGAAGATATTTTGCAGCTAGTCCGATCATTATTAATCTAGAAATCCATTCATAACAGAGGTGATTTGATTCCACTAACCTTAAGATTTCCCCTTTACATCTTATGCCCTCTCTAGCACCACAAACTCCTCCTAACTTAGTCTAACATAGGCATAAGAGGGCTAACCCTAGGTAAGACTTGAGGCCGCATTGACCTAGTTCTTCTAGTCTCTAAAAAAGGAGCAACTAGAGGGCTCAAATCTGGAAAGGAAGCTTCATAACATATAGATGGTATAGGGAGGTTTAGAACCTTATGGACATAATCCTCCATGACTTGGGTGTGTTCTCTTAGTCACCTCATTGGTCCAACCAATCACTTGAAAGGAAAATAATGCTCAACTTCCTAAAACATAATAAGACTAGCCAGTGATAAACATAGCAAAACCTTCTTTCATGAAATGTAGTGAAGGGATTATGCTTTTGGAAGCCCATCCCTATTACTTGGGGCCTCTTCCTCAGGCAATTCCACGGCATTTGCCATGTTCATAGAAGGAGAGAAACAAGCGAGGAAAAGAAATCATCATATTGACAAGTGATCATTGTACATATATGTCTTGGACACCCCCCTTAACCATTCCCAAGGGATAAAAGAACTCCAATCAATGCATTAAAAACAAGAGAATGAAAAGAACACGAATCTAGAACTATGGACAAGTTTAGAGTTTTTGCTTCATAAGGGAATGTTTGAGAAGTTTTAGGCTTAAAGGAGCCTTCCCTTATGGTTTAATGGGTTACCTTTAACCATTCCCATAAGAAAAACCATCCCTTATGAATAACGAAATCTCAAAAACAAATAAAAATTAGAGAAAATGCAAAACATGGACATAGAACTTGAGACTTTTCATTGCATATATCAAAAGAAACATGAAGAGGAATGCATAGAGGAGAGATGAGGGACATAATATCATTTACATATGAAAGAAATACATAAAAAGGAATCCCATCCCATAGTCTTTCTCATCATCCCCTTTAACCTCTCAAGCGGCTATGGGGAGGGGGGGAGTGTGGTTTTCCCTACACCACCACTTTCCTTCTTTTTCCTTTCTAGCATTTTCTCTTCTCTTCTATTTCCTCTCTTTTTTTCTTTGGTTTGTGCAGGTTTCTTGGGGGAGAAGATAAGGTGGAGTCCTCTCCTATCTCTCCTTCTTTATCCCATGTTTTTTCTTTTTTCTTCCTTTTTTATATATTTTTTTTCATTTGGTCTCCAAGAGAGGCCAAATAGGGATGGCTGATTCATTATATAATAGATTGGTGACCTTTTGGATAAGGACATCTGTCTTTTCGATGATAGGAAGGGATAAAGACAAGTGTCCCTTTATCATTGGCTTACCCTCTTATGGGTTACTTTTCATCTGTCCTCCTTTTTAGAAGGTTCTATTCCCTTGACTCTTTGTAGGAAAGTAGCTTTCCACTTGGTATGGCGGGGTCACTCCTTTTCGCATGGGAAAAGGCTAAGAAAAGGGCCAAGAAGGCCACATACACCAACCCGACATGAACTTTTTCCCTTTTTTTGTCACAAAGCAATTTTGTGGGCCAACCAATAAGCTTTGGGCTTGGGCCTTTAGTATATTATTGATCTTGCCCAAACTTTAGTGACAACAAAACGTATGCCTTTTGTTTAGGTGGTTGTTTTGGGGCTATACAATGCTCTAATCTTAGGGGCTGCCATTATTGTGTATGTATATAGTTTATTAGTTTTGCCTACATTGTAATAAATATTACTTACTACCTGTCATGTGACAATGTAGGTTTTAGTTTAGTCATTAATTTGTGTTGTATGGGTGCAATGAATTTTCTTTTGACATAGCACAAGTTCAACAAAGGACAGCAAGAGTATGGTGGCAAACTAGAACCTTGAAGTAGATTGAACCTTGCTAGACCTAGTCATGGACCACACGGTTAACAATGATGGGTTTGCCAATGGCAACTTCGCTAAAGAGGAATGGTGAAAATCATTTTAAGAGTTTGAAGAAGTTGTATGGCTTGATTTAAACCTAAAGAATAGAGCAGTCTAGGATTAGGAAGATGAGAAACAAATGCTAGTCTATGGTAGTTGTTATTAGGCTTTACAAATGCATATATTAATTATGTACTTTATTGAACGATAATATACTTAGTTGTTTGATGTTTTAGACTAATAATAGAAACAATCAAATTAAGAGGAAGATATTCTATTTTAGGGAGCAAATGCACATTATTTGCTTCACTTCTATGTCTAGGGAGAACATTGTTGCATCCAATGAAGCTGCATCATAATTAGACACCCGAAGAGATAATAGTGATGAGGATGAGGGTGTGCATCTAGACTTAGGATTAGACTTCAGTCCAAATTTAATAAATGTATCCAACAAAACAGTAGTGCAGGTGGCTTGAGAAACTACAATGGAGACTCCTACTAGTGAAGTCAATGAAGATGCTAGTCCCCCTCCTAGGAAAACTCCTACCCTTACTCCCACTATGCAAAATAGGAAGAGAAAGCAGGCTACATATGGTAACAATAAATCATTTGAGAAACTGACAATTCTAGGTTAGGAAAAGAGTCAATTTGACTATGGAGATGATATAACTTCAAAAACAAATTGCTCCACCAGTGAGTGTAGTTCTTGCAAAACTTATGAAGGTACTCGGAATTCCTGAGTAGGACTTTTATAAGGTTATTGACTTGTTGAAGCCTATGGAAGATCATTGCATCTTCCTATCCTTTTCTGACCACTTGAAGCTTGTATGGATCTTTAGCCACCTAGGCTATTATTGACATGACATGCTATCCTTTTGAATTTTTTAATTTAAAAATATATTTAAGTTCATTTTGTATTTCAGGTAACTTTGCTCTACATTCCTTTGGTTATATCATATTAAATTTTGTTTGGTATGTAGGAGGCATCTTTTTACATGGATTTCCCATATTTTGACCTATTGAAGTTCATACTAGAGGAAGAAGAGTATTGGACGGAGATTGAATATGTAATGGTATTTGAGATGATGATTTTTAATACCCCTATTCCTCAGACGATAATGCATATAGATATTAGTCGAGGCGATGGATTGGTGAAGAAGTTG
Organism: Zantedeschia hybrid cultivar; assembly: GCA_030544215.1. Lineage (NCBI taxonomy): Eukaryota > Viridiplantae > Streptophyta > Magnoliopsida > Alismatales > Araceae > Zantedeschia > Zantedeschia hybrid cultivar. Next base: position 59,453,148 of record JARZZO010000012.1, read on the forward strand.
ATGGTCGGCCATGTGGGCAGATCCTATGCTAGTTTCCGAGTGCACTCTTCATTGTTTTTAAAATTAATGGACAACCTGATGAAAAGGGAAGTGTTCAAAGACACAAAAAACATCCCTGGCATGGCATACAATTGGCTATCTTCCTACTTGAAATGAGACATGGAATTGGGAATAGGTTACTTCGGAAATGGTTCAACACTCGGATAAGACTATAAGTCGTCACTTCAACAATATGCTAATGACAATCCTATATGTACACCATGACTACATTAAGATACTTAACCCCAATGATCCGATGCATCCAAAGATTCATTGTGATCCAAAATTTTATTCTTTATTCAAGATAATGTCCCTTCATTATAAATATTTTGCATTATTCTTAAACTCGACTTTGACTTTCTGTTATTGTCTTGGCTATGATGGTGGGAAGGAGAGTTCATTTGATTAGAGTACTTATGATGGTCTGATTAACCATTCTCTACACTCAAGTCCCACCTATAGTAGGTTGGATGGCATAATGACAACCCCTACTATTGTGCGTTTGATATAATGCAAGGGACATGGGTTGTGAGAGAAACACATGTTCATCTATGATTCTAATATGAACTACCGCATTTTGAGCCTTATCTTATTAATTGACCTGAGTATCCAAATTTTTTTACAATAATGTTTATCACATGCCATGCATCTTTATGTTATCTTTCATGAGAAGGAAGTAAATGGCTTCAATAACAGGAGACAAACATCATAGCATTATGTGTGAGTGTAAAAAAGCCTATAGTAGTAAAAAATCCTAGCCATCTACATTGTTGTTGCTCACTTGGAGTAAAAGTAACACCTTATACATTTTTATGTTTTATCTTAACTTATTGCTATCATATTCTGACATAGAGTTTGTAACATGTTCATAATAATAACTGATGTCGATTCTTCGTGTGGATACATGAGTTAATCTTCTGGCATTGTGGCAAAAGGTTATATCAAACAAGAACATCACGTACAAAGAGTTCAGATGAGAAGTTTTTTATATGTGTCCTAAATCTAAGGTGATTTTTGCACCTTTTTCTGTATAACTAATTGAATTTAAATTACACATTATCCATTATTTTTTGTACAACAGGATAAGATGTTGCTGTGAGATGTGTTTTTTTTTATGTGGGCGAAAGAAATTTGAAAAGGTCAATGTGAAGAACACATACACTGAAGAGAAGAAAGTTGAACGCTGTAAAATAGTGGATGAAGTGAAGCAAGCCATTGAAGTGGAGAAGTTTGCGGTTGAAAACATGATGACACTCTATGATTGTTTGTTAATAAAGGTGAAAAAATTAAAACTGTGTAATTAGGAGAAATGAACACCTATTGTACTTTTCATCTCTCCAATTTAATCAATTTATGAGAAACTCCCTATAATCTCTTTATTTAGTAAAATATATAGAGGCATTTCTCTGTTGAAATATAATTAATAAGTCTATTCACATCCAGAAGGTACTTTGCATGACTCTCTGTAATTCTTCACATGGCCTTTGAGCTTTCAAATCCATTTTTATCATCCTCCTCTAGTTAAATGGAACTTGTTCTCAATGTGCTACTTATACGTAAATCTAAGGTGCTCAAGGCACATGAAGTTTGCCCTTTCGTTCTTGCACTTGGCTGTACTCTGCTCATTGCAACCTCCACCTTCAGAGTCCAGGCAAGAACCAAGAGGATTATAGAAGAAGTTGACAATCGGAATGATTAACGTTAACATATGGTTTCATTGAAAAAACTGATAACTAAAGTACAAAACTTGTCTATATTATTCTCTTTTTGTTTTCTTAGATATTTTAGTTTTTGGTCTCTCCAATTTAATTAATTTATTAAAAAATCCCTATAATCTCTATTTAGTAAAACTCCCTGCACTTTTACCTTTGTTTGGAGAATACCCAGAATATTAGAAAATAATCTCCAAATATTTTTTAAAAAAATTGGAAAAATGGTCTTTTAGAAACAAAAGTGAAATTGTTGGGACTTTATACTAAATAGAGAGATTATAGGAAGTTTCTAATAAATTAAATAGATTAACAGGACCAAAACTAAGAATCTTTAATTTTTTTTTAATTTGTATATGCCATCTGAGTCTCTCTTGATGTCATAGAATAAAACATATGATTTGTAAACAACCTTTTCTAACGCATAACTTTACCCAATAAATAAGCCAAGTTACATATCAATGTTAAATTCTGCAACAGGTTTGAATGCGCTTGTATTTATTTTGGCGTAACACTTTCTGCAATGTTTGAGTCATCTTACAATCTAATGTATCATTGGTCCACATGGTAGGTGTCACATGGATAGGACAATTTTTTTTTCATAAGTGGTCTGACAAGCATTAAATGTGGGTGGAGAATTCTAGGCGTGACAATTGTTTATAGTCGTGATAAATGCTTTGTAGACGTGACAAATAATATTTGTCATGCTTATGAAATATTTGCCATGTCTAAGAAATATTTACCATCTCTACTATACAAATTTTTAGGCGTAACAAATATTTTAGAGGTGTGACAAATGTCTAAAAGTATTTGCCATCCCCGTACATGTGTACAAATTTGTAGGCACGCCAAATGTTTGGTAGACATGATGAAACATTTGTAATGTCCATATACATTGGTCAGGTCTAGAGTTCTACATCCGTATTTAATACTTGTCAGATTGCTTGTGAGAAAAACTTGTCCAGCCTATGTGACACCTACCATGAGAAACAATGGCATCTTACATCTCATGATGACTCAGCTTGTTGCAATGTCATTACTCAATTTTGATTCGCACTTTTCATATTAAACTTACTTTTCATATTAAAACTATAGTTTCCTACTATCTAAGAGGTTTTCCTTAAAACTGTTATAGAGGACACTTCTTTGGCTATGTTTAGAGGAACGAGAAAACATTGCTGCACTGTGAGGCACATTATGCCGCCTAACGGTGCAAGTGAAAATGAAAAATCATATTTTTTTGAAGAGCCCCAACATGCCCTAGATGACTATATAATCTAATTTTTGATCGAATATCCGAAAAACAATGAAAATTCAAAACCAAGTCCATGTGGGATATCTGATCAAAAATTAGATTATATGGACATGTAGGACATATTGGGGACTTTAAAATTTTTTGGAAAAAAAAAAAATATATATATATATATATATATATTATTTTTCTTGCACGGCCGGTCATTATCTCAGCAAGGTTTTCTCTTAGGGGTATTAGGTGGATCAGCCCATGGTTCAACCCAATCTACTCCAAGTTATATTAAATTGAGTTGATTCAAGTTATTTAAAATTACTTGGATTAAATCTGGACTGAATTGGGCTTAACCCAAGTTGGTCCACTAACTTTTGCATCAATTCATAAAAAAAAAGTAGGATACTTCCAACAAATATTATCTATAAATTGGACTAACTCAATCCAATCTAACTCAGCTCATCCAAGTTCATTATTTTAAATTTAGGTGGGTTAGACTGTAGGGTTGAAGTTGTACCGGAGCATTCGCAAGTCGGATCAACTCAAATTGCCGCATAATCTAGTTCAACCCATCTCAGTTCTATCTCTGCCTATGTTTGGACTTCGATGCATCTCAGCTCATAAGAGTCAAAGGAGAATTAATTATTTGATTAGTCAATGATTAATTTATTTTAACTTTTGTGAAGAGAAACATATTGAAATCTAAAGCATGGATGGCTGATTAGTGCCATCGAAGCATTTTAAAACGTTGCAACAATGACACATTAAAGCAAACTAATGTTCTTGGAGGCTCTATAACAAGGAAACAAACATCTTTATTTACGGTAATTAAACTCTCAAAAAAAAAAAAGCACAAGAGAAACTAGGATCTCCACGAACTCATCTCAATAAATAGCAAATACAAAGTGTTTGAGAAATCAAAGCACAGACTACGTACAGCATTTTCTAAAGTTCTCTGCAAACATCCTAAACGATCAAGGTAACGTGGATATCACAGATCGAAGCTAACAATTGAGTCACACATGACTAGGTGGGAGATGCGACGGATATCACAGGGTTAATTAAGTAGGGATTTTGCAACGGGAAGATGGGATGCGTGACGGATAATGCCATAATGGTGGAGATTTCAGCGGGCATAATACGTACTCTACGGTTTGGTTGGGAAGGGAAATGGTGGGAACGTGAGCTTTGGCAGCTCAGGCAATGGAGGAAGTTCCGGCTTCGGCAGCTCGTGAGGCAGAGGCGGCATCGTGGGCAGCTCCGGCAGAGGTGGCAGCTCCGGCTTGGGCAAGATCGGCTCCTCGGGCAATTTAGGCAACTCAGGCTTGGGAAGCTCCGGCAAGTGCGGCAGCGTGGGTTCCGGCAGATGCGGCACTTCCGGCAGTGGCGGCAACTCCGGCTTGGGAAAGGTAAGCTCGTGAGGTAGTGGTGGCAGCACCGGCTCGGGCAGCTTCGACAACGGCGGGAACTCGAGTTTTGGCAATGGCGGCAGCTCCACCTTTGGCGCCTCGGGAGCGTCCAGCAGGTGCCGAACAGCGTGGCACTTGTCGGCGCCGTAGAAGAGGAGGGCAACAAGGATGGACGCGAAGAGAAGGGGCTTGGTACCCATGGTGTTGTAACGGCAGGGAGAGGTTTAGAGAAATTTATGTGTATGGAAGATGGGAGGGCTGGATTGTGTTGGGGAATGAAACTACGCATGGTGTTCGATCGGTATTTATAGGGGTTGGGATCGGGGTGAAGGTGAACTGTGGAGGTCTGCCATGGCTGTGGATCGTGGAAGAGGTGTTCGGTTGTTGGCTCTCTCATGAGGGCTTCCTCCTTTCATGTGTTGTTCGGAAGCACACCCGCACGGGCGGGTTTTGCGAGCACACCGCGCGCCAGCTGATAGGCCAGCGCGAACGTTAGTGGTCCCCGCACCTTGACGTGGTGCGGTTAGTTCACCTTCTTATGCCACGTAATGGAGGAAATGGAAGAGGTGTTCGGTTGTTGGCTGGATTGTTTTGGGGGTTGGTCAGACCGTCCTGAGACTTGTTGGCATACATGGAGATTGGTTGTGAATTTCGGATCTGGGAACAGTGATAAAACACAGGTAACCAATGTCGAACAAAATTATTAGATAGATAGGTAAACCGGTCCGGCTCTGAGTGTGTATAACTTGGTTCACCTATAACTGAAATTGTAACAGGCCTAAAAATGCATACATTATCTCGAACCCTCATAAGTTATAGCTAATAGCCCTAATTTTACGCCTAGCTAGATTGACCGGATTCTTTCTTTTTTTTTAATTTTTTTTTTTTGTAACCATCTGATTAAAAGCCAAACAGTACTGATGCTAAATTCATAGAACGTCCGCGGGGGCGCTATATGCACCTAGCGCAGTGGCATGGGCGATGATGCCCGTGCCTGCGAACTATGTAGGCGTGCCTCGTGGCCCCACAAGGTGGTGGGCAAGCAAGCGCGCATGTGAGAGAGAGAGAGAGGGAAAGACAAAGTGGGAGGAAGGGAGAGAAAGAGAGAGCAGGCCGAAAGAGAAAGAAACAGAGAGAAGAGAGAAAAGAGAGAGAAAATTAGAGAGGAGAGCTCAAGTAGAGAGAGAAAGAGAGAAAGAAGGAAGAAGAAGAGGAAGAAGAAGAGAGAGAGGGATTAGAGGGAAAAAATTTAAAGAGAGCCAGACCCCTAGGGCCAAGGGCTTGGACTTTTTAAGAAAGCTGGGGAGAGAGAAAAGAGAAGAAAGAGAAAAAGGGAAAGTGGGAGTGAGGAAAAAAGGGAAAGGGGCCAGTAGCTGGGCGGTTGCTTTCTAAGAGAAGAAGGCGGCTAGGAGAGTTAGGGCATCTTCCTTGTAGTTGCTTAATGATCATTGTGCCCATATATTTGTCCTGCTCAGAAAAATTATTGTATTTGTTAGGATTTGATCCTTGGTTACTTCATTGGACATCGACTGATCTAACCAACTACGCCACATGCTTTTTATATCATAGTCACACAAAAATTTCAAATTAAATATCTACAGTGAACAAAATAATGATTATGCCAAGAAAAAATTATTTAAATATCTCTCACGTCTTAGAATTTGCCGTAAAACCTATGATTAAATTGGAATTTATGCAAATGTACTAATACTAAGATTTTCACATGAAATGACAATCTGTTTAACTCATAATTTAACAAAATTAGTATTGTTAGAAAGAGCTCAAAATTATGCATCATTTCTTATGGTTTCGCACATAAAATCATGAGCATAATATACGAATTCTATCTTTTAATGCCTAAAAAGATACAGTTATCAGACTACGTGAGCGGTGTGCCACATATCTCAGTCGACCTTGCTTTTTTGCCACACTTCACGGATTTTGAAGATTTAAGAACAACAGAGTGGCATTAATCGGGTAAGGAGTCCTGTGGGATGTTCCAAACCCAAAGATAACATTAATGGTAATATTGATATGATGATGTTAGTGATGTGTTCCCTGTCATTTTTAGATATTATAAATTGAATAAATAATTGTGGAATAGATTGAGAACCAATCATGTAATGAGTCAAGTTAAAGATATGAACTAGTTATGGAATGGATTAGAAAAATGATGACTAAAAATATGATGATGAACGTGATAGATATATGATATATGAACACTGTTGATACATGTGATTGATGTGAATGGACTTGGATATAGATTTCATCCATGCCCAATTGCCCCCCTGACCCTCCTTCCTCTACCGCTATCTAGATTGAGCAGTCCCGGTCAAGTGGAGAGGCAAAGGACGGGAGCGTATCCCGGTGAAGTGGAGAGGCAAAGGAAGCTACATACACGTATGGATGATCGGTGAAGGATGATTGAGTTATGCAGAAGGACGGGAGCGTCAGGCGCCACTGGCTCTCCTGCAGGGACAAGTGGATACTACCTAGCTCATGTTATCATTAGAGTTTGGGGAAGTCTCAGTGCACATGCGTTCGCCTAAGAGCACGTAGTGTGCGTGCACACCTGCCCGCACGAGTGTGCACCAAGAGCTTCTCTTAGAGTTTTACACCTCTTAATGATGGTGCCATGCAACCCTGATATGCTTCAGAGCATGCTCTACTATACTATATATGAATATTAGATTAGATCTCCATGGGTACACATCTAGTTGATTGACGAAGCCTAGGGTTGTATGTGGAAACTAAGCCGAGTTTAATCTAATAGGTGCGCCTGTAGGTGTCTAAGTAAAAGTATTTTGCAGAACTAATGTTTTTTGCAATTAAGTTGTCACAGCACGGCATGAGAAACTGTCTTATGAAATGTTCCGTTACATCAAGTTTAATCCGTGATGTCTAAAAGTATGCATTTTTTGGCCTGTTACAAGTTTATAGGTGAACCAAGTTATGCAGACACAGAGCCGGACCGGTTTACCTACCTGTCTAATAATTTTGTTCCACTTAGGTTCGCAGATCCGAAATTCACAACCACTCTCCATGTATGCGAACAGCTCTTCATCAACCGCATGACAGGAAGAAATTATCTAATTATAATCCAGAACGGTCTGACCAATCCCCAACACAATCCAGCCAACAACCGAACACCCCTTCCACGATCCAAAGCCATGGCAGACGTCCACAGTTCACGTACACCCCCGTCCCAACCCCTATAAATACCGGTCGAACACCATGCGTATAGCTTCATTCCCCAACACAATCCAGCCCTCCCATCTTCCATACACATATATTTCTCTAAACCTCTCCCTGCCGTTACAGCACCATGGGTACCAAGCCCCTTCTCTTCGCGTCCATCCTTGTTGCCCTCCTCTTCTACGGCGCCGACAAGTGCCACGCTGTTCGGCACCTGCTGGACGCTCCCGAGGCGCCAAAGGTGGAGCTGCCGCCATTGCCAAAACCCGAGTTGCCGCCGTTGCCGAAGCTGCCCGAGCCGGTGCTGCCACCACTACCTCACGAGCTTACCTTTCCCAAGCCGGAGTTGCCGCCACTGCCGGAAGTGCCGCATCTGCCGGAACCCACGCTGCCGCACTTGCCGGAGCTTCCCAAGCCTGAGTTGCCTAAATTGCCCGAGGAGCCGATCTTGCCCAAGCCGGAGCTGCCACCTCTGCCGGAGCTGCCCACGATGCCGCCTCTGCCTCACGAGCTGCCGAAGCCGGAACTTCCTCCATTGCCTGAGCTGCCAAAGCTCTCGTTCCCACCATTTCCCTTCCCAACCAAACCGTAGAGTACGTACTATGCCCGCTGAAATCTCCACCATTATGGCATTATCCGTCACGCATCCGAACTTCCCGTTGCGAAATCCCTACTTAACCCTGTGATATCCGTCGCATCTCCCACCTAGTCATGTGTGACGCAATTGTTAGCTTCCATCTGTGATATGTACGTTACCTTGATCGTTTAGCATGTTGCAGAGAACTTTAGAAAATGCTGTACGTAGTCTGTGCTTTGATTTCTCAAACACTTTGTATTTGCTATTTATTGAGATGAGTTCGCGAAGATCCTAGTTTCTCTTGTGCTTTTTTTTTTGAGAGTTTAATTACGGTAAATAAAGATGTTTGTTTCCTTGTTATAGAGCCTCGCAGAACATTAGTTTGCTTTAATGTGTCATGTTGCAACGTTTTAAAATGATGACTAGAAATATGATGATGAACGTGATAGATATTTGATATATTTTTTTTTGACCAAGGATAATATTTCATTCATTCAAACTCAAAAGCAGAATCATGTACATCAGCTATGACGGCAGTTCGAATACAAAGGGGAAACACGGACGGCTTCAAAATTACTTCAATATTAGAAGTAATAGCAAATTTAGCACAGGCATGAGCAGCCCTGTTGCTTAATCTGAGAGTAAATTGCAAAGACATGTTGCCATTTGCAAGATTAGAGGACTTGAGAATTTGGGTAATAGGTGCAATAGGAAATCCTTGCCAATCACGCATAATAATACCCACTGTGCCACCAGAGCTTGAAGTAGCCCCATCAAAATTCATCTTGTACATGCCCTGGTGCGGAGGAATCCAGGCATTAGTAGCAGATGTTGGAATCAGCAAACTGACAGGATTTATAGGAACAGAGGAGTTCCAGAAGTCCACACCCACCAACGCATATCTCAAAGCAAAGACGGGAGATTTTAAACCCCCCATAACTCTCTTGCATGTAGTCTTCCAAATCTGCCACACTGTAGAGAAACAAAGAGATAGTATATGCCTGTCATTGGTCGATGAGGCAAGAGGCGGGGGTAGACCATTCAATTATTCTGTCAGCTTGATCCTTCTGGCCACAGTTAGAATGATAGTTCAAAGGAGATGTCTTCCAAACTGCTCTGGCATGATCACACTCAAACAACATGTGGTTTACTGATTCTGGATAAAGGGAGCAAATCTGACAGATTGGGTCCACATTTGGCATTCTATTTGCAATGATCTCAGACACAAGGATTGCATTGGACAAGAACTTCCAAAGAAAGTGTATAATCTTTGGTGGGATCAATTTCTTAACTTGGTGGTGCCAAAGGAATTTCTAGACAATCCACGGGGAAGATGAGGAAGTCGAATTAGAGATCTCAGTAAGATATCTGTAATCAGATTTGATGGAGAAATTTCCATCTAGTGTAAGAGCCCAAATGAATTTATCTCCAAGGCTGGACCCACCAATGGGTAACACAGTTTGGCAAATGTTATCAACAACCTCATCCATGAACACTCTATACACAAGCTCCTCATCCACTGACCATTCTTGATTAATTAGAAGACCCAAATAGGGATGTGCTCACTGCAGTTATTCTTAACAGCTGGGGGGCCAATTATATTAGGGATCCACCTATCTGCCCATATGTTGGTGCTGAGGCCATCTCGGATAATTTTGAAGCGAAGAGTGGACATAATCTCTCTAATTTGGAGCATTGCAGACCAGGACATAAAACAGTTAGCAGGCCTACTGATGTCCCAAAAATTACTAGAATTGAGATACTTGGCTCTGAGTAGAGTGGCCCAGATAGATTGTTGATTCTGCATAAACTTCCAAGCAGGCTTCAAGATCGCAGCCTTATTGTAAATATCCAGATCCCTGATGCCCAAACCACCCACAGCTCAATGTTTCTTCAAGGACTTCCAATTACAGGTTATCTCCCCAAAAGAAAGAGCACATGATCTAGTTCAATTTTCTAATAGTAGTTTTTGGAAGGAAGCCCATACCCATCACACAAACTGGTATGGAGGCAAGGACAGAATTGATCAGAATTACTTTACCTGCAATGGACAAAGTATAGTAGCCTTCCAATGTGATAATTTGTTTCTCAATTTATCCACAATATATGAAAGCTGATCAACCTTTCCTCTACCCAACCAAAGGGAGACCTCCAAATAAAGATCTCTTTTATTCATCAGCAGAATATTGAATTTAGAACATAGGTAGTCTTGATCAGTAAGAAGAGTGTTGCTTCTGAACATAAGACTAGATTTTTATTTGTTCATAAATTGGCCTGACCAACACCCATATGCAGATATTCAGTCATTTCATCCTCATTTGCTAAGTCAAACATAATGATATCATTTGCATACATCAAGTGGGATAGAACAGGAGCCCTTCTGTTAACTCTGAAATCCTGTATTCTTTTCTCATTTACCCGAGTCTGAATAAGTTGGGTTAACATTTTTGCACATAGGATGAAGACATATGGAGAAAGGGGGCATCCCTGTCTAATCCCTCTGCTAGGAACAATCAAGCCCACATTCTCCCCATTAATATTGATAGAGAAGGTAGCAGTTGAGATGCACATCATAAAAAGGCTTACGGTAGCATTGGAGAAACCCAACTTGTAAAGAACCTCAGCTATGAATGACCATTCAAACTTGTCATAAGCCTTAGACAGATCTACCTTCATGCAACAAATGCTAGATTTCCCACCTTTAGTCTTCATGGAGTTGTTAGTCTTAGGTGGCCTACAAGCCAATATGACTTTGTAATCTCGTTCATTAATTAATATAATGGCATTATTTCTTATGTGTAAATTCGTATTATTATCGTCTCATAATGTAGTCCGTGAATATGTGCGATAGTGATCAGATTATGATGAGATCATACTAGGGAGACTGATCACTTAAACACACATATTCTTAATAGTTCTGAGTCGGAGGATATCCGAGAAGAACATCGGATATCCGATTAGACTAGTACATATTACTCCTACTCATACGATGAGGGTGACTGATCTAATAGTCACTTGTGTGAAGATACTAAGGCGAATCTGTAGGTGCTCAGTAGAAAATAATTCACTGAACTGACCCGACTGAATCACTGGATAGTATAGTACCTTACTATCAATCAGCTTGATTCTATTGTCACACTTGTGTGGATGGTCCTCGGACTTGAAACACCAAAAACACCTTGTCGGTGGACTTATGTACTTTGACCTTGGTTTATGAATCTCTATCCACGGGATTGTACATAGCCAAGGATCAGGTATAGCGGAACACTGTCGAAGGAAATTGAGTGTCAATAAGGAATCATTTGCTCTCGATACTTAGAGAGAGAATGCTCTAGGAAGGATGCGCGGAAGTCCCTAGCCAAGGCGGACGATAATATTGGGAAAGGAATTTTCCGATATTATACGGCAACATCCGATCCAAGAGAGTCGATTGGTTAGGATTTGACGGTACACCATACGCTGAGTTGGCTCGAGAGCATTGTACGAATGATGGATTATATCCACGCGGTAACTGTCGGCAGAAAGGTTCCAAGAGTGGATTACTTAACCCCAAATACCTTCCGGATTCACGCGGTGTTGCTTGGCACCCAATGTGATCGGAGGCCCGATCGAATTTAATGTGCGACATTAATTTGGTTGATTAATTAATTAATATGAGTTATTAATTGATTAATCAGACCAGTAAGGAATCACTGGGCTTAATGGGCCATTAACCGGACTGGTAATTGGGCCTAGAGGGTCACACGTAAATGATTCTCGAGGCGATGGATAATAAGTGAATTTTATATTAAACTGAGGGTTTTATGAAAAATCGCGTAGTTAATATAAAAGATAGCGAACGGGCTGAGCAAGCCAGACTGCTGCTAACCCTAATCGCTCCCTCCTCTCTTTCTCTCTCTCTCTGGCGCCCCAGGCCGGATCTGTTCTCCGGATCTGCTCTGCTGCTTCTCCGACTCCTGTCCGACGAGAAATCGACCGCACATCGCGGTGGTCATTGCACCGCACGGCGAAGGGTCCGTAGGCTGCGACGAGCGAGGAACGTGTGGATATCTATTATGAGGGGGATCGCGTGAACTTCGCTAAAGGCCGGGCATCTACGCACCTCGTGTAGACACGCTAATTTTAACATCAATTTGAGTAAATTTCATGTCATATAATAATGTCTTAAAATAGTATGATATTTAATCATTAGTTAATTTTTATTAATCTTTATAGATTAATTGTCTAAATGACATCGGTCAAACAGACATTATTTAAGTTTATTAAAAAAATTCATTTTAACTCAGATTTAATCAAATATGAAAAAAGTCTAAAAGACGTCGACCTGTGAAAACGCCATTTAGAGTTAATTCTTATTTTTTATTATTATTCTGATTTTTAATTAATAAACTAAAAGATGTCTGCCATGCACGATACCATGTATGTTTCATAAGCTGATTCTGTCTCTTTTTTCCGATATTTATCCTTATCTTAATTAAGTTAAAAGACGTCTCTCATGGACGACGCGTTTTAGATAATTACAGATAATGATGAATTAATATGTGTTTATCTATTTGTTAGTTGGATAAACTTCAAAATCCTTCATGTTAATCTTTAAGTAACCGCGGATGCGTGAACTTAAGCTTATAAATACACAACTCTTTTGTCATTAAAAAGTTAGTGATAATTCTTAAAAGATTAGTGATAATTTTGAGTGATTCTTTGAGAGAGACGACATCCATACGCTGAAGGACCGAAGGGCTACTACTTCTAGGAGTCTTCATCCTTTCTTCATCCGATCTTCGTCCTTTCAAGATCCATTCAAAACCAAGGCTTTCCAGGGGCCACCCAACTTAGTTCTTAATTAATTTCTACATCTTTCTCATATTTTCATCACATTAGCATCATATTTTCATCACATCACTCCATGCAACACACACTCACTAGCATAATTCCAATCCATGTTTTAAGGGGTTTCAAAGACCACAAACAAGTGAGTTCATTTGTTTAGTTTCATGATTAGAATTATTACTGGAATATATACTACATCTATTTGAGTTCTTATTATTCCCTCTTTCTTTCTTTCTACTTTTTGCAAGGTTCAAAGGTACAAAAGGAGATCAAGAGGAGAGAATCAACAAGGAAAAAAAATCTAGATGATCCTCAAAGTTCGATAAGCATCCAAAGCAAGAACAAAGTCAAAAGGGCTCTCTTTCTTCAGCCGGCTGAAGGAGGAGAATCAAGGACTTCAACATCTCCCAATTCCAAAACAGATAGACGATCAATCTTTTCTTTTGGAACTTTTTAGTTAAAAGTTTCTTGCGATCACATTCACTTAATTTTCAATAGGTTTATTTGTCACATAAATAACATAATTTTTCATGATAATCACACCCCTAATTTGAGCACTCACAGCTTTTTGGCGATCATAGTGGGACTTGGTCTCGCCATCTTTTAATCTTTATTCTTACTTTCATCAATCGGGCACTCTCTATGCACTACCTGTGTCTCTTAACACGCCCTTACCGATCAGTGAGTTTTTAATTTAATTGTTATTCCTACGTGTACCACGTGCACACCCTTGTGGCAAGATCTTGCCCTCTCCATTTGATTGATTGGAAAGTTGTGGTTGTGATAAGAAGATAGTGTGATTGATTGATATTTTAGTTGTTCATCTGATGAAATTATCCTGTTAAAAATTGAAAAAAAAAAAGAATCGCATGAGCCGATCATTTACTACTTTCATTCTATTTGTTTGAGGAGGAATCGATCCAGAAATTCCTCCTGAATTGTTCATTCTGCGACTTGAAAAGTGTCTAGGAACAACGACGCGTTTCATACCGCGTCGCCTAACCCAGACGTCTTTCAGGCCAAATTCTCTGCTGTTTGCTGTCTGAGATTCTGCGAAAAAAATAAGGTTCTGTTTGAATAGAGTCGACCAACAGCGACGCGATTCAGGCAGTTTCTTGTTTTTTTTCAGTTCTCCGATTTCTGATCTGCCTGCTACTACACATTACGTATTAAGCATTAGAGACCATCCAGGCCATAGGTCGTACACACTGGGGCTAACACCCCCCTTTCCTCTTAGGAACACCTTTCTTGACGTCTTCACCTCTTTCTGATTGGGTCGGTCCCTCGATCAGACTAGAGTGGTTGGCGTTAAAGACCTCCGTAAGTCCCCAAAATCAAAGTATTCCTCCTTATTCATCGGGCTGGTTGTACCAATCTAAGTCCTAGTTAGATTTTCATAACGTTGTGAGAGAATGCCAAGAGTATAACGGTGGAAATTGAACTGAAACTAGGATCCTACCCATTGAGTGAATTTGTGATTAATTGAATCCAAATAACCCAACAAGGAATCCTAAAACAACGTTAAACGTCCACTTGTTTGCTGAATCTCTGTGCAACTCGTCTGCAAATCTTTGAAAAAAATCTAATATCATGCTACTTCGATCAGGTAGGGATTTAAGCATGGCTCTAGATGCCTTAGTCAACTACGAGGGAGATGCTAATGCCCCTCATGAGTCTGATTACCACTTTGAAAGTTGGGGAGATGCTGATGCCCCCCATAATCTCCATTCTTGTCCAGTTCGATATGAGGGAAACCACCAAACCCTTCTTCCTTGTGCTCATGATCAATATTATGATCTTCCTCCGCATGTGCATGCGGTTTCTAATCCTATTTTCGAGGGGGGCATGAACCCAAATGATCCCTCATCTTCCGATCCCTCGGATCTAGTGAACGCTTTGGGAGTTCTTGCCTCCCGTCTTGTTCCTCGACAGTTCAAGACAATCCAGTCTATTTTGAAGGGGAAGACGCCCATGTAGTCTGCCGAGCCAAATCCTGCGACTCCCCCTATTATTCCTCAACCACCTCCCCATCATGCTTCATTCATTCACCAGGCCATAGAAGGCCATCAAGTCTCAACCTCTCAGCCAGCTGGGCCATAACTTTGTTCCTCAAGGCAACCGGTCAGACCGCTGACGCCTACTTACCAAAATACCCTCGGGCATGGCGGAAGCTCTGCCGGACATCAGCCCTATTGTCCCCCATGCCCTACATACTCTAGGCAACAGGCCTATCATGTACTTCCACCTCCCCCTCCTCTCCAGGTTGATCCAACGACACAAATTCTGCTTGCAAAGATGGAGCGTATGGATGAACAGTTCAACAACCTTCAGAAGATGATGGGAGTTAAAGCTGCACCGGAGATTAACCTGCCAAGTCTGCCTGTATTTCATTTGCCACCCTCTGAGATGCCGATATATCGAAAATACAACGGTACTGGTAACCCCTTCACTCATTCGAAGGAGTTTATGTATGAGTCATCTTTCTGGCAAAACAACAAGAGGTCGTTAGCATTTTTGTTCAGGAAATCCTTGGAGGGACCAGCCCTCGAATGGTTCTTTTCTTTAGAACCTGCTGAAGTAGAGGACTACAGTATCATATCATGAAAATTCATTCAACAATACCAGAATAGAGTTGCCCCCTCTCTGTCCATTACTGACTTGATAGCAGAAAAAATGAAGCCCGACGAGGAATTCGTCAGTTTGGCTGATAGATGGAGGGGCATGGCAGAAAAAGTGAAAGATCATCTATCTGAGTTAGAGCAAGTAAAAATGTTAATCTCCAATGCCACACCTCAGTTTAAGTTAGTCCTCGCCATGAACAACTTGACCAGCATGGCAGAGCTCTATAAAAGAGTACGTTATTGTCAGAACGCTTTCAAAGATGCTACATTCCCTAGTGTCTTTGATCCTTACCGACCTAGCACAGGTCCAACCACTGAGGGCACGCTCTCCCATGAGCAGGTTAGTAGCATAAACAACAATCAGCCCCAATTTGTGAGGAATCAGCAACCACAGTACCAGCGGCCGTAGCAGTCAAACCAACAGGGTTACAGACAGCAGCAGCCGAACCCAGAGTATCAGCAGCCTCAATACCAGTGGCCTCAGCAGCCGAACCAGCAACCACAACAGCAGCCACAGCAGCAGCCACAACGGCAATTACAGTATCAGCCCCCACAACAGTAGTATCATCCCCCACAACAACAATAGTACCAGCCGCGCGCACCGCCGGCATACCACAATGTACCTCCTCCTGCTGATTATAACCAGCAGAGGAAGCCCCCAGGCCCGAAAAGGGCAGAATATCCAGTTCTTCCAGAGTCCTTGTCAGATATCTTCAGTGCTTTAATGGCAACCAATGCTTTGGTTCTGCTAAGAGAAAAAATAGTTTGGCCACAAAATGCCGACACTTCCAGGTATTGTTATTTCCATCGACAACTTGGACACACCATAGATACCTGCTTCTAATTCCGAGATTATATTCATGATCTCAACGAGCAGGGAGGCATTGATTGGGAATAAATGAAGAAGTATATACCCGCTTTGAAGGCGAGAAGACCACAACAACAACAATAGCAACAGCAACAACCAAGAGCGCCGGCACAGGCAGCGACGCCTCTAAACATGGGTATAGTGCAAAACCCACTCCCAAAGCACCAGAACCAGAATCAAGTTGCCCCTATTTTGACAAACAGCCGGTCCGAGGCTAATCGAGGGCAACAGTGGAAGATAGAGGACTCTTCCTCTATTTATTCAACAGGCCACACTCCGAGCACCGCAGAACAACCACCACGCCATACCCTCCATATACCTAAACCACAACCCGTTACGATCACACCTATACCAACACCCGCATATCACTCGCCCGCACCCATTAACCCATCACCACCGCCCACTTTCCTTAAACCCATTAACCCATCACCACCACCCGCTTTCCTTAAACCTATTACCCCCTACGCCACTACGCCTCCATTAAACAACCCCCCGTAAGCTAATTATGCACCCCTCATGCCATCCAAACCACTGCTCCACGTACCATTCCCTACATCACCTACTACCACCACCGCTTACCCGAATACCATACAACCATCTAAACCGTTACTCCGCATACCGTTCCCCACTTCATCCGCACTGACCACTTACCCTTCCACTATCCAACCATCTAAGCCCCTCATCTGTACCATGTCACCACCAACTAACCCCACTCCATCACCCGTATACCAACCATCCACACCATCTACACTACCCACTAAACCTACAGTGCTCAAGTTATCACCCGGCCCTTCCACAACTGAAGAACATGCACTCCGGAGTGGAAGGATCTTCAATAAGGTCTTTCCTCAATCAACAATCAGAGACAGCCCATCACAGCCGCCGGAGGAAGCACATAATGATGAGAGTGCACTAGGCTCTCAATATGACCTGTTGAAACATCTTAACAAAACACCGGCACGAATCTTTGTGCTTGAATTGATAAAGAGATCGAAGACCCATCAAGAAGCTCTGATGGAGTATCTACAAAAAGTGATGGTCAACGAAGACGTGTCAGTAGAGAAGATTGCCACACTACTAGTTCCTCGGGGGGATCAGCCCTCTATCTTATTTCATGCCTCGGAACTAGCACCACCAGCAGCCAGGAGCATGGCTCTGAGTATTACGGTCAATATCTGCAAGAAGGCTGTAGATGCATGTCTGGTTGACGCAGGAGCTTCAATTAATGTCCTGCCTCCGAAGACCCTTGAATTGTGTGGTGTACCCAAGGAAAAATGGTTGCCTAGCCCTATCTCTGTAACAGCTTATGATAAGTCCACCCGTTCCCCTCTGGGAATGGTCTATTTAAAAGTAGAGTTAGGTCCTGTATGTCATGCCGAAGTCGAATTTCACATTTTGGAAATTGATCCTTCCTTGAATGCTGTTTTGGGTCGTCCTTATATAAAAACCTTCGAGGTGATTCCCTCTACGAATCATCAGTGCCTCAAATTTCCCTACAAAAGACGAATCATTAAAGTTACGAGCATGTCGATCCTTACTGATGCTCACTCCTTGAATATCAAGCCAACTTCTTTACCTGGCCGACAACCTTTTCTGTCGGTATTACAGGTCTACCATCCGGTGGCTGATCCTTTAAAGGCCGCCACTCTTACTCCTTATCCACTGAATGCTGTAAAGCGGGGGAAGTGCATGAGTACCCCTGGTTGGAAAATAATGATGAAGGGTGGTTATAAAAGGGCCTAGGCACACAATTACAAGGCAGAACCACGCCCCTCAAGGACAACTGAAGGACACCTGAAAATGGCCTGGGCTATAGGCCAAGAAAAGTGAGGCACGATATTGTTTAACAGGAAGAAAATGAAGACGGCCAGAAGATATGGGAGACAATGTCCACACCATGCAAAGAAGGCCGGGACCCCTTAACATGAACCCTATACACACATTTCGTCAAGGGGCCCGTGATCAGTCATGACAACACAGTGGTCATCACTTCCTGTTTTGATCTCCATGACATAGATGGAAGAGACCTGGTCAGACATTGTTCAGAATTACTCACGTACCAAGCCTTGGAGGCTCTGCAGCCAATGAAAAGGAGGAAGTTCCAAGACCCTGAGTGTGAATGGTATAGATGGTTTGACTTAAGGGATCTGTATATTGCATTGAATAGACTGTTTCTTGATCCTTAAGAACCAAAGTGGCCGCCACAAATAGAAGAACTGATTGAAGGGCCTG
This sequence comes from Zantedeschia hybrid cultivar, assembly GCA_030544215.1. Lineage (NCBI taxonomy): Eukaryota > Viridiplantae > Streptophyta > Magnoliopsida > Alismatales > Araceae > Zantedeschia > Zantedeschia hybrid cultivar. The sequence continues at coordinate 59,471,874 of JARZZO010000012.1, forward strand.
GTGCCATTTTTGATAAAAGAATACTGTTGTCTGAGGAAACAGATGAAGGGGAGCCACATGACCCCTATAAAGCTAGTTATACCACGGATCTTCTCAGGAGGGGGACTTATCCTACTCACATTTTCACACTTCATACCTTGTTCCGCACTTTGCTTCTGACCCCGACTTGGTCGCGGGTCATTACTGAAGATATTCCACGGGCTCTGCCCATCATGATCACTTTGTCCCCACGGGACTTCATTCCCCAACCTCCTCTCGATCTAGAGAGGATTTATGATTTAATCTGGGACATACTACTGTATGATCCCCCCAATCCTTTGGCCTTGGTGCCACTTCCTCCATCACATTCTCCTCCTATCCATATTCATTCTTGTTTTATGAATAATTCATCTTTTCTCAAAAAAAAAAAATGCCAATTTGGCAACAAATTTCTCTCAGATCCTCATTGAGGAAACTTCCTACTTGTCCGATTGTACCTCATCGCGCGGGTCTTTCGGTCAAGATTTTCTTCTAGATCTACTCTGCCCCTCCCCTCGGGAGGATTCTCCTGTATTTCCGCCTGTATTCTATAATTTTCATTCTACTTCGTTAGGTCAGGATAGGGAGTCTAGTGAAGTTAGGGAGTCTAGTTCTAGGCAGGTTAGCGAAGTTAGGAAGCCTAGAAAATCTAAGGGTAAACAAATTCCAGATAGATACCTCCAGGATTTAGCATTTAAATACCTTTTTGCTCTATGATCCCTCAACTATTAGAGAATCCTATTCAGATGCCAGAAGATTGTGTAGATGATGAGTCGGCTAATGACGGATATAGGGTGCATGAATTGATATACGAAAATAACCCCATTGTTGAAGATGAGGAAGATGACGAGGACGCGGCTGAGGCATATGCTAGTGGAGTAAAAAAATTCGATGAACCCTTAGCTGCCGTAGAAGAGCCCACTAAAGAGATCAATCTAGGGACTGAAGACGAACCTAAAGTTGTCATCGTTAGCAAAAATCTTTCTGAAATGGATGAGAACGCAATGGTACAAGTTCTTAAAGATTATAAGGACACTTTCGCCTGGAGTTATGAGGATATGCCGGGGTTAGACTCATCGCTAGTGGAACACAGGTTGACATTAAAAGATAGAACTAGTCCGGTCAAACAGAAGTTAAGGCGATTCCACCCACAAATGACTTTAAAGATGAAGGAAGAGGTCGACAAGTTACATAAAGCTAAATCCATTAGAGTTGTCCTCTATCCACAATGGGTGGCCAACATAGTCCCGATTATGAAGAAAAACGGGAAGGTCAGGATCTGTATTAACTTTCGAGATTTGAACCGGGCGTGTCCTAAGGATGATTTTTCATTGTCTCACATTGATATACTCATCGATAATACTGTTGCTTATGAAACTTTATCATTTATGGATGGATTCTCAGAATATAATCAGATCAAATCGGCAGAAGAAGATCAAGAAAAGACATCATTCACTACACCTTGGGGGACATATTGCTATGTCGTCATGCCTTTTGGATTAAAGAATGCTGGAGCCACTTATCAGAGGGCTATGATGGCAATATTTCACGACATGATGCATATCGATCTAGAAGTGTATGTGGATGACTTGTTGGTGAAATCTAAGTGTATGCAAGAGTATTAGAAAGATCAAGAGAATATCAGTTAAAGATGAACCCTAAGAAATATGTATTCAGGGTATCCTCAAGAAAATTACTTGGATTCATTATCAGTAAATGGGGAATTGAGATCGATCCCAACAAGGCAAAGGCTATAAGAGAAATGCCACCTCCCAAAAACTTGAAAGAGTTAAGAGGATTGATCGGGATGTTGCAATTTATTCGTCGTTTTGTCTCCCAACACTCACAAAGGTGTAAGCCGTTCTACGAGCTTACCAAGTCGGGAGTCAAATTCAATTAGGACGATAAGTGTCAGGAGGCGTTCGATGGATTGAAGAATTATTTGGCAAGTCCTCCTGTTTTGAGACCACCATCTCCGGACAAACCATTGATACTATACATTTCTGTCCTGAATGATGCGGTGGGGGCTGTCCTAGCACAAGAGGATGAAGAAGGAAAGGAGAGAGCGGCCTACTATCTCTCTAAACTTCTCAACCCTGCTGAACAAAGATACACAGCGATGGAGAAAACATGTGCAGCATTGGTCTGGATTGTTCAGAAATTGAAGCATTACTTTCTAGCCCATGAAGTCCATCTCATTGCCAAGATGAATCCGATCAAGTTTCTTCTTGAGAAATCTGTCCTTACTGATAGGTTAGCACGATAGAAAAGCTTTCTATCTCAATTTGATATCACTTACATTCAACAGAAAGCAATCAAAGGCTATACCAAAGCATAACATCTCGCTCATCACCCTCTTCCTCGTTTTGATCCAGTCCGATCAGAGTTTCCGGATAAGGAACTGATGTTCATAGACCAAATCAAAGATGATATGTGGACTCTGCTGCAGGCGCCCGGAACGTCCCCCGCCGCTGCTGTGGGCTTCGGGCGAGGGCTTCTCCGTTCGTCTTAGTACTGCGGCGATTTGGAAGGGTTAGGAATCAAAGTGTGTGATTGCCAGGAGCATTACCTTACGGTCCCTGTGCTCCGCAGGATGGTGAGAGTGATCGCGTTCTAATGGAGCGGGGATAGTGGGTTCCTCTTCTCTGCCTCCGGCCGGCCGAAGAGGGAGAGCTCGGTAGTCCGCACGCAGAATCTGGTAAGAGCCCCTAAGAGAAAAAAGACAAAAGAGAGTAAAGAGAACTAATTAGAACTGTGATATGTAGAGTCTATCCATACAAATATGTAAATAAACTAAAATTGAAAGGGGACGCACCGGATGGGTGTTTGGGGAGGGAAGGTGACCATATGTTATGGCCACCCACCTCCCGTTTTTTATTTGAAACCTCTGGGGGTGAAGGGTGCTAAGTCATCCTAAGATGCATGCATGCAAATGGGCTGCTCGTGTATGGTAATAGTGAAAAGTAAAAGTAATGTGATAAAAGGAAAAGAGTAAAAGCAGAAGGTAATGCTACAGAGTGGACGGATCGTGGGCATGCAGTGAGAAATAAAAAGAGAAAAATAAGGAGAGAGTTAAGAAAACAGGCCCATTTGGAATGCGGAGGATTCCTCTGCTTCCTCTGACTCGTCGACTGCTAAGGTTTTCTCCCGCTCGAAGCTCTTCGAAGTCTTCCAACTCCTTGCCTGCTCAACTCCCCTTCTAACCTCAAAACCAACCCCCTTGCCCCCAACCTCCCTTCTCGAGGGGACATGGAGGGTTAAATAGGTGAAGGAAAAATAGGAAAAAATAGGGGTCCAAATCCCCGTAAATCATCAAAGAACCAATGGGAAGCGGTCAAGAGTTGGAGGTTGTGCGTGCGGCAGTCGTCGGAGTGGGGAGTGATCGGAGTAGTGGGGGTGAGGGTGGCGAGTGGAGGAGATCGTGGGAAGACAAGGTCAAGATGGAAGTTAGGGGAGTGGACGGCCAACTATCCTACCTTCCAATTCCGTGGAAGGCCAAGTAGCTAGCCTTCCACGAAGAGGCGGAAGGCGGCCCGGTTGGCCTTCGAAGGGTGGTGGAAGGCAAGGGGTGGCCTTCGAAGGGTGGTGGAAAGCAAATAGGTTGGCCTTCGAAGGATGGTGGAAGGCGGACAGGTTGGCCTTCGACGAAAAGGTGGTGAAAGGTGAAAAAGGTGTCCAAAAGGTGGAAAGCAAGGTAGCTGGCCTTCCACGGGTGGTGGAAGGTGTCCTGGTTGGTCTTCCACGAAAAGGTAGTAAAAAGTGAAAAAGGTGGCCAAAAGGTGGAAGGCAAGGTAGCTGGCCTTCCGCGGGTGGTGGAAGGCGGCCTGGTTGGCCTTCCACGAAAATGTGGTAAAAAGTGAAAAAGGTGGCCAAAAGGTGGAAGGTAGGAGATGGCCTTCCAAGGATGGTGGAAGGCGGGCTGGTTGGCCTTCCAAGGATGGTGGAAGGCGGGCTGGCTGGCCTTCCAAGGGTGGTGGAAGGCGGGCTGGTTGGCCTTCCATAAAAAGGTGGCTAGAGTCTAGATTGGTTAATGGGCCTGATTATTTAGTGGGCTGAAGAATGAGATGGCTAAGGTGGTGGGTTTGGTGGTGATGGGCTAATGATGGATGAGGTTCATGACCAAAAGGGGGGTCCAAAATCGGTGTCTACAAATGTCCCTTCGGGACACCTGTTTTGCAGTGGAGTGGAGCGGAATGATAAATAGGTGTTCCGAAAATCGAACCTGATTTTGGACAGCCCAGAGAAGGGATGAGCTATATCCAAAGATGGTATGAGAGTGTGGTAAATGCATGAGAGTTGGCTATTCGAATTGCAAGGGTGATTAAGAAGGGGAACAATGTTCAAACTAGAGAATCACAATCCGTGGGACCCTCGGGTGCTGGAACCGCGAGGCCTTGGCGCACCAGAATGCAACGATCTGGCCCAAGGGGATCTCAAGCATGAAAGATGGAGGAGTGTGACTTGAAAATGTCTCAACCCAACGGGCGCGCGGTGGCCTGGCGCATCAGGTGATCGCCAAGTGAGAGAATCTCAAGCACACGTATTGGAAAAAGGATGAGGTCTTGCAATTTAAAGGGCTAATAGACGAACAATTGCTAGACTCACATATTAACAATGGGTTAAGCAGAGTGATAAATTATGGTCATTGCCCCTAGGGCGGGAATGGTGGATGATGCTTATGCAATGCATGCTGGTTTAAAAATTAGAAAACAAATTCCTAATGCAAACAAAAGGGATTTATTGGCCAATCGAATAACTTGGGGAATATAAACTCCTCATTGTTTTGTTTAAAGAGGAACTCATAGTCTATATGCCCAAAATTATTAGCCTCCTGTATCTTCAATCTTACTTGCTTCAGATTCCCTGCAGCTGCAAGAACGCACATTAGCAAATGTAAATAATCAGTGATCCATAATATTTTTATGACAAGTTGCAAGGAAACGAGGGACAAAGGTCCCTGTCGAGTCGAAGCTAGCACGGAAGATATGGCCATTCTCAAAGTAGAATGCCAATCCGGCTGCTTTTGGCTTCGACTCGACAGCAAAAGTGTCCACCTTTTGGATATAGAATCTTTTTCCTGTATGCACAATAATGAGGAGAAAATAGTTAGTAGTGTCTGTTTTCGGCCCCTTGCCCAAAAGACCAACTACCTTTTCTCTAACCTTCGCATAGAGTCAAGGGGCCGTGTCCTACTAATCAGACAAAAGAAAGAGCATTGAAATCGATGTGATAACAAAATATGCAAATACTAGCGGATATTAATAAGTTGGGTATGTGGTAGATGAAAACATGTTTTTGATGCTGACCCCTTGGTGACTGCCCAAACTTAGCCTGATTGAATAAAGGAAGGGAAATGGACACTCAACTTCCCAGGTATCCTAAGCACACATCTAGATTGATTTGGGCCTCTAGACTCCTTAAACTAACCTTGACCGGCTAAGACTCATACTGATGACAATACCGCTATGCCATGCTTAGGCTCCCAACTGGTTCCGACTATCAAGTTTGCCCAAAAAGTTTTCGAGGTAAATGATTTGCCCAACCCGAGTCTCTTTCCTCACAATCTAGAAGGTATAAGATGGAGCACCTTGGAACCCTAACGGTCAACCGCGCGACGCTGACCCGGAATCAGACGCCGTCGCACCTATTGGTAACGCGCATGCATTGACCTAAGCCCGAAGTCTTGAGAGTGCTCATTGAGATTATAGTTAAGAAATTGGTTCACCAGAAACACTGACATTACTCTTCACCCATTTTGGACTCCTGTGATCATGTGAGTATATGATGATCTTTTGAAAAACGAACCATTTTAAAATGATGTTCGGTCTTTAGATAGCTATCCCGTGCTAAACCTTGGGGGAGAAAAAGTGAAGAAATTTTTGAGACAAATCTCACAGGAGGATCGACAAAACCGTTAAAAGGGCGAGCTATGACAAAACGGACCCCTTTTGGACCTCCTAGATGCCCCTATTTTGACTTTTCAGACCTTTGGTATATTTCATGGCCAGGCACGGTCACGACCAGGCTTTTTTGTATGATTGCTTGAACCCTTTTTCTTTTTTGTTCTTCTTTTCCTTTCTTGATATTTTCGGGGTTATTTGATATTCCGCCTGTGGGGACACTGCCCTCTTCACGTGCTCTGGTCTTTTACATTTCATTTTTGGGCCTATTTGAGGGGTTACATCTATCGGGTTGTTGAGGAACCACAATTTGCTGAGCTCGACCGTTTAAGGGCGTCAACTGTCCTGATCGGTCGAGGGACGAAGAGTAAAGGTTACAGTTGACAGTGTCCTAAAGACCTCGTACTCATTTTAAAAAGGTTCTCTTTGAAAAAACGTGTAGGTGTGTGCATCTCCGGATGATCATAGGGATCCGTATGAAAGTAAAGTAGACACGTCCAAACTTCTGGTGGACCAAAATCTTAACCAAACCTTAATGTTAACCCAATCTATCATGGAACTAGACCTAGACAAGGGGGTTACGTGGCAGTCACCAGACAATTGGATTTTGTGCTTTTTATATATTTTTTTGTCATTTTCATTGAAGTATGTGCATATTTACAAATATTCTTTGTTGCTTTTTGGAATATTTCATTTTTTTGGATTTTGATTTGTTGATTTTTTTTTTATTTTTTATTTTTTATTTTATTTGCATTTAAATGGTAGAATTTTTTAGATAGACTCCTATCTAAGGAAAAACATTTTTCAAATATTTACACTTATTCGCTAACTCTTGAACTAGAAACGAAAGAACTTACTTACCTCTACAACTCTTAGATAAAGAGGAAGTTATCTTAGATAAAGAGGAAGCTATCCAATCCCTAAGCGATTATGCACAAGACTCTGAGAGTGAGTCAGACATGTTACAAGGACGAGTCCTTAAGATAGATACCCAATGATGGCAAGATTGCCCCAGTATGTTGGGTCCTCATGGGAGTGAGACTTTCTCTTTTTTGGGGGGTCGTAGTTTCCGAGCATAAAACACTCAAGGGAATGTGCTACGACCGGTGATAGAAGCCTGAGAAGAGAAGGTGTGTGGAATAGGAAGGGAATGAGAGCGGTGGGTACCGGTTCATCCCTCACTAAGGAGGCTCCTTCTCGTCGAGTGGTTGGTTCATAGAACAGTAGCTATGTACCGAAATCTTCTTCATCTTCTCTTTGAACTTCATTGATTGTTTCTTTCAACTCATCCTCAAGATAGTGTATCTTGAGTACCTCTTGATTTTCCTTCACAAAGTGATCCAAGAGAGTCCATTTTCTTGATTCCTCAATTGGTTTGGTTAGTAGGTAATTAAATCTAAATCTCCCAATGGTCGGATTTTCAAAGCTCGAATTCCTTGCTCTTCCTTGCCTAACTCAGATCCCGAACTATATCCCATTTTATCCACAAGCTGCCAACCTATACTAGGCCGGGGCTTGGCCTGAGAGTCAACCGGTGAAAGGATGGGCTCTTTCCCTTTTCCAGAAGTGATCATGGATGGAATTTGTTCAGTCAAGATTGAGTCCAAAGACTCAACATAGGGGGTACTCTTCATTTTGACAATCTTCCCATTGTATGGGAATTTATAACACTGATGATTAGTGGAGGGCACTCCATGGTTTTGGTCCATCCAAGGCCTTCCCAGAATGGCGTTGTATATGGGTTCGACATCAAGGATGTAGAATTCAAAGATCATGGCCACTGGGCTAATTTCCAGTTTCTCATTAGTTGGTCTTTGAGATTTGTCATAGGTTGAGACCATTATAGAAGTAGACTCAATCTTTTTTGGATCAATCCCTATTTTCTTGAGAGTCTTGAGTGGACAAGCATTGATTGATGTGCCGGTATCCAACAGGATGGAGTCCAATGAGTGACCCTTGAGTGTTGCAGTTAAGCATGAGGGAAGGGATTGACATTCAGGGAGAGCTAGATCCTTATCTGTGAAGGATATCGTAGGTGTCTGGGTGATTGAGAGAATGGCATTTGTGACCAACCTGAGAGGAAGATCTTTATTGACCGTAATTCACTGGAGGAATTTGAACAATGTCTCCCTGTGTGTAGGAGATCTCCTAATCAACTCTAGGACCGAAATCTTGGCGGGAGTTTTCCTTAGATGTTGTAGGATGTCATACTTGGATTGAGTAATCCTTCTAGACAGATTTGAATCCTCTTGGGAGTCCAAGGGTTGACTTGTTGGGAGAATGATGCGATTTCTCAGTGTAACACCAATTGGACTGGGGTCTACTGCTTGATCTGACTTTAGTAGTTGAACTGGTGGTGAATTTATTAGGTAGAACTGGGTTGATGATTGTTGGTTGTTCCCTAGGTTGTATCAAGACCAAAGGTTTATCTTGGATAATAGGAGAGACTCTTTGCAACGGATTTCTAGGTTTGGTCATCCTATTGGGGCACTCACGCCATATCCCAACCTCTTTATACTCCCAGTACTGTCCTCTGCGATCGACATTTGGTTCTAGATTTTTGACAAGGGGGCTCACCCTTTCTAGAGAGCTAGATGGATCTTGAGCTACCTGATGAGAGGACGGAGGGTCTTTGACTTTCAAGGTTTCAATAGCCTCTTTCATGTGCCCCCAATTGATCTTGCCTTCCTCATTCAAATCATATACCCAATCCTTGAAAGTGAAGTAGTTATAAATTGTATGCCCCGACACTCTATGATACGGACAATATCTTGACATATCAACATTGTAGGGGATGGCCTCATGCTGGGGTGGAGGCTGGATAGCATTGCAAGATAATAGGACATGGAAAATGTCTAATAGAGATTCCGACAAAGGCGGATATGAGGTACGTTTGGGCATAGGCCGACTGTAGCTAGTTGAAGGGGGAACTGTTGAATATGGTTTCTGATTGGATTAGTTGTCTGATCTGGACAGAAGATTGGGTGACTTAAAGGGTTGCCCCAAGGCACTCACCTGTTCATTGATTGTCACTCCCTCTATTGGTGGAGTTTGTGTGGTCTTCTTATTTCTGTTCTGATTTTCAAAGAAGGATGGCAAAGTGGAACTCCAAATCTAAGATTGAACTACCCGAGCTTGATTATAAAGTTGTGCGAATGTGTGAAATTCGCTCAACATGAGAATAGCTCGAAGCTGCGGGGTAGCGTTATTGACCAACATGGTGATAGCTTGAGATTTGGGGATTGCCACTTCCGCCCTATAGGCCATTACCCTCCACCTGTTGGCAAAATACGTGAACTCCTCTTCAGGCTTCATCTTCTCCATCACAAGATCAAACAAGGTGGGAGGCATGGTTGTCATATGACTAAACTGAGTGATGAATTTTTCGGAGACCATATTAAAATTGATTAGGTCTGTGGCGGGTAAGGAAGAAAACCATCTTAAGGCCTCACCTTCTAAGGATTTCTGGAACAGATGGACAAGGAGGACTCTGTCGTAGAGCCATTGATGGGAATCCATGAGGAAACCGGACAGGTGGTAATGAGGGTAAGAGGTGCCATCATATTTCCTATACTTGGGGGCTTTGAATCCTGGTGGAAAGTAGGCCGGAGGGAGCTTGCAATAGCTCAAGAGAGAGTGCGGTTGTTTTAGGGTAAGTTTCTCGGCCATGAGCTTACGCACATAGGTTTCAACCTCACTTTTGCAGATGAATTCCTCCTGCTTGGGAGGAGGTGTAGTTTGAGAGACTGGAATCGGCATGACGAGTAAAGCAACTGGAGTAGGAGTTGGTTGGTTGATGCGAGCCTGAGCTCTGTTGGAAGATCCTTGGAAGTGAGTTCTCCGTGGAGTGGCATCTTGAGTTTTTTCACAAGAGGCCAACTGGATGAGTTGATCAGGGGTGTACCGTGATAACACGGTAATAAGTTCTGGGTCCTCACTCGGGTTTTGGAAGGTTCTGTTGGAGATTATAGGGTCACTTTCTGAAGAAGAAGATTCATCCGAGCATCTTCTCCTAAGTTCCTCTCTAGATGTTTGGAACATGCCCACAAATGTTTGTTGTGGATCCTCTTCAATCTCGAACAGAGGGTTGTGTGTGACATTGTTACCAAACTCATCCATGTCATCATACATAGTGTTACCATACATTCGATTCATTATGAAATACAAATCTTAAATGATTTTATATTTCACTTGAAAAGTTAACAGTGTATTATGAGTGTTGGTTTCTAACAAATCAAGTTCAAACTCTTAACGACCCTATACTTTTCTTTCAAAACATGTTCTACCAAAGTTTAGTTAGGTGTCTTTGATTTTAAAACAATTCTCTCAGTGACACCTATGGGTGAATGATTGTGAATGGAAAGGCTCAATTCCTCACACAAACCTGGGATCCTATTAGGTGGTTTAGGTACAACCCGCTCGGCGGCCAAGTGGGAATCCCTGGCTTGCGGAGACTCACGGAGGTTCCCAACAGAATAAGACTAGTCACACCCAAGTGGGAATCCTCAGGTGGAGAGTCGAACACTGTGGGAGAGGTAACTAGAAGTGTGATGCCGGCTCGTCCTTAAAAATCCCTGCGGATAGTACTCTATAATTAACCTACAGTCCAGCAGACAAGTAAAGAAAAGAGAAGACAAGAGAACAGTAAACAAAAAACTAGAACACGCAACAATTTAATCAACAAGTGAAAATTGGACAGTGAAAATTAGACAGCTAGAAGGCCGGAGACTGGACGGCCAGCTACTTGGCCGTATTAGAGCCTGGACGGCCAAGCAGTTGGCCGTCCTGGAGTCTGGATGGCCAGCTACTTGGCCTTCCTAGAGCCCGGACGGCCAGGCAGTTGGCCGTCCTGGAGTCTGGACGGCCAGGTACTTGGCCGTCCAGGAGTCTGGGCGGCCAACTGCTTGGCCGTTCGGGACTTTGGGCAGCCAAATGCTTCCCCGTCCGGGACTCGGGGCGGCCAAGTGCTTGGCCGTCCGTAGGAGGAGCTTTTACCTTTTTAAAACTATCTTACAATGTGCGCGACAAGCAAGAGAGTGTCCCATCGTGATCGCCAAAGGGCAGTAGGCGCCCGGAACGTCCCCCGCCGCTGCTGTGGGCTTTAGGCGAGGGCTTCTCCATTCGTCTTAGCACTGCGGCGATTTGGAAGGGTTAAGAATCAAAGTGTGTGATCGCCAAGAGCATTACCTTACGGTCTTTGTGCTCCGCAGGATGGTGAGAGTGATCGCGTTCTGATGGAGCGGGAATAGTGGGTTCCTCTTCTCTGCCTCCGGCCGGCCGAAGAGGGAGAGCTCGGTAGTCCGCACGCAGAATCTGGTAAGAACCCCTAAGAGAAAAAAGATAAAAGAGAGTAAAGAGAACCAATTATAATTGTGATATGTAGAGTCTATCCATGCAAATATGTAAATAAACTAAAATTGAAAGGGGACGCACCGGATCGGTGTTTGGGGAGGGAAGGTGACCATATGTTATGGCCACCCACCTCCTGTTTTTTGTTTAAAACCTCTGGGGGTGAAGGGTGCTAAGTCATCCTAAGATGCATGCATGCAAATGGGCTGCTCGTGTGTGGTAATAGTGAAAAGTAAAAGTAATGTGATAAAAGGAAAAGAGTAAGAGGAGAAGGTAATGCTACGGAGTGGATGAGTGGTGGGAATGTAGTGAGAAATAAAAAGAGAAAAATAAGGAGATAGTTAAGAAAACAGGCCCATTTGGAATGCGGAGGATTCCTCTGCTTCCTCTGACTCGTCGACTGCTAAGGCTTTCTCCCGCTTGAAGCTCTTCGAAGTCTTCCAACTCCTTGCCCGCTCAACTCCTCTTCTAACCTCAAAACCAACCCCCTTGCCCCCAACCTCCCTTCTCGAGGGGACATGGGGGGTTTAAATAGGTGAAGGAAAAATAGGAAAAAATAAGGGTCCAAATCCCTGTAAATCATCAAAGAACCAATGGGAAGCGGTCAAGAGTTGGAGGTTGTGCGCACGGCAGTCGTCGGAGTGGGGAGTGATCGGAGTAGTGGGGGTGAGGGTGGCGAGTGGAGGAGATCGTGGGAAGACGAGGTCAAGATGGAAGTTAGGGGAGTGGATGGCCAACTATCCTGCCTTCCAATTCCGTGGAAGGCCAGGTAGCTGGCCTTCCACGAAGAGGTGGAAGGCGGCCCGGTTGGCCTTCGAAGGGTAGTGGAAGGCAAGGAGTGGCCTTCGAAGGGTGGTGGAAGGCGGACAGGTTGGCCTTCGAAGGATGGTAGAAGGCGGACAGGTTGGCCTTCGACGAAAAAGGTGGTGAAAAGTGAAAAAGGTGTCCAAAAGGTGGAAGGCAAGGTAGCTGGCCTTCCACAGGTGGTGGAAAACGGCCTGGTTGGCCTTTCACGAAAAGGTGGTAAAAAGTGAAAAAGGTGGCCAAAAGGTGGAAGGCAAGGTAGCTGGCCTTCCGCGGGTGGTGGAAGGCGGCCTGGTTGGCCTTCCACGAAAAGGTGGTAAAAAGTGAAAAAGGTGGACAAAAGGTGGAAGGCAAGGGGTGGCCTTCCAAGGATGGTGGAAGGCGGGCTGGTTGGCCTTCCAAGGATGATGGAAGGCGGGCTAGCTGGCCTTCCAAGGGTGGTGGAAGGCGGGCTGGTTGGCCTTCCACGAAAAGGTGGTAGAGTCAAGATTGGTTAATAGGCCTGATTATTTAGTGGGCTGAAGGATGAGATGGCTAAGGTGGTGGGTTTGGTAGTGATGGGCTAATGATGGATGATGTTCATGACCAAAAGGGGGGTCCAAAATCGGTGTCTACATCTGCATTTTGACGGAGCTTTGAATTCCTATGGAAAGGGTATCGGCATTGTTCTGATATCACCTGAAGGTGTCACCATTCCACAAGCCTCTCAGCCTGACTTTCCAGTCACTAATGTTAGCGAAGAAAATCCTTAGACAAGGATTCTATTGGCCAACTATGGAAGAAGATTGTGTAGGATATGTCCGTAGGTGTGCCAAGTGTCAACTTCACGCCGACAAAATCCATTCTCCCGCATCTTCACTCCATCATGTTTCCTCCCCATGGCCTTTCTCCATGTGGGCTTTCGATGTCATTGGACCCCTTGGCAATCCTGATTCCGACATTAAGCAGAAGTCCTTCATTCTCACGGCAACGGAATACTTCACCAAGTGGTCGGAAGCTAAAGCGTACACGGAAGTCAGCATCAACCGTCTTCAAGTTCATCATGAAGAACATCATCACGACATTTGGAATTCCAAGCACCATCGTCACCGACAATGGAACTCAGTTCGTGTTATAGGAGCTGAAAGACCTCTGCAACAGGTACAAAATTGCATTGCATCATTCGTCTCCTTATTATCCGCAAGGCAATGGCCAAGCAGAGGCAAGTAACAAGACTTTGATAAAAATCATCAAAAAGACGTGCAAGTCTAATAAATTCACAGACTGGCCAGAAAAATTGATTGAGGCTCTATGGTCCTACTGAACTTTAATCCGCATGCCCACTAGGCAGACTCCTTATTCCTTAACATTTGGAATGGAGGCGGTAGTTCCATACGAGATCCTTATACCGTCATTAAGAGTACAGTTAAATAAAGAATTTTCTATTGATGAACACCGTTCAGCACTCCTTGCTCAATTGGAACTCTTAGACGAGAAAAGATGGTCAGCTGCTAATCATGCAAGTGTATATCAAAATAGATTAACACGTTTTTTATCAAAAGAAAGTTATCGACGTAAGTCCAAAGTTGGTGAAATGGTCGTCAAAAGAATTTTTGTAAAACCTGGTGGTCCGCGTTCTAAGCTTCAACCCAATTGGAAAGGACCATATATTGTATCGCATGTTTTTCCTGGTAACGCTTACCGTCTGGTTAATGCAGAAGGGCAAGAGTTGACTCACCCTTGGAATGGTCTGTATCTCAAGAAATACTATCCTTAGGTTAAAAAGTTGATCATCATGGTACGAAGACCAGTGGAATCAAAAAATTTATAAATTCAAATTCCCTTATTAGTCTAGATAATTTAATTCAAACACATTACTACACACACTGACACGTTTGATTCGTGAGTAACAAGAGATGCCAAGTCCTAAGGAATACCAAAAACTTGACTAAAAGTGTAAAGTGCAAATCATTCTTTTCAAACAAAATTCTATTTTTACACTCGGCCTATGATGTCGGAATGAGGCTTAGAATAAGATTACCAAGAATAGCTGCCATCTTAGTAAGAGGCCGTCATAAAAAAAAAAGAAAAAAAGGGGGAGATCCATCCCAAGAAAAAGAAAAGAGAAAAGCAAAAAACAAAAGACAAAAGCCAAATGTCAAATCAAAAAGCCATTACACTACAAACGTTACATTAAGGCCATGAAATGAAATAAAAGGGAACGCAAGGTCGATAAATACCCCGGAAGGAAAATGACCGAACCCGAACTTATATTAGGGTAAGAAAGGAACATCTTTTTAGATCTCCGGAACCTTCTTGTGGGTTTTCTAAACTAATTCTTCCTTTCTTTCTGAAGAGGCGTACTCCAAACTTAAGGAATGGTCAAGATTGACTAAGGATCAAATCATCAAATGGGATCACGAATAGCAACACAAGTTCAAGCACGATGGGTCTAAGTTAGATTATTGAAGAACAATATGGGAATTAAGTTAATAAATGAATATGATCTTTTGATCTGAGTACCATGCTGGTCTTTTAGTTTGCGCAATATTTCAAAATCCAAAAAAAATACATATTTCAAAATCCAAAAAAAATGGCACATATTCCAAAAAAAAAGGCACATATTTCAAAATTAAAAAAAAAATACATGTTTCAAAATAAAATAAAAAAAACACATATCTCAAAGTCAAAAAAATAGATATTTCAAAAGTCCAAAAAAACATATATGTTCCAAAACCCAAACATAATGAATATTTCAAAACAAAAAAAAATGTTTCAATTAGCATTTGCTTATCGCATCTAGTATGTTTTATTCCTTTTATTTTTAGTGAACATCTTTCTGCTTGCATGTTGCATTTTTGCTTACAGTTTGATTATTCATGCTATCTTTGTTAATAAAGGCTATGCCTCTTGACCCTTCTAACAAGAAAATGATTGATTGATAAGTTACTTAATTGGGCAAGGGCTAAGCCTAAATAGATACTTAACTTGTTTGTTAAGTAGTGTGCAGAGTACAGGAATGAAAGCCAAGGAAATCACACAAGTGAGACACAAAGCTGAAGGCAAAAGTTCATATATGTATATCAAAAAGTGTTTATACGTGATATACAAAAGAAAGGAAAACACATAAGCAGCCCTCAGGACTGACTCTCCCCGGCTCCTTCATACTGACTTGTCGCTTCATCAGGCCCCTCTAGTCCACGAGTCGGAGGAGGTGGCGGTCCCATAGCGCTTGGCCCTGCTTGGCCGGAAGATATAGCAATGCTGACCGTGAAGGCGCTCGCCTAACCTCGATCCAGCGCTTGCTGCCGCGCACGCTGGTACCGCGCCTCGATACTCTGGCACTCATGCTCTACTACTGAGAGTCTGCCCTGGAGACTCTCCATCCGAGCCCGATCTCGGTCCCTCTCCTTAGTTAGAATCTCCAGGAGAACCTGGAGTCATGCAACGTCACCGGTGGAGAGGCGCGCCACCTGAGCCTCCAGCTCAGCAATGTGAGCGGCTGAAGTCCGAGCTTCTGCCAGCTCTGCATCCCTTTGCTGAAGAGCTTCCTGAAGCTCAGCGGCCTATAAGAGGAGACACTGTCAGTTTAAGATAATCAAGCAAATCAAGTCCAACAATGAAAGAAGAAGGATGGAACTTACTCGAGCAGCCCAATCCTCCTCCGAGAGAGAGGCTCGGTGAATGGCAGAGGCAAGCTGACTCTGGAGGTCAGCGAGGGTGGCCTCATAGGTAGCAGGCAGGGCATAAGAAGAAGCGCCATGTGTAGGGAGAGCCGCCTGGGTGTAAACGGCTCGCTGCACCAAAAGACAACCGTCAGTAGCTAATTGTCAAAATAAATAAATTAATTAAAACATTCATTCATAAGCATGCATACATACCAAGTCAAAGAGCTCCTTCTGGACCTGCTCCAGCTGGGCCTCAACATCTGGAGACGGGCCCGGAGGTCGATGATCACAGCATCCCGTGCATCCGGCATACCATATATACACACATTCATTCACAGATATAAATTAAGATAATAATAAAATGAAAGAAGCATAAGTCATACTTACATCGAGAGGTCGGAGGAGTCGTAGCTCGTCGGCGTAATAGGTCCGGTACTGCTAGAGGTAGGTGGTACTATCCTCTGCGTGGGACTCTACCCGTACACCGCGGCGGTGCCAATCTTCGTACTGCTCGAGGAACTTGGCACGCCAGTCTGTGAGGGATTGTTTCCCCCTCATGCTCCTCCCGACACCCTCCGGGACCTCCTCGTCCACCCACTCCTGGTGGTGGCCCAGCATCCTCATGACTAGGCGGAGGCGGAGAGGCTTAATCTCGTTGAGGCAGTGGAGCCACATCTGCCTCCCGAACCGTCTCCGGCCAGTTGTCACCCACGGCTGGCCCTCCTCACCCATGCCCAAGTGTGGGCGCCAGATCACCTGCATACATGTTAGATGCATTCATATAAACAAATTACATTTAATAAATAAAAGATTGCATTTAATAAACAAAACTGAACAAATTAAAAGACTCACCAAGTGCTCCAGACAGTCAAGAAAATGACGGCGGAGGGCCGTCAGCTGATGCTGCTGTGGGACTGTGTCCACAATCGGTTGCCAACGGTGAGCCAATAGAACAGCGTCCAGCCTCACAATCCTCGCTTGGCCGAGTGGGAAGTAATAATAGCTTCACACCTGCATATATGAACATGTAAGTTAGAAAAACATCATATCATTGCATTTCATATCATAAACAAATAATTAAAATAACTTAATACCTGGAGGAACGGCGAGAAGCTACTGACAGTCGTCTCGCGGTCTGGCATGACCGCAGAGAGATCAGCGAACAAGTGGGCCAGGAGGGCCGCACTCTATGCATACTCATGCACACTATCTAAGTCATCTAAGAGACTAAGGAACCTACAGTAAATGTGGTCGCCCTTCGTGCCGAAGAGAAACCGACCGAAAAAGAAGACGAGGAAGACTCGAAGCTGTCTATCAACATCCTCTTCCTAATTCGGGTCGCTACAATATACTGCGGAGGAGGACTCTGCTAGTCTACTCCTAAACTCCTCCCAGGTCTCGTCCGACCGACGCCAGGGCTCTACTAAACATAAGGCAGCCTCTACCTCTACCCTAGGGACTATCCTAGACTCCTATCTAGGTTGGATACCTCTATCCCTAGTAGGGCCTCAGCCATCCCTCGGTAATCGGACTAAGTCACCCCGCTCACCGGTCTGCCATCTACCCTCAGGCCAGTGATCCTGGCCACGTCCTCTAAACTGGGGACCATATGTCCCCTGGGCATTAAGAAAGCTCTGCTTTCCGCATGCCACCTCTCCCACAGCGCCTGCAGGAGGACTAAATCGAGCCAAAATGGCTCGATCTCTAAGATCTCGCCGAATCCCATCCGGCGCAGGCGCGCCTTCTAGAAGTCCGGGAGTCCCCGGTACGCCCCTATCACTAAGTCCCATGAGATCCGGCCCTCATCGTCCCCTGCAAATAAAACAAGAAAAATTTTATCAGTCAATGAACAGAAAATCAATAAAATATTCCTTTTCAAGGGCGTCTGCGGTGATGGACGCCCATTGAAAGGCGTCCACCACTCCTAACGCCTTTTGAACCTATTTTCTATCATATTTAAAAATTGAATTTTAGCCTAAATGGCGTCAGACTAGGATGACGCCCTTCGAAAGGCGTCATCTAGTCTGGACGCCATTCAAACCCGATTCCAGTCTCTTCCAAAGAACCCCCTTCCTTCCCTCTTTTCTCCACCCCATTCAAACCATAGAAGACTTACCAGGTGTAGAGCTTCTTCCCCTTCTTCTTCCTCAACCATGGGCACCGGAGGAGCCTCCTCTTCCTCTAAGAATGCCGCCACCGCTGCGAGGTTGGCCGGCGGTGCCGCAGGAGCCTCTTCCATCACCACCACTGAGAGGGAGGTGGTCCGCCGCTTCTTTACCACCGCCTTGGCTTTGCTCGACCCTCCACGTTCCATGTTTTAGCTTTGAAAGGAAAAGAGGACGTTCAGGTGGAGAAGAGAGCTCGAGTGAGTGATGATTGCTGGAGGAGTAGAAGATCGCCAGTGAAGGTGAGGAGAGAGGAAAAGCAAGGGAGAATGAGGAAGAAAGGGGGCCCTTCGCGGGTTCTGTTAGAGAAGGTTAAAACGCGTCAAGGTATAGCGATGCCATTCAAGGCGCATAAACTGAAGCGGCAAGCCAGGTGTTTGAAATTGATCAAAAGGCGTTTTGACAAAACGACGCGTTTCAGTTTAAACCGCCAATTCTGATCAGAGCAGTACAAGGCATGATGATTAAACACGTCTACACCTCACAACGCGTTACGTCTACACCTCACGACGCATTTCAATGGATTAATCACAAAAATAATGGCTGAATTCTGGAGAAAGTAAGAGAGAGAATTAAAAAGCGTCTACACGTGTGGACACGTTTTAAGGATTATTCGGATTTTAAGGATTGATCTCCGATTTTTGTAAAAGGATTTTTTGATTGAATAGCATCTCTACATGTAGACGCGTTTAAAGGATTATTCGGATTGTAAGGATTGATCTCCAATTTTTGGAAAAGGATTTTTTGATTGAATAGCGTCTCTACATGTAGACGCGTTTTATGGATTATTCGGATTTTAAGGATAAATCTCATTTTTGGAAAAGGATTTTTGGATGAAAGGCGTCTATACTTCTGGATGTGTTTTAAGGATAATTTATGATTTTAAGGATTAATCTCTGACTTTTGAAAAATGAATTATAGTTGAAAGGCGTCTTTCTGAGTGGACGCGTTTTGCATTAAGTAAACCCAAATTATCATATTTCAAGGAAAAATCAAATTTTTATTTAAGGAAAAATCTTGGACAAGTCACAAAAGATTAAGGATAGATTTCAAGAGATAAAGGAATAATTCTTTATTGAAATAAATTCTTTATTACATCATAAAAGGAAAAGGAAAGAGAACATTCAAGGATGAATTTCCTAAAGTCCCATTACATATGGATAGGTTAAGCCTCTATAAGCATTCTGAGAGGATTTCATACGATGATTGAAGCTAATATTCCATAGTGTGACTATAAGTTCAGTAGCTTCATAATCTTCATCGAATTCCAAGGCATGCTTTTTGATTGGAGATGTATAGGAAAACTCAAGGAATTCATGGCGAGGCAAGCTGAGTTGAGTATAATAGCGATGAGGATTGTACAACACGAACTCAGTATCCCCGATCAGTTTAAGCTCTGCACTCGCTGCACGGCGTACTCGAATGGGCTTTCCTACCAGAGCAAGAGGTGAAGAGTCGAACCCATTTGCTGACATTGTTCTCAGATAATCTCTCCAGTCAGCTCGAGTCTTGAGTTTTGGCACTCGATTGATCATTTTCTCATTGAATTTCACAATGTTGGAGATATGGAAGATAGGGCTATTCTGATAGATTTGAGATGGTCTTGCATAATTTCTAGTGTGATATTCAAACTTGAAGTGCAACTCAACCCATAGAGCGAAGAGTAGCATACAACCATAAGGAGGTTGACCTATAGATGCTGCAGAAAGCCCACTGTAGAGATTGGCTAGAATCGCTGTGCCGATCTGTCTTCCCTCAAAGATCTCGCAGATTGCACATACTTGATCATCTTCTAGTATGTTGTCTTGAGCAGAAAAGAACAGAGCTCCAGCTAGGCACGTGGTCAAAGCTTTCATCACGTTCTCAGTGTCATCCTCTCTGAGATCTTCAATCTCGTACAAAGTCCACTCTGCAAGCTTTGCAAGATTGATTCCTTTTTTGGTGAGGCATCCTTTAATTTCTTTTGGGTCCTTCATGATCTTCATCAACAATTGTTGACCTGTGATCTTTTCCCTCATCAAAACCATCTTATTCTGGATCACTTCATTGTTACCATTCAACTTGATTTTAGGAAGGCCCAATAAGAGTTCAACCTCCTCTAGAAGAATAGTGCATTCAAATTCAGTAAAAAAGAAGATATGGGTTTAAGGATGCCATAATTCAATCAAAGCACCCATAGCCACCCAGTCCACGTTTGGACTTTTGTAATGCTTTGCATAGACTACTAGACCTTGGATGTTCCACTTGGAAACAAAGGATTGCATAGAAATAGTAATACTTTTAGCAAGATTTCGAATCCAAGTGAGAAATGTGAATTTCCTTGGACCGGGAAACAAAGGATATGCCTAGAAAATCGAAGGGAAATTGCTTTGAAGAACTTGAAGAACATGGAGAATAAAGGGAAATTGAAGAAGGAAGGATTGAAGAAAAAAAGGATTTAACTTACTTGGAGGTTAGGATCTCTTCCATTTAGATGATCTTTCACGTCGGAGAGCCTCTCTAGCGACTTCTTCACCCGCTTGCTTGAAGAATCCATCTTGTTCTTGAAGCTTTTCCTTCTTGAAGCCTTGAAATCTTGAAAATCTTTGAACTTTGAAGAAAATCTCTAACTTTGATCTCTAGATTGTGTTAGGATATTCCTGATGCAAGTTTATGAAGTTTATATAGAGAGGATTGCGATTCTAGGAAGGCTTTTCCAGATTGGAGAAGGGATGTGTACGAAGAGAGTTGGAATCCGGATAGAAGTTAGCTAGAAACTGTTTCTGTGACTGAAAAAGCGTCGTTGAACAACGACGCGTTTTAGTTAATCTTAATGGCGTCGGCGCGACACGACGCATTTCAGAGTTTTCTGTTATTTACCCGAAATTCAATGTTTATCTATATTTTGATGTGTAATTAAACACTTGATTGAAGTTACTGATGAATTTTTTAGTGTAGGAAATTCAGAAAAATCCAAATAAAGTTGAGAATCTCAAGAAGATCCCACTGTGGGAGTTTATGAGTCCCGACCGTGGCTAAAAAGACGGTTATCTCTATCTTTGTATTCTTTCATGAAATTAAATTTGTAGGATTAGCATTACTATAAGTTAAATATTTATTAGAGTATATCAAGGAGCTTGTGGTTTTGATGAAACTGGAATTTGAGTTCCCCTTCAACAAAAACAGTGATAATTCCAGAGAATTCTTAATCGTACGGATAAGCCATTTGATTGTTAATTAGTAAGAACGATGGTTTCGTTTTTATGAAACGGTGCGTGGATAAACGAGCTTTAGCTTAACACTAAATTAGAAGAATTGGTATCTTGACTCATTAATGACAATTTAACAATATTATCTTTGATTAATTTATATTTTATTTGATTTTATATTTTTCTTTTAGCCCAACATGCATCATATAGGACTTTGATATAATTGTGATAAGAATTAATTCCTGATTAAGTTTCAGACCATTGATCAAATAAATCCCAACATGATATGAAATATTCTATTCTGAATTGAGTATCTTGATTATCTTTGAGGTTCGCTTGAAGATATCCTTGGAATTCTATCCTTTCTTGGACTCTTTATCTAACATTTCTTGTTTTCTTTTAAAGATCCATCATGGCTGCAACACGTCCACTTTGGCTGGCAATCGCTTCCCGTGATGAAACCTACAGTGTCTATGACCTGGGGTACTTCCCAATCCGTGGAGGTTGATCGACCTTATTTTATTTCCTTGTCTATTTCATCCAGACATAATTAATTCCATTGATCTCCTTGAGTTATCTTCATTGATGATTTTGGGAAAGATTCCAATCATGTGATGTTAAGAGCGTGTCTCATCACACTTTGGCATCACCTTTTCAGTACATTCCATTTCCTTTCACTCCCTTGCAAAGACGATGCCATGGTGAGGCAGCTGTAGACACATTAATTTTGACATCAATTTCAGTAAATTTCATGTCATAGAATAATGCCTCAAAATGGTCTGATATTTAATCATTAGTTAATTTTTATTAATCTTTCTTGATTAATTGTCTAAATGACATCGGTCAAATAGACATTATTTAAGTTTATTAAAGAAATTCATTTTAACTCAGATTTTAATCAAATATGAAAAAGTCTAAAAGACGTCGACCTGTGAAGACGCCATTGAGAGTTCATTCTTATTTTTTATTATTAATCTGATTTTTAATTAATAAACTAAAAGACGTCTGCCATGTACAACGCCATTTAGGTTTCTTAAGCTGATTCTGTCTCTTTTTCCCGATATTTATCCTTATCTTAATTAAGATAAAAGACGTCTCCCATGGACGACGCGTTTTAGATAATTACAGATAATGATGAACTAATCTGTGTTTATCTGCTTGTTAGTTTGATAAACTTCAAAATCCTTCATATTAATCTTTAAGTAACCGCAGATGCTTGAACTTAAGCTTATAAATACACAACCCCTATGTCATTAAAAAGTTAGTGATAATTCTTGAAAGATTAGTGATAATTTTGAGCGATTTTTTGAGAGAGACGACATCCAGACGCTGAAGGACCTAAGTGCTGCTACTTCCAGGAGTCTTCATCATTTCTTCATCCGATCTTCGTCCTTTCAAGATCCATTCAAAACCAAGGCTTTCCAGGGGCCACCCAACTTAGTTCTTATTTAATTTCTACATCTTTCTCCTATTTTCATCACATTAGCATCATATTTTCATCACATCACTCCATGCAACACACACTCACTAGCATAATTCCAATTCATGTTTTAAGGAGTTTCAAAGACCACAAACAAGTGAGTTCATTTGTTTAGTTGCATGATTAGAATTATTACTGGAATAGATACTACATTTATTTGAGTTCTTATTGTTCCCTCTTTCTTTCTTTCTACTTTTTGCAAGGTTCAAAGGTACAAAAAGAGATCAAGAGGAGAGAATCAATAAGGAAAAGAAATCTTGATGATCCTCAAAGTCCGATAAGCATCCAAAGCAAGAACAAAGTCAGAAGGGCTCTCTTTCTTCAGCCGGCTGAAGGAGGGGAATCAAGGACTTCAACATCTCCTAATTCCAAAACAGGTAGGCGATCAATCTTTTTTTTTTGAACTTTTTAGTTAAAAGTTTCTGGCGATGACATTCACTTAGTTTTCAATAGGTTTATTTGTCACATAAACAACATAATTTTTCATGATAATTACACCCCTAATTTGAGCACTCACACCTGGCGGTGTCACAACGACGGAACCGTTCGGATGCAGATTCGAATCCGTGCACGGTAAGAACTGATTATTTGATAATCTGGTTTTAGTTTTTCGAAACATAAAACAGATCACTGTTTTAATATTATTATCTTCGCTGCGTGAGCGATCTGGGCAACATGAGAACTCAATAGTGGTATCAGAGCTAGGTTCCACTGTTTCTCATCCCGTTTCGGTCTCCAGATTAATTTTTCCATGATATATTCTATGAGTTTTTTTTTTTGCTGGATCCGTGTTCATGCGATGAGCACAAATTATCAGAATATTTTTAGATTAATATATTCTGCAAAAATCAGTTTTAAAATTTTTGGGTTTTTTGTGTTCTTCATATGATGAAGAACAGGGCTGTTGGAAGCTTCGACCCGGTTTCCCCAAACGATGGGGAGATGGCCGGGGATCCTGGTATGACCAAGGACCTCCCAGTCACCGCCTGCACTGGACACCGGCGTCAGAGAGGGTGATGGAGGAATTCTTTTTTTTTTCTTCATCCCACGATTTTAAACCAAGAAAAGTCAGAAAAAGGAGAAGAAAAAGGGGTTTGGCCTTCCTTTTTCGGGGGCCTCCAGCGTGCCCACCGGCGCCGGGGGCGGGGCTGGGCGGCGCCGGCAGGGCAGAGCCGCCGCCATCGGGTCCCTGCAAACCCCCTGTTGGGTTTTCTTGGTTTCTCCGGATCGCTTACGCAGCGGAAAAACAAAATATTTACAGCGATCCATTCCCGTTTCAAAATCTAAAATGCGATAATCGGATTATCGAAGTTCTCACCATGTGCGGATTCGAATCCGCAGCCGTTCGGTTCCGTCGGTGCGACACCGCAAGCCGCGCAAGCGCCCGGCCTCTAGCGAAGTCCACGCAATCCTCCCCGCGACGGATATCCTCGAGTTCCTCGTTCTTCGCAGCCCACGAAGCCTCCGCTGTTCGCCGCAATGATCCCCACAACGCGCGGACGATTTCCCGTCGAACGGGATTCGGAGAAGCGGCGGAGCAGATCTGGATTTGCTTGGACGCCAGAGGAAGACAGAAACTAAGGAGGGGCGGCTAGGGTTAGCAGTAGCTTGGCCTGCTCAGCCCGTTCACTATGTTTTATACTAACCGCGCGGTTTTTCATAAAAACCCCCGGTTTGTATAAAACCCACTTATTTATCCATCGCCTTGAGAATCATTTGCGTATGACCCTCTAGGCCCAAGTACCAGTCCAGTTAATGGCCCGACAAGCCCAGTGACTCCTCACTGGCTTTATTAATTAATTAATAACCCTTTATTAATCAATTAATCAATCGAATTGATGTCGCACATCGAATTCGACCGGACCTCCGATCACGTTGGATGCCAAGCAACACCGCGTGAACCAGGAAGGTATTTGGGGTTAAGTAACCCACTCTTGGAACCTTTCCGCCGACAGTTACCGCGTGGATATAATCCTTCATTCGTACAATGCTCTCGAGTCAACTCAGGGTATGGCGAGCTGTCGAACCCTAACCGGTCGACTCACTTGGATTGGATGCCGCTGATGAATATCGGAAAACTCCTTTCCCGATATTATCGTCCGCCCTGGCCAGGGACTTTCGTGCATCCTTCCTAGAGCATTCTCTCTCTAAGTACCGAGAGCGAATGATTCCTTATTGACACACAATTCCCTTCGACGGTATTCCGCTGTACCCAATCCTTGGCGTATTAGAATCCTATGGCTAGAGATTCGTAAACCAAGGTCAAAGCACAGAAGTCCACCACCAAGGTGTCCTTGGTGTCTCAGGTCCGAGGACCATCCACGCAACTACGACAATAGAATCAAGCTGGTTGACAGTGAGGTACAATACCATCTAGCGATTCAGTCGGATCAGTTCACTGAACTCATTCTCCAATGAGCACCTACAGATTCGCCTTAGTGTCTCTACACAAGTGACTTATGAGATCAGTCACCCTCATCATATGAGCAGGAGTAATCTGTACTAGTCTAACCGGATATCCGATGTCCTTCTCGGATATCCTTTGACTATGAACGATTAAGAATATGTGTGTTTAAGTGATCAGTCTCATTAGTATGATCTATCATAATCTGATCACTATAGTACATATTCACGGACTTCATTATGAAACGATAATTAATGCGATTTACACATAATGGATATTTTGCCATTATATTAATAAATGAACGAGATTTACATTGTTAGATTGGCTTGTAGGCCACCTAAACTAAACCCCCCCCCGCCAGCCTTCTTTCCTGCAAATGGTTTAGGGTTTCGGGGCTTGGGGAAGACACTAAGGCAAATATGTAGGTGCTCATTAGAAAATAATTCACTGAACTGATCCGACTGAATCGCTGGATGGTATAGTACCTTGCTATCAACCAGCTTGATTCTATTGTCATAGTTGTGTGGATGGTCCTCGGACTTGAGACACCAAGGACACATTGTCGGTGGACTTCTGTGCTTTGACCTTGGTTTATGAATCTCTATCCACAGGATTCTACATAGCCAAGGATCGGGTACAGCGGAATACTGTCGAAGGGAATTAAGTGTCAATAAGGAATCATTCGCTCTTGATACTTAGAGAGAGAAGCCTCTAAGAAGGATGCACGGAAGTGCCTGGCCAGGGTGGACAATAATATCGGGAAAGAAGCTTTCCGATATTGTACGGCAACATCTGATCCAAGTGAGTCGACCGGTTAGGATTTGACAGTACACCATACGTTGAGTTGACTCGAGAGCATTGTACGAATGAAGGATTATATCCATACGGTAACTGTCGGCAGAAAGGTTCCAAGAGTGGGTTACTTAACCCCAAATACCTTCCGGGTTCACGCGGTGTTGCTTGGCACCCAACGTGATCGGAGGTCCGGTCGAATTCGATGTGCGACATCAATTCGATTGATTAATTGATTAATAAAGGGTTATTAATTAATTAATAAAGCCAGTGAGGAGTCACTGGGCTTGTCGGGCCATTAACTGGACAGGTACTTGGGCCTAGAGGGTCATACGCAAATGATTCTCAAGGCGATGGATAAATAAGTGGGTTTTATACAAACCGGGGGTTTTTATGAAAAACCGCGCGGTTAGTATAAAACATAGTGAACGGGCTGAGCAGGCCAAGCTGCTGCTAAACACATGTTTCAAAATAAAATAAAAAACCGGACAGGTAATTTGGCCTAGAGGGTCATACGCAAATGATTCTCAAGGCGATGGATAATAAATGAATTTTATATTAAACTGGGGGTTTTATGAAAAACCGCGTAGTTAATATAAAAGATAGCTAACGGACTGAGTAGGCCAGGCTGCTGCTAACCCTATTCCCCCCCCCCCCCCCCCCCCCTCTCTTCCTCTCTCTCTGGCACCCCAGGCAGGATCTATTTTCCGAGTCTGCTCCGCCACTTCTCCGACTCCTGTCTGATGGGAAATCGACCGCGCATCGCGGTGGTCATTGCGGCGAACGGTGAAGGGTTCGTGGGCTGCGACGACCGAGGAATGTGAGGATATCTACTGTGAGGAGGATCGTGTGGACTTCGCTAAAGGCTGGGCATCTGCACGGCTGGCGGTGTCACATTGATGGAACCGTTCGGATGCGGATTCGAATCTGTGTACGGTAAGAACTGATTATCTGACAATCCAGTTTTAGTTTTTCAAAACGGGAAACAGATCGCTATTTTGATATTATTATTTCTGCTGCGTGAGCGATCTGGACAACATGAGAACTCAACAGTGGTATCAGAGCCAGGTTCCAATGTTTCTCGTCCTCTTTCGGTCTCCAGATTAATTTTTCCATGATATATTCCATGCGTTTTCTTTTTGCTGGATCCGTATTCATGCGATAAGTACAGATTATAAGAATATTTTTAGATTAATATATTCTACAAAAATCAAATTTTTAATTTTGAGTTTTTCGTGTTCTTCATGTGATGAAGAACAGTGTTGTTGGAAGCTTCGATCCGGTGTCCCCAAACGATGGGGAGATGGCCGAGCGTCCTGGTATGACCTGGGACCTCCCGGTCATTGCCTGCACTGGTCACCGGCGCCGGAGAGGGTGATGGAGGAATTCTTTTTTTTTTTCTTCTTCCAAGAAAAAACAGAAAAAGGGGTTTGGCCTGCCTTTTTTGGGGGGCCTCCGGCGTGCCTACCTGCGCCGAGGGCGGCACTGGCAAGGCCGGGCCGCCGCCGTTGGGTCCCTTCAAACCCCCCCCCTCCCCGCCACCGGCCTTCTTTCCTGCAAATGGTTTAGGGTTTTAAGGCTTGGGGAAGAAGAAGGCGAGCCAGGCCAACCTAGCCAGCCCTGGGGGGGGGGGGGGGGGGGGGGCAGGCTTGTGCGCCTAGTTTGCTGGTCGGGCCGGCCCAGGGGCCGGGTCTCCTAACCAGGTTCATCCTGGCCCGGACCAAGGGCCCTGCTTCGAGCCCTGGCTGGGCCAGGCTGAGTGCTACCCCTAAATTCCCTTATCCCAATTAAAAACCCCAAATTTTTATAGCCCACATAAAATAATATTGGATTTTAAATTTTAAATTTTAAATTGTTTTAAAATTAATTTTGTTATTCAATGTTATTTAATTGGGTTATAAATGATTATGAATCATTTTAATTAACAATTAGTTATTTATTAATTAGAGTTAATTATTAGTTTAACCGTTAAATTAATATATAATCTTTATTTAACTAATCTAAGAGTTAGATTAGTGATTAATAATTCATAGTTTAAATGTTAGATTATTAATTATTAATTCATATAATTGTTAATTAATTAGAGTTAATTATTAATTTAAGTCTTAGATTAATAATTAATTTTAAATTACTAATTTAAGTGTTAAATTAGTAATAACTAATTAATTAGTGTTCATTATTACTTTAAGAGTTAAATTAATGATTAATATTAATTTTCTAATCTAAGAGTTAGATTAATACATTTTAGTTAATTAGAGTGAATTGTTAATTTAAGTGTTAAATTAAAGATTAATTTTAAATTACCTAATCTATGAGTTAGATTGAAAGTTATTAATTGATTAGTGTTAATTAATAATTTAAGTGTTAAATTAGTAATTAACATTAATTAACTAATCTAAGTGTTAGGTTAGTAGTTAATAAATTAATTAGAGTTGATTATTAATTTAAGTGGTAAATTAGTAATTTACTTTAATGGACTAATATAAAGAGTCAGATTAGTTATTAGTTATTAATAGTCTAATCGTTAGATTATTAATATGGTTTAATCTAAATGTTAGATTGTTTTATTATTAAAAATGTTCTAATTGTATGGAATAATCTAGAATTATTAATTTGGAGTGTGTGCATATGTGATGTATGTTTTGATGCTTTTAAATTTGATTTAATTGTATGCTTAAGTTATTAAAAGAATTTTTGAAATTTAAAAGCTAACTTTGATTGGAACCCAATTTTCTGAAAGTCAAAATTATTTAATTTTGAAAAACTCTTTTGTTTTAGCCATGTGATGTGCTTATCATGTGTGAAATGTTTAAAACACTGTGGTCATGGATATACATTTTTAATATTATTCATGTGATGAATGATGTATATAGATCGTGGATATGTGAATGAAATATTTATTAAATTGTTAATAAATAGAGGTCTACACACCTCTCTCTCTCTCATACTCTAATGTAATTCTACCTCTCTCTCTCTTGTACTCGCCATAAAGTCTTCTTCTATTTACATGTAAATTTAGATTTAAATGTAATCTGATCGAAGCAACCGAGGAAGGAGCGAGGATGATCCACAGATGCAACTAGGAAGGCGATGTGATGGAGATCCTTTACTTGTGTGTTTGCAGGGTAGTCTAATGTAAATGTTATGTTAGATTGTGTGTACGTTTGACTGATAGCTCTAGTCAAACCCACTATGCTGTCCATGACCACACTAGTGACATGTATGGCATTGTTTTCTTTTGATTATGAATCAAAGCAGGTATAGTATTTAGTAAATATATACGATATATTTATATACTATCACCTAAGAGAGACCAAGATAAAAGTTATCTAAAACTCTCGTCTAAATTCCAAGCTGTAACGTGAGTAATTAAGAACTTACAGTGTGGTCCTCCATCGTTATAGTCATAGGATTCAAATTACTTTAGGCAAGTTTGTTGTGCTATCTATAAGGCCTGTCTAATTGTGAGGAGAGACTGTGGCTATGGTATTAAATGCCTATATGATTGGGATAGAAGAACCATGTAGCTTTGTTATGCTATCCACAAAGGTTACATGCAAATCTATACTCGTCGTGTAACGATGGTTAGCTTAGACCAGAATTAGTGGTTTGTTGTGATATCTATAAGGCCATTAAATCTTTGGGGTCCGAAGATATGATCAGATATTGCAAGGAGTTGCAAGTCCCATGAGATGGGTGCCATTTGATCATTTTACAGTTTTCTTGTGCTATCCACAAGGTTGTACTGCAAGTCATTGAGATTATGATCCCCACTAGGAGATTGTCGGCATCTCTCGTTTTATATAACTGAGGGTTATACAATCCGTCGAAAAATTAGTGGGAGTTAAAACTTGAATAAAAGATCATGTCTTGTTTTAAATTTTAATAATTGAACATCTGCTACATAGATTTTATTCATCTCCTTTAGAGAATTATGTCGTCAAATAACCTACTCCGTGGCATACTTGATGCCAATCTTTTGACTAGCCTGAACTACTCGGTTTGGCTCAGAAACTTGAAGAGTGTCTTTAGATATGAGCACATTGCCTACGTCCTTAGAGTTGATCCTCTTACTAAACTGGCATTGGATGCCCCTGAGGCAGAGATGATCGCGTACGATAAAAGGTTGAAGGACAAAGGCAAAGGAGTAGTAAAGGGTGACTACTTCTACTGTAAGTAGCAGGGTCACTGGAAGAGGAACTGCAAGAAGTTCCTTAGCGATAAAGCTCATAGAAAGGTGAAGCGATAAAGCGGCATGCGGATTCTCCCGTCGGACGGAAGCCGGAGCAGTCGGGAACCGCACGCCCAGAAGTGAGAGAAAGAGAGAAAGAACGAATGATGGCTAGGTCAGGGTTGCTGGCCCCGGACGTAGAATCCGTTCTTTTATAATAAGTCAGTTTGCAGTTTTTCATAAAAACTCAAACTTATCCGAAATCCTGTCGGATTATCCATCGACTTGAAAACCATTTGCGTGTGACCCTCTAGGCCTAAATACCAGTCCAGTTAATAGCCCATTAAGTCCAGTAACCCTTTACTGATCCACTGAATTAATTAATATTCTTATATTCAATTAATCAGCCAAATTTAATGTCCCACAATAAATTCGGACGGACTGCCTATCACGATGGATGCCAAGCAACATCGCGTGATCCTGGATGGCGTTGGGGTTCTCGCGACCCTCTATTGGAATCTTTCTGTCATCGGTTAGCACGCGGATATAATCCTTCATCCGTGTAATGTTCCCGAATCGACCTAGGGCATGGTTTACTGTTAAACCCTATTTGGTCGATTCACTTGAATTAGATGCCGCTAATCTGAATCCGATAACTCTTTAACGATTACAGAGTCCGCCCTGGCCAGGGACTTTAAGCACATCATTCCCGGAACATTCTCTCTCAAACTACCGAGAGCGGATGATCCCGTATTGAACACACAATTACCTTCGAGGGCATTCCCCTGAACCCGATCGCTTGACTTATTGATAACCCATGGTTAGGGATTCGTTCGTCAAGGTCAAAGCTCAGAAACCTACCAACAAGATATCTTTGGAGTATCAGGTCCAAGGATCATCCACGCAACCGTGACAAATGAATCGAGCTGGTTAACAATGAGGTGATTACCATCCAGCGATTCATAGTCGGATCAGTTCTGTGAACTCATTTGCCAATGAGCACCTATAGGTCCATCTTAGTGTCTCCACACAAGTGACTTATAGGATCAGTCACCCTCATCATATGAGCTGAAGTAACCTATACTAGTCTATCCGGATGTTTGATGTCCTATCTCAAACATCTTATGACTAGGAACAATTAAGAACATGTGTTTATAAGTCTTCGGTCCCGTAATTATGATCTCATCATAATCTGAAGACTATTGCACATGTTCATGGACTTCATCGTGATACGATAAACACAGATCGAATTAATTACACATAATGAATTATTGTCATTTATTAATAATCTGAATAAGTACATAGTATCGGATTGGCTTTGAGACCATCTAATACTAACAATCTCCCACTTGGACTAAAGTCAATCACTTTTATACAGAATATCCATATTCTCTAAGTGACGCTCAAAAACATTTTGAGACAAAGGCTTTGTAAGTGGATCTGCTATGTTGTCGGCTGAGGGAACTCTTTCCACCACGACATCTCCTCGAGCTATAATTTGTCTGATCAGATGACAGCACCACAGAATGTGCTTCGACTTCTGATGAGACCTCGGCTCTTTTGCTTGAGCAATCGCCCCATTATTGTCACACAACAGTGGGACGGGACCAGATATGCTTTCCACCACAGCAAGATCGCCGATGAATTTCTTCATCCATACAGCTTCCTTGGCGACTTCAGCAGCAGCAATATACTCGGCTTCCGTTGTCGAATTAGCAGTGGTTTCCTCCTTGGAACTTTTCCAGCCCACTGCTCCCCCGTTGAGTGTGAAAACAAAACCTGATGTCGACTTGCTGTCGTCAGGATCATACTGAAAACTCGAGTTAGTGTATCCTTACAGCATTAAGTCTCATCCTCCATAGACTAGAAATAGATCCTTAGTCCTTCTCAAGTACTTAAGGATTCATTTTACAGCCTTCCAGTGTTCATCACTTGGATCTGCCTGATGCCTGCTCGTAACACTTAGAGCATATGCTACATCCGGTCTGGTACATAGCATGGCATACATGATGGACCCTATGGCAGAAGCATAGGGGACTTTATCCATCACTGCCCTCTCTTCAGGTGTCTTGGGAGACTGACCTTTAGAGAGTGAAATTCCATGTCTCATCGGTATGAGACCTCTCTTGGAATTTTCCATGCCAAACTTTTTGACAATAGTTTCTATGTACATGGATTGGGTTAAAGCTAGCATCTTCTTTGATCTATCTCTATAGATCCGTATTCCTAATACGTAAGATGCTTCTCCCAAATCCTTCATGGACAAGTTCTTTGACAGCCATATCTTTACTGATGACATCATTCCTACATCATTCCCAATGAGTAGGATGTCGTCAACGTAAAGAACCAGAAATGTGATTGCGCTCCCACTATTTTTCTTGTATACACATGGCTCATCTTCATTCTTAATGAAGCCATAAGATTTGATCGCCTCATCAAATCTTATGTTCCAGCTTCGGGAAGCTTGCTTCAGTCCATAAATGGACCTTTGCAACTTGCATACTATGTCTGGAGATTCTTTGGATGTGAATCCTTCTGGTTGTATCATATACACCTCCTCCTCAAGGTTTCCATTGAGGAAGGCAATCTTCACATCCATCTGTCAGATTTCACAATCATAGTAGGCAGCAATGGCGAGAAGAATTCTGATGGACTTAATCATAGCAACGGGTGAAAAGGTTTCGTCATAGTCAACACCTTGTCTTTGACGATAGCCTTTTCCCACTAATCTTGCTTTATAAGTCTCAATACGTCCATCTGCACCGATCTTTCTTTTAAAGATCCATTTGCGGCCGATAGGTACTATACCATCGGGTAAATCTACCAAGTTCCAAACTTGGTTGATGTACATGGACTGTATTTCAGAATTCATGGCTTCCCGCCATTTCCCGGCCTCTAGACTTTCAATGGCCTCCTGGTAAGTCTTAGGATCATCATCCTCATTATACAGTATCCTTGAACCATCCAAATTAATATGTCCCACATATCTTTCTGGTGGTTTAGGTACTCTTTCAGACCTACGAGGTTCCTGTGTATCATTTTGAACAGGTTCAGAAACTGACGGTTCATCTGATGAACCATTGCTAGTTTGTGGGTATGGAATTTCTTCCAGTGTTACTTTACTCCCACTTTCTTCTGGAGAATGTAATCTTCTTCCAAAAAGACAGTTCTCCTGGCCACAAACACCTTTTGTTCGCCAGGAAGATAAAAGTAATATCTATAAGTTTCTTTTGGATATCCCACAAATATGCATTTGTCAGTTCTGGATTCCAGCTTATCTGCGTCATGTCTTTTAACTTGAGCAGGACATCCCCAGACTTTAACATGTTTAAGGTCTGGTTTCCTTCCATTCCATATCTCATGTGGAGTGGTCTCAACCGATTTGCTGGGTACCTTGTTCAGGATATACAAAGCCGAACTAAGTGCATATCTCCATTAGGACACTGGTAATTTAGACATGCTCATCATAGATCGCACCATTTCCATTAATGTGCGATTTCTCCTTTCTGATACTCCATTCATCTGAGGTGTATAAGGAGGTGTAAGCTGAGAAAGGATACCATTATCCTTTAAGTATTTAATGAACTCAATACTCAAGTATTCACCACCCCGATCAGATCGGATCGTTTTTATACTTTTTCCTGTTTATTTTTCTACTTCATTCTTAAATTCTCTGAATTTCTCAAAGGCTTCAGATTTATACTTCAATAAGTATATATATCCAAACCTTGAGTAATCATCAGTGAATGTAATGAAGTATGAGAAACCACCAATGGCTTGGGTTGACATAGGACCACATACATCTGAATGTATGAGTTCTAATATGTCTTTGGCTCGTTCTCCAGTTCCACTAAATGGAGACTTAGCCATTTTACCCATTAAACATGACTCACAGGTTGCATATGATTCATAATCAAATGGATCCAAATATCCATCTTTATGCATCCTTTGGAGTCTGTTTTCACCAATGTGTCCAAGCTTACAATGCCACAAGTAGGCTTTGTTCGTTTCATACTTCTTTTAAGTGAATAACCGATGTGTAAATTATCATGAGACACATTCAATAGATACAATCCATTAGACAAATAGCAGAAGCTATTAATTTATTTCCGTAGTAAATTGAACAACTATTGTTCCCAAAATGTAAATTGTATCCAATTCTATCTAAACATGAAATAGAAATGATGTTCCTTATTATGCTAGGTACATAATAACATTCATCTAATAAAAATGTGTCTCCAGATAGTAGCTTGAGCTTCACTGTCCCCACAGCGATTGCCGCAACTCTTGCGCCGTTACCTAGTCTCAGCTCCACCTCGCCGGTCCTCAGCTTACGCCTTCTTGTCAGTGCCTGCACAAAATTGTAGATATGATATACACATCCAGTATTTAATACCCATGATGTACAATATCTTATTGACAAGTTTACATCTATCATATAGATACCTGAAGCGTCCTGCTGCTTCACAGTTCCTTGAGCCTTGTCCTTGAGGTATTCTTTGCAATTCCTCTTCCAATGCCCTATCTGGTGACAGTAGAAGCAATCACCTTTCTTATCACTTTTACCTTTGTCTTTCTTGGTAACCTTTGCCTTTCTCTGAACCTTGTTCTTATTCTTTCGAAAAGCTTGGACTTCAAGTCTTTTTCTGTTGGTCTTACCAACCATGAGGACTTGGGGTTTATCCTTCACAAGGTTCCCCTCAGCAGTCTTTAACATGTTCAGCAGTTCAGCTAAGGTGGCCTGGATCTTGTTCATGTTAAAATTAACAATGAACTGAGCATATGACGGTGGAAGTGAAGACAACACGAGGTCTGTGTGCATCTCCTTGGGAAGTGTAATCCCAAGAGCATCCAACCTCTCCACCCACTCAATCATCTTCAGCACGTGATTCTGTACTGAAGTTCCCTCTGCCATCTGAGCTTTGAATAGATTCGTCGATATCTCATATCGTTCGATTCTACTCTGCTCATCAAATAGCTCCTTCAAATGGAGCATGATGGATCTAGCATCCATCTATTCATGTTGCCTCTGCAACTCATTGCTCATAGAAGCTAACATGTAGCATTGGGCCATGGTGGAATCCTCCTTCCATTTTTCATACGCTATCATTTCCTCCTTTGGAGCATCTAATGCTGGTTCAGCAGGAGGTTCATTATCCAAGACGTAGGCAATCTGCTCAGACTTGAGGACTATCTTCAGTTTTCTGAGCCAGTCTGAGTAATTGGTGCCTTTCAAACGGTTGGCATCAAGTATGCCTCGCAACGGGTTATGGTGCGACATTCTCGCCTACAGGAGATAATCAATTGATAATTAGCAGATATTCAGATTAACTAAAACAAGATATGGTCTTTTATTATCTAGTTTTACTCCCACTAATTTTTGACGGACTGTATAACCTTCAGATATACAGAACGGGAGACGCCGACTGTCTCCTAGTGGGGATTAGAATCTCCAAGCATCACAGTATGACCTCGGGTAAACACGTAGTATCATTCCGCTATCTCAGAGCAATCATCTCATAATAATTGCAACTCCTTGCAATATCCGATCATATTTTGGCTCCCAAGTTTAATGGTCTCGGGTAAAAACAGTAGACCATTATCCCCGGTCTAAGCTTTACCATCAATACGTGACAGAGTAAAGTAGAAATATAGTTCTCGGATAAACACGTGGATAACTATATCGTTCCTCTACTCTTATCCAAAGGCTTCTAATGGCACGATCAACAGTCCTCTCAATAGACAATGGCAGACCTCGGGTAAACACATAGTATCTACCATGACTGAATTAAGTTCTATTGATCATATTGATGGAAAGCCACGCGGTGCATTCTCAATGACTCGCACTACGGCTTAGAGTTTGTAACGAAGGTTTTACCTATTTAGTTTGGTCTCATCCTAGGTGATAGTATTAAATATATCGACTATATTATAAATACTAATAACCTAGCAAATATTAAGCACACGCATCACATACATGTCATTAGTGTGGTCATGGACGGCACTGTGGTTTGACTTGAGCCAGACAGTCAAACGCACACACATACACAATATAACAACTTATATCATGAGTCTGCAAACCCATGGATTCAATGAACTCCTTCATTTTCATCTGGTCGGCAGTTGTGGATCATCCTCGCTCCGCGCGCAGCCGCCTCGATCAAATTACATCGTAATTCTCAATTACATGATAATTTAAATGAGGAAGCCTTATGGCGATTACATTAAGGAGGAAGGTAGAAGTACATAGGAATATTAGAGGGAGAGGTTCGCAGACCTCTATTTATTAATAAACAATAAACCACACAATCACATTCCACATCCACAATTAATGCTCGTCCATGACCACCATGTGTTTTAGTTAAACAAACCACACATGAATTGCACATCAAATGGCTAAATAAATTTTTTGAAAATATTAATAATTTCAGGTTTCATAAACCAGGGACCAAACAAAATTTGGATAATTTGGAATTTTCGAAAAATTTAGTATTTAGTTCAAGCATGTTAATTTAAATCCAATTTAAACAAGCAAATAAATGCACATCAATAAAATAAATGTACAATGACGACAAATTGAAAATTTTATAATATTCCATGCCCTTGAATTATTAATGACATTAAATTTGAGTTTAACAATTAAATCAACTTCATTTAATGTCATTTATTCTAACATTTAAAATAAAAAGAAAATATTAACAACAATTGTTAATATTATCCCATAATCATATTTATATGCCATAATCATTTAAAAAACAGAATATGATTAAATGAAAAATCTTATTTTAAATTTAAACTGAATTTTGTAATTTAAAATGGCATTTAAATGGGATAAATGGGGTTTTTCCCTTTAAAAAATAAAAGGGCCTGGCGAACCGGGCAGGTCCGGTCACTGGACCAGGCCCAACCGGCGCTCAAACCGAGCCCAGACCCGCCCCAAGGGGCGGGCTGGCCCGGTCGGGCGCCGGTTGGCCCGGGCCCAGGGCTCGGCCCGGCCAGGCCCGCCCCCTTTCCTTCCCTGCCCGACGTAGCTAGGGAAACCCTAGCTGCGTCGCAGCGAAGAAAGGGGATGGCCCCCAGCCACCACCGGCTTGCCCCGCAGGTGGCGGCCGGCACCGAGGTGGCCCCCCCCGACGGCCAAGGGTCCTAGCGACGGCGCCGGTGGCCCTGGCAGCCGGCGGTCACCCCAAAAACTCCCCCCCTTTTTCAATGAAAATCCGAAATCTTCCCCCCCCCTTTTCCTGTATATTCCGGGGAGAAAAAGGAGAGGAGGAAGGCCGGCCATGGTACTCCGGCGACCGAAAACCCCATGGGTGGTGTTCCCATGCTCCGGTGAGGCATCCCCAACCTTTGGGGTGCCCCTAAACTTGCTGGTCCACGTCCGTTCTTCGTTGGACGAAGAACATGAAAAAGGGTACACAAAAAAATGATTTTTGATGCAAAAAAATAATTTTAATTCAAAGAGTTCATCGCATGAACGCTTTGCATGTAATTAAAATTAAAACTAGGCATGGAATCAAATTATAAAATTATCAAATATGAAAATCAAAACGGCGAAAACACAGTGGAACCTGGCTCTGATACCACTGTTGGGATCGCTGTGTCGAGATTCGACCGAAAAACGCAGCGGAATAATATGTTCGGGATCGGATCCATCCCGTTTCGATCGTTAAAATAAAACTGGGGAAAATCGAGTTCACCTTACGCGGATTCGAATCCTCGTTCGTTTTCCGGTTCCGTCGGAGCGATGCCGCAAGTCGCGCAGATGCCTGACCTCTAGCGGTATCCACCCGGTTCTCCTCGTGATGGATCGTCCTCACTTCCTCGCTCGCTGCGGCGTTCGTAGATCCAGTCTGGCTGCGCGTAATCCGCCGCGACATGCGGATTCTGAATCTCCCGTCGGACAGAAGCCGGAGCAGTCGGGAACCGCACGCCCAGAAGAGAGAGAAAGAGAGAAAGAACGAATGACGGCTAGGTCAGGGTTGCTGGCCTCGGACGTAGAATCCGTTCTTTTATAATAAGTCAGTTTGCGGTTTTTCATAAAAACCCAAACTTATCCGAAATCCTGTCGGATTATCCATCGACTTGAAAACCATTTGCGTGTGACCCTCTAGGCCCAAATGCCAGTCCAGTTAATAGCCCATTAAGTCCAGTAACCCTTTACTGACCCATTGAATTAATTAATATCCTTATATTCAATTAATCAGCCGAATTTAATGTCCCACAATAAATTCGGACGGACTGCCAATCACGTTGGATGCCAAGCAACATCGCGTGATCCTGGATGGCACTGGGTTATCGCAACCCTCTACTGGAACCTTTCTATCATCGGTTAGTGCGCGGATATAATCCTTCATCCGTGCAATGTTCCCGAATCAACCTAGGGCATGGTTTACTGTTAAACCCTATTTGCTCGATTCACTTGAATCAGATGCCGCTAATCTGAATCCGATAACTCCTTATCGATTACAGAGTCCGCCCTGGCCAGGGACTTTAAGCGCATCATTCCCGGAACATTCTCTCTCAAACTACCGAGAGCGGATGATCCCGTATTGAACACACAATTACCTTCGAGGGCATTTCCCTAAACCCGATCGCTTGACTTATTGATAACCCATGGTTAGGGATTCGTTCGTTAAGGTCAATATGCAGAAACCTACCAACAAGATATCTTTGGAGTCTCAGGTCCAAGGATCATCCACGCAACCGTGACAAATGAATCGAGCTGGTTAATAGTGAGGTGATTACCCTCCAGCGATTCATAGTCGAATCAGTTCAGTGAACTCATTCGCCAATGAGCACCTATAGGTCCAGCATAGTATCTCCACACAAGTGACCTATAGGATCAGTCACTCTCATCATATGAGTTGAAGTAACCTATACTAGTCTATCCGGATGTTTGATGTCCTATCTCAAACATCCTATGACTAGGAACAATTAAGAACATGTGTTTATAAGTCTTCGGTCCCGTAATTATGATTTCATCATAATCCGAAGACTATTACACATGTTCATAGACTTCATCGTGATACGATAAATACAGATCGAATTAATTACACATAATGAATTATTGCCATTTATTAATAATATGAATAAGTACATAGTATCGGATTGGCTTTGAGACCATCTAATACTAACACTTCTCATATCTGTCATGATGTGTAGATGCTGACAAGTAAGCGCAAGCTGAGAAAAGGCGAGGTGAAATTGAGGCTAGGAAATGGCGCAAAAGTTGTGGTAGTTACTGTAGGGACAACAAATCTCAGGCTTCCATCGGGAGACGTCTTATCATTGGAAGATTGTTATTATGTTCCTAGCATAATAAAGAACATCGTATCAATATCTTGTTTAGACAAGATACGATATAGGTTGACTATAGAGAACAAAAGTTGTTCGATTTATTACGGTAATAAATCAATTGCTTCGACACCTTTAGATGTTCCTTACTACAATCTTCACATTGATAAGGCTGTTAAGAAGAGCAAGAATTCTGTGAACCAAGCCTACATGTGACATTGTAGACTTGGACACGTTAGTGAAAGCAGGCTGCAAAAGTTGCGTAAATATGGTTATTTAAATGCATTCGATTGTGAATCGTTTGTGACATGTAAGTCCTACCTTATGGGAAATATAGCAAAATCTCCATTTACTAGACATGGAGAACATGTCAATGACATTTTGAGATTAATACATTCATATATATATGTGGTCCCATGTCCACCCAAGTCAAAGGTGACTTCTTATACTTCATCACGTTCACCGACGACTTCTCAAGATTCAACTATGTGTACTTATTGAAGTACGGAAGCGTTTGAGAAGTTTAGGGAGTTCAAGAATGAGGTAGAAAAGCAGTTAGGAAAAAGTATTAGAGCTCTTCAATCAGATCGAGGAGGAGAATACTTGAGTACTAATTTCATACAATTCTTAAAGGATAATGGTATCCTTCCTCAGCTGACCCCTCCATATATATCGCAGATGAATGGTGTACCTGAAAGGAGGAATCACACCTTGTTGGACATGGTGCGATCCATGATGAGTTTTTCGAGTTTACTAGTGTCCGTCTAGGGGTATGCTCTAAAGTCTGCAATATACCTGCTGAACAGAGTACCCAGCAAGTCTGTGACCTCTACTCCATATGAGATATGGAAAGGTAGGAAACCATAATTTAAATATGTTAAAGTCTGGGGTTGTCCTACTTATGTAAAGAGGTATGATTCAAATAAGTTGGAATTACGAACTGATAAATGCAAATTTGTGGGATATCCAAAGGAGACCTTTGGATACTATTTCTACCATCCTAGTGAACAAAAGGTATTTGTCGCCAGAAATGCTGTCTTCCTAAAAGAGGAATATCTTCTCCAGGAAGATAGTGGGAGTAAAATAGTACTGGAAGACGTTCCAGATCTCCAAACGGCTGCAAAATCATCGGATGAGATATCAGTTCCTAAATCTGTAAGGATTGAGATTTCGAGTATATTTATTGGGTCGGTTTCGGAGTCGGACCCCTTGGTTTGGCCCCCGGTGGGTCAGGGGCATGCCTTCTAAACGACATCTAGGGTGTACGACGTCTTTCGAATGGCGTCGGTCTGTACGGACGCCATTTAGGTAGCTTGATGATTGTGTCACGTGGACGGGCGTTGGGGCATGTGTGTACGGCCCCGGTCATGTCGTCTGAACGGCATCTTCGATGGACGACGCGATTCAGAGATTCTGTCAGAGTATGGTCCGGTCTTGTCCCCTGAATGGCGTCTGCTCTAGACGACGCGATTTAACCTGTTTCAGTTTACACCCCGAACCTTCCCTCCTTTCTCTCATTCTCTTCTTCTCACTCTCTTTCTTTACTCTCTCTGATCCCTCCATTTCCCCTTTCCTTTCTCCTTCCCCTTCTTCCTCTTCCACCACTCAAACACCTCTCTACCTCTCACCACTACCACCACCACTTCCTCCACGGCACTTCATTCTCCGGGTGGTGGCCGACGTCCCGGCGGAGTGACGACGTCCACGGTGGTACTGTCGGCAATTTGCGGTGCGGCGGTTCGGCGGCATGGAGCTAGGAGGAGTTCAAGTGACCGGTAGGGGGACGATCCTTATACGTAATTTGGTTGTTTTATCCATGTTTTCCCCGCTTGAAGCATGCGACATGTGTGGAGATTTGGATAGAATGAGCATGTTTAAGGGGCTTTTTAATAAAAATGGTAATTTCTATGAAATGGGAATTAGTGTGTTTCAAGTGGTAAATTGGATTCTCCCATTCATTTTCTATTTTTGGGTATTTTTTTGGGTGATTTTGGGGGAGAGGAAACCCCGTTTTGAGGTTCGGGTTGACTTGTAGAAAATCAGATTTTGGGCTCTAAATGGCATCAGGCTAGGGCGACGCCATTTAAAATGGTGACGGGCTAGGACGACGCCATTTAGGCCAAATTTGTCCCGGAAGCGGTTTCTGTGAGAATAGAGTTCTGTTTTGAATGTCGTCCGGAGACAGTGACGCCGTTCAAACGGCGGCTCCCCAGAACTACGCGTTTTAGTTCAGACCACCCAGAGGCCTGAATATGTTTCTGTCATGATTAGGCGACTAGGAACAACGACGCCTTTTAAAAAAATGACTACCATGCACGACACTTTTTAGGCCAACTTCCGAGGCTAGTTTTCACATGAACCAGTTTAGGGGTCTTAAATGACGTCGGTGTTGGGTGACGCGATTCAAGACAGAACCTCATTAAATGCATGCTTGAAATCATACATCGAGGCCGAAGATTCATGTATAATCAGAATCACATTATGTGTACATGTGTTTATGCGATTGTGGTTTGCGTTTGACACCTTGTGTCGGTGTGGGAGGGACACAGTGTCTAGGTGGCATTGTTGCCGTACCGGTGTGGAAGGGGTACATGTTAGTGTTTCACTTTTGGCTGGGGGAAGCATAACCACCTTGAGCCGGTCAGGTCGGAGTAGCCAGCACGCTATCCGAGGGGTTGCTGTTTGGTCCCAGCGGGTCGGTGTTTTCCTAGTTTGTCGTGGCAGTTTCCTGCGTGTTTCTTACTGTAGAGCCGGGTGTAGTGCTGCTGGAGTTTACCCTTTCGCCACTACGCCTGATGTAACATGAGATATGGAGGTTACGAGTGGTACCATTCGCCCTTTGGGTTGATATGACCCGGGAGGTTAAGGTTACGGGTAGTCCCTATAGCTTCAACTTGAGCGGGTTTCGCCGGTCCCCAGGGCCCTCTTGAAGCACCTAGGCCTGGCGTTGAGAGAAGTCCGGTCGATTGGACAATGGTCTAGACTACTTGTGTGCACACGTAACTGGGCGGTAGTGGTTCACTAGTCCCAGTTAGTCCTAATTTGACTCACTGCCTCACCCTACGGTGCCCGGAACATCGTAGGGGTGGACATGCGTAGGTGTTGGTGGTGTTGTGAGGCGACGTTTGTATGCGGTCGACAGTGTGGTTTGAGTGTTTAGCCGGATCTTTGGTTACGAACTGTAGTGTTAAGTTGGGTTACTTGAATTTCTTAGAACTATGCCTGTTGCATTATGGATACATATGTCTCATATCGGAATTTAGGAACTATGTTTACTGCTTTAATTAACTTGTCTTCATTTCCGTATTGGTGCACTTGTGTGTGGGGGGGGGGGGGGGGAGGCGGGGATCGGTTGGTCCCTACTGAGCCCAATTCTGGTGTGGCTCACTCCCTGCTGTTTCAGGTGTGGACTTCTTGGTGAGTGGCGGCATGTGGTGTTCTCCTTGGTGTGCGGGCCAGCGGCTATCTCAGTTCTGGGGTATGCCCCGATGTTGTTGTACCTTGCTTCTGCCAGTACTTATTTAATTCTTTGGACCATGTAATTATTGTTGGATTGTGTACAGACATTATTAATTTACTTCCTGCGCACTTGTACTTTCTTTGAAGTCCGTGAGATTGTTATATTTAACCTTGTTTAACGCTTACTACTCCAGACGTGTCGTATGAGATCCGGATGTGAATCCGTAGATAATGATCTGATACCCATTTAGTAATCGAGTTTCCGATTATAGGGAGGCGGGTCGTTACAAAATCTATTAAGGTACACACAGATGAGCCTCGTAGATCTGGTAGAGTACCTAGACTACCCGAACGATATGTGAGA
The DNA here is from genome assembly GCA_030544215.1 of Zantedeschia hybrid cultivar. Taxonomy (NCBI): domain Eukaryota; kingdom Viridiplantae; phylum Streptophyta; class Magnoliopsida; order Alismatales; family Araceae; genus Zantedeschia; species Zantedeschia hybrid cultivar. The sequence goes on from JARZZO010000012.1 coordinate 59,514,912, forward strand.
CATATCGCTGAAGGAGAGTCTAAGGTAGAATATAATCAGGATGATGATCCTAAATCCTACCAGGAGGCTATAGAAGGCCCAGAAGCCGGGAAATAGCGAGAAGCCATGAACTCAGAAATCCAGTCCATGTACACCCATCAGGTGCAAGTAGATCTTTAAGAGAAAGATCGATGTTGATGAATGGATCGATACTTATAAGGCAAGATTGGTGGCAAAGGGATATCGTCAAAGACAATGAATTAACTATGACGAGACTTTCTCACCAGTTGACATGATAAAGTTGATAAGAGTTCTACTCGCCATAGCTACACATTTCGATTACGAAATCTGGCAGATGGATGTGAAGACTGCTTTATCAACGGTAACCTTGAGGAAGAGGTGCATATGATACAACCAGAAGGTTTCACATCCAAGGAATCTCCAGATTAAGTGTGCAAGCTTCAAAGGTCCATTTATGGACTGAAGCAAGCTTCCCGGAGTTGGAACATATAATTTGACGAGACAGTCAAGTCTTATGACTTCATTAAGAATGAAGATGAGCCTTGTGTGTACAAGAAGACCAGTGGGAGCGCAGTCACCTTCTTAGTTTTTTACGTAGATGACATACTACTCATTGGGAATGATTTAGCTATGATGTCATCAGTAAAGATCTGGTTGTCGAAAAACTTATCTATGAAGGATTTGGGAAAAGCATCCTACGTATTAGGAATACAGATTTATAGAGATAGATCAAAGAAGATACTTGGAATGACCCAATTCTTGTACATAGACCCCATTGTCAAAAAGTTTGACATGAAAAATTTCAAAAGAGGTTTCATACCGATAAGACATGGAATTAATCTCTCAAAGGAGCAGTCTACTAAGACTCCTAATGATAAAGCATTTATGGATAGAGTACTCTATGCCTCTGCCATAGGATCTATCATGTATGCCATGTTGTATGCACGGCCTGATGTGGCATATGCTCTAAGGGTTACAAGCAGATTTCAAGCTGATCTAGGTGAAGAGCACTGGAAGGCAGTGAAATGCATCCTTAAGTACTTAAGAAGAACTAAGGAAATGTTTCTTGTCTATGGAGGAGGTGACTTGAAACTGCGAGGCTATATTGACTCGAGTTTCCAGTAAGATCCAGATGATAGCAAGTCTACATCTAGATTTGTGTTTACTTTGAACGGAGGCGCAGTGTGCTGGAAGAGTTCCAAGTAAGCAACCACTGCAGATTCGACGACTGAAGTAGGCTACATCACTGTAGCTGAAGCCGCCAAGGAAGCAGTGTGGTTGAAGAAATTCATCACCGACCTCGACATAGTTCCCCGTATCTCTAAACCTGTTCCGCTGTTGTGCGACAACAATGGAGCTATTGCACAAGTGAAAGAGCCGCGGTCTCATCAGAAATCGAAGCATATTCTAAGGCACTTTCATCTCATCAAGGAGATCATATCAAGAAGAGATGTAATGGTAAAAAGAGTTTCATCTGTTGATAATGTAGCAGATCCACCAACAAAGTCGTTGGCTCAAAACGTGTTTGAGTGTCACCAAGAGTCTATAGGTTTAGTGCATAAAGGTGATTAGCTTTAGTCCAAGTGGGAGATTGTTAGTCTTAGGTGGCCTACAAGCCAATATGACTTTGTAATCTCGTTCATTTATTAATATAATAGCATTATTTCATTATGTGTAAATTCATATTATTATCGTCTCATAATGAAGTCCGTGAATATGTGCGATAGTGATCAGATTATGATGAGATCATACTAGTGAGACTGATCACTTAAACACACATTTTCTTAATAGTTCATAATCGGAGGATATCTGATAAGGACATCGGATATCCGGTTAGAATAGTATAGATTACTCTTGCTTATACGATAAGGGTGACTGATCTCATAGTCACTTGTGTGGAGATATTAAGGTGAATCTGTAGGTACTCATTAGAGACTGAGTTCACTGAACTGATCCGACTGAATCGCTGGATGGTATAGTACCTTACTGTCAACCAGCTTGATTCTATTGTCACCGTTGCGTGGATGATCCTCGGACTTGAGTCACCAAAGACACTTTGTCGGTGGACTTCTGTGCTTTGACCTTGGTTTATGAATCTCTATCCACGGGATTCTAAATAGCCAAGGATCGGGTACATCGGAATGCTGTCGAGGGGAATTCAGTGTCAATAAGGAATCATTCACTCTCAGTACTTAGAGAGAGAATGTTCTAGGAAGGATGCGCGGAAGTCCCTGAGGCGGACGATAATATCGGGAAAGGAGTTTTCCGATATTATACGGCAGCATCCAATCCAAGTGAGTTAACCAGTTAGGGTTTGACGGTACACCATACCTTGAGTTGACTCAAGAGCATTGTACGAATAAAAAGATTATATCTACGTAGTAAATATTGGCAGAAAGGTTCCAAGAGTAGGTTACTTAACCCTAAATACCTTCGGGGTTCACGCGGTGTTGCTTGGCACCCAACGTGATCGGAGGCCTGATCGAATTTAATGTGCGACATTAATTCGGTTGATTAATTGATTAATATGAATTATTAATTGATTAATCAGGCCAGTAAGGAGTCACTGGGCTTAATGGGCTATTGACCGGACATGTAATTGGGACTAGAGGGTCACACGCAAATGATTCTCAAGGCGATAGATAATAAGTGAGTTTTATATTAAACCGGGGGTTTTTATGAAAAATTGCGCGGTTAATATAAAAGATAGCGAACGGGCTAAGCAGGCCAGGCTGCTGCTAACTCTAGCCGCCCCCTCCTCTCTTCCTCTCTCTCTCTGGCACCCCAGGCCGGATCTGTTCTCCGGGTCTGCTTTGCTGCTTCTCCGACTCCCATCCGACGGAAAATCGACCGCACCTCGCGAAGGTCATTTTGGCGAACGGCGAAGAGTTCGTGGGTTGCGATGAGCGAGGAACATGAGGAAATCCACCGCGAGGAGGATCGTGTGGACTTCTCTAGAGGCCAGACATCTGTGTGGCTGGTGGTGTCACATCGACGGAACCGTTCGGACGCGGATTTGAATCCGCGTATGGTAAGAACCGATTATCCAATAATCCAGTTTTAGTTTTTCGAAACGGGAAACAGACTACTGTTTTAATATTGTTATTTCCGCTGCGTGAGCGATCTGGACAACACGAGAACTCAACAGGAGTGCACCAATTCTTGGGTAAGTAAAATGTTGTCCAGTTCCAATCTATTTGTACAAAAGCAGATTGGTTAAAAGAAACCAGTTTGGGGAGGACGGTTTTAAGTTTACCTGCCAGGATCTTTGCACAAATGTTGTAAATCACATTGGATAAACTTATAGGTCTATAGTCGCAATGAGCAAAGTGCAGCCAAGTGCAAGTACTAAATGGCAAACTTCATCTGCCTTGAACACCTTAGATTTACAGATACATAACACATTCAGAACAAGTTCCATTTAACTAGAGGACGATGATAAAGATGGATTAGAAAGCTCAAAGCCAATGTGAAGAATTATAGAGAGTCATGCAAAGTACCTTGTGGATGTGAGTAGACTTATTAATTCTATTTCAATAGAGAAATGCATCTATATATTTTACTAAATAGAGAGATTACAGGGAGTTTCTCATAAATTAATTAAATTGGAGGGATGAAAAACTAAAACATCAAACAAAATAATACAATAATAATATTGACAAAAGTGTTGTAATTTAGTTATCAATTTTTGCAATGAAAGCCAATTTTAACAGTAATCGCTTCATTTGTCAACTTCTTCCATAATCATGCATGCCTACCATACTGAGAGGGCCATGGTGGCAATTAATTATGCACATAGTTGTATGTTAAAGATATATCATATATGGTAGGAATGCATGTTCTTTTATAAAAATAATCAAATATATATATATATATATGTTTATGAACATCAGTGATATCATTACTTAATAATTAATTTTAGGATATATAATATGCATTATAGATTATTAGGTTCTCTTTTGATGCTTATTAGGAGAAATGCAATCATTTAGTCTCTATGATGCATATTAGTGGCAATGATATACGAAGAAATGTTAATCTTAATTATAAATTGTTAAGTTATCTATGATGCTTATTAGTAGCAATGATAACACTTAGTTATGCAATCGCATAGTTAATAGTAAGGTATATATATGATAACAACTCATCAACATAATAGGATCAAATAGAAGGAATTGGCAACATTCAAAGTAAAAAGGCCATCATTACTTCATTCAAAAAGCATAGGCATAGTTTATTGTTCAAAGACTTCACACATGTGAAATAATTATAGAGAGAGTGAAAAGTACAATAGGTGTTCATTTCTTCTAATTACACTGTTTTAATTTTTTTACCTTTATTAACAAACAATCATAAAGTGTCATTATGTTTTCAACCGCAAACTTCTCCATTTCAATGGCTTGCTTCACTTCATCCACTATTTTATAGCCTTCATCTTTCTTCTCTTTAGTGTATGTGTTCTTCGCGTAGACCTTTTTAATTTCTTTCACCCACATAAAAAAAAACACATCTCACAGCAACATCTTATCCCGCTATACAAAAAATAATGGATAATGTGTACTTTAAATTCAATTAGTTATACGGAAAAAGGTGCAAAAATCACCTTAGATTTAGGACATATAAAAAAAACTTTTTCATTTGAATTCTTCATACGTAATGTTCTTTTTCGATATAACCTTTTGCCACAATGAAAGAAGATTAACTCATGTATCCACATGAAGAATCAACATAAGTTATTATTATGAACATGTTACAAAGTCTATGTCAGAATATGATAGCAATAATTTAAGATAAACATAAAATATATAAGGTGTTACTTTTACTCCAAGTGGGCAACAACAATGTGGATTGCTAAGATTTTACTACTATAGGATATTCGAATGATACATACACTTGATCCACACTCACACATAATGCTATGATATTTTTCCCCTGATATTGAAGCCATTTACTTCCTTCTCATAAAAGATAACATAAAGATGCACGACATGTGATAAACATTATTGTAAAAACATTTGGATGCTCAGGTCAATTAATAAGATTAGGCTCAGAAGGTGGTAGTTCATATTAGAATCATAGATGTACATGTGTTTCTCTCACAACCCATGTCCCTTGCATTATATCACAACGCACAATGGTAGGGGTTGTCATTATGCCATCCAACCTACTATAGGTGGGACTTGAGTGGAGAGAATGGTTAATCAGACCATCACAAGTACTCCAATCAAATGAACTCACCTTCCCACCATCATAGCCAAGATAATGACGAAAAGTCAAAGTCGAGTTTAAGGACAATGCAAAATATTTATAATGAAGGGACATTATCTTGAAAAAAGAATAAAATTTTGGATCATAGCGAATCTTTGGATGCACCGGATCATTGGGGTTAAATATCTTAATGTAGTCATGATGTATAGATAGGATTGTCATTAGCATATTGTTGAAGTGATGGCTTATATTCTCGTCCTAGTGTTGAAACCATTTCCGAAGTAACCTATTCCTAATTTCATGTCTCATTTCAAGTAGGAAGATAGCCAATTGTATACCATGCCAGGCATGTTTTTTGTGTCTTTGAACACTCCCCTTTCCATTAGGTTGTCCATTAATTTTAAAAAAAATGATGGTTGCACTCAGAAACTAGCATAGGATCATCCCACATGGCCGACAATCAACTTCTTCACCAATCCATGGCCACGACTAATATCTATTTGCATTATCGTCCGAGGAATATGTGTATAAAAAATCATCATCTCAAATACCATTACAGGTTCAATCTCCGTCCAATACTCTTCTTCCTTTGGTATGAACTTCAATAGGTGAAAATATGTAAAATCCATGTAAAGAGTTGCCTCCTACATACCAAACAAAATTAATATGAAATAACCAAAGTAATGTAGAGCAAAGTTACGTGAAATACAAAATGAACTTAAAAATAGTTTTAAATTAAAAACTTCAAAATGATAGCATGTCATGTCAATAATAGCCTAGGTGGCTCAAGATCCATACAAGCTTCAAGTGGTCAGAAAAGGATAGGAAGATGCAATGATCTTCCACAGGCTTCAACAAGTCAATAACCTTATAAAAGTCCTACTTAGGAATTTCGAGTACCTTCATAAGTTTTGCAAGAACTACATTTACGGGTGGAGCAATTTGTTTTTGAAGTTGTATCATCTCCTTAACCAAATTGACTCTTTTCCAAACCTAGCATAGTCAGTTTCTCAAATGATTTATTGTTACCCTATGAAGCCTCCTTTCTCTTCCTATTTCGCATAGTGGGAGTAGGGGTGGTGGAGTGTTCTTAGGAGGGGGACTAGCATCTTCATTGACTTCACTAGTAGGAGTCTCCATTACAGTTTCTCGAGCCACCTGCACTAGTGTTTCATTGGATACATTTATTACGTTTGGACTGAAGTCTAATCCTAGGTTTAAATTCATACCCTCATCTTCATCACTATTATCTCTTCGTCTGTCTAATTATGATGCACCTTCACTGGATGCAACAATGTCTTCCATAGACATAGAAGTGAAGCAAATAGTGTGCATTTGATCCATAAAACATAATGTCTTCCTCTGAATTTGATTGTTTCCATTATTAGTCTTAAACATCAAACAACTAAGTATATTATCGTTCAATAAAATACATAATTAATATATGCATTTGTAAAACCTAATAACAACTGCCATGGACTAGCATTTGTTTCTCATCCTCCTAATCCTAGATAGCTCTATTCTTTAGGTTTATATCAAGCCATAGAACTTCTTCAGATTCTTAAAACTATTTTCACCATTCCTCTTTAGCGAAGTTGACATTGGCAAACCCATCATTGTTAACCGTGTGGTCCACGACTAGGTCTAGTAAGATTCAATCTATTTCAAGGCTCTAATTTGCCACTATATTCTTGCTGTCCTTTGTTGAACTTGTACTATGTCAGAAGAAAATTTATTGCATGCATACAACAAAAATTAATGACTAAACTAAAACCTACATTGTCACATGGCAGGTAGTAAGCAATATTTATTACAATGTAGACAAAACTAATAAACTTTATACATACACAATAATAGCAGCCCCTAAGATTAGAGCATTGTAAAGCCCTGAAGCAACCACCTAAAAAAAGGCATAGGTTTTGTTGTCACTAAATTTTGGGCAAGATCAATCTACTAAAGGCCCAAGCCCAAAAGCTTATTGGTTGGCCCACAAAATTGCTTTGTGACAAAAAAAACAGAAAAAGTTCATGTCGAGTTGGTGTACGTCGCCTTCTTGGCCCATTTCTTAGCCTTTTCCCATGCAAAAAGGAGTGACCCCCCATACCAAGTGCAAAGCTACTTTCCTACAAAGAGTCAAGGGAATAGAAGCTTCTAAAAAGGAGGACAGATGAAAAGTAACCCATTAGAGGGTAAGCCAATGATAGAGGGACACTTGTCTTTATCCCTTCCTATCATCTAAAAGACAGATGTCCTTATCCAAAAGGTCGTGAATCTATTATATAATGAATCAGTGATCCCTATTTGGCCTCTCTTGGAGATTAAATGAATAAAAATATATAAAACAAGGAAGAAAAAACAAAAAACATGGGACAAAGAAGGGGACGAGCTAGGAGAGAAGGACTCCACCTTCTCTTCTCCCTCATTCCCTAATGAAGCAAAAACTCTAAATTTGTCTGTAGTTCTAGATTCGTGTTTTTTTTATTCTCTTGTTTTTAATGCATTAATTGGAGCTTTTTTATCCCTTAGGAATGGTTAAGGGGGATGTCCATGACATATATGTACAATGATCACTTGTCAATATGATGAATTCTTTTCCTCGCTTGTTTCTCTCCTTCTATGAACATGGCAAATGTCATGGAGCTGCTTGAGGAAGAAGCTCCAAGTAATGGGGATGGGCTTCCAAAGGCATAATCCCTTCAATATATTTCATGAAAGAAGGTTTTACTATGTTTATCACTGGCTAGTCTTGTTTTGTTATAGGAAGTTGAGCATTATTTTCCCTTCAAGTGATTGGTTGGACCAATGAGGTGACTAGGAGAACACCCCCAAGTCCTGGAGGATTATGTCCATGAGGTTCTAAACCTCCCTATACCATCTATATGTTTTGAAGCTTCCATTCCATATTTTAGCCCTCTAGCTGCTCCTTTTTTAGAGACTAGAAGAAGTAAGTCAATGCGGCCTCAGGTCTTACCTAGGGTTAGCCCTTTGATGCCTAAGTTAGACTATGAGTTAGGAGGAGTTTGTGGTGCTAGAGAGGGCATAAGACGTAAAGGGGAATACCTTATATAGGTTTTTATAGGAGCCTTGGCCAGGAGATGAATGACCATGTACCCCATCAAGGGGGATGCATGTCAGCTTTTGGTGCGATACGTAGGTGCCATTATTGCCTGCCTTGGCTTAGTGGTGTCCAATCTTAAGGTTAGTAGAACCAAATCACCTCTCTTATGAATGAATTTCTAGATTCATAATGACGGGACTAGCTACAACATATCTTCATAATGACAGGCCCATGTTGGTGCCTTTTGCCTTTGGACATCGTGCATCTGATGGGTGTGTATCTTACGGTTAGAACATGTGTCTCCATTGTTGGGTAGGGTGCATTGGTTCCTATGGGTGTCAGGATGCAATCAGTCCTTGGTTATCAGCCAGTAGGGATATATAGGAGTGTGTTCCTTGGCTGCAATGGACCTATGGTTTTATGGACAGGTTCTTAGATTCTCGGGATAATAGTAGTTCCCAAGGGACTTTGTGACCTTCCCAAGAGATGGGGGGGACTGGCTATGGTAGCCTCCATGATCTGAGGGACTTTAGCATTGCTAGTGAGGTCGAAGGTTGCCTTTTCAACAGATAATGCTAATGATGACCGAATGAACCTTGGTACCAACGTACTAATGATGAACCTAACCAGTGAAGGATGGAACCAAAGCGTGGGTCCTCAAGCCTTGGGTCTAGTTCACAAAATTCATAATTGGGGGTAGGTAAGTATGATAAAGTAATAACTTGATGGAATTTACAATTACACTTGTGATTTTTTGTACAAAACCACATGGAATGATAGATAATTTAGTAATATTTTCAAAGATACCAATTTTGTAAATTTCGTAGTAAAAAATATCATCATTTCATTTGATTAATTGAGTATCAACGAACTTGTGGGAATTCCATTATTAACAAAGGATTTTTTTATAATTATCATTGGCTTAATAGACATTTGAACAATTTATGTTAGTGTAATCACAATTATTTGTTGTAGGAATTTAATTTTTATTTTATATGAATGTAGGACATGAACAAGCAGATGCCATAGTAGTTAGACCACTCGGACTCTATTGAAGTGGCCAGGGTTCGAATCCTAGTAAAAATAATGATTTATTTTGCTGCGTATCCTCTTCAACTAGGGCCCATACGCCAATCAAGAGAGAGAAAATAGGAAGAAGATGGTCTAAGAAATATTTCTAACAAGAGATAAATTCCCCCTCTATTTCAAATTTAAAATTTCAAAACCCGCTTATCTTAGATGAGGTTCCTCAAATTATGGGGAGAATGGTTTTAAATTTAAATTTGAAATTCTAATTTTGGGAGCCAATTTTGAATTTTAAATCTCTCCTCTGTACATATAAATCTTGGAGATTTTTCATGCACTCGATCTGTGGGCTCTCTATTTCTTTAACTCTCTCTCTCTCTCTCTCTCTCCGAGCCCTCTCTTTCTCTCCATTGTGCGTCTCTCCCTCTTCTTCTTCTCCTTCTCTCTCTTTCTTTCTCTTATGTGTAGGTGCTTAGAATGATCGTGTGATTAACATGAAATATCTATGTTGTTTAGGTGTAAACTAACCTATTAAAAACAGCAACTAAAGTGCAGTGATCGCCAGAAACTTTTAACTTAAAAGTTTCAAAAGAGGTGTGATCGCCTACCTTTCAAACGCGGAAGATTGAGTCCTTGGTTCCCCTTCCTCAGCCGGCTGAAGAAAGAGAGCCCTTTCTTTGCTTCTTTTGTTCTTGCTGTGAATTTGAGGTTGAGGATCGTCCAGAAGTTATGCTTGCTTTGAGCTTGATTTCCCCCTTTTTGATCTCTTGTTGTTGTTGAGTGCAGCAGAGACAGAAAACAGAAATAAAGAAGAACTATGATGAGAATTTAAATAGAAGTAGTATCTGAACTAATCATGATGTTAAGCATATTTAAAACAGCAAACTCACTTTTTTAATGGTTTTGAAACCCCTTAGATCAAGTAGGTTTTGAAAGATTATGCTGTGGTGTGTGTTTGCATGAAGTGAATATGAAAAATAAAATTAATGAAGATGAATGCAGTATTGAAAAACTTATGCCCAATCGGATGAAGCTCTTGAAAGGATGAAGATCTTGAAAGGGACGCCGACTTCTGGAAATGGCAGCGCTCCGGCGTTACGACGTTGTTGCTCCGATCTTCAATTCGCTATAACGCTATGACTCAACTCAATTCTCTTCTGTTCTCTTTTTTTCTTTCAACATGCAGGGTATTTATAGGCATTTCTTGCGTTCGAGATTAACATAGAAAACTCCCGAATTTATCCATCTTAACCGACAGATAAATACTAATTAATTCATCTTTATCTGTAATTATCTAAAACGCGTCCACCTTGGCTGACGCCTTTTAGATTAATTAAGATAAGGATAAATATCCGGGAAAACTTATCTTTATCTTTATTAGGTAAAACGCGTCCATATATGTAGACGTCTTTTAGCATAATTAAGATAAGGATAAACATCCGGAGGGGAAGTTAAAATCACTTAGGAAACTTAAAACGCGTCAACCTTTCCAGACGCCTTTTAGTTAATAAATCAATTAATTAAAATTCAAATTTAATCGTTAAAACAGGAATAAACTCTAAATGGCGTCCACATGGGTCGACGTCTTTTATAATTCTTCATATTTTAACTCAAATTTGAGCTAAAATCAATTTAATTGATTAACTTAAACACATCTGTCAAAACCCGACACTTAAAAATATTAATAAAAATTAATCAATGATTAATTATCACACCATTCTGAGGTATTATTATATGATATGAAATTTACTCAAAATGACGTCAAAATTAGCGTGTCTACAGCTGCCTCACCTTGGCATCGTCTTTGCAAGGGAGTGAAATGGAATGGAATGTACTGAAAAGGTGATGCCAAGGTGTGATGAGACACGCTCTTAACATCACATGACTGGAATTTTTCTCGAAATTATCAATGAAGATAGCTCAAGGAGATCAATGGAATTAATCCTGTCTGGATGAGGTAGACAAGGAAATAAAACAAGGGCGATCAACCCTCCTCGGAGTGGGAAGTACCCCAGGTCGTAGACACTGTAGGTTTCATCATGGGGAGCGTTTGCCAGCCAATGTGGACGTACTACAGCCATGATGGATCTTAAAAAGAAAACAAGAATATCGGATAAAGAATCCAAGAAAGGATAGAATTCCAAGGATATCTTCAAGCGAACCTCAAAGATAATCAAGATACTCAATTCGGAATGGAATATTTCATATCATGTTGAAATTATTTGATTTAATGGTCTGAAACTTAATCAGTAATTAATTCTTATCACAATGATTTCAAGTCCTACATGATGCATGCTGGGCTAAAAGAAAAATATAAAGTCAAATAAAATATAAATTAATCAAGGATAATATTGTTAAATTGTCATTAATGAGTCAAGACACCAATTCTTGTAATTCAGTGCTAAGCCGAAGCTTGTTTATCCACGCACCGTTTCACAAAAGTGGAACCATCGTCCTCACTAATCAACAATCCAGCGGCCTATCCGTGCGATTAAGAATTCTCTGGAATTATCACTGTTTTTGTTGAAGGGGAACTTAAATTCCAGTTTCATCAAAACCACAAGGTCCTTGATATAATCTAATAAATATTTAACATATAGTAATGCAAATGCAAATAATTACATGAAAAGAGTACAAGGATAGAAATAACCGTCTTTTTAGCCACGGTCGGGACTTCTTGAATTCCACAATGGGATTTTCTTGATATTTCCAGCTTTGCTCAGAATTTCTTGAATTTCAGAAACAGATTTCTGGTTGTTCTCTATTCGAATTCCAACTCTCTTCAGGCCTTGTGTCCTGTATATGACTTGAACAAACAGGTTAAGCATCTATTCAGGCTTAGCCCCTTGCCTGGTTAAGTAACCGACTACTTGATCCTATCCTTGGTAGAAGGGTCAAGGGGCATAGCCTTTATTAACAAAGGTAATAAAGAGTAATCAGACTTAAGCAAAATGCAACATGCAAGCAAACATATGCTCACTGAAAATAAAAGGAATGAAACACACTAAATGCCACAAGCAAATGCTAATTGAAATATTTTTGGTTTTGAAATATTCATTTTTTTTGTTTGGGTTTTGAAATATGTATTCTTTTTTTTTTTGAATTTTGAAAAATGTATATATTTTTTTTGAATTTTTGACTATGCAATTTTTTTGAATTTTGACATATACAATTTTTTTTGGATTTTTGACATATACATGTTTTTTTTGAATTTTTGACTAAAAGACCAGTATGGTACTTAGATCAAAAGATCATATTCATTTATTAACTTAATTTCCAAATTGTTCTTTAACAACTTAACTTAAAAGCCCTCGTGTTTGATCTTGTGTTTCCATTCGTGATCCCATTTGATGATTTGACCCTTAGTCAATCTAAGTCATTCCTTAAGCTTGAAGTACACCTCTTTGGAAAGAAAAGAAGAACAGATTTAGAAAGCCCATGAGAAGGTTCCGGAAACTTAAAAAGATGTTCCTTTCCAACCCTAATATCTGTTGGGGTTCGGTCATTTTCTTTCCGGGGTATTTATCGACCTTGCGTTCCCTTTTGTTTCATTTCATGGCCTTGATGTAACGTTTGTAGTGTAATGGCCTTTTGATTTTGAATTTGGCTTTTTGCCTTGCTTTTGCTTTTCTATTCTTTTCTTTCTTTGCTTTGCTTTGGAACGGATCTCCCCCATTTTTTTTATGACGGCCTCCTACTAAGATGGCGGGTATTCTTGGTAGTCTATTTTAAGCCTCGTTCCGACATCATGGGCCGAGTGTAAAACAGAATTTTATTTTAAAAGGAATGATTTGTACTTTATACTCTTAGTCAAGCTTTTGATATTCTTAAGGACTTGGCATCTCTTGTTACTCACGAATCAAACGTGTCAGTGTGTGCAGTAATGGGTTTGAAGTTAAATTATTAAGACCAACAAAGAAATCTGAGTTTATAAATTTTCTGATTCCACTGGTCTTTATACCATACTGATCGACTCTTTAACCTAAGGGTAGTATTTCTTAAGGTGTAAACCATTCCAGGGATGATTTAGCTCTTCTCCTTCTGCATTAACCAAACGATAAGCATTACCAGGATAAGCGTGCGATACAACATAAGGTCCTTCCCAGTTGGGTTGGAGCTTAGAACGCGGACCACCAGGTTTTACAAAAATTCTTTTAACGACCATTTCACCGACTTTGAACTTTCGTTCAATGACTTTCTTTTGATAAAAACGTGCTAATCTGTTTTGATAAACTTTTGCATGATTAGCAGCTGACCATCTTTTCTCGTCTAAAAGTTCCAATTGAGCAAGAAGTGCTGAACGATGTTCATCAATGGAGAATTCCTTGTTCAATTGTACTCTTAATGACGGTATAAGGATCTCATATGGAACTACCGCCTCCATTCCAAATGTTAATGAATAAGGAGTTTGTCCAGTGGGCGTGCGGATTGAAGTTCGGTAGGCCCATAGAGCCTCAACCAATTTTTCTGGCCAATCTGCGAATTTGTTAGATTTACACGTCTTTTTGATAATTTTTATCAAAGTCTTATTAGTTGCCTCTGCTTGGCCATTGCCTTGCGGATAATAAGGAGATGAATGATGCAATGCAATTTTATACCTGTTGCAGAGGTCCTTCAGTTCCTGTGACACGAACTGCGGTCCGTTGTCGGTGACGATGGTACTTGGAATTCCGAATCTTGTGATGATGTTCTTCATGATGAATTTGCAGACGGTTGATGCTTTGATCTCCACGTATGCTTCAGCTTCTGCCCACTTGGTGAAGTATTCCGTTGCCGTGAGAATGAAAGATTTTTGCTTGATGCCGGAATCTGGGTTACCAAGAGGTCCAATAATGTCGAAAGCCCACATGGAGAAAGGCCATGGGGAGGAAACAGGATGGAGTGAAGATGCAGGAGAATGAATTTTGTCGGCGTGAAGTTGACACTTGGCACACCTACGGACATATCCTACACAATCTTCTTCCATGGTTGGCCAATAAAATCCTTGTCTAAGGATCTTCTTTGCTAGCATCTGTCCATTGACATGGCCACCACAAACTCCACTATGAGCTCCTTCCATAACCTTCCAAAGCTCATCCTCGTCTAGACATCTCAGAAGAACTCCATCAAAACCTCTTTTGTATAATGCTCCCCCAACTAGAGTGTATCGTCGAGCAACTCTCCTGATAGCTCTTTTTTCCTCAGTTGTAGCTTCTTCAGGATACGATTGATCTTCACAATATTTTGCAATTTCATAATACCATGGCTTCTGTTCATCATCCATCTCTTCTAACAACTCCATCAACATGATTTCTCTTTTCTCCACAATACTTCCATCTTTGAATTTCTTCAGCAACTTCTCCTTAGTTCTAAGAAATGAAGGATCTTTCACGGCGGGTAAAAGACGCCTATGAACTATGATTGATTCGGATTGCTTGCTGATAGGAAAATCAAGGGAAGATGCAAGTGAAGCTAGAGCGTCAGCTAGGATGTTTTGATTTCTAGGGACATGGACAAAGATCAATTTTGTGAAAAGCTTTGAGTATGCAGAAGTAAGTTCTTGATATGGCTTGAGCTTGGGATCAAGAGTTCGATACTTGGTCAGCACTTGGCGAAGAATTAATTGGCTATCACCCACAATCCTGAGTTTGGTTGCACCATGAAAATGAGCAGCCTCGAGACCAGCAAGAAGTGCCTCGTATTCAGCTATGTTGTTAGTGACTGGAAAGTCAAGCTGAAAGGCTTGTGGAATGGTGATACTTTCAGGTGATAACAGAACAATTCCGATACCCTTTCCATGAGAATTCAGAGCTCCGTCAAAATGCAGAGTCCACATATCATCTCTGATTTGATTTACGGACATCAGTTCCTCATCCGGAAACTCTGATCGCACTGGATCAAATCGAGGAAGGGGATGATGAGCGAGATGTTCTGCTATGGCATAGCCCTTGATCGCTTTCTGTTGAATATAAATGATATCGAATTGAGATAGAAAGCTTTGTCATCGCGCTAACCTATCAGTAAGAACAGATTTCTCCAGAAGGAACTTAATCAGATTCATCCTAGCGATGAGGTGGACTTCATGGGCCAGAAAATAATGCTTTAATTTCTGCACAACCCAAACTAATGCTGCACATGTTTTCTCCATCGCCGTATATCTCTGTTCAGCGGGGTTGAGAAGTTTAGAGAGATAGTAGGCTGCCCTCTCTTTTCCTTCTTCATCTTCTTGTGCTAGGACAGCCCCCACTGCATCATCCAGGACAGAAATATAAAGTATCAATGGTTTGCCTGGAGATGGTGGTCTCAAAACAGGAGGACTTGCCAAATAGTCCTTTAATCCATCAAATGCCTCCTGACACTTATCGTCCCAATTGAATTTGACTCCTGGCTTGGTAAGCTCGTAAAACGGCTTACACCTTTGTGAGTGCTGGGAGACAAAACGGCGAATAAATTGTAACCTCCCGATTAATCCTCTTAACTCTTTCAAGTTTTTGGGGGGTGGCATTTCTCTGATAGCCTTCGCCTTATTGGGATCGATCTCAATTCCCCGTTTGCTGACAATGAATCCAAGCAATTTCCCTGAAGATACCCCGAATACACATTTCTTGGGGTTCATCTTCAACTGATACTCTCTCGATCTCTCTAATACCCTTGCCAAAACTTTGGCATGCTCAGCCTTCGTTTTAGACTTAACCAATAGGTCATCCACATACACTTCCAAATCTATATGCATCATGTCATGAAATATTGCCATCATGGCCCTTTGATAAGTGGCTCCAGCGTTCTTCAATCCAAATGGCATGACGACATAACAATATGTCCCCCAAGGTGTAGTGAATGAAGTCTTCTCTTGATCCTCTTCTGCCAGCTTAATCTGGTTGTATCCTGAAAATCCATCCATAAATGATAACGTCTCATAGCCAGCAGTGTTATCGATGAGTACATCAATATGAGGCAATGGAAAATCATCTTTAGGACATGCCCGGTTTAGATCGCGGAAGTCAATGCAAATTCTGACCTTCCCATCCTTTTTCATAACCGGGACTATATTGGCCACCCATTGTGGATAAAGGACAATTCTAATGAATTTGGCTTTATGTAATTTGTCGACCTCTTCCTTCATCTTTAGAGCCATTTGTGGGTGGAATCGCCTTAATTTCTGCTTGACCGGACTAGCTCCATCTTTTAATGTTAACCTGTGTTCAACTAAAGATGAGTCTAACCCCGGCATATCCTCGTAACTCCAGGCGAAAGTGTCCTTATAATCTTTAAGCACTTGTATCATTGCCTTCTCATCCTCTGTAGAAAGATTTTTACTGACGAGGACAACCTTAGGTTCATCTTCAGTCCCTAAGTTTATTTCTTTTGTGGGCTCTTCTACGGCAGCTGAGGGTTCATCAAATCTCTTCACTCCACTGGCATATGCTTCAGCTGCGTCCTCATCATCTTCCTCATCTTCAACGATGGGGTCCTTTTCATGTACTAACTCATATACCCCGTACCCATCATTGACTGACTCATCATCTGTACAATCTTCTGGCATCTGAATTGGATCTTCTAAAAGCTGAGGGATTAAAGAGCAAAAGGAACATTTATCAGCCAAATCCTGGAGGTATCTTACTGGAATTTGCCTACCCTTAGGCTTCCTAGACTTCCTAAACTGACTAACCTGCCTAAAACTGGACTTACTAACTTCACTAAACTGCCTATCATAACCTAAGGAAGATGAAGCAGGATGAAAATCCTGGGGTACAGGTGGAAATACAGGGGAATCCTCCCGTGGGGAGGGACAGAGTAGATCTAGGAGAGAATCTTGACCGACGGACCCGCGCGATGGGGTGTAATCGGACAAGTAAGATGTTTCCTCGATGATGATTTGGGAAGAATTTGTTGTAAAATTGGCGTTTTTTTTTGGACCATCGAGGAATTAAACATGAAGCAGGAGTGAATACAAATGGAAGGGGAATCGGACGGAGGAAGCGGCACCAAGGCCAGAGGATTAGGGGGATCATATAGCAATATGTCCCAGATCAAATCATACATCTCCTCTAGGTCGAGAGGAGGTTGTGGAATAAAGTCCCGAGGGGACAGAGTTATCATAATGGGCGGAGCCCGTGGAATATCTTCAATTATGACCCGCGACCAAGTCGGGGTCAAGAGTAGTGTACGAAAAAGAGTGTGGAGCATGAAGACATGTGAAGGATATGTCCCCCTCCAGAGCAGATCTGTTGTATAACCAGCTTCATAGGGGTCATCTGGCTCCCCTTCATCAGTTTGTTCGGACAGCAGTATCCGCTTGTCAAAGATTGCGCCAGGGCTTTCAATTAGTTCGTCGATCTGCGGTGGCCACTTGGGTTCTGCAGGATCCAGAAATAGTCTGTTCAGTGCTATATATAGGTCCCTCAGGTCGAACCATCTGTACCATTCGCATTCAGGGTCATGGAATTTCCTCCTCTTCATAGGCCGCAGAGCCTCCAAGGATTGGTACGTAAGTAGTTCGGAACAATGTCTGGCCAAATCCCTCCCATATATGTCATGGAAGTCAAAACATGAAGTAATGACCACCATGTTGTCGTGGCTAAGTATGGGCCCTTTCACAAAATGTGTATATAGAGTCCATGTTAAGGGATCTCGGCCTTCTTTCAGTGGTGTGGACATTGTTTCCAAGATTTCTTGACCATCTTCTTGCTGAACCCTGTCTTGCTTCAGTTTCCTCGGCCTATAGCCCAGACCGCTTCCAGGTACTGCCCGATGATCTTTAACAGGAGTGGTCCTGCCTTGCAACTGTGTGCCCAGACCTTTCCCAGGCTTGTAGCCGTTCTTCATCATGATTCTCCATCCCGGGGTACTCATGCACTTCCCCCTTTTGATAGCATTTAATGGGTATGGAGAAATAGTAGCGGCTTTCAAAGGATCAGCCACTGGACGGTAGACCTGTAATACCGACAGAAAAGGTTGTCGGCCAGGTAAAACAGCAGATTTAATATTCAATGTATGAGCAGCAGCAAGGATCGGCATGCTCGTCACTTTAATAATTCGTCCTTTATAAGGGAATTTGAGGCATTGGTGATTCGTAGAAGGAATCGCCTCAAGAGTTTTGATATAAGGACGTCCCAGAATGGCATTTATGGAAGGGTCGATTTCTAGAATATGAAATTCGACCTCTGCATGACTTACTGGACCTAACTCCACCTTTAAATAAACCATTCCCAGAGGGGAACGGGTAGAATTGTCATATGCCGTAACTGAGATGGGGCTAGGCAGCCATTTCTCCTTGGGCACACCGCATAGCTCCAGGGTCTTCGGAGGTAAAACATTAATTGAAGCCCCTGTATCAACCAGGCATGCATCCACGGCCTTTTTGCAGATATTGACCGTGATGCTCAGAGCCATGCTTCTGGCGGCTGGCGGTGCTAGTTCCGATGTGTGAAATGTAATTGAGGGCTGATCCCCCTGAGGAACTAGTAGTGCTGCAATTTTCTCTACCGGCACGTCTTCATTAACTATCACCTTCTGTAGGTATTCCATTAAGGCTTCTTGGTGAATTTTGGACCTTTTAATCAATTCCAGTACAGTGATCCGTGCCGGTGTTCTGTCCAGATGTTTCAACAAGTCGTATTGAGTGCCTGGTGCACTCTCTTCATTATAGGCTTCCTCAGTCGGCTGTAATGGACCGTCTCTGACTGTGGACTGAGGAAAGACCTTGTTGAAAATCCTTCCACTCCGGAGCGCATGTTCCTCGACCGTGGAGGATCCGGGTGACACCTTGAGTACTGCAGAGTCGGGTGGCGTAAGCGGTGCGGAGGGTTGATGCGCAGGTGGTGGCGTTGGGTTAGGTGGTGATGGCGTAGGGTTAGGTGGTGATGGCGCGGTGCGGATTAAAGGCCTAGATGGTTGGATGGTAGATGGGTAAGTGGTTGGTGAAGTGGGGAATGGTACGCGTAGTAACGGTTTGGATGGTTGGGGCATATCTGGGTAGGTGGTAGTGGTAGCGGGTGAAGTAGGAAATGGTACGCGTAATAATGGCCTAGATGGTAAAAGGGGTGCGTTATTGGTTTGCGGAGAGGTATATGATGGAGGCGTAGGAGTGCGGGGCGCGATGGGTCTAAGGAAGGTGGGTAGTGGTAGTGGGTTATTGGGTGTGGGCGAGTGATATGTGGGTGTGGGTAGAGGGGTGATGGTGACGGGTTGTGGTCTGGGTATGTGGATGGTGCGGCGTGGTAGTCGCTCTGCGGTACTTTGAACGTGACCCGTTGAGTAGAGAGAGGAAGAGTCCTCTATCCTCCATTGTTGCCCACGACCAGCCTCAGACTGGCTGTTCGTCAGAATGGGAGCAACCTGGTTCTGGTTCTGGTGCTCCGGGAGTGGATTCTGCACTATGCCCATGTTGGGTGGTGCTGCTGCTTGTGCCGGTGGTCTTGCTTGCTGCTGCTGCTGCTGCTGTTGCGGTCTCCTCGCCTTCAGGGCTGTTATGTATTTCTTCATTTCCTCCCAGTCTATGCCGCCCTGCTCGTTGAGATCATGAATATAATCTCTGAATTGGAAGCAGGTGTCAATGGTATGCCCAGGTTGCCTATGGAAGTAGCAATACCTGGACGTATCGGCATTTTGAGGCCAGACGGCCTTTTCCCTTGGCAAAACTAAGGCATTGGCCGCCATTAAAGCACTGAAGATATCGGCCAAGGATTCTGGGAGAGCCGGGTATTCTGCCCTCTTCGGGCCTGGAGGTCTCCTCTGCTGGTTGTAGTCACCAGGAGGAGGGACATTGTGGTACGCCGGCGGTGCGCGTGGCTGGTACTGTGGCTGTTGCTGGTGCTGATACTGCTGCTGCTGGGGTTGCTGGTACTGCTGTTGCCGTTGCGGCTGTTGCTGTAGCTGTTGCTGGTTCTGATTTTGATTCGGCTGCTGGGGCCACTGATACTGTTGTTGGTACTGGGGGTTCTGCTGCTGTCTGTACCCTTGCTGCTGTGGCCTCTGGTACTGCTGCTGACTCCTCACGAACTGGGGCGAGTTATTGTTCATGGTACTCACTTGCTCATGAGAGAGCGTGCCCTCGGTAGTCGGACCTGTGCTGGAAGAGTTCGGCACTGCAGGCTTCCGAGGCGGAGGCCTGCTAGGTCTATGAGGATCAAAGACGCTAGAGAATGTAGCGTCCTTGAAAGCATTCTGGCAGTACCGTGCTCTTTCATAGAGCTTTGCCATGTTAGTCAAATTGTTCAAGGAGAGGACGAGCTTAAACTGGGGGGTGGCGTTAGAAATTAACATTTTCACTTGTTCAGATTCGGACAAGTGATCCTTCACTTTTTCAGCCAGACCCCGCCACCTGTCAGCAAAACTGACAAACTCCTCATCAGGTTTCATCTTTTCTGCAATAAGGTCCGTGATAGACAAGGAGGGTGCAACTCTGTCCTGGTATCGTTGAATGAATTTGCGTGAAACGATACCGTAATCTTCTACTTCTGAGGGTTCCAGGGAAAAGAACCACTCGAGGGCTGGTCCCTCTAGAGATCTCCTGAACAAGAAGGCCAACGACCTCTTATCATTCTGCCAGAAAGAGGATTCATACATGAACTCCTTCAGATGTGTGAAGGGGTTACCAGTACCGTTGTACTTTCGGTACACTGGCATTTCAGAGGGTGGCAGATGAAATACTGGCAGACTCGGTAGACTGATCTCTGGCACAGCTTTGACTCCCATCATTTTCTGGAGGTTATTAAATTGCTCATCCATACGCTCCATTTTGGCCAGCAGCGTTTGTGTGGTCAGATCTGCTTGAGGAGGAGGAGGAGGAGGAGGTACTTGATAGGCCTGCTGCCTAGAGTACGTTGGGCAGGGTGGACAATAGAGGGGAGGTCCGGCAGCGCTTCCGCCGTGCCCGAGGGCATTTTGATAAGTAGGCATTTGCGGTCTAGCCGGTTGCCTAGATGATGAAAGCTGTGGCCCAGCTGGCCGAGAAGTAATATGAAGGCCCTCCATGGCCTGATGGATATAAGGGGGAGGAAAAGAAGGTTGCTGAGGAACAGCAGGGGGAGCCACAGGGTTCGGCTCGGCAGGCTGCATAGGTGCCTTCCCCTTCAAAATAGATTGGATCGCCTCGAACTGCTGAGGGTCCAGTCGGGAGGCAAGAACTCCCAGGGCATTGATGAGATCCGTAGGATCAGCGGGTGAGGGATCATTCTGATTCATGTCCCCCTCAAGATCAGGATTTGGGATCGCATATTCATGCGGAAGAGGATAAGGATATTGATCACGTGGAGGCAAAAGAGGTGTCCGAACATTCCCATCTAGACGATACGGAATGGGGATAGAACTACGGGAGGCATCAGCATCTCTCCCACTCTCATAGTTGTACTCAGGATCCCGAGGGGCATTAGCATCTCCCTCGTAATTAACCATGGCGTCTGGAGCCACACTCAAGTCCCTACCTGATCGTAGCAACATGATGTTAGATTCCCTTTTCAAAGATTTAATCAAACAAGTTGTACAGAGATTAATCAAACAAGTGGATGCTTAACGTGATTTTAGGATTCCTTGTTGAGTTATTTGGATTGGATTAAACCACAATTTCGCTCAGGGAAAGGATCCTAGTTTCAGTTCAATTTCCACCGTTGTTCTCTAGGGCTTTCTCTCACAACGCTTTCAGAATCTAACCAGGACTTCAATTGGTACAACCAGCCCGATGATCAAGGAGGAATACCTTGATTTTGGGGACTTATGGAGGTCTCAACGTCAACTTCTCTAGTCTGATCAAGGGACCAACCCAATCAGAGAGAGTTGCTGACGTCGAGTAATGTGTTCCTAAGAAGAGGAGGGTATTAGCCTCAATGCGTATGTCCTGTGGCCTGGATGGCCTCTAATGCTTAGTAAGTAATGGGTAGCTAGCACTCAAAACACAGAAATCTGGAAACTGAAAAAAAAATAAGAAACTGTCTGAATCGCGTCGATGGTAGTCGACGCTATTCAAAACAGAACTTAATTTTTCGCAGAAGCAGATGCAGACAGCAGAGAAACTGTGAAGCCTGAAAGGCGTCTAGGAGTGTTGACGCGGTTTTGAAATGCGTCAGCTATCCTGGACGCTTTTCAGTTCGCAGAAACAATTTTCCAGGAGGATTTTCTGGGTTGAATCCTCCTTAAACAAGATGAAAAGCAGTAAATAATCGACTCATGCGAATTTTTTTAGTTGCAGATTTTAAACAGGATGATTTACTAACTAAACAACTAGAAAAACAATCAATCACACATCATTTTTATCACAAAAACAGCTTTTTGAATTAATCAAGGAGAGGGCAAGATCTTGCCACTGGGATGTGCACGTGGTGCACGAGGGAAATTAATTAAACTAAACACTCACCAATTGGTGAGGACGTGTCCAGAGACACAAATGGTGCACCGTGGGTGCCCGATATGATGATAGCAAGAACAAAAAGAAACTAAAAGATGGCGAGACCAAGTCCCACCGTGATCGCCAAAAAAGTTGTAGGTGCTTAGAATGATCGTGTGATTAACATGAAATATCTATGTTGTTTAGGTGTAAACTAACCTATTAAAAACAGCAACTAAAGTGCAGTGATCGCCAGAAACTTTTAACTTAAAAGTTTCAAAAGAGGTGTGATCGCCTACCTTTCAAACGCGGAAGATTGAGTCATTGGTTCCCCTTCCTCAGCCGGCTGAAGAAAGAGAGCCCTTTCTTTGCTTCTTTTGTTCTTGCTGTGAATTTGAGGTTGAGGATCGTCCAGAAGTTATGCTTGCTTTGAGCTTGATTTCCCCCTTTTTGATCTCTTGTTGTTGTTGAGTGCAGCAGAGACAGAAAACAGAAATAAAGAAGAACTATGATGAGAATTTAAATAGAAGTAGTATCTGAACTAATCATGATGTTAAGCATATTTAAAACAGCAAACTCACTTTTTTAATGGCTTTGAAACCCCTTAGATCAAGTAGGTTTTGAAAGATTATGCTGTGGTGTGTGTTTGCATGAAGTGAATATGAAAAATAAAATTAATGAAGATGAATGCAGTATTGAAAAACTTATGCCCAATCGGATGAAGCTCTTGAAAGGATGAAGATCTTGAAAGGGACGCCGACTTCTGGAAATGGCAGCGCTCCGGCGTTACGACGTTGTTGCTCCGATCTTCAATTCGCTATAACGCTATGACTCAACTCAATTCTCTTCTGTTCTCTTTTTTTCTTTCAACATGCAGGGTATTTATAGGCATTTCTTGCGTTCGAGATTAACATAGAAAACTCCCGAATTTATCCATCTTAACCGACAGATAAATACTAATTAATTCATCTTTATCTGTAATTATCTAAAACGCGTCCACCTTGGCTGACGCCTTTCAGATTAATTAAGATAAGGATAAATATCCGGGAAAACTTATCTTTATCTTTATTAGGTAAAACGCGTCTATATATGTAGACGTCTTTTAGCATAATTAAGATAAGGATAAACATCCGGAGGGGAAGTTAAAATCACTTAGGAAACTTAAAACGCGTCAACCTTTCCAGACGCCTTTTAGTTAATAAATCAATTAATTAAAATTCAAATTTAATCGTTAAAACAGGAATAAACTCTAAATGGCGTCCACATGGGTCGACGTCTTTTATAATTCTTCATATTTTAACTCAAATTTGAGCTAAAATCAATTTAATTGATTAACTTAAACACATCTGTCAAAACCCGACACTTAAAAATATTAATAAAAATTAATCAATGATTAATTATCACACCATTCTGAGGCATTATTATATGATATGAAATTTACTCAAAATGACTTCAAAATTAGCGTGTCTACATTATGTTCCCTCTTTTTCTCTCTCTCTCTCTCTTCATGGAAATCTCTTTCTCTACAATCTCTCTTTCTCTCTTCCTCTCTCTCTCTCTGCTCTCGCTATCTCTCCCTATCTCTCTCTCTGCTCTCGCTATCTCTCCCTATCTCTCTCTTCCTTTCTCCCTCTATCTATCTTCTCCCTCTTTTCCTCAGTTAAACATGGCCAAACCGTGCCTCAACCAGGTGCCATGCGGTTCACAGGCATGGGCATCGTCGCTCGTGTGGTGCAAGCAGCATTGCCCCACCATCCCGTCTGCCACACGTCGTTGGCCCGCTTGCCCCGCCCCCATTTGACACGCCACGTGGTGCACGCTGCCGTGTTAGCCAATCCTGCTACCTGTTGGCCCACTCTGCCATGCATTCGCCTTCACACTACTAGCCATACGCGCTCGACCAACGGTGCATTGTGCCCTTCGTCCCCCGCTCGCCTGTCATGTCCCATGCACCACTGCATGCTCTGCTACCTTGCTGCTACGTTGTTCTGCCTAATTCACCCTTGTCTTACCTTTCCTTAGTCTTTTTATTTTCATTGTTAATTTTAATTTAGATTTTTTCATAGCATTTAGTTTTTTTCTCAGGTGTTAATCAGTGCTTGTATTGTCAATCTCCTTTTCCGACGCTACTATAATCTTTTCAATTCAAAAGATATAGTGAGGTATTATTCTTATTTAATCCTATTTTACGCTCTTAATCTCTCTCTCCTTCTTCTCTAAGTGTGGCTAAGATTGTTGCTTTCCTAGAATTAATTCAGTTATTTAGATTTGTATGCCTTTATTAGTTTTTAGTAATTAAATTTTTGTGTTAGTTAGGCATTTAATTTGTGCAACAAATTTTTTTTGATATTTAATTGGTTTATTTTTAATCTTAAGGTAGGGTACCTAGTTGCAAGCTTTTAATTTTAATATCCTTTCAATCCAAATCTCTATTTCCATTAATATTTTTAATCAAAATTAAAGATTTTCAGTCTAAAATCTATCACCCTAAGGATACCCGATCTCACCCAAGTGTTACATCTCTATTTTTATTAAGAATCGAAATGTAAGATTGGTGGTTTTGTGCTTTAATGAGGGCATTTAATGACGCATCAATTTTTATCGTCGTTGACGGGAAGATTACATTTTTAGTTTTGATAATGTTGGGTCCATGTTGTATATGCATACTCATATATATATTTTTTTCATGTAGGTACCTACATTAAAAAAATGAAATGAAGGTGAAAAAAGAATTAGAAAGAAAATCCACTTGGTGAGTTTCTTCCAACTTGCCATTTTCTTTCTCTTTATTTTCATTTCTAGTTACTTTCTTAATTTAGATAGGTTCCATTAATTAAAAAAATGAGAAAAAATTAAAAAAAATCATTCCAAGATTAGAAATCACATCATCATGTTTTAAGACATTCATCATATATGCATTTTAATTAAGGTTAATTTTGTTTTTGTCATTTATTTTTTGTTGAAGATTGGGTGCCAAGATCAATATTTCTTTTTCAAAGTTTGGTCATACATATGCATTTGCATTTAAACAATTTGTTTGAATTTATCTGTGCATTGCATTAAGATATTTTAGGGGCACTAGCATCATAAGATAAGATGGGGATTTCATCACCCTTCCTTAGCCAACAAATCAAAATTTCTTCATCTTCACATCTCCCAAGCCATTAATTAAAATTGAGTAGAAACCATTTCCAGGGAAAGCCCCTACATTTAGTTCACTTATTGAGTTGGAACTTTGGTAAAATTGGCTTTTATAGCACATTTGGGAGTTGGTGCTTAAGGCTAGAGGTTAAAAGACAAATGCCTGAGTAGGCTTGTGATTCTCTAATTAGGTCCCTGCATTAGCACAGGGAGCCTTCTACAACCTCACCTCTTACCTGGCTAGCTACCGAACATGTTTATAAATTTTAATTGAGCCTTAGGGAATTCACAATATTCGAACTATTAGGTCTTAGGAAACCTTAGTTAGGAGTCATAGGTTGTTTGTTTAATCAAAATAGTTTGAGTTTGAAAAAAAAATTCACCCTATAGTGCACGCTTGGTAGGAGATTTTTACACCCTGATCTACTGGACCCAATTCCCGAAATAGAGAGACTCCATTACCAAAATCAAAGATGTCTAATTGCCGAGAACAATGATCTACTTAAACAAATGAAAGAATATTTCATTCCTCAATATTATATATAACCCTTCATCTTGTATCTAATTGCCCAATATCCATGTGGCCCATTTATGAGATCAAGCCCAGTACTATCCAAATGCTCCCATGTGGACCACAGCGGGATGAACGGGAGGCCGGCAGCAGTGAGGGGAGTAGTGGACGATGGCGGCCTGAGCGGGGATTAGGGCATAGGAGGGGGAATGAGGCTGGGAGAGAGGGAAAGGAAAGAGGGGGCCGGCGACAGGAGCGGTGGGCCGAGCGACGAATGATGGTGGGCCAAGTGGCGGACGACGACAGGCCGAACGGGAGGCTGGCGGCAGTTAGGGGAGCAGCGGACGATGGCGGCCCGAGCGGGGATTAGGCCACAGGAGGGGGAAAAAGGCTGGGAGAGTGGGAATGGGAAAGGGGGGGGGCGGCGGCGACCGAAGCAGCGAGCCAAGCGGCAAATGACGGCAGGACGAGTGTTGGACGACGGCGGGCCGAATCGGAGGCCGGCGGCAGTGAGGGGAGCAACGGACGTCGGCGACCCGAGCATGGATTAGGGGACAGGAGGGGTGGGAAAAAGGCCAGGAGAGAGGGAAAGGGAAGGGTGTGGGGGGGGGCTATAAGTTTAGCCATTGACATATATGTCAACAACTAAACTTATAGCCGTTGACACATTAAACATTTTTCTTATCCTACCTTTTATTATTTTATTATTTTTTTGATATGTCGACTACTACATATATAGCCGTTGACATATGGTACATATGTCAACGGCCATATCCTTAGCCATTGACATACCTTAATTATATGTAAACGGTTAGGGTAGCCGTCAACATATAATATGATTATAGATGGTCTACTGCTGGCTATTGTAGACACGCTAATTTTGACGTTATTTTGAGTAAATTTCATATCATATAATAATGCCTCAGAATGGTCTGATATTTAATCATTGGTTAATTTTTATTGATCTTTTTAAGTGTCGGGTTTAACAGATATGTTTAAGTTAATCAATTGAATTGATTTTAGCTCAAATTTCAGTTAAAATATGAAGAATTCTAAAAGACGTCGACCTGTGTGGACGCGATTTAGAGTTTATTCCTATTTTAACGTTTAAATTTGAATTTTAATTAGTTGATTAATTAGCTAAAAGGCGTCTGTACGAGTCGACGTGTTTTAAGTTTCCTAGGCTATTTCTACTTCTCTTCCAGATGTTTATCCTTATCTTAATTAGTTTAAAAGACGTCTGCACATGTAGACGCATTTTAGCTAATAAAGATAAAGATAAGTTTTCCCGGATATTTATCCTTATCTTAATTAATCTGAAAGGCGTCAACCAAGGTAGACGCGTTTTAGATAATTACAGATAAAGATGAATTAATCAGTATTTATCTGTTGGTTAAGATAGATAAATCCGAAGTCTTTCTATGTTAATCCGCGAACGCAGAAGAAGCCTATAAATACTTTACATCTTGAAGAGTTAAAAAAGTTAAGCGTAATCTTGAGTTGATTGAGCAATAAAGAGTTGAAGATCGAAGCAACAACGTCGGAACGCCGAAGCGCTGTCATTTCCAGAAGTCGGCGTCCTTTCAAGATTCTTCATCCATTCAAAAATTCAACCATTGGGCATAAGTCTTTATTTTCTGCATTCATTTCATTTAGTTCTACATTCTTCATCATTCACTCCATGCAACACACACATCACATTCATTCTTTTCAAAACCTATTTGATTAAAGGGTTTCAAAAACCACAACAAGTAAGTTTGCTGTTTAATTGCATGTTTAACATCATGATTAGAATAGATACTATTCTTGCTTAAAGTTCTCATCATTGTTTCCTCATCTCTTTTCTTTCTATTTCTGCTGCACTCAACAAAAGGAGAATCAAAAGGAGTAAATCAAGCACAAAGTCACAAGAATTTTTAGACGATCCTCAAATCCTCAACCTCAAATTCAACAGCAAGAACAAAGAACGAGAAGGGTTCTCTTTCTTCAGCCGGCTGAAGGAGGGGAATCAAGATCTCAATATCTTCCGCATTCAAACAGGTAAGCGATCAAAATCCTCTTTTGGAACTTTTAAGTCAAAAGTTTATGGCGATCACTTCACTTAGTTGCTGTTTTTAATAGGTTTATTTTGCACTTAAACAACATAGATTTTTCATGATAATCACACGAGCATTTTAAGCACTCACAGCTGTCAACTAATTTATTTGTCGATAAATAAGCTTAGCCATCGACATATATTTGCTGACAAATTGCCTCTTCTTTATAGTGCATATAAAAGAAAGTAACATTTCTTACAATGATCTAAGAAGGGTTGCTGCAACAATAAGTATTATTTGTTATCAGGAGAGTTGCTCAACGATACACCCTAGTTGGGGGAGCATTGTATAAGAGAGGTTTTGATGGAGTTCTTCTGAGATGTCTAGACGAAGATGAGCTTTGGAAGGTTATGAAAGGAGCTCATAGTGGAGTTTGTGGTGGCCATGTCAATGGACAGATGCTAGCAAAGAAGATCCTTAGACAAGGATTTTATTGGCCAACCATGGAAGAAGACTGTGTAGGATATGTCCGTAGGTGTGCTAAGTGTCAATTTCACGCCGATAAAATTCATTCTCCTGCATCTTCACTCCATCCTGTTTCTTCCCCATGGCCTTTCTCCATGTGGGCTTTCGACATTATTGGACCCCTTGGTAATCCCGATTCTGGCATCAAGCAAAAATCTTTCATTCTCACGGCAACGGAATATTTCACCAAGTGGGCAGAAGCTGAAGCGTACGTAGAGATCAAAGCATCAACCGTCTGCAAGTTCATCATGAAGAACATCATCACCCGATTTGGAATTCCGAGCACCATCGTCACCGACAACGGACCGCAGTTCGTGTCACAAGAATTGAAGGACCTCTGCAACAGGTACAGAATTGCATTACATCATTCATCTCCTTATTATCTGCAAGGCAATGGCCAAGTAGAGGCAACAAATAAGACTTTGATAAAAATCATCAAAAAGACGTGCAAATCTAATAAATTCGCCGACTGGCCAGAAAAATTGGTTGAGGCTCTATGGGCCTACCGAACTTCAATCCGCACGCCCACTGGGCAAACTCCTTATTCCTTAACATTTGGAATGGAGGCGGTAGTTCCATATGAGATCCTCATACCGTCATTAAGAGTACAATTGAATAAGGAATTCTTTATTGATGAACATCGTTCAGCACTCCTTGCTCAATTGGAACTTTTAGACGAGAAAAGATGGTCAGCTGCTAATCATGCAAAAGTTTATCAAAATAGACTAGCACGTTTTTATCAAAAGAAAGTCATTGAACGTAAGTTCAAAGTTGGTGAAATGGTCGTCAAAAGGATTTTTGTAAAACCTGGTGGTCCGCGTTCTAAGCTCCAACCCAACTGGGAGGGACCTTATGTTGTATCGCACGCTTTTCCTGGTAATGCTTATCGTCTTGTTAATGCAGAAGGAGAATAGCTAAATCATCTCTGGAATGGCTTACATCTTAAGAAATACTACCCTTAGGTTAAAGAGTCGATCAGTATGGTACGAAGACCAGTGGAATCAGAAAATTTATAAACTCAAATTTCCTTGTTAGTCTGAATAATTTGACTTCAAACATATCATTGCACACACTGTCACGTTTGATCCGTGAGTAACAAGAGATGCCAAGGCCTAAAGAATATCGAAGCTTGACTGAAAGGGTAAAGTACAAATCATTCGTTTTTAAAAGCAAAAATTCTATTTTATACTCGGCCCATGATGTCGGAACGAGACTTAGAATAGACTACCAAGAATACCCGCCATCTTAGTAAAAGGCCGTCATAAAAAAAAATGGGGGAGATCCGTTCCAAAGCAAAAGAAAAAAAGAAAAGAATAGAAAAACAAGAGCAAAAGAAAAAAGCCAAATGTAAAATCAAAAGGCCATTATATTACAAACATTACATCAAGGCCATGAAATGAAACAAAAGGGAACGCAAGGTCGATAAATACCCCAGAAAGAAATGACCGAATCCCAACAGATATTAGGGTAGGAAAGAAACATCTTTTTAAGTCTCCGGAACCTTCTCATGGACTTTCTAAACTTATTCTTCATTTCTTTCTAAAGAGGCGTACTCCAAACTTAAGGAATGACTTAGATTGACTAAGGGTCAAATCATCAAATGGGATCACGAATAGAAATACAAGTTCCAACACGATGGATTTAAGTTAAGTTGTTAAAGAACAATTTGGGAATTAAGTTAATAAATGAATATGATCTTTTGATCTAAGTACCATGCTGGTCTTTTAGTCAAAAATCAAAAAAAATACATATGTCAAAAATCAAAAAAAAAATACATATGTCAAAAATCCAAAAAAATACATATACATATTTAAAAATCCAAAAAAATATATATACATATTTCAAAATCCAAAAAAATACATATGTCAAAATTCAAAAAAAAGCATATATTTCAAAACCCAAACAAAAATGAATATTTCAAAACAACAAAAAACATTTCAATTAGCATTTGCTTGTTGCACTTGGTATGTCTCATTCCTTTCATTCTCAGTGAGCATTTGTCTACTTGTATGTTGCATTTTGCTTAAGTTTGCTTAAGTTCTCATTACATTTGTTAATAAAGGCTATGCCCCTTGACCCTTCTATCAAGGATAGGATCAAGTAGTCGGTTACTTAACCAGGCAAGGGGCTAAGCCTAAACAGATACTTAACATGTTTGTTCAAGTTGTATACAGGATACAAGGCATTGGTAAAGTTGGAATTCGAGTAGAGAACAGCTAGAAACCTATTTCTGAAATTCAAGAAAACCTGAGTAAAGCTGGAAATATTAAGAAGATCCCACGGTGGGAGTCAAGAAGTCTCAACCGTGGCTAAAAAGACGGTTATTTCTACCCTTGTATTATTCCATGTAATTATTTTGCATTCGCATTACTATATGATAAGTATTTATTAGAGTATATCAAGGACCTTGTGGTTTTGATGAAACTGGAATTTGAGTTCCCATACAACAAAAACAGTGATAATTCCAGAGGATTCTTAATCGCACGGATAGGCCGTTGGATTGTTAATTAGTGAAGACGATTATTTCACTTTTGTGAAACGGTGCGTGGATAAACGAGCTTCGGCTTAGCATTGAATTACAAGAATTGGTATCTTGACTCATTAATGGCAATTTAACAATATTATCCTTGATTAATTTGTATTTTATTTGACTTTATATTTTTCTTTTAGCCCAGCATGCATCATGTAGGACTTTGAAATCATTGTGATAGGGATTAATTACTGATTAAGTTTCAGACCATAAATCAAACAATTCAAACATGATATGAAATATTCCATTCTGAATTGAGTATCTTGATTATCTTTGAGGTTCGCTTGAAGATATCCTTGGAATTCTATCCTTTCTTGGATTCTTTATCTAATATTTCTTGTTTTCTTTTAAAGATCCATCATGTCTGCAGTACGTCCACATTGGCTAGCAAACGCTCTCCATGATGAAACCTACAGTGTCTACGACTTGGGATACTTCCCACTCCGAGGAAGTTGATCGACTTTATTTTATTTCTTTGTCTACCTCATCCAGACATGATTGATTCCATTGATCTCCTTGAAGTATCTTCATTGATGATTTTGAGAAAAATTTCAATCATGTGATGTTAACAGCGTGTCTAATCACACATTGGCATCACCTTTTCAGTACATTCTATTCTATTTCACTCCCTTGCAAAGACGATGCCAAGGTGAGGCAGCTGTAGACACGCTAATTTTGACGTTATTTTGAGTAAATTTCATATCATATAATAATGTCTCAGAATGGTCTAATATTTAATCATTGGTTAATTTTTATTGATCTTTTTAAGTGTCGGGTTTAACAGACATGTTTAAGTTAATCAATTGAATTGATTTTAGCTCAAATTTCAGTTAAAATATGAAGAATTCTAAAAGACGTTGACCTGTGTGGACGCGATTTAGAGTTTATTCCTATTTTAACGTTTAAATTTGAATTTTAATTAGTTGATTATTTAGTTAAAAGGCGTCTATACGAGTCGACGTGTTTTAGATTTCCTAAGCTATTTCTACTTCTCTTCCGGATGTTTATCCTTATCTTAATTAGTTTAAAAGACGTCTGCACATGTAGACACATTTTAGCTAATAAAGATAAAGATAAATTTTTCCGGATATTTATCCTTATCTTAATTAATCTGAAAGGCGTCAACCAAGGTAGACGCGTTTTAGATAATTATAGATAAAGATAAATTAATCAGTATTTATCTGTTGGTTAAGATAGATAAATCCGAAGTCTTTCTATGTTAATCCGCGAACGCAGAAGAAGCCTATAAATACCTTACATCTTGAAGAGTTAAAAAAATTAAGCGTAATTTTGAGTTGATTGAGCAATAGCGAGTTGAAGATCGAAGCAACGTCGGAACGCCGAAGCGCTGCCATTTCCAGAAGTCGGCGTCCTTTCAAGATTCTTCATCCATTCAAGAATTCAACCATTACGCATAAGTCTTTATTTTCTGCATTCATTTTATTTAGTTCTACATTCTTCATCATTCACTCCATGCAACACACACATCACATTCATTCTTTTCAAAACCTATTTGATTAAGGAGTTTCAAAAACCACAACAAGTAAGTTTGCTGTTTAATTGTATGTTTAACATCATGATTAGAAAAGATACTATTCTTGCTTAAAGTTCTCATCATTGTTTCTTCATCTCTTTTCTTTCTATTTCTGCTGCACTCAACAAAAGGAGAATCAAAAGGAGTAAATCAAGCACAAAGTCACAAGAATTTTTGGACAATCCTCAAATCCTCAACCTCAAATTCAACAGCAAGAACAAAGAACGAGAAGGGCTCTCTTTCTTCAGCCGGCTGAAGGAGGGGAATCAAGAGCTCAATATCTTCCACATTCAAACAGGTAAGCGATCAAAATCCTCTTTTGGAACTTTTAAGTCAAAAGTTTATGGCGATCACTTCACTTAGTTGCTGTTTTTAATAGGTTTATTTTGCACTTAAACAACATAGATTTTTCATGATAATCACACGAGCATTTTAAGCACTCACAGCTGTCAACTAATTTATTTGTCGATAAATAAGCTTAGCCATCGACATATATTTGCTGACAAATTGCCTCTTCTTTATAGTGCATATAAAAGAAAGTAACATTTCTTACAATGATCTAAGAAGGGTTGCTGCAACAATAAGTATTATTTGTTAGAGTGACACTTGTTGTACCACCCAACATGATCGGACGACAGACAGTGGCATCAAGTAGTGCAAACTTCTTGTATGTTTTTCGTAAGTTTATCGAGCTGGAGACTTCTTATCAACTTTGCACATGTACCATTTGATTTCTAATCAGATGGTTACAAATCTTTTTAAAAAAGAAATCACATTCTCACGTGATCCAAGCCGTCTGATTGCATGACAGCACAATCCAACGAGGTTCATTATTATACTTCTTATAAAAGGTTTTCAATAGAACCCGGTCAATCTAGCTAGGTGTAAAATTAGGGCTATTTGCTCTAACTTATGAGGGTTCGACACAATGTATGCATTTTTAGACCTGCTACAAGTTCAGTTATAGGTGAACCAAGTTATACAGACTCAGAGCCGGACCGGTTTACCTACCTGTCTAATAATCTTGTTCGACTTAGGTTCGCAGATCCGAAATTCACAACCACCCTCCATGTATGCGAACAGCTCTTCATCAACCGCATGACAGGAAGCAATTATCTAATTATAAGATAGGGCTACGGTTCTCAGAACGGTGTGACCAATCCCCAAAAAAATCTAGCCAACAACCGAACACCCCTTCCACGATCCAAAGCCATGGCAGACCTCCACAGTTCACCTTCACCCCGATCCCAACGCCTATAAATACCGATCGAACACCATGCATAGCTTCATTCCCCAACACAATCCTGCCCTCCCATCTTCTATACATATAAATTTCTCTAAACCTCTCCCTGCCGTTACAACACCATGGGTACCAAGCCCCTTCTCTTCGCGTTCATCCATGTTGCCCTCCTCTTCTGCGGCGCCGACAAGTGCCACGCTGTTCGGCACCTGCTGGACGCTCCCGAGCCGCCAAAGGTGGAGATGCCGCCATTGCCAAAACCCGAGTTGCCGCGATTGCCAAAGCTGCCCGAACCGGTGCTGCCACCACTACCTCACAAGCTTACCTTTCCCAAGCCGGAGTTGCCGCCACTGCCCGAAGTGCCGCATCTGCCGGAACCCACGCTTCCACACCTGTCGGTGCTTCCGAAGCCTGAGTTGCCTAAATTGCCCGAGAAGCCGAGCTTGCCCAAGCCGGAGCTGCCACCTTTGCCGGAGCTGCCCAAGCTTCCCGAGCCCACGATGCCGCCTCTGCCTCACGAGCTGCCGATGCCGGAACTTCCTCCATTGCCTGAGCTGCCAAAGCTCTCGTTCCCACCATTTCCCTTCCCAACCAAACCGTAGAGTACATACTATGCCCGCTGAAATCTCCACCATTATTGCATTATCCGTCACGCATCCGAACTTCCCGTTGCAAAATCCCTACTTAACCCTGTGATATCCGTCGCACCTCCCACCTAGTCATGTGTGACTCAATCGTTAGCTTCGATCTGTCGTATGCACGTTACCTTGATCGTTTAGGATGTCGCAGAGAACTTTAGAAAATGTTGTACGTAGTGTGTGCTTTGATTTCTCAACACTTTGTATTTCCTATTTATTGAGATGAGTTCATGGAGATCTCTTGTGCTTTTTTTTGTGAGTTTAGTTACCATAAATAAAGATGTTTGTTTCCCTGTTATAGAGCCACAAAGAATATTAGTTTGCTTTATTGTATGATTGTTGCAACGTTTTAAAATGATGACTATAAATATGATGATGAATGATGATAGATATATGATATATGAACACTGTTGATACATGTGATTGATGTGAATGGACTTGGATATAGATTTCATCAGTGCCCAATTGCCACCCCTGACCCTCCTTCCTCTACCACTATCTAGATTGTCATCAAAAGAGAGTGGTCGAGATTGAGCAGTCCGGACGACGATTGCCGTCTTTTTCTAAATGATGAGACACCAGCTGTCTCTTTCAAAGAATTACTCAAAATTATCACTAATCTTTCAAGAATTATCACTAATTTTTTAATGACAAAAGAGTTGTGTATTTATAAGTTTAAGTTCACGCATCCGCGGTTACTTAAAGATTAACATGAAGGATTTTGAAGTTTATCTAACTAACAAACAGATAAACACATATTAATTCATCATTATCTGTAATTATCTAAAACGCGTCGTCCATTAGAGACGTCTTTTAACTTAATTAAGATAAGGATAAATATCGAAAAAAAGAGACAGAATCAGCTTATGAAACCTACATGGTATCGTGCATGGCAGACGTCTTTTAGTTTATTAATTAAAAATCAGAATAATAATAAAAAATAAGAATTAACTCTAAATGACATCTTCACAGGTTGACGTCTTTTAAACTTTTTTCATATTTGATTAAATCTGAGTTAAAATGAATTTTTTTAATAAACTTAAATAATGTCTGTTTGACCGATGTCATTTAGACAATTAATCTATAAAGATTAATAAAAATTAACTAATGATTAAATATCATACTATTTTGAGACATTATTATATGACATGAAATTTACTTAAATTGATGTTAAAATTAGCGTGTCTACACCAGGTGCGTAGATGCCCGGCCTCTAGCGAAGTCCACGCGATCCCCCTCATAATAGATATCCACACGTTCCTCGCTCGTCGCAGCCTACGGACCCTTCGCCGTGCGGTGCAATGACCACCGCGATGTGCGGTCGATTTCCCGTCGGACAAGAGTCGGAGAAGCAGCAGAGCAGATCTGAAGAACAGATCCGGCCTGGGGCGCCAGAGAGAGAGAGAGAAAGAGAGGAGGGGGCGATTAGGGTTAGCAGCAGTCTGGCTTGCTCAGCCCGTTCGCTATCTTTTATATTAACTACGCGATTTTTCATAAAACCTTCAGTTTAATATAAAATTCACTTATTATCCATCGCCTCGAGAATCATTTACGTGTGACCCTCTAGGCCCAATTACCAGTCCGGTTAATGGCCCATTAAGCCCAGTGATTCCTTACTGGTCTGATTAATCAATTAATAACTCATATTAATTAATTAATCAACTAAATTAATGTCGCACATTAAATTCGATCGGGCCTCCGATCACATTGGGTGCCAAGCAACACCGCGTGAATCCGGAAGGTATTTGGGGTTAAGTAATCCACTCTTAGAACCTTTCTGCCGACAGTTACCGCGTGGCTATAATCCATCATTCGTACAATGCTCTCGAGCCAACTCAGCGTATGGTGTACCGTCAAATCCTAACCAATCGACTCTCTTGGATCGGATGTTGCCGTATAATATCGGAAAATTCCTTTCCCAATATTATCGTCCGCCCTGGCTAGGGACTTCCGCGCATCCTTCCTAGAGCATTCTCTCTCTAAGTATCGAGAGCAAATGATTCCTTATTGACACTCAATTTCCTTCGACAGTGTTCCGCTATACCTGATCCTTGGCTATGTAGAATCCCGTGGATAGAGATTCATAAACCAAGGTCAAAGTACATAAGTCCACCGACAAGGTGTTTTTGGTGTTTCAAGTCCGAGGACCATCCACACAAGTGTGACAATAGAATCAAGCTGATTGATAGTAAGGTACTATACTATCCAGTGATTCAGTCGGGTCAGTTCAGCGAATTATTTTCTACTGAGCACCTACAGATTCGCCTTAGTATCTTCACACAAGTGACTATTAGATCAGTCACCCTCATCGTATGAGTAGGAGTAATATGTACTAGTCTAACCGGATATCCGATGTTCTTCTCGGATATCCTCCGACTCAGAACTATTAAGAATATGTGTGTTTAAGTGATCAGTCTCCCTAGTATGATCTCATCATAATCTGATCACTATCGCACATATTCACGGACTACATTATGAGACGATAATAATACGAATTTACACATAAGAAATAATGCCATTATATTAATTAATGAACGAGATTACAAAGTCATATTGGCTTGTAGGCCACCTAAGACTAACAACTCCATGAAGACTAAAGGTGGGAAATCTAGCATTTGTTGCATGAAGGTAGATCTGTCTAAGGCTTATGACAAGTTTGAATGGTCATTCATAGCTGAGGTTCTTTACAAGTTGGGTTTCTCCAATGCTACCGTAAGCCTTTTTATGATGTGCATCTCAACTGCTACCTTCTCTATCAATATTAATGGGGAGAATGTGGGCTTGATTGTTCCTAGCAGAGGGATTAGACAGGGATGCCCCCTTTCTCCATATGTCTTCATCCTATGTGCAAAAATGTTAACCCAACTTATTCAGACTCGGGTAAATGAGAAAAGAATACAGGATTTCAGAGTTAACAGAAGGGCTCCTGTTCTATCCCACTTGATGTATGCAAATGATATCATTATGTTTGACTTAGCAAATGAGGATGAAATGACTGAATATCTGCATATGGGTGTTGGTCAGGCCAATTTATGAACAAATAAAAATCTAGTCTTATGTTCAGAAGCAACACTCTTCTTACTGATCAAGACTACCTATGTTCTAAATTCAATATTCTGCTGATGAATAAAAGAGATCTTTATTTGGAGGTCTCCCTTTGGTTGGGTAGAGGAAAGGTTGATCAGCTTTCATATATTGTGGATAAATTGAGAAACAAATTATCACATTGGAAGGCTACTATACTTTGTCCATTGCAGGTAAAGTAATTCTGATCAATTCTGTCCTTGCCTCCATACCAGTTTGTGTGATGGGTATGGGCTTCCTTCCAAAAACTACTATTAGAAAATTGAACTAGATCATGTGCTCTTTCTTTTGGGGAGATAACCTGTAATTGGAAGTCCTTGAAGAAACATTGAGCTGTGGGTGGTTTGGGCATCAGGGATCTGGATATTTACAATAAGGCTGCGATCTTGAAGCCTGCTTGGAAGTTTATGCAGAATCAACAATCTATCTGGGCCACTCTACTCAGAGCCAAGTATCTCAATTCTAGTAATTTTTGGGACATCAGTAGGCCTGCTAACTGTTTTATGTCCTGGTCTGCAATGCTCCAAATTAGAGAGATTATGTCCACTCTTCGCTTCAAAATTATCCGAGATGGCCTCAGCACCAACATATGGGCAGATAGGTGGATCCCTAATATAATTGGCCCCCCAGCTGTTAAGAATAACTGCAGTGAGCACATCCCTATTTGGGTCTTCTAATTAATCAAGAATGGTCAGTGGATGAGGAGCTTGTGTATAGAGTGTTCATGGATGAGGTTGTTGATAACATTTGCCAAACTGTGTTACCCATTGGTGGGTCCAGCCTTGGAGATAAATTCATTTGGGCTCTTACACTAGATGGAAATTTCTCCATCAAATCTGCTTACAGATATCTTACTGAGATCTCTAATTCGACTTCCTCATCTTCCCCGTGGATTGTCTAGAAATTCCTTTGGCACCACCAAGTTAAGAAATTGATCCCACCAAAGATTATACACTTTCTTTGGAAGTTCTTGTCCAATGCAATCCTTGTGTCTGAGATCATTGCAAATAGAATGCCAAATGTGGACCCAATTTGTCAGATTTGCTCCCTTTATCCAGAATCAGTAAACCACATGTTGTTTGAGTGTGATCATGCCAGAGCAGTTTGGAAGACATCTCCTTTGAACTATCATTCTAACTGTGGCCAGAAGGATCAAGCTGACAGAATAATTGAATGGTCTACCCCCGCCTCTTGCCTCATCGACCAATGACAGGCATATACTATCTCTTTGTTTCTCTACAGTGTGGCAGATTTGGAAGACTACATGCAAGAGAGTTATGGGGGGTTTAAAATCTCCCGTCTTTGCTTTGAGATATGCGTTGGTGGGTGTGGACTTCTGGAACTCCTCTGTTCCTATAAATCCTGTCAGTTTGCTGATTCCAACATCTGCTACTAATGCCTGGATTCCTCCGCACCAGGGCATGTACAAGATGAATTTTGATGGGGCTACTTCAAGCTCTGGTGGCACAGTGGGTATTATTATGCGTGATTGGCAAGGATTTCCTATTGCACCTATTACCCAAATTCTCAAGTCCTCTAATCTTGCAAATGGCAACATGTCTTTGCAATTTACTCTCAGATTAAGCAACAGGGCTGCTCATGCCTGTGCTAAATTTGCTATTACTTCTAATATTGAAGTAATTTTGAAGCCGTCCGTGTTTCCCCTTTGTATTCGAACTGCCGTCATAGCTGATGTACATGATTCTGCTTTTGAGTTTGAATGAATGAAATATTATCCTTGGTCAAAAAAAAATATATCAAATATCTATCACGTTCATCATCATATTTCTAGTCATCATTTTAAAACGTTGCAACATGACACATTAAAGCAAACTAATGTTCTGCGAGGCTCTATAACAAGGAAACAAACATCTTTATTTACCGTAATTAAACTCTCAAAAAAAAAAGCACAAGAGAAACTAGGATCTTCGCGAACTCATCTCAATAAATAGCAAATACAAAGTGTTTGAGAAATCAAAGCACAGACTACGTACAGCATTTTCTAAAGTTCTCTGCAACATGCTAAACGATCAAGGTAACGTACATATCACAGATGGAAGCTAACAATTGCGTCACACATGACTAGGTGGGAGATGCGACGGATATCACAGGGTTAAGTAGGGATTTCGCAACGGGAAGTTCGGATGCGTGACGGATAATGCCATAATGGTGGAGATTTCAGCGGGCATAGTACGTACTCTACGGTTTGGTTGGGAAGGGAAATGGTGGGAACGAGAGCTTTGGCAGCTCAGGCAATGGAGGAAGTTCCGGCTTCGGCAGCTCGTGAGGCAGAGGCGGCATCGTGGGCAGCTCCGGCAGAGGTGGCAGCTCCGGCTTGGGCAAGATCGGCTCCTCGGGCAATTTAGGCAACTCAGGCTTGGGAAGCTCCGGCAAGTGCGGCAGCGTGGGTTCCGGCAGATGCGGCACTTCCGGCAGTGGCGGCAACTCCGGCTTGGGAAAGGTAAGCTCGTGAGGTAGTGGTGGCAGCACCGGCTCGGGCAGCTTCGGCAACGGCGGCAACTCGGGTTTTGGCAATGGCGGCAGCTCCACCTTTGGCGCCTCGGGAGCGTCCAGCAGGTGCCGAACAGCGTGGCACTTGTCGGCGCCGTAGAAGAGGAGGGCAACAAGGATGGACGCGAAGAGAAGGGGCTTGGTACCCATGGTGCTGTAACGGCAGGGAGAGGTTTAGAGAAATATATGTGTATGGAAGATGGGAGGGCTGGATTGTGTTGGGGAATGAAGCTATACGCATGGTGTTCGACCGGTATTTATAGGGGTTGGGACGGGGGTGTACGTGAACTGTGGACGTCTGCCATGGCTTTGGATCGTGGAAGGGGTGTTCGGTTGTTGGCTGGATTGTGTTGGGGATTGGTCAGACCGTTCTGGATTATAATTAGATAATTTCTTCCTGTCATGCGGTTGATGAAGAGCTGTTCGCATACATGGAGAGTGGTTGTGAATTTCGGATCTGCGAACCTAAGTGGAACAAAATTATTAGACAGGTAGGTAAACCGGTCCGGCTCTGTGTCTGCATAACTTGGTTCACCTATAAACTTGTAACAGGCCAAAAAATGCATACTTTTAGACATCACGGATTAAACTTGATGTAACGGAACATTTCATAAGACAGTTTCTCATGCCGTGCTGTGACAACTTAATTGCAAAAAACATTAGTTCTGCAAAATACTTTTACTTAGACACCTACAGGCGCACCTATTAGATTAAACTCGGCTTAGTTTCCACATACAACCCTAGGCTTCGTCAATCAACTAGATGTGTACCCATGGAGATCTAATCTAATATTCATATATAGTATAGTAGAGCATGCTCTGAAGCATATCAGGGTTGCATGGCACCATCATTAAGAGGTGTAAAACTCTAAGAGAAGCTCTTGGTGCACACTCGTGCGGGCAGGTGTGCACGCACACTACGTGCTCTTAGGCGAACGCATGTGCACTGAGACTTCCCCAAACTCTAATGATAACATGAGCTAGGTAGTATCCACTTGTCCCTGCAGGAGAGCCAGTGGCGCCTGACGCTCCCGTCCTTCTGCATAACTCAATCATCCTTCACCGATCATCCATACGTGTATGTAGCTTCCTTTGCCTCTCCACTTCACCGGGATACGCTCCCGTCCTTTGCCTCTCCACTTGACCGGGACTGCTCAATCTAGATAGCGGTAGAGGAAGGAGGGTCAGGGGGGCAATTGGGCATGGATGAAATCTATATCCAAGTCCATTCACATCAATCACATGTATCAACAGTGTTCATATATCATATATCTATCACGTTCATCATCATATTTTTAGTCATCATTTTTCTAATCCATTCCATAACTAGTTCATATCTTTAACTTGACTCATTACATGATTGGTTCTCAATCTATTCCACAATTATTTATTCAATTTATAATATCTAAAAATGACAGGGAACACATCACTAACATCATCATATCAATATTACCATTAATGTTATCTTTGGGTTTGGAACATCCCACAGGACTCCTTACCCGATTAATGCCACTCTGTTGTTCTTAAATCTTCAAAATCCGTGAAGTGTGGCAAAAAAGCAAGGTCGACTGAGATATGTGGCACACCGCTCACGTAGTCTGATAACTGTATCTTTTTAGGCATTAAAAGATAGAATTCGTATATTATGCTCATGATTTTATGTGCGAAACCATAAGAAATGATGCATAATTTTGAGCTCTTTCTAACAATACTAATTTTGTTAAATTATGAGTTAAACAGATTGTCATTTCATGTGAAAATCTTAGTATTAGTACATTTGCATAAATTCCAATTTAATCATAGGTTTTACGGCAAATTCTAAGACGTGAGAGATATTTAAATAATTTTTTCTTGGCATAATCATTATTTTGTTCACTGTAGATATTTAATTTGAAATTTTTGTGTGACTATGATATAAAAAGCATGTGGCGTAGTTGGTTAGATCAGTCGATGTCCAATGAAGTAACCAAGGATCAAATCCTAACAAATACAATAATTTTTCTGAGCAGGACAAATATATGGGCACAATGATCATTAAGCAACTACAAGGAAGATGCCCTAACTCTCCTAGCCGCCTTCTTCTCTTAGAAAGCAACCGCCCAGCTACTGGCCCCTTTCCCTTTTTTCCTCACTCCCACTTTCCCTTTTTCTCTTTCTTCTCTTTTCTCTCTCCCCAGCTTTCTTAAAAAGTCCAAGCCCTTGGCCCTAGGGGTCTGGCTCTCTTTAAATTTTTTCCCTCTAATCCCTCTCTCTCTTCTTCTTCCTCTTCTTCTTCCTTCTTTCTCTCTTTCTCTCTCTACTTGAGCTCTCCTCTCTAATTTTCTCTCTCTTTTCTCTCTTCTCTCTATTTCTTTCTCTTTCGGCCTGCTCTCTCTTTCTCTCTCTTCCTCCCACTTTGTCTTTCCCTCTCTCTCTCTCTCACATGCGCGCTTGCTTGCCCACCACCTTGTGAGGCCACGAGGCACGCCTACATAGTTCGCAGGCACGGGCATCATCGCCCATGCCACTGCGCTAGGTGCATATAGCGCCCCCGCGGACGTTCTCGCCTCCCGCCGCCACCATGCGGTACATGCGCCCCATTGTGTGCACACATGCCCCTGCTACGCCGCTTCGCCAGTCGTGCCCTCCAGTCGCCCAGCGCATTGCGCCATAGCCCACCCGTTATGCCCTCTGCTTCCTACAACCAGTGTTGCTCCTACTTCTCTTGTGTTTTTTTAATTTAATTATTTTTTTAGTGCAGTAATTTTATTTAGTGGGCATTAATATTTATTACTTTGTAGTTCATTTTTCCTTTAAAATTTAGTGTAATCTTTTCAATTTAGCGGCATTAACAAATTTAATGTTCTTCTTAGTCTTCTTCTCCCCATCTAATCTCTCTCTTCTCCAAGTCTATTTGTGTTAGTTTTAATCAATTAGCTTGCTGCATTTAGTTTTAGTATCTCATGGTAATTAAATATTTAGGTTATAAGTAATTAGTTTGCTTTTCATTTCAAGGTAGATTAAAAAGTAAGTCTTTGAATCTGAATCAATTCCCTCTCTTTTCAAATCTCTATTTGCTTTAGGATTTTATTTAAAAATCTAAACTTTTCACAGTTAAAATCTATTTCTCCGTATATCGACTAAGTTCACACCACTTAACCATTTTCAAATTAATTGTTAGTTCGAAATTTTAAAGTTGGTACGTACTTGTCTTAACGACGCACTTAGTTGCTATTAATTTTTGATAATTTAGTTTTGACAGATTTTTAGTTTTGATAATTTAGATTCATTGTACATATTCATGCTAACATTTTTTTTTCCATTTTGTAGGTACATAAAAAGAAAAAAAGAATGTGAAAATTAGAAAAAGAAATAAAAAGCTTCCTCCCGGTGAGTTTATTCTAACTTACCTTTCTTTTTAATTTCCTTTTTAATTAGTTTCCTAACATAGTTAAGCTTACATTAATAAAAAATAAAAAAGAATCTAAAAATAAAAATCTTCATCACAAGGGTAGAAACTTTCCATGTTTAGGGCATGCATCATTTACGGTCGCATTTTTAGTAAGTTTACTTTTTTTTGTAAAATTTCTTTTTTGTTGAAGATTACGGGTGACAAGGTGATATTTATAACTTTCCTACCATGTTCATGCATTTCCATGGTTGCATAGAACCACTTGTTTCAATTGGTTGTGCACTTGATAGAAAAATATCTTAAAGGCAAGCCCATTAATAAGATAACGCGAGGATTTCATCATCCTTCTTTGGT
The DNA here is from genome assembly GCA_030544215.1 of Zantedeschia hybrid cultivar. Taxonomy (NCBI): domain Eukaryota; kingdom Viridiplantae; phylum Streptophyta; class Magnoliopsida; order Alismatales; family Araceae; genus Zantedeschia; species Zantedeschia hybrid cultivar. Next base: position 59,558,998 of record JARZZO010000012.1, read on the forward strand.
CCAAAAACAATCATTCCCTGTACTCTTGAACTAACCCAAGTCTTTTAAAATTGAGTCGAAACTAAATCTAGGGTCATAATAAGATTTAGGCCTAGTTTAAACCCACTATCACTTTTTGAGGATCGGTGTCTAAGGTTAGAGGTCAAATGGCAAATGCCTAAGTGGGTCAGTGGTTATTTAATTAGGTCTCTGTGAAAGTAAGAGGAGCTTCCCACTACCCCACCTCTTACCTGGCCAGTCGACAATTGTGAGGGTAGATTTAAGTTAGACGTAGGTTAATTTGTGAGAAATGCATCATTTAGGTTAATTTAACCATATGTGTCTTAAGATTAATTGGGTGCTAACTTGTTTGCATTAAAAATAAAATAAAATCTAACATGGAGTGGACCCGAATGAACTATTTTCCTGACCCATGTCAAAATTCTTTCACATCCTACACTCCACCTTCTTATCAGGAGAATTGCTCCAAATAGATCAACCCAACCCATTATGCTATTAACTATCCAAATAGGGTCCTGTTTTCCCAATACACTCAAGAGTAGACCCATATTGCCCAAGGATTTTCCCTACCCATCTACAATCCATTTTGAAAGACCTACAACCTAGGTTCGGGAGATCACCCTCATTTCTCTTGGGAATCTCAGCAAACCAAAAGTCCACCTATCCTAGACGTTTCAAATTAGACCCAATATCAAAAGAACTCCCAAGAACAGGCCACTCAGTTTCTCCCAATTGCGTAATGATCCATTGTCCAATTCCTATAACCCAGACATAGAAAACCACCATCACTCCTCTTGGAACCCCAGCAAGCCCAGGACCAAAGTCCTTCTGTCCAAAACTTTTAAGATGGGGTCCAAATCCAGCACAACTGTTATATCGGGCCCATTTTAGAGGATAGTTTGACTATTCGATATCCACTTACTCTTTTTCTCCTTAGTCTCAACAATCTAATTATTAGCCCAATTACCCACCTCCTTTGTAGTTAAGTCAACATGAGGACGAATAATTAAGGCTATTTGAGCAGATAGTCTTAGTCCAACAACAAACTATTGACAGAATGCAGGTCATGGTTAACTATTTAACTGAAGCTGTTCTGACATTGGATTCAGAACAAGTGCCTAGCAAACCCATTGAAAATCTTGAAGATCGATCCCCTGATTTTGACCAATAGTTCAATTCACATGGTCAACCCAAGATCTCTCAATCCGAAAATACTCACATCATGTCTGATCTTGAAAATAAAGAGAGTCTTGAGGAGTCTTATCAAGACGAAATAGGAAATGCTAGCACAAATCAATCCACAAATATAGAAAACCCCAAGATTGATCGGCAAGAAGATTCTATAATCACACCTATCATTAAAGTCGGTCTTGAGGAGAGCTTAAAGGAAAAAAGAGAAAGAGAAATAAGTGATATTCTTGATATTAATCCAGACTTTGAACGCTTTATGTTTTACATAGAAAAAGTAAACATCCATGGTAATATGGACCTTGAACATTTTCTCTTTCCCATAGAGCAAGGGGATGCACTACATGATTCTACTCATGTTCCCAATTGTGGGCCTAGAGTTGAACCCCTAAAGACATTGTAATCTGAGCCAATACTACCCTCTCATAAATCTCTCTTACAACTTGAGTTCAAACCTTTACCATCCATATGCATGCAGTCTGTGCTTGCGACCCTTGGAACCGATGGTCTTGGATCTTCATATACCCAGTAGCTGATTAATGGCAAGTCCATTGTCCTGAACTCAGATAAAAGAGAATAACATTTCTTACAATGATCTAAGAAGGGTTGCTTCAGCAATACGTATTATTTGTTAGAGTAACACTTGCTGCGTCACCCGACATGATCGGACGACGGCAACCAGCAGTGTAAACTTTTTATTTTTGTTTTTTATAAATTTATCGAGCTAGAGACCTTCTATGAATTTAGCATCTGTACTGTTCGGCTTTTAATCAAATGGTTACAAAAAAAAAAAATTAAAAAAAAAGAAAGAATCCGGTCAATCTAGCTAGGCGTAAAATTAGGGCTATTAGCTATAACTTATGAGGGTTCGAGATAATGTATGCATTTTTAGGCCTGTTACAATTTCAGTTATAGGTGAACCAAGTTATACACACTCAGAGCCGGACCGGTTTACCTATCTATCTAATAATTTTGTTCGACTTAGTTTACCTGTGTTTTATCACTGTTCCCAGATCCGAAATTCACAACCATTCTCCATGTATGCCAACAGCTCTCCATCAACCGCATGACAGGAAATAATTATCTAATTAAGATAGGGCTACGGGTCTCAGAACGGTCTGACCAATCCCCAACACAATCCAGCCAACAACCGAACACCCCTTCCACGATCCAAAGCCATGGCAGACGTCCACAGTTCACGTACACCCCCGTCCCAACCCCTATAAATACCGGTCGAACACCATGCGTAGCTTCATTCCCCAACACAATCCAGCCCTCCCATCTTCCATACACATATATTTCTCTAAACCTCTCCCTGCCGTTACAGCACCATGGGTACCAAGCCCCTTCTCTTCGCGTCCATCCTTGTTGCCCTCCTCTTCTACGGCGCCGACAAGTGCCACGCTGTTCGGCACCTGCTGGACGCTCCCGAGGCGCCAAAGGTGGAGTTGCCGCCATTGCCAAAACCCGAGTTGCCGCCGTTGCCGAAGCTGCCCGAGCCGGTGCTGCCACCACTACCTCACGAGCTTACCTTTCCCAAGCCGGAGTTGCCGCCACTGCCGGAAGTGCCGCATCTGCCGGAACCCACGCTGCCGCACTTGCCGGAGCTTCCCAAGCCTGAGTTGCCTAAATTGCCCGAGGAGCCGATCTTGCCCAAGCCGGAGCTGCCACCTCTGCCGGAGCTGCCCACGATGCCGCCTCTGCCTCACGAGCTGCCGAAGCCGGAACTTCCTCCATTGCCTGAGCTGCCAAAGCTCTCGTTCCCACCATTTCCCTTCCCAACCAAACCGTAGAGTACGTACTATGCCCGCTGAAATCTCCACCATTATGGCATTATCCGTCACGCATCCGAACTTCCCGTTGCGAAATCCCTACTTAACCCTGTGATATCCGTCGCATCTCCCACCTAGTCATGTGTGACGCAATTGTTAGCTTCCATCTGTGATATGTACGTTACCTTGATCGTTTAGCATGTTGCAGAGAACTTTAGAAAATGCTGTACGTAGTCTGTGCTTTGATTTCTCAAACACTTTGTATTTGCTATTTATTGAGATGAGTTCGTGGAGATCCTAGTTTCTCTTGTGCTTTTTTTTTTTTTTGAGAGTTTAATTACCGTAAATAAAGATGTTTGTTTCCTTGTTATAGAGCCTCCAAGAACATTAGTTTGCTTTAATGTGTCATTGTTGCAACGTTTTAAAATGCTTCGATGGCACTAATCAGCCATCCATGCTTTAGATTTCAATATGTTTCTCTTCACAAAAGTTAAAATAAATTAATCGTTGACTAATCAAATAATTAATTCTCCTTTGACTCTTATCAGCTGAGGGGCATCAAAGTCCAAACAATGATGTTAACAGAATAACATAGGCAGAGATAGAACTGAGATGGCTTGAACTAGATTATGCAGCAATTTGAGTTGATCCGACTTGTGAATGCTCCGTGTTTGAGCGGCTATATAATAGTCTTAGATTAGATAATTTCAGTTGTGGCCGGTGCTTATGATCTTGAGCCCCTTCAAACTCAACACTTGAGTTTTGGCGTTTGTAAGATGGTATCAGAGCAAGGGCTTGGTCCAACTTCATCTTTTAATTTGCGCCGCCTCTTCTTATCTAATTTCTACGGCGTGGACTTAGTTTTGAATTTTCATTGTCTTTCAGATATCCGATCCATAATTAGATTATATAGTCATCTAGGGCATGTTGGGGCTCTTCAAAAAAATATGATTTTTCATTTTCACTTGCACCGCTAGGCGGCATAATGTGCCTCGCAGTGCAGCAATGTTTTTCCGTTCCTCTAAACATAGCCAAAGAAGTGTCCTCTATAACAGTTTTAAGGAAAACCTCTTAGATAGTAGGAAACTATAGTTTTAATATGAAAAGTAGGTTTAATATGAAAAGTATGAATCAAAATTGAGTAATGACATTGCAACAAGCTGAGTCATCATGTGATGTAAGATGCCATTGTTTCTCATGGTAAGTGTCACATAGGCTGGACAACTTTTTCTCACAAGTAATCTGACAAGTATTAAATACGGATGTAGAACTCTAGACCTGACCAATGTATATGGGCATTACAAATGTTTCATCATGTCTACCAAACATTTGGCGTGCCTACAAATTTGTACACACATGTATGGGGATGACAAATACTTTTAGACATTTGTCACACCTCTAAAATATTTGTTACGCCTAACAATTTGTATAGTAGAGATGGTAAATATTTCTTAGACATGACAAATATTTCATACGCATGACAAATATTATTTGTCACGTCTACAAAGCATTTATCACGACTATAAACAATTGTCACGCCTAGAATTCTCCGCCCACATTTAATACTTGTCAGGCCACTTATTAAAAAAAAATTGTCCGATCCATGTGACACCTACCATGCGGACAAATGATACATTAGATTGTAAGATGACTCAAACATTGCAGAGAAAGTGTTACTCCAAAATAAATACAAGCGCATTCAAACCTGTAGCAGAATTTAACATTGATATGTAACTTGGCTTATTTATTGGGTAAAGTTATGCGTTAGAAAAGGTTGTTTACAAATCATATGTTTTAATTTATGACATCAAGAGAGACTCATATGGCATATACGAATTAGAAAAAAATTAAAGATTCTTAATTTTGGTCCTGTTAATCTATTTAATTTATTAGAAACCTCCTATAATCTCTCTATTTAGTATAAAGTCCCAACAATCTCACTTTTGTTTCTAAAAGACCATTTTTCCAATTTTTTTAAAAAAATATTTGGAGATTATTTTCTAATATTCTGGGTATTCTCCAAACAAAGGTAAAAGTGCAGGGAGTTTTACTAAATAGAGATTATAGGGAATTTTTAATAAATTAATTAAATTGGAGAGACCAAAAACTAAAATATCCAAGAAAACAATAAGAGAATAATATAGACAAAAGTTTTGTACTTTAGTTATCAGTTTTTCCAATGAAACCCTATGTTAACGTTAATCATTCCAATTGTCAACTTCTATAATCCTCTTGGTTCTTGCCCGACCTCTATAAGTAGCACATTGAGAGCAAGTTCCATTTAACTAGAGGAGGATGATAAAAATGGATTCGAAAGCTCAAAGGCCATGTGAAGAATTACAGAGAGTCATGCAAAGTACCTTTTGGATGTGAATAGACTTAATTAATTATATTTCAACAGAGAAATGCCTCTATATATTTTACTAAATAAAGAGATTATAGGGAGTTTCTCATAAATTAATTAAATTGGAGGGGTGAAAAGTACAATAGGTGTTCATTTCTTCTAATTACACAGTTTTAATTATTTCACCTTTATTAACAAACAATCATAGAGTGTCATTATGTTTTCAACCGCAAACTTCTCCACTTCAATGGCTTGCTTCACTTCATCCACTATTTTAAAGTCTTCATCTTTCTTCTCTTCAGTGTATGTGTTCTTCACGTTGACCTTTTCAAAAAAAATTCGCCACATAAAAAAAAAGACATCTCACAGCAACATCTTATCCTGTTGTACAAAAAATAATGGATAATGTGTAATTTAAATTCAATTAGTTATACGGAAAAAGGTGCAAAAATCACCTTAGATTTAGGACACATATAAGAAACTTCTCATCTGAACTCTTTGTACGTGATGTTCTTGTTTGATATAACCTTTTGCCACAATGCCAGAAGATTAACTCATGTATCCACACGAAGAATCGACATCAGTTATTATTATGAACATGTTACAAACTCTCTGTCAGAATATGATAGCAATAAGTTAAGATAAAACATAAAAATGTATAAGGTGTTACTTTTACTCCAAGTGAGCAACAACAATGTGGATGGCTAGGATTTTTTACTACTATAAGATTTTTTACACTCACACATAATGCTATGATGTTTGTCTCCTGTTATTGAAGCCATTTACTTCCTTCTCATGAAAGATAACATAAAGATGCACGGCATGTGATAAACATTATTGTAAAAAAATTTGGATACTCAGGTCAATTAATAAGATAAGGCTCAAAATGCGGTAGTTCATATTAGAATCATAGATGTACATGTGTTTCTCTCACAACCCATGTCCCTTGCATTATATCAAACGCACAATAGTAGGGGTTGTCATTATGCCATCCAACCTACTATAGGTGGGACTTGAGTGTAGAGAATGGTTAATCAGACCATCATAAGTACTCTAATCAAATGAACTCTCCTTCCCACCATCATAGCCAAGACAATAACAGAAAGTCAAAGTCGAGTTTAAGAATAATGCAAAATATTTATAATGAAGGGACATTATCTTGAATAAAGAATAAAATTTTGGATCACAACGAATCTTTGGATGCATCGGATCATTGGGGTTAAGTATCTTAATGTAGTCATGGTGTACATATAGGATTGTCATTAGCATATTGTTGAAGTGACGACTTATAGTCTTATCCGAGTGTTGAACCATTTCCGAAGTAACCTATTCCCAATTCCATGTCTCATTTCAAGTAGGAAGATAGCCAATTGTATGCCATGCCAGGGATGTTTTTTGTGTCTTTGAACACTTCCCTTTTCATCAGGTTGTCCATTAATTTTAAAAACAATGAAGCGTGCACTCGGAAACTAGCATAGGATCTGCCCACATGGCCGACCATCAACTTCTTCACCAATCCATCGCCTCGACTAATATCTATATGCATTATCGTCTGAGGAATAGGGGTATTAAAAATCATCATCTCAAATACCATTACATATTCAATCTCCGTCCAATACTCTTCTTCCTCTAGTATGAACTTCAATAGGTCAAAATATGGGAAATCCATGTAAAAAGATGCCTCGTACATACCAAACAAAATTTAATATGATATAACCAAAGGAATGTAGAGCAAAGTTACCTGAAATACAAAATGAACTTAAATATATTTTTAAATTAAAAAATTCAAAAGGATAACATGTCATGTCAATAATAGCCTAGGTGGCTAAAGATACATACAAGCTTCAAGTGGTCAGAAAAGGATAGGAAGATGCAATGATCTTCCATAGGCTTCAACAAGTCAATAACCTTATAAAAGTCCTACTCAGGAATTCCGAGTACCTTCATAAGTTTTGCAAGAACTATACTCACTCGTCAAGCAATTTGTTTTTGAAGTTATATCATCTGCATAGTCAAATTGACTCTTTTCCTAACCTAGAATTGTCAGTTTCTCAAATGATTTATTGTTACCATATGTAGCCTGCTTTCTCTTCCTATTTTGCATAGTGGGAGTAAGGGTAGGAGTGTTCCTAGGAGGGGGACTAGCATCTTCATTGACTTCACTAGTAGGAGTCTCCATTGTAGTTTCTCAAGACACCTGCACTACTGTTTTGTTGGATACATTTATTAAATTTGGACTGAAGTCTAATCCTAAGTCTAGATGCACACCCTCATCCTCATCACTATTATCTCTTCGTGTGTCTAATTATGATGCAGCTTCATTGGATGCAACAATGTTCTCCCTAGACATAGAAGTGAAGCAAATAATGTGCATTTGCTCCATAAAATAGAATATCTTCCTCTGAATTTGATTGTTTCTATTATTAGTCTAAAACATCAAACAACTAAGTATATTATCGTTCAATAAAGTACATAATTAATATATGCATTTGTAAAGCCTAATAACAACTACCATAGACTAGCATTTGTTTCTCATCTTCCTAATCCTAGACTGCTCTATTCTTTAGGTTTAAATCAAGCCATACAACTTCTTCAAACTCTTAAAATGATTTTCACCGTTCCTCTTTAGCGAAGTTGCCATTGGCAAACCCATCATTGTTAACCGTGTGGTCCATGACTAGGTCTAGCAAGGTTCAATCTACTTCAAGGTTCTAGTTTGCCACCATACTCTTGCTGTCCTTTGTTGAACTTGTGCTATGTCAAAAGAAAATTCATTGCACCCATACAACACAAATTAATGACTAAACTAAAACCTACATTGTCACATGACAGGTAGTAAGTAATATTTATTACAGTGTAGGCAAAACTAATAAACTATATACATACACAATAATGGCAGCCCCTAAGATTAGAGCATTGTATAGCCCCAAAACAACCACCTAAACAAAAGGCATAGGTTTTGTTGTCACTAAAGTTTGGGCAAGATCAATAATCTACTAAAGGCCCAAGCCCAAAGCTTATTGGTTGGCCCACAAAATTGCTTTGTGACAAAAAAAAGGAAAAAGTTCATGTCGGGTTGGTGTACGTGGCCTTCTTGGCCCTTTTCTTAGCCTTTTCCCATGCGAAAAGGAGTGACCCCGCCATACCAAGTGGAAAGCTACTTTCCTACAAAGAGTCAAGGGAATAGAACCTTCTAAAAAGGAGGACAGATGAAAAGTAACCCATAAGAGGGTAAGCCAATGATAAAGGGACACTTGTCTTTATCCCTTCCTATCATCGAAAAGACAGATGTCCTTATCCAAAAGGTCACCAATCTATTATATAATGAATCAGCCATCCCTATTTGGCCTCTCTTGGAGACCAAATGAAAAAAAATATATAAAAAAGGAAGAAAAAAGAAAAAACATGGGATAAAGAAGGAGAGATAGGAGAGGACTCCACCTTCCCTTCTCCCCCAAGAAACCTGCACAAACCAAAGAAAAAAAGAGAGGAAATAGAAGAGAAGAGAAAATGCTAGAAAGGAAAAAGAAGGAAAGTGGTGGTGTAGGGAAAACCACACTCCCCCCCTCCCCATAGCCGCTTGAGAGGTTAAAGGGGATGATGAGAAAGACTATGGGATGGGATTCCTTTTTATGTATTTCTTTCATATGTAAATGATATTATGTCCCTCATCTCTCCTCTATGCATTCCTCTTCATGTTTCTTTTGATATATGCAATGAAAAGTCTCAAGTTCTATGTCCATGTTTTGCATTTTCTCTAATTTTTATTTGTTTTTGAGATTTCGTTATTCATAAGGGATGGTTTTTCTTATGGGAATGGTTAAAGGTAACCCATTAAACCATAAGGGAAGGCTCCTTTAAGCCTAAAACTTCTCAAACATTCCCTTATGAAGCAAAAACTCTAAACTTGTCCATAGTTCTAGATTCGTGTTCTTTTCATTCTCTTGTTTTTAATGCATTGATTGGAGTTCTTTTATCCCTTGGGAATGGTTAAGGGGGGTGTCCAAGACATATATGTACAATGATCACTTGTCAATATGATGATTTCTTTTCCTCGCTTGTTTCTCTCCTTCTATGAACATGGCAAATGCCGTGGAATTGCCTGAGGAAGAGGCCCCAAGTAATAGGGATGGGCTTCCAAAAGCATAATCCCTTCACTACATTTCATGAAAGAAGGTTTTGCTATGTTTATCACTGGCTAGTCTTATTATGTTTTAGGAAGTTGAGCATTATTTTCCTTTCAAGTGATTGGTTGGACCAATGAGGTGACTAAGAGAACACACCCAAGTCATGGAGGATTATGTCCATAAGGTTCGAAACCTCCCTATACCATCTATACGTTATGAAGCTTCCTTTCCATATTTGAGCCCTCTAGTTGCTCCTTTTTTAGAGACTAGAAGAACTAGGTCAATGCGGCCTCAAGTCTTACCTAGGGTTAGCCCTCTTATGCCTATGTTAGACTAAGTTAGGAGGAGTTTGTGGTGCTAGAGAGGGCATAAGATGTAAAGGGGAAATCTTAAGGTTAGTGGAATCAAATCACCTCTGTTATGAATGGATTTCTAGATTAATAATGATCGGACTAGCTGCAAAATATCTTCATAATGAAAGGCCCATGTTGATGCCTTTTGCCTTTGGACGCCATGCATTTGATGGGTGTGTATCTCACGGTTAGAACATGTGTCAATGGGCATCAGGACACAATCAGTCCTGGGTTATCAGCCAACAGGGATATATAGGTGTGTGTCCCTTGGCTACAATGGACCTATGGTTATGTGGTCAGGTTCTCAGATTCTCAAGACAATAGTAGTTCCCAAGGGACTTTGTGACCTTCCCAAGAGAGGGGGGGCACTAGCTATGGCAGGCTCTATGAACTGAGGGACTTCAGCATTGCTAGTGAGGTCGAAGGTTGCCTTTTCAACGAACAATGCTAATGATGACCGAATGAACCTTGGTACAACGTACTGATGATGAACCTAACCAACGAAGGCTGGAACCAAAACGTGGCTCCTCAAGCCTTGGTGTTGATTTGTCAGTAATGGGTCTGCTCCACAAAGTTCATAATTGGGGTAACGTAAGTATGATAATTACATACTTTTAGGTAATAAATAGATGGAATTTTCACATTACACTTGTGATTTTATGTACAAAACCATATGGAATGATAGATAATTTAGTAATATTTTCAAAGATACCAATTTTGTAAATTTCGGAGTAAAAAATATCATCATTTCATGTGATTAATTGAGTGTCAATGAACTTGTGGAAATTCCATTGTCAACAGAGGATTTTTGGTAATTATCAAGGGCTTAATAGACGTTTGAACAATTTATGTCAGTGTAAAATCACAATTATTTGCGGTACAAATTTAATTTTTATTTTATATGAATGCAGGATATGAACAAGCAGATAATACAGTAGTTAAACCACTCATACTCCATTGAAGTGACCAGGGGTCGAATCCTAGTAAAATTTAAAATTTCAAAACTTGCTTATCTTAAATGAGGTTCCTCAAATTAAGGGGAGAACAGTTTTAAATTTAAATTTGAAATTCTTATTTTGGGAGCTAAATTTGAATTTTAAATCCCTCCTCTGTACATATAAATCTTGGAGACTTTTCACGCACTCGATCTGTGGGCTCTCTATTTCTTTAAGTCTCTCCCTCTCTCTCTCTCTCTCTCTTTTTCACTCCCTTCGAGCCCTCTCTTTCTCTCCTTTTTGCGTCTCTCTCTCTTCTTCTCCTTCTCTCTCTTCCACTCTCTTTTGTTCCCTCTTTTTCTCTCTCTCTTCATGGAAATCTCTTTCTCTACGCTCTCTCTTTCTCTCTCCCTATCTCTCTCTTCCTTTATCCCTCTCTATCTCTCTTCTCCCTCTTTTCCTCAATTAAACGTGGCCAAACTGTACCTCAACCAGGCGCCACGCGGTAGGCCCGTGCGGTTCGCAGGTACGGGCATCGTCGTTCGTGTCGTACAAGTAGCTTCTGTAACGACCCGCCACCTTATAATCGAGGATCCGATTACTAAATAGGTACCGAATCATTAAAATTTGGAGCCAAACCAGGATCTCGATAAGTCTGGGAAATAAATAATAAACTAAGCTAAACATCCACATCACATTGAATTGTAAAAGAAGTGCAGGAATTAAAAATTATTACAATTCAACTTGACTCAGCAAATAATTACATATTCTAATTAAAAAGAAGTAATTAAGCGTACAGGCCTGAAAAGAAATAACAACTACATCGGAGCATACTCCGAAACGATAACTGCTAGTGCGCAACTCAAGACAAAACCCTCCTCGCTACGCCTGTCTGGAACCCTCACGTGAAAACCGCAGGAGATGAGTCTCATCGAAATAGACTCAGTAGGGATCCTTCGATCCCCACTACCCACTCACGCACACACAAGTGCAACAACCTGAATAAAGGCAATTTAAATAAATAAAGCAGTAAACACAACTCTGAAAGCCACTCCAGTACGGAGTCGACAACCAACGTCTCGGCTAAACACGCAAATCACGCAGCTGAACGCGGAAAATACCAACCCGCTGAGACCAAACAGCAACCCCTCGGATAGCGCACTGGCTACTCCGGCCTGACTTGGCTCAAGGTGGTTCTGGTTCCCCCAGCACGAGCGACACTCCGAATGTACCACTCCTACACCGGTACTAGCCATACCCCTGGGTACACTAGGTGACCCTCTCTCTAGGCGTCACCCCACCACTCCTACACCGGCGCCGTGTCACTCCCACACCGACATAGGATGCTTAAGTACTAACAACTGTCACTCTAGGTCCACGATCACATAAAACGCAATACGGTGCGATCCGATCATATAGAAATCATCGTCCTCGAGTATATTTTCAAATATGCATTTATCAGAACTATCTAACAATATAAACACATGTTAATTGCATGCTTTAATGAGATTCTGTCTCGAATCACGTCCCCCAAGACCGACGTCATTCAAGATCCCTAAACTGGTTCATACGAAAACTGGCCTCAGAAGATGACCTAAAACACGTTCCCACCATTTTCCTTCCCAACCAAACCGTAGAGTACGTATTATGCCCGCTGAAATCTCCACCATTATGGCATTATCCGTCACGCATTCCATCTTCCCGTTGCAAAATCCCTACTTAATTAACCCTGTGATATCCGTTGCATCTCCCACCTAGTCATGTGTGACTCAATTGTTAGCTTCGATCTGTGATATCCACGTTACCTTGATCGTTTAGGATGTTTGCAGAGAACTTCAGAAAATGCTGTAGTGTGTGCTTTGATTTTTCAACACTTTGTATTTGCTATTTATTGAGATGAGTTCGTGGAGATCCTAGTTTCTCTTGTGCTTTTTTTTTTTTTTGAGAGTTTAATTACCGTAAATAAAGATGTTTGTTTCCTTGTTATAGAGCCTCCAAGCACATTAGTTTGCTTTAATGTGTCATTGTTGCAACGTTTTAAAATGCTTCGATGGCACTAATCAGCCATCCATGTTTTAGATTTCAATATGTTTCTCTTCACAAAAGTTAAAATAAATTAATCGTTGACTAATCAAATAATTAATTCTCCTTTGACTCTTATCAGCTGAGATGCATCAAAGTCCAAACAATGATGTTAACAGAACAACATAGGCAGAGATAGAACTGAGATGGGTTAAACTAGATTATGCAGCAATTTGAGTTGATCCGACTTGCGAATGCTCCGGTACAACTTCAACCCTATAGTCTAACCCACCTAAATTTAAAATAATGAACTTGGATGAGCTGAGTTAGATTGGATTGAGTTAGTCCAATTTATAGATAATATTTGTTGGAAGTATCCTACTTTTTTTTTTATGAATTGATGCAAAAGTCCCCAATATAATCTAATTTTTGATCAGATATCCCACATGGACTTGGTTTTGAATTTTCATTGTTTTTCGGATATCCGATCAAAAATTAGATTATATAGTCATCTAAGGCATGTTGGGGCTCTTCAGAAAAATATGATTTTTCATTTTACTTGCACCGCTAGGCGGCATAATGTGCCTCGCAGTGCAGCAATGTTTTCTCGTTCCTCTAAACATAGCCAAAGAAGTGTCCTCTATAACAGTTTTAAGGAAAACCTCTTAGATAGTGGGAAACTATAGTTTTAATATGAAAAGTACGAATCAAAATAGAGTAATGACATTGCAACAAGCTGAGTCATCAAGTGATGTAAGATGCCATTGTTTCTCATGATAGGTGTCGCATAGGTTTGACAACTTTTTCTCACAAGTAACATGACAAGTATTATAAAATACAGACACAGAACTCTAGACGTGACCAATGTATACGGCATTACAAATGTTTCATCATGTCCATCAAACATTTGGCATGCCTACAAATTTGTACACACATGTATAGAGATGACAAATACTTTTAGACATTTGTCACACCTCTAAAATATTTGTTATGCCCAAAAATTTGTATAGTAGAGATGGTAAATATTTCTTAGACATCGCAAATACTTTATAAGCATGACAAATATTGTTTGTCACGTCTACAAAACATTTATCATGACTGCATACAATTGTCACGCCTAGAATTCTCCACCCACGTTTAATGCTTGTCAAGGCACTTGTGAAAAAAACATTGTCCTATCATGTGACACCTGCCATGTGGACCAAGGATCATTACATTCTAAGATGACTCAAACATTACAGCAAGTGTTACTCCAAAATAAAAGATACAAGGGCATTCACACATTGATGTGTAACTGGGCTTATTTATTGGGTAAAGTTATGCCTTAGAAAAGGTTTGTTTTAATCTATGGCATCAAGAGAGACTCAGACTGCATATACAAATTAGAAAAAATTAAAGATTCTTAGTTTTGGTCCTGTTAATCTATTTAATATATTAAAAACTTGCTATAATCTCTCTATTTAGTATAAAGTCCCAACAATCTCACTTTTGTTTCTAAAAGACCATTTTTCCATTTTTTTTAAAAAATATTGGGAGATTATTTTCTAATATTTTGGGTATTCTCCAAACAAAGGTAAAAGTGCAGGGAGTTTTACTAAATAGAGATTATAGGGACTTTTTAATAAATTAATAAAATTGGAGAGACCAAAAACTAAAATATCGAAGAAAACAATAAGATAATAATATAGACAAAAGTTTTGTAATTTAGTTATCAGTTTTTGCAATGAAACCCTATGTCAACGTTAATCATTCCGATTGTCAACTTCTTCCATATATAATCTTCTTGGTTCTTGACTTGGACTCTGAGGTGGACGTCGCAATGAGCAAAGTGCAGCCAAGTGCAAGCACGAAAGGGCAAACTTCATCTGCCTTGAACACCTTAGATTTACACATAAGTAGCACATTGAGAACAAGTTCCATTTAACTAGAGGATAATGATAAAGATGGATTCGAAAGCTCAAAGGCCATGTGAAGAATTATAGAGAGTCATGCAAAGTACCTTCTAGATGTGTATAAACTTATTAATTATATTTCAATAGAGAAATCCATCTATATATTTTACTAAATAGAGAGATTATATGGAGTTTCTCATAAATTAATTAAATTGGAGGGATGAAAAACTAAAACGTTAAACAAAATAATAAAATAATAATATAGACAAAAGTGTTGTAATTTAGTTATCAATTTTGCAACAAAAGCCAATTTTAACATTAATCATTTCATTTGTCAACTTCTTCCACAATCATAAGTGCTAGGACTGTAAATCGGGTCGGGTATACCTAGATCCGATCCAACCATATTCAATTCAATCGGATCTAAATATTCCCAAGTACCCGACTAACAAATCTAGATATCCACTTGCGCCTGAGTTTTTTCTAGTGGTCCTCCATCGGACCTCCGCTTTCCTTGCTCCAACGTCAAGCACCGGCCAAATGTGGAACGAAGAAGCGGTGTGAGTGAGCACATGGAAGCAACAGGGATGCGGGGGCGGGCGTGAGGCCCTCGCAGCGGCGGGGGCAATAGGTGGAAGGCTCTGATGCGGCAGCTAAGCTGTCGCGTCAGCTCCTGGGCCTTGTAGGAGTCCTCCCCAGACCATTGAGTGTGCGAAGAGGACATGGCGGACAGTGGCGGCGTGGGCGCAGAGTCGGACCCAGAGGGCCCCACATGCGACGACGAGATCTCGGTGGAGGTGATGAACCTGGAGGTGGCATTGGCAGTGAAACCGCTGCCTGCCCTCACCTTCTCTGAGATGCTTAGGCGAGCTCTCGCCGGTTGTACTTGCCGTGGAGGTACAGGACAGAGCAAAATCCAGAATATCTAGATTTTGTAAAGGTAAACCATTTTCTATCCAAATCTGGTCCCATACTTTGGAAAACGAATGCGGGTCTTGGCGGATATGGATTCAGATCTACATTTATCATTTCTAGACTCCAGCTTATATGTATCATATCTTTTAACATGAGCAGGACATTTCCGGACTTTAACATGCTTGAGGTTTGATTTTCTTCCTTTCCATATCTCATATGGAGTGGACTTAATAGATTTACTTGATACCCTGTTTAGGATATATAGCAGAGCTAAGTGCATATCCCCATAGGGACACTTATAAATTTAGACATGCTTATCATGGATCGCATAATTTCTATTAATGTGCGATTCCTCTTTTCTGATACACCATTCATCTAGGGTGTATAAGGAGATATAAGTTGTGAAAGGATGTCATTATCATTTAGGTATCGTGTAAACTCTGTACTTAAATATTCCCCACCACAATCAGATTGGATGATTTTGATATTCTTTCTAGTTTGTTTCTCTACTTCATTCTTAAATTCTCTGAATTTCTCAAAGGCTTCTTATTTGTACTTCGTTAAGTACACAAAGTCATACCTTGAGAAATCATCAGTGAATGTAATGAAATAAGAGAAAAAACCAATGGCATGGGTAGACGTGGGACTACATACATCACAATGTATTAGCTCCGATATGTCTTTGGCTCGTTCTCCACTTTCAGTAAATGGAGATTTAGCCATTTTACACATCAAACGTGACTCACAAGTTGCATATGATTCAAAATCAAATAGATCTAAATATCCATCTCTATGCAATCATTGGAGTTTGTTTTCTCCAATGTGAGCAAGCCTACAATGTCATAGGTAGGCTCTATTCACTTAATACTTACTCTTCTTAAGAGCATTATCGACATGAAGACTATCATGAAATACATTCATCAAGTACAGTCCATTGCATAAAGAAGCAGAAGCAACTATTTTATTTCCAAAATAAATAGAACAACATTTATTCCCAATGAATATAATGTACCCAATACCATCTAAATAAGAAATAAATATAATGTTTCTTATTATGCTAAATACATAATAACAATCATCTAATGATATATAGTTTCTAGATGGTAGTTTGAGATTCATTGTTCCTACAGTGATCGCCGCAACTCTTGCGCCGTTACCTAGCCTCAGCTCCACCTCGCCGGTCCTCAGTTTACGCCTTCTTTTCAGCGCCTACATATTATTGCAGATATGAGAAACACATCAAATATCTAATACCCATGATGTATAATTTCTAACTTACAAATTAACATCTATCATATAGATATCCGAAACGTTCTGCTGCTTCACCTTTCTTTAAGCCTTGTCTTTGAGGTATTCCTTGCAATTCCTCTTCCAATGGCCCTTCTGATGAGAATAGAAGCAATCATCCTTCTCAATTCCCTTGCCTTTGTCCTTCTTAGCAACCTTTATCTTTTCATGTTTCTTCCCCTTGCCTTTCTTAAAGGCTTGAACTGCTTTTCTCTTTTTGTTGGTCTTACCAACCATGAGGATTTAGGATTTTTCCTTCACAAGGTTCCCCTCTGCAGTCTTCAGCATCTTCAGTAACTCAGCTAGAGATGCTTGGATTTTGTTTATATTAAAATTAACTATAAACTGTGCATATGATTGTGGAAGAGAAGCAAGAACAAGGTCAGTATGTATCTCCTTGGGAAGTGGAACCCCAAGAGCATCCAACCTTACCACCCACTCAATCATCTTCAGCACATGGGTATGTACTGAAGATCCTTCTGCCATTTGAATCTTGAATAGATTCTTGGATATCTCATATCTTTTGATTCTGTTCTGCTCACCAAACAACTCTTTCAGAAGGAGCATGATGAATCTTACATCCATCTCCTCATGCTCCCTCTACGACTCATTGCTCACAGAGGCAAGCATGTAGCATTAGGTCATAGTGGAGTCTTCCTTCCATTTCTCATATGACAAGATATCCTCCTCTAAGGCATCTAATGCTAGTTCAGTAAGAGGATCATCTTTGAGGACATATGAAATATGCTCAGACCTGAGAACAATCTTCAGGTTCCTGAGCCAATCAGAATAATTTGGGGCTGTCAACCGGTTGGCATCCAATATGCCACGCAACGAGTTACAGTGCGGCATTTTAGCCTATAGGAGATAAATTTCTAATTAGCAGATAATCAGTTATTAACTTTAACACAAGATATAGACTTTTTATCTAGTTTTACTCCCACTAATTTTCGTCGGACTGTATAACCTTCAGATATACAGAGCGGGAGACGCCGACAGTCTCCTAGCGGGGATCAAAATCTCTAAGACTCATAGCATGACCTTGAGGAAACACAAGTATCATATTATGATCTTAGAACAACCATTTCATAGTAATTGCAACTCTTTGTAATATCTGATCATATTTTGGCTCCCAAGTCTACAATTGTCTTAGGAAAATACAATAAACCATTATTACTGGTCTAAGCTATATCATCATTATGTGACG
Organism: Zantedeschia hybrid cultivar; assembly: GCA_030544215.1. NCBI lineage: Eukaryota > Viridiplantae > Streptophyta > Magnoliopsida > Alismatales > Araceae > Zantedeschia > Zantedeschia hybrid cultivar. Next base: position 59,577,040 of record JARZZO010000012.1, read on the forward strand.
GAATAGATTAGGATGTAGCTCCTAGAGAAACGCAAGAATAGCTACATCATTCCTCTACCCAATCTAAAGGCATCATAATGCCATAGCTTTTAATTCCTTCATCAGACGGTGACAGATCTCGGAGAAACAGAAGAAATTGCCATTACTGAATCAAGTCCTAAAAACTATAATGATGGAGAGCCATACGGTACATTCTCAATGACTCGTGTTGTGTCATAAATTTTAAATTGAAGGTTTTGTTTCTTAGCTTGGTCTCTTCCTAGGTGATAATATATAAATATATCACATATATTTAATATATACATATAACCTAGACATTTGATTCATAATCAAAATAAAAAGGCATGCATCACATACATGTTAAGGTGTGGTCATGGATAGCACAGTGGTTTGACTTCAGCCATACAGTCGAACATACTTACATTCAATATAACAATTATGTCAAAAATCTGAAAACACATAGGTTATATGAACTCCTTCATTTTTCTTCCTCGTCGTAGTTGTGGATCATCTTTGCTCCTTCCTTGGTTGCCTCGATCAAATTACATAAAAAATCTCAATTTACATGTAAATTTAAAAGAAGGCCTTATGGCGAGTACATAAGGGAGGGAGGTAGAAGTACATTGGAGTATGAGAGCGGGAGAGGTTCGCAGACCTCTATTTATTTACAATTAATAAAATTAATCACACACCCATGATCCACATCCATACATTATCACATGAAATATATTCAAGTGCTTATCTATGACCACAGTGTGTTTTATTAATCAAACCACAGAAGAAATATCACATCATATGGCTAAACAAAAAATTTCGAAAATAAATAATTTTAGTTTCAAAAATGAAAGACCAATGAAAAATTAAATAATTTGATTTTTTAAAAAATCATTTTATTGAACTTGTCATGCAATTAAATCAGATTTAAAAGTATTAAACACACAGCACATGTGTATAGAATCCAAAATGTTAATTTTCATAATATTCCATGCAAATTAGAATGTTTCTAAAAATTTAAATAAATCTAACATTCAGATTAATCTATAATCAGTAATCTAACAATTAGGCTATTAATTATCTCATGTAAATCTAACTCTTAGATCAGATTGTTAAAGTTAATTATTAACTTAACATTTAAACTAATAATTAATAATAACTAATTAACATTTTGGCAAGCGGCTGCACCGGCGTCGGGGGCAGCCGCACTGTCGTCAGTTACCCGCCGATGCCCGGCGGTGCCTTCCGGCCACTGGTGACCCCCAAAAGGGCAGTCGGATCCCTTCCCCACCTCCTTTTGTTACATTGGTGGCCGTGGGAAGGGCACTCCATTGCCGGCCGGCCGCCACCGGCCAGGCCACACTGGTGCCTGTGGTGATGCCAGTAGTGGCCGGCAGGATCCCTAGTCACACCTGGATCCTCCCTGGATGCCTCCCTATCGCATGGGGTTATACGAACAACTCCGTCTATGTGCCATTCTTCGCCCCATGAATATATGTATGTCTATTTGATATGTTTAGATTTGATTTATTTAGTAGATAATTATGAAACATAATTTGCTATTTAGATCTATTTGATTCAACTTATAATATGCTCAATTTATTCCTTTGACATCTATGCTCAGTTATTTTGATCTCAAGTAATTTGATTATGAGTCTATGTTCATTCTGATTAATTATTCTGACAATATGAACTCTAATTGGATAAGCCATCATGCCATGATATTTTGCTATGTATTCAGTTCGATATGCTCAATTTGATATGTGATATATTCTGATCATAGCTAGTAGACTTATTCAATTAGATAAAAAACTAATCATTCCTTATATGCTATATACTAGTCGATCTGTTCAAACTCTTAGAAAATACATTCGATTTGGTAAACTTATATTTGATCATATTTTGGTATCATGATTTTATTAAGTTATATGTAGAATTGTGAATCATATATATATTTGATACCATCACTTTTCAATTATCATATTGTTAGCATTTGATAGGTTTGATTTACCTACTGAGTAGTTATACTCATAAACCCTACTAACATTTTCAGAGATTAAGGAGGAAGAGTTAGCTGTAGAGGAGGGCTTTACTTAAGGATTTGACTCAAACTCATCTGGAGGTTATCAAGGGTTAGTTTTACTATTTTCTTGGATTTAATGTAATAAGATTTGAGAGAGGATATGTGTTAGTATTAGATTGTCTCAAAGCCAATCTGATACTATGTACTAATTCATATTATTAATAAATGGCAATAATTCATTATGTGTAATTAATTCGATCTATGTTTATCGTATCACGATGAAGTCCATGAACATGTGCAACAGTCTTCGGATTATGATGAGATCATAATTACGGGACCGAAGACTTATAAACACATGTTCTTAATTGTTCCTAGTCATAGGATATTTGAGATAGGACATCGAACATCCGGATATACTAACATAGGTTACTTCAGCTCATATGATGAGGGTGACTGATCCCATAAGTCACTTGTGTGGAGACACTATGTTGGACCTGTAGGTGCTCATTGGCGAATGAGTTCACTGAACTGATCCGACTATGAATCGCTGGATGGTAAACACCTCACTGTTAACCAGCTCGATTCTTTTGTCACGGTTGCGTAGATGATCCTTGGACCTGAGACGCCAAAGATATCTTGTTGGTACGTTTCTGAACTTTGACCTTGACTAACGAATCCCTAACCATGGGTTATCAATAAGTCAAGTGATCGGGTTCAGGGAAATGCCTTCGAAGGTAATTGTGTGTTCTATACGGGATCATCCGCTCTCGGTAGTTTGAGAGAGAATGTTCCGGAAATGATGTGCTTAAAGTCCCTGGCTAGGGCAGACTCTGTGTTCGATAAGGAGTTATCGGATTCAGATTAGCGGCATATGATTCAAGTGAATCAACCGAATAGGGTTTAACAGTAAACCATACCCTAGGTTGATTCGGGAACATTGCCCGGATGAAGGATTGTATCCGCGCGCTAACTGATGACGGAAAGGTTCCAATAGAGGGTTGCGATAACCCCAGTGCCATCCAGGATCACGCGATGTTGCTTGGCATCCAACGTGATTGGAAGTCCGTCTGAATTTATTGTGGGACATTAAATTCGGCTGATTAATTGAATATGAGGATATTAATTAATTCAGTCAGTCAGTAAAGGATTACTGGGATTAATGGGCTATTAACTGGACTGGTATTTTGGCCTAGAGGGTCACACGCAAATGATTTTCAAGTCGATGGATAATCCGACAGGATTTCGAATAAGTCTGAGTCTTTACGAAAAACCGTAGACAGACTTATTATAAAAGAACGGATACTGCGTCGGGGGCCAGCAACCGTAACCTAGCAGTCGTTCCATCTCTATCCTCTCTTCCAGACGCACGACACGAGGCCGGCCCTCTGGAGGCTCCGCTTCGATTCATAACCGCTCCGCCTTCCGTCCGACGGGAGATTTTGATTCTGCATGTCGCGGCAGATTACGCGAAGCCAAACGCGATCCACGAACGTCGAATCGAGCAAGGAAGCGAGGACGATCCATCGCGAGGAGAACCGCGTGGATACCGCTAGAGGTCGAGCATCTGCGCGACTTGCGGCATCGCTCCAACGGAATCGGAAAATGAACGCGGATTCGAATCCGCACAAGGTAAATCCGATTTACTCCGATTTTAAATTTAATGATCGAAACGGAATGAATCCAATCCCAAAATTATTTTTATTCCACTGCGTTTTCGGTTGAATCCCGACACAGCGATCCCAACAGTGGTATCAGAGCCAGGTTCCACTGTGTTTTCGCCGTTTCAATCTCCATATTGATGCGTTTATATTTAATTCCATGCTTAGTTCTGATTTTAATTACATGTGTTGTGATCATGTGATGATCACAGTAAATTTACAGTAAATTACTGTGATTAAAATCGGATTTATTTTGGGTTATATTGTATTCTTCGTCTGACGAAGAACGGCTCGAGTCGGCATATTTACGGGCACCCCAAAGGTTAGGGATGGCTCGTAGGCACGCGGAGTTCCTCCCACATGATCGTCGGTGGTCAGGAGGACCCATGGCCGGTGACTTGAAGGGCGGGCCAACCCCTCCTTCTTCCTCTTAATATTTGAAATCAAGGAGCCACGGTTTAGTTTTTTGTAGAAAACAACAAAGGAAGGGGGGGGGGGGGGGGGGGGGGCGCGGGGGGGATTTTTAAAAGGAAACCGCCGGCAACCAGGGGTCGCCGGTGCCCCTGGGTGCCGGAGGCCACCATTAGGGCCGGGGCCCTGCCGGCCGACACCTGCGGGGCACGTTGCCAGCGGCAGGGAGCCGCCTCCCCCCACCTGCGCACAGCTAGGGTTTCCAAGCTGCACTCGGGTGGGGGGGCGGGCCCGATGGGCCAAGCCGGGCCTCGGGTCCGAGCCAGCCCGGCCCTGGGCCCGGACCAGGTCCGCACCCTTGTGGGCAGACCTGGGTCCGAAATAGGGACCGGCTGGGCTCAGCCCAGGGTCCGGTCCGGACCATTGGACCGCTGGCCCCTTTTTCCTTTTTCTTTTAACCCTATTTTATTCCCTTTTTAATTATTAATTGACCCTTTAAAATTATAGATTTCAATTTAAAATTAAAATTAGATTTTAATCTTAAATTTAAGATCTGTTTTATCACTGTTAAAGGGCCAAATAATATTTATTATGAGGATTAAATTTAACAAATGTTGTTAATTAGTCAAATAATCTAATTGTTGGATTGACTTGACATTAATGAGACTTAATTTAATTGTTCAATTAAATTTTCAATGTCTGTTAAATTCACTAGCATGGAATGTAATAGATGTATCTTTTTGGAGTTTAAATGTACATTTGATGTATGTTGACTGTATGTTTAAATTTGATTTAAATTAGCATGATTAAACTGTAAAATCTTTTCGAAAATTCAAAATTCAAATTTTGTTTGGTCCTTGGTTTTATGAAACCAAAATTATTAGTTATTTTCAAAAATTTTAATTAGCCATTTGATGTTCTATTTCATGTGTGGTTTGTTTAAATAAAACACATGGTGGTCATGGACGAGCATTAATTGTGGATATGGAATGTGATTGTGTGGTTTGTTATTTATTAATAAATAGAGGTCTGCGAACCTCTTCCTCTCATATTGCAATGTATTTCTACCTCCCTCTTTAATATAATCGCCATAAGGCTTCCTCCTTCTATAAATTATCTTGTAATTACGAATTATGATGTAATTTGATTGAGGCAGCTGCGCGCGGAGTGAGGAAGATCCACAACTGCAACCAGATGAAGATGAAGGAGTTCATCAAATCTATGAGTTTGCAGACTCATGATATAAACTGTTATGTTGTGTGTGTGTGCGTGTTTGACTGTCTGGCTCAAGTCAAACCGCAGTGTCGTTCATGACCACACTAATGACATGTATGTGATGCGTGTGCTTTATATTTGCTAGGTTATTAGTGTTTATAATATATTTGATATATTTAATACTATCACCTAGGATGAGACCAAACTAAATAAATAAAACATTCATACCAAATTCTAAGCCGTAGCGCGAGTCATTGAGAATGCACCGCGTGGCTCTCTATCAATATGACTAATAGAACTTAATTCAGTGATGGCAGATACTATGTGTTTACCCGAGGTTTGCCATCGTCTGTTAAGAGGACTGTTGATCATGGCATTAGATGTCGTTGGATAAGAGTAGAGGAACGATATAGTTATCCACGAGTTTACCCGGGAACTATATTTCTACTCTACTTTATCACATATTGATGGTAATGCTTAGACCGGGGATAATGGTCTACTGTGTTTACCTAGGACCATTAATAACCTAGGATCCGAAATATGATCGGATATTGCAAGGAGTTGCACTTATCATGAGATGATTGTTCTGAGATAGCGGTATGATACTACGTGTTTATCCGAGATCATACCGTGATGCTTGGAGATTCTGATCCTCACTAGGAGACAGTCGGCGTCTCCCGTTCTGTATATCTGAAGGTTATACAGTCTGTCGAAAATTAGTGGGAGTAAAACTAGATAATAAAATACCATATCTTGTTTTAGTTAATCTGATTATCTGCTAATTATCATTTGATTATCTCCTGTAGGCTAGAATGTCGCACTATAACCCGTTGCGAGGCATACTCGATGCCAACCATTTGACAGGCACCAACTACTCAGACTAGCTCAGGAACCTGAAGATTGTCCTCAGGTCTGAGCAAATTGCTTACGTCTTGGATAATGAACCTCAATCTGAACCAGTATTAGATGCCCCGGAGGAGAAAATGATAGCGTATGAAAAATGGAAGGAAGATTCCACCATGGCCCAATGCTAGATGTTAGCCTCTATGAGCAATGAGTTGCAGAGGCAACATGAAGAGATGGATGCTAGATCTATCATGCTCTATTTGAAGGAGCTATTTGGTGAGCAGAGCATAATCGAACGATATGAGATATCGAAGTATCTGTTCAAGGCTCAAATGGCAGAAGGAACTTCAGTACAGAATCACGTGCTGAAGATGATTGAGTGGATGAAGAGGCTGGATGCTCTTGGGATTACACTTCCCAAGGAGATGCACACAGACCTCGTGTTATCTTCACTTCCACAGTCATATGCTTAGTTCATCGTTAATTTTAACATGAATAAGATCCAGGCTACCTTAGCTGAACTACTGAACATGTTAAAGACTGCTGAAGGGAATCTTGTGAAGGATAAACCCCAAGTCCTTATGGTTGGTAAAACCAACAGAAAAAGACTTGCAGTCCAAGCTTTTCGAAAGGGTAAGAACAAGGTTCAGAGGAAGGCAAAGGTTGTTAACAAAGATAAAGATAAAAGTGCTGAGAAAGGTGATTGCTTCTACTGTCACCAAAAGGGCCACTGGAAGAAGAATTGCAAAGAATACCTCAAGGACAAGGCTCAAGGAACTGTGAAGCAGCAGGACGCTTCAGGTATCTACATGATAGATGTAAATTTGTCAATAAGAGATTGTACATCATGGGTATTAGATACTGGATGTGTATCTCATATCTACAATTCTGTGCAGGTACGGACAAGAAGACGTAAGCTAAGATTCGGCGAGGTAGAGCTGAGGCTAGTGTAGACACGCTAATTTTGACGTCATTTCGAGTAAATTTCATATCATATAATAATGCCTCAGAATGGTCTAATATTTAATCATTGATTAATTTTTATTGATCTTTTTGAGTGTCGGGTTTAACAGACATGTTTAAGTTAATCAATTAAATTGATTTTAACTCAAATTTCAGTTAAAATATGAAGAAGTATAAAAGACGTCGACCTATGTGGACGCCATTTAGAGTTTATTCATATTTTAATGTTTAAATTTGAATTTTAATCAGTTGATTAATTAGCTAAAAGACATCTGTAAGAAACGACGCGTTTTAGGTTTCCTAAGCTATTTCTACTTCTCTTCTGCATGTTTATCCTTATCTTAATTAGTGTAAAATGCGTCTTTACATGGCGACGCGTTTTAGTTAATACAGATAAAGATAAGTTTTTTCCGGATGTTTATCTTTATCCTAATTAATCTGAAAGACGTCTTCCATGGTTGACGCATTTTAGATAATTACAGATAAAGATGAATTAATCTGTATTTATCTGTTGTTAAGATGGATAAATCCCAAATTTCTCCATGTAAATCCGCGGACGTAGAAGAAGTCTATAAATACCCTGCATCTTGAATGGGTGACGGAGTTGGAATTAGAGTTAAAATTGAGGCGATATCGAATTGAAGATCGAAGCAACGACGTCCAAACGTCGAAGTGCTGCTGTTTCTAGAAGTCGACGTCCGTTCTTCATCTAATCTTCATCCAATCAAGATCAAGGCTTTCTATCCTTCACCAACCGGTATAAGTTTTTCAATTCATTTCTGTACTTTTCATATTCACTTCATTAATTCTACATTCTTCATCACATCACTCCATGCAACACATACCACACTAGCATCATTTTCAAAACCAATTTAAAGGGGTTTCAAAGAACATCCCAACAAGTGAGTTCTATGTTTAGTTGCATGTTTAAAACTCTGTTTAGAATGGATATTACTTTCTGCTTAAGTTCTCATCATTTCTTTATCCCTTCATTTCTTTCTATTTTCTGTAAGTTGCAAAGAATCAAAAGGGGAGGAAATCAACAAGTAAATCATAAGGACTCTGGACAATCCTCAAACTCAACAGCAAGAACAAAGACAAGAAATGGCTCTCTTTCTTCAGCCGGTAGAAGAGGGGGAATCAAGAGCTCAACATCTCCCACGTTTAAACAGGTAGGCGATCAAACTCTTTCTTTTGGAACTTTTAAGTCAAAAGTTTCTGGCGATCACTTCACTTAGTTTCTTTTTAATAGGTTTATTTTGCACTTAAACAACATAGATTTTTCATGATAATCACACACTCATTTTAAGCACTCACAGTTTCTTTGGCGATCATGGTGGGACTTGGTCTCGCCATCTTTTAGTTCTTTTGTTCTTGTTGTTATCAATCGGACACCTACGGTGCACCACTTGTGTCTTTCAACACGTCCTCACCAATTGGTAAGTGTTTTTAGTTTAGTTAATTCCCTACGTGCACCACGTGCACACCCCAGTGGCAAGATCTTGCCTTCTCCGTTGATTAGTTGAAAAGCTATTTTTGTGATGAAATGTTGTGTGATTGATTGATATTTTAGTTGTTTAGTTGGTAAAATCATCATGTTAAAACTTGAAACTAAAAAAAATCCTGCATGAGTTGATTATTTATTATTTTTATCCTGTTTAAGGAGAAATCAATCCAGAAATTCCTCCTAGAAAATTGCTTCTATGACTTGAAAAGCGTCCAGGAACAGCGACGCATTTCAAACTGCGTCGTCTATCCCAGACGCCTTTTAGTCTTATTTCTCTGTTGTCTGCAATCTGAGCTTCTGCGAAAAATCAAGACTCTGTTTGAATAGCGTCGGCCAACCTCGACGCGATTCATACAGTTTCTTATTTCTTCTTCAGTTCTCAGATTTTTGTGATCTGTATGCTAATTACCCATTATGTATTAAGCATTAGAGGCCATCCAGGCTACAGGTCATACGCATTGAGGCTAACGCCCTCCTTTTCTTAGGAACACTCTACTTGACGTCATCAACTCTCTCTGATTGGGTCGGTCCCTCGATCAGATTAGAGTAGTTAACGTTGAGGCCTCCGTAAGTCCCCAAAATCAAGGTACTCCTCCTTGATCATCGGGCAGGTTGTACCAGTTGAAGTCCCTGTTAGATTCCATAAACGTTGTGAGAGAAAGCCATAGAATATAACGGTGGATATTGAACTGAAACTAAGATCCCATCCCTTGAGCGAATTTGTGGTTTAATTAAATTCAAATAACTCAACAAGGAATCTTAAAATCACGTTAAACATCCACTTGTTTGTTTAAATCTCTGTACAACTTGTTTACCAATCCTTGAAAAGGAATCTAACATCATGCTGCTCCGATCGGGCAGGGACTTGAGTATGGCTCCAGATGCCATTGTCAACTACAAGGGAGATGCTAATGTCCCTCGCGATTCTGATTACAATTATGAGAGCGGGAGAGATGTTGATGCCTCCCGTAATTCTGTCCCCGTTCTGTTTCGACAAGATGGGAATGTCCGGACCCCTCTCTATCATCCTCATGAGCAATATCCTGATCCTCCCCCGCATGAGTATGCGATTCCCAATCCCATTTTCGAGGGAGACATGAATCAAAATGATCCCTCGTCCTCTGATCCTTCGGATCTTGTCAATGCTTTGGGAGTTCTTGCCTCCCGTCTGGACTCTCAGCAGTTCGAGGCGATCCAGTCCATTCTGAAGGGGAAGGCACCCATGCAGCCTGTTGAGCCGAACCCTGCGGCTCCCCCTGCCATCCCTCAGCAACCTCCTCTTCATCCTCCTTACATTCATCAGGCCATGGAGGGCCTCCATATCACTTCTCGGCCAGCTGGGCCGCAACTTTCATCTTCTAGGCAACCGGCTAGACCACTAACGCCCGCTCATCAAAATGCCCTCGGACATGGCAGAAGCTCTGCCGGACCTCCTCTTTACTGTCCTCCTTGTCCGACATATTCTAGGCAACAGGCCTATCAAGTACCTCCACCTCCTCCTCCTCCCCAGGCTGATCTTACAACGCAAGCATTGCTGGCGAAGATGGAGCGCATGGACGAACAATTCAACAACCTCCAGAAGATGATGGGGGTCAAAGCTACACCGGAGATCAATTTACCAAGCCTGCCAGTGTTCCACCTGCCGCCCTCCGAGATGCCAGTGTACCAGAAGTACAACGGTACTACTAACCCCTTCACCCACTTGAAGGAGTTCATGTACGAATCATCCTTCTGGCAAAACGACAAGAGGTCGTTGGCCTTTTTGTTCAGGAGATCTCTAGAAGGACCAGCCCTCGAGTGCTTCTTTTCCTTGGAACCCTCCGAAGTAGAGGACTATGGTATCGTTTCTCGAAAATTCATTCAACGATACCAGGACAGAGTTGCCCCCTCCCTGTCCATCACTAACCTAATAGCAGAGAAGATGAAACATGCTGAGGAGTTCGTCAGTTTTGCCGACATATGGCGGGGCTTGGCCGAGAAAGTGAAAGATCACTTGTCCAAGTCGGAGCAAGTGAAGATGCTGATTTCCGATGCCACGCCCCAGTTCAAACTAGTCCTCTCCCTAAACAATCTAACCAGTATGGCAGAGCTCTATGAAAGAGCACGGTACTGTCAGAACGCCTTCAAGGACGCTACGTTTTCTAGCGTCTTTGATCCTCACAGACCTAGCAGGCCTCCACCTCGGAAGCCTGCAGTGCCAAATGCTCCCAGCACAGGTCCAACTACAGAGGGCACGCTCTCTCATGAGCAAGTCAGCATCATGAACAACAATTCGCCCCAGTTCGTGAGGAGTCAGTAGCAGTACTAGAGGCCACCGCAGCCGAACTAGCAGGGGTACAGGCAGCAGCCGAACCCTCAGTATCAGCAGCCCCAATATCAGCGGCCCCAGCAGCCGAACCAGCAACAGCAATAGCCACAGCAGCCGCCGCAACGGCAATTGCAGTACCAGCAGCCACAACAACAACAGCACCAGCAACAACAGCAGTATCAGCCGCGCGCACCGCCGGCATATCATAATGTCCCTCCTCCTGCTGACTACAACCAGCAGAGAAGACCTCCAGGCCCAAAGAGGGCAGAATACCCAGTCCTCCCAGAATCTTTGGCAGACATTTTCAGTGCCCTAATGGCAGCTAATGCCTTAGTCTTGCCAAGAGAAAAGGCAGTTTGGCCTCAGAATGCCGACACGTCTAGGTATTGCTATTTCCATAGGCAACCTGGGCATACTATTGACACCTGCTTCCAATTTAGAGATTATATTCATGATCTCAACGAGCAGGGCAGCATAGACTAGGAAGAAATGAAGAAATACATATCAGCCCTGAAGGCAAGAAGACCGCAGCAACAGCAGCAGCAGCAACAAGCGAGAGCACCAGCACAAGCAGCACCACCACCAAACATGGGCATAGTGCAGAACCCGCTCCCGGAGCATCAAAACCAAAACCAAGTTGCCCCTATTCTGACAAACAGCCAGTCTGAGGCTGACTGTGGGCAACAGTGGAGAATAGAGGACTCTTCCTCTGTTTATTCGACAGGTCACGTTCCGAGTACCGCAGAACAACCACCACGCCGCACCATCCACATACCCAGACCACAGCCCATTACCATCACCCCTCTACCGACACCCGCGTATCACTCACTCGCACCCAATAACCCATTACCATCACCCGCTTTCCTCAAGCCCATTACGCCCCACACTCCTTCACCTCCACCATATAACCTACCGCAAACCAATTACACACCCCTCGTACCATCTAGACCGCTACTACGCGTACTATTTCCTACTTCACCCGCTACCACTATCACCTACCCAGACACCCTCCTACTATCCAGACCACTACTACGCGTACCATTTCTCACTTCGTCCACACCAATCACTTACCCATCCACCATCCAACCGTCTAGACCTTTAATCCGCACCACGCCACCACCACCTAACCCCACGCCATCACCTACATACCAACACCCGCATCACCTACACCACCCAACTTTGCGGTACTCAAAGTGTCACCCGGATCATCCACGGTTGAGGAACATGCGCTCCGGAGTGGAAGAATTTTCAACAAAGTCTTTCCTCAGTCAACAGTTAGAGACGGCCCATCACAGCCGCCGGAGGAAGTACACAATGAAGAGAGTGCACCAGGCACTTAGTATGATTTGTTGAAACATCTGGACCGAACACCGGCACGGATCTTCGTGCTTGAACTGATTAAAAGATCGAAGAGTCACCAAGAAGCTTTGATGGAATATTTGCAGAAGGTGATGGTCAACGAGGACGTGCCGGTGGAAAAGATTGCAGTACTGTTAGTTCCTCAGGGGGATCAGCCCTCCATTACATTTCATACATCGGAACTAGCACCGCCGGCGGCCAGAAGCATGGCTCTGAGCATCACGGTCAACATCTGCAAGAAGGCCGTGGATGCATGCCTGGTCGACACAGGGGCTTCAATCAATGTCTTACCTCCAAAGACCCTAGAACTGTGCGGTGTGCCCAAGGAAAAATGGCTGCCTCGCCCCATCTCTGTGACAGCATATGATAACTCCACCCGTTCCCCTCTGGGAATGGTTTATTTGAAAGTATAGCTAGGCCCTGTAAGTCATGCTGAGGTCGAATTTCACATTCTGGAAATCGACCCTTCTTTAAATGCCATTTTGGGTCGTCCTTACATAAAAACTCTCGAGGCGATTCCCTCCACGAATCATCAATGCCTCAAATTTCCCTTTAAAGGACGAATCATTAAGGTTACGAGCATGCCGATCCTTGCTGCTGCTCATTCCTTGAATATCAAACCTGCTTCTTTACCTGGCCAACAACCTTTTCTGTCGGTATTACAGGTTTACCATCCAGTGGCTGATCCTCTGAAAACTGCCACTATTTCTCCTTACCCGTTAAATGTCATAAAAAGTGGTAAGTGCATGAGTACTCCAGGATGGAGAATTATGATGAAGAATGGCTATCAACCTGGGAGAGGTTTGGGCACACAATTACAAGGCAGGACCACTCCTGTCAAAGATCACCGAGGAGCACCTGGAAGTGGCCTGGGCTATAGGCCAAGAAAACTGAAACAAGATCTTGTTCAGCAAGCATAGAATAAACATGGTCAGAAAGTCTGGGAGACAATGTCTACACCACCCAAGGAAGGCCGGGATCCCCTAACATGGACCTTGTATACACATTTTGTAAAGGGGCCCATAATTAGCCACGACAACATGGTGGTCATTACTTCGTGTTTTGACCTCCATGATATATATGGGAGAGACTTGGCCAGGCATTGCTCGGAACTACTCACGTACCAGTCCTTGGAGGCTCTGCGGCCTATGAAGAGGAGAAAATTCCATGATCCTGAATGTGAACGGTACAGGTGGTTCGATCTGAGAGACCTCTACATTACACTGAACAGACTGTTTCTAGATCCTGCAGAATCCAAGTGGCCGCCGCAGATTGATGAGCTGATCAAAAGTCCCGGTGCTATCTTTGACAAACGGATATTGCTGTCAGAAGAGACCGATGAAGGGGAGCCAGATGACCCCTATGAAGCTGGCTACACCACAGATCTGCTCTGGAGGGGGACATATCTTTCTCATGTTTTCATGCTCCATACTTTATTTCGCACATTGCTCCTGACCCCGACTTGGTCGCGGGTCATTATTGAAGATATTCCACGGGCTCCGCCCGTTATGATTACTATGTCCCCTCGGGACCTCATACCACCACCTCCTCTCGATCTAGAGAGAATGTATGATTTGATTTGGGACATATTGTTGTATGATCCCCCTAATCCCTTGGCCTTGGTGCCACTTCCTCCATCTAATTCTCCTTCTATTTGTATTCATTCCTGTTTTATGCTTAACTCCTCTATTGCCCAAAAAAAAACGCCAATTTGGCAACAAATTCTTCCCAGATCCTCATTGAGGAAACCTCTTACTTGTCCGATCACACCTCATTGCGCGGGTCTTTCGGCCAAGATTCTCTCCTAGATCTACTCTGCCCCTCCCCTCGGGAGGATTCTCCTGTATCCCCACTTGTATCCTAGGATTTCCATCCTGCTTCATCTTCATTAGGTTATAATAGGGAGTTTAGTGAAGTTAGGCAGTCTAGTTCTAGGCAGGTTAGTCAAGTTAGAAAGTTTAGGAAGTCTAAGGGTAGGCGAATTCCAGATAGATACCTCTAGGACTTAGCTGATAGATGCTTTTCTTGCTCTTTAATCCCTCAGTTATTAGAAAATCCAATTCATATGCGAGAAGATTATATGGACGATGAGTCAGTCGATGATGGGTATGGGATGTATGAGTTAGTACGTGAAAAAGACCCCATTATTGAAGATGAGGAAGATGACGAGGACGCGGCTGAGGCATATGCCAGTGGAGTAAAGAGATTCGATGAACCCTCAGCTGCCGTAGAAGAGCCCACCAAAGAAATCAATTTAGGGACTGAAGACGAACCTAAGGTTGTCCTCGTCAGCAAAAATCTTTCTACAGAGGATGAGAAGGCAATGGTACAAGTACTTAAGGACTATAAGGACACTTTCGCCTGGAGTTATGAAGATATGCCGGGGTTAGACTCATCTTTAGTTGAACACAGGTTGACGTTAAAGGAAGGAGCTAGCCCGGTCAAGCATAAATTAAGGCGATTTCACCCACAAATGGCTCTAAAGATGAAGGAAGAGGTCGACAAATTACATAAAGCCAAATTTATTAGAGTTGTCCTTTATCCACAATGGGTGGCCAACATAGTCCCGGTTATGAAGAAGGACGGGAAGGTCAGGATTTGCATTGACTTTCGCGATCTGAATCGGGCGTGTCCTAAAGATGATTTTTCATTGCCTCATATTGATGTACTCATTGATAACACCGCTGGCTATGAAACTTTATCATTTATGGACGGATTTTCGGGATACAACCGGATCAAATTAGTAGAAGAAGATCAAGAGAAGACGTCATTCAGTACACCTTGGGGAACATACTGCTATGTCGTCATGCCATTTGGATTAAAGAATGTTGGAGCCACTTATCAGAGGGCTATGATGGCAATATTTCATAACATGATGCACATAGATCTGAAAGTGTATGTGGATGATTTATTGGTTAAATCTAAGACAAAGGCTGAGCATGCCAAGGTTTTGGCAAGGGTATTAGAGAGATCGAGGGAGTATCAGTTAAAGATGAACCCCAAGAAATGTGTATTCGGGGTATCTTCAGGAAAATTACTTGGATTCATCGTCAGCAAACGGGGAATTGAGATCGATCCCAACAAGGCGAAGGCTATCAGAGAAATGCCACTTCCCAAAAACTTGAAAGAGTTGAGAGGATTAATCGGGAGGTTGCAATTTATTCGCCGCTTTGTTTCCCAGCACTCACAAAGGTGTAAGCCGTTTTACGAGCTTACCAAGCGGGGAGTCAAATTTGATTGGGATAATAAGTGTCAGGAGGCATTCGATGGATTAAAGAACTATTTAGCAAGTCCTCCTGTTTTGAGACCACCATCTCCAGGCAAACTATTAATACTTTATATTTATGTCCTAGATGATGCAGTAGGGGCTATCCTAGCACAAGAAGATGAAGAAGGAAAAGAGAGGGCAGCCTATTATCTCTCTAAACTTCTCAACCCCGCTGAACAGAGATACACAGCAATAGATAAAACATGTGCAGCATTGGTCTGGGTTGTTCAGAAATTGAAGCATTATTTTCTGGCCCATGAAGTCCATCTCATCGCTAGGATGAATCCGATCAAATTCTTTCTGGAGAAATCTGTTCTTACTGATAGGTTAGCGCGATGGCAAAGCTTTCTATCTCAATTCGATATCATTTACATTCAGCAGAAAGCGATCAAGGGCTATGCCATAGCGGAACATCTCGCTCATCATCCCCTTCCTCGATTTGATCCAGTGCGATCAGAGTTTCAGGATGAGGAACTGATGTCCGTAAATCAAATCAGAGATGATATGTGGACTCTGCATTTTAACGGAGCTCTGAATTCTCATGGAAAGGGGATCGGTATCGTTCTGTTATCACCTGAAGGTGTCACCATTCTACAAGCCTTTCAGCTCGACTTTCCAATCACCAGCAATATAGCTGAATACGAGGCACTCCTTGCTGGCCTCGAGGCTGCTCATTTCCATGGTGCCACTAAACTCAGGATTGTGGGTGATAGCCAACTGATTCTTCGTCAAGTGCTGACCAAGTATCGAACTCTTGATCCCAAACTCAAGCCTTATCAAGAGCTTACTTCTGCTTACTCAAAGCTTTTCACGAAATTGATCTTTGTCCATGTCCCTAGGTATCAGAACATCTTAGCTGACCCTCTAGCTTCACTGGCATCTTCTCTTTATTTTTCAATCAGCAGGCAATCCGAATCAATCATAGTTCATAGGCGTCTTTCACCCGCCGTAAAAGACCCTTCATTTCTTAGAACTAAGGAGAAGTTGCTGAAGAAAGTCAGAGACGGAGATATCGTGGAAAAAAGAGAAATCATGTTGATGGAGCTGTTAGAAGAGATGGATGATGAACAGAAGCCATGGTATTATGAAATAGTCAAATATTGTGAAGATCAATCGTATCCTGAGGAAGCTACAACTGAGGAGAAGAGAGCTATCAGGAGAGTTGCTCAGCGATACACCCTAGTTGGAGGAGCACTGTACAAGAGAGGTTTTGATGGAGTTCTTCTGAGATGTCTAGACGAAGATGAGCTTTGGAAGGTTATGGAAGGAGCTCATAGTGGAGTTTGTGGTGGCCATGTCAATGGACAGATGCTAGCAAAGAAGATCCTTAGACAAGGATTTTATTGGCCAACCATGGAAGAAGACTGTGTAGGATATGTCCGTAGGTGTGCTAAGTGCCAACTTCACACCGACAAAATTCATTCTCCTGCATCTTCACTCCATCCTGTTTCTTCCCCATGGCCTTTCTCCATGTGGGCTTTCGACATCATTGGACCCCTTGGCAATTCCGATTCCGGCATCAAGCAAAAATCTTTCATTCTCACGGCAATGGAATACTTCACCAAGTGGGCAAAAGCCGAAGCATACACGAAAGTCAAAGCATCAACCGTCTGCAAGTTCATCATGAAGAACATCATCACCCGATTTGAAATTCCAAGTACCATCGTCACCAACAACGGACCGCAGTTCGTGTCACAAGAATTGAAGGACCTCTGCAACAGGTATAGAATTGCATTGCATCATTCGTCTCCTTATTATCCGCAAGGCAATGGCCAAGAAGAGGCAACTAATAAAACTTTAATAAAAATCATCAAAAAGACGTGCAAATCTGATAAATTCGCAGACTGGCCAGAAAAATTGGTTGAGGGTCTATGGGCCTACCGAACTTCAATCCGCACGCCCATTGAGCAAACTCCTTATTCCTTAACATTTGGAATGGAGGCGGTAGTTCCATATGAGATCCTTATTCCGTCATTAAGAGTACAGTTAAACAAGGAATTTTCCATTGATGAACATCGTTCAGCACTCCTTACTCAATTGGAACTCTTAGACGAGAAAAGATGGTCAGCCGTTAATCATGCAAAAGTTTATCAAAATAGACTAGCACGTTTTTATCAAAAGAAAGTCATTGAACGTAAGTTCAAAGTCGGTGAAATGGTCGTTAAAAGGATTTTTGTAAAACCTGGTGGTCCGCGTTCTAAGCTCCAACCCAACTGGAAAGGACCTTATGTTGTATCACAAGCTTTTCCTGGTAACGCTTACCGTCTTGTCAATGCAGAAGGAGAAGAGCTAACTCATCCCTGGAATGGTTTACATCTTAAGAAATACTACCCTTAGGTTAAAGAGTCGATTAGCATGGTACAAAGACCAGTGGAATCAGAAAATTTATAAACTCGAATTCCCTTATCAGTCTGGATAATTTAACTTCAAACGCATTACTACACACACTGACACATTTGTTTCGTGAGTAACAAGAGATGCCGAGTCCTAAGGAATACCGAAAGCTTGACTAAGAGTATAAAGTACAAATCATTCGTTTTAAAACAAATATGTTTTACACTCGGCCTATGATGTCGGAACGAGGCTTAGAATAGACTACCAAGAATACCCGCCGTCTTAGTAGGAGGTCGTCATAAAAAAAATGGGAGAGATCCGTCCCAAAAGAAAAGAATAGAAAAGCAAAAGCAAAAGGCAAAATCCAAATGTCAAATCAAAAGGCCATTATACTACAAACGTTACATCAAGGCCATGAAATGAAACAAAAGGGAACGCAAGGTCGATAAATACTCCGGAAAGAAAATGACCGAACTCCAACGGATACTAGGGTAGGAAAGGAACATCTTTTTAGGCCTCCAAAACCTTCTCATGGGCTTTCTAAACTTATTCTTCCTTTCTTTCTAAAGAGGCGTACTCCAAACTTAAAGAATGGCTTAGATTGACTAAGGGTCAAATCATCAAATAGGATCACGAATGGAAACACAAGTTCAAACACGATGGGTTTAAGTTAAGTTGTTGAAGAACAATTTGGAAATTAAGTTCATAAATGAATATGATCTTTTGATCTGAGTACCATGCTGGTCTTTTAGTTCACATACATATGTCAAAAATAATAAAAAATACATATTTCAAAATCCAAAAAAAAATACATATTTCAAAATCCGAAAAAATACATATTTAAAAAAAATCCAAAAAATATGCATA
The DNA here is from genome assembly GCA_030544215.1 of Zantedeschia hybrid cultivar. Lineage (NCBI taxonomy): Eukaryota > Viridiplantae > Streptophyta > Magnoliopsida > Alismatales > Araceae > Zantedeschia > Zantedeschia hybrid cultivar. The sequence continues at coordinate 59,595,793 of JARZZO010000012.1, forward strand.
TGCCAAAAATTCAAAAAAAAAGGTACATATTTCAAAAGTAAAAAAAATATACATACTTCAAAACCCAAACAAAAAATAGATATTTCAAAACAACAAAATATTTCAATTAGCATTTGCTTATTGCACTTGGTATGTCTCATTCCTTTTATTTTCAGTGAGCATTTGTCTGCTTGTATGTTGCATTTTGCTTAAGTTTGCTTATAGTTCAATTACCTTTGTTGATAAAGGCTATGCCCCTTGACCATTCATTTAAGGAAAAGATTGATTGACCATTTATTGGGTCAGGCAAGGGGCTAAGCCTAAATAGATACTTAACCTGTTTGTTAAGTGATGTGTAGGACACAAGGCAAACACAGGAACGCAAAATTGGAGGCCAAAAGTTTCATGTATATCATCAAAAGGTTTTTTGTACATGATACACGAAAGAAAAGAAAATACATGAGCCCTCAAGGCTGGCTCTCCCCTCCGCCCTCATCGAGCTGACTCTGAGCCTCGTCGGGCGCATCCGGTGCTGGTCCTCGGCTGGGAGGTGGAGGTGGTCCCATCGCACTTGGCCCTACCTGGCCGGACGACATGGTGACGCTGGCAGTAAAAGCGCTCACCAAGCCACGATCAGCGGCCTGCTGCCGGGCTCGCTGATACCTCTCCTCCACCATCTTGCGCTCGTGCTCAGCTACCGATAAGCGACCCTGAAGACTCTCCATCGGAGGCGGTCGCGGTCTCTCTCCTTAGTCAGGATCTCCAGGCGAACCTGGAGACATGCGAGATCTCCAGTGGAGAGACGGGCCACCTGCTCCTCTAAAGCTCGAATCCGCAAAGCGTCAGCTTCAGCACGAGCAGCTGCCGCACGAGAATGCTCCAGCTCCGCTTCAGCCCTCTGAAGGGCTTCCTGAAGCTCAGCAACCTGAAGGGAAGTCATTGTTAGTCCAAGGCAATCAAGTAATCAAAATCAGGTTCAAAAGTCGAAGGGGAAGAACTTACCCGAGCAGCGCGATCCTCCTCTGTGAGGGAAGCTCGGTGGATAGCGGAGGCGAGCTGGCTCTGGAGGTCAGCCAGAGCAGGATCATGGATGGTAGAGGATGATGACGCTCCATAGGAAGGGGGAGCCGCCTGGGTGTAGACGGCTCGCTGCACCAAAAGACAACCGTCAGTGTTAATCGCTAAAATAATTAATTAATCAAAACATTCATTCATAAACATGCATACATACCAGATCAAATAGTTCCTTCTGGACCTGCTCTAGCTGGGCCTCCGCGTCATGTAGGCGGGCCCGGAGGTCGATGATGACCGCATCACGTGCATCCTGCATATTACACATACATACATTCATTCACAAACATAAATCAAGATAATAATAAAATGAAAGACGCATAAAAGCATACTTATATAGAGCGGTCGGAGGAGCCGAAGCTGATTGGTGTAGTAGGCCCGGTACTGCTGGAGGTAGGCCTCGCTACTCTCCGCACGGGACTCCACTCTGACGCCTCGGCGGTGCCAGTCCTCGTACTGCTCCGGGAACTTGGCACGCCAGTCGGTGAGGGCTTGCTTACCCCTCATGCTCCTCCCGACGCCCTCCGGGACCTCCTCGTCGATCCATTCCTGGTGGAGGCCCAGGGTCCTCATCACGAGTCAGAGGCGGAGGGGCTCGATCTCGTTCAGGCAGTGTAGCCACATCTGCCTGCCGAACCTCCTCCTGCCAGCCGTCACCCACGGCTGACCCTCCTCGCCCATACCAAGGTACGGGCGCCAGATCACTTGCATATAAGTTAAACGCATTCATATACATAACTTGCATTTAATTAATAACATATTGCATTTAATAAAATTGAACAAGTTAAAAAAAAAAAGACTCACCAGCCACTCGGGATAGTCGAGGAACTGACGGCTAAGGGTCGTCAGCTGGTGGTGCTGAGGGGCGACGTCCACGATTGGCTGCCAACGGCAGGACAATGGGACAGCACCAAGTCTCGTGATCCTCGCTCTGCCGAGCGGAAAGTAGTGATAGCTCCACACCTGCATACATGAACATATAAGTTAGAAAAAAAATCATTTCATTACATTGCATATCATAAACAAATAATAAAATAACTTAATACCTGTAGAAACGGCGAGAAGCCGCTGACGGTGGTCTCACGGTCCGGCGTGACTGCAGACAAATATGCAAAGAGGTGGGCCAGAAGGACCGCACCCTAGGCATACTCTCCTAAACTCTCTAAGTCATCTAACAGATACAGGAATCTACAGTGGATATGGTCGCCCTTCGTACCGAAGAGCAACCGACCAAAGAAAAAAACTAAAAAGACCCTAAGCTGCCTATCTACCTCCTCCCCCTGACTAGGGTCGCTACAGTAAACGGCGGAGGATAACTCGGCTAACCTATCTCTAAACTCCTCCTGGGTCTCGTCTGATCGACGTCGGGGCTCCTCTAGTCCTAGGGCGGCCTCCACCTCTACCTGGGGGACCATCCTAGACTCCCTACCTAGGCTAGATACCTCTATGCCTAGTAGGGCCTCTGCCAATCCTCGGTAGTCGGGGTAAGTCACCCCGCTAACCGGTCGGCCCTCTACCCTGAGGCCAGTAATCCTGGCCACATCCTCTAGGGTGGGGACCATATGTCCCCACGGCATTAGGAAAGCCCGGCTTTCCGCATGCCACCTCTCCCGCAACGCCTGTAGGAGGACCACATCGAGCCAAAACGGCTCGATGTCTAAGACCTCGCCGAACCCCATCCGGCGCAGGCGCGCCTTCTGGAAGTCCAGAAGTCCCCGGTATGCACCTATAACTAGGTCCCATGAAATCCTTGCCCTCATGATCCCCTGCAAAAGAAAACATAAAGAACACATCAATTAATGATCAGTTAAAAAAAACAGGAAAAATCACTTATGGTTTGAAAGGCATCGAGACATATGGACGCCCATTGAAAAGCGTCCACATGTCCTGACGCAAATCAAACTTATTTTCTACCTGATTAAAATGGGAATTTAGCCTTAAAAGGCGTCGGTCCAGGGTGACGCCTTTTAAATGGCGTCACCTGGTTTGGACGCCTTTCAAGATCAGATTCCGGGTTCTTTGAAGAACCCCTTCCTCCCCTCGTTTTCTCGCCCCATTCATTCCATAGAAAACTCACCGTGTAGAGGTCACCCTCCTCTTCTTCTTCTACGGCTATTGGCGCCGGTGGAGGGATTTCTTCCTCCAAAAATGTCGCTGCCTCGGCGAGCGCCGCTGGCACCTCTTCGGGGGTCTCTTTCACGGGAGCCACCCTCCGCCGCCTCTTGGCTAGGGCCTTGGTCTTTCTGGAACCCTCACCACGTTCCATTAAGCTTAGAAGGGGGAGTTTTTGAGAGAGAGAGAGAAAGATCGCCGGAGAGTGAGGAGAGAGAAAGTTTTGAGAAAAATGAGGAAGAAAGGGGGCCTTCGCGGGTCTGTGGACAGAAAGTTAAAAGGCGTCGACTCAGATAGACGCGTTTTAGGACGCATAAGTTGAGGCGGCAAGGACAGCTGTTTGAAATTGAGTGAAAGGCGTCTACTTAAGATGACGCGTTTCAGGTTACCGCCAATTCTGGTCAGAGCCGTACGCAGCATGATGATGAAAGGCATCTTAGTATCCAGACGCGTTTTAGGAGATTAATCACGGAATTAATGGCAGAGTCCTGAAAAAAGTAGGAGAAAGAATTGAAAGGCGTCAGGTATGAAAGACGCAATTTAAGGTTAAATCAGGATTTTTGAGGATTAAATTGTATTTCTGGAAAATGAATTATGGTTGAAAGGCGTCTTTCTAAGTGGACGCGTTTTGCATTAACAAAACCCGAACTATCAAATTTTCAGGAAAAATCTAGTTTTTACTAAAGGAAAAATCATGAACACATCATAAGAAGTTAAGGAAAGATTTCAAGGCATGAAAAATAGCTCTTTATTCAATGAAATCTTTTATTACATCAAAAAAAGAAAAAAAGAAAAGAAAAAGGACACTTAAGGAAGAATTTCATGAAGACCTTTGAGGTATGGAAATTTCAATCCTCTATCTCTATCTTTAGAGGATTTTACACGATAATTGAAGCCAAGGTTCCACAAAGTGGTGACGAGTTCTATGGCTTCATAATCTTCGTCGGATTCCAAGGCACGCTTCTTGATCGGGGATGTGAAAGAGAACTCGGGGAATTCACGACGGTTCAAGCTAAGTTAAGTAAGGCATCGATGTGGATTGTATAACACGAACTCGGTGGCTCCAATCAACTTGAGATCCACTCCCGCTGTACGGCGTACTCTAACAGGCTTTCCAACAAGAGCGAGTGGAGACGAGTCAAATATGTCGGATGTCATGAGCTTCAGATACTCCCTCCAGTCGGCCCGGGTCTTGAGCTTTGGGACATTATGGATCATGTGCTCGTTGAACTTTACAATATTGGCAATATAGTGGATCGGACTATTCATGAAAATTTGAGATGGTCTTGGAGGCATCTTCTTACAGTACTCGAATTTAAAGTGAAGTTCAACCTACAGAGCAAAGAGTAACATGCACCCGTAGGGAGGACGACCCACAGATGCCGCAGAAAGCCCACTGTAAAGATAAGCCAAGAGTGCAATGCTAATGGATTTACCTTCAAAGATCGCGCAGATAGCACTGATCTGATCATCTTCTAAGATGTTGTCTTGCGCAGGGAAGAATAGAGCACCGGCAAGGCATGTGACGAAAGCTTTTGTCACATCCTCCGCTTCGTCCTCCCTTAGATCATCGATTTCGTACAGAGTCCACTCAGCAAGCTTTGCAAGATTGATCCCCTTTTTGGTAAGGCATCCTTTAACTTCTGAAGGATCCTTCATGATTGATGTCAACAATTGTTGACCGGTGATTCTCTCTCTTGTTAAAGCCATCTTATCTTTGATCTTAGGGAGACCCAATAGAAGCTCCGCCTCCTCCAAAAGGATAGTGCACTCAAAGTCTTGGGAGAAGAACGTAGTTTGGGGATGCCACCATTCGATCAAGACACCCATAGCCGCCCAATCTACGTTCGAACTCTTGTAGTATTTGGTAAGCACCACTAGTCCTTAAAGATTCCACTTAGAGATGAAAACTTGCATGGAAAGCTTAACACTTTTTGCAAGTTTACGAATCCAAGGGAGAGAGGTGAATTTTCTCGGGCCGGGAAACATGAGGTAAGTCTGAAAACAAACGAGAGTTTGAAGAACAAGATCAATTGAAGAACATGAAGGAACAAGAAGAAGAATTGAAGGGAAGTTAACTTAAGTTACTTGAAGATTGGGATCCCTTCTGATGAGGTGATTCTCCACGTCGGAGATCTTCTCTAGCGACATCTTCATCCTCTTGTTTGAAGAACCCATCCTCTTTTTCGGATTTCTTCCTTCTTGAAGCTTGGAAACTTTGGAGACTTTGAAAAACCTTGAAACTTTGAAGGAAAACTCAACTTAGAATCTTTGGATTATGGTAGGATTGCTTAGGAACAACCTAATGGTGTTTATATAGAAGGAATTGCGATCCTAGGAAGACTTTTCCGGATTGGAAAAGGGATGTGCATTGATAGAGTTGGAATTCGAATAGAAGAACCTGTTTCTGTGAGCAAAAGGCGTCGAGGATAAGCGACGCGTTTTAACATTGAATGGCGTCGGCTCGACACGACGCGTTTCAGCAATTCTGTGATTTACCCGAAGTTCTGTGGTTTTTGATGCTTAAATTAAATGTTTGTTTGGAATTATTAATGATTTTGAATGCAGGAAATTCAAGAGAACCCGAGTAAAGCTGAAAATGTCAAGAATATCTCACTGTGGGAGTTTGTGAAGTCTCGACCGTGGCTAAAAAGACGGTTATTTCTACCCTTGTACTATTTCATGTAATTATTGTGCATCATCATAATTATTATATGTTAAATATTTACTAGAGTATGTCACGGACCTTGTAGTTTTGATGAAACTGGAATTTGAGTTCCCCTACAACAAAAACAGTGATAATTCCAGAGAATTCTTAATCGCACGGATAGGCCGTTGGATTGTTAATTAGTGAGGACGATGGTTCCACTTTTGTGACACGGTGCATGGATAAACGAGCTTCGGCTTAGCACTAGATTACAAGAATTGATATCTTGACTCATTAATGACAATTTAATAATATTATCCTTGATTAATTTATATTTTATTTAACTTTATATTTTTCTTTTAGCCCAGCATACATCATGTAGGATTTTGAAATCACTGTGATAAGAACTAATTATTGATTAAGTTTCAGACCATTAATCAAATAACTCCAACATGATATGAAATATTCCATTCTGAATTGAGTATCTTGATTATCTTTGAGGTTCGCTTGAAGATATCCTTGGAATTCTATCCTTTCTTAGATTCGTTATCCAATAGTTCTTGTTTTCTTTTAAGATCTATCATGGCTGCAGCACGTCCACATTGGCTGGCAAACGCTCCCCATGATGAAACCTACAGTGTCTACGACCTGGGGTACTTCCCACTCCGTGGAAGTTGATCGACTTTATTTTATTTCCTTGTCTATCTCATCCAGACATGATTGATTTCATTGATCTCCTTGAACTATCTTCATTGATGATCTTGAGAAAAATTCCAATCATGTGATGTTAAGAGCGTGTCTCATCACACCTTGGCATCACCTTTTCAGTACATTCCATTTCATTTCACTCCCTTGCAAAGACGATGCCAAGGTGAGGCAGCTGTAGACACGCTAATTTTGACGTCATTTCGAGTAAATTTCATATCATATAATAATGCCTCAGAATGGTCTAATATTTAATCATTGATTAATTTTTATTGATCTTTTTGAGTGTCGGGTTTAACAGACATGTTTAAGTTAATCAATTAAATTGATTTTAACTCAAATTTCAGTTAAAATATGAAGAAGTATAAAAGACGTCGACCTATGTGGACGCCATTTAGAGTTTATTCATATTTTAATGTTTAAATTTGAATTTTAATCAGTTGATTAATTAGCTAAAAGACATCTGTAAGAAACGACGCGTTTTAGGTTTCCTAAGCTATTTCTACTTCTCTTCTGCATGTTTATCCTTATCTTAATTAGTGTAAAATGCGTCTTTACATGGCGACGCGTTTTAGTTAATACAGATAAAGATAAGTTTTTTCCGGATGTTTATCTTTATCCTAATTAATCTGAAAGACGTCTTCCATGGTTGACGCATTTTAGATAATTACAGATAAAGATGAATTAATCTGTATTTATCTGTTGTTAAGATGGATAAATCCCTAATTTCTCCATATAAATCCGCGGACGTAGAAGAAGTCTATAAATACCCTGCATCTTGAATGGGTGACAGAGTTGGAATTAGAGTTAAAATTGAGGCGATATCGAATTGAAGATCGAAGCAACGACGTCCAAACGCCGAAGTACTGTTGTTTCCAGAAGTCGGCGTCCGTTCTTCATCCAATCTTCATCCAATCAAGATCAAGGCTTTCTATCCTTCACCAACCGGAATAAGTTTTACAATTCATTTCTGCACTTTTCATATTCACTTCATTAATTCTACATTCTTCATCACATCACTCCATGCAACACACACCACACTAGCATCATTTTCAAAACCAATTTAAAGGGATTTCAAAGAACATCCCAACAAGTGAGTTCTATATTTAGTTGCATGTTTAAAACTCTATTTAGAATGGATATTACTTCTGCTTAAATTCTCATCATTTCTTTATCCCTTCATTTCTTTCTATTTTCTGCAAGTTGCAAAGAATCAAAAGGGGAGGAAATCAACAAGCAAATCATAAGGACTCTGGACGATCCTCAAACTCAATTGCAAGAACAAAGACAAGAAAGGGCTCTCTTTCTTCAGCCGGCTGAAGAGGGAGAATCAAGAGCTCAACATCTCCCACGTTTAAACAGGTAGGCGATCAAACTCTTTCTTTTGGAACTTTTAAGTCAAAAGTTTCTGGCGATCACTTCACTTAGTTTCTTTTTAATAGGTTTATTTTGCACTTAAACAACATAGATTTTTCATGATAATTACACACTCATTTTAAGTACTCACAGCTAGGTAACGGCGCAAGAGTTGTGGCGATCGTTGTGGGGACAGTGAAGCTCAAGCTACTATCCGGAGACACATTTTCATTAGATGAATGTTATTATGTACCTAGCATAATAAGGAAAATCATTTCTATTTCATGTTTAGATAGAATTGGATACAATTTAAATTTTGGGAACAATAGTTGTTCAATTTATTTTGGAAATAAATTAATAGCTTCTGCTATATTATCCAATGGTTTGTATCTATTAAATGTGTCTCATGAAAATTTACACATCGGTTCTTCAATTAAAAGAAGCATAAAATGAACAAAGCCTACTTGTGGCATTGTAGGCTTGGACACATTGGTGAAAACAAACTGCAAAAGATGCATAAAGATGGATATTTAGATCTATTTGATTATGAATCATATGCAACCTGTGAGTCATGTTTAATGGGTAAAATGGCTAAGTCTCCATTTAGTGGAACTGGAGAACGAGTCAAAGACATATTAGAACTCATACATTCAGATGTATGTGGTCCTATGTCAACCCAAGTCATTGGTGGTTTCTCATACTTCATTACATTTACTGATGATTACTCAAGGTTTGAATATATATACTTATTGAAGTATAAATCTGAAGCCTTTGAGAAATTCAGAGAATTTAAGAATGAAGTAGAGAAACAAACTGGAAAAAGTATAAAAACCATCCGATCCAATCGGGGTGGTGAATACTTGAGTACAGAGTTCATTAAATACTTAAAGGATAATGGTATCCTTTCTCAGCTTACACCTCCTTATACACCTTAAATGAATGGTGTATCAAAAAGGAGAAATCGCACATTAATGGAAATGGTGCGATCCATGATGAGCATGTCCAAATTACCAGTGTCCTTATGGGGATATGCACTTAGCTCGGCTATATATACCCTGAACAAGGTACCCAACAAATCTTTTGAAACCACTCCATATGAAATATGGAATGGAAGGAAACCAGACCTTAAACATGTTAAAGTCTAGGGATGTCCTGCTCATGTTAAAAGACATGACGCAGATAAGCTGGAATCCAGAATTGATAAATGCAGATTTGTGGGATATCCAAAGGAGAGCTGTCTTTCTGGCGAACAAAAGATGTTTGTGACCAGGAGAGCTGTCTTTCTGGAAGAAGATTATATTCTCCAGAAGGACAGTGGGAGTAAAGTAACTCTTGAAGAAATTCCAGACCCACAAATTGGTTCATCAGATGAACCATCAGTTTCTACACATGTTCAAAATGATACACAGGAACCTCGTAGGTGTGAAAGAGTACCTAAACCACCAGAAAGATATGTGGGACATATTAATTTGGATGGTTCAAGGATACCCTATAATGAGGATAATGATCCTAAGACTTACCAGGAAGCCATTGAAAGTCAAGAGGCCGAGAAATGGCGGGAAGCCATGAATTCTAAAATACAGTCTATGTACATCAACTAAGTTTGGAACTTGGAAGATTTACCCGATGGTATAGTATCTATCAGCTGCAAATGGATCTTTAAAAGAAAGATCGGTGCAGATAGACGTATTGAGACTTATAAAGCAAGATTAGTGGCGAAAGGCTATCGTCAAAGACAAGGTGCTGACTATGACAATACTTTTTCACCCATTGCTATGATTAAGTCTATCAGAATTCTTCTCGTCATTGCTACCTACCATGATTATGAAATCTGGCAGATGGATGTGAAGACTGTCTTCCTTAATGGAAATCTTGAGGAGGAAATATATATGATACAACTAGAAAGATTCACATCCAAAGAATCTCCAGACATGGTATGCAAGTTGCAGAGGTCCATTTATGGATTGAAGCAAGCTTCTCGAAGCTGGAACATAAGATTCGATGAGGCGATCAAATCTTATAGCTTCATTAAGAATGAAGATGAACCATGTGTATACAAGAAAAACAGTGGGAGGGCAATCACATTTCTGATTCTTTACGTTGACGACATCCTACTCATTGGGAATGATGTACGAATGATGTCATCAGTAAAGATATGGCTGTCAAAGAATTTCTCCATAAAGGATTTCGGAGAAGCATCTTACGTATTAGGAATATGGATCTATAGAGATAGATCAAAGAAGATGTTGGGTTTAACTCAATCTATGTACATAAAAACCATTGTCAAAAGGTTGGGCATGGAAAATTCCAAGAGAGGTCTCATACTGATGAGATATGGAATTTCACTCTCTAAAGGTCAGTCTCCTAAGACACCTGAAAAGAGGGTTGTGATGGATAAAGTCCCCTATGCTTCTGCCATAGGCTCCATCATGTATGCCATGCTATGTGCTAGACCTAATGTAGCATATGCTTTAAGTGTTACATGCAGACATCAGGCAAATCCAGGTGATGAACACTAGAAGGCTGTGAAATGCATCATTAAGTACTTGAGAATGACTAAGGATCTATTTCTAGTCTATGGAGGAGGAGACTTAAAGCTGCAAGGATACACTGACTCGAGTTTTCAGTCTGATCCTGACGACAGCAAGTCAACATCAGGTTTTCTTTTCACACTCAACGGGGGAGCAGTGAGCTGGAAATGTTCCAAGTAGGAAACCACTGCTGATTCGACAATGGAAGCCGAGTATATTACTGCTGCTGAAGCCGCCAAGGAAGCTGTATGGGTGAAGAAATTCATCGGCGATCTTGGTGTGGTGGAAAGCATATCTGATCCCGTCCCACTACTGTGTGACAACAATGGGACGATTGCTCAAGCGAAAGAGCCGAGGTCTCATCAGAAGTCGAAGCACATTCTGCGGCGCTTTCATCTGATCAAAGATATTATAGCTCAAGGAGATGTCGTGGTGGAAAGAGTTCCTTCAGCCGACAACATAGCAGATCCACTTACAAAGCCTTTGTCTCAAAATGTCTTTGAGCGTCACTTAGAGAATATGGGTATTCTGTATAAAAGTGATTGGCTTTAGTCCAAGTGGGAGATTGTTAGTATTAGATGGTCTCAAAGCCAATCCGATACTATATACTGATTCAGATTATTAATAAATGACAATAATTCATTGTGTGTAATTAATTTGATCTATGTTTATCGTATCACGATGAAGTCCATGAACATGTGCAACAGTCTTCGGATTATGATGAGATCATAATTACGGGACTGAAGACTTATAAACACATATTCTTAATTATTCCTAGTCATAGGATGTTTGAGATAGGACATCGAACATCCGGATAGACTAGTATAGGTTACTTCAGCTCATATGATGAGGGTGACTGATCCCATGAGTTACTTGTGTGGAGACACTATGCTGGACCTGTAGGTGCTCATTGGCGAATGAGTTTACTGAACTAATCTGACTATAAATCGCTGGATGGTAAACACCTCACTGTTAACCAGCTCGATTCTTTTGTCGCGGTTGCGTGGATGATCCTTAGACCTGAGACGCCAAAGATATCTTGTTGGTACGTTTCTAAACTTTGACCTTGACTAACGAATCTGTAACCATGGGTTATCATTAAGTCAAGTGATCGGGTTCAAGGAAATGCCTTCGAAAGTAATTGTGTGTTCAATACAGGATCATCCGCTCTCAGTAGTTTGAGAGAGAATGTTTCGGGAATGATGCGCTTAAAGTCCCTGGCCATGGCGGACTTTGTGTTCGATAAAGAGTTATCGGATTCATATTAGCAGCATCTGATTCAAGTGAATCAATCGAATAGGGTTTAACAGTAAACCATACCCTAAGTCGATTAGGGAACATTGCACGGATGATGGATTATATCCGCACGCTAATCGATGACGGAAAGGTTCCAATAGAGAGTTGCGATAACCCCAGTGCCATCCAGGATCACGCGATGTTGCTTAGCATCCAACGTGATCAGAAGTCCGTCCGAATTTATTGTGGGACATTAAATTCGGCTGATTAATTGAATATAAGGATATTAATTAATTCAGTGGGTCAGTAAAGGGTTACTGGGCTTAATGGGCTATTAACTGGACTGGTATTTGGGCCTAGAGGGTCACACGCAAATGGTTTTCAATTCGATGGATAATCCGACAGGATTTCGGATAAGTCTGGGTTTTTACAAAAAACCGTAGACAGACTTACTATAAAAGAACGGATACTACGTCGGGGGCCAGCAATCCTAACCTAGCCATCGTTCCATCTGTATCCTCTCTTCTAGACGCACGACACGAGGACGACCCTCTGGAGGCTCCGCTTCGATTCCCGACCGCTCCGCCTTCCGTCCGACGGGAGATTTTGAATCCGCATGTCGCTACGAATTACGCGAAGCCAGACGGGATTCACAAACGTTGAATCGAGCGAGGAAGCGAGGACGATCCATCGCGAGGAGAACCGCGTGGATACCGCTAGAGGTCGGGCATCTACGCAACTTGCGGCATCACTCCAACGGAACCGGAAAACGAACCCGGATTCGAATCCACGTAAGATAAATCCGATTTACTCCGGTTTTAAATTTAACGATTGAAACGGGATGGATCCAATCCCAAAATTATTTTTATTCCGCTGCGTTTTCGGTCGGATCCCGCCACAGCGGTCCCAACAATATGTACTTTTATTTTTCTTTAGTTAGTTGAGAGATTTTCTTTCTTCTACATATTTAATGTAATTTGATGATCTTGGTTATGACAATATAATGCAATATTTGGATTCATTTGATGGTAAATAATATGTTTATTACTTAGTTATTTGTCTCTCATCTTTCATTTCATATTTGTATGTTATTTGATTCCGTAGTTACATAATTTGAATATGAAGTAAGTCTATATGACTAAACCGGATCATGAACATAACACTCATACATACTACTTTTTGAACGTGAAGAACTATAATGTCAATCCAACTTTCACTTCACTAATGAAATACCACCAAAGTGAAAAGTCACATGTCAACTAGAGTCATGAGAACATATGGATATGCTACTCGAGTACCTGGCAACATGTATACTTAGTGTACACTTGCATATATGTCTCCAGAGTTAAATTTTAAATTGGTTCCCTTCACAAGGTATCCATCACTATGTTAATAACCTCCGAGTAATATTTAACTTGGTTTCTTTTCTATGATTAGCCAAAGTGAGGAAAAAATTAATTCCAAAGTGATATGAAAAAGTGATAAAGGGATCTTAAAAAAAGATTTGAGTGTTGATAAATGGACTCCAAACTAGCTCATAATCAAAATGTGTTGAAGAGTGGAAGAGTGACAATATTTGTGGAATAATACATTTTCTACATATGTGATTGAGCTATTGTAAGTGTTGACCTAATATATATATATCCAACAAACTTCTTACTACTTTGAGATTTCACTCTAGGATTTATTGTGCAAGTACTTTCTAACTAAAACTATAGTGCTATTTTGTTGTTAGGAATACTCTTAAGCCCTCCTTGATATGTTTTGGTTTATTTACTTAATCAAGGGCATCCTTAATCATCATTTGTTTATGACATGACTTGAGAGTCTAACTATTGTTTTACAAGGACTTTCTTTATGACTTAATAAGTTAGATACATCTTAACTAACATGTGTCACTGGATTGATAACATCTGGAAAAATGCTACTTGTGCTCACTTAAGGTACTCTATGTCTTTATCAAGTGTTTCTAATGGTATGACAATCGCCACTTCATAATGGAATTAGATCTTACCATTAATGGTGGAGATATGATGAGTACGTCTTCCAACTTTTTGAGATGTTTTATCATAATTTTTTGTCTCTCACACATCCCACTTTCTACATTATCATTTGGCTGAGCAAAAGACATACCAATGAAGATATAAACCATGTGTCAACCAGAGTCATGGGAACATATAGATATGCTACTTCCGAGTATCTTGTAATAAGTACACTTGGTTCACTATTGCATATATGTTTCTACATTTAAATGTTAATTAACTGGTTCTTTTTACAGGATATTAATTTTTATACTATTTTTCATCAAGTCAATCTCCTGGCATATTATCTACATTCTTGTTTATAATTATTAAGATTTTTTACATATAAGTCCGTATAATCTTGTGATATTACAAATAAGTCCCCCTAATCTGATTGTTTACAAATAAGCCTATGCAATCTACCGCGAATTAGTGAATGGCCTCTGAAGCTTACAAATAAGTCCCAAAGAGTGTTACAAGTAAGCCCCTAAAAGGGTTTATTTGTAAGAAAGTTGCGCTTGTGGGGGTTTATTTGTAAACAATCATATTAGGAGGGGTTATTTGTAATATCACAAGATTATAGTGGCTTATATGTAAAAAATTATAATTATTAATATCAATAAAGACATTATATTCATTATGTGTAATCCGATGATACTGTTTCACAATGAAGCCTATGAATATATGTATTAAACATTAGATCATGATGAGATCATGATAATGAGATCGATGTTCTTTAAACATATATTTTTAATTATTCTTAGTTAGAGGATATTTGTGACGGACATCAAATATTCAGTGAGACTCTTACTCATAAGATAAAGGTAACTGCTCTCATAGTCACTTGTGTAGAGATACTAAGATGAACTTATAAGTGTTCATTGAGAAATTAGTTCACTGAATTGATTCACCTACCAATCCCTAGATGGTTATAATATTGAACTATCAACCAGTGAATTATTCTCCACAGTGGCATAGTTGGTCCTTTTACCTAAGACATCAAAGACATCTTGTTAGTGAACTATTGTCTTTTGATCTTGACTTAGAGATCTCTAACTATGAGGTCTTGATTAGTCAAGAACCCATACACCTTCGAAGATGATTGTGGGTTAAAAAGGCATCATTTACTCTCGATATTTAGAGAAATTATCTATGAAAGTATATCTAGGAGTCCCTAGCTAGAGCATGACAGCATATTAGAAAAGGAATTTTTTGATGATGGTTTATGTCGTTATCTTATCTACGTGAGGGAACGCAATTAAGGTTTGATAGTAGAACCATATTTTAAGTTGAATGAGAGTATTACTTGAACGAAAGACTATAACCTCATGCTAACTAATAACGAAAAGTTCTATGAGCAGGTTGCTAAACTCAAATACCTTATGGGATCATGAGGTGTTACTTAGCACCCCCCATAATCGGAAGTTTGATCAATTTAACCTTGAGATGATAAATCAATAAATTATTTATTTAATATATGATAGTAAATAAATTAATTAAGTCAATAAAGTATTATTAGATTGAATGGGTTCGAAACTAGACTAGCCTAAGGGCCTAAAGAGTCACACAAAAGACTCTAAGTCGATGAGAATTAACTGAGAATTTATATTAATTTAAAGATATTTAGATAAAAATTTACAGAATTAATATAAATAATAGTAGAGAGGAATTCTGGGTCAAACTTCAAGATTTCTTTCAACCTGGGCCGTCCCCATGTTTTTCCTCTCTTTGGCCGTCCCCTGTGGTAGGGGTTGCACCCTTCCTCTCTCTCTTCCGCTTCTACTCTCGCACTACCTATCTCTCTGCCCGCATGCCTCGAGCATCCTCAAAGAAAAGGAAAATTCATAATCAACTAGATCCCACTAGAGAAAAGAGGACAACCCTTCAACTAGAGAGTCATGTGGATTCTGTTGGAAGTCACATACTTGTGCGTCTAGTGATATTGCTTCACTAGAACCGAACCATGAATATAGGTTTGGATCGGTACAAGGTGATAATCGGATTCTTTGATTAGGTCTTTCTTGTTGAAACGGATCAAAGGAACTCATGAGGTTATGTTTCCGCTGTATTTTTATTAAATATTTTATTTCCTTGTTCCCATATGATCGTTAAGATGGTCCTACTAAACAAGATGGGTTATGCCTATGTTTTAGGGTCGTCACTTTCAGTATTGCATTTCATAATACATATGCATGTTAGCTTTTATTTCCTTCTAAGAATAGGGTTTTTTTTTTTTAATAAAAATGCACATTCTGGCATGTACAAAATTATATTTGCGATCGCATTTCTCAAAATGATATTTATATAATTATTTGCCAGAGGATAGACAATTGAACTACAATTGTCAGGAGCCATCTGATGATTATTCGATTTGATAGTTTTGATTAAAATTCTTTTTAACACGTCATTTTCATAATTGGTATAGATGTTAACAAGATTCAACTACTGATCCGATCAGATAAATAGTAATAAACATATGATAAAAAAGAATGTTCTTCAAGGAACATAACCAATTAGCTAGTGTTAAAATTACTACACTTGGACATGCCCTCATATTTATGTACTCTTCACATAAAGGTTCTGTTCAGTGCAAGGAAAGGATCCTCATGCTGCTCTAGAGGATCAAGTCTCCTATATTTTTGTCGAGTAATACTTGTTGCACCCGAGGTGCAAGCGGACAGCAACGAGAGCAGTGTAACAGTTTTTTTTTATATACTTTTTAAATTTTACCAAGATGGAGGAGGACCCTAACTCAGCATCACCGTTAAAAAGATTTAAAATAAAATGGACTACACACTCGCGTGATCCGAGCCGCCGCCGGATTGCACAAATGTGTGATCCAACGCTGCACTGTACTTGATGCAGCTGGCGTGCTGCACAGCACACGGTGCAGCATTACTCATTTTTGTCTGTATGGTTCGAGTGATTCATAGTTAGCCTTGACTCTTAATGTCGACTAATCTGATCACTCTTCTAACATAAAGGATGCCGTCTTTGGAAAATAAACTCATCGTGATTAAGAATGGTAAGATTTGGAATGTAAGGGTCTATTTGGTATTCTGCAAAAGTAGATGCATGGGCTAATTTTCTAAAAAACTTCAACGGGACATCTTATTTAAATGGGCATGTCAACGAAAAGTTGATGCATTGACTATGATTAAAATATGTTTGGCATCCACTTCAGTTAGGCCGGTGCCATTTTCCGAGAAGAGCCTGCTAGATTGGCGTCCGGTGTATGCCCCACAGAAACACAAATATACCCTTAAAAATTAATTTGTATCTATACTTTTAAATTTTAACTTGTTACAATTTTACACAAAATTTACCTACACTTGCACTCCTAAAATTTAATTTTCTGCGGCCTCTTCCCTCTGCCCATAAGTGACTGGCCTCCCTTTCCTTTTGGATTTTTTTTACAGTAACTCCCTAACAGATTCAAAAGATTCAATATTTGTAGAAGACAATAACTCGTTGCATCATCACAGTCATAAAAATTAATTTTTTTTGAAGTCCCCAATATTACCTGCATCATCATATAATTAGTTTTCTTATAGGACCATTCAAAAAAACATAAAGATTCAAAAATCTTAACTCCCTAAATAGTACTTTACTGTTCACTGGGGGTACGTTTTTCAATTTTCATTTTTTTTTGGAATGTTCAATCTAAAATCGAATTAGACAGGTATCTACAACATGTCAGGAGCTTTCACAAAAAAATTAAAAAAGTAAAAAATAAAAAATGGGCTCAATTTTTGAATTTTCATCTTCTTTGGAAATGTCCGATCAAAAATTGAATTATATGAGCATGTAGGTAATGTTAGAAGCTTTCAAAAAAAGTTTATTAAAATAAAAAAATTGATCCCCAATGAATAGTATATTCCTATTCATCGAGCCTTAGTTTTTGAATATTTATTATTTTTTAAGATGTCCAATTGAAAATTTAATTATGTGGATGTGTAGGATATGTTGGAGGGTTCAAAAACATTTTTAAAAAGTTTTTCTTTTTCAGTTTGACTATACCATCAGACGACATAATATCTAGTAACAGTCCAGTAAGTTATTCTCCCTTTTGAATTACTTATACTTATATCCTTAAAACGTAAGATATTATAATTTTAAGTAGAATCAGACCAAACTTAACCCAAGCTGAAAATTAAAAAGAAAAAATACCCTTTAACGTTGAGGTTCGAATTTGGATCATGTGAAGAGATAACCCTTTTTATTTGAATTATCCAATCAAACTTAGAGTTGGGGTATTCTCTCAGTTCAGAAAAATATTTGAATTATCCAATCAAACTTATAGTTGGAGTATTCTCTCAGTTCAGAAAAACATAAAAAAAATATTTTGGCTCTGCCGTATCTATGTTAAAAAATTTGTAGTACGAAAATACTTTTATAACAAATAAATGTATGAAATCATTTTCGGAAAAAGATTTTATGGATAAACAAACGAATAAAAAGATTTTCAAAAAAATATTTTCAGAAGTGCGAAATGGTCAATTACGTTTCATTTTTCTAGTAAATTTATTTTCTTGGAAAATATTTTTCATCCTATTATATTTTACGTACAACTAAACGGACCCTAAGTGAAACAGATTTGCCAATTATGCATACTGTAGACCTGAATAAAACTGTATAATTTTTTTGAATCAATGGATAAATGGATTCAGCTTCTGAATCTGTTATGTGAACATTTGAAGTTGGATTTTAAAAATGGGCTTGTCAAGAAATTATTTCTCTTCGAGTATAAGATAAATTGGGGCTGTCAATGCACCGGGCCGGCCCGTAGGTTTTAGGGCCGGCCCGGCTCTGGGCCAAGAATCGAGCCAGGCACACAAGACCATGGGTTAAAAGCGGGCCGGGCTACACGGGTCGCAAGCTTCAGGCCGGGCTACATGGATTATCGACTTAAAATATTATCTCGAGCTTCTTCAGCCTTCTGCTTAGGTGATCTTAAACTTTATATCTTTTTCTTTTCTTTGAACTCCAAATTTAAGCCAGCCTATCATTTGATCAAATGGCTGTAGAAAGAAAATAATCTAGAGAATAACAAGTACGCATTTCTTGCTTCATTTTGACAGCTAGCCCTAATAAGTTCAATGAAATAACAGAGATATTAAAAAGAAAAAATTGCCCTAACGGCGTCCTAGCACTAGCGGTTGACGGAGACGAAAGGGAGCTAACACCGTTGCCCTTAGGGATGCAAATGGTAATCGATAGCTCAATTATTTGATCGTTTGTTAGTTTATAAGTTGGTTAATGGATAATTGTTTAAAATCGATATGCATAGTAAATAAAATAAGGATATATTTTTTTCCGATCGAATACATATGGTACATTAAGATCTGATTATCCGATCATTTGTCAACTTATAGGCTAGTTAACAAATAATATTTTAAGTCGATAACTTAATAAATACGATCATGAATCTATCCTAAATTCACACTGAATCTGACCCGCTTGCATCCCTACTTGCCATCCTTGAGTATACGCTGAGGTAGAAGGAGAAATGGACCAAATCGTGATCAATTGCACGGACTCCTCTAGGTATGAATCCAAGTATGAAATGTTTCTAGCAAACCGAGTTTGGGCAAAGCTGTTGTTTGGATAATTGACTCCAACCACTATTACCGCTCCAGATCATTCACAGATACAAAAAAATGTTGTTTGGACACGGTGGTGGATGTAAAAATTTTGTCTAGTAGGGTCACTTGGATATTAAGTCGTAAGTATGATTGGATCAGTCGGGTCTTAAGTTGAACGATATGAGATCTTAGGTTGGGTCAGTAGAATCCTGGACTGAGTCAGTAGGGTCTCAAACTAGACTACATTAGACTGGACTAGTAGACTTGATAAAATACAGTGAGATCCGAAGACCCCAATAAATTAACATTGGATCCGCCGCTACTTAGAGATTGCGGTAAAAGACTCCACCACCTATTACTTTGTACATCATTTACAGGTACTACCAACTAACAAGGGACTGGTTGGTGGGCTTCTCTCTCTCTCTCTCTGTGTGACTAGTTTCACCTTCTGCCCTCATTTTAAGAGGAGGAGAAGACTAGTTTCCAACTTGAGGTGAAGTTCAGAGAATGTGAAAGCAATGTCAGTCATTTCAATAAAATAAATACTATTTCTATTGCTCTAACAAATAGATGGTGTTTCCAAACTTTGTATCACATTGTTACCATGTTCTCTACATGACAATTGATTATGTGGTCAAATAACTCTCATTAAATATATTAATTCTTTCTACTAATACACACAAAAGTGTTTTTCATTGGAGTCATATGATGAAACAGTCAAACAGCTCTAATATAATATCATTAAAATATTGCAAGTTGCTAAGATCTTCCATGCTGATAAGTGACGAAGAGTTATGTTACTTCTACGACATTTTTATGACTAATAACATTTTTTATATTGATATACACTTTCTTTATGAATTCAATTATAGCAATATCTTTGACGTACAGAGATTTTTAGATTGATTATATATATGCTTCTTGATGTAGCCGAAGCTATCACGACCGGATTCCAAAGCTGGAATCCGAAGTTTTGGATCCGGAGCTAGGTCGGATTGGTGTAAAAAGGCCCGACAGGGATCCGGAAGGCGACGGAGGCAGAGACGTAGTTGAAGATCCGAGGCCGAGAGTCGTTCGGTCGGGGGTTGGCTTGTCTCCGGAAGGTGGGGGCGAGGTTCCTCCGGCTGACGGGCAGCGCGGAACCGAGTCCCCCTTGGTCGAGGGGCAGCCGGCGCACGGCGTCGAGACCGGAGGGAGAAGTCCGAGGTCGGCGGCCGAGACCGACTCGGGAAGGTCGGCGATGATTCGAACCGAGCCCCTGCAGGAAGGAAAGAAGAAGAAACCGGTCAGTAGGAGTCCCGGGCTTCGGCCCTTAGGAACCCCCTCCGACGGTTAAGTTAGCTTCTGAAGATGATTCGATTCAGAAGGCAAAGAGTAGCTTTAATGCTTTTTGGACTATGGTCCTTGAGGGTCACGGAGACATACCTTTGGCAATAAATAGCGGTGTATTTATAGCGAAGGATAGAGGATGGTTAACGGTGAAAGCCGATATAGGACTATGTTCCGGACTTATTGGTAAACCGCCATAGTGCCTAGTCCTCCACCGGAGTGGGCCGAACACGGCTGTTGGGCCGAAGGGGGTTGGGCCGCTAATGGGCCGAAGCCTGCTGGGCCGAGGGCTACTGTGCCGCTTACGGGCCGAGGGATGTTGGGCCGCTGATGGGCCGAAGCCTGCTGGGCCGAGGGCTACTGTGCCGCTTACGGGCCGAGGGCTGTTGGGCCGAACTGGGTTTGGGCTTGTTTTAATGGGCCGAATCGGATTCTGCCTCATCACATAGCCCCCCACTCTTGTCTTCCTCAGTTCTGAGATGGCGAGAGTGTAACCCGAAACCTTTTTGAGAAATAACGTAACAGGTGTTTTACCCGAGGCTTTTCTGTTCTCTTTTTTAAGAAGAGGATGCCCTCGATCGGCCGAGGGTCAGCAGTCACTTATCCGTCTTCATTCGGGATGTAGCGACGAAGGCCTTTACTTCTAAGGGCGAAGGGCCGAGCCTTCTGACTTGTGTCAGGCTCAATTAAATGGACGGGACGGGCGTCGCTTTTTCCGTCAGAACGGTCGTTTCGCGAAGAAGCACAGGACACGCGTCGTGCATCCGGCCGCCCCGTTAAAAACACAAAAAGATCATGACCGCTCGCGGGTCGCGGGTCACCTCGGCTCTCTGCCCGAGGTTCCACTCGGATTGCCGCCTCTTCCTTCCTCGGTACGTGGATCGGAACACGTGGCGGGCATCCGAGTGATCAGCCGAAGGGTCGGAGCGCTTTCAGCCGTTGATCATTCTGCTTCGATTCCCGGAGTCTGTCCGTCATCATTACCGAAGGACGGTACACGTGGCGCGCATCCGAGAGAGGCGGTGAGACGAAGGGGAAGATCCCGGCCGTTGGCTTCGGCGGGAAGGGTTTCGAACAGCGCCTATAAATAGGAACCCCTCGCAGGGCACTATTCTTCTTCCTGCTTCCTGCGCCTGCGTTCTTCTGCAATCATCCGAGCTCTCCTTCTTCTCCGGTGAAGGGCTAGTCCTCTGAAGGTGCTTCCGAGCTCGTCAGTTGTCGCAGGGAGCTCTCCATCGCCCGGAGCTGTAGCCGGGGGAGTTCCTTTGGCTTGAGAGGTGGTGTCTGATCGAGGAGATCTTTTTTCTTTGAGGGTAAGCCTCAATCTCCTTTCTTCATTACTGTGTCCTCATGCCCCGGAGTCCTTCTTCGAGTGAGATTACTGCTTCAGACGAAGAATATACTCCGTCCCAATCCCCCAAGTCTTCTTTGTCATCTCCTCTTTCCTTGGACTCCCTCGCTTCTGCCATGGCAGACGAGGCCGAAGCCTCCAGTGCCGAAGGGTCTGAGGTGGTTCATACCCCGGGCCAGGCTTCCTCCTCGGGACGTCGTCGTCCCAAGACTGCTTCGGAAGCAACTTGCGCCCTCTCGGACGACGGGGTCAGCTACCTTGCTTCTTACTACCAACTCCCTTCCTGGATGACCCCTATCGGCCTGGTTCGCATACCAGGGCCAACACTCCTCGCCCGGGTAGTTTTTCTATTTACGAAGAAAGTTTTCGAGCGGGCTTTCGTCTTCCTCTCTCTACCTTCGTCATCAACCTCCTATGTTTCTACGGGCTGGCCCCGTCTCAATTTTTTCCCAATTCTTGGCGCACAGTCTACGCCTTCTTGGATGTGTTTGCCCATACGAAGATCATCCCCTCGGTCAACATCTTCCGCTACCTTTTCAAGATTCAAAGGCAGGGGAGATCTGAGTGGTATAGTTTTGTCCCTCGTCTCGGCCGAGGCATCTTCTCTGGGAAGCCGTCGTCCATTCATGGTTGGAAGAGGAATTTCATTCTAGTTTCTCTTTCGGAGAATGAGAGGAGCGTGTGTCCCTTTCCTACCAAGTGGGCACCGCTGGCCGCAGGCCTTTCTGATCCTCCCACCCTCAATTCCGCCCAGCGCAACATCGTGGGCCTTATCGAAGCCGCGGCTCCGTATGATATCTCGGAGCTTTTCAGAAAGCCGGAGTTGCTTGTGGGTGCCGGGGCATGGCCGGACCCGACGAGGGATCCTCTGCGGGCTTTCCCTTACCTTTTCTCCGGGGAGACTTCACGGGAGACCGAAGGAGGTGCCGGGGTCGCTCTTCCGGCCGAAGCTCCTCCGGCCGCAGAGGTTGCTGAAGCTTCGGCCGAGGGTAAGTCGGTCTTAAGTTGTGACCTTTGCGTGTGATTAATATCTAACACTTTTTTTTCTGTTTGCAGCAATGTCTGGGATCAAGGGCCTCCTCAGCCATATAGCCCAGTAGGGCGGCCAACCCCAGTCGTCTCGTCCGCAGGCGGCAAGCGGGTCTGGACGAGGTACCGTGGCCCCGAGCATCCGGGCCGGGATCACGATGACAGCGGCTTCCTCCGAGGGCCGTGCCGCTGCTGCCGCTCTTGAGAGGGAGCGGAAAAGCAAGTCGGCTGCCCGAAGGGGCGGTCGTTCATCAAAGCGGAGCCGGGCGGACGAGCCTGGCGAGGCAGAGCCCGCCCCGGCTAAAAAATCTGCCGCGGCCCGAAGGGCCCCGAGGCCGGCGTCCCCCGAAGCGCCGAGGGGCGACTCTCCCCCGGCCATGATGGCGGGGGCGGAGGACCGGGAAGGTGCTGGGTCGCAGGCGCCTCGCGGGAACGCGAGCTATGGGTCCCCGACCTGGGGATCTATAGGGACGAGAGCGTGGAGGACTCACAGACGTGCCTGCGTCTGCTCCGCGGCCTAACCCTCCCATCGGCCTTTGAGGAGCTGAAGGACCACTCGGCCACCGATCTGGCGATGATAAGTGCCCGATTGGCGGTCCAGGTAAGAAGCTTCTTAGTGTACTTCAGTCTTAGCATTCCTCTCAGATCATTTTGGATTTGCTGACCCTTATCCGCTTTCGGCCGCAGGCCGGGGTCACGGGTAGCGTCCTGATCCATCGTCAGGCGCTCCTCCGAGATCAACTCCTGGAGGCCGAGAGGGCGTCGGCATCGGCGGGTTCGGCGAAGGCCCCTCGGCGGGACGCGACTTCGAGTCTAGCGTTGACTGGCTCTTAGCCGCGAACGCCCGGATGCGGGCTCAGCTGGAGGAGCAGGCAGCGGCGACTCGAGCTTCTTCCGAGGCCAAGGCGAAGGCCGAATGGGAGAAGGAAAAGGTCGAGCGGGAGCTGGCGGCGGTCCAGGCCGAAAATCGGGCCCTTAAGGCCCATATCCAGGACAAGGACGCCCGGCGGGCCTCGGATAGCCGTCGCCATGCCGAGGAACTGTCGGCCCTGAAGCTGGAATTGGAAGCTAAGGCCGAGGAGGCTGTTAGTTCGGCCGTGGCCGATTACAAGGCTGGCCCAGACTTCGCGGAGGAGATAATCCAAGCGCAGCTTCTGGCGGCCTCCTCGGTCTTCACCATTGGGCTGGCTGCCGCCCAGAAGGCTTGTCCAACCGTGGACTTGTCCGGAATTGCCCTGCCGACGGACGAGGAAGGCGAAGAGCTCCTGTCCTGGTGGAAGGGGCTCGCGGCTGAGAGGGCCTCAGCCTCGGTGGAAGGCGACGAGGCCGTCCCAGCCGAGGCGACTCCTGTCGAAGCCGCCCCATCCGAAGCCGTGCAGATAGTTGATTCTCCCTCCCCATCTCCTGGCCGGAGCCCAGTTGATGTGGAGGTGGGGAATACCGAGGGCTAATACAGAAGCCTGTCCCGGTTTTTGTTTCTGTCTTCTCTCTTTTTTGTAAGTCTGCGGCCAGACGGACGGCCGGTTTTGTACTTCCTCTGCTGTATATATATAGGAAGTGTTTTTGGCTTTACCTTGGTGTTCTGAATGAACGACCGAATCTGGTTCTTCATGAATCCGAGACCTTGTCGTCGTTTTAGTTGCAGCTCGCAAGGCCGAGACCCGATGTAGGTTCGGATACGAAGTCGATAAAGTATCGCCACCGATAGTATACGCGGCCGGGGCCTTTACTAATGTGGTTCATACGATCCGAGGGGATATCCGGCCGCTCCCGACGCGGTTTGCGTGGCCGAAGCCACTCCCGGTTCGGTTTACACGGACAGATATACCATGCCGCTTCCCGATCCGGTATACATGGCCGAAGCCACCCTCGGATTAGGTTACCTGCGGGCTTAGAATAGAAAATCATGCCGCTCCCGATACGGTTTGCATGGCCGAAGCCACTCCCGGTACGGTTTACACGGACTTAGAGATATACCTTGCCGCTTCCCGATCCGGTATACATGGCCGAAGCCACCCTCGGACCAGGTTACCTGCGGGCTTAGAATAAAAAATCACGCCGCTCCCGATACGGTTTGCATGGCCGAAGCCACTCCCGGTACGGTTTACACGGACTTAGAGATATACCTTGCCGCTTCCCGATCCGGTATACATGGCCGAAGCCACCCTCGGATCAGGTTACCTGCGGGCTTAGAATAGAAAATCACGCCGCTCCCGATACGGTTTGCATGGCCGAAGCCACTCCCGGTACGGTTTACACGGACTTAGAGATATACCTTGCCGCTTCCCGATCCGGTATACATGGCCGAAGCCACCCTCGGATCAGGTTACCTGCGGGCTTATAATAGAAAATCATGCCGCTCCCGATACGGTTTGCATGGCCGAAGCCACTCCCGGTACGGTTTACACGGACTTAGAGATATACCTTGCCGCTTCCCGATCCGGTATACATGGCCGAAGCCACCCTCGGATCAGGTTACCTGCGGGCTTAGAATAAAAAATCACGCCGCTCCCGATACGGTTTGCATGGCCGAAGCCACTCCCGGTACGGTTTACACGGACTTAGAGATATACCTTGGTTTTTTGACAAAGAGGCCTTCTTTATTCATGCCTTCCGGCTAAATTCCGGGAGAAGCGGTTTACATGAAATAACGCCGAAGGCGTTCCACATTCCAGGTGCGAGGGAGAGGTTGGCCCGAAAGGGTCTCCAACCGATAAGCCCCTCGTTTGATTACCTCTTTTACCCGATACGGCCCTTCCCAGTTGGGGGCAAGCTTTCCTGCGGCTTCGGCTGGCTTAAATGCATGAGCATTCCTTAACACGAGGCTCCCGATTTCAAAGCTTCGGGGCTTCACTCGAGTGTTGTGGTACCTGGCCATGCGCTGCTGATAAGCCGCTAGCCGAACGCGAGCTTTATCTCGGGTTTCTTCTATGAGGTCGAGATGATCCTTTAAGACTTCTTCATTGGTCTCTGGATCATAAGTAATGACTCTTGGAGAGGGAAGGCCGATTTCTACAGGAATAACGGCTTCTATCCCATAAGCCATGCGAAATGGAGTTTCGCCGGTAGGGGTTCGGCTCGTAGTCCGATATGCCCAAAGAACACTTGGTAGCTCCTCTACCCGTCGGCCTTTGGCTTCGCCGAGGCGGGCTTTTAGCCCCTACAACAGGCTTCGGTTGGTGACCTCGACCTGGCCGTTTGCCCGAGGGTGTGCTACCGAAGTGAACTTATGAAGGATGCCGAAGCCGGCGCAGTTATCGCTTAACCGACGGCTATCGAACTGTTTGCCGTTGTCCGAAATGATGGCCTGGGGGATGCCGAACCGACAGATGATGGACTTCCATACGAAGTTCCAAGCATTGCCATCGGTTATTGATGCGAGGGGTTCGGCTTCTACCCACTTGGTAAAATAGTCTACTGCCACGATGAGGAATTTCCTTTGGCCGGAGGCGACAGGAAAAGGCCCCAGGAAGTCGATTCCCCATTGAGCGAAAGGCCAGGGGTCGGATAGGGGGGTCAGAAGGGTGGCTGACTGGTGGATGAGGGAGCTGAACCTCTGGCACTGATCGCAGTGCCGTACGAGGGCCAAAGCGTCCTCTCGGAGTGTCGGCCACCTGTATCCTTGCCTTAGAAGCTTGTGAGCCAGGGCCCTTCCTCCCGCATGTGCTCCGCATACCCCTTCGTGTACCTCTCTCATGGCATAGTCGGCTTCGGTCGGACCGAGGCACCGTAACAACGGTCGGCCGAAAGACTTCTTATACAGCAGCCCGTCCAGAAGGAGGAAGTGAGATGAGCGTTGCCGAACATGCTTCGCTTCCCTTGAATCAGGCGGGACTTCTCCTCGGAGGAGAAAAGTGACGAGGGGAGTCATCCAGGTCTCGGCTTTGGCCTCGGTTATTTTCATGGCCTCAGGCTCGCCGAGGCTTGGTTCGGCGAGTTCCTCTACTAGGATCATTCGGCCTCCTCCCCCGTCTTGGGTTGACGCCAGCCGAGAAAGGGCATCGGCTCGGGCATTCTCGGCTCTCGGGATCCGTACGATTTCATAGGAATCGAATTGAGCGAGGATCTTACGAGTCACCTGGAGATAAGATGCCATTATCGCATCCCGAGCTTCGTATTCCCCGGAAACAGACCGGCGATCAGCTGAGAGTCGCTAAAGGCCTTTAGGTTCCGGACGCCGAGCTTCCTTGCGGCCCGGAGGCCGGAAATGAGGGCTTCGTACTCGGCGGCGTTATTGGTCGCTGGAAAGGAGAAGCGTAACGCGTACTCCGTGACGACCCCTTCGGGCGATGCCAGGATCCATTCGGCACCGTTGCCCGTGGAGCACGCGGAGCCGTCTACATAAAGTTGCCATTTGTCCGCCAGTGTGTTGGCCGAAGTGCCCTCGGCTTCGGATACGTTGGCTTCAGGCTGAGGTGCCGAGGAAGCACTGGGAGTGAGTTCGGCGATAAAGTCGGCCAATGCCTGGGTTTTTATTGCTATTCGAGGCGCATAGGAGATGTCGAACTCTCCTAGCTCAATCGCCCATTTTGCCAGTCTGCCGGATACCTCCGGCCGGGAGAGAACTTGCCTTAGGGGCTGGTCGGTGAGAACCTTTACCGAATGAGCAAGAAAGTAAGGCCGGAGCCTCCTTGCGGACGAGACAAGGGCCAAAGCCAATTTTTCTAGAGCGAGATACCGGAGTTCTACTCCTTGAAGGGCTCGGCTGGTATAGTAGACTGGCTTCTGAACTCCATCTTGCTCTCGGATGAGGACGGCGCTGATAGCTGTCTCGGATACCGCAAGGTAAAGGCTCAGCGGCTCCCCGGGGACTGGCTTGGACAGAATGGGGACTGTAGAGAGGTAGGCCTTCAGTTGGTCGAAGGCTGCCTGGCACTCATCCGTCCAGGCGAAGCTATTGGCCTTCTTCAGTAACTTGAAGAAGGGGAAGCAGTAATCCGCCGCCCTCGACATGAAGCGGCTTAGGGCTGCGATCCTTCCATTTAGCTTCTGCACCTCTCGGAGGTTTGCCGGGGGACGCATCTGTATGATGGCCGAAACCTTCTCGGGGTTAGCTTCTACCCCCCGGTGGGTGACCATGTAGCCGAGGAACTTCCCGGAGGCTACCCCGAAGGCGCACTTGGTCGGGTTCAACTTCATTTTATATCGCCGCAGGGCGGAGAACGTCTCGGCTAAGTCGGCCAAATGTTTTGCAGCGACGTGGCTCTTGACCAGCATATCGTCTATATAGACCTCCATATTGCGGCCGAGCTGCGGGGCGAACACTTTATTGACGAGGCGCTGATATGTCGCGCCAGCATTCTTCAGGCCGAAGGGCATCCGGGTATAGCAATATAAACTTAGATCGGTCGTGAAGCTGGTTTTGCTTTCATCATCCGGATGCATTCGGATCTGGTGATAGCCTGAATAGGCATCGAGGAAGCTCAGGAGTTCGTGGCCGGAGGTTGCATCCACCACCTGATCTATCCAAGGTAGCGGGAAGCTATCCATCGGACAGGCTTTGTTAAGGTTGGTGAAGTCCACGCACATTCGCCACTTGCCATCCTTCTTCGGCACCATCACTACGTTGGCGATCCAGTCCGGGTGATGCACCTCTCAGAGGTGCCCGGCGTCCAGCCCCTTCTGCCCTTCGGCTTGGATGGCGGCTCTCCTTTCCTGATTGAAGGTACGCCGCTTCTGCTTAACCGGGGGCTAGTTAGGATGGGTGTGTAGTCGATGTTCCGCTACTTCCGGGTCGACCCCGGGCATGTCTGTCGGAGACCAGGCGAAGATGTCGAGATTCTTTTTCAAGAATTCGGTGAGCTTCTCCGCTTCGGTTTTCTCCAGGCCGGAGCCTATCATCAGGGTTCGTCCTTCGCCTCCCGGAACCGAAATGGCGACGAGTTCTTCTCCCGGGGACGCCTCGGCTGATGATTCAATCGCCAGGGACTCGGCTGCAGCCTTCCCTTTGATCGAAATCATATAGCATTGCCGGGCTGCTTCTTGATTTTCCTTGGCCTCTCCTATTCCGTGGCTAGTATGGAACTTTAGCTTTTGATGGAAAGACGAAGGCACAGCTCCGACCCCGCCGATTAGCCTTCGGCCAAAGATGGCGTTGTAGGCTGAATCGATTTTTACAACGGCAAAATCCGTCTCAACGGTTAGTTGCCGGGGGACGGAGCCTATGGTTACAGGGAGTCGGACAATGCCCTCTACTCGGCAGGGCGAACCGTTAAAACCGAAGAGGGGGCCCCGGTGAGGCTTCATATTAGCCTCGCTCAATCCCATTTTTACAAAGCAATCGTAAAATAAGATGTTCGGGGCGCTTCCATTATCGACAAAAATATGATGTACATCGTAACTGTTTATTACAGCGTTTATGACGAGGGCGTTGTCGTGAGGGACCTGAATATCAATCAGGTCCTCTGAGCCGAAGGTAATATCTTCTTGGCGAGGCCGCTTCGGCTCGACATCGATCGTCGCTACAGTGGTAGAGCTGCACTGCCGGTGCCTTGATCCTTCTCCCGGCCCTCCGGATATCATCATAATGGACCCAGAGCTGGGTCTTTGATGGGATGCTTCTACCGGGGCCGAGGTGAGCTTCGGCGGAGGGGCAGCTCCTTTTTCCGGGGGCTGCTGTTGCCTGGCCGTCTCAGAGACGTCCCGGTTTCGCTGCGGCGGGGGCTGCTCTCGCCGAACCTGCGGCAGTCTACCTTCCCGGATGAAGCGGTCGATTTCTTCCCGAAGGTGTCGGCACTCGTCCGTCGTATGGCCGATCTCCCGGTGATACTCGCAGTATTTGCCGGGATCCTTTCGGCGAAGATCCGTCTTTATGCGCTCTGGTCGCCGGATCATGTCCTTCAGCTCCATGAGCATTCGGGAAGGGGGAGCAGGCAGGGGTAGGTACCGCGGTTGCGGATCCCGTCGCCTCTCTCGGTCCCACTCCTCCCTGCGATATCGCTTTCGGGAGGGCTCTTGATCTTCGGGCCGAGGGCGGACCACCTGGGGGGCAGGTGTCGAGGCCGCTTCGGCTGCGCCTTTACCTTTGGACATCATCAGGGCCTCCCGGTTGATATACTTGTAGGCCCGGGCCATGAGGTCCTGGAAGGTAGGGGGATGGCGCTTCCCGATGGAGCCGAGGAGCCCTTCGTCCCGACACCCGCTGATCACAGCCGAGACCGCAATCGAGCTATCAAGGTTTGGGATTTGGGCGGCCTCGGTCCGAAACTTGGTAAAATACTCCTGGAGAGTCTCGGTGGGGCCTTGCCGGATGGCTAGTAGGCTAGCGGAAGTTTTATACTGCCAGGTAGCGTCATAGAACTGGTCGATAAACAGCTGGCCCAACTGGACCAGGGAGTGGATGGAGTTGGGGGCCACTGCCTCGAACCACGTTAGGGCAGTCTTCTCAAGGGTGAGGGGAAAAAGTCGGCAGCGGACTGCCTCGGCGACCCCTCGGACCGAGAGGTACGTGTTGAATCTCTGGAAATGACAGACCGGATCTGTCATTCCATCGTAGAGAGGGCACTTCGGCAGTTTGAAATTGGGAGGTACCTCGGTAGCCAGGAGCTCTGGCGTGAACGGGGTTTGCTCCAAGATGTTGCTAGCAAGGGGCGCCCCGTATGGCCGAGACACCATCTGCTGCATTTCCTTCCGCATCGTTGTCAGCCGTCGGTCCAGGTCCGGAGCGGTTGAGGTGGCGACTAATTGCCCTCCGGTTCTGACCGGGCGGAATTCTGACGAAGCATAGCCTTGCTCCGTTATGCGGTCGGCGCGAGGAGCTCGGGCAGGTAGCGCCGAGGGCTCGCTGCGCGCCGTAGCGGTTTCGTCGGGGGAAACCGGTGTGGGAGCTGGCCGGAACCTTGTATCTTGGACTGGGTAGAGTGGGGGGAGCTGTGCTTGCTGAGGAAGCTGTCCCAGCAATCCCATGTGCTGGGCGATGGCGGATACCATCTCCTGAAGAGGCGCGAGGGAGGTGACGGCAGCGGCCAGCGTCGCCATCTGTTGCTGGAGCACTCCCACCCGGTCTTCTGCAGCGAGGGACTCTGGTATGACGGGCAGAGCCACGCTCGGTGGAGCAGAAGGGGCGCCTTCGGAAGGCAGCAGCTGTGCCGAGGCTTCCCGTGTCTCTACTTCATTATGTCCGGATCGTCGGGTTACAGGTCGTTGAGACATGACTTGTTTGTTTGTTTCCCACAGACGGCGCCACGTGATGTAGCCGAAGCTATCACGACCGGATTCCAAAGCTGGAATCCGAAGTTTTGGATCCGGAGCTGGGTTGGATTCGTGTAAAAAGGCCCGACAGGGATCCGGAAGGCGACGGAGGCAGAGACATAGTTGAAGATCCGAGGCCGAGAGTCGCTCGGTCGGGGGTTGGCTTGTCTTCGGAAGGTGGGGGCGAGGTTCCTCCGGCTGACGGGCAGCGCGGAACCGAGTCTCCCTCGGTCGAGGGGCAGCCGGCGCACGGCGTCGAGACCGGAGGGAGAAGTCCGAGGTCAGCGGCCGAGACCGACTCGGGAAGGTCGGCGATGATTCGAACCGAGCCCCTGCAGGAAGGAAAGAAGAAGAAACCGGTCAGTAGGAGTCCCGGGCTTCGGCCCTTAGGAACCCCCTTCGACGGTTAAGTTAGCTTCTGAAGATGATTCGATTCAGAAGGCAAAGAGTAGCTTTAATGCTTTTTGGACTATGGTCCTTGAGGGTCACGGAGACATATCTTTGGCAATAAATAGCGGTGTATTTATAGCGAAGGATAGAAGATGGTTAACGGTGAAAGCCGATATAGGACTATGTTCCGGGATTATTGGTAAACCGCCATAGTGCCTAGTCTTCCACCGGAGTGGGCCGAATACGGCTGTTGGGCCGAAGGGGGTTGGGCCGCTGATGGGCCGAAGCCTGCTGGGCCGAGGGCTACTGTGCCGCTTACGGGCCGAGGGCTGTTGGGCCGCTGATGGGCCGAAGCATGCTGGGCAGAGGGCTACTGTGCCGTTTACGAGTCGAGGGTTGTTGGGCCGAACTGGGTTTGGGCTTGTTTTAATGGGCCGAATCGGATTCTGCCTCATCACTTTTTATGAATTCAATGATAACAATATCTTTACAACAATCGAATGTATACATGCATGTGTATTATATGGTTTTAAAATAAGCTTGTGATAAACCTTAAGATTTTTTGCATATATACTTCTATAGAATATTGTGTTTGCAATATCTTTACAACTCTATATACTTCTATAGAATTCAATTTTCAAGGAATCCATATATGCAACGGACAGTTAAAAATATTACACTTATGGGCATGCCACAGTGCCGGGTTTGACGTAGAAGTTGGTAAAACTCTATAAACTACTGTAGTCTTATGAGACATAAAATATAACATTGTACTATACTTTGTAATAGTTTAATGGCTTTATGTTTGCTTTCTCTCCCCCGTAAAAGTCCTATTCAATTCAAGAAAAGGATGCTTATATTTATCACCGGTGCCTCACTGCAATAGGATGTACAATTTGACACCTTAAGGGTTGTTTGTATTAGCGCAATATAGCGTTGATGAGGCAGAATCCGATTCGGCCCATTAAAACAAGCCCAAACCCAGTTCAGCCCAGCAGCAGCAGTACAAGGCCCTCAGGGAGTCTTCGGCCCGTCAGCGGCCCATCAGCCTACGGCCCGGTAGCAGCCCGACAGCCCCAGGTCCAACAGGCTTCGGCCCATCAACGGCCCAACCCCCTTCGGCCCGATAGCCGAGTCCGGCCCACTCCGGTGGAGGACTAGGCACTATGGCGGTTTACCAGTAAGCCCGGACATAGTCCTATATCGGCTGTCACCGTTAACCATCCTCTATCATCTGCTATAAATACACCGCTATTTATTACCAAAGGTATGCAATTCTATGCCTCCGAGACCCTCAAAGACTATAGTCCAGAAAGCATTAAAGCTACTCTTTGCCTTCTGAATCGAATCTTTTTCAGAAGCTAACTAGACCGTCGGAGGGGGTTCCTAAGGGCCGAAGCCCGGGACTCCTGCTGACCGGTTTCTTCTTCTTTCCCTCCTGCAGGGGTTCGGTTCGAATCATCGCCGACCTCTCCGAGTCGGTATCGGCCGCCGACCTCGGACTCCTCCCATCGGTCTCGACGCCGTGCGCCGGCTGCATCCCCGACCGAAGGAGTCTCGGCCCCGCCTTCCGAAGACAAGCCAGCATCTGACCGTTCCACCTTCGGCCTCGGACCTTCGGCTTCGTCTCTGCCTCCATCGCCTTCCGGATCCCCGTCGGACCTCTTGCACCGATCCGACCCAGCTCCGGATCCATAAACTTCGGATTCTAGCCTCGGAATCCGGTCGTGATAGCTTCGGCTACATCAAGCGTAATTTAAAACAATTATTTTATTTTACAGTGTTTTCAGTTGTTTAGAATGATGTAAAATAATATAAAGTAAAATTTTGTATGAACCTTGTTTGCCCACTTGACAGTTAAATTCCCTTGTTTTAGTTTACAGTAAAGACCCACTGTAAATCAAAACAAAAAGATTGAAGTATCCCTCTTATTTTATTTACAAATAACCAAACAAATGTTTCTTAATTTTAAAATAAGAAAATTTCACTTGTTTTAAAACTAGTGATTTTAGTGATTTATAAAACTTTACACTAAAACAAACATTCCCTTAATTTCATTAAGTGAGCTCTACTTTTGTCAGCCTTCCTTCACTCACTTGCGTGCTCTAGTTACATGAAGATTCTTTATATGTTATCTGGAAAGCCTCAAAAGTGTTGGGAGAAGGATGTTGTTGTATCTTAATTGTTTGTGATAAAGAGTAATATTTGTTGTAATGTGTATATGCGATCATCATCTGATTAGAGGATCAGACGAAATAGAAGTTTCAAGTTCCATTGCAATTTCTGTGCGACGATGCAATTAACGATTTTGTGATCAGACGACAATTGTAACTGTATTATAGTTGAGCAATGCAACAAGCTAGTATTAGAGTAGGTTACCTTCTATGATGTGGTGGTAGGTTTGAAGATTGTTTCATGATGAACAACTCTTTTTGAAGCTTTTATTTTGAAAATTATGTCTCATGGAATGGGTTAGACCAGTAATTAGATGGCTATTTAAGTTAAATATTTTCTACACACGAGCACTTGATAAGTTTCAGGACAAGCATGGGCTTGTTTTGGTTGAACTCTGTTGACTGTTGATATGTTTGTGTTGTTTATGCTATGAAACATCCAAGGGACTCGTGTTCCTAGAATCACTGACAGGGAGCATAGTTTAAGACGCCACGTGCTCAAGGTTAGGGCTGTGCATAATTCGATTCAAATCGAAAAATCGAATGAACCAAGGGATTTAGTTCGGTTCGATTTGATTTGGGATCACATGCGGTGCGATTCGGTTATAAATATGTATATGATATTAAAATATTAAGATATTTATGTATCAAATGTTAATGTATATATTTCATATGAATAAAACATAAAATTTCGATTTGAACCGAATCGAACTGAACCGAAATATTTCGATTCCGTTCGATTTCAAGTGACAGTTCAATTCGATTTGATTTGGAGAAATTTTCTTCAAGATCGAACCGAACCGAACCGTGCACACTCTTACTCAAAGCTCGATAAGAAAATAACGGCACAAGTTGCTAAAAATGGCATAATATCTACACGTGTGTGTCTATTCATCTGTGATCTACATTTATTATATCGTCTCCTTAAAGTATGGTTTAGATCATACAAAGTTTGATAGTCCTAACTCCCACTTTTTTGCCAAACTAAATCTGGTTATTTTTAAAATAATTCAACTTATCTTGCGAGGATATCCCATTATTATCAAACCAAAAAAATATTTAACCTGAGCTAAGCTAATTCCTGGTGCAAGTTGCTCATGTTTGATAGCGGGAGAGGGATACCCTAATCTAGCACTTGGAGTTAGGTTAGTCCGGGTTAAGTAGGTCTTTTGTTTTATAACATAGACATATCCTAGTAAGATAAGTTGAGCTATTCCGGATATATATTTTGTTCGGTAACAAAGTAGAGGTTAACTTAAGATAAGTACATAGAATCCGTATTCAAAATATGAATAATTTAAGTAAATTCTGTATCACTCAAATGGTCGTAAATATACCTTAGGTAATAGCAAAAATATTACTTAAATAATTTATATAAATAAGTTACATTATAATTATATTTATTTAATATTTTTCCTTTAATATTAATTAGATTTCCACTCTAAATATTAATCGGATGTTTAAAGGATATTTGGATACGTCCGATGGATGTCCTAACCTTGATTAACCGGATGTTTGGATATGTCCGCTGGATGTTCTAATTTTGATTAAACAGATATTTGGATATATTTGTTTTAGCTGCGAATATTAATCGGATTGTTACATTTGTTAATATTTTTTCTTTTTGCTCTGGATATTAATTGGATAATTGGATATATCATTCCGATGTTCTAACCTTCATTAAAATATGTCCTTTTTCACTCTAAACATTAATTAAATGATTAGTATTTATTAATATTTTACTTCCATTCTAAATATTAGTCAAAACAGTAAACTTTGATGAACATTTATTTCTCATTAAAAGGAGTGTTAACATGTGGGCTATCCCTTCTATTCTAAGCCTAGGCTGGGATACAAAACCCAGGCCAAGAGTGGGTTAAGTAGGGTTTGTCCTGTTTTTAACTTGGATAACATAATCCTTTAATCAAACCAAAAATACTAAAAGTACGATAAACCGGGTTAACCGGGTGCCATCCCTCAACCAAATTAACAAAAGAATAGATGGAAAGAGGAAAAAAAAAAGTTAAGTAAAGAAGACGGATATTTTAAACCTTTTTAACTTTGGTTAAAATTTAACTACGGTCAAATAGGAGATATCCAGTAGAATACTAACGGAGACAGGAGAGTTTTTTCAACAATTGATACGTATTTCATATTTTATCAAATAAGAGGTATTATTTTATCATTATAGCGTGAAAATAATATAGAAATAAGATATATAAAAATATAAGTTTATTTTTAACAGGATTATAATATAATTATTTCTTTTTTTTTCTTCTAACCATCCAATCAAACTAGACATTCAATATTTAAAAAGAAAATTGTCTGGTGTTGAAGTTGGCACTGGTTGAAATGATCAGGGAATATAGACCCGAGGAAAACTAGTTATCTCCTTTCTTCTAAATCCGTCGTACACATGTAGTAGCGTCAGGATGATCTGTATCATATGTAATGTTCACTGCACGAAATTGTGCATACGCGAATGGAGTCAGAGTTTTATCATGTTCAAATTTGATTTGACTAATTTTAATTAAATTTGAGTTGGAGTTATAGTTAGAGCTGAGGTATCTATGGCATTTTTTAAGTATAGCTATTGACTAGAGTTAGGGAACATAGAGAAATAATATCAACATTTATATGAAAACTTTTATATGAAATAAAAAAATCTTGTGTGAAACATTTTTTTTTGTAAAGAATCCTTTCTATACTTAGGGTTGTTTGTTTTAGCATAAAACAATATAATTTGAAATAATTATTTTATTTTACAACATTTTCAGTTGTTTAAAATGATGTAAAATAAAATCATGTCTAGGCCTTGTATGGCCACTTGACAGTTCAATTCTCTTGTTTTGATTTACAGTGTGTTTTGATTTACAGTAAAGACTCGTTGTAAATCAAAATAAGAAGATTGAAATATTCCTCTTATTTTATTTTACAAACAACCAAACAAATATTTCTTAATTTTAAAATAGGAAAAATTTCACTTGTTTTAAAACTAGTAATTTTGAAACCGGTGCCGACTATTAAAAACCGAATCCTCAGGACCTCTCCTCTACTTCGTCGTCTCTGTGTCTTAAGATGGAGGAAGGTGAATAGGTCATTGATCTTGATGTATCCCATCACCTTCTTACTCCATGCGTCTTGGGGTGCGGGGAGTAAGAGAGGAGGGGTGCAAAGAGTAGGCGAGGAGATCCACATAATCTCGTTTCCTACTTACATTTGGTCATGGCTAAGCATCCTAGTTTTTAAATATTATCCCTACTACCGTTATAATTAATAGATAATATTATCTTAGCTATATTCCTCTAGTTCTAGCACCGTGAAACCTGGATGAGTATTCTACCGAAAGCATAATTGAGATGCTAAAATATGGTCTGTGAAGAAACATAATAAAATACAAATCATTGTAAAGATACAAATGTTAACATTTAATTTGATCATATGACAAGGGTTAACTAACGTTAGTTTTTTTTTTTTTTTTCCCCTCTGTTAATCCACCAAAGGTTAAAGTAAGTGAATGGCAGAGAATGGTAGGACCACAAACACTAAAATACGATTATTTTGGAAATACATATAATAATACAAAATATTAAAATATAGAGTAAATATGTTAGATTTTGGGTGTATATATGTAACGTCTGATTTTTTGTCTTGCTAATATAAATTGTTGAATTCTCCTACTCTTCTGTTTTAAGGGAATCAATTCCTAAACGCACTAAGTAGACACCGAGAGAAATACATCCAGAAACATGAAGAGGCCAAGACTTGTATAATATTTTGAAGGAAATTTTTGCAAATACACTCCTCTTAAACATGTAGTTGTAAATTTATCTATCTTATTTTTATATTGTTATAAATAATCTCACCGCACGGCAATACTTGCAAAAATGCCCTATGATTAACTTCTATTAAAGATATAGGAAACATCCTTTTTCAACCATTAACTTTAATGTTTAGACAAAAAATATCCCTAAAAAGGGTCTTTTTGATTGGCACTTTGTGCCGAAGAGAGATAAAGAGAAAAAGAGTTTAGGAAAGAATAAGAATATTTTAGACTTATAATTTTCGTTATAAGAGATACTTAACTGAATGCTAACATATAATAACGATCGTGATATTTTTTAATTAAGTTTTTTTAATGTATTGAGAGTATTTAAGACAATGTGAAAATAAGAGGCAAATTTCCAATTAAACGTTTGCAAAAATCCCCATTCAAAATAAGAGAAGTAATTTTTCCCTTTTCCTTTTAAGTAAATAAAACTTGGTCTTACATTCATAGACTTGGCTAAACAATAGAGTTACTAAAAAAATGTATCGTTGCAGCACCAAGTATTGTCTATGAAGGTAAGACCAAATTCTTGCTACACGTGTGATGCATGCGCATTAGATGACCCATTAGTGGTCCATTAGTAGTGATTGGTCGAAATCTTGTCCATCACGATCATGAGCCCTCCGCCTGTGATCGGAGGGGGGAAGCTCAACTGCTCCTACAAATGAGAACACCGTCAAGAGCCCCCTAGTGGTGATCTGGGGGATCCCCATCCGATGCTTAAAATCAAAAAGCTAGGGAATACCAGAAAGAAGCAAAGGGAGATTTGGCTAGTTTTTGCACCTCAGTTTGTTAGATTGAGGGTCCTTATATAGTAGTAGTGATCCTATTAGAGGTCGATACTGATCAGGAAGATAGGACCTCGAAAGATCTGCTAGTCGAATCCCAAATGTGAAAGACTTATGTTGCCAGAGGAATCCGTATCCGTGTGGGCTCCTAGTTACTTTCTTGATAAGCTCCTGGTCGTGATCAGATCTGCAACTAAGGAAATCGAGATCCTGGACGGAGTTGTCATGTTCTGAGAGTCAAGTCCATACTAGATCTGGAAGTAGAAGAGATGTTTGTTAGGGCTATCGGAATCCCTCCTAAGAAGACCAACGGGATTCCCTTGTGGATAAATCCGTTTCCGGAGAGATAAGGATGGTTTCTCTGCTGCAACACAGTCATAGTCAAACTAGGACTCACAAAGGGTGAATCAAACCCCTTGGAGTCCAACCCTACCTAGATTCTTGTTCTGGAGGAGGGAATTGAGAGGACTTCTAGATAGATCCTGACCCTTCTCGGTCCTAGGCTAGTTTAGGCCCTCACTTTTGATAATTGGACTTGTCATATTGGCTCGACCCATCTGGAATTGGGCTTGTCAAAATTTTCCTCCTTCACTTGCACTCCTCGGTGCGCATGCAGACCGAGGAGTGGTTGAAGTTTTTAAGGGAAAGCCTTCAGATAGCGAGTTCAAACCTAAAGGGTCAATTGATCTAGTCTTGAAAGGCTAACTATTACGTCTCGTCCTGCTCATAGAAGAGGCAGCATCGTCACACCGTTCATTCCTTTGGTTCCCATGCTGCCCCCTATGCCCCAACATGTGCTGGATGTTGCTGCTACAGTGCCTAGTTGCAAACTCATTTGCCCGGCGATCAGAAGAAGATAGAAAAGAGGGAGCTTGGGAGCAGTTCCCGATCAAGATCATCACTGCCACTACCTGGGTAAGAAGTGGTCAAGAGGGCAGATCCCAAGTCAGGGCAGAGCAGATGGTTCCAATGGGACTGACGCGAGGAGATGGCGGCTACTGTAGTGGCGGTTTGCTTTGAGATCTTGATGGCTAATGATCTTTAGGGTTTTGATGGTCGAGGGAGTCTTCTCAACGCCCCCAGCAGAGTTAGAGGTCACCGGCAGAAGTTTAGGGTCCTCCTTGATATGGTACCTATGTCGAGGGTAGGGATAAAGGAGGTAATGATGTGGCGGCGACTACTAAGGCGGACCAACTTGTCACTGTTGTAGTCGTCAAAAGCAGGACCTCAAACGGCCCTCATCATGGTAGAGAGTGCTCGCATAGATAAGTCTGAGTCGTCGAGGCGACACAGGGCCATGAGGCTAAGGAGGTGCATCCTTTGCCAGCCTATCAACAAGTAATGCCCCGTAGCTCTCTAGGAGGTTGGGCAATTACAGAAGCGACTAGAACGATGTCTACTTCTGTGGCAACTCAGACACCCTGACAGTGGAGGGAACCATCTAGGATACTATAGTGAATCTTCTAGAGTTCCGCAAGCAAAGGATGGCGAAAGGGAAATAGGTGGAGGAAGTGTCACCGGCTAGCCAAAACCCGGGCAGGCCCTGGAGAGGCATGCAAGGAGATCCATTAGTTGTAGAGGGGCGCACGACGATGGAAGTGCTAGAGTAGCCTGGTCTTTAAGATGACTATGAGGAGCTGCAATCCCTAGGCCTCTACAGCTTGCTCAGGTTAGTGGCCACATCTTTGCAGAAGGCATAGCTCTGCACGGTGGTGCTCTCGAAGGCGTAGGAGGTTGATACTTGGATAAGCTCAACTGAGGGTGAAGCTTGGGCCGTGGTCGTAAAGGCGGAGAGGTCCTGTCAAGAGCTCGATGCTTCTCGACTGCGTGCTGAAGGAATGAAGTAGCCCTGCCTGTCTCTTTGCTGAGAGTTGGAGGTCGTCCAAGCGAAACTTGCCTCTAAGTGTTGTCGATCAGTCCCCCGAGGAGTGTTGCTAGGCTTGGATTGCGCTCGGGGAGATCCACAGGATTGACTTTCGATGGAGACGCACAACCACCAAGGGGCTCGGGTGGCCATATTCCTTTAGATTGATCATCTAGACGAGATCGGATAAAACAGTAGTTGTATCTCTTTCTTATTTTGTTCCTGTTTGAGTGAATTGAA
Source organism: Zantedeschia hybrid cultivar (assembly GCA_030544215.1). NCBI lineage: Eukaryota > Viridiplantae > Streptophyta > Magnoliopsida > Alismatales > Araceae > Zantedeschia > Zantedeschia hybrid cultivar. The sequence goes on from JARZZO010000012.1 coordinate 59,636,220, forward strand.
CTTCTGGCAAAATGAAAGAAAGAGTGTGTTTTTGTGTACTTTCGTGTATTGTGGTTGGCCCATGGATCACATGTGTACTCAATCAGCCTGTGAGTCGGTGTGAATACTTCCCCCTTCTTCCCCCCGACTGAGCATGTTAATTTGTAGAAAGACAATTTAGGTTGGTGGGTAATCGAGGTAGGCTTCGACTGGGGTGTGCAATCACATTTTAGTAGAGCCGCTTTGTTGAGTTTTCCCATCTTCGGGTGACGAGTCCCTTTCCTGGGAATGAGGTCGACATGGGGAAAGGAGTTTTATCCTATTTGAGGGTGGGGAGCTCCTTTGTCGATCATGATCTCATCTTCGTATGGGAATCCCCTTCCCTATAAGCAAGGTCAACAGGGGGGAAAGAGTTTTATCTCATTTGCGGGTAGGGAGCCCCTTTGCCAATCACGATCCCATGTTCGGGTGGGGAGCTACTTCTCTGTAAGAAAAGTGGATATAGGAAAATAAGTTTTATCCCATCTTCCAGTGGGGAGCCCTTTTACCGATGACAATCCCATCTTAGGCTAGGGAGTCCCTTCCTTGTAAGCGAAGTCGACAGGGAGAAATGAGTTTTATCCCATCTGAGAGTAGGGAGCCCTTTTACTAATCAGGATCCCATTTTTGGATTGGGAATCCTTTCTTGTGAGCAAGGTCAATAAGGGGAAACGAATTTTATCCCATTTAAGGGTGGGGAACCCCTTTGTCGATCACGATCCTATCTTCGAGTGGGGAGCTCCTTCTTTGCGAGTGAGGTCGACATGAAAAAATTAGTTTTATCCCATCTTCGGGTGGGGAGCCTCTTTGTCGATTACGATCCCAACTTCGGGCGGAGAGCCCCTTCCCTGTGTAATAGGGCTAGTAGACCAATAGGTTGATGGTGTGGCAACCGACATCGTCAGCGATCAGAGAGTGGTCAAAGGCGATCAGAGAGCAATCAGAGGTGCTCAGAGGCAATTAGAGACGATCGATAGTGATCAGAGGCATAATAGTCGGTGACCACCAGTGGTGATTGGAGGCGATCGGTCGCAATCGGAGACAATCAGGTGCTGGCCGATCACAAAAAGAAGAATTCATAGATAATGAAAAGGAATTGTTCATCATTCTATTATTATGTAAATAACCATCAACGGAAATAACATGGGTAATTAGCAAATTAACAATTATGAAGAGGTTATTAGATGTAGGTACTCTGCGTTTCGGTTATTGGCAATGAGCTTGCCGCCCGGTCGGGCGAGGCGATGTACTTTATTACTATAGTTCCTGATATGGGGTCGGGCCGACCCAAATAGTGGCAAGGTCTTCTTTGGATCTAGTCGTCTCTATCATTGCTCGGATGACCAACACCCGCCTCTTCAACTAGGCATTGGTAGCTTCGATATACATCTGCCATGAGGCCTTTTGATTTTCATATGCCTTTCCAATCCCTACCGCAGTCATGGGTGGCCTATTGAAGCTGTAGATGGGAGTGTGAACCTTTCGCATCTTTGACAGGCTGGGGTCAAGCTTGCAAGGGTCTGCCAAAAAGCTAATCGATAACTTGGATAGGGAATCGCTCCACCAATAACGAGAACAGTGCAACGCCCATTGCTTGGAGGTCTTGCGGTTCTGCAGCGGATTGGGGAAATGATGGCTGGAAGGTCATCTATGTTCCGACCGCTCGTGCGATTGGCTACGACTCTTAGCCAACTTAGGAAGACGACTAGACGGCCGTTCCGATGAAGGAAGCGTGGGACCATTCTACTGTCGAGGTGATGGAGGCGACAGATCCCCCCGATCAGGAGGTCCTTGAAAGTGCTAATCACTACAATGGCTATAGGATTTGGGGTTGTCGAGCTTAGCTTCGAGATGTTGGATCATGTCGATCAGGGTCTTTATGTCTCTTCCTTCTAGCGATGAATGAGTAGCCTTAGAGGAGGGCTTTAGCCACCATTGCCATTTGGTTCCACAATGGTGGGAGGTGGCAGTGAGGGCATAGAGCTCCCAACTACGACTTCCCTCTGTCTGAAAGTTTGGTTATTGTTGGCCCTTGCCATGGCTTCTTGTTTGTTTCCTATAGATGGCGCCAAAAGATGATGGGTCGAAATCTCGTCCACTAACATCAGGGGCCCTCCGCCTGTGAGGGTATAGAGCTCCCAGCAACGACTTCCCTCTATCTGAAAGTCTAGTTGTTGTTGGCCCTTGCCATGGCTTCTTGTTTATTTTCTATAGATGTCGCCAAAAGATGATGGGTCAAAATCTCGTCCACTAAGATTAGGGGCCTTCCGCTTGTGATCGAAGGGGGGAAGCTCAGCTACTCGTGCAACTAAGAACACTGTTAAGGGCCCCCGGTGGTGATCCGGGGGATCCCCCTGCTTAAGCCAAAAACCTAGGGGATGCTAAAAAGAACAAAGGGAGATTGGACTAGTTTTTTTGTACCTCGACCTGTTGAACTGAGGGTCCTTATATAGCAACAGGGATCTTGTTAGAGGTCGATTCTGAATAGGAAGGTTGGATCTCAAAAGATCTACTAGTCGAGTCCAAAACGGGAAATCCTTGTGTTACGGGAGGAGTCTATATCTGTGCAAGTTCATAGTTACTTTACTAAGCTCCTGGTTGTGATCAGATCTGCAATCAAGGAAATCGGGATCTTAGGCAGAGTCATCATATTCTGGGAGTCAAGTTTGCATTGGATCTGAAAGTAGAAAATACATCTATTACAACGATCCGAATCCTTCCCGAGAAGACCAGCAAGATTCCCTTGTAGATAGATCCCTTCCCATAGAGATAGGGATGGTTCTTTGTTGCAACATAGTCTGAGTCAAACTGGGACTCCCAAAGGGTGAGTCCAACTCTTTGGAGTTCGATCCTGCCTAGATTCTTGTTATAAAGGAGGGAATGGAGAGCGCTTTTGGATAGAATCTAAGTCTCATGGTCCTTTGCCAGTTTTAGGCCCCTACTTTTGAGAATTGGACTTGTCATATTGGGCCGACCCATTTGGAATTGGACTTGCCGAAATTTTCCTCTTGCATGTAGCTTAGAGTAGCCCATTAGCATACCTAGGATAGCATAGTTTAGCACCATGTCTCGGACCCAAAAAGGCATCACCTGAGTTCAACATGATTAGGAGCTTGAAAGGCGTCATGTCAGGCTGATGCGCTTCAACTCAATAGCCCATGTTCGACTTGAACCCGATAGTTTCCTTCCGTGGGAACCCTTTTTCTTTTAGAACTCCTCTTAGAGGCTCTTCACCTCCAAGCCCTTCTATTGTTTACCCAAACCATAGAGAGAGGTATAAAGGGAGACTGAGAGCGCCTTGGAGAGAGAACATGTGCGGTTCAAAGTGTTCTTTGTGCGTGCGTGGAGGATGGTGTGAGAGGAGCATCGTGGTGGTGAGACCATGCGTGGAGCAGGTTCCCGTTGTGCCTAAGTGGGCTTCATCGTGTTCTTAGGTGTTGGTTGAGAGGCAAGTGATGATTAACCCAATACTATACCTATTTTTATGTAAAAAAACATATTTTCAAGAGTATTCTCCAACCTACTATAGGTATGAATATCTAAGTGATGTTAAAACAAAGCTTTGATGTCCATAAACATAACTAGATAGAGTTCTTTTCGTGAACCTATGGAAAAGTGTGGTTTTTATCTAGAGTCTAGAAATCTGGTTTACAAGGTTGAAAGGTGTCAGATACGATTCAATATTTTAGCTACTTCCCTTATATTTCCAGTAAGAATCACATTAGATTTTATGGTTAGTAAGCATATGGTCTTTTCAGAGTAATTAAGCATGCTTGATTTATTTGTGGTCAGTGTAGATTAGTGTTTTCGTAATGGGAGTTTGTTAAATGAAAGTATGGTATTTGTAAAGCATTTGAAATCATGATTTGCATGTAAATATGAAATTACGCCATGATGTATTTCTATAAATATCCATTAATAAGCTTAAACCATGTTTACTCTATTTATAGCATGTTTTAGGCATCAATAGCATGCTTAAGTTCGATTTATGTCAGAATTTAAGAAGAGCTTTGCTAAGTTTTGTTAACTATGAGTAATGTTCTGAAAGACGGCCATGGGGGCAGTCGCGATCTGCGAATCGCATCGACTGTCCATGGCGCGTTTCACAGTCTTCCAGATAGAACCTATTTATATTCTTGTCATGTTTAAAGTTATGCTCGATTTAAGCTATTTTGTTGCACTGTCATGTATTTGCACGTCACAGATTCATGTTTCATACATTTAATTAAGATTTTTACGATGCTATAGTGTGGCACCAACCGGTAGTATGAGATCTAAGTGCCACATAGACCAAAGTGCTACATTAGGGGAGCCATCTCTTGATTTCCTCGGGATCAAAGTGCTTCCTGGTAGGAGCTATCTCTTGATTCTATGGGGGGCATCTCTAGATTCTCATATCTACTTGGTTAATGACTATGAGATTATGTATAAACCCGAGGCATACAGGTAAATTCTAGAAGTTTATTTACATGCTATCTGGATGGGATCTGAGAGCGTCCCCTGACTGTGCAGCCATAGACTTAGTGGGTTTTGCCTTAACACTAGGTAAAGAAGAAGAAGATGCCTCTATGTCATGTTATGATTACTTAAATATGATAAGAAAGTGATAAGATGATGATATGTGTGATCATAATGAAATATGTGTTAGTATTATATATGTTCGTCAAGCCAATCTCATACTTCATACAATCTTGTTCATTTAATAATAATGTTGGCATTGTATTCATTATGTGTATATCATTTAACTGTTTCATAGTGAAGTACATGAATGTGTGTGATAGTTGTCAAATTATGATAAGATCATAATAATGAGATTGTCACCTTTTAAACATACATTATAATTAAGTGTTCCTAATTTGAGGACATTTGAGAAGGACATCAAACATATGATGAGACTAATACAGGTTACTCATGCTTATTTGATAAGGGTGACTGGTCTTATAGTCACTTATGTGGAGATATTAAGGCGAACCTATAGGTGCTTATTAGTGAATGAGTTCACTGAGTTGATCCGACTTGAATCGCTGGATGGTAAATTGCCTAATTGTCAGCCAATTTGAATCATTGTCATAATTGCGTGGTTGGTCCTAAGACCTAAGATACTAAAAACACCTTATCGGTGGACTTTGGGGCTTTGATCTTGGCTAATAGATCTCTAACTATGGGGTTCTAATCAATCAAGTCATCGGGTTCAACGGACTACCTTCGAAGGTGATTGAGTGTTCACTAAGAGATCATTCACTCTCGCTAATTAAAGAGAGAATGCTCTAAGAATGAAGCGCAGAAGTCCCTAGCTAGGGTGGACACTATATCAGAAAAGGTGTTTTCTGGTATTATACAGTAGCGTCTAATCCAACTGAGTTGACCGTTATGATTTGACAATTGACCATATATTAAGTTGATTTGAGAGCATGGGTATGAGTGAAAGATTATAGACACGTGGTAACTGGCTGTAGAAAGGTTCCTAGAGCGGATCGCGAAACTTTATTATCTGTTAGAATTATGTAGTGTTGTTTGGCACCTAACTTAATCAAAAGCCTGACCAAATTATATGAGATAGTAATTTGATTTAGTAATTATTTAACAAGAGGTATAAAATTAATTACTTAAAGTTAGTAAAGTGTTACTGGGCTTAGTGGGCCAAAAATCAGACTGATACTTAGGCCAAGAGGGTCACACGCACAAGGATTCTTGGTTAATGGTGTTTAAGTGGGTTTTATATTAATTTAGGGACTTTTGTAAAAGATCGCCTGTACTTAATATAAATAAACATTGAGGCCAAGCTTCAAGGGTTACCCTCCAGACCATGATGCCCCTCCCCCCTCTCCCTCTTCTGTTCCCAATTGTCGGGAGCTCCATCTACATGCCACGGGTGTCATAGCGAAGATGAAACATCGATGACCACGTTGAACCTGACGTGGGAGTGAGGATGAACCATTAACCAGAGGATCGCATGGATACCACTGGAGGTCAAACACCTGTGCAGCTACCGGCATTGCTTTGACGAAACCTTTACGGTCATGAGTTTCACTCTGTGCAAGGAGATGTTTAATCACCGTATTAGCATAGAATTAATGGATCGGGAATGGCAAGATCAAATTTTTGTTTTCATTTTTTCTGCATTCTTCATCGTCCCCTGGATCCTTACAATATGATGAAAGATGCATGTTTAGATTTCAGATAATGTTAAGTTATGAAGGATGCTTATGCGCTGGTCATGTTAAGTCTTAAGATCATGTTAGTTTATGCATGTTAAGTATATTGCCATAATGTCATATTTAAGAAGTATGTTTAGGAAGAAACTTATATATATGATATAATTGTTCACTATGAGTAGATGTTAACATACAAGTTTCTTTTATGGTATATTATATAGGAAACCTATGGTTTTGTGGATCATGAGCTTGCTGAGTCAGTTGTGACTCACCCTTACTAGTTAATGTGAGTGCTCAAATTAGGTGTGTGATTATCATGAAAATTTATGTTGATTATGTGACAAATAAACCTATTAAAAATTAAGTGAATGTGATCGCTAGAAACTTTTAACAAAAAAGTTCCAAAAGAAAAGATTGATCACCTACCTGTTTCAGAATTGGAAGATGTTGGAGTCCTTGATTCTCCTCCTTCAGCCGGCTGAAAGAAAAGAGCCATTTTGACTTTGTTCTTACTTTGGATGCTTATCGGACTTTGAGGATCATCCAGCTTGATTCCCTTGTTGTTGATTCTCTTAATCTCCTTTTGTACCTTACAAGAAACATGATGAAAGAAAATAATAAGAACTCAAGCATAGGTAGTATCTATTCTAATGAAGATTCTGATCATGCAAGTTGAACAAAGAACTCACTTGTTTGTGGTCTTTTAAACCCCTTTAAGCAAATAAGTTTGAAATTATGCTAGTGAGTGTGTGTTGCATGGAGTGATGTGATGAATGAGATTTTGAACTAATATAGTGAAATAATCAGAGATTAATGAAAAGAACTAAATTGGATGGCCCCTGGGAAGCCTTGGTTCCTGAATGGACCTTGAATGGACGAAGAACGGATGAAGAAAGGATGCAGACTCCTAAAAGTAGCAACGCTTCGATCCTTCAGCGTTTGGACGTCGTCTCCTTCACTTTCGCTAAGATTCTTTACTCAATTTTCACTCAATTATCGCTATCATCACTAACTTCACTTTAATCAATAACTTTTTAATGACCAAGGGGTTGTGTATTTATAGACTTAAGTTCACGCATCTGCGGTTACTTTAAAGATTAACATGAAGGAGTTTGAAGTTTATTCAATTAAGAAACAGATAAACACAGATTAATTCATCATTATCTGTAATTATTTAAAACGCATCGCCCATAGGAGACGTCTTTTAGACTAATTAAGATAACGATAAACATCCGGAAGAAGAGACAGAAACAAGTTAGGAAACCTAAATGGTGTCGTGCCTGGCAAATGTCTTTTAATTCATTAATAAATTAATTAAAAATCAGATTAATAATCAAAATAAGAATTAAACTCTAAATGGCATCTCCATAGGTCGACGTCTTTTAGATTTTTTTCATATTTGATTAAAAATCTGAGTTAAAATGAATTTCATTAATAAACTTAAATTATGTCTGTCTGACCCGATACTATTTAGATAATTAATCCAGAAAGATTAATAAAAGTTAACGAATGATTAAATATCAGACCATTTTGAGGCATTATTATATGATATGAAATTTACTCAAAATGATGTCAAAATTAACATGTCTACAGCTAACAATTTCAAGAGAAGCTGAAGGAAAGGTTGAGTCTGAGGAGTGGGAGGCTTAGAGTTGCTTGAAGACTTGATTGTTAGAAGTAAGTTTAAATTTTATTTTCAGATTTTAGAACGAGATGTAATAGGCTACTTCTAGTCCGTTTCACAGATGTATTTTGTGTTCTTTGGACATGTAGAGATCCTAGATATATGTTGGTTATTGTTTATGTTGTTAAGGAGTTAGTTTAATTAGTGGTTTTATCTTGTGGCTATGAAGGTTATTTCATTTTATGTATGGTTCATGCTTATACTCTTATTACCTTTGGTGGATGTTTGGGTTGTTCCCACTATGGCACCCATCCACCGGATCGCAGTAGGCCGGTATAACCAAGTTAGGTCGATGGGGGCGTTACAGGACTTGGTATCAGAGCTAGGCAGTTTTGAGTATGATTCTACCTAAGCCACTGAACCAGGTTCGTAGGTATAGATCATAGAATTCTGTAGGATTAGTTGAAGGTTAGGCCTAACTTGTGCCTTTTTCTTGCAGGAAATGTCGGCAAGCGTGGATGACCTGTGAGAGGATCGTGATCTTGAGTAGTGAGACATTGGAGAGGATGGTGCGGCATCCATTCCGCCTCCACCCCCACCATTGGACGTAGGCGCGTTCGTACAGATGTTCCAGGGGGTTGTGCAGGTGGCCCAGTAGTAGAGACCTATAGCAGTAGCAGTGTAGCCAAAGTTTCTTCAGGGGTTGACGGCAATGGAGCATTCAAGAGAATAGATCCGCCTTCCTTTAATGGGGAGAGCGATCTGACTGTGGCAAAGAGTTGGATCATGGAGATAGAGAATATCTTCCAAGCGATTAGATGTCCAGAAGAGGATAAGGTGAGCTTGGCAAGTTATATGCTTTAGAAGCGTGATGATTGGTGGTGGATGTTGATGCTGAGGACGAAGTTTGCGGTATGGACTTCCTGACAGCCTTCAAAGGAAAGTTCATCCCTCCACATGTTTAGGACTGATAGTTCAGGAGTTCTTGAGCTTGACTCAAGGACAGTTGTGAATATTGCATTATGAGGTGAAGTTTTCTGAGCTAACAAAGCTTGCATCACATATGTGCACTGATGGGCAGTGGAAGATACAGAAATTCCTGATGTAGTTGAAGCCGATCTTGAGGACGAACCTCGTGGCTTATAACTTTGCCACAATAGAGGAGGTGGTGGAAGCAACTTGTCGGCAAGAGGCCAAGCACGAGATCTTCATTGAAGAATGCAAGACTTGACTGAAAGAGCAAGGATTGCCATCGACTTTTCAAAGGAAGAGGAAGCTGTGAGTGCTTAGAATGACCATGTGATTATCATGAAAAATCTAGGTTATTTAGTGTAAAATAAACCTATTAAAAACAGCAACTAAGTGCAGTGATCGTCAGAAACTTTTAACTAAAAAGTTCCAAAAGAAGTATGATCGCCTACCTGTTTAAACGTGGAAGATATGGAGTCCTTGGTTCCCCTTCCTCAGCCGGCTGAAGAAAGAGAGCCCTTCTTTGCTTTTTGTTCTTTCTGTTGAATTTGAAGTTTGAGGTTGAGGTTGAGGATCGTCCAAAAATCCCTTTTGACTTGTGCTTGATTTGCTCCTTTTGATTCTCTCGTTGTTGTTGAGTGCAGCAGGAATAAAAAGAAAAGAGATAAAGAAACAATGATGAGAATTTTAAGCAAGAGCAGTATCTATTCTAATCATGATGCTAAGCATGCAATTAAACAGCAAACTTACTTGTTGAGTGGCTTTTGAAACCCCTTAATCAAGTAGGTTTTGAAGAGAATGAATGTGTTGTGTGTGTTTTCCTGAAGTGAATGATGAAGAATGTAGAACTAAATGAAATGCAGATGCAGAAATGAAAAACTTATGCCCAATTGTTGAATTCTTGAATGGATGAAGACTCTTGAAAGGACGCCGACTTCTGGAAACAGCGCTTCAGCGTTCCGACGTTGTTGCTTTGATCTTCAATTCGCTATCGCTCCAGTAATTCAACTCAAGATTATGTTCTCTCTCTTTTTTTTACTCTTCAACATGTAAGGTATTTATAGACTTCTTCTGCGTTCGCGGTTAACATAAAAAAAATATAGGATTTATCTATCTTAACCGACAGATAAATACTGATTAATTCATCTTTATCTGTAATTATCTAAAACGCGTCCACCATGGCTAACGCCTTTCAGATTAATTAGGATAAGGATAAATATCCAGGAAAAATTTATCTTTATCTTTATCAGGTAAAACGCGTCCACATGTGTAGACGTCTTTTACACTAATTAAGATAAGGATAAACATCCGGAAGAGAAGTAGAAATAGCTTAGGAAACCTAAAACGCGTCAGCACTCACAGTCGCCTTTTAGCTAATTAATCAACTGATTAAAATTCAAATTTAAAATGCTAAAATAGGAATAAACTCTAAATAGCGTCCACACAGGTTGACGTCTTTTAGAATTCTGCATATTTTAACTGAAATTTGAGTTAAAATCAATTCAATTGATTAACTTAAACATGTCTGTTAAACCCGACACTCAAAAATATTAATAAAAATTAATTAATGATTAAATATTAGACCATTCTGAGGCATTATTATATGATATGAAATTTACTCAAAATGATGTCAAAATTAGCGTGTCTACAGCTGCCTCACCTTGGCATCGTCTACCTCAAAGAGATCAATGAATCAATCTTGTCTGGATGAGGTAGACAAGGAAATAAAATAAAGTTGATCAACCTCCTCGGAGTGGGAAGTACCCCAGGTCGTAGACACTGTAGGTTTCATCATGGGGAGCGTTTGCCAGCCAATGTGGACGTGCTACAGCCACGATGGATCTTAAAAGAAAACAAGAAATATTTGATAAAGAATCCAAGAAAGGATAAAATTCCAATGATATCTTCAAGCGAACCTCAAAGATAATCAATATACTCGATTCAGAATGGAATATTTCATATCATGTTTGAGATTATTTTATTAAATGGTCTGAAACCTAATCAATAATTAATCCTTATCACAATGATTTCAAAGTCCTATGTGATGCATGCTGGGCTAAAAGAAAAAATATAAAGTCAAATAAAATATAAATTAATCAAGGATAATATTGTTAAATTGTCATTAATGAGTCAAGACACCAATTCTTGTAATTTAGTGCTAAGCCGAAGCTCGTTTATCCACGCACCGTTTCACAAAAGTGGAACCATCGTCCTCACTAATCAACAATCTAACGGCCTATCCGTGCGATTAAGAATTCTCTGGAATTGTCACTGTTTTTGGTATAGGGGAACTCAAATTCCAGTTTCATCAAAACCACAAGGTCCTTGACATTCTCTAATAAATATCTAACATATAGTAATGCAAATGATTTACATGAAATAATACAAGGATAGAAATAACCGTCTTTTTAGCCACGGTCGGGACTTCATGAACTCCACAATATGATCTTCCAACTTCCTTGAAACGCGTCAGTTCTCCTCGACGCCTTTTACTCACAGAAACAGGTTTCTGGTTGTTCTCTACTCGAATTCCAACTCTACCCATGCCTTGTATCCTGTATATGACTTAAACAAACATGTTAAGCATCTATTCAGGCTTAGCCCCTTGCCTGGTTAAGTAACCGACTACTTGATCCTATCCTTGGTAGAAGGGTCAAGGGGCATAGTCTTTATTAACAAAGGTAATGAGAATAATCAAACTTAAGCAAAATGCAACATACAAGCAAACAGATGCTCACTGAAAATAAAAGGAATGAAACACACTAAATGCCACAAGCAAATGCTAATTGAAATATTTTTTGATGTTTTGAAATATTCATTTTTGTTTGGGTTTTGATATATATATATATTTTTTTTATTTTGACATATGTATATTTTTTTTGAATTTTGGACTATGTATTTTTTTGGATTTTGGACATATGTATTTTTTTTTTTTTGATATATTTTTTTGAATTTTGACATATGTATATTTTTTTGAATTTTGACATATGTATTTTTTTTTTGAATTTTGACATATGTATTTTTTTTTTTGAATTTTGACTAAAAGACCAGCATGGTACTTAGATCAAAAGATCATATTCATTTATTAACTTAATTTCCAAATTGTTCTTTGACAATTTAACTTAAACCCATCGTGTTTGAACTTGTGTTTCCATTCGTGATCCCATTTGATGATTTGACCCTTCGTCAATCTAAGCCATTCCTTAAGTTTGGAGTACGCCCCTTTAGGAAGAAAGGAAGAATAAGTTTAGAAAGCCCATGAGAAGGTTCCGGAGACTTAAAAAGATGTCCCTTTCCTACCCTGATATCCGTTGGGGTTCGGTCATTTCTTTCCGGGGTATTTATCGACCTTGCGTTCCCTTTCGTTTCATTTCATGGCCTTGATGTAACGTTTGTAATGTAATGACCTTTTTTATTTGACATTTGGATTTTGCCTTTTGTTTTTGCTTTTCTATGTTTTTTTTTTTTTTTTTTCTTCGGAACGGATCTCCCCCTTTTTTTTTATGACGGCCTCCTACTAAGATGGTGGGTATTCTTGGGAGTCTATTCTAAGCCTCGTTCCAACATCATGGGCCGAGTGTGAAACAGAATTTTGCTTTTAAAATGAATGATTTGTACTTTATACTTTTAGTCAAGCTTTTGATATTCTTCAGGACTTGGCATCTCTTGTTACTCACGAACCAAACGTGTCAGTGTGTGTAGTAATGGCTTTGAAATTAAATTATCCAGACTAACTCGGAAATTTGAGTTTATAAACTTTCTGATTCTACTGGTCTTTGTACCATACTGATCGACTCTTTAACCTAAGGGTAGTATTTCTTAAGATGTAAATCATTCCAGGGATGATTTAGCTCTTCTCCTTCTGCATTAACAAGACGATAAGCATTACCAGGAAAAGCGTGCGATACAACATAAGGTCCTTCCCAGTTGGGTCGAAGCTTAGAACGCGGACCACCAGGTTTTACAAAAATTCTTTTAACGACCATTTCACCGACTTTGAACTTACGTTCAATGACTTTCTTTTGATAAAAACGTGCTAGTCTATTTTGATAAACTTTTGCATGATTAGCAGCTGACCACCTTTTCTCGTCTAAAAGTTCCAATTGAGCAAGAAGTGTTGAACGATGTCCTTCAATAAAAAGTTCCTTATTCAATTGTACTCTTAGTGACTGTATAAGGATCTCGTATGGAGCTACCGCCTCCATTCCAAACGTTAGGGAATAAGGAGTTTGCCCAGTGGGCGTGCGGATTGAAGTTCGGTAGGCCTATAGAGCCTCAACCAATTTTTCTGGCCAATCTGCGAATTTGTTAGATTTACACGTCTTTTTGATGATTTTTATCAAAGTCTTATTTGTTGCCTCTGCTTGTCCATTGCCTTGCGGATAATAAGGAGATGAATGATGCAATGCAATTCTATACCTGTTGCAGAGGTCCTTCAATTCTTGTGACACGAATTGCGGTCCGTTGTCGGTGACGATGGTACTTGGAATTCCGAATCTTGTGATGATGTTCTTCATGATGAACTTGCAGACGGTTGATGCTTTGACTTCCGTGTACACTTCAGCTTCTGCCCACTTGGTAAAGTATTCCGTTGCCGTGAGAATGAAAGATTTTTGCTTGATGCCGGAATCTGGGTTACCAAGAGGTCCAATAATGTCGAAAGCCCACATGGAGAAAGGCCATGGGGAAGAAACAGGATGGAGTGAAGATGCAGGAGAATGAATTTTGTCGGCGTGAAGTTGACACTTGGCACACCTACGGACATATCCTACACAATCTTCTTCCATGGTTGGCCAATAAAATCCTTGTCTAAGGATTTTCTTTGCTAGCATCTGTCCATTAACATGGCCACCACAAACTCCACTATGAGCTCCTTCCATAACCTTCCAAAGCTCATCCTCGTCTAGACATCTCAGAAGAACTCCATCAAAACCTCTCTTATATAATGCTCCTCTAACTAAGGTGTATCGTTGAGCAACTCTCCTGATAGCCCTTTTCTCCTCAGTTGTAGCTTCCTCAGGATACGATTGATCTTCACAATATTTTGCAATTTCATAATACCATGGCTTCTGTTCCTCATCCATCTCTTCTAACAGCTCCATCAACATGATTTCTCTTTTCTCCACAATACTCCCATCTCTGAATTTCTTCAGCAATTTCTCCTTAGTTCTAAGAAATGAAGGGTCTTTCACGGCAGGTGAAAGACGCCTATGAACTATGATTGATTCAGATTGCTTGCTGATCGGAAAATCAAGGGAAGATGCAAGTGAAGCTAGAGCGTCAGCTAGGATGTTTTGATTTCTAGGGACATGGACAAAGATCAATTTTGTGAAAAGCTTTGAGTATGCAGAAGTAAGTTCTTGATAAGGCTTGAGCTTAGGATCAAGAGTTCGATACTAGGTCAGCACTTGACGAAGAATTAGTTGGCTATCACCCACAATCCTGAGTTTAGTGGCACCATGAAAATGAGCAGCCTCGAGGCCAGCAAGAAGTGCTTCATATTCAGCTATGTTGTTGGTGACTGGAAAATCAAGCTGAAAGGCTTGTGGAATGGTGACACCTTCAGATGATAACAGAACGATTCCAATACCCTTTCCATGAGAATTCAGAGCTCCGTCAAAATGCAGAGTCCACATATCATCTCTGATTTGATTTACGGACATCAGTTCCTCATCCGGAAACTCTGATCGCACTGGATCAAATTGAGGAAGGAGATGATGAGCGAGATGTTCTGCTATGGCATAGCCCTTGATCGCTTTCTGCTGAATGTAAATGATATCGAATTGAGATAGAAAGTTTTGCCATCGCGTTAACCTATCAGTAAGAACAGATTTCTCCAGAAGGAATTTGATCGGATTCATCCTAGCGATGAGGTGGACTTCATGGGCCAGAAAATAATGCTTCAATTTCTGAACAACCCAAACCAATGCTGCATATGTTTTCTCCATCGCCGTGTATCTCTGTTCAGCGGGGTTGAGAAGTTTAGAGAGATAGTAGGCTGCCCTCTCCTTTCCTTCTTCATCTTCTTGTGCTAGGACAGCCCCCACTGCATCATCTAGGACTGAAATATAAAATATCAATGGTTTGCCTGGAGATGGTGGCCTCAAAACAGGAGGACTTGCCAAATAGTCCTTTAATCCATCAAATGCCTCCTGACACTTATCGTCCCAATTGAATTTGACTCCTGGCTTGGTAAGCTCGTAGAATGGCTTACACCTTTGTGAGTGCTGGGAGACAAAACGGCGAATAAATTGCAACCTCCCAATTAATCCTCTCAATTCTTTCAAGTTTTTGGGAGGTGGCATTTCTCTGATAGCCTTCGCCTTATTGGGATCGATCTCAATTCCCCGTTTGCTGACAATGAATCCAAGCAATTTTCCTGAAGATACCCCGAATACACATTTCTTGGGGTTCATCTTTAACTGATACTCTCTCGATCTCTCTAATACCCTTGCCAAAACTTTGGCGTGCTCAGCCTTTGTTTTAGACTTAACCAATAAATCATCCACATACACTTCCAGATCTATATGCATCATGTCATAAAATATTGCCATCATAGCCCTCTGATAAGTGGCTCCAGCATTCTTCAATCCAAATGGCATGACAACATAGCAATATGTTCCCCAAGGTGTAGTGAATGAGGTCTTTTCTTGATCCTCTTCTGCCAGCTTAATCTGGTTGTATCCTGAAAATCCATCCATAAACGATAACGTTTCATAGCCAGCAGTGTTATCGATAAGTACATCAATATGAGGCAATGGAAAATCGTCTTTAGGACATGCCCGGTTCAAATCGTGGAAGTCAATGCAGATCCTGACCTTTCCGTCCTTTTTCATAACCGGGACTATATTGGCCACCCATTGTGGATAAAGGACAACTCTAATAAATTTGGCTTTGTGCAATTTATCGACCTCTTCCTTCACCTTTAGAGTCATTTGTGGGTGGAATCGCCTTAATTTCTGCTTGACCGGACTAGCTCCATCTTTTAATGTTAACCTGTGTTCAACTAAAGATGAGTCTAGCCCTGGCATATCTTCATAACTCCAGGCGAAAGTGTCCTTATAATCCTTAAGTACTTGTACCATTGCCTTCTCATCCTCTGTAGAAAGATTTTTGCTGACGAGGACAACCTTAGGTTCGTCTTCAGTCCCTAAGTTTATTTCTTTGGTGGGCTCTTCTACGGCAGCTGAGGGTTCATCAAATCTCTTCACTCCACTGGCATACGCCTCAGCCGCGTCCTCATCATCTTCCTCATCTTCAATAATGGGGTCTTTTCCATGCACTAACTCATATACCCCATACCCATCATTAACTGACTCATCGTCCGTACAATCTTCTGGCATCTGAATTGGATCTTCTAAAAGCTGAGGGATTAAAGAGCAAAAAGAACATTTATCAGCTAAGTCCCGGAGGTATCTATCTGGAATTTGCCTACCCTTAGGCTTCCTAGACTTCCTAACCTGACTAACCTGCCTAAAACTAGACTGCCTAACTTCACTAAACTGCCTATCATAACCTAATGAAGATGAAGCAGGATGAAAATCCTGGGATACAAGTGGAAATACAGGGGAATCCTCCCGTGGGGAGGGACAGAGTAGATCTAAGAGAGAATCTTGACCGACGGACCCGCGCGATAGGGGGCAATCGGACAAGTAAGATGTTTCCTCGATGAGGATTTGGGAAGAATTTGTTGCCAACTTGGCGTTTTTTTTTTTACCATCGAGGAGTTAAACATAAAGCAAGAATGGATACAAATGGAAGGAGGATCAGACGGAGGAAGCGGCACCAAGGCCAAAGGATTAGGGGGATCATATAGCAATATGTCCCAGATCAGATCATACATCCTCTCTAGGTCGAGAGGAGGGGATGGAATGAGGTCCCGAGGGGACAGAGTGATCATAACGGGCGGAGCCCGTGGAATATCTTCAGTAATGACCCGCGACCAAGTCGGGGTCAAGAGCAGTGTGCGGAATAGAGTATGGAGCATAAAGATATGGGAAGGGTATGTCCCCCTCCAGAGCAGATCTGTTGTATAACCAGCTTCATAGGGGTCATCTGGCTCCCCTTCATCGGTTTCTTCCGACAGCAGTATCCGCTTATCAAAGATGGCACCAGGACCTTCAATCAGCTCGTCGATCTGCGGCGGCCACTTGGGTTCTGCAGGATCTAGGAATAATATATTCAGTGCTATGTAGAGGTCCCTTAGATCGAACCATCTGTACCATTCACATTCGGGGTCATGGAATTTCCTCCTTTTCATAGGCCACAGAGCCTCCAAGGATTGGTACGTAAGTAGTTCAGAACAATGTCTGGCCAAGTCTCTCCCATATATGTCATGGAGGTCAAAACATGAAGTAATGACCACCGTGTTGTCGTGACTAAGTATGGGCCCTTTTACAAAGTGTGTATATAGGGTCCATGTTAAGGGATCTCGGCCTTCTTTGGGTGGTGTAGACATTGTCTCCAAGATTTCCTGACCATCTTCTTGCTGAACCCTGTCTTGTTTCAGTCTTCTCGGCCTATAGCCCAGACCGCTTCCAGGTGCCGCTCGATGATCTTTAACAGGAGTGGTCCTGCCTTGCAACTGTGTGCCCAGATCTCTTCCAGGCTGATAGCCGTTCTTCATCATGATTCTCCATCCTGGGGTACTCATGCACTTCCCCCTTTTGATAGCATTTAATGGGTAAGGAGAAATGGTGGCGGCTTTCAAAGGATCAGCCACTGGACGGTAGACCTATAATACCGACAGAAAAGGTTGTCGGCCAGGTAAAACAGCAGATTTAACATTCAATGTATGAGCAGCAGCAAGGGTCGGCATGCTCGTCACTTTAATAATTCGTCCTTTGAAAGGGAATTTGAGGCATTGGTGATTCGTAGAAGGAATCGCCTTAAGAGTTTTAATGTAAGGACGTCCTAGAATGGCATTTATAGAAGGGTCAATTTCGAGAATGTGAAATTCAACCTCTGCCTGACTTACGGGACCTAGCTCCACTTTTAAATAAACCATTCCCAGAGGGGAACGGGTAGAGTTGTCATATGCTGTAACTGAAATGGGGCTAGGCAGCCACTTCTCCTTGGGCACACCGCACAGCTCTAGGGTCTTCGGGGGTAGAACATTGATTGAAGCCCCCGTGTCAACTAGGCACGCATCCACGGCCTTCTTGCAGATATTAACCGTGATGCTCAAAGCCATGCTTCTGGCGGCTGGCGGTGCTAGTTCCGATGTGTGGAATGTAATAGAGGGCTGATCCCCCTGAGGAACTAGTAGTGCTGCAATTTTCTCTACCAGCACGTCCTCGTTGACCACCACCTTCTGTAGGTATTCCATTAAGGCTTCTTGGTGAATCTTGGACCTTTTGATCAATTCAAGTACGGTGATCCGTGCCGGTGTTCTGTCCAGATGTTTCAACAAGTCATATTGAGTGCCTGGTGCACTCTCTTCATTATGGGCTTCCTCAGTCGGCTGTGATGGGCCGTCTCTGACTGTGGACTGAGGGAAGACTTTGTTGAAAATCTTTCCACTTCGGAGCGCATGTTCCTCAACCGTGGAGGATCCAGGTGACACCTTGAGTACCGCAGAGTCGGGTGGCGTAAGCGGTGCGGAGGGTTGATATGTAGGTGATGGGGTAGGGTTAGGTGGTGGTGGCATGGTGCGGATTAAAGGCCTAGATGATTGGATGGTGGATGGGTTAGTGGTTGGTGAAGTGGGGAATGGAATGCGTAATAGCGGTCTGGATGGTAAGGGCGTATCTGGGTAGGTGGTGGTGGTAATGGGCGAAGTAGGGAATGGTACGCGGAGTAATGGCCTAGATGGTAAAAGGGGTGCGTAGTTGGTTTGTGGTGGATTATATGGTGGAGGCGTAGTGGTATGGGGCATGATGGGCTTAAGGAAAGCGGGTGGTGGTAATGGGTTATTAGGTGCGGGCGAGTGATATGTGGGTGTCGATAGAGGGGTGATGGTAATGGGTTGTGGCCTAGGTATGCGGATGGTGCGGCGTGGTGGTTATTCTGCGGTACTCTGAACGTGACCTGTTGAATAAAGAGAAGAAGAGTCTTCTATCCTCCACTGTTGCCCTCGACTAGCCTCAGACTGGCTGTTTGTCAGAATAGGGGCAACTTGGTTTTGGTTCTGGTGCTCCGGGAGCGGGTTCTGCACTATGCCCATATTTGGTGGCGGTGCTGCCTGTGCTGGTGGTCTTACTTGCTGCTGCTGCTGCTGCTGTTGCGGTCTTCTCGCCTTCAGAGCTGATATATACTTTTTCATCTCCTCCCTGTCTATGCCGCCCTGCTCGTTGAGATCATGAATATAATCTCTGAATTGGAAGCAGGTGTCAATGGTATGCCCAGGTTGCCTATGGAAATAGCAATACCTGGACGTGTCGGCATTTTGAGGCCAGACGGCCTTTTCCCTTGGCAAGACTAAGGCATTATCTGCCATTAGGGCACTGAAGATATCGGCCAAAGATTCTGGGAGGGCAAGGTATTCCGCCCTCTTCAGGCCTGGAGGTCTTCTCGGCTGGTTATAATCACCAGGAGGGACATTGTGGTATGCCGGCGGTGCGCGCGGCTGATATTGCTGCTGTTGGGGATATTGCTGTTGCTGGGGCTGCTGGTACTACAATTGCCTTTGTGGCGGCTGCTGTGGCTGATGCTGGTTCTGGTTCTGATTCGGCTGCTGGGGCCGTTGATACTGTTGCTGATAATGGGGGCTCTGCTGCTGCCTGTACCCTTGCTGGTTCGGCTGCTGTGGCCTCTGGTACTGCTGCTGACTCCTCACGAACTGGGGCGAGTTATTGTTCATGCTATTGACTTGCTCATGAGAGAGCGTGCCCTCAGTAGTCGGACCTGTGCTGGGAGAGTTCGGCACTGCAGGCTTCCGAGGTGGAGGCCTGCTAGGTCTGTGAGGATCAAAGACGCTAGAGAATGTAGCGTCCTTAAAAGCATTCTGGCAGTACCGTGCTCTTTCATAGAGCTCTGCCATGTTGGTCAGATTGTTCAGGGAGAGGACGAGCTTGAACTGAGACGTGGCGTTGGAAATCAACATTTTCACTTGTTTGGACTCGGACAAGTGATCCTTCACCTTTTCAGCTAGGCCGCGCCACCTGTCAGCAAAACTGACAAACTCCTCATCAGGCTTCATCTTTTCTGCAATGAGGTCAGTGATGGACAAGGAGGGTGCAACTCTGTCCTGGTACCGTTGAATAAATTTGCGTGAAACGATACCGTAGTCCTCTACTTCTGAGGGTTCCAGGGAAAAGAACCACTCGAGGGCTGGTCCCTCTAGAGATCTCCTGAACAAAAAGGCCAACGACCTCTTGTCGTTCTGCCAGAAAGAGGATTCATACATAAACTCCTTCAGATGTGTGAAGGGGTTACCAGTACCGTTGTACTTCCGGTACACTGGCATCTCAGAGGGTGGCAGATGGAAAACTGGCAGGCTGGGTAAGTTGATTTCTGGTACAGCTTTGACCCCCATCATCTTCTGGAGGTTGTTAAATTGCTCATCCATACGCTCCATTTTGGCCAACAATGCTTGTGTGGTCAGATCTGCCTGAGGAGGAGGAGGAGGGGGAGGTACTTGGTAGGCCTGCTGCCTAGAGTACGTTGGACAGGGGGGACAATAAAGAGGAGGTCCGGCAGAGCTTCCGCCATGCCCGAGGGCATTTTGATAAGCAGGCGTTTGCGGTCTAGCCGGTTGCCTAGAGAATGAAAGCTGCGGCCCAGCTGGCCGAGAAGTAATATGAAGGCCCTCCACGGCCTGATGGATATAAGGAGGAGGAAAGGAAGGTTGCTGTGGAACAGCAGGGGGAGCCACAGGGTTCGGCTCGGCAGGCTGCATGGGTGCCTTCCCCTTCAGAATAGACTGGATCGCCTCGAATTGCTGAGGGTCCAGACGGGAGGCAAGAACTCCCAAAGTATTGATAAGATCCGTAGGATCAGAAGATGAGGGATCATTCTGATTCATATCCCCCTCAAGATCGGGATTAGGAATCGCATATTCATGCGGGGGAGGATCAGGATATTGATCACGTGGATTTAAAAGAGGTGTATGAACATTCTCATCCAGACGATATGGAATGGGGATAGAACTACGGGAGGCATCAGCATCTCTCCCGTTCTCATAGTTGTAGTCCGAATCGCGAGGGGCATTAGCATCTCCCTCGTAGTTGATGATGGCGTCTTGAGCCATACTCAAGTCCCTGCCTGATCGTAGCAGCATGATGTTAGATTCTTTTTTCTTTTTTTTTTTTTCTTTTTTTAAAGATTTGACAAACAAGTTGCACAGAGATTAATCAAACAAGTGGATGCTTAACGTAATTTTAAGATTCCTTTTTTGAGTTATTTGGATTCAATTAAACCTCAAATTCTCTCAAGGAAAGGATCCTAGTTTCAGTTCAATTTCCACCGTTATTCTCTAGGGCTTTCTCTCACAACTCACAACGCTTTCAGAATCTAACCGGGACTTCAATTGGTACAACCAGCCCGATGATCAAGGAGGAATACCTTGATTTTGGGGACTTATGGAGGTCTCAACGTCAACTTCTCTAGTCTGATCAAGGGACCAACCCAATCAGAGAGAGTTGCTGACGTCAAGTAATGTGTTCCTAAGAAAAGGAGGGTATTTGCCTCAATGCGTATGTCCTACGGCCTGGATGGCCCTTAATGCTTAATAATAATGGGTAGCTAGCACTCAAGCCACAGAAATCTGAGAACTGAAAAATAACTAAGAAACTGTCTGAATCGCGTCGATGGTAGCCGACGCTATTCAAAACAGAACTTAATTTTTTCGCAGAAACAGATGCAGACAGCAGAGAAGATATGAAGGCTGAAAGGCGTCTGGGTGTGTTGACGCGGTTTGAAACGCGTCAGTGCTCCTGGACGCTTTTCAGTTCGCAGAAACAGTTTTGCAGGAGGATTTTCTAGGTTGAATCCTCCTCAAACAAGGTAAAAGCAGTAAATAATCAACTCATGCAGATTTTTTTTAGTTCCAGATTTTAAACAGGATGATTTACTAACTAAATAACTAGAAAATCAATCAATCACACATCATTTTCATCACAAAAACAGCTTTTTAAACTAATCAAGGGGAGGGCAAGATCTTGCCACTGGGGTGTGCACGTGGTGCACGAGGGAAATTAATTAAATTAAAACACTCACCAATTGGTGAGGACGTGTTGAAAGACACAAGTGGTGCACCGTGGGTGCCTGGTTGATGATAGCAAGAACAAAAAAACTTAAAAGATGGCGAGACCAAGTCTTACCGTGATCGCCAAAAAAGCTGTGAGTGCTTAGAATGACCGTGTGATTATCATGAAAAATCTAGGTTATTTAGTGTAAAATAAACCTATTAAAAACAGCAACTAAGTGCAGTGATCGCCAGAAACTTTTAACTAAAAAGTTTCAAAAGAAGTATGATCGCCTACCTATTTAAACGCGGAAGATATGGAGTCCTTGGTTCCCCTTCCTCAGCCGGCTGAAGAAAGAGAGCCATTCTTTGCTTTTTGTTCTTGCTGTTGAATTTGAAGTTTGAGGTTGAGGTTGAGGATCGTCCAGAAATCCCTTTTGACTTGTGCTTGATTTGCTCCTTTTGATTCTCTCGTTGTTGTTGAGTGCAGCAGGAATAAAAAGAAAAGAGATAAAGAAACAATGATGAGAATTTTAAGCAAGAGCAGTATCTATTCTAATCATGATGCTAAGCATGCAATTAAACAACAAACTTACTTGTTAAGTGGCTTTTGAAACCCCTTAATCAAGTAGGTTTTGAAGAGAATGAATGTGTTGTGTGTGTTTGCCTGAAGTGAATGATGAAGAATATAGAACTAAATAAAATGCAGATGCAGAAATGAAAAACTTATGCCCAATTGTTGAATTCTTGAATAGATGAAGACTCTTGAAAGGACGCCGACTTCTGGAAACAACGCTTCAGCGTTCCGACGTTGTTGCTTTGATCTTCAATTCGCTATCGCTCCAGTAATTCAACTCAAGATTATGTCCTCTTTCTTTTTTTTACTCTTCAACATGTAAGGTATTTATAGACTTCTTCTGCGTTCGCGGTTAACATAAAAAAAATCTAGGATTTATCTATCTTAACCGACAGATAAATACTGATTAATTCATCTTTATCTGTAATTATCTAAAATGCGTCCACCATGGCTGACGCCTTTCAGATTAATTAAGATAAGGATAAATATCCGAGAAAAATTTATCTTTATCTTTATCAGGTAAAACGCGTCCACATGTGTAGACGTCTTTTACACTAATTAAGATAAGGATAAACATCCGGAAGAGAAGTAGAAATAGCGTAGGAAACCTAAAACGCGTCAGCACTCACAGACGCCTTTTAGCTAATTAATCAACTGATTAAAATTCAAATTTAAAATGCTAAAATATGGATAAACTCTAAATAGCGTCCATACAGGTTGACGTCTTTTAGAATTCTGCATATTTTAACTGAAATTTGAGCTAAAATCAATTCAATTGATTAACTTAAACATGTTTGTTAAACCCGACACTCAAAAATATTAATAAAAATTAATTAATTATTAAATATTAGACCATTCTGAGGCATTATTATATGATATGAAATTTACTCAAAATGATGTCAAAATTAGCGTGTCTACAGAAGCAACTCAAGTTTTAGAGGGTGCTTGTGAAGGTTGCCATGAAGGACCGCCTGTGGCAAGAGCAACACCGCCTCACACTGTTTGCCAGTGGTGTAGTGCCTGTGTGTGGTAGGCAAGTGTTTTGACTGTGGTGAGTCTGGCCATAGGATCAGCGATTGCCCAAACATGAAGACTTCTCTAGAGATTGCACCTGTGAGGACTACTTTAGTAGTGGCACCAGCTAGACATCGAGCCCTTACTCGTACTTTTACTTTAATCAGAGAGGATATAGAGTTAGTCAAGAATATCATTGAAGGTACTATTATGATCAATGGAGTCATGCTAGAGTGTTGTTCGATACCAGTGCTATCTATTTGTTTATACCTTCAAGTTTAGCCCAGATTTTGATTGATAAGATGGACGTTGTCGACATTTCTATTGTTGTGATTGTTTTTAGACTGGGAGGGATAGTTCAATCAGATAGATGCATTGCTTCTCTTTATGTTGAGATCCAAGATAGGAGGTTGTCTACTTAGCTGCATGTGTTAGATATAGATGATTTTGATATTATTCTGATGAAAAATTGGTTGGAGCAACAATATGCTTTACTAGATTGCCATAGTAGGAAGATTATCTTTCATATTTCAGGTGAGGAGGAGTTCTCTTTTAAGCTCCCCAAGCTTCGCAAGCTGATTGTTTTTGTCATGAAGCCTCAAAAGTGGAGGAGTAAAGGTTGTAGTGCCTATCTCGTCAAATTTGTTTTTGTTGTGGAGGAGAGCTAGTCTCCTTGTATTATTGAAGTGAAGATTGTCACGGACTTTGCTGATGTTTTTCTTGATAATTTGCTTAGTTTGCCTCCTACTCAGGAGATTGATTTCACTATTGATCATCTCTCTGGTACGACCACGATTTCCAAGGCGACAAAGTTGCTGAGTTAAAGAAGTAGTTGCAAGAATTACCAAATAAGGGGCTTATTTGTCCGAGCGTGTTTCCATGGGGAGCACCTATTCTGTTTGTCAGGAAGAAGGATGACTCTTTGAGATTTTACATTGACTACAGGAAGCTAATTCAAGTCACCTTCAAGAATCGATATCCCTTGCCAAGGATAGATGACCTGTCTGATCAGTTATAGGCAGCCAAGGTGTTTTCCAAGATAGATTTAATATCTAATTACCATCAACTGAGGATCAAGGATAACTGAAGATGGTTATTCGGACCCGTTATGGCCAGTATGAGTTCTTGGTGATGCCATTCGGTCTGACTAATGCCCTACAGCTTTCATGGATTTGATGAACAGGGTGTTAAGGCGGAATTCGGATCAATTCATATGGTTATTCATTGATGATGTGTTAATTTACTCACTAGATGAGGAGACCCATTGAGAGCACTTGAGGATTATATTGGAGACTTTGAGAGCACATTAGTTGTATGCCAAGTTTAGTAAGTGTAAATTTTGATTTGATCATGTGTAGTTTTTTGGCCATATTATTTTCAAGGATGGAGTTGCAGTGGATCCATAGAAGGTTCATGCTATTTTGGATTAAGAGATCCTTAAGACTTCCACTGAGATCTGAAGTTTTCTAGATCTTGTAGGTGCTTATAAGTAGTTTATTGAGAGTTTTGCTACGCTAGCAACGCTCTGACAAGGTTGACCTGGAAAGATGTGAAGTTTGTGTGGTCGAATGAATGTGAGAAGAATTTCCAAGAGTTGAAGACTCGTTTGACTACTACTCTAGTTCTTGCTTTGCCTAGTGAATCTGAGGGATATGTAGTGTATATTGACGCTTCTCAGTAGGATTTAGACTGTGTGTTGATGCAGCAAGGTCGGGTGATTGCTTATGCTTCCTAGTAGTTGAATGACCATTAATTGAATTATCTAACTGATGATTTGAAGCTTGCAGCAATTGTGTATGCCTTGAAGATTTGGAGACACTATTTGTATGGAGTTGAGTTTCAGGATTTCACTAACCACCATAGTTTAAAGTACATCTTATCTCACAAGGAGTTGAATTTGAGGCAGAGGAGATGGATAGAGTTCCTGAAAGATTATGACTTTTGAGTTGAGCTATCATCTAGGCAAGGCCAATGTTGTGCCTGATGCTTTGAGCAGGAAGAGGTTGATGATGTTGCAAGATTGGAGGATGATTGAAGAAGTTATTACTTCTTTATCCCAATCGTCTATCAGATTCGTCATTGTTGACTGAGTTGTTACTGCACAGTAGAAGGACCCATAGATGCAGATTTTGGCAAGGAAGCCCCACTTTAGCATAGACGAGGAAGGGGTGCTCCATTTTTAGAACATGATTTGTATGCCTGATAATCTAGAGCTAAAGAAGGAACTTATGATTGAGGCGCATTTGTCTAAATTCACAATGCACCTAGGCAACACCAAGATGTCCCAAGATGTAAAAAGAACTTTCTGGTGGGAAGGTATGAAGAGAGACATTGCTGAGTTTGTTTCTAGATGTCTGATTGGTCAACAGGTAAAGGCAGATCACTAGAGACCTTCAAGCTTATTATAGAAGATTGAGATCCTCGAGTGAAAGTGGGAGCACGTCACCATGAATTCTGTAGTTGGTTTGTCTCGGTCTGTAAGAAGTAATGATGTTATTTGGGTGGTTGTAGATAGATTCATGAAGTCAGCACATTTTCTACCTATCAAGGTGAAGCAGTCAATGGAACGTTTGTCTATATTGTATGTTAGACAGCATTGTGAGGTTGCGTGGTGTGCCAAAGTGTATTGTATCTGATAGAGATTCTAGATTTACATCTAGAGTTTGGAAGGATTTTCAAGAAACCTTTTGGGAAGCAGTTGAAGTTCAGTACAACATTTCACCTCCAGACAGACGATCAATCTGAGAGGACTATCCAGACATTAAAAGATATTGTTGAGAGCATGTAGTCTTGATTGGAAGGAACATTGAGATAAAAATTTCCCATTAGTTGAGTTTGCTTATAATAACAATTTTCATGCTAGCATTGGTATGACTCTATTTGAGGCTTTGTATAGTACGCCTTGTAGATCCCCTTTGTGCTGGGAAGAGTCTAGAGAGAGGCAGTTGATTGGACCAAAATTAGTGCAGTCAAGTTCAGAGAACATTCAGTTGATCAAGTAGAGGCACAACAGACAGAAGAGATACATAGATAAGAGAAAGAATGATTTAGCTTTTAGTGTTGGTGACCATGTATTTTTGAAGATTTCTCCTTCTAAGAGAGTAGTTAGATTTGGGCAGCCTAGTAAGATGAACCGTAGATTCATTGGACTATTTGAGATTCTACAACAAGTGGGAGAAGTGGCATATAAATTGGCTTTGCCGTCTTTATTAAGTAGTGTGTATGATGTATTCCATGTTTTTATGCTAAGGAAGTATGTGCCTGATCTGTCACATGTGATAGATTATATTTTTTTGGCAGTTCACCTGAATCTGAGTGATGAAGAGCATCATGTTCATATCATAGATTCTAAGGAGAAAAAGCTCAGGAGCAAGTAGATCCCTTTAGTGAAGGTGTTGTAGAGGAATCACTTCAGAAGAAGCCACGTGGGAGCTAATATTCGAGATGAGGAGGAAGTACCCCAGCTTGTATGGGAAGTAGTTTAGTGACTATTTTGTGCTGTTTTGTTTGTGATGCTTGAAATTCGAGGACAAATTTTCTTTGAGGAGAGGATGTAATGCCTATGCATTAGATGACCTATTAGAGGCCCATTAGTAGCTTAGAGTAGCACATTAGTGTACCTAGGGTAGCATAGTTTAGCACCATGTCTCAGACACTAAAACGTGTCACCTGAGTGCCATACAATTTAGGAGCTTGAGAGGCATCATGTCGGGCTGACATGTTTTAGCCTAGTAGCCCATGTTTGACTTGAACCCTATAGTTTCCTTCCGTAGAGACTCTTTCTCTACTTATAACTCTTGTTAGAGGCTTATAACTGTATCTCTTCGCCTCCAAACTCCTCTTTGTTTCCCCCAAGCCCTACAGAGGGGTAGAGAGGGAGATTGAGAGCGCCTTGGAGCGGGAACATGTGTAGTTCGAGGTGTTCGTTTCGTGTATGTGGAAGACGGTGCGAGAGGAGCATTATGGTGGTGAGACTGTGCGTGGAGAAGGTTCCCATTGTGCCTAGGTGAGCTTCATTGCATTCTTGTGTATTGGTTGAGAGGCAAGTGATGATTAACCTAATATTATATCTATTTTTATGTAAAGAAAATCTATTTTCAAGAGTATTTTCTTATTTACTATATGTACGAATATGTAAGTGATGTTAAGACGAAGTTTTAATGTCCATGAACATGATTAGATAGAGTTCTTGCAGTAAACCTATGGGAAATTGTGATTTTTATTTAGAGTAAAAAAATTTGGTTTACGGGGTTGAAAGACGTCTACCACAGGTGATGCTATTTACGAATCACGTCACCTTTAGCAGATGCGATTCAACCTGTTTAGCTACTTCCTTTATGTTTCAAGTAAGTGATGGATATAGGTGTCCTCTAAGACAATCATAAGGCACCTATTTCAATCTGATTCACTAACAAATGACATTAAATTCATTATATAGATTGGCATATTTATAATTGCGCATAATGAAGTCCATGAATATGTGCAATAGTTATCAGATTATGATGAGATCATAATAATGAAACTGATGACTTATAAACTGTTTGAGAAGGACATCAAACATCCGGTAAGACTAGTACAGGTTATTCCAGTTCATATGATGAGAGTGACTGATCTCGTTAGTTACTCGTGTGGAGACGCAATGGTAAACCTGTACGTGCTCATTGGGGAATGAGTTCACTGAACTGATCCGACATGAATCGCTGAATGGTAATTTACCTGACTGTCAATTGGCTTGATTCATCGTCACAGTGGCGTGGTTGATCCCTGGACTTGAGACACCAAAGACACCTTGTCGGTGGACTTTTGAACTTTGACCTTGACCTACGAATCCCTATCCACGGGATCTCTAATAGTCAAGGATCGGGTCCAGCGGAAGACCTTCGAAGGTGATTGTGTGTTCAATAAAGGATCGTTCGCTCTCAGGTAACTGGAGAGAGAATGCTCTAGAATAGATCCGTAGGAGTCTTTGGCCAGAGCAGAAATAATATCAGAAAAAGATGTTTTCGGATATTGTACAGCAAAGTCTAATTCAAGTGAGTTAACCATCTAGGGTTTGACAGTTGACCATACCTTAGGTTAACTCGAGAGCATTGTGCGAACGAAGGATTATAGCCACGCGGTAATTGTGGACGGACAGGTTCCATGAGTGGGTTGCTGAACCCCATTACCTTCCGGGATCATGCGGTGTTGCTTGGCACCCAACTTGATCGGAAGTCCGACCGAATTTATATACGATGTTAATTCGGTTAAGTAATTAGTTAATATATAGATATTAATTAATTACAATAAGTCAATAACTAGTTATTGGACTTAACGGGCTGAAAATCGGACTGGTTAATGGGCCTAGAGGGTCACACGCAATAAGATTCTCAGTCGGTGGTACATAAGTGGGATTTATATTAACTCGGGGACTTTTGTGAAAAGTCGCGCCGACTTAATATATATACGCGCTGTTGAGAAACCCTGGGCCAAGCTCCAAGGTTTCCCCATGCTGGTCGTCATCCCCTCTTTCTCTCTTCTCCTCTGGGCGCCCCATTCAAGGCGCCGGAATAGTCTCCGTCTCCGCCACGTGCGATTCACGAAAGTCGGGAATTCTCTTCCGCGGGTTTCCGGACATCGTTGCGGCGACGGATCTTCAGTGAGCGAGCTGATACGGACGAGGGAGAGAGGACGAACCACCGCGGAGGATCGCATGGATACCGCTGGAGGGTAGACGCTTGTGCGGCTTACGGCATCGCCTCGACAGAACCGAGACGGAAGCGGATTCGAATCCGCGCACGGTAATCAAATTACAATCCGTTTTTTTTTTTCGGTTTGTGTTTTTCATTCCGAATCGGATCAGCGGGCATCGAGCGGGATGAATTTTTATTCATCGTTTCCGTTGCGTTCTTCGCGTCCCGCCCAGATCCCAACTGTGGTATCGGAGCCAGGTTTCCGCTCTGATCCGCTTCAGAACTGCGAAATTAATATTCTAAAATTAATTTTCATGCACTGATTCGTTTTTTCTCTGAGAAATTGTTCATGTGATGAACATTAAATATTAGGTTTAATTTTTCCATGGTGTTCTTCATGGAGATGAAGAACCGACCGTAGGACATGCTTCGGTACTTCTTTGGCCACTGCCGGCCATCCTCGTCGTCACTGGTGTGACTGGCAGCAAGCGACAGCCTCACCAGGCCACTGGAGGGTGGCGCTATCCAGCGATGGAGGTCCTTTCCTTCCTCTTCCCTTTGTCATTTGATGTAGAAATAAAGAAGTGGTAAAGGGTATCGTCGGTTTAGAAGAAGTAGTATTGGACCGCAGTAGGGGCCTTGTAGGAGCCCTGTCGGTGCAGGCCTTGCCGGTCATCCTCACCGGCCCTGTCAGAGGCGTCGGGGAGGCAGGCGGCGCCGCACTGCTCCCCTCCCTTTCCCATTGCCAGTGTCGGGGTACGGGGACATTTCCCCTTTTTCTCTGCAGTAACCAACCAACCGAAAGGGGGGGAAGGGGGGGGGGGGGGGGGGGGGGAGCTTGCCGTGGGCCCTGGTAGAGCTAGGAGCCGGGCTCCCTCCGATGGCCTGAAGCACTCCATCGTCGGGGGGGAAAGGGGAAGTCCCCAGCGGC
The DNA here is from genome assembly GCA_030544215.1 of Zantedeschia hybrid cultivar. Taxonomy (NCBI): domain Eukaryota; kingdom Viridiplantae; phylum Streptophyta; class Magnoliopsida; order Alismatales; family Araceae; genus Zantedeschia; species Zantedeschia hybrid cultivar. The sequence goes on from JARZZO010000012.1 coordinate 59,666,306, forward strand.
GGCTAGGGCAGCCCTGGCCGCGCGCCAGGTCCCGCCTGGGTCAGACCCAGGCGGGTCTGGGCCTTGGTCTACCCGGCCTAGGCACCCTGTTAGGGCCTTGCCTAGGCTCAGGCTAGCCGGCCTGGCCCAGGCCCAGCCTTGGCCGGACCATGTGGCTCAGGCCCGAGCCAGCCAGCCCAAACCGGCCCTTCAGGCTTTAGCCCCTTTATACCCAGCCAATTAACCCCCTAAACCTCTTATTAAAATTAAAACCCCAATCTATTAACTTAAAATTTAAATTCTAAACTGTTTAAAATACGTTTTAGACTTTGAATTTATAATTTTGAGTTGTAGATTATTGATTTTGAAGATGTGATCTTTAAATAGGGGTTAATTTTAATATGTGATCTTAAGTTAATTAACAATTGTTGTTAATTTGTTTCTTTTTAAGTGTTAAAAGGAGTATTATTTAAGATATGATCTTAATAATTATTATCAAGTGTTGTTAATTATTTTAAGATCTTGACCTTAAATATAATTAACAAATATTGTTAATTTTTATTTAAGTTAAGTGATTAGATATATTTAATTTCTTAAACAATTGTTGTTATGATGCTAATGTTTTAATTAAAGGACACTTAATAAAAGGTTATTAAGTGATTAATTAACTTTTTATAATTGTTATACTAAAGTTAATTATTTTATGAGAATAAACCTTAATAATAGTTATTAAGGATTAATTATGTCTTAATAATAGTTATTAAGATAATTAATTAATTTTCTCTTGGATCTTTTAATTAAAATTTTAAAGATCTAATCTAATTAATTTGATCTTTTAATAATAGTTATTAAGAGATTTATTGAGTCTAATTGTTAGACTATTATAATTAGAAATGTTCTAATTTATATTCTTATTAATTGTTATTAAGAAATATCTTTTAATTAAAGGGGTTCATTAACTAGGAGTTGTTAAGTAATTAAAATAGGAATTAGAAATTCTTTTATAAGTGTTATTTAGGAGTTTTTAATTCTATCTAAATGTTAGATTGTTTCGCATTAATAATTGTTATTAATGTAATTTAAAATTAATCTAAGTATTAGATTAATTAATTTGAAATTGTTCTAAATTATGCATGGAATATTTTAGAATTTTAATTTTAGCTTTGTTTGCACATGCTGATGTGTTTGATGTTTTAAATTAGATTTATTACATGTTATAAAATAAGATTTTCAAAAATTCAAATTATCCGATTTTAATTGGCACTCAGGTTTTGAGAAAAATCAAAACTATTATTTTTCAAGATTTTATCCTTCATGTGATGTGCTTTATCATAAGTGGATGGTTAAAATTTGAAATGGTCATGGACATGCACTTAGTTAATTTCATATCATGTGATGGTGTGTGATTTGTGGATTGTTATGGAATGAGTAATAGGTTATTAAATGTTAATTAATGAGGCATGTGTGCCTCCCTCTCACTATCATTCCATTGTGATTCTATCTCCCTCCATAAATGTATTCGGCCATAAAGCTTTCTCTTACACTTTATTCGTATTTGAAAATATTTCAAATTTTGTTTTATATTTGTAATTGATCGCGCCGATCGAGAAGAGGCGAGGATGATCAACAAATGCAACCAGGAAGGCGACAGGAGATATGATCACCAGTGGCTATGTGTTTACAGGTTATGATTATATAATTGCTATATTATTGTGGTGATTAATTGTTTGGCTCCAGTTAATCACCGTGCTGTCCATGACCACATAATGAACATGTATGGTTGATGCATGCTTTTTAGTTTTTGATTATGAATCGATTGCTAATATCTAGGTATAGTTAAATATATTCGATATATTTATAAACTATCACCTAGGATGAGACCAACTTAAAATAAACAAAACCTTCAACATAAAGTCTAAGTCGGAGCGCAAGTCATTGAGAATGTACCGCGTGGCTCTCCATTAATATAGTTCTTAGAACTTGATTTAATGATGGCAGTTTCTATGTGTTTACTCGAGATCTGCCATCATCTGATGAAAGGACTATTAACTATGGCATATTGATGCCTTGAGATTGGAATAGAGGAACGGTGTTGTAGACACGCTAATTTTGACGTCATTTCGAGTAAATTTCATATCATACAATAATGCCTCGAAATGATCTGATAATTAATCATTAATTAATTTTTATTAATCTTTTTAAGTGTCGGGTTTAACATATGTGTTTAAGTTAATCAATTGAATTGATTTTAGCTCAAATTTGAGTTAAAATATGAAGAATTCTAAAAGACGTCGACCCAAGTGGACGCCATTTAGACTTTATTCTTATTTTAACGTTTAAATTTGAATTTTAATTAATTAATTAATTAACTAAAAGGCGTCAGTTAATGTAGACGCGTTTTAAGTTTCCTAAGTGGTTTTAACTTCCCCTCCGGATGTTTATCCTTATCTTAATTAGTCTAAAAGACGTCTACACAAGTGGACGCGTTTTACCTAATAAAGATAAAGATAAGTTTTCCCGAATATTTATCCTTATCTTAATTAATCTGAAAGGCGTCAGCCAAGGTGGACGCGTGTTAGATAATTACAGATAAAGATGAATTAATTAGTATTTATCTGTCGGTTAAGATGGATAAATTCGGGATTTTTCTATGTTAATCTCGAACGCAAGAAATGCCTATAAATACCTCGCATGTTGAAGAGTTAAAAAAAAAAAAAGAAGAGAATTGAATTGAGTTGAGCCATAGCGTTATTATAGCGAGTTGAAGATCGAAGCAACAACGTCGTAACGCCGGAGCGCTGCCATTTCCAGAAGTCGGCGTCCCTTTCAAGATCTTCATCCTTTCAAAGCTTCATCCGATTGGGCATAAGTGTTTCATTTTTTTCATTTTTCATCTTCATTAATTCCATTCTTCATTCATTTCATGCAACACACATCACAGCATAATCTTTCAAAAAACCTACTTGATTTAAGGGGTTTCAAAGCCACTCAACAAGTAAGTTTGCTGTTTTAAATATGCTTATAATCATGATTAGTTCAGATATTGCTTCTACTTAAATTCTCATCATCATTCTTCTTTATTTGGTTTCTGTCTCTGCTGCACTCAACAACAACAAGAGATCAAAAGGGGAAATCAAGCACAAAGTCAGAAAGACTTCTGGACGATCCTCAACCTCAAATTCCACAGCAAGAACAAAAAGCAAAGAAAGGGCTCTCTTTCTTCAGCCGGTTGAGGAAGGGGAACCAAGGACTCAATCTTCCGCGTTTGAAAGGTAGGCGATCATATCTCTTTTGAAACTTTTTAGTTAAAAGTTTCTGGCGATCACTGCACTTTAGTTGCTATTTTTAATAGGTTAGTTTACACTAAACAACATTAGATATTTCATGATAATCACACGGTCATTCTAAGCACCTACAGCTTTTTTGGCGATCACGGTGGGACTTGGTCTCGCCATCTTTTAAGTTTTTTGTTCTTGCTATTATCAACCGGGCACCCACGGTGCACCACTTGTGTCTTTCGACACGTCCTCACCAATTGGTGAGTGTTTTAGTTTAATTAATTTCCCTCGTGCACCACGTGCACACCCCAGTGGCAAGATCTTGCCCTCCCCTTGATTAATTCAAAAAGGCTGTTTTTGTGATAAAAATAATGTGTGATTGATTGTTTTTCTAGTTGTTTAGTTAGTAAATCATCCTGTTTAAAATTTGGAACTAAAAATTTTTGCATGAGTCGATTGTTTACTGCTTTTTATCTTGTTTAAGGAGGATTCAACCCAGAAAATCCTCCTGGAAAACTGTTTCTGCGAACTGAAAAGCGTCCAGGATTGCTGACGCGTTTCAAACCGCGTCAACACCCCTAGACGCCTTTCAGGCTTCACAGTTTCTCTGCTGTCTGCATCTGCTTCTGCGAAAAATTAAGTTCTGTTTTGAATAGCGTCGACTACCATCGACGCGATTCAGACAGTTTCTTAATTTTTTTTTCAGTTTCTAGATTTCTGTGTTTTGAGTGCTAGCTACCCATTACTTATTAAGCATTAGAGGCCATCCAGGCCGCAGGACATACGCATTGAGGCTAATACCCTCCTCTTCTTAGGAACACATTACTCGACGTCAGCAACTCTCTCTGATTGGGTTGGTCCCTTGATCAGACTAGAGAAGTTGACGTTGAGACCTCCATAAGTCCCCAAAATCAAGGTATTCCTCCTTGATCATCGGGCTGGTTGTACCAATTGAAGTCCTAGTTAGATTCTGGAAGCGTTGTGAGAAAAAGCCCTAGAGAATAACGGTGGAAATTGAACTGAAACTAGGATCCTTTCCTTGAGAGAATTTGAGGTTTAATTGAATCCAAATAACTCAAAAAAGGAATCTTAAAATCACGTTAAGCATCCACTTGTTTGATTAATCTCGGTGCAACTTGTTTGTCAAATCTTTGAAGAAAAAGAATCTAACATCATGTTGCTACGATCAGGTAGGGACTTGAGTGTGGGTCCAGACGCCATGGTTAATTACGAGGGAGATGCTAATGCCCCTCGGGATTCTGAATACAACTATGAGAGTGGGAGAGATGCTGATGCCTCCCGTAGTTCTATCCCCATTCCATATCGTCTAGATGGGCATGTTCGGACACCTCTTTTGCATCCACGTGATCAATATCCTGATCCTCCTCCGCATGAATATGCGATCCCTAATCCTGATCTTGAGGGGGACATGAATCAGAATGATCCCTCACCCTCTGATCCTACGGATCTCATCAATGCTCTGGGAGTTCTTGCCTCCCGACTGGACCCTCAGCAGTTCGAGGCGATCCAATCTATTTTAAAGGGGAAGGCACCCATGCAGCCTGCCGAGCCGAACCCTGTGGCTCCCCCTGCTGTTCCTCAGCAACCTTCTTTTCCTCCTCCTTATATCCATCAGGCCGTGGAGGGCCTTCATATTACTTCTCGGCCAGCTGGGCCGCAGCTTTCATCATCTAGGCAACCGGCTAGACCGCAAACGCCTGCTTATCAAAATGCCCTCGGGCATGGCGGAAGCTCTGCTGGACCTCCCCTCTATTGTCCACCCTGCCCAACATACTCTAGGCAGCAAGCCTACCAAGTACCTCCTCCTCCTCCTCCTCCTCAGGCAGATCTGACCACACAAACGCTGCTAGCCAAAATGGAGCATATCGATGAGCAATTTAATAACCTCCAGAAAATGATGGGGGTCAAAGCTGTGCCAGAGATCAGTCTACCGAGCCTGCCAGTATTCCATCTGCCACCCTCTGAAATGCCAGTATACCGAAAGTACAACGGTACTGGTAACCCCTTCACACACCTGAAGGAGTTCATGTGTGAATCCTCTTTCTAGCAGAATGATAAGAGGTCGTTGGCCTTCTTGTTCAGGAGATCTCTAGAGGGACCAGCCCTCGAGTGGTTCTTTTCCCTGGAACCCTCAGAAGTAGAAGATTACGGTATCGTTTCACGCAAATTTATTCAACGGTACCAGGACAGAGTTGCACCCTCCTTGTCTATCACGGACCTCATTGCAGAAAAGATGAAACCTGATGAGGAGTTTGTCAGTTTTGCTGACAGGTGGCGGGGTCTGGCTGAAAAGGTGAAGGATCACTTGTCCGAGTCCGAACAAGTGAAGATGTTAATTTCCAATGCCACGCCCCAGTTCAAGCTCGTCCTCTCCTTGAACAATTTGACTAACATGGCAGAGCTCTATGAAAGAGCACGGTACTGCCAGAATGCTTTCAAGGACGCAACATTCTCTAGCGTCTTTGATCCTCATAGACCTAGCAGGCCTCCGCCTCGGAAGCCTGCAGTGCCGAACTCTTCCAGCACAGGTCCGACTACTGAGGGCACGCTCTCTCATGAGCAGGTGAGTACCATGAACAATAACTCGCCCCAGTTCGTGAGGAGTCAGCAGCAGTACCAGAGGCCACAGCAGCAAGGGTACAGACAGCAGCAGAACCCCCAGTACCAACAACAGTATCAGCGGCCCCAGCAGCCGAATTAGAATCAGAACCAGCAACAGCTACACCAACAGCCGCAACGGCAACAGCAGTACCAGCAACCCCAGCAGCAGCAGTATCAGCAGCAGCAACAGCCACAGTACCAGCCGCGCGCACCGCCGGCGTACCACAATGTCCCTCCTCCTGGTGACTACAACCAGCAGAGAAGACCCCCAGGCCCGAAGAGGGCAGAATACCCGACACTCCCAGAATCCTTGGCCGATATCTTCAGTGCCTTAATGGCAGCCAATGCCTTAGTTTTGCCAAGGGAAAAGGCCGTCTGGCCTCAAAATGCCGATACGTCCAGGTATTGCTACTTCCATAGGCAACCTGGGCATACCATCGACACCTGCTTCCAGTTCAGAGATTATATTCATGATCTCAACGAGCAGGGCGGCATAGACTGGGAGGAAATGAAGAAATATATATCAGCCCTGAAGGCGAGGAGACCGCAACAGCAGCAACAGCAACAGCAAGTAAGACCACCAGCACAGGCAGCACCACCACCCAACATGGGCATAGTGTAGAATCCACTCCCGGAGCACCAGAACCAGAACCAAGTTGCTCCCATTCTAACGAACAGCCAGTCTGAGGCTGGTCGTGGGCAACAATGGAGGATAGAGGACTCTTCCTCTCTCTATTCAACGGGTCACGTTCAAAGTACCGCAGAACGACCACCACGCCGCACCATCCACATACCCAGACCACAACCCGTCACCATCACCCCTCTACCCACACCCACATATCACTCGCCCTCACCCAATAACCCACTACCACTACCCACCTTCCTTAAGCCTATTACGCCCCGCACTCCTGTGCCTCCATCATATACCCCCCCGCAAACCAATAACGCGCCCCTTTTACCATCTAGGCCATTATTACGCATACCATTTCCTACTTCACCCGCTACCACCTACCCAGATATGCCCCAACCATCCAGACCGCTATTATGCGTACCATTCCCTACTTCGCCAACCACTTACCCATCTACCATCCAACCATCTAGGCCTTTAATCCGCACTGCGCCATCACCACCTAACCCAATGCCACCACCTACGCATCAACCCTCCGCACCACTTACGCCACCCGATTCTGCGGTACTCAAGGTGTCACCCGGATCCTCCACGGTCGAGGAACATGCGCTCCGGAGTGGAAGGATTTTCAACAAGGTCTTTCCTCAGTCCACAGTCAGAGACGGCCCATCACAGCCGACTGAGGAAGCCCATAATGAAGAGAGTGCACCAGGCACTCAATATGACTTGTTGAAACATCTGGACAGAACACCGGTACGGATCACTGTACTTGAATTGATTAAAAGGTCCAAGATTCACCAAGAAGCCTTAATGGAATACCTACAGAAGGTGATGGTTAACGAAGACGTGCCGGTAGAGAAAATTGCAGCACTACTAGTTCCTCAGGGGGATCAGCCCTCAATTACATTCCACACATCGGAACTAGCACCGCCAGCCGCCAGAAGCATGGCTCTGAGCATCACGGTCAATATCTGCAAAAAGGCCGTGGATGCATGCCTGGTTGATACAGGGGCTTCAATTAATGTTTTACCTCCGAAGACCCTGGAGCTATGCGGTGTGCCCAAGGAGAAATGGCTGCCTAGCCCCATCTCAGTTACGGCATATGACAATTCTACCCGTTCCCCTCTGGGAATGGTTTATTTAAAGGTGGAGCTAGGTCCAGTAAGTCATGCAGAGGTCGAATTTCATATTCTAGAAATCGACCCTTCCATAAATACCATTCTGGGACGTCCTTATATTAAAACTCTTGAGGCGATTCCTTCTACGAATCACCAATGCCTCAAATTCCCTTACAAAGGACGAATTATTAAAGTGACGAGCATGCCGATCCTTGCTGCTGCTCATACCTTAAATATTAAATCTGCTGTTTTACCTGGCCGACAACCTTTTCTGTCGGTATTACAGGTCTACCGTCCAATGGCTGATCCTTTGAAAGCCGCTACCATTTCTCCATACCCATTAAATGCTATCAAAAGGGGGAAGTGCATGAGTACCCCAGGATGGAGGATTATGATGAAGAACGGCTACGAGCCTGGGAAAGGTCTGGGCACACAGTTGCAAGGCAGGACCACTCCTGTCAAAGATCATCGGGCAGTACCTCGAAGCGGTCTGGGCTATAGGCCGAGGAAACTGAAGCAAGACAGGGTTCAGCAAGAAGATGGTCAAGAAATCTTGGAAACAATGTCTACACCACTGAAAGAAGGCCGAGATCCCTTAACATGGACTCTATATACACACCTTGTGAAAGGGCCCATACTTAGTCACGACAACACGGTGGTCATTACTTCATGTTTTGACTTCCATGACATATATGGGAGGGACTTGGCCAGACATTGCTCCGAACTGCTTACGTACCAATCCTTGGAGGCTTTGCGGCCTATGAAAAGGAGGAAATTTCATGATCCCGAATGTGAATGGTACAGATGGTTCGACCTGAGGGACCTATACATAGCACTGAACAGACTATTTCTGGATCCTGCAGAACCCAAGTGGCCACCGCAGATCGACGAGCTAATTGAGAGCCCTGGCGCAATCTTAAACAAGCGGATACTGCTATCTGAACAAACTGATGAAGGGGAGCCAGATGACCCCTATGAAGCTGGTTATACAACAGATCTGCTCTGGAGGGGGACATATCCTTCACATGTCCTAATGCTCCATACTCTTTTTCGTGCACTACTTTTGACTCCGACTTGGTCGCGGGTCATAATTGAAGATATTCCACGGGCTCCGCCCGTTATGATAACTCTGTCCCCTCGGGACCTTATTCCACAACTTCCTCTCGACCTAAAGAGGATGTATGATCTGATCTGGGACATATTGCTATATGATCTCCCTAATCCTCTGGCCTTGGTGCCGCTTCCTCCGTCTGATTCCCCTTCCATTTGTATTCACTCCTGCTTCATGTATAATTCCTCCGATATCCAAAAAAAAACGCCAATTTTACAACAAATTCTTCCCAAATCATTATCGAGGAAACATCTTACTTGTCCGATTACACCCCATCGCGCGGGTCCGTCGGTCAAGATTCTCTCTTAGATCTACTCTGTCCCTCCCCACGGGAGGATTCCCCTGTATTTCTACTTGTATCCCAGGATTTTCATCCTGCTTCATCTTCCTTAGGTTATGATAGGCAGTTTAGTGAAGTTAGGAAGTCTAGTTTTAGGCAGGTTAGGAAGTCTAGGAAGCCTAAGGGTAGGCAAATTCCAGAAAGATATCTCCAGGATTTGGCTGATAAATGTTCCTTTTGCTCTTTAATCCCTCAGTTTTTAGAAGATCCAATTCAGATGCCAGAAGGTTGTACAGATGATGAGTCGGTCAATGATGGGTACGGGGTATATGAGTTAGTGCATGAAAAGGACCCCATTGTTGAAGATGAGGAAGATGATGAGGACGCAACTGAGGCATACGCCAGTGGAGTGAAGAGATTTGATGAACCCTCAGCTGCCGTAGAAGAGCCCACAAAAGAAATAAACTTAGGGACTGAAGACGAACCTAAGGTTGTCCTCGTCAGTGAAAATCTTTCTACAGAGGATGAGAAGGCAATGGTACAAGTGCTTAAGGATTATAAGGACACTTTCGCCTGGAGTTACGAAGATATGCTGGGGTTAGACTCATCTTTAGTTGAACACAGGTTAACATTAAAAGATGGAGCTAGTCCGGTCAAGCAGAAATTAAGGCGATTCCACCCACAAATGGCTCTAAAGATGAAGGAAGAGGTCGATAAATTACACAAAGCCAAATTCATTAGAGTTGTCCTTTATCCACAATGGGTGGCCAATATAGTCCCGGTTATGAAAAAGGACGGGAAGGTCAGAATTTGCATTGACTTCCGCGATCTGAACCGGACGTGTCCTAAAGACGATTTTCCATTGCCTCATATTGATGTACTCATCGATAACACTGCTGGCTATGAGACATTATCGTTTATGGATGGATTTTCAGGATACAACCAGATTAAGCTGGTAGAAGAGGATCAAGAGAAGACTTCATTCACTACACCTTGGGGAACATACTGTTATGTCGTCATGCCATTTGGATTAAAGAACGCTGGAGCCACTTATCAAAGGGCTATGATGGCAATATTTCATGACATGATGCATATAGATTTGGAAGTGTATGTGGATGACTTATTGGTTAAGTCTAAAACGAAGGCTGAGCACGCCAAAGTTTTGGCAAGGGTATTAGAGAGATCGAGAGACTATCAGTTGAAGATGAACCCCAAGAAATGTGTATTCGGCGTATCTTCAGGGAAATTGCTTGGATTCATTGTCAGCAAACGGGAAATTGAGATCGATCCCAATAAGGCGAAGGCTATCAGAGAAATGCCACCTCCCAAAAACTTGAAAGAGTTAAGAGGATTAATCGGGAGGTTACAATTTATTCGTCGTTTTGTCTCCCAGCACTCACAAAGGTGTAAGCCGTTTTACGAGCTTACCAAGCCAGGAGTCAAATTCGATTGGGACGATAAGTGTCAGGAGGCATTTGATGGATTAAAGGACTATTTGGCAAGTCCTCCTGTTTTGAGACCACCATCTCCAGGCAAACTATTGATACTTTATATTTCTGTCCTGGATGATGCAGTGGGGGCTGTCCTAACACAAGAAGATGAAGAAGGAAAAGAGAGGGCGGCCTACTATCTCTCTAAGCTTCTCAACCCCGCTGAACAGAGATACACGGCGATGGAGAAAACATGTGCAGCATTAGTTTGGGTTGTGCAGAAATTGAAGCATTATTTTCTGGCCCATGAAGTCCACCTCATCGCCAGGATGAATCCGATCAAATTCATTCTGGAGAAATCTGTTCTTACTGATAGGTTAGCGCGATGGCAAAGCTTTCTATCTCAATTCGATATCATTTACATTCAGCAGAAAGCGATCAAGGGCTATGCCATAGCGGAACATCTCGCTCATCATCCCCTTCCTCGATTTGATCCAGTGCGATCAGAGTTTCCGGATGAGGAACTGATGTCCGTAAATCAAATCAGAGATGATATGTGGACTCTGCATTTTGACGGAGCTCTGAATTCTCATGGAAAGGGTATCGGAATCGTTCTGTTATCACCTGAAGGTGTCACCATTCCACAAGCCTTTTAGCTTGATTTTCCAGTCACCAACAACATAGCTGAATACGAGGCACTTCTTGTTGGTCTCGAGGCTGCTCATTTCCATGGTGCCACCAAACTCAGGATTGTGGGTGATAGCCAATTAATTCTTCGCCAAGTGCTGACCAAGTATCGAACTCTTGATCCCAAACTCAAGCCATATCAAGAACTTACTTCTGCATACTCAAAGCTTTTCACAAAATTGATCTTTGTCCATGTCCCTAGAAATCAAAACATCCTAGCTGACGCTCTAGCTTCACTTGCATCTTCCCTTGATTTTCCTATCAGCAAGCAATCTGAATCAATCATAATTCATAGGCGTCTTTCACCCGCCGTGAAAGACCCTTCATTTCTTAGAACTAAGGAGAAGTTGCTGAAGAAATTCAAAGATGGGAATATTGTGGAGAAAAGAGAAATCATGTTGATGGAGCTGTTAGAAGAGATGGATGATGAACAGAAGCCATGGTATTATGAAATTGTAAAATATTGTGAAGATCAATCGTATCCTGAAGAAGCTACAACTGAGGAAAAAAGAGCTATCAGGAGAGTTGCTCAACGATACACCCTAGTTAGGGGAGCACTGTACAAAAGAGGTTTTGATGGAGTTCTTCTGAGATGTTTAGACGAAGATGAGCTTTGGAAGGTTATGGAAGGAGCTCATAGTGGAGTTTGTGGTGGCCATGTCAATGGACAGATGCTAGCAAAGAAGATCCTTAGACAAGGATTTTATTGGCCAACCATAGAAGAAGATTGTGTAGGATATGTCCGTAGGTGTGCTAAGTGTCAACTTCACGCCGACAAAATTCATTCTCCTGCATCTTCACTCTATCATGTTTCGTCCCCATGGCCTTTCTCCATGTGGGCTTTCGACATTATTGGACCTCTTGGTAACCCAGATTCCGGCATCAAGCAAAAATCTTTCATTCTCACGGCAACGGAATACTTCACCAAGTGGGCAGAAGCTGAAGCGTACGTGGAGATCAAAGCATCAACCGTCTGCAAATTCATCATGAAGAACATCATCACAAGATTCGGAATTCCAAGCACCATCGTCACCGACAACGGACCGCAGTTCGTGTCACAGGAATTGAAGGACCTCTGCAACAGGCATAAAATTGCATTGCATCATTCCTCTCCTTATTATCCGCAAGGCAATGGCCAAGCAGAGGCAACAAATAAGACTTTGATAAAAATTATCAAAAAGACGTGTAAATCTAACAAATTCGCAGATTGGCCAGAAAAATTGGTTGAGGCTCTATGGGCCTACCGAACTTCAATCCGCACGCCCACTGGGCAGACTCCTTATTCCTTAATATTTGGGATGGAGGCGGTAGTTCCATATGAGATCCTTATACCGTCATTAAGAGTACAATTGAATAAGGAATTCTCCATTGATGAACATCGTTCAGCACTTCTTGCTCAATTGGAACTTTTAGACGAGAAAAGATGGTCAGCTGCTAATCATGCGAAAGTTTATCAAAACAGATTGGCACATTTTTATCAAAAGAAAGTCATTGAACGAAAGTTCAAAGTCGGTGAAATGGTCGTTAAAAGAATTTTTGTAAAACCTGGTGGTCCGCGTTCTAAGCTCCAACCCAACTGGGAAGGACCTTATGTTGTATCGCACGCTTTTCCTGGTAATGCTTATCGTCTTATTAATGCAGAAGGAGAAGAGCTAAATCATCCCTGGAATGGTTTACATCTTAAGAAATACTACCCTTAGGTTAAAGAGTCGATCAGTATGGTACAAAGACCAGTGGAATCAGAAAATTTATAAACTCAAATTTCTTTGTTAGTCTGAATAATTTAACTTCAAACCCATTACTGCACACACTGACACGTTTGATTCGTGAGTAACAAGAGATGCCAAGTCCTAAAGAATATCAAAAGCTTGACTAAGAGTGTAAAGTACAAATCATTCCTTTTAAAGTAAAATTCTGTTTTACACTCGGCCCATGATGTCGGAACGAGGCTTAAAATAGACTACCAAGAATACCCGCCATCTTAGTAGGAGGCCGTCATAAAAAAAAATGGGGGAGATCCGTTCCAAAGCAAAGAAAAAAAAAGAATAGAAAACAAAAGGAAAAGGCAAGGGGAAAATCAAAAGGCCAATACACTACAAACGTCACATCAAGGCCATGAAATGAAACAAAAGGGAACGCAAGGTCGATAAATACCCCGGAAAGAAAATGACCGAACCCCAACAGATATTAGGGTTGGAAAGGAACATCTTTTTAGGTATCCGGAACCTTCTCATGGGCTTTCTAAATCTATTCTTCTTTTCTTTCTAAAGAGGTGTACTTCAAGCTTAAAGAATGGCTTAGATTGACTAAGGGTCAAATCATCAAATGGGATCACGAATGGAAACACAAGTTCAAACACGATGGGTTTTAAGTTAAGTTGTTAAAGAACAATTTGGAAATTAAGTTAATAAATGAATATGATCTTTTGATCTAAGTACCATACTGGTCTTTTAGTCAAAAAAAATGTATATGTCAAAAATTAAAAAAAATTACATATGTCAAAATTCAAAAAAAATTGCATAGTCAAAATTCAAAAAAATTGCATAGTCAAAAATTCAAAAAAATTGCATAGTCAAAATTCAAAAAAATTGCATAGTCAAAAATTCAAAAAAATACATAGTCAAAAATTCAAAAAAAAAATACATAGTCAAAAATTCAAAAAAAATGTATATGTCAAAAATTCAAAAAAAATGTATATGTCAAAAATTCAAAAAAAATGTATATGTCAAAAATTCAAAAAAATTGCATATGTCAAAATTCAAAAAAAATTGCATAGTCAAAAATTCAAAAAAAGTACATATTTCAAAAATTCAAAAAAAATGTACATTTTTCAAAATCTAAAAAAAATACATATTTCAAAACCCAAACAAAATGAATATTTCAAAACCACAAAAAATATTTCAATTAGCATTTGCTTGTTGCATTTAATATGTTTCATTCCTTTTATTTTCAGTGAGCATATGTTTGCTTGTATGTTCCATTTTGCTTAAGTCTGGTTACTCTTATTACCTTTGTTAATAAAGGCTATGCCCCTTGACTATTTATTCAAGGAAAAGATTGATTGACCATTTGCTTGGTCAGGCAAGGGGCTAAGCCTAAATAGATACTTAACCTGTTTGTTAAGTGTTGTACAGGATGTAAGATAAGCACAGGAACACGAGATTGGAGTCCAAAAGTTTCATGTATATATCAAAAGTGTTTTATACATGATATGTGAAAGGAAAAGAAGTACATAAGCCCTCAAGGCTGGCTCTCCCCTCCGCCCTCATCTAACTAGCTCTGGGCCTCGTCAGGTGCGTCTGGTGCTAGTCCTCGGCTGGGAGGTGGAGGTGGCCCCATCGTGCTCGGCCCCGCCTGGCCGGAAGACACGGCAGCGCTGGCGGTGAAAGCGCTCGTCAAACCGCGCTCCTGCGCACGCTGTCGAGCACGCCTGTACCTCTCCTCCACACTCCGGCGCTCATGCTCTGCAATGCCAAGCTGGACCCGAAGAGCGGATATCTCAGCATCCATCCTCTGCCGCTCATGCCTCTCCCGCTCTCGCTCCTCGTTGATGACCTCCAAGCGGGTCTGGAGGCGCGCAAGATCTCCAACTGAAAGTCGGGCCACCTGCTCCTCTAAAGCCCGGATCCGCTCTGCATCAGCCTCGGCACGAGTTGCTGTAGCATAGGCATCCGCTTCAGCCCTCTGAAGGGCTTCTTGGAGCTCAGCAACCTGCAGAAGAAGATTTTGTTAGTTCAAGACAATCAAGTAAATCAAGTCAAATTCAAAAATCAAAACTTACCCGAGCAGCACGGTCCTCCTCCGCAAGAGAAGCCCGGTGGATGGCAGAAGCGAGCTGACTTTGGAGGTCAGCCAAGGCAGCATCGTGCGCGGCAAATGATGAAGAAGATGAAGCTCCATAGGTAGGGGGAGCCGCCTGGGTGTAGACGGCTCGCTGCACCAAAAGAACACTGTCAGTGGTTAATCGCCAAAACAAATAATTAATTAAAACATGCATTCATATTCATTCATACATACCAGATCAAAGAGCTCTTTCTGGACTTGTTCGAGCTGGGCCTCAGCATCATGTAGTCGGGCCCGGAGGTCGATGATGACCGCATCACGAGCATCCTGCAAATCACATATACATATATTCATTCACCAACATAAATCAAGATAATGATAAAATTAAAGACGCATGAATGCATACTTACATCGAGTGGTCGAAGGAGCCGCAGCTGGTCGGCATAATGAACCCGGTACTGCTGGAGGTAGCCCTCGCTACTCTCCACACGGGACTCCACTCTGATGCCCCGACGGTGCCAGTCCTCGTACTGCTCCGGGAACTTGGCACGCCAGTCGGTGAGGGATTGCTTGCCCCTCATGCTCCTCCCCACACCCTCCGGGACCTCTTCATCTATCCATTCCTGATGGAGGCCCAACGTCCTCATCACGAGCCGGAGGCGGAGGGGCTCGATCTCGTTGAGGCAGTGCACCCACATCTGCCTCCCAAATCGCCTCCTGCCAGCTGTCACCCATGGCTGACCTTCCTCGTTCATGCCCAGATACGGGCGCCAGATCACCTGCATATAGGTTAGATGCATTCATAAATAAATTACACTTAAGGAATAAAGAATTGCATTTAATGAAAAAATTGAACAAGTTAAAAACTTACCAATAGCTCTGGATAATCTAGAAACTGACGGCGGAGGGCCGTCAGCTGGTGGTGCTGCGGAGCTATGTCCACAATTGGCTGCCAACGGCAGGCCAAGGGGACGGCGTCCGGACGAGTAATCCGCGCTCTGCCGAGCGGGAAATAGTGGTAGCTCCACACCTGCATTCATGAACATATAGGTTAGAAAAGCATCATATCATATTACACATTGCATATAACAAATAATTAAACAAGTTAATACCTGAAGGAACGGTGAGTAGCCACTGATAGTAGTCTCGCGGTCCGGCGTGACCGCGGATAGGTCTGCGAACAGGTGGGCCAGGAGGGCCGCACCCCAAGCGTACTCCCCTAAGCTATCTAGGTCATCTAATAAATAAAGAAACCTACAGTGGATATGGTCGCCCTTCGTACCGAAGAGCAACCGACCGAAAAAGATAACTAAAAAGACCCTCAGCTGTCTGTCTACCTCCTCTACCTGACTCGGGTCACTACAATAGACACAAGAGGATGACTCGGCTAGCCTATCTCTAAACTCTATCCGGGTCTCATCAGACCGACGCCGGGGCTCATCTAGACCTAGGGCAGCCTCTACTTCTACCCTAGGAACCATCCTAGACTCCCTACCTATACTGGATACCTCTATCCCTAGTAAGGCCTCTGCTAATCCCTGATAGTTGGGGTAAGTAACCCCACTAACTGGTCGGCCCTCTACCCGCAGGCCAGTGATCCTGGCCACGTCCTCTAAGGTGGAGACCATATGCCCCCAAGGCATCAGAAATGCCCGACTCTCTGCATGCCAACGCTCCCTGAGCGCCTGCAGCAGGACTAGATCGAGCCAAAATGGCTCGATGTCTAGTATCTCGCCGAACCCCATCCGGCGCAGACGCGCCTTCTGAAAATCCGGGAGTCCCCTATACGCCCCTATCACTAAATCCCATGAAATTCTGGCCCTCATCACTCCCTGCAAATAAAAAAATAATAAAAAAATAGGATCAGTAATTAATAAAAACAGGAAAATTCATTCTGTTTTGAAAGGCGTCAGCACACACAGACGTGTTTCAAAACACGTCCACATGCCCTGACGCAATTCAAACCTATTTTCTACCTACTTTAAAAATTCGAAATTTGGATTGAAAGACGTCGACCCAGGGCGACGCCTTTTGAAAGGCGTCACCTAGTCTGGACGCCTTTCAAGTCCAGATTTCGGGTTCTTAAAAGAACCCCTTTCTCCCCTCTTTTCTCACCCCATCCAAACCACACAAGACTCACCGTGTGGAGGTCGCCCTCCTCTTCCTCTTCCACCGCCATGGGCGCCGGTGGAGGGAGCTCCTCCTCCAAGAAGGCCGCCGCCTCGGCTAGCGCCGCCGGCACCTCCTCGGGAACTTCTTCTTCTTGCCTCCGCCTCCTCTTGGCCAAGGCCTTCTTCTTCCTTGATCCTTCACCGTGTTCCATAGCTCTAAAGAGGGAGTTTTTGAGAGAGAGATCACCGGAGAGGTCGCCGGAGCTCGGTGAGGAGAGAGAAGATTTTTGTGAAAGTGAGGAGGAAAGGAGGGCCTTCGCTGGTCTGTAACGAAAAGGGTGAAAGGCGTCGACTCAGACAGACGCGTTTTAGGGCGCATAAGTTGAGGCGGCAAAGGACAGCTGTTTGAATTGGTTGAAACACGTCTACATGCGTGGACGCGTTTCAGGTTCTGTTCAGAGCCGTACACAGGAAAATCATGAAAGGCGTCTTGACTACTGGACGCATTTCAGGGAATTAATGATGGAATTAGTGGCAGAATTCTGGGGAAAGTAGGAGAGAGAGTTTAAAGGCGTCTACACATATAGACGCGCTTTAAGCTTAAATCGGGTTTTTAAGGATTAAATTGAATTTCTGGAAAAGAATTTGTTTTGAAAGGCGTCTTTCTGAGTGGACGCTTTTTACATTTTACAGAACCCGAATTGTTGAATTTTCAGGAAAAATCAGGTTTTTACTTAAGGAGAAATTGTGTACACATCACAGAAAGTTGGGGAAAGATTCTAAGGCATGAAAAATCAATCTTTATTCAATGGAATCAATCTTTATTACATCAAAATCAAAAAGAGAAAGAGGACATTCAAGGGAGAATATCATGAAGATCTTTAAGATAAGGAAATTTCAATCATTTATCTCTGTCTTTAGAGGATCTTACACGATAGCTAAAGCCAAGGTTCCATAGAGTAATGATGATTTGTATGGCTTCATAATCTTCATCGGACTCCAAGTCGCGCTTCTTGATTTGGAGTGTGGGAGAGAATTCAGGAAACTCACGACGGGCCAAGCTAAGTTGAGTAAGGCACCGGTGTGGATTGTATAACACAAACTCAGTGGCTCCAATTAACTTGAGATCTGCTCCTGCTGTACGGCGCACCCAAACTGGTTTTCCAACAAGAGCAAGTGGAGACGAGTCGAATATGTCGGACGTCATGAGCTTCAAATACTCTCTCCAGTCGGCTCGGGTCTTGAGTTTTAGAACCTTGTTGACCATGTACTCATTGAACTTTACAATATTAGCAATGCAATGAATTGGACTATTCAAGAAGATCTGAGATGGATTCAGAGGCCTTTTCTTGCTATGCTCGAATTTGAAGTGAAGTTCAACCCACAAGGCAAAGAGTAGCATGCATCCATATGGAGGACGACCCACAGAAGCCGCAGAAAGTCCACTGTAGAGATATGCTAAGAGAGCAGTGCTAATAGATTTACCTTCGAAAATTGCACAAATAGCACTAATTTGATCGTCTTCCAAGATGTTATCCTGTGCAGGAAAAAATAAGGCACCGGCAAGACATGTAACGAGAGCTTTTGTTACATCCTCCGCCTCATCCTCCCTTAAATCTTCAATTTCATAAAGAGTCCACTCGGCTAGTTTTGCAAGATTAATCCCCTTCTTGGTGAGGCATCCTTTAGCTTCTGAAGGATCCTTCATGATCGATGTCAATAGCTGTTGACCGGTGATTCTCTCTTTTGTCAAGGCTATCTTGTCTCTGTTGTCTCTGGTCTTTGGGAGACCCAATAGAAGTTCCGCCTCTTCTAGAAGGATTGTGCACTCGAAATCTTGGAAGAAGAACGTATGAGTTTGGGGATGCCACCACTCGATCAAGGCGCCCAGTCTACGTTCGCACTTTTGTAATTCTTGGCAAGCACTACAAGTCCTTGAAGATCCCACTTGGATATGAACACTTGCATAGAAAGCTTAACACTTTTTGCAAGTTTACGAATCCAAGGGAGAGACGTGAACTTTCTTGGACCAGGAAACATGGGGTAATTCTGAAAGAAAAATAAAAAGGGAGCTTGATGAAGTTTGATGAAGACATGAAGAACATGAAAGAAAGTTAATTGGACTTACTTGAAGATTGGGATTTCTTCCATTGAGATGATTCTCTATGTCTGCAAACTTCTCTAGAGACATCTTCATCTTCTTGTTTGAGGAATCCATCTCCTTTTTTTCGGAGTTCCTCCTTCTTGAAGCTTGGGAAGCTTGAAAACCTTGAAGAAACCTTGAAAATTTGGAAGAAAACTCTCCTTTGGATCTTTGGATTATGATAGGATTGCTTGGGAATAACCTAAGGATGTTTATATAGGAGGGATTGCGATCCTAAGTAGACCTTTTCCGGATTGGAAAAGGGATGTGCATTGATAGAGTTGGAGTTCGGATAGAGAACAACCAGAAACATGTTTCTGTGAGTAAAAGGCGTCTAGAATACCTGACGCGTTTTAAAGTTGAATGGCGTCTGCTCGACACGACGCGTTTTAGCAATTCTGCTATTTTCCCAAAATCCTGTGATTTTAATGTTTAAATTGAATATTTGTTTAGAATTATTAATAATTTTGATTGCAGGAAATTCAAGAAAGCCTGAGTAAAGCTGGAAATGTCAAGAATATCCCACTGTGGGAGTCAATAAGTCTCGACCGTGGCTAAAAAGACGGTTATGTCTATCCTTGTACTCTTCTATGTAAAGCATTCGCATTACTATATGATAAGTATTTATTAGACTATATCAAGGACCATGTGGTTTTGATGAAACTGAAATTTGAGTTCCCCTTTAACAAAAACAATGATAATTCCAGAGGATTCTTAATCGCACGGATAGGCCGTTGGATTGTTAATTAGTGGGGACGATGGTTCCACTTTTGTGAAACGGTGCGTGGATATTCGGCTTAGCACTGAATTACAAGAGTTGGTATCTTGACTCATTAATGACAATTTAACAATATTATCCTTGATTAATTTATATTTTATTTGACTTTATATTTTTCTTTTAGCCCAGCATGCATCATATAGGACTTTGAAATCATTATAATAAGAATTAATTGCTGATTAAGTTTCAGACCATTAATCAAATAATCTCAACATGATATGAAATATTCCATTCCGAATTGAGTATCTTGATTATCTTTGAGGTTCGCTTGAAGATATCCTTGGAATTCTATCCTTGATTGGATTCTTTATCCAATATTCTTGTTTTCTTTTAAGATCCATCATGGCTGCAGCACGTCCACATTGACTGGCAAACGCTCCCCATGATGAAACCTACAGTGTCTACGACCTGGGGTACTTCCCACTCCGAGGAGGTTGATCGACTTTATTTTATTTCTTTGTCTACCTCATCCAGACAGGATTAATTCCATTGATCTCTTTGAGCTATCTTCATTGATAATTTTGAGAAAAATTCCAGTCATGTGATGTTAAGAGCGTGTCTCATCACACCTTGGCATCACTTTTTCAGTGCATTCCATTCCATTTCACTCCCTTGCAAAGACGATGCCAAGGTGAGGCAGCTGTAGACACGCTAATTTTGACGTCATTTCGAGTAAATTTCATATCATACAATAATGCCTCGAAATGGTCTGATAATTAATCATTAATTAATTTTTATTAATCTTTTTAAGTGTCGGGTTTAACATATGTGTTTAAGTTAATCAATTGAATTGATTTTAGCTCAAATTTGAGTTAAAATATGAAGAATTCTAAAAGACGTCGACCCAAGTGGACGCCATTTAGACTTTATTCTTATTTTAACGTTTAAATTTGAATTTTAATTAATTAATTAATTAACTAAAAGGCGTCAGTTAATGTAGACGCGTTTTAAGTTTCCTAAGTGGTTTTAACTTCCCCTCCGGATGTTTATCCTTATCTTAATTAGTCTAAAAGACGTCTACACAAGTGGACGCGTTTTACCTAATAAAGATAAAGATAAGTTTTCCCGGATATTTATCCTTATCTTAATTAATCTGAAAGGCGTCAGCCAAGGTGGACGCGTGTTAGATAATTACAGATAAAGATGAATTAATTAGTATTTATCTGTCGGTTAAGATGGATAAATTCGGGATTTTTCTATGTTAATCTCGAACGCAAGAAATGCCTATAAATACCTCGCATGTTGAAGAGTTAAAAAAAAAAAAGAAGAGAATTGAATTGAGTTGAGCCATAGCGTTATTATAGCGAGTTGAAGATCGAAGCAACAACGTCGTAACGCCGGAGCGCTGCCATTTCCAGAAGTCGGCGTCCCTTTTAAGATCTTCATCCTTTCAAAGCTTCATCCGATTGGGCATAAGTGTTTCATTTTTTTCATTTTTCATCTTCATTAATTCCATTCTTCATTCACTTCATGCAACACACATCACAGCATAATCTTTCAAAAAACCTACTTGATTTAAGGGGTTTCAAAGCCACTCAACAAGTAAGTTTGCTGTTTTAAATATGCTTATAATCATGATTAGTTCAGATATTGCTTCTACTTAAATTCTCATCATCATTCTTCTTTATTTGGTTTCTGTCTCTGCTGCACTCAACAACAACAAGAGATCAAAAGGGGAAATCAAGCACAAAGTCAGAAAGACTTCTGGACGATCCTCAACCTCAAATTCCACAGCAAGAACAAAAAGCAAAGAAAGGGCTCTCTTTCTTCAGCCGGCTGAGGAAGGGGAACCAAGGACTCAATCTTCCGCGTTTGAAAGGTAGGCGATCATATCTCTTTTGAAACTTTTTAGTTAAAAGTTTCTGGCGATCACTGCACTTTAGTTGCTATTTTTAATAGGTTAGTTTACACTAAACAACATTAGATATTTCATGATAATCACACGGTCATTCTAAGCACCTACAGGTGTCGCTATCCTCGCGTTTACCCGAGAGCTGCATTCTTACTCTACTCTGTCACGTATTGATGGTAAAGCTTAGATCAGGTATAATGGTCTATTGTGTTTATCTGGGACCATTAAAAACCTGGGAGCCGAAATAAGATCGGATATTGTAAGGAGTTGTAATTACCATGAGATGGTTGCTCTAAGATAATAGTATGATACTATGTGTTTATCCGAGGTCATACTGTGATTCTTGGAGATTCTGATCCTCACTAGGAGACCGTCGGAGTCTTTCGTTTTGTATACCTGAAGGTTATACAGTCCGTCAAAAAATAGGGGGAAATAATTTAAGATAAAAGATCATAATTGAATTATAAGAACTATCTGCTTAAATCACGTTATTTCCTTCGTTCACTAAAATGTCGTCTATTCGAGATTTTGGCATAATGGATGTCAATACTTCTCATATTCAGATTGACTAGAAAACTCTGAAGAATGTCTTCAGGGCCAAGTGAAAGTCACTATCATAATCAAATATCATGAATCCTCTTACTTGGATAGACCAGGGTGAAGGGGTACTCATAGTATGCCTTTTTGGAAGGCAATGATTGTCATGAAATCTCTTATTTGGATAGATCAAGATGAAGAGATATTTATGGTGTGCCTTTGAGAAAGGCAAGAAGTAAGATTTTAAACGGTCAAACCCACACCTGAAAGGATAAGGGAAGGTCAACTGAGATAGAGAAGTAGTAGTTCTCCCACTACAACCAATATAAGGATACTGATATTGACAAAACGAATATGGAACTTGAAAGAAGTTTCAGATATTCTTATTATTAACCTTTTACATATCTATTGGAGAATTAACATCTCCAATATGAGATATTGGAAATGGTTCTCAGAGCTGCGATGGTAGGTAGACTTAGACAAGTAAAAGGAAATCGAGAAAATATAAATGTTGAGTTAGACTCAACAATTGTTCATGATATTCATAGGTAACTGTCAGACAGTAAATCTTTGTACATTTATAGGAGTCAAATATGAAACTGAATAATTGTTATTTAGTTGCATAACATATCAAGAATTATAAAAGTAAATAACGTTGACTGAAAATGAACAATAGTTGTTCAAATCAGTCAATGCACTATAGATTCTTGATGTGACATTTCATAGGATGAATGTTCACAAGTCTCCTATAGAAATGAACTATGTGAATCCTGATTATCTATGATATTGTACACAGAGTTGTACAATAAGAAATTATTGGTGCTGATACATACTGATGTAAACAACTCAAAGGCCAAAGATAATCACTCTCCTTGACTTACCTTATAGTTAACTCTCAGAATGATTCGACTGTATGTACTTACTGAAGTACAAGATGAATACATCTGAGAGATTAAGGTATAAGATCAATATGAAATATTAAAATTTTTTATTTGATCAAAGAAATTAATACTTAAGTATATGATTCACATAAATCATTAAGAGGATAATTGTATCCTCGCTCAACTGATCCTCATTGTACATCATAGTAATATGATAGAATGAGGGATTGCACCTTATTAAGATATGGTACAATGCATAATAAGATTTGCCTAATTCTTATATCCTTTTGAACATGAGTATGAACATTAGATGTCTATACTTTATAGATAGTTCCAAATAAGTCAGTATGTATCCATATAAGATATGGAAACCAAATAATTCATATGAGATGTGAATTATGAACAAACCTGATTTTAAAGTCAAGTTATATCGTGATGTGAATTTTTAAAATGTCTAAAGAGTTTGGACATTACATTTATTAGTCAGGCGATAATGAAATAATTATCGTCCTAAAAGTTGTCTTCTATGAAGAGGAATATGTCCTCAGAGAAGACAGTGGGAGCTGATAAAACTAGAAGATGTTCTAGATTCACAAGCTAACATAAGATTATTATATAATCTTTAGTTGTTTGGAACCACTCATAACACACATCAGAGAGCTTCATAGATTTTTGAGATTCTCTCAGTGATTAGAAGAATATATTTGACATATCTGATTTAGCAAGATGAGAGGAGCTCAAAAATAGATTATGATCTAAAATCTATGATAATGATGCTCTCTGTCATTACAACTTTTAGATTGATAAGTTTATTAGAATTCTACTTGCCAATACTGCCTATTATATGATGAGACGATGGCAGCTGAATATGAAAAGCTTTCTCTTAATATGATTGAGCAAAAGATGTATATGATATACCTTTAAAACTTTTAGAATGTTTAAGAAGTAAGTTATGATTTCAAAGATCATTTTGAATCAAACTGAAACTTCCAAAGTTGTAATAAGAGTTTTTGACTTAATTATCAAATATTACGTGATCATTAAGAATGATCACAAAATGTGTGTGTTCAAAGAGGACAGTAGGAGTACAGTCGCTTTAGTATTGCTTTGTGATAATAACATCAAAGTCATTGGGAATGACATCATGATGTTATTATCAATAAAAGTATTATTAACCATGTTTTCCTCCATAATAAGTTTAGTTATAATATCCCACGTGCTGGAAATACGAATCTATTAAGATAGATTGGTGAGGATATTATATTGACCTGTATGTCAAAACGTTTGGCATAAATTTTATAATAAGTCTAAATTGTTGAGACATGTAATTTATTCCTTTAGAGAAAAAGTTCCTTAAAGGATACAGGAGTGAAATGCATCATTAAGTACTTGAGAAGTGCCAATGATGCACTCACGTATATGGAGATGATGATTTGAAACTATGAGGTCACACTGACTCAAATTTCAAGTCAAATAATGGACTCAACCTTCTAAAAGAAAGGTATGGGTTAGAAGGGTTCCAATCTAGAACTCGATATTAAGGTGACGACATAAACAAGTGATACTGTTATTAGAACAGTATAGATGAAAAGGTTCATCCCTGAACTACATTTAGTTCTAAAAGGTCTCTGATACCATCATATCGTTGTAGGACAATAGTGGGAGCGATCAATTGTGTGATCGAGCCATGGTCTCTTTAGATGTTGCAGAATATTCTGAGGCTCTTTCACAAGTTCGGAGACAAAGGATAAGGAGGAAATAACGTAATGGAAAATATTCCATCTATAGATAATTTAGCAGATCCCTGACCAAGTCTTAGTCACAGACTTTGTGTAAGCATTACCTAGATTTGATGGAGATCAAATGCGAAAGTGATTGGCTTTAGTCCAAGTGGGAGATTGATGGATATAGGTGTCCTCTAAGTCAATCATAAGACACATATTTCAATTTGGTTCACTAACAAATGGCATTAAATTCATTATATAGATTGGCATATTTGTAATTGCGCATAATGAAATCCATGAATATGTGCAATAGTCATCAGATCATGATGAGATCATAATAATGAGACTGATGACTTATAAACACATATTATTAATTGTTCCTAGTCGTAGGATATTTGAGAAGGACATCAAACATCCGGTAAGACTAGTACAGGTTATTCCAGTTCATATGATGAGAGTGACTGATCTCGTTAGTTACTCGTGTAGAGACGCAATGGTAAACCTGTATGTGCTCATTGGTGAATGAGTTCACTGAACTGATCCGACATGAATCGCTGAATGGTAATTTACCTGACTGTCAATTGGCTTGATTCATCGTCACAGTGGCGTGGTTGATCCCTGGACTTGAGACACCAAAGACACCTTGTCGGTGGACTTTTGGACTTTGACCTTGACCTACGAATCCCTATCCACGGGATCTCTAATAGTCAAGGATCGGGTCCAGCGGAAGACCTTCGAAGGTGATTGTGTGTTCAATAAAGGATCGTTCGCTCTCAGGTAACTGGAGAGAGAATGCTCTAGAATAGATCCGCAGGAGTCTTTGGCCAGAGCAGAAACAATATCAGAAAAAGATGTTTTCGGATATTGTACAGCGGAGTCTAATTCAAGTGAGTTAACCATCTAGGGTTTGACAATTGACCATACCCTAGGTTAACTCGAGAGCATTGTGTGAACGAAAGATTATAGCCACGCGGTAACTGTGGACAGACAGGTTCTATGAGTGGGTTGTTGAACCCCATTACCTTCCGAAATCATGCGGTGTTGCTTGGCACCCAACTTGATCGGATGTCTGACCGAATTTACATGCGATGTTAATTCGGTTAAATAATTAGTTAAAATATAGACATTAATTAATTACAATAAGTCAATAACTAGTTATTGGACTTAATGGGCTGAAAACCGGACTGGTTAATCGGCCTAGAAGGTCACACGCAATAAGATTCTTAGTCGGTGGTACAAAAGTGGTATTTATATTAACTCGAAGACTTTTATGAAAAGTGGCACCGACTTAATATATATACGCGCTGTTGAGAAACCCTGGGCCAAGCTCCAAGGTTTCCCCATACTGGCCGTCATCCCCTCTTTCTCTCTCCTCCTCTGGGCGCCCCGTTCGAGGCGCCGGAACAGTCTTCATCTCCGCCGCACGCGATTCCCGAAAGTCGGGAATTCCCGTCCGTGGGTTTCCGAACATTGTTGCGGCGACGGATCTTCAGCGAGCGAGTTGATACAGACGAAAGAGCGAGGACGAACCACCGCGGAGGATCGCGTGGATACCGCTAGAGGCCAGACGCTTGTGCGGCTCGCGGCATTGCCTCGACGAAACCGAGACGGAAGCGGATTCGAATCCGCACACGGTAATCAGATTACGATCCATTTTTTTTTCGGTTTGTGTTTTTCGTTCCGAATCGGATTAGCGGGCATCGGGCGGGATGAATTTTTGTTCGTTGTTTCCCTTACGTTCTTCGCGTCCCGTCCGGATCCCTACAGTAAGAATCACCTTAGATTTTATGGTTACTGAGTATATGGTCTTTTCAGTGTAATTAAGCATGCTAGATCTATTTGTGGTCTATCTAGATTAGTGTTTTCATATGGGAAGTATGTTAAATGGAAGTATGGTTTTTGTAAAGTCTTTGAAATCATGATTTGCATGCAAATATGAAATTAAGTCGTGACTTATTTCTATAAATATCCATTAATAAGCTTAGATCATGTTTAGTCTATTTATATCATTTTTTAGGCATCAACACTATGTTTAAGCTCGATTTATCTCGAAATTTAATAAGTGCTTTGCTAAATTCTGTTAACTGTGAGTAATGTTCTAAAAGGCGTCTATGGGGGTTGGCATGATTTACGAATTGCGTCGATAGTCTATGATGCATTTTAGGGTTTTCCACATAGAACCTATTTATATTATTGTCATGTTTAAAGTTATGCTTGTTTTAAGCTATGTTGTTGCGCTGTCATATATTTGCATGTCACATATTCATGTTTCATGCATTTAATTAAGATGTTTAAGATGCTATGATGTGGATGCACCAGTCGGTAGTATGGGACCTAAGCATCGTATGGACCAAAGTGCTACACTAGGGGAGCCATCTCATGATTCTTTCGGGACCAAAGTGCTACCTGGTGGGAGCTATCTCTTGATTCTATGGAGGTCATCTTTAGATTCCTATATCTACTTAGTTATTGACTTTGAGGCTATGAACCCGAGACATACGGGTAAATCCTGAAAGTGTGTTTATATGCTATCTGGATGCGATCTGAGAGCGTCCCTCAACTGTACACTCGAAGACTTAGTGGGCTTTACCTTACCACTGGATAAAGAAGAAGAAGATACATCTGTGTCATATTATGGTTATTTGTCCTATGATAAGAAAGTGATAAGATGATGATATGTATGATCATAAGAAAATATTTTGAAAGATACATGTTTAGATTTCAGATCATGTTAAGTTATGAAATATGCTTATATGTTGGTCATGTTAAGTTTTAAGATCAGGTTAGTTTATGCATGTTAAGTATGTCAACATACTGTCATGTTTAAGAAGCATGTTAGGATGAAGCTTGCATATATGATATAATTGTTCACTATGAGTCGATGTTATTATGCAAGTTTCTTTTATAGTATATTATATAAAAAACCTATGATTTTGTGGATTATGAGCTTGCTGAATCGGTTGTGACTCACTCTTGCTAAGTAACAATTTCAGGAGAAGTTTAAGGAGAGGTTGAGCCTAAGGAGTGGGAGGCTTAAAGTTGTTTGAAGACTTGATTGTTAGAAGTATGTTTCAACTTTATTTTTAGATTTTAAGAAGAGATGCAATAGGTTAGTTCTATTCTGTTTCAGAGATATATTTTGTTTTCTTTAGACATGTAGAGATCCTAGATATATGTTGGTAATTATTTCTATTGTTATAGAGTTAACTTAATTATTGGATCTATCTTGTGTCTATGAAGGTTGTTTCATTTTGTGTATAATTTATACTTATATTCTTACTACTTTTAGTAGATGTCTGGGTTGTTTCCATTGTTGCGCCTACCCACCGGGTCGTAGTAGGCGGGCACAACCGAACTAGGTCGCGGGGGCATTACAACATGCATGCCATAAGGCAATTTCGACAAAAGCACCAATGTTGCAGCACTTTTTTGATATGTAACTTTTATCAAGATATTGTTCACATATATTGGAGGTGGCATGTTGTTCTTTTACAAGAAAAGAACTTTCGATGGAGAAAAAAATAATAGATTTAGATATATGGCCAACATGGTTGATAACTAATGTAGAATTAAATTTTTAGTATACTGGTATTCATCTTCAAATCGAGATTTTTCATTTTTTTCTTTTTTGAAAATCTCCCTGCAAGAATCTTGTATGTGCAAAAACCATGTACTATATATGTATGTAAAAAAGTTCTTAAATTTTTTTACTATAACATAAATCTTAACTATAAGTGATGTGAGTATTGGTAGACTTGATGATAAGAAATTTAATACATATACAATAAATATTGTTTGAGATATAGAATGAGAAGTTTAATCTTATATTGGTTGTTGAGAATGACAACTTTGTGCATATAAAAATAGCATGTCTCTTACCTTCCTCTCAAGAAGGATATTTTCTCAACAAAAAGCTAAAGTCATGGAGTCAACTCCATAGACTAAAGTAGATAATATCTTATTGGTAAGAAACTACCGTTCTTTCTTACAACTTTCTTTTTTTTTTTTTTTTTTTGAAGGGGCCTAGAGGCCGATTATGTACAGCTATTTACAAGCGATCGGAGTTCTAATCGGGAACCCGAGATAATCCTCCAAAGTTGGAGATAATTCTGGCTCGGTCGATGGATCCGCCTAATTAGGCGACAGCTCTAGGTCCGTCTGATTTCTGGAGAAGTAATCCCACAGACCAAGAGATAAATATCCCAACAATACCAGGGGGCTGCATGGCTAGAGGATTTTAGGCCCAACCAATATCGAACCTGAGACCTCCCTTTTGCAAGGGAGGTGGGTGAATCAA
This sequence comes from Zantedeschia hybrid cultivar, assembly GCA_030544215.1. Classification (NCBI taxonomy): domain Eukaryota; kingdom Viridiplantae; phylum Streptophyta; class Magnoliopsida; order Alismatales; family Araceae; genus Zantedeschia; species Zantedeschia hybrid cultivar. The sequence goes on from JARZZO010000012.1 coordinate 59,695,545, forward strand.
CTACCCTAAGCAGCTGGTTCTTCTTTCTTACAACATTAGTAGCATCCGTAAACACACTCTCCGATCATTATGCATACACTTGCCTTCTTAGGGAGCCATATTGAGGCTTAGAATGGGAAACTCAGTCCTATATTGGTTGTTGAGAAGTCATTTTTGTACCTATAAAAAAAGTCTCCCAACTTTCTCTCAACAAGAACTGTTTTCCTAAAAAAAAGATAAAATTAGGAGGCCACTTTTATGGGTCAAAATGAACAATATATTATTAGCAAAAGCTCACAAATTTTTTCGCACAGATGCTTTCCCAGGGGGATATATTCTGGTATAAATAAGGACTATAATCCTATATTTATTGTTGAGAAGAATAATCTTGTACTTATAAAAAAAGTCTCTCGTCTTCTTCCTAGTAAGCATCCTTTTTCTAATAAAAAGATAAAACTATAAAGTTATCTCTACGTGCCAAAATAGATAATACCTTGCTAATCACATACCGTAATTCTTTTTCACAACAGTTACATAAGAGAGATTTTTGCACGTACAGACTTTACAAGAGGTTTTTCCAAGATGGTTCTTCACGGATACAATGATTATATATGGGATCTGGTATAGGTATAGTACAGGTTCTTTTTTCACTTAGGAGATTGTTTAGAGGATTATTTGAAAAATAGTAATACTTGTTGCAATGCCATGTGGATTGAAATACATGGCATCAGTAGCCGTCCGATCGATCGGACAGCTACTGTACAGCACGTCTAATTTAAGGGGGAGCCAGTTGGGAGGCGTTTTTTATTTTTTTAATTTTTTGTCAGATTTTTTTATTTTTTTTAGAGCGTCCGATCAAAAATCTGAGGGTACATTCGGGTTGCTCAGGTCAGCCCCAACTCGAATGTATATTTTTTTTTCCTAAAAAAAAATTAGACACAAATCTCGATTTACGTGCAAAATGTTTTTTTTGAAAAAAAATATACATTAGGGTCGATGCCGATCCGAGCAACCTGGATGTATCTTCGTATTTTTTATCAAACACTCCCAAAAAATTAAAAAAATCCGACAAAAAAATGAAAAATGCCCTCCAACCGGCTTTCTCTTAAATTAGACGGGCTGCAAAGCAACCGTCCAATGGGACGCGATCGGACGGTTGTTGTGCTATGCATTGCAATCCCCGTTATAATATAGTACATGACATTGACATTATAGCAAGCATTATTCTTTGAAAAAATTCTTAATATCAATAATTTTATAATCATTTAATGATTTTTTTTTGGCAATGCAAATGGTCCCTTTGGCAGGTAAAATGATTGGGAAGGAGGCCTGACAAGCAACTCACTTGTGTTTTGACAGTGGGCGACAAGTACAAATAAGATAAGTGGGAAAATAGGAGAGACCAGTCAATGCTCAGTCTGACCCATGATAGACAATAATTGCAAGGACCTACCAAATGTACTGCATATCTTCTCAAGTTTCACTCGTTAAGATCATCTCTACGGATCCCACTGTGCCTGGTAATGAAATATTTTCAGAAGTATATATATGTAAAAAGCCCATTTTAATTGATTGACCAAAAAAATTAGAGTACTAGCTTCAGTGGTGGATGCAGAAATTTTGTCCAGTAGAGTTACTAGGACATTTAGTCATAAATATAACTAGGTCAATGCGCTAAATTATATAGGGTCCTAGATTGGATCATTGGGATCTTAGGCTGGGTCGATGGAGTTCCAGATTTAGACTGTTTCAGACATAACCAATGAATTTGGCAAAATTCAGTAGAACCTCAAGACCCCACTGGATAAGATTGGATCCACCACTCACTAGATTGATCTTCGTTGATGAGATCTAAAAGATCTCCATTATTCGAGAGATAAGGGAGGTTAACATGAACGACCATTTTTATTAACTTTTTGAACTAATTTTGAACTCCACTGAGAGCGGAATAATAGACTTAGCATCAACTGGATTTAATTAATATTTTTTCATCATGTCATAATTCTATCAATAGTAACTTAAATTTGTCCAGAAAGAGAAGCCAAAAAAAATCTTTACATCTTTCACTTCACAGCACAGTGAAAGATCTGCTGAGAGCCTCTTATAATAAAATATGTATAGAAGAAGAGGCCTTGGGTGCAGGGATTATGTGGGATAGGTATCACCCTAAACCCTGCTGCAGTCTGGTCAGAGTGTATCCGTGGGAGCAGTAAATCCATTTTTTTTTCAGCACCACATTCCACAATGCATATTTGTTGGTAGTTGTGCTCTTAACGTTGGAACATGTGACATCTTCAGGTAGGTTCACCTAGGATGCAGACAATTTAATATGAAATATAATGTTTTAGGATAATGGACTTGTTAGTCACCCTCCAAGTATTTTTATCCATCAAAGTCTGGATAGATATGTGTGTCAATTCTATGTCAAACCTAAAACAATATCATTACAACATAGTTTAAATGATGATTTGAAGACCCAACAACAAGGCTCTGCTTTCCTCTTATTGTTTTGTTTGACTAGCTGTCAATAAACTATCAACATCTCCTTTTATCTAACACAAAAAGCTATTTGACCCTAGAAGTCCCTCTACCTTGTGGATTGGAAGACACTGACAAAGTGAAATGATAAGCTAATCAGATGTTAGGTATCAAATTAAGAACTTAATCAAACTGCACTTAATCAGATGTTAGGGTAGTCAGTCTACCCTAAACCCCTCCTAAGAGAAGTACAGATTCTGGTCCTACAAGACCATACAGGGAGCTAATGGCCAGTCTTAAAATATTACTTTTGATTACCAGCTTTGGAGCTAACGTGATGAAATGTACACTTTCTCATGAGTGGATAAAATAATGAAAGCATGAACTCTGCATTCTCTGCACCTGGCCACTATTATTTAATTCTCTCTGTCCCCACCTTCTCAATCCCAAATGTGTGATGGACACCAGTTTGAAGGAGAAGGTATAGGAGACCCCCCACCCCCTTCTGTCCCTTCCTCATTTGGACCTGACTGGCATACTGACACTTGTGTTTGTATTCAAGCAGTTAGTTATGTCTGCACATGGAATATACATAAATAATCTCTTCCATACAAATGTCTTATGGTCACAGTAATTCCTGTCATGTCTTGGGGTTGGGGGGTGATAGCTTGGAAGCAACCTAAATTTTTGAATGCATTGGAGTTGAGACTCCAAATATGTTGGCAGCAGTAAAATGAGAATAAATGGAGAATAAAATTATGATGTTATGAATGATGTCAGTGTCACACCTTCAAGTCAAGCTGTGTCGGTTAAAAACCACAGTCAAATATTTAGAAGCCCCAGGGCTCCTGTTGAAAACAGGGATAGGGAGGGAAGGAAGGAGAGGAGATAGGAGAGGGAGGAAGAGAGTAGCCTGTAGAGAACTCTCCATTTTCTCTGCATGCCCAGTGAGAGAGGAGGATTAGGAGGTGCTCACAAGGTGTGCTTCTTTTCTTTCTTTGTTTTCCTTTCATGGGTTCTCTTCTGTTGCATCATTTCAGACTCTTTTGTGCTTCCTGTGCTGTTTTGCTGTTCCCAAGTGCCAAGGCCTGAAGAGAGAGAGAGAGAGAGAGAGAGAGAGAGAGAGAGAGCAAAGTCTCTGTTTTAGAGTTCTCCAAGCAATCTTTCGATATGTTTTCTTCACCCTTTGGACATGGGATTTCGAGATATCTTGTGCTATTAGAGTTATGGCCTTCTGTTCCCTGAAATCTCAACCAGTAATCTCTTTGGTGTTTCCTTGTTTGCTTTCTTTTCTGGTTTTGAATTTTTTGCATGCTTGTGTGGTCATTTCCATACACTTCATGGGCAATAAGCCAATCAAATTCCTCTTATCAGTCCTTCTCTTTTGATCTTTACACTATTGCCTACTTTTTCTCACTGTCCCTTTCTTTCAGTCACACAAGAACGTTTTATTTGCTTTTGCTTTTACCTTCTTTTTCCTTTCCTGGGAGAAATTTTTTCCTGTTTTTGTGGGTTGATTTGCACTTTGCAGGATGTTTTTGATGCTTCTTGGGTGTGCAAAGATCTGTACTTTTTTCCCATCCATCACATAGCCTTTTTATGGGTTTTGGAACTTCACTTCTTGGGCTTCTGATCGTTCCTCAAATAATTTCCTCCTCAATTTCACCCATTTGGTGCAAGTATTTCAGTGGGTTCTCTTCTATTTTGCCCTTAATAGAATTTTGAGGCGTTCTTCCTATTTTATATTCCTTTTAATGCTTTCCTCTTTGGCTAATAATTTCTCCAGTCAGAACTCAGCTGTCTCTGGTTGTGGGTCTATCAATCCCCATATGCTAAATTCTGGTAAGGTTGCACTAGGTTGCTAATTATTTTTATTCATCAATTCTTAATATAGAGTTGTCACTTTTTCTTCATTCTAGGGTCCATGATGTTGTCTGTGAAAGCTTTTTTTTTTTTTTCTCCTGCACAAGACCTTTTGGAACCTGATGAAAGTTTTGGATGTATTTCTTCTCATCCTCCTTTCTTTTTTATTTTTTCATGTTTGATGTGATCTATGGCATGTGAGGAGTTTATTGTTCTTGTTGTTAATCCTAAAGTCTCAATCATGTGATGCCCCATAGAATAATCTTGTTGTTTTTTCTTTCTCTTTACCCTAATATCCTTTTCTTTTTCCTTGTACTGGCAACATTATTATTCATAGAAGCTCACCACTCAGCAATGAACCATTGTGTCCCTGATTGGAGCATGGAGGATGACCCCAGGTCATTACATGGCTTTTCACCTTCAGCTGATCACATGAAACCTATATGGTTGGTTATTCTCCTCCCTTTCTCTCTTCTTTGCCTTTTCCTTTGGTTGCACTTATCTGACTAGTGGAGAGACATGCTGACAGTTTAGGGAACTAAAAGGCTGACTTGCTCACTTTTTCTTTTTCTTTTTAAATTAACCACAACCTTACAGGCCAGAGGATGATCTTGTAGAGTTATTATGGCAAAATGGCCATGTGGTTATGCACAGCCAGACACATAGGAAGACCATGACCCCGCTGAGTGAAACAAAGCAATGTAAACCCGAACCAGCATTAAAAGGTGGGGGATCCTCCAAGAATTCGGCGACTACAGTACAGGAGGAAACAGCACCATGGCATCAATACTCTATTGATGAGGAATTCTGCCCAGAATTGTTCTACGAACTGCCAACAACAGAATCCATTGCCACAGATAAAGTGAAGGAAATTGGTGCAGAAGGAAACAAGTTTACAAAACATGAGACACCAGAAAGGAGTGGCATTTTTTCAGAGCTTGGTTTTGAACAGTCTACTCTTCCTCAGTTTGCTGCAAATGTGATGCCCCCTCAATCTGAATTGGTTGCTTCCCTTCCACAAACTACGAGTGTAGACAGTGATGGTTATCGAAATTTCACTAATTTCTCAAGACCACTGCAAAGTGATTCAACACCACTAAATGGCCATTTAGGGGAGAAGACTGTAGGAAATCTGATCCAGGAGGTTGGGGAGTCATCCTCGATGATGACAAAAGAGTCTAGTATTTGTGGGAGCAATCAAATTCATAACTGGTTTGGCCTAAGAGGTAGTAATACTGTGAAAACTGCCTCGGCAGAAGGTCTAAAGGAGGATGCTCCAACTACTAGACTTGGTCGTGAGAGAGCTCACACTGATACACATGAAACTACCATTACCTCATCATCTGGTGGATCTGGATGGACCATTGGAAGGACAGGCCAGCAAAGTGCTAGTGCTAGAACCCATAAAAGGAAGAGAAGGGATGCAGATGAATCTGAATTCCAGAGTGAGGTTTGTTACTTTCTGATCACTCCTGCTTTCTACTATTTGACAGGTGAAACATGATCATACCATTGTTTATCCAAGACATCCTTGTTATCTTAATTTTTCCTCTCTTTGATGTCTCTCTATGTGCAGGAAGCTGGGTATGAGTCGATGGACACAAATAGGCAATCTCAGGGATCTGCATCTGCCAGACGAAGGCGTGCGGCCGAAGTCCATAACCTCTCAGAGAGGGTAGATTCTGATGCATATGCCTTTCTGAGTGTTGAGCTTTTAAAACAATTATCTCACAGTTGCTTTTGGTGTAGAAAAGAAGGGACAGGATTAATGAAAAAATGAAAGCACTGCAAGAGCTTATTCCTCATTGCAACAAGGTACCATGTTTATCTGCCTCTCTATCTCCCATCTTCCTTCCCTTCTCATAATCATCAAGGGATCTGATAACTGGTCTTGTAACCATCCAGTCTGATAAAGCATCAATGCTAGATGAGGCAATTGAGTACTTGAAATCACTTCAACTACAAGTGCAGGTCTGGGAGCTCATTACTCTTTGATCAATGCTGGATTTATTTTGTTCAAAAGGCTGACCCACTTACTTTTTCTCATGGCAGATGATGTGGATGAGGGGTGGCATGGCGCCAATGATGTTCCCGGGTGTGCATCACTACATGTCGCAAATAGGTATGGGCATGGGCCATACTTCCATGCCTTCTATCCATGGTCCTATTCAGTTTCCAAGGGTTCCATTGGTCAATCAACCTGTGCCCTCAAATCCTACAATAAACCAAGCACCATTTTGTCCTTCTACAGACATAAGTCCAGTTAATTTCCAGAACCGGATGCAAAATGTTCATATACCTGCGTCATATGCACGCTATGTTGGATTCCAGAACATGCAGCCATCACCTCAGGTTTGAAGCTACCCTCTCAGAATTATCTATTTTCTTCCATTGACATTTGTGGTCAATCATCCAACTTGTTCCCTGTTTCTTTGATGCTTTAGCAGATGATGAACTTTTATGCATATGGTGCTCAGTTTATGCAACAAAGTCAGGCAGCACTTGCAGCTAGAAGTTCTGCACCCTGTGTTGGTGAGGCACCATCTGAAAATGCTCAAAAGGTAGTACAGGTAAGGACACAATCTGAAGATATCACACCTTTTAGATAGTTGGACACTATAACCATATAAAATCATTTTAAAAAGATATTAACATAAAATAATGCTTGTCATTTTTAAGCATTTGTTAGTTGCCTTCTTAACAAATTTTGTGTAATTATTATAAAAGAAGTAATAGCATCCTTCGTCACTTGTTTTAACCGTCTGTGTAAACCTTCATCAATCTTACCGAGTCAGGTTTCATAAAAAAAAAAAAAAAAAATCTGCCTCAGAAAGGATCTCCAATTGGGAAAAAAATCTGAAAGCATCATAAAAGAAACATTAATTTTTTGAGTTTTTTTTAGTTTTTGGTCCCTGTAATCTACTTAATTTTAAGGAAAATTCCCTATAACCTCTATATTTAGTAAAACTCCCTATAACCTCACTTATATTTGGAAAAGACTCTTTCTCAGAGTGTTTTTCCAAAGTATTTCAAACTACTCGGGACTCTTTTCAAAAATTTTGGGGTGGTTTCCAATAAAAGTGAGCTTACATGGCTTGTACCAAAGACAAAGGTATAGGGAAATTTTCCTAAATTAAGTAGATTATAGGGACTAAAAACTGAAACACCCAATTTTTTTAATTATGTATAAATTAGTTTTAAATAATATAAATCTTTGAGTACAAAATAAGTTAACTTATTTTAAAAAAATCATGGCTTCATTGAAGGTACCTGATTAAATCATGACTTGTTGGATTATGAAGACTTAAAAAATTCTAGCAATAAATAGTGTCTTATTCATGAGAGATACTTTGAGATGTACAGGTGATTTAATCACTGTTTGGTCAAAATAAAAATCACAGATTTGTGCTACTCTGCAAACAAAAAACATGTGACACTTGCATCGAGATCTCTACATTTCATTATCAACATCCTTCTCAGTGGCATATACCATATTTTCTGTGAAGTGTGGAGGATTGGCAGTATTTTGTGGGATATTGCTCAATCATGTTGTCCACCTACACCTAGCATGGTGAGGATGGGATATGAAAAGGATTGATGTTACATGTTATCCCAAGTAAACACTATTCTGCATACTTGTAGGACTTGTTGCTCTCCTATATGTGTCTTGTTCACACTTGTCTCGGCATCATATATTCTCTTGTACTAAATAGATTTTGTTTCTTTACAAGCTGAGAATCCATCAATCAACTCAAGTCACCGTCTATGCTATGTGCTCCCTTCTCATTTTACTTTCTTGATATTACAGGATAAAGCGAAGAGATGATATGCGCCTTACAAAATTTGTAGTTATCTACGGTAAAGTGAAGCCAGAAAGGAGCTCTTTGTGAGAGTAATATCATCCTTGAGGATGCATTCTGGTTGGAGCATTCAGTTTTGGCAAACTGCTCCTTTGCTGCTGAAAAATATCCAGGTCTAAGGATACAGGTCAAGCAGTGTTTATGCACATATCAAGAAGATTGCAACCGCTGATTATTTTGGATTGACCACAGACTCATGCTGAAGATGTAGTCCAACAGATCCCATTTTGTCAGTCTGCTAATTGGAAGCAACCTATTTCTATTTTTGGTCATCTGGTATTTTTGCTGAATTCAGCAGCTGTAAAAGTGTGATCAAAGTTATATAATATATACTGCAGCTGATTTCATGTTCACATTGCTTTATCTGTTACACCAATGTGTTGATTTTGGGTAACCGCCAGTGTCATCATTAAGTTGGACAGGACCTTGTGGCATCAAACAGATTGATACCTGCCAGGGGCATCATCTTCTGTTTGGAAGATTCTGAAGTTGCTTGTTTAATTATAAATGAGAAACTACAACAAAGTTGTCTAGAATGCGTGGTTTTACTTACGACGGTGATGAGCATCGCAGCATTTGGTCTCCATTCTCAGAAAATTGATGTACTAAAACTGAGGGGGCCATTCAATTCTGTTGCCATCCACCTTATCATATGTTATTATGAGTTCATGGCTGGACATATGCTCCTTGTACAGCAATCCTTGAGAATTTCACTGATCTTTATGAGCCATTTTGGTGTCCTTATTACCTAAGATAAAGTATGGTTCACATGTGAACATTGGTCCCCTCCTATTGAAGGAGACTAACAAGCTACCCACTCGGTTTCTGTTTCTCTCATAAGCTCCACCTGTAGCAGGGGACCACATAGAGGGACTGGGGATAAGAAGCCTTTCAATTCCCTAAGCATTATTTCTAGCACATGGTGCAATTCCACGAAGATATGTTTGATTCCTCATCAAGATAGACTCAGTTGGTTTTACCCCATAAACTCTCCAATTAATAGGATGCCCAAGCCTTGGATCTGCACCTAACACAATTCTGGCCATGTTTCAAGGGGGCTGTTGTGTCTGCTGTCTTCTGTCCAAGTTGCCAGGACTGGGGCCATTTGTGTCTAAGGCTGCATAATTTAGGCCTCAAAACCATGTCTTCCAACTTGATTGTATGCTTAAACACAATTTCAGCTTGGTTCCAATGTCTTTGATTTCAGAGGAAGTTAGAAGAGTAGGAACTTCAAACAAATAGGAAAAAGTGACCAAGATTTCTTGTTTTCTCAGAAGTCAAAGTTTTTGGAAGCAAACGGGTATCATTCTCAAATTTATTATTTGCCCATCTTTACTCAACTTGATACATTAGCAGAGGTAGGTTTATGGTGTAAAGAAAGGCTGTCTAAGCAAGTGGAGCTTATACTGGATTGTACTTGCATGGCATTTGGAAACTTCATCTAATAATCCAGATTTTAGGCAAATCGGCTCCAAATCCTCTAGCTATTCTTTTACTAATGAGTGGTGTGCTGCCATTATCTATGTTTCAATGTGCAGACCCCTTTGAATTTTGTGATAATCCAAGAGCGTTGGCTTTCTTTAGAAATGCTTCCATTCTAATTGGGAGTTAAAATTAGTTCAATATAGACCAATAGGATACAATATTCTGGTGTAAGTATTAATTCTCTTTGATAGAGGATGGATTAACCTCATAGGCTAGATTGGTGTCTAACTAAATCTTCCTTGGTATAGACATAAAATAATAGGTAGAGTAAGCATGTACAGGACCATAGATGCCTTGTAAATATATTTTGAAAAGTGAGACATTTCTTGGAGGATGTGGGGAAAAGGCAAAATTAGTCCTATATTAACTATATTTCAAGGGAAGTCTGGAAACCCAATGTTAATTCAGGTTAACTCTTATTTGACTCTCTAATTCCAGGTTAACTAATCAACCCATTGAACTAGTTTTGGGGTTAAACTTGGGATAAAGCAGATTAACTTGCGGCTCTTGCCCACTCGAACAAGGCCCAAGTGCTTGTCCATCCACAGGACCACAACCTGCACATTTGTAATCCCTGGCTTGCTTTTGTGGAGAAGAAATAAGAGCTCATGTGAGGAAGCTGGTCTTGCTATCCTAGCAACAGTTGTTTCTATGGTCTGATGCTGATCCCCTTGTTCAATATTTCAGGATGATAGTTGCTACATGAAACTGGTGGGGCCATGCAGGGTGTGAAGCTCTTGGCCAGAGAAGGAACCCCAATGATGGGGTCCTAGGCGTGAGATAGGGGTGGGTGTGAGAATGTCTAGGAGGCACCTCTGAAGATATGTAACTGGTAGGATAACAACTGAAAAAAAAAAAATCTCAGTAGGGACCATGCATATGGTGGTTGCACAGTGCTGTCTTCTCTTTGTTTCCTACCCTCTTCTCTTGATGCAGGAAACTTGAAGGGAGGTGGGTGCCAAGGTAGGTCCTGTCTGAAAAATGGCCTCTGCCCACCACTAGTAGTACCATCCCAATGTCCGGTCTTTATCCACAAGTTCACCTAATGCGTCTATTGGCCAGGATAACCTTTTTTTTCTCTATTTCCACCTTGCTATCCTCTTGTAATTTCCACAGATTGGAACTTCCTCCAGACCAGATTGTATAGGGCTTGTAGCAAACAACTAGGCCTCTGCTGAGTTAGTTTAGCTACAGCTCATGTCAACTTTATTCTTGCCAATCGTCTGCTCAGTGATGATTACAGGAACCCTCGTCTAGTAAACAATAGCCTCCATGGTGTAGCAAGAAGCATATATAGAACTGCATTCATAAATGGAAATCATCAATGGCTTGGTAGCCTGCATTAGTTGTCTAGTGTCTGTCGATCATCAACGCTTTTTAAAATTTAGTTGGCTAGAATGCATGCCCATCTCTTGCACAGTCCCTTTCAGCCAGCATCTTGGATGTTCCATTTGAGAGTGGAATTCAAACATGCTGACCTAGATTTATTAAAGGCTGATAGCAACATGGTGCATGCACCTCATTGGCGTCTGAGGTGCTGAAGAATGTCGCCGGGATCGCGATCGCCGGACCGCTCCAAAGGCCGCCGGAATCATTTGTCAACTTTAGGAAGGTCTGTCCAGTTTGTACTGGATGTGAACCATTGGCTAGCTTCTCCAGCTCTTGGAGTTTCAGGCAACCATTTGCAGAGAAGTCAGAAGCTTCATCTGGAGCAAGTGAAACAAATAAATTACATTATCTTGATTGGTGGGGAGTGGGGAGCTGGAGTCAAGTGAGAGCTGTGTGGATTTGTTCTCTTAAGCTTTGCAGGCTAGCAATGCAATATGAGATTAGCTTTTCTTAGTGGATCGGTTTTCTTTTGAGAAGGGATCTTCTAAGTGCAGGTTTGGATAATACTCAGACAGTGCAGAGATGAGATGTTTTAAATTATGGTTGTAATCCTGTGTTCTTGATGGTATTTAAGTGCTCTGCATAATATTGGAAATTTACTGAATCGGGAACAAAAAAAAAATTACTAATTTCGGTGGGATGCATTTCAAACGACGAACCTACTTTGCACATGACGTCCTGTGACTAATTACTACTAGAGTCCAGTCCAATGTAATATTGAGACGATCCGGACCCGTGATAGGGAGATACATGTATCTCTCTTCATCTCATTTACTCGTATCTGTCCTTCTCTAGTGGAGTCTCAGAGATGGCTGACGTGCCATTACCATGGGTGCATGACCAAGTAACCATATATAATTCGAATAGTGATTTGAATGAGTGATCGATCATATATAGCATCATATTTTGCCAAAGAATCTATGGCTGGGCATTTATCCTGCCTTTTACAGTGGAGGTCATAGGCTTTCAATGTTGTGATTCTTGTGAATCTTCAATTGTTGCGTGTAGGAGATGAGATTTGGAGCCGGATGTTGGAGCGCGCACGTGCTACCTCGGGCCGTGCCGCCCGACGAAGTCCCACAACTCCCACCTCCAATAATTATGTAGAAAAACAATGTGTCCCACGAGTTCACATGGACCTTTATATACCGAGTGTTGCCGACAGGATGTTGAGTCCGTGGAGAGATTATTATTTTTATAATAAGGCTTCCAAATTTATAATAATCATCCCGAGAAATCAGACTTGTTCCAATATTAATTGTTAGAATAGGTATTAGTTTGGGGTATATTTGTTATTGTGGTCTTATTGTGTACCTTGGGTATAACTTATGTATACCTAGGTATATATACTCATAATTTTGTTCATTAATATAATTAATCATCATATTTTTCCAAAATCATATGGTATCAGAGCTTAACCACGGATTAAGGCGTGAATCTGTCCCGCCGCCTGCCGCCGCCGTCCACCGTTGCCGTTGCCATCCACTGCCGTCCACATAAGAGCCATCCCCCCTCCGGCGCACAATTCTCTCCCCCCTCCGGCGCCCTCTTCCCTCTCTCTCTTCCCTGGTGCTGTTGGGGCGCGTGGGCGCTTGGGCGTGCCGCGAAGCAGGAGCTTCGTGCCGCTGCATGCAAGGGGTTTCGCCCCTTGTTGAGTCCAGCGCCCTCAACCTGCTTGGTTCGTGCCACAGCATGGAGGGGACTTCATCCCTGTTGGTTCCTACACCTCGTCTGGTTTGTGCCAAGGCGTGGTTAATTTCTCGGTGTGTGGAGACTGCAATCCCAGTGTAACCCACCAGTTCCGTTCCCATCATCCTCTGTTGCCATCGACGCAGGTGTATTTATCTTGCCGGTGCAGCTCAAGGTTTGGTGTAAGGGGGAGGGACTCTTTCTTCTAGGAGGGTTCGTCAGTACAGACTTATTTATGAGATGGTCAACACATAAAGATTTATTTCTCTTTTTTTCCTATGTGCTGGCCCATTTGTTTCTATGAGACATTTTGGTCGGTTTGTGTTTTTTGATTGTAGTAGAGGCTTTGACCTATATTTTATTTATTGTTGTAATGGCGGATTCAACAAACTCCACTCCCGTCCTGACCACCAACGGGAAGCTCTATCATATATTGGCTACCTCCACGAAGTTGAATGAGACTAATTATCTCCAATGGACAAGGTCGTTTCACCTCCTGTTGCTATCTTTACGGAAACTTCAGCATATTGAACAAGATCCACCTACCAAGGAGGACAAGAAGGCATATGATGCTTGGGAAGTTGATGATGGAATGGTGATTTCAATTTTGAATAACAGTTGTGAACATAGTATTTTTAATACTGTTGTCTTTTTCGAGACTGCTAAGGAGATATGGGACACACTCAAGAAAATATATTTTGCTGAGCATAATATATCTCATATTTACAATATATATTTTAGGTTGTTTAATCTCAAATAGGAAGGAAGACCCATCTCTCAATATTTTGTTGAAGTTCAAGGTTTGTGGAACGAATTGAAGGTATACCAACCTCTTGTCGTTGATGCTACGCAGTTGGAAAAGTAGAAATAAGAGTTTATTGTTGCAAATTTTTTGCCTGGAATGGATGATGGTCTCAGACACATTCGAGATAATTTGCTTGTTGAAACTTAGGTTCCTAGTTTGGCTAGTGCCTATTCTCGTGTTCTTCGAGTGAGTACCAAATTGAACCTGAATGGGACCACTTCTTGTGAGACGGAAGAGTCTGACAGTACTTCTACTCTTGCTGCTGCTGGTCGTAGTTGTGGTCGTGGCCGAGGACACTGTAGATACGCTAATTTTGACATCATTTTGAGTAAATTTCGTATCATATAATAATGTCTCAGAATGGTCTGATATTTAATCATTAGTTAATTTTTATTAATATTTTTGAATTAATTATCTAAATAGTATCGAGTCAGACAGACATGATTTAAGTTAATTAATTAAATTGATTTTAACTCAAATTTTGATTAAAATATGAAAAAGTCTAAAAGACGTCGACCTGTGCAGACGCCATTTAGAGTTTATTCATATTTTGATATTTAAATTTTAATTTTAATTAATTGATTAATTAGCTAAAAGACGTCTTTTAGGCACGACGCCATTTAGGTTTCCTAAGCGTATTCTGTCTCTTTTTCCGGATGTTTATCCTTATCTTAATTAATCTAAAAGACGTCTTCCATAGGCGACGTGTTTTAGATAATTACAGATAAAGATGAATTAATCTGTGTTAATCTATTTGTTAGTTGGATAAACTTCAAAATCCTTCATGTTAATCCATTAATAACCGCGGATGTAAAGCCTATAAATACACAACCCCTTGGTCATTGAAAAGTTAGTGATAACGATTGAGAGTGATAATTCTTGAAATATTAGCGATAATTTTGAGTGGTCCAAGAAGAAGACGACGTCCAGACGTTGAAGGATCAAGATGCTGCTTCCAGGAGTTCTTCGTCAATTCTTCGTCCTTTCAAGATCCATTCAAGACCAAGGCTTTCCAGGGGCCATTCAACTTAGTTCTCATATTTTCATCATATTGATTTCATCATCATATTAAGTTCAAAATCTCATTCATCATATCACTCCATACAACACAATCACTAGCATAATTTAAAACCTATTTGTTTTAAGGGGTTTAAAAGACCATCAAACAAGTGAGTTCATTTGTCTAGTTGCATGCTCAGAATTTCTACTAGAATAGATACTACGTCCATTTGAGTTCTCATTGTGCTTTCTTTCTTTCCCTTTTCTTATAAGGTACAAAAGGAGATTAAGAGGAGAGAATCAACAAAGACAAGGAAATCTGGATGATCCTCAAAGTCTAACAAGCAGCCAAAGTAAGAACAAAGATAGAAATTGCTCTCTTTCTTCAGCCGGCTGAAGGATGGGAATCAAGGAGTCGAACATCTCCCACATCCAAAGAGGTAGGCGATCAAACTTTTTCTTTTGGAACTTTTTAGTTAAAAGTTTCTGGCGATCACATTCACTTAATTTCTTTCTAATAGGGTCATTTGTCACATAATCAACATAATTTTTCATGATAATCACACACCCGATTTGAGCACTCACAGCTTTTTGGCGATCACGGTAGGACTTAGTCTCGCCATCTTTTTAATCTTTGTTCTTGCTTTTATCAACCGGGTACCCACGGTGCACCACCTGTGTCTCTCGACACGCCATCGCCGATCGGTGAGTTTTTAGTTTAGTTGTTATTCCTACGTGCACCACGTGCACACCCCTGCGGCAAGATCTTGCCCTCTCTGTTTGATTAGTTGAAAAGTTGTTTTTGTGATAAGAAGCATGTGTAATTGAGTGATTATTTTGTTGTTTATATGATAAATCATCATGTTAAGAAATTGAAATAAAGAAAAGATTCGCATGAGCTGATTATTTACCGCTTTCATCCTGTTTGTGTGAGGGAGAATCGATCTAGAAATTCCTCTTGAAATATTGAATCTGTGACTTGAAAAATGTCCAGGAGCAGCGACACGTTTCATACCGCGTCGCCCAACCCAAATGCCTTTCAGGCAATTTCGCTGTTGTCTGCTGCCTGAGCTTCTGCGGAAAAATAAGTTTCTGTTTGAATAGCGTTGACCAACAGCAACGCGATTCAGGCAGTTTCTTGTTTCTTCTTCAGTTCTCAAATTTTTGATCTGTTTGCTACTACACATTATGTATTAAGCATTAGAGGCCACCCACGTCGCAGGTCATACGCACTGAGGCTAACACCCTCCTCTTCTTAGGAACACCTTTCTTGACGTCTTCAACTCTCTCTGATTGGGTCGGTCCCTCGATCAGACTACAGTGGTTGGCGTTAAAGACCTCCGTAAGTCTCCAAAATCAAGGTATTCCTCCTTATTCATCGGGCTAGTTGTACCAATCGAAGTCCTTGTTAGATTTTCATAACGTTGTGAGAGAAAGCCATAGAGTATAACGGTGGAAATTGAACTGAAACTAGGATCCTATCCCTTGAGTGAATCTGTGATTAATTGAATCCAAATAATCTAACAAGGAATCCTGAAATAACGTTAAACATCCACTTGCTTGCTTAATATCTGTGCAACTTGTCTGCAAATCTTTGAAAAATCTAATATCATGCTACTTCGATCAGGAAGGGATTTGAGCATGGCTCCAGATGCCATAGTCAACTACGAGGGAGATGCTAATGCCCCTCGTGACTCTGATTACCATTTCGAAAGTGGAGGAGATGCTAATGCCCCCCGTAATCCTCATCCTTGTCCAGTTCGATATGAGGGAAATGTCCCAACCCCTCTTCATTGTGCTCATGATTAATATTTTGATCTCCCTTCGCACGTACATGCGATTCTTAATCCTATGTTCGAGGGAGACATGAACCCGAATGATCCCTCATCCTCCAATCCCTCGGATCTAGTGAATGCTTTGGGAGTTCTTACCTCCCGTCTGGATCCTCGACAGTTCGAGGCGATCCAGTCTATTTTGAAGGGGAAGACACCCATGCAGTCTGCTGAGCCGAATCCTGCGGCTCCCTCTGTCATCCCTCAACAACCTCCTCATCATACTTCCTTCATTCACCAGGCCATGGAAAGCCTCCATGTCTCAGCTTCTCGGCTAGCTGGGCCACAACTTTCCTCTTCTAGACAACCGGTCAGGCCGCTGATGCCTACTTACCAAAATGCCCTCGGGCATGGCGGAAGCTCTGCCGGACCTCCACTCTATTGTCCTCCTTGCCCTACATATTCTAGGCAACAGGCCTATCATGCACCTCCACCTCCCCCTCCTCCCCAGGTTGATCCAACAACACAAGCGCTGCTGGCAAAGATGGAACGTATGGACGAACAGTTCAACAACCTTCAGAAGATGATGGGAGTTAAAACTGCACCAGAGATTAACTTACCAAGTCTGCCTGTGTTACATCTACCACCCTCTGAGATGCCAGTGTACCGAAAATACAACAGTACTGGTAACCCCTTCACCCATTTGAAGGAGTTTATGTACGAGTCATCTTTCTGGCAAAACGACAAGAGGTCGTTAGCATTTTTGTTCAGGAGATCCTTGGAGGGACCAGCCCTTGAATGGTTCTTTTCTTTAGAACCTACTGAAGTAGAGGATTACGGTATCGTCTCACAAAAAATCATTCAACGATACCAGGATAGAGTTGCCCCCTTCTTGTCCATTACTGACCTGATAGCAGAAAAGATGAAGCCCGACGAGGAATTCGTCAATTTTGCTGATAGATGGAGGGGTTTGGCAGAAAAAGTGAAAGATCATCTGTCTGAGTCGGAGCAAGTAAAGATGCTAATTTCCAATGCCATGCCTCAGTTCAAGTTAGTCCTCTCCCTGAACAACCTGACCAGCATGGCAGAGCTCTATGAAAGAGCGCGGTACTGTCAGAATGCTTTCAAAGATGCTACATTTTCTAGTGTCTTTGATCCTCACCGACCTAGCAGGCCTCCACCTCGGAAGCCTGCCATGCCAAATTCCCCTAGCACAGGTCCAACCACTGAGGGCACGCTCTCCCATGAGCAGGTCAGCAGCATGAACAACAATCTGCCCCAATTTGTGAGGAATCAGCAACCACAGTATCAGCGGCCACAGCAGCCAAACCAGCAGGGTTACAGACAGCAGCAGCCGAATCCACAGTATCAGCTGTAGACACCGATTTTGGACCCCCCTTTTGATCATAACCCCATCATTTTATCCATCTCATTTAGCCCATCAGATTTTCTCACATAATTCAACCCAGTAAATAATCAGGCCCATTAACCAATCTCTACTTTCGCCACCTTTTTCGTAGAAGGCCAGCTAGCCCGCCTTCCACCATCTTTGGAAGGCCACCCCTCGCCTTCCACTACCCTTCGAAGGCCAACCTGTCCGCCTTCCACCACCCTTCGAAGGCCAACCTGTCCACCTTCCCCCATCCTTCGAAAGCCAACCTGTCTGCCTTCCACCACCCTTCGAAGGCCAGCCTGTCCGCCTTCCACCGCCCTTCGAAGGCCACCCCGTGCCTTCCACCACCCTTCGAAGGCCACCCCTTGCTTTCCACCACCCTTCGAAGGCCAACCGGGCCGCCTTCCCCTAACTCCCATCTTGACCTCCCCTAACTCCCACCTTGACCTCGTCTTCCCACGATCTCCTCCACTCGCCACCCTCACCCCCACTACTCCGATCATTCCCCACTCCGGCGACTGCCGCGCGCACCACCTCCCACTTTTGACCACTCCCCATTGGCTCTATGATGATTTACGAGGATTTAGACCCCTATTTTCCCTTCACCTATTTAAACCCCCCATCTCCCCTCGAGAGGGAGGGTTGGCAAGTGGGTTTGTTTTGATATTAGAGGGGGAATTGAGCGGGCAAGGAGTCAGAGAGCTTCATGAAGAACTTCAAGCGAGAGAAAGCCTTGGCAGTCGACGAGCCGGAGAGATCTTTCGCATTCCAAATGGGCTTGTTCTCTTAACTCTCTCCTTACTTTTCTCCTTTCCACTTCATTGTATTCCCACTCTCCATCCACTCCGTAACATCATCTCCTCCTCTCACTCTTTTTTCTCTTTTAACACATCACTTCACTTTTCACACACAAGCACCTCCATCTGCATGCATGCATGTTAGAATAATCTAGCAACCCTTACTCCCCTGAGGTTTTAAACAAAAAAAACGGGAGGTGGGTGACCATAACATATGGTCATCTTCCCTCCCCAAACACCCATCCGGTGCGTCTCCTTCCAATTTTAGTTTATTTCTATATTTGCATGGATAGATTCTACATATCACAGTCCTAATTGAGTTATCTTCTTCTTTTGTCTTGTCTTTTCCTTTCAGGGACCCTTATCGTATTTCTGCGTGCAGACTGCCCGAGCTCTCCTCCTCTGGCCGGCCAGAGGAAGAGAAGAGGAATCCTTCGTCTCCCACTCCCTCAGAACGCGATCACTCTCACCATCCTGCGGAGCACAGGGACCGTAAGGTAATGCTCCTGGCGATCACACACTTTGATTTCTAACCCTTCCAAATCGCCTCAGCGTTAAGACGAACGGAGAAGCCCTTGCCCGACGCCCGCAGCAGTGACGGGGGACGTTCCGGGCGCCTATAGCCCTCTGGCGATCACGGTGGGACCTCTATAGCCCGCTGCGCGCATCGCGATCAAAGCTAAGAAGGTAAGGCCCTGATATATTTTATTTTGATCCAGACGGCCTATTGCTTGGCCGTTCAAACCGCCAAACGGCCAAGCAGTTGGCCGTCCGACACCTTGGACGGCCACTTGACTGGCCGTCTACTCCCCTGGACGGCCAGTAGCCTGGCCGTCCTCTCCATTGGACGGCCGACACAGAGGCCGTCCACTCCATTGGACGGCGGGCCCCTAGGCCGTCCTCCTCTACTTGACGGCCAACCTCTTGGCTGTCCTCTGCCTTTAACGGCCAAGTCCCTGGCCGTCCTCTGTACATGTATGTTGTTGCTACCTGCTTTGTTGATTCGTTGTATGTTCTGACCCGTTGGTTGTTAAGTTTCTGGGTTTTTTAGGGTACCCTCCGCGGCGGTTTTAAGGAAGAGCCGGCATCACATCTCTAGTCACCTCTCCCACAGTATTTGACTCTCCACCTAAGGATTCCCACTCGGGTGTGACTAGTCTTATTCTGACGGGAACCCCCGTAAGTCTCCGAGAGCTAGGGATTCCCACTTGGCCGCCGAGCGGGTTGTACCTGAAACCACCCGATAGGAACCCCGGGTTTGTATGAGGGATTAATTAAGCCTTTCCATTCACAATCATCCACCCATAGGTGTCACTGAGAGAGTTATTCCAAAATTTAAGACACCTAACTAAACTTTGGTGGAACAAGTTTTGAAAAAAAAAAGGTCCAGGGTCGTTAAGGGTTTGAACTTGATTTGTTAGAAACCAACACTCATAATACACTGTTAACCTTTCAAGTGAAATATAAAATCATTTAGGATCTGTGTATGTATGTTAACACTGTGTATGATGACATGGATGAGCTTGGTAACAATGTTATACACAACCCTCTGTTCGAGATTGAAGAAGATCCACAACAAACCTTCATAGGTATGCTCCAAGCATCTAGAGAAGGACTTCCGAGGAAAGATTCTGATGAATCTTCTACCTCGCAGGGAGAAGATGAGCCAATAATTTCAAGTAGAACATTCCAAAATCCTGGAGAAGATCTGGAACTTATTGTTGTGTTATCACGTTATACTCCGGATCAACTCATCCAGTTGGTCTCCCGTGGCAAAATTCAGGATGCCACTCCTCGGAAAACTCAATTCCAAGGATCTTCTAGCCGACCCCAGGCAAATCAAGCAATGCCCACTCAAACAATCCCATCTAATCTCATCAATCAGGTCACACCTCCTAAGCAGGAGGAGTTCATCTATAAGAATGAGGTTGAGACTTGTGTGCGGCAACTCATGGCCAAAAATCTCAGCCTTAGGCAACCTCATTCTCTTTTGAGCTACTGTAAGCTCCCTCCGACCTACTTTCCACCAGGATTCAAAGTACCTAAGTACAGGAAGTACGATGGTACTACTAACCCACACCTTCACTTATCTGGGTTTCTTATGGATTCCCACCAGTGGCTCTTCGATAGAGTCCTCCTTGTCCACCTTTTTCAGAAGTCTCTTGATGGAGAGGCTTTGAGATGGTTTTCTTCTCTACCAGCCACTGACCTAATCAACTTTGATATGGTCTCTGAAAGATTTATTACCCACTTCAACCACATGGCAGCCTTGCCCCCTACCTTGTTTGACCTTGTAATGGAAAAAATGAAGTCCGATGAAGACTTCACTCACTTTGCTAATAGGTGGAGAGCTATGGTTTCTAGAGTAGAGGTTGTCATCCCTGAAGCACAAGCGGTCACTATGCTAGTTAACAATGCTACCCCTCAGCTCCGAGCTATTCTCATGCTTAGCGAACTTCAAACATTCGCTCAGCTGTATAACCGAGCTAGGGTAGTTCAGTCTCAAATCCGAGACTCCACTCTACCTTCGTTCTTTAAGAACAGAAATAGGAACAAGAAAGCCACACCAACTCCTACCACGGAAGGAGTCACCATCAATGAACAGGTCAGTATACTAGCACAGCCAACCAGGACACCCAATTCCCATCCTAAGTCTGACACTCAGCCCAATCAGAAACAATATTCAGTTGTTCCTCCTCCGACCAATTACAGCCGTCCTATGGCTAAGCGAGCATCATATCCGCCTCTGCCAGAATCATTGGTGGATATTTTTTATGCCTTGCTAGCTTGTAATGCCATTCAACTACCACCTCAAAGAGAAGTTGTTCCGCGCAATACGGACACGTCAAAGTATTGCCCCTACCATAGGATCCCGAGACACACGATCTACGATTGCTTCACCTTCAGGGATTGGGTGTATGACTTGAATGATGAAGGTCGGATAAACTGGGAGGACATGAGAAAGGCTATTGATGCTTTGAAGGCTAAGAAGGAACTAGGAATTGTGAAAGACCCGTTACCTTCTCATCAAGTGGTTCAAGATTCCTCCAGTTCTCAAGGAAAGGTCAACACTTTGATCAAAGACTTGGAGCCCGTAATAGTTTGCAGAGAACAATACTGGGAGTATGAAGGGTCTGGGATAAAACATCAAGATCCCACCTGGTCGCGTGAGACTAAAGGAGTTACTCCAGAAGTCTCTACGCTCTCCCCTAACGAGCCTTTGGTCCTAATCCGACCCAAAGAGCAACCAGCAACCCTCAAGCCGGTCACTCTCATTCAGATCCCTCCGATCACAGCTGAGGGGCCCGCCCTATCCATCTTCTATCCAACCAGGAACCAGGGATTGATGACCGGCTTCAATCCCATAAGGTCACCAACGGAAGCGGATCCAATCTCGGTAGGGGTAACGCTCAGGAATCGCATCATTCCTTCGAGCCAACCCTTGGACTCCCAGGGTAACTCAATCCCTACCACAGGGAATGCCCAGTCTGAGTATGACATCCTCCAGCATTTAGAAAAGAACCCTGCTAAGATCTCTATCCTTGAGCTAATCCGGAAATCTCTCACACACAGGGAGATGTTGTTTAATTTCCTACAACAAATCACGGTCAATGAAGATCTTCCTAGTGGAGGAGTCACTAATGCCATCCTCACAGTCACTCAGACCCCCATGATCTCCTTACCGGAAAAGGATATGGCTCCCCTCGCGTGCCGATCCCTTCCTTTGTGCCTAACCGCCACCCTCAATGGTCATTCAGTAGACTCCATTTTACTGGATACCGGAGCCTCTATTAATGTTTGTCCCCTTAAGACCCTCAAAAGGATAGGGATAGATTCAGAGAAGGTTGAGTCCACCTCCATGATGATCTCAGCTTATGATAATTCCCAAAGACCAACAGATGGAAAGATCTTTCTGCAACTGAAAATCGGCCCGGTAGCCATGATTTCGGAATTCTACATCTTGGATGTTAAGCCAATCTACAATACTATTCTAGGGAGACCTTGGATGGACCAAACCTTGGGAGTCCCATCCACCAACCACCAGTACTATAAGTTCCCATATAACGGGAATATTGTGAAGGTCAAAAGCAGTCCCTACATTGAGTCATTGGACTCAATAACAACAGAACATATTCCGTCCATGATAACTTCCAGGAAAGGCAAAGAGCCCGTTCTTTCATCAGTCAATTCTCATCTTAGGCCTAGGCCTGGCATAGGTTGGCAGCTCATGAGTAAGATGGGGTATAGCTCAGGCTCCGGGTTAGGAAGAGAAGAACAAGGCATTCGTGACCCCATCTTAGAGAACCCTGTCATTGGTGGATGTGGCCTGGGTTACAAGTCTACTGAACCACCAAAAGGAACAAAGAAATGGTCCCTCATGAATCACTTTGTGAGAAACAAGCAGGGATTGCCCAGGATAGAAGAGGGAGTGCAATAAGATAATGAGGGTAGTCGAGAAGGAAATGAAGAAGATTTTGGCATATCATCCTTGTTTCATGAATCAAGTAGCCCACCGATAGGGGTCTTCTTGGCCAGGAATGAACTAGCTCCTACTACGTTCATTCCTTTCTTGTTCCACCCACCTTCCATCCCGATGCTCTCAGCTCCAGTCGACACCACTTCTTCTGAATGTTTCATGTTAGAGGCGTTTGGTCGCGAAAAAAAAAAAAAGTCCAATTCTCATCCTGAAGGGGGGGAAGTCACTTTCAAGGAGCTTACGTGGTGGGGCAACCCCGCCATCATTGAATCTTTGTCCCAAGGTCTACCCTTATCCCATACAGGACAAAACTGACCCATTCTCCAGGTCATGTACATAGTAGTTTAGGAATTAGGATAGCCTCCTCCCTGTCTAGAGATTGTAGGGCTAAGCAAGTTCCTTCGTTCTTAGTTCAGGAGTTAGCAAATAGGTGTAAAGTTTTGAACAAATTGG
Source organism: Zantedeschia hybrid cultivar (assembly GCA_030544215.1). Taxonomy (NCBI): domain Eukaryota; kingdom Viridiplantae; phylum Streptophyta; class Magnoliopsida; order Alismatales; family Araceae; genus Zantedeschia; species Zantedeschia hybrid cultivar. The sequence goes on from JARZZO010000012.1 coordinate 59,718,984, forward strand.
ATTAGTTTCTTCAGATAGGGGTCATCTCTGAACCATTGGAGTTGGTGAAAGACGAATCTTACAGTGATGGTCTGGGAGTATTTGAGCTTAGCGAAGGGGAAGAGGAGGATGACTTGGCTGAACCACTTGTCAATGGGACGAGATGGTTTGATGAACCTTCGTCAGCCATCGACGAACCCACTAAAGAAGTCAACCTTGGAACAGAGGAGGATCCGAAGATAGTGCTAATTAGCGCCCGATTGAGTCCAGAAGAAGAAGGGTCCATAATAGCCGTGCTCCGAGAACATCGTGATGGGTTTGCTTGGTCATATGAGGATATGCTCGGATTAAATACAGAATTGGTGGAACATCGGCTAATCCTCAAGCCTGATGCTAAACCCATGAAACAAAAGTTGAGACGGCTACAACCGGAATTAGCACTTAAAGTAAAAGAAGAGGTTAACAAATTACACAAGACCAAGTTCATCCAGGTAGTGCTCTATCCTAAGTGGGTGGCTAATATCGTCCATGTGGCAAAAAAGGACGGAAAGGTTAGGGTTTGCATAGATTTTCGCAATCTCAATCAAGCCTGTCTAAAGGATGATTTCCCACTACCTCATATAGACTTGCTGGTCGATAACACGGCTGGATTTGAAATGTTATCCTTCATGGATGGTTTTTCGGGATATAATCAAATCCGACTAACTGAAGAAGACCAAGAGAAAACATCTTTCATAACCCCATGGGGAACTTATTGCTACATGGTCATGCCATTTGGGCTTAAGAATGCTGGAGCCACCTACCAGAGGACAATGATGGCAATCTTTCATGACATGATTCACATCGACATGGAGGTTTATGTAGATGATATCTTAGTGAAGTCTAAAACTAGGAAGGGACATGCTCAAGTTCTTAGGGCTGTAATGCAGAGGTCAAGAGAGCACCAACTGAAAATAAACCCAAAAAAATGTGTATTCGGTGTTTCCTCTGGTAAATTGCTAGGGTTCATGGTAAGCAGAAGGGGGATTGAGGTCGATCCGGACAAAGTGAAGGCGATAGTGGAAATGCCCCCTCCTAAAAATGTCAGGGATATAAATGGTCTCATCAGCCGTTTGCAATTCATCAGACGGTTCATATCTCAACATTCTTTGAGATGTAAACCCTTTTAGGATTTATTGAAAGGAGGGGCAAAGTTTATTTGAAGTGATAAGTGTCAAAAGGCCTTCGACGAATTGAAGAGCTATCTCCTCAATCCACCAGTCCTTATGGCTCCTATCCCAGGGCGGCCTTTATTGCTATATATCTCCACCACTGAAGAATCGGCTGGAGCAGTATTGGCCCAACTTGACGACGAGAAGAAAGAAAGTGCAGTGTACTATCTCTCCAAGCTCTTCAACGATGCTGAAAAGCAATACACTGCCATGGAAAGGATATGTGCAGCCGTCGTCTGGGTAGTGCAGAAATTGAAGCACTACTTCCTCGCCCACGAGGTCAAACTCCTAGCAAGAATGGACCTGATCAAATATTTGCTAGAGCGGCCAGTTGTAACAGATAGGCTGGTGCGATGGCAGACCTTCTTGAACCAATTTGACATTACCTATGTAAATCAGAAGGTTGTGAAGGGGCAAGCAATTGCTGGACACCTAGCTCATCATCCGCTGCCTACATTTTCGCCCGCCAACGAGGAATTCCCGGATGAGGAGTTGGGTCTAATAGTGGATGATACTCCATCCTGGGTCCTTTACTTCGACGGGGCGCTTAATTCTCAAGAAAGTGGGATAGGAGTGGTCCTCGTATCTCCGGAAGGGGTAAGTATTCCGCACGCTTGCCAACTCTCCTTCTTAGTGACCAACAATGTCGCTAAATATGAGGCTCTCCTAGCTGGCTTAAAATTGGCGCTGGTCCTCAAAGTCCTGGAATTGAGGATAATTGGAGATTCTCAATTGATCCTCCGCCAAACCGTGGGCAAGTATCAAACCCAGGATTCAAAATTGAAGCCATATCAGGAGTTAGTAAAGTTGCTAACCAGGTATTTCAGAAGGATTACCTACGTACATGTGCCTAGGTCTCAGAACATCCTAGCAGATGCCCTGGCCTCCCTATCTTCAACACTAGAGATTCCCGTCACCAAAAGTTCAGCCACCATCACTCTACACAAGCAAGATTCGCCCTCCTTCCGGGACCCCTGGTTCCAGCAATTCCACCGATCATCTGAACATGTCTCTGCTATCACGGAAGAACTCACCCCCGATTAGGATGATGGGAATCCGTGGTATTTTGATATCATGAACTACCTTCGCGATGGGTCATTCCCATCTTATGCCACATCTTCTAACCGTAAGGCTATCCGCCGTGCATCTCAATGATACCTTATCTTAGGCGGACGTCTTTTCAGAAGATCCTTCAGCGGGGTGCTCCTTCGGTGTCTAGATGATACCGAAATTTACCATGTCATGGAAGCAGCTCATGCAAGCAATTGTGGTGGTCATATCTATGGTCGTGCCTTAACTCAGAAGCTCCTCATGTCCTATTATTGGCCTTCAATGGAGGCTGATTGTTCCATATTTGTTCAGAGGTGCTTGAAATGCCAGTTACATGCTAACAAGGTTCATGCACCTTCATCATCTCTCAAATCCATCATTTCCCCTTGGCCCTTCGCCATGTGGGCATTCGACATTATAGGACCTCTGTAGGATCGATCAGGCAAAATAAAAAGGAAATTATTTATCTTAACTGCCACTGAATATTTCACTAAATGGGCTGAAGCGGAAGCGTTTGTGGAAATCAAAGCATCCACAGTGGTGAAGTTCATCAAGCGCAACATTCTCGCCAGGTTCGGGACACCGCGCGATCTCATCACCGACAATGGACCACAATTCATCTCCCAAGAGCTCCAGGACATGTGCAGTAAGTATGGCATTAATTTGCACCATTCTTCGCCTTACTATCCACAAGGAAACGGTCAAGCCGAAGCCACCAATAAGATTCTCATTCGAATCATCAAAAGAACTTGCAGATCTCACAATCATTCAAACTGGTCGGATCGCCTAGTAGAAGCTCTTTGAGCGTATCGTACTTCTATCCAAACCCCCACCGGACAAACACCTTATGCACTGACATGCGGAACAGATGCGGTACTTCCATATGAGATTCTCCTTCCTTCTCTAAGAGTGCAGTTGGACAATGGAATTAGCGACGCCGAACGTCGTAAGGCCATGTTAACCCAACTGGAACTATTAGACGAAAAAAGGATAATGGCGGCAAACCACGCTCAAGTTTACAGAGATAAGATCGCAAGATTCTATGCAAAGAAGGTTCTCGAAAGAAAGTTTGAAATTGGGGAAATGGTACTCAAGAGAAAAATGATCAAAATTCCTAGTCCCAGGAGCAAGTTGCAAGAAAATTGGGAAGGTCTATTTGTAATCAAGGAGGCATACTCAGGTAATGCATACCGCTTAATCAATGAAAAAGGAGAGGAGTTACCCCACCCATGGAATGGGGTGTATCTGAAGAAGTTCTACCCATAAAAACGCACAAAAAAATTCAAAATTTTCAAAAATCCAAAAAAATGAAATATACCAAAAAGCAACAAAAATATTTGTAAATATGCACATACTTCAAATGAAAATGACAAATTTTTTTTAAAAAAAGACACAAAATCCAGCTGTCTAGTGACTGCCACATAACCCCCTGTCTAGGTCTACTTGCATGATAGATTAGGTTAAACATTAAGGTTTGGCTAAGACTTTGGTCCACCAGAACCTTAGACGTGTCTACTTTACTTTCATACGGATCACTATGATCATCATGAGATGCACACATCTACACGTTTTTCAAAGAGAACCTTCTTAAAATGAGTTCGAAGTCTTTAGTATACTGTCAAACTGCAACCTTTGCTCTTCGTCTCTCGACCGATCAGGACAGTCGACACCCTTAAACGGTCGAGCTCAGCAAACTGCGGTTCCTCAACAACCCGATAGATATAACCCCTCAAAAGGGACCAAAAATGAAATGTAAAGGACCAGAGCACGTGAAGAGGGCAGTGTCCTCGCAGGCAGAATATCAAATAACCCCGAAAAATGTCAAGAGTGGAAAAGAAATACAAAAAAGAAAAGGGGTTCAAGCAATCATACAAAAAAGCATGGTCGTGACCGTGCCTGGCCATGAAATCTACCAAAGGCCTAAAAAGTCAAAATAGGGGCATCTAGGAGGTCCAAAAGGGGTCCGTTTTGTCATAGCTCGCCCTTTTAATGGTTTTGTCGATCCTCCTGTGAGGTTTGTCTCCAAAATTTCTTCACTTTTTCTCCCTCAAGGTTTTAGCACGAGATGGCTATCTAAAGACCGAACATCATTTTAAATGGTTCGTTTTTCAAAAATCGTCACATGCTCACATGATCACAGGAGTCCAAAATGAGTAAAGAGTAATGTCAGTGTTTATGGTGAACCAATTCCTTAACCATAATCTCAATGAGCACTCTCAAAGACTTCAGGCTTAGGTCAATGCATGCACGTCACCAATAGGTGCGACGGCGTCTGATTCCGAGCCAGCGTCGCGCGGTTGACCGTTAGGGTTCCAAGGTGTTCCATCTTATACCTTCTAGATTGTGAGGAAAGAGACCCGGTCGGGCAAATCATTTACCTCGAAAACTTTTTGGGCAAACTTAGTGGTCGGAAGCAGCTAGGAGCCTAAACATGGCATGACGGTATTGTCATCAGTATGAGTCTTAGCCGGTCAAGGTTAGTTTGAGGAGTCTAGAGGCCCAAATCAATCTAGATGTGTGCTTAGGATACCTGGGAAGTTGAGTGTGCATTTCCCTTCCATCATTCAATCAGGCTAAGTTTGGGCAGTTACCAGGTGGTCGGCATCAAAAACATGTTTTCATCCACCACATACCCCACTTATTAATATCCGCTAGTATTTGCATATTTTGTTATCACATCGATTTCAATGCTCTTTCTTTTGTCTGATTAGTAGGACACGGCCCCTTGACCCTATGCGAAGGCTAGGGAAAAGGTAGTTGCTCTTTTGGGTAAGAGGCCGAAAACAGATACTACTAACTGTTTCCCCTAATGTTGTGCATGCAGGAATAACAGGTATGAACGAAAAGTAAAACAAGAAGTGCCCGGATACGAATAGTGAAGCATAACATAATGTTCATACATCACGACACAGGGGCATACCCCTGCGTCAGCTCTCAATCCCTCTTCCTTCCTTCCGCCTCATCATCTCTCCTATCTCGAGAAGAGTGCCTCATCTGACTCTCAGCGTCATCCTCCCAAGCACGGTGATGACTTGATGCCGGTCGCATAGACCCCGATGAGCCAGCAGGTCGCAGTGCTCTCCACGCGTCCTCAGCAAGAAGGGAGTCGAGGTCTCTAAAGATAGAGCTCCCAGTAGGTGCCTGGCCAGCCGACGGGGCAGGAATAGGGGGACGAGCTCTCGGACTCTGTGCGCTGGATCTCGCGGCTCGTTCTCGCCCCTTCTTCATCACTCGGTCCCACAGGGTCCGGTACTTGAAATCAAGCTCCCTAACCTCTGTCTGCGACCTCGTTAGCTCCTCCCGCAAGCCGGCTATCTTACCCTCCCAGTACACGTCGGGGTGGGATCCTTCTCTTGCCCTGGCCCGAGCAGTCCGCTCCTCTAAGACCTGATCTCTCAACTGTTGATTGAGGCTCTCCAATTTTTACGCCCTGGCTAAAGCGGTCTCCACCTCCTAACGCTGCAAAGGAACTTAGGGTTAAGCAAGCTCAATCGGAATAACACAAGAGCGGAACAAGCCCCACCTGCTGTGCCAAGTCCGCCTCCCGGGCCTCCGCACGACGGAGGGCATCTTGCAACCTCGCCTCCCAATCGGCAGGGGCAGCTGGCCCCTGGGATGATGAGCCCGCACCAGGATCTCCTCGCAGCCCGTGACGGGCCAACGTTTCTCTCTACATCACAAGGGTTTTACAAAATAAGAGGACAACTTCACACTCAAAACCAAAAAAATCAAACTTCTCACCAATTCTCCAATCTGGCGAAGCAGGTCACTCATCTGAAGAACCAGAATCTCATTCTGATTCTTTAGGATCTGCACAGCTTCGGTTTCAGGCATCTGTTGCAGGAATACCACCAAGATTAGTCAATGAGAAAAGATTGGGTGAAATAGATTAAAGGGTTTAGAGTGTCGCACCTGCCGCGCATCCAAAAACATGCGATCCGCGTACCGTCGGGCGTAATCCCCCAAGTATCTATAACTGTCTCACAGGAATTTATCCTCCTGCAGGGCATCCCCGGTGCGGTACCATACTTCAATCTCAGCCCGCCTCACCACTCGCCAATCCTGACCAATTGCAGAAGATCGGCAAAGACCGCAGTTCATATCAGGATAGATCGAAAAGGCGAGTAAAGGCTGATGCCATCCCCACGTGCGGTAGGCCATCCGAACAAAGAGGTCGTCACAGATGTTCACACACAGCAAGGGCACCTCCCGCCGGAATTGGGAGAGACTCTGAGACACCCATGGATGATCAGCCAGGTCCTCCTCTGCATATGGCATCCACACCACCTGAATGAAGTAAAAGGTCAGACCTAATCATTGGTTAAGATGCACATATATCTCGAATCACTCACCATATGAGGAGGAATTGTGTCGAGCTGGGCACGGATGTCCTCCACACGGTACATTACGGGACGATAATCCCGGATCACTTCCCACCGCACCATAAGTGGAGTCCATCTCTCACGATCCACAGAGACGGCCCCGCGGCCGATGGGAAAGCGGGTATAACCACAGATCTACAAGGGACAACACAGTCAATGTCAACCAACATAAGTGAGGAAGAACGGAGATCAACAACCAAGAAGGATTACCTGAAGAAAATGCGTGAATCCACCCAAATTGCCAGATCCCTGGCGATAGCTCACCAGATGGGAAAGAGGTGACCCAACATCGTAGCTCCCCATGCCATCTTCTTCGCTGCTTGGAGGTCCTCCAACAGTGGCAGATACTTCAAGTTAACCTTGTCTGAAGCTGTAGCAAATAACAGCCTTCCGAAGAAGAACAAGAGGAAGATCCATAAGTTCTCATCGTCTGAGCGGCCATCCAAGTCCAGCAAAGCCTCCACTCTCTCAGCAAAAGCCTCAAGAGCCTCGCTCGGCATCCGCCGTACCCGACTCAATCCCACAGATAGGGCGAAATGTCTGAGGGGTATGTGAGATAGTGCTCTTTGAACCCAATAGTATCCCTCACCCAGGAGTCAATCTGATAGCTGGCTGCAATCCCTGAGCTCAGGACCCACTACCGGATCACCAATGACCGGCAAGCCTGTCAAAAAGGAGACGTCCTCCAGCGTGGGCAGCATGTGTCCCCAGGGCATGATGAAAGCTCTGCATCTGTCATCCCAGCGCTCTCGCAAAGCCACCAAGAAGGGTGCATCAACCATGAACGGTCGGATCCGAAACAACGGCCCGAACACAAACGCATCCACCTGGAAAAAGAGCCGATCGGGCAGCGCATGGTACCAGGCCCAGACCAACTCCCAAGAAACTCTGCCCCGGACTCTCTGTGGGCCCTGCAAATCCCAACAAGATTAAAAGTTAGGGGCATGATTATACAAAAAGATTTTGGGTGAGTGAGGCAGCTGGCCCCCCCACCATGACGGACGGCGGGCCTGCTCGCCGTCCGTACGGGTGGATGGCGGGTCCCCCCGCCGTCCGTACGGACGGGCGGCAGGGCCCTCCGCCGTCCGCACGGACGGGCGGCAGACCCGTCCGCCGTCTGTGTGGATGGACAGCGGGCCCCTCCGCCGTCCGTACGGACGGACGGCGCGATCTCCTGCCGTCTGCCACGCTGGCCACCGCGATCAAGGAACAAAAAACGAAGGGACTCACCTTCGTTTTCTTCGTGGGCACCTCCTTGTTGCTGCCGCCTTCCTCATCATCTTCTCTTTCTTCTTCTCCCTCTTCATCAACTTCATCTTCCTCCTCTTCATCATCCTCTTCCGCCGCCCTCTCTTCTTCTTCTTTTTCCTCTTCGACGCGAGGCGTGTCTTCGCCGCCGCCGCCGCTGGTGCTCGCTCAATCGCCGCCGCCGGCCACTGCCGCCTCATCATCGCCACCACCGGTCCTCCTCCTCCTCCTAAGAGAGCAGGGAAGCCAAACTCGTGCCTTGGGAGGGTGAAGGAGAAATCGGAACCAGGAAAGAAGAGGAAGAAAGGGTAGGGAGAGCAACTAGGAGGCCCCGGGCTTCTTAAAGCCATCCGACAAATCGGACGGCCACACATGTGGCCGTTCGTCGTCTTGGACGGCCACACGAGTGGCCGTCCGACGGCGGGTCGGACGGCCATGCACGTAGCTGTCCGACGAGTTGGATGGCCACACGCGTGGCCGCCCGATCGGTCGGCCACCAATGCGGCCATCCATTGTCCCAGACGGTTACCCGCGTGGCCGTCCGCCGTAGCCCTATGTCCGAGGAGTGTTTTTGGAAAGAAAAATTCTTATTATTCACTAGAATTTCAATGAATACATTATTCAAGTGCTCTACGGCCCATGAAAAAGGCACATACAGTAGGTCGTACATTTGTTAAGTAATTCACATATCTCTCGACTTCCTCTGAAGTCTTTTCTACATCAATGCAAGTCTTGGTGAGTCTAGAGTGGTGACGCCATGCACGTCGGAATCGCTCTATAGCTCGCGCTTCCCTCGCGTACCCTGTATGCCTCGGCACAATCAGCATATCATGCAAAGCGGGGAATGGCACCTGTCTTGGAACTCCAATCTGGAGATGGCAACGATGCCCTTGGTACACGGCTAACTCGTCAGGGCCGATTAGCCACAACTCACGCTCACGAGAAACCCTTGTGGTAAACTCCATACCCCGAAGGATCATCGGAACAAAGATAAATTTTTCCACGGTCAGAAAGTTCAGGTAATCACGCCAGTCATCCCTCATCTTGAGATGAGCCGTGAGACACCTGATTTGATCTTTGTGAGTGCTTAGAATGACCATGTGATTATCATGAAAAATCTAGGTTATTTAGTGTAAAATAAACCTATTAAAAACAGCAACTAAGTGCAGTGATCGCCAGAAACTTTTAACTAAAAAGTTCCAAAAGAAGTATGATCGCCTACCTGTTTAAACGCGGAAGATATGGAGTCTTTGGTTCCCCTTCCTCAGCCGGTTGAAGAAAGAGAGCCCTTCTTTGCTTTTTGTTTTTGCTGTTGAATTTGAAATTTGAGGTTGAGGTTGAGGTTGAGGATCGTCCAGAAATCCCTTTTGACTTGTGCTTGATTTGCTCCTTTTGATTCTCTCGTTGTTGTTGAGTGCAGCAGGAATAGAAAGAAAAGGAGATAAAAAAACAATGATGAGAATTTTAAGCAAAAGCAGTATCTATTCTAATCATGATGCTAAGCATGCAATTAAACAGCAAACTTACTTGTTGAGTGGTTTTTGAAATCCCTTAATCAAGTAGGTTTTGAAGACAATGAATGTGTTGTGTGTGTTTGCATGAAGTGAATGATGAAGAATGTAGACTGAAATGAAATTGCATATATGAAAAACTTATGCCCAATTGTTGAATTCTTGAATGGATGAAGACTCTTGAAAAGACGCCGACTTCTGGAAACAGCGCTTCAGCGTTCCGCCGTTGTTGCTTTGATCTTCAATTCGCTATCGCTCCAGTAATTCAACTCAAGATTATGTTCTCTCTCTCTTTTACTCTTCAACATGTAAGGTATTTATAGACTTCTTCTGCGTTCGTGATTAACATAGAAAAAAATCTTGAATTTATCCATCTTAACCAACAGATAAATACTGATTAATTCATCTTTATCTGTAATTATCTAAAACGCGTCCAAGATGGCTGACGCCTTTCAGATTAATTAAGATAAGGATAAATATCCGGGAAAACTTATCTTTATCTTTATCAGGTAAAACGCGTCTACATGTGTAGACGTCTTTTACACTAATTAAGATAAGGATAAAGATCCGGAAGAGAAGTTAAAATAGCTTAGGAAACCTAAAACGCGTCAGCATTCACAGACGCCTTTTAGCTAATTAATCAATTGATTTAAATTCAAATTTAAACGTTAAAATAAGAATAAACTCTAAATAGCGTCCACACAGGTCGACGTCTTTTAGACTTCTTCATATTTTAACTGAAATTTGAGCTAAAATCAATTTAATTGATTAACTTAAACATGTCTGTTAAACCCGACACTCAAAAATATTAATAAAAATTAATTAATGATTAAATATTAGACCATTCTAAGGCATTATTATATGATATGAAATTTACTCAAAATGATGTCAAAATTAGCGTGTCTACAGCTGTCTCACCTTGGCATCGTCTTTGCAAGAGAGTGAAATGAAATGGAATGTACTGAAAAGGTGATGCCAAGGTGTGATGAGACACGCTCTTAACATCACATGATTGGAATTTTTCTCAAAATCATCAATGAAGATAGCTCAAGAAAATCAATGGAATCAATCCTGTCTGGATGAGGTAGACAAGGAAATAAAATAAGGTCGATCAACCTCCACGGAGTGGGAAGTACCCCAGGTCGTAGACACTGTAGGTTTCATCATGGGGAGCGTTTGCCAGCCAATGTGGACGTGCTGCAACCATGATGGATCTTAAAAGAAAACAAGAAATATTGGATAAAGAATCCAAGAAAGGATAGAATTCCAAGGATATCTTCAAGCGAACCTCAAAGATAATCAAGATACTCAATTCAGAATGGAATATTTCATATCATGTTGAAGTTATTTGATTTAATGGTCTGAAACTTAATCAGCAATTAATCCTTATCACAATGATTTCAAAGTCCTACATAATGTATGCTGGGCTAAAAAAAAAATATAAAGTCAAATAAGATATAAATTAATCAAGGATAATATTGTTAAATTGTCATTAATGAGTCAAGACACTAATTCTTGTAATCCAGTGCTAAGCCGAAGCTCGTTTATCCACGCACCGTTTCACAAAAATGGAACCATCGTCCTCACTAATTAACAATCCAACGGCCTATCCGTGCGATTAAGAATTCTCTGGAATTATCACTGTTTTTTTTTTGTTGTAGGGGAACTCAAATTCCAGTTTCATCAAAACCACAAGGTCTTTGACATTCTCTAATAAATATTTAACATATAGTAATGCAAATGATTTACATGAAATAGTACATGGATAGAAATAACCGTCTTTTTAGCCACGGTCGGGACTTCATGAATTTCATAATATGATCTTCCTGATATTTCCATCTTTACTTGAATTTCTTGCAATCAAAATCATTAATAATCCCAAACAAATTTTCAACTTAAGTACCAAAAACATAGAATTTCGGATAAATCATATAAAAGGCTAAAACGCGTCGTGTCGAGCAGACGCCATTCAACATTAAAAAAAACGTCAGTGATTCTCGACGCCTTTTACTCACAGAAATAAGTTTCTGACTGTTCTCTACTCGGATTCCAACTCTTTTCAAGCCTTGTGTCCTGTATATGACTTAACAAACAGGTTAAGTATCTATTTAGGCTTAGCCCCTTGCCTGACCAAATAAATGGTCAATCAATCTTTTCCTTCAATAAATGGTCAAGGGGCATAGCCTTTATTAACAAAGGTAATGAGAATAATCAAACTTAAGCAAAATGCAACATACAAGCAAACAGATGCTCACTGAAAATAAAAAGAATGAAACACACTAAATGCCACAAGCAAATGCTAATTGAAATATTTTTTTTTTGTTTTGAAATATTCATTTTTGTTTGGGTTTTGAAATATATGCTTTTTTTTATTATTTTGACATATATATAATTTTTTTGAATTTTGATATATGTTTTTTTTTTGAATTTTTGACATATGAAATTTTTTTTTGGATTTTTGACATATGAATTTTTTTTGGAATTTTTGACATATGAAATTTTTTTGAATTTTTGACTAAAAGATCAGCATGGTACTTAGATCAAAAGACCATATTCATTTATTAACTTAATTTCCAAATTGTTCTTTGACAATTTAACTTAAACCCATCGTGTTTGAACTTGTGTTTCCATTCGTGATCCCATTTGATGATTTGACCCTTAGTCAATCTAAGTCATTCCTTAAGTTTGGAGTACACCCCTTTAGAAAGAAAGGAAGAATAAGTTTAGAAAGCCCATGAGAAGGTTCCGGAGATTTAAAAAGATGTCATTTTCCTACCCTGATATCCGTTGGGGTTCGGTCATTTTCTTTCCGGGGTATTTATCGACCTTGCGTTCCCTTTTGTTACATTTCATGGCCTTGATGTAACGTTTGTAATGTAATGGCCTTTTTGATCTGACATTTGGATTTTGCCTTTTGTTTTTGCTTTTCTATGTTTTTTTTTTTTTTCTTCGGAACGGATCTCCCCCTTTTTTTTTATGACGGCCTCCTACTAAGATGGTGGGTATTCTTGGGAGTCTATCCTAAGCCTCGTTCCAACATCATGGGCCGAGTGTAAAACAGAATTTCGCTTTTAAAATGAATGATTTGTACTTTACACTTTTAGTCAAGCTTTTGATATTCTTCAGGACTTGGCATCTCTTGTTACTCACGAATCAAACGTGTCAGTGTGTGTAGTAATGGGTTTGAAATTAAGTTATCTAGACTAACTGGGAAATTTGAGTTTATAAACTTTATGATTCCACTGGTTTTTGTACCATACTGATCGACACTTTAACCTAAGGGTAGTATTTCTTAAGATGTAAACCATTCCAGGGATGATTTAGCTCTTCTCCTTCTGCATTAACCAGACGATAAGCATTACCAGGAAAAGCGTGCGATACAACATAAGGTCCTTCCCAGTTGGGTTGAAGCTTAGAACGCGGACCACTAGATTTTACAAAAATTCTTTTAACGACCATTTCACTGACTTTGAACTTACGTTCAATGACTTTCTTTTGATAAAAACGTGCTAGTCTATTTTGATAAACTTTTGCATGATTAGCAGCTGACCACCTTTTCTCGTCTAAAAGTTCCAATTGAGCAAGAAGTGCTGAACGATGTTCATCAATGGAAAATTTCTTGTTCAATTGTACTCTTAGCGACGGTATAAGGATCTCGTATGGAACTACCGCCTCCATGCCAAATGTTAAGGAATAGGGAGTTTGCCCGGTAGGCGTGCAGATTGAAGTTCGGTAGGCCCATAGAGCCTCAACCAATTTTTCTGGCCAATCTGCGAATTTGTTAGATTTACACGTCTTTTTGATGATTTTTATCAAAGTCTTATTTGTTGCCTCTGCTTGGCCATTGCCTTGCGGATAATAAGGAGATGAATGATGCAATGCAATTCTATACATGTTGCAGAGGTCCTTCAATTCTTGTGACACGAACTGTGGTCCGTTGTCGGTAACGATGGTGCTTGGAATTCCGAATCTTGTGATGATGTTCTTCATGATGAACTTGCAGAAGGTTGATGCTTTGATCTCCGTGTACGCTTCAGCTTCTGCCCACTTGGTGAAGTATTCCGTTGCCGTGAGAATGAAAGATTTTTGCTTGATGCCGGAATCTGGGTTACCAAGGGGTCCAATAATGTCGAAAGCCTACATGGAGAAAGGCCATGGCGAGGAAACATGATGGAGTGAAGATGCGGGAAAATGAATTTTGTCGGCGTGAAGTTGACACTTAGCACACCTACGGACATATCCTACGCAGTCTTCTTCCATGGTTGGCCAATAAAATCCTTGTCTAAGGATTTTCTTTGCTAGCATATGTCCATTAACATGGCCACCACAAACTACACTATGAGCTCCTTCCATAACCTTCCAAAGCTCATCTTCGTCTAGACATCTCAGAAGAACTCCATCAAAACCTCTCTTATATAATGCTCCTGCAACTAAGGTGTATCGTTGAGCAATTCTCCTGATAGCTCTCTTCTCCTCAGTTGTAGCTTCCTCAGGATACGATTGATCTTCACAATATTTTGCAATTTCATAATACCATGGCTTCTGTTCCTCATCCATCTCTTCTAACAGCTCCATCAACATGATTTCTCTTTTCTCCACAATACTCCCATCTCTGAATTTCTTCAGCAATTTCTCCTTAGTTCTAAGAAATGAAGGGTCTTTCACGGCGGGTGAAAGACGCCTATGAACTATGATTGATTCAGATTGCTTGCTGATCGGAAAATCAAGGGAAGATGCAAGTAAAGCTAGAGCGTCAGCTAAGATGTTTTGATTTCTAGGGACATGGACAAAGATCAATTTTGTGAAAAGCTTTGAGTATGCAGAAGTAAGTTCTTGATAAGGCTTGAGCTTAGGATCAAGAGTTCGATACTTGGTCAGCACTTGGCGAAGAATCAGTTGGCTATCACCCACAATCCTGAGTTTAATGGCACCATGAACATGAGCAGCCTCGAGGCCAGCAAGAAGTGCTTCGTATTCAGCTATGTTGTTGGTGACTGGAAAATCAAGCTGAAAGGCTTGTGTAATGGTGACACCTTCAGGTGATAACAGAACGATTCCAATACCCTTTCCATGAGAATTCAGAGCACCGTCAAAATGCAGAGTCCACATATCATCTCTGATTTGATTTATGGACATCAGTTCCTCATCCGGAAACTCTGATCGCACTGGATCAAATCGAGGAAGGAGATGATGAGCGAGATGTTCTGCTATGGCATAGCCCTTGATCGCTTTCTGCTTAATGTAAATGATATTGAATTGAGATAGAAAGCTTTGCCATCGCGCTAACCTATCAATAAGAACAGATTTCTCCAGAAGGAATTTGATCGGATTCATCCTAGCGATGAGCTGGACTTCATGGGCCAGAAAATAATGCTTCAATTTCTGAACAAACCAAACCAATGCTGTACATGTTTTCTCCATCGCCATGTATCTCTGTTCAGCGGGGTTGAGAAGTTTAGAGAGATAGTAGGCTGCCCTCTCCTTTCCTTCTTCATCTTCTTGTGCTAGGACAGCCCCCACTGCGTCATCCAGGACTGAAATATAAAGTATCAATGGTTTGCCTGGAGATGGTGGTCTCAAAACAGGAGGACTTGCCAAATAGTCCTTTAATCCATCAAATGCCTCCTGACACTTATCGTCCCAATCAAATTTGACTCCCGGCTTGGTAAGCTCGTAAAACGGCTTACACCTTTGTGAGTGCTGGAAGACAAAACGGCGAATAAATTGCAACCTCCCAATTAATCCTCTCAATTCTTTCAAGTTTTTGGGAGGTGGCATTTCTCTGATAGCCTTCGCCTTATTAGGATCGATCTCAATTCCCCGTTTGCTGACAATAAATCCAAGTAATTTTTCTGAAGATACCCCGAATACACATTTCTTGGGGTTCATCTTTAACTGATATTCTCTCGATCTCTCTAATACACTTGCCAAAACTTTGGCGTGCTCAGCCTTTGTTTTAGACTTAACCAATAAATCATCCACATACACTTCCAGATCTATATGCATCATGTCATGAAATATTGCCATCATAGCCCTCTGATAAGTGGCTCCAGCGTTCTTCAGTCCAAATGGCATGACAACATAGCAATATGTTCCCCAAGGTGTAGTGAATGAGGTCTTTTCTTGATCCTCTTCTGCCAGCTTAATCTGGTTGTATCCTGAAAATCCATCCATAAACAATAACGTTTCATAGCCAGCAGTGTTATCGATGAGTACATCAATATGAGGCAATGGAAAATCGTCTTTAGGACATGCCTGGTTCAAATCGTGGAAGTCAATGCAAATCCTGACCTTCCCGTCCTTTTTCATAATCGGGACTATATTGGCCACCCATTGTGGATAAAGGACAACTCTAATAAATTTGGCTTTGTGCAATTTATCGACCTCTTCCTTCATCTTTAGAGCCATTTGTGGGTGGAATCGCCTTAATTTCTGCTTGACCGGACTAGCTCCATCTTTTAATGTTAACCTGTGTTCAACTAAAGATGAGTCTAGGACTGGCATATCTTCATAACTCCAGGCGAAAGTGTCCTTATAGTCCTTAAGTACTTGTACCATTGCCTTCTCATCCTCTGTAGAAAGATTTTTGCTGACGAGGACAACCTTAGGTTCGTCTTCAGTCCCTAAGTTTATTTCTTTGGTGGGCTCTTCTACGGCAGCTGAGGGTTCATTAAATCTCTTCACTCCACTGGCATACGCCTCAGCCGCGTCCTCATCATCTTCAATAATGGGGCCTTTTCCATGCACTAACTCATATACCCCATACCCATCATTAACTGACTCATCGTCCGTACAATGTTCTGGCATCTGAATTGGATCTTCTAAAAGCTGAGGGATTAAAGAGCAAGAAGAACATTTATCAGCTAAGTCCCGGAGGTATCTATCTGGAATTTGCCTACCCTTAGGTTTCCTAGACTTCCTAACCTGACTAACCTGCCTAAAACTGGACTGCCTAACTTCACTAAACTGTCTATCATAACCTAATGAAGATGAAAATCATGGGATACAAGTGGAAATACAGGGGAATCCTCCCGTGGGGAGGAACATAGTAGATCTAAGAGAGAATCTTGACCGACGGACCCGCGCGGTAGGGGGCAATCAGATAAGTAAGATGTTTCCTCGATGAGGATTTGGGAAGAATTTGTTGCCAAATTGGCGTTTTTTTTTGGACCATCGAGGAGTTAAACATAAAGCAAGAATGGATGCAAATGGAAGGAGGATCAGACGGAGGAAGCGGCACCAAGGCCAAAGGATTAGGGGGATCATATAGCAATATGTCCCAGATCAGATCATACATTCTCTCTAGGTCGAGAGGAGGGGATGGAATGAGGTCCCGAGGGGACAGAGTGATCATAACGGGCGGAGCCCGTGGAATATCTTCAGTAATAACCCGCGACCAAGTCGGGGTCAAGAGCAGTGTGCGGAATAGAGTATGGAGCATAAAGATATGGGAAGGATATGTCCCTCTCCATAGCAGATCTGTTGTATAACCAGCTTCATAGGGGTCATCTGGCTCCCCTTCATCGGTTTCTTCCGATAGCAGTATCCGCTTATCAAAGATGGCACCAGGATTTTCAATCAGCTCGTCGATCTGTGGCGGCCACTTGGGTTCTGCAGGATCTAGGAATAATCTGTTCAGTGCTATGTAGAGGTCCCTTAGATCGAACCATCTGTACCATTCACATTCGGGGTCATGGAATTTCCTCCTTTTCATAGGCCGCAGAGCCTACAAGGATTGGTACATAAGTAGTTCAGAACAATGTTTGGCCAAGTCTCTCCCATATATGTCATGGAGGTCAAAACATGAAGTAATGACCACCGTGTTGTCGTGACTAAGTATGGGCCCTTTTACAAAGTGTGTATACAGGGTCCATGTTAGGGGATCTCGGCCTTCCTTAGGTGGTGTAGACATTGTCTCCAGGATTTTTCGACCTTCTTCAATCTCTGCTTGCTGAACCAGATCTTGCTTCAGTCTTCTTGGCCTATAGCCCAGACCACTTCCAGGTACTGCTCGATGTTCTTTGACATGAGTGGTCCTGCCTTGCAACTGTGTGCCCAGACCTCTTCCAGGCTGATAGCCGTTCTTCATCATGATTCTCCATCCTGGGGTACTCATGCACTTCCCCCTTTTGATAGCATTTAATGGGTAAGGAGAAATGGTGGCGGCTTTCAAAGGATCAGCCACTGGACGGTAGACCTGTAATACCCACAGAAAAGGTTGTCGGCCAGGTAAAACAGCAGATTTAACATTCAATGTATGAGCAGCAGCAAGGATCGGCATGCTCGTTACTTTAATAATTCGTCCTTTGAAAGGGAATTTGAGGCATTGGTGATTCGTAGAAGGAATCGCCTCAAGAGTTTTAATGTAAGGACGTCCTAGAATGGCATTTATAGAAGGGTCAATTTCGAGAATGTGAAATTCAACCTCTGCATGACTTACGGGACCTAGCTCCACTTTTAAATAAACCATTCCCAGAGGGGAACGGGTAGAGTTGTCATATGTTGTAACTGAAATGGGGCTAGGCAGCCACTTCTCCTTGGGCACACCGCACAGCTCTAGGGTCTTCGGGGGTAGAACATTAATTGAAGCCCCCGTGTCAACCAGGCACGCATCCACGGCCTTCTTGCAGATATTGACCGTGATGCTTAGAGCCATGCTTCTGGCGGCTGGCGGTGCTAGTTCCGATGTGTGGAATGTAATAGAGGGCTGATCCCCCTGAGGAACTAGTAGTGCTGCAATTTTCTCTACCGGCACGTCCTCGTTGACCATCACCTTCTGTACGTATTCCATTAAGGCTTCTTGGTGAATCTTGGACCTTTTAATCAATTCAAGTACAGTGATCCGTGCCGGTGTTCTGTCCAGATGTTTCAACAAGTCATATTGAGTGACTGGTGCACTCTCTTCATTATGGGCTTCCTCAGTCGGCCGTGATAGGCCGTCTCTGACTGTGGACTGAGGGAAGACTTTGTTGAAAATCCTTCCACTTCGGAGCGCATGTTCCTCAACCGTGGAGGATCCCGGTGACACCTTGAGTACCGCAGAGTCGGGTGGCGTAAGCGGTGCGGAGGGTTGATATGTAGGTGATGGGGTAGGGTTAGGTGGTGGTGGCATGGTGCGGATTAAAGGCCTAGATGATTGGATGGTGGATGGGTAAGTGGTTGGTGAAGTGGGGAATGGGACGCGTAATAGCGGTCTGGATGGTAAGGGCATATCTGGGTAGGTGGTGGTGGTAATGGGCGAAGTAGGGAATGGTACGCGGAGTAATGGCCTAGATGGTAAAAGGGGTGCGTAGTTGGTTTGTGGTGGATTATATGGTGGAGGCGTAGTGGTATGGGGCATGATGGGCTTAAGGAAAGCGGGTGGCGGTAATGGGTTATTGGGTGCGGGCGAGTGATATATGGGTGTCGGTAGAGGGGTGATGGTAATGGGTTGTGGCCTAGGTATGCGGATGGTGCGGCATGGTGGTTGTTCTGCGGTACTCTGAACGTGACCCGTTGAATAAAGAGAAGAAGAGTCTTCTATCCTCCACCGTTGCCCACGACTAGCCTCAGACTGGCTGTTCGTCAGAATAGGGGCAACTTGGTTTTGGTTCTGGTGCTCCGGGAGCGGGTTCTGCACTATGCCCATATTTGGTGGCGGTGCTGCCTGTGCTGGTGGTCTTGCTTGCTGCTGCTGCTGCTGTGGTCTTCTCGCCTTCAGGGCTGATATATACTTTTTCATCTCCTCCCAGTCTATGCCGCCCTGCTCATTGAGATCATGGATATAATCTCTGAACTGGAAACAGGTGTCAATGGTATGCCCAGGTTGCCTATGGAAATAGCAATACCTGGACGTGTCAGCATTTTGAGGCCAAATAGCCTTTTCCCTTGGCAAGACTAAGGCATTAGCTGCCATTAGAGCACTGAAGATATCGGCCAAGGATTCTGGGAGGGCAGGGTATTCCGCCCTCTTCGGGCCTGGAGGTCTTCTTGGCTGGTTATAATCACCAGGAGGAGGGACATTGTGGTATGCCGGCGGTGCGCGTGGCTGATATTGCTGCTGTTGGGGATATTGCTGTTGCTGGGGCTGCTGGTACTGCAATTGCCTTTGTGGCGGCTGCTGTGGCTGATGCTGGTTCTAGTTCTGATTCGGCTGCTGGGGTCGTTGATACTGTTGTTGATAATGGGGGCTCTGCTGCTGCCTGTACCCTTGCTGGTTCGGCTGCTGTGGCCTCTGGTACTGCTGCTGACTCCTCACGAACTGGGGCAAGTTATTGTTCATGCTACTGACTTGCTCATGAGAGAGCGTGCCCTCAGTAGTCGGACCTGTGCTGGGAGAGTTTGGCACTGCAGGCTTCCGAGGTGGAGGCCTGCTAGGTGAGGATCAAAGATGCTAGAGAATGTAGCGTCCTTAAAAGCATTCTGGCAGTACCGTGCTCTTTCATAGAGCTCTGCCATGTTGGTCAGATTGTTCAAGGAGAGGACTAGCTTGAATTGGGGCGTGGCGTTAAAAATTAACATCTTCACTTGCTCGGACTCGGACAAGTGGTCCTTCACCTTTTCGGCGAGGCCCCGCCACCTGTCAGCAAAACTGACAAACTCCTCATCAGGTTTCATCTTTTCGGCAATGAGGTCAGTGATGGACAAGGAGGGTGCAACTCTGTCCTGGTATCGTTGGATAAATTTGCGTGAAACGATACCGTAATCCTCTACTTCGGAGGGTTCTAAAGAAAAGAACCACTCGAGGGCTGGTCCCTCTAGAGATCTCCTGAACAAAAAGGCCAACAACCTCTTGTCGTTCTGCCAGAAAGACGATTCGTACATAAACTCCTTCAGATGTGTAAAGGGGTTACCAGTACCATTGTACTTCCGGTACACTGGCATTTCAGAGGGTGGTAGGTGGAATACCGGCAGGCTCGGCAAATTGATTTATGGTACAGCTTTGACCCCCATCATCTTCTAGAGGTTCTTAAATTGCTCATCCATACGCTCCATTTTGGCCAGCAATGCTTGTGTGGTCAGATCTGCCGGAGGAGGAGGAGGAGGGGGAGGTACTTGATAGGCCTGCTGCCTAGAGTATGTTGGACAGGGGGGAAAATAAAGAGGAGGTCTGGCAGAGCTTCCGCCATGCCCGAGGGCATTTTGATAGACAGGCGTTTGCGGTCTAGCCGGTTGCCTAAAGGATGAAAGCTGCGGCCCAGCTGGCCGAGAAGTGATATGAAGGCCTTCCATGGCCTGATGGATGTAAGGAGGTTGAAGAGGAGGTTGTTGAGTAGCCACAGGGGGAGCCACAGGGTTCGGCTCAGCAGGCTGCAAGGGTGCCTTCCCCTTCAGAATCGATTGGATCGCCTCGAACTGTTGAGGGTCCAGTCGGGAGGCAAGAACTCCCAAAGCGTTGACGAGATCCACAGGATCAGAGGATTAGGGATCATTCTGATTCATGTCTCCCTCAAGATCGGGATTAGGAATCGCATATTCATGCGGGGGAGGATCAGGATATCGATCATGGGGATGAAAGAGAGGGGTCCGGACGTTCCCATCATGTCGATATGGAATGGGGGCAGAATTACGGGAGGCATCAGCATCTCTCCCGTTCTCATAGTTGTAGTCAGAATCCCGAGGGGCATTAGCATCTCCCTCATAGTTGATGATGACGTCTTGAGCCATAGTCAAGTCCCTGCCTGATCGTAGCAGCATGATGTTAGATTTTTTTTCAAAGATTTGACAAACAAGTTGCACAGAGATTAATTAATCAAGTGGATGCTTAACGTGATTTTAAGATTCCTTTTTGAGTTATTTGAATTGGATTAAACCACAAATTCGCTCAGGGGAAGGATCCTAGTTTCCGTTCAGTTTCCACCGTTATTCTCTAGGGCTTTCTCTCACAACGCTTTCAGAATCTAACCGGGACTTCAATTGGTACAACCAGCCCGATGATCAAAGAGGAATACCTTGATTTTGGGGACTTATGGATGTCTCAACGTCAACTTCTCTAGTCTGATCAAGGGACCAACCCAATCAGAGAGAGTTGCTGACGTCAAGTAATGTGTTCCTAAGAAAAGGAGGGTATTTGCCTCAATGCGTATTTCCTACGGCCTGGATGGCCTCTAATGCTTAATAATAATGGGTAGCTAGCACTCAAGCCACAAAAATCTGAAAACTGAAAAATAACTAAGAAACTGACTGAATCGCGTCGAGTGTAGTCGACGCTATTCAAAACAGAACTTAATTTTTCGCAGAAACAGATGCAGACAGCAGAGAAGATATGAAGACTGAAAGGCGTCTGGGTGTGTTGACGCGGTTTGAAACGCGTCAGTGCTCCTGGACGCTTTTCAGTTTGCAGAAACAGTTTTGTAGGAGGATTTTCTGGGTTGAATCCTCCTCAAACAGGTTAAAAGCAGGAAATAATCAGCTCATGTAGATTTTTTTTTAGTTCCAAATTTTTAACAGGATAATTTACCAACTAAATAACTAGAAAATCAATCAATCACACATCATTTTCATCACAAAAATAGCTTTTTAAACTAATCAAGGGGAGGGCAAGATCTTGCCACTGGGGTGTGCACGTGGTGCACGAGGGAAATTAATTAAACTAAAACACTCACTAATTGGTGAGGACGTGTCGAAAGACACAAGTGGTGCACCGTGGGTGCCCGGTTGATGATAGCAAGAACAAAGAAACTTAAAAGATGGCGAGACCAAGTCCCACCGTGATCGCCAAAAAAGCTGTGAGTGCTTAGAATGACCGTGTGATTATCATGAAAAATCTAGGTTATTTAGTGTAAAATAAACTTATTAAAAACAGCAACTAAGTGCAGTGATCGCCAGAAACTTTTAACTAAAAAGTTCCAAAAGAAGTATGATCGCCTACCTGTTTAAACGCGGAAGATATGGAGTCCTTTGTTCCCCTTCCTCAGCCGGCTGAAGAAAGAGAGCCCTTCTTTGCTTTTTGTTCTTGCTGTTGAATTTGAAATTTGAGGTTGAGGTTGAGGTTGAGGATCGTCCAGAAATCCCTTTTGACTTGTGCTTGATTTGCTCCTTTTGATTCTCTCGTTGTTGTTGAGTGCAGCAGGAATAGAAAGAAAAGGAGATAAAGAAACAATGATGAGAATTTTAAGCAAAAGTAGTATCTATTCTAATCATGATGTTAAGCATGCAATTAAACAGCAAACTTACTTGTTGAGTGGTTTTTGAAACCCCTTAATCAAGTAGGTTTTGAAGACAATGAATGTGTTGTGTGTGTTTGCATGAAGTGAATGATGAAGAATGTAGACTGAAATGAAATTGCATATATGAAAAACTTATGCCCAATTGTTGAATTCTTGAATGGATGAAGACTCTTGAAAAGACGCCGACTTCTGGAAACAGCGCTTCAGCGTTCCGACGTTGTTGCTTTGATCTTCAATTCGCTATCGCTCCAGTAATTCAACTCAGGATTATGTTCTCTCTCTCTTTTACTCTTCAACATGTAAGGTATTTATAGACTTCTTCTGCGTTCGTGATTAACATAGAAAAAAATCTTGAATTTATCCATCTTAACCGACAGATAAATACTGATTAATTCATCTTTATCTGTAATTATCTAAAACGCGTCCAGGATGGCTGACGCCTTTCAGATTAATTAAGATAAGGATAAATATCCGGGAAAACTTATCTTTATCTTTATCAGGTAAAACGCGTCTACATGTGTAGACGTCTTTTACACTAATTAAGATAAGGATAAACATCCGGAAGATAAGTTAAAATAGCTTAGGAAACCTAAAACGCGTCAGCATTCACAGACGCCTTTTAGCTAATTAATCAATTGATTTAAATTCAAATTTAAACGTTAAAATAAGAATAAACTCTAAATAGCGTCCTTACAGGTTGACGTCTTTTAGACTTCTTCATATTTTAACTGAAATTTGAGCTAAAATCAATTTAATTGATTAACTTAAACATGTCTGTTAAACCCGACACTCAAAAATATTAATAAAAATTAATTAATGATTAAATATTAGACCATTCTGAGGCATTATTATATGATATGAAATTTACTCAAAATGATGTCAAAATTAGCGTGTCTACAATCTTCGGGACCAAGTAGCGAGCGTGCAGGATACCATGCGCTGTGCTGAAATATCCTGGAGGTGAAAGTCACTTTCTCATCAAAATCAAAAACTAAGTGCATCTCCATCCACAACTGCAGAGTAAATAAGCTCCCCCTTACAGATCGCCCCATGCCCATGTGTCTAAGCCCTCTATATAGATGTGACAGAATTACCGGAGCAAGAGAATGACCTTTCCACAACAAGCTCAGCACACCCACATACTCTCTTTCTAGCACAGAGCCTGAAGTCGGAAACCACAAGACTCCCCCAAGGACTAGGCATAAGCCTCGCATCAGTCTCTCAGATTCGACCGTCTTGCGTTTAATCTCTCGGACCAACCAGTGCGCAAGGCGATCGACGAGGATTCCTCGCTTGTCAATCATGCAGCATACCTCCCGTTTATCCTGCACTATATCAACAAAGATTACCTCACATGCAGGCAAAGCAGAGGGATCGCCAGTGGCTAGGCCCTCCCAGCCATAAAAGATTTCTACCTCCTTTACCAGCACTGTCGCCTCAAACTCTCGGAACATGAATGTATGCGTCTCCGGATGCCACAGTTCGAGCAGTGCACCTAGCCCCTCCCAGTGCCAGTGAATGGAGGTGAACCACTTCGCGAACACAATGGATCGGGTCAGATTCCACCGGCGCATATACACCCTCTTGTCTAGGGTGATCTCGTCCATTAGGGCCGCAAGCCATGCATACTTGCGAGTATGCCGAGCATTAGGGAATTTGGGAATAGGCTGTAGGACAACCAAAAGTCAAGAGGAGAGAGTCAAGGTGAACGACATAAAAGTTTGAGCATACCTGTCCATGGGCCAGTAGGTTGCTGAGATGGCCTTCAACATCAGATAGAACCTGAGGTTCCCTAGCAGTCGCATGAGCAGAAGGCGAGGCCATTTTTCCTACAGAAAGTTTGAGTTCTCGAAGAAAGCCACGGGACAACCCTCCCCTTTTAAGGCCACAGGATAGACTACAAACTTTCCATATTCCATAAAAGACGGAGGGTATGCATATCCCTTCCACCTTTTCATGGACGACATATCCCTTAGCCTTCCATCCTTGCATAAACGGCACATCCCTTGGCCTTCCACCTTTTCGTAGAAGGCATGCTAGTTGGCCTTCCACCATTTTAGAAAAGGCTCACCTACGAAAAGGCATATTACCCTTCTCCCCTCTCTACTTTGAGGAGGTAACTTCACCCCCAAGTTCAGGAGACCACTTTGCTTAACATCAACAAATTAATGGTTATTCCTGAAAATTGAGTCAAAGCCATATCGGATTGGCATTCTACCAATAGAATAGCCATATCTTCTATATCAGCTTCGACTCGAAACTAACCATTCGCTTCTCGTCCTTTTGCAGCTTAAATACTTAGATGATGTGATCATTGGATATATGAACTTTGCTAATGTGTGCTATTGCAGCTGCAGAAAATCTGAAGCCAGTAGGATTGAAGATACAAGAGGCTAATAACTTTGGGCGTATAGACTATGAGTTCCTCTTTAAACAAAACAATGAAGAGTCTATATTCCCCAAGTTATTCGATTGGCCAATAAATCCCTCATGTTTGTATTAGGAATTTGTTTTCCAATCTTTTTTTTAAACCAGCATGCATTTGCATAAGCATCCATCCTCGCCCTAGGGGCAATGACCATAATTTATCACTCTGCTTAACCCATTGTTGATCTGTGAGTCTGGCAATTATTCGTCTGTTAGCCCCTTGAATTGCAAGACCTTATCCTTTTCAATTCATGTGCTTGAGATTCTCTCACTTGGCGATCACATGATGCTCCAGGCCACGGTGCTCCCGTTGTGTCGAGACCATTTCAAGTCGCACTCCTCCATCTTTCATGCTTGAGATCCCCTTGGGCCAGATCGTTGCATCCTAGTGCGCCAAGGCCTCGCGGTTTCAGCACCCGAGGGTCCCACGGATTGTGATTCTCTAGTTTGAATTTTGTTCCCCTTCTTAATCACCCTTGCAATCCAAATAGCCAACTCTCATTCATTTACCACATTCGCATATCAACCTTGGATATAGCTCATTCCTTCTTCGGGCTATCCAAAATCAGGTTCGATTTCTGGGACACCTATTTATCATTCCGTTCCACTCCACTGCAAAACAGGTGTCCTAGAGGGGCATTTGTAGACACCGATTTTGGACCCCCCTTTTGGTCATAACCCCATCATTTTATCCATATCATTTAGCCCATCAGATTTTCTCACATAATTCAACCCACTAAATAATCAGGCCCATTAACCAATCTCGACTTTCGCCACCTTTTTCGTGGAAGGCCAGCCAGCCCGCCTTCCACCATCCTTGGAAGGCCACCCCTAGCCTTCCACCACCCTTCGAAGGCCAACCTGTCCGCCTTCCACCATCCTTCGAAGGCCAACCTGTCCGCCTTCCACCACCCTTCGAAGGCCAGCCTGTCCGCCTTCCACCGCCCTTCGAAGGCCACACCGTGCCTTCCACCACCCTTCGAAAGCCACCCCTTGCCTTCCACCACCCTTCGAAGGCCACCCCTTGCCTTCCACTACCCTTCGAAGGCCAACCGGGCCGCCTTCCACCTCTTCGTGGAAGGCCAGCTACTTGGCCTTCCACGGGATTGGAAGGCAAGATGGTTGGCCGCCCACTCCCCTAACTCCCATATTGACCTCGTCTTCCCACGATCTCCTCCACTCGCCACCCTCACCCCCACTACTCCGATCATTCCCCACTCCGGCGACTGTCGCGCGCACCACCTCCCACTTTTGACCACTCCCCATTGGCTCTATGATGATTTACGGGGATTTAGACTCCTATTTTCTCCTATTTTCCTTTCACCTATTTAAACCCCCCATGTCCCCTCGAGAGGGGGGATTGGCAAGTGGGTTGGTTTTGAGGTTAAAGGGAGAGTTGAGCGGGCAAGGAGTCAGAGAGCTTCAGTAAGAACTTCAAGTGAGAGAAAGCCTTGGCAGTCGACAAGCCGGAGGGATCTTTCGCATTCCAAATGGGCTTGTTCTCTTAACTCTCTCCTTACTTTTCTCCTTTCCACTTCATTGCATTCCCACTCTCCATCCACTCCGTAACATCATCTCCTCCTCCCACTCTTTTTTTCTCTTTTAACACATCACTTCACTTTTCACACACGAGCACCCCCATCTGCATGCATGCATGTTAGGATAACCTGGCAACCCTTACTCCCCAGAGATTTTAAACAAAAAAAACGGGAGGTGGGTGGCCATAACATATGGTCATCTTCCCTCCCCAAACACCCATCCGGTGCGTCTCCTTCCAATTTTAGTTTATTTCTATATTTGCATGGATAGCTTCTACATATCACAGTCCTAATTGGGTTATCTTCTTCTTTTGTCTTGTCTTTTCCTTTCAGAGACCCTTACCGCATTTCTGCGTGCAGACTGCCCGAGCTCTCCTCCTCTGGCCGGCCAGAGGAAGAGAAGAGGAATCCGCCGTCTCCCGCTCCCTCAGAACGCGATCACTCTCACCATCCTGCGGAGCATAGGGACCGTAAGGTAATGCTCCTAGCGATCACACACTTTGATTTCTAACCCTTCCAAATCGCCACAGCGCTAAGACTAACGGAGAAGCCCTTGCTCGATGCCCGCAGCAGTGACGGGGGACGTTCCGGACGCCTACATCAGAAACCCCAGTATCAGCGGCCTCAGCAGCCGAACCAGCAACCACAACAGCAACCACAGCAGCAGCCGCAATGGCAATGACAGTATCAGCCCCCGCAACAGCAGTATCAGCAACAGCAGCAATACCAGCCGTGCGCACCGCCGGCATGATAGAATTGGGTGGCCTCAAAGCCAATCATTGTATATTCTAGTTCAGATTATTAATAAAAGCAATCATTTCTTCATTTATAGTTCTTGCAAATTAACTATCGTAATGAAGGTCCGTAGACAAATGTATGGGATATTGAATCATGATGAGATCATGATAGTGAGATCAATATCCTCAGTCACTTGTCTTAAACAGTTCTCGATCATAGGATATTTAAGATGGACATTAAATATCCAATAAGATCGACACAAGTTATGTCTGCTCATGTGATGAGGGTGAATGATCTCACATTCACTCGTATGGTGACACTAAGACAAACTTGTGGGTGCTCATTAGAGAATGAGTTCACTGAACAGACCCAAATAAGAATTCCTGGATGGTAATTATACCTATTAGTCAACCAGGGAATTCAATCGTTGCAGTAGCACAGTTGGTCCTTTGACCTGAGTCACCAATGATACATTGTTTGTGGACCATTGTATCTTGATTCTCTGACTTGTGGACTTTAACCATTAAGTCCACGATAGTCGGTCTCTCAGATACAGTGGAAAGCTTGCGAAGGTAATTGAGTGAACAACAAGGGATCACTCACTCTTGGTATAAGACTGAAGAGAGAATGTCCTATGGATGTGTACACAGAAATCCCTGGCCAGGGTCAAATGAAAGAGATGTCTTTTTAGAAATTAACTGAGTACTGGAATCCATCTAAATAATGCGATAGAGGGTTTGACTATAAAACCATACCCTTGCGTTATTGGGACATTGGATGAGTGAAGGATTTTATCTGTACGGTATTTGCAGACGGAAATGTTCAATTAAAGGGAACAGTATCCCTTATATCTTCTGGGATTATGAGGTAGTGTTTGGTGCTGTTCATGATCAGAAGGCCAAGTGAATTAATCATCAGATGATAATCCACTTGTTTATTAAATTAATCATTTAACATATGATGTTTAAATGTTAATTAATAAATATTAAATTCTAGAATTAGTTCTAAGTTTAATGGGCCTATAATCGGACTGATATATGGGCCTAGAGGGTCACACACATAAGAGTTCTCGTCAGACGATGAGAGACGTTAAATTTCATGCTTATCTAGGTTTTTATGAAAAGCCGCAGGATAAACATGAAGATTTAATAGAGATTTATCCAAGGCCAAACTCTTGGATAATCATGAGGATTAATCCTTGTGCTTATCCTTATTTCTATATAAGGAGGCCAAGGGGGGAGGGGTAAAAAGTTGGTTGGACGAATTACTCACCCCAGATTCTCTATCTCCTCTCTCTCTCTCCTTTTCTCTCTCTTGGAGTAGATCTGTCTCTCTCCGCGCATGGTGGATTTGAGATCTGGTCGGAGCACTCAAGTCGAGGAGGAAATCGCGTCTGCAGCGGGAACTCGTGTGGATACCTCTAGAGATCGTGCGCGTGCGCGATTACCGAGTCGGAATCATCCACGGGAGATTCGAAACCCTGCAAAGGTGAAGAACCGTTCTTCCCATGTTAATTTTATTGTCCGTTTTACGATCCCAACGACCGATACATAGGAATCGATTTTATTCTCCGCTGCATTCTTGGGGATTCCTTACAGTGGTATCAGAGCCAGGTTGCTGGTTCGATCGTAAAACGACATCGTTTTGCGTGATTTTTCTCGTTATGCGTGAAGAACCCGTATTGTACGTGTTCTTGGGCTAAAAAAATTATTTTAATAATCTGGGAATCGTTCCCACGTTTTTAGAAGGTCTAAAACTTGTTGGGATTTGATCCCGGTTTTAAAAAGGGGGTACTTTGTGTTCATGGATGAACTGGCGGGTAAGAAAAATTAGGGCTGGTTATTATTTTATTTCTTGTGCAAGAACCCTCCATCTGCACGTCAAAGTTAGATCTAGGAATGTCCTGGATCTTGTAATCATGCGTGAGGATTTGATGCTGCTTGTTCTTTAAAGCGTAGAATTAATTTTAGGTTAATCCTGCCTCTGTTATGAACAGAGTTTAGGGTGTATAGCATGGGGTTTAGAATAGTCGCAGGGATAGTCCCTGGATTTACTCGGGCCGCTGGTTTGACCAGGATATCTCCAACGACGACTGGAGATCATGCAAATGTCGGTTGGTTTCATCTTTCGATCGCTGTACAGAATCGGCTATCACCACAAATACCCCACGCATGCAGGGTGTACAATGAACGTTTGGAATGCCGCCGATGACCACCGTCGGCATCAACCGTGCCCTCCAACGCCGCCTCGGCTCCGCCATGGCCGGCGGAGGCCTTTCCCGCAGTGGCTTGCCCTTAAAAGGCCATGGCATGCAATGGGATCGCATGAAAACGCCTAACAGGGAACTCCGGGACGACGCCGGCGACGTTCGACGCCGTTGGCGACGCCCACCGGCGCCGTGGAGGCAGGCCGGAGCCCCGCCGCCCGTCGGCCGGGCCGGCGGCGGCCTCCCCCCATCGTCGGGGCGCGAACCAGGCGCCAGCCCCTCCCCCGAAACCCTAACGGGCGACGGGGGTGAGCGGCGCGTGGGCACCAGGCCGCCCGCCCGGACCCGCGCTCGACCAGGATCCGATCCGGACCCGACCCCCCCCCCCTCACCGACCCGTTTAGGCCCATTAACCCTTTATTAGCCCATTTTAAGCCCTTTTCAGCCCGTTTTAAAATTTTTTTAAAACGGAAAAATTATAGGAATAATTAATAATTGTTATTAATTATTTTTATGATTATTAACAGGTTATTAAACTATTTAATAACTGTTATTCACTTAAAGGGTTTTATTGTTAATAGGGTATTGGTTAATTATTTAAAATTGTTTTAGATAATTAATTTTCCTATTAAATCAATTAGTTTAAAAATGTTTTAAACTGATTCTATGCATAACTTGATTATATTTTTCTGTTCAAATTGTTTGAATTAAGATTTAGATCAACTGAATGGTTTAGTTATTTCATTAGTCAATAATGTTTTGAATATTATTGATAACATTGATATAAATGTTATTTCGAAAACTTATTGGTATTATAATTTTATATTTATAAAAATTTAATACCAAACTGCAATTATGTGATAATTGTGATGCATGTGATGTGTTTTATGGTAGGATGATTATAGACTTAGTATTATTATGTGATGATTGATGTGAATGAATGCGATGCATATTTCATTTGGTATTTTAAATAGGACGTGCGTGTCCTCCTCTCTCTTAATCCAGATGTACTCTCTACCTTCCTATAAGATTGTACTCCCTTTGATAAGATCAAGATTTCTTATTGCTTTAAATGTACATTTATGGACCTGCGAGTCCTAAATTTCATATTTAATTGTTACGGATTAAGTTTAGAGGACGTGATCTTTTGAAGACATCTCTGGAGGAAGGACTCGCATCAAATGGAACCAGTGTTGCTGTTTTCACATTAGGATCCTATTATGGATCATCGTTTGGCTCCGATGATTCCATAGTAGCTTTAGCAGTCTATGATCATCCCTATTTAATTTTTCTGCATATATGTGATATTTGTGGACTATGCTATCATATATATATCTCTATTTAGTATTATGATACTTCAAATCGAAATACTATTGATAGCACGATTTTTATAAATCAACTCAAAAACCCTTTTTTAAAATTTAAGTTGTAAACGTGAGATATTCAAAATAATCCACGTAACCCACCATCATTATAGATCTTAGGATAATTCTTATCTCAAATGGATTTGTTGTGCTACCACAAGGTCTATTTGATTTAGAAATTAACCCAGGTCTACGACATATGATGTCATTAAGATAAATGGACAAATAGTGTAGTTTTGTTGTGCTACCACAAGAATTGCACTATGAATTCATGTTATCTAAGTAATGATGGATAAAGTTAACTGAATCATTTGATTTGTTGTACTACCATAAGGTCATTCTGATTCAGGGGTTAAATTGATCGGATATTGCAAATGTTGCAATTGTCAAGAGTTGACTGCCTAAGGGACTTGATGTGATTTGTTGTGCTACCACAAGGTCACATGCATGTTTCCCGAAGGATTCTGATCCCCACTAGGAGATCACCGGAATCTCCCGTTCTGTATATTAGAGGGTCATACAGATCGCCGAAAAATAGTGGGAGCCTAAATCTAGATTAAAAGTCCTAAATCAGATTTTAAGAACTATATGCTCATTTTTATATATATTTCCTTGTAGGTCGCTATGTCGTCACCTAACCTCCTTCGTTGCATACTTGATGCAAACAAACTCACGGGACCAAATTACATTGACTGGTTACGCAACCTGAAGATTGTCCTCAGGTGTGAAAAGCTAGCCTATGTCCTGGATCAACCAGATCCAGTACAACCCGGTGAAAATGCTAACGAGGATGAATTAATGATGTATGAAAATTGGAATGAGGACTCTGTCAAAGTTCAGTGTTACATGCTTGGTTCAATGAACAATGAACTGCAACGACAGCATGATAACATGGAACCTAAGTCTATTCTGAATCACCTACAAGAGTTGTTTGGTGAACAATCCATAACAGAAAGATATGAGATATCTAAGAAATTGTTCAGGACCAGAATGAGCGAGGGCACATCTGTGCAAACTCATGTGCTCAAGATGATAGAATGGATTGAGAGGCTTGCAGTGCTTGGCTTTGTTATGAACAATGACCTAAGCATCGACTTAATCCTACAGTCCATTCCAGATTCATTTTCACAATTCATTATCAACTTCAATATGAACAAAATTGAAGTTACACTGGTTGAGCTGCTCAACATGTTGAAGACAGCAGAAGGCACTATCCAGAAAGACAAGCCACATATAATGCTTGTTGGTAAGACCAACAAGAAAAGAAAAGTTGGACAGACCTTTAAGAAAGGTAAGCCTAAGAAGCTAGTGAAAAGCAAACCGGCGGTTCAAAAGGACAAAGCTAAAGTCAATGATAAAGGTCAGTGTTTCCACTGCCATAAAGAAGGTCACTGGAAGAGAAACTGCAAGATCTATCTAGCAGAAAAAGCAAAGGAGAAGCTTGGTGAAGCTTCAGGTATACTCATGATCGATCTTAACTTGTCTTATAGAGAATCAACATCTTGGGTATTAGATACTGGATGTGTTTCTCATATTTGCAATAACTTGCAGGTGTTAACAAGTAAAAGAATATTGAACCGCGGAGACGTGGATCTGAGGCTCGGGAATAGAGCAAAAGTTGATGCGTTAGCTGTGGGGACAGCAAGACTTCAGATGCCGTCAGGAGACTCATTGGAACTAATAGATTGTTATTATGTTCCGACCATTATTAGGAATATCATATCTATTTCATGTTTAGATAAACAAGGATATTCTATGAAACTAGAGAATAAAGGTTGTTCCATTTATCAAGGAGACAAATTGTTTGCTTCTGGATATTTATTGAATAGATTATATTTACTTGATATTTCATATGATGTTTGTCTGGTAAATAAATCTCTTGAACGAATAGATAAGGATGTGAATAAATCGTACCTATGGCATTGTAGGTTAGGTCATATAAATGAGAACATGATCATTAGGTTGCAAAAGAATGGATATCTTGATCCATTTGATTATGAATCATTTGCAACCTGTGAAGCTTGTCTCATGGGTAAGATGACCAAAGCTCCGTTTTCAGGACATGGAGACAGAGCTAAGGACTTATTGGAACTAATACATAGTGATGTATGTGGTCCAATGTCCACTCATGCTATGGGTGGTTACTCATACTTTGTTTCATTTACAGATGATTTCTCAAGATATGGCTACATATATTTAATGAAATATAAGTCAGAAGTCTTTGAAAAATTTAAAGAGTTTAAAAATGAAGTTGAGAACCAGACTGGAAAGAGTATCAAAACTTTTCGATCAGATCGAGGAGGTGAATACTTAAGTACAGAATTCACACAATATCTAAAGAATAATAGTATTTTGTCTCAGTGGACTCCTCCCTATACACCACAATTAAATGGTGTATCAGAAAGGAGAAATCGTACTCTATTAGATATGGTACGATCAATGATGAGTTATGCCAAACTTCCAATCTCTTTATGGGGATATGCACTGTTGACTGCTGCATATCTGTTGAACAAAGTTCCCCGTAAGTCAGTATCTTCCACTCCATATGAGATATGGAAAGGAAAGAAACCGGACTTTAAGCATGTTAGAGTCTGGGGTTGTCCTGCATATGTCAAAAGACATGATCCAGACAAACTGGATTCCATGATAGAGAAATGTAGATTTGTGGGATATCCAAAAGAGACTTTTGGATATTATTTATATCAGCCCAACGATCAAAAAGTGTTTGTCGCAAAAAGAGTTGTCTTCTTAGAGAAAGAATATCTTTCAAAAGAAGATAGTGGGAGCAAGATAGAACTGGAAGAAATTCTAGACTCACAAATCAACACTAGTTCATCTACTGAACCATTGACTCAAGAACTTGTTCAAGATGATACACAAAAGGTTCGCAGATCAGGTAGAGTGCCTAAGCAGCCTGAAAGATATGTTGGACATATCGATGATGGAAAACCAAAAGTACACTTAAATGAGGATGATGATCCTCAAACCTACCAAGAAGCCATAAATAGTCAAGAATCAGAAAAATGGCAAGAGGCAATGAATTCTGAAATTCAGTCCATATATGCCAACCAAGTTTGGAAGTTGGTTAATCTGTCAAAAGGTATAGTACCTATTGGCAGTAAATGGATCTTTAAAAGAAAGATCGGGGCAGATGGACAGATTGACACATACAAGGTAAGGCTGGTAGCAAAAGGATATCGTCAAAGGCAAGGCATTGACTATGACGAAACCTTTTCTCCAGTTGTCATGATTAAGTCAATCAGAATACTTCTTGCTATCGCCGCATTCTATGATTATGAAATATGGCAAATGGATGTGAAAACAGCATTCCTTAACGGGAACCTTCAAGAAGAGGTGTATATGATACAACCTGAAGGATTCACTTCCAAAGAGCATTCAAGCAAGGTATGCAAGCTGCAAAGATCCATTTATGGATTAAAGCAGGCATCCCGAACTTGGAATTTAAGATTTGATGAAGCAATCAAATCTTATGACTTCATTAAGAATGAAGATGAACCTTGTGTATACAAAAAGACTAGTGGGAGCGCAGTTACTTTTTTGGTACTTTACGTTTATGACATTCTACTCATTGGGAATGATGTAGGAATGTTGTCATCAGTAAAGACTTGGTTATCCAAAAACTTCTCCATGAAAGATTTGGGGGAAGCATCCTATATTCTGGGAATAAGGATCTATAGAGATAGGTCCAAAAGGATGCTTGGCTTATCTCAATCTATGTACATAGATGCCATAGTCAAAAGGTTTGGCATGGAAAATTTCAAGAGAGGCCTCGTTCCAATAAGGCATGGAATTTATCTCTCTAAAGAAATGTCTCTCAAGACACCTGAAGAGAAAGCATATATGGATAGAGTTCCTTATGCCTCGGCAATAGGATCTATCATGTATGCAATGCTATGTACTAGGCCTGATGTGGCACACCCACTAAGTGTCACTAGTAGATATCAGGCTGATCCAGGTGAAGAACACTGGAAGGCGGTGAAATGTATCCTTAGATACTTAAGAAGAACTAAGGATCTATTTCTCGTCTATGGAGGAAACGATTTGGAACTTCGAGGGTTTACTGACTCGAGTTTCCAGTCGGATATGGATGATAGCAAATCCATGTCTGGATTTGTGTTCATGTTAAATGGAGGTGCAGTAAGTTGGAAAAGTTCCAAACAAGAAACAACTGCAGATTCGACGACCGAAGCAGAATACATTGTTGCAGCTGAAGCGGCCAAGGAGGCGGTTTGGATGAAGAAATTCATCTAAGCACTTGGAGTAGTTCCAAGCATTTCAGATCATGTTCCATTATTGTGTGACAACAATGGGGCAATAGCTCAAGCGAAGGAGCCAAGATCACATCAGAAGTCAAAGCACATTATGAGACGATTTCATCTGATTCGTGAGATCATCGCCCGAGGAGATATAGTAGTTGAGAAAGTCTCATCTGAAGATAATGTAGAACATCCCTTCACTAAGCCATTGTCTCAAAACAATTTAGAACGTCACCTTAAGTCTATGGGACTTAGACACATGAGTGATTGGCTATAGTCCAAGTGGGGGAACGATAGAATTGGGTGGCCTCAAAGCCAATCATTGTACATTCTAGTTCAGATTATTAATAAAGGCAATCATTTCTTCATTTATAGTTCTTGCAAATTAACTATCGTAATGAAGGTCCGTAGACAAATGTATGGGATATTGAATCATGATGAGATCATGATAGTGAGATCAATATCCTCAGTCACTTGTCTTAAACAGTTCTCGATCATAGGATATTTAAGATGGACATTAAATATCCGATAAGATCGACACAAGTTATGTCTGCTCATGTGATGAAGATGAATGATCTCACATGCACTCGTGTGGTGACACTAAGACAAACTTGTGGGTGCTCATTAGAGAATGAGTTCACTGAACAGACCCAAATAAGAATTCCTGGATGGTAATTATACCTATTAGTCAACCAGGGAATTCAATCGTTGCAGTAGCACAGTTGGTCCTTTGACCTGAGTCACCAATGATACATTGTTTGTGGACCATTGTATCTTGATTCTCTGACTTGTGGACTTTAACCATTAAGTCCACGATAGTCGGTCTCTCAGATACAGTGGAAAGCTTGCGAAGGTAATTGAGTGAACAACAAGGGATCACTCACTCTTGGTATAAGACTGAAGAGAGAATGTCTTATGGATGTGTACACAGAAATCTCTGGCCAGGGTCAAATGAAAGAGATGTCTTTTTAGAAATTAACTGAGTACTGGAATCCATCTAAATAATGCGATAGAGGGTTTGACTATAAAACCATACCCTTGCATTATTGGGACATTGGATGAGTGAAGGATTTTATCTGTGCGGTATCTGCAGACGGAAAGGTTCAATTAAAGGGAACAGTATCACTTATATCTTCTGGGATCATGAGGTAGTGTTTGGTGCTGTTCATGATCAGAAGGCCAAGTGAATTAATCATCAGATGATAATTTACTTGTTTATTAAATTAATCATTTAACATATGATGTTTAAATGTTAATTAATAAATATTAAACTCTAGAAAATTAGTTATAAGTTTAATGGGCCTATAACCGGACTGATATATGGGCCTAGAGGGTCACACACATAAGAGTTCTCGTCAGACGGTAAGAGACGTTAAATTTCTTGCTTATCTGGGTTTTGTTGAAAAGCCGCAGGATAAACATGAAGATTTATCCAAGGCCAAACTCTTGAATAATTATGAGGATTAATCCTTGTGCTTATCCTTATTTCTATATAAGGAGGTCAAGGGGGGAGGGGTAAAAAGTTGGTTGCACGAATTACTCACCCCAGATTCTCTATCTCCTCTCTCTCTCTCCTTTTCTCTCTCTTGGAGTAGATCTGTCTCTCTCCGCGCATGGTGGATTTGGGATCTGGTCGGAGCACTCAAGTCGAGGAGGAAATCGCGTCTGTAGCGGGAACTCGTGTGGATACCTCTAGAGATCGTGCGCGTGCGCGATTACCGAGTCGGAATCATCCACGGGAGATTCGAAACCCCGCAAAGGTGAAGAACCGTTCTTCCCACGTTAATTTTATTGTCCGTTTTACGATCCCAACGACCGATACATAGGAATCGATTTTATTCTCCGCTGCGTTCTTGGCGATTCCTTATACGGCATACCACAATGTATCTCCTCCTGCTGATTATAGCCAGCAGAGGAAACCTCCAGGCCCGAAGAGGGCGGAGTATCCAGTTCTTCCGGAGTCCTTATCGGATATTTTCAGTACTCTGATGGCAGCCAATGCTTTGGTCCTACCAAGAGAAAAAGGTATTTGGCCCCAAAATGTCGACACTTCTAGGTATTGTTATTTCCACAGACAACCTGGACACACCATAGACACCTGCTTCCAATTCCAAGATTATATTTATGATCTCAACGAGTAGGGAGGCATTGATTGGGAAGAGATGAAGAAGTACATATCCGCCTTGAAGGCGAGAAGACCACCACAACAACAGCAGCAGCAACAACAACCAAGAGCACCAGTGCAGGCAGCAGCGCCACCAAACATGGGTATAGTGCAAAACCCACTCCCGGAGCATCAGAACCAGAACCAAGTTGTCCTTATTTTGACAAATAGTCGGTCTGAGGCTAACCGAATGCAACAGTGGAAGATAGAGGATTCTTCCTCTATTTATTCAACAGGCCACACTCCAAGCATCGGAGAACAACCACCATGCCGCACCATCCACATACCT
This sequence comes from Zantedeschia hybrid cultivar, assembly GCA_030544215.1. Classification (NCBI taxonomy): domain Eukaryota; kingdom Viridiplantae; phylum Streptophyta; class Magnoliopsida; order Alismatales; family Araceae; genus Zantedeschia; species Zantedeschia hybrid cultivar. The sequence continues at coordinate 59,756,516 of JARZZO010000012.1, forward strand.
AGACCACAACCCATTACCATCACACCTATACCAACACCCGCATATCATTCACCCGCACCCACTAACCTATTACCACCGCCCACTTTCCTCAAACCCATTACACCCCACACCGCTACGCCTCCATCAAACAACCCCCCGCAAGCCAATTTCGCACCCCTCATGCCATCCAAACTACTACTTCGCGTACCATTCCCTACATCACCCACTACCACTACCACTTACTCAAATCCCATACAACCATCTAAACCCCTACTTCGCATGCCATTCCCCACTTCATCCGCACCAACCACTTACCCTTCCACCATCCAACCATCTAGACCTCTCATCCGTACCGTGCCACCACCAACTAACCCTACGCCATCACCCGTATACCAACCCTCTACACCATCCACTAACCCTGCGGTACTCAAGCTATCACCCGGCCCTTCCACAACTGAAGAACATGCACTCCGGAGTGGGAGGATCTTCAATAAGGTCTTTCCTCAGTCAACAGTCAGAGACGGCCCATCACAGCCGTCGGAGGAAGCACATAATGATGAGAGTGCACCAGACACTCAATACGACCTGCTGAAGCATCTTGATAGAACACCGGCACGAATCTCTATGCTTGAACTGATAAAGAGATCGAAGACCCATCAAGAGGCTCTGATGGAGTATTTACATAAAGTAATGGTCAACGAAGACGTGCCGGTAGAGAAGATCGCCGCACTACTAGTTCCTCAGGGGGATCAGCCCTCTATCTCATTTCACGCTTCGGAACTAGCACCGCCAGCAGCCAGAAGCATGTCTCTAAGTATCACGGTCAATATCAGCAAGAAGGCCGTAGATACATGTCTGGTCGACACAGGGGCTTCAATCAATGTCTTGCCTCCGAAGACCCTTGAGTTGTGCGGTGTGCCCAAAGAAAAATGACTGCCTAGCCCTATCTCTGTAACAGCATATGATAATTCCACCTGTTCCCCTCTAGGAATGGTCTATTTAAAAGTGGAGTTAGGCCCTGTATGTCATACTGAGGTCGAATTTCACATTTGGAAATCGATCCTTCCTTGAATGTCATTTTAGGTCGTCTTTATATGAAAACCCTCGAGACGATTCCCTCTACGAATCATCAGTGCCTCAAATTTTCCTACAAAGGACGAATCATTAAAGTTACGAGCATGCCGATCCTTGCTGCTGCTCATTCCTTGAATATCAAGCCTACTTCTTCATCTGGCCGACAACCTTTTCTGTCGGTATTACAGGTCTACCATCCGGTGGCTGATCCTTTAAAGGCCGCCATTCTTACTCCTTATCCACTGAATGCCATAAAGAGGGGGAAGTACATGAGTACCCCTGGATGGAAAATAAAGATGAAGAGTGGTTATCAGCCTGGAAAAGGCCTGGGCACACAATTACAAGGCAGAACCACTCCCTTCAAAGATAACTGAGGGACACCTGGAAATGGCCTGGGCTATAGGCCAAGAAAAGTGAAGCAGGACATTGTTCAGCAAGAAGAAAATGAAGGCGGCCAGAAAATCTGAGAGACAATGTCTACACCATGCAAAGAAGGTCGGGACCCCTTAATATGGACTCTATACACTCATTTTGTAAAGGGGCCCGTAATCAGTTATGACAACACGGTGGTCATTACTTCATGTTTTGACCTCTATGATATATATGGAAGAGACTTGGCTAGACATTGTTCAGAACTGCTCACGTACCAGTCCTTGGAGGCTCTGCGGCCAATGAAAAGGAGGAAATTTCAAGACCCTGAGTGTGAATGGTACATATGGTTCGATTTGAGGGACCTGTATATCGCATTGAATAGGCTGTTTCTTGATCCTTCAGAACCTAAGTGGCCGCCACAAATAGATGAATTGATTGAAGGGCTTGGTGCCATTTTCGATAAAAGAATACTGCTGTCTAAGGAAACTGATGAAGGGGAGTCAGATGACCCCTATGAAGCTGGCTATACCACGGATCTGCTCTGGAGGGAGACTTATCCTTCTCATATCTTCACACTTCATACCTTGTTCCGCACTCTGCTCCTAACCCCGACTTGGTCGCGGGTCATTATTGAAGATATTCCAGGGGCTCCGCCCGTCATAATCACTCTGTTCCCACGGGACTTCATTCCCTAACCTCCTCTCGATCCAGATAGGATTTATGATTTAATCTGGGACATACTGCTGTATGATCCCCATAATCCTTTGGCCTTGGTGCCACTTCCTCCATCACATTCTCCTCCTATTCACCTTCATTCTTGTTGTATGTTTAATTCTTCTTTTCTAAAAAAAAAAACGCCAATTTGACAACAAATTTCTCCCAGATCCTCATTGAGGAAACTTCCTACTTGTCCGATTGTACCCCATCGCGCGAGTCTTTCGGTCAAGATTCTCTTCTAAATCTACTCTGCCCCTCCCATCGGGAGGATTCTCCTGTATTTCCGCATGTATCCCATAATTTTCATTCTACTTCGTCCTCATTAGGTCAGGATAGGGAGTCTAGCGAAGTTAGGCGGTCTAGTTCTAGGCAGGTTAGTCGGGTTAGGAAGTCCAGGAAGTCTAAGAGTAAACGAATTCTAGATATATATCTCCAAGATTTAGCTGATAAATGCCTTTCTTGCTCTATGATCCCTCAGCTATTAGAGAATCATATTCAGATGCCAGAAGATTGTATAGATGATGAGTCAGTTAATGATGGATATGGGGTATATGAATTGATACATGAAAAGGACCCCATTGTTGAAGATGAGGAAGATGACGAGGACGCAGCTGAGGCATATGCCAGTGGAGTAAAAAGATTCAATGAACCCTTAGCTGCCGTAGAAGAGCCTACCAAAGAAATCAATTTAGGGACTGAAGACGAACCTAAGGTTGTCCTCGTTAGCAAGAATTTTTCTGAAGAGGATGAGAAGGCAATGGTACAAGTTCTTAAGGATTATAAGGACACTTTCGCTTGGAGTTATGAGGATATGCCAGGGTTAGACTCATCGCTGGTGGAACATAGATTGACGTTAAAGGATGGAGCTAGCCCGGTCAAACAGAAGTTAAGGCGATTCCACCCACAAATGGCTTTGAAAATGAAAGAAGAGGTCGACAAGTTACATAAAGCCAAATTCATTAGAGTTATCCTTTATCCATAATGGGTGGCCAACATAGTCCCGATTATAAAGAAAGATGGGAAGGTCAGGATCTGTATTGACTTTCGAGATTTGAACCGGGCGTGTCCTAAGGATGATTTTCCATTGCCTCACATTGATGTACTCATCGATAACACTACTGACTATGAAACTTTATCATTTATGGATGGATTTTCAGGATATAATCAGATCAAATTGACAGAAGAAGATCAGAGAAAGACATCATTCACTACACCTTGGGGAACATATTGCTATGTCGTCATGCCTTTTGGATTAAAGAATGCTGGAGCCACTTATCAGAGGGCTATGATGGCGATATTTCACGACATGTTGCATATCGATCTAGAAGTGTATGTGGATGACTTGTTGGTGAAATTTAAGACTAAGGCTGAGCATGCCAAAGTTCTGGCAAGGATATTAGAGAGATCAAGAGAATATCAGTTAAAGATGAACCCCAAGAAATGTGTATTCGGGGTATCCTCAGGAAAATTATTTGGATCATTGTCAGTAAATGGGGAATTGAGATCGATCATAACAAGACGAAGGCTATCAGAGAAATGCCACCTCCCAAGAACTTGAAAGAGTTAAGAGGATTAATAGGGAGGTTGCAATTTATTTGCCGTTTTGTCTCATGAACATAATAATTAAATAAGTACTTGAATACTTAAATAGGCTATTTATGAATATGTAAAACAACCTCTTAAAGAGTACTTACATAAACCTGTTCAAGAATGTAGTTGAGTTGAACTTCAATGTGTTCAAGCTTGGCTCGTTCAATGCATTGAGCTTAAATCTTTGTTCAAATTCGTCTATTTAGCTCAATAACTGAGTTGAATCAAGTTATCTCAAAAGTTGTTCATATAGAGAATATTAGTTCTTTTGCAGCCTTAATTACAGGAAATTCTCCTACTAAAGAGAAAAAAATAGGATATGTGTATTCTCTCCACTATATAAATTCCGTGAACGTTTCCAACCAAAAAAACTATAGGATCACATTCTTCATTAATTTTCGTTACATCTATTAAGTCATTTGTTTTCTTTCAATGTTATTAAATTGTATTGACTTTGAATTTGGTTTCTTGAGATGAAAGCTTCAGAACTAAGGTATCATTTGGTAATGCTATGCTTTTGGCACGGTCAACCCAAAAAATTTAAAGGAATTTTAAGTGGTCACAAAATATTTCATGTCTCTTAGACTTCCGTGCACGGAGGGATTATAGAGAGAGATAGAGAGAGTGGAGTAATGATGGAAGGATTTTAAAAAAATTGAGAGAAGTATACTTTTAGATAGATTGACTTTTTGAGTCTTCTTTTCACTCCAACAGTGTTTTCAAAAAAATCCTAAAAGTTAGACGGTGATAAAAAAAAAAGACAAAAAATGTACTACAATCACCAAACTGCTTGTACTACAATAACCAAACAGCTTATGGCTTAGTGATATTATCAGACTTTTCTTGTATAATCACTAGTCATGGGTTCAAATCCTTTCTCTTACTGTTGTACGGTAGGAAGGATCAATCCCACTAATTTGTGGAGACTTATGCCCAAGTACTCCTTACATGTAAAACTTTCTTGTCTACGAAGAAATATTAATTTAAATAGTGAGCTTAATAAATACTTTTGATAAGAAAAATATGCTAAAGTAACATTGCTCTAGACAGATCCATCATGTGGATCGACGCCATGTCATGTGTAGTTAAGATGGGAGCCAATGTTTTGCCACTCTTTCATATATTAATTGCAATAAATTCCCTCACCTATGAACGAAGAAGCACTTCACTCCCCTCTTTTCAATTTTCTTTCCATTTTTTTGATTTTTTAAAATTGCTTCAGTCCCAATTGATTAAGGCAGAATTTGTTTACGTGGGTCTTAACTAATGCATCAAAATAGCATTTTGGATTTTTTCTCTACTTTTTTCAAAAAATTCTCATAAAACCTAAAAAAGGGTGAAGAAAATACATGGACTTGTGCCACCTATCTTATTTTTAAATAAGAAAGTTTTAGGAGAAAAATCAAATAAATGATGAGACTTTGGGTATATTTCTTTATACTGGTGACTTTTTTAAACTTCCTCCGCAATATGAGATATGAACTCACAATCCGAATTTAAATAAATGCTGCCTGAATGGCCTACAATGGAGTTTCATTAAAGTTTCCATAATTGTAAAGGAGATGCCAATTTTTGTCATTTTCGAAACATTGTGAAAATTTTGAGGATGCTGTTAATTAAGTACATTAATGGGGTGTTTGGTTGTAGTATATTATTTTATATAGTTTTGTTATAAAAAAATATATTAAAATAAAAAGTACTATAATTTTTAAATTATAAAATACATATAATTTTTAAAAAGTACTATAATTTGACATGATAATTTTTGAAAAGATTACACACCCAAAAAGCAGAAATCAAACCCCCGCCTTCGCCGCTCCTCGCCATTCCCCCCCTCCTGCCCGGCTCGTCGCCCTTCTCCAAACCCTAGGAGGCCCCCGCCGCCGGAAGGGAAGAGATGGCTCCGCTGGAGAGGCCACCCCGCCACTCCCTCTTCCCGGCCGGCTTCCTATACTCCCCTTCCTCTGCCGCCGACCGCGCCTGGCCCCTCGATCTCCTCCTCCGTAGGCCTCGTGGGGCTGCGGCTGCCCCCTCGAGCTCAGCCACGACCTGAGGTTGTCCACCTTGGACGCTGTCAGTAGCTTCTCCCCCACCATCGTGGGAAGGTGGAGCGAGCCCAAGGAGTTGTTGAGGTGGTCGATGGCGTCATCAAACATCTCCTTGCAGACCTGCAGGCATCGGCGACCCTTTTGTCGTCGAGGCCCTTGGAGAGGGCGTCCGGGAGGAAGGAGAGCTTGGAGAGCTCATCCATGGTGACGCGGAGGGAAAGCTTGAAGAGCTCATCCATGGTGATGCAACGCGGAGGGAGAGCTCATCCATGGCGATGACGATGACGATGACGAGGAGGAGGAAGGCGGAGATGCCGATGACGATGAGGCAGCGGCGGGGATGAATTCGTCGTGACAAAAAAATAAAACAGGTTCCCCCTCTTTTTTATTTTGTCATGTTTTGTGAGTTAAGAGTATTATTAAAATATATTTTAATAGTATAATTAAATACTTCTTTTAATATATTTTTATTATAAAAATATATATTTGTAAAGAAAAAATACATTATAATGCAACCAAACACCTTATAAGTAATTCTGACAACCAGTTATGATCCACTACAAATTGTGCCAAATATTTCCCAAGTATGAAGAAGCATGAAACCAAAATAACCGATTAAAAAATTTACAGACAGTTCAAATCCATTATTACTACTAGGGAACTACCCTATAAAGTAATAATCCGTCGGATAATCGAATCCCTATACTACCATATGTATTCGGCCATTTAAAAAATATATATATATCAATTACCTTATTCATTATACATATCAGTTTACAAAGAATATCCATAAACTGACCTATAAGTTAATGGTGGAATAATCAGATGATCGGTTACCATTTAAATCCCTAATTACTACAAAATGAATTCACCCGAGAACATTGGCACTACCTTAAGAATAAGAGTAATATTTGATGCAACATCCCCCCCTCTCCCACCATATTGTAATGGGGCATTGCAGTGGGTAAAAGAAAAAAAATATTTTTTCGAATTCCTTTTTAAGGCCGGCTCCAAAGTCTCATATCCGGCCATATTGATTTTTTTGATTTTTTGGGTCACTCAATCGGGTATTACACTGTACCGCCGGATAGGAGACCTCGGGGCTGACCAAAAATAAAATCAAATAATTTTTTTTCTTTTACCCACTGCAATGCCCCTATTATGATTGGGCCAGCAAGTATTACTCTTAGTATAATCCCAGTAGGAATGGCAATGGGCCATCGGGCAGGGTGGACTTATCAATAGATGTTAGGGCCAAGTACATCCCAAATCCACTTGTTAGAGTCACTCAAAACCCAACCGCAATATAAACCTTCTAGGCATTTCTTGGAAATAATCAAAATAATAATATATATGTTAATCTATTATGTTAAACTAAAAATCTTTCCACAGACGACATCTTTTATAAAGGAAAGAAAAACTCGTGTAACTCTTAGATCTAACGTTGATTAACTTACATGAAGAGGTATAATGGCTAACACCGAAGCCATGGATCTTGAAGGTGTTTCCAAAATGTAAATTTTGTGAGCTATTTTTTACACACACAATGTTTCTTTAAAAGAACATGCTTTTCTTTATTTAGAGATCATTGAATCATCAATCTAAAAATCTCACACACACACACACACATATATATATATATATATATATATATATATATATATATAAGTGAGTTATTGAAGTTAATTAAGCCCATTAAGTCTATTATATTTGACCCATTAAGCTAACTAACCCGTTGTCCACGAGTCTCCTGTACATAGTCCAAGTGATCTGGCCACAACTTTTGGTAGAAATATTGGATTATGGCAATTAGCCCTACGGGAAAGCTGATTTAAAAACCACAACTTTGATCAAGATCACGTTTACGAATTGTCACATCTAGAAAATCAAAATAGATAATCCTTAGGATTAGGGGATGAATATATGAATCAAGGAGGGGAAGCCTACTTCGTGGATTGCTTCTTCTCTAGGGAGATATAAGTGTTTAATGAGGATTAAAAGAAAATGAATTTAATTTTGATTTTGTGTAAGTGTCATATTTATAATTTTTATTACGAGAAAGTACTTAAAAGGAGGAGCTTGCTACATGGAGCGGAAAGATTCCCATATCTCTAACTTCATCCAAAAGGCTAGATAATGCAAGGAAGGCTGAGAAGCAGTGTTACAACGGAGATTTTCTAAAGCTCAATAATCATGTTAGATGACTGGACTAAGTCTATTAATCAAGTGGGAAATAGTTTAATAGTTAATTAGGCCCAATAACTAGAAGCTTAAGATAGCACATTAGGAGAAGTAGGTTATTTTTATAGGTAAATTGATCATAGTAAATAGTTGTGGGGTTTCATCTCAAATTAGGCGTCAGTAGGCACCATTCCGGAGTATATCTCGATGTAATTGTACTTTCATTTTCAGGTTTGTATGCATAATTATTTCCCTTCAATTAAAGTATGTAATTATTTGTTGAGTTAAGTCGGACTGTAATAATTTTTAATTCATGCATTTTCTTTATAGTTCGATGTTGTATGGAATGTTTAACTTAGTTTATCATTTATTTTTTAGACTTATTTGAGATCCTAATTTGACTCATAATTTTAATGATTCGATACTCATTTAATAATCAGATCTTCGATTATAGGCAAATATGACCAACTCTCCATTTATTGGACATAGACAGAGAGCCACAAAGTTGTTAGCACTCATACATTTTGATGTATATGGACTCACGTCCACTCCGGGTAGAAGAGATTACTTATATTTTATAACATTTACTGATGATTCCTTTAGGTATGGATATGTGTACTTAATGAAGTACAAATCTGACGCCTTTGAGAAATTCAGAGTTTAAGAATGAAGTAGAAAAATAGACTGAAAAGAATATTAAAATTTTTCATTCAGATCGAGGAGGAGAATACTTAAGTACATAATTCACACAATATTTAAAAGATAATAGGATATTACCCCAGTAGACACCTCTCTATGTACCTCAGCTAGATGGTGTAGCTGAGAAGAGGAATCGTACCTTGTTGGACATGGTACAATTCATGATATGTTTTACTAAATTACCCTTATCATTATGGGGCTATGCCCTAGACACAGTTGTTCACCTATTGAACAAGCTTCCATATAAATCAATGTCTTCTACTCTATATGAGATATGGAAAGGAAAGAAATTAGACTTTAAAGATGTTAGGATTTGGGGATGCCCTACACATGTCAACAGACATAGTTCAGGCAAATTAGAATCTAAGACTGAAAATTGCAGGTCTGTGGGATATCCTAAAAAAACTTATGGATATTATTTCTACCAACCTAGCGATCAAAAGAATGTTTATCTCTAAACGTGTTATATTCATAGAAGAAGAATATATTCTTGAAGAAAACAATGGGAACATGGTAGAACTAAAAGAAATTCTAGAACTACAAACAGGCAATATGTTATCTTAGGAACCTATTCATATTCATACACATGTTGTTCATAGGTCTGGCAGTATACCTATTCAACCAAACAGATATATTGAACATATCTCTGATGAAAAGAATAATGTACAATATAATGAGGATGATGATTCTAAGACCTATAAGGAGGTAATAAATAGTATTGATTCCGAGGGATGGCAAGAGGCGTAAAATTTGAGATTGATTCTATGTACTCCAACCAAGTTTGAAACTTGATAGATCCACTTAAGGGTATTGTATTCATTGGTTGCAAGTGGGTCTATAAAAGAAAAATTGAAGTAGATGGAAAGATTGAAACCTACAAGGCTAGACTGGTAGCGAAAGGATATCGTCAAAGACAAGATACTGACTATGACGAGACCTTCTCACCAGTAGCCATGATTAAATCCGTCAGGATTTTGCTTGGCATCGCTACATATCATGATTATGAGATCTAACAGATAGATGTGAAAACAACTTTCCTTAATGAAAATCTTGAAAAAAAGGTGTATATGATATAACTCGAAGAGTTGACATCCAAAGAGCATCTAGATAAAGTATACAGGCTTTGAGGTCTATATATGGACTGAAACAAGCTTCTAGCAGTTAGAATATAAGATTTCATGAGGCAGTTAAATCCTATGACTTCGTTAAGAACGAAGATGAACCATGTGTGTACAAAAAAGTGAGTGGTAGTGCAGTCACTTTTACCACTCACTTTTTTGGTATTGTATATGGATGACATACTACTCATTGGGAATAATGTAAGTATACTATCGTCAGCCAAAACTCGACTGTCTAAAAACTTCTCTATAAAGGATTTGGGTAAAGTATCCTATATGTTGGAGATTGAGATCTATAGAGATAGATCAAAGAGGATACTAGGCTTGTCCCAGTCTATGTACATAGACATAAGTATTAAAAGGTTTAGTATGGAGAACTCCAAAAGAGGTCACGTACCAATGAAATGCGGAATTTACTTCCCTAAGGAAATGTCCCCTAAAACTCCTGAAAAAAGAGAGAGCATATAAATAAGGTTCTGTTTGGTTCTCGGATTTCTCCGGATCTCCCGTGCAGCAGAAATAAAAATAAAAACGGAGATCCGTTCCCGTTTCGAAAAATCTAAAATCTTGATAATCAGATTATCGAATCTTATCGTGTGCGGATTCGAATCCGCAACAGTTCAGTTCTGTTAGTGCGACACTGCAAGCCGCGCAAGCGCCCAGCCTCTAGCGGAGTCTACACGATCCTCCTCGCGGTGGATATCCTCACGTTCCTCGTTCTTCGCAGCCACGAAACCTCCGCCGGTCGCCACAACGATCGCCGCAATGCGCGGACGATTTCCCGTCAAACGGGAGTCGGAGAAGTGACAGAGCAGATGCGGGGATCCGGATCTGGCCTAGGGTGCCAGAGAGAGAGAGAGGAAGAGAGGAGGGGGCGGCTAGGGTTAGTAGCAGCTTGGCCTGCTCAGCCCGTTCGCTATGTTTTATACTAACTGTGCGATTTTTCATAAAAACCATCGGTTTATATAAAATCCACTTATTTATCCATCGCCTTGAGAATTATTTGTGTGTGACCCTCTAAACTTAATAACCAGTTCGGTTAATGACCCAATAAGCCCAGTGACTCCTCACTAGCTCGATTAATCAATTAATAACTCATATTAATTAATTAATCAATCGAATTGATGTCGTACATCGAATTCGATTGGGCCTCCAATCACGTTGGGTGCCAAGCAATACCGCGTGAACCCAGAAGGTATCAGGGTTAAGTAACCCACTCTTGGAACCTTTCCGCCGACAGTTAACACGTGGATATAATCCTTCATTCGTACAATGCTCTCTAGTCAACTCAGGGTATGGCGTGCTGTTTAACTTTAACCGGTCGACTCATTTGGATTGGATGCCGCTGATGAATATCGGAAAGCTCCTTTCTCGATATTATCGTCCGCCCTGGCCAGGGATTTTCGCGCATTGTAACGATCCGTCACCCTATAATCGGGGATCCGATTATTAAATGGGTACCGAATCATTAATTTGGAAACAAATTAGGATCTTGATAAGTCTGAAAAATAAATAATGAACTAAGCTAAACATTCACATTGCATTGAATTAAAAAGGAAGTGCAAGAATTACAAATTATTATAATGCGACTCGACTCAGCAAATAATTACATACTCCAACTGAAAGGAAATAATTAAGTATGCAGGCCAAAAAATAAAATAACAACTACATCGGGGCATACCCGGGAACAATGGCTGCTGGCACGCGACCTAAAACAACACTCTCCTCGCTACGCCTGCCTGAAAGCTTTACCTGAAAACCGCAGAGGTGAGTCTCATCGAAAATACTCAGTAGGGATCCTTCGATCCCCACCGCCCACTCACGCACCCACAAGTGTAGTAACACAATTATAGATAATTTAAGCAAGTAAAACAATAAACACAATTCCTAGATTCGATATAAAACACATGCATTCGAAATATAATATGCACAATTCTGAAACCATTCTACCACGGAGCTCACAACCAGTGTCTCGGCAAAACACGTCAACCACACGGCCGAACGCGGGAAACATCGACCCGCTGAGACCAAACAGCAACCCTTCGGATAGCGCGTTAGCTACTCCGGCCTGATAGGCTCCAGGTAGTTCTGCTTCCCCCAGCACGAGTGACACTTCAAATGTACCACTCCCACACTGGTACTAGCTATACCCCGGGGTACACCAGGTGACCCTCTATCTAGGCGTCACCCCGCCACTCCCACACCGGCGCCCTGTCACTCCCACACCGACATAGGGTGCCTAAGCGCTAACAACTGTCACTCTAGGCCCACGATCGCGCAAAACACAACACAGTGTGATCCGATCACATAGAACCCATCGTCATCGAGTACATTTCTAAGCATGCAATTAACTAAACTTTCTAACAATGTAAACACGTGTTAATTGCAGGGATTAATGGAATTCTGGCTTGAATTGCGTCGCCCAAGGCCGACGTCATTCAAGCTTCCTAAACTGGTTTATATAAAAATTGGCTCCGGAAAATGACCTAAAACGTGTCGTCATATGTAGCCGCCTTTTGAAAGGCGTCGCTGTCCCTAGTCGCCTGATAATGACAGAAACAGAGACAGACCTCGGGTGATTTCACTTTAAAACACGTCGGGAATGGAAGTCGCCGTTCAAAAGGCATCGCTGTCCCAGGACGCTCATCAGTCTAGAGACAGAGTCTGTTATTTGGACTAAATCGCGTCGCGGGTGGTAGCCGCCTTTCTAAAAGGCGTCGCTGTCTCCCGACGCCATTTAACCCTCACAGACAGGTTCTTCCTTTGCCATCTCCCAATACACGGGGTGGGATTTCCTCTCCTAAATCGTGTAAAAACACAAAAAAAGTGGAGGGAGAGGAGAAGAACTTAAATACACATTAAAACACCCAAATTCTCATTACATGCAATTAGTATTTTCGCCTCAAGAAAACCCCTAAACATGTTCCAAAGCGGGAAAAATATGGTTTTTAAACGAAATACAACGGGGATCGTCACCCTACCGGTTACTCGAACTTCTAGCTCCAAGCCTCCAACCCGCCTCGCCACACGCCGCCGCTATTACCGCCGTGGACGTCGTTACTCTACCGGGACGTCAGCCGCCGTCCGGAGAGAAATGCGCCGCGGAGGAAGTGGTGGTGATAATGGAGGAAGTTAGGAGGTTACTGGAGTGGAGGGAGAGGAGGAATGGGGAGAGGAAAGGAAGGAGAGGGGGAAAGGGGCGTCGGAGGTTCGGAAGGAAGAGAGGAGAGAGAGAGGAAAGGAGAAAATGAGGGAAAGGAGGGAGAGTTCGCGGGGTCAAACAGAAGTTGGGGAAAACGCGTTGTCCTAGCCCGACGTCATTTAGATGACAAGATCGGGCCGTACTCTGACAAAACAGGGTCGCACTCTAAATGGCGTCGTCCATACAAGACGCCATTTAGACAATAAGACCGGGGCCATACTCTCGCGCCCCAAGATCAGCCCACGTGGCACAGCCTAAAACACGTCCACATTGATGGACGCCGTTTAAACCGCGTCGAGCAAGTTCGACGCGAAAAGGAAACTAAGTATCAGCCCTACTAGGACCCAAACTAAGGGATCCGACCCCGAAAATTGACCCGATAGCTGAATCTGAAACCTTAATCCTTACAAGCATCCTTCCTAGAGTATTCTCTCTCATCGTACCGAGAGCGAATGATTCTTTATTGACACTCATTTCCCTTCGACGGTATTCCGCTGTACCCAATCCTTGGTTGTTTAGAATCTTGTTGTTAGAGATTCATAAACCAAGGTCAAAACACAGAAGTCCACCGACAAGATTGTTGGGATCCAGGCGGGACGCGAAGAACGCAGCGGAAACGACGAACAAAATAAATTCCGCCCGATTCCCGCTGATCCGATTCGGAACGAAAAATTAAAACCGAAAACAACGGGAAGTAATCCGATTAGCGTGCGCGGATTCGAATCCGCTTCCGTCTCGGTTCCGTTGAGGCGATGCCGCGAGCCGCACAAGCATCTAGCCTCCAGCGGTATCCACGCGATCCTCCGCGGTCGTTCGTCCTCGATCCCTTGTCCGTATCAGCTCGCTCGCTAAAGATCCGTCGCCACAATGATTGCCGAAAATCCGCCGATGGGAATTCTCGACTTTCGGGAATCATGCGCGGCAGAGACGGAGACAATTCCGGCGCCTCGAACGGGGCGCCCAGAGGAGGAGAGAGAAAGGGGGGATGACAGCCAGCATGGGGAAATCCTGGAGCTTGGCCCAGTGTTTCTCAACAGTGCGTATATATATATTAAGTTGGCGCGACTTTTTACAAAAGTCCCCGAGTTAATATAAATCTCACTTATGTACCACCGACTGAGAATCTTATTGCGTGTGACCCTCTAGGCCCATTTACTAGTCCAGTTTTTAACCCGTTAAGTCTAATAACTAGTTATTGACTTATTGTAATTAATTAATATCTAGATATTAACTAATTATTTAACCGAATTAACATTGCATGTAAATTCGGTCGGACTTCAAATCAAGTTGGGTGCCAAGCAACACCACATGATCCCGGAAGGCAATGGGGTTCAGCAACCCACTCATGGAACCTGTCCATCCACAGTTACCGCGTGGCTATAATCCTTCGTTCTCACAATGCTCTCGAGTCAACCTAGGGTATGGTCAACTGTCAAATCCTAGATGGTCAACTCACTTGAATCAGACTCCGCTATACAATATCAGAAAACTTCTTTTCTGATATTGTTTCTACTCTGGCCAAAGACTCCTGCAGATCTATTCTAGAGCATTCTCTCTCCAGTTACCTGAGAGCGAACGATCCTTTATTAAACATACAATCACCTTCGAAGGTCTTCCGCTGGGCCCGATCCTTGACTATTAGATATCCCGTGGATAGGGATTCGTAGGTCAAGGTCAAAGTCCAGAAGTCCACCGACAAGGTGTCTTTGGTATCTCAAGTCCAAGGATCAACCACGCCACTGTGACGATGAATCAAGTTGATTGACAGTCATGTAAATTACCATTCGACGATTCATGTCAGATCAGTTCAGTGAACTCATTCCTCAATGAGCACCTACAGGTTTACCATTGTGTCTCCACACTAGTAACTAACGAGATCAGTCACCCTCATCATATGAGCTGGAATAACCTGTACTAGTCTAACCGGATGTTTGATGTCCTTCTCAAACATCCTACGACTAGGAACAATTGAGAATATGTGTTTATAAGTCATCAGTCTCATTATTATTATCTCATCATAATTTGATGACTATTGCACATATTCATGAACTTCATTATGCGCAATTATAAATATGCCAATCTACATAATGAATTTAATGTTATTTATTAGTGAACCAGATTGAAATAGATGCCTTATGATTGGCTTAGAGGACACCTATATCCATCAAAGATGTCCTTGGTGTCTTAGGTCCAAGGACCATCCACGCAACTGCGACAATAGAATCAAGTTGGTTGACAGTGAGGTACAGTACCATCTAGTGATTCAGTCGGATCAGTTCAGTGAACTCATTCTCTAATGAGCACCTACATATTCGCCTTAGTGTCTCCATACAAGTGACTATGAGATTAATCACCTTCATCTTATAAGCAGGAGTAATCTGTACTAGGCTAACCGGATATCCGATGTTCTTCTCAGATATCCTTCGACTAGGAACGATTAAAAATATGTGTTTAAGTGATCAATCTCACTAGTATAATCTTATCATAATCTGATCACTATTGCACATATTCACGGACTTTATTATGAGACGATAAGTAATACGATTTACACACAATGAATATTATGCCATTATATTAATAAATGAACGAGATTTACATAGTCAGATTGGTTTGTAGGCCACCTAAGACTAACAATCTCCTACTTGGACTAAAGCCAATCACCTTTATGCACCAAACCTATAGACTCTAGGTGATGCTCAAACACATTTTGAGCCAACAGCTTTGTCAGTAGATTTGCTACATTGTCGACAGATGAAACTCTTTCCACCACTACATCTCCTCTGGATATGATCTCTCTAATAAGATGAAAGCGCCTCAGAATATCTTTCGATTTCTGATCAGACCAAAGTTCTTTCACTTGTGCAATAGTCCCATTGTTGTGGCACAACAGTGGAACATGATCAAAGATGCAGAGAACTATATCAAGGTCGGTGATGAACTTCTTCAACCACACTACTTCTTTGAAAGCTTCAGCTATAACGATGTGATCAGCTTCAGTCGTCGAATCTGTAGTGGTTGCTTGCTTGAAACTCTTCCAGCACACTGCTCCTCAGTTCAAAGTAAACACGAATCCAGATGTAGACTTGCTATCATCTGGATCTGACTAGAAACTCGAGTCAGTAAAGCCTCGCAGTTTCAAGTCACCTCCTCCATAGACAAGAAACATATCCTTAGTTCTTCTCAAGTATTTAAAGATACGTTTCACTGCCTTCCAGTACTCTTCGCCTGGATCAGCTTGAAATCTACTCGTAACACTTAAGAATATATACAACATTAGACCGTGTACATAGCATGACATATATGATAGATCCTATGGCAGAGGCATAAGGTATTCTATCCATAAATGCTCTCTCATCAGGAGTCTTAGGAGACTGTTCCTTTGAGAGATTAATTTCATGTTTCATCGGTATGAGACCTCTCTTAGAATTTTCCATGCCAAACGTTTTGACTATATTATATATGTACAAGGATTGGGTCATTCCAAACATCCTCTTTGATCTATCTCTATAGATCCGTATTCCCAATACATAGGATGCTTCTCCCAAATTCTTTATGGAGAAGTTTTTCGACAGCTAGATCTTTACTGATGACATCATAGCTACATCATTCCCAATGAGTAGTATGTCGTCTACGTAAAGAATTAAGAAAGTGACTGTACTCCAACTGGTTTTTTTGTACACACAAAGCTCATCTTCATTCTTAATAAAGTTATAAGACTTGACAGCCTCGTCAAATCTTATGTTCCAGCTCTGAAAAGTTTGCTTCAGTTCATAAATAGACCTTTGAAACTTACATACTTTATCTGGAGATTCCTTAGATATGAAGCCTTCCGGTTGTATCATATACACCTCTTCCTCAAGGTTACTATTGAGGAAGGTAGTCTTCACATCCATTTGCCAGATCTCGTAATCAAAATGTGCAGCAATGACGAGTAGAATTCTGATTGACTTTATCATAGCAACTAGTGAGAAAGTCTCGTCACAGTCAATTCCTTGCCTTTGACGATATCCTTTTGCCACCAACCTTGCCTTATAAGTATCGATCCGTCCATCAGCATCGATCTTTCTCTTAAAGATCCACTTGCATCCGATGGGTACAATACCCTCAGGCAAGTCCTCCAAGTTTCAAACTTAGTTTGTGTACATGGACTGGATTTCTGAGTTCATGGCTTCTCGCCATTTTCCGGCTTCTGGGCCTTCTATGGCCTCCTGGTAGGTTTTAGGATCATCATCCTCATTATATTCAACCTTAGACTCACCTTCAGCGATATGTCCCACATATTGTTCGAGTAGTCTAGGTAATCTACCAGATCTACGAGGCTCATTTGTGTGTACCTGAACAAATTCAGGAACTGATATCTCATCTGATGATAATGCAGCTGTTTGGGGATCTGAAATCACTTCCAGTACTATTTTACTCCCACTGTCCTCTTAGAGAAGGTATTCCTCTTCCAGGAAGACAGTTTTCCTAGCGACAAACACCTTTTATTCACCATAATGGTAAAAA
The DNA here is from genome assembly GCA_030544215.1 of Zantedeschia hybrid cultivar. Lineage (NCBI taxonomy): Eukaryota > Viridiplantae > Streptophyta > Magnoliopsida > Alismatales > Araceae > Zantedeschia > Zantedeschia hybrid cultivar. The sequence continues at coordinate 59,774,002 of JARZZO010000012.1, forward strand.
TAGTATCCAAAGGTTTTCTTTGGATATCCCACAAACCTGCATTTATCAGTTCGTGATTCCAGCTTGTCTGGATCATGCCTCTTTACATGAATAGGACAACTCCAGACTTTAACATGTTTAAATTCTGATTTCTTGTCTTTCCATATCTCATATGGAGTAGATGCCACAGACTTGTTGGATACTCTGTTCAGTAGGTATGTTGCTGATTCTAGAGCATACCCCAAGAGGGACACTGGTAATCCCGAAAAGCTCATCATGGGTCGCACCATGTCCAACAAGGTGCGATTCCTCCTTTCTGATACACCATTCATCTGTGGTGTATATGGAGGGGTCAGCTGAGAAATGATACCATTATCTTTTAAGAATTGTGTGAAATTAGTACTCAAGTATTCTCCTCCTCAATCTGATCGAAGAGCTTTAATACTCTTTCCTAACTACTTCTCTACCTCATTCTTGAACTCCTTGAACTTCTCAAATACTTCCGACTTGTACTTCATTAAGTACACATAGCCGAATCTTGAGAAGTCATCAGTGAACGTGATGAAGTATGAAAGCCACCTTTGGCTTGCGTGGACATGGGACCACATACATCCGAATGTATTAGTTCCAAAATGTCCTTGGCACGTTCTCCATGTCCAGTAAATGGAGATTTTGCCATTTTTTCCAGAAGGCAAGATTCACATATCGCAAACGATTCATAATCAAATGCATTTAAATAACCATGCTTGTGCAATCTTTGCAACCTGCTGTCACCAATATGCCCAAGTCTACAATGCCACATATAGGTTTGGTTCACACAATTCTTGCTCTTCTTAAGAACATTATCAATGTGAAGATTGTAATAAGAAACATCTAAGAGATATAGTCCGTTGACTAAAGATGTCGAAACTATCGATTTATTATCATAATAAATAGAACAACTTCTATTCTCAATAGACAACCTATATCCTATCTTGTCCAAACAAGATATTGATATGATGTTCTTTATTATGCTAGGAACATAATAACAATCTTCCAATGATAAGACGTCTCCTGATGGAAGCCTGAGGTTTGTTGTCCCAACAGCAATCGCCGCAACTTTTGCGCTGTTTTCTAGCCTCAATTCCACCTTGCCTTTTCTCAGCTTTCGTTTACTTGTCAGCATCTGCACATCATGACATATATGAGAAGCACATCCGGTATCTAATACCCAAAATGTGGAATCTCTTATTGACAAGTTGATATCTATCATATAGATATCTGAAGCTTCATACAGCTTCACCTTTCTATGAACTTTATCGTTAAGGAATTCCTTGCAGTTCCTCTTCCAGTGACCATTCTACTTACAGTAGAAGCAGTCACCCTTTACTACTCTTTTGCCTTTGTCCTTCGATCTTTTATCGTTAGCTATCATCTCTGCTTCAAAGACATCTAATGCCGATTCAGTAGGAGAATCAGCGTCAAGGACGTAGGCAATCTACTCAGATCTGAAGACATTCTTCAAGTGTCTGAGCCAATCCGAGTAGATCAGGTAAGTCAAAAGGACATCAAGTATGCCACGGAGTGGGTTATTCAACGACATTATTCCCTACAGGAGATGAATAAAATTCTTTTAGCATATGTTCAATTATTAAATATTAAAATAAGACATGGTCTTTTGTTTAAGTTTTAACTCCTACTAATTTTCGACGGACTGTATAACCCTCAGCTATACAGAATGGGAGACGCCGACAGTCTCCTAAGGGGATCAGAATCTCAATGACTTGTAGTACAACCTTGTGGATAGCACAAGAAAGTTGTAAAACAATCGAAGAGCACCCATCTCATGGGACTTGCAACTCCTTGCAATATATGATCATATCTTCGGTCCCCAGAGATTTAACCGATCAAATAGGCATCTAATGCCATAGCCATAGTCTCTCCTCACAATTAGACAGGCCTTATGGTAATGCAACAAACCTGCCTAAAGTGATTCGAATCCTATGATTATAATGATAGTGGACCACGCAGTAAGTTCTAAACTACTTACGTTGCGGCTTAGAGTTTAGACGAGGGTATTTAGATAACTTTTATCTTAGTCTCTCCTAGGTGATAGTATAAATATATCATATATATTTAATAAATACTATACCTGCTTTGATTCATAATCAAAATAAAACAATACATCTCATACATGTCGAGTGTGGTCATGGATAGCACAGTGGGTTTGACTAGAACCATCAATCAAATGCACACACAATTCTAATATAACATTAACATTAGAGAATCAGCAAATATACAGGCAAAGGATCTGCATCACATCGCCTTTCTGGTTGCATCCGTGGATCGCCCTCGCTCCTTCCTCGGTTGCCTCGATCAGATTACAATAATTTTAGAAGTACATGTAAATAGAAGAGGGCCTTATGGCGAGTACAAGAGAGAGGGAGGTAGAAGTACATCGGAGTATGAGAGAGAGAGAGGTACGCAGACCTCTATTTATTAACAATTAATAAATATCCAATCACACATCCACGATTCAGACAATCATTCATCACATGAATAATTAAATAAATGCATATCCATGATCACGGTGTATTTTAAACAATCCACACATGATAAGCGAATCACATGGCTAAAATAAAAGAGTTTTTTTTTCAAAATAAATAATCTTTTGACTTTCAAAAATTAGGTTCCAATCAAAATTGGCTTTAGAATTTCGAAAACACTTTTAATCAATTTAACATGCAATCAAATCTAATTTAAAAGCATTTAAACACACATCACATGTGCACACACTCCAAATTAATAATTTTCATATTATTCCATGCCATTAGAACAATTCTAATAATTAAATAATATAACACTTAGATTAAACCACATTAATAATCTAACAATTAGACTATTAATAACTAATCTAACTCTTAGACTAGTCCAACAAAGTTAATTAATAATTTAACACTTAAATTAATAATCAACTATAATTAATTATTAACTACTAACGTAACACTTAGATTAGTCAATTAATGTTAATTATTAATTTAACTCTTAAACTAATAATTAACACTAACTTATTAATAACTAATTAATCTAACTCTTAGATTAGATAATTAAAGTTATCATTAATTTAATTATTAAATTAATGACTAACAATAATTAATTAAGTACTACTAATTTAACATTTAAATTCGTCATCTAAGTTAATTATTAATTTAACAATTAAATTAATAATTAACTCAAATATTAATTAACAATTAGATGATATAATAATAAATAATCTAACTCTTAGACTAAAAATTATTAAACACTAATTTAACTAATTTATTAAACACTAATTTAAAAATTATTAAATTAGTTAAATTAAGGTTCATTATTAATTTAACAATTAAACTAATAATTAACCCTTAATTAATCAATCTAATTGTTAATAAGATAATGATTCAAAATCATTAATGTCCAATTAATTAGAAATTGAATAATAAATTTAAATTCAAAACATATTTTAGTTTTAAAATTAAAATCCAATTTTGATAGAAATGGGCAATAGGGGTTTAATAGGGTAAAAGGGAGGATTCAGCCAAATGGGTCAATTGGCCCGAGCCACTGGCTCGGCCTGGTTCGAACCCTAGCTCATGGCTAGGCCTAGCCTGGCCTAGCCCGGCCAGGCCAGCAGCCCAGCCCGACCCAGCCGGTCAGACCGGCTCGGGACCGGCTGGTTCACCCCTTTCTTCCACCCGAAAACCCTAGCCCCCTTAGTTTTGTAGGTTTTGGTGGCGGCTATAGGGCTACCAACGCCGCTGCCGGCCCTAGCCGGCAATGCCCCTGTCACCGGTGGGTACCTCGGCGCCAGCAAGCCGCCGGAGAAGCCCTCAAAGGAGCCGGCCAAGTCCTCAAAACCTCCCCGAGAACTGATTTTCTGGTTTCGTGGTTTTCATAAAACCTAATTAGGGCTTGATTTTGCAATCCTCCAAGACGGCAGTGGACAGTGGTAACTATCCACTAGGGATCCAGAGTCCCGGCTCACCATCCCAACGCTTAGGAAGCATGTACGAAGCCACCGAAAAACCCCCGATCATCATCTCATGAAGAATTCCGAAAATCCCCAAAATTAATATCGAAAATTGCAGAATCATAATATGATTATTAGTGTTCATCTCATGAACACAGATCCAGCAAAAATCGAGTTTTAAAGCATTGAATAAATCATGAAAAAATTAACTTCGGAGATCGAAACTGGCCGAGAAACAGTGGAATCTGACTCTGATACCATTGTTGGGTTCTCGGGTTTCTCCGGATCTCCTGTGCAGCGGAAATAAAAATAAAAACAGAGATCCGTTCCCGTTTCGAAAAATCTAAAATCTCGATAATCGGATTATCGAATCTTACCGTGTGCGGATTCGAATCCGCAACCGTTCGGTTCCGTCGATGCGACACCGCAAGCCGCGCAAACGACCGGCCTCTAGTCGAGTCCACGCGATCCTCCTCGCAGTGGATATCCTCATGTTCCTTGTTCTTCGCAGCCACGAAACCTCTGCCGGTCGCCACAACGCATGGATGATTTCTCGTCAAACGGGAGTCGGAGAAGCGGCGGAGCAAATCCGGGGATCCGGATCTGGCCTAGGGCGCCAGAGAGAGAGAGGAAGAGAGGAGGGGGCGGCTAGGCTTAGCAGCAGTTTAGTCTGCTCAGCCCGTTCGCTATGTTTTATACTAATCACGCGGTTTTTCATAAAAACCCCTGGTTTATATAAAACCCACTTATTTATCCATCGCCTTGAGAATCATTTGTGTGTGACCCTCTAGACCTAATAACCAGCCCGATTAATGACCCAATAAGCCCAGTGACACCTCACTGGCTCGATTAATCAATTAATAACTCATATTAATTAATTAATCAATCGAATTGATGTCGCACATCGAATTCAATTAGGCCTCCGATTACATTGGGTGCCAAGTAACACCGCATGAACCCGGAAGGTATCGGGGTTAAGTAACCCACTCTTGGAACCTTTCTGCGGACAGTTAACGCATGGATATAATCTTTCATTCGTACAATACTCTCGAGTCAACTCAGGGTATGGCATGCTGTCAAACCCTAACCGGTCGACTCACTTGGATTGGATGCCGCTGATGAATATGAAAAACTCCTTTCCTGATATTATCGTCTGTCCTGGCTAGGGACTTTCATGCATCCTTCCTAAAGCATTCTCTGTCATCGTACCGAGAGCGAATGATTTATTATTGACACTCAATTCCCTTCGACGGTATTCCGCTGTACCCGATCTTTGGCTGTTTAGAATCTCGTGGTTAGAGATTCATAAACCAAGGTCAAAGCACAGAAGTCCATCGACAAGGTGTCCTTGGTGTCTCAAGTCCGAGGACCATCTACGCAACTGCGACAATAGAATCAAGCTGGTTGACAGTGAGGTACAGTACCATCTAGTGATTTAGTCTGATCAGTTCAGTGAACTCATTCTCTAATGAGCACCTACATATTCGCCTTAGTGTCTCCATACAAGTGACTATGAGATCAATCACCCTCATCTTATGAGCAGTTGTAATATGTACTAGTCTAACTGGATATCCGATGTCTTTCTCGGATATCCTTCGACTAGGAACGATTAAGAATATGTGTGTTTAAGTGATCAGTCTCACTAGTATGATCTCATCATAATCTGATCACTATCGCACATATTCACGGACTTCATTATGAGATGATAAGTAATACGATTTACACACAATGAATATTATGCCATTATATTAATAAATGAACGAGATTTACATAGTCAGATTAGCTTGTAGGCCATCTAAGACTAACAGGTTCCCTATGCCTCTACCATAGGGTCTATTATATATGTCATGCTGTATACATGGCCTGACATAGCATATGCTCTAAGTGTTACGAGCAGATATCAGCTAGATCTAGATGAGCAATACTGGATGGTTGTGAAGTGTATCATTAAATACTTGAGAAGGACTAAGGATATGTTTCTGGTATATAGTAGTGGGGACTTATACCTTCGAGGTTACACTGACTTGAGTTTATAGTATGATAAAGATGATAGCAAATCAACCTCAGGGTTTATCTTTATCCTGAATGGTAGAACAGTAAGTTGGAAAAGTTTCAAACAAGAAACTATTGCTAATTTGACAACCGAGGTTAATATATTGTTGTTGCCGAGGCGTCTAAAGAAGCGATTTGGATGAAGAAGTTCATCATCGAGCTAGGAGTTGTTCCAAACATCTCTGATGATGTCTTTATATTTTGTGACAAGAATGGGGCAATTGCACAAGCAAAGGAGTCGAGGTCTCATCAGAGATTAAAGCATATTCTGCGGCATTATCATTTGATCAGATAGATTATAGCTAGAGGAAATGTAGTAGTTGATAGAGTATCATCTAGTGATAACATTGTAGATCTTCTAACTAAGCCATTATCTCAAAATATTTTTGAGCGTCACCTTAAGCTGATGGGTATCAGGAATGTAGGTGATTGGCTTTAGTGCAAGTGCGAGATTGATAGAAACGTATGTCCTGCAAGTTAATCACATAAGATGTGATGATATCATTTCATGTAATTATCTCATTCTTATTAATAATAAATGACAATTCTTTATTACGTCTTATCATTTTATTTGCGTTTATCGTTTGACGTGATGAAGTCATGTAATACATGCGATGATGACTGAATCATAATGAGATTATGATAATGAGATGAATCATCTAGATGCATGTGCTCGAATTATTCCTGATTATAGAATCTCCAAGATGGGATATTGAAGATCTAGATAGACTAGTGCACATGAGACTTACTCATGATAAACGTGGTTGATCTTATGGTCACTAGCGTGGTGACACTAAGGTACATGTGTAGGTGTTTATTAGTGGAATGAGTTCACTAAACTGATCCGACCTAGAATTCCTGAATGGTCATCATATTGGCTATGAATTGGTGCATTCTACAGGCACAGTAGTATAATTGGATCCTAGACCTGAGTCACCAAAAATGTCTTGCTTGAGTGACACTAAATATTTGATTATTGACTTAAGGATCTCATGTTTGTGATTCTGTATAATCAGTTATTCGGATTCAGTGGGATTCTCACGAAGGCAAGTGAATTGACAATATAGAATCATTCACTCTCGGTATGTCATCGGAGAGAAAATGTTCTATAGAATAGTGCTTAGAAATTCTTTGCCAGGGTTCGATAATTAAATAAAAAAGAGTTTTCTATTTAATTTAATATTGAGTACAAGATTCTATTATGTTAAGACATATCAGGATTTGACAATTAAACCATACCCTGGTCTGATTGGGACATTGCATAGATGATGATCTATAGCCATCTGGTATCTGCGGACGAAAGGTTACAATTAATGGATTGCATATCTCCGATGTCTTTTGAGATTATAAGGTGTGTCGAATAATTCATCATGCAGTGATAGATTATCGATTATGTGATAATCGAATTAAAATTCATTATATGATAATGAATAATAATTAATTAAGTCAAATAAGTTGTTATTGACTTAATGTGGAAAATCAAATAGACAGTTAGGCCTAGAGAGTCACACACAAAAGAGTTTTCGCGGATCTAGATAGGATTTGAATTTCTATAAACTTCTGGATTTTTGTGAAAAATGTTGAGTCTATAAATAGTTACTATGGGGGGACTTTAACTAAACTTTAAGATTTTGTACAACGACCAACCGTCATTCTCCCTCCTCTCTCTCTGGAGCCACCTGACGTGATTACGATGATCATTGCACTCAACACCGTTCACTCAATCTTAATTAATTGCACTCGAAAGAAAATGATGATCAATTACTTGAGAGTCCGGGTTGATCCACAGAGATGTTTTAACTGATTTCGATGTAATCTAAAGCTTTTAGAAGAAAATGAATGACAAATTTGATTTTTGTTGTATTTTAGACTTAACTAAGAAATCTATCTAGTGCAATCTGAAAATCTGGATGAATAGAAAACTAGCCTAATGATGTAACTGCGAGAACTCTTCCTACAGAACTCCGAATTAGATGAAACAAATTGGACTAGTTAGAGGGATGAGCTAGACAAAACTAGACCGGTTTGACTCAATTTAGGGAACGTTTGATACATAAAATGATGCACTCAATAGGCACTGCACGAAACTAGATTTGCAGAACTAGATTAACTTAAACTAATTATTACACTAATCAAACCACAACGAAAGTGCACCAAATCACTTTTGAATGAAAGTAGACTTGAAGAAGAAGAGATTAGAAGAAAGAAATAACCTTTTACATAAAGATTTAAATATTAAACAACTAACACAAAATAATGTGCTTCTAGTCACAAAAATAGAACTGCAATAACAAAAGAAAAACTAAATAAATCTAATTGTAAGAGGCACGGGAAGCGAAGCCATTAAGTTTCCACGGTCCCAGACAGGTGGAAAAGGTCTAGCAATGACGGTATCCACACCTACTTCATAGAGTAGGCGTGGTGGCACTCGAATCACCAGTTGGTACAGCAGACCGCAGTAGAAGAGGTGAAGAAAGGAGAGAGCGAGAGGGAGATGAGAGAATGAGAGAGAGAAGGTGGGTTACTATAGTACGATATTGTAGCTACAGTACTCATGCTATAGTAAGAGAGAAAGAAAGAGTTTAAAATTAAGAGAATGAAAAAAATTGGAATCCCCCGAAAAAGAGAACAACCTTTTGGATTTATAGGCTTAGAGGGAGTTTTGAAATTAAAAATTTGGTACAAAAAATAAAACATTTGAATTTTGATGTAAAACTTATCTCTTCTTACTTAGAGGAACCTCCTCTAAGATAAAGGGGGTTTGAAATTTGAATTTGGAGAGGAGAAATCTCTCTCACGTTGAATTTCAAGATTCCCTCTTTCTTCTCTTAATTGGTATGTAGGTCCCACTTGAAGAGAAAGTACAAAAATAAATCATTATTTTTATCAGGATTCAAATCCTGGTCACTTCAATAGAGTTCAAGTGGTCTAACCACTATGCCATCTACTCGTTTATGTTCTACATCCACATAAAATAAAAATTAAATCTCTACAGCAACTACTTGTGCTTCTGCACTGACACAAATTATTCAGATGTACATTAAGTTCTCGATAATTATCGAGAAGTCCCTGTTGATAAAAGAATTCTCACAAATCTATTGACACTCAATTAATCACATGAAATGACGATATTTTGAATTTCGAATTTTACAAAATTGATATTTTTGAAAGGATCACTGATTTATCTATCATTCCATATAGTTTTGTACATAAAATCACAAGTGTAATGTGCAAATTCCATCTATTTATTATCTCAAAATATGTAATTATCACTGCCCTCTCTCCCTCTGTGTTCATGGTGGAGTTAAGATCCAGGTAGAATTTATAGAGCACGGTGGAGATCCAGATTATCGCAGAGACTAGTGTAGATACGTCTAGAGGTCGGACGCTTGAACGGCCTACGATCCTGAGGTCGACCACTCGTTCATCTCTGATTTAACGAGGAATTTTCATCTCTGTAATGGTGAAGATCCGATCTTTATGTTTTAATTATTATTTTATTGCGATCTAAATACTTAAGAATTAATGCACGTAAATCGAAAAAAAATTAATTAATTTTTAATTCCACTGCACCGTCGTTCTTATTGCTACGAATCTTACACTCCATAGGTTGCTAGGCAATATAGGAACTCCTTAAGGTTAGATGGGAAGGCCTTCTCAAACAAAATGATAACGTCTGTGTACATCAAGTGAATAATGACAAAGAAATACTTGTTGACCTTGAAACCATGGATATTCTTTTGTTCCACCTTTGCGTGGACAAGAGAAGACGAAACCTCTGTGCAGAGAATATAAAGATAAAGTGAAAGAGGGCAGCCCTATCAGATGCCCCAACTTGGAGAAATAATCTCAATGCTCTCACCATTAATAGTGACATAATAAGTGGCAGAGGAAACACGGAGCATAATTAAGTTCCTCACAGCTAGGCAAAAATGAAAAGAATCCAACACAGTAACTAAGAAGATCCATTCCAATTTGTCATATGCCTTTGAGCTATCAATCTTGAGGGCAAAGATAGCAGAATTTCCCTTCTTGTTTTTCATAGAATGAATTAATTCATTAGTGATGAACACATTGTCTAGTATGGATCTAATGGGAATAAAAGTTGATTGATTGCCAAGGACTAGTCTAGATGGAAGAGCTTTCAACCTATTGGCACCAACTTTGGCAACAATCTCACATAACATTTGAAAAGTTGATTGGCCTGAAGTCAGTAGGAAAACTTGCTAGGGATTTTTAGAGGATGCAATGGTGGTATGGTTCAATCCCATAGGCATATGTATTTGGGTAAAGATATCCTTCACTAGATTATAACCTCCACTCTGACTGTAGACTAGTATCTCTTATAGAAAAGAGGGGAAAAACATACAAACAATTCAAAACTTATAATTTCATAGGATATTGGAGTGTCATAATACTAAATATTAAAAGTTCAAAGCATATCAGAAACACAACAATTTTGAGAAGGCTTCGCCACTGGATGATCTTCGTTTTGGGTCAGACTATTTGTAGGTTCAACTTGATATATTTAGTTGGTCTTTGAAAAAGTTAGGACTTGACTTGTCTGTACGGCCTCCAAATCTAATACTGACAAATCTTGCTCAAAAGTTTTGAATCGGATTAACCAGTGCACAGTTGACCCAAAAATAAAAACAGTGCACACGACAGATGACCTTTAATTCACATGCCAAGTTGCCCACGCCAATTTAAGTACTTTATAAAGTTTTAGAGGTTTTTGTAAATAATCTTTTAAAAGATTTCATATTTGTAGATAACGTTCTACATTATTCAAATCTATTCATAGCTCTATTAATTATGATGGTATTTGCATATAACTCTTTTAACAATGTAGTTCGTTTTGAATTACCTGAGTTAAAATATTTTTATTATATATAAAAATAAAAATAACTTTTTGATGTTAAATATGTACGACAAGTTTACGAATGGACATTTATGTAATTTTTCTTGTAATGTGTTTATATTTTAATTGAAGATATTATTAATATTTCATTCATTATTTTTCATGTATTCTATGTAAAGTAAAAATATTTTAAGTCACGTGAAATTTAAAGTAAAATCACATGGTTTTGGGTAAATAACACCATAGTTAAAGGTGTTATAGCAAATATCAATCATACAAATGATTATCTATAACTATGGAATCTTTTAGAGAGTTATTCTTGGAAACCCCAAGATTTTATCCATTTGGACCTGAAATATTATCTATTTATAAAAGCTAGAACAAAAGAATTCTTTAATAAACATCCTAACTTCAATGCTAAGACTCGAGAATACAAGGACAGATGTAAAAAAATTGTTCAAGAACATATGTATACATATATCTGCAAACTCTAAAATACTAAATTCATGCTAACCTATATTGCAATGGAGCAAATCTAATTCGATTCTATATTAAATTATCTATAATCTAATCCATGAAATATTTTCCCGCAAACATAATTTTGATCAATAAATTTATAGATCGGATAAACTTTGTTCCAAACAGAATTTTGCGTATTTCTACAGACTCGGAAGCGTTAAAATATGTGCTTCTAAGTGGTTTTCCTCATAGAATCCTAGTTGTTTTGGTGAGCATCCTATGATACCTTTCCAGTGAAAATAACTCACAGTTAAATTTGAATTTGATATCTTAGGAATTTCCTATTTTAAGTGTCAAAAATAAAATGATCTAAAAGTACACTACACTAGGCCTTTATTATGGAAGTTTTATTTTCAAAGTCTTCTTCCTCTAGAAGGGGTCTTCTAGATTTCAACTCGTATCAGTAGCCATATTCCAGATAAACGCTCCTAATTTAACCATTAAATTATCATTTCTAAGTTTAGGCTGACGACTAATAATTATTTGGTTCAAATTGAAGAATCGAATCAAACCGATTAATTTGGTTTCATCATTTTGGTTTGAAAGAAAGAAAGTTCTATTTGGTTTGAAAACAAGCTAAAATATCTAATTCAGTTTGTTTTGGTTTCAGAGGTTTAGACATCAAATTAAGTCGAATAAACTAAATTACATGGAACCCTCAAAAACATCAAAAAATTGTGCATATAATTTTGAAAGTCAGAAATATTTGATTCTAACTATACACAGACTAACCACCATTTTATTTTAATAAATTTTTAATGTATATGGTCTGAGCTAAAGTTGAAAGTTAAGTGGTAAACTTATTTATTTTATTTGTTTATGTTATAGGCATGTTAGAGGCCCAGACTAGATTACAAACTAAATTAAAGTGAGATGTTTGGCTTGAGAAAAATTGGTAGGTTTGATTTAGTTTCCACATATAATTTGGTTTTGTTAGGTTTTGTGAAAATTCTCGCAAAAGCAAACCAAACCAATCTATGAACAGAAAAAAACAAAGCCTCTGAACATTTTGAGGAATCTTTGTATGAAAAGCTCTTTTTGGGACAAAAGTGAGATAATAAGCAGATTTTTATTGATAGGCAGATTGTAGGAAGTTTTCTTAAAATAGACTACATCAGATAGACTGAAACCAAAAGCCCATGTTGGAATGATAGAGGAGGAGAAAGACAAAATTATTTTAATAGTGTGCTTGGTTGCATTATAATTATTACATAGTTTTATGATAAAAAATATAAGAGATAGTTCATATAAACTTTAAAATTCGAGTGTCTCCAATTGTCATGTTTGGTAAAAAAACAGGATAATTGGGATTATATGAGGACATTTTAGGAACAACCATGAGAAGGGAAGATTTTAGGAGGTTAAAAGCCCCACAATCATATTAAAATCTCTCTAAAAGCTCACTCCTCCCAATCTTAAGCTCATCATTCATCATCCTGTGTCTATTTTTCTTTCTTTCAATCAACTGTACCCATTTTCTATTATCTCTTATGTCTATCTCTCTAGATCTGGTGTACCAAACTTTTCCATATTTAACTTCCTGAGAAGTATATTAAATGTACCTATCTCTTATGCCCCACAAATTTTCATAAAATCTACTTTCCACCTTTCCAAGCCCAGCTTCATATTGTACCCGCCCAATAGCCCATACTCAACCCAACCCAATTTTACTAGATTCATATTAACCTAATTTTAAATAATCGGATTGGACTGAGCTGGGCTAGGCTGATCCTCCGAGTCTTACCCCGTAGTTCCAAGTGATGTTAAAGGAAGAGAGGAGCGATCCATTCCATAGTTACGTGTTGTCCAAATTTACGCTAGAAATGGATGGAAAAGGATGAAACAAACGTCTTAGGCCGCTTTACTTTCACATGGTGAGGTTGTTTCCAGCAGGTCGTACACAGTAGCGTAGTGGTGCCACCTGTCCTGCCTATTCAGGAGAAGGAGATTCGAACGGGTGTGTTCTGTGGTTATCTATAGAAAAGGCTACCTACTTTGCCCCCTTCTTCGGCCTTCGGGGCAGACTACTTGTCTGTGTGGCGGCTCCGATCATGTAAAAGGAACTATCTACTATATATAGAGGAAAAATTTCCGGACTTAGCCGGACTCGACCCCGTCACCTCTCGGTGAAAAGCCAAGTTCCGAGACAAGTGGTCTATCTGATCAGGAAGGAAAAAAAGGAAAAAAGAAAAAAAAAAAAGAGGTTTTACCCAGTGACTTCTAAATTTATCTTGGTAAATGTTTCCAATGTCTCCCAATTCTGATAGACAGATCAATGCCGCTTTAGTATATTGTCACCTTCCTGTTAGAGGAGGTTATAAGGTATAAATTCCCCACATGCATTGGTAACTCCAAATATGAAGGTGCTACTTGTAAGATCTTTTTTGCTTATAACAGTATTTAGACAAATAGTAATTAATCGGTAAAATTATTACATTTTTAATATAAAAAATATCTCATTAGATGAACACTCAATTAGATTGGAACATATCCTACAAAGCAAAGAGGGGTCCGGACTGTATGGTATCTCTATAAAATATAAAAGGGTTTTTTTTGCATATATACCCCTCACAAACACTATAATTGCATGTATACTCTCAATTCTCACATATTATCATCAATACTCCTGTAATCTTCAAAATGTTTCATTTATATCCTTCCCGTCAACCTTATGTTAATTTTAACGAAATATATCAAAAACATTGCATAAGTCATAACATTGTTGAAGGTATCTGAGATATAAAATATAAGATTTTAGTATATAGAGGGGTATATATGTAAAATATTAGTGAATTTAAAAATATTTATGTCAAACCGCTAGAATGAGGGATATAAAATGCAACATTCTGAAGATTGTAGGAATATTGATGATAATATGTGAGAATTGAGGGTATACACGTAAATACATTGTTTTTCAGAGATATATATATATATATATAAACCCAATATAAAATGTGAAGAATAGAGATAGGACAAGAGAATAGAATTAATGGGGCCGCAAGGAGAGTACGGGAACAAGGGTGGATGTTAATGTGAGTGGTGGGGAAGTACACGATGCGATCTGATTTTAAATGAAAGGGCTTTTTACATATATACCCTTTAAATACAATGTATTTGCATGTATAACTCCAACTCTCATATATTAACATCAATAGTCCTGAAATGTTTAAAAAATTGTACGTATACCCTTCAATCTAATCATTTTGTATAAATATCTTTAAATTCATTAATATTTTACACATATACCCATCTATTCATTAAAATATTGTATTATGTACTCCCGACACCTTCGATAAGATCATGATTTATGCAATATTTTTGACATTTTGTTCCAATTCAACTAAATTTGACAGGAGGAATATAAATACAATATTTTAAAAATTTCAGAAGTATTGATGATAAAATGTGAGAGTTGGAAATATACATGCAACGGTGTATCTGAGGGATATATTTACAAAAAACCCTAAATGAAAAGACCAGCCTGTGCTGCGGGCATCAACTTCGATTGGACGCAGTGGAGTGGCACTGCACTGACAGAGACAAACACAGGATAGGATAAGTGGGGGAGCCAGAAGAACAACATTATAACCCAGCCACAAATCACAATTAAGGAGGGGTATAAAGACAAAGAAGATAATTATCACTGTAAGAACAGAATTAGGTGATATGTTGAGGGAATGAGTTTTTGTGGTTTGAATTTGGAGTTGCTTGGTGCACCACAAGGGATGCAGCTCAAGGAAATAAGTCTTTTTAGAATTTTTTTAATGTTGGGTCTATCACATTCTACATGTTTATACAATTTGAGCAGATGACTTAAATTTAATTTGTTAGAGCTTAGTGGCATCCAATTATTTGTTTTTTAAGGATCAGATGGCCCAGTGAGAGAGCACAGTAGCTCTTAGTTAGGAGGACTTGAGTCTTATTCAAAGTGCAAGAAAGTCACCCAATTGTCTGTCTCATCACTATCATCGTATCTCATCTTGATTATAACATTTCTTTTAAGAAACAAGTTACTCTGTGTTCATCATGATAGAAGAAAATAAGATTGTAAATAAGATTTATATAAGAAAACAACTTGTTACACCACTCCGACACTGCAGTCAAAAAAGAATATATATATATATATATATATATATATATATATATATTTAAATGGAAGGTCCATGGTGTCCTACTCGACCGCACTATCTGATTTTAGATCGGACAATTCGAAAAAAGATGAAAAATAAAAAATCGTTCCCAAATAAATAGTAAAAAAATCAATAGTATGGTATAATAGGGTAAGGGCCTTCCAAAAAAAATTAAAATTTTTTTTTTCTAGGCTGCACACCTTCGGGCCACCTAATAACACCTGACGGCACAGCAAGATATTCTCTTTATAAAAATATTGTTCCGCTTTAGAAAATAAACTTTCATTTATACCCTCTAGGCAGGTTGAGCACAGCTGAATCAATGTACTGTATACTCTGGACAACAAATCAGCAGGGGAAGAAAAGCAAGCAAATCAGCGTGCCAGTAAAGCTGCAAGTTAAGACAAAACTCTACACCCTATTAATCTTCACTCCATGATCTTGAAATATGAAAGAGAGCTTCAAGACAAGCACTCTTATGTCAAATCTGAAAAAGCGATCCTAAAGACAAGAATTCTGAGGCCATTTCAAATCCAAGCTAACCCATGTTCCAATGGCCTCAGAATTCTCCGTCTCCTAGTTCTCCAGCAAGAGTTACCTATCCAAAAACAGCACCAAATTTTACAGGCATTTAAACTTCTCAATACCAGTGGCGGATCTACTATTTATTCAGTGGGGTTCTGAGATCTTACTGGATTTTACCGAACTCGTTGGCCCAATACAAAACAGTCTAGCTCATGATTCTTTTGACCCACTCCAGGACCCCACTGGCCTAACTCAGGACTCCATATGACCTAGCTCAAGACTCCACTGACTTAGTCATGCTTATGACATAATATCCAAGTGACCTTACTGGACAAAATTTCTACGTCCGTCACTGCTGGGGCTGCAACTTTGGGTGGGTCAACCCGAACCCGAACGGGTCAACCCGACGGTTAGGTCGGGTTGAACCCGATCAAATTAGGTTAGGGTTGGGAGTTCTTTCAACCCGACCTTACATGGGTTGGGTTGGGTTGAAGTTCGGCCAACCCGACCTAACCCGAATCCGATGTTAATATATATAAATAATAACGTAGATAATTAGAATATACTTCATTTAATTTTATATCATTGAATACAAATATAATTTATAATATGAACAAGGATGTTCTCAAATAATAACCATGTAACCATGTCTCTACCTTCTTTTTTATTACTTTGTTAAGGTAGATACATAAATTTATCATACCTTTATACATGGAATTTTGATAGTAAGAAAGAAAATTTAAAAATATAAGTCATTAAGAGTGTAACCCGACTCAACCCGACCCAACTCGATGAAGTTTGGGTTACATGGATTGGATTGGGGCATTGTTAGACGGGTTGGGTTAGGGTTGAGGAGGTTGGGTTGGATGGTGGGTTGGGTTGGATTAAGGTTGATGTCAAAGTTAGGTTAAGGTTGACCTTAACCCGACCCGAGTTGTTGCAGCCCTAGTCACTGCCTAGTACCCAAGAGATCCAACCACTTGACATAATATAACTCTCAGTAGAGGGAGAAGACAGCTAAGGAAAGGGTGGGGTAGTAACTTGTTGTGTAGATAAAATGTAATATAGAATCTGGTCAGAGAGCCTCAGCTACACTGCATCTACACATGCACAGCAGCCAAGCTGCCAAGGTGGTAACTAGCAATGGGGTGTAAGCCAGCCCATAATATTATAATCCAAACTAAGCAATGGGAACGCCATCAAAGCTCGAGTCTTAATGGGGCCTTATATTTATATCGTTATTTGCATGTTGGGGTGGAGGGGAATCTTGCTCCCCCGGGCAACGGCAACCCATCTGCATCCCCCCCTCCCTCCCATGTTACATGTTGCTCCTCCTCTTCTTCAATCTTTTCTGTGGCTCAAGAAGAATATTTTTTTGGGACCAGCATGTGACAAATCCAAGGGACTAATGGGGTGTGAAGAAAGAGATGAGATTTGAGAGTCCCATAGAAAAAGTATTCAAGGAAAACTAGAGGAGGGATCTTAGATATGTCTCATTCACATCATGTGTATGTCCATGTGTTTGAACAATAAATAAGGAGCATTCCAATTATGTTACATCTTTTACTAGTCTTTCTATCATACTTTGATCACCTAATCTGAATCTCCAATTAATTGTAGTCGTTGCCAATAAAAATTTATATCGGAAGTAATTTTAACAAGAATCATATAATCAAGGGATCAAATAACTCTAGATGACGGTGCCAAAGAGAACGATAAAAAATGTGATTTATAACATCCCATAAAATTTTCTATTCTATGCTAGATTAAAACAATAAAAACATATATTCGTTCGACGCAATTTATTCATGCGTGACGCAAATGTTTAGTATTTATTTAATATTCTATAGGAACAAATAATAGAAAATTTATAATCACTCAAATCTCATAAGTCGTAATGTTCTACGATTAAAAATCCATCTTTAGTAAAGATCAAATCATATTTTCTTACTACTTATGCACTATTATATATGTGTATTTATTCTTTTAAATCTTTTAAAACTTGTTTAAAAAAAGTCATATATGTTCTGCTACGTCTTTTTATCATAGATTGGCAAATTCTGACCTTTGAATTCAATAGTTAAGAACTAATTGTGTTCAAAATATATTTTTACTATAGGATATCTATTACAAGTATTTAACTAAATACTGGTGGGATGAAAAGGCTCCATTTTTTGGGCATAACAAAAAGACATCACATTTGTTTGCACATTCCAAAGAAAGGAGCAGCAAATTTGATGGCAGAGGAAACCAGGGAAGCAATTGGGACCCTTTTCTTCCAAACTTTCAGATTTCCATGACATAAGAATAAATCCTAGACAGGTTTTTTGTTCTTTACGTTAAAGTTGGGGGGCGGGTTTTAAATTTTACCTAAATTTCCCACCATGCCCTCTCAGTCTTTCCACCGCCACCGCCGCCGCCGCTCTTGGTAGCGCCGGAGTTCGACGACCCCGCTGCCGATTCCTTCCTCTGCGGCGCAGAGAAGAGCCCGAACACCGAGGAGGAGCCGGCAGAGGAGGACGACCTGGCGGCGGCGGAGCCCCGGAGCGAGCAGACGGCGACGTTGAGCACGGGCGCCACCCGGACGACGGCGCCGCCGGCGGGGTGGTGCCTCCCCCGGGCCCCGCCGTGGAGAGCGCTGGGGCTGCTGGAGCTCCGGCCCAGACCCTGGAACACCACCTTCCCCGACGAGTTCACCCGCGGCGAGTCCACCGAGGCGCTCCTGGCCCCCGCGGCCCCCGCCGCGCGCCGCGTCGCCGGCCGCCCCGCCCGGGAGGCGACGCGCAGCCGAGCCGGGTTGCCGGCGACGGAGGCGGAGGCCTCGCCGCCGGGCTTGTCGGCGTCGAGAGAACGGCGTGGGCGGGAGGGGATCGGGGCAGAGTCAGAGGCCGAGCACCTCGGGTTCCTCTGGAGGAGATGCCTCAGCGACCGCGCAGCGGCGCCGCCCGAGCTCGCAGCCGCCGCCCCCGACGACGAGGAGGGGCACTTGCCGGTGGCCGCAGCAGAGCTCTGCGCCGCTCTTCTCAGCCTCAGCAGCTCCCTCCAGCGCCCGGTGCAGGTCGGAGCCTTCGGCGAGAACGCCCCGTACGGATCCGGCACGGGCGTCTTCTCCGGCGTAGGGGACCGGACCGCCGCCGCGGAAGGCGGCGGCGCCGGGAGGCGGGCCGTGGCCACCTCCCGTGGGAGGAGCATTCCGTCCGCGAAGAGCTCGTCGGCGGGTAGCATCGCTGCCGGGTCATCCACCCGGCGGAACTCGAAGTCCAGATCGGCGTCTTCGGCCGCCCTTCCCGGGGAAGCCGGGGGCTTGACCGGCGGCGGCGGCGGGTTATCTTCGTCGGAGAAATCGCAGCTGAAGGAGATGCGGGGACTGAGCCAGCCGTACGAGGAGGTGGAGAAGGCCGGGGCGGAGGGGGGCTGGTCGGGGTTGTTTACAATGGCCGACGCCATCTCCCGGGTTCTGCAAGCGGCAAGTCTCCGTCGTCTTCTCCGGTGACGGCGATGGGGTAGAGATCCTAGAGAGCGCCGGGTTTGTCCAAGTGGGAGAGCCCTGGCGCTGCCATGTCACCTTTATAGGAAGATCCTCTGAATCGGGCGCACAGCTCCCGGTCAAAGATCGCTCGACTGTGGAATCTTCTCTCGTGAGTAACGAATAGTAATCTGCCACGTAACAAAAAAGGACTTGTAGCTTGCTGTTATTGGAAGGGTGTTGTGGGCTTTGGCGCACGTCATCTGTGTGAGGGGTCCTTGTCGTGGACCTGTTTTAAGAATTCTGAGTAGGTTTTCTGCGAAAGTTACGAAAAGTAACGACCGCCGGTGCCGCTGCCGTAGGCCTCTTTCTTGGGCTGGTTGAGAACCCAATAAGCTGCTGGGTACAGGCCCACAACTGGATGGGAAGGTGGTTTGCTGGGGGGAAGAGAAAGGGGTACTTACTACTCTGTCTAAATTAAAAGTTCAATGCCAACTCTCTTATTTGGTTTGGTCTACTTCGGTTTAAAGTTTTAATTATTTTTCCTACTCTGTTTCTAAGTGAGAAGGTAGAGATGAATTTATGGCTTTAGTATCTTGTTTGATTTTACAAAAATGAAGATTGAGCAGCTATTGCGGAATGTTTGTTGGATGCTTTCAACAGTTAGGAAATTTTATTTTCCATTTAACAGGATCAGCTTGGTCAACCGAATTTCAATTTAGCCCAAATTATGTTTTGAAGGGTGGTACAACACTACGTAAGATCCTGGGGGTTGCCCAGGTCGGACTCACCACTCCTAGGAAAACAAGGGAGGGAGAGCGAACAAGGACTTCTCGGAGCGATCCCGGGAGAGAGGGGTTTCTCTCGGCGGAGCCCCTCCCCTCCCCTCCCCTCCTTCTCTCCTTCCGGGAGGGAGTCTCTCTCTCTAAGGGAGGTTTTCTCAGGTAGGTTTCCATATCTACCTAGTTTTGTGATCCCCTCGTCGGAGATTTTGTTTTTCCCTACCTCGTAGAGCGGATTCTTTCCGGTCACTTCTTTGAGTCTCATCGGAGTGCGACACTCAACTTGGTTTGGCTGCCTCTTTCCCTCCCCCTTTGTCTTCTATTTTTCTCTTGGGTTCCTTTTGCTTCCTTCAGACCATTCCTCCGTTCTTTGTTTGGATTCGTAGGAAGCCACCTGTCTCACCCTGTAGATCCAATTGGTGATGCTAAGAATTGTAAGTGCTCAAATCGGATGTGTGATTATCATAAAAATAATATTGTTTATGTGACAAATAAACTTATTAAAACTAAGTGAATGTGATCGCCAGAAACTTTTAACTAAAAAGTTACAAAAGAAAAGATTGATCGCCTACCTGTTTTGAAATTGAGAGATGTTCAAGTCTTTGATTCCCCTATTTCAACCGGCTGAAGAAAGAGAACCCTTCTGACTTTGTTCTTACTTTAGATGCTTATCGAACTTTGAGGATCATCCAGATTCTTTTTTCTTGTTGATTCTCTCCTCTTTATCTCCTTTTGTACATTTGAACCTTGTAAAAAGTGAAAGAAAGAGGGAACAATAAGAACTCAAATAGACATAGTATCTATTCCAGTAGAAATTCTAATCATGCAACTAAACAAATAAACTCACTTGTTTGATGGTCTTTTAAACCCCTTAAAATATGGATTGTAAAATAATGCTAGTGAGTGTGTTGCATAGAGTGATGTGATGAATGAGATTTTAAGTTAATATGATAATGAATAATTAAGAACTGAGTTGGATGGCCCCTGGAAAGCCTTGGTTCTTGAATGGATCTTGAAAAGACGAAGAAGGGATGTAGCTTGTTTCAAAACTCCTGGAAGTAGCACCTCGATCATTCAGCGCCTGGACGTCGTCTTCTTTTAGAATCACTCAAAATTATCACTAATCTTTTAGGAATTATCATTAACCTTCACTAACTTTTCAATGACCCAGGGGTTATGTATTTATAGGATTTTCATCCACGGTTATTAATGGATTAACATGAAAGAATTTGAAATTTATCTAACTAACAAATAGATAAACACAGATTAATTCATCATTATCTGTAATTATCTAAAATACGTCGCCCATAGGAGACGTCTTTTAGACTAATTAAGATACGGATAAATATCCGGAAAAAGAGATAGAAACAGCTTAGGAGATTTAAATAGCGTCGTGCCCTAAAGACGTCTTTAACTAATTAATCCATTAATTAAAACTTAAAAATCAAAATATGAATAAAGTCTAAATAGCGTTTACACATGTAGACGTCTTTTAGAATTTTTCATATTTGATTTAAAATTTGAATTAAAATCAATTTAATTAATTAACTTAAATTATGTCTATCTGACTCGATACTATTTAGATAATTAATCCGAAAAGATTAATAAAAATTAACTAATAATTAAATATCAGACCATTCTGAGGTATTATTATATGATATGAAATTTACTCAAAATGATGTTAAAATTAGCGTGTCTACAGTTGCCTCACTTTGGCATCGTCCTTGCAAGAGAGTGAAATAAAATGGAATGTACTGAAAAGGTGATGCCAAGGTGTGATGAGACACACTCTCAACATCACATGATTGAAATTTTTCTCAAAATCATCAATGAAGATAGCTTAATAATATTAATGGAATCAATTATGTCTGGATGAGGTAGACAAGGAAATAAAATAAGGTCGATCAGCCTCCACAGATGGGGAAGTACCCCAGGTCATAGACACTACAGGTTTCATCATAGGGAGCGATTGCCAGCCAATGTGGACGTGCTGCAACCATGATAGATCTTAAAAGAAAATAAGAAATATTGGATATAGAGTCCAAGAAATGATAGAATTCCAAAGATATCTTTAAGCGAACCTCAAAGATAATCAAGATACTCAATTCAGAATGGAATATTTCATATCATGTTGGAATTATTTGATCAATGGTCTGAAACTTAATTAATTTTTATCACAGTGATTTCAAAGTCCTACATGATGCATGCTGGACTAAAAGAAAATATAAAATCAAATAAAATATAAATTAATTAAGGATAATGTTGTTAAATTGTCATTAATGAGTCAAGATATCAATTCTTGTAATCCGGTGCTAAGCCAAAGCTCGTTTATCCACGCACTGTTTCACAAAAGTGGAACCATCATCCTCACTAATTAACAATCCAACGGTCTATCCATGTGATTAAGAATTCTCTGGAATTATCACCGTTTTTGTTAAAGGGGAATTCAAATTCCAGTTTCATCAAAACCACAAGGTCATTGACATAATCTAATAAATATTTAACATATAGTAATGATAATGTAAATCAATTACATGAAAGAATAAGAGATAGAGATAACCGTCTTTTTAGCCACAGTCGGGACTCATAGACTCCTTCTTTGAATTTTGAATTTTTTCTGAATTTCCTGCACTCAAAATCATCAGCGTATTATCTAAGCATCAAAATATGGATAAACATTAAATTTCGGGCAAATAACAGAAAACCTGAAAAGCGTCGTGTTGCGTTGACGCCATTAAGATTAACTAAAATACATCGCTGTTCTACGACGCCTTTTCAGTCGCAGAAATAAGTTCTGGCTGACTTCTACCTGGATTCCAACTCTTACCATGCTTATCCCTTCTCCAATCCAGAAAAACCTTCCTAGAATCGCAATCTTCTCTATATAAACTCCATTAACTTGTATTAAAGCAATCCTAACACAATCTAGATATCAAAGTTAGAGATTTTCTTCAAAGTTCAAAGATTTTCAAGGTTTTCAAGGCTTCAAGAAGGAAAAGCTCCACGAACAAGATGGATTCTTCAAGTAAAAGGATGAGAAAGACGCTAGAGAAGCTCTCCGATGTGAAAAATCATCTAAGTGGAAGAGATCCTAACTTCCAAATAAGTTGAATCATTTTTCCTTTCAATCCTTTTTTCTTTAATTCCATGCTCTTCATGTTCTTCAAGTAATTCTTGTTGGGATCGCTGTGTCGGGATCCGATCTTAAAACGCAGCGGAATAAAGGAGTTCGGGATCGGATCTGTCCCGTTTCGGTCGTTAAAATTAAACCGGTGTAAATCGAATTTACCTTGCGCGGATTCGAATCCGCGTCCGTTTTCCGGTTCCGTCGGAGCGATGCCGCAAGTCGCGCAGATGCCCGACCTCTAGCGGTATCCACGCGGTTCTCCTCGCGATGGATCGTCCTCGCTTCCTCACTCGCTGCGGCGCTCGAAGATCATGTCTGACTGCGCGTGATCCGCCGCGACATGCGGATCCAGAATCCCCGTCGAACGGGAAGTGGAGCAGTTGGGAACGGCACGCCCAGAGGAGAGAGAAAGTGGGGAAGAACGAATGACGGCTAGGTCAGGGTTGCTGGCCCTGGACGTAGAATCCGTTCTTTTATAAGAAGTCAGTTTGCGGTTTTTCACAAAAACCCAGACTTATCCGAAATCCTGTCGGATTATCTATCGACTTGAAAACCATTTGCATGTGACCCTCTAGGCCCAAATACCAGTCCAGTTAATAGCCCATTAAGTCCAGTAACCCTTTACTGACCCACTGAATTAATTAATATCTTTATATTCAATTAATCAGTCGAATTTAATGTCCCACAATAAATTCGGACGGACTGCCGATCACGTTGGATGCCAAGCAACATCGCGTGATCCTGGATGGCACTGGGGTTATCGCAACCCTCTATTGGAACCTTTCTGTCATCGGTTAGCGCGCGGATATAATCCTTCATCCGTACAATGTTCCCGAATCGACCTAGGGCATGGTTTACTGTTAAACCCTATTTGGTCGATTCACTTGAATCAGATGTCGCTAATCTGAATCCGATAACTCCTTATCGATTACAGAGTCCGCCCTGGCCAGGGACTTTAAGCGCATCATTCTCGGAACATTCTCTCTCAAACAACCGAGAGCGGATGATCCCGTATTGAACACACAATTACCTTCGAGGGCATTTCCCTGAACCCGATCGCTTGACTTATTGATATCCCATGGTTAGGGATTCGTTCGTCAAGGTCAAAGCTCAGAAACCTACCAACAAGGTATCCTTGGAGTCTCAGGTCCAAGGATCATCCACGCAACCGTGACAATTGAATCGAGCTGGTTAATAGTGAGGTGATTACCATCCAGCGATTCATAGTCGGATCAGTTCAGTGAACTTATTCACCAATGAGCACCTATAGGTTTAGCATAGTGTCTCCACACAAGTGACTTATGGGATCAGTCACCCTCATCATATGAGCTGAAGTAACCTATACTAGTCTATCCGGATGTTCGATGTCCTATCTCAAACATCCTATGACTATGAACAATTAAGAACATGTGTTTATAAGTCTTCGGTCCCGTAATTATGATCTCATCATAATCCGAACACTATTGCACATGTTCATGGACTTCATCGTGATACGATAAAGACAGATCGAATTAATTACACACAATGAATTATTGCCATTTATTAATAATCTGAATATGTACACAGTATCGGATTGGCTTTGGGACCATCTTATACTAACAATCTCCCACTTGGGCTAAAGCCAATCACTTTTATACAGAATACCCATATTCTCTAAGTGACGCTCAAAAACATTTTGAGACAAAGGCTTTGTAAGTGGATCTGCTATGTTGTCGGCTGAGGGAACTCTTTCCACCACGACATCTCCTCGAGCTATAATCTCTCTGATCAGATGAAAGCGCCGCAGAATGTGCTTCGACTTCTGATGAGACCTCGGCTCTTTCGCTTGAGCAATCGCCCCATTGTTGTCACACAGCAGTGGGACGGGACCAGATATGCTTTCCACCACACCAAGATCGCCGATGAATTTCTTCATCCATACAGCTTCCTTGGCGGCTTCAGCAGCAGCAATATACTCGGCTTCCGTTGTCGAATCAGCAGTGGTTTCCTGCTTGGAACTTTTCCAGCTCACTGCTCCCCCGTTGAGTGTGAAAATAAAACCTGATGTTGACTTGCTGTCATCAGGATCAGACTGAAAACTCGAGTCAGTGTATCCTTGCAGCTTTAAGTCTCCTCCTCCATAGACTAGAAATAGATCCTTAGTCCTTCTCAAGTACTTAAGGATGCATTTCACAGCCTTCCAGTGTTCATCACCTGGATCTGCCTGATGTCTGCTCGTAACACTTAGAGCATATGCTACATCAGGTCTGGTACACAGCATGGCATACATGATGGACCCTATGGCAGAAGCATAGGGGACTTTATCCATCACTGCCCTCTCTTCAGGTGTCTTGGGAGACTGACCTTTAGAGAGTGAAATTCCATGTCTCATCGGTATGAGACCTCTCTTGGAATTTTCCATGCCAAACCTTTTGACAATGGTTTCTATGTACATGGATTGGGTTAAAGCCAGCATCTTCTTTGATCTATCTCTATAGATCCGTATTCCCAATACGTAAGATGCTTCTCCCAAATCCTTCATGGAGAAGTTCTTTGACAGCCATATCTTTACTGATGACATCATTCCTACATCATTCCCAATGAGTAGGATGTCGTCAACGTAAAGAACCAGAAATGTGATTGCGCTCCCACTGTTTTTCTTGTATACACAGGGCTCATCTTCATTCTTAATGAAGCCATAAGATTTGATCGCCTCATCAAATCTTATGTTCCAGCTCCGGGAAGCTTGCTTCAGTCCATAAATGGACCTCTGTAACTTGCATACCATGTCTGGAGATTCTTTGGATGTGAATCCTTCTGGTTGTATCATATACACCTCCTCCTCAAGGTTTCCATTGAGGAAGGCAGTCTTCACATCCATCTGCCAGATTTCATAATCATGGTAGGCAGCAATGGCGAGAAGAATTCTGATAGACTTAATCATAGCAACGGGCGAAAAGGTTTCGTCATAGTCAACACCTAGTCTTTGACGATAGCCTTTTGCCACTAATCTTGCTTTATAAGTCTCAATACGTCCATCTGCACCGATCTTTCTTTTAAAGATCCATTTGCAGCCGATAGGTACTATACCATCGGGTAAATCCACCAAGTTCCAAACTTGGTTGATGTACATGGACTGTATTTCAGAATTCATGGATTCCCGCCATTTCCCGGCCTCTGGACTTTCAATGGCCTCCTGGTAAGTCTTAGGATCATCATCCTCATTATAGAGTATCCTAGAACCATCCAAATTAATATGTCCCACATATCTTTCTGGTGGTTTAGGTACTCTTTTAGACCTACGAGGTTCCTGTGTATCACTTTGAACAGGTTCAGAAACTAACGGTTCATCTGATGAACCATTGCCAGTTTGTGGGTCTGGAACTTCTTCCAGAATTACTTTACTCCCACTGTCCTTCTGGAGAATATAATCTTCTTCCAGAAAGACAGCTCTCCTGGCCACAAACACCCTTTGTTCGCCAGGATGATAGAAGTAATATCCATAAGTTTCCTTTGGATATCCCACAAATCTGTATTTGTCAGTTCTGGATTCCAGCTTATCTGCGTCATGTCTTTTAACATGAGCAGGACATCCCCAGACTTTAACATGTTTAAGGTTTGGTTTCCTTCCATTCCATATCTCATATGGAGTGGTCTCAACAGATTTGCTGGGTACCTTGTTCAGGATATACATAGCCGAGCTAAGTGCATATCCCCATAAGGACACTAGTAATTTGGACATGCTCATCATGGATCGCACCATTTCCATTAATGTGCGATTTCTCTTTTCTGATACACCATTCATCTGAAGTGTATAAGGAGGTGTAAGCTGAGAAAGGATACCATTATCCTTTAAGTATTTAATGAACTCAGTACTCAAGTATTCACCACCCCGATCAGATCGGATGGTTTTTATGCTCTTTCCTGTTTGTTTTTCCACTTCATTCTTAAATTCTCTGAATTTCTCAAAGGCTTCAGATTTATACTTCAATAAGTATACATATCCAAATCTTGAGTAATCATCAGTGAATGTAATGAAGTATGAGAAACCACCAATGGCTTGAGTTGACATAGGACCACATACATCTGAATGTATGAGTTCTAATATGCCTTTGGCTCGTTCTCCAGTTCCACTAAATGGAGACTTAGCCATTTTACCCATTAAACATGACTCACAGGTTGCATATGATTCATAATCAAATGGATCCAAATATCCATCTTTATGCAACCTTTGGAGTCTGTTTTCACCAATGTGTCCAAGCATACAATGCCACAAGTAGGCTTTGTTCATTTCATACTTACTTCTTTTAATCGAAGAACCGATATGTAAATTATCATGAGACACATTCAATAGATACAAACCATTAGATAAAATAGCAGAAGCTATTAATTTATTTCTGAAATAAATTGAACAACTATTGTTCCCAAAATTTAAATTGTATCCAATTCAATCTAAACATGAAATAGAAATGATGTTCCTTATTATGCTAGGTACATAATAACAATCATCTAATAAAAATGTGTCTCCGGATGGTAGCTTGAGCTTCACTGTCCCCACAGCGATCGCCGCAACTCTTGCGCCGTTACCTAGCCTCAGCTCCACCTCGCCGGTCCTCAGCTTACGTCTTCTTGTCAGTGCCTGCACAGAATTGCAGATATGAGATACACATCCAGTATCTAATACCCATGATGTACAATCTCTTATTGACAAGTTTACATCTATCATATAGATACCTGAAGTGTCCTGCTGCTTCACAGTTCCTTGAGCCTTGTCCTTGAGGTATTCCTTGCAATTCCTCTTCCAATGCCCTTTCTGGTGACAGTAGAAGCAATCACCTTTCTCAGCACTTTTACCCTTGTCTTTCTTGACAACCTTTGCCTTTCTCTGAACCTTGTTCTTATTCTTTCGAAAAGCTTGGACTGCAAGTCTTTTTCTGTTGGTCTTACCAACCATTAGGACTTGGGTTTATCCTTCACAAGGTTCCCCTCAGCAGTCTTTAACATGTTCAGCAGTTCAGCTAAGGTCGCCTGGATCTTGTTCATGTTGAAATAGACGATGAACTGAGCATATGAAGGTGGAAGTGAAGACAACACAAGGTCTGTGTGCATCTCCTTGGGAAGTGTAATCCCAAGAGCATCCAGCCTCTCCACCCACTCAATCATCTTTAGCACATGATTCTGTACTGAAGTTCCCTCTGCCATCTGAGCTTTGAACAGATTCTTCGATATCTCATATCGTTCGATTCTGCTCTGCTCACCAAAGAGCTCCTTCAAATGGAGCATGATGGATCTAGCATCCATCTCTTCATGTTGCCTCTGCAACTCATTGCTCATAGAGGCTAACATATAGCATTGGGCCATGGTAGAATCCTCCTTCCATTTTTCATACGCTATCATTTCCTCCTCTAGAGCATCTAATGCTGGTTCAGCAGGAGGTTCAGTATCCAAGACGTAGGCAATCTGCTCAGACCTGAGGACTATCTTCAGGTTTCTGAGCCAGTCTGAGTAATTGGTGCCTGTCAAACGGTTGGCATCAAGTATGCCTCGCAACGGGTTATGGTGCGACATTCTCGCCTACAGGAGATAATTAATTGATAATTAGCAGATATTCAGATTATCTAAAACAAGATATGGTCTTTTATTATCTAATTTTACTCCCACTAATTTTCGACGGACTGTATAACCTTCAGATATACAGAACGGGAGACGCCGACTGTCTCCTAGTGGGGATCAGAATCTCCAAGCATCACAGTATGACCTCGGGTAAACACATAGTATCATACTGCTATCTCAAAGCAATCATCTCATGATAATTGCAACTCCTTGCAATATCCGATCGTACTTCGGCTCCCAAGTTTAATGGTCCCGGGTAAACACAGTAGACCATTATCCCCGGTCTAAGCTTTACCATCAATACGTGACAGAGTAAAGTAGAAACATAGTTCCCGGGTAAACACGTGGATGACTATATCGTTCCTCTACTCTTATCCAAAGGCATCTTATGCCATGATCAACAGTCCTCTCATCAGTTAATGGCAGACCTCGGGTAAACACATAGTATCTGCCACCACCGAATTAAGTTCTATTAATCATATTGATGGAGAGCCACGCGGTACATTCTCAATGACTCGCGCTACGGCTTAGAATTTGTAACGAAGGTTTTACTTATTTAATTTGGTCTCATCCTAGGTGATAGTATTAAATATATCGAATATATTTATTAATACTAATAACCTAGCAAATATAAAGCACACGCATCACATACATGTCATTAGTGTGGTCATGGACGGCACTACGGTTTGACTTGAGCCAGACAGTCAAACGCACACATACACACAATATAACAACTTATATCATGAGTCTGCAAACCCATGAATACAATGAACTCCTTCATTTTCATCTGGTCAGCAGTTGTGGATCATCCTCGCTCCGCACGCATCCGCCTCGATCAAATTACATCGTAATTCTCAATTACACGATAATTTAAATGAGGAAGCTTTATGGCGATTACATCAAGGAGGAAGGTAGAAGTACAATGGAATGTAAGAGGGAGAGGTTCGCAGACCTCTATTTATTAATGCACAATAAACCACACAATCACATTCCACATCCACAAGTAATGCCCGTCCATGACCACCATGTGTTTTATTAAACAAACCACACATGAATTGCACATCAAATGGCTAAATAAAATTTTCGAAAATAATATTAATTTTGGTTTCATAAAACCAGAGACCAAACAAAATTTGGATTATTTGGAATTTTTCGAAAACTTTAGTATTTATTGCAAGCATGCTAATTTAAATCAAATTTAAACAAGCAAATCAATAACACATCAAAAATGCATTAAAATCTAAAATTAACGGCTTCAGAAATATTCCATGCTCAATTTGAACAATTCAAATATTTATGGGGTTAATCTAACAATTAGATTGCATAAGGTTTAATTTAACATTTAGAATTAATTCAATTAACAACCTTTTGTTAATTAATTAACATAATAAACCTTAATAAGGGCCCAATAAAAATTGAATTTAATAAAAAATAGTAAAATCATATTTTACAGATAATTATTAAACCAATTTTATAATTAAAATTTTAAAACTAAAAATTTTTAATCAACTGGGCCCCCTAAAGGGCTCAGCCCTGCTGGGCCCCTGGCTCGGGCCAGAGCCGAGCCAGGGCGCAGCCAGGGCTCGGACCCAGGTCCGAGCTTTGCTGCGCCCTGGCTCGGGCCGCCTGGCACGAGCCAGGGCCCAGCCGGGCCCAGTCCGGTCGGCGGCTAGGGAAACCCTAGCCGCCCGGCCGAACCGCCCGAGGTTCCCTGCAACGCAGGGAACCCGACGGCGCCGCCCCCCTCTTTGGGGTCTTCTCCGGCGCCGATCCCGGCGCCGGCAGGGCACCGCACCACGCCGCCGGCGAACCCCTTAGCTCCGGCGAGGTCCGGTGACCGGCGGTGGCCCTGGAGGTCATCCGAAAAGGGATTTATTCGCCCCCTTATTTCCTCCAAAAAATCTGGTTTTGCAGGTTTCTCAAACCCGTGGGGAGGAAGAAGAAGGTCCATAGCCGCTCTTCCACGCCTTCCCATGCCATCAACAACTCGACCAGGGTCATTGGGCATGATCTACAGCGATTAGAACCCCTTAAAATCCATCTCTATGGATCCGACCACATCAAAAACGCCCCGTTCTTCGTCCAACGAAGAACACGACGAAAAACCCCCAAAAATAATTTTTTTCTTCAGATTTAAATCACGATCTCATCGCAGTAATCATCTAATGATTATAAATCTTTCAAGAACATAAATCTAAGCATGGAATAAATTCAAAAACCATAAATTTTAGAGACCGAAACGGCGAAAACACAGTGGAACCTGGCTCTGATACCACTGTTGGGATCGCTTTGTCGGGATCCGATCTTAAAACGCAGCGGAATAAAGGAGTTCGGGATCGGATCTGTCCCGTTTTGGTCGTTAAAATTAAACCGGTGTAAATCGAATTTACCTTGCGCGGATTCGAATCCGCGTCCGTTTTCCGGTTTCGTCGGAGCGATGCCGCAAGTCGCGCAGATGCCCGACCTCTAGCGGTATCCACGCGGTTCTCCTCGCGATGGATCGTCCTCGCTTCCTCGCTCGCTGCGGCGCTCGAAGATCCCGTCTGACTGCGCGTGATCCGCCGCGACATGCGGATCCAGAATCCCCGTCGAACGGGAAGTGGAGCAGTTGGGAACGGCACGCCCAGAGGAGAGAGAAAGTGGGGAAGAACGAATGACGGCTAGGTCAGGGTTGCTGGCCCCGGACGTAGAATCCGTTCTTTTATAAGAAGTCAGTTTGCGGTTTTTCACAAAAACCCAGACTTATCCGAAATCCTGTCGGATTATCCATCGACTTGAAAACCATTTGCGTGTGACCCTCTAGGCCCAAATACCAGTCCAGTTAATAGCCCATTAAGTCCAGTAACCCTTTACTGACCCACTGAATTAATTAATATCTTTATATTCAATTAATCAGTCGAATTTAATGTCCCACAATAAATTCGGACGGACTGCCGATCACGTTGGATGCCAAGCAACATCGCGTGATCCTGGATGGCACTGGGGTTATCACAACCCTCTATTGGAACCTTTCTGTCATCGGTTAGCGCGTGGATATAATCCTTCATCCGTACAATGTTCCCGAAATGACCTAGGGCATGGTTTACTGTTAAACCCTATTTGGTCGATTCACTTGAATCAGATGTCGCTAATCTGAATCCGATAACTCCTTATCGATTACAGAGTCCGCCCTGGCCAGGGACTTTAAGCGCATCATTCTCGGAACATTCTCTCTCAAACAACCGAGAGCGGATGATCCCGTATTGAACACACAATTACCTTCGAGGGCATTTCCCTGAACCCGATCGCTTGACTTATTGATATCCCATGGTTAGGGATTCGTTCGTCAAGGTCAAAGCTCAGAAACCTACCAACAAGGTATCCTTGGAGTCTCAGGTCCAAGGATCATCCACGCAACCGTGACAATTGAATCGAGCTGGTTAACAGTGAGGTGATTACCATCCAGCGATTCATAGTCGGATCAGTTCAGTGAACTCATTCACCAATGAGCACCTATAGGTTCAGCATAGTGTCTCCACACAAGTGACTTATGGGATCAGTCACCCTCATCATATGAGCTGAAGTAACCTATACTAGTCTATCCGGATGTTCGATGTCCTATCTCAAACATCCTATGACTAAGAACAATTAAGAACATGTGTTTATAAGTCTTCGGTCCCGTAATTATGATCTCATCATAATCCGAACACTATTGCACATGTTCATAGACTTCATCGTGATACGATAAACACAGATCGAATTAATTACACACAATGAATTATTGCCATTTATTAATAATCTGAATATGTACACAGTATCGGATTGGCTTTGGGACCATCTAATACTAACAATTCTCCCTTCTATTTTCTAGGCATATCCTTTGTTTCCCGGTCCAAGGAAATTCATCTCTCTTCCTTGGATTCGAAAGCTTGCTAAAAGTACCACAATCTCTATGCAATCCTTTGTTTCCAAGTGGAAAATCCAAGGTCTAGTAGTCCATGCGAAGCATTACAAGAGTCCAAACGTGGACTGGACGGCTATGGGTGCTTTGATTGAGTTATGACATTCTCAAACCCATACTTTCCTTTTTCCTGATTTTGAATGCACTATTCTTCTAGAGGAGGTTGAACTCTTATTGGGCCTTCCCAAAATCAAATTGTACGGTGACAATGAAGTGATCCAGAATAAGATGGCTTTGATGAGGGAAAAGATCACTGGTCAACAATTGTTGATGAAGATCATGAAGGACCCAACATAAGTTAAAGGATGCCTCCCCAAGAAAGGAATCAATCTTGCAAAGCTTGCGGAGTGGACTTTGTACGAGATTGAAGATCTTAGAGAGGAAGACACTGAGAACGTGATGAAAGCTTTCACCACGTGCCTAGCTGGAGCTCTGTTCTTTCCTGCTCAAGATAACAAACTAGAAGATGATCAAGTCAGTGCAATCTGCGAGATCTTTGAGGGAAAACAGATAGGCACTGCGATCCTAGCCTATCTTTACAGTGGGCTCTCTGCAGCGTCTACAGGTCAGCCTCCCTATGGTTGCATGCTACTCTTCGCTCTATGGGTTGAGTTGCACTTTAAGTTTGAATATCACACGAGGAATTCTGCAAGACCGTCTCAAATCTATCAGAATAGCCCGATCTTCTATATTTTCAACATTGTGAAATTCAATGAGAAGATGATCAATCGAGTGCCAAAACTCAAGACTCGAGCTGACTGGAGAGATTATTTGAGAAGAATGTCAGCAAATGGGTTCGACTCTTTACCTCTTGCTCTTGTAGGAAAGTCCATTCGAGTACGTCGTGCAGCGGGTGCAGAACTTAAGCTGTTCGGGACTATTGAGTTCGTGTTGTACAATCCTCATCGCTGCTATACTCAACTCAGCTTGCCTCGCTATGAATTCCCTGGATTTTTCCATACATCTCCAATCAAGAAGCGTGCCTTGGAATCTGATGAAGATTATGAAGCTACTAAACTTATAGTCACTTTGTGGAATATTAGCTTCAATTATCGTGTAAAATCTTCTCGAGAAACAGATAGAGGATTATCTGTTTTATATATACTGAGACTTCGAGAATTTCTTCCTTGAATATTCTCTTTTCTTTTCTTTTTATGATGTAATAAAGAATTCATTTCAATAAAGAATTGTTCCTTTATGTCTTGAAATCCATCCTCAATCTCCTGTGACTTGTCTATGATTTTTCCTTAAGTAAAAACTTGATTTTTCCTTAAAATATTACAATTCGGATTTACTTAATGCAAAATGCGTCCACTCATAAAGACGCATTTTAACCATAATTCATTTTCCAAAAATCAGTCATTAAACCTTAAAATCACGAATTATGTTGAAAACGCGTCCACAAGTGTAGACGTCTTTCAATTCTCTTTCTTGCTTTTCTCCAAAATTTCGCCATTAATTCTGTGATTAATCCACTGAAACGCGTCGTGATAGGTGGACGTATTTAATCATCATGCTTTGTACTGTTCTGACCAGAGTTGGCGGTTTAATCTGAAACGCGTCGCTCTGTGTAGACGCCTTTTACTCAATTTCAAGTACCTGGCCTTGCCGCCTCAGTTTATGCGCCCTGAATGGCGTCGCTGTACCCTGAAGCGTTTCAACTTCTCCAAACAGAAGCCGTGAAAGCCCCCCTTTCTTCCTCATTCTCCCAAGTTCTCTCTCTCTCCGAGCTCCGGCGACTTCCCGGCGATCTCCTACTCCTCCGGCGATCTCCACCACCAACCTCCTCTTCTCCGGCAATCTCCACCAACGGCGATCACCAGCCACCTTCTTCATTACCTCTCTCTCCCTTCTATTCTCTCCTTTACCCGAGTTCTCCCTCTTTCAAGTTCTTTCTAGTTCTCATGGAACCCGGCGAAGGATCGAGGGGGAAACGTCGCCGTGCTGTGCGCGTGGTGAGGAGGGAGGAGCACGAGGCGGCTCTCCCTGAAGAAGCCATGGCCTTAGAGGCTGCGGCCACCATCCTCGAAGAAGAAATTCCCCCACCGGCGGCTGTCGAGGGAGGAGAAGAAGAGGAGGAGGCCTTCCACTTGGTAAGTTTTTCATGGGATTGATTTTTTTTTTTTGATGAATGGGATGAAGAAAGGGTGAAGAATGGGACTTTTCCAAAAAAGTCTGAAAATCGGATTTGAATGGCGTCCAGACCAGGTGATGCCTTTCCAAGGGCGTCGCCTTGGTCCGACACCATTCAAGCCAAAATTCAATTTTTTAAATATGATAGAAATAGGTTTACATGGCGTCAAGTATGGTGGACGCCTTTCAATGGGCGCCCATTAACTGATGAAATCTCCTTGTTTTTATTTGCAGGGGACGATGAGGGCCCGCATCTCCTGGGATCTAGTAGTAGGAGCATACCGGAGACTCCCGGACTTCCAGAAGGCGCATCTGCCCCGGATGGGGTTCGGCGAGATCCTCGAGATCGAGCCATTTTGGCTCGATTTGGCCCTCCTGCAGGCGCTACGGGAGAGGTGTCATGCGGAAAGCAGAGCTTTCCTAATGCCTTGGGGTCACATGGTCCCGACTCTAGAGGATGTGGCCAGGATTACTGGCCTGAAAGTAGATGGCCGACCGATGAGCGGGGTGACTTACCCCGACTACCGAGGATTGGCAGAGGCCCTACTAGGCATAGAGGTGTCTAACCTAGATAGGGAGTCTAGGACTGTGCCTAGGATAGAGGTGGAGGCAGCCTTAGGGTTAGTAGAGCCCCGGCGTCGGTCAGACGAGACCCGGGCAGAGTTTAGGGATAGGCTAGCCGAGTCCTTTTCCTCTGTATATTGTAGTGACCCTAGACAAATAGATGAGGTAGATAGGCAGCTTAGGGTTTTTCTTGTCTTCTTCTTCGGTTGGTTGCTCTTCAGTATGAAGGGCGACCACATCCACTGTAGATTTCTTTTTCTTTTAGATGACTTAGATAGTTTACATGAGTATGCATGGGGTGCGGCCCTCCTGGCTCACTTGTTCGCAGATTTGTCCGCGGTCAAGCCAGACGGCGAGACGACCGTCAGTGGCTTCTCGCCATTCCTTCAGGTATTCAGTCATTTTATTATTTGTTCATGAAATGTAATGAAATGATTTTTCTAACCTATATGTTCATGTATGCAGGTGTGGAGTTATCACTATTTTCTGCTCGGCCGAGCGCGGATAGTGAGATCGGGTGCCGTCCCATTGGCCTGCTGCTGGCAGCCAATAGTGGACACGACACCACATCACCACCAGTTGACGGCCCTGCGCCGTCAGTTTCTTGATTACCCAGAACTCTTGGTGAGTTTTAATTTGTTCAATTTTGTTTATTAAATGCAATCTTTCATTTATTAAATGCAAGTTATTTATATGAATGCATCTAACCTGTATGCAGGTGATCTGGCGCCCGTACCTGGGCATGGGCGAGGAGGGCCAGCCGTGGGTGACGGCTGGCCGGAGACGGGTCGGGAGGCAGATATGGCTCCACTGCCTCAACGAGATCGAGCCGCTCCGCCTCCGCCTGGTGATGAGGACGCTGGGCCTCCATCAAGAATGGATTGAAGAGGAGGTCCCGGAGGGAGTGGGACAGAGCATGAGGGGGAAGCAAGCCATCACTGATTGGCGAGCAAAATTCCCGGAGCAGTATGAAGACTGGCATCGCCAGGGTGTCAGAGTTGAGTCGCAGGCGGAGAGTAGGGCAGCCTACCTCCAACAATATCGGACACACTACGCTGATCAGCTACGACTCCTCCGTCCTCTCGATGTAAGTATGCGTTTATGCTTCTTTCATTTTATCATTATCTTTAACTTATACTTATGAATGAATGTATGTATGTGTGGTATGCAGGATGCACGAGATGCCGTGATCATCGACCTCCGGGCCCGTCTCCAGGATGCCGAGGCCCAGTTGGAGCAGGTCGAGAAGGAACTCTTTGACCTGGTATGTATGCATGTTATGAATTTGTTTTGACAATTAGTCACTGACGGTTGTTTTTTGCTGCAGCGAGCCGTCTACACCCAGGCGGCTCCCCCTACCTATGGAGCTTCATCGTCTTTGGCGCCATCTGCTGCTCACGAGGCTGCTCTGGCTGACCTCCAGAGTCAGCTCGCCTCTGCCATCCATCGGGCTTCTCTTGCATAGGAGGACCGGACTGCTCAAGTGAGTTCTGATCTTTTTGACTTCTTTTTATTATATTCGTTAATCACTTGATGAGCTGACAACATCTTCCCTTGCAGGTTGCTGAGCTTCATGAAGCCCTTCAGAGGGCTGAGGTGGATGCGGCCCGGGTCCGTGACCTCGAGGAGCAGGTGGCTCGTCTCTCCACCTGGGATTTTCCTCGGGAGCTCTCACGTCTCCAATCCCGACTGGAGTTTGTCACTGAGGAGAGAGAGAGGGAGCGGCAGAGACTGGACATGGAGATGACCTCCCTTCGGATCCAGTTAGGCATCGCCGAGCACGAGCGTCGGAGTGTTGAGGAGAGATACAGACGTGCTCGGCAGCGTGCTCAGGAGCGCGGGCAGGCGAGCGCTTTCACAGCCAGCGTGGCCATCTCCTTTGGTCAGGTTGGTCCGAGTGCTATGGGTCCACCGCCACTGCCTTCTAGACCTCCAGGACCGGATGCCCAGGATGAAGCCCAGAGTCAGCTTGATGAAGGGGCAGGAGAGAGCCAGCCTTGAGGGCTTTATATCATGTATTTTGCCTTTCTTTTGTGTATCATGTACAAAACACTTTTTGATATATATATATATGAAACTTTTGCCTTTCAGCTTTGTGTCTCACGTGTTTGTCTTGTGTCCTGCACATTACTTAACAAACATGTTAAGTATCTATTTAGGCTTAGTCCCTTGCTCAGTCAAGTGAATGATCGATCAATCTTTCTTAGTAGAAGGGTCAAGGGGCATAGCCTTTATTAACAAAGGTAGTATGAGTAATCAAACTATAAGCAAAATGCAATATGTAAGCAGACAGATGCTCACTGAAAATAAAAGGAATGAAACACACTAGATGCAATAAGCAGATACTAATTGAAATATTTTTTTTGGAACATATATTTTTTTTTTTGAAATTTTGAAATATGTGCTTTTTTTGGATTTTGGAATATGTACTTTTTTTGGATTTTTGAAATGTGTATTTTTTTATTTTCGAAATATGTATATTTTTTTAGATTTTTGAAATATGGTGCAAATTAAAAGACCATCATGGTATTCAGATAAAAAGGAAACATATTCATTTATTAACTTAATTCCTAGATTGTTCTTCAATAATCTAACTTAGACCCATCGTGCTTGTACTTGTGTTTCCATTCGTGATCCCATTTGATGATTTGATTCTTAGTCAATCTAGGTCGTTCCTTAATTTTGGAGTACGCCTCTTCAGAAAAAAAGGAAGAATTGGTTTAGAAAGCCCATGAGAAAGTTCTGAAGACCTAAAAAGATGTTCCTTTCTTACTCTAATATCTGTTGGGGTTCGGTCATTTTATTTCCGGGGTATTTATCGACCTTGCGTTCCCTTTTATTTTATTTCATGGCCTTGATGTATCGTTTGTAGTATAATGGCCTTTTAATTTGACATTTGGCTTTTGCCTTTTGCTTTTGCTTTTCTTTTCTTTTTCTTAGGACAGATCTCCCCCATTTTTTATGACGGCCTCCTACTAAGATGGCGGGTATTCTTGGTAGTCTATTCTAAGTCTCGTTCCGACATCATGGGCCGAGTGTAAAAACAGAATTTGTTTGAAAAGAATGATTTGCACTTTACACCATTGGTCAAGCTTTCGGTATTCCTTAGAACTTAGCATCTCTTGTTGCTCACGAATGAAACGTGTCAGTGTGCGTAGTAATGTGTTTGAATTAAATTATTCAGACTGATAAGGGAATTTGAGTTTCTAAATTTTCAGATTCCACTAGTCTTTGCACCATGCTGATCAACTCTTTAAACCTAAGGATAGTATTTCTTAAGATACAGACCATTCCATGGGTGAGTCAACTCTTACCCTTCTGCATTAACTAGACGGTAAGTGTTACCAGGAAAGCATGTGATACAACATATGGTCCTTCCCAATTGGGTTGGAGCTTAGAACGCGGACCACCAGGTTTTACAAAGATCCTTTTGACGACCGTTTCACCAACTTTGAACTTATGTTCGATGACTTGCTTTTGATAAAAACGTGCTAATCTATTTTGATAAACCCTTGCATGATTAGCAGCTGACCATCTTTTCTCGTCTAAAAGTTCTAATTGAGCAAGGAGTGCTGAACGGTGTTCATCAATGGAAAATTTCTTATTCAATTGTACTCTTAATGACGGTATAAGGATCTCATATGGAACTACCGCCTCCATTCCAAATGTTAAGGAATAAGGGGTCTGCTCAGTGGGCGTGCGGATTGAAGTTCGGTAGGCCCAAGAGCCTCAATCAATTTTTCTGGCCAATTTGTGAATTTATTAGACTTGCACATCTTTTTGATGATTTTTACCAAAGTCTTGTTAGTTTCCTTTGCTTGGCCATTACCTTGCGGATAATAAGGAGACGAATGATGCAATGTAATTTTGTATCTATTGCAGAGGTCTTTCAGCTCTTGTGACACGAACTGCGGTCCATTATCGGTGACGATGGTGCTTGGAATTTCAAATCTGGTGATGATGTTCTTCATGATGAACTTGCAGACGGTTGATGCTTTGATTTTCGTGTACGCTTCAGCTTCTGCTCACTTGATGAAGTATTCCGTTGCCGTGAGGATGAAGGACTTCTACTTAATGCCGGAATCAGGATTACCAAAGGGTCCAATAATATCGAAAGTCCACATGGAGAAAGGCCATGGGGAGGAAACATAGTGGAGTGAAGATGCAGGGGAATGAATCTTATCGGCATGAAGTTGACACTTAGCACACCTACGGACATATCCTACACAATCTTCTTCCATGGTTGGCCAATAGAATCCTTACCTAAGGATTTTCTTTGCTAACATCTATCCATTAATATGGCCACCACAAACTCCAGCATGAGCTCCTTCCATAACCTTCCAAAGCTCATCTTCGTCTAAACATCTTAGAAGAACTCCATCAAAACCTCTTTTGTATAATGCTCCCCCAACTAGGATGTATCTTTGAGCAACTCTCCTGATAGCCTTTTTCTCTTCAGTTGTGGCTTCTTCAAGATATGATTGATCTTCACAATACTTAACAATTTCGTAGTACCACGATTTTTGTTCATCATCCATCTCTTCTAACAGCTCCATTAACATGATCTCTCTCTTTTCCACAATAATTCCATCTTTGACCTTCTTCAGTAGCTTCTCCTTAGTCCTAAGGAATGAAGGGTCTTTCACGGCGAGTGAAAGACGCCTGTGAACAATGATCGACTCGGATTGTCTGCTGATTGGAAAATTGAGAGAAGATACAAGTGAGGCTAGAGCGTCAGCTAAGATGTTCTGATCCCTAGGAACATGGATGAAGATCAACTTTGTGAAAAGCTTAGCATAAGCAGAAGTAAGTTCTTGATAAGGCTTGAGCTTTGGATCAAGAGTTCGATATTTGGTTAACACCTGGCAAAGAATCAATTGGCTATCACCCACAATTCTGAGTTTAGTGGCACCATGGAGATGAGCAGCCTCGAGGCCAGCAAGGAGTACCTCGTATTCAGCTATATTGTTAGTGACTGGGAAATCAAGTTGAAAGGCTTGTGGAATGATGACACCTTCAGGTGATAGCAGAACAATGCCGATACCCTTTCTATGGGAATTCAGAGCTCCGTCAAAATGCAGAGTCCACATATCATCTCTGATTTGGTCTATGGACATCAGTTCCTCATCCGAAAACTCCGATCGGACTGGATCAAAACGAGGGAGGGAGTGATGAGCGAGATGTTCTGCTATGGCATAGCCTTTGATCGCTTTCTGCTGAATGTAAGTGATATCAAATTGAGATAGAAAGCTTTGCCATCGTGCTAACCTATCAGTAAGGACAGATTGTTACGCCTCGAATCTGGTTCATTTTTTTTTTAAACTCGGAATCCGGCCACGTAATCTCAGAACAAATTCTACTATAACGAACATATATGAGAGCTAAACAACCACAAGGCGATTTTAAATAAATGCCATAACCATCATGTAACCCAAAATATCCAAATATAGCCAACACCAAAGTTCAAAAATTACAATTTCCATCAATTGTGTAAAAATTCTCAATCTCACCAAATAAATAAAAATACATCAATCTATCATTATCCCTATTACATCAAGTCTAAGAAAGCTGTAAACTTCAATCTAATAACCTCTTGAAGATGTCAAATGCCTCAATCAGAAGTCTTCTCGGATTATAGATTCTCTTTCTCTGACTCTGAAAATGTTAATATGATTTATGAGTACAACCACTCAATAGGCTTCAAACAATCCACATGATTTAACATATAGTAAACCTTACAAATCACGTTATACAATTATACTAAACATGATCTTATACAGTTCTACATATAGCTCAAATCAAATATGTTTTCTAATAATATAAATGGATCAACTAACATATAGCATATATGGCATGATCGAACTCATATCAGAACGTATCACATAACATATCAAATTATCAGGACGTTACGTATCGCCGTCCCCTGATCACATGTTATATTAAATAGCAATTATTATGGCGTAGTAGCTTATCAAATCTGATTCATATCATGGATCATATAGTTAAGACAGATTCATATGATTACAAAGGGATAGCCAAACAGGATGATCAAAAGATCCAAATGACTAAGTTGAATTCAAATGAACATATGGAGTAAGGATTTCATATTTATGTGCCAATCAAACAAATCAAATCATATCATAACGGACATACACCTAAACCACAACATAAGGAGCCAAACAAAACAAATACCAAAGCATCTAGGCAAATGATACAAAGGTCTTAGTCACTGTGCAGAACCGGGGAGTCTAAGTCCCACCCAACTCCAAACCGCTAGGGCATTACGTATCGCCGTCCCCTGGTTTTAGTCGGCCGAAAATCAGGATTCCACCCGTTTGCCCTCGGGTTCCAAACAAAATACCCTATCCAATATGGATGCTTATAATGGAATCGGGCCAAATATCTCCTTAAGATGGCAATGTCCAAACAAAGTCAAATAATTATGGCACAATCAGATTAACTGAGATCAAATGATGACAAAAGATGAGCATAGATCTGAAAATTGAATTATCAAATTGATACGTATATATAAGAGTTAAAATACATACTTTTATATACAAAATAACCACTTAGAGAGTCATCATGATCATATATATGGATAATCAGAGTAAAGCTGATCAAAATAGATTTCTGGACAGAAACGATAATCAAAGGAATTTTCTTAGAATTTTCGGAATAACAAACATATTTTTCGGCCATCAAAACTGATTTTCAGAGCTGACAAATCAACAAATAGGCCGAATAATATTAAACAGATTCATAAAATTATACAACTTGGATAAAATGTCAAAAAGATCATATGTAAAGTGTATACAAAATTTCATCAATTTCTGGATTGGTTTGATATGACTTTAGGTTCTCACTTCGATTCGAAGAACCCGACTTAAATCGAATTACAGCAAATCAAAACAGAGAGTAAATTGAATATCAAACGAAGTCATAAAATTCTAAAACATTACAGAGAAGTCAAGTATAACATAAAAATGGTCTCTACAAAATTGTGTATGATTTGTATGTAAATCAAATGAGATATAGGATTCACAAGTTGAGATTGCAAAACTGTCTGGGCAGATTGTATAGTCTGAAAATGCTATTATGAAATAAATATCTAAAAAACTCCAAAAATTATGAAATTTATTGGAAATTAAGGTAACATGACAAATAGACTTCTATCAAAATTTCAGCTCAATTGGGCATCATATCAAAGAGAACAAACATCTGTAACTCGTATAATCATAATTAAAAACAAAACAGATTGAACGGACAGATTATATAGGCTGAGATAATAATCATGAAATAAATAGAAACGAAGATCACAAAAATCTGAAACTTGAATATAATAAATTATACATATATATCAAAGTTCTTACCAATTTATTTACTTTTAAAAGCTTTCGAAAATAACATAGTTTTATAATACAAAATAGATCATGTGTACAGTTATCCACCTACCTCTTGATGAAAGACTGGCTCTTGATTCTCCTATAGCTTCATCGCTATTTATCTATGATTTATTCTTCCTCTAAATTCTTTTCCACATTCTCTAGGCTCTTGCTCATGTTCTCTAAGCCTCCAATAATATAAAACATTGATTAGGATCAAACCTCCAACAGAAATAACCATGAACAACTCTATTCTCTCAAGAACATCATATGAACTTACCCTTTAGAAGAGAGCTGCATGCTATAGAGGTTGAGCACGACCCAAAGCTCTATTTATGATTATTTATCTTCCTAATATAACCACCAACACTCCCTTTCTTTGCTAGAGTCGAACTCCTACTCCCCATAACTTAATCTCCAAGTAAAAGTCACTTCCTAGTCTAAATCGGACGCTGCTCACGCTTTCTGCAGGTTTCCTTTTTGAAGATATTTAAATTCATCTCCTTAAACATCCGAATTAAGAAACACTTTCTTATACAAAGTTTTAAAACATTTTATTACCTTTTCAATTCAACTAATTTAACTATTTTTGTACTTCTATATAATAAGATATGCTTATTTTACTGACCTGCTGTCCTACGTACTCCGAACTCAGAAATCTGGCAGATTTCCTTCATGTCTAACTATGTCCTGATTCTGATTAGGAAACGACTTATTTTAAACATGTATTATTCATAAAACTTATATATATTTGAGTCATAGTTCTAATGGAAGTTGTCTTACTTAATTATGAATTTTGTGCACGAAGTTATGCTTATAATGCTAGAGCTATGTCAAGTAAATCTGTGTATAGAATCCTAGTCCAAGTAGGATTCCTATTATAACTTTTTACCTATTAATTAGAATCTTAATTATACTCAAATTTATTATGTTTTACTTCTAATCTAAGTCAAATATATTATACATAACTTTTTAGGTCGTGGTTAATATTAATTATACAATCTTTTGTTTCCTAATTCAAATCCTAATCCGATTAGGACTTGTTCTCTGTGGGTAACCCTTTCTAAAACTGATCTTTGATATTTTTGACCTCTAAAACATCTTAATTAGTAACAATAGTCTTCTACAAAGTTATGGATATTTTTATTCTCTTTCCAACGATATCAATTATGTCTTAATCCAAATTTTTTATAGAAAGTTATAATTATTTTACTATGTTATTGTCTAATACATCAACATAGAATTTGAACTAAATTAGTAGGCTATTCTTAGTAGTATAATTTAGATTATTGGGCTTTCATGATTGAGTTAATTGGACTAGATTAAGTTATTTAAGCTCAGTCATAGACTCTTATAATTAGTTAATTGGTCTTAATTAAATTTATTAGTAGTTGTAAAGTACGGGGTATAACACAGATTTTTCAAGAAGAAACTTGATTGGATTCATCTTAGCGATGAGATGGACTTCATGGACTAGAAAGTAATGCTTCAATTTCTGAACAACCCATACAAGTGCTGCACATGTTTTTTCCATCGCC
Source organism: Zantedeschia hybrid cultivar (assembly GCA_030544215.1). Taxonomy (NCBI): domain Eukaryota; kingdom Viridiplantae; phylum Streptophyta; class Magnoliopsida; order Alismatales; family Araceae; genus Zantedeschia; species Zantedeschia hybrid cultivar. Next base: position 59,818,577 of record JARZZO010000012.1, read on the forward strand.
GTGTATCTCTGCTCAGCGGGGTTGAGAAGTTTAGAGAGATAGTAAGCTGCCCTCTCTTTTCCTTCTTCATCTTCTTGTGCTAGGACAGCCCCCACCGCATCATCCAGGATAGAAATATATAGTATCAATGGTTTGCCTGGAGATAGTGGTCTCAAAACAGGAGGACTTGCCAAATAATTCTTCAATCCATCGAATGCCTCTTGACACTTATCGTCCCAATTGAATGTGACTCCTGGCTTGGTAAGCTCGTAGAACGGCTTACACCTTTGTGAGTGCTGGGAGACAAAACAACGAATAAATTGCAACCTTCCGATTAATCCTCTTAACTCTTTCAAGTTCTTAGTGTAGACACGTTAATTTTGACGTCATTTCGAGTAAATTTCATATCATATAATAATGCCTCAGAATGGTTTGATATTTAATCATTAATTATTTTTTATTGATGTTTTTAAGTGTCGGGTCGAACAGACATGTTTAAGTTAATCAATTAAATTGATTTTAGCTCAAATTTCAGCAAAAATATTCAGAAGTCTAAAAGACGTCGACCTTAGTGGACGCGATTTAGAGTTTATTTCTATTTTAACGTTGAAATTTGAATTTTAATCAATTGATTAATTAGCTAAAAGGCGTCTGTGAGTGTCGACGCGATTTAGGTTTCCTAAGCTATTTTAACTTCTCTTCCGGATGTTTATCCTTATCTTAATTAGTGTAAAAGACGTCTACACATGTAGACGCGTTTTAGCTAATAAAGATAAAGATAAGTTTTCCCGGATATTTATCCTTATCTTAATTAATCTGAAAGGCGTCAACCATGGTAGACGCGTTTTAGATAATTACAGATAAAGATGAATTAATCAGTATTTATCTGTCGGTTAAGATGGATAAATCCTAGATTTCTCTATGTTAATCGCGGACGCAGAAGAGGTCTATAAATACCTTACATGTTGAAGAGTAAAAAAGTTAAGCGTGATCTTGAGTGAAGCGTAATCTTGAGTTAATTGAGCGATAGCAAGTTGAAGAGCGGAGCAACGACGTCCAAACGCTGAAGCGCTGCTGTTTCCAGAAGTCGGCGTCCATTCTTCATCCAATTCAAGGTTTCATCCAATTCGGCATAAGTGTTTTATTTCTGCATTTTCATTTTACATCTTCATTAATCTCATTCTTCATCATCACTCTATGTAACACACCACAACATCATTTCTTTTCTTTTCAAAAACCTATTTGATAAAGGGGTTTCAAAAGCCATCCCAAAAAGTAAGTTCTATATTTAGTTGTATGTTCAATACCATGATTAGAATAAATACTGTTTTTGCTTAAGTTCTCATCATTTCTTTATTCCTCTTTCTATATTTTCTGCTGCACTCAACAACAAGAGAATCAAGGAAGTCAAGTACTCAACACAAGAACTCTGGACGATCCTCAAATCCTCAACTTCAACTCCAAATTCAACAGCAAGAACAAAGAATGAGAATGACTCTCTTTATTCAGCCGGCTGAAGGAGGGGAATCAAGGATTTGATATCTCCCGCGTTCAAGCAGGTAGGCGATCATACCTCTTTTGAAACTTTTAAGTCAAAAGTTTCTGGCGATCACTTCACGTAGTTGCTGTTTTTAATAGGTTTATTTTGCACTAAACAACATAGGATTTTTCATGTTAATCACACTGTCATTCTAAGCACCTACAACTTTTTTGGCGATCATGGTGGGACTTGGTCTCGCCATCTTTTAGTTTTTTGTTCTTGCTATTATCAATCGGGCACCCACGGTGTACCATTTGTGTCTCTCGACACGTCCTCACCAATTGGTGAGTGTTTTAGTTTAAGTTAATTTCCCTCGTGCACCACGTGCACACCCCAGTGGCAAGATCTTGCCCTCCCCTTGATTAGTTTAAAAAACTATTTTTGTGATGAAAATGATGTGTGATTGATTGATTTTCTAGTTGTTTAGTTAGTAAATAATCCTGTTAAAATCTGGAACTAAAAAAATCTGCATGAGTTGATTATTTAACTGCTTTTACCCTGTTTGAGGAGGATTCAACTCAGAAAATCCTCCTGCAAAACTGTTTCTGTGAACTGAAAAGCGTCCAGGAGCATTGACGCGTTTCAAACCGCATCAATACACCTCGACGCCTTTCAGTCTTCATATCTTCTCTACTGTCTGCATCTGTTTCTGCGAAAAAATTAAGTTCTGTTTTGAATAGCGTCGACTACAATCGACGCGATTCAGACAGTTTCTTAGTTATTTTTCAGTTTTCAGATTTTTGTGGCTTGAGTGCTAGCTACCCATTATTATTAAGCATTAGAGGCCATCCAGGCCGCAGGACATACGCATTGAGGCGAATACGCTCCTTTTCTTATGAACACACTACTTGACGTCAGCAACTCTCTCTGATTGGGTTGGTCCCTTGATCATACTAGAGAAGTTGACGTTAAGGCCTTCATAAGTCCCCAAAATCAAGGTATTCCTCCTTGATCATCGGGCTGGTTGTACCAATTGAAGTCCCGGCTAGATTCCAAAAGCATTGTGAGAGAAAGTCCTAGAGAATAACGGTGGAAATTGAACTGAAACTAGGATCCTTTCCCTGAGCGAATTTGTGGTTTAATCTAATTCAAATAACTCAACAAGGAACCTTAAAATCACGTTAAGCATCCACTTGATTGATTAATCTCTGTGCAACTTGTTTGTCAAATCTTTGAAAAAAGAATCTAACATCATGCTGTTGTGATCAGGTAGGGACTTGAGTATGGCTCAAGACGCCATCATCAACTACGAGGGAGATGCTAATGCCCCTCGCGATTCGGACTACAACTATGAGAACGGGAGAGATGCTGATGCCTCCCGTAATTCTGCCCCTATTCCATATCGACAAGATGGGAATGTCCGGACACCTCTCTTTCATCCCCATAATCGATATCCTGATCTTCCCTCGCATGAATATGCGATTCCTAATCCCGATCTTGAGGGGGACATGAATCAGAATGATCCCTCATCCTCTGATCCTGTGGATCTCGTCAACGCTTTGGGAGTTCTTGCCTCCCGTCTGGACCCTCAGCAGTTCGAGGCGATCCAGTCGATTCTGAAGGGGAAGGCACCCGTGCAGCCTGCTGAGCCGAACCCTGTGGCTCCCCCTGTTGTTACTCAACAACCTCCTCTTCACCCTCCTTACATCCATCAGGCCATGGAAGGCCTTCATATCACTTCTCGGCCAGCTGGGCCGCAGCTTTCATCCTCTAGGCAACCGGCTAGACCGCAAACGCCTGTTTATCAAAATGCCCTCGGGCATGGCGGAAGCTCTGCCGGACCTCCCCTTTATTTTCCCCCCTGTCCAACGTACTCTAGGCAGCAGGCCTATCAAGTACCTCCACCTCCTCCTCCTCCCCAGGCAGATCTGACCACGCAAGCGTTGTTGGCCAAGATGGAGCGCATGGATGAGTAGTTTAACAACCTCCAGAAGATGATGGGGGTTAAAGCTGCGCCAGAGATCAATTTGCCGAGCCTGCCGGTATTCCACCTACCACCCTCTGAGATGCCAGTGTACCGAAAGTACAACGGTACTGGTAACCCCTTCACACATCTGAAGGAGTTTATGTACGAATCGTCTTTCTGGCAGAACGACAAGAGGTCGTTGGCCTTTTTGTTCAGGAGATCTCTAGAGGGACCAGCCCTCGAGCGGTTCTTTTCTTTAGAACCCTCCGAAGTAGAGGATTACGGTATCGTTTCACGCAAATTTATCCAACGATATCAGGACAGAGTTGCACCTTCCTTGTCCATCACTGACCTCATTGCAGAAAAGATGAAACCTGATGAGGAGTTTGTCAGTTTTGCTGACAGGTGGCGGGGCCTGACTGAAAAGGTGAAAGATCACTTGTCCGAATCCGAGCAAGTGAAGATGTTAATTTCTAACGCCACGCCCCAGTTCAAGCTAGTCCTCTCCTTGAACAATCTGACCAACATGGCAGAGCTCTATGAAAGAGCACGGTACTGCCAAAATGCCTTCAAGGATGCTACGTTCTCTAGCGTCTTTGATCCTCACAGACCTAGCAGGCCTCCACCTCGGAAGCCTGCAGTGCCAAACTCTCCCAGCACAGGTCCGACTACTGAGGGCACGCTCTCTCACGAGTAAGTTAGTAGCATGAATAATAACTCGCCCCAGTTCGTGAGGAACCAGCAGCAGTACCAGAGGCCACCGCAGCCAAACCAGCAGGGGTACAGGCAGCAGTAGAACCCCCATTATCAGCAACAGTATCAATGGCCCCAGCAGCCGAACTAGAACCAGCAACAGCTACAGCAGCCGCCGCAACGGCAACAGCAATACCAGCAGCCCCAACAGCAGCAATATCAGCAACAACAGTATCAGCCGCGTGCACCGCCGGCATACCATAATGTCCCTCCTCCTGCTGACTATAATCAGCAAAGAAGACCTCCAGGCCCTAAAAGGGCAGAATACCTGGCCCTCCCAGAATCCTTGGCAGATATCTTCAGTGCTCTAATGGCAGCTAATGCCTTAGTTTTGCCAAGGGAAAAGGCCGTCTGGCCTCAAAATGCCGACACGTCCAGGTATTGCTACTTCCATAGGCAACCTGGGTATACCATCGACACCTGCTTCCAGTTCAGAAATTATATTCATGATCTCAACGAGCAGGGCGACATAGACTGGGAGGAGATGAAAAAGTATATATCAGCCCTGAAGGCGAGAAGACCACAGCAGCAGCAGCAGCAACAAGCAAGACCACCAGCACAAGCAGCGCCACCACCCAATATGGGCATAGTGCAGAATCCACTCCCGGAGCACCAGAACCAAAACCAAGTTGCTCCCATTCTGACGAACAGCCAGTCTGAGGCTGGTCATGGGCAACAGTGGAGAATAGAGGACTCTTCCTGTAAGGACTAAGGTTTTCGGATTCGGTTTTCGGGGTCGGACCCTGTAGTTCTGGCCTTAGTGGGGTCTGGAACTCTGTGTTGTTTCGCGTCGAGCCCGCTCGACGCGGTTTAAACGGCGTCCACCATGGCAGACGCGTTTCAGGTTATGCCACGTGGGTGCCACGTGGACTGACTTTGGACCGCGAGCGTACGGCCCTGTCAGGTCGTCTGAACGGCGTCCGTGTGGGTCGACGCCTTTTAGACTGAGACTCTGGGTGTGTCAGAGTACGGCCCTGACAAATTGTCTGAATGGCGTCTGTGAGGGTCGACGCGTTTCAGACTCTTGTCAGAGCGGCCGTCTTGTCACCTGATAGGCGTCCGTGCATGTCGACGCGTTTCAGCCAGCCTCTGGTTAACCCCGCGAGCCCTCCTTCTTTCCCTCATTTTCTCCTTCTCCCTTTCTCTCTTTCCCTCCGGCGAACTCGGCGGCGATCCTCCTCCTCCCTCTTTTCCTCACACCATTTCGCCTCTCCCTTCACTCCATCCTCTACCTGGCTCCTACCCCTACCACCTCCACTTCCACTGCGGCGTTCTACTCTCCGGACGGCGGCCGACGTCACGGTGGAGCTAGGACGACCTCGGCGGTACCGGCGGCGGCGTGGGGCGAGACAGGCGGACGGCTTGAAGCTCGGAGGCGTTCGAGTGTCCGGTAGGGTGACGTTCCCCATCGCACTGTGTTTAAGATCACGTTTTGCTCAATATGCATGTGGTAGATCTTCGGTTTTGGGGGTTAGAATGAGCATGTTTAGGAATTCTATGGGGGTGTTTGCCTATGAATTGTCTTGCTCTTCGTTTCCCTCCAGTTTGATTGATTTTTCGGGGTTATTTGGAAGTGGGAAGGGAGCCCTCGGGTTTAGGGCGTTCCTGGTTCCTGGGCTTGAAAGACGTCGTGCATGGACGACGCCTTTTTGAAGGGCGTCGGGCCATCACGACGCCTTTTAGACAGGAATTGACTGACAGACAGTCTGCCCGGTTGGAATTTCTGTGGCTGAAAGACGTCATGGGTAAACGACGCGTTTTTAAACGGCGTCGGGCATCCATGACGCGTTTTAACCACAGAAATACCCTGGTTAAGGTCTTGGGAATTCCGGATTTTCGTGTTGAAAGACGTCTTGGGATGTCGACGCCTTTTGAAAGGCGACCATGAGGGTCGACGCCTTTTAAGGCCAGATTCTGAAGACTGATTTATGTGAACCTGTACATGGAGCTTGAATGGCGTCGACCTCGGTCGACGCTATTCAAGACAGAATCTCACTAATGCATGCCAGTAAAACGTGTTCTCATTGCTAGATAGATAGTTTGCACATGTTTTAGTGCACCCGATAGAGACGGATTCCTCACGATCGGATGGTTCTATGTGTGTTGAGCGATCGCGGGATTTTCACGTGACCGGATCGCACTGTGTTGGGTTTTCAGTTACTGTGGACCTGGAGTGACATTGTAGCGCTTTATCACCCTGTGCTGGTGGGGGCGTGAGCACAGCGCCGGTGGGGGCGTGGGCGGGGTGACGCCTAGTGAGAGAGGGTCACCTGGTGAACCCCGGGGTCAGCTAGTACCGGTGTGGGAGTGGTACATTCGGAGAGTCACTCATGCTGAGGGAAGGGGTAGTCACCTGAGCCGGTTGGGCCGGAGTAGCAAGCGTGCTATCCGAGGGGCTACTCCTTGGTCTCAGCGGGTCGAGGTTTTTCCTACCGTTGTTTGTACGGTCGGCGAGTTCTATCGAGACGGCAGTTGTGGGTTTTCTAACGGTTGGCTTAGAATGAGCATGATTGTTATATTTCGACCGCATCTGTTCTCACGTAGAGAATTAGATATCGTACCTGCCACTACACTTGTTACTTTACTGTTAGCTGTACTTTACACTTGTGGGTGTGTGTGTGGGCAGTGGGGATCGAAGGATCCCTACTGAGTCTTGTCTTGAGACTCACCCCTGCGGTTTTCAGGTGAGGACTCCCAGCAGACTTAGAGCGGCGCGTGCGGCCGGGTGTAGTGTGTCTTCAGCGGTTGTTCCGGGGTATGCCCCGATGTAGTTGTTAATTATCTTTGGCCTGTATGTTTAATTATTTCCTTCTGTTGGAGAATGTAATTATTTGCTGTATCGAGTCGCATTGTAATAATTTTAATTCCTGCACTTTTATTTCAATTCAATGCGATGTGAGTGTTTAGCTTAGTTTATTATTTATTTCCCAGACTCACTAGATCCTGGTTTGGTCCCAAAATTAATGATTCGGTACCCATTTAGTAATCGGATCCCCGGTTATAGGGTGGCGGGTCGTTACACTTCCTCTCTTTATTCAACGGGTCACTTTCAGAGTACTGCAAAACGACCACCACGCCGCACCATCCACATACCTAGGCCACAACCCGTTATCATCACCCCTCTACCGACACCCACATATCACTCGCCCGCACCCAATAACCCATTACCACTACCCGCCTTCCTTAAGCCCATTACGCCCCACACCACTACACCGCTACCATATAACCCCCCGCAAACCAATCATGCGCCCCTTCTACCATCCAGACCGCTATTACGCGTACCATTTCCTACTTCGCCTACTACCACTACCACCTACCCAGATACGCCCTTATCATCCAGACCGCTATTACGCGTGCCATTCCCCACTTTACCGACCACTTACCCATCCACCATCCAACCCTCTAGGCCTCTAATCCGCACCTCGCCATCGCCACCTAGCCTTACGCCATCACCTACATACCAGCCCTCTACATCATCCGCACCATCCAACCCTGCGGTACTTAAGGTGTCACCCGGATCCTCCACGGTCGAGGAACATGCGCTCCGAAGTGGAAGGATTTTCAACAAGGTCTTTCCTCAGTCCACAGTTAGAGACGGTCCATCGCAGCCGACTGAGGAAGCCCATAATGAAGAGAGTGCACCAGACACTCAATATGACTTGTTGAAACATCTGGACAGGACACCGGCACGGATCACTATACTTGAATTGATCAAAAGGTCCAAGATTCACCAAGAAGCCTTAATGGAATATCTACAGAAGGTGATGGTCAATGAGGACGTGCCGGTAGAAAAAATTGCAGCACTACTAGTTCCTCAGGGGGATCAGCCCTCCATTACATTTCACACATTGGAACTAGCACCGCCAGCAGCTAGAAGTATGGCTCTGAGCATCACGGTCAACATCTGTAAGAAGGCCGTGGATGCATGCCTAGTAGATACAGGGGCTTCGATCAATGTTTTACCTCCGAAGACCCTGGAGCTGTGCGGTGTGCCCAAAGAAAAATGGCTGCCTAGCCCAATCTCTGTGACAACATATGATAATTCTACCCGTTCCCCTCTGGGAATGGTTTATTTGAAGGTGGAGCTAGGCCCTGTAAGTCATGCAGAGGTCGAATTTCACATCCTAGAAATCGACCCTTCTATAAATGCCATTTTGGGTCGTCCTTATATTAAAACTCTCGAGGCGATTCCCTCTACGAATCACCAATGCCTCAAATTCCCTTTCAAAGGATGAATTATTAAAATAACAAGCATGCCGATCCTTGCTGCTGCTCATACCTTGAATGTTAAATCTACTGCTTTACCTGGCCGACAACCTTTTCTGTCGGTATTACAGGTCTACCATCCAGTGGCTGATCCTCTAAAAGCCGCTACTATTTCTCCATACCCGTTAGATGCCATTAAAAGGGGGAAGTGCATGAGTACCCCAGGATGGAGAATCATGATGAAGAACGGCTACGAGCCTGGGAGAGGTCTGGGCACACAGTTGCAAGGCAGGATCACTCCTGTTAAAGATCATCGAGCAGCACCTGGAAGTGGTATGGGCTATAGGCCAAGAAGACTGAAGCAAGATCTGGTTCAGCAAGCAGAAATTGAAGAAGGTCAGAAAATCTTGGAGACAATGTCTACACCACCCAAAGAAGGCCGAGATCCCCTAACATGGACCCTGTATACACACTTTGTGAAGGGGCCCATACTTAGCCACGACAACACGGTGGTCATTAATTCGTGTTTTGACTTCCATGACATATATAGGAGGGACTTGGCCAGGCATTGCTCAGAACTACTTACGTACCAATCTTTGGAGGCTCTGCGGCCTATGAAAAGGAGAAAATTCCATGATCCTGAATGCGAATGGTACAGGTGGTTCGATCTGAGAGACCTTTACATTGCACTGAACAGATTGTTCCTAGATCCTGCAGAACCCAAGTGGCCGCCGCAGATTGTTGAGCTGATTGAAAGCCCTGGTGCCATCTTTGATAAGCGGATATTGCTGTCTGAAGAGACCGACGAAGGGGAGCCAGATGACCCCTATGAAGCTGGTTACACTACAGATCTGCTCTTGAGGGGGACATATCCTTCACATGTCTTCATGCTCCATACTCTATTTCGTACACTGCTCTTGACCCCGACTTGGTCGCGGGTCATTATTGAAGATATTCCACGGGCTCCGCCCGTTATGATCACTCTGTCCCCTCGGGACCATACTCCACAACCTCCTTTCGATCTAGAGAGGATGTATGACTTGATCTGGGACATATTGCTATATGATCCCCCCAACCCTCTAGCCTTGGTGCCACTTCCTCCATCTGATTCTCCTTCTATCTGTATTCATTCATGTTTCATGTTTAATTCCTCTGATATCAAAAAAAAAACGCCAATTTTACAACAAATTCTTCTCAGATCCTTATCGAGGAAACATCTTATTTGTCCGATCGCACCCCGTCGCGCGGGTCCTTCGATCAAGATTCTCTCTTAGATCTACTTTGTCCCTCCCCTCGGGAGGATTCTCCTGTATTTACACTTGTATCCCAGGATTTCATCCTGCTTCATCTTCATTAGGTTATAATAGGGAGTTTAGTGAAGTTAGGCAGTCTAGTTTTAGGCAGGTTAGTCAGGTTAGGAAGTCTAGGAAGCCTAAGGGTAGGCGAATTCCAGATAGATACCTCAAGGACTTAGCTGATAAATGCTTTTCTTGTTCTTTAATCCCTCAGTTTTTAGAAAATCCAATTCAGATGCCAGAAGACTGTATGAATAATGAGTCAGTCAATGATGGGTATGTGGTATATGAATTAGTGCATGAAAAGGACCCCATTGTTGAAGATGAGGAAGATGACGAGGACGCAGCTGAGACATATGCTAGTGGAGTGAAGAGATTCGATGAACCCTCAGCTGCCGTAGAAGAGCCCACCAAAGAAATCAATTTAGGGACTGAAGACGAACCTAAGGTTGTCCTTGTCAACAAAAATCTTTCTACAGAGGATGAGAAGGCAATGGTACAAGTACTTAAGGACTATAAGGACACTTTCGCCTGGAGTTATGAAGATATGCCGGGGTTAGACTCATCTTTAGTTGAACACAGGTTGACATTAAAGGATGGAGCTAGCCCTGTCAAGCAGAAATTAAGGCGATTCCACCCACAAATGGCTCTAAAGATGAAGGAAGAGGTCGACAAATTGCATAAAGCCAAATTTATTAGAGTTGTCCTTTATCCACAATGAGTGGCCAACATAGTCCCGGTTATGAAGAAGGACGGGAAGGTCAGAATTTGTATTGACTTCCGCGATCTGAACCGGGCGTGTCCTAAAGATGATTTTCCATTGCCTCATATTGATGTACTCATTGATAACACTGCTGGCTATGAAACTTTATCGTTTATGGACGGATTTTCAGGATATAATCATATTAAGCTAGCAGAAGAAGATCAAGAGAAAACGTCATTTACTACACCTTGGGGAACATACTGCTATGTTGTCATGCCATTTAGATTGAAGAATGCTAGAGCCACTTATCAGAGGGCTATGATGGCAATATTTCATGACATGATGCACATAGATCTGGAAGTGTATGTGGATGATTTATTGGTTAAATCGAAGACAAAGGCTAAGCACGCCAAAGTTTTGGCAAGGGTATTAAAGAGGTCGAGAGAGTATCAGTTAAAGATGAACCCCAAGAAATGTGTATTCGGGGTATCTTCAGGAAAATTGCTTGGATTTATCGTCAACAAATGGGGAATTGAGATCGATCCCAATAAGGCGAAGGCTATCAGAGAAATGCCACCTCTCAAAAACTTGAAGGAGTTAAGAGGATTAATCGGGAGGTTACAATTTATTCGCCGTTTTGTCTCCCAGCACTCACAAAGGTGTAAGCCGTTTTACGAGCTTACCAAGCCGGGAGTCAAATTCGATTGGGACGATAAGTGTCAGGAGGCATTCGATGGATTAAAGAACTAATTAGCAAGTCCTCCTGTTTTGAGACCACTATTTCCAGGTAAACCATTGATACTTTACATTTCAGTCCTGGATGATGCAGTGGGGACTGTCTTAGCACAAGAGGATGAAGAAGGAAAAGAGAGGGCAGCCTATTATCTCTCCAAACTTCTCAACCCCGATGAACAGAGATATATGGCGATGGAGAAAACATGTGCAGCATTGGTCTGGGTTGTGCAGAAATTAAGGCATTATTTTCTGGCCCATGAAGTCCATCTCATCGCTAGGATGAATCCGATCAAATTCCTTCTGGAGAAATCTGTTCTTACTGATAGGTTAGCGCAATGGCAAAGCTTTCTATCTCAATTCGATATCACTTATATTCAGCAGAAAGCGATCAAGGGCTATGCCATAGCAGAACATCTCGCTCATCATCCCCTTCCTCGATTTGATCCAGTGCGTTCAGAGTTTCCGGATGAAGAACTAATGTCCGTAAATCAAATCAGAGATGATATCTGGACTCTGCATTTTGACGGAGCTCTGAATTCTCATGGAAAAGAGATCGGTATCGTTCTGTTATCACCTGAAGGTATCACCATTCCACAAGCCTTTCAGCTTGATTTTTCAGTCACTAACAATATAGCTGAATACGAGGCACTTCTTGCTGGCCTCGAGGCTGCTCATTTTCATGGTGCCACTAAACTCAGGATTGTGGGTGATAGCCAACTGATTCTTCGCCAAGTGCTGACCAAGTATCGAACTCTTGATCCTAAGCTCAAGCCTTATCAAGAACTTACTTCTGCTTACTCAAAGCTTTTCACGAAACTGATCTTTGTCCATGTCCCTAGGAATCAAAACATCTTAGCTGACGCTCTAGCTTCACTTGCATCTTCTCTTAATTTTCCAATCAGCAAGCAATCCGAATCAATCATAGTTCATAGGCGTCTTTCACCCGCCGTGAAAGACCCTTCATTTCTTAGAACTAATGAGAAGTTGCTGAAGAAAGTCAGAGACGGAAACATTGTAGAAAAGAGAGAAATCATGTTAATGGAGCTGTTGGAAGAGATTGATGATGAACAGAAGCCATGGTATTATGAGATTGCAAAATATTGTGAAGATCAATCGTATCCTGAGGAAGCTACAACTGAGGAAAAGAGAGCTATCAGGAGAATTGCTCAATGATACACCCTAGTTGGGGGAGCATTGTATAAGAGAGGTTTTGATGGAGTTCTTCTGAGATGTCTAGACGAAGATGAGCTTTGGAAGGTTATAAAAGGAGCTCACAGTGGAGTTTGTGGTGGCCATGTCAATGGATAGATGCTAGCAAAGAAGATCCTTAGACAAGGATTTTATTGGCCAACCATGGAAGAAGACTGCGTAGGATATGTCCGTAGGTGTGCTAAGTGTCAACTTCACGCCGACAAAATTCATTCTCCTGCATCTTCACTCCATCCTGTTTCCTCCCCATGGCCTTTCTCCATATGGGCTTTCGACATTATTGGACCCCTTGGTAATCCAGATTCCGGCATCAAGCAAAAATCTTTCATTCTCACGGCAACGGAATACTTCACCAAGTGGGCAAAAGCTGAAGCGTACGTGGAGATCAAAGCATCAACCGTATGCAAGTTCATCATGAAGAACATTATCACCCGATTTGGAATTCCAAGCACCATCGTCACCGACAACGGACCGCAGTTCGTGTCACAGGAATTGAAGGATCTCTGCAACAGGTACAAAATTGCATTGCATCATTCGTCTCCTTACTATCCGCAAGGCAATGGCCAAGCAGAGGCAACAAATAAGACTTTGATAAAAATCATCAAAAAGACGTGCAAATCTAACAAATTCACAGATTGGCCAAAAAAATTGGTTGAGGCTCTATGGGCCTACCGAACTTCAATCCGCACACCCACTGGGCAAACTCCTTATTCCTTAATATTTGGAATGGAGGCGGTAGTTCCATATGAGATCCTCATACCGTCATTAAGAGTACAATTGAATAAGGAATTCTCTATTGATGAACATCGTTCAGCACTCCTTGCTCAATTGGAACTTTTAGACGAGAAAAGATGGTCAGCTGCTAATCATGCAAAAGTTTATCAAAACAGACTAGCACGTTTTTATCAAAAGAAAGTCATTGAACGTAAGTTCAAAGTCGGTGAAATGGTCGTAAAAAGGATTTTTGTAAAACCTGGTGGTCCACGTTCTAAGCTCCAACCCAACTGGGAAGGACCTTATGTTATATCGCACGCTTTTCCTGGTAATGCTTATCGTCTTGTTAATGCAGAAGGAGAAGAGCTAAATCATCCCTAGAATGGCTTACATCTAAAGAAATACTACCCTTAGGTTAAAGAGTCGATCAGTATGGTACAAAGACCAGTGGAATCATAAAGTTTATAAACTCAAATTTTTTTATTACTCTGGATAACTTAACTCAAATACATTACTACACATACTGACACGTTTGATTCGTGAGTAACAAGAGATGCCAAGTCCTAAAGAATATCAAAAGCTTGACCAAAAGGGTAAAGTACAAATCATTCATTTTTAAAGCAAAAATTCTGTTTTATACTCGGCCCATGATGTCGGAACGAGACTTAGAATAGACTACCAAGAATACCCGCCATCTTAGTAGGAGGCCGTCATAAAAAAAAGGGGGAGATCCGTCTCGAAAAGAGAAAAAAAAATAGAAAAACAAAAGCAAAAAGACAAAATGCAAATGTCAAATCAAAAGGCCATTACATTACAAGCGTTACTTCAAGGCCATGAAATGAAATGAAAGGGAACGCATGGTCGATAAATACCCGAGAATAAAATGACTGAATCCCAACGGATATTAGGGTAGGAAAGGAATATCTTTTTAGGTCTCCGGAACCTTCTCATGGGCTTTCTAAAACTTATTCTTTTTTCTTCCTAGAGAGATGTACTCTAAACTTAAGGAGTGGCTTAGATTGACTAAGGATCAAATCATCAAATAGGATCACGAATGGAAACACAAATTCAAACACGATGGGTTTTAAGTTAAGTTGTTAAAGAACAATTTGAGAATTAAGTTGATAAATGAATATGATCTTTTGATCTGAGTACCATGCTGGTCTATATGTCAAAAACCAAAAAAATACATATGTCAAAAAAACCAAAAAAAAATATACATATGTCAAAAATAAAAAAAAAACATATGTCAAAAATCCAAAAAAAATACATATGTCAAAAATTCAAAAAAAATGCATATGTCAAAAATTCAAAAAAAATACATGTGTCAAAATTTTAAAAAAAAAAGCAAAAGCATATATTTCAAAACCCAAACAAAAATGAATATTTCAAAACAACAAAAACATTTTAATTAGCATTTGCTTGTTGCACTCAGTATGTTTCATTCCTTTTATTTTCAGTGAGCATCTGTTTGCTTGTATGTTGCATTTTGATTAAGTTTGCTTATAGTTTGATTACCTTTGTTAATAAAGGCTATGCCCCTTGACCCTTCTACCAAGGATAGGATCAAGTAGTCGGTTACTTAACTAGGCAAGGGGCTAAGCCTAAACAGATACTTAACATGTTTGTTCAAGTCATATACAGGACACAAGGCATGAAGAGAGTTGAAATTCGAGTAAAGAACAGCTAGAAACCTGTTTATGTGAGTAAAGGGCGTCGAGGAGCACTGCCGCGTTTCAATGTTAAATGGCGTCGGGGCGACACTACGCGTTTCAATAATTCTATTGATTTTCTCGAAATTCTGTGGTTTTTGGTGTTTAAATTGAATATTTATTTGGAATTACTAATAATTTTGATTACATAAAATTCTGAGTAAAGCTGAAAATATCAAGAAGATCTCACTGTAGAATTTGTGAAGTTCTAACCGTGGCTAAAAAGACGGTTATTTCTATCTTTGTATTATTTCATGTAATTATTTTGCATTCGCATTACTATATGATAAGTATTTATTAGAGTATGTCAAGAACCTTGTGGTTTTGATGAAACTGGAATTTGAGTTCCCCTTTAACAAAAACAGTGATAATTCCAGAGGATTCTTAATCGCACGGATAGGCCGTTGGATTGTTAATTAGTGAGGACGATGGTTCCATTTTTGTGAAACGGTACGTGGATAAACGAGCTTCGGCTTAGCACTGAATTACAAGAATTGGTGTCTTGACTCATTAATGACAATTTAACAATATTATCCTTGATTAATTTATATTTTATTTGACTTTATATTTTTCTTTTAGTCCAGCATGCATTATATAGGACTTTGAAATCATTGTGATAAGGATTAATTACTGATTAAGTTTCAAACCATTAATCAAAATAACTCAAACATGATATGAAATATTCCATTCTGAATTGAGTATCTTGATTATCTTTGAGGTTCGCTTGAAGATATCATTGGAATTCTATCCTTGATTGGATTCTTTATCCAATATTTCTTGTTTTCTTTTTAAGATCCATCATGGCTGCAGCACGTCCACATTGGCTGGCAAACGCTCCCCATGATGAAACCTACAGTGTCTACGACCTGGGGTACTTCCCACTCCGAGGAGGTTGATCGACTTTATTTTATTTCCTTGTCTACTTCATCCAGACAGGATTGATTCCATTGATTTCTTTGAGCTATCTTCATTGATAATTTTGAGAAAAATTCCAATCATGTGATGTTAAGAGCGTGTCTCATTACACCTTGGCATCACCTTTTCAGTACATTCCATTCCATTTCACTCCCTTGCAAAGACGATGCCAAGGTGAGGCAGCTGTAGACACGCTAATTTTGACGTCATTTCGAGTAAATTTCATATCATATAATAATGCTTCAGAATGGTCTGATATTTAATCATTGATTAATTTTTATTGATGTTTTTAAGTGTCGGGTCGAACAGACATGTTTAAGTTAATCAATTAAATTGATTTTAGCTCAAATTTCAGCAAAAATATTCAGAAGTCTAAAAGACGTCGACCTTAGTGGACTCGATTTAGAGTTTATTCCTATTTTAACGTTGAAATTTGAATTTTAATCAATTGATTAATTAGATAAAAGGCGTCTGTGAGTGTCGACGCGATTTAGGTTTCCTAAGTTATTTTAACTTCTCTTCCGGATGTTTATCCTTATCTTAATTAGTGTAAAAGACGTCTACACATGTAGACGCGTTTTAGCTAATAAAGATAAAGATAAGTTTTCCCGGATATTTATCCTTATCTTAATTAATCTGAAAGGCGTCAACCATGGTAGACGCGTTTTAGATAATTACAGATAAAGATGAATTAATTAGTATTTATCTGTCGGTTAAGATAGATAAATCCTAGATTTTCTATGTTAATCGTGGACGCAGAAGAGGTCTATAAATACCTTACATGTTGAAGAGTAAAAAAGTTAAGCGTGATCTTGAGTGAAGCGTAATCTTGAGTTAATTGAGCGATAGCAAGTTGAAGAGCGGAGCAACGACGTCCAAACGCTGAAGCGCTGCTGTTTCTAGAAGTCGGCGTCCATTCTTCATCCAATTCAAGGCTTCATCCAATTCGGCATAAGTGTTTCATTTCTGCATTTTCATTTTACATCTTCATTAATCTCATTCTTCATCATCACTCTATGCAACACACCACAACATCATTTCTTTTCTTTTCAAAAACCTATTTGATAAAGGGATTTCAAAAGCCATCCCAAAAAGTAAGTTCTATATTTAGTTGCATGTTCAATACCATGATTAGAATAGATACTGTTTTTGCTTAAGTTCTTATCATTTCTTTTTTCCTCTTTCTATACTTTCTGCTGCACTCAACAACAAGAGAATCAAGGAAGTCAAGTACTCAACACAAGAACTCTGGACGATCCTCAAATCCTCAACTTCAACTCCAAATTCAACAGCAAGAACAAAGAACGAGAATGGCTCTCTTTCTTCAGCCGGCTGAAGGAGGGGAATCAAGGACTCGATATCTCCCGCGTTCAAGCAGGTAGGCGATCATACCTCTTTTGAAACTTTTAAGTCAAAAGTTTCTGGCGATCACTTCACGTAGTTGCTGTTTTTAATAGGTTTATTTTGCACTAAACAACATAGGATTTTTCATGTTAATCACACTGTCATTCTAAGCACCTACACTTAGGAGGTGGCATTTCTCTGATAGCCTTTGCCTTGTTGGGATCGATCTCAATTCCCTGTTTACTAACAATGAATCCAAATAATTTCCCTGAGGATACCCCGAATACACATTTCTTAGGGTTCATCTTTAACTGATATTCCTTTGATCTTTCTAATGCTCTTGCCAAAACTTTGGCATGCTCAGCCTTCGTCTTAGATTTCACCAACAAGTCATCCACATACACTTCTAGATCAATATGCATCATGTCATGAAATATTGCTATCATAGCCCTTTGATAAGTGGCTCCAGCATTCTTTAATCCAAATGACATCACGACATAGCAGTATGTCCCCCAAGGTGTAGTGAATGATGTCTTTTCTTGATCTTCTTCTGCCAATTTGATCTGATTGTATCCTGAAAATCCATCCATAAATGATAAAGTTTCATAGCCAACAGTATTATCGATGAGTACATCAATGTGAGGCAATGGAAAATTATCTTTAGGACAGGCCCGGTTCAAATCTCGGAAATCAATGCAGATTCTAACCTTCCCATATTTCTTCATAACCGGGACTATGTTGGCCACCCATTGTGGATAGAGGACAACCCTAATGAACTTGGCTTTATGTAACTTGTCCACCTCTTCTTTTATTTTTAAAGCCATTTGTGGGTGGAATCGCCTTAATTTCTGTTTGACCAGGCTAGCTCCATCCTTTAATGTCAACCTGTGTTCCACTAGCGATGAGTCTAACCCCGACATATCCTCATAACTCCAGACGAAAGTGTCCTTATAATCCTTAAGAACTTATACCATTGCCTTCTCATCCATTTCAGAAAGATTCTTGCTAACGAAGACAACCTTAGGTTCGTCTTCAGTCCCTAAATTGATCTCTTTGGTGGGCTCTTCTACGGCAACTGAGGGTTCATCGAATCTTTTTACTCTACTGGCATATGCCTCAGCCACGTCCTGGTCATCTTCCTCATCTTCAACAATGGGGTCTTTTTCGTGTATCAATTCATACACCCCATATTCATCATTAACTGACTCATCATCTATACAATCTTCTGGCATCTGAATAGGATTCTCTAATAGCTGAGGGATCAAAGAGCAAGAAAGGCATTTATCAGCTAAATCCTGGAGGTATCTATCTGGAGTTTGTTTACCCTTAGATTTTCTAGACTTCCTAACCTGACTAACCTGCCTAGAACTAGACTTCTTAACTTCGCTAGACTCCTTATCCTAACCTAATGAGGACGAAGTAGAATGAAAATTATAGGATACAGGTGGAAATACAGGAGAATCCTCCCGATGGGAGGGGCATAGTAGATCTAGAAGAGAATCTTGACCGAAAGACCCGCGCGATGGGGTACAATCGGAAAAGTAAGAAGTTTCCTCAATGAGGATCTGGGAGAAATTTATTACCAAATTGGCGTTTTTTTTTTGGGAAAAGATGAATTAATCATGAAACAAGAATGAAGGTGCATGGGAGGAGAATGCGATGGAGGAAGTGGCACCAAGGCCAAAGGATTTGGGGGATCATACAGCAGTATGTCCCAGATTAAATCATAAATCCTCTCTGGATCGAGAGGAGGTTGGGGAATGAAGTCTCGTGGGGACAGAGTGATCATGACGGGCGGAGCTCGTAGAATATCTTCGGTAATGACCCGCGACCAAGTCGGGGTCAGAAACAGAGTGCGGAACAAGGTATGAAGTGTGAAAATGTGAGAAGGATAAGTCCTCCTCCAGAGAAGATCCGTGGTATAACCAGCTTCATAGGGGTCATCTGGCTCCCCTTCATCTGTTTCCTCAGACAGCAATATTCTTTTATCAAAAATGGCACCAGGCCCTTCAATCAGTTCATCTATCTGTGGCGGCCACTTAGGTTTTGAGGGATTAAGAAACAGTCTATTCAATGCAATATACATATCCCTTAAGTCAAACCATCTGTACCATTCATAGTCAGGGTCTTGAAACTTCCTCCTTTTCATTAGCCGCAGAGCCTCCAAGGACTGGTACGTGAGCAACTCTGAACAATGTCTGGCCAGGTCTCTTCTATATATGTCATCGAGGTCAAAATAGGAAGTGATGACCACCGTGTTATCATGACTGATCACGGGCCCCTTGACAAAATGTGTGCATAAAGTCCATGTTAAGAGGTCCCGACCTTCTTTGCATGGCGTAGACATTGTCTCCCATATCTTCTGGCCGTCTTCATTTTCTTCCTGCTGAGTAATGTCGTGCCTCACTTTTCTTGGCCTATAGCCCAGGCCATTTCCAAGTGTCCTTCGATTGTCCTTGATGGGTGTGGTTCTACCTTGTAATTATGTGCCTAGGCCCTTTTCAGGCTGATAACCACCCTTTATCATTATTTTCCATCCAGGGGTACTCATGCACTCCTCCCGCTTTATGGCATTCAATGGATAAGGAGTAAGAGTGGCGGCCTTTAAAGGATCAGCCACCGGATGGTAGACCTGTAATACCGACAGAAAAGGTTGTCGGCCAGGTGAAGAGGTTGGCTTGATATTCAAGGAGTGAGCAGCAGTAAGGATCGGTATGCTCGTAACTTTAATGATTCGTCCTTTGTAGGAAAATTTGAGGTACTGATGATTCGTAGAGGGAATCGCCTCGAGGGTTTTCATATAAGGACGACCCAAAATAGCATTCAAGGAAGGATCAATTTCCAAGATGTGAAATTCGACCTCGGCATGACATACTGGGCCTAACTCTACTTTTAAATAGACCATTCCCAGAGGGGAACGGGTGGAATTATCATAAGCTGTAACAGAGATAGGGCTAGGCAGCCATTTTTCTTTGGGTACACCGCACAATTCAAGGGTCTTCGGAGGCAAGACATTAATTGAAGCCCCTGTGTCGATCATACATGCATCTACGGCCTTTTTGCATATATTGACCGTAATACTTAAAGCCATGCTTTTGGCTGCTGATGGTGCTAGTTCCGAGGCATGAAATGAGATAGAGGGTTGATCCCCCTAAGGAACTAATAGTGCGGCGATCTTCTCTACTGGCACGTCTTCGTTGACCATCACTTTTTGTAGATACTCCATCAGAGCCTTTTGATAGGTCTTTGATCTCTTTATCAATTCAAGTATAGAGATTCGTGTCGGTGTTCTGTCAAAATGTTTCAACATGTCATATTGAGTGCCTGGTGCACTCTCATCATTATGTGCTTCCTCCGGTGGCTGTGATGGGCCGTCTCTGATTATTGATTGAGGAAAGACCTTGTTGAAGATCCTCCCACTCCGGAGTGCATGTTCTTCAGTTGTGGAAGGGTCGGGTGATAACTTGAGCACCGTAGGCCTAGTGGATGGTGTGGAGGGTTGGTATACGAGTGATGGCGTGGGGTTAGTTGATGATGGCATGGTACGGATTAGAGGCCTAGATGGTTGGATAGTAGAGGGGTAATTGGTTGGTGCGGATGAAGTGGGAATAGCATGCGGAGTAGAGGTTTAGATGGTTGTATAGTATTTGGGTAAGCAGTAGTGGTAGTAGGTGATGTAGGGAACGGTATGCGGAGCAGTGGTTTGGATGGCATGAGGGGTGCGTAATTAGCTTGCAGGGGGTTATTTAATGGAGGCGTAGTGGCGTGGGGGATAATGGGTTTGAGGAAAGTGGGCGGTGGTGATAAGTTAGTGGGTTTAAGAAAAGTGGGCGGTGATGACGGGTTAATGGGTTCGGGTGAGTGATATGCGGGTGTTGGTACTGGCGTGATGGTAACAAGTTGTGGTCTAAGTATATGGAGGGTGCGGCATGGTGGTTGTTCTGCGGTGCTCGGAGCGTGGCTTGTTGAATAAATAGAGGAAGAGTCCTCTATCTTCCACTGTTGCCTTCGATTAGCCTCAGACCCGCTATTTGTTAAAATGAGGGCAACTTGGTTCTGGTTCTGGTGCTCCGGGAGTGGGTTTTACACTATACCCATATTTGGCGGCGCTGCTACTTGCGCCGGCGCTCTTGGTTGTTGCGGCTGCTGTTGTTGTTGTGGTCTTCTCGCCTTCAAAGCGGATATATACTTCTTCATTGTAGGTGCTTAGGATGACCGTGTGATTAACATGAAATATCTATGTTGTTTAGGTGTAAACTAACCTATGAAAAACAGCAACTAAAGTGCAGTGATCGCCAGAAACTTTTAACTAAAAAGTTTCAAAAAGAGAATATGATCGCCTACCTTTCAAACGCGGAAGATTGAGTCCTTGGTTCCCCTCCCTCAGCCGGCTGAAGAAAGAGAGCCCTTTCTTTGCTCTTTTGTTCTTGCTGTTGAGTTTGAGGTTGAGGATCGTCCAAAAGTTATGCTTGATTTCCCCTTTTTGATCTCTTGTTGTTGTTGAGTGCAGCAGAGACAGAAACAGAAAAATGAACTATGATGAGAATTTAAGTAGAAGTAGTATCTGAACTAATCATGATTTTAAGCATATTTAAAACAGCAAAACTCACCTTTTTAATGGCTTTGAAACCCCTTAGATTAAGTAGGTTTTTTGAAAGATTATGCTGTGGTGTGTGTTTGCATGAAGTGAATGAAGAATAAAACTAATGAAATGAATGCAGTAATAAAAAACTTATGCCCAATCGGTTGAAGCTTTGAAAGGATGAAGATCTTGAAAGGAACGCCGACTTCTGGAAATGGCAGCGCTCCGGCGTTACGACGTTGCTTCGATCTTCAAATCACTATAATGCTATGGCTCAACTCAATTTAATTCTGTTCTCTCTCTTTTTTCAACATGCAGGGTATTTATAGGCATTTCTTGCGTTCGAGATTAACATTTAAAAACTCCGAATTTATCCATCTTAACCGACAGATAATTACTAGTTAATTCATCTTTATCTGTAATTATCTAAAAAGCGTCCACCTTGGCTGACGCCTTTCAGATTAATTAAGATAAGGATAAATATCCGGGAAAACTTATCTTTATCTTTATTAGGTAAAACGCGTCCACCTGTGTAGACGTCTTTTAGACTAATTAAGATAAGGATAAACATCCGGAGGAGAAGTTAAAATCACTTAGGAAACTTAAAACGCGTCGACCTTTACAGACGCCTTTTAGTTAATTAATTAATTAATTAAAATTCAAATTTAACCGTTAAAATAGGAATAAACTCTAAATGGCGTCCACTTGGGTCGACGTCTTTTAGAATTCTTCATATTTTAACTCAAAATTGAATTTAAACCAATTCAATTGATTAACTTAAACACATCTGTTAAATCCGACACTTAAAAAGATTAATAAAAATTAATTAATGATTAAATATCAGACCATTTTGAGGTATTATTGTATGATATAAAATTTACTCGAAATGACGTCAAAATTAGCGTGTCTACAGCTGCCTCACCTTGGCATCGTCTTTGCAAGGGAGTGAAATGGAATGGAATGTACTGAAAAGGTGATGCCAAGGTGTGATGAGACACGCTCTTAACATCACATGACTGGAATTTTTCTCGAAATCATCAATGAAGATAGCTCAAAGAAATCAATGGAATCAATCATGTCTGGATGAAATAGACAAGGAAACAAAATAAAGGTCGATCAACCTCCTCGGAGTGGGAAGTACCCCAGGTCGTAGACACTGTGGGTTTCATCATGGGGAGCGTTTGCCAGCCAATGTGGACGTGCTACAGCCATGATGGATCTTAAAAGAAAACAAGAATATTGGATAAAGAATCCAATCAAGGATAGAATTCCAATAATATCTTCAAGCGAACCTCAAAGATAATCAAGATACTCAATTCGGAATGGAATATTTCATATCATGTTGAAATTATTTGATTAAATGGTCTGAAACTTAATCAGTAATTAATTCTTATTACAATGATTTCAAAGTCCTACATGATGCATGCTGGGCTAAAAGCAAAATATAAAGTCAAATAAAATATAAATTAATCAAGGATAATATTGTTAAATTGTTATTAATGAGTCAAGATACCAATTCTTGTAATTCAGTGCTAAGCCGAAGCTCGTTTATCTACGCACCGTTTTACAAAAGTGGAACCATCGTCCCCACTAATTAACAACCCAACGGCCTATCCGTGCGATTAAGAATCCTCTGGAATTATCACTGTTTTTTTTTTTTTTGTTTTTTTGTTGAAGGGGAACTCAAATTCCAGTTTCATCAAAACCACAAGGTCCTTGATACAATCTAATAAATATTTAATATATAGTAATGCGAATGATTTACATAGAAGAGTACAAGGGTAGAAATAACCGTCTTTTTAGCCACGGTCGGGACTTGAATTCCACAAAGGGATCTTCTTGATATTTCCAGCTTTGCTCAGAATTTTTCTGCAATCGAAATTATTAGTTCCAAACAAATATTCAATTTAAAATCCACAGAATTTAGGGAAAATAGCAGATTTGCTAAAACGCGTCGTGTCTCGAAGACGCCATTTAAATTTTAAACGCGTCAGGTATCATAGACGCCTTTTACTCACAGAAACAGATTTCTGGTTGTTCTCTATCCGAACTCCAACTCTATCAATGCACATCCCTTTTCCAATCCGGAAAAGGTCTACTTAGGATCGCGATTCCTCTTATATAAACACCCTAAGGTTATTCCTAAGTAATCCTATCATAATTCAAAGATCCAAAGGAGAGTTTTCTTCCAAATCTTCAAGGTTTCTTCAAGGTTTTCAAGCTTCCCAAGCTTCAAGAAGGAGAAACTCCGAAAAAGAGAGATGGATTCCTCAAACAAAAAGATGAAGATGTCTCTAGAGATGTTTGCAGATATAGAGAATCATCTTAATGGAAGAAATCCCAATCTTCAAGTAAGTTCAATCAACTTTCTTTCATGTTCTTCATGTCTCTTCATCATGCTCCTCATCAAGCTTCCTTTTTTATCTTTCTTTCAGACCTACCCCATGTTTCCTGGCCCAAGAAAGTTCACGTCTCTCCCTTGGATTCGTAAACTTGCAAAAAGTGTCAAGCTTTCTATGCAAGTGTTCATATCCAAGTGGGATCTTCAAGGACTTGTAGTGCTCGCTAAGAATTACAAGAGTGCGAATGTAGACTGGGCGGCTATGGGCGCCTTGATCGAGTGGTGGCATCCCCAAACTCATACGTTCTTCTTTCAAGACTTCGAGTGCACAATCCTTCTAGAAGAGGCGGAACTTCTATTAGGTCTCCCGAAGACCAGAGATAACAGAGACAAGATAGCCTTGACAAAAGAGAGAATCACCGGTCAACAGCTATTGACATCTATCATGAAGGATCCTTCAGAAGCTAAAGGATGCCTCACGAAGAAGGGGATCAATCTCGCAAAACTACCCGAGTGGACTCTTTATGAAATTGAAGATTTAAGGGAGGATGAGGCAGAGGATTTAACGAAAGCTCTCGTTACATGCCTTGCTGGTGCCTTATTCTTTCCTGCACAGGATAACATCTTGGAAGACGATCAAATTAGTGCTATTTGCGCAATTTTCGAAGGTAAATCCATTAGCACTGCTCTCTTAGCATATCTCTACAGCGGACTTTCTGCAGCTTCTGTGGGTCGTCCTCCATATGGATGCATGCTACTCTTTGCCTTGTGGGTAGAACTTCACTTCAAATTCGAGCATAGCAAGAAAAGGCCTCTGAATCCATCTCAGATCTTCTTGAATAGTCCAATTCATTGCATTGCTAATATTGTAAAGTTCAATGAGTACATGGTCAACAAGGTTCCAAAACTGAAGACCCGAGCCGATTGGAGAGAGTATTTGAAACTCATGACGTCCGACATATTCGACTCGTCTCCGCTTGCTCTCGTTGGAAAACCAGTTTGGGTGCGCCGCACAGCAGGAGCAGACCTCAAATTAATTGGAGCTACTGAGTTTGTGTTGTATAATCCACACCGGTGCCTTACTCAACTCAGCTTGGCTCGTCGCGAGTTCCCTGAATTCTCTCCTACACTTCCAATCAAGAAGCGCGACTTGGAGTCCGATGAAGATTATGAAGCCATACAAATCATTATTACTCTATGGAATCTTGGCTTTAGCTATCGTGTAAGATCCTCTAAAGACAGAGATAAAAGATTGAAATCTCCTTATCTTAAAGGTCTTCATGATATTCTCCCTTGAATGTCCTTTGTCTTTTTTTTGATTTTGATGTAATAAAAATTGATTCTATTGAATAAAGAACGACTTTTCATGTCTTAGAATCTTTCCCTAACTTTCTGTGATGTGCACATGATTTTTCCTTAAGTAAAAACCTGATTTTTCCTGAAAATTCAACAGTTCGGGTTCTGTAAAATGCAAAATGCGTCCACTCAGAAAGACGCCTTTCAAACTATATTCTTTTCCAGAAATTCAATTTAATCCTCAAAAACACGATTTAAGCTTAAAACGCGTCTACATAACTAGACGCCTTTCAATTCTCTCTCCTACTTTTCCCAGGATTCTGCCATTAATTCCATGATTAATTCCCTAAAACGCGTCTAGTAAGGAAGACGCCTTTCATGATTTTCCTGTGTACGGCTCTGAACAGAACCTGAAACGCGTCTACCCATGTGGACGTGTTTCAACCAATTCAAACAGCTGTCCTTTACCGCCTCAACTTATGCACGCTAAAACGCGTCTTCCTGAGTCGACGCCTTTCACCCTTTTCGTTACAGACCCGCGAAGGCCCTCCTTTCTTCCTCACTTTCTCAAAAATTCCTTCTCTCCACCCGAGCTCCGGCGATTCCGGTGATCTCTCTCTCAAAACTCCTTCTAGAGCCATGGAACACGGCGAGGGTTCAAGGAAGAAGAAGACCTTGGCCAAGAGGAGGCGAAGGCAAGAAGAAGAGGTTCCCGAGGAGGTGCCGGCGGCGCTAGCCGAGGCGGCGGCCTTCTTGGAGGAAGAGCTCCCTCCACCGGCGCCCATAGCGGTGGAAGAGGAAGAGGAGGGCGACCTCCACACGGTAAGTCCCTTGTGGTTTGAATGGGCAAGGAAAAGAGGGGAAGAAAGGGGTTCTTCCAAGAACCCGAAATCTGGACTTGAAAGGCGTCCAGACCAGGTGACGCCTTTCAAAAGGCGTCGCCCTTGGTCGACGTCTTTCAAGACAAATTTCGGATTTTTTTAAATTATTGGAAAATATTTTTGAATTGCGTCAAGGTATGTGGACGTGTTTTGAAACACGTCTGTGTGTGCTGACGCCTTTCAAAACAGAGTGAATTTTCCTGTTTTTTTATCATTACTGACCCTATTTTTTGTTGTTTTTTATTTGCAGGGAGTGATGAGGGCTAGGATCTCTTGGGACCTAGTTATAGGGGCTTACAGAGGGCTCCCGGACTTCCAGAAGGTGCGCCTGCGCCGGATGGGGTTTGGTGAGATACTAGACATCGAGCCATTTTGGCTCGATCTAGTCTTGTTACAGGCGCTCAGGGAGCGTTGGCATGCGGAACGCCGGGCTTTCCTAATGCCGTGGGGACATATGGTCCCCACCCTAGAGGATGTGGTCAGGATCACTGGCCTCCGGGTAGAGGGCCGACCAGTTAGTGGGGTGACTTACCCCGATTATCGAGGGTTAGCAGAGGCCTTATTAGGGATAGAGGTATCTAGCATGGGCAGGGAGTCTAGGATGGTTCCCAGGGTAGAAGTAGAGGCTGCCCTTGGATTAGATGAGCCCCGGCGTCGGTCTGACGAGACCCGGGAGGAGTTTAGGGATAGACTAGCAGAGTCGTCCTCTGCCATCTACTGCAGGGACCCTAGCCAGGTAGATGAGGTAGACCGACAGGTTAGGGTCTTTCTTGTCTTTTTCTTCGGTCGGTTGCTCTTCGGTACGAAGGGCGACCATATCCACTATAGATTTTTGTATTTGTTAGATGACCTAGATAGCTTAGGTGAGTATGCTTGGGGTGCAGCCCTCCTGGCCCACCTGTTTGCAGATCTATCCGCGGTCACTCCGGACCGCGAGACTACTGTCAGCGGCTTCTCGCCGTTCCTCCAGGTATTAAACGTGTTATTATTTATTCATGATATGCAATATGATATGATGCTTTTTCTAACTTATATGCATGCAGGTGTGGAGCTATTATTATTTCCCGCTCGGCAGAGCGAGGATTGTTCGTCCAGATGCTGTCCCCTTGGCCTGCCGTTGGCAGCCAATTGTGGACACAGCTCCACAGCACCATCAGCTGACGGCCCTCCGCCGTCAGTTCTTGGACTATCCAGAGCTTTTGGTGAGTTTTTAATTTGTTCAATTTTATTCAATGCAATTCTTTATTCCTTAAATGCAAATTATTTATATGAATGCATCTAATCTATATGCAGGTGATCTGGCGCCCGTACCTTGGTATGGGCGAGGAGGGTCAGCCGTGGGTGACGGCTGGCAGGAGGAGGTTCGGGAGGCAAATGTGGCTACATTGCCTCAACGAAATTGAGCCCCTCCGCCTCCGGCTTGTGATGAGGACCCTGGGCCTCCACCAGGAATGGATCGACGAGGAGGTCCCGGAGGACGTCGGGAGAAGCATGAGGGGCAAGCAAGCCCTCACAGATTGGCGTGCGAAATTCCCCGAGCAGTACGAGGATTGGCACCGCCGCGGCGTTCGGGTGGAGTCCCGTGCGGAGAGTAGCGAGGGCTACCTCCAGCATTACCGGGCCCATTACGCCGATCAACTGCGGCTCCTCCGACCACTCGATGTAAGTATGCATTCATGCGTCTTTAATTTTATTATTACCTTGATTTATGTTGGTGAATGAATGTATGAATGCGTGACTTGCAGGATGCACGTGATGCGGTCATCATCGACCTCCGGGCCCGCCTACATGATGCGGAGGCCCAACTAGAACAAGTCCAAAAAGAATTGTTTGATCTGGTATGTATACATGAATATGAATGCATGTTTTTAATTAATTATTTGTTTTGGCGATTAACCACTGACAGTGTTCTTTTGGTGCAGCGAGCCGTCTACACCCAGGCGGCTCCTCCTACTCATGGAGCTTCATCTTCATCATCTGCTGCGCAGGACGCTGCCTTGGCTGATCTCCAGAGTCAGCTTACCTCCGCCATCCACCGGGCCTCTCTCGCGGAGGAGGATCGTGCTGCTCGGGTAAGTTCTTCAACTTTTCATTTCTGAATTTGATTTTAATTACTTGATTGCCAACTAACAACGACTTTTATTCAGGTTGCCGAGCTTCAGGAAGCCCTTCAGAGAGCTGAAGCGGAGCTGGAGCATGCCCGTATTGCAGCGGCTCGCGCCGAAGCTGATGCTGCGCGGATCCGGGCTCTAGAGGAGCAGGTGGCGCGTCTCTCCACTGGAGATTTTGCACGCCTCCAGATTCGCCTGGAGGTTGTGACTGAGGAGAGAGATCGCGACCGTCTTCGACTGGAGAGTCTTCAGGGTCGGCTGTCAGTCGCGGAGCATGAGCGCAAGATGGTGGAGGAGCGATATCAGCGGGCCCGCCAGCGGGCTATTGATCGAGGTCAGGCGAGTGCCTTTACTGCCAGCATAGCCATATCATCTGGCCAGGCAGGGCCAAGTGCGATGGGACCGCCTCCAGCTCCTAGAGCTCCACTGCCAGATGCCCAGGATGAGGCCCAGAGCCAGTTGGATGAGGGCGGAGGGGAGAGCCAGCCTTGAGGGCTTTTGTACTTCTTTTCCTTTTCATGTATCATGTACAAAATACTTTTGATATATACATGAAACTTTTGGGCTCCAATTTCGTGTTCCTGTGCTTATCTTGCATCCTGTACAACACTTAACGAACAGGTTAAGTAACTGTTTAGGCTTAGCCCCTTGCCGGACCAAACAAATGATCAATTAATCTTTTCCTTGAATAAATGGTCAAGGGGCATAGCCTTTATTAACAAAGGTAATAAGAATAATCAGACTTAAGCAAAATGCAACATACAAGCAAACATATGCTCACTGAAAATAAAATGAATGAAACACACTAAATGCCACAAGCAAATGCTAATTGAAATATTTTTGTGGTTTTGAAATATTCATTTTTGTTTAGGTTTTGAAATATGTATTTTTTTTAGATTTTTGAAAAATGTATATATTTTTTTTTGAATTTTTGACTATGCAATTTTTTTTGAATTTTGACATATGCATTTTTTTTTTGAATTTTTGACATATACAATTTTTTTTGAATTTTTGGACATATGCAATTTTTTTTGAATTTTTGACATATACATTTTTTTTGAATTTTTGGACATATGCAATTTTTTTTGAATTTTTGACATATGCAATTTTTTTTGAATTTTTGACATATGCAATTTTTTTTGAATTTTTGGCATATGTAACTTTTTGACTAAAAGACCAGTATGGTACTTAGATCAAAAGATCATATTCATTTATTAACTTAATTTCCAAATTGTTCTTTAACAACTTAACTTAAAACCCATCGTGTTTGAACTTGTGTTTCCATTCGTGATCCCATTTGATGATTTGACCCTTAGTCAATCTAAGCCATTCTTTAAGCTTGAAGTACACCTCTTTGGAAAGAAAAGAAGAATAGATTTAGAAAGCCCATGAGAAGGTTCCGGAGACTTAAAAAGATGTCCCTTTCTAACCCTAATATCTGTTGGGGTTCGGTCATTTTCTTTCCGGGGTATTTATCGACCTTGCGTTCCCTTTTGTTTCATTTCATGGCCTTGATGTAACGTTTGTAGTGTAATGGCCTTTTGATTTTGAATTTGGCTTTTTGCCTTGCTTTTGCTTTTCTATTCTTTTCTTTCTTTGCTTTGCTTTGGAACGGATCTCCCCCATTTTTTTATGACGGCCTCCTACTAAGATGGCGGGTATTCTTGGTAGTCTATTTTAAGCCTCGTTCCAACATCATGGGCCGAGTGTAAAACATAATTTTATTTAAAAGGAATGATTTGTACTTTATACTTTTGGTCAAGCTTTTGATATTCTTAAGGACTTGGCATCTCTTGTTACTCACGAATCAAACGTGTCAGTGTGTGCAGTAATGGGTTTGAAGTTAAATTATTAAGACTAACAAAGAAATTTGAGTTTATAAATTTTTTGATTCCACCGGTCTTTGTACTATACTGATCGACTCTTTAACTTAAGGGTAGTATTTCTTAAGGTGTAAACCATTCCAGGGATGATTTAGCTCTTCTCCATTTGCATTAATAAGACGATAAGCATTACCAGGATAAGCGTGCGATACAACATAAGGTCCTTCCCAGTTGGGTTGGAGCTTAGAACGCGGACCACCAGGTTTTACAAAAATTCTTTTAACAACCATTTCACCGACTTTGAACTTTCGTTCAATGACTTTCTTTTGATAAAAACGTGCTAATCTGTTTTGATAGACTTTTGCATGATTAGCAGCTGACCATCTTTTCTCGTCTAAAAGTTCCAATTGAGCAAGAAGTGCTGAACGATGTTCATCAATGGAGAATTCCTTGTTCAATTGTACTCTTAATGACGGTATAAGGATCTCATATGGAACTACCGCCTCCATTCCAAATGTTAAGGAATAAGGAGTTTGCCCAGTAGGCGTGCGGATTGAAGTTCGGTAGGCACATAGAGCCTCAATCAATTTTTCTGGCCAATCTGCGAATTTGTTAGATTTACACGTCTTTTTGATAATTTTTATCAAAGTCTTATTAGTTGCCTCTGCTTGGCCATTGCCTTGCGGATAATAAGGAGATGAATGATGCAATGCAATTTTATACCTGTTGCAGAGGTCCTTCAATTCCTGTGACACGAACTGCGGTCCGTTGTCGGTGACGATGGTACTTGGAATCCCGAATCTTGTGATGATGTTCTTCATGATGAATTTGCAGACGGTTGATGCTTTGATCTCCACGTATGCTTCAGCTTCTGCCCACTTGGTAAAGTATTCCGTTGCCGTGAGAATGAAAGATTTTTGCTTGATGCCGGAATCTGGGTTACCAAGAGGTCCAATAATGTCGAAAGCCCACATGGAGAAAGGCCATGGGGAAGAAACAGGATGGAGTGAAGATGCAGGAGAATGAATTTTGTCGGCGTGAAGTTGACACTTGGCACACCTACGGACATATCCTACACAATCTTCTTCCATGGTTGGCCAATAAAATCCTTGTCTAAGGATCTTCTTTGCTAGCATCTGTCCATTGACATGGCCACCACAAACTCCACTATGAGCTCCTTCCATAACTTCCAAAGCTCATCCTCGTCTAAACATCTCAGAAGAACTCCATCAAAACCTCTCTTATATAATGCTCCCCCAACTAGGGTGTATCGTTGAGCAACTCTCCTGATAGCTCTTTTTTCCTCAGTTGTAGCTTCTTCAGGATACGATTGATCTTCACAATATTTTGCAATTTCATGATACCATGGCTTCTGTTCATCATCCATCTCTTCTAACAGCTCCATCAACATGATTTCTCTTTTCTCCACGATACTTCCATCTTTGAATTTCTTCAGCAACTTCTCTTTAGTTCTAAGAAATGAAGGATCTTTCACGGCGGGTGAAAGACGCCTATGAATTATGATTGATTCAGATTGCTTGCTGATAGGAAAATCAAGGGAAGATGCAAGTGAAGCTAGAGCGTCAGCTAAGATGTTTTGATTTCTAGGGACATGGACAAAGATCAACTTTGTGAAAAGCTTTGAGTAAGCAGAAGTAAGTTCTTGATATGGCTTAAGCTTGGGATCAAGAGTTCGATACTTGGTCAGCACTTGGCGAAGAATTAATTGGCTATCACCTACAATCCTGAGTTTGGTGGCACCATGAAAATGAGCAGCCTCGAGACCAGCAAGAAGTGCCTCGTATTCAGCTATGTTGTTGGTGACTGGAAAGTCAAGCTGAAAGGCTTGTGGAATGGTGACACCTTCAGGTGATAACAGAACGATTCCGATCCCCTTTCCATGAGAATTCAGAGCTCCGTCAAAATGCAGAGTCCACATATCATCTCTGATTTGATTTACGGACATCAGTTCCTCATCCGGAAACTCTGATCGCACTGGATCAAATCGAGGAAGGGGATGATGAGCGAGATGTTCTGCTATGGCATAGCCCTTGATCGCTTTCTGTTGAATATAAATGATATCGAATTGAGATAGAAAGCTTTGCCATCGCGCTAACCTATCAGTAAGAACAGATTTCTCCAGAAGGAACTTGATCGGATTCATCCTAGCGATGAGATGGACTTCATGGGCCAGAAAATAATGCTTTAATTTCTGAACAACCCAAACCAATGCTGCACATGTTTTCTCCATCGCCGTATATCTCTGTTCAGCGGGGTTGAGAAGTTTAGAGAGATAGTAGGCTACCCTCTCTTTTCCTTCTTCATCCTCTTGTGCTAGGACAGCCCCCACTGCATCATCCAGGACATAAATATAAAGTATCAATGGTCTGCCTGGAGATGGTGGTCTCAAAACAGGAGGACTTGCCAAATAGTCCTTTAATCCATCAAATGCCTCCTGACACTTATCGTCCCAATTGAATTTGACTCATGGCTTGGTAAGCTCGTAAAACGGCTTACACCTTTGTGAGTGCTGGGAGACAAAGCGGCGAATAAATTGTAACCTCCCGATTAATCCTCTTAACTCTTTCAAGTTTTTGGGAGGTGGCATTTCTCTGATAGCCTTCGCCTTATTGGGATCGATCTCAATTCCCCGTTTGCTGACAATGAATCCAAGCAATTTCCCTGAAGATACCCCGAATGCACATTTCTTGGGGTTCATCTTCAACTGATATTCTCTTGATCTCTCTAATACCCTTGCCAAAACTTTGGCATGCTCAGCCTTCGTTTTAAACTTAACCAATAAGTCATCCACATACACTTCCAAATCTATATGCATCATGTCATGAAATATTGCCATCATAGCCCTTTGATAAGTGGCTCCAGCGTTCTTCAATCCAAATGGCATGACGACATAACAATATGTTCCCCAAGGTGTAGTGAATGAAGTCTTCTCTTGATCCTCTTCTGCCAGCTTAATCTGGTTGTATCCTGAAAATCCATCCATAAATGATAACGTCTCATAGCCAGCAGTGTTATCGATGAGTACATCAATATGAGGCAATGGAAAATCATCTTTAGGACATGCCTGGTTCAGATCGCGGAAGTCAATGCAAATTCTGACCTTCCCGTCTTTCTTCATAACCGGGACTATATTGGCCACGCATTGTGGATAAAGGACAACTCTAATGAATTTGGCTTTGTGTAATTTGTCGACCTCTTCCTTCATCTTTAAAGCCATTTGTGGGTGGAATCGCCTTAATTTCTGCTTGACCGGACTAGCTCCATCTTTTAATGTTAACATGTGTTCAACTAAAGATGAGTCTAACCCCGGCATATCCTCATAACTCCAGGCGAAAGTGTCCTTATAATCCTTAAGCACTTGTATCATTGCCTTTTCATCCTCTACAGGAAGATTTTTACTGACGAGGACAACCTTAGGTTCGTCTTCAGTCCCTAAGTTTATTTCTTTGGTGGGCTCTTCGACGGCAGCTGAAGGTTCATCAAATCTCTTCACTCCACTGGCATATGCCTCAGCTGCGTCCTCATCATCTTCCTCATCTTCAACAATGGGGTCCTTTTCATGTACTAACTCATATACCCCGTACCCATCATTGACCGACTCATCATCTGTACAATCTTCTGGCATCTGAATTGGATCTTCTAAAAGCTGAGGGATTAAAGAGCAAAAGGAACATTTATCAGCCAAATCCTGGAGGTATCTTTCTGGAATTTGCCTACCCTTAGGCTTCCTAAACTTCCTAACCTGACTAACCTGCCTAAAACTAGACTCCTTAACTTCACTAAACTGCCTATCATAACCTAATAAAGATGAAGCAGGATGAAAATCCTGGGATACAGGTGGAAATACAGGGGAATCCTCCCGTGGGGAGGGACAGAGTAGATCTAGGAGAGAATCTTGACCGACGGACCCGCGCGATGGGGTGTAATCGGACAAGTAAGATGTTTCCTCGATAATGATTTGGGAAGAATTTGTTGTAAAATTGGCGTTTTTTTTTTTGGATATCGGAGGAATTATACATGAAGCAGGAGTGAATACAAATGGGAGGAGAATCGGACGGAGGAAGCGGCACCAAGGCCAGAGGATTAGGGGGATCATATAGCAATATGTCCCAGATTAGATCGTACATCCTCTCTAGGTCGAGAGGAGGTTGTGGAATAAAGTCCCGAGGGGACAGAGTTATCATAACGGGCGGAGCCCGTGGAATATCTTCAATTATGACCCGCGACCAAGTCGGGGTCAAGAGTAGTGTACGAAAAAGAGTATGGAGCATTAGGACATGTGAAGGATATGTCCCCCTCCAGAGCAGATCTGTTGTATAACCAGCTTCATAGGGGTCATCTGGCTCCCCTTCATCAGTTTGTTCGGACAGCAGTATCCGCTTGTCAAAGATTGTGCCAGGGCTCTCAATTAGCTCGTCGATCTGCGGTGGCCACTTGGGTTCTGCAGGATCCAGAAATAGTCTGTTCAGTGCTATGTATAGGTCCCTCAGGTCGAACCATCTGTACCATTCGCATTCAGGGTCATGGAATTTCCTCCTCTTCATAGGCCGCAGAGCCTCCAAGGATTGGTATGTAAGTAGTTCGGAACAATGTCTGGCCAAGTCCCTCCCATATATGTCATGGAAGTCAAAACAGGAAGTAATGACCACCATGTTGTCGTGACTAAGTATGGGCCCTTTCACAAAATGTGTATATAGAGTCCATGTTAAGGGATCTCGGCCTTCTTTCAGTGGTGTGGACATTGTTTCCAAGATTTCTTGACCATCTTCTTGCTGAACCCTGTCTTGCTTCAGTTTGCTCGGCCTATAGCCCAGACCGCTTCCAGGT
The DNA here is from genome assembly GCA_030544215.1 of Zantedeschia hybrid cultivar. Lineage (NCBI taxonomy): Eukaryota > Viridiplantae > Streptophyta > Magnoliopsida > Alismatales > Araceae > Zantedeschia > Zantedeschia hybrid cultivar. The sequence goes on from JARZZO010000012.1 coordinate 59,853,470, forward strand.
ACTGCCCGATGATCTTTAACAGGAGTGGTCCTGCCTTGCAACTGTGTGCCCAGACCTTTCCCAGGCTTGTAGCCGTTCTTCATCATGATTCTCCATCCCGGGGTACTCATGCACTTCCCCCTTTTGATAGCATTTAATGGGTATGGAGAAATGGTAGCGGCTTTCAAAGGATCAGCCACTGGACGGTAGACCTGTAATACCGACAGAAAAGGTTGTCGGCCAGGTAAAACAGCAGATTTAATATTCAATGTATGAGCAGCAGCAAGGATCGGCATGCTCGTCACTTTAATAATTCGTCCTTTATAAGGGAATTTGAGGCATTGGTGATTCGTAGAAGGAATCGCCTCAAGAGTTTTGATATAAGGACGTCCCAGAATGGCATTTATGGAAGGGTCGATTTCTAGAATATGAAATTCAACCTCTGCATGACTTACTGGACCTAACTCTACCTTTAAATAAACCATTCCCAGAGGGGAACGGGTAGAATTGTCATATGCCGTAACTGAGATGGGGCTAGGCAGCCATTTCTCCTTGGGCACACCGCATAGCTCCAGGGTCTTCGGAGGTAGAACATTAATTGAAGCCCCTGTATCAACCAGGCATGCATCCACGGCCTTTTTGCAGATATTGACCGTGATGCTCAGAGCCATGCTTCTAGCGGCTGGCGGTGCTAGTTCCGATGTGTGAAATGTAATTGAGGGCTGATCCCCCTGAGGAACTAGTAGTGCTGCAATTTTCTCTACCGGCACGTCTTCATTGACCATCACCTTCTGTAGGTATTCCATTAAAGCTTCTTGGTGAATTTTGGACCTTTTAATTAATTCAAGTACAGTGATCCGTGCCGGTGTTCTGTCCAGATGTTTCAACAAGTCGTATTGAGTGCCTGGTGCACTCTCTTCATTATGGGCTTCCTCAGTCGGCTGTGATGGACCGTCTCTGACTGTGGACTGAGGAAAGACCTTGTTGAAAATCCTTCCACTCCGGAGCGCATGTTCCTCGACCGTGGAGGATCCGGGTGACACCTTGAGTACCGCAGAGTCGGGTGGCGTAAGTGGTGCGGAGGGTTGATGCGTAGGTGGTGGCGTTGGGTTAGGTGGTGATGGCGTAGGGTTAGGTGGTGATGGCGCGGTGCGGATTAAAGGCCTAGATGGTTGGATGGTAGATGGGTAAGTGGTTGGCGAAGTGGGGAATGGTACGCGTAGTAACGGTTTGGATGGTTGGGGCATATCTGGGTAGGTGGTAGTGGTAGCGGGTGAAGTAGGAAATGGTACGCGTAATAATGGCCTAGATGGTAAAAGGGGTGCGTTATTGGTTTGCGGTGGGGTATATGATGGAGGCGCAGGAGTGCGGGGCGTAATGGGTCTAAGGAAGGTGGGTAGTGGTAGTGGGTTATTGGATGCGGGCGAATGATATGTGGGTGTGGGTAGAGGGGTAATGGTGACGGGTTGTGGTCTGGGTATGTGGATGGTGCGGCGTGGTAGTCGCTCTGCGGTACTTTGAACGTGACCCGTTGAGTAGAGAGAAGAAGAGTCCTCTATCCTCCATTGTTGCCCACGACCAGCCTCAGACTGGCTGTTCGTTAGAATGGGAGCAACCTGGTTCTGGTTCTGGTGCTCCGGGAGTGGATTCTGCACTATGCCCATGTTGGGTGGTGCTGCTGCTTGTGCCGGTGGTCTTGCTTGCTGCTGCTGTTGCTGCTGCAGTCTCCTCGCCTTCAGGGCTGTTATGTATTTCTTCATTTCCTCCCAGTCTATGCCGCCCTGCTCGTTGAGATCATGAATATAATCTCTGAATTGGAAGCAGGTGTCAATGGTATGCCCAGGTTGCCTATGGAAGTAGCAATAACTGGACGTATCGGCATTTTGAGGCCAGACGGCCTTTTCCCTTGGCAAAACTAAGGCATTGGCTGCCATTAAAGCACTGAAGATATCGGCCAAGGATTCTGGGAGAGCCGGGTATTCTGCCCTCTTCGGGCCTGGAGGTCTCCTCTGCTGGTTGTAGTCACCAGGAGGAGGGACATTGTGGTACGCCGGCGGTGCGCGCGGCTGGTACTGTGGCTGTTGCTGCTGCTGATACTGCTGTTGCCGTTGCGGCTGTTGCTGTAGCTGTTGCTGGTTCTGATTCTGATTCGGCTGCTGGGGCCGTTGATACTGCTGTTGGTACTGGGAGTTCTGCTGCTGTCTGTACCCTTGCTGCTGTGGCCTCTGGTACTGCTGCTGACTCCTCACGAACTGGGGCGAGTTATTGTTCATGGTGCTCACTTGCTCATGAGAGAGCGTGCCCTCAGTAGTTGGACCTGTGCTGGGAGAGTTCGGCACTGCAGGCTTCCGAGGCGGAGGCCTGCTAGGTCTATGAGGATCAAAGACGCTAGAGAATGTAGCGTCCTTGAAAGCATTCTGGCAGTACCGTGCTCTTTCATAGAGCTCTGCCATGTTAGTCAAATTGTTCAAGGAGAGGACGAGCTTGAACTGGGGCGTGGCATTAACAATTAACATCTTCACTTGTTCGGACTCGGACAAGTGATCCTTCACCTTTTCAGCCAGGCCCCGCCACCTGTCAGCAAAACTGACAAACTCCTCATCAGGTTTCATCTTTTCTGCAATGAGGTCCGTGATAGACAAGGAGGGTGCAACTCTGTCCTGGTATCGTTGAATAAATTTGCGTGAAACGATACCGTAATCTTCTACTTCTGAGGGTTCCAAGGAAAAGAACCACTCGAGGGCTGGTCCCTCTAGAGATCTCCTGAACAAGAAGGCCAACGACCTCTTATCATTCTGCCAGAAAGAGGATTCATACATGAACTCCTTCAGATGTGTGAAGGGGTTACCAGTACCGTTGTACTTTCGGTACACTAGCATTTCAGAGGGTGGCAGATGGAATACTGGCAGACTCGGTAGACTGATCTCTGGCACAGCTTTGACCCCCATCATTTTCTGGAGGTTATTAAATTGCTCATCCATACGCTCCATTTTGGCCAGCAGCGTTTGTGTGGTCAGATCTGCTTGAGGAGGAGGAGGAGGAGGAAGTACTTGGTAGGCCTGCTGCCTAGAGTACGTTGGGCAGGGTGGACAATAGAGGGGAGGTCCGGCAGCGCTTCCGCCATGCCCGAGGGCATTTTGATAAGTAGGCGTTTGCGGTCTAGCCGGTTGCCTAGATGATGAAAGCTGCGGCCCAGCTGGCCGAGAAGTAATATGAAGGCCCTCCACGGCCTGATGGATATAAGGAGGAGGAAAAGAAGGTTGCTGAGGAACAGCAGGGGGAGCCACAGGGTTTGGCTCGGCAGGCTGCATAGGTGCCTTCCCCTTCAAAATAGATTGGATCGCCTCGAACTGCTGAGGGTCCAGTCGGGAGGCAAGAACTCCCAGAGCATTGATGAGATCCGTAGGATCAGAGGATGAGGGATCATTCTGATTCATGTCTCCCTCAAGATCAGGATTAGGGATCGCATATTCATGCGGAAGAGGATCAGGATATTGATCACGTGGAGGCAAAAGAGGTGTCCGAACATTCCCATCTAGACGATACGGAATGGGGATAGAACTACGGGAGGCATCAGCATCTCTCCCACTCTCATAGTTGTACTCAGAATCCCGAGGGGCATTAGCATCTCCCTCGTAATTAACCATGGCGTCTGGAGCCACACTCAAGTCCCTACCTGATCGTAGCAACATGATGTTAGATTCCCTTTTCAAAGATTTAATCAAACAAGTTGTACAGAGATTAATCAAACAAGTGGATGCTTAACGTGATTTTAGGATTCCTTGTTGAGTTATTTGAATTGGATTAAACCACAATTTCGCTCAGGGAAAGGATCCTAGTTTCAGTTCAATTTCCACCGTTATTCTCTAAGGCTTTCTCTCACAACGCTTTCAGAATCTAACCAGGACTTCAATTGGTACAACCAGCCCGATGATCAAAGAGGAGTACCTTGATTTTGGGGACTTATGGAAGTCTCAACGTCAACTTCTCTAGTCTGATCAAGGGACCAACCCAATCAGAGAGAGTTGCTGACGTCGAGTAATGTGTTCCTAAGAAGAGGAGGGTGTTAGCCTCAATGCGTATGTCCTGTGGCCTGGATGGCCTCTAATGCTTAGTAAGTAATGGGTAGCTAGCACTCAAAACACAGAAATCTAGAAACTGAAAAAGATTAAGAAACTGTCTGAATCGCGTCGATTTTAGTCGACGCTATTCAAAACAGAACTTAATTTTTCGCAGAAGCAGATGCAGAGAGCAGAGAAGCTGTGAAGCCTGAAAGGCGTCTAGGTAGGTTGACGCGGTTTTGAAACGCGTCAGCTATACTGGACGCTTTTCAGTTCGCAGAAACAGTTTTCCAGGAGGATTTTCTGGGTTGAATCCTCCTCAAACAAGGTAAAAAGCAGTAAACAATCGACTCATGCAAATTTTTTTTAGTTCCAGATTTTAAACAGGATGGTTTACTAACTAAACAACTAGAAAAACAATCAATCACACATCATTTTTATCACAAAAACAGCTTTTTGAGTTAATCAAGGGGGGGCAAGATCTTGCCACTGGGGTGTGCACGTGGTGCACGAGGGAAATCAATTAAACTAAACACTCACCAATTGGTGAGGACGTGTCCAGAGACACCAATGGTGCACCGTGGGTGCCCGATATGATGATAGCAAGAATAAAAAGAAACTAAAAGATGGCGAGACCAAGTCCCACCGTGATCGCCAAAAAAGCTGTAGGTGCTTAGGATGACCGTGTGATTAACATGAAATATCTATGTTGTTTAGGTGTAAACTAACCTATGAAAAACAGCAACTAAAGTGTAGTGATCGCCAGAAACTTTTAACTAAAAAGTTTCAAAAAGAGAATATGATCTCCTACCTTTCAAACGCGGAAGATTGAGTCCTTGGTTCCCCTTCCTCAGCCGGCTGAAGAAAGAGAGCCCTTTCTTTGCTCTTTTGTTCTTGCTGTTGAGTTTGAGGTTGAGGATCGTCCAAAAGTTATGCTTGATTTCCCCTTTTTGATCTCTTGTTGTTGTTGAGTGCAGCAGAGACAGAAACAGAAAAATGAACTATGATGAGAATTTAAGTAGAAGTAGTATCTGAACTAATCATGATTTTAAGCATATTTAAAACAGCAAAACTCACCTTTTTAATGGCTTTGAAACCCCTTAGATTAAGTAGGTTTTTTGAAAGATTATGCTGTGGTGTGTGTTTGCATGAAGTGAATGAAGAATAAAACTAATGAAATGAATGCAGTAATAAAAAACTTATGCCCAATTGGTTGAAGCTTTGAAAGGATGAAGATCTTGAAAGGAACGCCGACTTCTGGAAATGGCAGCGCTCCGGCGTTACGACGTTGCTTCGATCTTCAAATCACTATAATGCTATGGCTCAACTCAATTTAATTATGTTCTCTCTCTTTTTTCAACATGCAGGGTATTTATAGGCATTTCTTGCGTTCGAGATTAACATTTAAAAACTCCGAATTTATCCATCTTAACCGACAGATAATTACTAGTTAATTCATCTTTATCTGTAATTATCTAAAAAGCGTCCACCTTGGCTGACGCCTTTCAGATTAATTAAGATAAGGATAAATATCCGGGAAAACTTATCTTTATCTTTATTAGGTAAAACGCGTCCACCTGTGTAGATGTCTTTTAGACTAATTAAGATAAGGATAAACATCCGGAGGAGAAGTTAAAATCACTTAGGAAACTTAAAACGCGTCGACCTTTACAGACGCCTTTTAGTTAATTAATTAATTAATTAAAATTCAAATTTAACCGTTAAAATAGGAATAAACTCTAAATGGCGTCCACTTGGGTCGACGTCTTTTAGAATTCTTCATATTTTAACTCAAAATTGAATTTAAACCAATTCAATTGATTAACTTAAACACATCTGTTAAATCCGACACTTAAAAAGATTAATAAAAATTAATTAATGATTAAATATCAGACCATTTTGAGGCATTATTGTATGATATAAAATTTACTCGAAATGACGTCAAAATTAGCGTGTCTACATTCATCTCTTCCTAATCAATGCCTCCCTGCTCGTTAAGATCATGAATGTAATCTCGGAATTGGAAGCAGGTATCTTTGGTGTGTCCAGGTTGTCTGTGGAAATAACAATACCTAGAAGTGTCGGCTTTTTGGGGCCAAATAGTTTTTTCTCTTGGCAGAACCAAAGCATTGGCTTCCATTAAAGCACTAAAGATATCCGATAAGGACTCTGGAAGGACTGGATATTCTGCCCTCTTCGGACCTGGAGGTTTTCTCTGCTGGTTATAATCAGCAAGAGGAGGTACATTGTGGTATGCCGGCGGTGCGCGTGGCTGGTACTGCTGCTATTGTGGGGGCTGATACTGTAATTACCATTGTGGCTGCTGCTGTGGTTGCTGGTTTGGCTGCTGAGGCCGCTGGTACTGAGGCTGCTGATACTGTGGGTTCGGCTGCTGCTGTCTATAAGCCTGCTGGTTTGGCTGCTGCGGCCGTTGGTACTGTGGTTGCTGATTCCTCACAAATTAGGGCGGATTGTTGTTCATAGTACTAACCTACTCATGGGAGAGCGTGTCCTCAGTAGTTGGACCTATGCTAGGAGAATTTGGCACGGTAGGCTTTCGAGGTGGAGGCCTGCTAGGTCGGTGAGGATCAAAGACACTAAAAACGTAGCATCCTTGAAAGCATTCTAACAATACCGTGCTCTTTCATAGAGCTCTGCCAAGATGGTCAAGTTGTTCAGGGCGATGATTAACTTAAATTGAGGTGTGGCATTAGAAATTAACATCTTTACTTGCTCTGACTCAGACAGATGATCTTTCACTTTTTCTGCCATGTCCCTCCATCTATCAGCAAAACTGATGAACTCCTCGTCGGGCTTCATTTTTTCTGCTATCAAATCAGTAATGGACAGAGAGGGGGCGACTCTATCCTGGTATCGTTGAATAAACTTTCGTGATACGATACCGTAGTCCTCTACTTCAGCAGGTTCTAAACAAAAGAACCATTCGAGGGCTAGTCCCTCCAAGGATTTCCTGAACAAAAATGCTAACGACCTCTTATCGTTTTGCCAGAAAGATGACTCATACATAAACTCCTTTAAATGAGTGAAGGGGTTATCAGTACTGTTGTATTTTCGGTACACTGGCATCTCAGAGGGCGGCAGATGGAACACAGGCAGACTTGGCAGGTTAATCTCAGGTGCGACTTTAACTCCCATCATCTTCTGAAAGTTGTTGAACTGTTCATCCATACGCTCCATCTTTGTAAGTAGCGCTTGTGTTGTTGGATCAACTTAGGGAGGAGGGAGGGGGAGGTGGAGGTACATGATAAGCCTATTGCCTAGAGTACGTAGGGCAAGGAGGACAATAGAGTTGTGGTCCGGCAGAGCTTCTGCCATGCTCGAGAGCATTTTGGTAAGTAGGCGTCGACGACCTGACCGGTTGCCTCGAGGAAGAAAGTTGTGGCCCAGCTGGCCGAGAAGTTGAGACATGGAGGCCTTCTATGGCCTGGTGAATGAAGGAAGTATGATGAGGAGGTGGTTGAGGAATGATAGGGGGAGCCGCATGGTTCGGCTCGGCAGACTGCATGGGCGTCTTCCCCTTCAAAATAGACTGGATTGCTTCGAACTGTCAAGGATCCAGGCGGGAGGCAAGAACTCCCAAAGCGTTCACTAGATCCGAGAGATCAGAGGATGAAGGATCATTCGGGTTCATGCCCCCTCGAAAATAGGATTAGGAACCGCATGCATATACGGAGGAAGATCATAATATTGATCATGAGCACAAGAAAGAGGGGTTTGTTGATTTCCCTCGTATCGAACCGGACAAGAATGAGGATTATGGGGGGCATCAGCATCTCCCCCACTTTCAAAGTAGTAACCAGACTCAAGAGGGGCATTAGCATCTCCCTCGTAGTTGACTAGGGCATATGGAGCTATGCTCAAATCCCTATCTGATCGAAGTAGCATGATATTAGATTTTTTTCAAAGATTTGCAGACAAGTTGCACAGATATTAAACAAACAAGTGGATGTTTAACGTTACTTCAGGATTCCTTGTTGGGTTATTTGGATTCAATTAATCACAAATTCACTCAAAGGGCAGGATCCTAGTTTCAGTTCAATTTCCACCGTTATACTCTATGGTTCTCTCTCACAACGTTATGAAAATCTAATCAGGACTTCGATTGGTACAACTAGCCCAATGAACAAGGAGGAATACCTTGATTTTGGGGACTTACGGAGGTTTTTAACGCCAACCACTCTAGTCTGATCGAGGGACCGACCCAATCAGAGAGAGGTGAAGACGTTAAGAAAGGTGTTCCTAAGAGAAAATGAGGGTGTTAGTCCTAGTGCGTATGACATGTGGCCTGGTTGGCCTCTAATGCTTATTACGTAATGTGTAGTAGCAAACAGATCAGAAATCTGAGAACTGAAGAAAAAACAAGAAATTGCCTGAAACGCGTCGCTGTTGGTCGAAGCTATTCAAACATAAACTTATTTTTTCACAGAAACTCAGGCAGCAAACAACAGAGAATTGGCTTGAAAGGCGTCTAGGTTTGGAGACGCGGTATGAAACGCGTCGCTTTCCGGGATGCTTTTCAGGTCGCAGAATCAATATTTCAGGAGGAATTTCTGGATTGATTCCTCCTCAAACAAACATGATAAAAGCAGTAAATAATTGGCTCATGAGAATCTTTTTTATTTCAATTTTTTAACAGGATGATTTATCATGTAAACAACAAAACATTCAATCAATCACATATGCTTCTTATCACAAAAACAACTCTTCAATCAATCAAACGGGCAAGATCTTGCCGCAAGGGTGTGCACGTGGTGTACGTGGGAATAACAACTAAACTAAAAACTCATCGATCGGTGAGGGCGTGTCGAGAGACACAGGTGGTGCACCGTGGGTGTCCGATTGATAAAAGCAAGAACAAAGATTAAAAGATAGCGAGACCAAGTCCCACCGTGATTGCCAAAAAGCTGTGAGTGCTTAAATCGAGTGTGTGATTATCATAAAAATAATGTTGTTTATGTAACAAATAAACCTATTAAAACTAAGTGAATGTGATCGCCAGAAACTTTTAACTAAAAAGTTCCAAAAGAAAAGATTGATCGCCTACCTGTTTTGGAATTGAGAGATGTTCGAGTCCTTGATTCCCCTCCTTCAGCCGGCTGAAGAAAGAGAGCTCTTCTGACTTTGTTCTTGCTTTAGATGCTTATCGGACTTTGAAGATCATCTAGATTCCTTTTCTTTGTTGATTCTCTCCTCTTTATCTCCTTTTGTACCATTGAACCTTGTAAAAAGTGAAAGAAAGAGGGAACAATAAGAACTCAAATAGACATAGTATCTATTCCAATAGAAATTCTAATCATGCAACTAAACAAATAAACTCACTTGTTTGATAGTCTTTTAAACCCCTTAAAACATGGATTGGAAAATAATGTTAGTGAGTGTGTTGTATGGAGTGATGTAATGAATGAGATTTTGAGCTAATATGATGATGAATAATTAAGAACTGAGTTGGATGGCCCCTGGAAAGCCTTGGTTCTTGAATGGATCTTGAAAGGACGAAGAAGTGATGAAGAAGGAATGTAGTTTTGTAAGGACTGAGGTTTTCGGATCCAGTTTCAGGATCGGACTCTGTAGTTTGGCCCATAACGGGGCTGGGACCCTGTTCTTCTTCGCGTCGAGCCAGGCTTGACGCGGTTTAAACGGCGTCCGGCATGGCAGACGCGTTTTAGATTGTGCCACGCGGATGCCACGTGGGCTGGCCTTGGGTCGCGAGTGTACGGGCCGGTCGTGTCGTCTGAACGGCGTCCATGATGGTCGACGCGTTTCAGACTGCGACCCTGCGGTGTCAGAGTACGGTGTTGGTCTTGTCGTCTGAATGGCGTCGGCCTTGGGCGACGCGTTTCAGAGTTCTGTCAGAACGGCCCGTCATGTCATCTGATAGGCGTCCGTACATCTCGACGCGTTTTACCTAGTTTCTGGTTACCCCGCGAGCCCTCCTTCTTTTCCCTCATTCTCACCCTCACACTCTCTCTCCCCTCACCTTCTCCACCCTCCGACTCTCCCCACTCTTCCCCTTCCCTTTCCCCTTCTTCCTCTTCCACCTCTCCACCTCTCACCACTGCCACCACCACTTTCTTCGCGGCGTTCTATTCTCCGGACGGCGGCTGACGTCCCGGCGGAGTGGTGGCGTCCTCGGAGTACCGGCGGCGGTTTGCGGTGCGACGGTTTGGCGGCGGAGCCAGAAGGAGTTTAAAAATCGGTAGGGTGACGATTCCCTCAGTGTTTTCATTTTAAAACCATGTTCTACTACTTTGAAGCATGCAACGGGTCTATGATTTTTGGGTAGAATAAGTATGTTTAGGAGCTTTTCTTGATGAGGATGAGGGTTTCTGTGAATGTGGTTTAGTAATGGTTAGCTTGCTCCTCTTCCTCCTCCGTTTGGTTTGATTTTAGGGCTTTTGGGGGTGATAAAGGGAGCCTTCGGGCAGGAGACATGACCTGGTTTCTGGCGCTAAAAGACGTCGTGCATGGACGACGCCTTTTAGAAGGGCGTCGGGCCATCATGACGCCTTTTTGACAAAAATCGTTCCACTCAGGCTCTGTTAGTTCGGGGATTCTGGCGCTAAAAGACGTCATGCTTGGACGACGCTATTTGGAATAGCGTCGGGACACCATGACGCCTTTTAGGCAGAAATCCCCGATTAAGGTTTTCTGCTAATTCCGGATTTTGGTGTGAATGGCGTCTAAGGACGCCGACGCGTTTTTAAAAGGCAGTTATCTCTGATGACGCTTTTTTAGGCCATATTCTGAGGCCGAGAATTCATGAACCAGTTTAGGAGACTTGAATGTCGTCGTCCTTGGTCTACGCGATTCAAGCCAGAACCACACTAATCCATGTCAGTAAAATGTGTTTACACTGCTAGATAGTTGGTTAAAAGCATGCTTTTAGTTCACTCGATAACGATGGACTCTTTATGACCGGATGGCACTACGTTGTCTGTCGTGCGACTACGGACTTCTCACGTGACCGGATCGCACCGTGCCGTGTTTCGTGTTACTGTGGACCTAGAGTGACAGTTGTAGCGTTTGACACCATGTGTCGGTGCGGAGGGACACAGCGCTGACGGGAACAGTGACGGGGTGACGCCTAGTGAGAGAGGGTCACCTGGTGAACCTCGGGGTTAGCTAGCTTGTACCAGTGTCGGAGTGGTACCTCTGGAGTATCACTCGTGCTGGGGGAAGGAGTAACCACCTGAGCCAGTTGGGCCGGAGTAGCCAGCGTGCTATCCGAGGGGTTACTGTTTGGTCTCAGCGGGTCGGTGTTTGCTGGGGGAAGGAGTAACCGCCGAGGTGGCCAGCGTGCTATCCGAGGGGTTACTGTTTGGTCTCAGCGGGTCGTTGTTTCCCACTTTCGGAGACATAGTTGACGCGTTTTGCCGAGACGCGAGTTGTAGGCTCCTTGGTAGAATGATTTCTATGATATGCATGTTATATTCCGAACACCTGTGGTTTATATCGAGAATTAAGGGCAATGGGTTACAGCTTTACTTACCTTGTTTACTTGTATCTTGGTAATTGCACTTGTGAGTGTGTGCGTGGGCAGTAGGGATCGAAGGATCCTTACTGAGTCTTTTCGTTGAGACTCACCCCTGCGGTTTTCAGGTGAGGACTCCAAGCAGACTTAGCGAGGGGTGTGCTGCTCTGTGTCGTGCGCCGTCAGTTGTTGTTCCGGGGTATGCCCCGACGTAGTTGTTATCTTTATTTCTGGCCTGTATGCTTAATTATTTCTCTTCTGTTGGAGTATGTAATTATTTGCTGTATCAAGTCGCATTGTAATAACTTTTAATTTCTGCATTTTCCTTTCAATTCAATGCGATGTGAATGTTTAGCTAAGTTTATTATTTATTTCCCAGACTAACTTAGATTCTGGTTTGGTTCCAAATTAATGATTCGGTACCCATTTAGTAATCGGATCCCCGATTATAGGGTAGCGGGTCGTTACAAGTTTGCTTCAAGACTCCTGGAAGTAGCACCTCGAGCCTTCAGCGCATGGACGTTGTCTTCTTCTTGGATTACTCAAAATTATCACTAATCTTTCATGAATTATCACTAACCTTCACTAACTTTTCAATGACCCAAGGGTTATGTATTTATAGGCTTTTCATCCGCGGTTATTAATGGATTAACATGAAAGAATTTGAAGTTTATCTAACTAACAAATAGATAAACACAGATTAATTCATCATTATCTGTAATTATTTAAAACGCGTCGCCCATGGGAGACGTCTTTTAGACTAATTAAGATAATGATAAACATCTAGAAAAAGAGATAGAAACAACTTAGGAAACCTAAATGGCGTCGTGTCCTGAAGACGTCTTTTACCTAATTAATCAATTAATTAAAATTTAAAAATCAAAATATGAATAAAGTCTAAATGACGTCTACACATGTAGACGTCTTTTAGAATTTTTCATATTTGATTTAAAATTTGAGTTAAAATCAATTTAATTAATTAACTTAAATTATGTATGTCTGACCCGATACTATTTAGATAATTAATCCGGAAAGATTAATAAAAATTAACTAATTATTAAATATCAGACCATTCTGAGACATTATTATATGATATGAAATTTACTCAAAATGATGTCAAAATTAGCGTGTCTACAGGAATCCCTCGTGGAGCTCGCTGGTTTGCATTACACCACATGCCCCTTTTGAGGGCATGTTCTTTCGAGCTCTCTTTATCTTCTTCGACCGCTTTGTCGGTGATGTTCAAGTTTTCAGAGTTCTCTTTGCTTGTGCCTTCTTGGCCAAGCTGATGAAGAGAATGGCCCAGTTGATCCAAGGTGAGTGTAGTCGTCATCGACCTACCTCCAGCAAACCTGACTTCCCAGCCAGTGTGGTGAGCTATTGGCCATTGGGTTGTCTACAGAGGATGGACCGGTCTGTGTGTATGTGTGTTTTCTTCGTGGTTCCTTCCTATCTCTATACTGAAATGTATCCTTCACGCTTGACGTGTTCTATTGTATTTCACCAACCCCCATACTGGTTTATGTGTTTTCCCCCTTCTTCTTGTATTGTGGTCAGTTGGGTAAGCCCATGCCGTGGTGTACCAGTTGCTTCCTCTGTTGAATGAAAAAATCATGGGAGTCGGATTGCGTGGAGGAGCTAAATCATTTTTGTTTTTCAAGTTTTGTAATCATCCAATTAAAGATTAGGTAATAAGGATGAGACCCTTAGAGTTGTCTCCAACTCCCGAGACTTTAGTTTTTTTTTTTTTTAAATGCACCCTATTACTAACACCTTATCAAACTCATAGGATAATACGCACGGAGTGGTGAGGAAGCACTACAGTACCTGCGCTGCAACAATTATTACTCTATGTATTGAATTTGAGTTACATTGGGCCAAAACTATATGATATATATTTGATTTAGACCAAGTTTAGAAAAAGTAAAATTTCATCTCAGACTTATCCAAACTGAGCTTTGGCTCCTGCATCCCACTCAACTTTCTTTTTTTCCATCAGAAGTATTTACAAAGGTCTCCCTAGTGAAGAGAGCATAAACATAAACACTTACACTGATGATCTCCCTTAGTAGGAGACTTTTCTACATAACCACAATGGCTCCACCTTCCTTGGTGGATTCCTAACTCATAGGTCTCATTGCAGATAGCAATAATCTCCTTACGGGCCTCGCCACCTACGAGGAGTACTCAGACATAGCCTTCAAGAAACTTATGGGACATGTATCCTCTCCCACACAATTAGTGAAGGTAAGACATGACCAAAGGTCTTGCCCTATAAAAGGGACGTTCCATGCCACTATGTTTATGCCTAGTTAATTTAACCCAATCAGATATGTTAGACAAGTCCAATTAGAACCTAAATAAGTTGACCCATTTACATAACAAATTTAATAATTTAAATTTGTTTGTAGCTATGCACGTCCCAAATGTGGAGTGAATGGGACAGCCAATCAAAATTTTACACTTAAAAAACACGGCGGTAAACTAACTATTGTCAGAATTATAACTTAAGTGCATACAATTTGTAATCTGCTGGTTGTATATTAATTGTGATGGAATTTAACTTAGCTGGACATAGAACTAAATAGATATGTAGTTAAACTCAGGGGGTGAGAGGAAATAGATCAACTGTACGTATGAACTAAGTGGTTTATACTAGTTTGATCTCAATAGACTTACATCCAGTCCTTAGGCTGCACCTAGGCTTTTCACTAATTCTTTCAAATAATATGCAGGCTAGTTCATCTAGTATCCAACTCACCAAGGCTTGCCTGCGAGCAATCTCGCATCTAGTTGGTCATGTACTAGCTCACTAACCATTTTACCTGCAAGTAGATGCACTGCTGGTTTGCCCTTGTGTCTAGCACGTCAAATGTTCTCCTATCATCTAAATACACTGCTAGTTTGATTTGGAGTCTAGCACACTTAGTGTTGCTAGCAGCACACACTTAATAGCCCTTATGGTTTACAGTTCACAGATTGCTTAACTCTTATTGCAGCTTAACTGCATTCTTTTTCTTATCTTCTAATACATTAATTTAAATGGTTGACCTTGGAGTCTTTATATAGCTCTCTTTTGAAGATCTATCCAATGGATACTGAGATTGATCTTTAGTGTGTGTATATATATATATGTATGCATGTATATATTCATAATTGATCGATCAATCAAATTTAAACGTTAAAAACAAATATATTAAAGATCATTCTTAGTGTCCAATGGATAGATCTTCAAAAGAGAGCTATATAAAGACTCCATCTGAGAAGCTATTTTGATACGTTTAGCATCGAGCTATCTTTGTACCCTTTGCTTGACTTGATAACACTTTCCTTTCTTATGGAAGATTGTCAATTCAGTTCAAAGAGAAGGGATGGAAGAATTACCTTTTAGTAGTCTTGGTTGCAGCCTACCAGACTTCGTTAGGATCTTCGGGCGGCGTCGGAAACGCAGAGAAAAATAAAAATAATCGGATCCCATGTCACTTTGAATATCAAGAACGGATCAGAAGTGAAACAAGTTTTCATCTTGCATGGATTCGAATCCGCATGCACGTGATTCCGTCGGTGTGATGTCGCAAGTCGCGCAGGTGTCCGACCTCTAATAGTATTCACGCGGTCTTCCTCTTGATGGATTGTCCTCGCTTCTTCGCTCGGTACAGCGTCTGCAAATTTCGATTAACTGTGTGTAATTCTCCATGACATGCGGATACAGAGTTCCTCTAACAAGAAGTGGTGCCGGCGGAGACGGAGTAGAGTCACCATGGGGGGACGCTCTCTGAGGGGGCCGACCCAGAGAGAGGAGAGAGAGAGAGGGGTGGCTGCTCTATGTTTGAGTGACTGGCCTCTGACCTAGCAACCGTACTTTTATTATCAAGTGGATTTGGAATTTTTCAGAAAAATCCGCACTTAATATAAAATTGTTAAATAACTCGTCGTGTAAGGATTGAGGTTTTGGATCCTGTTATCGGGTCAATTTTCAGGGTGGGATCCCTTAATTTGGGTCATGGTGGGGCTAAAACTTAGTTTCCTTTTCGCGTCGAACTTGCGAGATGCGGTTTAAACGGCGTTCATTAATGTGAACGTGTTTTAAGTTGTGCCACGTGGGCGTCACGTGGGCTGGCCTTGGGGCGTGAGAGCACGGCCCCGGTCTTATCGACTGAATGACGTCTTGTATGGACGACGCCATTTAGAGTACGACCCTGCTTTGTCAGAGTACGACCCGGTCTTGTCATCTGAATGACGTCGGGCTTGGACGACGCGTTTTTTCCAGCTTCTGTTTGACCCCGTGAACCCTTCCTCCTTTCCCTCATTCTCTCCTTTCTCTTCTCTCTCCTCTCTTCCCTCCGATCTCTGGCGAGCCCTATCCCCTCTCCTTGCTTTCCTCTCCCCATTCCTCCTCTCCTTCCACTCCAGTAACCTCCTAACTTCCTCCACTACCACCACCACTTCCTCCGCGGCACATTTCTCTCCGGACGGCGGCCGACGTCCCGGTGGAGTAACGGCGTCCACGGCGGTACCGGCGGCGGCGTGTGGCGAGGCGGGTTGGCGGCTTGGAGCTAGGAGGAGTTCGAGTAACCGGTAGGGTGATGATCCCCATTGTATTTCGTTTAAAAACCATGTTTTTCCTGCTTTGGAGCATGTTTAGGGGTTTTCTTGGGGTGAAAATACTAATTGCATGTAATGAGAATTTGGGTGTTTTAATGGGTATTTAGGTTCTTCTCCTCCTTCTCCACTTTTTTAGTGTTTTTACACGATTTGGGGGAGGAAATTCCACCCCGTGGATTGGGAGATAGCGGAGGAAGAACCTATCTGTGAGGGTTAAATGGCGTTGGGGAACAGCGACGCCTTTTAGAAAGGCGGCTTCCACCCGCGACGTGATTTATCCCAAATAACAGACTCTGTCTCTGGACTAATGAGCGTTCAGGGACAACGACGCCTTTAGAACGACGACTTCTATGTCCGACGCGTTTTAAGTCAGATCACCCCGAGGCCTGTCTCTGTTTTTGTCGTTATCAGGCGACTAGGGACATCGACGCCTTTTAAACGGCGACCCCTATAGCCGATGCGTTTTAGGCCATCTTCCGAGGCCAGTTTTCACATGAACCAGTTTAGGAAGCTTGAATGACGTCGGCCTTGGGTGACGCGATTCAAGCCAGAATTCCATTAATCCCTGCAATTAACACGTGTTCACATTATTAGATAGTTTAGTTAATTGCATGCTTAGAAATGTACTCGATAACGATGGATTCTATGTGATCGATTCGCACCGTGTTGTGTTTTGTGCTATCGTGGGCCTAGAGTGACAGTTGTTAGCGCTTAGGCACCCTGTGTCTGTGTGAGAGTGACACGGCGCCGGTGTGGGAGTGGCGGGGTGACGCCTAGAGAGAGGGTCACCTGGTGTACCCCAGGGTATAGTTAGTACCGGTGTGGGAGTAGTACATTCGGAGTGTCACTCGTGTTGGGGGAAGCAGAACCACCTGGAGCCTATCAGGCCGGAGTAGCCAGTGCGCTATCCGAGGGGTTACTGTTTGGTCTCAGCGGGTCGGTGTTTCCCGCGTTCGGCCGTATGGTTGGCGTGTTTTGCCGAGACGCTGGTTGTGGGCTCCGTGGTAGAACGGTTTTAAAATTGTGCATGTTATATTTCGAATGCATGTGTTTTATATCGAATATGGGAATTGTGTTTACTGCTTTATTTGCTTAAATTATCTATAATTATGTTGCTATACTTGTGGGTACATGAGTGGGCGGTGGGGATCGAAGGATCCCTAATGAGTCTTTTTAATGAGACTCACCCCTGCGCTTTTCAAGTGAGGGTTCCAGGCAGGCGTAGCAAGGAGAGTGTTGCTTTGGCTCGCGCGCCAGCAGCCGTTGTTCCGGGGTATGCCCCGATGTAGTTGTTTTTTTATTTTCTGGCCTATATGCTTAATTATTTCCTTTCAGTTGGAGTATGCAATTATTTGCTGAGTCGAGTCGCATTGTAATAATTTCTAATTCTTGCACTTCCTTTTTAATTCAATGCGATGTGAATGTTTAGCTTAGTTTATTATTTATTTCCCAGACTTATCAAGATCCTGGTTTGTTTCCAAATTAATGATTCGGTACCCATTTAGTAATCGGATCCCCCATTAAAGGGTGGCGGGTCGTTACACGTCGACTGAAGACCTTTTGCGTGTAACCCTCTAGGCCCAAAGATTAGTCTAGTTAATGGCCGAATTTAATGTTCCACATTAAATTTTGGCGAACCTCTGATCACG
This sequence comes from Zantedeschia hybrid cultivar, assembly GCA_030544215.1. Taxonomy (NCBI): domain Eukaryota; kingdom Viridiplantae; phylum Streptophyta; class Magnoliopsida; order Alismatales; family Araceae; genus Zantedeschia; species Zantedeschia hybrid cultivar. Next base: position 59,871,256 of record JARZZO010000012.1, read on the forward strand.
TTGGGCACTACGCAACACTACGTGAGCCTAAAAGGCATTCGGTCATGTAACCCAATAATGAAATCTTTCCGTCATCGGTTACCATGCGAATAAAATCCTTCATCCGTATAATGTTCTCGAATCGACCTAAGATATGATTAATTGTTAAACCCTAGTCAGTCGACTCGCTTGAATCAAATGCCGTTAAACTATATCAGATAGCTCCTCATCTGATTTAGTGTCTGCCCTGACTAGGGACTTAAGCGCATCATTCCCGAAACATTCTCTCTCTTTTTACCGAGAGCGAATGACCTCTTGTTGACCACACAATTACCTTCGAGGGTATCTCTTTGAACCTGATCACTTAACTTATTGATATCCCATGGTTAGGGATTCGTTAGTAAAGGTCAAAGCTCAGAGACCTATTAACAAGGTATCCTTGGTATCTCAAGTCCAAGGACTAACCGTGCAACTGTGATAAAGAATCAAGCTGGTTAACAGTTAGGTAGATGCCATCTAGTGATTCATGGTCGGGTTGGTTCAGTGAACTCAATCGTCTACGGTCTAACATAGTGTCTCCACACAAGTGACTTATAGTGTAAGGACTGAGGTTTCGGATCCGGTTATCGGGTCAGTTTCAGGGTCGGACTCTGTAGTTCGGGCCCTAACGGGGCTGGGACCCTGTTCTGTTTCGCGTCGAGCCTGCTCGACACGGTTTAAACGGCGTCCGGCGTGGCAGACGCGTTTTAGATTGTGCCACGTGGATGCCACGTGGGCTGGCCTTGGGTTGCGAGTGTATGGGCCGGTCATGTCGTCTGAACGGCGTCCATGATGGGCGACGCGTTTCAGACTGCAACCCTGCGGTGTCAGAGTACGGTGCCGGTCTTGTCGTCTTAATAGCGTCAGCTTTGGGCGACGCGTTTCAGACTTCTGTCAGAACGGCCTGTCATGTCATCTGATAGACGTCCGTACATCTCGACGCGTTGTACCTAGTTCCTGGTTACCTCGCGAGCCCTCCTTCCTTTCCCTCATTCTCACCCTCACACTCTCTCTCCCCTCACCCTCTCCACCCTCCGACTCTCCCCACTCTTCCCCTTCCCTTTCCCCTTCTTCCTCTTCCACCTCTCCACCTCTCACCACTGCCACCACCACTTTCTTCACGGCGTTCCATTCTCCGGACGACGGCCGATGTCCCGGCGGAGTGGCGGCGTCCTCGGAGTACCGGCGGCATTTTGCGGTGCGACGGTTGGCGGCGGAGCCAGAAGGAGTTCAAGAATCGGTAGGGTGACGATTCCCTCGGTGTTTCATTTTAAAACCATGTTCTACCACTTTGAAGCATGCAACGGATCTATGGTTTTTGGGTAGAATAAGCATGTTTAGGAACTTTTCTTGATGAGGATGAGGGTTTCTGTGAATGTGGTTTAGTAATGATTAGCTTGCTCCTCTTCCTCTTCCGTTTGGTTTGATTTTGGGGCATTTGGGGGTGATCAAGGGAGCCTTCGGGCAGGAGACAGGACCTGGTTTCTGGCGCTAAAAGACGTCGTGCATGGACGACGCCTTTTAGAAGGGCGTCGGGCCTTCATGACGCCTTTTAGGCAGAAATCGTTCCACTCAGGCTCTGTCAGTTCGGGGATTCTGGCGCTAAAAGACGTCATGCTTAGACGACGCGATTTGGAATAGCGTCGGGACACCATGACGCCTTTTATGCAGAAATCCCCCGATTAAAGTTTTCTGCTAATTCCGGATTTTGGTGTGAATAGCGCCTGAGGACACCGACGCGTTTTTAAAAAGCGGTTAACTGTGACGACGCCTTTTTACGCCATATTCTGAGGCCGAGAATTCATGAACCAGTTTATGAGACTTGAATGGCGTCGTCCTTGGTCGACACGATTCAAGCCAGAACCACACTAATCCATGTCAGTAAAATGTGTTTACACTGCTAGATAGTCGGTTAAATGTATGCGTTTAGTACACTCGATGACGATGGACTCTTCATGACCGGATGGTACTACGTTGTGCGTCATGCGACCGCGGATTTCTCACGTGACCGGATCGCACCGTGCCGTGTTTTGTGTTACTGTGGACCTAGAGTGACAGTTGTAGCGTTTGACACCCTGTGTCAGTGCGGAGGGACACAGTGCTGACGGGAGCAGTGGCGGGGTGATGCCTAGTGAGTGAGGGTCACCTGGTGAACCCCGGGGTTAGCTAGCGTGTACCAGTGTCAGAGTGGTACCTTTGGAGTGTCACTCGTGCTGGGGGAAGGAGTAACCACCTGGGCCAGTTGGGCCGGAGTACCCAGCGTGCTATCCGAGGGGTTACTGTTTGGTCTCAGCGGGTCGGTGTTTGCTGGGGGAAGGAGTAACCGCCGAGGTAGCCAGCGTGCTATCCGAGGGGTTACTGCTTGGTCTCAGCGGGTCGTTGTTTCCCACTTTCGGAGACATAGTTGACGCGTTTTGTCGAGACGCGAATTGTAGGCTCCTTGGTAGAATGATTTCTGTGATATGCATGTTATATTCCGAGCGCATGTGGTTTATATCGAGAACTAAGGGTAATGTGTTATAGCTTTACTTACCTTGTTTACTCGTATCTTGGTAATTGCATCTGTGGGTGTGTGTGTGGGCAGTGGAGATCGAAGGATCCCTACTGAGTCTTTTCGTTGAGACTCACCCCTACGGTTTTCAAGTGAGGACTCCAGGCAGACTTAGCGAGGGGTGTGCTGCTCCGTGTCCCGCGCCGTCAGTCGTTGTTCCGGGTATGCCCCGACGTAGTTGTTCTTTTTATTTCTGGCCTGTATGTTTAATTATTTCTCTTCCGTTGGAGTATGTAATTATTTGCTGTATCGAGTCGCATTGTAATAACTTTTAATTTCTGCACTTTCCTTTCAATTCAATGCGATGTGAATGTTTAGCTTAGTTTATTATTTATTTCCCAGACTTACTTAGATCCTGGTTTGGTTCCAAATTAATGATTCGGTACCCATTTAGTAATCGGATTCCCGATTATAGGGTAGCGGGTCGTTACAGTTGGTATCAGAGCATTCGGTCTGGCAAATAAATGAATAACTAGGTTAAATGTCGTGAGTCCGGCAAATAATTACATTATCCCGTACAGGCACGGCGGTAGCATAGGTTTTAGGTTTCTAATTAGAACTCTTCGATTTTGTGATTGTAGGTGATTAGATGGCTCCTAGGAAGAGGATGTCGGTTATTAGAGAGCGGGGAGACGTTCCTAGTGGATCCGAGGCCGGTAGGCCGAGCGTAGAGCAGTTCATGGAGGCTATGATGGACACGATGGCTAGATATCAGACCCGAGACCCTAGTGAGAGTTCCAGTGCTCGGGGAGGGGTCTACAGCTACACTAGAGAGATTCCTGAAGCTGAGGCCACCTCATTTCACCGGTCGTCCCGACCCTGATGAGGCCGTTCACTAGTTGAGGGAGATGGAGAAGCCTTTTGATACTATGGATTGTGCAGCAGTTGAGAAGACTCCGTTGGCTACCTTCATGTTGAAGGATAGCGCCTATGATTGGTGGACCACTTTGAAGAGTTTGTCATATGAGGATAGGAGTCTCAGGGAGATTTCATGGGAGACTTTTGTAAAGGAATTCAATGCGCAGTATTTCCCTAGGCATGTCCAGAGGGCCAAGGAAAGGGAATTTATGGAGTTGACTTAAGGGAGTATGATAGTACTCGAGCACCAGGCGAAGTTTGTTTCGCTTGGGAGGTTTGTGCCTTTCATTGCAGGGGACGAGGAGCGTCGTACCGAGAGGTTTGTGGATGGACTGAGGCTCAGTCTGAGGAACTTTGTGGCATCTCACTGTTGTACAGACTTGGCATCAGCAGTTAGGTGTGCAGCAGCAGTGGAGGCACAGCAGAATCAGTCAGCTCGGGAGAGAGGACTGACTGCTCAGGGACCAGCTCATGGCAGGGGTAAGGCAGCGGCAGCAGCCCCTTCGTCCGGATCGGGATCGTCGTCACTCGGCTCCAGATTTAGGAGATTCTTTCGAGGCGGTGGCAGCAGTAGTGGCAGCAGCGGTAGTAGTAGACCCAGGCAGGATCAGCAGAGCCAGTCGGTGTCCAGCGCTCAGCAGGAGTCGGCTCAGAGGCTTCCAACAGTTTGTCAGCACTGTGGTGGTACTCATGGTGGGACTCAGTGTCCTGCTTTTTCCGGGAGATGCTATACTTGTGGCCAGCAGGGCCACGTGGCGAGGTTTTGCCCGCAGGGGCATGGCCAGAGGCAAGGGCCAGCTGATCAGAAGAAGCCGAGGACCCAGGGGAGAGTGCTAGCTATCACCAGGAAGGAGGCTCGTGCGTCCAACTTGGTGGAAGGTACACTTTCTGTCCTTGGGAACTCTGCACATGTGTTGATTGATTCGGGTGCTTCGCATTCTTTTATTTCTGAGTAGTTCATAGATATTCTTTCTGCACCCGTTGATGAGCTATCTGATGGATTGATGGTAGAGGTTCCTTCTGGGGATTTCATGTTATCTTATAATTGTTTGAAGGATGTTCCCTTGACTATTGAGGGCCATGAGTTACCCGCCCAGTTTGTTGTGCTTGCTATTCGTGATTTTGATATCATCCTGGGCATGGATTGGTTGGAAGCGTATTATGCTGAGGTGGACTGCCACAGGAAGAGGATGCGTTTCTCTATTCCGAACATTCCGACCTTCTACTTCCAAGGTATTAGGCTCTCTTCTCGAGGTATTCTTATTTCTGCCTTTAAGGCTCGGAGGTTGCTTGCTGGTGGCTGTGAGGCCTTCCTTGCCTCTGTTGTTGTTTCCGATGTCCGTGACAGTCCCAGCCCTTGGGAGGTGCCTGTAGTGTGTGACTTTGCAGATGTGTTTCCTGAAGAGTTGCCTGGCCTTCCTCCTCAGCGAGAGGTCGAGTTTACCATTGAGCTTGCACCGGGTACGACACCTTTGTCTAAGGCCCCGTATCGGATGGCACCAGCCGAACTCGCTGAGTTAAAGGCGCAGTTGCAGGAGTTACTGGATAAGGGTTTCATTCGTCCCAGTACTTCTCCGTGGGGTGCTCCAGTTCTATTTGTCAGGAAGAAGGATGGTTCTCTGAGGTTGTGCATTGATTTTAGGCAGCTGAACCAGGTGACGATAAAGAATAAGTACCCACTTCCAAGGATCGATGATTTGATGGATCAGCTGTAGTCTGCAAAGGTGTTTTCTAAGATTGACTTGAGATCTGGATATTATCAGATGAGGATCCGTAAGGTTGATATTAGTAAGACGGCTTTTAGAACTCGGTATGGACATTATGAGTTTTTGGTTATGCCTTTTGGCTTGACCAATGCTCCGGCGACTTTTATGGATCTGATGAACCGAGTCTTCAGGGCCTATCTGGATCAGTTTGTGGTGGTATTTGTAGATGATATTTTAATATATTCTTCTTCTGAGGAAGAGCACGCCACTCATCTTCGGGTGGTGTTGCAGGTCCTGAGAGAGCACCAACTCTATGCCAAGTTTAGCAAGTGTGAATTCTGGCTAGACAAGGTACACTTCCTTGGGCATGTCATTTCTGGTGAGGGCATTGCAGTGGATCCAGCCAAGATCGAGGCAGTGATGGATTGGAGCAGGCCAACTTCAGTGACTGAGATCAGGAGCTTCTTGGGGCTAGCAGGTTATTACAGGCGGTTTGTTCAGGGGTTTTCTTTGATAGCGGCCCCCTTGTCGAGGTTGACTCGAAAGGGAGTTCGTTTTGTATGGACCGAGGAGTGTGAGCGGAGTTTCATTGAGTTAAAGACTCGCCTCACTTCGGCCCCTGTGTTGGTGCTTCCATCAGGTTCTGGTGGGTTTGTGGTTTATTTAGATGCGTCTCGTCGAGGTTTGGGTGCAGTTCTAATGCAACATGGTAGGGTCGTGGCCTATGCTTCTAGGCAGCTAAAGAAGCATGAGGAGAACTATCCCACCCATGATTTGGAATTGGCAGCTGTGGTATTTGCACTAAAGATCTGGAGACATTATTTGTATGGAGAGAAATTTCAGGTTTTTACTGATCACAAGAGCCTGAAGTATGTGTTCACGCAGAGGGACCTGAATTTGAGGCAGCGTAGGTGGATGGAGTTCATCAAGGATTATGACCTCGACCTTTCTTATCATCCGGGCAAGGCGAATGTGGTGGCAGACGCCTTGAGTCGGAAGACGGTCGTGTCATACCTTATGGTTCGAGAATGGAGACTATTTGAGCAGGTTGTGGAATCTTCCTTTCGAGTTCCACGTGAGGATGATAGACCCATGTTGGCTAGTTTGACTGTGAGACCAGCGGTGTACCATGCTGTGATTGAGGCTCAAAGGGCAGATGTAGAGTTGCCGCAAATTCTCCAGAGACCAGAGGTGGAATTGTGGGATGACGATACAGTCAAGTTTAGAGGCAGACTCTATGTTCCGGCCGAAAAGGACGTGCGCAGGAGTGTCCTTGATGAGGCGCACCGTTCTAGGTATGCAGTGCATCCCGGGACAACTAAGATGTACCATTGTTTGAGGAGGCACTTTTGGTGGCCTGGTATGAAGAAAGATGTGGCTGAGTATGTGGTTAGGTGCATGACTTGTCAACTGGTTAAGGCAGAATATCAGAGACCAGGAGGGTTGTTGCAGCCCTTGCCGATCCCAGAATGGAAATGGGAGCATGTGACTATGGACTTTGTGATGGGATTATCTGTATCCCCTGGCAGGAGGGATGCAATCTGGGTTATTGTTGATCGGCTGACCAAGTCGGCACACTTCCTGGTTATTAGGAAGGACTGGTCAGTCAGTAAGTTGGCTAAGTTGTTTGTAGATCGGATCATCTCTCTGTACGGGGTGCCTTTATCCATCGTATCAGATCGGGATCCGAGGTTTACTTCCAGGTTCTGGAAGAGTTTTCAGAAGGCCTTGGGCACGCAGTTGGCCTTCAGTTCGGCCTATCATCCCGAGACTGATGGACAGTCAGAGAGGACCATTCAGACACTGGAAGATATGCTTAGGGCATGTTGCTTAGACTGGGGAGGTTCTTGGGAGCAACATCTGCCTACTGTGGAGTTTGCCTACAACAACAGTTATCATTCTAGCATCGGCATGGCGCCTTACGAGGCTTTGTACGGGCGACCGTGTTGATCTCCTCTGTGTTGGTCCGAGATTGGTGAGAGACAGATTGTTGGACCAGAGTTAGTTCAGCAGTGTGCTGAGGTTGCCAGGATGGTACGGCAGAGATTGACCGCAGCTCAGAGCAGGCAGAAGAGTTATGCTGATATCCGGAGGAGACCGCTTGAGTTTGAGGTTGGAGACCACGTGTTTCTCCGAGTCTCACCCTCCAAGGGTATGATGAGATTCGGGAAGCGAGGCAAGCTGAGTCCGCGATATATTGGGCCTTTTCCCATTCTTTCTCGAATTGGGGAAACCGCGTATCAGTTGGCCTTGCCGCCTAGTCTTGCAGGGGTCACGATGTGTTCCATGTTTCCTTGCTGAGAAGATATGTTTAGGATCCATACCATGTTTTAGATTTTTCAAAGTTGGAGATTGCTGAGGACTTGTCTTTTCCAGAGTTTCCAGTTCGTATTGAGGATCGCAGGGAGTAAGTCCTTTGGAACAAGATTGTACCTTTGGTCAAGGTGATTTGGCAGTACCGCTCCGGGGGCGAGGCAACCTGAAAGCGTGAGGACGAGATGCGGGAGCAGTTTCCTTACCTTTTCTCATAAGTTCTCTTGTGAGCTTGTATCTTTATGTTTCAACCTCGTTAATTCCAGCAGGCGATTTCGGGGGCGAAATTCTTTTAAGGGGGGGAGAATGTAAGGAGTGAGGTTTCGGATCCGGTTATCAGGTCAGTTTCAGGGTCGGACTCTGTAGTTCGGGCCCTAACGGGGCTGGGTCCTGTTCTGTTTAGCGTCGAGCCAGGCTCGACGCGATTTAAACGGCGTCTGGCGTGGCAGATGCGTTTTAGATTGTGCCACGTGGATGCCACGTGGGCTGGCCTTGGGTTGCGAGTGTACGGGCCGGTCGTGTCGTCTGAACGGCGTCCATGATGGGCGACGCGTTTCAAACTGCGACCCTGTGGTGTCAGAGTACGGTGCCGGTCTTGTCGTCTGAATAGCGTCAGCTTTGGGCGACGCGTTTCAGACTTCTGTCAGAACGGCCTGTCATGTCATCTGATAGGCGTCCGTACATCTCGACGCATTTTACCTAGTTCCTGGTTACCCCACGAGCCCTCCTTCCTTTCCCTCATTCTCACCCTCACACTCTCTCTCCCCTCACCCTCTCCACCCTCTAACTCTCCCCACTCTTCCCCTTCCCTTTCCCCTTCTTCCTCTTCCACCTCTCCACCTCTCACCACTGCCACCACCACTTTCTTCGCGGCGTTCCATTCTCCGGACGGCGGCCGACGTCCCGACGGAGTGGCGGCGTCCTCGGAGTACCGGCGGCGGTTTGCGGTGCAACGGTTTGACGGCGGAGCCAGAAGGAGTTCAAGAATCGGTAGGGTGACGATTCCCTCGGTGTTTCATTTTAAAACCATGTTCTACCACTTTGAAGCATGCAACGGATCTATGGTTCTTGGGTAGAATAAGCATGTTTAGGAACTTTTCTTGATGAGGATGAGGGTTTCTGTGAATGTGGTTTAATAATGATTAGCTAGCTCCTCTTCCTCTTCCGTTTGGTTTGATTTTGGGGCATTTGGGGGTGATCAAGGGAGCCTTCGGGCAGGAGACAGGACTTGGTTTCTGGCGCTAAAAGACGTCGTGCATGGACGACGCCTTTTAGAAGGGCGTCGGGCCATCATGACGCCTTTTAGGCAGAAATCGTTCCACTCAGGCTCTGTCAGTTCGGAGATTCTGGCGCTAAAAGACGTCATGCTTAGACGACGCGATTTGGAATAGCGTCGGGACACCATGACGCCTTTTATGCAGAAATCCCCCGATTAAAGTTTTCTGCTAATTCCGGATTTTGGTGTGAATAGCGCCTGAGGACACCGATGCGTTTTTAAAAGGCGGCTAACTGTGACGACGCCTTTTTAGGCCATATTCTGAGGCCGATAATTTATGAACCAATTTAGGAGACTTGAATGGCGTCGTCCTTGGTCGACGCGATTCAAGCCAGAACCACACTAATCCATGTCAGTAAAATGTGTTTACACTGCTAGATAGTCGGTTAAATGCATGCGTTTAGTACACTCGATGACGATGGACTCTTCATGACCGGATGGTACTACGTTGTGCGTCATGCGACCGCGGACTTCTCACGTGACCGGATCGCACCGTGCCGTGTTTTGTGTTACTGTGGACCTAAAGTGACAGTTGTAGCGTTTGACACCCTGTGTCGGTGCGGAGGGACACAGCGCTGACGGGAGCAGTGGCGGGGTGACGCCTAGTGAGTGAGGGTCACCTGGTGAACCCCGGGGCTTGTACCGGTGTTGGAGTGGTACCTTTGGAGTGTCACTCGTGCTGGGGGAAGGAGTAACCACCTGGGCCAGTTGGGCCGGAGTACCCAGCGTGCTATCCGAGGGGTTACTGTTTGGTCTCAGCGGGTCGGTGTTTGCTGGGGGAAGGAGTAACCGCCGAGGTAGCCAGCGTGCTATCCGAGGGGTTACTGTTTGGTCTCAGCGGGTCGTTGTTTCCCACTTTCGGAGACATAGTTGACGCGTTTTGCCGAGACGCGAATTATAGGCTCCTTGGTAGAATGATTTCTGTGATATGCATATTATATTCCGAACGCATATGGTTTATATCGAGAACTAAGGGTAATGTGTTACAGCTTTACTTACCTTGTTTACTCGTATCTTGGTAATTGCACTTGTGGGTGTGTGTGTGGGCAGTGGGGATCGAAGGATCCCTACTGAGTCTTTTCGTTGAGACTCACCCCTGCGGTTTTTAGGTGAGGACTCCAGACAGACTTAGCGAGGGGTGTGCTGCTCCGTGTCCCGCGCCGTCAGTCGTTGTTCCGGGGTATGCCCCGATGTAGTTGTTCTTTTTATTTCTGGCCTGTATGTTTAATTATTTATCTTCTGTTGTAGTATGTAATTATTTGCTGTATCGAGTCGCATTGTAATAACTTTTAATTTCTGCACTTTCCTTTCAATTCAATGCGATGTGAATGTTTAGCTTAGTTTATTATTTATTTTTCAAACTTACTTAGATCCTGGTTTGGTTCCAAATTAATGATTCGGTACCTATTTAGTAATCGGATCCCCGATTATAGGGTAGCGGGTCGTTACATATAGTATCAGTCACCCTCATCAAATGAACTAAAGAAGCATGTACTAGTCTAACCCAGTGTATAATGTTTCTCTCAAACATCCTCCTATTATGAACAATTAAGAACATGTGTTTACAAGCCTTTAGTCCCGTAATTATAATCTCATCATAATCCGAATACCATTACACATGTTCATGGAGTTCATCGTGAAACAATAATTAAAATCGAATTATGCACGTAATGAATATAAGCCAATTTTATTAATAACTGAACAATATATAGTATTTGATTGACTTGCAGGCCACCTAATACTAACAATCTCCCACTTGGACTAAAGTCAATCACCTTTATATTGAATATCCATATTCTCTAGGTGATGGCCAAACACATTTTGAGACAATGGCTTCGTTAGTGGATCTGCAATGTTGTCGACTAAAGAAATCCTTTCCACCGCGACATCTCCTCGAGCAATGACTTCTCTGATCAGGTGAAGGCACTTTAGAATGTGCTTCGACTTCTAATGCGACTGCAACTCTTTCGCTTGAGCAATCATCCCATTGTTGTCACATATCAGTGAGACAGGATCAGAGATGCTATTCATTCGACGAAACTCGCTAATGAACTTCTTCATCCAGACTGTTTCTTTGGCGGCTTCAATTATAGTAATGTACTCAGCTTCAGTTGTCGAATCAACAATAGTTTCTTACTTGGAATTTTTCCAACTCACTGCTCTCTTGTTGAGTGTAAATACAAACCCAGATGTTGATTTGTTGTCATCCGAATCAAACTGAAAACTCAAGTCAGTATATCCTAGTAGTTTTAAGTCTCTTCCTCCATAGACTAAAAATATATCCTTAATTCTTCTCAAATACTTAAGGATACATTTCACAGCCTTTCAATGCTCATCACCTAGATCTGCCTGATATTTACTCGTAACACTTAGAGTATAAGTTACATCAAGTCTGGTACATAGCACGGGATACGTAATGGAACCTATGGCTGACGCATAGAAAACTTTATCCATTAATGCCCTTTCTTCAGAGGCCTTAGGAGACTGACCTTTAGAGAGATAAATTCTATATCTCATCGGAATGAGATCTCTCTTAAATACACCTTTGGAATTTGCATACCATATCTAGAGATTCTTTCAACATGAAATCTTACGGTTATATCATATACACATCTTCCTCAAAGTTTCCATTAAGGAATGTTATTTTCATATCCATCTGTCAAATCCCATAATCATGATATGCAGCAATGGCGAGAAGTACTCTGATAGACTTGATCATGGCAACAAGTGAGAAGGTTTCGTTATAGTCAACATTTTGTCTTTGACGATAACCCTTCGCTACTAATCTTCCCTTATAAGTCTCAATATGTCCATCTGCACCGATCTTTTTCTTAAAGATCCACTTGTAACTAATTGAGTACTATACCCTCAGGAAAGTCTATCAAGTTTAAACTTGGTTGGTGCACATGGATTAAACTTTAGAGTTCATGGCTTCTTGCCATTTTTCAGTCTCTAGACTCTCAATGGCCTCCTGGTAAGTCTTGGGATCATCATCATTATAGAGTGTCTTAGAATCATACCTTCTGATATGTCCCACATATCTCTCGGATGATTTAGGCACTCTAATAGGCCTATGAGGCTCCTATGTGTGTACTTGAACAGGTTCAAAAAATGATGGTTCTTCTGATGAACCTGTGACAGTCTGTAGGTTTGAAACTTCTTCCAAAGTTATTTTACTCTCACTGTCCTTTAGAAGAATATAATCTTCTTCCAAGATAATAGCTCTCCTGATGACAATCACCTTTTATTCGCAATGATAATAAAAGTAGTAACTATAGGTTTTCCTCAGATATCCCACAAATCTACACTTGTCAGTTCTTGACTTCAGCTTATCTGAATAATATCTTTTAATATAAGTAGGACATCCCCAGACTTTAATATGCTTAAGGTTTGATTTTCTTCCTTTTCATATCTCATATAGAGTGGATTCAATAGATTTACTAGGTACTTTGTTCATGATATACATAGCAGAGCTAAGTGCATATCCTCATAGGGACAATGGTAATTTAGACATGCTCATCATTAAACGCACCATTTCTATCAATGTGTGATTCTTCTTTTCTGATACATCATTTATCTGAGGGGTATAAGGAGGTGTAAGTTGAGAAAAGATATCATTATCTTTTAAGTATCTTGTGAACTCTGTACTTAAGTATTCCCCACCACGATCTGATCGGATGGTTTTGATATTCTTTTCAGTTTGTTTCTCCACTTCATTCTTAAATTCTCTTAATTTCTCAAAAACTTCTGATTTGTACTTCACTAAGTACACAAAACCATTGATATGATTTTAAATGTCATCTTTAAAGCACAAAATCACCAATCTTAAATTCTAATTCTCAATAAAAATAAAGACGTAGCACTTGGTTGAGATCGGGTCGAATCTATAGGAAAATAGATTTTTAGAGTCAAAACTTTGGATTTTTAATTAAAAATCTTAAGATGGATTTGGGAAGAAAATGGATTAAGCTATGAAACATGCAACTAATCAATGTGAACCTAAAACTTAGAATTAGAGAAATAATTAACTATTGAAAGAGATTAATTTGCACGACTTAAATACTAATGAACAGAACAAATTAATTAGTTAAAACTAATGGAGGAACATAAATCTAACTAAGTAGTCTAACCCTAGCAACGAAACAAACATAATCACGCTTAGAAAAGAAGGAGAGGGAGATAGATTAAAAGAAAGCTAATAATAACAATCTCACACTATTAACAATTAAGGACCATCCATGTAACTATGACAATTGAATCAAGCTGGTTGATAATTAGGTATATTATCATCCAACGTTTCAAGTCGGATTAGTTCAGTGTACCCATTTTCTAATGAGGATCTACAGATTCACCTTAGTGTCTCCACACAAGTGACTATGAGATCAACTACCCTCATCATATAGCCGGAATGGTCTATACTGGTCAATCCGGATGTCTGATGTCCTATCTCGTACATCCTTCGATCAAGAACATTTAGAATATGCGTTTATAAGTGATCAGTCTTATTACTGTGATCTCATCATACTATGATCACTATTGCACATATTCAAAGACTTCATTATGGAGCGTAAGTAATCCAATTACACATAATGAAAAAGTCAACTTTATTAATAATTAAACAATATTTACATTGTCTGATTAGTTTGCAGGCCACCTAAGACTAACATTTAATCATTTTCAAGTAACCTAGTTATGTCATGCCCCTAAATCCAGTTTAGTTTGTAGACTTACATTAGAATATGAGTGCACGACATCAGAAAAAATCCCTCACATAACAAATTGATATAAAAGATAAATAACCACAAAGTAATTAATAAATAAAGATTATACTTGTTGCATCACTTGCGGTGCGACGCAAGCTGCACCGCAAACAAGTAGCCATCTGATCTGCTTAGATTAGGCGGCTGCAGTAGCAAGTTTTTTTTTATTTTTTTTGAGATTTTTTAAGGTCGGGTCCATCATTTCACTGCTCATTGGGCTCAATTTTTTATTTTTTAGATTTTTTGGGTACTCTGATCGAAGATCGAATTATTACGGACATGTAGGGCATGGTGGGACTGACCTAAAAGAATTTAAAAAAAATTTATTTTTTGTACCGCACTCCATGCGGTTTAGCAACTTGTTGCACCACATACAGTCTAGCAAGTATAACTCATAAATAAATGCCATCACCTCAATTAGTCTAAATAACAAGCCAATATCATAGTCCACTAGTAATAATTTCATTAAATGAATAACTGAACTCTCAAACTCATCAAATAAAAGAAAAATACATCAATCTCTAAACACCTACTACAACTCTACTAAATCAGAAAATAAAACTAACTAAATACACTAATGTGCAACACCTTGCAGTACGGTTATCCCTTTTCCAAGTCCTAAGCAATTCCACCTTTAAGCTCCTGATAAGGTTAGTACTTTATAAGTCCAAGTATTCAGTAGGCATCATTACTCACGATTTCAAAATCAAATGATAATTCGCTTCATATCGTGGAGACTTAAAACTAGGTGTAGCTAAAATAAGACAATGATACAAATCAAGATTCCATATAACATATGGAATCAAGGTACATTCTACTAGTGATGTTTAGATCTGAAAACATACGTGTCCAAGTGCATGTAATCATATTTTAAGTAAATTGATGTCTTCTTAGTCAAATTCTCTAGCCATGGTACAAACTACTCACATAAACCTCAATGAAGTTGCTCACATAATAAATATCAAACCATCATGACCAACAGGACATAATCATATTAATAAGCTTAATTTCATATTTTTACAAGGTCAAATTCATAGTGTGTAACTTCATAAACAATTTCTGTAGATTAGTTGACTAAAGCATGGCTTAATGAATTAAGTATTTGCAAAGTAGTTAATCATTCAAATGAAAGTTGCTTTGCAAGCTATGAATAGGTTCTTAAGGGTTCTTAGCAGGTTATGGAATTACATAAATATCATAATCAAACATTCATCCAACTATAACATAATGAGAACTGACACAAATACTAATATATCTAGACAAATAATGCAAAGGTCTAAATCATTGAGAAACTATCATGTTACTTTAACCCACCTTCTACTAGAACAAGTCCAGCTTTGGGATATCACTCGTTGTCCCACAAGTCCTAACCTTCTCCATGAACAAGTCCTAACCTCTCTTGCAATGGCACTGTCGAAACAGGTTTCATACATAAATGAGATATCTCTTACAACATTTAAATCACTACAAGAAAGTTCAGATATACCTACGCAACCTACTTACATATGGTCAGGTTGTTGGTGTTGCTTGTCAATTACCTATGATATATTTTATAAAAAAATATTTTTAAAACTTATAGTTTGGAGATGCGTAGATAATGTACGAAAACTTTCCAACGTTTATTAAACACGGCAAGTATACGCGTGATGTTAAAACCACCACGTAGTATCGACTATAAATTAGAAATGTTTGAACCATAGAAAAGTGTGTTTGAGATTGGCGCCCCAAGACACCCGCCTCAAATCTCAGTTCCCAAAGCCCTAATCCGCCCACCTCTCTCTTTCCCTCCCCACTCATTCATTTTGATGTAGCCGAAGCTATCACGACCGGATTCTGAAATTGGAATCTGAAGTTCTGGATCCAGAGCTGGGTCGGATTGGTGTAAGAGGCCCGACAGGGATCCGGAAGACGACGGAGGCAGAAACGCGGATGAGGATCCGAGGCCGAGAGTCGCTCGGTCGGATGCTGGCTTGTCTCAGGAAGGCGGGGCCGAGGTTGTGTCGGCCGACGGACGGGCAGTGCGGAACCGAATCTCCCTCGGACGAGGGGCAGTCGGCGCACGGCGTCGAGACTGGGGAGAGGAGTCCGAGGTCGGCGGCCGAGACCGACTCGGGAAGGTCGGCGATGATTCGAACCGAGCTCCTGCAGGAGGGAAAGAAGAAGAAACCAGTCAGCAGAAGTCCCGGGCTTCGGCTCTAAGGAACCCCCTCCGACGGTTAAGTTAGTTTCTGAAGATGATTCGATTCAGAAGTCAAAGAGTAGCTTTAACGCTATTTGGACTATGGTCCTTGAGGGTCTCGGAGACATACTTTTGGCAATAAATAGCGTGGTATTTATAGCGGAGGATAGATGATGGTTAACGGTGATAGCCGATATAGGACTATGTTCCGGACTTACTGTAAACTGCCATAGTGCCTAGTCCTCCACCGGAGTGGGCCGAACACGGCTGTTGGGCCGAAGGGGGTTGGGCCGCTGATGGGCCGAAGCCTGCTGGGCCGAAGGCTACTGTGCCGCTGTTGGGCCGAGGGCTGTTGGGTCGCTGATGGGCCGAAGTCTGTTGGGCCGAGGGCTACTGTGCCGCTTACGGGCCGAGGGCTGTTGGGCCGCTGATGGACCGAAGACTCCCTGAAGGCCTTCTATTGCTGCTGCTGGGCTGAATTGGGTTTGAACTTGTTTTAATGAGGCGAATCGGATTCTGTCTCATCATATTTATTCTCCAAAATCCCTAATCCTGGAGGGGTTCTCAGTAGTCCTCCAGCATTCTCGCTGCTCCTCCTCCCAGCATTCTCGGCGACCCTATGTGCAACGGTGGCCCTCTCCTCTACAAGAAGTTGCAGTCTCCGCCTCCGCCGTTGGTCGTCCCGTGTGCTCAGAGCTATGCGGCTGCACCTCAACCCGACCATATGAACGCCCCCACTTTCGCCCTCGCCTTCCCCTCCTCCCCAGGTCTGCGATCCATAAGGAACCTTACCAGCTAGATGCCCCCGAGGATAAGGAACTTCCCCTCCACCCCTCTTCCAGATGTGTGGGTGTGGTGACGTCGCTGCCCCTATTGCCCTCTGCTAGAGTGTGCTCTTGGAGATAATGTGAGGAGACGTCGCAGCCATAGCTGCCATTTTTCTTGTTCTCCTTGCTCTCTTCTCCCTTCTTCCTCTGCTTCTTGTATGGATAGAACCTGATCTTCAGTTAAAGACTCCTTTTTTTTAATGGATTTCTTCTTTTTTCTTCCTATTTTTGAGGGGGATCTCTCTCTCTCCCCCCCCCCCCCCCCCTCTCTCTCTTTCTGTCAATGTTCATGTGAAATGCTCTCCAAATGTTCGCTGTTATGTCTGAAAAGGTAGTAGCATTTGATTTCTGGTAAATGCTTAACAATGATGTAGTAAATATAGTGTTGTTGTTTTAGGTTTGAAGCAAAGATCATTTAGGATGCCATAGATGCTTAGACAGTCCTGATCTATCAAGGTAATCTGTTTTCCATTTCCAATCATCTGCATCTATATGTAGATTATGTCGATTCTAGGAACCCGTAAAACGTTGCCCTTTCTATTTATCTACCGAGTGCACCATGATGCAAATAGGTTGTTAATTAGGGAAATGTTGATCTAATCTTGTGGAATCTCTACCCATTGGTAAATTCTCCAGATCTGGACTTGTAGGAGTTCTGCCATAGTTTGCCATTTTAACTTACAGTTGCTTTAGCACTGAAGCACTCATTTTCGTGTAGTTTTTCTTGTGCTTTTCATCTTGAGGAAGGAAAATCCATGCAATGGGTAGTACACGAATCATGTTGTTGTTTGTTCTATGGATCTATTAACCCGGTTTGTTGATGAATCTCCATTGTAATTCTGATCCACATGTTTTGCAGTGCTTCTCTTCTTACCTCTTCTTACGTCTTTTAAAACTTTTTATGGATTCACTCATCTACATTATTGTTGTGTTGTTTTCCAATCTGGTGGTAGGTTGGTCAAATTTTCACAGGGAGCTCTAACAGGTGAAAATTCACAAAGGCTCATTGCAACCAAGGCCAAAAATGTGAACTTTGGAATGGGATGAATGGTGTAAGTTTTTGAAAGGAGATTGCCAAAGTTAGTTTCTATTTTGTTTAGTTAACCTTAATCTATTGTGGTGGGTGACTTTAGCTGAGAATCCAATGAAGACAAAAATTGATAAGATTTTACTATCCTTATGCATCTTCTCCCTTAGTCACTACTGCCACACATTGTTAGAGATATATGCACAAACAGTGTTGGAACACATCAAGTTTCTAATTTTAATGAAATAGTAACTAATGAGGTTCAGCTTTTGTGGTTCTAATAGGGTGTTCACTTTGTTTTGATTTTTATGCATAGGGTTCACCACAGTATCCACGATCAAGTCAGCTTGGAAATTAATGAGGTCCAGTCTTTTGAATTCTAATTTTCTCTATAATGTCTATATTTCTTTTCTTTGTATTGCTTTTCTGAATAGAGAAGAGAAGATTGAGGCAGGAAAGAAAATTATTGGTCTCTATTTATATTCTATTCATCATGCCTTGTTTCATCTGATCCTGTATATCTATGTATTTTGTTAAATATCTCTAATGTCCTTTCTTTACCTTGTAGTCTAGCACAAGGTTTGTTTGGTTATGTAAGACAAGTTAAACTGTGTCAAGAAGCACAAGATTTTTTTCAAGATTTATGACAATAGCCACTGCCAGATAAGGGGGTTTTATGACAGAGTTTCCATATAGTAATAGTCCCACATTGCTCACAGAAGAAAAGGCATGAAGAAGAGGCTATTTTAAATAAGGGCTATACCAACAACACCACTTGTCTTTTCGCTTTGAGCCTCCACCCTAGACTAGATACTTTAAATAGGATTCATGTTTTTGTTATGAATTGGTTGTTCTATATCTATTAATGAGTGATTATGGTCTTGATTGTTGTTAAATCAGTCTCAAATGTTTGTTATACACTTTGAATCCATGGTGCCTCTCAATTCAGAGATGTTTATCCAAAATATTGCAATAGGATTGATGGCCCACCCCACCTCACTGATGTTTATTCTTTCTCTGTTCCTGCATCCATTTAGACTAGCTAAATTGTTTTATGCATATCTAGGACAAACTGGTGCTCATGTATGAAATTTTGGGATGAATGTTGGGTAACAAATTTCTTTGGAATAGTTGAAATTGCATAACAGCCTTATTCACATATAATTATCATGATCATTGTCCCAATCTATTAATCCTTAGTGTTTTTGCTTGTATTTTACTTTGTACTTAGGTCCCCCATAAAGCAAGGAGAGTGATTTTTTTTAATTGAAAAGTTTCTTAGATTAGAACTAAGTCTCCTACAGTCTATGCCATAGGACAATAATATTTTGGCATGGAAGTTTAGCACCGAGGAAACTACTTTCAGCTTGGACAAAAGCTTTTAAGGTAATAATATCTCTTTAACTTATTTAAATCAAAGCTCAACTGAATATCTTGAATGTCTCTAATTTGCATAAATCAATGCTCAATTGGGATCATGAGTTCCTGTCTTATTGTAGGTTCCAAAATTGCCAAAAATTATATGCTTTTCTTATTAGGGGGCAATGTAGACGTCATTGGGGGATTGCTACCAATTGTACATCAGTGCAAGGCCGATGCTCCCTTGATTGTAAAAGAGAGGAAAAATGGAAGGATATATTAGGAAGCCATATTTTTTAGCTCATAGAATATGTAAGTTACTCTTTTTTTGGGGGAAAATTCATTAACTTGTATATATGGTGGTCAACTATTGTCATAGATAACTTGATGCTGATTTTTCATTGTATTCTAGCTGCCATTATTCTTTTATTCTTCATTGTAGGATAAAGCATGTTTGGCCAGGATACATGCAGCTTCAATGGTCTCCTTAGAAACAACTGAAGATTTACATCTGACACATGTTATCAACAGATGGGATCCTCTTTGCCAATTATCTCTTGATGATGATGGGGGAAAATAGGTCTCATTGAGAATTTTGTGTGCAAATTTCATAGTAAAAATTCCATCTTTATCCCTTTCCAAATTATAGTGTCACCATTGGGCTCAGGCTGCATGGGCAGTAGGATATTAGATATACTTTTACTTCATATTTTGGAAATGGTAACTCCACACTTTAATCTATAGCTTATCACCCATGTCTGTTCTCTCCTTAACCTACTGCACTAACAACATGCTTCTTTTTTCCTTCTTTAATTAGTTGCTTGTAATTCCTCCATTAATACACGCTATCTTGTTAGTTTGGTGTTTTTTTTTTTTTGTTTCACATTTTATTACTTATTGTGATATCTCTTGTCAAGAGAAGTCCATCTATGTGCAAATCTAGGTAGGCAAGTTGGAATGCCTACTATGATGTGTCCCTGACTTTCGCTGTCAAACCCGATTCTCCTTTATTTGTCAAAGATCATCTTTTGAAGAAAATGAAGGATTCATTACGAACTTGCATCCTTTGGTTGGTAGAATATGTAAGTTACAGCCGGTTTTTGGAAACACTGATTTCTAGTCCAATTTTCCACCTCTCGTTACTTATTCAGACACAAAAGCTATTTGGGTTAATCATAAATGGATCAATCTTTTAAAAAAATAATAATAAATGGATCAATTGTCTTGACTATTTAGTTTAGGCATTGGTGATATAATGGTTTATGGTTACTTTTCAAGTGAAACTAAGAGGAGAGAAAGAAAACAGAACAAATTTGTTCTGCACATAGCCAGCCAAAAGGGTAACTGAATCAAACAACAAGCAAGAGAGCTATTCCCAAGGATCATCTCGATAGAATGGAGGGAGCTGCCTAAAAAACCTGCCATCATGGCTCATCCCATGACGTGTCACCTTAAAACAAAAGGATAAGTAGAATGTAGGACCCTTGTCATTTGTATAACTCATAAACAGAGCTCGAACCCCCATTGCCCTGCAGCTATTTAGTTTTCATTTCTGTCATGCTCCCAGGCAAACTTAGCTTTTTTTAATTATTCTTAACTTTCAAGAATATGTACACCAAACTCTTTTGTTCCTACAATTTGTTTCAAAACTTGTTATTAGCTATCATGTGTTTTGTTTACTAAATTTGGTGTAGTTTTTTTTTTTTAAATTCAGGCTGCAAGTTTGATTAGTCCTACAAATTTGCCAATATAACTTATCTTGTCCTGTGACTTCTTTTAATTTGTAGGTACGACTAGATTCATCTAAGCACCTTAAAGTTGTAGAAGATCCATGATTTGTGACGCTCTAGTCCTCTTTGAATTTGTAAAACAGTGAAAACTATGTTCTCCTATGTATGATGTAAGTTTGGATGATATATAAGCACAAACTATATACACTATGTTTATGGATGTATTGGACATCCATTTTGTGCTTCAAATTTTGTTGGGAATAGAAGTGTGTATGCTTGATGGTTTATGCTTATCTTGCTGTGAAAGATTTGATGGTTTGATGGAATTATCGATTGATATAGGTTGGTGGAAATATGGTTTGGTGAAATTATTTTACTGTTGTCTTGGTTTGATGAAACTATTTTTTGATGGAATTATGGATTCATAATATGTTGTGAGAAACTATGGATTGATCATAGGTTGAATTAATCTTATGGAGGATTGTGATTATATATGTAGAGGTGGTTGAATGGTTGCCTACCACAAATAAGTTGACAGATTGTTTTCCTACGTCTGTACCTACGAAAAGAAATATATACCTACGATAAAAAATGATGGTATTTACCATCCTCCTTAATTCGACAAATACTTACCAAAAAAATACTATTTCCTACGATAAACCATGATGGTAATGTTTATTTGTTTTTTCAGTTATTGGGCAATACGTACGATGGTACTTTGCTACGCTAATAATGATAGTAGGTAAAATGCCAGCAACACCTACGACCCAAAAAAGGGATGTAAGGCTTTACTGATGTGCTTTTTACGGACTGCAACTAACCATAGGGAGGGTCGTAGGTATAGCACTTTACCTACCACTTTTGTCGTAGGTATACATGGACTTTATTGTAGTGAATTCATTATTACAATGGGATTTTTAATAGGAAATAATGCTAAGTATATTTAATAATGATCTAAGGTGTAAGAGAGTCAAAATAACTGTTTAAGTGTAAAATAGGTAACAATTTTCATGCAAAATTCATATCAAAAGTGTAATGGACATATTTAAGATGGGTAATTTTTTTCAGATTTTTAGAATTAATTACCTATTTTTTGGATCACGTCATATTTTTCTAGTAGCAATTCAATTATTAGCAAATAAATATTAAATAAATTCAAAAAATTATTAAATTTTATCAGTATTTTTCAGATGTCAAATGTAAGGTCTCCGAACAATTTTACCCAGTTCTGGCAGATTTGACCCAAAATCCGACTTCTACTACAATTCCACAAAAATGGAAAGTTAACTGATATCAAATTAATCTAGGAATTTATATTAAACTAAATCACAAGAATTATAAAAATTTACATTATGCACAAGGTTTTGCAAAATTTCATATAATTTTGAGATCAAATGAACAGAAACAGACATTCTACAGGTTTTTGGAAGTGACATAGGGAAAAAGGCCCTTGACGGCCATTTGATGGCCATCAGTCCACCAGACTAATGGACAACAAAGTGTCCGGGGTTTTAGCCCATGATTAGGTTGTTTGAAATGTGCTCTTAGTATACGAGAATCTTAGATTAAAAAGAAATATATAATTTACAAATTAAACATACTTAGGATAATCATCATTTACTTTTTGAAGAAAAATCCAACTTCTATGGAGACTCCCAATACATAATTCTGATTTTTTTTACTCAAAGGTATACCCAAAGTTGCAAGACTATGTCATACGAGTATAAACCAATTTTGGTAGGAATGGAACTACGATTTCTTATGAATAAATTAGAAGCATATTCATACTTAATTTTACTGAATTCTAATCCTAATATAATTTCAGAACTAAACACAAGCTTTCCAAATCATGATTTCCTTTAATTGCACATTGCCTCACTTCCCAAATTCAATCCTAGTATCATTAGGACTAGTTTCCCACCTCCCAATCTTAGCCACCTGAAACTTTGTAAATTCGATCCTCAAAACATATGAATTAAGAAAGATGATCTTATGCAAATTTATATATTTTTGGACTCTCTTTCCAACTCATCTGGCCTTGCATTAATCTACGTTTTCTACAGAGTGTTATACCTAAAACACTAGGATAGTGTCCTACAAGCCCATGAGCAGTAGCGTAGTTAGTGTAGCTTGCAATTAATGATTTCATTAATAATTGCATTAATTATTTAAATAGTATCTGACGGAGAATAAGCTAAACCATCAGAAAAGACCAAAGTCTTGTGATCGCTATAACTAATCATTGGAAGTAAAAACTATTTGGAAGGAGTTTGGTATAGTAGTCTCTGATGGTTAGTATTTGTGATGACTTGTAAGTTGTACCATTCGTCTCAAATGTTTTACCTTTTCTATGACCCATTTTTTGCAGCCATTCACAAATGCACAGTGTATTTGGCTTTCCGTTACACGTCTAGTTTGGGCTGTCAATAGTATATAGGTCGAGATATATACATGTACCCAAAAATTAGTATCTCCTTACCCGGATCAGAATCGATAATCTTAAGAGTAATACTGCAATCCCCCCTAATCTCAATGGGGGTATTGCAGTGGGTAAAAGAAATTTATTTTTTTTAATTTGTTTTAAGTCGGCCTCGAGGTGTCCTACTTGGTCGTATAGTGCAATGTCCGATCAAATGACCCGAAAAAATACGAAAAATCAAAAACTGACCTATGAACAGTGAAATGCACCATAATTGGCCGAGCCCAATAATGATTTTTCATTTTTCAGATTTTTTGGGGTCATCCAATCGAGAGTTGCACTGTACTCCTCATTGGAATTGGTACACGTTGCACCGTCGAAGTCAATTTCCCATCTATCAATAGGATGCCCGGAAAAAGTTTCAATGTGGAAGACTGGTTCATCCGGGAGATAATCATTCAGATTAAAATCCGGCGGGCTAACGAATGTGCGGCAAAGAAGAAATTTGCTAGCACTTGTCCTTTTACAGCTTTTTTTTAGCACATACACTGTCAAATTGGGACAATCGAATGGACCACTTGACAAGTCTAGAAGTGATTGATCCTGTCTTAGCGAACAAAGATCTTTAGCGCCTTCACCCGAGAGATTAGGGAAAGCATATGTGCCAAGAAGTAGTGTCGTAGTTTGGAGAAAATGAGGGCAAGGCATTCTTTCTCAACTAGAGGTTTGGTTTGGACACCTCGAGTCTGACCTAGAAAAAAATATATTCTTTTTTTTTGTTTACCCACTCCAATGCCCCTGCATACAACACGCAAGGACATTGCAACAAGTATTACTAACGAGTAAATGGGTATATGGGTCTACTTTTTATTCTGTTAATATTAAAAAGAATGGGCCTAATAAATCATATTTTTTAAGCATTTGAGCTGAAATCAAATCCATTTATCAGATACATTAGAATTTACAATAAATAAACCATAGATTTGTGCAACATTTATCAATAGAATTCTTATTAGGTAAATAGGTATCTCAAACCCTGTAGTATAATCTGACCCGGTGCTGACAGGTCCAAAAGAGTCTGGATGGACCCATTTTGACAATCCTACTTGTAGTGATATCAATGTATGTATGTACGGATATGACCATGGAAATGCTGTTTAATGAAGGGTCCTTACCTTGGGCGATGGTGCCATGATATCAATGTATATACGGATATGACCATGGAAATACTATAAGTTTTATCCTACAAAGTTTCAGTTTCAGAAGCCACGCATGGATTTTTGGATTTCAGTGATCTTTGTTGAAACCCAACCCAATAAGTAGAGTGGGCCCAAAACAATTTCCTAATTTCGACCCAAAATGGAATGGGCTAGAATTCAAATTTGCCCCCTAAATGGGTCGGGCCAAGCATGGCCATCAGGCGTGTTTGTCTATAGATCAACGTTCCTGCAACACCTGTTTGGGCTATGTGATAATTTGGGTTTAACCCAAATTAAAAATGGTCCAGCCCAATTTTAGCCCAACCCAAATTCAGCCCAAGTTTAACTCAAATTCAGTCTAACTTCGGTCCAAATTCAATAATGAGTGGGTTGGGTTGGGTTGACACTATTTACAAATGGTTTAAAATATTTTATTTTTTGTATGAATTATTATAAAAGTCAACAAATTAAATTGGGCCAACTCGTTTTCAGTCCAATGTAGTCCAGATTTAATTAATATCAACCCAAATTTAGTCTAACCCAATTTATATAATTTGGACCAGTCTAATTTCATTTAATATAAACTGGGTTAGGTTAGGTCACGGGCTGGCCCGCCTAATTGACACCCTAAGCATGAATAACCATACAAAGATGGAAAATTGTTTTGAACGAGCATGAAATAAGATCGCTTGCACGGTAAGCCATCAATGGCCGGCATATTGAACAGGCCTTAATTAAGCAACTATGCTTTCTCTAATTTCATCAAATTACTTAAACGTGTCAGGGATGTTCAGAACTCAGAAGGCCCCTTTCAATGGAAAACTTAGGATTGTAAATTTGCGAGTTGGACCAAAGATGTGATCTTCTAAATCTCATTCTCCATATTAGAGTATATTCTCACCCACATAAGTTAGGAGTGAATGTAGGCTTCCGTAGATCTCTTTTGATGAAATAATTGATTCATCTTTCTGATTAGTGGGGCACACTCTAATCTAGAAAGCGAAGGGTTTAAGTAAGATGCATAGACCAATGAAGTTGCAATTTCAAACCCAACCCCATCTCTTCTAGTGGTTGGAAGCACTACTTTAAAATTTGATAATCCCACCTAGGAACTCTCCTACTTAGATGGAATTATCAAGATTTCGGGCTATATCATTCCATGAAGATCAAATCATCAAAAATGTTAAAAGAGATAATCAAATTAATCTATATGTTTAATGCTAGTCTAGCTCATTAGTCAGATCGCTTGGGCATTAATAAAGAAACTTAAGAGAGAGAGAGAGAGAGAGAGAGAGGAAAATGGAATCCATGGGAGTCTAATCTAACCTCGAGTTCCTTGCTTTTCAACATTGAATGGATCAACGGAGCAAATTCAATGGGACGGTGGACACGTATAGACATCACTAACGTTTTTCATGTTGCCGACATATGTAAGGCATGATCAGGGATGTCAAAAGATGCAAAATCTTCTTTTTATTTGTCCTTGTCTAAAGTTTAAACGAAGGATAAGGATGTATCTTTTTCCATTATTTTTTATAAAAGAACAATGATTTTATCTATCATTATCTTAAATGAAGGGATAAGGATCTATCTACTTCCATCATTTTAGTTTCATCTATGTCTCATGAGTTCAGCTGTTCACCATAAGGTTGCCAACAGTGGCAGATCCAACGTTAGTGGAATCTTGAGATTCTATTGGATTTTGCCAAGTTCATTGGTTCAGTTAAATACTGTCTAGTCTGAAATCTTATTGACTTAGTCCAAGACCTCAGGGGCCCAACCGATAACCACATATAATCTAACCTAAGACTCCATTGACCTAGTAATACTTATGACGTACTTAATGTCTGAATGATCCTACCGAACAGTCCACCACTGATTGCCAATAATCAAGAGATACTGAAATCACATGCTCTGGGTACACTCCCACAGGGCTATTGGTGACATGATATTAAGGATTTAGTGGGACAGATCAGTAGTGGAGGTGACAAGTTCCCAAGTGCTTCCATTCAAGGACTTCCTCCTTGTCAATGGCGCAATAGAGGTGGGATTTCTTCACCTTTGTCGCTGGCTCTTCTCTGTCAGCAGTGCTCTTCTTCTCTCTGGTAGCCATATAGTGTCACTAACAGTGTATCTAGGCTTATTTATGCTTCTGTTTCTCTCGGTCACACGGTCTACTCTCTATTTGACATGTAGTGTTATCCTGATAATTTTCAAGGATAACGATGAGGATACACAAGGATAAGAATAATGATAAAGATGGCCTTGCTTCTTAGAAGATAAGGATATAGATAGAACTTGTATCCTTTTTGATAGAGATCCATTGGCATCTAGAAGCATGCATGATTGACCTAGAGCAAATTAAGCATGCACCACACAACCGCTGCCATTTCCAGTGTACGTGCCCTTGACGCAATGGGTTCTTATCTCATTCGAGGAAGATGTTGGTCCTGACATCCTCAACCCTGTTATGAGTTTATCCCAGATATAGTGTGCCTGCATGGGCTCTTTTATAGGTCTCCATACATGTTCTTGTCCTTCTAGTTGTCCCATTGAAAAAGATGATGATCCACTCAGAACTTGTTAACATAATTATGCGAATGCGTGTTGCCCACCCTTACAGAATATGTGGTTGCTGTGAACCCACAATAGCTTATGACATCAACAAGACAATGCTTGCTAGCAGCCACCATGGTCTGTTGGGTTCATCCTTATTTTGGCATGTTTAGCATACGCTTTGCTTGTAGAGTCACACAAGGGGAATGCCATCTAGCAGTTAGCATGACTCAAGTTCAGCTAAACCCAATGCTCCAGCCCGGTTGTTAGAGGATGATCTTGCCAGGTGATTTAGCCATTCCTTTTAGTCCTCTTCACAACTTTTTAGCCTAAAAAAGAATGAAGTGGTTGAATGCCCTCTTGGCTAAGCATGATTAGGATGTTAAATAAAGTGGGGTTGTTAAGTTGAGGACATATGAGATGCATGTGAGGAAGCTAAGAGCCATGTGGCCTTCCTTAGTTCCCATTCCCACCAAGTTTCCATGTTCATATTGGCACATGAACAAGGCATGTGATGTGTGATATATAAGCACAGGGCATTTTCAGAGCTCACTTGTGTACAGCAGGACGGATGATGATTGAGAAGAAGTACAAGATGGCAAATAAAAGATTAGTGGCGCCAATCCCCAGGAAGAAGACTATACTTACGTTTGAATTGCATGCATGTCTGGCAGACAAGAAGCATCATGTGGATCACATAAAAAATTTAACCCTTGAATTCCAAACGCATCATTAATTGTTTAGTACCACATGTTCTCCTTTTAATTCACATCATGCATGGGTGTCTTCCTCTTGTCCATGTACACCTGTACAACTTGAATCAAGAGACGATTTGCATTGATGATAGTTTATATTGAGGATCAAATTGAAGCCTTTGCATGATGTTCTGACCTTCGTCACCTCTCCAGTTTTCAACTTTTTTGAACCGGTATAGATATTTACCAGTGACCAGGGACAAAGTTTGAGAGAACTTTCAGAATTGGAGATAATTTCAAATGGATCGATAATATTTTTATCTAATTAGGTGACAAATTCAGGTCCATCTGATCATCTGAGAAAGTAATCATACAGACC
Source organism: Zantedeschia hybrid cultivar (assembly GCA_030544215.1). NCBI lineage: Eukaryota > Viridiplantae > Streptophyta > Magnoliopsida > Alismatales > Araceae > Zantedeschia > Zantedeschia hybrid cultivar. The sequence goes on from JARZZO010000012.1 coordinate 59,899,108, forward strand.
AATATAGATATTTACAAGTGACCGGGGGTAAAGTCTGAGAGAACTTCCAGAATTGGAGATAATTTCAAACTCGTCAATAATTTTGTCTAATTAGGCGAGAAATTTATGTCTACTTGATCATCTAAAGAAGTACTCCTACGAATCGAGGATAAATATCTCAGGAGAATTTTTAAGCTCCAACTAGAAATAGAACCTGAGACCTCGCTCCCAAGTAAGAGGCAAGAGGTGAATCAACTGCGCTAGGCAGCTGGTTCTCTCCAGTTTTCAATTGAGGTGGGTGAGCTGGGGCTTGTCACATATAGTTTACTCCGGCTATTAAACTATAGCAAAAGATGAATACTCTTAAATTTGGAGGTAGGCTACGTGTTGCTTTGTCAGAATCCAACTCTAAAAAATGTAAGAGTAAGTGAGATTCTAATCTTACTTTGTTGATCAGCGCACCAATCTAATGCCGGTGGTACGTCGACTTTGTGCCAATGAAATGAATCGAAGAATAAGAATAGGCATATATATGATTAGAAGGATGTTGGTAGCTAGCTAGAAGGGGTGGACCAGCTGCTTGCCATTAGGTCAGCAAATCTATTCTGAGCTCATACATCAAATTAAAAAATTAGTGTGGGATCACAAATCACGATGAGCTAGGTTAAATCCACAGTATCTAGCTGTCGTTGTTGTGTCCTAATCAGTTGAGGTGTATCATCATTGTTACAAGTACAATCATTTGGGGGGGAAATCAATTCAGGTCTCTTCTAAAAGAAAGTGTCAACTTTAGAAATGGGAGTCAGTAGTCTTTGAAGAATGGTTTGATGAACCTGTCAAACCGCAATTAGCCACTCTAATACCATGTCTTAATTATGGTTCTGACTTCCTTCAAACCTCAGACCTGATGACAAACGTATGGAAGTTAATTAATCTGGGGTTTCTTCATGTAACCACTAAAAAGGTTTAATTCAAGAAAAATATGCTAGCTACCACTCTGTGGAACTGTTCATGGATGTCCTGGAGTTACCTCTTGCCACAATTTGAGGTCATAAGTGCACCACAGAGTCTGATGGGCACATAGAGTGTTCGGTTGTCACTAGTGACAAAATAAAAAACGGGTTCCGATTACACTACAAATCTTATGATTTAATCTCTGATTTTTTTTACTTGTACCACTAAGTCTTCTTTACATTACGTACTTACAAATAAGAAAGTACTCAATTAAATTTGACATTAAAAATTGCATATAATATGATACCATAAATCACACATTTAGATCATTCATTTTGTATTTTGTCTGATATTTGAGGAATAACCATCCAAAATTTGTAATTTTGAATCCATAAGTAGTTTATAATAGCAGAGAAGATTTAGTAGTACCCATTAAAAGTTAGAAACCGAATCACATAATCTTGGAATAAGTAGCACCGTTTTCATTGGCAACAAAAACTTACTAAGAGGAAGTGCAATACATAACATGATGTAATAAGACTTAGTTTTTCTCCCAAAATATTCTAAAAGCAGATTACTACCTATCAGTAAAAATATTAATTATTAGTCCTACATTTACTTCATGAGAGACATTATTAGCCTGGCCTAATTGCCAAGGTAAGCCACAAATGCATGCACTATGAACCCTGGGCATATAATTCAAGTACTCCTTAGGGTGTCAATAAGGATTATTCTACTGTCTTTCTTTAGTAAGATAATTAATCAACTGGTAGGATCATATCATCAGGATACAAAATCCTTTAATCTTAGTCAATAAAATCAAATGGTGGTTGAAGAAATGTAGAGAAACTCCAGCAAAGATTAATTAGTTTCTGTTTATCTTTCTCTCTCAGCAGGCTATAATAATCAAGGGCTACAAGAAGAAAAACATCTTCTAAGATTCTTGCAGATCTTAGTCTTAGATACTCAATATTGCAATAAATAATCTTTACATGGGGTCTAAATCCATACCTACTACGACTACGAGCGCAATGATCAGAAAATTATACTTTTTCCAATGTAAGGAATAAGTCTTAAATGATTAGAGAAAGCCATCTATATATGTATCACACAAGTGCTGCAGTTTATATATGTACAAGTCTTTATCAGATGAACAGCAACTAAAGAATACCCTCCCTTGAGGGATCAAAAAGGGTTCCACATGGAAGGTGCACCAGTTTCGGTCAGGTAGCTCTCGGAGCTCCCGTCGGCAGGATTCTGCGGTGCTTCCGGCTTCGAGTTGCCGTCCATCTTAGTAAGATGATCCAGGACAGCCTTGATGACCTTCTTCTCACAGTTGAACGGATTCAGGTATGAACCCAAGTCAGGCATGCCCCCCAGGTGTGCTAAGCCTTTTGTCGTCATGGGTACGTGGCCTAGCGGCGGAAGGTGCGAGGTCGCCGCCGGCAGCGGTGGGTTTTGGCGGTGAGACTGTTGAGGGTAGCTGGAGAAGCAGGGCACCTGCTCATTGCCCTCTAGATTCAGTGGGGCTTGCTCAAAGCTGATGAAGGTGTCCATGAGGGGAGGGAGAGAGGAAGAGCCCGTGTCATCGTAGCAGTTCTCCATGCTGGTTTTGGAAGAGAGCCCTCTGCTCTTGTAGAACACCCTACACAACACCCAGTCCTCCTGCTCAGGACAGTAACGAGAAGAACAAGGTCAGATACCACAAAGGATCAATTTAATTACGTACCAAGGGAATAAATGAGCTAATTAATCAGAGCTATATTTGTTCGATGAGTAAATGAAGAGCTTTGTACTATATATGTTTTATTTTCTTTTGATGACAGTTCCAAATATGAGGGCACCTGACTTGGCCAGCCAAGATCCAAAATTGTCTTTCCTATGTATGATTCGAGAATGTTTCATAGGCAGGACTTTGCAGTTTTCTAAGAGGTGAAAATGACTTGCCAGCAAACCTTCATGTCCTCATTCCCTTGTGGGGAGTTTTCATTTTTGATTTAGACAGAGATGACAAAAACTATAAATCATGCAGAAAACAATATATATGCGTCTACGGACAACCTTGACAGATTCGTGAAAGCAACAGAAGAGGGGAAGGAGGGAAGGAAGGTCTGAATTGTTAGCAAACAATGGAAAGATTCCGTGGCAGAGACGATATCTCAGATAGATATTTCCATCCTCTTTCTCAACGAAGTTAAAAAAAGAAAGAAAAATGCACAGGACAAGAGAGAGAGAGAGAGAGAGATTATCATTTTCTAAACCTCAGTTTCTTCTAACATGTTTATTAATAAAAAATTGGTCCATAAAATATCGAGAGGAGATCCTCTCGGTACACGTTTAGACCGGAGTCCAACAGTAAAGAGGAGAGTACGTCCATATATTTGCCTGCAATGTTTGACCTCCTCTCTTTCTTAGTACTATTGGATTCTGATCCAAACGTGTATTGAGAAGATCTCATATCCGATCTTAAAAAGCCAAATGTTAAATAGGAATATTAAACACGGAGGACTGTGGCCTTTGATGTTAGAAGAGTACTTTCTTATGCTACTGGCTGTTTCTACCAAGGCGACTTTATTCCTAAACGCTTTTAAAGTCGATTTCTCCTTTTCACCGGATTGTGGATGCTCTCATCCATTTGGACTCAAATTCTTCAGACTTTGTTCCATCTGTTTTTATAGAGACTGCATGCAGCTTTCAGTACTCTTTCACTTGACTGACCAGCCTGTGGGTTCCCTGGTTTGCCAAATACCACTAACCAACAAGTCAATATTCGACTCAAGATGGAATAATACTTCACTAAATTGGCCAAGAGTGTAGATGTGATTACAAATATTTCAGAATATGCACATATATATATATAGTTATTATCGCAATTACTATTCACTTTGAATAAATCTCTATTCGGCAGCTCGTGTTTGTGGAAACGTAGCCATCATGATAGGAACTTGTCATTCTTGCGTGCCTACCTAAAAGACAAACTAATGAACTAGCTCTATATATATTCACAAAAATATGTGTATGCCTGATCAAACTGTGCCTTGAGAGGAACCCTAATCATGGTATCAAACTAGTCAGTTGTCTTACAGTTAGGGCAACAAAAATAAAAAACAGAAGATAAGGGAAGAACATGAGACGTTGCGTATCACGATGGAACAAGGAACTTGTGCTCTCTTGAGAAGACTAAGAAGAAGAAGAAGAAGATTGATTACCTTGAAGGCGGACTTGGGGCAGTCGGCAGCAGGCCCTTCCATGCGGAACTCGTGCATGACCCAGTCGGTCTTCTTCCCCTTGGGGGCCCTTCCCTGGTAGAACACTAGGGTTTTCCTCATGCCCACCAGCCCCCCTCGCCGTGGTTCGACAATCTGCCGGTCCTTTCCTGTGGCCTTCCAGTAGCCAGACACCGTTGCCCGGTTCGTCCGCTGCCCGGTTGCGTACTTTCGGTCGCGCAGGCTGTAGAAGTACCACTCCTTCCCACCCACACATGCCGTCTCTGGTCAGCCAAAGAGAAGAATTCTTTCATAGATGAGTAGCCAAAAACACGACCATCATGAAGAACTTCAAATTTTAATACGTAGTACACTATACTCAAGATAACTTCACCTTAATTATACCAATATTAATTACTACGCCGAAAGCTTTAGACCTCTTGTAGCTGTATGAATACACCATAACAAAAACTTCTAGCCTCCATTTGACAACGGAATAGGTTGTTGGAATAGGAGGTTATTTGGTTATCTCTATTGAAATATTGTTTGATAACCGGAATATTCGGGAAGTCGAATATTATGTCAGAGGACAAAATAACCTAGGGATTTCTGTTCGGGATCTCTCTCCCGAATAAAAGAGAAGAGTAAAATATCGCATCCTCCTGTTAAAGAAACTATTTATTCTCTCTAGCTATCTTTTGTCAAACAAAAAATTGACAAATAAAAGAGTAACCATGCATGAAAGAATATTCTTCCTAAGATTAATGGGGGCCAAATTAACAAGAGCATATCACAAAGCTACTCTGACTTCTTCTTCTACATATGAATGCAAATATACTATGCCTAAAACTTTAACTGTACGACTAAGACTTCTTCCTACATGAATACTAACCACTGGTATGAACATAATATATATGTGATTAATACTTTATCAATGAGCTTTCATGAGCCATGCAAATGAAAGGAAACCCATCGTTATCCTAGGAATAACAGGGCGGCAGCTGAACTCGTGGAGGGGAATAGGAACAGTGGAAAACCGATATGTTTCGACGTCGAAGAGGTGACCCCACCACGGGAGAGGAGCTGAGGAAGGCCCCTGCAGGGGATGCTGGCATGCCATGAGCGGCTCCCCACCCCTCTCGGCTCCGTTTGCGTCACTGGCCTGGCCCGGCGACGGAGACGGGCGGCCCCGCCTCCCCGTTGTGGTGTCGAGATGAGGTGGGCCGGCGAGTCGTCGTCCCTCGACAGCGTAACCAATAATTCCGTCGAGGAAAGGGGCAGGAGAAGGGTTGGAAGACAGAAAAGTTTTATTAACTATTTTATATAAGTTTTCTCCATTTATAAGTCGGTGTCGTGGTGTAGTTGGTTATTACGTCAGGCTAACGCACGGGAGATCTTCGGTTTGAGTCCAGGCGACGCCAATTCTTTTTGACTCTATTTTTGAATCCCACAATTTTTGGGTTTTGCAAATTTTGGTGCCCAAGTAATTAATTCAGGGATGTTGTATATTCCTTTTTCTTTTGTTGTGTTTTGCCTTGTTCTGATTTGGTTGCATCTCCTTTCTCGGCCACTGAAATTTGGGAAACCCTAAGGAGAATGACAACATGGCAATAATAGCCAAAGAAACAAAAGAGAAGTGGGAGTGGGGAAAGGATGGGGGGTGATGGGATAAGTATCTTGTGGGGAATGCCTTTCCATGTGAAGTCAGGGGGAGCCGTTATTCTTCCTCTTTTGGAACCATCAATAAAGAGCAGCCCGAGGAGGAGGGTAGGGGCAGAGAGGGAGCATGGGGACAAATTGATGGTTGGGCTGGTATCAGACTCAGGCTCCGGCTTGACTCGTTTGGGCAAACGAGTCCAACCGAGTTGAGCTTAACTCGAGTCCAGCTCGAATAGTTCACGGACGACTCAACTCATTGCCAATTCTATTTGAGATATATATTGTACCTCCTCTCTCCCATTTGACAGAGGAAAAAGGAAATAAGTCTCTTTATTTTTTTCTTTCAATTTCATTTTGCACTCTCAATAATTGAGGAGGCCTTGAATTAGTGATGGGTTTCAAGCAAAACTACATATATAAAACTGGTTAATTCTCTATTGATAAACAAAGGTGAAAGGAGTCGAACCTATCATTTTGCACCTCTAACTATTTGATTAGGAATGTTTTGGACGATGGGCGAGCAGCAAAATCAAATTAAAATAGTTTCTCTTAATTGTTATTACTTGAAGTAATTTGATCAGGAGAATTTGATGGGATAAAAGGCGGTTGCTGATGATGCATGATGATTTTTTGATCAAGAGATGATAAAAAAAAAAAAGTTCAAATTTATGATATAAAAAATTTCAATATCCCTATGGAAGGGATATAATTAAGCTAGTATATATATATGGGGATGATCAAGGTGGATGTGCAGCTTAAATAATAGTCGTATATCCATAGCAGTGTGACGCCATGTGGTTTGTGTGAATGGTAGCTGTTGGAGGCCTCAAGTCCACACTAGAATTATACATGTGTATGAGATGAACCGGGAACAAAACCGCCCATCGGATTCATCCAGATGACACCATTAAATGAGGATTATTCAAGATATATTTGAGAAGATCGGGAAATTAAAAAGCTTGGTGATCGATTTGCACAAAAATAGAAGCCATATCCTGAGAGCTCGACACCTGCAGATGCGTCCACTAAAGGTAAGCTGTTGGACGAACACATGGACAAAGGTTAGAGAGAGAGAGAGGGAGACTTTAGTAGCAATTCCAGGTGCTTAAGGAAACCGTGTGCTGGTGATCTCAAACCTAGCTCATCAAGGAAAAGGCATCTGGAAATGGCATCTATCCACCCATCTCTCTGCAAGTCTCTACTCCATGAAGAAGATGAGACTATGGTGCAATTATGCTCAGGAGAATTGATAAAGAAACTTAAAGCGTATACGGTTTGATTTCATTGAATACAAGGTTATACTTATTCATCGGACTTATTCGGATCAAAGGGGGAGAAGAAGAGATGATAACAACAAGTTGATGATATATATATATATATATATAACATGGAGAAGAAAACAGCAAGCAGGATTAATATATGTGGAAGAGAACTGAGGAGAAGGGGAGCTAGGTATGACTTATATATGAGGAGGGGTAGTGATGGGTGACCGTACTACTCACCAGGGAGGTCCCATGGCTCGCACTTGTTGAGGTCGACGTCGACCATCATGGGGACGCAGCCGTCGCCGGCGACCCTCCTGGCCAGGTAGTCGCAGATGAGCTCCTCGTCCCTCGGGTGGAACCTGAACCCCGGAGGCAGCTTCGCCTCCATCATGCTTAGGAAACTCATCCCTTCCACAGCAGTAGCGTTGGAGAGGGAAGGAGAGAGAGACTGCTAAAGCCAGAGCATATATAGAAGAAGATATAAGAGAGAGAGAGAGAGAGAGAGAGAGAGAGAGAGAGAGATCTGAGAGCCAGGGGAGAGGGGGCTTAGGGGGGAGGCGTATTAATAAGGGAACCGGTCAACTTTCGAACAAGGGGCTTTGATGGTGCTGTTAAGAGATAAAAATCTCGGGAGGGGAGGAGAGGATCTAGAGAGAGAGAGAAATAAGAGATAGAGAGAGAGAGAAATAAGAGATAGAGAGAGAGAAGTGGGATTTTAATAGAATCGGATTACATGTGGGGGCTTTTCTTTCCAAACCGGCGCTCTCTCTCCTTCCGAAATGGTAGGGAGGGCCGCCCGAACGCTGACGTGGTGCAGGTGACGTGGACGCACCGGTCACGGCCAAACCTGCCCCACCACGGCTACCGCCGGCGCCACCACCACCGCCGCTTCTGGCGGACCCGCCTCCTCCGGGGAACCCGACGCTGCTGACGTGGGGGGTTAGATAGGAGTTGGCAACCCCAAACCGCGTTTTGTGAACACCGCCCGGTGCTGACGTCGTCATCCTCTCTCTCTACCCAATGGTTTCCAGCCGAGACTGTGGCCATCCTTGCCAGGGTAATCGTCAGGTGTGACTACAAAATTTTAAAAAATTAAAAAATTAAAAAGTATTATTAGAGTTCAGTTTGAAATAACGTCTGATATTTCCTCACAAAAGAAGATAATCTATGTAGTTGGATGATTTTGTCTAATTAAATAATAATTTTAAATTTGAATTAATTTTCAGAGAAAATTTTTATGAACAAATATGATAAAAACAAATAAGAGTAAAAGTTTTTAAACTTCCAATCAACTCGATCTAGCTATCAAAACCAGAATGCAGGGTGAAGCGAGCCGATCTTGCCAGTTGGTTCCAACGGCTGTAAAAGAATGATAATTATATTTGTATATGATCTCACGAGTGCCGCTGCTCAAGTCCAGTGTACCCCTATGTGATTAAAACATGAGAACGACAGGCTGCACTGTGGGTGCGGTGCAGGTTCTACTGTGCCTGTGCTGTGGTTTGATCTCTTAGATTGGATGGTAGTGAATAATGCACTGAGCTTTTAAAAAAAATTATCGAGTTGGGGGAGGCCCTAGCTCGGCATCTAACGATACGATCGTAGATCAGATGATTAAAAAAATTTTGAAAAAGAGGGGGTCGAGTACTCGCACGATTTGAGCCATGCAATCCGACGTTACGCCATAACTGGTGCAGCAAGTATTTTTCTTAAAACATATATTGTTGTGGGTAAAATAAAAAAAAAGAATTTTTTGCATATATACTCTTGAAAAATATTGTATCCGTATTTATACTCCCAACTCTCACATATTGTCATCAATACTCATAAAATTTAAGAATTGTTGACATGATACCCTTCCGTCAAAATAGCGTGAACTCCAATTGAATACGCCAAAAAAATTTCATAAGTTCTGATACGATTCAGGATCCATATGCAAAATTCTAGTAAATTTAAAAAGTATATATGTAAAATTATTAGTGAATTAAGAGTGTATATGCAAAATCTTTATGTTTGATTTAACCGACATTTTGACTGAGGTTTACAGCCGTAACATTTCTGAGATTTTAGGGATATTGATGGCAGGACATGAGAGTTGAGGGTATAGGTACAAATATGATGTTTTCAGGGCATACATGCAAAAATCTCAAAAAAAATATTTTTTTTTTACCTCGGGCCTTACATGTTTGTATTAGGTATTCTCTAATCGGACGACACAAAAAATTTTAAAATATTTAAAATTGAATCCTAACAAACAGTAAAAATATTTTTAATGGACCGAGCTCAACAATAATTTTTAATTTTTAATTTTCTTTTGAATCATCTAATCAGAGATCAATGTATACAGACACATAAGACATATGAAACACAACCTTTAAAAATAAAAAATCAAAAAATGTATTTGCTCACTGTAATTTCCACCACTGCGGCAGGAAGGGCCTTACTGCAAATATTACTTATATACTAGAGTGAGCCCCAGTGTAGCAGTAGATCAGTTGTGCATCAAGTGTTACTCCTTATGTCATACCAACAACCATGGATTCAAATGAGTCAGACTCCATGCAAATCCAAGATAGTTTTGTGATCTTGCCCATTAACTCCGTTTAAAAAGACAATCAATTAACCAACTATTAGTTACATCAATCAAATAGTTTTGTGATCTTGCCCATTAGCTACTAATCAATTATTACTCCGGTTAATTAGTTAGATTATCCTATCCATTATTATATACATCTCTTTGTACTTAAAAAAGGGTTCAGATCAGAAAATTAAAACAAAGTATACTGTTTTTCTCATTAAAAAAGTTTATTTGCGTTCAAGCCCCTGACTCTCCTAGTAGTCTATTTAACTGATTAACTCAGTATGATTTGTTTTTATAAAAAACATCTAATTGTCCCCATGTGATCTGGAATTGTTTGGCTACAAGCGGATCCATGCACGCCTCAGCTCCTCGATTCTGTTGATTATTTCTTCAAATGATTCTTACTATAAATATTTTAGTGTATTTTTATAATAAATATATTAATAAAAGGATGGTCTGATCAAAACAGATAATGAATATTATAAAAAATGTAGCACCTTCATTCCTCATTTTGTTATGAAACTTTTTCATATTAATGGACCATTCGTACATTCTAAATATCCCATTTGACAACATAACATACGTATAATTTATATTATCCCTTTTCAAAGAAAAATGATCAAAAATACCACTCCATCTCTAACTCATCCCATGTATCTAATCATCTACTTGGAAGATGAATGCATAATCCTCTTCGTATAAAAGTGAGGTTTAAACTTCCAACCCTATCACCTTGTTTGCCCAAATAATGAGAGTCCTAAAGAAAGATTAATGAGATTTTATTAAACTCTTTTAATATAACGATCCGCTACCAGATAATCGAGAATTCGATAACTAATGGGCTTCGTATTGCTACTGTTGGTTTAAGCTAGGATCACAAACACACATCTAGCTAGAAAAATATGGGAGAAATTAAGATAAATAATTAAATAAGTTGCGAATTGTAAATACAAGAAATAGAAAGGAAATAGCTATGATAGTCCGACACAATCTAACAAATAAATACATTGTCCATCGTCAAGAGTCCTGACAGGTCATGGGTCAGGATAACTAATGGGCTTCGTATTGCTACTGTTGGTTTAAGTTAGGATCACAAACACACATCTAGAAAAATATGGGAGAAATTAAGCTAAATAATTAAATAAGTTGCGAATTGTAAATACAAGAAATAGAAAGGAAATAGCTATGATAGTCCGACACAATCTAACAAATAAATACATTGTCCATCGTCAGGAGTCCTGACAGGTCATGGGTCACAGGAGGCCTAGGAATCGGCTCGAACCCACAATCAGACTAACTTGTAACCCGTGCCTCATGAGTCACAACATGCACATAGGCACTAGGTGTACTACTAGTAAATGTCGTCACCCCAGCCAAATTCAAATCGTAAGGCATGCATATTATTGAACCATAACGACCCTCACATGAATGATTCAAGCATGTAATAGTATGTAGGAATGTAGCTAACGATTATACAAGAATCTAATCACTTGGTCAATATATGAATAATCGTCTAGATATACATACACATGCAATTGATGAACATCATACCCTCTACTGTGATGACGTCTAGGGGCATGGATGTTTTCTACGAAAGATGTCCAACCTCCTGGATGTATTTACAGACAAAACGTCTACCCACCTGGACGTTTTTACTGACAGCACTCCAAGTAAGGTTTCAAAAGATTTTTTGATTAGACATCCATTCTGTTGGACACCTAACTCAATAGGCGTCCATAACCATGGACATTTTAATAGAAAAATTCTTCCCCAGCTCCTCTCGGCCACCCTATACCACCAAAGCTAATATGGAAAATACCCTTGAAATCTACACATGCAGAGCTATGAATCCTATGAGATATAATCACCAAAAGTTCACCAAAATCTCATGAAAATCACATGTTTGTGGGTAGAAAATTTCACAAAACATCACTAGCATGCTCTTTAAGGACGAAATCTAACTACTAGAGGAAGGACCATCACGCTACTTCAACTTTGAAATCCTCCCGACTCTAAATGGAGCCTTTCGCGTAATAAGACTGCCAACAACAAGCCGCTGCCAGTTGCCGTCGCACCTTCAAAGCCTCCACACACCGCCACCTCCTCCTACTCGCCACCACCTCGCCGCTCACGCCATCAAGCCTTCGATGCCACCACCGTCATCGCCGTCCCTCACCGTTGCGTCAGCTGCCGTAAGGGAGGAGAGGAGAGTGTTAGAATAGTCCTACATCGCAAAAAGAACAAAATCAAAAAATGTTTAGAAGATGGTGCCTACTCCACTCATTGTCTTAAGATGTTGAATTGGATGATCCAATAATTCAACAAAGAGAATGTGGTGGCGGTGGAGATAAGGAAGGAGCTTATAGGGGAAGAGGATGGAGAAGGAGGAAGAGACGAAGAAGAAGAGAGAAGAAGATGGAGAGGACTGAGGGGAGAGGAGGAATGGTGAAAAATGGAAAGAGGAGAGGAAATGGGTAAAAAGGGGCATCCTCGGTGCCTCCACCGCAGTGGCGTCACCTTGCATGCGCGAGAGAGCACCACATAGAGCGCATGCAACATTCATGCAAGTATGGTAAAATATCTAATGTCCTAAAAATTTTATTAACAAAACGTCCAGTCGACTAGGTGTTTTACTTGCCCAAAAACGCCTCACCCCCCTAGACGCCTTACTTAGAAAATATCCTAGTCCTAGGACGCAAATATCCAACTACGTAGCCCTAAAACAGGACCTCAATACCACTGAAAGCCACTCTGCAGCCTAAGAGCAGGGTCCGAAACTTGATAAACCCAATTCAAAAGCCCAAGAATATTACATTTAAGTTATAAAATAATAAAAATCATTAATAACGATGATGCATTATTTTTAAAAAAAGAACATAGAAAGGAAGCAAGAATCACACAAATGGAAATGGTACAAAATTTTTATCTTTATTTGTCAACTCTTTTACAAACATTTAGCCTCCAAAGAACTAGTGTAATAGTATCTATCAGTATAACAAGTAAAACTTAAAATTTAAACAAAGGTATAAGTGACTTTCCATAGTGAGTTAAACTTAAACATATGCTTAACTATCATAGAATTAAGAAAAATTGACGGAAGCAAATAGTAGAGAGCAAAAGCTAAAAAGCTTAAATATATAAGGATTAATATAAAAATATGCAAGATGCTAAGCAAATTAACTATATTTATAAGAGTCAACATCAAAAAACGAATAGTTTTATGTATGAAAAAAATATATATAAAAGGACCAATTTTTTCCTTAGATTAGGGCTATAAACAAACTAGTATGCTCAATGAACAACTCATAAAACTACTTGATAATAGCTCAACTTCGTTCATTTATTAAGTTAAATAAAGAAATTTGAACAAAAAAATTGAACTTGATTTACTAAACAAGCCAAGTTTAGACAGGAGTGTGCTCGACTTCATTGTATTCATGCACAAGCTCATTTAAGTACGCATTAAGAACTTATTTAAGTACTTATTAAGATCTCTTGTAAGTACTCATAAGATTATTTTATTCATAAATAAATTTAATTAATAAGATATTTAAAATTTTATAGTATTTTTTATCAAATAATTAGGGGTACAAATAACTTGGTACTCATTTGACTTGAGTTTATAAATTTAAATTTAATAAAATTTAGACGATATCTATTATGGATTCATTAGGTTCGTTAACTACGTGATACTCGACTCAAACTCATTAAATATCTAAAATTAAATGAATCAAATTTGAACAAAATAAAACTTGACTCAACTCAAGCTTGTTTGCACCCCTTCCTTAGGTATCAAATCAATTTGAAAGGGCTGATGAATAGAATGCAGCTCCAACTTCTCATCCAGTCAATTTCCACAAACAACTGTCCAACCCTCAACAGCAACATCAGCCACTGCTAACAAGGGTATATGATTGCCACAGGGAACAGGTCGCTTCTCTCTGCAATGTCTTTGTCACCTGAAAAATTAAGAGAGAGAGAGAGAGAGAAAATGAGATTTTTTTAGAGAGAGAGAGAGAGAGAGAGAAGGTGCCTCCCCTTCTTTTCTGCGATGGAGAGGTCGCGGAGCCGCATCAACTGGACAACAAATCATGGGGAGGCCAAGTTGCGGCGGCAACCCGTCCAGCAAGCAGTAGCACCACCCCTCCACCACCACGTGGCCCGCACGAGGCTCGCCCGCACCACGCGTCCCCGCCGCCGGCCGTACGATCCCCGCCCCGACCTTGTCGCGAGGATGGACGGCCCCGGCCGCAAACGCGACGTGTCGGCGGTCCCCGCCCGCCGACAGCGACCAGAGCCGCAACCGGGTGGTTTGCTCCGCCAACGAGTGGAACAGTTGCGGGTAGTTCTCACGGTGCCTCTCTGCCCATGTCTACCGCCTGTTTGACGAAATGCCTCAGAGAGGCTCCCGAGGGCGACCGGCGACCTGATAAGGCTCCAAAGTGGCTACGAGGCTCTGGAGGCCTCGACAAGTCCCCGTCGTTGTCGACCGCTTTGCCGACGGCCCATGCCCGCCTTGTCGCCTTCCCTAGGAGGGCCAGGTGATGGGCACCTTCATGATGTAATGAAAGCCTGCTTGCAGTAGAAGTGGCCTCACCCTCCCCATGGGCAGGGGCTATAGGTGGGGGAGGGGTAGCTGCCCCTGCCAGCTGGCGACACGTCTTCATCTCCGGCGGGGCGAAGGGTGGCGGCGGTTTTCGACCGGCTGGTCACGCGGTTAGTGTTAGGCGGGCGACATGGTTTGTTAGGTGGGTCAAGTATGGATTGGGAGGGCACTATCCCTGCCTGATCATTTGGCATAGCATTTTGTTAAGTTTCATATTAATGAGTTTAGCCGAATGCTATGGGGATTCAGATGAGCCTTAATAAGGATAACCAAAAGAAGTATGACATCCAAAGAGAGAAATACCTGTTGCACCCTTCGACGGTGCAGTGCACCTGTCATCCAATTGGCCGGATCGGACGGCAATGTTGCTGCACACTTTTGCACGAGTAATACTTTTCCGGTGCAGTGCACCATTCGATCCTCTGGATCGGATGAGGATGGGACTCTTTTTATCTTTTTTAGTTTCTTTGTTGGATTTTTAAAATTTTTTAGAGTGTCCGATCAAAAATTTGACGGTACATTTGGAGAGTTCGGTCGGCTCCAAGTCAATTGTCTTTTTTTTCTAAAAAATATTTTTTCTTTTGCACGTTATCCAAGGTGTATTTTTTTTTTTTTTGAAAAAAATACAATCGGCTCGGAGCCGATCCGAGCTTTCCGGATGTATCATCGGATTTTTTATCAAACGTTTTAAAAAATACGACAAGAAAACTAAAAAAAGGGAAAAGAAGTGCTGCATGTAGTCCGATCCTTTGGATCGGATGCCGCTGCCCATGTGCAGTGCAGGGCACGTGACCTATACTGCGCCGGGTAGTGCAACAAGTATTACTCCTTTTGCACGGGTGCAGTGGGCTCGGCCTCGACTCTCGCATGGGTGGCCTGTCAAACCAAACAATGCCGCAAGTATTTCTCAAAGAGGAAAGTTAACCACCACGACACCCATTTGTACAGGGTGTGCAAGGAAGTCCTTTGTTGTTTGGGATCACAGCCTCCTGATGAAGGCGGCTACAAAGAATTCTTGTAATAGTAAGAGACAGGAGGAAGGCCAGTGAAGTATAAAACTAATGATTTGAGAATTATAAACCATTGATTTGTAGGTGTACCAAATAAACTAAAAAGGACAGTCTTTGGACCTGGCAAAAGCTTCATGAGGTTAATCCAATTTTGGGCCTGTTCAGCAAGTTGGAACTGTTCATTGCTCACTGAACAAAAAAAAAAAAAAAGAGAATCGATGAATTCAATTCTGTCTGATTCTGTACGAATACAAAATTCGGTTTTCTTTCAAAACTAAACCAAGTCATGTAGCTTGCTTCAATGTTGAAAGCTCAGGAATGCAACCAAACTGAATAAACGTAGAAAATCCAAAACTTATGACTTGCTAATAAAGTTGCATGTTTGTCTTCAAATATAATGATATTTGATTCAAATTTTGAAAATCCCTAAACAGTGTTTCTATCATTCATTTGGCATTCTCTGTGTGCCAAATCTTTGTTTAATTTGAAATTTTGGTGGTTAAAATTGTTATTTTGTTGGCTTGAATGGTCTCAAGAATATAAGACCCCTCAGAAGCCCAGGCTGAAGTATAAAGCAAGTTAAATTGGATCACTCTCATTTAGTTTAATTTGGTTATAAAAGAGATTTTGCAGTTCGATTTATATCATTTTGTTAAGTAAAATTTAATTTATTTTGATCTCAAGAAAATTCTCTCAAAATCAGAATAGACCAAGTTGTGAACAACCCAATATCAAACTCTGTCCAATTTGCACAACTAGACCAAACCGTGAACAACCTTAGGTTAAACTACAAGTAGGTTACACTATGTATAGGGGTAATGGGCCCCTTTGGCTTATGGTCAACCTAAATGGAGGAGGACAAGGACCCCCACGTGCACACTTAACAACTTCCATCTATATGTCTAGCCCAATTTTGTCACATACATATTTAGGGTAGACTTATATGGAGGAGGGAGGGGTTCATGTCAACCCTAGCAATCTCCATCCTCCAATTGCTGATCAGGAAGAAGGAAACCCATGATTGTGTGGCTTCAAGTCGTTGCTACCTCCATGAGAAGTTACAACAACAACAGAAAAAAAAAAAAAAAAGAGGGTTCGTGAAGAAAAATAAGGGTCAATGAAGTTAGGTAGCATAAGTAGATGAGGACAGAAGTGTCACCCTCACCCCCAACCTATTAAAACCCTAGACTTCTGAATATTTAATTTGGGAAAGCCTTGAGTAAGTCCCCCTTTCCATTTGAAGGGTGTTTGTTTTGGGTTGGGGGATGGAGGGATATTGTTAAGGGCAAAAATCCCAATGTGTCTTTGCTCAGGCCAATGTCATGAATGCAAAACTAGGTAAGTTTGTTGGCAATTTGAGCAGATTCGCTAAGGAATAAATCAGATTTGTGTCAAACCGTTGCCAAAACATTTAATAAATGGGTTATTATTTTAAAAATATATAATCTTTGAAACACAGACACGAGTGTCAAGTGTTAATAGAAACAAGTATATCAGGCATGGCAAAATTCTAAAAATAGGACATCAGGGCAGCAACACTATATAAATATATTCATATTTATATGTACTTGCATATAATATAATAAAGTAAGAATATTGAATTTCATTTAAAACCTAAATAATATAAGTAAAGTATATTGAATGTTATAATAGAAATAAGTATAATGAAGAAATAACTAATGTTTATTTTGAAATCTTAAAATAAACTATCAAATGCCATTGTTCGATACGGTTCTCTAATGCAAGTAGAAATGTCCATCAAATCATAGTCAAAGAAAAATCTAGACATCACCTTGAGTTAAAAAATAGCCAATGTTATCCAAAAAAGGAAAATGGTAAGCGTAAAGTCTTAGTGGTGCTTGTAGAAAATATTACCTAAGATGTCACTTGGAAAACATCTTTCTTAGGTGGGTCTTGATAAATTAAGTGGGAATTTAAAGTGTGTTGCAAAATAGAAAAGAAAAGGTTCAATTTTTACAAGAGACTAGCATACGCCAACAGATGATTTATGGTGGGAGCACCTTTCTTCTTAGAACTTTTTGCCTTCTAGAATTATATTTAGAAATTTACGAAAGTACTCGTTTCAATCTAGACAAACAGGAGAAATCGTTTGGACACCCCCCACCCCCAACCTAAATTCAGAAATATCTAAAATCCATCAAGAAAGAGTAAAGAACATTTTCCATCAAGTTACATCACTCAAAATTAAGATCCACTTTCAAACCTTTAGTAGAATTTAGACGTGAGTCGACATGGATTTCAACAAGGTCCGCGCAAGAGAAGAGAAAATTAGGGGTTAGTGAGATGAGGATTTTAATTTCCTTCGATGAATTGTATTTCATTAGGGAAAGTATTTCATTGGGGTTTTTATTACGAATTAGAATTCTCATGTTAGTGAGTTTAAAAAAAAATCATAGAAATTAATTAACTTCACAATTTAACGATTTAAATGAGAATTCAGTAAAGAACTGAACTCACGCTTTAGTGAGTTAAGTCAAAATTATTAAGAATTATATCCACCTTTTAATGAGTCAAGTGAGAATTCATCATGAATTCACACGCATTCACACTCTGATCCAATTTCATGGAAAATAGCTTCTCATAACTCTAACAGCATTCTCAATTTTCTTGACAGTAAATATTACCCTATGAAATCTTGAAAGCATTTCAGAAGGTATTGAAGGCGAAAACATATTCCACACAGAAAATCCCTATGAATGGCACAACGTCACCACTGCGAATATGGGATTGAGCTGGGCACCAGGTCGTAGAAAGCTTCCATGGGGTGACAAGCAAGCACTAGGTGTAGCAACTAGGGATGTAAATTGGGTGAGTTGGTCTGGGTTACGTGATAATTTAGGTCTAATCAAAATTTAAAATAGTCTAGTCCAATTTTAGCTCAATCCAGATTCAGTCCAAGTTTAACTCAAATTTAATTCAAATTCAACCTAAATTCAATAATAAGTGGGTTTCCTGTTTATAAATGATTTGTTAGAAGTATTTTGCTTTCTGTATGAATTATTGAAAAAGTCAATAAATTAAGTAACAGAAAGAAAAGCAACGACTGGAATGGGAGAGTCAGAGTCGAAAAGAGGATTCCTCACTTCTTTCTCTCATTCAAAACCGTGCATTCAGCCCGTTTTCAGCTCAACCTAGTCCAGATTTAACTAATATCAATCTAAACTTAGTCCAACCCAATTTATATAACTTGGGCGAACTAAATTTTCTTTAATATGGATTGAATTAGACTGAGCCACAGGTTGACTCGACCACTTGACACTCCTAGTAACAACGGACCGACTACAAATTTGCCTAGCACAGATTTAAAACTGCATCTATAAGTATGCATTTAAGGCTCATGAGAAGGTAGATTTTTGGATAACTTCATACTTTTTTTTTTTTTTTTTTCTATTTTGCAACTCTTGTTGTATGGGACTGAGATGATACCCAAACGTCTAACGCATCTCTTTCTATAGGCCATCTCTAAGTAAAAAGTTATCTTCCAATTGAGTGACAAAAGAAGAAATAACTACACCTCCAACTAAAAAGGACGTTCTATGCCTATCTAAAATTCAATAATTCATTAAGGCCGTGTTTGACACAGTTTTCATTTGAAAGTACTTTTGTATTTTTATTTAGTTATTTTTTATAAAAATCATTAGATCTTAAAAATCATTTATGTGATATTTTACTAACAAATACGGTTCACTAACCTAGATTTTAAATCCCACCTCATTGCGAATTAAAATTCTCATCTCACTAACCCCTCGTTAGGGTAGGATGCAAAAATCTTAAATTCTCAAGAGAATATGATGTGTGATGGATCCCAATGCCACACTAGACATATCTCCATACCGTTTCTGTGTTTTATATGGCAGAACGCTCATGTTTTTTTTTTTTTGGTAGGGTACTGAGGCCGAGTTTGTACAACTATTTACAAGTGATCGGGGTTCAATCGAAACTCGAGATTTCCTCCAAAGTTGGAGATAATTCCGGCCGGGTCGAGGGGTCCGCCTAATTAAGCGATAATTTCAAGTCCACCTGATTTTTGGGGAAGTAATCCCACAGACCAGGAGATAAATATCTTAATAACACCTAGTAATTCCACAAACCAGGAATCAAACCTGAGACCTCCCTTTTACAAGGGAGGTGGGTGAACCAACTGCACTAGGCAGCTGGTTCATAGAACGCTCATGTTGATGCACAATACATTAAAATGCTTGAAGTCTCGATTTTGAGATCATTAGATTTGCATCTGAAGAAAATAAAATCTTTGATATTAAAATTATCAATTTTAAAACCTTTAGTTTTAATTTCCAGTAGTGAATTAAAAATCAAAATCAACTTCAAAGAGTATCATATAGGTCAA
Source organism: Zantedeschia hybrid cultivar (assembly GCA_030544215.1). Classification (NCBI taxonomy): domain Eukaryota; kingdom Viridiplantae; phylum Streptophyta; class Magnoliopsida; order Alismatales; family Araceae; genus Zantedeschia; species Zantedeschia hybrid cultivar. The sequence goes on from JARZZO010000012.1 coordinate 59,918,737, forward strand.
CTAATTTTAAAATACAGCAATTTACAATATTCTAAACTTATGAAAAAAACATATAAACTAATTTATATTACGATATTTGACGCACCAAACGACGCTTAAGTGAGGAAATCTGAGGAGACATTTCAAGGAAAGGGCTTGAAAAGCCATGACATGCTTTGGACACTTCCCAGTTTCATGTACTCTTATCCATCATCACACACCATTAACTGCTAGAAAAAGATCCTGGTTTAATCCACAGCACCAATGACTCGAGGTGTAAGGCACTTCCTCTACATTCACCCCACTGTGAAACTTGACTTCGGAAAACCGCAATGGCCAAAACTATACCCAGGCATATTACTCTCTTGCAACACGAAATCATTTTAACCTAATGTCCTAATGTCGCAATTTATTTGCAGAATAGGTAATCGGGAATTACTTATTTGGAATAACATATACTAGAATAAGAGACATTTAATTTTATAGTTCTGTAGGACCCACTAACAGAATAAAAAAGATAAATAATTCTTAGGTCTAAAATCGAATTACTTATTCTCCTTATTTTAGTATAAACAATTCTAATATGGTATAAGTCATTCCGTCCATCAAACTATAATTAACCTTATTCTAAGAATAAGGGACCTTATTCTTCTCTAATTCTGCAAACAAAGTGAAACAATTCCCATACTTATAATTGGATAAGAGAAAGTGAGGTACCAAAGGTGGGTTGAATAATAAATTTATCTCTGACCCTTATGAATGGGGATATATGGGTATAATTGGATAAGAGAAAGTGAGGTAACAATTCTAATATGGTATTTTGAACTCTTTATTCTTTTCTTTATTCTACTTATTCCTACCAAATCACTTGGAATAGCGCAATGCAATTCTACTTATTCTGGGTGGAATACCAACTACTTACTAAACTAAAATACCTCTTATTCTGGTTTAAGAAATCCCTTCCTCCTTATTCTAGTTTAAGCTATTCTGCAAACAAACTGAGGCTAATAGATATTAAGTCATAAATATGTTTGGGTCAGTGAGATCTTGGACTAGGTCATACGGATTCCTGGACTAGGTCAGTGGGGGCTCGAGCTAAATTGTTTTAGGTTGAACCAATAGGTTTGGAAAAATCCAGTGAGGTCGGACCCCAATGAATTAATACTGCATCGCCATTGAATTGAACCCTCCACTCCTTGACAGGGATCCATAGTACAGATGTTCCTAATGCCACAGAAGAAGGGCACATCTGCAAATTAACACATTCCCTACTATGGTAATTATGCAACTTACAACCTAAAAGATCTTACTTATGTGAAAAGAGAGAATAAAAAGAACTGACTGTTGCTAGTACTACAGCATCAACACTCTCCCTTCCCCGGATGTGGTCCGCAAGGTGGCGTTGGCCTCAAATGAAAAAAAAACAGCAAGTGGCTAAGAGAAGACTTCAAGCAAACAGCATCGCTCAGACCAGTTGCTGTCAATTAGGATCACAGCGATATGCCCTGGGAATAAACAATAAGGTGTTTGGATTGGTGTGAAATGTTGAACTCCCTACATCTTTCCGGGTTTCCGATGCTTGGGTTCATGTAAAACATATGAAAACAAACAAAAGTTGATGAACCAGCCACTCTTCTGGTCTTGGTTTTCGTGAAAAAAAAAGAAGAGGCAAAAAACCTAAGCCAGGATTTGATTTCACTGATCCAGAAGCCATGGACATCAGAATTCTCAAATTTCACTGCAATCCAAACGACCCCCCACCCCTAAAGCAAAGATTTCCCTCTGCTGGTCTTGGCAGACAATTAGCACTCATCACCTAATAAAGTAACAAGCACAACACTCTAGTAAGTACAGGTCTTGCTCATCACTTAATAATTAATAAGCACAACACTTTAGAAACAGAAAATAATATTTCCTATACAACACCTAGAAATAGAAAACAATGTTTCTTAGGCCGTGTTTGGCGCAACTTCTATTTGGAAGCACTTTTGCATTTTCATTTAGTTATTTTTTTATGGAAGGCATTGGATCTTGGAAGCCATTTATGTGGTATTTTTTTGTATTTTAGCTTTCAATCAAAAGCTACAAGGGGGGAGCTTCCAAGATTAGAGAAAAAGTGAGGTTGTTACGAAAGAATTGACTTTTGTAACAAATTAAAATAAATTATAACTTCTTTCCCTCAACTCATTCTATGTAAGAAGTGGAAGTCAAATGTAACTTTCAAATATAAGTTTTGCCAAACACGCCCTTAGGCTTCCTCCGTATTCTGACCCAAAGGACACAAAAGGACACAAAAACTATGTTATTTTCTTGGATACTGATACTCGCATACACAGCAGAAAACTGTTGGCTCTAGTGGGTATTATAATATTATTTTTTTTTCAATAGCCCAGTGGTTTTTGGACATGGTATCCAAGTCAGAAGAGCTGGGATAGAGCTAGCCTGAGGCCATATAATTCCTCTAAGAGAAGGATTTTTCTGCACTCAAATGAGAAGATTCCTACTAAACAGCATAACGTCCACGGAGTACCGCGGAGATAACCTCCTATAAAAGAGAGAGGCCTGCAGGATCGAGCCCGCGACCGGCTCCCCGAGCGGGAGCAGTGTGCACACCCAGCGCCACTATGCTACGGGCCCTTACACAGTGGGTATTATAATATGAACAAAGACCCTGGAATTCCCCGATGACTTCATGACAGCATCTTGACATAAGTACATGTAAGAATTGCTGCAAGTCAACACAAGGGTTTATAGTCTGTCCGCAAGTTGGCAACGTTTAATGCACATCATACTCTCAAGAGAATGAATGAAATCTAAGTTTATTCAGATACATGGGAGACCAACGTAATTTAATGCAATGATTACTTGTGGTAGGACTAACCTCATTGAGTATTATAAAGACAGAAATGTCAAATAAATTATCCCACAGGCCACCATCCTTTTCACTTATAAACCCGCTTGCAAGTTGCCCAAACACTAGAAGCAATATCTTGTGCCTTCACTTTTTTTGAAATTTAGCAAGAGACCATGTCTAAGTTTTCATTAAGTTGAGATAAAAACCATGGAGGGCCCAAGACAGCTTTTGTTCCTGCAACCATAGTTAATTGTTTGATGAATATCAGTTTTCCACTAATAGTAGGAAACCAGATTGACTGAGAAAAAAGGGAACTGCTTTGAATGTTCATTGAAGTTAAATTCACCAATTAGCATGCTTGAGACAGGACTGTGTACATGTACATCATCCCCACATATGACTACAATCAAGACATGTTCACATTCTAGAAGACAATGTTTTTTTTGGTTTTTTCTTGTGTGCCAATCAAAGGCTACAGAATAATGGTGAATCAGGTCATAGCAGTATTACAGAACTATTTTATCAAGTGTTACAATCCAGGAACACATTAGAAGAGATAGAAGACATTGTTGACATTTTTCCTTGCCCAATATACTCATCTTCATTCGATTTCTAGAACACAACCAACAGCATTTGTTTATTCACTTTGGGAAACAAATGGCCCTCGTACATGGTGTTAAGCTAATCCTCAATATATAACAAAGTTTCAAGTTGTACCAAAGACAGCTTCACCATACAGATGCACATTGAGGAATCCTAATGTGGGAAGCTACTGGGAAGCAGACAACAGTTATGGACAACAGCCATGGTTTAGGGAAGAAATGTTAATTGGAGAGAGACTGCTTTCCTAATAGACTGTTGAAAATAACAAACAACAACTCTAGACAGTTGAATCAATGGAAAGCAATACAAAAGGGGAATAGGTATGGAGCAAACATATTGTAGGCAAACTACTCTCTCCCAATGATTTGTTTAACTAAAATCAATAGCTATAGATGTGTGATTTTGAGAAAGCCCTCCTAGAGAAATCCCTGGATTGAAATGAGATGACTATCAAGACCTAAGAAAATTGGAAGTGGAAATTCCCAGTAAGAAAACTGAGACAACCCTGATTATTTTCCTAATAATTCCTTCAAGAAACAAAAAATCTAAACAAGTTGGAATGTAGTTCCGTATTATTTGGGTTAGTATTAATAGGTGGGGAGTTCAATCTTCCTAATAAATTCTGCATAAACGTTGTATATGCAGCCGAAACCTCATGGCATTTGAATAAGTAAACACAGCAATTTCACAGGAAAGCCAATGCATTGCTTACTGCACCTAAGTGAGTTTAACTTGGTAATTGTCTAGGGAAAAGACAATGATGGAAGTAGGCCAAGATAAATTAGATATTATAAATATATGAATTTTCCGACATAGGTATATAAGATCAAGTAGGAGACAGTAAACCAATTGGTTGGCAAAAAGGACAGTGACGTCGCTGGAAATTTACTATCAAATACTAGTTCTGGAATGGTTTAAGTGAGCATGCTATGTTAACAAGGAAGAATGCCCCACTAGTTCTTTCACCAACATTGTCCTAAGGTTCCAATGAGCTCATGGATTCATCTCAAATCTAACCAGATGATTTGCAAGCAAGTTCATCTGATCAGATGAACTTCCATTACTCTATTGTGTCTTCACATGTTTTTGATGAAGAGAATCCATAAAGATGAATAGTAACACATGCAAGTCCATGGACTTGATTTCATATACATCTCCTGGCTTTCAATTAAGGCAGTACTACTGCATCAGCAATAGTGGGTGATGTAGCCGAAGCTATCACGACCGGATTCCGAAGCTGGAATCCGAAGTTTGGATCCGGAGCTGGGCCGGATCGGTGAAGAGGCCCGACGGGGATCCGGAAGGCGACGGAGGCGGAGACGCGGTCGAAGATCCGAAGCCGAGGGTCGCTCGGTCGGATGTCGGCTAGCCTCCGGAAGGCGCGGCCGAAGTCCCTCCGGTCGAAGGGCAGTCGGTGCGGAGCCGAGGTGCCCTCGGGCGAGGAGAGTCAGCCGGCGAACGGCGTCGAGACCGGAGGAAGAAGTCCGAGGTCGGCGGCCGAGACCGACTCGGGGAGGTCGGCGAAGATTCGAACCGAGCCCCTGCAGGAGGGAAAGAAGAAGAAGAACCAGTCAGTAGGAGTCCCGGGCTTTGGCCCTTAGGAACTCCCTCCGACGGTTAAGTTAGCTTCTGAAGATGGTTCGATCCAGAAGTCAAAGAGGTGGAAGAAGCAGCTTTAATATTTTTCGGACTGTAGTCCTTAAGGGTCACGAAGCCCTACCTTTGGCAATAAATAGCGGTGTATTTATAGCGAAGGATAGAGGATGGTTAACGGTGGTAGTTGATATAGGACTATGTTCCGGACTTACTGGTAAACCGTCATAGTGCCTAGTCCTCCACCGGAGTGGGCCGGACACGGCTATTGGGCCGAAGAGGGTTGGGCCGCTGATGGGCCGAAGCCTACTGGGCCGAGGGCTACTGTGCCGCTAACGGGCCGAAGGCTATTTGGCTGCTGACGGGCCGAAGGTTGCTGGGCCGCGGACGGGCCGAGGACCACTGGGCTGCTTGCTGGGCCGAGGGCCGCTGGGCCGCTAACGGGCTGAAGGCTGCCAGGGGGCCTCTTACTGCTGCTGTCGGACTGGTCTGTGTTGGGCTTGTTTTAATGGGCCGAATCGGATTATGCCACATCACATAGCCCCCCACTCTTGTCGTTCTCATTTTTGAGACAGCGAGAGTAAAATCCGAAGCCTCCTCGGAAGAGTAATGGGCTTTGTTTGAAACCTCAACTTTGTAAAAAAGTTGCCTTAGGTCGGCCGAGGGCTGGTGAAAAACAGCCTCGTCTGAGGCCGGGACCTTGTCGGAGATACCTTCGTCTCAGGCCGAGACTTGGTGTACATATAGGATCTGTATTTGCTTGCTTCATGACATGTCTTTGAATAGATAGCCGAACTTCGATCATGTATGTGGCTGAAGCCATGCCGCTCCCGATCCGGTTCATATGGCCGAAGCCACTCTCGGTACGGGATACACGGACTTTTAGAAAATACCTTGCCGGTCCCGATCCGGTACATATGGCCGGAGCCACTCTCGGTACGGGTTACACGGACTTAGAGAAAACCATGCCGCTCCCGATACGGTTTGCATGGCCAAAGCCACTCCCGGTACAGGTTATCGCGGGCTTAGAAAATATACCGTGCCGCTTCCCGATCGGTACGGGTTACTTGCGGACTTAGAAATATACCGTGCCGCTTCCCGATCGGTACGGGTTACTTGCGGACTTAGAAATATACCGTGCCGCTTCCCGATCGGTACGGGTTACTTGCGGACTTAGAAAATACCTTGCCGCTCCCGATCCAGTACACATGGCCGGAGCCACTCTCGGTACGGGTTATACGGACTTATAGAAAACCATGCCACTCCCGATACGGTTTGCATGGCCGAAGCCACTCCCAGTACGGTTTACACGAACTTTTAGAAAACCATGCCGCTCCCGATACGGTTTGCATGGCCGAAGCTACTCCCGGTACGGTTTACGCAGACTTTTTAGAAAACCATGCCGCTCCCGATACGGTTTGCATGGCCGAAGCCACTCCCGGTACGGTTTACGCGGACTTAGAAATATTGGACCTGTCGATGCGCCGATGAAGGAGCCGAAGCAGGTTCGGCGTCCATAGTAGCTCAGACTTCCGGCTGAGGGGCCGAGGATGCTTTGAGAATGAGCTCAGCAAATAAAGCCGGCCAAGTCTTGAGCCTTCATCGTGGTTTGAGGCCCATAAGAGATGTCAAACTCTCCTTTGCGCGAGGAAGTTGGGTCGGAGCCTCCTAGCAGAAGCGACGAGGGTCAAGGCCAGCTTCTCAAAAGTTGGGTACTGAGGCTCTGCTTCATGGAGGGCTCAACTTATATAACAAACTAATCTTCGAACACCACCTTCTTCTCGAACGAGGATGGTGCTGATAGCTGCTTCTGATGCGGTGAGGCATACGAACAACTGTTCTCCTCGGATCGGCTTAGGTAATATGGGAACATTGGAGAGATAGGCCTTCAGCCGAGGCAATCTCGGATGAGGCGATCAATCTCCTCCCAATGGTGCCGGCATTCGTCAGCCGAATGGCCGGTTTCCCGATGGTACTCGCAGTACTCGTAGGAGTTCCTTCGGCGGGAATCAGTTGACGCGCTCAGGCTGCCGAGGCACACCCTTAACCTCCATGAGCATCGGGGAGGGTGGAATGGTGACGGCAGATAATACCACTGCGAATCCCGGCGCTAGTCTCGGTCCCACTTTTCCCTCCGGTATCGCTTGCGAGAGGGTTCCTGATCTTCCGAGCGAGGGTGAACCGCTGGAGGGGTAGCCGCCGATACTGCTTCGGCAATATTCTTGCCCTTGGACATCATCAGGGCTTCCCGGTTGATGTACTTGTGGGCCCGAGCTACGAGGTCCTGGAAGGTGGAAGGATGGCGCTTTCCGATGGAGCCGAGGAGCCCTTCATCCCGGCACCCGCTGATTACGGCCGAAACCGCAATCGAGCTGTCGAGATTCGAGATTTGGGCGGCTTCGGTCCGGAATTTAGTGAAATATTCCTGGAGGGTTTCGGTGGGGCCTTGCCGAATGGCTAGTAGGCTGGCGGAAGTCTTACACTGCCGGGTGGCGTCATAAAACTGGTCGATAAATAGCTGGCCCAACTGGACTAGGGAGTGGATAGAGTTGGGGGCCAGTGTTTCGAACCAGGTTAGGGCAGTCTTCTCAAGGGTGAGGGGGAAAAGACGGCAGCGGACTACCTCGATGACCCCTCAGACCGAGAGGTAGGTGTTTAACCTCTGGAAGTGACAGACTGGATCTGTCATTCCGTCGTAGAGGGGGCCCTTCGGCAGCTTGAAGTTGGGAGGTACCTTGGTAGCCAGGAGCTCCGGTGTGAACGGGGTTTGCTCCAGGATGGTACTGGCTAGGGGCGCCCCGTAAGGCCGAGACACCATCTGCTGCATTTCCTTCCTCATCGCCGTCAGCCGCTGGTCCAGGTCCGGGGCGGTTGAGGTGGCGACCGATTGTCCTCCGGTTCCGGTCGGGCGAAACTCGGACGAAGTATAGCCTTGCTCCGTCATGCGGTCGGCGCGAGGGGCTCGGGCAGGTAGCGCCGAGGGCTCGCTGTGCGCCGTAGCGGTTTCGTCAGGGGAGACTGATGAGGGCGCCGGCCGGAACCTTGTATCTTGGACCGGGTAAAGTGGTGGGAGCGGCGCTCGCCGGGGAAGCTGGCCCAGCAATCCCATGCGCTGGGCGATGGCAGACACCATCTCCTGCAGAGGTGCAAGAGAGGTGACGGCAGCAGCTAGCGTCACCATCTGTTGCTGGAACACTCCCACCTGGTCGTCTCCTGCAGCGAGGGACTCTGGTATGACTAGTAGAGCTGCACTTGGTGGAGCAGATGGGGCGCCTTCGGAGTGTAGTAGCTGCGCTGAGGCTTCCCGTGTCTCTGCCTCGCTCTGTCCGGATCGCCGGATTACAGGACGTTGAGACATGACTTGTTTGTTTGATTCCCACAGACGGCGCCACGTGATGTAGCCGAAGCTATCACGACCGGATTCCGAAGCTGGAATCTGAAGTTTGGATCCGGAGCTGGGTCGGATCGGTGAAGAGGCCTGACGGGGATCCGGAAGGCGACGGAGGCGGAGACGCGGTCGAAGATCCGAAGCCGAGGGTCGCTCGGTCGGATGTCGGCTAGCCTCCGGAAGGCGCGGCCGAAGTCCCTCAGGTTGAAGGGCAGTCGGTGCAGAGCCGAGGTACCCTCGGGCGAGGAGAGTCAGCCGGCGAACGGCGTCGAGACCGGAGGAAGAAGTCCGAGGTCGGCGGCTGAGACCGACTCGGGGAGGTCAGCGAAGATTCGAACCGAGCCCCTGCAGGAGGGAAAGAAGAAGAAGAACCGGTCAGTAGGAGTCCTAGGCTTTGGCCCTTAGGAACCCCCTCCGACGGTTAAGTTAGCTTCTGAAGATGGTTCGATCCAGAAGTCAAAGAGGTGGAAGAAGCAGCTTTAATGCTTTTCGGACTGTAGTCCTTAAGGGTCACGAAGCCCTACCTTTGGCAATAAATAGCGGTGTATTTATAACGAAGGATAGAGGATGGTTAACGGTGGTAGCCGATATAGGACTATGTTCCGGGCTTACTGGTAAACCGCCATAGTGCCTAGTCCTCCACCGGAGTGGGCCGGACACAGCTATTGGGCCGAAGGGGGTTGGGCCGCTGATGGGCCGAAACCTACTGGGCCGAGGGCTGCTGTGCCGCTAACGGGCCGAAGGCTATTGGGCCGCTGACGGGCCGAAGGTTGCTGGGCCGCGGACGGGCCGAGCACTACTGGGCTGCTTGCTAGGCCGAGGGCCGCTGGGCCGCTAACGGGCCGAAGGCTGCCAGAGGGCCTCTTACTGCTACTATCGGACTGGTCTGTGTTGGGCTTGTTTTAATGGGCCGAATTGGATTATGCCACGTCAGTGGGGAATTGCATGAAAAATGCCACTGTTTTGCAAAATTTAAAGACCAAATTAATGATGGTCTTATGAAGGAAATAACAATATACAAGGAGGTCTTTTATCTCAAAATCCTGGAGAAAACTCAGGAAAATCCCATAAAACACAAAAAAACCCAAAAACTCAGAGAAAATCAGAAAATTGGGGGAAGGGAAAAAAAAACAAAATACACTCCCCCACCTCCTCAAACCTGCTGCCTATGGCAGCATCCCTTTCAGGGCTGCCACTCCTAGTGAGCAGGGCTGCCGCCCCTTATGGGCAGCAGCACCCAAGGGCTGCAGCCCCTCTCAATCTGCGTCGTTGGCACCTTATGATGCGGTTTTGCCTCCTGTTAGGAATCGCCATGAACGCAGCGGAAATAAAAATGATTCCTTTTGTATCGGTTGCTGGGGTTGTAAAACGGACATTAAAATCTAAGCGGGAAGAACAATTCTTCACCTTTGCGGGGTTTCGAATCTCCCGTGGATGATGCCGACTCGGTAATCGCGCACGCGCACGATCTCTAGAGGTATCCACACGAGTACCCGCAGCAGACACGATTTCCTCCTCGACTTGAGTGCTCCGACCAGATCTCAAATCCACCATGCGCGGAGAGAGACAGATCCACTCCAAGAGAGAGAGAAGGAGAGAGAGAGAGGAGAGAGATAATCTGGGGAGTAAAATTCGTCCAACCAACTTTTTACCACTCCCCCTTGGCCCTCCTTATATAGAAATAAGGATAAGCACAAGAGTTAATCCTCATGATTATCCAAGAGTTTGGCCTTGGATAATTCTCCATTAAATCTTCATGTTTATCCTGCAGCTTTTCACAAAAACCCAGATAAGCATGAAATCTAACATCTCTCACCGTCTGATGAGAACTCTTATGTGTGTGACCCTCTAGGCCCATATATCAGTCCGGTTGCAGGCCCATTAAACTTAGAACTGTTTCTTGAGTTTAATATTTATTAATTAACATTTAAACATCACATGTTAAATGATTAATTTAATAAACAAGTGAATTATCATCTGATGATCAAATCACTTGGCCTTCTGATCATGAACAGCACCAAACACTACCTCATGATCCCATAAGATATAAGGGATACTGTTCCCTTCAATTGAACCTTTCCGTCTGCAGATGCCGCACAGATATAATCCTTCACTCATACAATGTCCCGATAACGCAAGGGTATGGTTTTATAGTCAAACCCTCTATCGCATTATCCAGATGGATTCTAGTACACAGTTAATATCTAGAAAGACATCTCTTTCATTAGACTCTGGCCAGGGATTTCTGTGTATACATCCATGGGACATTCTCTCTCCAGTCTTATACCAAGAGTGAGTGATCCCTTGTTGTTCACTCAATTACCTTCGCAAGCTTTCCACTGTATCTGAAAGACCGATTATGGTGGACTTAATGGTTAAAGTCCATGAGTCAGAGAATCAAGATACAATGGTCCACAAACAAGGTATCATTGGTGACTCAGGTCAAAGGACCAACTGTGCTACTGCAATGATTGAATTCCCTGGTTGACTAATAGGTATAATTACCATCCAGGAATTCTTATTTGGGTCTGTTCAATGAACTCATTCTCTAATGAGCACCCACTTGTTTGTCTTAGTGTCACCACACGAGTGAATGTGAGATCATTTACCCTCATCATATGAGCAGACATAACTTGTGTCGATCTTATCGGATATTTAATGTCCATCTCAAATATCCTACGATCGAGAACTTTTAAGACAATTGCCTTAGGATATTGATCTCACTATCACGATCTCATCATGATTCAATATCCCATACATTTGTCTATGGACCTTCATTACGATAGTCGTTTGCGAGAACTATTAAATGAAGAAATAAATGCCTTTAATAATAATCTGAACTAGAATGTACAATGATTGGCTTTGAGGCCACCCAATTCTAACACCTCCCTCGTCAAATTCCTTGCAAACAAAGAAAAGGAAAAGGTGAGAAATGTGGGACCAAGTGAGTCCCACATGAGCTTGTTGTTGCCTAGGCTATGGAGAACTCGGGGGGTGAATGGGTTCCAAAAAAAAAAAGTAAAACAAGAGGAATTGAAAGTAAACGTAGTGGAAATTAAGTGCACAAAAGGAGGAGGAAACAAGCAACAATCACATAGTGCATAGAGAATTTATATTGGTTCAGTCTATCTAGACCTACATCCAATCCCTAAGCAACTACTTGGAAATTCCACTAGCCCATAAGCTATACAAAGTACAAATCCCTTGCCGATTACAAATACACTAGCAGCAACTGGGTCCTTTCCTCCACACAAGGAAAGGCACAACACCTCCGGCTGTAGAAGGCCCTCTCTTTTATGCTAGGAAGAGGCACACCCTCCTGCACTCAACAGGCCCTCTCTTCCACACTGGGAAGAAGAAACAACATAGATCTTTAGAAAAGAATAGAAAGAATGCCTCTCAAATAGGCATGTAAGTACAATGAGCACAATTAAACAAAGTCAAGACAAAGAGAAAGAATGAATCAAGTAGGTCTTGATCTTGTTGCTGAAGATGGCTTGAGAGCTTGAAGATGCACAATTGATGAAGCTCTCTCTCAGACTCTCTTTAAAGCTCAGGAAGGCAAGAAACTTTAGGCGCAATGAGGATGATTTGAATTTCAGCTCAACTCTATTCACTTGGTGTTCTTGGTTCCCTCTTCTAGTATTTCTTTTTCTGATGGTTGAGGTCTTCAATTTAGAAACAAGATTTGAATCTGCCTATTGAGTCTCAGCTTCCTTCTCATCAGACTCTTGAAGGGAAACGTTAGATAGATGATCTCCATTTGTTTGAGTCTTGAGAGAGCCACTGATTGGTCCACATCAATCTTCTATTCTCTTTGTTTATCCCTTCTGCTGCCTTCTACTTGAAGCAGCAAGTTACCAAGCTTGTGCTTGATTGCAACTCAATTTAGTAGGTGAAAAGATGTCTGACAGGTGCCTGCACCAATAGAAAACTGAAAAGGTAACTGGACTTTGTGCTTAGCCAAAATCTATGAAAGTACAAGAGATAGAAGCATAGGAACTCACAAAGAACAGGTGATAACCTGATGCACACAGTCTTTCAAGGACTGCATAGAAAATCCCAAACCAATTAAAATATAACAAGTTAAATCTGTTCAAACAACAACTAAAATAATCTCTAGAAAAGCATAGATAAATCATTACATCAGTGTGAAATAAACAGTTCAAAAATATACTATTTAATCAAGTCGTAGAGGCACAGAGATCCATTTGACAGATAAGTCAACTTAAATTCTAAACATGCTTATAATCGACTCAAAAATATGCAGATAATTTGTAACGACCCGCCACCCTATAATCGGGGATCCGATTACTAAATGGATACCGAATCATTAATTTGGAGCAAAACCAGGATCTAGATAAGTCTGGGAAATAAATAATAAACTAAGATAAACATTCACATCGTATTGAATTGAAAAAGAAGTGCAAGAATTAAAAATTATTACAATGCGACTCGACTCAGCAAATAATTACATACTCCAACTGAAAAGAAATAATTAAGCATACAGGCTAGAAAATAAAATAACAACTACATCGGAGCATACTCTGGAACAGCGGCTGCTGGCGCGCAACCTAAGACAATACTCTCCTCACTACGCCTGTCTGGAACCCTCACCGGAAATTCGCAGGGGTGAGTCTCAATGAAAAGACTCAGTAGGGATCCTTCGATCCCCACCGCCCACTCACGCACCCACAAGTGCAGCAACACAAGTATAAATAATTTAAGCAAGTAAGGCAGTAAACAAAATTCCTAAATTTCGATATAAAACACATGCAATCGAAATATAACATGCACAATTCTGAAATTATTTTACCACGGAACCCACAACCAGCGTCTCGGCAAAACACGCCAACCACAAGGCCGAACGCGGGAAACACCGACCTACTGAGACCAAACAGTAACCCCTCAGATAGCACGTTAGCTACTCCGGCCCAACTGGCTCTAGATGGTTTCTGCTTCCCCCAGCACGAATGACACTTCAAAGGTACCACTCCTACACCAGTACTAGCTAACCCCGGGGTACACCAGGTGACCCTCTCTCTAGGTGTCACCCCACTACTCCCACACCGGTGCTGTGTCCCTCCCACACCGACACAAGGCACATAAGCACTACAACTGTCACTCTAGGTCCACAGTCGCACGAAACACAACATAGTGCGATCCGATTACGTAAAAATCCTCGTCCTCGAATACAGTTTCAAGCATGCATTTAACCAAACTATATAACAGTGTAAATACATGTTAATAACATGAATTAATGTGATTCTGTCTTGAATCGCGTTGCCCATAGCCGACGTCATTCAAGCCTCCTAAACTGGTTCATATAAAATGGGCCTCGGAAATGGCCTTAAAGCGCGTCGTCATATGTAGCCGCCTTTTGAAAGGCGTCGCTGTCCCTGGACGCTCATCAGTCCAGAGACAGAGTCTGTTATTTAGGGTAAATCACGTCGCGGGTGGAAGTCGCCTTTCTAAAAGGCATCGCTGTCCCCCAACGCCATTTAACCCTCACCGACAGATTCTTCCTCCGCCATCTCCCAATCTACGGGGTGGGATTTCCTCCCCAAATCGTGTAAAACACTAAGAAAAGTGAAGAAGGAGGAGAAGAATCTAAATACCCATTAAAACTCCAAATTTTTCATTTCATGTAATTAGTGTTTTCACTCCAAAAACCCCTTAAACATGCTTCAAAGCGGAAAAAACATGATTTTTAAACACAATACAACGGGGATCGTCACCCTACCGATTACTCGAACTCCTTCTAATTCCAAGCCGCTAACCCGCCTCGCCACACGTCGCCGCCGGTACCGCTGTGGGCGCCGCTACTCCATCAGGACGTCGGCCGCTGTCCGGAGAAAAGTGCGCAGCGGAGGAAGTGGTGGTGGTAGTGGAGGAAGTTGGTAGGTTAATGAAGTTGAGGGAAAGGAGGAATGGGGAGAGGAAAGAAAGGAGAGGGGGAAAGGGTTCGCCGGAGAGTCGGAGGGAAGAGTGGAGAGAGAAGAGAAAGGAGAGAATGAGAGAGAGGAGGGAGGGTTTGCGGGGTCAAATAGAAGCTGGGTAAAACGCGTCGTGCAAACCCGACGTCATTCAGACGACAAGACCTGGCCGTATACTGACAAACCAGGGTCGTAATCTAAATGGCGTCGTCCATCCAAGACACCATTCAGACGATAAGACCGGGGCCATACTCTCGCGACCCAAGGCCGACCCACGTGGCACCTACGTGGCACAGCCGAAAACACGTCCACATTATTGGACGTCGTTTGAACTACGTCAAGCTTGACTAAGTCTCAGTCCCACCAGGGCCCAAACTAAGGGATCCGACCCCAAAACTGACCCGATAACCGGATTCGAAACCTCAATCCTTACATTCTCCCCCCTTAAAAGAATTTCGTCCCCGAAATTATCTGCTACCAATTAACGAGATTGAAAATAATGGTACAAGCTCACAAGAGAACTTACGAGAAAAGGTAGGGAAACTGCTCCCGCATCTCATCCTCGCGCTCCCAGGTCGCCTCGCCCCCGGAGAGATGCTGCCAAATCACCTTAACCAGAGGAACAACCTTGTTCCAAATGACCTGTTCCCTGCAATCCTCAATACGTACTGGAAATTCTGGAAAGGACAAGTCCTTAGCAACTTCTAACTCTGAAAAATCCAAAACGTGAGATGGATCCTGAACATATTTCCTCAGCAAGGAAACATGGAACACATCGTGCACTCCTGCAAGACTGGGCGGCAAGGCTAGCTGATACGTCGTTTCCCCAATTCGAGCAAGAATGGGAAAAGGCCCAACATATCGCGGATTCATCTTACCTCGCTTCCCGAATCTCATCACACCCTTAGAGGGTGAGACTCGGAGAAACACGTAGTCCCCAACCTCAAACTCAAGCGGTCTCCTACGGATGTCTGCATAACTTTTCTGTCTACTTTGAGCTGTAGTCAACCTCTGCTGCACCACTCTGGCAACCTCAGCACACTGCTGTACCAACTCTGGCCCTACTACTTCTCACCACTCTCAGACCAATTCACAGGAGATCGACACGGCCGCCCGTACAATGCCTCATAAGGCGCCATGCCGATACTAGAATGATAACTGTTGTTGTAGGCAAACTCCACTGTAGACAAGTGCTGCTCCCAAGAACCTCCCCAGTCTAGGCAACATGCCCTGAGCATAGCATATCCTCCAGTGTCTGAATGGTCCTCTCTGACTGCCCATCAGTCTCGGGATGATAAGCTGAGCTAAAGGCTAACTGCGTGCCCAAGGCTTTCTGAAAACTCTTCTAGAATCTAGAAGTAAATCTCGGATCCCGGTCTGACACGATGGATATGGATAAGGGCACCCCGTGTAGAGAGATGATCCGGTCCACAAACAACTTAGCCAACTTGCCGACTGACCAGTCCTTCCTAATAGTCAGAAAGTGTGCCGACTTGGTCAATCAATCAACAATGACCCAGATCGCATCTCTTCTGCCAGGTGACACAAGCAATCCCATCACAAAGTCCATAGTTATGTATTCCCATTTCCATTCCGGGATCAGCAAAGGCTGCAACAATCCTTCTGGTCTCTGGTGTTCTGCCTTAACCTGCTGACAAGTCAAGCACCTTGCCACACAATCAGCCACGTCCTTCTTCATACCAGGCCACCAAAAGTGCTACCTCAAACAATGATACATCTTAGTCGTTCCGGGATGCACTGCATATCTGGAACGGTGCGCCCCATCCATGACATTCCTGCGCACGTCCTCCTTGGCTGGGACATAGAGTATGCCTCTAAACCTGACTATACCATCATCCCACAGCTCCACCTCTAGTGTCTAGAGAACCTGCGGTAACTCTACATCTGCCCTCTGAGCTTAGATTACGGCATGGTACACTACTGGCCTTACAGTTAAGCTGGCCAACACGGCTCTGTCAGTTTCTCGCGGAATCCTAAAGGAAGATTCCACCACCTGCTCATATAGCCTCCATTATTGAGTCATGAGATATGACACGACTGTCTTCCGACTCAAGGCGTCTGCCACCACATTTGCCTTGCCCAAATGATAAGAAAGGTCGAGATCATAATCCTTGATAAATTCCATCCACCTGCGCTGCTTCAAGTTCAGATCCTTCTGCGTGAATACATACTTTAGGCTCTTGTGATCGGTAAAGACCTGAAATTTCTCTCCATACAAATAGTGTCGTCAGATCTTCAGTGCAAATACCACAGCTGCCAATTCTAAGTCATGAGTGGGATAGTTCTCCTTATGCTTCTTCAGCTGCCTAGACGCATAGGCCACAACCCTACCATACTGCATCAGAACCGCACCTAAACCTCGACAAGATGCATCTAAATAAACCACAAACCCACCAGAACTTGATGGAAGCACCAACACTGGAGCCGAAGTGAGGCGAGTCTTCAACTCAATGAAACTCCACTCACACTCCTTGGTCCACACGAAATGAACTCCCTTACGAGTCAACCTCGACAAGGGGGTCGCTATTGAAGAAAAATTTTGGACAAACCGTCTGTAATAACCTGCTAACCCCAAGAAGCTCCTGATCTCAGTTACTGTTGTCGGCCTGCTCCAATCCATTACTGCCTCAACCTTGGCTGGATCCACTACAATACCATCTCCAGAAATGACATGTCCCAGAAAGTGTACCTTATCTAGCCAAAATTCACACTTGCTAAACTTGGCATAGAGCTGGTGCTCTCTCAGAACCTGCAACACCACCTGAACATGTACGGTATGCTCTTCCTCAAAAGAAGAGTATACCAAAATATCATCTACAAATACCACCACAAACTGATCCAGGTAGGCCCTGAAGACCCGGTTCATCAAATCCATGAAAGCCGCCAGAGCATTGGTCAAGCCAAAAGGCATAACCAAAAACTCATAATGTCCATACCGAGTCCTAAAGACCGACTTACTAACATCAACCTCACGGATCCTCATCTGATAATACTCCGATCTCAAGTCAATCTTTGAAAACACCTTCTCAGATTGCAACTGATCCATCAGATCATCGATCCTCGGAAGTGGATACTTGTTCTTTATCATCACCTGGTTCAACTATCTATAATCAATGCACAACCTCAGAGAACCAACCTTCTTCCTGACAAATAGAACTGGAGCACCCCACGGAGAAGTACTGGGACGAATAAAACCCTTATCCGGTAATTCCTACAACTGCGCCTTCAACTCAGCGAGTTCAGCCGGAGCCATCTGATACGGGGCCTTAGACAAGGGCACCGTACCCAGTGCAAGCTCAATGGTAAACTCAACCTCTCGCTGAGGAGGAAGGCCAGGTAACTCCTCAGGAAACACATCAACAAAATCACAAACTACAGGCACCTCCCAAGGACTGAAACTACTGCTAACATCAGCTAAAACAACAGAGGCAAGAAAAGCCTCACAACCACCAACAAGCAATCTCTGGACCTTAAAGGTAGAAATAAGAATACCAAGAGAAGAGAGCCTAATACTTTGGAAGTAGAAGGTTGGAATGTTCGGAATAGAGAAACGCACCATCTTCCTGTGGCAGTCCACCTCGACATAATAAGCCTCCAACCAGTCCATGCCCAAGATGACATCAAAGTCGTGAATAGCAAGCATAACTAACTGGGCAGGTAGCTCATGGCCCTCAATGGTCAAGGAAACCTCACTCAAACAGTTATAAGACAACATGAAATCCCCAGAAGGAACCTCTATCATCAGTCCATCAGACATCTCAATAACGGGTGCAGAAAGGATATCTACGAACTGCTCAGAAATAAAAGAATGCGAAGCGCCCGAATCAATTAACACATGTGCGGATTTTCCAAGGACAAAAAGTGTACCTTCCACCAAGTTGGACACACGAGCCTCCTTCCTGGTGATAGCTAGAACTCTCCCCTGCGTCCTCGGCTTCTTCTGATCACCGGGCCCTTGCCCCTGACCATGCCCCTGCGGGCAATACCTCGCCAAATGGCCCTGCTGGCCACAAGTGTAACACCTCCCAGAAAATGCAGGACACTGAGTCCCACCATGAGTACCACCGCAATGTCGACAAG
Organism: Zantedeschia hybrid cultivar; assembly: GCA_030544215.1. Taxonomy (NCBI): domain Eukaryota; kingdom Viridiplantae; phylum Streptophyta; class Magnoliopsida; order Alismatales; family Araceae; genus Zantedeschia; species Zantedeschia hybrid cultivar. The sequence continues at coordinate 59,937,191 of JARZZO010000012.1, forward strand.
CAACCGAAAGCCTCTGAGTTGCCTCCTGCTAAGCACTAGACACCGACTGACTCTGCTGGCTCTGCCTGGGTCTGCTACTACCGCTGCTGCCACTACTGCTGCCACCTCCTCGAAAGAACCTCCTGAATCTAGAGCCAAGTGAAGACGATCCTGATCCGGACGAAGGAGCTGCTACTGCTGCTGTCTTTCCCCTGCCATGATTTGGCCCCTGAGTAGTCAGTCCCCTCTCCCGAGCTGACTGATCATGCTGTGCCTCTACTGCCTCGGCACACCTAACCGCCGACGCCAAATCTGTACAACAGTGAGACATCACAAAACTCCTCAGATTGGACCTCAGGTCATCCACAAATCTCTCAGTCCGACGCTCCTCGTCTCCTGAGATAAAAGGCACGAACCTCTCAAGCGAAACAAACTTCATCTAGTACTCAAGCACTATCATATTTCCTTGGGTCAACTCCATAAATTCCCTCTCCTTTGCCCTCTGGACATGCCTAGAGAAGTACTACGCATTGAATTCCTTCACAAATGTCTCCCATGGAATCTCCCTGAGATTCCTATCCGCATATGACAAACTCTTCAAGGTGGTCCACCAATCGTAGGCATCATCCTTCAACATGAAGGTAGCCAACAGAGTCCTCTCAACTGCCGCACAATCCATGGTATCAAAAGTCTTCTCCAACTCCATCAACCAATGAACAACCTCATCAAGGTCGGGACGACCGGTAAAATGAGGCGGCTTCAGCTTGAGGAATCTCTCCACAGCAGTTGAAGGCCCTCCCCGAGCACTAGAACTCTCACTAGGGTCTCGGGTCTGGTATCTAGCCATTGTGTCCATCATAGCCTCCATGACACACTCCATACTCGGCCTACCGGCCTCAGATCCACTAGGGACATCTCCCCGCTCTCTAATAGCTGGCATCCTCTTCTTAGGAGTCATCTAATCGCCTATAATCACAAAAATCAAAAAGTTCTAATTAGAATCTTAAAACCTATATTACCGCCGTGCCTGTACGGGACAATGTAATTGTTTGCCGAAATTATAATATTTAACCTAATTATTCATTTATTTGCCAGACCGAATGCTCTGATACCAACTGTAACGACCAGCCACCCTATAATCGGGGATCTGATTACTAAATGGATACTGAATCATTAATTTGGAGCCAAACCATGATCTAGATAAGTCTGGGAAATAAATAATAAACTAAGCTAAACATTCACATCGCATTGAATTGAAAAGGAAGTGCAAGAATTAAAAATTATTACAATGCAACTCGATTCAGCAAATAATTACATACTCCAACTGAAAAGAAATAATTAAGCATACATGCCAAAAAATAAAATAACAACTACATCGGGGCATACCCCGGAATAGCGATGTGAGTGCTTAAAATGAGTGTGTGATTATCATGAAAATTATGTTGTTTAAGTGAAAAATAAACCTATTAAAATGAAACTAGGTGATGTGATCGCCAGAAACTTTTGACTAAAAAGTTCCAAAAGAAGATTTGATCACCTACCTGTTTAAATGTGGGAGATGTTGAGCTCTTGGTTCCTCTCCTTCAGCCGGCTGAAGAAAGAGAGTCTTTTCTATCTTTGTTCTTGCTTTGATTATTGAGCTTTGAGGATCATCCAAATTCCTTGTTGTTCGTTGTTGATTCCCTCTCCTTGATTCTCCTTTGTACCTTGTAAGAAATAAAGAACAATGATGAGAACTTATGAAGAAGTAGTATTCATTCCAGAGAAAATTTTAAACATGCAACTGAACAGGTGAACTCACTTGTATGATGGTCTTTTAAACCCCTTTAACAAATAGGTTCGGAAAACAATGCTAATGTGTATGTGTATTGTATGGAGTGATGTGATGAAGATGTGAGACTGATATGATGAAAATGTGATGAAAATATGAGAAGAAAAATAAATGGGAAGTTAAGCTGGATGGCCCCTGGAAGCCTTGGTCTTGAGAGGATCTTGAATGGACGAGGAATGGATGAAGACTCTTAATGGTAACAGTACCTCGCTCCTTCAGCGTTCGGACGTCGTCAAACTTCTTTGCTCCAATCACCACCAAAATAATTACTAATTATCACTCAACATCACTAACTGTCACTCGTCCAAGAGGCTGGGTATTTATAGACTTCTTTGCATCCGCGGATTTACATGGAGAAATTTTGGAGTTTATCCAGCTTAACCATCAGATAAATACAAATTAATTCATCTTTATCTGTAATTATCTAAAACGCGTCGCCCATGGAAGACGTCTTTTAGCTAATTAAGATAAGGATAAGCATCCGGGAATAATTCATCTTTATCTGTAATTATCTAAAATGCGTCGTCTTCTGGAGACGCCTTTTAGATTAATTAAGATAAGGATAAACGTCCTGAAGAGAGGTAGAAACAACTTAGGAAACCTAAATGGCGTCGTTTCTAACAGACGTCTTTTAGCTAATTAATCAATTAATTAAAATTCAAATTTAAACATCAAAATAGAAATAAACTCTAAATGGCGTCTACACAGGTTGACGTCTTTTAGACTTCTTCATATTTTAATTAAAATTTGAGTTAAAATCAATTTAATTGATTAACTTAAATCATGTCTGTTTGACCCGACACTATTTAGATAATTAACTCAAAAAGATCAATAAAAATTAACCAATGATTAAATATCAGACAATTCTGAGGCATTATTATATGATATAAAATTTACTCAAAATGATGTCAAAATTAGCGTGTCTACAAGCGACTACTGGCGCGCAACCCAAGACAGCACTCTCCCCGCTACACCTGCATGGAACCCTCACCTGAAATCCGCTGGGGTGAGTCTCATCAAAAGACTCAGTAGGGATCCTTCGATCCCCACCGTCCACTCACGCACTCACAAGTGCTGCAACACAAGTATAAATAATTTAAGCAAGTAAGGCAGTAAACAAAATTCATAAATTTCGATATAAAACACATGCAATCGAAACATAACATGCACAATTCTGAAATCATTTTACCACGAAACCCACAACCAGCGTCTCGGCAAAATACGCCAACCACAAGGCCGAACGCGGGAAACACCGACCTGCTGAGACCAAACAGTAATCCCTCGGATAGCACGCTAGCTACTCCGGCCCAACTGGCTTTAGGTGGTTTCTACTTCCCCCAGTACGAGTGACACTCCAAAGGTACCACTCCTACACCGGTACTAGCTAACTCCGGGGTACACTAGGTGATCCTCTCTCTAGGCGTCACCCCACCACTTTCACACCGGCGTTGTGTCACTCCCACACTGACACAGGGTGCCTAAGCGCTACGACTGTCACTCTAGGTCCACAGTCGTACGAAACACAACACAGTGTAATCCGATTACGTAAAAATCCTCGTCCTCGAATACGGTTTCAAGCATGCATTTAACCAAACTATCTAACAGTGTAAATACATATTAATAACATGAATTAATGTGATTCTGTCTTGAATTGTGTTGCTCATGGCCGACGTCATTCAAGCCTCTTAAACTGGTTCATATAAAATAGGCCTCGGAAATAGCCTTAAAACGCGTCGTCATATGTAGCCGCCTTTGAAAGGCGTCGCTGTCCCTGGACGCTCATCAGTCGAGAGACAGAGTCTGTTATTTAAGCTAAATCGCGTCGCGGGTGAAAGTTGCCTTTCTAAAAGGCGTCGCTGTCCTCCGATGTCATTTAACCCTCACAGACATGTTCTTCCTCCACCATCTCCCAATCTACGGGGTGGGATTTCCTCTCCCAAATCGTGTAAAATATTAAGAAAAGTGGAAAAGGAGGATAAAAACCTAAATACCCATTAAAACTCTCAATTTCTCATTTCATGCAATTAGTGTTTTCACCCCAAAAACCCTCTAAACATGCTTCAAAGCGGGAAAAATATAGTTTTTAAATACAATACAACGGGGATTGTCACCCTACCGGTTACTCGAACTCCTCCTAGTTCCAAGCTGCCAACCCGCCTCGCCACACGCCGTCACCAGTACCGCCGTGGGCGCCGCTACTCCACCGGGACGTCGACCGCCGTCCAGAGAGAAGTGCGCCACGGAGAAAGTGATGGTGGTAGTGGAGGAAGTTGGTAGGTTAATGGAGTGGAGGGAGAGGAGGAATGTGGAGAGGAAAGGAAGGAGAGGGGGAAAGGGTTCGCCGGAGAGTTGGAGGGAAGAGAGGAGAGAGAAGAGAAAGGAGAGAATGAGGGAAAGGAGAGAGGGTTCGCGGGGTCAAACAGAAGCTGGGTAAAACGCGTCGTGCAAGTCTGACATCATTCAGACGACAAGACCGGGCCGTACACTGACAAACTAGGGTCGTACTCTAAATGGCGTCGTCCGTCCAAGACGCCATTCAGACGATAAGACCGGGACCGTACTCTCGCGGCCCAAAGTCAACCTACGTGGCGCCCACGTGGCACAGCCTAAAACACGTCCACATTGCTGGACACCGTTTGAACCGCGTCGAACTTGACTAAGTCTCAGCCCCACCAGGGCTCAAACTAAGGGATCCGACCCCGAAACTGACCCGATAACCAGATCCGAAACCTCAATCCTTACATAATTGATTCAAATTTAATCACATAACCGAGTCACAATTGAGCATTATAATCAATCATACATATAGGAAAACCAAGTACAAAATAAGTAGACAATTGATGAAATAATGCTCAATAAATCATTGCAAATAATCAGTTAACCAAATAAGAATAATCGAGTTCAAATCATATAGAAAATTGATTTAAAATATCACAGGTAATCGATTAAAAATAATTCATATAATCAATTAAATAGATAAAAATAATCGAGTCCAAAACAGTCTATTAATCGATCTAGAAAACTATAAGCAATGCATGTAATTGATATCAGAGTAAACAGATAATCGATTAAGAATAATACAGATAATCGATTAGAAATACTGCATGTAATCGATAATAGGAGAAATAGATAATCGATTAAGTTCAAAGCATGTAATTGATTAGAAATAAAGCACATAATCAATTTGAAATAAAATAGGTAATCGATTAAAGAACAATTGGTAATCGATTATACGCACAACATAATCGATAACTCTTAAATTAACTGGTTGACTTAATCGATTAGTACTGAGTGTGGTAATCGATATAGCTTATTGATTAGCCTTTGGTGAAGGGCATAATAGATAGCGACAATAATTATATTTAGACTTTAATTGATTAGCGATAGTCTTGTAATCGATACAACTAATCGATTAGGCCTCAAAAATGGACTTCATCAGTTAGCGATAGGGATTACAAGAAGACTAAAGGATCAAGGATAATTGACTAGAAGTCTAAATAAATATACCTAACTTTCTCACTGTTACACGATTATAAATAGAGACATAATCAAATTTTTAGAAAGCCCTTAATCAAAAATATAAGAGGAATGCTGAAGATTGACCAAATCCTAGGACAAGGATCTTCGAGCAATTAGTCTGTCAATGAGTAATCGATTAATTCAATAATTTAACTTAAGCTGAAAATATTACTGATTTTTTACCTTTCCATACATTTTTATTGTTTGTTATCATAGCATTGGAGCCCCTCCTAAGGAATAGAATGAATAAGTGGTTGAACCAAAATTCTTGTTATGATTTGAATTTCCTTTTGACGTCCTATCGAAGAATAGTAAAGTCCCACTGCAACACATTATCAAAGATAGGGAACATGGAGAGCACCCCCCTGGAAAGATATTGTTCCTCATATTGTTAAATATAAGTTGCAATATGATGGAAGATGTAACTATGTCTATGCCACCAAGTCAGCATAATTATATCAAGAGTCAGATACCGATCAGAGGCAGAACACAAAAGGTCTTCCTAGGCTCAATATGTTGGAAATTATTCCACTATACCATAGCTTGCAGCATTACCCAGATCATGAATGCACAGTGAAACATGAAGGGGGCAGGGGAGGTGGCGTGCCCCCTTCAAGTTTTCCCACCGTGCATGGGACTCAGCCCTCCGATTAAGATCGAAAGGTACTGACTATGCCACCACTCACCCCTCATGAATTTGGGTGCCGAAGATGCCGCAACAGTTTTTTTTTATTGCATAGTCGGTCAGACTGCAATCCATATAGTAGCACTAACATATAATATATATATACATATAATTCTCCATATGTCGCTTTAAAAGGGAACGTTGTGTACAGTGCAACCCTTGACTCATCCTTTTTTTTCTCTCTCTATATCCCTCTCTCTCAATCTCTCTCCCCTTCTCTATCTAATTTCTCTCCCTAACTTTAAGGGGGCATTGTACATAGTATCTCTCTATCTCTCTCCCTCTCTCTCACACCTACATAGCCCCTCCCTCCCTCCCTCTCATATAGGCACCTAGGTGATGCCTAGGCTGCACATAAGTGTTTAGGTGTTCGGGAATCCCAAGCACGCCACAGGTCACATTACCACCTTGACAACTATGGTTTACAGGTACTAGCACACATGAGCATATGGCATGTAGAGCGATTAGCAAGCCTCGAAGCAATGTGCCTCTAGCGAGGAGTATAAAGGGATGTGGGCTAGAGCTGTTAAGGGAGCCATGCAATCGTCAGTGTAAGATCCATGGAAGAAAGGTGGGTTTTTTAGGATAACTATTTATAGAGTATAGACATAAAGTATTGAAGAGGAAGGATGCATAGGCTAGAAGTGGCACAAACATCACTAAGTTTAGGTATAAAGAGGAAGGACATAGAGGCCAAGAAAGGTACAAATCTTTGCTAAGTGCATGCTTAGAATGAGGAAAGATAGTGATGGAGATAGACTATAGAGACAATTTGATAGTTTTCAACAAAGAAGGGGATGAAGGGGATGTCTTTTAAGTGGCCAATGATATGGTGGGAGGTGATGCTAGTGGCGAGGTCCTAAAATAGGGACCTCTACATAGAGGCAATCAAATGGGTTGACGAAGGAAACGAAGACATAAGGGAGCTATGTCATAGGATGGTGGAGGAGCGGGAGCCACCATCAGTAAAGGAGGCCCATGATTAGATTCAGGGTTGGCAGTGGTGTCAAGGCATTTGATTTAGACACTCATATTACCAATACCCTGACTTTAGAGTATGAAGTCTTCGAGGCATTTGATCTTGAACACTCATGTTTACGAGAACACATTGTCGGCCATCTGTTGAATGACCAAAGAAGACCAAGGAATTAAGCTCAACTGCTAATGCCGAGCATTATTGTCAAACCATCCAGTAATTTTGGTTCTTGCATTAGATTTTGACATCTATTAAGGCTTGTCTTTATAGGCTTCCTATGCCATGTTGGTGCCTTTTAGGCGCACAGCTATCTAAGCTTAAATGGGTTATGTCATTTTTGTCCTCTACGCTAAGTTCCTTCTCTTTATATTTAGTAAGGTAATTCTAGGTATAATGGGAGGGAAGAAAGGAGCCCCATACATTAGATAGAGCTAGTTAAAAAAGAATCAAGCTTTTACTCATATTAATAAGATGCTACATTCTACACTACTTTGCTAGATGACACACATGACACTAAAGAGATTCCAACTCAAGAAACTAGAATACCGAGGAAAACAAGACCTTTTAGTCACCAAAATGACAAATGTCTCAAACGACTTTGTCGCAACTCAACCTCCTTGATCCGATGGCCTACTCCACCTTTGATACATGACTCATGAGCAACAATCCCTTTAGCCTCCAAATAATAGAGGCCCCCTATTCCATTTCCATTTCCAATTGTCTACACTATCTTTATATCATACATGACACAATTGTTTGGAAAAAAAAAGGTTACAGACCAATTCAAGGATTTAACACCAAAGACAAGTTTACGAGCAAGGTTGGGGCATGAAATGCAGGGAACAAAATTAACTGGTCATTTGATTTTATGGATCCTTTACCAGCCACATTAGCATTAGAGCCATCTACAATGGTCATGTTATCTTGTACATAGAGCCAATCATGTGATTTGTAGCCCTTAAGCCGATGACAAGGGAACTAATAGGATAAGGGATTGCACTCATAGGCACACTAGGAGCACCTGACTGAATGCTTGGAAATGGATTTGAAGAGGTGGAATTCACTAGCTTTGAAAGAACCCCTGTAGGAGTACAATAACATTAGAGGTGAGATCAATTGGACATAACTTGGTTGTGCTTGTAGATACTTATTCAAGCGGAAGGGAAGTTGATCCCATAGAAAATGCACAATATAAATATTCACAAAGAAGACTATATTGTCCTTCTTTCGCTCATTGGTATACCATCTTGAAAATACTCCCTCTAGCACATAATTGCTGGACACAGTAGTTCTCCTGGACACTGAGTCAACATCAATGGAACTTGAGTTGTATCACAGAATCCTCAAAACTAGGTTCCGTCCTTGAGATGACAATAGCTTAGAAGGAGGTGACTCTACTTGAGTGATCTACCCTTTTTGGCTAGAGGACCGAGAGCTTTGGATGAAGCATCCAACAGGCCTGCAAAAGGGGGAGCCAGGATGTAGGTGCTTTTGGTTGGATCTGTTCTAGATCCTGGACTCCAAGAGCCCTGATGGTCATGCATGGATGGCCTTTTCTTGCAACGAGAGAGTCCATCAGACCCTCTGGAGAAGACAAACAACTTCCTCATCCATAGATAGCCTTCTTGATCTCTCCTTAGAAATACCATACAATGATACCATGAAGACAAAAACACATAAGAAGAGAATAGGAACTGATGGAGCAAGGTTCAAGATTACTGAAAATAAGAGAGGAGAAGCTTGCGTGCACACACACAAACTGCAACCACTAGTTTCTCATAAAACATAACATTAATAGTAGCTTACATATCTATACCCCAAAACAAGGGAAAAATTCAAGAAACATCAACTTGATTCTAGAACATGTCAGGTTGATGTTGACACCATCATGGGAGGTGTCAACATCATTTTTACAGAACCGTAAATCAGGTTCTAGGGTGTCGCAACCCCACTTTTGGTGTCAACACATTTTCAGAGGATCTTTTGTATCTTTCATAGGCCTCCTTACACAACTATATTACTTCATATTCGAGCATGGAACACTACTCACATGTTATTATGGAAAGCATGTTAGTATCATTTTGTAAGATCCCTAGTAGGCATGTACACAACAAAGTTTACCATTATAGAGACATGTGGCAATCAAAGTTTACCATTTCAAAGTTTAAATTATTTAGAGAAGCATAGTCCCACACATCTACTATCTTATTTTAAACATATTGTTCAATCTGAATTGGTCTCCTAGAAAACTTTCTTCCTGCAGATCTTGCCCCACAGAGTTATATATGGATGACGTAAATGAACACTCGAATTTGTCCGCCTCACTTACTCGTCGATGCACTAAGGCAAGAGGCAGATGGCCGTATGGCAATGAACCTGCAATGAAATGAAACATATGTTCAAACCACGCAAGGAAATCAAAACTAACAAATTTGCATAATACACTATGCAAATTGTGTGAAAAACGCACCCTTCCTTGCAATCCATTTGTATAAGCACGTAAAGGGAACTGTGGCGCACATGCAAGTTGTGCATCATCTCGACATCCTTAATTACTAATAGAGCACTATAGTGTTCAATAGTTCCAGGAAGGAAATATTTAATCGACCACCGCCTTCCTCGTATATTTCATCGATGAAATATTTATTTCTTGATTCCATGTACTCCCATGTCTCGTTGAACATAGAACACGAACAAATCATCCTCAAATGCACAACAAGCAGGGATCGCGGCCATTCTTAATAATGCGAATCACAATTTCCATTGAACACATATTGTCGATAACATATGACCAATAACATTTGACAATTAAAAAAGAATGATTTTAATAACTCGTGAAGGGATCAGACAATATACCAGGATTGTTCTGTTTTTCTATCCCCTCAAGTTTTTTCTATTTTCCCTCCCTATTCGTGATCTGCTCAGCACTCCTTTTTTGTTCTCTCCGGTTGAGGCACCGATGGATTCACCGTGCTTGGGCTGGTTTCGGGAAGATCTAATTTTAGATCTTACTTCTATGCGATGGTGCTCGAGTATTAGGCCTCTTTCCTACGCTCTTGTGGCGTAGTTGGTGTTGCGGCCTTAACCAAGTAGTGTCGGCGCTTATGCGTGGGTAGGGATGTAAATTAGGCGGGTTGAACTAGATTATGTGATAATTTAGATCTAATTTAGATTTAAAATAGTTCAGTATAATTTTAATTTCAAATTCAACTTAAATTTAATTAACTCAAATTCAGATCAAATTCAGACCCAATTTAATAGTAAGTGGGTTTAATTGAGTTGGGTTGAATTAATCCTATTTATAAATGATTTATTAAAAATATTTAAATTTTTTTATGAATTATTGTAAAAGTCAATAATTTAAACTGAGCCAGTCTATTTTCAACTCAATTTAGTTCAGATTTAACTAATGTCAACTCAAATTTAGTCTAATTTAATTCATATAACTTAGGTCAATCCAATTCATTTTAATATAAGTTAAATTAAACTGGACCACATATTGACATGTCCCATTGACATCCCAGTGCAGGTTGATCCTCACCCTCGAGCCTTGCCATTTTGCATTTCGTCAACGGTGAGTTCTGGCCGTTCTCTAGCGTTCGGCGGCTTTTTAGCTTGGCCTCTCCGGACTGGCTTCGTCCCCGGTCAGTTTCTTCGGGATGATGATGGCACTGGTGTCCTCTCCATCAATGTGTTTACCCGTTGGGTTTTGTGCTTTCCCATTGGAGCCCTGCTGAGCTCGTACTGCTCTTTTCTTCACTTGGTGGTATGTGATGTACCTTCTTTGCTTGTTAGTTATATTCTTTCGTAAATGTCCAAAAAAAAAAAAAAAGTTATATTCTTTCATTTCTTTATGAGCGGAAGCAGCACCTTCTGGACTAAAATAAAAAGTATTTTTTACATATATATCTTTCAAAAATAATATATTTGTATGTATACTCTCAATTCTCTCATATTATCATCAATACTTTTGCAATCTTCAAAATATTACATTTGTATCCTTCAATCTAATAATTTGGCATAAATATTCTTAAATTTGCATGTGGTCCCCGCGATATACTAAAATCTTGTATTTTGTACTTCGATATCTTCAACGATGTTATGATTTATGCAATGTTTTTGACATATTTCGTTAAAATTAACCTAAGTTTGACGAGAAGGATATAAATGAAATATTTTGAAGATTACAGGGATACATGGGTATTGATAATAATATGTGAGAATCCATGATATACATGCAATTACGATCTTTTTGAGAAGTATATATGCAAAAAAAAAACTCAAAAATAAAAAGGAAAGAAAGAAAGACTAACTGTAGTCCAACGAGGCGAGCCGCAAGTTCTAAAGTCAACGTGACCAGGCAGAGCTTCCAAAGTCAACTCTCGACTTGGCGCTCCCTCGAGACGACTCTCCAGCTGCGCCGCTCTGCTCGCAGCCAGCTCCGTTGCTGCTTCTTCTTCGTTTGCTCTTCACCCGCAGCAGCAGAGTGCTCTCTCTCTCTCTCTCTCTCTCTGTGAGTCATGGCGGTGGTGCTGGACTCCTCCGTCAACGTCCTCCTCGACAATCTGGCCGCCACCATCAAGGGAGAGAGGGGCATACCACCGGTGGTGAAGTCCGAGCTCAGGGCACTGCAGCGGAAGGCCGAGCGCCTCCGCAGCCTCCTTGCCGACGCGCCTTCTACCAAGTGCCTCGCCGAGCTGCGGGACGCCGTCTACGATGCCGACGATGTCGTCGACGACTGCGGGGCTGATGGGGATCCCGCGTTGCAGCGCGGGGTCGAGGCGAGGATTAGGGACATCAACGCCTGGGTGGAGGATATCGCCAGGGACATGTCTTTGTTCCAGCTGGTCGCCGCCGGTGGCGCCGCGAAGAGGCGGTCGGCACGGCTGAGCCGCGAGACGTCGTCCTTGGTCGAATCCGACATCGTGGGGGTCGCCATTGAAATGCATGCCAGATGTTTGATCAAATTCCTGACCGAGGATGGAAGCCAGTCTTTGGCGGCCATCACTGGGATGGGGGGCATCGGGAAGACCACCTTGGCGTAGAGGGTCTACAACGACAGGGTGATCGATGCCAACTTCCAGGTCAAGATCTGGGTCTGTGTCTCCAAGGTGTTTGAAGAGCCGAGCTTGCTGAGGCAGATCATAGTAGCAGCAGGGGGTGTCCCGGGGGATTCCGAGAGCAAGGCGCTGCTCGAGCCGATGCTTCAGGATCTCGTCCTGGGGAAGAAGCTTCTTCTTGTCTTGGATGATGTGTGGAGGGGGGATGTCTGGGAGGACTTGCTGAGAAACCCATTGCACAATATGGCAGCTGGCAGCAAGGTCTTGGTGACCACCAGGTTTGCGACTGTGGCAAAGCAGATGGGGGCAGGGCTCCTCATCCGTGTGGAGCGGATGTCTGCAGAGGATGGCTGGTCTTTGTTGACCAAGAAGGCATTTGTACCCGGTGATGAAGCAGAGATGGAGACCTTAAAAGATGTGGGTGATAAGATTGTGGAGGTATGCGGGGGCCTCCCTTTAGCAATCAAAGTCATTGGAGTTGTTCTGAAGGGCAAAGATAAGAGCAGATTAGAATGGGAGGAGATCCTCGAGAACCCAGTGTGGTCCTCTTCCATCTTCCCACAGAGCGAAGACAGGGTTATGGGGGCACTGTATCTGAGCTATGAGGACCTGCCATCTCACCTCAAGCAGTGCTTCCTGCACTTGTCATTGTTCCCGGAGGACCATGTGTTCATCCGCCCACAAGTTGTTCAACAATGGATTGCTGAGGGCTTTGTGAAGGCAAAGGGAAGAACATCGTTGGAATTTGAAGGGGAAGGCTACTTCAGGGAGCTGGTAAGCAGGAGCTTTCTTCAACCCCAATTGGCAGCGATAGAGGACGTTCAGTGCAAGATGCATGATCTTGTGCGGTCGCTTGCTCAATTCCTAGTGAAGGACAAAAATTTCTTTGGAGATGTGTCAGAGCTGGAAAATAGCCCGATAAAACTTCGCCATCTATCGATATCAAATGGGAGAATGGAAACAGATCTTGAGATGCTGGAAGAAAAAGAATCCTTGAGGAGCTTGTATCTTAGCAAAAATCGGCGTGGGGGGGCTATTGAGGAGATTGAGGAGTTGCCAAATGCCATGAGAAACCTTGGGCACTTGAGGTATCTCAATATCTCAGGCACCCTAGTCAGAGAGTTACCAGAGTTGGTGCAGCTTCGGAAACTGATTGACTTCACCGCGGACAAGGATGATGGCACATTGGAGGAGCTGGGACCACTGGTGAATCTGCATGTGCTTGGGGTAACCAAGTTGGAAAGGATATTGGATAAGGAGAAAGCTCGAAGTGCTGCAATCAAAGATAAGGACACTCTGATATTTCTTAGCTTGGAGTGCACATTGTCCATATGGTCAATAGCTCTGTCTCGACTCCCATTTCCATGTAGCAATGAAGAAGAAGAGATGAGAAGGAGGGTGGTTGCCATCTTTGATGAACTATGTCCCCCACCCTCTCTACAAATACTCAACATCAATGGTTACATGGGGCTCAATCTCCCCAGTTGGATGTGGCCACCCATGCCACCTGACATTTCTGCTCTTCAAAATGTGACATGGATGGGGCTGGCGAACTGTATCCATATCTCACAGCTTCCTCCATTAGGATTGCTCCCTCAACTGAAAAAGCTTTGGATAAAAGGTGCTTCTGTAGTTACAAGCATTGGTTCTGAGTTGTTATGGCCTCCTCCTGCTGCTTCTAGTTCTCCTATTAACACCACTGCTGCTGCCATTCCATTTCCCAAGTTGGAATGGATGACCCTTATAGACATGCCAAACCTGGAAAACTGGCACTGGGAATTAGAAGGCAATGGAGTAGGCGTAACAGTACTCCCGTGCCTCCTGGACTTGTATATTGAGGGCTGCACGAAGCTGAGGTCTCTCCCTCATGGCCTGTGGCATGGCCCCAAAAGACTGTACATCACAAACTGCCCAGCTCTGACGGAGGTGACTAACATAGATGCACTGAGGTTCCTGAAGTTAGAAGACAACCAAATGGAGACCCTGCCACCATGGTTATCACAGATTTTTACTGATCCTGCTTCAGCATCTGATTATGATTATGGGATCCTTGTCTTGAAGGTAAAGTCTGATATCTTGAAGAAGATTTTACGCCAAAAGGGCATCAGGAGACAGTGTCCCAGAAGGTGACTGGCAATGCATAAAACACATTCCTCGAGTTCATGCCACAGCAACAGAATGAATCTGAATCTTTCAGCCACATGAAGACCTTTTCATCATTCAACACAAACATTGAAATCAACGAGAGTATTAGCACTTGCAGTAACAGTGGCAGTGATGAACAGGACACCAAAAGAACCCCTATGGAGCAGTAAAACCACTGTAGCAACGTGCTCAGCTAAGGAGAATTCAGCGTCAGCCATAATTGTAGGTCGAACCCTGCAATACGGACAAGTGATTTGGCAACATCAAATTAGCAGTTGTTAATATTGTTCGTTTTTGTTAATTTTATAGTATTTGGTTTCTGCATCTTTATTCTGCAAGCTTATCTTTTATTTTCTCTGAGATTGTTTTCCTTGTTATGTATTCTATGGCTAGAAAATGTTCATCACAGCTAAACTATACAGCATGTGTTCTATGGCTTATGTCAAGAGTATCAATAATGAGCATGCTTGATCCCAATAGAATAAAAGGCCTTCCATATGGATGTTCAAACTTTACATGCTCTAAACCTGGGAATATTGATGTTTTGCTTATTCATCTCTCATGAAATTAGTTGAACCATATATCCTTCATACGTTTACAAAGAAAAAGATGTTTGAATCTCCCTAAAAATAACAGGAATAAACAGATAATTTTTCGTCATTCTGTGGTCAGATTTTGGATGGTCATTCATGATATCTAATCATATACTATCCATGTTTGTTACTGCTCTTCCCTCCACAAGAAACAAAGGATCATGTCTACATATTTTATCAGAATATGGCCTCTGACTGAAACAAGGGTGGTGTCACTGAATCTCATCTTTGATTATTTTCTCAACCCTCGCTTTTACTTCACTGCTGATGATACGAACACGTTGTCACATACTTTGGCATATTCTCCATAGTCTCTCCTAATGTCTACATAGATTTATGATGACCATGACATACAGAGATCATTAGGCTATTTCTTGTTATTTGTTTCGAGCACCTACTTGTCCTTGCTCCATAAATCAGCAGCACGTAATGCAGAAGATATTTAGGATGCAAGCATGTATAATCAATATGGTGCTTGTGTGTAAAATGGATTTATCCCATCGGCAAGTTACTGCTACCAACCTCATAGACCTACTTTGGGGGTCAAATTAACACTTTTGAGGTATTTGCATGGCAAGTCATACGGGTAATAGTTTGGTGCCTGTAAATTCTTTTTACTCCTTTTCAACATGCATTATTAAGTCCATTCTTTATCGTCCTCTAGCATGTTTGTTTTGGTTTTGTATTCAAGCCCCAAAATGCATCCAAGAAACATTTTAAGTGGAATATTACGAATACTTCATCCCTGTGGATATCTGATGGAACATGTGTTTTGTTTGATGCTAAGCTTACATTTTCCTTTACACGCATCAGATGTCTGTGATCTGGGATAGGCATCTGGGGTGTCACTAAATTCTCAGGCATTACTAAAAGGTGCAAATAAAGTTCATTCTTGTTCTTGCTACACAAATATCTGTTTATTCCAAATATCCTTGTCTCATTTCAATGAATCACTGCTTTTCTCCTGCTTTTGCAATGTCAATTAGCAATGCAGCGAATGCTTTAGAATTTGCAAGATCCAGTGTCCTCAAAACTATTCAAAGTAGTATGTCTGGAGAGGGTTAGAGTTATGTTGTTGCGCTGGCAAATCCTCCAAACAAAGAGGCCTGTGATGATCTCTGTGTCTTAAAAGGACAGCCTTTCCCTTGCAAAAGGGAGCTGACTGGGTGAAGACCTGTGCCAAATCATGCTCGATCAGCTTCAAAACGTTGCAAAGCACTCAGAAACTGTCACTTGCCTGTGAAGAGAAGTAAACATAGGACTAAGGCTTTTCTACTATTGACGCACACTTTTGTTACAGCAAACAAGTATACAATTTAATTAACGTCAGAATAATTTGCTGAGAACAGTGCTGTAATTCATGTCACTGGTCTGTATCTTGAATCTCGCACTGAAACTGGCTTTCATATCTCTCATTAAGAATCTGTCTTATCACATTAACAGGTTATCCACCTGGATCTGTAGATGTTTATTTTGCCATTTATTCATGACTAAAATTAAACCATGCTTTTACCATAGGAAACTTTTTCCAGTTGTATCTGGTCTGTTAACCAGGTAGTTTATCAGCATCTGCCTCATTTCAGTTTCATCCAACATGGATTTGTGTCCTCTAACAGTGCTTTTCTAAAAGCAATTTTTTTAAGTGAGTGGATGGTGTCACTTATTCTAGTACGAAAAGAAAGCGCTGTGGTTATGGTGCATTTTATAATTTGCTCTTGACAGGGTGCTGTATGGATATGAAGAAAGATCTGTGTTTGGTGTCTCTTATTGATTTAGGTTATGGTATGTTTTATAACTTGACATTGATGGAGAGGTGTAGAAGGATAAGGAAAGATCTATATATGATTTTCATTAATATATATGGCAAAATGTGCGCAGCATTAGACCTGAGGGCGCTGGACGCCCCGACGGAGGGCGATGTTGATGAGATCCTCTTCAGCTGGGAAGCCTTCTGCGCCCACACCCACTCCCTCCTCGCCGGCGACCTCTCCTCCTCCGCCCCCGATTTCGCCGCCACCGTCTCCTCCCTTCGCCGCCACGGTCTCACCCGCCTTGTGGAGGACCACTTCGTCCAGGCCCTGCAGGTCCCGTTCACCTCCCCTCCCCAACCCTGCCCCTCCCCCTTTCTCTCTGCCGGAGGTTTCAAAGTGACACGTTTGCAAAGCATATGCGAGCACTGTTGGCTCATCCACTGCTGTCCTTTTGGAGTCGGCGGGCGAACACGAAGAACAAGACGTGCACATAGATTGCTTGTCCAATTGCCGGAGTGAAGTCTAGTCTCGTTCTCCTGGTATTCAAACATCAAAGAAACGGGGGCCTCTGCTGCGTCTTATTGTTGGTGTTTCTGCGCTTCTTATGGTTCTGCTCAAATAACTTTACTGGTACTTGCTGTTCCTTCTGTTGCCCGCAGTTTTCAAGTTAGTAATACTTGACCTACAATTAGGTTGTGCAATAAGTCTAGTCACATTCTAAAATTCTTTGTGGTTGGATTATGTGGCTAATTTAGTCAACTGTACGAATTGATATGGTCACCTTTATAATATTTGAATTGACAAATATTGTTTTTGATTGACAAATACATATTACGATTGACAAATATAATTTTCGATTGACAAATACGGTTTTAGATTGACATATATAGTTTTCGATTGGCAAATGCAGTTTTCGATTGACAATACTGATTTTAATTGACAAATACATATTTCGATTGACAAATACAATTTTTGATTGACAAATACAGTTTTCGATTAATGTATTTGTCATTCGAAAATTAAATTTGTCAATTCAAATATTATGAGACTCGTCAAGTTAACTAAATTAGTCACGTGATCCAACCACATAGAATTGTACAGTGTGACTGAATTTGCTGTACAACCTGATTCTACAACAGGTATTACTCTTCCAAGTTTTGGCAGAGCTTTCGCTCTCCTTCGGATGCAATTTTTTTTTAAACATGGCCAAGATGGCTAAAGACGAGGCTACACTACCCAAAGACCCGGGATCGAATCCCAGGCTCCCCCCACCCCCAGTTCTCCTCCCAATTACACGTCCGAAAATGAGCGGAATATCCACAAGGAGGGGGAACGAGCGAGTCGAGCTCGCGACTCCCACGTGCCAGCGCAGCTAGACGGGAGATGTCCACTACGTCAAGGACGTGCGATTCCTTCGGATACAATTGCCACAACAAAGACGAGTAACCTTGATGTATGGGATCTACCTTGTTTACCTTTAATACACCATTTGCTCTATTCAACTTTAACTTCGCTTACGGTTGATTTCACTTTTAAATTCGCTCACGGTTGGCTTCTCCTACCCTTCCTGCACACAACTTGGACCCATAAGCATCCAAAGATACCATGTCAAGTGAATTAATCCTCCTTTTTCCTGCAAGACCATTGCCATCAAATTAATCTAAATGCTGTTCCTCAATGTCTTCACAAGAAGGCAGGTGACGACCCACAAATGCCCATACAAACTCCTACACCGCTGCATATAGGACTCTGTATAATTCGGTTCAAACCGAAAAATCAAACCGAACCGAGTGATTCGGTTTGGTTCAGTTCAGTTTGAGGTTACGTCGAAATTTCGATTTGAACTGAAATTTTTCGGTTTTGTTCGGTTTCATGTGTCAGTTCGGTTCGGTTCAGGTTGGAGAAATTTCTTCCAAAACCGAATCGAACCGAACTGTGCACACCCCTAGCTGCACATATATGAGAATTTGGAGTGCCCCAATAAGACTAAACCCTATTGGAAGAATTTTGAAAGGGTGTCTTTTGATGAGTAGGAGATACAGGCATCTTGGCACAGGAGAGGAGTTGAATGAGCTCCTCATGTGAGTACCGAGATAGGACATTAATGAGCTCAGTGTCCTCATTAGGATTACGAATGGACCTCCTAGAAATTATAGGTTCATCCTCGGTGGACGAAGAATCATTAGTGTTTCCTTCTCTAGGAATCTCTTCAGCTTGAGAGGCTTGCAGCATTTTTAAGAAAACGTGTTGGGGATCCTCCTCTATCTCGAATAGAGAGTTGTGTTGTGTATTAGTACAAAACTCAATCATGTCATCAAAAATAGGATTTGTAAAGACACGGTCTATTTAACAATCAATCCTACAACTTTTAAAGTTCAAATTTTAATGTTAGTTAGTCATGATAGCTTGGTGTCTACACAAACAATGTGAATCCCTTAAGGTCCTTTTTTTTCCGAGTATTCCAAGTGGAGTTTTGCTAGGTGGATTTTGAATAAGCCCGACTCACTTAAGTACTCACTCAACCCTCAAAGGAACCTACTAGGTGGTCAAGGTACAACTTGCTCTTTAGTCAAGTGGAAACCTATGGCTGGTGGAGACTCACGAAGGTTTCCCTCTGAAAAGAACTAGTCACACTCGAGTGGGAATCCTTAAGTAAAGAGTCCAATCCAAAGAGGAGAATGTCACTACTAGTGTGATGCCGGCTCTGGCCTAAGAAGTCCTTATGTGGAAATCCCAAAATCACCCCTGAATAACACACATCAAACAACAAACAAGAAATTTGTAAACAAAACACAGTAAACGACAGCTTAAGTTGCCATTCAAAAACTATAGACGGCAGGACTATCTGCCGTCAGAAGCCCCTCAATGGTAGTATACCGTGCCGTCTAGATATGCGGACGGCAATAGAAATTGCCGCTGACTGTACGCATTTTTGACAATGAACAGAAAGCTACACTAAAATGCAAACTCTTACCTTCACTTACTTGGTGATTAGCGTACGGCGAGCTCTGAGTGTCCCACCATGATTGCCGGTGGGTTGTGGGTACACGATCGTCGACCCCCATCGTCTCTCCTCCTTCCTTTCGGCGATCGGGTCCTTCGTGAGGCTCGTGACATCTTAGTAATGTCACACGGTCAATGCACTCGGGACAGTGGCTTGTTCGCTTCAGCACTTAGCACACGATTAAAAATGGGAAAGATGTGATCGCCAGGAGCAATACTTACGAAATTCGTACTCTGCGGGGTGACATGATCACACAAAAATGAGCGGAGAATGTCAGTTCTTCTCTCCTCTACCTCCGGCCAGCCAAAGTGAAGGGCTCCGAACTCCGATCCTTAGGTAGCAACTACAAGAGAAAATACAAAATGAACCTGATTAGCTCTAAGAAGTATAGTTTATATTCATGTAAAATGCAAAAATTAAAAGCAAATGGAAGGGAATGCAGCAGTTGGGTGGTTGGGAGAGAAAGTGACCAAGTGTTATGGCCACTCACCTCCCATTTTTTGGTAAAAAGCTCTTGAGAATTAAGTTTTAGGAGAGCCTACGTGCATGTACGCGCATTTGTATGAAGCTCAAGGATTGAGCTTTAGAAAGAAAAAAAAAGAACTAAGCTAAATCATGAAGATGCTATGAAAATGCAAGGAAATGAAAATGAGACGGGGTTGGAAAGCAAGTCATGCTCCTCTTTGATGGCTAGGGACCTCTTGAGTAGTGCTCCTTGATGCTCCACACGTCCTCAAGTCCTCCATGTGAACACCAGCTCTTCCATGTCCAAACCTTGTCCATGGTGCTAACCCATGGGGGTTTTATAGTGGAAGGGGAAAATGGGGGATTTTTAGGGTCTAAATCTCTGCTTTTGGGTTTGGACCAATGGGAGAAGGTCAAAGGGTAGTGTTAGTGGTCAGACTAATTGCATGGGGTGAGCAGGTGCGGATTTGTGGAGAGTAGTATCCATAGTGGACAGAGATCGTGGGTGCTATGGTTTGACTGGGTCTAATTCAATAGACGACACCTATATTGTTGTCTGCTAATACAGACAGTGGCCAAGTTTGTTGTTCAGGGATGGGGGCAATAATCGAATCTACCGTCTGGGAGTCTAGGCGGCAAGAAAAGTTGTCCACAAATTACGGGCAGTAGAGAAGGCTACTGTCCAGTGAATAGGGTCGGCAATGGAGGTTGTCGTCCAAGAGGGGGTTGAATCCAAATGGTATTTTTTTATTATGCATGAGTTGAATTGGATTTTGAGGAGGATAATTAGTGGGTTTGGAGTATGAATCACAAGAGGATGTTTGTATGAGACCACAGGGGTGTCCAGAAGCGGGTGACTATAGATGCGAGAGAGGCAAGAGCATCAGCTATAATATTTTGATTTCGAGGAACACGATGAAGATCAATTTGTTAAATAGCTTGACATTAGCTAATGTTAGTTATTGATAAAGTTTCTGTTTGGGATCAAGAGTGTGGTACTTGGTGAGCACAAAGGATCAGTTGATTATCACCTACAATTAGTAGCTTGATAACACTATGAAGATGGACGGCCTCGAGCCGACAAGGAGTATCTCATATTCAGCTATATTGTTAGTGACAGGAAAAGCGAGCTGAAAGGCCTGAGGGATAGTGATACCTTCTTGTGATAGAAGAACAATGTTGATATCCTTGCTATTGGAATTCAAAGCTCTATCAAAATGCAAAATCCATATGTGATCGGAAGATTGGCTCATGGACATCAGTTCTTCATCTGGAAACTCCGATCGGATAGGATCAAACATAGGAAGAGGGAGATGAGCAAAGTGTTCCGCTATGGCATAGCCTTTGATTGCTTTCTATTGAATGTAAGTAGTATCAAATTAGGAAATGAAGCTTTACCATCGTGCTAACCTATCAGTCAAGATAGATCACTCAAGGAGGAACTTAATAGGGTTCATTCGGGCAACGGGATTGACTTCATAGGCAAGAAAATAGTGTTTGAGTTTATGAACTACCTAGACTAATGTGGTGCAAGTCTTCTCCATTGTTGTGTATCTCTGCTCTGTAGAGTTGAGAAGTTTAGAAAAATAGTAGGCTACCCTCTCTTTACCTTCCTCATCTTCTTGCACAAGGATAGTCCCCACCGAATTATTCAGGACTGAGATATAAAGGAGAAGAGATTTGCTTAGAGAAGGTGGTCTCAAAATAGAAGGACTAGTCAGATAGCTCTTTAGTCCATTAAATGCCTCCTAGCACTTATTGTCCCATTCAAACTTGACTCCCGGTTTGGTAAGCTTGTAAAATAGCCTACATCTCTGAGAATTTTAGGAGACAAATCGGCAAATAAATTGCAACCTCTCGATCAATCCACAAAGTTCCTTCAAATTCCTGGAAGGTGGCATCTCGATGATAGCCTTGGCCTTGTTGGGATCTATCTCAATACCTCATTTACTCATTATGAAACCCAATAACTTCCCCAAGGAGACACCAAACATGCACTTCTTATGATTCATCTTCAGACTGTATTCTCTTGATCTCTGTAGGACCTTGGTAAGAACTTATGCATGTTCACTTCTTGTCTTAGACTTCACAAGTAAATCATATACATATACCTCTAAATACATATGCATCATGTCATGGAAGATTGCCATCATTGCCCTTCGATAGGTGGCTCTAGTATTGTCATCAAAAGATCGTACCGCTGGAAGTAGGCCATAAAATAACCCACAATTAAGAACCACACGCAATCATCAAAGGTCATATAGACTTCCCCAGTCGAGTGCAGAACATCGACGACTCTTCTATTAGTAGATCCATTTTAACAGTTATTTGTTGCAATTTCTTTTCCATAATAGCAAGACATTACTATCCCTTTACAAGTAATATAACAGTTCATCACTAATATATGACCTGAGCCTTGTCCTTATTTTCTGGCATCCTTAATTAACCACAGCTGACAACAATCTGCTACAGTTGATAGCGATCAACGTCAGCATCACTCGTCTTCCCCCTGTCAAGCCATGCCTTCTAGGGAAGAGACTCCCCACCCTTAGATAGGATAAAACTTACTCGTCTTCCCCCTACCCAGCCACGCCTTGCAGTGAAGGGGCTTTCTGCATTCAGATGAGATAAAAATCGTTGGTCTTCTCCCTGCCAAGCAACACCTCACAAGGAAGGGGCTCCCTACCCTCAGATAGGATAAAACTCGCACGTTTTCCTCATGTCAAGACACACCTAGTAGGGAAGGGGTTTCCCATCTCATATGGAATAAAACTGAGTTATCTTCCCTTTGCTGAGCCACGCCTCGTAGGCAAGGGAATCCCTACCCTCAAATGGGATAAGACTCGCCTGTCTTACCCTTGCCAAGCTACGCCTCACAAGGATGGGGCTCCCCAACCTCAGATGGGATAAAACTCGCTTGTCTTCCTCCTATCGAACCACACCTCATAGGGACCAAACTCTCAACCCCAAGATGTGATCAAACTCAAACCATTAACACGAAGAAGACCCTCCCAATAACAAATATCCGTCCACAGTGTTTTCGACAAAGCAGTTCACCAACGACAACAACTAGGCAGCATAATCGACTTTACCCTAAGTTTGAATATAACTTAACCTAGTTGATCAGGGGGAACAGGGGGGGAGGTATGTTATAAACGCCATTCAAAGGTTGTTTTCATTTAGACAAAAATATATTATCCTGTTCCGTCTTCTTCCACATGCCCTCAAATGAAGACAGTTCCCTCAAGCATTCTTGCCTCCCATTAGTTGATCGCCAACAAATGAGCCACTATACTCAACAAGAGCGGTCCACGGAAGAGCTTCTGCTTCGCGATTCCCTTGCTAGATGGATAAAGGTGTTGGTCGCCGAGCTAACGATCTGCTCCTCATCGCCCAACCCCACCTCTAGGCCTCAACGGGCAGCCTTTGTGCGGTAGCACCGCCGTACAACATAGAAGTGACTAGTGATTGGAACGGCGAACCAGGAGTGGGAACCTCCCCCACCTCTTTTCCTAGTCACTTGGGTAGGCAAACATGCGACCAAGAATGGTTATCGCGATGGTGGCACTCTCAAAGCTACTGGCCGGATTGGAGCAATGTCCCTATACAAATCCCGTCATGATCCTGTTGTAGGTGCACCCAAAGTGAACCGCAGTAGCTGCCCAAAGGAAACGATTGCAAAATGAAGCTCACCCGGTGCAAACCTAGATGACAAAGGAAACTTACGGAGGGCTGTCAGGTCGGCCAAGCTTGGCCAACCTAAAGTCACCTTGCCCTGTCACCCTTTAGCAGCCAAGAAGGGTTTCTTGGGAACTCAGTGCGCTCAATGGAATCCCGTGATCACCATGTAAGAATCTATCGAAGAAACAACGCTCATCCGAAAGAAGAGATTATCATGACAGGAATGCTCAAACTTGGCCGACCAACCATCAAGTAGTTGCCCCCAGCTCCTGACGCAGCTTGGCTCACCCGGGTGAAAGAAATAGGTACATTACATACAACCCAAACATAAATAGTATCTTAAGAATACATTCACATTCTAGAGTTGAGTATACAATTTGACAAAGGAAAAAGAAAGAAGAATGTACTTGCCCGAGGTTGACTACCCTTCCTAGCTAACTGCGCTAGTGCGCGGCGCTCGCACGACTCACCCCAGGAGGAGCAACCTCCTTCACCCTCCCTTTAAGAAAGGACTTGCCCTCAGATGTTCCCATGATGCCTCCCCCCCTCGGGCTATCTGACAAAGGACTTCGGCAGGAGAGAGCAACATTTTGTGATGGTGAAACTAGCGACGTACGTCCCCTTGCCAGTAGTGATCGCCGCTCCTCGCACGGAGACACTCTTCGAACAGTTGCTAAGCCTCCAATCCACCCCACCGAGCAGCATGGCGAGCCTCTTCAGTCCCTCATAAGCGCTCCAAGGATGCCTCCCCTCAAACGGCTGTAAAAAACTAGAGGAACTACAGTTAGTAGGCCAAGCCCCAGCACTATAAGGACAAGGGGAGAGGTTGACAGGCTAGGAAGGACATTCATAAGGGAGAGCCAGGCTAGACAGGCCTGATCGCTATAGTACCTCCTCAGTGATCTGCAGACCGATATCGATGAGAGGACCTACCGAGAAAAGAGCGAGGACGTATACATCCTCGTAGGGTAATAAGGATACCCCCTACTCAAGGGGAGAATCGGAGGGGAGGTCCTTGAAAGATGTAGCTAAGGCCTCTCCTCGACCTATAAGAAGGAGTCTTTCCACCTGACATTAGGGAACCATAAACCCAACACCAACAGCGCCCTGTCCCTGGCCTCAAACTAAATGAAGCCACTAGTGCCCAAAACCGCACACCAACTGGCCTGAAAGAGATGACGAAACATGTCTGCCAGAACCCTAGGTGACCCATGTCCCATATTAATATGACAAAGCCTAGAGCTAGCCTCCACGCATTTGGCGTCAACTATGCCAGAGTGATCTGCAAGTGTCGCAGCAATTGCTCCACAAAGGCAGGCACCACTTGTAAGGATTCAAGGGGGAGACAAAGAATGCAGTAGAATATGGGAATAAAATTTCTATCCCACCCATTCCAGATCCATTTCGAGAAGAAAAAATAGAGTAGTAATCAGTCATCACCTTGCACATATTTGAATATGTGACCATGTGGTTCCAACAGAGCGATGCCGCTAGCCGTGTAGGTGTCTAGCCTCCAACGGTATCCATGTGATCCTCCTCTTAATGTATCGCCCTTGCTCCCTCGCTTGATGCAGCATGCTCGTTTACATTCCTCCTTCGCGACAGTACCCGCACATTGTAGACGGCAGATTCTCGATGCTCGTAAGTCAAATGGCGAAGGCGAGAGAGCAAGGGGCGCCTCTTGCCTAGGCGCACTAGAGAGAGGGGGGGGGGAGGGCATCAAGAAGGAGATTGGAGCTTGGCCCAAGGTTCACCTCTCAGCATATATTTATATTAATTAAAGGGCGACTTTTCACAAAAGTCTCCAAATTAATATAAATATGACTTAATGACCACCAACCGAGAATCTTTGTGCATGTGACCATCTAAGCCCAAGTACTAGTGCAATTTTCAGCCTAATAAGTCCAACAACACATTGTTGGCTTTAATTAATTAATTTAATATCTCATATTAAATAATTAATCTACCAAATTAATATCTCACATATTAATTGGTCAGGTTTCCGATCAAGTTGGGAACCAAGCAATACCGTATGATTTCATAAAGTAATAGGGTTCTGCAATCCGCTCAAAAATCCTTTCTGTCATCAATTACCGTGTGGCTATAATCTTTCATCCGTGTAGTGTTCTCGAGTCAACTTAGGACATGGTCAACTATTAAATCATAACCGATCAACTCACTTGGATTGGATGCCGCTATACAATATTAGAAAGCTCCTTTTCTAATAAAATGTTTTCCCTAGCCAAGGACTTTTGTGCATCATTCTCAAAGCATTCTCTCTCTTATTATGAGAGTGAATGATCCTACATTGAAGACACAATCACCTTCGACTCCGCTGAACTTGATTACTTGACTAATCAGGACATTATAGTTAAAGATCCATTAGCCAAGTCAAAGTCCAAAAGTCTACCTATAAGGTGTCTTTGGTGTCTTAGGTCGGAGGACGAACCACGCAACTGTAACATTGAATCAAGCTGTTCGAAAGATAGGTAAATTACCATCCAGTGACTCAAGTCAGATCAGTCAGTGAACTCATTCACCAATCAACACCTACAGGTTCTCCTTAGTGTCTCCTCACAAGTGACTATGAGAACAATCACCTTCATCAAATGAGAAAAAGTAACCTGTACTAGTCTCACCAGATATTTGATGTCCTTCTCAAATATCCTCTAATTAGGAATAGTTAAGAATGTATATTTATAAATTGTCAGTCTCATTATTATGATCTCAGCATAATCTGACATATATTGCACACAATCACGGACTTCACTATGAATTGGATAATAAGTAGACATGATTTACATATAATCAATAAATTACTATTATTATAAATAACTGAACAAGATTGTACAATATATGTGATTGACTTGACGGACACATACAATACTAACACCAGCAACCTAAACCCCGCCTCGAACATAGACAATGAACGAGCACTACCTTTCTAAAAAGGTTCGATGCAAGGATGAAGGCATCACCAAGTAGTATTCATCTGGAATTTGGTAGGTTGCCCTGAGCTCAGCAAGGAGCTCCGCGGTGACCCGCGAAGGCCTCATTGCTCGACGATCTTTCGCCACCCTCACAGCGTATCCATGCCCTTTACGGGCCCCCAGGTCACCTCAAGATGGGGGACATAAGGAAGGCGGAGGCGAAGGGGAGACACCCTCTGTCGATAAACATAAAAAGTTCTTTCCTATGACTTGTAATGGACCAGGGAGGCTTCTTACAAGGCTGCCACCCCTTTTATAAGGAGCACTCCCCCAATCGTAGGGACAGTCTCTGACGCCTTCCGAGGGGATAGCTTCCAAGATACATGCTGGACAGTGAACGTTAGGGTGGATGACGACCAGAGTAAGATGAAGAAATAAATGTTGAAAGAAAAATCGACGTCTCCCACAACGAAGAAGTGTGCCATTATTTTGAATACCACGGATTGTATGAGGGGCACTTACCTAGCCCTCTTGAACCCGAGTACTACACATCACCTACCCTGACAACCGCAACAGGTGGGGTGACCGCGATCAGTTTGAGCAACCAATCTTCTCTCAATAGGGGTCCACTACTCCTTGTTGTGCTAGCACTCTAAGGAGTGGGGGCAAGTAAAGGATGAGAATCTCGCCCAGTCTAATAGTAGGTGGGCCGGCCCAATTATGCAACCTAAAAACTAGACTATCCACCTATGGGCCTTGATCCAGCAGAAACCAAGAGAAATCCTGTCTGGGCTCGAGGCTAATCCAGTAATGCAAAAAGCAAGCAGCCTACTCAGCGGACCCAATCTAAGTCCGCCCCGTAGAAGGACCCCCTCAAGAGTTCGATATAGACCAGAATCCCTACCAGGGAAGTCTTGATTAACGCGGAGAATCTGATCATGACCTAGGTTTCACTAAGAGAAGCCCAGAGAATCCATCAAGATATAGACATCTTCCATAACAAGAATCGTTATGATCTCAGATGTGAAAGGGAAATATGTCTAGAATCTACCCTTCTTGATTGGGTTCAATCTCTACGAAGCCCTTGGACCACTATATAAGAACCTTTGGTCTACCCAGTCAAGGTACGTTTTTAGAACCCCACCCATCCTTGCTTTCCTAAATGACCCCCAACTTTCTAACTTAAGCATAGGAGGGGGATCACCCGGTTCATCACTAGGGGCCCTTAACGGTGTTATCTTTTGCAGTCTTGTTGATTTCTGGCCTTTCGATACGCGACAGGGGGTCCTGATTGCAGTGAATGAGATTTTGACCCAACAATGTTTATATCATCCCTAGGAATAACAAAGAATTTATAGTTGTTCTGTTGTCAGGTTTGGTTGGCCATTCATGACACCTAATCATAAACTATAGTTTGTTATTGATCTTACATTCGCAGATTTGGCTGGTATCAATTGAAGGCTCTAGAAAGGAGGAAGGGGTCTGCTAGGGGAGCAGTAACTCCATTTCTACACCACCTCTATGTGTATGTCTTAGGGTATAAGCTGATGGTGCAAGAAATGGACTCTCTCTCTCTCTCTCTCTCTCCCTCTACACTCCAAATTGGGATTGCCTTTACTAATAATAATCGTTTAAAAACTATTCTGAATATTTTCGTATAGCATCTAAGGACATCTAAATATAGAGATATTTTACAACTATTTACGTGTAGTCAAATTTAAAAATAATATATAAATAATAAAAATAAAATTATAATTACAATTTTAACAGAAGTATATATGCAAATATCCCTAACATATGCATGAGTATCCAAATCATAAAGACCTCGTTGAGTTTTAACACAAACAAACAAGTGGATCAAACCACTTTATGCTGCTCTATACTACCATCGAAGTAGTCAAATTTTATGGTGGATGCCAGTTGGTTCACAGAAAGAAATCTTCTAAAACAGAGGATGCTCGACTGATAAAAAAAGTGTCATAGCTCTTATCTCAATAACGGGTGCACTTCAGACAATGTGTCATGCCGTTTATATTAAGCTGCAACCAACGGTTTAGAGGTTCCACATTTCTAGAAATTAGATTATAACTGAACAAAAAAGTCAATAAATTTTATTATTAACTATAAGTTAATATGCCATTTTTTTAGTTAGTCTTTAATTTTACAATCTTTGATTTTGTTGGAGAAGTTAAAAAATAAATTAAATAAAAAGCTAACATCAACTTTTAGATTTTATCAAAAATAAGTTTTTAAAAACATACCCAAGCATCAACTTCACACTAGAACAGGAGAATACTTAAAGGCCCCATATAGGCCCACTAAGCAAGGTCCAGAAGCCAAAAAAGGCCTGCAAGCCACACGGTCCCTGTTGATCAGAGTTCTCAAAGGAACAATCCTTGTAATGATTTGTCTGCTAACCTAGTGATCAAGAACTAGGCATTCGGTAGCCAAGCTACTTACGGTAGTAGGGACTATGCTCCCTTTACTTGATCACACTCTTTAGATTACCGACTACCGAAGACTAGGAAGCCCCTGGGAAGCTCTGACAACCTTCACTTTTCACCTAACAATACTCCGCCATGTGTTGGCTAAAGCCAAGTCCTCCTTGTATCTCCTGTCACTAAAGGCAAGAAGTGCCATCATGAGGGGACCCACTACTAGCAGATCTTTCTGACATGGTGCTCTATATTCATGAGAATCTGGCAAAATTTGATCTAGTCACACTCATTGTGGGGAATACATCCCTGAAATGGGGGATTTTACCTCATTAACACACATGTCTGATGCCACTAACTCCAAAGCCATCTTGCATGGCACCCTAGTGGCACACCAAAAGGGGCATGTGTCGACTTCTCCTTGCTGGGATAGGCTATATAAGTCTTAACCCCCACTAGATCTAGATACACACTCTGAAGCACACTTAGTAACCAAAAATCATTTGCCTCCTCCTCCATGAAATCTCTAACTTAGTCATCGGAAGGTTAACCTTAGGTACGCCCGAGGGCCCCTGATAGCCTCTCCTTTGTCCTTGCGGGCAAACAAGGCAAGCAGGGTCTATTGGCTGAGGATCTCCACTTGTCTTCGTCTTCCATAGTTGGTTTAGAATTCTGAAGCATTTCTATTGAGGATGAAAGATTTCTTTGGCTTCCAACAGTTACGAAATGTCCTTTTATCTCCTAAAGTTACAACTGGTGTCTCTTTGGCTTCTAGAAGTTACAAAACTCTTTAGTTTTCATAATTTTAGTGTAAGTCTCTTTAACTCTCCTCCCCAAATTCTGTCTTATGATTCTCCTTCCTGAGTCCACCCCTCTTGTGTGCGGCGTTTGGCATTAGTTGTAATAATTTTTGCAGGGAATCTCCATCGACGCTGCGCATACAATGACTCGCATCTTTGCGCGCGACCACGTCTCCAAATGGGTCTAATTTTCATAAACCAGTAGAATATGTGATTGTCCTTCCTCATATGTTTATTTGTTTGCCTAGTATTTGCTTTCATCGCTGCGCGCCATAAGAGAGAGAACGCCAAATCTACCAAATTAGTGTGTATCGTTGTTGAGAGAGAGAGTATTTGTGAGAACGCACGCTCCATGAGCGTCAAATCTGATCCCTTAATTGTGGTTATACTCAAATCCAAAGGTGAAGACATAGCTTCTCCTAGCCCATTTATCTCTAATTGGTCTAAACTGCGGGCATGTTTAACTGCTCTATCTTCACGAGTTCACCACCTGAACTAAAATGAGTCGCCAAGTGAACTGGTTAATCGCATAGAGGGTTGAGCTGCTAATTGATCATGTTTGCAATAGTTGGGCCCAAGCTTTGTCTCGTGTGGACCAACCCCCTGCTTTGGCAACCTCCCGCGATTTCACTCTCACCTAGAGGTTGAGAGGTAGATTGAGAGAGAGGTCGATCGGAGGTTTGCCCAACACGAGCACCGCCTAGATGAGCGGGAACACTAACTAAAGAATCTACTCCAAGTGAACCAAAGCCGAGGTGACATCCTCCACGAAGAGGACACATTAGCTAGACCATAACATAAATAAATACTACTTAAGAAAATAAATTATTTGTTGTTGACAAGAGGACACATTAGCTAGGCCATAACATAAATAAATACTACTTAAGAAAAGAAACTATTTGTTGTAGACAAGGTCCACTCAACACTCATCACTTAGAAGGGTGATTAAAATAAAATTCTCTATATTTTTAAAAATAAAAATCTAATCATATCTAATTTGAGATAAGATCTTTTAAATCTCTTTCTATAGATCTTCTTGTGCCTTCACTCATATCAGGATAAGGTAGATCTCATATTCTTCTTTTTTTTTTCACAACAAATAACTTATTTCTGCTTATCCTTAGGGCCAAAGGAACCTCAAAAACACCTCATCTTACGTTGTTTGATATCACATTCCTCCAA
Organism: Zantedeschia hybrid cultivar; assembly: GCA_030544215.1. NCBI lineage: Eukaryota > Viridiplantae > Streptophyta > Magnoliopsida > Alismatales > Araceae > Zantedeschia > Zantedeschia hybrid cultivar. Next base: position 59,968,227 of record JARZZO010000012.1, read on the forward strand.
GGAGCACAACACAAACCCCAACACCGACGCCTACAACAACCCCCACCCCAAACTTCTGTTAGTTTTACTCCACTGCCCTCCTTCTCAAGTCAAACTTTGCCACCGCGGCATCGAAGTCAACGGTCGACTCCGTTTTCCCCTCGGTTACACGAAAACGACGAGGCGCTGGACTGCCCCCTGCCTTCTTTCTTTCACCTTCTACGCCGCTCTGTGTGCAGCTCCGCAGCAGGAGGATACCACTCGGCTGCTGCCGCTGCTTCTCCTCCTTCTCCCACCGCCACCACCAGCAGATCTCTCTCTCTCTCTCTCTCATGGCGGTGGTGCTGGACTCCTCCGTCAACGTCCTCCTCGACAATCTGGCGACCGCCATCAAGGGAAGGAGGGGCATACCGCCGGCGGTGAAGTCCGAGCTAAGGGCCCTGCAGTGGAAAGCCGAGCGCCTCCGCCCTCTCCTCGCCGACGCCGAGCGCCGCCCCTTCTACCACGAGGGGGTCCGCAAGTGCCTCGCCGAGCTGCGGGACGCCGTCTACGACGCTGAAGACGTCGTCGACGACTGCGGGGCCGACGGGGACGCCGAGTTCCAGCGCGGGATCGGGGAGAGGGTTAACGACATTAACGCCCGCGTGGAGGATATCACCAGGGACATGTCTTTGTTCCAGCTGGTCTCCGCCGATGGCGCCGGAGAGAGCCGGACGGCGGGGGTGAGCCGTCAGACGTCGCCCCTGGTCGAGTCCGACATCGTGGGGGTAGCCATCGAGTTGAACGCCATATGTTTGATCAAATTCCTGACTAAGGATGGAAGTAACGTGGAGTCTTTGTCAGCCATCACTGGGATGGGGGGGCATCGGGAAGACCACCCTGGCACAGAGAGTCTACAATGATGAGGTGATCAGTGCCCACTTCCAGGTCAAGATCTGGGTCTATGTCTCCAAGGTGTTTGAAGAGACCAGCTTGCTGAGACAGATCATAGCAGCAGCAGGGGGTGTCCCAGGGAAATCCGAGAGCAGGGCGCTGCTTGAGCCAATGCTCCAGAATCTCGTCCGAGGGAAGAAGCTTGTAATCGTCTTGGATGATGTGTGGAGGGGTGATGTCTGGGAGGACTTGCTGAGAAACCCATTGCACAGCATGGCAGCTGGCAGCAGGGTCTTGGTGACCACCAGGTTTGAGACTGTGGCAAAACAGATAGGGGCATCTGTGTGGAGAAGATGTCTGCGGAGGATGGCTGGTCTTTGTTGTGCAAGAAGGTGTTTGTACCCGGGGATGAAGCAGAGAGGGAGACCTTAAAGGATGTGGGTGTTAAGATTGTGGAGATGTGTGGGGGCCTCCCTTTGGCAATCAAGGTTATTGGGGTTGTTCTGCAGGCCAAAGATAAGAGCAGATGGGAATGGGAGGAGTTCCTGGAGAACCCAGTGTGGTCCTCTTCCATCTTCCCAGAGAACCAAGATAAGGCTACGCAGGCACTATATCTGAGCTATGAGGACCTACCATCTCACCTCAAGCAGTGCTTCCTGCACCTATCATTGTTCCCGGAGGACCATGTGTTCGACCGCCAATATGTTGTTCAACAATGGATTGCCGAGGGCTTTGTGAAGGCAAAGGGGAGGACGTCGTTGGAATTTGAAGGGGAAGGCTACTTCAGGGAGCTGGTTAGCAGGAGCCTTCTGCAACCAGAATTGGCAGCGATAGAGGGTGTTCATTGCAGGATGCATGATCTCCTGCGGTCACTTGCTCAATTCCTAGCAAAGGGCGAAAATTTCTTTGGCAATGTGTCAGAGCTAGAAGATAGCCCAATGAAACTCCGCCGTCTATTGATATCAAATGGGGGAATGGAAACAGATCTTGAGATGCTGGAAGAAAAAGAACTCTTGAGGAGCTTGTACCTTAACAAAAATCGGCACGGTGGGGATCTTATCAGTGAGGATATTATCAGACAATTCAGCCACCTGAGGTTGCTGGACCTCAGTGGGTCAGAGATTGAGCGGTTGCCAGATGCCATGAGAAACCTTGGGCACTTGAGGTATCTCAATGTTTCAGATACGCCAATCAGAGAGTTACCAGAGTGGATAGGTGATCTGAAGAACCTGCAATTCCTGCTGCTCAAAAGTTGCAAAAACGTTCATAAAATTCCTACTGGCATAACTAAGCTGAAAAATCTCAGGTGCCTTGAGGTCTTTGAAGGGACAGAGGTGGAGGAGATGCCAAGGGGAATAAGAGGTTTGGTGCAACTTCGGAAACTGATCGACTTTACTGTGGACAAGGACGGTGGCACACTGGAGGAGTTGGGACCGCTGGTGAATCTGCATTGGCTTGGGATAACCAAGTTGGAGAGGATATCGGATAAGGAGAAAGCTCGATGTGCTGCAATCAAAGATAAGGCCACTCTGAGATTTCTTTGCTTGGAGTGCACATTGCCCATATTGTCAATAGCTATGTCTCGACTCCCATTTCCATGTAGCCGTGAGGAAGAAGAGATGAGAAAGAGGGTGGTCAGCATCTTTGATGAACTTTGTCCCCCACCTTCCCTACAAATACTCAACATCATTGCTTACACGGGGCTCAATCTCCCCAGTTGGATGTGGCCACCCGCGCCACCTGAAGTTTCTGCTCTTCAAAACGTGACATGGGTGGGGCTGGTGGACTGTATCCATATCTCACAGCTTCCTCCGTTAGGATTGCTCCCTCAACTGAGAAAGCTTTGGGTAAAAGGTGCTTCTGCAGTTACAAGCATTGGTTCCGAGTTTTTATGGCCTTGTCCTTCTACATCTCCTGCTGCTGCTGCTGCTGCCGCCACCATTCTGTTTCCCAAGTTGGAATGGATGGCCATCATAGACATGCCAAACCTGGAAGACTGGTACTGGGAATCAGAAGGCAATGGGGTAGGTGTATTAGTACTCCCACTCCTCGAAAACTTGTACATGGAGGGTTGCCTGAAGCTTAGATCTCTCCCTCATGGTCTGTGGCATGGCCCCAAAAGACTGTTCATCACAGACTGCCCAGCTCTGAAGGAGGTGAGTAGCATGGATGCATTGAGGTTCCTGCAGTTACAAGACAACCAAATGAAGACTCTGCCACCATGGTTACCACAGATTTTTACTGATCCTGCTTTAACCTCCGATGATTATTTTGGAATGCTTGTTTTAAAGGTAAAGTCTGATCTGCTGAAGAGGATTTTACACCAAAGGGCAGCAGGAGACAGCGCCCCAGAAGGCGACTGGCAATCCATAAAAGGCATTCCTCAAGTTAATGCCACAGCGACAGATAGTGAATCTGAATTTTTCAGCCGCATGAAGACTTTTTCATCATTCAACACAAACATTGAAATTGCTGACAGTATTTGCACCTGCAGTAGCAGTGGCACTGATGAACAGGAAGCCAAAGAAGCCCCTGCAGAGTAGTGGCACCACTGTAGCAGCATCCCTGTCCAACAAGAACTCAGCATCAGCCAAAATTGTAGGTTGGATCCCCACAGTACAGACCCTTGATTTGGCAACATCAAAGTAGCAGCTGTTAACGTTGCTCATTTGTGTTAATTCTATAGTATTTGGTTTCTGCATCTTTACTCTGGAATTATTATTTTTTCCTGAGATTGTACATCTTGTCATGTAATTTCTATGGCCAGAATATGTTCATCGTACAATTTTTTTTCCAATTGTAACTGTCTACCCTAGTGGCACCACTGTAGCAGCATCCCCATCTAACAAGAATACAGCATCAGCCACAAATGTAGGTTGGATCCCCCTGCAGTACAGACTCTTGATTTGGCAACATCAAACTAGCAGCTGTTAATGTTGTTCATTTGTGTTAGTTCTGTAGTATTTGGTTTCTGCATCTTTACTTTGCAAGTTTTTTTTCCTGAGATTGTACATCTTGTCATGTAATTTCTATGGCTAGAACATGTTCATTGTATTTTTATTTTTTTTGGGTAACTGTCTACCCTAGTGGCAGACTTGTTCGTCCTACCCCAAGCCACCAGGGTTCGTACCCTTGTGGCCTCCCTCCCACCCGGTGTCAGTAACCTGACTTACCACTAAGCCAAGCCTAACTGACACGTTCATCATAGTTGAATTATACAGCATGCATTCTAATTAGTCTGAGATTCATCCAGACGATGTCAAAAACAGCATATCAATGGTCTATGTGCTTGCAGATTACATAAGAATTTAATTTTGCTCTCATATCCAGCATAATAGTAGCATATGTCAAGATTATAAATATAAGAAATGATTGATCATCTCAATGGTTGTCATTCTGTCAGAATGCACTTGAGTTGGAACATTTCATGCAGGCAGTGGATATCTTTGGTGCCTCAGCTTCCAGGTTCAACCTGCTTCCAATAAAACAAAAAGCCTTGCCCGTGGATGTTTAAGGTTTGGATGCTCTAAATCTGGGCATATCTATGTTTGCCTATTCATCTCTGGGGAAATAGTTGAACCATGTATCCTTCGTAAGTTTACAAATAAAAAGATGTTTGAATCGTCCCTAAAAATAAAAGGGATAAACAGATAATTTCTGGTCATTCTGTTGTCAGATTTGGATGGTTGTTCATGATGCCTAGTCACAAACTGTTCATGTTTACTTATCTTGCATCTAAGATAATTTAGAGCACAAACATATTTTATCAGATTTTGGCCTCTGGCTGATACAAGGGTGCTGTCACTGATCTCATCTTTGATTATTTTCTGAACCCTCTTTTGCTTAACTGCTGATTATGTGCTTCGTCATACTCTGCATAGATTCCCTCCTAATATGTACACATATGGGGACCATTGCATACATAGATTGGTAGGCTATTTCATGTTATTTGTATCAAGCATCTACTTGTCCTTGCTTCATAAATCAGCAGCACACAATGAGGAAAATATTTGGGATGCAAGTACATATAATCAACATGGAGTCTCTGTCTAAAATCCATTTATCCTTTACTGCCATCAACATCATTGGATGGACTCTAGAAATGAGTCAAATAACATTTTTGAGCTTTGCACGCCAAGACTAACAGATAATAGTATGCTGCCTCTTGTATTTACTTCTTGTCAACGTGCATTATAAATCCAAATGTTTGAAGTGGAATATTACGGGAGACTTCTTCCCTGTGGACATCTGATGGAATAGGTGTTTTGTTTGATGCAAATTTTAGAACAAGCTTATGTTTTCCTCTATGTATCAGATGTCTTTGATCTGGGATAGGAAACACATTGATGTTGCTAAATTCTCAGCCATTACTAAAAAGGACAAATAAAAGTCTTTCTTGCCATACAAAAATCTGTTTATTACAAAACTCCTCGTCTCTTGTGATTTGTCAATAAGTCAATCACTGCCTTTGCAATGTCAAGCAGCAATGCAGCCAGTGCTTTAGAATTTGCAAGATTCATTGTCCTCCAAACTATTAAAAGAATGTTTGGAGAGGGTTAGAATTATGTTTTTTCAAATGCAACTCCTTTGAATAAAGCAGCCTGTAATGGTCTTTCTATATTTCTCTGTCCCTTACCACTGGGAGCTGACATGCTAAGACCGTGTCAGATCATGCCCCATCAGCTTCAGAATGGCAAAAGACACTAAGAAATTGCCACTTGCCCCTGGGAGAGGTAAACTTAGGACTCATGCTTTTCTATTATTGGTGAACACTCTGTTACAGCAAACAAAAATACATTTAATCAACTGAACACAAAATGCTAAATAATTTGCTGGGAGCAGTATTGTATTTCATGTAATTCTGCCTAAGTACGAGTCTTTGTGCTTAGCGGGTCTCAAGCCCGGATAAAGGTGGAGAGTTGCGGTAGGTGACAGCTAGCGTAAAAATCTTGTCACATCTCATGATATGGATTCAATCAACGTTGGGGCGTCCTCTACTTACGACGCGCTGCACCGGAGCCCGGGTGTAATAAGAAATAGACAAGGGTTGAGGGCGTTCCCCGCAAGCGATGCGTCATGTCGGCGCCCGGATGTGGTGTTAAATAAGCAAGGGTTCCTACATCATAGACATGTGTGGGTAAAGAAGTTAGTCCATAGAACCGAACAAAGAATAAGATACAAGACAAACTTAGAGAACAATAGATATTACTACAGAAAGAATTCTACAAATGTGCAGGTTGAGAAGAAGATCAGAGTAGGTTCTTGGAATATAGGGTCTCTTACACGAAAGATGATGGAACTTGTTGACACCATGGAAAGAAGTAAAATCAATATTGCTTGCATTCAAGAAACTAAATGAACATGAGAGAAAAGTAAGAAAGTAGGAAATACAGGCTACAAATTGTGCTATACAGGAAAGGAGAGAAATAAGAATGGGGTAGATATTATTATTGATAAAATTTTGAAGGATACAGTGGTAAGGGTGAGGAGAGTAGAAGATAGGATTATCTTAGTGCAATTAATTATAGAGGGAGATGCGATTAATGTAATTAGTGCCTATGCTTCACAAGTTGGATTAGATAGTGAGAGTAAACGGAAGTTTTAGGAGGATATTGATGACCTTATACAGAACATACCAAATGAAGAGAACAATGGGCATGTAGGAAGTGAACATCAGGATTATGAGAAGGTTCATGGAGGTTTTGGCTTTAAGACTAGAAATGAAGAGAGAAAAAGTATCATCGACTTTGCTATGGCGTACGACCTTATACTGACAAATACTTACTTTATAAAAATGGAATCTCATTTAGTGACATTTAAAAGTAGATAAAATAAAAGTCAAATTGACTTTCTTCTCACATAGAAAATAAATCGCACTTTATGCAAGGATTGCAAAGTTATCTCCGGAGAGGCCTTAACATGTCAACACAGGTTAGTAGTCTTAGATATTAAGATTAAGAGGTGGTCGGATACGTTTAGAAGGAAGACTGCTGCTAGAACAAGGTGGTGGGAATTAAAAGGGATGAAGCAAGTGATGTTTAAGAATGAACTTCTCAATATGGGTGATTAGAAGCTAGATTTGGAAGCCAATTATGTGGATAGATATGGCCTCAAAGATTAGAGAAGTAGCTGAAAAAGTGTTCGGAGAGCCTAAAGGACATGGCCTACCTGTAAAGGAGAAGTGGTGGTGGAATAAGGAGGTACAAAAGGCGGTAAGGAGTAAAAGAGAATGGTATAAAAGATTGCCAAAGTGTGATAATAATGAGGTTTATGAACAATACAAGATAACAAAAAAGGCTATTAGTCGGGCAAGAGTTCAAATTTTTTAAAAGATATATGAGAAACTTTGAATCAAGAAAGGGAAAAAAAATATTTATAGATTGGTAATGATAAGAGAGAAAATGTGTCGGGATCTTAACTAAGTTAGGTGGATCAAGGATAGTGAAGGAAAGGTTTTGATGAAAGATGAGGACATCAGAGAAAGGTGGAGAAGCTACTTTGACAATCTTTTTAATGATAATCATAGTAGAAACATAGTGGGCATAGAATGTACAACAGAGCGCAATATGAGCTATAATAGGAGGATTAGATTTTCGAAGTCAAAGAAACATTGAAGAGGATGAAAGTAGGTAAAACTTGTGACCCTGATAGAATTCCTATTGAAGTGTGAAAATATTTAGAAGATGCAGAAGTGGAATTGTTGACTCGACTATTTAACAAGATCCTAGTCTCTAAGAAAATGTCAGATGAATAGAGGAATAACACTCATATTTCTATTTTTAAAAATAAAGGAGACATCCATAACTTCTCAAATTATAGAGGAATTAAGCTCATGAGTCATACTATGAAGTTGTGGAATATCATTTACGTTGTGACACAACTATCTCAGCTAATTATGGTCAATCAACTATGGAAGCTATCTTTTTCATTAGGAGCTTGATAGAGAAATATAGAGATATGAAAAAAGATCTACATATGGTGTTCATCGATTTGGAGAAGGTCTATGATAGAGTTCCAAGAGATGTCTTGTGCTGGATGTTAGAGTGCAAGAGGGTATCTACTAAGTATATACAAGTATTAAAAGACATGTATTGTAAGGATTGAGGTTTCGAATTCAGTTATCGGGTCAGTTTCGGTGTCGGACCCTTTAGTTTGGGCCCTTATGGGGCTGGAGCATAGATTCTTTTTCACGTCGAACTTGCAAGACGCGGTTCAAACGACGTCCGGTTATGGAGATACGTTTTAGAATGTGTCACGTGGGCACCATGTGAGCCAATTTTGGGCCGCAAGAGTACGCTCCCGGTCTTATCGTCTGAATGGTGTCTTGCATGGTCGACGCCATTTAGAGTACAACCCTGGTATGTCAGTGTACGAACCCGTCTTATCGTCTGATTGGCATCGGTCTTGGACGACGCGTTTTATCTAGTTTCGGTTTAACCCTACGAACCCTCCCTCCTTTTTCCTCATTTCTCTCATCCTCTTCTCTCTTCTCCCTCTCTCCAACCCATCCCCTTCCCCCTTCTCCTTCCTTTCCTCTCCCCATTTCTCCTCTCCCTCCACTCCATCAACCCCCTAACTTCCACCACTACCACCACCATCTCCTCCGCGGCGCATCTCTCTCCAAACAACGGCCGACGTCCCAGTGGAGTGACAGCGTCTACGGCGGTACCGACAGTGACTTGTAATGTGGCGGTTCGGCGGCTAGGAGTCTGGAAGAGTTCAAGTAACCGATAGGGTGACGATCCTCGCAGTATTTTGTTTAAAACTATGATTTTCCCGCTTTGAAAACATGAAATATGTGTGGGTGTTTCTGAGGTTGAAAGCATGTTTTAAGGGGGGGTTCTCTATGAAATGATAAAACTTCTCTCCTACCTTCTCCATTTTCTTTGTGTTTTGTGCGATTAGGAGGAGAAATCCCACTTTGTGACTCGGAGAAGGCCGGAGGGGGGAACCTACCTGCGAGTGTTAAATGGTGTTTGGGGACAGCGACGCCATTTTAAATGGCGGCTTCCACTCGAGAGGCGATTTAGCCCAGATAAGGGTTTCTGTCTCTGTCTTGAATAGCGCCCAGGGACAACGACGCCATTTAAATGGCGGCTGCCAGAGGCGACGCGGTTTAGGCCATATTTTGAGGCCAGTTTTTCGTATGAACCAGTTTATGGGTCTTGAATGACGTCGGCCATGGGCGACGCGATTTAAGACAGAACCTCATTAATCAATACAATTAACATGTGTTTATATTGTTAGATAGTTGGTTAAATGCATGCTTAAAAACGTATTTCAAGAACGATGATTTTCACATGATCGGATCGTATTGTGTTGTGTTTTGTGCGACCGTGGACCTAGAGTGACAGTTGTTAGTGCTTAGGCACCCTCTGTCGGTGTGAGAGTGACATAGCGCCGGTGTGGGAGTGATAGGGGGACGCCTAGAGAGAGGGTCATCTGGTGTATCCCAGGGTATAACTAGTACCAGTGTGGGAGTGATACATTCGGAGTGTCACTCGTGCTGAGGGAAGCAGAACTACCTAGAACTAAATAGGCCAAAGTAGCTAGCGCGCTATCCGAGGGATTGCTGTTTAGTCCCAGTGGGTCGATGTTTTCTGCGTTCGGCCGTGTGGTTTGTGTGTTTAGCAGAGACGGTTGTGGACTCCGTAGTGGAGTGAGAGTTGTGCATGTTACATTTATGAATGCATGCATTTTATATCGAAATTTGAGAATCCTTGGGAGTTGTGTTTACTGTTTTATTTATTTAAATTGTCTGTATTTGTGTTATTGCACTTGTGGGTGCGTGAGTGGGTGGTGGGGATCGAAGGATCCCTACTGAGTCCATTTCAATGAGACTCACCCATGCGGTTTTTAGGTGAGGGTTCCAGGCAGGCGTAGCATGGACGGTGTTGTCTTGGGTTACGCGCTAGCAGCCATTGTCTCGGGGTATGCCCCGATGTAGTTGTTATTTTCCTTTCAGGCATGTACACTTAATTACTTCTTTTTAGTTTGAATATGTAATTAGTTGCTGAGTCAAGTCGAATTGTAATAATTTTTAATTCCTACACTTCCTTTACAATTCGATGTGATGTGGATATTTAGTTTAGTTTATCATTTATTTTCCAGACTTATTGAGATCCTAGTTTGGCTCCAAATTTTAATAATTCGGTACCCATTTAGTAATCGGATCCCCGATTATAGGGTGGCAGATCATTACATGTATGAATAATCAACTATTAATGTCCGGATGGTCAGAGGAAAAACAAGAGATTTTCCTATTTTCGTTGGAATGCATCAAGGATCAATAGTAAGTGCTTACCTTTTCGCATTAGTTATGGATGATTTAACAAAGGATATACAAGAGGACATTTCGTAATATATGATGTTTGCAGATGATATTGTGTTAATAGATGAGACATAAGAGGGAGTTAATAGATAACTAAAGCTTTAGATAAGCACCTTAGAGTTTAAGGGTTTCAGCTTAAGTAGAACTAAGATAAAATACATGCATTGTAAGTTTAGTAAAGGCCGGATAGGCGAAACGGAGGAAGTTAATTTGGATGAGATGGCAATACTCTAAAGCATCCATTTCAAATATCTTGGTTCGATCCTCCAAGAAGATAGAGGGTGCGATGAAGATGTTAGCCATAGGATTAAAGCAGGATGGGTGAATTGAAGACTTGCTACGTGAGTCTTGTGGGACCGCAAAATCCCAACAAAGCTAAAAGGAAAATTCTACCGTACGGCGATAAGACCTGCTGTGTTATATGGTAGCGAGTGTTGGGCGATGAAGGGGCAACATGTCTCCAAGATGACTGTTGCCGAGATGCGAATGTTAACGTGGATGTGCAGGCGTACTAGGGTAGATAAAATTCGTAATGAGTATATTAGAGAAAAAATAAGAGTGGTACCAATTGAGGACAAATTGAGAGAAGGGAGACTAAGATGGTTTGGACATGTTAGGCGTAAACCTAGGGAGGCTCCAGTTAGAAAAGTGGAGCATATTAGGATAGAGGAGGGGAAAAAAGGAAGGAGTAGACTTAGATTAACTTGGAAGAGGGTAGTACAATATGATTTGGAAGCTTTAAACCTTTCAAAAGAGGCAGCCGAAATCGTTTAGAGTGGAGACAAAGAATTCATATAGCCGACCCCAATTATTTGGGATTAAGGCATCGTTGAGTTGAGTTGAGTTTTGTATTTCATATCAGTGTTCTTCATCTTAAACCTGTTATTGAAACTAGCTTTCATAACTGTCATTATGATTCTAACTTGTCACATAAAGAGGTTATTCTTCATCTTGAACTTGGTATTGAAACTAGCTTTTATACCTGTCAATATGATTCCTACTTATCACATAAAGAGGTTTTTTGCCTCGCATTGTAGACTTTTATTTTTGATACTTATCCATGACTAAGATTAAAACTTTCTTACCATTGCAAAGTTGTCCAATTCTCTGGTTTGTTTACCGTGCCATTTTATCAGCCTCTGCCTCATTTCAGTCTCATCCAACCTGGATCCGTGTCCTCTTATAGTGCTTTTCTAAAAGCAACTTGTTAGAGTGAGTGATGGTATCACATTTTCATTGAAGTAAGCACTATGGTTGTGGTGCACTTTAGAATTTGATCTTGACGGAGAAGTATAGAGAGAGAAGGAAAAATCTATGTAAGTATGTATACAGAGATGAGGAAAAATCTATGTAGGTATATACATAGTTTGCCATATCATACCGGATCGTGCCGACTCGTATGAGTCGACTCATATTTGGGTGAGTCTTATCCATTAATATGCATCGAGCCAGACCGGATCGTGCCGACTCATACATACATAATGGATTGTTTTAAATTGAGATGTTGCCACTTGATAAGTAAATTTATACTTTTTATATCAATTAATAGGGTAGATTTCTCTAAATATGACTTGAACTCATGAGTTGGCTTGACTCTTACGACTCATGCAAGTTGGATCGAGTCGGCCTGAGTCAAATCAGATCTGACTCGTATCCCCGATCGGATCCGGATCCCCAAATCGGCGAACCTTCGGTATATACAAAGAGATGAGGAAATGAATTTTACCGATTTAGGTTTGGTACATGTTATAACTTGACATTAAGGGAGAGGTACAAAGAGATGAGGAAAGATCTATACATGATTTTTCATTGATTTTTTAGAGAGCCTATGACTGAGTTCCAAGAAAGTTGTTCGAATGGACTTTTAAGAAGAATGGTTAAAAGGTATATTGACGTGGTTAAAGATGTGGATGAGAGGGCTTTTATTGGTGTGAGAAATATCACTTAGGTGAATTTTGCGCTTCATGTTACTATAAGATTACATCGTGTCAAAAATATCCTTATTTCCTTACTTTTTTTTTTTTTTACTTTTTGGGCCATATAATCATTTACTATTCCTTATTAGTCCTTACAATCTACATATTTCCTTCCCCACAATCTTTGAACCCTCTTTAAAAAGTCCTTCTAAAGGGACTTTTAGGGAGGGTTGAGAGGCTTTTAAGGGACAATTTAAATAATTGTAGGGACTAATAAAGAATATAAAGATTATAAGGACAAATAAAGATTATTGAATGATTGTAGGGGCTAGTAAGTAAAAAAAATTTACTTTAATTATGTGTGCAACATTTGCATGATTATCCTTTGGCATATGCACTTTCAAAAACTATCCCATGCCATATGTTCTCTATGGATGTTAATTTATGTGAATGTATAATGTTTGGAAGTTGGGATGAACAACTATCGTTAATTGAGTTAGCTTACAACAATAGTTCTGATGTACTAGTATTAGATTGGCCCTATACGAGGTATTGTATAGTAGGCCATGCCAACCATCCGTTTATTGGACAAAAGCTAGAGAAAGAAATTTGATTGGTCTCCAAATTGTGTAAGATTGTTCAAAGGATATGTGATTAGGAACTGCCTTTTTTATGGCACAAAGTAGACAAAAGATTCATGTATATAATAGGAGACATGAATTCATCTTTGACGCAGTGATCATGTATTTCATAAGGTTTCAACCGTACATCAGTATTTCATGTGTCTGTGCTTCGCAAATGTATATTGGATCCGTTATATTTGATTATATATGAGCGCTTGAAAGCATAGCTAGATTTAATTGTGTGTTAAGGAGTAAAGACTTAAGACTATTTATAGTTTGATTGCAGAATAAGGTAGCATATGATGACTTAACCGCATTATTCTTTCTTGTTTACTTTGATTGCGTGAATTTCCTAACCAAGGAAAGAATGACTTATTTTGAAGTAATGGGAAATAGCAATTTGAGAAAAGGCTCGAATTGTTAATTCTAGATAAACTAAGCATTAATGGAACCTCTTTCCCCCTTTTTTTTTATTAGAATTGTAATACCTAGCATTTTAGTAGACCCGTTATAGGCCCATTAGTATCTTGGTAGGCCCATTAGTGGGGTTAGCTTTCGAATTTACTATTTACTCTGTGATTTTTCTTATTTTTGCTGAGTTTCTGAAACGTGTCCCCCTGCACGGACGTGATTCAGCTGAGTTGAATCGCGTCTAGTCAGGCCAAAGCGGTTTAGGATTTTTTGAGTCCAACTAATGGCCGACTCTCTCTTCTCCAGGTGCTGGAAGAATCCTCTTAAGACTCATATTAGATGCCTATTTAAGCACCCATAGTGCGGCTCGAGCCCCTCTCTTGATCCCCAAGTCATTAGAGATCTTTAGAGAGAGGTTCAAAAAGATAATGGATGCAACGCGCTGTCTCTTCACGGCGTATGAGCAGGAGGACGCGAGGACGATCCCTACAGCGTGAAAACCACCTGGTGAGTGTGGTGAAAGCTTGTCGCCTTGCCGGAGGCGGTCTTCTTCGAGTTCTATGCATGGTTAGAGAGGCAAGTGATGACGAACGATCAAAATATAGTATTTTTATATATAAGAAAATTGTATTTTCAACCTAGTTTGCTATCTAGTATGTGTGTGTGATGTATGGCTATGTGAATATAGTTTCTGGACAGAATATATGATGCATGGATCCCTTCTTCCTTCTTCTTCATTGTTTTTTAGCATAAAGGAGAATCAATTCACGGACCTAAAATGCATCTATGCAGACCAACGCAATTTACGAATCACGTCAGTTATGTACAATACGATTCATGCTTGATTAGTTATATGTTACTCCATGCTAAAATCTATGTAACATGAATTTATGATTCCATGATGATTAACCGTATATGCATAAAGTAGTTATTTCCTGTTTAATTTCATGCCATAGTAATGATAAAAGAAATATGCTAAGACATGCATGTGATAATGCTAATAAATTCTCATTTATTTCTATAATTATTTCATAAAGCATGTAAGGGCTATGATGCATCTGTTATAGCGTGATTAGAACTATGATTGTTCACACATGTTCTTTGAATTTTGAAATAATCACGTTTTAAATTGAATTTTTGAATTTTTGCATGACTGGCTGAATCACGTCGAGTATGGTCGATGCGATTTGAATCGCGTCCACTGTCCATGACGCGATTCAGATAGTTAATTATCATGAGTGATTTTTGTTAATTTCATATTTAATTGCATGCCTTACATACTTGTTATGCATTATATCATGTCATGCATTAAATAGAATAGTTCATGCGTGCATATGATTCATTTAAGATGTTAAGATGTTAAGGGGAAGCATCAAGCTGGTGATATGGGCTCTAAGTGCCACCTGGACCAAACTGCTATGTTGTGGGGGGCCATCTCGTGATTCTCTTGGGACCAAAGTGTCACACAGCAGGAGCTATATCTTGATTCCATAGGAGTCACTTCTAGATTCCCTCATTCACTCAGTTAATGACTAAGGGTTAAATAAGATACTTGAGGCAATGAGTTAAATGTGAGAAGTGTCTTTACATGCTATCCCGGTGGGATCTAAGAGTGTTTCCCGATTGTGCACTGGGTAAAGAAAAAGAAGTAGCCGATGTCATTATATGGCTGCTTGTCCTATATTAAAGTGAAAGATGTGATATGGGTGATCATTTATGACGTTTAATGATGAAAGATGAAATAAATTTATGGAAGTTAATATATATTTTTAGATCATGATATATATTGAAAATTCATGCATAACAAGCCTATGTGAAGTAATAGTCATGCTAGTTGTTCCATGTGCACATTCTATGATAATGCATGATTAAATGTACATGTATGTTGTTTAAGTTAGTAAATTATATGTAGTTAATACATATTATTCATGTTATCATATCGCAATGTTAATGAAATATGATAGGATTGAAGAAGTATAATTATATGCTAGCCTTGATGTTCTTACTTAGATAGATGTATGAAACATTCTTTTATATATATTGTATGCAAAACTTGTGTCTTTGTAGATTATGAGCTTGCTGAGTTTTATATGAATCACTCTTTCTCATTAATATTTTTCAGAGGGTCGTGAGACTGGGGTTGATCTAGAAGAGCGTGAGGCTTGATCTTTAGTCATCAAAGATAGTTATAGTAAGTGTTTATTCGTTATTTTTCAGTTTGATAGGTTAGCAAGAGATGTATAGGTTAGATTTATTTCAATTTATAAGATGTACTTTTCTTTTATTGGATTATAGAGATCTTGGATAAATTTAATAGTTGGTTGTTTCAGTTATAGTAGTTCAGTTATTTGGTTTGGTCTGTTTGTGGTCATGAAGGTTGTGTTTATTATTTTATCTCATGCTTATACTCTTCACTACTAATGTACGATGTGTAGGTTGTTCCCACATGGCAATCTCAAGCCGACAACTCGTAGTAAGTTGATACGACGGAATTGGGTCAGCGGAGTGGGAGCATTACAAGCTTGGTATCAGAGCGAAGGCAGTTTTGGGTATTGAGTATGATCAACTTGAGCCACTAAAACAGGGTCATAGGGTTAGAAATTATTAAATTGAAGTTAAGACTCATAGTATATGTAAGATGCTCGCAAGACGTAGCGAAAGAATGAAAACGATGAGCAATGGGATCGGGACATAATGTTCTTACCGTTACAACTCAAAACAATAGAGAGAGTGATTTTTCACCTTTGCGAGGTCGAGAAAAATCTCCTGAAAATTGGAGATGGACGAACGGAGATCGAGACTCTCCTCAAATAACAAATGATCTACGGGACAGGATAGTTGCATATGTGCACTTCTAGACATAGTATCCACACGGATCTACGCGTAGACGGGATCTCCTTCACGTCATCGGCGTCACCTACCACCACTAGAGAGAGGAGAGGGACAGCCAGAGAAGGAGAGAGAGGGGGACAGCCAGCGAGAGACCTATGTGCTAGTTATGATTTTTCTCTATATTCCTCTATTATATATATTATCTCAACTTTTATACAAAAATCCAAAAAATATATATAAACCTCTATAAACTCAGTCTTACGTAAATCCTTATGTGTGTGACTCTCTAAGCCCAACTATCAACCTGATTATAAGTCCATTAACTTTAAAACATATTTAAAATTCAATTAATTCATTTATCATCTCATGATCAAATAAATTAAGCCTTTCGATCACGAACGGCACCAAGCAACACTTCGTGATCCCAGTAGATGTCGGAGATCATCATCTCGCTATCAAAACCGATATATCCACAAATTATTGTATGAAAATAATCCTTCGTATACAGAACTTAACACTAATGATGGAGTATGGTTAACTATCAAACTCCTCATTCACTTAAGTGTATCAATCGCTCAATGATATATCCGAAAACTCCTTTTTGGATAATCCCATTAATAATTGTTAGGAACTTAAATGAGCATAGATTATTGTGGACGACTCCATCTTGACCATTCAATCACCTTCATACGACTTCTACTGCTAACAGTCACTTGAATATTCAGACCCGTATACTCTGAATCCTTAATCAAGAGCCAAGTAGCAGCGTTTCTCGCACAAGGTATCTTTGACGTCTCAAGTCAAAGGACCAACATTACTACTGCGACACAAAATATCCTGGTTGACAGTTAAGATCATCCAATAATTCTGGAGCGGATCAATTCGGTGAACTCATTCAACCAACGAGCACCTACATGTTTGTCTCAGTGTCTCCATACTAGTGATTATGAGACAAACTACTCCCATCACATGAATAAACACAATATGTATCAGTCTGTCTGAATACTCGATATTCAGTTCAAGCATTCCATGACTGAGAACAATTAGGACTTATGTTTATATAGGGTTAATCTTATATATATATATATATATATGAGAAATACCATTTATTGCTAAATAAGAATTATAGGAATTAAGTTCGTGATTGGCTTAGGACACCATAGCTCCTTTATTCTCCCATTTGGACTATAGCCAATCACCCATATGTTTGATCTCCATCCCATGTAAATGACGTTCAAAAACTTCCTTAACCAAAGGCTTTGTCAGTAGGTCTATAATATTAACTTTAGATAGAACTCTTTCTATGAGAATATCTCCTCGAGCATCATCTCTCTAATCAAGTGGAACTTCTATAGAATATGCTTTGACCTTTAATGAGACTACAGTTCCTTAGTTTGCATTATTGCCCCATTATTATTACAAAACAAGGGCACTGGATCAGAGATACTGGGTACAATTCCAAACTCAGTGATGAATTTCTTCATCCATATCATTTCCTTTGTTGCTTCTGAGGCTACAATGTATTCTGCCTTAGTAGTAGAGTTAGCTTTTGTACTATACTTTGAACTCTTCCACCTCACTGCTCCACCATTCATGGTAAAGATATATCCTAATGTGGACTTGCTGTCATCATAATCTGATTGAAAGATAGAATCTGTGTATCCTACAACTTTCAAATCAAAACCTCCATAAACCAAAAATATATCATTAGTCCTTCTTAAGTACTTAAAAATACATTTTACAGCTGTCCAATGTTGTAGACCTAGATCAACCTAATATCTGTCAGCTATGTTCAAAGCATTTGCCACGTCAGGCCTAGTACATAGCATCACGTACATGATAGACCTAATAGTTGAAGTATAAGGTATCTCACTCATGTATTCTTGGAGAGAATACATGTGTTTTTGATGACATATTCTTGGAGAGATGATTCCATGTCTCATCGATATGAGACTCTTTTTGAAATCTTGCATGTTAAACTTTTTAACAATTATGTCTATGTACATAGACTGAAATAAGTCAAACATCATGTTAGATCTATCCCTATAGATCTTTATTCTTAGGATATAGGATGCTTCTCTCAAGTCCTTCATGGAGAAGTTAGATGACAACCAAGCTTTCACAGACGACATCATTCCTATATGATTCCCAATGAGCAGAATGTCGTCAACATAAAAAACAAGAAAAGTCATAACACTCTCACTAACTTTCTTGTACACACACGGTTCGTCTTCATTCTTAAGCGTACCTAGATTGTTTATGTGTTATGCCCTGATTTTCAGTTCATTTTTTTCTAACTCGGAGTCCGACTGCGTAATCTCATGATAAATCTTATCATAACAAACAAATATGAGAGTTAAATAATCACAAAGCGATAAATAAATTACATAACTAACAATTAATCTAAAATATCTAAAATATAGTCAATATCAAAGTTTACATATTACAATATCTATCAATTAGTATCTAAATTCTCAATCTCACCAAATAAAGAAAAATATATTAATCTCCAATCCTTTCTACTACATCAAACTACTAATTTGATAACCAAATGTTGTAATGAAAACTTAACATGCTTAATTTCCCACCTAAACAGATCCTGAAACGGTTTCTACTGAAAAATAGTTGGTCAGATTTATGATCCCACCACTTAGTAGGCTCCAAAACATCTACATGATTTAACATATAGTAATTTTGTAAATCATATTATATAATTTTACTAAACATAATCTTACACAGTTCTACGTATAACTTAAATAAAAGAATAATACAAAATATGGTCACATATAGATTTATCAAATCAGAGATACTTTCTAATAGCATGAACTGATCAAATATCATATAGCTTACTTAACATGATCAGATATATCTGACATATCAGATCTACTAGTTATGAACTGAACGTATCATACATCACATATCGTATGACAGATGACATAATAACTTATCAAATCAAATTCATATCATAGATCATAAGGTTAAGACAGATTCATATAGTTCTAAAGGAATAACCAAGTAGGATGATCAAATGATTCAAATGGCTAAGCTGAATTCAAATGAACATATGGAGTAAAGATTTCAGATTTATGTGCCAATCAAACATATTACATCGCATCATAACGGATATGCACCCAAACTACAACATAAGGTACCTTATACATATACAAAAGCATCTAGACAATGATGCAGATGTCTTGGTTACTGTGCAAAAAATGAGAGTCTAAGTCCTACCCAATTCCAAATTGCTAAGACATTACATATCATTGTCCCCTGGTTTACCAGTCAAAAATTAGGATTCTACCCATTACCTTTAGGGTTCAAATGTCATATCCAGTACCTATGTTTATACTAGATTTGGGCCCTACATCTCCTTAAGATGGCAAAGTTCAAACATAGTAATAAAATATGACACAATGAGATAATAGGAATCATAAGATGAGCAAAGATCTAAAAGTTGAATTAACAAAGTGATACATATATATGAGTTAAAATACATACTTTTATATGTAAAAAAGCTACTTAAAGAGTCATTATAGTCATATAAGAAGAAAATCAGAGTAAAGATAATGCCAACAAATTACTGGACTGAAAAATAAGCTCGAGGAATTTTCTCAACATTTTGGGATCATAAATCATACGTTTAAGACATTAAAATCTATTTTTTGGAGGTAAATATTTTAATAATTAAGATGAAAAATAGCAAACATATTCAGAAATTAATCAAATTTGGTGAAGATGATAAATAGGTCATATATAAAGTGTTTACAAAGTTTCATCAATTTCTAAATTGATTTAATATGATCTTTGACTTCAACTTCGATTCCGAAAAGTCGACTTTAATAGAATTTTAGCAAATCAAAACAGAAGGCTAAATAATATCAAATGGGGTCAAAAAATTCTCAAACTTTGTAGAGAAGTCAACAAAGGTTGCCACAAAATTTGACATGATTGGATATGGAGCGAGTGAGATAGAAGACCTACAAGATGAGATTTCAAAATTGTCTTGACATATTGTATAGTCTCACAAAACAATTATGAAATAAATAGCAAAAGAACTCAAAAAATTATAAAATTTATTGGACATGAAGATAACATACAAAATAGGCTTCTTTTTAGGTCAGTAGGACATCGAACAAAGGAGTACAAGCATCTGTAACTTAGGTGATCATAATGGGAAACAAAATGGACTGAATAGAAAGATTACATATGGTGAGATAATAATCATAGAATAAATAGAAAATAAGATCATAAAAATATAAAATTTGATAATCATGGACTAGGCATAAAGATCAAGCTTTTTACTGATTAATTAATTCTTAAAAATTCTTAAACAATATAGTTTTTAGTACAAAATAGATCATACTTAGAGTTATCCACCTACCTCTTTAAAAAAGATCGGTTCTTAGTTCTCTTATGGCTTCCTTACTGTTTATTCATGACTTCTTCATCTTTTAAACTCATTTTCACATTCTTTAAAACTCTTTTTCACATTTTCTAAACCTCTTGAAACCACCGTCAAGTATCAGAACTAACTCTCATAGAGTTTAACCTTCTCTTCTCTCTTTTCTCTCAAGAACAACACTATAAATTTACCCTCCAAGAAGAGTTGTGCCCCCTAATAGCTCCAGTATCCAAAAATTTATTTATAACTAATTCTTCCTTTCAAATCTAGTATTAACTCTTCTTTCCTCCTTGGAGTCGAATCCCTCCTCCACAAGACTTACTATTCATGTTAAGGTGACAATCCTAGTGTAAATCGGATTCTGTTTTTGCAACCTATAATTTTTTTTTCTAAAAATCTCTAAATTTGACCCCTCAAAATTTTATGCACGAAGTTATGCTTGAAAGATCAGGACTATGTCAAGTAAATCTATGTGCAGAATCGTAATTTGAGTAGGATTCCAATTATGACTTTCTACTTACGAATTAAAATCTTAATCGCACTCAAATTTATTTTATTCTATTTCTAATACAACACAAAGATCTCTTTCATAAGTTTTCAAGTCGTGGTTAACTTTATTTATATTTACTCTTCTTTCCTAATTCGAATCCTTTAGGACTTATTTCCCATTAGTAGCTCTTTCCAAAACTGATCATTGATATTTTTTATCCTTAAAACATTTAAATTATCAAAATTGATCTTCTACAAAGTTATAGATCTTTTCATATTCTTTCCAAAGATATCAACTATGTCTCACTCTAGAATTTTAACTAAGTTAATGGGTTGTCCTTACTAGTATCATTGGTCTAATAGACATTCATAATTTGATTAATTAGACTAAATGAAATTACTTAAACTTACTAATAAACTCTCATAATTAGTTAATTGATCTAACTTAAATTTATCAAATTCATTAATATATTATAAAAGTGCATGGCATAACATCCTCTATCTCTTAGAGAAATTTAGTTCTCGAAATTTAATAGATTTCAATAAACTATTTTAATATTAATAGATTAATCATACTGATTTCTAAGGCTATGTAATACAAGAGTAAAAGATTACTCAATCAAGATCAAATCACTAAGATAAATAGATCTATTTTTTATGAGCATTTGTCATGAGATTAATATGCTGACTTTGATTTTATGTATCAATGGATTTGAGATCCAATCTAATTAATCAACTTAATCCATCAATATGTCAACTTATACTAACATAGTTAAAGACATAGGGAGGAAAGAGATTGATGACTAACTAACTTTCATATAGTTCACATTTCTCATACTATTGCTAGTAAGCTTACTAAATTAAGTATGTATCAAAATAACTAGGATATAAATCATGATCATAACAATCTCATCGTGACTTATAATTATTTCATAAAAGTACTTAGAATATTATAGAAGTATCTCAATTAACTCTTATGGTATTGAATGACTAAATTTTTTTAGAGCGAAATATATGAAAATCATTAGGTAATTATAGCGACAGGGATACAATATCAACTTAAGATACACAAGAGTCCTATCATCATAGTATATGGTTAAAGAATCATCTATATTTAAGGCAATATATTTATTCTGAAATTAAAAGTAATTCATATTTAAAATCAAGAGTAACACCTAAAAGATCACATAAAAAGGCTTAAATATATGTCTATAGGTGGCCTAATGGAACACTTTGAAGGAGTTATATACATATCCATAAGTATCATGCTAATATTCAAATAAATCAAAAGAATACGTCTATGGTGCAACACCATTATGAAATGAACTTATATCCCATATAGTCTTTGTACTTTTTTGTAGAAATACTAATGATTAAAAGATTAGTGGCATACTATGATCCTAGTTACTCACTTTAAAAGTTGACTTAAGATCATTGAAAACGAACCAAACACATGCCATAAACTTAAATAGGAATCACTTATGAAATTTAAGGGAATTAACTTATCCTAATATTTTAAAGTGTTAATATATTCTTTCTAGTTTCTGAGTAACACATCCTTAATACTAATTATCAAAGAAGCAGAGTAAAAATAAGTCAAATTTCAGTGACTTAACAAACTTAATGAAAAGATATAAATGAATGGGACATGTGCATCTTATAGTTGACTCTCCTTCTTAAAAAGATGAAACTTAGTCATCTTAATCTCTATACATACGATAATAGTTCATGAAGTGGAAGGTAGATGTGTGCACGTTTTGCTGAAAGGATGGAATCCTTCCCCTATTTGGATTCCTTGGAATTGCAACTTGGCGCAAGGGGGAGATATCTTGAGAGGGACATCAAGGAAGCCCTTGCATTCCCCCTCTACTCTTTAACTTTTCTATGTTAAGAGCCATCAAATCAACTATTCCAACCGTGCAAAATTGGTGGCAAAGAAAATTTGCTACCTTTCACTCGTCAAAACAAAAAAGGGAATCTATTACCACCACTGATAGTTGGATCCTTCCTATAAGAGCCATCAGATCAACTAATCAAATGGCACAAAATTGTCAGCAAAGGGAATCTGCTGCCAGCAGTGGCAATGTATCCTCCCCCCCTCCCCCCCCCCCCCCCCCCACAAAAAAAAAGACCACACACTGCGTGCACGTGAGCCTGTGCACACGCACACGCATGCATGCACATGCATACACATACACAGGTGTGGGTACACACACAAAGAATGTGTTGCCCTGTTTGATTTCATTAATAGTGCCAAAAAATTCTACTATTTCCAAAAACAATCAACTTGTGACATAAGAAACAGAATGGTTTATGAACTTTCCAACTAAAGATGTGGGCATTTTCCTACATCTTCTCTTCCACTTATTGGTTTTACAAAAGGCTATAGACCAGCAATAATATCCTCAGCTAGGGAAGGGGCAGCACCAAGAAAATATAAGGCGGGCACAATTTCATGTTTTGGGGGTAGGTTGGAGCTTGCTCCGTCACCTCCTGGAATCGTCATCGGTCCCGAGCTTCGTCTCGATGGTGGAACTGGTGGTAGGGGGGAGTCCCCACCTCTGGTGGCTCCCCCACACCCCCCCCCCCCCCCCCCCCCCCGCTCTTCTCCTTGCTTCGTTTCGCCTTCCCGTCTTCGTTTCTTCTTCTCCTTCCTTGACGCCAGTCCCCCCCTCGTCCTGTTTCCTCCCCTTCCATCGCTCACCATCAATCTAGTATCTTTCTTCCTCCTCCAATTTTTCACCTAATCACGACTTTCCTCCGTATCCTCTCCATGCTTTCTCCTACCAGATTGTTTTGTGGCCCATCATCTCCCTTCCCTCACCCTCTCCTTCTCCATAAACTTTTTCCTCTTTTCACGTCTAGTGCCCTATTTTTTGCTGGATTATCCCCTTTTTGTCTGACCTCTTCTACGAAGGTGTTGTCCGGTGATCGGGGATTAGGGCGCTTGTTTCTGACTCGGCTTATTATGTGGTTTGTCTTTGTTATGCTTTGTACTGTGCTTTCTCCAGGTTCCCCTCTGCTTGCTTGTTTCGACATGGTCATCTTCAACAGCTATTGTGATGCTTCGGTTATCAAGCTGTTCCCGAGACAGGACTTTAGAGATGTGTGGTGGTGCTCGAGTCAGGTGCGTATCTCGTGCTTCCTTGTCGAGGCACATCTCCGAGCCCCCCTTCATTTAACTGCCAATGGCAATAGTTCTTTCTGGCTCCTCCTTCGCTGACATCTCCGAAGAGTTCAACCTTGGCCCTGGCTGGTGCATTTGATGTGTGGTTTCCTGTTGGCAGATTGTGTACCTATGTCTATGCTTTTGTGTAATCTCCACAGTAGTGGTTCGCTCCCCTCTCTTGTAAACAAGTTGGACCATGCCGTGGTAGGTAAGGTCTCGGTCCGTACGTGGATATTGTTGTACTCCATGTTATGTTTTTAATATATAAGTTTTACTGTTTGCCCAAAAAAAATATATAAGGCGTCTGGAAGATACAAGATGCAGCAAGATACATGGCCCTTGGCTTGCCTCTGCGAACATGGTTGACCTCCTTGGCTACTGCACAAATGAACACTGCCATAGAATTTTCCTAGAAGCCTATGCTTAAAATCAAAAAATCTAGCTGAAAGTTGGTACTTATGGCCTTCTTATGTAGGAAGGTCATGGGTTCAACTCTGATTATACATAACGATGTGGTAAGGAGAGTTTTTCCTTTCAGTGGTGAGGTTGACCAAATAAGTCATCTAATTAGATGAATAATCATGTTTAGTGTAAAAATGTCTTCAATAAGAGGATTCTTGTGATATTAAAACCTCTCCTACTTGAAAAACATGATATATACTTGGCCACTAAGTCACCTTGACATGAAAAAAAGAAAAAAAGTTAAAAAGGGATTCATGCAAAATATGACTATTGCCTATGCATGCATAGAGGAGGGCAAACGGGTGGGCAGGGGAAGCAAAGGGCAGGCAGACTCCAGGATTCTTCAAGCTTGGGCATGCACGGATGGATAAAGGAGAAAGGAATGGGGGCTAATTAAAGCTTGCAGTAGGGTTAGGGTTAGGGGCAAAAAAGATAACTAGAAGTATCCGTCTCTATCTAGAGCTTATCCAACACATGAGGATAAAAAGTAAAGCATAAGAATAAAAATGTTATCTTTATCCTTTTAATTTAGAATAAGAATAAAAAATAGTTGTTTCCAGCTATCCTAGTATACATACATATATATGTGTGTATTATAATAATTATAATATTATAAGATGGCAAATATTTTATGAGAACCTTTATAAATAACTGTGTATATGTAAACCTATTTGTCCATAGGATATTTAGCCTTAATAAAATAGACAGCTTAAAAGATTCTGGTAATGATTTAGAACTTGCATTATTGCAGTAAGATCTACTTATACATCTCATTTATATCTACATTTTTTTTGAATTTTTTTTACATGGTAAATCTATAATTTACTTTATTCGTGAATATGACCTTCATATATTGTAATGAGTAATGCTTGCTGCATTTAGGGGGAGCGCAGTAAACTAAGTCATCTTGTAATATAAGATGTCATTAGTCCACCTTTACCAGGATCTCATAGGTCATAGGTTAGACAGCTTTTTTCATAGATGGACCACACAAATATTAAATGTGAGTAAAGGATTATGTGCATGATAAATGTAGGTAACGTGTGACGAATATTATTCGTCATGTCCGTGGAGTATCGTTCATACCTAACAAATATTTGTCACGCCTATAAATTTATACAATATGCGTAGGGATGACAAATGCATTTTAGACGTAACAAATACTTTGTAGATGTGACAAATATTATTATTATGCCTACAAAGTATTTGTCACATTCGCAAAATATTTGTCGTACCCAAAAAAATTTACATAGATGCATAAAGATGACAAATATTTTTTAGGCATCACAAATGTTTTGTGAGCATGACAAATAATATTTATCACTCTCACCGAGCATTTGTTGCGCCTACATATATTTGTCGTGCACATAACTCTCTACCTGCATTTAATATTTGTGTAGTCCATCCATAAAAAAAACTGACAACCTATGTAACTCTACCTACGTGGACTAATGACATCTTGCATTACAAGATGATTCAACTTCAGTCATTGCAATAAGTATTACTCTAATCTACTCTAATATATCTCCTCTAATATTACTAAGCGGGAATGGGAGATAACTGTGCGTAGAAGGAGAACGCAAGATTCCCTGTTTTCTCTTTTCTCCGTTTTCAGCTTTTATCTGAGAAAGAAAAAAAATCTGTGGAGAAATTACGCCAACCATCCACGTGGCCTCACAGACCCTGATCTCTCTCTCTCTCTCTCTCACAGTAGTTGCTGAGAAACAGAATCCATTAGAATTTCAAAATTTTAGGAGAAAGTTAAACCCAAGATTCCCAATCTGGTGTTCAGTTATAGATGGGGTAGCAAGGTTCTGTTGCAGCCTTTCTTTGAATTAATGCTTCAGGTCTGGATTATTCATTTTGCACAGTTTATCTATTTTTGCCTCATCTATTTTATTTTTGGATTCACTATGTTGACATTGTTTTGATAATGTTTATTATTAAATGTTTGGTGATGTTTTGTACGAAACAAGTTCCCATCTCAAACCCACTGGCTATTCTTTCCTTCACCTTCCCGTACTTTCTTTAGAATTTTTTTTCTTTTTACTGGTTTTCTTTAAATGTTTGTGATATATATATATATATATATATATATATATATGGATCAATGTTCATTGTGTTACTATACACACTTATGTTGGCTTGCCTTTATATTACTCTGAAGCCACGTACATGCGTTTTAATCTTATTCTAGTTAGAATACTTAACGGATTCATTTTGGTGATGTGATTGAGTACTTCGATATGAATTAAGCATTACATTTAAAGAAAAAAAAGATATGAATTTAGCATATAAAAAAATGTCCAAAGTATAACCCACATCCATAGAAACGAAATTTTTTTCACGATTTTATGGTTCAAGTTCAGACATTCACTAAAAAGGAAAGAAATGAGCGCAAGGGTATTATTTGCAGGGACAGCACAATAATTACTAGCACAACTTTTGCACATTATAGCTCCTTACAAGTACATGAAAACTGGGGCAAAACATGACTAATATCATAGTGATACTTGCCAAGAGGTAGGAACTATGTTTCGAATTATTTAGTTTTATTTTTTCTTTAATATACATTTCTCAAGTATAAATTTATTGTATATCATGCTTAATGCTAAGCCTCCATTATCTCTCACCCTTACGTTTATAAGCAATCTTATTAAAAAAAAATTATACATGGCAAAAATAATATTTCTCTTAGGGTTTGTAAACATAAAATCAATTTATTTTCACCCATTGTTTAATCTTATGATACATTATACATCAATGTTCAGAATTCTTACATGTAAATTTAATGATAAAAGCAACTATTTTTTATTATCAATTATTTAATCAATTTATACACCATCACACATTGCATAGTTAACTTTATTTTTTTTTTTACTGATATGATCCATCTACATTATATTTCCTTACATACAAATCCAAAAATTAAACCTTAATGTAAACTAACATCATATTCATACTTGCCAAGAGGGGTCGGAATTATATCGATTTTAGTTTTATTTTTTTCTCTCATATGTATTTGAGTAACACTTGTTGTCGGCTGTTGGTACTTCTAATACACTTTTTTATTATTCCTTAGGGCTCATTTTTTATTTTTTATGTTTTTATTCATTATATTGCATCGATATGTGGGACATAATGGTACCTTCCTAAAAAAAGAATTTTTCTAAAAGATATCAGCAATTGTGTAGGATCGACTGTCAGTGCAACAAGTCTTACTCTATATATTTTTCAAGTATAAATTATGTTAGAGTCGTAAACATAAAACACATCGTCTAATTTTTTTAACCCATTTTTAATAATAAAATAATTAAATAAAGCAAACGTCAACTTGGAAATTGTCCAAAATGGATATTGAAACAACAACTTTGTTATGCTTGTTTTTGCTTATGATTGCATTTAAAAATATCATTTATAAATAATAATTATATTTTATATTTTTAAAAAAATAAAGATGATTGTACAAAATCTTAATTTCTTTCTCTTACCTTTTGTAAAATATTATGATTCCTGACGTCATAATGGAAAGCAAAATCTTCCTATGTGACAGCTGTTTCTCTCGCAATCCAAAAGTTTTCAATATGGTGGACACTTCATAGTTGGTTTCTCTTTTTCAATTTCTAATAATTTTCACTTTGAGAATCAGTAACAAGAGGAATCAAGAATTGTCGGCCACTTATGTTTATTCTTAATTAAAACTAAAAGGGACAGCATAGTCTATCATAACCTTACATACATAAATATAATATATATAATATTTATACATGCACATGTAGTAAATACGTGTGTAAGATTATGATATATTACACACGTTTTACATGCAATTTATCTACAAATATGTATAGTAAGTTTGCGCTTATTAAGTATCAATGATTGCACTGTTGAGTGTAGATTTTTTTTTTTTTTTGACATACAATAATTGTATTTAACCGTTTCATGGCAAAACTATTACTTATGTTTTCTTTAAATTATGTATGCATTGAACATTAGGACATAGAAATCAATGACCTTTTTTTTTGTTTTCGGAATGAAATTATGTTTGTTTTTAACTAAGCCCAACACTAGGTACAAATATTCTCCTAATCTGCTTATGATTTATATTTGTACAAGCAGAAGATTATTTGCTTTGGATGCATAATTATTTGGTGCATCCTTCTTTTATTATAAATTTTGGCTTTGTTGAATATTAGAAACAACACCCTATTTGGCCCGACAAAGGATACATAAATTATGCTATCAATGCCATAATATATGCTTCATGATTATAAGTACAAACATGGTAACCTATATGCCCTACGACATCTTGGCATGATCAGATAGATTACTTTCTTTTTTATTTCTTTTAAAACTCTTCTTGCCATAATTTTTTGGGGCCACTAAACAGAGATGAACATCGTGCTGTATGTATATAATATTTATGTACGTGAATGCAATAAATGTGTAAGATTACATATGTACATATGTACATGTACAGCATATTATGTTATACATACTATGTATACAATTTAGTTTAAGTTCAAAGTGGATATTTGGATAATCATTTCGAAATATGAAAAATTTGAATACATAAGCACAGTAGATAGGGATAATGCCAAGTCCACTTCACATCCACTCCATTGATAGGTCTATTTTTAATCATTTTAATGTAAAATACTTTTATAGAGAATACAAAATTATTTGGGATTTAGAGAGAGAGAAAGAGAAAGAGGTGCACTGAAAATCTCTAATTTGCATGCATTACATTAACATCGTAACATTAAATATAGTTTTTATATTTAGGCTAGGGTTTATGAGAGAGATGGCTATGGGCACTAAAAGTCCTTAATTTACATGCACTACATTTGTTATGCCTTTTACTTTTACAATACATTAATGAATTTAATAAATTTAAGTTTGACCAATTAACTAATTATGAGAGTCTATTAATGAGTTTAAGTAATTTTATTTAGTCTAATTAACCCAATTCTGAAACTCCTTACACTAGTAAGGACAACTCACTAACTTAGTTAAAATTTTAAGTTTAGGTGCACTAGACAGCAGCTTAATAAAATAATAATAAATTTATATAGAGAACTCAGATTGAGGCATAATTCATATTATTGGAAAGAGTATAAAAAGATCTATAATTTTGTAGTAGACTAATTTTGATAATTCAGATATTTCAAGAGTTAAAAATATCAATGATCAATTTTAAAAAGAGATACCAATCATAAACAAGTCCTAATAGGACTTGGATTCGAATTAGGAAACAAAGGCAAGTATAATTAAAGTTAACCATAAAAACTTATGAAAGAGATCTTTAATTGTATTAGAATTATAATATAATAAATTTGAGGGTGATTAAGATTCCAATTCATGAGTAAAAAGTTATAATTAGAATCCTACTCGAACTAAAATTCTGCACATAGATTTACCAGACACAATCCTAATATTTTAAGCATAATTTCATGCATACAATTTTAAATTAGATGAGACAAGTCTCATTAGAAATATAACTCAAAATATTAAAATTTTAATGAAGATCATATTTTAAAATAAGTTGTTTACTAATCGAAATCAAGATATCTTTGGACATGAATAGAATCTGCTAGATTTCTGAGTTCGGAGTACTCAAGATAACAGGTTACTAAAATAGAGATAACCTTTATAAAAAAGTTCAAAAACAGTGAGATTAGTGATATTAAAAAGATAGTAAAAAGTTATAAAACTTTGTAGAAGATAATGTTTCCTAATTCTGACACTTAAGAGGTCAAATTTAGAAATTTTCAGAAGAAAAAAAACGTAAGCTACAAAAATAGAGTCTGATTTGCATTAAGATTGCCACATTAACTTGAAGAAAAAGTCTTGTAGAGTAGGGATCCGCCCCCAAAGAGGAAAGGAGAGTTAATATTAGATGCGAAAAAGAAAATTAGATATAAATAAGTCAATTAGATTTGTGCTGCAGTCATTAGGGGTAAAGCTCTTCTTGAAGGGTATGTTTATGATGTTGTTCTTAAGAAAAAAGATAAAAGAGATGATTAAACTCTGTGAAAGTTAGTTATAATACTTGATGGTAGTTCTAAGAAACTTAGAGAATATGAGAAAGAGCTTAGAGAATGTTAAAAAGAGTTTAAAAGAAGAAGAAACTATGAATAGATAATAAGAAAGTTAGAAGAAAATCAAGAACCGATCTTTCTTTAAGGAGTAAGTAGATAACCTTAGTATGATCTATTTTATATTAAAAATTATATTAATTTTAAGAAAATTCAAATTCTAATCAATCAGTAAGAAACTTAATCTCTATGTCTACTTTGTGATCATCAAGTTTCATATTTTTATGATTTTATTTACTATTTATTCCATAATCAGTCTCTCGGCATATGCAATTTGTCCATTCAGTCTATTTTGTCTCCAATTATAATCACATGAGTAACTAATATTTGTTCTCAATGGTCCAGTGTCCAATTGATCTAAACTTTTGACATAAACTTATTTTCGAATTTATCTTCATTTCTAATAAATTTGATAAGTTTTTTAAGTTATTTGATATTTATTTTATAATTTTATTTTTATACTATATAATATGTCCTATTAATTTTGAAATCTTAACTTGTGAACCTTCTATATCACTCTGATTCATTTCCAAATCATACCAAATTTTGTGGAACCCTTTGTCATATTATCCTTGACCTCTATATAAGGTTTGAAAATCTTTTGACCCCGTTTGTTATTTATTTTGCCCTCCGTTTTAAGTTACTAAAATTCTATTTAAGTCGAATTTTCAGAATCAAAGCAGAAGTCCGAAATCATATCAAATTAATCCATAAACTTATGAAACTTTATAGACACTTCACATATGACCTATTTATCATGTTCAATAAGTGTGGTATTCTGTTTGCTACTTTTCATCTTAATTATTGAATTTTTAGTTTTGAAAAATAGATTTTAATACCTAAAAATATGATTTATGACCCGAAAATTTTGAAAAAAAATTAAAATTTACTTTCATGTCAAATAACCTATTGGAATCATATTTTATCTGATTATCTATTTATATGATCTATGTGACTATTTAGGTGATTATTTTCTATGTGAAGTGATCTATTTTGACTCTTATATATATTTAACACTTTGATAATTCAAATTCAAGATCTATGATCATTCTGTAATTCTTGTAACACTTGTGTCATATATGATTTAATTCATTTGAATATTGTCATCTTAAGGAGATGTAAGGTCCGATTTCGGTATAAGCATCCGTATTGGTAAGGCATTTTGTGTGTGAAACTCGAAGGCAACGGGTAAAATCTCAGCCATGATAGGTACAAAGTGCTGCATAGAACAAAGTGCTACGTTAAGTTAGATCCACCTCTTGAATCTATGGAGACTACTTCTTGAAACCTATTCGTAATTTGTATGGTTGTGGTAGGACTTAGACTTTCCAGTTCTACTCGAGATTAAGACATTTGCATTATTTGTCTAGATACTTTAGTATATATTTTTTTTATTCCTTATGTTGTAGATTGGGTGCATGTCTGTTATGATATATTTGATATGATTTGATTGGCACATAAAATATGAAATTATGGTTTATTATATTCTTTTGAACTCATCATATTTATTTGACTTCATTGCTCACTTTACTTAGTTATTCCTTTGAATTCCATGAGACATATTCTTATTCATAAGCTATGTTTTGCATCTTATAATTGATTCTCCCCTTTAAAAAGATGAAACTTAATTATTGTAATCTCCATACATGTAGTAGTAGTTTGTGAAGTGGAAGGTAGATGTGTGCACTTTTTGCTGAAAGGAGGAATCCTTCCTCTATTTGGATTCCTTAGAATTGCAACTTGGCACAAGGGGGAGATGTCTTGAGAAGGACATCAGGGAAGACCTTGCGTGCCCCCTCTGCTTTTTAACTTTTCTTATGTTAAGAGCAATCAAATCAACTATTCCAACCGTGCAAAATTGGTGGCAAAGGGAATCTACTACCTTTCACTCGTCAAAACAAAAAAGGGAATCTACTACCACCAGTGATAGTTGGATCCCTCCTACAAGAGCCATCAAATCAATTAATGTAAACCATGAGTATTATACTTCATTTCTTAGTTACTCTAAATGCAGATATGGTGTTTAGTTATAGATGGGGTAGCAAGGTTTTGTTGCAGCCTTTCTTTGAATTAATGCTTCAGGTATGGACTATTTATTTGTTGCACAGTTTATCTATTTTTGCCTCATCTATTATATTTTTGGATCCACTATGTTGACATTGTTTGATAATGTACATTATTCAATGTTTGGTGATGCTTTGTATGAAACAAGTTCCCATCTCAAATCCACTGGCTATTCTTCTCTTCACCTCCCCATACTTTCTTTCGAATTTGTTTTCTTTTTATCGGTTTTCTTTAAATTTTTGTTATATATATATATATGGATCACTGTTCATTTTGTTACTATATATTATATACTTATGTTGGCTTGACTTTTTCTTACTCTAAGCCACGTACATGTGTTTTCATCTTATGCTAGCTAGAATAGTTAATGGATTCATTTTGGTGATGTGATTTGAGTACATCGATATGAATTAAGTATTACATTTCAAAAAAAAAAAGATATGAATTAAGCATATAAAAAAATGCCCAAACTATAACCCACATCCATAGAAACTAAATTTTTTTCACGATTTTAGGGTTCAAATTCAGACATTGACTAAAAAGGATAGTGGATAGGGATAATGCCAAGTCCACTTCACATCCACTCTATTGATAGGTCTATTTTAAATCATTTTAATGTAAAATACTTTTATAGAGAATACAAAATTATTTGGGGTTTAGAGAAAGAGGTGCACTGAAAATCCTTTGCATACATTACATTAACATGGTAACATTAAATGTAGTTTTTATATTTAGGCTAGGGTTTATGAGAGAGATGGCTATGTGCACTAAAAGTCCCTAATTTGCATGCACTACATTTGTAATGCCTTTTACTTTTGCAACACATTAATGAATTTAATAAATTTAAATTTAACTAATTAACTAATTATGAGAGTCTATTAATGAGTCTAAGTAATTTTATTTAGTCTAATTAACCCAATTCTGAAAGCCCCTTAGACTAGTAAGGACAACTCACTAACTTAGTTAAAATTCTAAGTTTAGGTGCACTAGACAGCAGCTTAATAAAATAATAATAAATTTCTATAGAGAACTCGGATTGAGGCATAATTCATATTATTGGAAAGAGCATAAAAAAAAATCTATAACTTTGTAGTAGACTAATTTTGATAATTCAGATATTTTAAGAGCTAAAATATCAATGGTCATTTCTTAAAAGAGCTACCAATCAGAAACAAGCCCTAATAGGATTAGGAATCGAATTAAGATAGAAAGGCAAGTATAATTAAAGTTAACCATAAAAAATTATGTAGCGATCTTTGATTGTATTAGAATAATAATATAATAAATTTGAGGGTGATTAAGATTCCAATTCGTGAGTAGAAAGTTATAATTAGAATCCTACTCGAACTAGAATTCTGCACACAGATTTACTAGACGCAGACCTAATATTTTAAGCATAACTTCATGTATTAAATTTTAAATTATATGAGACAACTCTCATTAAAAATATGACTCAAAATTCTAAGATTTTTATGAAAATCATAGTTTTAAAATAAGTTGTTTACTAATCGAAATCAAGACATTTTTAGATATGAATGTAATCTACCAGATTTCTAAATTCGGAGTACTCAGGATAGCAGGTTAGTAAAATATGAATAACCTTTTATAGAAAAGTAGATTGATGGCATTAGAAAGATAGTAAAAAGTTATAAAACTTTGTAGGAGAGAATGTTTCATAATTCTGATATTTAAGAGGTCAAATTTAGAAGTTTTTAGAAAAAAAAAAAAAAAGTGTAAGGTGTGAAAATAGAGTCCGATTTGCATTAGGATTGTCACGTTAACTTGAAAAAAAAATCTTGTAGAGTAAGGATCCGACCCCAAGGAGGAAAAGATAGTTAATACTAGATGTGAAAAATGAAATTAGCTATAAATAAGTCATTGAATTTGTACTGCAGTCATTAGGGGCGCAGCTCTTTTTGGAAGGTAAGTTTATGATGTTGTTCATAAGAAAAAAGAAAGAAGAGATGATTAAACTCTATAGAAGTTAGTTCTAATACTTCATGATAGTTCTAAGAGACTTAGAAAAAATGAGAATGATTTTAAAGAATGTTAAAAAGAGTTTTAAAGAGGAAGGAACTATGGATAGATAACAAAGAAGTTATAACCTTAAGTATAATCTATTTTTTATTAAAATTATATTATTTTTAAAAAATTTAAAATCTAATCAATTAATAGAAAACTTGATCTATATGTCTACTTCATGATCATCAAGTTTTATATTTTTATGATCTTATTTACTATTTATTAGATAATTATTCTCTCAGTATATGTAATATGTCCATTCAGTATATTTTGCCTCCAACTATCATCACATGAGTAACAAATATTAGTTCTCATTGGTCCGGTGTCCAATTGATCTAAACTTTTGACATAAACTTATTTTAGAAATTATATTCATGTATAATAAATTTGATAATTTTTTTATTTTATTTGATACTTATTTTACAATTTTCTTTTTAAACTATATAATCTGTCCTAATAGTTTTGAAATCTTAACTTATGAACCTTCTATATCAGTCGATTCATTTTCGAATTATGCCAAATTTTGTAGAGATCTTTGTCATATTATCTTTTACCACTATGTATGGTTTAAATTTTTTTTTACCCCGTTTGTTATTTATTTTGTCCTATGTTTTAAGTTACTAAAATTTTTAATTCGAATTTTCGGAATCGAAATAGGAGTCCAAAATCATATAAAATTAATCCATAAATTGATGAAACATTGTATGCAGTTCACATATGACCTATTTATCATGTTCAGCAAGTATAGCATTCTGTTTGCTACTTTTCATCCTAATTATTAAATTTTTAGTTCTGAAAAATAGATTTTAATACTTAAAAATATGATTAATGACTCAAAAAGTTTGAAAAGAAAATAAAATTTACTTTCCTGTCCAATAACCTACTAGAATTATATTTGATCTGATTATCTATCTATATGATCTATCTGACTCTTTAGGTGATCAGTTTCTATATAAAGTGATCTATTTTGACTCTTATATATATTTAATACTTTGATAATTCAAATTTATGATCTATGATCATTCTGTAATTGTTGTAAGATACTTATGCCATACATGATTTGATTCGTTTGAACATTGTCATCTTAAGGAGATGTAAAGTTCGATTTCGGTATAAACATTCGTATTGGATAGGGCATTTTGTGTATGAAACTCGAGGGTAACGGATAAAATCTCAGCTAGACGATAGGTACAAAGTGCCATATAGAACAAAGTGTTATGCTGAGTGAGAGCCACCTCTTGAATCTATAGGGACCACTTCTTGAAACATATTTATAATTTGTATAGTTGTGGTAGGACTTGACTTCCCGGTTCTGCGCAGGACTAAGACATTTGTATCATTTGTCTAGATACTTTGGTATATCTTTGTTCGGCTCCTTATGTTGTAGTTTAAGTACATGTCCGTTATGCTATATTTGATATCATTTGATTGGCACATAAATCTAAAATTATGGTTTATTATATTTCTTTGAACTCATCATATTTATTTAACTTCTTTGCTCACTTTGTTTAGTTATTCCTTTGAATTCCATAAGACATATTCTTATTCATAAGCTATATTTTCCTCTAATTTAATAAGCTAATATGTCATGTTATCCGTTATACGATATATGATATGCAATATGAGATATGTGATATGTTCCGTTCATAGCTAATAGATTTGATAAGTTAGATATGAATTTGATTTAGTCATCATGCCAAGTAAACGATATGATATTCGATTTGATCATGCTATCAGAAAATACCTCTAATTTAATAAATCTATATTTGACCATACTTTTTTATCATGTTCATATTTGAGTTATATGTAGAACTGTGTAAAATCATACTTAATATAATTATATAATGTGATTTACAAAATTACTATATGTTAAGTCATGTGAATGATTTGAAGCCTATTGAGTGGTGGACTCATAAATCTGACCAACTATTTTTAAGGAGAAACTAACTCAGGATCTGCCTAGATGGAGAGTCGCATATGTTAAATTTTCAGAAGAGTTTTTTATTATCAAATTAGTAGTTTATGTAGTAGGAATGATGAAAGATTAATGTATTTTTTTTATTTGGTGATATTGAGAATTTAAATACTAATTGATGGAAATTGAAATTTACAAACTTTAGTATTAGCTATATTTTCGATATATTAAATTAATTAATAATTATATCACTTCTTTAAAGCGTCTTATAGTTATTTAGCTCTCATAGTTGTTTATTATAATGGAATTTATTTCGAGATTACGCAATTAGAGTCTGAGTTAAAAAAAATGAACCGAATCCGAGATGTAACAATATTAACATAATAACATTAAATGTAGTTTATATTTAGGCTATCGTTTACCTAAAATATCTAGGGTATTGTGTTCATAATATCTATGTCCATTTAATATTGGGTGTACTTTTTTATCAATGTTTATCTTAAGTTCATTTTCCAAATGCATCGTTCTTTAAACAAGTTCTAAAGTATAGGCAACTTATATCCTATTTTTCTTTTTACTTTAGATATAAGATTTTGTTAGAAATCATGTGAAAATAAGATGACATAGTAATTACTTGATTTTATATTGTTATGATTATTTGTTAAAAGGTGCACTTTATCTACATGTCACAACATGAGCATTGATTTAACTATGAACACATATTTAGTAGCCTCCTCCATCTTAATGTAAGTTCCATGGACACATACCCTTTATGTTAATGACATTTTATCCATTAATGATGATTTGAGATTTCAAACAATGAATTGTTCATACATTATAAAAGATGGCCAAACTTAATTTTAATCAATCATTGAAGATTACTAAATTAAGGGTTTATTTGGTCGCTTGTAAAAAGGCAGTTAGAAAATATTTGTGAGAAAAGGTAATATAACTGCTTATTTAGTAGCCCTAAAAACATTGGTTAATAGAAAATCAGATTCATTTAACCAATGCCAAATCCCAATTTTGGCATCCAGCATAAGATGTCTAGTGCCGTTTTCCATTGGGATGCATTAATGCAAGCTGTGAATGTGGGAGAACCTAGTCACCCTAGAAATTACCTATCAAACCCTAAGATGTTTAGTTTTATACTTAAACTCTTAGAACTTAAGCATGTACAGTTTAATAATTATACTATCAAAACTAAAAAAACTTATATAAATTAGATTTAATACTCTTTTCCAAGACAATTGAAAATGTTTTCATAGATACCAAATGACAAATTTTTTTTTCATTTTTCCTGTAAACTTGTTTCCTTAAAACATGTTTTCCATTCAAATATATTTTATGTAGAACCGAATAGACCCTATGTATGTTCAAGAATCAAAAAGAAAAATTAGTCGAGCATTTGTCAGCTTTAATTGACCAAACCTAACACAGATGGTCCAACAAAACTTCAAATTACATAGGTATAAGTTCCAATCATGAAACTAAGTTTCCAAGTTGATAATACTACTTTAGAAGAGTCAGAATCATAATTAATTAAAGAAATAAAAATAACAACCAATCGTTACTAAATTTTATTTGCTTGTTTTTGTGTAAGAACTTCACCTAATCTTCTTTGATATGACTCTTCTTTGAATCCTTGAGTTCTTAAACTTCTCTTGATTTCTCCTTCTCTTTTAAGAGACGATCTTATATTAGAATGTTTCCCTATTGCAAAATAAGCTCTTTAACCAAAAAAATCAAAATGGGAAAGAAAAAAGACCAAAAAATTCTCAAATTCTATTGAGTTTAGGGATAATCCCATGACCTAGTTATAAAAAATTATTGCCAATCTAACAGCAATTAGTGTTCAAATTTATTGAAGATTGGATTCTATCATAAATCAGGTGAGCCCCCCATCCTCTTTTGCCATCCGGAAAGCTCACATGACCCTTGTCCTCCCATTAAATGCGTTCTGACGTCAGCCGCACATCAACGCACATAAGGAGGCTAGATTCAAAAAAATAAAAATTACTCATCAGACTACTCTTAAGAGCATCTTGAAGCTCTCGAGAGCATCAGGAACTACATCCTAAAGCTCTCGAGAGCATCAGGAAGCTCATCATCAAGCTCTCGAGAGCATCCTCGCACTCCCGAGAGTATGATGTTGCTAATGTAGCGGGTAAATTTTTTACTATTTTTTTAATTTGCTCTTCCCCATGTACGTTGACACACAGCTAATATAGGAACACATTTAATAGAGGGACAGGGGCCATGTGGACTTTCTAGATGGCAAAAGGGATAGGGGGGGCTCATTTCAGTTCACCAATTTGTCCCTACTTACATTGCAGCAAGCATTTCTCTTAATATTTATGGAACTATTCTCAAAACTAATCCCCATGCAGCATTTGACCAATTTGATCTCCTAAGTAAAAGAATTCGGAAAAAAGAAAAAGTCAACAAATGAAAGCATTTGAGATCCTAATAAGCATATTGTCATCTTAGATCCAAATTTAGTGAGTGTAACACTTATTTGGGCTGGTTTAAAGATGAGTCTAACACTTAATTGGGCTGGTTTCAAGAAGACTAAGTTGAGTGATTTAATACTTATAAATGATCGAATGCCGTTAGGCATGAAAATCATCTCACCTTTAAATTTTTTTTTGTCTAACTCACAAAATAGTTGGAGGTACTTCTTATGCATCTCCTCTCCTACTTTCCATATAGCCTCTTCTTATATTCGTTAATGTCATTGTAGAACATTCACTAAAATCTAGCCATACACATATATACTAGAAAATCCCACCCTACAAACGTGGGGCATACAACGTGGGATTCTCTCTCCCAAATGAACTAACTTTCCCTCTCTCTCTAACCACTCTTTGGTGAACATTGGACTCTCTCTCTCTCTCTCTCTCTCTCTCTCTCTCTCCACTAAGCCCAATGGTACCAGTTTCTTCGAGCATACTCTGCCAAACGCTTTGCACCTCTTTGACTAGGGGATATCCCCTTTTGGACCCTAGGATATCCCTAATCCTTTGTTTGCTTTGGCATCCAAGATTTTGGAATCCAGGATAACTTGGGACAGGATGGCGTTAACCATGGTTTAACCCGGGGTTTTAGATTTCACCTCCTTAGGTGAATTAACTGTTAGTCTTAGGTGGCCTACAAGCCAATATGACTTTGTAATCTCGTTCATTTATTAATATAATGGCATAATATTCATTGTGTGTAAATCGTACTAATTGTCGTATCATAATGAAGTCTGTGAATATGTGCGATAGTGATCAGATTATGATGAGATCATACTAATGAGACTGATCACTTAAACACACATATTCTTAATTGTTCGTAGTCGGAGGATATCCGAGAAGGACATCGGATATCCAGTTAGACTAGTACAGATTACTCATGCTCATGCGATGAGGTGACTGATCTCATAGTCACTTGTGTGGAGACATTAAAGCGAATCTGTAGGTGCTCATTAGAGAATGAGTTCTTTGAACTGATTCGACTGAATCATTTGATGGTATTGTACCTCACTGTCAACCAGCTTGATTCTATTGTCGCAGTTGCGTGGATGGTCCTCGAACCTAAGACACCATGGACACCTTGTCGATGGACTTCTGTGCTTTGACCTTGGTTTATCAATATCTAACCACGGGATTTTAAACAACCAATGATCGGGTATAGCGGAATACCATCGAAGGGAATTGAATGTCAATAAAGAATCATTCGCTCTCAGTCTGATGAGAGAGAATGCTCTCAAAAGGATGCGCGAAAGTCCCTGGCCAGGACGAACAATAATATTGGGAAAGGAGTTTTCCGATATTCATCAACGGCATCCAATCCAAGTGAGTCGACCGGTTAGGGTTTGACAGCTCGCCATACCTGAGTTGACTCGAGAGCATTGTACGAATGAAGGATTATATCCACGCGGTAACTGTCGGCGGAAAGGTTCCAAGAGTGGGTTACTTAACCCCGATACCTTCCGGGATCATACGGTATTGCTTGGCACCCAACGTGATCGGAGACTCGACTGAATTCGATGTGCGACATTGATTCGGTTGATTAATTAATTAATAAGGAGTTATTAATTGATTAATAAAGCCAGTAAGGAGTCACTGGGCTTATTGGGCTATTAATCGGACTGGTTATTGGGCCTAGAAGGTCACACGCAAATGATTCTCAAGGCGATGGATAAATAAGTGGGTTTTATATAAATCGGGGGTTTTTATGAAAAATCGCGCGGTTAGTATAAAAGGTAGCGAATAGGCTGGGCAGGCCATGTTGGGTTTTCTCGGGTTTCTCCGGATCGCTCACGCAGCGAAAAATAAAATATACAGCGATCCGTGTTCATACAATTAAATTGTTAGAACCGTGTTCATATGATAAACACAATATTAATCGGATTAATGTTCCGCAATTTTTGGATTTTATTTGGGGTGTCATGTGATAAAGAGCAACTGGGTTTATACGGTTTGTTCAGGTCTTCCCATGTGATGGGAAGATGGCTGGGGTTCCTGGTGTGACCAGGGACACCACCAGTCACCATTGGCATCTGTTGTCGGCACCGAAGAAGGAGTCTGAGCAACAGTTGGACGACCATCTTCTTCCTCTTCGGTTTTGTGAAAACCTAGAACCAGAAATTAAAAAAGGAAGCATAAAGGGTCGGCCAGCAGCAAGTAAGGGGCACCGCCGGGGGCCTGCCGGCGCCGGGGTATCACCGGCGGGGTCGGCCGGCGCAGGAACCCCGGTCGTCGGGTCCCTGCAAGCTCCCCCACGCCGCCATTCCT
Organism: Zantedeschia hybrid cultivar; assembly: GCA_030544215.1. NCBI lineage: Eukaryota > Viridiplantae > Streptophyta > Magnoliopsida > Alismatales > Araceae > Zantedeschia > Zantedeschia hybrid cultivar. The sequence continues at coordinate 60,009,591 of JARZZO010000012.1, forward strand.
GTTAGGGTTTTGCAGAAAAGGGGGCGTCGGGTTCGGGGTTAGGGGTGCCGGCCTAGCTGCCGGGCCGCTAGGCACCCGACCCGGTCTGACCGGGCCGGGTGGTCTAGGCGCTAGGACCAGGAGAGCCCTGGTCCACGCCTGGTTCGAGCCCAGGTTCAGCCCAATGAGCTAAGCTCTTAGCCCCCTAAATTCCTTCTTTAAAACCCATTTGCTCTTAAACCCCAACTCCAAAATTAAATTAAATTAAATTTAATTTAAAATTTAAATTTTTTTTTTTGAAAATTAAATTTTTTTATTCATTTTAATTTATTTGGGAATTAATGATTTTGGAATCATTGTAATAACATGTAGTTGTTAATTGATTAAAATTAGTTATTAATTTAAGTGTTAGATTAATAATTAATTTTAATAGACTAATTTAAATGTTAAATTAGTAGTTATTAGTTAATTAGAATTAATTGTTAGTTTAATCGTTAAATTGGTGATTAATTTTAATTAGCTAATATAATAGTTTAATTAGATGTTATTAATTATTGATTTAAAAGTTAAATTAATAATTAATATTAATCCACTAATCTAAAAGTTAAATTAGTAGTTAACTATTCATTTGTGTTAATTATTAGTTTAATAGTTAAATTAGTGATTAACATTTATTAATTAACTAGTCTAATTGTTAGACTAGTAATTAATAACTTATTAGAATTGATTATTAATTTAAGTGTTAAATTAATAATTAATTTTAATTTACTGATCTAAGAGTTAGATTAGTAATTAATTATTAATAGTCTAATTGTTAGATTATTAATATTATTTAATCTAAATGTTAGATTATTTAATTATTAGAATTGTTCTAATTTGCATGGAATAATATGGAAATTATTAATTTGGAATGTGTGTTTAATGCTTTTAAATTTGATTTAATTGCGTGCTTTAGTGATTAAAAGAGTTTTCGAAATTCAAATACCAATTTTGATTGGATCCCAGCTTTTTGAAAACCAAAATTATTTAATTTTGAAAAACTCTTTATTTTAGCCGATGTGATACGCTATATCATGTCTGGATGTTTTAAAACACATTGTGGTCATGGATATGCACTTATTTAATTATTCATGTGATGAATGATGTGTGTGGATCGTGGTTATATGATTGAATAAATATTTATTAATTATTAATAAATAGAGGTCTGTGCACCTCTCTCTCTCTCATACTCCGATGTACTTCTACCTCCCTCTCTCTTGTACTCGCCATAAGGCCTTCTTCTATTTACATGTAAATTATGAATTTATTGTAATCTGATCGAGACAACCGAGGAAGGAGTGAGGACGATCCACAACTGCAACCAGGAAGGCGATTTGATGAAAATCTATTGCCTATGTGTTTGCAAGTTGATTCTCTAATGTAAATGTTATATTAAAATTGTGTGTGTTATCCATGACCACACTAATGATATGTATAAGATGCATTATTTTCTTTTGATTATGAATCATAGCAGGTATAGTATTTAGTAAATATATACGATATATTTATATACTCACCTAGGAGAGACCAAGATAAAAATTATCTAAATATCCTCGTTTAAACTCTACGCCGTAACGTGAGTAGTTAAGAACTTACCGCGTGGTCCACCATCGTTATAGTCATAGGATTCGAATCACTTTAGGCAAGTTTGTTGTCCTACCACAAGGCTTGTTTAATTGTAAGGAGAGACCGTGGCTATGGCATTAGATGTCTATATGATCGGGGTAGAGGAATCATGTAGCTTTGTTGTGCTATCTACAAGGGCTGCATACAAACCTATGCTCGTCGCGTAACGATAGTTAGCTTAAACCAAAATTAGTGGTTTGTTATGCTATCCACAAGGTCATTAAATCTCTGGGGACCGAAGCTATGATCAGATATTGTAAGGAGTTACAAGTCTCATGAGATAGGTGCTATTTGATTGTTTTACAGCTTTCTTGTGCTATCCACAAGGTTGTAATGCAAGTCATTGAGATTCTGATCCCCACTAAGAAACTGTCGGCATCTCCTGTTCTATATAACTGAGGGTTATACAGTCCATCGAAAATTAGTGGGAGTTAAAACTTGATTAAAAGACCATGTCTTGTTTTAAAAGTTAATAATTTAATATTTGCTGAATAGATTTTATTCATCTCCTGTAGGAAATTATGTCGTCGAATAACCCATTCCGTGGCATACTTGATGCCAAACACTTGACTAGCCTCAACTGGTCGGATTGATTCAGAAATATGAAGAATGTCTTCAGATATGAACACATTGACTATGTCCTTAGAGCTGATTCTCTTCCTGAACCGACATTGGATGCCCTTGACGCAGAGATGATAGCTAACGATAAAAGATCGAAGGATAAAAGCAAAGAGTAGTAAAATGTGACTACTTCTACTGTGAGCAGTATGGTCACTGGAAGAGGAACTGCGAGGAGTTCCTCAACGATAAAGCTCATGGAAAGGTGAAACTATCAGAAGCTTCAGATATCTATATGATAGATATCAACTTGTCAGTTAGAGATTCCACATCCTGGGTATTATATGTCAGATGTACTTCTCACATCTGTCATGATGTACAGATGCTGACAAATAAGCACAAGCTAAGAAAAGGCGAGGTGGAATTGATGTTAGGAAATGGTGCAAAAGTTGCGGCGATTGCTGTAAGGACAGCAAACCTCAGGCTTCCATCAAGAGACGTCTTATCCTTAGAAGATTGTTATTATTTTCCTAGCATAATAAAGAACATCATATCAGTATCTAATTTGGACAAGATAGGATATAAGTTGTCTATTGAGAATAGAAGTTGTTCGATTTATTATAGTTATAAATCAATAACTTCGACATCTTTAGTCAACGAACTATATCTTTTAGATATTTCTTATTACAATCTTCATATTAACAATGCTCTTAAGAAGAGCAAGAATTGTGTGAACCAAGCCTACATGTGGCATTGTAGACTTGGTTATATTGTTAAAAGCAGGCTGCAAAAGTTGCACCGACATGGTTATTTAACTACATTCAATTATGAATCGTTTGCAACATGTGGATCTTGCCTTATGGGAAAAATGGCAAAATCTCCATTTACAGGACATGGAGAACGTGCCAAGGATATTTTGGAACTAATACATTCGGATGTATGTGGTCCCATGTCCACCCAAGCCAAAGATGACTTCTCATATTTCATCACGGTCACCGACGACTTCTCAAGATTCGGCTATGTGTACTTAATGAAGTACAAGTCGGGAGCGTTTAAGAAGTTCAAAGAGTTCAAGAATGAGGTAGAGAAGCAGTTAGCAAAGAGTACTAAAGCTCTTCGATCAGATCGAGAGGAGAATACTTAAGCACTAATTTCACACAATTCTTAAAGGATAATGGTATCCTTTCTCAGCTGACCCCTCCATATACACCACAAATGAATGGTGTATCAGAAAGGAGAAATCGCACCTTGTTGGACATGGTGCGATCCATGATGAGCTTTTCGAGATTACTAGTGTCCCTCTAAAGGTATGCTCTAGAGTCAGCAGCATACCTACTGAACATAGTACCCAGCAAGTCTATAGCCTCTACTCCATATGAGATATGCAAAGACATGAACCATAATTTAAACATGTTAAAGTCTGGGGTTGTCCTACTTATGTGAAGAGGCATGATTCAGACAAGCTGGAATCACGAATTGATAAATGTAAGTTTGTGGGATATCCAAAGGAAATCTTTTGATACTATTTTTACCATCCTGGTGAACAAAAAGTGTTTGTTGCCAGAAAAGCTATATTTTTAGAAGAGCAATACCTTCTCCAGGAGGACAGTGGGAGTAAAATAGTACTGGAAGAGGTTCAAGATCCCCAAACAGCTGCATTATCATCTGATGAGATATCAGTTCTTGAATCTGTTCATGTACACACAGGTGAGCCTCGTAGATCTAGTAGATTACCTAGACTACCCGAACGATATGTGGGACATATCGCTGAAGGTGAGTCTAAGGTTGAATATAATAAGGATGATGATCCTAAAACCTACCAGGAGGCCATAGAAGGCCTAGAAGCCGGGAAATGGCGAGAAGCCATGAACTTAGAAATCCAGTCCATATACACCAACCAAGTTTGGAACTTGGAGGACTTGCCCGAGGGTATTGTACCCATCGAATGCAAGTGGATCTTTAAGAGAAAGATCAGTGCTGATGGATGGATCGATACTTATAAGGCAAGATTGGTGGCAAAGAGATATCGTCAAAGGCAAGGAATTAACTATGACGAGACTTTCTCACCAGTTATCATGATAAAGTCGATCAGAGTTCTACTCGCCATAGCTACACACTACGATTACGAGATCTGGCAGATGGATGTGAAGACTGCCTTCCTCAACGGCAACCTTGAGGAAGAGGTGTATATAATACAACCAGAAGGTTTCACATCCAAAGAATATCCAGATAAAGTGTGCAAACTTCAGAAGTCCATTTATGGACTGAAGCAAGCTTCCTGGAGCTGGAACATAAGATTTGACGAGGCTGTCAAGTCTTATAACTTCATTAAGAATGAAGATGAACCTTGTGTGTACAAGAAGACCAGTGGGAGCGCAATCACCTTCTTAGTTCTTTACGTAGACGACATACTACTTATTGGGAATGATGTAGCTATAATGTCATCGGTAAAGATCTGGCTGTCGAAAAACTTCTCCATGAAGGATTTGGGAGAAGCATCCTACGTATTAGGAATACGGATCTATAGAGATAGATCAAAGAGGATGCTTGGAATTGTTAGTATTAGATGGTCTCAAAGCCAATCCGATACTGTGTACATATTCAGATTATTAATAAATGGCAATAATTCATTGTGTGTAATTATTTCGATCTGTGTTTATCGTATCACGATGAAGTCCATGAACATGTGCAATAGTCTTTGGATTATGATGAGATCATAATTACGGGACCGAAGACTTATAAACACATGTTCTTAATTGTTCCTAGTCATAGGATGTTTGAGATAGGACATCGAACATCCGGATAGACTAGTATAGGTTACTTCAGCTCATATGATGAGGGTGACTGATCTCATAAGTCACTTGTGTGGAGACACTATGCTGAACCTATAGGTGCTCATTGGTGAATGAGTTTACTGAACTGATCCGACTATGAATCGCTGGATGGTAATCACCTCACTGTTAACCAGCTCGATTCAATTGTCACGGTTGCGTAGATGATCCTTGGACCTGAGACTCCAAGGATACCTTGTTGGTAGGTTTCTGAGCTTTGACCTTGACGAACGAATCCCTAACCATGGGATATCAATAAGTCAAGCGATCGGGTTCAGGGAAATGCCCTCGAAGGTAATTGTGTGTTCAATACGGGATCATCCGCTCTCGGTTGTTTGAGAGAAAATGTTCCGGGAATGATGCGCTTAAAGTCCCTGGCCAGGGCGGACTCTGTAATTGATAAGGAGTTATCGGATTCAGACTAGCGGCATCTGATTCAAGTGAATCGACCAAATAGGGTTTAACAGTAAACCATGCCCTAGGTCGATTCGGGAACATTGTACGGATGAAGGATTATATCCGCGCGCTAACCGATGATAGAAAGGTTCCAATAGAGGGTTGCGATAACCCCAGTGCCATTCAGGATCACGCGATGTTGCTTGGCATCCAACGTGATCGGCAGTCCGTCCGAATTTATTGTGGGACATTAAATTCGGCTGATTAATTGAATATAAGGATATTAATTAATTCAGTGGGTCAGTAAAGGGTTACTGGACTTAATGGGCTATTAACTGGACTGGTATTTGGGCCTAGAGGGTCACACGCAAATGGTTTTCAAGTCGATGGATAATCCGACAGGATTTCGGATAAGTCTGGGTTTTTGTGAAAAACCGCAAACTGACTTCTTATAAAAGAACGGATTCTACGTCCGGGGGCCAGCAATCCTGACCTAGCCGTCATTCGTTCTTCCCCACTTTCTCTCTCCTCTGGGCGTGCGGTTCCCAACTGCTCCACCTCCCGTTCGACGGGGATTCTGAATCTGCATGTCACGGCGGATTACGCACAGTCAGACGGGATCTTCGAGCGCCGCAGCGAGCGAGGAAGCGAGGACGATCCATCGCGAGGAGAACCGCGTGGATACCGCTAGAGGTCGGGCATCTGCGTGACTTGCGGCATCGCTCCGACGGAACCGGAAAACGGACGCACATTCGAATCCGCGCAAGGTAAATCTATCTACATCGATTTTAGTTTTAACGACCGAAACGGAATAGATCCGATCCCGAACTTCTTTATTCCGCTGCGTTTTAGGATCGGATCCCGACACAGCGATCCCAACAGGAATGACCCAATACTTGTACATAGATACTATAGTCAAAAGGTTTGGCATGAAAAATTCCAAGAGAGGTCTCATACCGATGAGACATGGAATTAATCTCTCAAAGGAGCAGTCTCCTAAGACTCCTAATGAGAGAGTATTCATGGATAGAGTACCCTATGCATCTGCTATAGGATCTATCATGTATGCCATGCTATGTACACGGCCTGGTGTTGCATTTGCTCTAAATGTTACGAGCAAATTTTTGACTAATCTAGGCGAAGAGCACTGGAAGGCAATGAAATGTATCCTTACGTACTTGAGAAGAACTAAGAATATGTTTCTTTTTTATGTAGGAGGTGACTTGAAACTGCGAGGCTTTACTGATTCGAGTTTCCAGTCATATCCAGATAATAGCAAATCTACATCTGGATTCGTGTTTACTTTGAATGGAGGAGCAGTGTGCTGGAAGAGTTCCAAGCAAGCAACCACTGCAGATTCGACGACTGAAGCTGAGCACATCACTACAGCTGGAGCTTTCAAGGAAGTAGTGTGGTTGAAGAAGTTCATCACTGACCTTGACATAGTTCCCTGCATCTTTGATCATGTTCCGCTATTGTGCGACAACGATGGAACTATTGCACAAGTGAAAGAGCTGCGGTCTCATCAGAAATCGAAAGATATTCTGAAGCGTTTTCATATTATCAGAGAGATCGTATCCAGAGGAGATGTAATGGTGGAAAGAGTTCCATCTGTCGACAATGTAGCAGATCCCGTTGGCTCAAATTGTGTTTGAGTGTCACCTAGAGTCTATAGACTTACTGTATAAAGGTGATTGGCTTTAGTCCAAGTGGGAGATTGTTAGTCTGAGGTGGCCTACAAGCCAATATGACTTTGTAATCTCGTTCATTTATTAATATAATGGCATAATATTCATTGTGTGTAAATTGTACTAATTATCGTCTCATAATGAAGTCCGTGAATATGTGCGATAGTGATCAGATTATGATAAGATCATACTAGTGAGACTGATCACTTAAACACACATATTCTTAATTATTCATAGTCGAAGGATTTCCGAGAAGGATATCAGATATCTGGTTAGACTAGTACAGATTACTCATGCGCATGCGATGAGGGTGACTGATCTCATAGTCACTTGTATGGAGACATTAAAGCGAATCTGTAGGTGCTCATTAGAGAATGAGTTCTCTGAACTGATCCGACTGAATCGTTGGATGGTATTGTACCTCACTGTCAACCAGCTTGATTCTATTGTCGCAATTGCGTGGATGGTCCTCGGACCTAAGACACCAAGGACACCTTGTCGGTGGACTTCTGTGCTTTGACCTTGGTTTATGAATCTCTAACCACGGGATTCTAAACAGCCAATGATCGGGTACAGCGGAATATCGTCGAAGGGAATTGAGTGTCAATAAGGAATTATTCGCTCTCGGTACGATGAGAGAGAATACTCTAGGAAAGATGCGCGAAAATCCCTGGCCAAGGCGGACGATAATATCGGGAAAGGAGTTTTCCGATATTCATCAGCGGCATCCAATCCAAGTGAGTCGATCGGTTAGGGTTTGACAGCACGCCATACCCTGGGTTGACTCGAAAGCATTGTACGAATGAATGATTATATCCACGCGGTAACTATCGGCAGAAAGGTTCCAAGGGTGGGTTACTTAACCCCGATACCTTCCGGGATCACGCGGTGTTGCTTGGCACCCAACATGATCGGAGCCCCGACCGAATTCGATGTGCGACATTGATTCGATTGATTAATTAATTAATAAAGAGTTATTAATTGATTAATAAAGCCAGTGAGGAGTCACTGGGCTTATTGGACTATTAACCGGACTAGTTATTGGGCCTAGAGGGTCACACGCAAATGATTCTCAAGGCGATAGATAAATAAGTGGGTTTTATATAAACCGGAGAATTTTATAAAAAACTGCGCGGGTAGTATAAAATGTGAACGGACTGAGCAGGCCAAACTGTTGCTAACCCTAGCTGCCCCTCCTCTCTTTCTCTCTCTCTCTGGTGCCCCAGAAGAATCTGGATCCCTAGATCTGCTCCGCCGCTTCTCTGAATCCCGTTCGACGGGAAATCGTCCGCGCGTTGCGGCGATCGTTGCGGCGAACTACGGAGACTTCGTGGGCTGCGAAGAATGAGGAACGTGAGGACATCCATCGTGAGGAGGATCACGTGGACTCCGCTAGAGGTCGGACGCTTGCACAGCTTGCGGTGTCGCACCGACGGAATGAATCTGAATCCGCACACAGTAAGATTCGATAATCCGATTATCGAGATTTTAGATTTTTTGAAACGGGAACGGATCTCCGTTTTAATTTTATTTTCCGCTGCGTGGGAGATCCGGAGAAACTCGAGAACCCAAGATTAACCTCAACCCATTTGATCGCTCCGTTCCGATGCACCTACCCCTTGTACGACGTTCACATGGTCCCGTTCTTTCCCTTGGTCTCCTCCCTTTCCTCTTTGCAGCAATGGCTTCCAAGTTTCCTCCTTCCCTCTTCTAGGTTTCCTCATTCTCTCTTCCTCTTTGCATCGTTGGCTTCTAGTTTTTCCTCCTTCCCTCTTCACGGCGATGGCGTCCAATCAATCGTTCTTCACTATCTTGGCTCCTGATTTCTCTGCCCATATTTGATTTCTCTGTTCCCTGTGATTCCCCTACATGTGAACCTTAGCTTCTTCTGTGATTGCTGAAGCCCAATGTCGAGATTCCTTTGCCTTTGGTCAATTCCTCTACTAGCGCTGATGAAGGCCTCTATTGGCGATGATGAAGGCCGCATGCTGGATACTTGATGCCTGCAGTGGCTGCCCTCTGGCGATGATGATGCCCGCTACCTCCTTCTGCATCCGACATAGTGGCATTTCCCAGTTGACTTTTATAATATTTAGGTTAATTAAATATATGATACTAAAGATTGTCATTTATAATAATATAATACTTAACAACATTATAATACTATACATAGTCATATATAAAATTAAAATATTAACCATTGTATTAAGATGCTAATATGATAATTAAGTTAAGGATAATAATTAAGTTAATTAAATATAATACTAAAGTTGGTCCTCATCAAATATAATAATATAATACTTAACATATGTATAGTACTATACATGGACATATATAAAAATGGAATACTCAATTAAGTATATCTATATATACATACTCCAAAGAATAAAGAATAATATATTAGTGGGTTAAGTGTAGATCAACAAGGGCATTTTTGTACTTTTTAAAAAGTTGACACACTTTTAACTACTTAGAACACCTCTCAATTTGGAACTTAACCCAAGATAACCCAATTTATCTAAAAGGATTAGATATATGCATATCAAAGCAAAAGTGGGATTGACCCGAGATAACTTATCCCTCAGGATTAACCCATTTTTATTCTATCCCTTCGTCAAAGGGAGGAATTGTGACTCGTAAGTGTTATCCTAGAATCGAATATTTCAAAATATTTAATTAAATAACTTGGGTATCTAAGTAGGGCATGTTCCCCGTAAACAAGATTGTTCAATTTTGACCAATAGCGTGTGTCTAAGTGATATTTCAGAGAAAAGATGATAGATAATTGGTTATAAGATTTGAAATAAGTATTCATCTTTGCTTATCCTAAAGTAAGGGGTCGAGGATGACATCCGCATCTTTATGAACATGTACCTGATTTTTCTTACGAAGCTCACATAAGGACAACATTTCAAACTAAGCCTTACCCTTTATATCCCTAACTCTAAATAATTTAGGGACAATTTTATATTAACTGTTCTTTTATTTTAAATTTCTAACATCTATTTGCATATTATTGTAGTATTCTTACAAAATAGCATACTATCAAATATACCATTTCAGTAGCATATGTAAAATGCTCACTCATACATATCAAATCTGCCATTATCAAAATATTATACATAATAAGATAGAATGTTCAGTAACAAGCAAGAAGACATAACATGCTTGAAAGATAACCCACAAGAGCAGTTAATATAACATTACACTAATAATTTGATCTCACATTTCGTCAACAAGGAATCATAGCATCTCTTCATTGGCACAATAAATATGGAGAGTCCCATTCCAATGGGCACCTATCCAGTTTCCTGATTAGAAGTTTTCCTAATGGGACCCACAATAATGTGAGGCCCCAAAAGCATCACAGGTCAAGAAAAAAGGGGGGAAATGCCATAAACGGTTCTCCACTTCACCCTACCGCTACCCCCCTACACATACCCTAAACACTAATTAATAATAAAATTCCCCCTCTGATGCCCCCCATCCCTGTCGCCGCTTGTCACCAACACCACCATCACGCCACCACCACCCACACACAAGAGGGTCAAATGTGACACCGAACCTACCAATTTATTGGTGGGCCCCACAGCCCTCTGCAACCTAGGCCCCCCCCACAGCTGTCCGATCCCATTCGGGTTGTCCTGATTGCGACATTTTTATTGCCCCGACTTTTTTTCCCCATTTTAAGCCTCTCCGATCTCCATGATGGGATTTTTGCGAATAAGTCCTGGGGCCGGATGGACCCCAATCTGACGGTGCAGCTCCCCCACCACCCAAAGATCAGCCGACGCGGAATTTATCCCCTGGAAAAAGGGACGGCTGAGGTGGATTCCATCCGGTGGGCTCCCAATCATCACCCCAGCTTTCCCCAAAACGGTAGACCAGTCACATGCCCCTCACATGCCTGCCCACGTCACATCCTACCTTCCATAGTGGAAGGATATCTGCGGCCAGGGGCGCAGTGTGCCCGGGTTTTCATGGGCTCAGAGTCAATTGACACTGAAAATGAGGGCAGTTTGATGGGAAGATCGGCCGTCCGATTGAGATCGTATGGCGTGTTTTAAAAAAAATAAAAATTCAGATGCACACAGTAGAAGTCGGACGTGTGAAATGCGCCTACCATCCGATCAAATTGATGTCCACCCGAGGATGCTCTTCCGCAATCGATAGGGTTGTCAATGGGTAAGAGACGGAAATAGAAATGACACATTTTGCTTTCGTTTCTTATAAAGTTTATCGGAGATAGAAATAGAAATGAAAGTGAGTGTTTTTGCTTCCACATTTATTTTCACTTTTAAATTAAAAATTGAAAACAAAAATGAAATTAAACGAAAATTTTTTCTATCATTATCGTTGTATTAAGAAGTTATTTAAAATCACTGTTAGTATTTATTTTTAATAATTTTTTAGTAATTAAAAATTTAAATCTATAAAAAATTAGTATATGTAAAAATTAATAATCTATGAATTATAAATTTTAAAATTTATTTTATCTGTCGATCTAAATTTACAAATGAATATACTCAGATATGTGCCATAAAAATGTGTCTTACTTTTATCAAACTGTCAAGAGATATTCTCACTGTTGCATGTGTGGATGGATGTATAAAATACATGATCATTCAGAAATAAAAACGGGTTAGCATATGCGAAAATGAGTGTTTCCGTTTCCAACTCTTATAATTATAGGAAATTTATTTTCGTTTCTTATAACTTACTTAACGGGTGATCTTTAACGGAATTTCGTATCCATTAATAAAAATGAAAATAGAGCGAATAATCAGAACTCGAGTATCTATTTTATTGAGCCAATGTCATTCTTTTTGAAAGTCTTACAAACCACAAAACTCAAGTGTTGAGTTTGAAGGAGCCCAAGATCATAAGCATTGGTCACAACTAAAATTATCCGATGTAAGACTATTATATAGCCACTCCAACACTCTTCCTCACGGCCAAGATGGGCCGTGAAAATTAGCTAACAGGAGGTGGCGCAAATTAGAAGATAAAGTTAAGTCAGGTCTTGCTCTGATACCATCTTACAAACCACAAAACTCAGGTGTTGAATTTGAAGGGGTCCAAAATCATAAGCATTAGCCACAACTGAAATTATCCGATATAAGACTATTATATAGCCGCTCCAACAGAAAGGCAATCACCTGATTGCGATTAGATGGCCTACGGGGAGAAGAGGTGCCTCTAGATCAAATGAGCCGTCTGAAGTGATCCTTGTCCGGTCCCAATATTTGGAGATGCTGCCAATACCCTAGCAATTGAAAGAGTCATCTCATGCTCCCAGCTACCATCTTCCTAAGGGGATGGTAGCTATCCTTCAAAGTGTGGTTAAGTAATAGGATGCCACCTTGTAACTTCTAAGTGGGTTCTAGGCTTTAAAGTGAAAGTGGCATAGAGTGGGCACATGATGCATGGGGATATGGTGGAATGTTTTTGTACCACATTGTATGAGACATGAAAATTGATGTTTAGTCCTCCAGTTAAAAGCAAATGGCAAATGAAGGTTGAAAATGAGATGAATATGCCTCGTGAATGCTTAAACTTTTTCGGATGAAAAATTACATAATAATAAATGTCACACAGGTTCAAAGTATAGAAAATACATTTCCCACTAATGCAATCAAGCTACCAAACTTAAATACAATATAACTTTTGTCTTTTAGTGCATGTGTGGAATCTAGTATCTATAATAAACCGACGTCTTGTTGCGATGAAACCGAAGCAATAACGAGCGATGAGTTGGCACAATTGTATTGGCTAGACTCATGCTCTTGTCTCTTGTTTAGTACCGGATAAGCAAGGCAGTGCCGGAGGAGGATGGAACCGGAGACCCAGAGTCCCCCTCTAGCGCGGCGCGGGACGCAGCTGTAGTTTCCGCGCCAGGGGCCGCCGCTGATTCGTCGGCTCCTCCCCCCTTTTTTTGGAGTTGAATCAGACAAATACAATTGAGTTTCATGATGGGATTATAAAATTTATATCTTAAAAAATAAAAATAATTTTAAAAATATAATTAAATATTTAAAATATTTTGACGAGTTTTATTTTTATCTTTCTTACATGAGTTTTATCTTTCTTACGTTCTGTACATGTACCTTTTATATATGAGTAATAATTGCTACACAGCAGCTATCCGATTTGGTTCAATCGGACCGTTGTTATGCAGCCGTCTAATTTAAGGGAAGCCGGTTAAGAGGTGTTTTTTTTTTATTATTATTTTTTTGTCAGATTTTTTAAATTTTTTGAAACGTCCGATCAAAAATTCGAGAATATATTTAGGTTGTTCGGGTCGGCTCCGACTCGATTGTATTTTTTTTTTTCAAAAAAAAATATGGTGCACGTAAATCGAGATTTGTGTCCATTTTTTTTTTAAAAGAAAAATATACAGTCGGGTCGAAGCCGACCCAAACAACACGAATGTACTCATAGATTTTTTATTGGACATTCCAAAAAAATTAAAAAAAATCGACAAAAAAATAAAAAATATCTCTCAACGGGCTCCCCTTAAATTAGACGAGTTGCACAGCAGCCGTCTTCAGATCGAAGGACTGCTGTGCCATGCATTGCAATATGGCATTGCAGCAAATATTACTCTTTATATATATATAGAGGCCGGAACATTTGTTGCGGTCTGATCATACTGATAACTTGCGTCATTGGATCAACAAAAAAAAACAACATAAGAAACACCTGCGATACCCACAAATTCACTGGGCCACTTTGATTGGAGAATAGGAGAAGAATAAGGAAGAATAAAGGGAGAATAAGCTTAATTTAACTTTGACAAACGGAATGACTTATACCGGTGTAGAATAACTTATTCGGAGAATAAGGAGAATAAGTAATTCGACCTTAGACCCAAAAATTGTTTATCCTTCTTATTCCGTTAGTAGGTCTCAAGAATTATCAAAACTAAATACCCCTTATTCTATTACACGCTATTTTAGATAAATAATTCCAGAATAATCTATTCTGCAAATCAAATTGAGCAAGCCATTACTAAATCGGACAGCCTGCGTCCTTCCCGCCCCCATGCGGGGTAAAAGGACGTGAACGGGGGTAAGCACACCCTGTCACGTTCATGTCTTTAAGGAAGGCATGCTCATCGGACGGCTCCAACTAGTATACTGTCCGGCAGCAGTTTTGATCTTGACCATTTACTAACATTTCTCCATATATTAGCATTTATCTCTCTTTCTCTCTCTCTTATAACTACGGCCTGACCGTACACTAGTTGGAGCCGTCCGATGAGCATGCCTTTCGGAAAGAAATGTTAGAATGCTAATTACTGCCGTTAAGGTTGCTTCCATCTTCTAGACTTTATTTTGACCGTCTGATCATAATTCGATCTTGAAATATAATTTTAGCTGTCTATCGGATGCACATGTAAATTTTAATTTTTAAAAATTATAAAAAATAATTAAAAATTAAAAAATTTGTCAAATTAGTTTCTAAGATTATTTCCATCTATTAGGGTTTTAGCATTTATCACTAATCTACGAATGTAAAATCAGACGGCTTATATTGAAAGCCTCATGATCCAATGTTGAAACTTAAGTCAAAAGAGATAAAATTTATGTTGAGGGGAGAGTTAAATATTTAAAAATTTATTATGATTTTTATATTTTTTAACATGAAAATGGATTGAAATGGTGCGTAGGGATCACTGTAGCATTATATATATATAGAAGATAAGAACAATCCAAAGAGTAATTGACATTATTTTTTTACTTTTTATTATTTTTTAAAAATTTTAGATCATCCAATCATGAAGATAAAAAAATGACATTTAATCGAATGACTATGATTAAAAATTTATGATTGAACAATCACTATTAAACCCTAAGGGATGAGAACAACCTTAAGTTGAATATTTAAAATTTTTTGATGATTTTTAATTTTTTCAATATGAAATTGAGGTAAAAAATGGCCGTGTGTATATATATATATATATAAAGAGGCCTTAGGATTGAATCACCATCCCATCCGATTGAGACATTCTTGAACTATTGACTAAAAAATATATTTAATATATATATAATTAAAAAGTATAAAATATAAATATTTTTATTTATTTTATAAATAAATTTTATATAATTTATTTTGGGATAATTAATTTAAGCTCCCTGGTATTGGCTCTGGCTTATTTCCTTGTCCTTGTCAGAAAAGGGAGCATCAAGAAGTCTTTGCTTTTGGTGCCATGCAATTTCTTGTCTCTGGTTTTTGTGAAACATAATTTATGATCCTTCTCGAACAGTTGCCGTATGTCCACAGTCCGTCATATATTTTTGGTTCCACTTTTACCCTTGCATTTTAGAAGATTCCCGCCATCTCCTTCCCTCTTATTTTACTGGCCCTTCGTCCCGCCCTTACACTCCCTTTAGTTACCGTTAAAGAAAAACACTACGTGATTTAAAGCTTCTCTTCTGCCATCCCTTTTCCTCTTATTTCATGGACCCTTCATCCAACCTTTAAGCTCTCTTCAGCCAACATTAAAGAAAAATAGTACGTGATTTAAAGGCATTATGAGCGACAGTTATAGAGAACTAGTAAATGACTTAAAACAATTAAAATTACTTAAAATAAAATCGTTGAATGATTGAAAAATTCATTGTAACACATACAACAAATAATATGTGTAAATTTTTATTGTAGAAGAAGATCATTCAACATTCATCGTACTGTATTAAGTTATTATAAGACCTTCTACTATGACTTTATTTGTATCTAAAATAAATGTATACATGTTTTACTTCTTTTCTTGAATTATTCGTTCTTTCTTAGTCTTCCGGATAATTTTTTTGTCAAGAGTGACTTAATTTGAACATCTTTCAGTTACGGTACATCTCTCATATCAAATGTGGGGACTAATTGATATGTAGCCATATACATATGTGTGGTGTAAAATTGTTATACATATTAAATTATAGGCTGTCTGTTACAGGCAATTACAACGCATGCATATTTGCAAGGTATTTTAAGAAGTTGCTAATGCCTACAGGAGTAAGTTTGTTGGTGGAAGTCGACTGCATATGCCTTCATATTTTTTTTGACATCAAATACGTTCTCATCTAACTGACGTATTCTTAAACCTCGTCTCTCATTAAAGTTTTATGCAATTAATTTTTCTACCTTAAGACAGAATAAGACAGAATGGAGTCTCCAAAGTGTCAGTATCAATCTTTTTCTTTGTAGTCATTTTTATAATTTGAACTCTAATCTTATTACCCATTTGAAGAATAGATAGAGCACGAGTGTCATATATATCTAGGCGTTGAAAGATTCGGTTAGATTGAAGTATAGTTCTCCTTACCTATGAACGTTTAAAGAGAAAAAAAAAATCTTTGAAATAAAAAAGAGTTCTATAATGTACGTAACAATTTTAAGTAAATAAGAATAAGTTTGAAGGTTAAATGTGCATAATGCTAAAGTAAAACTTAGAGTGGGTTAAAATAATGAAGAGTAACTTTTAAAGTAAAAGACATAGTGTTAAAGTAAAATATGGAAGGGATTAAATGAAAAAAGAAGAGATTCTAAAGTAAAATGCACAAGAGCGTAAACTAAAAATTTATAGGGTTAATGTGAAGTTAAATGAAATATAGTAATATACGTAGGATCTTAAAGTAAAAAAAAGAAAAAAAAGAAAAAGGATTAAAGTAAATTACGTATACTATTAAAATAAAACTTCGAGTATGTTAAAATAATAAATAGTCACTTTCAAGATAAAAGACGTATAATGTTAAAATGAAACATGTAGCGGATTAAAGTAGTGAAACATATAGTGGAATGTCCTTATCCCATATATATGTTACTTTATCAATCTCTCATAAATTACTCATTTCGTTAAAGTTATGGATAAACACATCTAAAGTATTCATTTTCTAGACACACATGAACACTTTTCGTGTAAAACTAGTCATGAAGATCATCGATTAGTACTTCAAGAAAGAGGAACAAGAAACTACTCACAAATCATGATGACTATTCCCCGGTTGCTGACCCCATAAAACATCATCGTGTTTGGACGTTAGTGTCAACAAACACTTTAAACCATGCGTTTGGAATGTTAAACTTGAAATTTATTTCTTGTTAATACTTTGCTACAGCACTGTAACCATGTCTTGTTGATTTTCTAATCTACTTAATTATCGTGTTATTGTTTTAATAACTCTGCACACAGATTATTAGTCTAACTTTATTTTCAAAATTAATTATATTTTCAAAGTAATCTAAAATAATATTTCACTTTAAGTTATTACCTACTATGATAGAACAATCACTTTAATGTAATATGTGTTTTACTTTAAGGTAAAAACATTTTCACCTTAAATAAATGTATGTTGCAATTTAACGTCATATATATTCTATTTTAAGGTCACTTTAAAGTGACCTTAAAGAAATATCTAAAGTAGATGTTCGCATGTCTTAAAGTAAATGTTTATATTCTTAAAGTAAAGATATTTTAAAGTTAATCTTCATATGTCTTAAAGTGAATGTCTAAAAGATTCAAAATAAATAAGTAAAAGTTTTAAATTATATGTTTATACATTTTAAAGTAAATATTCAGATGTCTTAAAATGTAAATATCCAAATATTTAAAAATATATATTTATAAGTTTTAAATTAAATGTAGAGTTTAAGTGTAAGGACTGAGATTTCGAATTTAGTTATCAGATCGGTTTTGGTGTTGGACCCCCTCGTTTGGGTCCTCGTGAGCTTGGTGCATGGGCCAGCTCAACGTGTTTTTGAAAGACATCGGCTATGGAGGACGCGATTTAAGAGCCATGTAGGTGTGCTGCGTAATCGGGCGTCGGACCACGTGTGTACGACCCCAGTCTTGTCGTCTGAATGGCGTCGCGCATAATCGACGCCATTCAGACATCTGTAAGTGTACGACTCTTATCTTGTCGTCTAAACTATGTCATCTTGGGACGACGCGATTTAACTTGGTCGGGATTGATGCCCCGAGCAACCCTTCCTTTCTCCCTCATTTCTCTCATTCTCTCTTTCTCACTCTCTCTCTTCCCTCTCTCTGCCTTTATGTCCCCCTCTCTTCCTCTTCCTCTTCCACCACTCCATTTCCTCTCTACCACCTCTCACCACTTTCACCATCATCTCTACTGCGGCTTCTTCACTCTTCGGACGGCAGCGGACGTCTCGGTGGGGTGACGGCGTCCACAGTAGTACTAGCGGTGACTTGTAGTTGGCGGTTCGACAATGAGAAATTAGGAAGAATACAAATAACCCGTACGATGACAATCCTCACGTGTATTTTGATTGTTTTTACTCTTGATTTCCTGCTTTGGAGCATGCTATGAATGTATAGGGATTTTGAGTAGAAATAAGCATGTTTAGGAGGTTTTTGATTGAAAATGGGTGTAGCATGTTATTGTGGTTCATGAATTTTTCCCCTATCGCTATTTTGTATTTTCATGTGGTTTTTTTTTTTGAGGGGGGGGGGAGGGGATCTCGTGTTGTAGCTTGGTAGAGACCAGAGGAGAGCTCGATTTTGGATGTGAAATATGTCCACTCAGGGTGACGCGATTTGAAAGGCGTCACCCTGAGTCGACGTGAGTTACAACCCATGTCCCTACGTTCAAAGGACAGAGAGTGGGATAAGACGCTGAATGACGTCGACCATGGTCGACGCGATACAGGCCAGTATCTCAGGATCCCGAGGCCTGTGAGTGAGAAAAACCAGTTATAAGGTCGTTGAAAGGCGTCGACCTGAGTCGACGCGATTCAATCTAGAGCCTGAATTTCCCTGCATTTAATATATGTGATTATTATACATTATATCTGTAAGGATTGAGGAAAACCAATTATAAGGTTCCAAGATCGACGCGGTTCAAACGGCGTCCGGTTAGGGGGACGCGTTTTAAAATGTATCACGTGGGCGTCACGTGGGCCGGTTTTGGGCTGCGAGAGTACGGCCCTGGTCTTATCGTCTGAATAACGTCTTGCATAGTCGCGCCATTCAGAGTACGGTCCTGGTATGTCAGTGTACGAATCCGTCTTGTCGTCTGATTGGCGTTGGTCTTGGACGACGCGTTTTAGGGAGTTTCGGTTGATGCTCTGAAGCCCTCCTTCCTTTCTCTCATTCTCTCCATTTCTCTCTCTCTCCTCCCTCTCCCCTCCGATCCATCCGACGCCCCCTTCCCCTTCTCCTTCCTTTCCTCTCCCCATTTCTCCTCTCCCTCCACTCCATCAACCTCCTAACTTCTACCACTACCACCACCATCTCCTCCGCGGTGCATCTCTCTTCGGACGGCGGCCGATGTCCCGGTGGAGTAACGGCGTCCACGGCGGTACCGGCGGCGGCTTGTGGCGTGGCGGCTCGGCGGCTTGAACTCAAAGGAGTTCAAGTAACCGGTAGAGTGACGATCCTCACAGTATTTTGTTTAAAATCATGATTTTTTCCACTTTGAAAGCATGAAATGTGTATAGGTGCCTCTGGAGTAGAAAGCATGTTCTAAGGAGTTCTTTATGAAAATAATTAGGCTTCTCTTCTACTTTCTCCATGTTTTTGACGTTTTTTGTGCGATTTGGGGGAGAAATCCTATGTTGTAACTCGGGGGAGGCCGGAAGGAGAACCTGTCTGTAAACGTTAAATAGCGTCTGGGGACAGCGATGCCATTTTAAATGACGATTTCCACCCGAGACGCGATTTAGTCCAGATAAGGGACTCTGTCTCTGTTTTAAATAGCATCCAAGGACAGCGACGCCATTTAAATGGCTGCTGCCAAGGGAGACGCGTATTAGGCCATATTTTGATATCAGTTTTTCGTATGAACCAGTTTATGTGTCTTGAATGACGTCAGCCATAGGCGACGCGATTCAAGACAGAATCTCATTATCAATGCAATTAACATGTGTTTACATTGTTAGATAGTTTGGTTAAATGCATGCTTAAAAACGTACTCGAGGACGAGGGTTTCTACGTGATCGAATTGCACTGTGTTATATTTCATGCGACCGTGGACCTAGAGTGACAGTTGTTAGCGCTTAGGCACCATGTGTCAGGGTGAGAGTGACATGACGCCGATGTGGGAGTGGTGGGGTGACGCCTAGAGAGAGGGTCACCTGGTGTATCTTGGGTATAACTAGTACCGGTAAGGGAGTGGTACATTCGGAGTGTCACTCGTACTGGGGGAAGCAGAACCACCTAGAGCTAGACAGGCCGGAGTAGCCAGCGCGCTATCGAGGGGTTGTTGTTTGGTCCCAACGGGTCGGTGTTTTCTGCCTTCGACTGTGTGGTTTGTGTGTTTAACCGAGATGCTAGTTGTGGACTCCGTGGTGGAGTGGTTTTAGAGTTGTGCATGTTACATTGATGAATGCATGTACTTTATATCGAAATATGGGAATTGTGTTTACTCCTTTATTTATTTTAATTACCTATATTTATGTTGTTGTGCTTGTGGGTGCGTGAGTAGGTGGTGGGGATCAAAGGATCCCTACTAAGTCTATTTCGATGAGACTCACTCCTGCGGTTTTCAGATGAGGGTTCCAAGTAGGCATAGCGTGGAGGATGTTGTCTCGGGTTGCGCGCCAGCAGCCACTGTCCCGGTGTATGCCCCGATGTAGTTGTTATTTTCCTTTCAGGCATGTACGCTTAATTACTTCTTTTCAGTTGGAATATATAATTATTTGCTGAGTCAAGTCAAATTGTAATAATTTTTAATTCCTGCACTTCCTTTACAATTCGATGTGATGTGGATGTTTAACTTAGTTTATCATTTATTTTTCAGACTTATCGAGATCCTGGTTTGGCTCCAAATTTTAATAATTCAGTATCTATTTAGTAATCGGATCCCCGATTATAAGATAGCGGGTCGTTACAATGTCAATTAGATTCTTGTATATTGTTAGACAATCTTATTATATGCATAGTTGAAATCATACATTGGGACGGAGATTTCCATGTGATCGGAATCGTATTGTGTTATGCTTATGCGATCATGGACCTAGAATGACAGTTGTTAGCGCTTGACACCCTGTGCCGGTGTGGGAGTGACGCAGTATTGGTGTGAGAGTGACAAGGAGGCGCCTAGGAGATGAGTGACAATTGTTAGCGCTTGACACCATGTGCCGGTGTCGGAGTGACGCAGTATTAGTGTGAGAGTGACAAGGTGACGCCTAGGAGATGAGGGTTGTTAGTTTTAGGTGGCCTACAAGCCAATCTGACTATGTAAATCTCGTTCATTTATTAATATAATGACATAATATTCATTATGTGTAAATCGCATTAATTCTCGTTTCATAATGAAGTCCGTGAATATGTGCTATAGTGATCAGATTATGATAAGATCGTACTAATGAAACTGATCACTTAAACACACATATTCTTAATTGTTCATAGTTGGAGGATATCCGAGAAGGACATCGGATATCCGGTTAGACTAGTACAGATTACTCCTGCTTATATGATGAGGGTGACTGATCTCATAAGTCACTTGTGTGGAGACATTAAGGCGAATCTGTAAGTGCTCATTGGAGAATGAGTTCACTGAACTGATCCGACTGAATCGCTGGATGGTATTGTACCTCACTGTCAACCAGCTTGATTCTATTGTCGCAGTTGCGTGGATGGTCCTCGGACCTGAGACACCAAGGACACCTTGTCGATAGACTTCTGTGCTTTGACCTTGGTTTACGAATCTCTAGCCACGGGATTCTAATACGCCAAGGATTGGGTACAATGGAATACCGTCGAAGGGAATTGTGTGTCAATAAGGAATCATTCGCTCTCGGTACTTAGAGAGAGAATGCTCTAGGAAGGATGCACAGAAGTCCCTGGCCAGGGCGGACGATAATATCGGGAAATGAGTTTTCCGATATTCATCAGCGGCATCCAATCCAAGTGAGTCGACCAGTTAGGGTTTGACAGCTCGCCATACCCTGAGTTGACTACAGAGCATTGTACGAATGAAGGATTATATCCTCGCGGTAACTGTTGGCGGAAAGGTTCCAAGAGTGGGTTACTTAACCCCAATACCTTCCGAGTTTACGCGATGTTGCTTGACACCCAACGTGATCGGAGGTCCAGTCAAATTCGATGTGCGACATCAATTCGATTGATTAATTAATTAATAAAGGGTTATTAATTGATTAATAAAGCCAGTGAGGAGTCACTGGGGTTGTTGGGCCATTAACTGGACTGGTACTTGGGCCTAGAGGGTCACACGCAAATGATTCTCAAGGCGATGGATAAATAAGTGGGTTTTATACAAACCGGGGGTTTTTATGAAAAATCGCGCGGTTAGTATAAAACATAGCGAACGGGATGAGTAGGCCAAGCTGCTGCTAACCCTAGCCACCCCTCCTCTATTTCTCTCTCTCTCTGGCGTCTAGACAGATCCAGATATGCTCCGCCGCTTCTCTGAATCCCGTTCGACGGGAAATCGTCCGTGCGTTGCGGCGATCGTTGCGGCGACCGGCGGGAGTTTCGTGGGCTGCGAAGAACGAGGAACGTGAGGATATCCGTCGCGAGGAGGATCGCGTGGACTTCGCTAGAGGCCGGGCACTTGCGCGGCATGCGGTGTCGCACCGACGGAACCAAACGGTTGCAGATTCGAATCCACACACGGTGAGAATCGATTATCCGATAATCGTGATTTTAGTTTTTCGAAACGGAAACGGATCGTTGTTTTATTTTATTTTCCGCTGCGTGAGCGATCTGGAGAAACCCGAGAAATCCCAACAGTAGTATCAGAGCCAGGTTCCACTGTTTCTCGTCCCGTTTCGATCTCCGAATAATTTTTTCATGAGTTATTCCATGCTTTAACTTCGATTAATTGTTGGATCTGTGTTCATGTGATGAACACGGTTAATTTGATTAATATTCTGCAATTTTTGAAATTAATTTTGGGGTTTTTCGGAGTTCTTCATGAGATGATGAACCGGGACTTTTCGGCGGCTTCGTACATGCCTCCCAAGCGTTGGGATGGCGGGCCAGACCTCTGGATCTCTTGGTGATAGTCACCACTACCCACCGGGCATGATAGCCGACGCTAGGGTGGCCTCGAAGAGCTGCAAAAATCGAGCCCAAAGTTGGTCTTAAAATCTGAAAAATCAGATTTTGGGGATCTCTTGGGGGCTCGGCCGGCTGTTGTTTTGGCCACTGCCGGCGGCCCTGCCGGTGCCGGGGGCACCGCCGGCCGAGGCATGTGCCGCCGGGGGGCATGGCCGCCGGCGACCCAGCCCGCCGCCGCCTGCACTTGCAGGTTTAGGGTTTCGGGTGTTCCTGCGTTGGGGATGGGCGGTTCAGGGGGGGCAGTCCAACTAACTGGCGAACCAGGCCCCTGGCCAGACCGGGCTGAGCCCAGACACGCCTGGCTCGGGCCCAGGCGCGCCTGGCTCGAACCTAGGCCCTACTGGGCTCAGGTCAGCTTGGCCCTAATGGGCTGGGCCCATTTCCCTTTTATTTTTACCCAGGTTGAACCCCTATTACCCTGTTATTAATTAAATTAGATTTGAATTTAAAATTTGAAATTGTTTTAAATTTTAAATTAGAATTCTAATTTAGTTAATTATTTAATTAATGATTTTGAATCATTATGTTAATTAAGGTTTTTTTTTATTAACTAGCAATTAGTTGTTAATTAGTTTGGGTTAATATTAATTTAAATGTTAAATTAATTATTAACCTCAATTTAACTAATTTAAATGTTAAATTTGTTATTAAATTAGTTATTAGTCTAATTGTTAGATTATTAACTATTATCTCAGCTAATTGGTAACTAATATTTGAGTTAGTTATTAATTTAATTGTTAAATTAATAATTAACTTAAATGACTAATTTAAATGTTAAATTAGTAGTTCTTAATTAATTACTGTTAGTCATTGATTTAATAGTTAAATTGATGATAACTTTAATTATCTAATCCAAGAGTTAGATTAATTAATTATTAATTAGTTAGTGTTAATTATTGCTTTAAGAGTTAAATTAATAATTAACATTAATTGGCTAATCTAAGTGTTAGATTAGTAGTTAATAATTAATCATAGTTGATTATTAATTTAAATGTTAAATTATTAATTAACTTAGTTGGATTAATCTAAGAGTTAGATTAGTCTTTAAATAGTCTAATTGTTAGATTATTAATGGGATTTAATCAAGTGTTAGATTATTAGAAATGTTCTGATTTTCATGGAATAATATGGAATTATTAATTTGGAGTGTGTGCGCATGTGATGTGTGTTTAATGCTTTTAAATTTTGATTTAATTACATGTTAAATTAATAAAATGAGTTTTCGAAATTCAAATACCAATTTTGATTGGATCCCAGCTTTCTGAAAGTCAAAACTTATTTATTTTGAAAACTCTTTTACTTTAGCCATGTGATGCACTGAATCATGTGTGGGATGTTTAAAACACACCGTGGTCATGGATATGCACTTATTTAATTGTTCATGTGATGAATGATGTGTTTGTATGGATCGTGGATGAATGATGGATTGTTTATTAATTGTTAATAAATAGAGGTCTGCGCACCTCTCTCTCTCATACTCCGATGTATTTTTACCTCCCTCTCTTTCTTGTATTCGCCATAAGGCCTTCTTTAATTTACTTGTAAATTCTAGAATTTAAATGTAATATGATCTAGGCAACCGAAGAAGGAGAAAAGATGGAGATCTCTTGCCTATGTGTTTGTAGGTTTATCTAATGTAAATGTTATGTTAGATTGTGTGTGCGTTTGACTGTTGGCACCAGTCAAACCTACTGTGCTATCTATGACCACACTAGACATGTATGTGATGCATTATTTTTCTTTTGATTATGAATCAAAGCAGGTATAGTATTTAGTAAATATATACGATATATTTATATACTATCACCTATGAGAGACCAAGATAAAAGTTATTCAAATACCCTCAGATAAACTCTAAGCCGTAACGTGAGTAGTTAAGAACTTACTGCGTGGTCCACCATCGTTATAGTCATAGGATTCGAATCACTTTAGGCAGGTTTGTTTTGCTATCCACAAGGTCTGCTTAATTGGGAGGAGAAACTGTGGCTATGGCATTAGATGCCTATATGATCGGGGTAGAGGAACCATGTAGCTTTGTTGTGCTATTCACAAGGGCTGCATGTAAATCTATGCTCGTTGCGTAACGATGGTTAGCTTAGACCAGAATTAGTGGTTTGTTGTGCTATCCACAAGGCCATTAAATCTCTGGAGACCGAAGCTATGATCAGATATTGCAAGGAGTTGCAAGTCCCATGAGTTGGATGCTCTTTGATTGTATTACAGTTTCTTGTGCTATCCACAAGACAGTAGTGCAAGTCATTGAGATTCTGATCCCCACTAGGAGACTGTCGACGTCTCCCGTTCTGTATAACTGAGGGTTATACAGTCCGTCGAAAATTAGTGGGAGTTAAACTTAAACAAAAGACCATGTTTTGTTTTAAATTTTAATAATTGAACATCTGCTAAATAGATTTTTACTTATCTCTTGTAGGAAATTATGTCGTCGAATAACCCACTCCGTGGCATACTTGATGCCCTTTTGACTTATCTGATCTACTCGGATTGGTTCAGAAACCTGAAGAATGTCTTCAGATATGAGCACAATAACTTTGTCCCTGGAGCTGATCCTCCTGTTGAATCGGCATTAGATACCCCTGAAGCAGAGATGATAGCTAATGATAAAAGATCGAAGGACAAAGGCAAAAGAATAGTAAAGGGTGACTGCTTCTACTATAAGCAGTATGGTCATTGGAAGAGGAACTGCAAGGAGTTCCTTAACGATAAAGCTCATAGAAAGGTGAAGTTGTCTGCAACTTCAGATATCTATATGATAGATATCAACTTGTCAGTTAGAGATTCCACATCTTGGGTATTAGATACTGGATGTGCTTCTCATATCTGTCATGATGCATAGATGCTGACAAGTAAGCGCAAGCTGAGACAAGGTGATGTGAAATTGAGGCTAGGAAACGGCGCAAAAGTTGCGGCAATTGCTGTTGGGACAGCAAACCTCAAGCTTCTATCAGGAGACGCCTTACTATTAGAAGATGATTATTATGTTCCTAGCATAATAAAGAACATCATATCAATATCTTATTTGGACAAGATAAGATATAGGTTGACTATTGAGAATAGAAGTTGTTCGATTTATTATGGTAATAAATCAATAGCTTCAGCATCTTTAGTCAGCGGTCTATATCTATTAGATGTTTCTTATTACAATCTTCAAATTGATAAAGCTCTTAAGAAGAGTAAGAATTATGTGAACCAAGCCTATATGTGGCATTGTAGACTTGGGCACATTGGCGAAAGCAGGTTGCAAAAGTTGCACAAGCATGGTTACTTAACAACATTCGATTATAAATCATTTGCAACATGTGAATCCTGCCTTATGGGAAAGATGGCAAAATCTCCATTTACTGGACGTGGAGAACGTACCAAGGACATTCTGGAACTAATACATTCGGATGTATGTGGTCCTATGTCCACCCAAGCCAAAGGTGGCTACTCATACTTCATCACGTTCACCGATGACTTCTCAAGATTCGGCTATGTGTACTTAATGAAGAACAAGTCGGAAGCGTTTGAGAAGTTCAAAGAGTTCAAGAATGAGGTAGAGAAGTAGTTAGGAAAGAATATTAAAGCTCTTCGATCAGATCGAGGAGGAGAATACTTGAGTACTAACTTCACACAATTCTTAAAGGATAATGGTATCCTTTCTTAGCTAACCCCTCCATATACACCACAGATGAATGGTGTATCGGAAAGGAGGAATCGCACCTTGTTGGACATGGTGCGATCTATGATGAGCTTTTTGGGATTACCAGTATCCCGCTGGGGGTATGCTCTAAACTCAGCAGCATACCTACTGAACAGAGTACCCAACAAGTCTGTGGCCTCTACTCCATATGAGATATGAAAAGGCAGGAAACCAGAATTTAAACATGTTAAAGTCTGGAGTTGTTCTGCTTATGTAAAGAGGCATGATCCAGACAAGCTGGAATCACGAACTGATAAATGCAGGTTTGTGGGATATCAAAAGGAAACCTTTGGATAGTATTTTTACCATCCTGGTGAATAAAAGGTGTTTGTCGCCAGTGTAGACACGCAAATTTTGACATCATTTCGAATAAATTTCATATCATATAATAATGCCTCAGAATGGTCTGATATTTAATGATTGGTTAATTTTTATTGATCTTTTTAAATTAATTATCTGAATAGTGTCGGGTCAGACATATATGATTTAAGTTAATTAATTGAATTGATTTTAATTCAAATTTCAGTTAAAATATGAAGAAGTCTAAAAGACGCCGACCTATGTGGACGTCAATTAGAATTTATTCTTATTTTGATGTTTAAATTTGAATTTTAATCAGTTGATTAATTAGCTAAAAGACGTCTGCATGTCACGACGTATTTTAGGTTTCCTAAGTTGTTTCTAATTCTCTTCCGGATTCCTTATCTTAATTAGTGTAAAAGGCGTCTCTACGTAGCGACACGTTTATCTAATTACAGATAAAGATAAGTTTTTTCCGATGTTTATTTTTATCCTAATCAGTCTGAAAGACGTCTTACATGAACGACGCATTACAGATAAAGATAAGTTTTTCCCAGATGTTTATCTTTATCCTAATCAATCTGAAAGGGGTCTTCTATGGGCGACGCGTTTTAGATAATTAGAGATAAAGATAAATTAATCTGTATTTATCTGTTGGTTAAGATGGATAAATCTCAAGATTTCTTCATGTAAATCCGCAGACGCAAAGAAGTCTATAAATACCCTGCCTCTTGAATGGGTGACATAGTTAGTGATTAGAGCGATATCGAAGTGATAATTGAGTGAAAATTGAAGACGACGTCCAAACGCTGAAGTGCTACCATTTCCAGAAGTCGACGTCTATTCTTCATTCATCCAAGATCAAGGCTTCCCAGAGGCCATCCATCATTAACTTTCAATTCATTTCTGCACTCTTTTTCATATTTTTCACTCCATTAATCTTACATACTTCATCACATCACTCCATGCAACACACACAACACTAGCATCATTTTCAAAACCAATTTGATTAAGGGGTTTTAAAGACCACTCAACAAGTGAGTTTTCTGTTTAGTTGCATGTTTAAAATTTTGTTTGGAATAGATGCTACTTTTGCCTAAGTTCTCATTGTTTCTTCATTTCTTTTCTATTTCTTGCAAGGTACAAAGGAGAATCAGAGGAAGGAAATCAACAAGCAAACAACAAAGACTCTGGACGATCCTCAACTTTAACAGCAATCAAAGCAAGAACAAAGACAAGAAATGGCTCTCTTTCTTCAGCCGGCTGAAGGAGGAGAATCAAGAGCTTAGCATCTCCCACGTCCAAACAG
Source organism: Zantedeschia hybrid cultivar (assembly GCA_030544215.1). Classification (NCBI taxonomy): domain Eukaryota; kingdom Viridiplantae; phylum Streptophyta; class Magnoliopsida; order Alismatales; family Araceae; genus Zantedeschia; species Zantedeschia hybrid cultivar. The sequence continues at coordinate 60,038,062 of JARZZO010000012.1, forward strand.
GTAGGCGATCAAACTCTCTCTTTTGAAACTTTTAAGTCAAAATTTTCTGGCGATCACTTCACTTAGTTTCTTTTAATAAGTTTATTTTGCACATAAACAACGTAGTTTTTCATGATAATCACACACTCATTTTAAGCACTCACAGCTTTTTTAGCGATCACGGTGGGACTTGGTCTCGCCATCTTTTAGTTCTTTGTTCTTGTTGTTATCAATCGGGCACCCACGGTGCACCACTTATGTCTCTCGACACGTCCTCACCGATTGGTGAGTGTTTTTAGTTTAGTTAATTTCCTACGTGCACCACGTGCACACCCCTGCGGCAAGATCTTGCCCTCCCCGTTGATTAGTTGAAAAGTTGTTTTTTGTGATGAAATGCCGTGTGATTGACTGATATCTTAGTTGTTTAGTTGATAAAATCATCCTGTTAAAACCTGAAACTAAAAAATCTTGCATGAACTGATTATTTATCGTTTTTATCCTGTTTGAGGAGGAATCAATCCAGAAATTCCTCTTGGAAAACTGAACCTGCGACTTGAAAAGCGTCCAGGAACACTGACGCGTTTCAAATTGTGTAAGTTAACCAAGACGCCTTTCAGTCTAATTTCTCTGCTATCTGCTATCTGAGCTTCTGCGAAAAATTAAGGCTCTGTTTGAAAGGCGTCGACCATAATCGACGCTATTCAGGCAGTTTCTTACCTTTTCTTCAGTTCTCAGACTTTTGTGATCTGTGTGCTAGTTACCCATTATGTATTAAGCATTAGAGGCCATCCAGGCTGCAGGTCATACGCATTGAGGCTAACACCCTCCTCTTCTTAGGAATACTCTTCTTGACGTCATCAACTCTCTCTGATTGGGTCGGTCCCTCGATCAGATTAGAGTAGTTGGCGTTAAAGACCTTCGTAAGTCCCCAAAATCAAGGTATTCCTCCTTGATCATCGGGCTGGTTGTACCATTTGAAGTCTCAGTTAGATTTCCATAACGTTGTGAGAGAAAACCATAGAATATAACGGTGGACATTGAACTGAAACTAGGATCCTATCTCTTGAGCGAATTTGTGATTTAATTAAATCCAAATAACCTAACAAGGAATCCTAAAATCACGTTAAACATCTACTTGTTTGTTTAATCTCTGCACAACTTGTTTGTCAATCTTTGAAAAAAAAAATCTAATATCATGCTGCTCCGATCAGGTAGGGACTTGAGCGTGGCTCCAGATGCCATAATCAACTACGAGAGAGATGCTAATGCCCCTCGCGATTCCGATTACAATTCCGAGAGTGGGAGAGATGCTGATGCCTCCCGTAATTCTGCCCCTGTTCCAGTTTGACATGATGGCAATGTCCGAACCCCTCTCTATCGTCCTCATGAGCAATACTCTGATCCTCCCCCACATAAGTATGCAGTTCCCAATCCCATTTTCGAGGGAGACATAAATCCTCTGATCTCTCATCCTCTGATCCCTCGGATCTTGTAAATGCTTTGGGAGTTCTTGCCTCCTGCCTGGATCCTCAGCAGTTCGAGGCGATCCAGTCTATTCTGAAGGGGAAGACGCCCGTGCAGTTTGCCGAGCCGAATCCTGCGGTTCCCCCTGCCATCCCTCAGCAACCTCCTCTTCATCCTCGCTAGATTCACCAGGCCATGGAAGGCCTCCATATCACTTCTCGGCCAGCTGGGCCGCAACTTTCATCTTCCAGGCAACCGGCCAGACCGCTGACACCCGCTTACCAAAATGCCCTCGGACATAGCGGAAGCTCTACCGGACCGCCCCTTTACTGTCCTCCTTGTCCGACGTACTCTAGGCAACAAGCCTATCAAGTACCTCCACCTCCTCCCCCTCCCTAGGCTGATCCGACCACGCAAGCGTTGTTGGCCAAGATGGAGCGCATGGATGAACAATTCAACAACCTCCAGAAGATGATGGGGTCAAAGCTGCACCGGAAATCAACTTACCAAGCCTGCCAGTGTTCCACCTGCCACCCTCCGAGATGCCAATGTACCGGAAGTACAACGGTACTGGTAACCCCTTCACCCACTTGAAGGAGTTCATATACGAATCATCCTTCTGGCAAAATGACAAGAGGTCATTGGTCTTTTTGTTCAAGAGATCTTTAGAGGGACCAGCCTTCGAGTGGTTCTTTTCCTTGGAACCCTCCGAAGTAGAGAACTATGGTATCGTTTCCCGAAAATTCATTCAACGATACCAGGACAGAGTTGCCCCCTCCCTGTCCATCACTGACCTAATAGCAGAGAAGATGAAACCCGATGAGGAGTTCGTCAGTTTTGCCGACAGATGGCGAGGCTTGGTCGAGAAAGTAAAAGATCACTTGTCCAAGTCAGAGCAAGTGAAGATGCTAATTTCCAATGCTACGCCCCAGTTCAAACTAGTCCTCTCCCTGAACAATCTGACCAGCATGGTAGAGCTCTATGAAAGAGCGCGGTACTGTCAGAATGCCTTCAAGGATGCTACGTTCTCTAGCGTCTTTGATCCTCACAGACCTAGCAGGCCTCCACCTCGGAAGCCTGTAGTGCCAAATTCTACCAGCACAGTGTAGACACGCTAATTTTGACGTCATTTCGAGTAAATTTCATATCATACAATAATGCCTCGAAATGGTCTGATAATTAATCATTAATTAATTTTTATTAATCTTTTTAAGTGTCGAGTTTAACAGATGTGTTTAAGTTAATCAATTGAATTGATTTTAGCTCAAATTTGAGTTAAAATATGAAGAATTCTAAAAGACGTCAACCTGTGTGGACGCCATTTAGACTTTATTCTTATTTTAGCGATTAAATTTGAATTTTAATTAATTAATTAATTAACTAAAAGGCGTCGGTTAATGTCGACGCGTTTTAAGTTTCCTAAGTGATTTTAACTTCCCCTCCGGATGTTTATCCTTATCTTAATTAGTGTAAAAGACGTCTACACAAGTGGACGCGTTTTACCTAATAAAGATAAAGATAAGTTTTCCCGGATATTTATCCTTATCTTAATTAATCTGAAAGGCGTCAGCCAAGGTGGACGCGTTTTAGATAATTACAGATAAAGATGAATTAATCAGTATTTATCTGTCGGTTAAGATGGATAAATTCGGAGTTTTTCAAATGTTAATCGCGAACGCAAGAAATGCCTATAAATACCTTGCATGTTGAAGAGTAAAAAAAGAAGAGAAGAGAATTAAGTTGAGTTGAGCCATAGCGTTATAGCAAGTTGAAGATTGAAGCAACGTCATAACGCCGGAGCGCTGCCATTTCCAGAAGTCGGCGTCCCTTTCAAGATCTTCATCCTTTCAAAGCTTCAATCGATTGGGCATAAGTTTTGCATTTGCATTTTTCATCTTCATTAGTTTCATTCTTCATATTCACTTCATGCAAACACACACCACAGCATAATCTTTCAAAAACCTACTTGATCTCAAAGCCATTAAACAAGTGAGTTTGCTGTTTTAAATATGCTTAACATCATGATTAGTTCAGATACTGCTTCTACTTAAATTATCATCATTGTTTCTTCGTCTTCTGTTTCTGTCTCTGCTGCACTCAACAACAACGAGAGATTCAAAAGGGGAAAATCAAGCTCAAAGCCAGAAAGACTTCTGGACGATCCTCAACCTCAAATTCCACAGCAAGAACAAAGAAGCAAAGAAAGGGCTCTCTTTCTTCAGCCGGCTGAGGAAGGGGAACCAAGGACTCAATCTTCCGCGTTTGAAAGGTAGGCGATCATATCTCTTTTGAAACTTTTTTAGTTAAAAGTTTCTGGCGATCACTGCACTTTAGTTGCTGTTTTTAATAGGTTAGTTTACACTAAACAACATAGATATTTCATGTTAATCACACGGTCATTCTAAGCACCTACACACAGGTCCAACTACTGAGGGCACGCTTTCTCATGAGCAAGTCAGTAGTATGAACAATAATTCGCCCCAGTTCGTGAGGAGTCAACAACAGTACCAGAGGCCACCGCAGCCGAACCAGCAGGGGTACAGGCAGCAGCCGAACCCTCAATATCAACAGCCCCAATATCAGCGACCTCAACAGCCGAACCAGCAACAGCAATAGCCACAGCAGCCGCCGCAACGGCAATTGCAGTACCAGCCACCACAACAACAGCAGTATCAGCCGCGCGCACCGCCGGCATATCATAATGTCCCTCCTCCTGCTGACTACAACCAGCAGAGAAGACCTCCAGGCCCTAAGAGGGCAGAATACCCAGTCCTCCCAGAGTCCTTGGCAGACATTTTCAGTGCTCTAATGGCAGCTAATGCCTTAGTCCTGCCAACAGAAAAGGCGACCTGGCCCCAGAATGCCGACACGTCTAGGTATTGCTATTTCCATAGGCAACCTGGGCATACTATTCACACATGCTTCCAATTTAGAGATTACATTTATGATCTCAACGAGCAGGGCGGTATAGACTGGGAGGAGATGAAAAAGTACATATCTGCCTTAAAAGCAAGAAGACCATAGCAGCAGCAGCAGCAAGCAAGAGCACCAGCATAAGCAGCAACACCACCGAACATGGGCATAGTGCATAACCCACTTTCGGAGCACCAAAATCAAAACCAAGTTGCCCCTATTCTGACAAACAGCCGGTCTAAGGCTGACCGTGGGCAACAGTGGAGAATAGAGGACTTTTTCTCTATCTATTCAACGGGTCATATTCCGAGTACCGCAGAACAACTACCACGCCGCACCATCCATATACCCAGACCACAACCTATTACCATTACCCCTATACCAACACCCGCATATCGCTCACCCACACCCACTAACCCACTACCACCACCCGCTTTCCTCAAGCCCATTACGCCCCACGCCACTACACCTCCACTAAATAACCCCCCGCAAATCAACTACGCACCCCTCCTACCATCCAGACCACTACTACGCATGCCATTCCCTACTTCACCCGCCACCACTACCGCTTACCCAGATACCATCCACCTATCCAGACCGCTACTACGCGTACCATTCCCCACTTCGTCCACACCAACCACTTACCCATCCACCATCCAACCATCTAGACCTTTAATCCGCACCACGCCACCACCACCTAACCCCACGCTATCACCTACATACCAACACCCCACCCCATCCGCACCATCCAACCCTGCGGTACTCAAAGTATCACCCGGACCTTCCACGGCTGAGGAACATGTGCTCCGGAGTGGGAAGATTTTCAACAAAGTCTTTCCTCAGTCAACAGTTAGAGACGGCCCATCACAGTCGACAGAGGAAGCACACAATGAAGAGAGTGCACCAGGCACTCAATATGATTTGTTGAAGCACCTTGACCGGACACTGGCACGGATCTCCGTGCTTGAACTGATTAAAAGATCGAAGACTCACCAAGAAGCTCTGATGGAATATTTGCAGAAGGTGATGGTCAACGAGGATGTGCCGGTAGAAAAGATTGCAGTACTATTAGTTCCTTAGGGGGACCAGCCCTCTATTTCATTTCATACATCGGAACTAGTACCGCCGGCGGCCAGAAGCATGGCTCTGAGCATCACGGTCAATATCTGCAAAAAGGCCGTAGATGCATGCCTGGTTGACACAGGGGCTTCAATCAATGTTCTACCTCCGAAGACCCTGGAACTGTGTGGTGTGCCCAAGGAAAAATGGTTGCCTAGCCCCATCTCCGTTACAGCATATGATAATTCCACTTGTTCCCCTCTAGGAATGGTTTATTTGAAAGTGGAGCTAGGCCCTGTAAGTCATGCTGTAATGACCGAGATTTCGGGTTCTGTGTTCGGGTCGGGATCGGGCCGGATCCCCTGGTTTGGACCCTGTGGGGTCTTGTGATTTCTGGCTGAATGGCGTCAGCTCTCGTCGACGCCTTTCAAAAGGCGTCAGGGTGCGTGGACGCCATTTAGGTTCCTGGTTGTTGTGCCACGTGTGCGCCACGTGGGCGGGTTTTCGGGCCGCGAGAGTACGGCCCTGTCAGATTTGTCTGAACGGCGTCCAGGTGGGTCGACGCGTTTCAGACTGCGACATCTGCGATGTCAGGGCGTGGCGCCAGAGCGTTGTCAGTACGGCCTGTCACATCGTCTGAACGGCGTCCACGGTGGTCGACGCGTTTCAGAGCGGTGTCAGTACGGCTGTCCTGTCAGACTGATAGGCGTCTGCCTCGATCGACGCGTTTTAGCTGGTTTCTGAATGACCCCGCGAGCCCTCCCTTCTTTCCCTCATTCTCACTCTCTCTCTCTGTCTCTCTCCTCACCCCCCTCCGCCTCTCCGGCGATCTTCCTCCCCTCCCTTCCTCTTCTTCCTCTTCCAACCACTCCATAGCTTCCCTACCTCTCACCTCTACCTCCACCACTTCCTTCGCGGCGTTCCCTTCTCCGGACGGCGGTCGACGTCCCGGCGGAGTGGCGGCGTCCCCGAAGGTACCGGCGGCGGCGTGGGGCGAGACGGGTCGGCGGCGAGGAGCTTGGTGGAGTTCAAGAATCGGTAGGGGGACGAACCTTGCTTGTGACGTTCGTGTGATTCTCGGCGTGACGTGATGTATTTGGGGCTAGAATGAGCATGTTTAGGGGGTTTTCTTGTGGGAATTGGCGTGCTTGTGGTCGTGGATTCGGCGTATGCATGTGGTAGTTGAGTTCTCCTTCCTCTCCCTCTTGTTTTGGGGTTTTCGGGGTGCTTGGGGTTCAAGGGAGGAACCCTCGGTTCGAACCAGGGAACCTGGTTCCTGGCGCTGAAAGGCGTCGTCCCTGGTCGACGTCTTTTAGAAGGACGTCGGTTAAGTACGACGCGTTTCAGGGCAGAAATCCCCCTGTTCGAGTTTCAGAGGTTAGGGGTGCTGGGCTAAATGACGTCATGCGTGGTCGACGCCTTTCAGAAGGACGTCGAGTCACCATGACGCCATTTAGGCAGGATTTGCCCCCGCTTAATGGTTCTGTATTCTGGATTTCGGGGTTGAATGGCGTCGGGCCATCCAGACGCGTTTTAATAGGCGACTTCATCGGTGGACGCGTTTTAAGGGTTATTCTGGTCTTTTAATAAACCCGTCTGTGGGGCTTGAATGGCGTCGACCTCGGTCGACGCGATTCAAGCCAGGAATGGTTAACTTGGGGTATTTGATGTATGTTTCACGGTGGGATGGTTCTAATGCATGCTTTGAGTTATATACTGAGACTGAGAACTTCTGCATGACTGGGATTTCATCATCTGTGGGTGTGTATGTGCTTTAACTGTACGTTGAGACTGGGATTTACTGTGCGAATGGATTGACAGCATGTTATGTGTGTGTGTGTGTGATCATACGACTGTGGATCGATGTGACAATGGTTTCCGATGTCACCATGGACCGGTGGGGACAGGGTCATGGTGTCTGTGAGGAGGGGTGCTCGTGGTGTTTTACCTTTAGCTGAGGGAAGCAGAACCACCTTGAGCCGGCGGGCCGGAGTAGCTAGCGTGCTATCCGAGGGGTTGCTGTTTGGTCTCAGCGGGTCGGGGTTTCCCTTGCTTGTTGTGACAGCTTCCGGCGTGTCTCTTGCTGTGGAGCTGGTGGTTTTACTGGTGGGAGTTGGTTTACCCTTTAGCCAATGGGCCTGATGTGACCTTTGATCAAGGTTACGAGTGGTACCTTTAGCCCTTGGCCTGATGCAGCCCGGGAGAGTTGGGTCTGCGGGTAGTTCCTATAGCTGCGGCTTGACGGGGGTTCCCGGTCCCCAGGACCCTCCAGGAAAGCGCTGAGGCCTAGCGTGGAGGCAATCCGGTGGTAGGACAGTAGTCTAGACTGCTTGTGTGCACACGTAGCTGGCAGTGGCGGTACACTGAGTCCAGCTAGTCCTAGTTCAGCTCACTGCCTCACCCTACAGTGCTCCGGAACGCTGTAGGGGTGGACAGGCGTGAGCAATGGTGGTAGTGTTGGGAGGCGACGTTTGACTTCGGTCGACTGTGTGGTTTAGTCGCCTTGTGGACTTCGGTCGTGAGACGTGGCTCTGTGTTGGGTTCTTCGGGTTACTCAGAGTTGTTCCTGCTACACTGTCTGTCGTACGTTTCGTACCGGGGTTACCTGTTGTGCTTACTGCTTTACTTGACTGTTATATATATTACTGTTGCTTCACTTGTGGGTGTGTGAGTGGGAGGCAGGGGATCGGATGATCCCTACTGAGCCCAGTTCTGGTGTGGCTCACTCCCTGCGGTTTCAGGTGTGGACTTCGAGGCGCAGCGGTAGCGTGGTGTCTTCTTGGTGTGCGGACCAGCAGCTGTCTTAGATCCGGGGTATGCCCCGATGTTGTTGTACTTTCCTTCTGCCTGTACTTATTTAATTATCGTTGGACATGTAATTATTGTTGGACTGTATACGGACATTGTTATTTTCTTCCCTGCGTACTTGCTTACCTTTGTAGTCCGTGAGATTGTTATATTTAGCCTTGTTTAGCACTTACTCCTCCAGACGTGTTGTGTGAGATCCGGGTGTGAACCCGTAGTTAATGGGCCGACATCCATTTAGTGATCGGGTCTCCGGTCATAGGATGGCGGGTCGTTACACATGCAGAGGTTGAATTTCACATCCTAGAAATCGACCCTTCTTTAAACGCTATTTTGGGTCGTCCTTACATAAAAACTCTTGAGGCGATTCCCTCCACGAATCATTAATGCCTCAAATTCCCCTTTAAAGGATGAATCGTTAAGGTTACGAGCATGCCGATCCTTGCTGCTGCTCATACTTTAAATGTCAAACCCGCTTCTTCGCCTGGCCAACAACCCTTTCTATCGGTATTACAAGTTTACCATCCAGTGGCTGATCCTCTGAAAACTGCCACTATTTCTCCTTATCCATTAAATGCCATAAAGAGGGGGAAGTGCATGAGTACCCTAAGATGGAGAATAATGATGAAGAATGGCTATCAGCGTAGAAGAGGTCTGGGCACACAATTACAAGGCAGGACCATTCCTGTCAAAGATCACCGAGGAGCACTTGGAAGCGGCCTGGGCTATAGGCCGAGAAAAAATGAAGCAAGACATTGTTCAGCAAGCAGAGAATGAAGGCGGCCAGAAAGTCTGGGAGACGATGTCTACACCGCCCAAGGAAGGTCGGGATCCCCTAACATGGACCCTATACACTCATTTTGTAAAGGGGCCCATAATAAGCCATGACAACACGGTGGTCATTACTTCATGTTTTGACCTCCACGATATATATGGGAGGGACTTGACTAGACACTGCTCAGAACTACTCACGTACCAGTCCTTGGAGGCTCTGCGGCCTATGAAGAGGAGAAAATTCCAAGATCCTGAATGTGAATGGTACAGGTGGTTCGATCTAAGAGACCTCTACATCGCACTGAACAGACTGTTTCTAGATCTTACAGAACCCAAGTGGCCGCCACAGATTGATGAGCTGATCGAAGGTTCCGGTGCTATTTTCGACAAAAGGATACTGCTGTCAGAGGAGACTGATGAAGGGGAGCCAGATGACCCCTATGAAGCTGGCTATACCACGGATTTGCTTTGGAGGGAGACATATCCTTCTCATGTTTTCATGCTTCACACCTTGTTTTGTACTTTGCTCTTGACCCCGACTTGGTCGCGGGTCATCATTGAAGACATTCTACGGGCCCCGCCCGTTATGAGTACTCTGTTCCCTCAGGACCACATTCCACCACCTCCTCTCGATCTAGAGAGGATGTATGATTTAATCTGGGACATACTGTTGTATGATCCTCCTAATCCCTTGGCCTTGGTGCCACTTCCTCCATCTAATTCTCCTTCTATTTATATTCATTCCTGTTTTATGCTTAACTCCTCTATTGTCCAAAAAAAAAACGCCAATTTGGCAACAAATTCTTCCCAGATCTTCATTGAGGAAACCTCTTACTTGGCCGATTACACCCCATCGCGAGGATCTTTCGGTCAAGATTCTCTTCTAAATCTACTATGCCCCTCCCCTCGGGAGGATTCTCCTGTATTTCCATCTGTATCCCATGATTTTCTTTCTACTTCATCTTCATTAGGTCAGAATAGGGAGTCTAGTGAAGTTAGACAGTCTAGCTCTAGGCAAGTTAATCAGGTTAGGAAGTCTAGAAAGTCTAAGGGTAGACGAATTCCAGATAGATACCTCCAGAACTTAGCTGATAGATACTTCTCTTGCTCAATGATCCCTCAGTTATTGGAAAATCCCATTCAGATGCCAGAAGAATATATGGACGATGAGTTAGTCAATGATGGATATGGGGTATATGAGTTGATACATGAAAAAGACCCCATTATTGAGGATGCGGAAGATGACGAGGACGCAGCTGAGGCATATGCCAGTGGAGTGAAGAGATTCGACGAACCCTCAGCTGCCGTAGAAGAGCCCACCAGAGAAATCAATTTAGGGACTGAAGACGAACCTAAGATTGTCCTCGTCAGCAAGAATCTTTCTGAGGAGGATGAGAAGGTAATGGTACAAGTACTTAAGGACTATAAGGACACTTTCGCCTGGAGTTATGAAGATATACCGGGGTTAGACTCGTCATTAGTGGAACACAGATTCACATTGAAGGAAGGAGCTAGCCCAGTCAAGCAGAAATTAAGGTGATTCCACCCACAAATGGTTTTGAAGATGAAGGAAGAGGTTGACAAATTACATAAAGCCAAATTTATTAGAGTTGTTCTCTATCCACAATGGGTGGCCAACATAGTCCCAGTTATGAAGAAGGATGGAAAGGTCAGGATTTGCATTGACTTCCGAGATCTAAACCGGGCGTGTCCTAAAGATGATTTTCCATTGTCTCATATTGACGTATTTATTAATAACACTGCTGGCTATGAGACTTTATCATTTATGGATGGGTTTTCAAGATACAATCAGATCAAATTAGCAGAAGAAGATCAGGAAAAGACATCATTCACTACACCTTGGGGAACGTACTGCTATGTTGTCATGCCATTTAGATTAAAGAATGCTGGAGCCACTTATCAGAGGGCTATGATGGCAATATTTCACGATATGATGCACATAGATCTGGAAGTGTATGTGGATGACTTGTTGGTTAAATCTAAGACAAAGGCTGAGCATGCCAAAGTTCTGGCAAGAGTATTAGAGAGATCAAGGGAGTATCAGTTAAAGATGAACCCCAAGAAATGTGTATTCGGGGTATCTTCAGGGAAATTACTTGGGTTCATTGTTAGCAAACGGGGAATTGAGATCGATCCCAACAAGGCGAAGGCTACTAGAGAGATGCCACCTCCCAAAAACTTGAAGGAGTTAAGAGGATTAATCGGGAGGCTGCAATTTATTCGCCGTTTTGTCTCTCAGCACTCACAAAGGTGTAAGCCGTTCTACGAGCTTACCAAGCCAGGAGTCAAATTCGATTGGGACGATAAGTGTCAGGAGGCATTCGATGGATTAAAGAATTATTTGGCAAGTCCTCCTGTTTTGAGACCACCATCTCCAGACAAACCATTGATACTTTACATTTCTGTCTTGGATGATGCAGTGAGAACTATCCTACCACAAGAGGATGAAGAAGGAAAGGAGAGGGCAGCCTACTATCTCTCCAAACTTCACAACTCCGCTGAACAGAGATATACAGCGATGGAGAAAGCATGTGCAGCATTGGTCTGGGTTGTTCAGAAATTGAAGTATTATTTTCTAGCCCATAAAGTCCATCTCATCGCTAGAATGAATCCGATCAAGTTTCTTCTGGAGAAATATGTTCTTATCGATAGGTTAGCACGATGGCAAAGCTTTCTATCTCAATTCGATATCACTTACATTCAACAGAAAGCGATCAAAGGCTATGCCATAGTAGAACACCTCGCTCATCACCCCTTTCCTCGTTTTGATCCAGTCCAATCGGAGTTTCCGGAAGAGGAACTGATGTCCATAGACCAAATCAGAGATGATATGTGGACTCTGCATGTTGACGGAGCTCTGAATTATCATAGAAAGGGTATTGGCATTGTTCTGTTATCACCCGAAGGTATCACCATTCCACAAGCCTTTCAGCTTGACTTTCCAGTCACTAACAATATAGCTGAATACGAGGCGCTCCTTGCTGGCCTCGAGGCTCCTCATTCCCATGGTGTTACCAAACTCAAGATTGTGGGTGATAGCCAACTGATTCTTCGCCAAGTGTTAACCAAGTATCGAACCCTTGATCCCAAACTCAAGCCTTATCAAGAACTTACTTCTGCTTATTCAAAGCTTTTCACCAAATTGATCTTTGTCCATGTCCCTAGGAATCAGAACATCTTAACTGACGCTCTAGCCTCACTTGCATCTTCTCTTGATTTTCCAATCAGCAGGCAATCTGAATCAATCATAGTTCATAGGCGCCTTTCACCCGCCGTGAAAGACCCTTCATTTCTTAGAACTAAGGAGAAGCTGTTGAAGAAAGTCAGGGACGGAGATATCGTGGAAAAGAGAGAAATCATGTTGATGGAGCTGTTAGAAGAGATGGATGATGAACATAAGCCATGGTATTATGAAATCGCCAAATATTATGAAGATCAATCATATCCTGAAGAAGCCACAGCTGAGGAGAAAAGGGCTATCAGGAGAGTTGCTCAATGATACACCCTAATTGGGGGAGCACTGTACAAAAGAGGTTTGATGGAGTTCTTCTGAGATGTCTAGACGAAGATGAGTTTTGGAAGGTTACGGAAGGAGCTCATGTTGGAGTTTGTGGTGGCCATGTTAATGGACAAATGCTAGCAAAGAAGATCCTTAGACAGAGATTTTATTGGCCAACCATGGAAGAAGACTGTGTAGGATATGTCCGTAGGTGTACTAAGTGTCAACTTCACGACGACAAAATTCATTCTTCTGCATCTTCACTTCATCATGTTTCTTCCCCATGGCCTTTCTCCATGTAGGTTTTCGATATCATTGGACCCCTTGGCAATTCCGATTCCGGCATCAAGCAAAAATCTTTCATCCTCACGGCAACGGAATACTTCACCAAGTGGGCAGAAGTTGAAGCATATACGGAAGTCAAAGCATCAACCGTCTGCAAGTTCATCATGAGGAACATCATCACCAGATTTGGAATTCCAAGCACCATCGTCACCGACAATGGACTGCAGTTCGTGTCACAAGAATTGAAGGACCTCTGCAACAGGTACAAAATTGTATTGCATCATTCATCTCTTTATTATCCGCAAGGCAATGGACAAGCAGAGACAACTAACAAGACTTTGATAAAAATCATCAAAAAGACGTGCAAATCTAACAAGTTCACAGACTGGTCAGAAAAATTGGTTGAGGCTCTATGGGCCTACCGAACTTCAATCCGCACACCCACTGGGCAGACTCCTTATTCCTTAACATTTGGAATGGAGGCGGTAGTTCCATACGAGATCCTCATACCGTCATTAAGAGTACAATTGAATAAGAAATTTTCTATTGATGAACATCGTTCAGCACTTCTTGCTCAATTAGAACTCTTAGACGAGAGAAGATGGTCAGCTGCTAATCATGCAAGAGTTTATCAAAATAGACTAGCCCGTTTTTATCAAAAGAAAGTCATTGAACGTAAGTTCAAAGTTGGTGAAATGGTTGTCAAAAGGATTTTTGTAAAACTTGGTGGTCCACGTTCTAAGCTCCAACCCAACTGGGAAGGACCTTATGTCATATCACATGCTTTTCTTGGTAACGCTTATCGTCTTGTTAATGCAGAAGGAGAAGAGCTAACTCACCCCTGGAATGGTTTACATCTTAAGAAATACTACCCTTAGGTTAAAGAGTCGATCAGCATGGTACAAAGACCAGTGAAATCGGAAAATTTAGAAACTCAAATTTCCTTATCAGTCTAGATAATTTAACTCAAACACATTACTACACACACTGACACGTTTGATTCGTGAGTAACAAGAGATGCCAAGTCCTAAGGAATACCGAAAGCTTGACTAAAAGTGTAAAGTACAAATCATTCTTTTGAACAAAATTCTGTTTTTTACACTCGGCCCATGATGTTTGAACAAGGCTTAGAATAGACTACCAAGAATACCCGCCATCTTAGTAGGAGGCCGTCATAAAAAAAGGGGGAGATCCGTCCCAAAGAAAAGAAAAGAAAAGAAAAGCAAAGCAAAGGCAAAAGCCAAACGTCAAATCAAAAGGCCATCACATCACAAATGTTACATCTAGGCCATCAAATGAAAGGGAACGCAAGGTCGATAAATATCCCGGAAAGAAAATGACTGAACCCCAACAGATATTAGGGTAAGAAAGGAACATCTTTTTAGGTCTCCGGAACCTTCTCGTGGGCTTTATAAACCAATTCTTCCATTCTTTCTAAAGAGGCGTACTCCAAACTTGAGGAACGACCGAGATTGACTGAAGGTCAAATCATCAAATGGGATCACGAATGGAAACACAAGTTCAAGCACAATGAGTTTAAGTTAAATTATTAAAGAACAATTTGGAAATTAAGTTAATAAATGAATATGATCTTTTGATCTAAGTACCATACTGGTCTTTTAGTTCACATCATATTTCAAAAAAAAAAAAAAATACATATTTCAAAAATCAAAAAAAATACATATTTCAAAATCCCAAAAAAAATATGTATCCCAAAACTAAAAAAAAAAACATATATTTCAAAACCCAAACAAAAATGAATATTTCAAAATAACAAAAAATATTTCAATTAGCATTTGCTTATTGCATCTAGCATGCTTCATTCCTTTTATTTTCAGTAAGCATCTGTCTGCTTGTATGTTGCATATTTGCTTACAGTTCGATTACCTTTGTTGATAAAGGCTATGCCCCTTGACCCTCCACTAAGAAAAAAAAATGATTGACCATTTATTTGGTCAGGCAAGAGGCTAAGCCTGAACAGATTCTTAACATGTTTGTTCAAGTCATATACAGGACACAAGGCATGGAAGTGTTGGAATCTGAATAGAGAATAATCAGTAACCTGTTTCTGCGAGTAAAAGGCGTCGAGGGACACCGCCGCGTTTTAAAGATTGAATGGCGTCGGCGCGACACGACGCGTTTCGGCCTTTCTGTTATTCACCCGAAGTTCTGTGATTTTTGATGCTTAAATTAAATGTTTGTTTGGAATTATTAATGATTTTGATTGCAGGAAAATCAGAAAATTCAAATGAAGCTGGAAAATATCAAGGAGATCCCACTATGGGAGTTTAGAAGTCTTGACCGTGACTAAAAAGACGGTTATTTCTACCCTTATACTCCTTTCATGTGATTAGTTTGCATCATCATAATTACTATATGTTAAATATTTACTAGAGCATGTCAAGGACCTTGTGGTTTAGATGAAACTGGAATTTAAGTTCTCCTACAAAAAAAAAAAAAAACAGTGATAGTTCCAGAGAATTCTTAATTGCACGGATAGGCCGTTGGATTGTTAATTAGTGAGGATGATGGTTCCACTTTTGTGAAACAGTGCGTGGATAAACGAGCTTCGGCTTAGCACTGAATTACAAGAATTGGTATCTTGACCCATTAATGACAATTTGACAATATTATCCTTGATTAATTTATATTTTATTTGACTTTATATTTTTCTTTTAGCCCAGCATGCATCATGTAGGACTTTAAAATCATTGTGATAAGAATTAATTACTGATTAAAATTCAGACCATTAAATCAAATAATTCCAACATGACATGAAATATTCCATTTCGAATTGAGTGTTTTGATTATCTTTGAGGTTCGCTTGTAGATATCCTTGGAATTCTATCCTTTCTTGGACTCTTTATCCAATATTTCTTGTTTTCTTTTAAGATCCATCATGGCTGCAGCACGTCCACATTGGCTGGCAAACGCTCCCCGTGATGAAACCTACAGTGTCTACGACCTGGGGTACTTCCCACTCCGAGGAAGTTGATCAACTTTATTTTATTTCCTTGTCTACCTCATCCAGACAAGATTGATTCCATTGATCTCCTTGAACTATCTTCACTAATGATTTTGAGAAAAATTCCAATCATGTGATGTTAAGAGCGTGTCTTATAACACCTTGGCATCACCTTTTCAGTACATTCCATTTCATTTCACTCCCTTGCAAAGACGATGCCAAGGTGAGGCAGCTGTAGACACACTAATTTTGACATCATTTCGAATAAATTTCATATCATATAATAATGTCTCAGAATGGTCTGATATTTCATCATTGGTTAATTTTTATTGATCTTTTTAAATTAATTATCTGAATAGTGTCGGGTCAGACATATATGATTTAAGTTAATTAATTGAATTGATTTTAATTCAAATTTCAGCTAAAATATGAAGAAGTCTAAAAGACGCCTACCTGTATGGACGTCATTTAGAATTTATTCTTATTTTGATGTTTAAATTTGAATTTTAATCAGTTGATTAATTAGCTAAAAGACGTCTGCATGTCACGACGCATTTTAGCTTTCTTAAGTTGTTTCTAATTCTCTTCCGGATTCCTTATCTTAATTAGTGTAAAAGGCGTCTCTACATAGCGACGCGTTTATCTAATTATAGATAAATATAAGTTTTTTCCGATGTTTATCTTTATCCTAATCAGTCTGAAAGGCGTCTTACATGAACGACGCATTACAGATAAAGATAAGTTTTTCCCAGATGTTTATCTTTATCCTAATCAGTCTGAAAGGCGTCTTCTATGGGCAACGCGTTTTAGATAATTACAGATAAAGATGAATTAATCTGTATTTATCTGTTGGTTAAGATGGATAAATCTCAATATTTCTCCATGTAAATCCGCGGATGCAAAGAAGTCTATAAATACCATGCCTCTTGAATGGGTGACAGAGTTAGTGATTAGAGCGATATCGAAGTGATAATTGAGTGAAAATTGAAGACGACGTCCAAACGCTGAAGTGCTGCCATTTCCAGAAGTCGACGTCTATTCTTCATCCATTCTTCATCCATCCAAGACCAACGCTTCCCAGGGGCCATCCATTAGTAACTTTCAATTCATTTCTTCACTCTTTTTCATATTTTTCACTCCATTAATCTTACATACTTCATCACATCACTCCATGCAACACACACAACACTAGCATCATTTTCAAAACCAATTTGATTAAGGGGTTTTAAAGACCACTCAACAAGTGAGTTTTCTGTTTAGTTGCATGTTTAAAACTTTGTTTGGAATAGATACTACTTTTGCCTAAGTTCTCATTGTTTCTTCATTTTTTTTCTATTTCTTGCAAGGTACAAAGGAGAATCAGAGGAAGGAAATCAACAAGCAAACAACAAAGACTCTGGACGATCCTCAACTTTAACAGCAATCAAAGTAAGAACAAAGACAAGAAAGGGCTCTCTTTCTTCAGCCGGCTGACGGAGGGGAATTAAGAGCTCAACATCTCCCACGTCCAAACAGGTAGGCGATCAAACTCTCTCTTTTGAAACTTTTAAGTCAAAAGTTTTTGGCGATCACTTCACTTAGTTTCTTTTAATAGGTTTATTTTGCACCTAAACAACGTAGTTTTTCATGATAATCACACACTCATTTTAAGCACTCACAGCCAGGAAAGCTGTCTTCTTGGAAGAGGAATACCTTCTCCAGGAGGACAGTGGGAGTAAAATAGTACTGTAAGAGGTTCCAGATCCCCAAACAGCTGCATTATCATCAGATGAGATATCAGTTCCTGAATCTGTTCAGGTACACACACATGAGCCTCGTAGATCTGGTAGATTACCTAGACTACCCGAACGATATGTAGGACATATCACTGAAGGTGAGTCTAAAGTAGAATATAATGAGGATGATGATCCTAAAACCTACTAGGAGGCCATAGAAGGCCCAGAAGCCAAGAAATGGCGAGAAGCCATGAACTTAGAAATCCAGTCTATGTACACCAACCAAGTTTGGAACTTGGAGGACTTGCCCGAGGGTATTGTACCCATCGGTTGCAAGTGGATCTTTAAGAGAAAGATAGGTGCTGATGGACGGATCGACACTTATAAGGCAAAGTTGGTGGCAAAAGGATATCGTCAAAGGCAAAGAATTGACTATGACGAGATTTTCTCACATGTTGCCATGATAAAGTCGATCAGAGTTCTACTCGCCATTGCTGCACATTTTGATTATGAAATCTGGCAGATGGATGTGAAGACTGCCTTCCTCAATGGTAACCTTGAGGAAGAGGTGTATATGATACAACCAGAAGGTTTCACATCCAAGGAATCTCCAGGTAAAGTGTGCAAGCTTCAGAGGTCTATTTATAGACTGAAGCAGGCTTCCCAGAGCTGGAACATAAGAATTGACGAGGCTGTCAAGTCTTATGACTTCATTAAGAATGAACATGAGCCTTATGTGTACAAGAAGACCAGTGGGAGTGCAGTCACTTTTCTAGTTCTTTACGTAGATGACATACTACTCATTGGGAATGATGTAGCTATGATGTCATCAGTAAAGATCTGGCTGTTGAAAAATTTCTCCATGAAGGATTTGGGAGAAGCATCCTGTTAGTTTTAAGTGGCCTACAAGCCAATCTAACAATGTAAATCTCGTTCATATATTAATATAATGGCATAATATTCATTATGTGTAAATCGCATTTGTTCTCGTTTCATAATGAAGTCCGTGAATATGTGCTATAGTGATCAGATTATGATGAGATCATACTAATGAGATTGATCACTTAAACACACATATTCTTAATTGTTCCTAGTCGGGAGATATCCGAGAAGGACATCGGATATCCGGTTAGACTAGTACAGATTACTCCTGCTCATATGATGAGGGTGACTGATCTCATAAGTCACTTGTGTGGAGACACTAAGGCGAATCTGTAGGTGCTCATTGGAGAATGAGTTCACTGAACTGATCCGACTGAAGCGCTGGATGGTATTGTACCTCACTGTCAACCAGCTTGATTCTATTGTCGCAGTTGCGTGGATGGTCCTCAGACCTGAGGCACCAAGGACACCTTGGCGGTGGACTTCTGTGCTTTGACCTTGGTTTACGAATCTCTAGCCAGGGGATTCTAATACGCCAAGGATTAGGTACAGCGGAATACCGTCGAAGGGAATTGTGTGTCAATAAGGAATCATTCGCTCTCGGTACTTAGAGAGAGAATGCTCTAGGAAGGATGCGCGAAAGTCCCTGGCCAGGGCGGACGATAATATCGGGAAAGGAGTTTTTCGATATTAATCAGCGGCATCCAATCCAAGTGAGTCGACCGGTTAGGGTTTGACAGCTCGCCATACCTGAGTTGACTCGAGAGCATTGTACGAATGAAGGATTATATCCACGCGGTAACTGTCGGCGGAAAGGTTCCAAGAGTGGGTTACTTAACCCCAAATACCTTCCGGGTTCACGCGGTGTTGCTTGGCACCCAACGTGATCGGAGGCCCGGTCGAATTCGATGTGCGACATCAATTCGATTGATTAATTGATTAATAAAGGGTTATTAATTAATTAATAAAGCCAGTGAGGAGTCACTGGGCTTGTTGGGCCATTAACTGGACTGGTACTTGGGCCTAGAGGGTCACACGCAAATGATTCTCAAGGCGATGGATAAATAAGTGGGTTTTATACAAACCGGGGGTTTTTTATGAAAAACCGTGCGGTTAGTATAAAACATAGCGAACGGGCTGAGCAGGCCAAGCTGCTGCTAACCCTAGCCGCCTCTCCTCGTTTTCTGTCCTTCTCTGGTGTCCAGGCAGATCCAGATCTGCTCCGCCGCTTCTCCGAATCCCGTTCGACGGGAAATCGTCCGCGCGCTGCGGCGATCATTGCGGCGACCGGCGGAGGCTTCGTGGGCTGCGAAGAACGACGAACTCGAGGATATCCGTCGCGGGGAGGATCGCGTGGACTTCGCTAGAGGCCGGGCGCTTGCGCGGCTTGCGGTGTCACACCGACGGAACCGAACGGCTGCGGATTCGAATCCGCACACGGTGAGAACAGATATTCCGATTATCTCGTATTTTGATCTCCGAAATGGGAACGAATCGCTGTAAATAATTTTGTTTTTCCGCTGCGTGAGCGATCCGGAGAAACCGAGAAAAACCCAACACATCCTACATATTAGGAATACGGATCTATAGAGATAGATCAAAGAGGATGCTTGGAATGACCCAATCCTTGTACATAGATACCATAGTCAAAAGGTTTGGCATAGAAAATTCCAAGAGAGGTCTCATACCGATGAGACATGGAATTAGTCTCTCAAAGGAGCAGTCTCCTAAGACTCCTAATGAGAGGGCATTCATGGATAGAATATCCTATGCCTCTACCATAGGATCTATCATATATGCCATGCTATGTACACGGCCTGATGTTGCATTTGCTCTAAGTGTTACGAGCAGATTTCAGGCTGATCCAGACGAAGAGCACTGGAAGGCAGTGAAATATATCCTTAAGTACTTGAGAAGAATTAAGAATATGTTTCTTGTCTATGCAGGAGGTGACTTGAAACTGCAAGACTTTACTGACTTGAGTTTCCAGTCAGATCCAGATAATAGCAAGTCTAAATTTGGATTTGTGTTTACATTAAAGGGAGGTGCAGTGTGCTGGAAGAGTTCCAACAAAGTAACCACTGCAGATTCGACGACTGAAGCTGAGCACATCGCTGCAGCTGAAGCTTTCAAGGAAATAGTGTGGTTGAAGAAGTTCATCACCGACCTTGACATAGTTCCCAATATCCTTGATCATGTTCCGCTGTTGTGCGACAACAATGGGACTATTGCACAAGTGAAAGAGCTGTGGTCTCATCAGAAATCGAAAGATGTTCTGAGGCGCTTTCATCTTATCCAGAGGAGATGTAGTAATGGAAAGAGTTCCATCCGTCGACAATGTAGCAGATCCACTGACAAAGTCGTTGGCTCAAATTGTGTTTGAGCGTCACCTAGAGTCTATAGGTTTGTATAAAGGTAATTGGCTTTAGTCCAAGTGGGAGATTGTTAGTTTTAGGTGGCCTACAAGCCAATCTGACTATGTAAATCTCGTTTTTTTATTAATATAATGGCATAATATTCATTATGTGTAAATCGCATTAATTCTCGTTTCATAATGAAGTCCGTGAATATGTACTATAGTGATCAGATTATGATGAGATCATACTAATGAGACTGATCACTTAAATACACATATCCTTAATTGTTCCTAGTCGGAGGATATCCGAGAAGGACATCGGATATCCGGTTAGACTAGTACAGATTACTCCTGCTCATATGATGAGGGTGAATGATCTCATAAGTCACTTGTGTGGAGACACTAAGGCGAATCTATAGGTGCTCATTGGAGAATGAGTTCACTGAACTGATCCGACTGAATCGCTGGATGGTATTGTACCTCACTGTCAACCAACTTGATTCTATTGTCGCAGTTGCGTGGATGGTTCTCGGACTTGAGACACCAAGGACACCTTGTCGGTGGACTTATGTGCTTTGACCTTGGTTTACGAATCTCTAGCCACGGGATTCTAATACGCTAAGGATTGGGTACAACAGAATACCGTCAAAGGGAATTGTGTGTCAATAAGGAATTATTCGCTCTCGGTACTTAGAGAGAGAATGCTCTAGGAAGGATGCGTGGAAGTCCTTGGCTAGGGCGAACGATAATATCGGGAAAGGAGTTTTCCGATATTAATCAGTGGCATCCAATCCAAGTGAGTCGACCGGTTAGGGTTTGACAGCTCGCCATACCTGAGTTGACTCGAGAGCATTGTACGAATGAAGGATTATATCCACGCGGTAACTGTCGGCGGAAAGGTTCCAAGAGTGGGTTACTTAACCTCAATACCTTCCGGGTTCACGCGGTGTTGCTTGGCACCCAACGTGATCGGAGGCCCGGTCGAATTCGATGTGCGACATCAATTCGATTGATTAATTAATTAATAAAAGGTTATTAATTGATTAATAAAGCCAGTGAGGAGTCACTGGGCTTGTTGGGCCATTAACTGGACTGGTACTTGGGCCTAGAGGGTCATACGCAAATGATTCTCAAGGCGATGGATAAATAAGTGGGTTTTATACAAATCGGGGGTTTTTATGAAAAATCGCGCGGTTAGTATAAAACATAGCGAACGGGCTGAGCAGGCCAAGCTGCTGCTAACCCTAGCCGCCCCTCCTCTGTTTCTCTCTCTCTCTGGCATCCAGACAGATCCAGATCTGCTCCGCCGCTTCTCCGAATCCCGTTCGACGGGAAATCGTCCGCGCGTTGCGGCGATCGTTGCAGCGACCAACGGGGGTTTCGTGGGCTGCGAAGAACGAGGAACGTGAGTATATCCGTCGCGAGGAGGATCGCGTGGACTTCGCTAGAGGCCGGGCACTTGCACGGCTTGCGGTGTCGCACCGACGGAACCGAACGGTTGCGGATTCGAATCCGCACACGGTGAGAATCAATTATCCGATAATCGTGATTTTAGTTTTTCGAAACGGAAACGGATCGTTGTTTATTTTATTTTCCGCTGCGTGAGCGATCCGGAGAAATCCGAAAAATCCTAACAAGGGTCACCTGATGTATCTCGGAATTAGCTAGTACCGGTGTAGGAGTGGTACACTTCAGAGTGTCACTTGTGACTGGGAGGAGGCAAAACTACCTAGAGCTAAACAGGCCAGAATAGCCAGCGCACTATCCGAGGGATTGTTGTTCCGTCCTAACAGGTCGGTATTTTACTGGTTGGCTTGGCATCTTCTTGTGTGTTTCTCACGATGGATGCATGATTTATTTACTGTTTTACTTGTGCTTATGTTGCATATATATCATTGTTGTGTTGCGATTGTGTATGCGTGTGTGGGAGATGGGTATCGAGGGATCTCTACTGAGTCCATTCTAGTGTGACTCACTTCCTATGGTTTCATGTGAGGGTTCTGACAGGCGGCAGCGGTTGCGGGATTTCGTCTCGAGTTGCACGTTAGCAGTCACCTTTTCGATATATGCCCTGATATAGTTGTACTTCTATTTTCAGGTCTATATGCATAATTATTTCATTTTAGTTGTGGACTATGTAATTATATGCTGAGTCAAGTCGGAATGTAACAAATTTTAATTCCTACACTTTCTTTACAATTCGATGTTGTGTGAAATGTTTAGCTTAATTATCATTTATTTTTCAGACTTATTCGAGATCTTGATTTGGCTCTTAATTTTAATAATTCGATACCCATTTAGTAATTGAATCGCCGATTATAGGGTGGCGGGTCGTTACATTAAGATCATAGTTGTTTCACTTCAAAACTAGTTTCAACTATGATAGAACAATCACTTTAACATAACATGTGTCTTGTTTTAAGATCATATCTTTTTCACTTTAAATAAATATGTGTTTCAACTTAAGGTCATATATGTTCTATTTTAAGATCATTTTAAAGTAAATATTAAAAAATTTTAAAGTAAATCTTCTCATGTCTTAAAGTAAATATTCATGTGTTTTAAAATAAATGTTAATATGTTTTAAAGTTAATCTTCAGATATTTTAAAGTGAATGTTCAAAAGATTCAAAGTAAATATTCAGATATTTTAAATTATATTTTTATACATTTTAAAGTAATGTTATGATATCTTAAAGTAAATGTCCAAATATTTAAAAGTATATGTTCATGAGTTTTAAGCTAAATGTAGACTTTAATATAAGAGTTGTTTCATT
The DNA here is from genome assembly GCA_030544215.1 of Zantedeschia hybrid cultivar. Lineage (NCBI taxonomy): Eukaryota > Viridiplantae > Streptophyta > Magnoliopsida > Alismatales > Araceae > Zantedeschia > Zantedeschia hybrid cultivar. Next base: position 60,061,555 of record JARZZO010000012.1, read on the forward strand.
TGAAGAGGATTTCTGTTTCACTTTAAAATAATGTGTATTACACTTTAAAGTCATTCTTCAATCGAAATATATATTTTATCAAAATCATACCTAACATTTCACTTTATTGGAGATACATACTTTGATACAACAATCGGTATTATTACATAGATAAAACAACAAACATTTTTGGATCAAACTAAAATTCAATAACATCGAAACAAATAATTAAATGCGATCTGCAATGCTTGAAACTTCTTAAGTTCCAGCCTTTGTTCATACAACGTGAACAAGTGTACAGATGTTTGGCTTAGCTCTTCGAGGAGCTACATACACTTTCAAAATGTCTCTTTGATCTAGAACGGTATATTTCTTCGTAACTTAATTGCATGAAAATATACCTGCATTAATGCATCTTATGTAACTCAAATATGATATCCACGTCATCATTGACAGACAAACACCAGTGGTAGTTCAATGATCTAGACAATAAATATCTAATGAACCATTTTCGTCCACTCAAACTCTATCTTAGCAAAATCCCTTCCCTTATTTCATCTAATGTCATACTCAATGAATAAAAAATATAAATGCATTATCACCAAATGCACATCTCACTGTGATCTTCTTCATTGCATCTAATAGAAAATAAAAAATTGGAGTCTCAATGTCCGATGAAGAACATGGTTACTTGCAGAAGAACAGGATTGTCGTTAAGAAAGAAGAACATGGTTGTCCAGTGGACCTGAAGGAGTCAGAGCATAAGACATCTAACACCGTGTCGATAGTCGCAAGCGGCAAATGGAGGAGATAAAGGCGACAAGAAGGGCAGTGACATTCTTATTAAATAGATAGAGAGATAAAACAGGAAAGAAGAACATGAGTTAGTGGCTAAGAAACTGAAACCGTAGGAGAGAGACTATAAAATAAGTCCCATGAAAAGTAAAAAAAAATTGATGCTTTCTTTTTCTGATAGAAATCAAGAAACAAGTTCTAACTACTGTCTGAAACCCTAAATTAATTATTCTTTTATTTTTTAAAATCCTCAAACCTCTTGTTCGATGAACGTCTCCTGCCTCCCCAAATAAAAAGGATGGGAGAGGGTGCCTCACATGAAGCGGAACGGTCGCTCCTATTGAAGGGGAAAGAAGTTGCGTGCCGGGATTTCGTTCTCATGGGAGGTTTGCACCACTTTGATTGGAGAATATGAGAAGAATAAGGGCGAATAAGCCTAATTTTGCTTTGACAAGAGGAATGGTTTATACCGTGCATAATAGTGTATCCGCAGAATGAGAAGAATAAGTCATCCCACTTTAGACCGAAGAATTGTTTATTCTTTTTATTCCGTTAGACAAAACTATCAAACTGAAACACCCCTTATTCTAGTATACGTTATTCCGTCGGTAAGCCCCACGTAATAAACTCATTTTGCAAACAAAGTGAGGTCGGAATTTTGAACCCAAATCACCTGTATACAATTGAACCCTTTCAATCATTGGGCCAAGTAACGAAAGAAAGATGTTTATTTTAAGAGTGAAGAATAGTTAGCTTTGACCCTAATGGACGCATTCTACATGCCACTTCACGAGCCGCCGAAGAGACCATAGGTCTATAATTCTTGGATATAGCGATGTAAATGGAAAAAGATGACCCCAAATATCACTCCTTGTTAGATCTTAGAAGACACATGAGAACAACAATAAAACTATTATTCTTATTCTTTTTATATAGGATAAGGAAAAGAGAATAGGAGTTTTGGTCTTCTGCAACCCAATTATCCGTTCTTTCATGCTCCAAGTATGTCTATATTTACATGGGTGTATATTATAATATTCTAATATTATAGTATGATGTATTCTATGAACATGTTTATAGATAGTTATGCATACGTGAACTTGATTATCCATAGGGTCTTTGGGTTTATTAAAGTTAGATTCAAAAAATGTTGTGAGTAATTAAGACTTGCGTTATTATACTAAAGCTCTATCCATAATTATCTTTTAAATTTGCAGTTTTTTATTTTATTTTTTTTACATAGTCAGAACTATAATATGCTTTGTTGATGGAAATGACCTTAATGTATTCTTATACAGTTATTTAGGTGATATATTTAGGAGATTTTACATATATACTCCTACAAGTATGTTATTTGTATATGTATCTCCAACTCTCACATATTGTTATTCATATTCTGAAATCTTCCGAAAGACTGTGATTATACCTTCCCATACTAATGCCATTAAATCAAATTTAAAGATTTTGCAAATGCACCCTTAAGTTCACTAATATTTTACATATATATTTTTAAATTTACTAGGATTTTGTATATGTACTCTTGACTTATCAGGATTTATAAAAAAAATTTTTGACATATTCGGTTGGAGTTCATATTATTTGGATGGAGGGTATAACTGCAATCTTTATGAAGATGTCAGGAGTATTGATAATAATATATGAGAGTTAAGGGTATAAAATGAAAATATGATACTTTTAGGAATACATATGTAAAAATCCTCATATTTTGAGAGTACAAATAATGGTATGCTCCATGATATGATAACTATATGTTCATATATTATACAAATGATATAAAATTTATAATTCTATCTACTTACGTATTTTTTTGAGATAGTAACCAAAAATTTGTTAGAATTGTAAAATTTATCTGACAACTTAATATTTTATGTATCTATTTTCGATAATTTAAAGATACAAATAATGACATAAGTATGTAACGGTAAAGATAAGGCTAAGGATAAGCTGTCTATTTTTAAGGTTGAAGATAAGAATAAAGTTACTATCCTCGTCCTTAATAATAACCTTTTTTCATCTCTCCTTCGATGTGTGGTTGTCCATGACACAGTGATAGGTCGGGCGCATCGCGCCACGGCACACAACATCTCGCCCTCATCAACGGTCTACGGTGAACGGCTTCGCAATCGCATCCACAGCCGGCGAGAAGCCACGGGCGAGGTCAGTTCCTCGTTGTTATCGTCCACCTGCTTTGCTCCGCGTGGCTCGGGGGAACTCCCCCCGTCGGTTTCGTTGACGTCACGTCACTCCTGCGTGCGCAGGAGCGGATGCAGTGGCTTTTCCGTAATTTGGTCCCAGTGTGGTGATTGGCTGTGGGGCGGGGGTTTAGTATAAAAAAACAAGGTGGGGAAATGAGTTCCTTATCCACAAGGACGCTCGGGCAGGAGCGGATAAAAAGGTCGAAACAAACAATTATTTACTAGAAGTCAGCTTTTTGAGAAAATTGAAGATTTCCCTTTTTTACTTTTATGTCCTGATATATTGGCTGTTGGCTCTTGTACCTTCGTGTTGGGCATAACTGATTCTATGCCCAAAAATTTTATATATTGTCAATACTCTATTGTTCTTAGAAGGCCACCTTTTTACATGTATTCCTCATAAATGGATTATCTATTCATTTATGGTCGATTTGTTTGCGGGATAATGGTCAAATAGGACGGGATGTGTGACTTATTCACTTTGTGAGTGCGGATGCATTATTTTTTACATGGATACGTTATTATTAGAATAAGTAAAATAAATTATTCCAGTTAAAAAGTAGAAATCAATTATTTGGTTGAACTAATTATTCTACTCAAAGTCAAATTTTCTTGTTCTTAAAATAAGAGATCTTAATATAAAAAATCCGAAATACGGTATCCATGAAACAACCTGGCCCTTTGAATATTTGTTATGGATGATAGAATTATTTTCTGTCATTGTCTATCTTTAAATGTTTAGAAGAAAGTACCCTTAAAATATAGTTTTCTTACATTCTAGGGCTAGTGTAAATACTGATGAGCACTAAACTAGACAGATGATCTGCTCTCATATTCCCTACTAACCCTACCTTTCTTGTGACTTGATAATTCCATCTTCTTTTCTCTTTCTTTTCCCCCCCTTTACTTTGCTCCCTCACTTGGATACCATTAAATGTGAAAGTGAAGCAAAGAAGGAATGATTGATATGTCAAAAGTGCCATGTTAATCCTTGCCTGTCTCTCTGCTGGGTTACAAAGGAATAGGGATTATTTCACCTCTTCTTCTCACTTTTTTAAGTCTTCTCAATGCTCATCTCTGCAGGCAGGAATGTAATAAATGAAGAAAAACAAACACAAACTTGTAGTCATTAATCTCCCATTCTCACAGTGGAGCAACTGGATAGAGTTTTTGTTTTTTTACTATCATTAGCAACATGTCCATGATTTAATAAAAGAATGACTTGGATATGTAAAAATTTTAATTACTATATGTTTTTAGAGGTTTACATAGAAAAACAATGATAATAACAGGGAGAGAAGAGGACTGGGACATAGTTTATTTTACCCATGTGGTCAAGGGTTCATATAACACTTCTTTTAGGACAATACAGAAAACAAATCTTAAGGGATACATTGCTAACTAAAAAGGCCCTTTCCCAAATAGCTAGCGGGTAGAGGTCTAAACTGAAAAAATGAGAAAAAGCATCAATAAAAACTGAAAAAACTTTGGCACTAATTTATTTACTTATTTTATTAAAAAAATTTACTCCAAATCTTGGTGTTATAATTAGATGATCAAGATAATGGCAGTTAAGTATCAAATCATTAATCGTACTAATACCATCACCTCAGCTTTAGATGAATCTCACCTAATTTTGGGACTAACTAAGATCCTTAACGTCATCTAATCTAAATTTCTGACTTTATTGGCAGGGGGGAACTCCGACTGCAAAAAGTATCTTGGCAGAGTGATTAATTTAATTCACTTCAAACAGAAATGTAAAACACCGAGAAAGAGTTTTTTCTTACGAGTAATTGCACGTAGGTACATTGTAGTGGGTAAATGAAATATTTTTTTTCAATTTTTTTTAAGTCGGTCTCGAGGTATCTTAAGATCTGTACCGTGTAATGTCTGATCGAAAGACTTAAAAAAAATCTGAAAAATTAAAAATCGAACTCCAATGAAAGGTAAAAACTGCAATGTACGGATAGTAAATTTTTTTCTGTCCATTGGAGGTCGGAGTTTTATTTTTTAGAATTTTTTGAGTCGTCCGATCGAACATTGCACTAAATGGACGGGTTAAAATACCTCGGAGCTGATTAAAAAAAATATTTTTTTTTATTTACCTATTGTAATGCCCTGTATACTGCACGCAAGCAGCAAGTATTACTCTTTTCCCGTATAGCGACTTCGGAGTGGTCCAAACAGGAAAACACCAAGAAAAGAAAGAAGAAAAAAAGTTACTTAGAAACCTTAGAAACACAGTGCCGTCTTCTTCTGTTTTTTTACAGAGATAATAATTAATTTTATTGCCGTTTTTATCCAGTTTCTACTCCCCATTTTGCTCTCCCACATTCACCTCGTGGGGTGAAGACTGAAAGGAGAGTTGGGGGGGGGGGGGGGGAAGGGGTCGACGCCCTCCCATGAGGGGGAGGGGGGCGATGGCCTTCCTCTTTATAACGCGACGGGTTACGTAGGGGGTGTGGGCTCTCGCTCCCCTCCTCCTCCTCCTCTTCTACTTCTATCCACGGCGGAGCTTGGAGGAATTTTTTATTCTACTCCTATTTCGGCCGGTAATTTGTTTTGTACTTCCTTTCTCCTCCTCCTTCTCCGATCTGCGCCCATGGCGGCGCCGTCCACCTGAGAGCGGCGGCCCTGGAGAGCCGGCGACACCGCCCCGCGGACCACGCCCTTCTCCCGCCGCTGTATCGGAGTGGGAGGAGGCGGAAGGCGGTCAGCTGCCGGCGATCCGTACGGGCGGCCGCGGCGGCGGCAGTGGCAGTTTCAACTAGGCTTACGCCAGAGGAGGCGGTGAGTACCCGCCGGTCGGTACGGGCACCGGCGGGAGGGGGTTTCTACTAACCTAGGGGCAGGGAGGCGGCGATTTCCCGCGATCCGTACGGTCGGCGAGGCCCGGCGATCCGTACGGCGGCGGTCGGTGGCTTCTAGTACGCTCGGGAGGGGGAGACGGTGGGGTTGCGGAGATCCGTACGGGCGGCGGTGTGCGGCGGTGCTTTCGCTCAGGACGGCGAGGTGGCGGGTTCCGTGCGGACGGGGGCGGGGGCGGTGGCCGGCTGGTCCTTCGGTTAGGATATCGTCCTGTCCGGCTCAGGCGGCAAGGCATGGCGGCGGAGGGGGGGCGGTGCCTCGGCCACGTTCTTCGCCTCGGCGGCGGTGAGTCCCCTACCGGTGACTCCGTGGCGGTGAATTGCCCCTCCGTACTCTCTGGTTCTTCGAGTGTGGAGAGCTGGCGAGAGCAGCTCCTCTGTGTGTGTGTGTGTGTTTTCGCCAGTTTTTTCTGTGTGGACTCATGTTCCCCCGCTTGTTTTTGTTTTGTAGGCTTGTTGGAGTGGAAATTTTAGGAGGGAGCGGTGTTGATTTTTTTTCCGTCTTCCTTTTTTTCCCCACGGTGAGTTGAGCTCCGATCTGAAACACCTGAGATTTCATCTTCCTTATTGTGTTCTCTCTATTAATCTGTTATTTTTTGCTGGCTATCAGTCTCGTGCAGTGGGATTGGCTGGTTGTGGAGGTGCAGGAACGCGGTCTTTTTGCTACGACGATGCGGTGATGAGGTAGAAAGTCTGTCTGAGGTGAGATCTTTGAGCTCACGCCTCCAGATCTCTCGTTGTTTTTTTTTTTTTTACCGAGTTGGAGACTTGTGGTAGTCCTTTTGTTGTCCTATCTTGAGTCGTCTGTATCTTGTTAATGGCGGGTGGAGCGTTTTTGGAACAAAATGTTCCGTCTTCTGGTGTAGTGCAATCTTCTCTCTTTTTGCTTGTTAATCTTTTGTTGGTGAAAGTAGCCTTTGTGCGTGCAGAATTTATTTTGTTTGTTTTGTTTTGATAATTTTGTATCCTTCTGTGGAGCATGATTGAGCGTCTCTCTTGTTTGGTTTATGCACTGCTGCTATCATGGCATAAAAATGATTCATACTTCTGTTTTAGAAATAATTGGGTTGCTTCGATTCGTGCGGAATTTCTCGTTCCTTCTTTTCTTCTCATTGGTTTTGTACTGGGAATGATACTCCACTGTGCATGTTTAATCATGTTATGTTTCCTTGTTTTCTTCTCATAGGTTTTGTAGTCAGAATGATACTCCACTATGCATGTTTAATCATGTTATGTCCTTTATCTCCATATCTTTTTATTAGATTTGTATATTATTGCTCTGATATTAAAGAAATGTTACAGTTTTTTTAGAATGATATTGGAATATAGATATTTATGCAACTAAATATGCTATAAATTTTGTGTGTGTTAGGCATGTTGGATGCCATGTAGGATCCAACCTTGTTTCATTGGTTTTCTGAGTTGAAAATTTTGTTTTAAACACCTATTTGTCTTGAAGCTGTCTAACTGTCTGTACTTTGATTATTAATTTTATTTGAATAAAATTATTGATAGGGGTGGCAACGAGCCGAGCCAAGTCGAGCTTTGAGAAGCTCAAGCTTGGATCGTCCAAAAATTTTCGAGCTCGAGCCGAGCTCGAGCTTTGAATCAAGCCTCCAATGACACTCGAGCTCGGCTCGATTCCTATTTCTTCGAGCTCGAGCCAAGTTTGAGACGAGCCTAAGCTCAGCTTGGTGAGTCGACCCAGTTCAACCCAGATCACCGACTGGATGAATGCTACAAAGGGACCAGGAGGGGTTGGTTATAAAGGAATTCCCAGGGGAGCGTTTTTTGAAGCAAGTGATACAGGGCTAAAAGTCCCTATCGCAGCCTACCACAGCGCCTGGTGATAGCAGATGGTGGGTAGTGTTGCGATGGAGACTTTTAGTCCGACATCGGCTGCCAAAAAAAATTGGCACTGCACTTAAATGCTTTGTTTGTCTTGAAAATTCAAACATGTGAATGGGCGGGCTAACGGGGCACATTTATTTGCTGGTTGGCTTTGACTGGTTGTCTAACCTGGGGGTGGGGTTATTTGATTGTTCTTTGGGTGTTGTTTAAAATTTGAAATATTATTTTATATTTCGAGAGTGAAAACAGAGAATCTATATAGCTGACCCCAATTATTTGAGATTAAGGTTTCGTTGAGTTGAGTTGAGTTGAGTATTTTATATTTCGAGCTGGCTCATGAGCTGATCGAACCAAGCTTGATTAAGCTCAAGCTCGGCTCGATAAAGAAAACAAGCTCTGCCTTCAACTCGAGCTCGGCTCGTTTGTATTAATGGACCGAGCCGAGCCGAGCTCGAGTAGCTTGCAAGCGGCTCGCCTCATTGCCAGCCCTAATTATTGAAAATGCAGATTTCTTCAGAATGTTTGGAGCAGAGATCAGCCTTTTCGCCTACAAATGTAACTAGTTTTTCGTGTATAAATAATTTATTTTTGGTGTGTCTGATGTCTTGTGTGGTGCCATTGGCTTTTTCATTCTTTCTTCCTAAAACATGTGCTATTATTTAAGCTGAAGATGTAGTTCTGTAAGACACTATGTCCTGGTAGTGTCATAATTTCAATGGTCTCTCAGTTAGGTGCTTTCGGCTTCACTTCTTTCTATGTTTTTTGGATTCACTTCATCCTGTGTTCATAATGCTTATGATCTTACCTTAGTATGTGGTAAGTATAGGACAACCGGAGACTCTAACACTAGTTTGCATGTTAACTTGTATTCTGTGGCTCACTGAAACATTTTTTTTCCTTTTTCGTTGACTCATGAGATTTCTGCAAATAATTAATAGTGTTTGCAGGCAGTGAGTTTTAATTCTCCTCAGTTTTTAAAACCTTTACATCTTTTGCCAGCATCAGGTGTGCACACTAAAGAAACCAGATGTGCCTAAGCTGCCCCATTGAGAAGGCAAAGAAGGAAAAGGAAGATCCTAATCACAATAGAGAAGCCATGGCTGCTTCCGAGGGATATGTGCTTTCTCAACTTCACAATTTCTTTAATCATGACACCAGCTTTTTCCAAAAGAATTGGCGTATGTTGGTTTATATGCTACTGGTTAAGAATAGCAACCTGTGGAAATATATTAGAAAGACTGCAGTTGACAGTGATTTGTATACACACCATTTGTACTGTATAGGGTTGAGAAAGAAGAAGTCATCGGTTAGAGCACATTCCGGGAGAGACCACAATGTTCAAGGATCTAATGACTCTCTCTTTCCTGGTCTGCATGATGACCTGGCATTAGATTGTCTGGCATGGACATGTAGGTCAGATTATCCTTCACTTGCTTGCCTGAATAAGAAATTCAAGTCATTGGTTGATAGTGGTTACCTGTATAAGTTGAGGAGACGACTTGGAATGATTGAACACTGGGTATATTTAGCTTGTAGTCTAATGCCTTGGGAAGCATTTGATCCTTCCAGGGAGCGATGGATGAGGCTGCCTCGTATGCCTTGCGATGAGTGTTTTTCTTATGCAGACAAGGAGTCTCTCGCAGTGGGGACTCAGCTGCTTGTATTCGGCCGAGAGTTAACTGGTTTTGCGATTTGGATGTATAACTTGGTGTCACGTGATTGGTCTAGATGCCCATTGTTGAACTTACCACGATGTCTATTTGGCTCTGGGAGCTCTGGGGAGGTTGCTATTGTTGCTGGTGGCAGTGACAAGTATGGGCATGTTCTGAAGTGTGCTGAATTGTACAATTCAGAGCTGAGCACATGGGTAACTTTACCAGATATGAATTTGCCACGCAAGTTGTGTTCTGGATTTTTCATGGATGGTAAATTTTATGTCATAGGGGGTATGTCAAGTCATACAGATTCCTTAACATGTGGTGAGGAGTATAACCTGGAGACAAGGACTTGGAGGAGGATTAGACATATGTACCCCCGTGGTAACAGAGCCACTCAATCTCCGCCTCTGGTTGCTGTGGTAAATAATCAGCTCTATTCTGCTGATCAATCAACAAATGAGGTTAAGAGGTATGATAAAGTGAATAATACATGGAACATTGTGAAGCAATTGCCGGTGAGGGCTGACTCTTATAATGGCTGGGGTCTTGCATTCAAGGCATGTGGTGACAAGCTATTGGTCATTGGCGGACACAGAGGGCCTCAAGGCGAAGTCATTGTGTTGCACTCATGGTGTCCTGAGGATGGAAACTCAGATTGGAATGTGCTCTCTGTCAGAGAGAGGGCAGGTACTTTTGTTTACAACTGTGCAGTAATGGGTTGTTAATTCACCAAGCAATGTCCTAATGTTCGAAGTGGTGTTGGATCAGTGGATAGTGCAATTGATTCATCTAATTGGACAAGTGGCTTATGTTTTCTGGTTATTCATACCTCAAATACTCGCATTGATTTATGGGCCTGTCTATGAATGGCACTTTTATTTGACCATATTTACATCATATCCATCATAGTCCCTTTTATAGCTGTCATTTCCTTTAATCTACCAATCTGTGCAAAGCATTCTTGAGACTTGAATTGGGTTTTGTCAACTCGTTTTTCACATGCCGGACATGTTTTTTATGAGTTCAGAATCAACTTATCAATAAAGAGGATAAGACAAAAGCCGATTTACACTCTTCAATATACATGTTCCATTTACTCATCAGCTTCACTTCAAGGGTAAACTTTCTCAGTTTTGGGAGGTGATTCCTTTTGAAATATGTGATAAGTGATTTATTTTTCTCTCCGCTGCTGTGAGTTCATGAACTGGGTTTTCCAACCAGTACTTTCGCATGATAATTTCTTTTTACATGTGGTTGACATTTTTTTTTTTTTGGCCTAAGCTGTCATATATCTGCATTATTGACACAGGTCACTTTAGATTGGATTCTTCCACTTTATGTTTGTCCTAGGATCATTGTCTTGCATAATCCACCAACAGTGTCTTGATATTTGTCCTATTAATTCTTTGATGTTATCTTGCCTTGCTGGAGGGCTGAAAACTGGTTAGGATCTCAGCTGTCCGACTGTTCTACTCTTGAATAGATGATGGAATGGGAAACCGTGCAATGAAGAAAGACCACACTTCACTCTATTGGAGAAGCAGCCAGGGTGCCTTGGGAGAATGCCCGGGATAAAACCCTGTGATTCTTAAGTCAGAGTTTGAGGAAGATGAGATGGGATGAGGCTCAATGGCTAGACGTCTCTCAGAGTGGTTAGAAAGCGTAACTCCCTTGTCTCTTCTCCCTTCTTATACTTGTCCCCCTAAGCAAGCACGTGCCTCCCCACATAAGCCAATCATAGCTTGGATTGCGCAATAATTGAGGTTTCATGGGGGTTAGTGGCACGCTGGAAAGCGGGTCAGGGTTATGACCCACGCCGTAAACATGTGACGTGGCATGCCTCGTCACCTTCCGAAGTTTCCGCCGGCGGTCCACAGTGCAGGAGTGGGTGGTAGTAAGTCCATGGTGATATCTTCGTATGGACGTTGAGGTCATGGATGCATTCTGTCTTTGAAGTTGGATGCCCAACTTGGTTCGTGAGAACTTGAGAAATGGTCCGGTGAACCTACCAAATGCCCGGGGACGGTGCTCCCATGGATAAAGGTTGCTAGTCGGGCCTTCTGTATCCACCTGTACCACCTGTCAGGCCTCTAGAACTGGATGCATCGGATTGGCCTTGTGCTCTACAGGCCTTCGTGGGCTTTTTACATCATTTTAATCCTCTTGTGCCCCTAAAGACAGGAAGAGGATTGTGTTTGGCTGCTCATGACTGATCATTTATTTTCTTTTCCTCCCTGGTTCCATTATCTCAATGTTGCATTTCTTTTGTGGAGTACCACTTGCGGCACCCGCACCACGTGCGGGCAGCCGTCTGATCTATTAGATCGGACGGCTGCAGCAGCAACAATTTTTTTTTTTTTTTTTGAATTTTTTAAGATCGGCTCCATTACGTCTGATATGTTTTGTAAAAGTTGATCTTCGATCTGACGACTAAAAAAAGATCTGAAAAATAAAAAATCGAACTCAATAAACAATGAAATTGGATTATATGGGCGTGTAGAATATGAAAAAATTTAAAAAGTAAAAAAATAGGTTGCACCCTGAATGGTGCAGCAACACTCTGCACTGTATGCGGTGCAGCACGTGTTACTCTCTTTTGTGATACCAATAAAACATTTTGGTTAGAACACAGGCTGAATATAAATCAGAAAAGGGGATGTCAAATAGGAGAGAGAAAAAAAAAAAAACACTCATTGGATAGTTGAAGCTCCTATATTTGTTTTCGTTTGTCTAGATAGTTTTCTGCATTGCAGGCGTTGCAGTTTTGGCTGATATTTTGTTGGGATTGTGAGCTTTTAACACTATTGTTAACGAGATGTCGATTATGCGGTGATCTGATGTTTCTGGAAACCAGTGATACAGTGTTAAGGGTGCTGAAGTGGATCGTTTGGAGTTAACAACCCCATTTTTTCAGGGTCTTTCTTTTGTTTATAAATGAAGGGGGCGCTCTTTTTTGGGCGCAGAGCTTTTCTGTCATTTTGGGCATCCTTAACTAATGCTTTCTTCTTCAGCGTTTCTCATACATGTTTCATTTCCTTTTCCTTCAACTAGTATTCTTAGGTGCCATCCACATTCCTATAAAGGAGGATAAAAAGTGATGCTCACTAGTCTGACAGAAGAAAGTACTCTTGTAGAGTTTCATCATTTTCTGTTCGTCTCTGATTTCCGGGTTGGTTGGTTGGTTGCTGCATCAAGTACTTGTCACAGTACCTACTTTGAGAAGATTGGATTGAATTCTGTCAGTAAAGGGAAAGATTTTAAAAAACTCTCTTAAATGGTGTTTTTCCCATTTAAGAGGAAGAGTTTTTATGAAAGCCTTCCTCCTCTCCTCTCTGTACCGACTAAGTTCAGTCCAAACTCGTACTGATAGTACTACTAATACAAGTATTTGGTTATGTTCTATCAATTTTGGTCGTTGTACATTAGAATAATTTATTTTTATAACAAGTTTAATAGAAGTCTAGACTTACATTAAAAACATTACAATTCAGGTTTTGAGAGATCCTTTTCTCTCCTCTCTTAAATTTCCCTTCTTCCAGCTGCAACCTCTATGCCTCTTCTCTCCATCGTAATTTAGATATTTTATACTGTATCAAAACTAATAATTCAACCAGACAAGGAATGAAATCAAGAAATTGCTGTTTCATATGCCGGGGTCTATTGGAGCCGTCTGTTCCTGGAGTTTCTTGTGTTTACTCTTGTTGAGTAATATTTGCTGCAATGTATATGCGTGTTGCACGTAAGGGCATTGCATCGGGTAAATATTTTTTAAATTTTTTTTAAATTTTTTTGAGTCGTCCGATTAAGCATTACATTGTACGGACGATTAGAACACCTTAAGGCCGACCTAAAAAAAATATATATGTTTTTTTATTTATCTACTGCAATGTCCTTAGGTGCAACACACAAGGTCATTACAGCAAGTATTACTCACTCTTGTTTTATGTCTGGAGCGTTCAACTTGTAAGACACCTTGGAGCCGACTTAAAAAAATTATTATTTTTTATTTATCCACTGCAATGCTCTTAGATGTAACACGCATGACCACTGCAGTAAGTATTACTCCCTCTTGTTTTATGTTTGGAGGGTTCAACTTGTTGGGAAATCAGCCCTTTCTGTCAGCACCCGATTCGTTGCTTTTACTCTACACCTGAAATTATTTGTACTAGGATAAATAGTGTACGATATACTATGGTAAGATGTCGGATACGTCTGTAACGGAAAGTGATGACCAGTGTACGCAAAATAAATAATTGGTACGATATTAAGCACGAATATAATGTTTCAATATTGTTCTTATATGAATCATTCGTTATGTTACTTTTTCTAGTTGATACTAAGAGATAAAATAATAAAGTAAATATAATTTGGTTATCTGAATTTATGAATCTTAGTTTCTTTAGGTTAAAATATTATCCTCAAAAGAATTTCTACTTCTAGACTTAAGAAAATTGTCTTTCTGCAATAACTGAGATTTGACATTAACTCTTATAATATTTGACTTTTTCTGACGGCCCTGAATCATACAAGGTTTATTTTTCTCTGAACTACTCTTGCAACAAGAAAAAGATTTGAAAAACGGAATAAAAAGTTGTCTCTCTGGACGAATTAAAAAATTATAAACCCCTATCGTATATTAATATTCTAAGGTTAAGCAAAGCATCTCTCCTTCTACCAAATTCGAATACACTATTCGTGCACATCCCTACCTTGTAATGGGCATCAGCAATCTCACATCCTTCACTCCTTGGCTGTTGAGCACATTCTTTATCTAGTCATTAGGCAAGATCATTGTAGCATTTAGGACACTTATTTGGTGGAGTGTCTTAAAACAGAATTTTTACACATATGCCCTTTTCAAAAGTATTGTCTCAAAAAAATGTACACTAGACCGGTACAGATGTACACTTAAGCATGTCATTGCTTTCTCGCTAGCATGTGCGCATCCCCAAGCCTTCGACAGTTAAATTTAAATTATTTAATAACATCGTAGACCTGGCGCCTCCTCCACCAAGCAAGTTATGGAAGTGCAACATCAAACAACTCTACCCCCTTAGATGGACTAGACATCCATTTTAGCCACGTTGGCCTTTTCCTCTCGATTTCAGCCCATGTCAGATAAGAGTAATACTTGCTGCAATACAGGTGGTGATACCCACCTTCCGTTGCAGTATATTTTTTTTTTAAATTTTTAAGTCCTACACTATATGTTTCGCTAATCATATAGTCCGATCTTCAATTGGAGGATATAAAAAAATAAAAAAATAAAAAAATATTATTGGGTTTGGGCCATTAAGGGTAACTTGTCAGTGTTCTTGAGAGTCGGATTTTGATTTTTTTTAAGTTTTACGTTGACTAATCGGAAATCAACTTGTGTGTGTGTATATATATATATATAGGGGGAGAGAGAAAGAACGTGCCCCTAGCACATCTAACTTAAATGTGCCCCCCTTCCAAATCGCCACATCCGACATTAAAAAATAATAATAAACATCACCAAAAATTTTAGAATATTTAAATACCGTCCTCTAGGTTGGTTTCCACCTCCTCTCGGGATTTAAATTTTATCATTAATGTAAAACTCAACCATAACTGTCCAATCAAGTGTATTATTAGTTGGGGGTCAAAACTAAAACACCAGGGAATGAGATCAACCTAAGGATTAATCTTACAAGTTTTTTATTTTTAACTATTTTTCAATATTTTTAGACACTGTTTTTTTGTTACGTACTTGCTTGGACGACTTTGATTAATCTTTAAGATTGGAGGGTGTAAATTAAAATCTTGGAGATGGAAATAACCTTAAGAAGTCTATTTGAATATTTAAAAATTATTGACAGAAAGATAGATTCTAGAGAATATATATATAGAGGGAGGGAGAGAGAGAGAGAGAGAGAGAGGGAGAGAGAGAGAGAGAGAGAGAGAGAAATGTTGGAATACGTCCAAGGGCATAAATACTACCAGATACTTACACACATAGAGACACAATGCTCAGGTGTGTTTCCTACATTCTTGTGGTTTAACCACATTCTATGTTTCTACCTCATCCTCATATTTAAAAAATAAAAAATTATCATAAAATTTTAAATATTTAATTTTCTCCATAGTAGTATTCATCCCCCGGTGATTAATTTTCACCATCGGATCGTATTTAGCTAGATTGTAATCATTCAATCACGTGTGTATATGTATACGTGTATGTGTATGTACGTATATATGTATATAATTTTGCTGCAGTACAATCAGGACCTGAAATACGGTTTGACCGCATTCAGCAGGGGCGATGGGAGGACCCAGGCCACGAATAAGGGGAACCTGCGCGGTGGCGTCATGGGGGAGCCACTCGATCGGAGGGCCCCTACAGTGCCCATTCCACCCCTCCCCCCGCTAGTTTTTTTTTTTTGGCGTTTCTCTTCTCTCCATGTTTAAAACAATAATAAAAATTAAAAAAAAATAGATATTTAAATAAGCTCCTTAAGGTTAATTCCATCCCTATAACTTTAATTTTCATCATTTGATCTTGAAAATTAATTGGAGTCGTTTGATCGCATAGATATCAAAAAAATAATATCTAAAAAATCAATAAATAAAAAATTGTCAGATTAACTCTTAAGGTTGATCTTATTTTTGATCCTAAGCAACCCAAAGAGAAGTATTTGAATATTTTAATTTTTTTAATAATTTTTATTTATTTTTTTAAGATAAAAAAAAGGGAGTTTCGATTGGGAGCTCATCTAATTTAAATGAGCCCCAAGATTCACTATGGTTGGTCCCATATATGGTGTTGGGTGCTAATCGAGCACTTGCGCCCTTGGATTGCCCAAATGGGCCGATCCAGTGGCACCCTAGGTTCGTTGAGGTGCCTCCTGCACACGGACGACGAGGCACCCCAGTGAGCCCTATAAGGATCGAGCGGGTAGAATAAGATCGTAGTGCAAACAATGATTTATAAATAAAATCGCGTTGTCACCGATCTATTTCAATCAAAACAAATGAAAATATGGTGAACAATGTTTATCTTGCGCGGATTTGAATCGCAATTATATGGTTCTGACGAAGGCGGTACCCAAGTTTTTTTTTTTTTTTTGAATTTTTTTAACAGGGCACCATTACACCCTGTATGGCCGAACAATTCGATTTCCAATTGATGACCCAAAAAAGATGAAAAATAAAAAATCAAACCCCAACGAACAGTAAAAAAAATTTGCACTTGATTTTTGCAACTTATCTTGAATCTTTCGATTCAAAATTGGATTGTATGGCCTTGCAGGAAATGAGATCATCTAGACCCAGTTCTCTAGGCGCCTTTGTGTCCTCAAACACATCCAATGAGAGTGTACTTGCTTTGTCCTATCACTTCACAAGTAAATGACCCATTCACCCTACATTTGACGTATCTAAGAGCACAAAAAGGTCTAGAGAATTGAGTCCAGATGATCCCGTTTCGTTCAGGTTGGGGGCCTGCCAAGAATTTTCAAAAAATAAACTTTTCTAAGTAAAAAACACCATCAGATGGTGTAATACCATATACGGTGCATCAAACTTTTCTCTTGTTAAAATAAAAGAAACAATAGCTAGAATATAACATAATTTCATAGTAAAAACAGTGCACAAGACCAGCTCTATCTGTCCATAGAGATCCGCACAAACATATCCTCAAATAAAATAATTTTGAACAAACAGTCATACTTTTCAAACTAGCAGTACATAGTCATTCTTAAAGACAATATATCCCAGAATAAAATAATCGTCTAAACAAGCATGCTCCTTGTACCTCAGCCAGAGCTTTTTTGATGGCCTTCTTAATGACTTCATAGCCTCCATTCCTCATGGACTTGGTACTGCAAACAACAAAATATAGCCTCCATTCCTCCATTCCGTCATTCCTACCATGTTTTTTGAAAGCTTACCCACCCAGTAAAGCAAGGAAACCAGTACTGCAAACAACAAAATATAGCCTCATTCAGAAAGGTGGTTCATAGGGAGTTCATTGGCAGTGGTCAGCATAGCTAGGTCTAAGGAAAACCAGGTGGTCCTGGCATAATTACATTTGAGAAAGGTATGATGTGCAGTTTCATACTCCTCTCCCCAAAGTGGCCATGTAGGGTCTGCCTTGGTGTTGTATCTGGCCCTCTTTGCATTGAGCAGTAGTCAGTTTGATAAAATCTTCCATAGAAAGTGAATTACCTTGGGTGGAAGTTGTTGGGTTTTCCCTATTAGGTGGTCCATTTGTAATTATTCGGGCTACACAAATACACATCATTTTGGTCCAATTAACAGAATATGGTTATTGGGCTTAACCCATTAGGAGCCCATTAGGATCCTGTAATGGGTGGGATCCATTTAAGGTTAAACGGGACTGGTCCCTCCTCTCTATATAAGAAGCCTATGACTCCCCATCAAGCCATACGTATGAAGTAAGATAGAGAGAGAAAACCAGAGGAGTTCGTCCTCGGGTTATACGGATCTCCACGTCCAGCGTTCGTGCGGTGCTCGCGAAGCCCGTGTCGGCAGTTTTGGGACTCCGATTTGCTGTAATTTTTTTCGTTTCCATCTAGTTACCGATGAGAAAATTGCAACGTAATTTCTGTTAAATTATTTTAATTTTTGGGTTTTTCGACGGTGAGCATCATCACCGTGATAGGATCCAAAACCCATACGGATGTTGGGCGCCCGCATGCAGATCTTGGGGCTCTTTCCGTTATTTCATTTTAATTTTTCTAGTTGTCCGACGGTGACGGATGTCGCCGTGAAGGAACCGGCTTAACACCCATGCTCTCCCATACATTTTCAATCTTGCATGTCCATTTCTGTAAATAGGAAGGGCATACGAGATTGAAAACATACTAATAGTATAAACATATATAGTTTCAAAAAGACGCTTGAAGATTTGACATCACGGGCATACACCTTAAGATAGAAACTCAGTATGTGCGCACGATAAAACAAAACTACACACCTTTCTAGTTAACAGAATCTTAAGAATTCAAGAATAGTAAATCAAATGACAGAGGTCATGGCGGCAAATGCATTCAATTACACACCTCCTTCCATGTACCACAATGCCACCAACTTACTATAACTGAATACCAAATATAGAACTGCAGATAAACTCAAACTTAATGTTTATCCGTTGGTCACCACTTAAATATACAATCTGCCAGCCATAATCCATAACCAACATATATATACAACAAATGGAATAGGCAGAAAACAATAGAAGAATCATGATATAAATATGATCACAAATAACTGTATGTGTCAAACTGAAAATGTTATAATATATCGAGAGAACTGACAAGACCCATCCGAATCACATGACTACAAAAAGTGCTAGCAGGTAGTCCCTTCGTGAGTGGGTCAGCAACCATAAGATCGGTCCCAATATGTTCTACAGACACCTCGTGATTCTCCATTCTATCTCTAAGAGCAAAATACTTAATATCCAAGGCTCTACTGGCTTTGGATGCCTTATTGTTCTTAGAGAAGAAGACCGTAGTGGAATTGTCACAGTAAATCCTGATAAGTCTGGAGATGAAATCAACAAACGATAGACATGTGAGCAAATTTCGCAACTGAATGGCCTGAACACTAGCCTCAAAACAAGTAATAAACTCAGCTGCCATCGTGGAAGCCACTGTAATACTCTGCTTCTCACTGCACCATGTGATAGCTCCTCCTGCTAAGAGGAAGATGTAGCCTGTAGTGGACTTCCTCAAATCAAGACAGCCTCCAAAATCAACATCAGAATACGCAATGACCTCCAACTGATTTGACCTCCTATATGTGAGTATGAAATCCATCGTGCCTTTGAGATAACGCATGACTTTCTTGGCAGCTTTTCAATGATCCATGTCTGGTTTGCTCTGGTACCTGCTGAGCATACCCACGACAAAAACAATATCTGGATGTGTACAAATCTGAAGGTATATCAAGCTCCCAACAACTGAAGCATACAGAATAGGTTCCATTTGCTTCTTCTCCAAGTCATTCTTGTGACACTGTAATTCACTGAATTTATCACCTTTTACAATTGGTACTTTATCGGGTGCGCAAGACTGCATGTTGAACATTTCCAAGACCTTTGAGATATAAGATTTCTGAGAAAGACCAAGAGTACCTGAGGGTCTATCTCTAGTGATCTCAATGCCCAAGACATAGTAGGCATCACCCATATCTTTCATCTCAAAGTTCTTAGAAAGGAACTCCTTCGTTTCGTGTAATAAACCAAGATTACTATTAGCAAGCAAAATGTCATCCACATACAAAAGTAAGACAATGAATTTACTCCCACTGATCTTTAGGTACAAACATTCATCAATAATATTTTTCTTAACCTAAAGGACAATATGATTTCATTAAACTTTATGAACTATTGTCGAGAGGCTTGCTTAAGTCCATAAATGGATTTCTTTAATTTGCATACTAAGTGTTCTTTCCCTTCTGTACGAAACCCTTAAGGTTGCTCCATATACACTTCTTTATCTAAGTCCCCATTGAAGAAAGCCGTTTTCACATCTATCTGGTGTAACTCTAAGTCAAAATGAGCTACTAAAGCCATGACTATCCTGAACAAGAGTTTCTTAGAAACTGGAGAAAAGGTCTCATCATAGTCAATGCCTTCCCTTTAAGTGAATCCTTTAGCCACCAATCTAGTCTTGTATCGTTCAACTTTGCCTCTAGAGTCCACTTTAGTTTTAAATATCCATTTACATCCAACAAGTTTGGACCCTTTTGGCAAGTCAACGAGATCCCAGACTTAGTTTTTAGCCATTGAGTCAAGCTCTTCCTTCATGGCTTCAACCCAATAGGTGGATTTATCACTCTTCATGGCTTGTGAAAACATCACTGGATCATCAATATCACCCATGTTTACACCGTCCTCCTATAGGTATACTATGAGCTCATCAGATATAGTAGGTCTCCTGACTCTCTCAGAACGTCGCAATGTTGGCCCCTGATCCACCTGTGGAGGTGGTTGGTCAACAACTACGACATCTTGTAGCACTGGAGCAACTTGGGGTGGACCAACTGCAACTACTTGTTCCTCCAGAATATCGTTCCGAGGAATGAATATGGGAACAATGTTGTCAGTTGTTACAGGTGTATCAACTTGATCCTGTAACTCCTCAAAAGAAATCTCTCGAGAAGGTCCACTCACACTAACTCCGCCATCTTCAAGAAACCTTGCTTTATCTGTTTCTATAATGATGGGAACATGTGATGAACAATAGAATCTATACCTTTTTGATCTCTCTAGATAACTAATGAAGAATCCACTGGTTGTTCTGAGATCAAACGCCTTTTCTTGTGGATTATATGGTCTAGCCTCAGCTGAACATCCCCATGTGTGCATATAACTCACAGAAGGTTTCCTACCACACCGCAACTCATAGGGAGTCTTAGGTGCAGCCTTCGTAGGAACCTTGTTTACAAAATGTGCGGCTGTCTTAACGGCCTCGCCCTACAAAGATAAAGGAAAGGTAGAATGACTCAGCATTGTCCTGACCATTTCTTTAAGCGTTCGATTCCTTCTTTCAGCAAACCCATTCTGATATGGGCTACCAGGAGTAGTGTACTGAGGTACAATACCCTCCTCTTTAAGAAATCTAGCTAATGGTCCAAGCCTTTGTCCCATCTCTGTATACCTACCATAGTACTCACCACCTCTATCAGACCTGACTATCTTGATTACTTTTTCTGATTGTTTCTCTACGTCCTTTTTGAAATCCTTAAAGACAGTGAAAACATCCGCCTTTTCAAGAAGTAAATAGAGATACATGAATCTAGAATAGTCATCTATAAAAGTGACAAAGTACCTCTCACCAGTCAGACAGGGTGAAAATGGACCACAGATATCAGTGTGAATTATTTCTAAAATTCCAGAACTTCTAGTGGCATCCTTATTAGGCGTGTGTGTTTGCTTTCCTTTAATGCAATCAACACATGTCTCAAAGTCAGTGAAATCCAGAGTATGTAATACTCCTTCTCCCACTAACCTCTTAAGCCTCTTAATAGAGATATGTCCTAATCTCCTATGCCACAATATAGATGAATTTTCATTAACTCTACCACGTTTGTTGCCAGTAAGAACTGAAGTATGTAGGATATTATGAGATTGTTCATTCACATTACTAAGATACAATTTATATAATCCATCAGATATAGAACCAGTACTAATAACAACAGAATCTTTTATTAATTCAACTGAAGAGTTTCCAAGATTAACTTGAAAATCTTTTAAATCAAGTTTTGATACTAAAACCAAATTTCTACTAAAAGATGGTACATAAAGAGTGTCTTCTAAGTCTAGAACAAATTCAAATTCCATAAAAATCCTATAAGTCCCTACAGCCTTGACTTGTGAGCGCGTCTTATTTCCTGAAAAGATGCTACGGTTACCCTCATTCGGAGGCCTTTGGGAAAGGAATCCATGCATAGAAGTGACAACATGCACAGTAGAACCTGAGTCAATCTACTATGTATCTTTCGGAATATTAACTAAATGAGACTCATAGCAAACATAAGATGAAGATTAATATCTCTCATAATCATAATATGCTCTCGAACACTGCCACTAGTGTATTTCATCAAGGACAATTTAGCCATTAAAGTACTGGCTTTGGCTTTATCAGAACTAATGAACTGTTCCTCAATTGCCTTCAGAAATCTACTAGCAGTGGTTTGATCTAGGATAGATCCCTTGATGTTCTGTCAAACATGTCCTTAAAGGAACAGAAGACAGATACAGTTGAACTTTTCCCATTTCTCATGATGAGTCTGCTGTTCCATTGAACTATCTGGAGTAAGTGGAACTAGTTTATCCTTACGCAAGGACAAATCTAAGTCCATATAACCCAAAGCAAATAGTACCCTTTGTTTCCATTCAGTAAAGTTAGTGCCATTCAGATAAGACACAGTCCCAGTAAAAGGTGCAAACAAAAGAGAAACAGCTGAAATAAAGACACGCATGCTCACATATAAGATAATGGAACAAAATGTTGCAAGTTATGAGGCAATAATTAAATTGCAAAATAATTCAATAGCTGAAATGAACTACTTTAATAAGTCGTCCGGTTGCATCATTATAATCTTTCCTTTGGGAGAGAATTATAATATGCTAATGGATAGACTCCCCAAATTAACTTAAGTGATAAAACTAAAACTTATAAACATTTTGATGTTAAAAGAGAGTACCTTTGGATACAAAACTCTCAAGAGTCGCCATGCATATAAATTTTATTTTATCATGTTCATGACATGAAAAATAGATACTCCTTTGGGAGTTAAATCTATAATCAAGTCAATAACACAAATATTTGATATCATTTTAATTTCCTAATAAGAACGTTTTATCGTTCTCCATGCATAAGGCCACTTTGGTGATCAACTTACACACTCTGAATTATAGAACATCCTGTCATTAATTAAAAGGATAACAAATAACGAAATGGTCATTAATGATACTATTTTAAACTTAATATGGTTAATTTTATCATTCTTCATGATTAGTGCCACTTTGGTGGTCAAACTAACCATTTAGAAATCTAAAATATACCACAAAACTTCATAATAGCATCATTTAACACTTAATATGAGCAAAAATGACATAAACATAATAATCATTGCAATCTTAAATAGAGATATTCATACATAAATGAATACTTTAAAGAGGTAAATTATCACAAAAAATATCTTCTAAGTTTACAACAATAATTATTAATCCATAAATAACCTTAATCATGCTTAAAACTACATTAAAAGGGGCAAAATATAAGTTTATAGCATGTTGTTGCATAAATGTCCTTTTCAGTTTGCAGAAATTAAACCAGAATTGCAAACATAGACTGTTCTGTTTACAGAAATAATCAGAATTGTAAACATACCCTTATTAGTTTGCAGAAATAACCAGAATAACAAACTATTCTTAATATATTTGCAGAAATCACCAAAATTGCAAATATGTCCGTTTATGTTTGCAGAATTAACCAGAATCGCAAACAGATCCTTTTTAGTTTGCAAAAAATAACCAGAATTTGCAAACATATCCGAATATATTTGCAGAAATAACCATAATTGCAAATATATACATTTCTGTTTGCAGAATTTAAACTTAATTGCAAACAGATCCGTTTCTGTTTGCAGAAATAAACTATATATGTTTATACTATTAGTATGTTTTCAAAAGAAGATTTGATGTACTTGAGACAAGTTGGACCAAGTGGGAGAATGTTGGGTTTTCCCTATTAGGTGGTCCACTTGTAATTATTCGGGCTACACAAATACACATCATTTTGGTCCAATTAACAGAATATGGCTATTGAGCTTAACCCATTATGAGCCTATTAGAATCCTGTAATGGGTGGGATCCATTTAAGGTTAAACGGGACTGGTCTATCCTCTCTACATAAGAAGCTTATGACTCCCCATCAAGCCATACGTATGAAGTAAGATAGAGAGAGGAAACCAGAGGAGTTCGTCCTTGGGTTATACGAATCTCCACGTTCGGCGTTCGTGCGGTGCTCTCGAGGCTCGTGTGCGTGTGGGGATCGACTTCGACGTCGTCTTCTTTCTCTCGCTAGGGATGGCTTCTGCTGCAGGTATTCCTAAATCCCTAATAGAAGTTGCTCACTTAGCTTCTTAATTACTCCATACAATCTTCCAAATGGGATTGGTTGTGGATGTTGTTGGGCTGTCTTCGCACCCCTCCAGTAGCTTGTATGCCTCTCTTGAGGTGAATTTTCCATTAGTTGAATACTTCCACACTAGTTTATCACTGCACTATCTATCTTCTCTAGGTAAGTTCTTCCTATCCTCTGGTTGTCTGATTCTGTTGCTACTTGGCACCCAATTGTCTTGCCAAATGTTGATGTTTTCACCACTTCCCACCTGTCAGATTGCCCCATTTCTCATCTTCTGTTTCACACTCAGGATATTGGGCCATATCCTTGACTGATTAACTTTGGCTTTGGCTTCCCAAAAGTCACTTTTGTTGAAATATTTGCTCTTCAGAATTTTTGCCCACCAACTATCTAGGTTCTTGACAGGTCTCCAGCAAAACTTCATGAGAAGTGCTTGATTCACCTTCTCCAGATCTTTTATTCCCTATCCTCCTGCATGCTTTGATGCTGGATCTTATGCCATGCTATCCGATAGCTTTCTCATGGCCTTGGTACTGCAAACAACAAAACATAGCCTCATTCAGAAAGGCTGTTCATATTGTAGAATGCTAATAATGGAATACCCCCAGTAAAGCAAGGAAATAAGAAAAACTAATGTAGCATGCATTGCTGAGATGACCATCACATATAGTAGGATATAAATACAAAGTAGCACCAGGCTGTTTATAAGGCTTGCGTTATAACATATACTGAATTCTTGAGTGGTTTTTTGAACCTACATAGGTATTTACGTGTGACTAGAGACAAAGCCTTAGAGATCCTCCAGAGTTGGAGATAATTTTGAATTGATCGATAATTCCACCTAATTAGGCGAGAAATCCAAGTCCACTTAATCATCCGAAGAAGTAATCTTACGGACCTGAGATAAGTATCCCAAAAAAAGTTTTTAGTTTCCAACCAAGAGTAGTTGAGATACTCTACTTCATGCTGTCATCTACATCGAAGATACTTTATTCTATTTTATTGGTCTATCTATAGAGTTTCATGTTTTTTAAGAAATTTAATTCCACGAATTAAATACATAAGTGGGGATGCAAATGTGAACAAGGATATAAAATAAAACAAAACACAAATGTGAGAGAGAGATGCAAACATTACCTGTTGGACGAAGCTTGCTGTTGTAGGCCATGGTTGGAAGCATTGCCTCTCCGATGTGATAGCACTATGAACAACCACTAGTTCTTGACACAACACCTGCACAAGCATGCCTTCCAATTATAGGAGCTGTAAGGCGAGGCCAAAATTAAAATATGTCGAAAATAGTGGTGTCTATTTGATTCAATCCTTACAGTTTTGAGTTGGATGACCCAACAACCTCAATATAACAAGAGAAAAACCAAGTTACCAAGCAAAAACACCCATCACATATCTCTAAGAGAATAC
Source organism: Zantedeschia hybrid cultivar (assembly GCA_030544215.1). NCBI lineage: Eukaryota > Viridiplantae > Streptophyta > Magnoliopsida > Alismatales > Araceae > Zantedeschia > Zantedeschia hybrid cultivar. The sequence goes on from JARZZO010000012.1 coordinate 60,086,988, forward strand.
TCCTCGTCTCAATCCTTAAGAGATGAGGTCCATTCTAAGAAAAGGAAAAACTAATTATTAAGTTAACACGAAATATAAGTTTAAACTATAATTCATAAAGCTAATATACCTTCTAAATTAGCCTTCAACCAATCTTGAAAGCAAATCAAAGTCTCAACTGACTCTGGAATTAAAGAACTCCGATATTGATCAATGATCCTTCCACTTGTGTTAAAAGTGGATTTTGATGCAACAGTTGATGCTAGAATTCCCAAAATGTCTCGTGCCATTCTTAATAATGTTAGATATTTTATATTGTTATCTTTCCACCAAACTAAGATGGTAAAACCCTTTTAAGTTCGAGCAACAACGCTTTCCTCCAAATATTAATCTAATTCAGATTTAGAGTCTTCTAATAGTACTTGTGAATGAAGAAATTGGTCATAACCACTCAAGATATCATCATCATCTATTACGTCCCAAATCTAGTTCAGTCATTCAGACTCACTTCGGATTCAAGTTACGTAATTACGAAATCAAATAACATACAAATCGAAGATGAATAATGAGAGACAAATAACCAAGCAATAAACATGTCATTTACTATCATTAAATCTAAATATTTCATTATATTGCCATAATCAGGATCCTCAAATTTCATCAAATATGCAGCGGAAATAAAATCTCTCAACTCACTAAAGAAATATAAAACTATATATACTGTTTCAATTTTCTACTACATCAAATCTAAGAAAAATAGTAAATCTAATCCTAGATAACCTTCAAATGAGTCTGGATTCAATTCCTTAAGCAAAGCCATGTTCCTCAGCTAACTCTTTCTCCTCAGTCTCTGAAAATGTTAGTAAGATTTATGCGCCACTTTGATTGGAGAATAAGAGAAGAATAAGGGCGAATAAGGAGAGAATAAGCTTAATTTTACTTTGACAAACGGAATGGCTTATACCGCGCAAAATAGCGTATTCGGGGAATAAGGAGAATAAGCCATCCCACCCTAGACCCAAGAATTGCTTATTCTTCTTATTCTGTCAGCGGGCCCCACAAAACTATCAAACTGAAACATCCCTTATTCTAGTATACGCTATTCCGTCAGTGGGCCCCACGTAATAACTTATTCTGCAAACAAAGTGAGGCATGTATAACCACTCAATAGGCAAATCAAACCTACCAAAGGCTAACAATATAATAATTGAAAAGAGATAATATCAAATATATATATACGGTTCACAATTCTATATATAACTCAAATAAGATCATGATACAAAACATGGTCAAATATAAATTATCAAATCACAAGTGTTTTCTAATAGCAAGAACGAATTGAACTAACATATAGCATATAAGGCATGATCATATTCTAATTTAACTGAAGAAATCTACTAGCCATGATCAGAATATATTACATATCAAACTGAACCTATTGCAAAATTTTCATGGCATGGTAGCTTACCAAATCAAAGTTCATATTGTCAGAACAGCTAATCAAAATGAATATGGATTCTCAATCAAATAAGCTGAGACCAAAAAAATTGAGCATATATGTCAAAAGAACAAACTGAGTAGATTATAAGTTGAATCAAATAGATATAAAAAACATATTATGTTTCATAATTATGTGCCAAACAAATCAAATCCAAACATATCAAATAGACATGCATTCAACTACCATATAAGAAGCCGAACAAATAAATATCAAAGCATATAGACAAGTATACTAAGATCATGGTGTTAGGATTCGGGCAGGACTCGAAGAACGGAGCGGAAACGACGAATAAAATATCCCGCCCGATGGCCGCTAATCCGATTCGAAACGAAAAGCTAAAACCGAAAACTAACGGGAAGTAATCCGATTACCATGCGCGGATTCGAATCCGCTTCCGTCTCGGTTCCGTCGAGGTGATGCCGCGAGCCGCACAAGCGTCCAGCCTCCAGTGGTATCCACGCGATTCTCCGTAGTGGTTCATCCTCGCTCTCTCGTCCTTATCAGCTCGCTCGCTGAAGATCTGTCGCCGCAACGATTATCGAAAACCTGCTGACGGGAATTCCAGACTTTCGGGAATCACGCGCTGTGGAGACGGAGATAGTCCTGGCGCCTCGAACAGGGCACCCAGAGGAGGAGAGAAAAAGGGGGGGACGACCAGCAAAGGGAAATCCTGGAGCTTGGCCCAAGGTTTCTCAACAGCACGTATATATATTAAGTTAGCGCGACTTTTCATAAAAGTCCCCGAGTTAATATAAATACCACTTATGTACCACCGACTGAGAATCTTATTGCGTGTGACCCTCTAGGCCCATTTACCAGTCCGGTTTTCAACCCGTTAAGTCCAATAACTAGTTATTAACTTATTGTAATTAATTAATATCTAGATATTAACTAATTCCTTAATCGAATTAACATCGTATGTAAATTCGGTCGGACTTCTGATCAAGTTGGGTGCCAAGTAACATCGCATGATACCAGAAGGCAATGGGGTTTAGCAACCCACTCATGGAACCTGTCCATCCACAGTTGCCGCGTAGCTATAATCCTTCGTTCGCACAATGCTCTCGAGTTAACCTAGGGTATGGTCAACTGTCAAACACTAGATGGTCAACTCACTTGAATCAGACTCTGCTGTACAATATCCGAAAATATCTTTTCTGATATTATTTCTGCTCTGGCTAGAGACTCCTGCGGATCTATTCTAGAGCATTCTCTCTCCAGTTACTTGAGAGCGAACGATCCTTTATTGAACACACAATCACCTTCGAAGGTCTTCCGTTGGACCCGATCCTTAACTATTAGAGATCCCGTGGATAGGGATTCGTAGGTCAAGGTCAAAGTCCAGAAATCCACCGACAAGGTATCTTTAGTGTCTCAAGTCCAAGGATCAACCACGCCACTGTGACGATGAATCAAGTCGATTGACAGTCAAGTAAATTACCATTCGGCGATTCATGTCGGATCAGTTCAGTGAACTCATTCCCCAATGAGCACCTTCAGGTTTACCATTGTGTCTTCACACGAGTAACTAACGAGATCAGTCACCCTCATCATATGAGTTGGAATAACCTGTACTAGTCTTACCGGATGTTTGATGTCCTTCTCAAACATCCTACGACTAGGAACAATTGAGAATATGTGTTTATAAGTCATCAATCTCATTATTATGATCTCATCATAATCTGATGACTATTACACATATTCATGGACTTCATTATGCGCAATTATAAATATGCCAATCTACATAATGAATTTAATGCCATTGATTAGTGAATCATAATGAAATAGGTGCCTAATGATTGGCTTAGAGGACACCTATATCCATCAATCTCCCACTTGGACTCAAGTCAATCACCTTCGCATTTGATCTCCATCAAATCTAGTTGATGTTTACATAAAGTCTATGACTAAGACTTGGTCAGGGATCTGCTAAATTATCTATAGATGGAATATTTCCATTAGGTTATTTCCTCTTAATCCTTTGTCTCTGAACTTGTAAAAGAGCCTCAGAATGTTCTACAACTCCTGAAGAGACCATGGCTTAATCATACAATTGATCGCTCCCACTGTTGTCCTACAACAACGGGATTTCATCATAAACCTTTTAAAACTACATCTTAGTTCATGGATGAACTTTTTCATCCATACTGTTCTAATAACAATATCACTTGTTTATATCGTCACCTTAATTTCGAGTTCTGGATTGAAACCCTTCCAATCCATTCCTTTCTACTAGAAGGTTGAATCCATTATTTGACTTGAAATTTGAGTCAGTGTGAACTCATAATTTCAAATCATCTTTTCCATATACATGAGTGCATCCTTAGTACTTCTCAAGTGCTTAATGATGCATTTCACTCATGTATCCTTTAAGGAATTTTTTCTCTAAATGAATAAATTCTATGTCTCAATAATTGAGACTTATTATGAAATTTATGCCAAACATTTTGACATACAGGTCAATATAATATCCCCACCGATCTATCTTAATATATTCGTATTTCCAATACGCGAGATATTATAACTAAACTTATTATGAAGGAAAACATGGTTAATAATATTTTCACTAATCGTAACATCTTGATGTCATTCTCAATGACTTTGATGTTATTATCACAAAGCATTACTAAAACAACTGTACTCCCACTGTCCTTTCTGAACACACACACAATCCGTGATCATTCTTAATGATCATGTAGTATTTGACCATTAAGTCAAAACTTTTATTACAACTTAGGAAGTTTCAGTTTGATTCAAAATTATCTTTGAAATCATAACTTGCTTCCTGGATATTCTAAAAGCTTTGAAGGTGTATCGTATACATCTTTTTCTCAATCACAGTGAGAGAACGCTTTTAATATCCATACTGCTATCATCTCATGATTGTGATAGGCAGTATTGGCAAGAAGAATTATAATAAACTTATTAATAGTGACCACTGAGAAAAACTTGTCTTAGTCAATATTTTGACGTTGACTATTTTCTACAATTTACCATATAAGTTTTAAGTAGTCCATTTAAGCAAATCTTCACGATTTACTTACTTTAGGTACAATACCCTCTAGCAATACTATCAAGTTCTGAACCCAATAGTAGTAATGGACTATTGCTTAAAATTTTTAACTACTTACCAATCTTAAAGTTGTAATTACAAAGAGCATCATCATATATTTTAGATCATAATCTATATCTTTGAGCTCCTCTCATGTGTATTATGAGGGTTCCAAACAGCTAAAGATTATCTAATAATCTTATGTTAACTTGTGGATCTAGAACATCTTCTAGTTTTATCAGCTCCTACTGTCTTCTTTGAGGACATATTCCTTTTCATAGAAGACAGCTTTGAGGACGATAATTATTCTTGTTTGTAATTCATATCCCATATGAATTATTTGGTTTTCATATCTTATATGGACACACACTGACTTATTTGGAACCATCTTTAAAGTATGGACATCTAATGTTCATACTCATGTTCACAAGGATAAGAATTAGACAAATCTCATTATATATATTGCACCATATCTTAATAAAGTGCAATTCCTCATTCTATCATATTACTATGATGTACAATGAGGATCAATCGAGTGAGAATAGAATTATCCTTTTAATGATTTATGTGAATCATATACTAAAGTCTTAGTTTCTTTGATCAAATCAAAATTTCTAATACTTTATATTGATCTTATATCTTAATCTCTCAGATGCATTCAACTTGTACTACATTAAGTACATACAGCCGAATCATTCCAAGAGTAAACTATAAGGTAAGGATATTGAGCTGTTTACATCAATATGTATTAGCACCAATAATTTCTTATTGTACAACCCTGTGTACAATACCATAGATAATATAGGAGACTTGTAAACATTCATCACATGAAATGTCACTTCAAGAATCTATAGTACATTGACTGATTTGAATAACTATTGTTCCTTCTCAGTCAACGTTATTCACTTTTATAATTCTTAATATCTTATGCAACTAAATAACAATTATTCAGTTTCATATTTGACTCCTATAGATATATAAAGATTTACTGTTAGACAGCAACTTATGAATATCATGAACAATTGTTGAGTCTACTTATGAATATCATGAACAATTGTTGAGTCTAACTCAACATTTGCATTATCTCGATTTCCTTTTACTTGTCTAAGTCTGCATACTATCGCAGCTCTGAGAATCATTTCCAATATCTCATATTGGATACGCTAATTCTTCGATAGTCATGCAAAAATTGATAATAAGAATATATGAGACTTCTTTCAAATTTTATATCCATTTTGCATTTACCAATATCTTTATATTGGTTGCAGTGGGAGAACTGTTACTTCTCTATCTCAGCTGACCTTCCTACATCCTTTTAGGTGTGGGTTCGACCGTTTAAAATCTTACTACTTATTTTTCTCAAAGGTACATCATAAATATCTCTTCATCTTGGTCTATCCAAATAAGAAATTTCATGACAACCATTTCCTTTCAAAAAGACACACCATGAGTACCTCTTCACCTTAGTCTATCCAAGTAAGAGAATTCATGATATATGATTAGGATAGTGACTTTCACTTACCCCTGAAGACATTTTTCAGAGTTTTCTAGTCAATCTGAATATGAGAAGTATTGACATCCAATATGTCAAATTTCAGATTAATAGACGACACGTTAGTGAACGAAAGAAATAACGTGATTTAAGTTGATAGTTCTTATAATTCAATTATGGTCTTTTATTTTGAATTATTTTTCACTATTTTTCGACAGACTGTATAACATTTAGGTATACAGAACGGAAGACTCCGACGGTCTCCTAGTAAGGAGCAGAATCTCCAAGAATCACAGTATGACCTTGGGTAAACACATAGTATCATACCATTATCTTAGGGCAACCATCTCATGGTAATTGCAACTCCTTGCAATTGATAGAATTGGGTGGCCTCTAAGCCAATCATTGTACATTCTAGTTCAGATTATTAATAAAGGTAATTATTTCTTCATTTATAGTTCTCGCAAATTAACTATCGTAATGAAGGTCCGTAGACAAATGTATGGGATATTGAATCATGATGAGATAATGATGGTGAGATCAATATTCTTAGTCATTTGTCTTAAACAGTTCTCGATCATAGGATATTTGAGATGGACATTAAATATCTGATAAGATCGACACAAGTTATGTCTGCTCATGCGATGAGGATGAATGATCTCACATTCACTCGTGTGGTGACACTAAGACAAACTTGTGGGTGCTCATTAGAAAATGAGTTCACTGAATAGACCCAAATAAGAATTCCTGAATGGTAATTATACCTATTAGTCAACCAGGGAATTCGATCGTTGCAGTAGCACAGTTGATCCTTTGACCTGAGTCACTAATGATACCTTGTTTGTAGACCATTGTGTCTTGATTCTCTGACTTGTAGACTTTAACCATTAAGTCCACGATAGTAAGTCTTTCAGATACAGTGGAAAGCTTGCGAAGGAAATTGAGTGAACAACATGGGATCACTTACTCTTGGTATAAGACTGGAGAGAGAATGTCCTATGGATGTGTACACAGAAATCCCTGGCCATGGTCAAATGAAAGTGATGTCTTTCTAAAAATTTACTGAGTACTGGAATCCATCTAAATAATGCGATAGAGGGTTTGACTATAAAACCCTACCCTTGCGTTATTGGGACATTGGATGAGTGAAGGATTTTATCTGTGCGGTATCTGCAGACGGAAAGGTTCAAATAAAGGGAACAATATTCTTTATATCTTCTGGGATCATGAGGTAGTGTTTGGTGTCGTTCATGGTCAGAAGGCCAAGTAGATTAATCATCAGATGATAAACCACTTATTTATTAAATTAATTATTTAACATATGATGTTTAAATATTAATTAATAAATATTAAACTTTAGAATTAGTTCTAAGTTTTATGGGCCTGAAACCGGACTGATATATGGGCCTAGAGGGTCACACACATAAGAGTTCTCGTCAGACAGTGAGAGATGTTAAATATTATGGTTATCTGGGTTTTTGTGAAAAGCTACAGGATAAACATGAATATTTAATGGAGAATTATCCAAGGCCAAACTCTTGGATAATCATGAGAATTAATCCTTGTGCTTATCCTTATTTCTTATATAAGGAGGCCAAGGGGAGGAGTGGAAGGGGTTGGACGTACACAACCACTTCTTGGAGTTTCTCTCTCCTCTCTCTCTCACCTTCTCTCTCTTGAAGTGGATCTCTCTCTCTCTCCGCGCATGGTGGACTTGAGATCGGGTCGAAGTACTCAAGTCGAGGAGGAAATCACGTCTGCGTCGAGAGCTCGTATGGATACTTCTAGAGATCGTGCGCGTGCACGATTATCGAGTCGAAATCATCTACGGGAGATTCGAAACCCCGCAAAGGTGAGGAACCGTTCTTCCCGCGTTTATTTATTTGTCCATTTTACGATCCCAGCAACCGATACATAAGAATCGATTTATTTTTCCGCTGCATTTTAGGCAATTCCTAACAGCAATATCCGATCTTATTTCGGCTCCCAGGTCCTTAATGGTCTCGGATAAACACAGTAGACCATTATACCTGGTCTAAGCTTTACCATCATTATGTGACATAGTAGAGTAAGAATGTAACTCCCGGGTAAACGCGAGGATAGCTACATCGTTCCTCTATTCCAATCTCAAGGCATCAAGATGTCATAGTTAATAGTCATTTCATCATATGGTGGCAGATCTCGGGTAAACACATAGAAACTGCCATCATTGAATCAAGTTTTAAAAACTATATTGATGGAGAGCCATGCGGTTCATTCTCAATGACTCGCGCTTAAACTTTATGTTGAAGGTTTTATTTATGTTAAGTTGGTCTCATCCTAGGTGATAGTTTATAAATATATCGTATACATTTAACTATACCTAGATATTAGTAATCGATTCATAATCAAAAACTAAAAGGCATGCATCAATCATACATGTTCATTATGTGGTCATGGACAGCACGGTGATTAACTGGAGCCAAACAATTAATCACCATAACAATATAACAATTATATTAATCTAAACATGCAAACACATAGCCACTGGTGATCTCATCTCCTGTCGTCTTCCTGGTTACATTTGTGGATCATCCTCACCTCTCCTCGGCCGGCACGATCAATTATAAATATAAAACAGAATTTGAAACATTTTCAAATACAAATTAATTGTAAGAGAAAGCCTTATGGCCGAGTATAATGATGGAGGGAGATAGAATTACAATATAATGAGAGAGAGAGGGAGGCTCGCATGCCTAATTAATTAACATTTAATTAACCCATATAACACATTCCAAGATAATCCACACAAATCACATACTATCACATGATATTAAATAAATAAAGTGCATGTCTATGACCACTGCAAATTTTAACCAACCACACATGATAAAGCACATCACATGAAGACTAAAATTTTGAAAATATAATAATTTTTGTTTTCTTAAAAACTGGGTACCAATCAAAATTTGATAATTTGAATTTTCGAAGATCTTATTTTCTAACATACAATAAATCTAATTTAAAGCATCAAACACATCATCATGTGCAAACAAAGCTAAAATTAAAATTCTAAAACATTCCATGCATAATTTAGAACAATTCTACATTAATTAATCTAACACTTAGATTATTTTTAAATCACATTAATAACAATTATCAATGCAAAACAATCTAACATTTAGATAGAATTAAAAACTCTTAAATAACACTTATAAAAGAATTTCTATTTTCTATTTTGATTGATTAACAACTCCTTGTTAATAAACTCCTTTTATTAAATAATATTTCTCAATAACAATTATTAAGAAAAGTAATTAGAATATTTCTAATCAAAGTTAGTCTAACAATTAGACTTAATGATCTCTTAATAACATTTATTAAAAGATCATATTAAGTGAACTAGATATTTGAAAACTTTAATTAAGAGATACATAAGAAGATTAATTAATCATCTTAATAACTGTTATTAAGACTTAATTATCCCTTAATAATTTTTACTAAAGTTTATTCTAAAGAAATAATTAACTCTAAACAACTAATTAATCACTTAATAACATTTTATTAAGTGTCCCTTAAAATTAATAAATAATTCCATAACAACGATTGTTAAGAAATGAAATATCTAATCACTTAATTAACGACATTTGTTAATTAAATTCAAGATCATATCTTAAAAATAATTAACAACATTTGTTCATAATAATTTAAGATCATATCTAACATATAAACCCTACAATTCAATTAATAAAAAGACATTAACAACATTTGTTAATAACTAAATTAAGTTCTCATCTTAATTAACCCCCTTAATCACTCATATTAATAAAATATTAAATTAACAACAATTGTTAATTAAATTAAGATCATATCTGAAATAACCCTCTAATAATTTTATTATAAGGATTTAACAACACTTGTTAAATCTAATTAAGATCATATCTTAGTAATAACACTTATTTAACTGGAAATTATAAATTAAAGTCTAAGACATATTTTAAATTATATTTAAAATAATTTCCAGTTAATTAGAAGTGGGTTACAAACATTAATAAAAACTTTTAGAGGGTTAAATGGGGTTTAGGGGTTTAATTACAGGTTAATGGGATGGGGTAATAGTGGTTAATGGGGTTAGGCCCAATGGGCCTGGGCTAAGGGCCAGTTGGGCTCGGGCAGAAGACAACCAGGGCTAGCCTGGTCCGGCCCTGGCTCGAGCCAGGCAGGGCCCGGGCTAAGGCAACCTGGCCGAGCCAGGTTGGGCGCCTGGTGCACTCGGGCCAGCCTAGGCACCCAGTCGGGCCCGGCCCGGTCCCCTCCTAGTGCTCCGTGTTGGGATCCGGGCGGGATGCGAAGAACGGAGCGGAAACGATAAACAAAAATTAATCCCGCTCAATGCCCGCTGATCCGATTCGAAACGAAAAACTAAAACCAAAAAATCGGGTCGTAATCTGATTACCGTGCGCGGATTCAAATACGCTTCCGTCTTGGTTCCGTCGAGGCTATGCCACGAGCAGCACAAGCATCCGACCTCCAGCAGTATCCATGCAATCCTCCGCGATGGTTCGTCCTCTCTCCCTCATCCGTACTAGCTCGCTCGCTAAAGATCCGTCGCTGCAACGATTGCCGAAAACCCGCCAACGGGAATTCCCGACTTTCAGAAATCACGCGCAATGGAGACGGAGACAATCTCGACGCCTTGAACGGGACGCCCAGAGGAGGAGAGAGAAAGGGGGGATGACGGCCAGCATGGGGAAAATCTTGGAGCTTGGCCCAGGGTTTCTCAACAGCACGTATATATATATATTAAGTCGGCGCGACTTTTCACAAAAGTCTCCGAGTTAATATCAATCCCACTTATGTACCACCGACTGAGAATCTTATTGCGTGTGACCCTCTAGGCCCATTTACCAGTCCAGTTTTCAATCCAATAACTAGTTATTGACTTATTGTAATTAATTAATATCTAGATATTAACTAATTACTTAGCCAAATCAACATCGCATGTAAATTCATCCCCAGCGTCGGCGGTGGCCGGCCGGCGATCCCAATCGCCAGGGAACCCCGCCAAAACTGTCAATTAAACATCTTGGAACCATAGCCATCCCGTTTTCCTGTTTCAATGCTTTGAAAAACAAATGAAAAAGAAGGGTCCATCGCTGGCCGCTCGCGACCAACAAAAAAAATTTCCGAGGAAGGAGAAGGACAGCTGGTCATACCAGCAAGCCCATGGATGGCTGACCACCATTAAACTCTCATCAAAGCCCACAAAACCAGATCTTCATCTCTTTAAAGAACACGGCGACAACCCCAAATAAAATTCGATTTTCTTGTGCAGAAATATAATATCGTATATTAATGTTAATCGTATGAACAAATTCCGCAACAAACATTAAATTTAATACATGGAATTAATTTTAAAATATTAATTTCACCGTTCCGAAATGGATCAGAGCGGAACTTGGCTCTGATACCACAGTTGCGATCCGGGCGGGATGAGAAGAACGCAGCGGAAACGACGAATAAAATATCTCGCCCGATGCCCGCTGATCCGATTCAGAACGAAATGCTAAAACCGAAAACTAACGGGAAGTAATCCGATTACCGTGCACGGATTTGAATCCGCTTCCAGAATCATGTGCGGCGGAGACGGAGACAGTCCCGGCGCCTCGAACGAGGCGCCCAGAGGAGGAGAGAGAAAGGGGGGACGGCCAGCAAGGAGAAATCCTGGAGCTTGGTCCAAGGTTTCTCAATAGCGCGTATATATATTAAGTCAGCGCGACTTTTCACAAAAGTCCCCGAGTTAATATAAATCCCACTTATGTACCTCCGACTGAGAATCTTATTGCGTGTGACGCTCCAAGTCCATTTGCCAATCTGATTTTCAGCCCGTTAAGTCCAATAACTAGTTATTGACTTATTGTAATTAATGAATATCTAGATATTAACTAATTACTTAACCAAATTAACATCATATGTAAATTCGGTCGGACTTCTGATCAAGTTGGGTGCCAAGCAACGCTGCATGATCCCGGAAGGCAATGGGGTTCAGCAATTCACTCATGGAACCTGTCCGTCCATAATTGCCGCGTGGCTATAATCCTTCGTTCGCACAATGCTCTCGAGTTAACTTAGAGTATGGTCAACTGTCAAACCCTAGATGATCAACTCACTTGAATCAGACTCCGCTGTACAATATCCAAAAACATCTTTTCTGATATTATTTCTACTCTGACTAGAGACTCCTGCAGATCTATTCTAAAGCATTCTCTCTCCAGTTACCTAAGAGCGAACAATCCTTTATTGAACACACAATCACCTTCGAAGGTCTTCCGCCGGACCCGATCCTTGACTATTAGAGATCCCGTGGATAGGGATTCGTAGGTCAAGGTCAAAGTCCAGAATTCCACCGACAAGGTGTCTTTGGTGTCTCAAGTCCAAGGATCAACCACAGCATTGTGACGATGATTCAAGCCGATTGACAGTCAGGTAAATTACCATTCGGCGATTAATGTCGGATCAGTTCAGTGAACTCATTCTCCAATGAGCACCTACAGGTTTACCGTTGTGTCTTAACACAAGTAACTAACGAGATCAGTCACCCTCATCATATGAGCTGGAATAACATGTACTAGTCTCACCGGATGTTTGATGTCCTTCTCAAACATCCTACGACAGGAACAATTAAGAATATGTATTTATAAGTCATCAGTCTCATAATTGTGATCTCATCATAATCTGATGACTATTACACATATTCATGGACTTCATTATGCGCAATTATAAATATACCAATCTACACAATGAATGTAATGCCATTGATTAGTGAACCAGAATGAAATAGGTGCCTAATAATTGGCTTAAAGGACACCTATATCCATCACATGGTACATGCATATCCGGAGAGTCTATTATCCCACCTCAGATAACTGCAAACAAAATACAATCACCGGGATTTTTCTGTTGCCCACAAGTAGAATTCACCCACGAACGCTTATGGAATGAGTCCCAATCTTCTTAAGATGGCAATGTCTAAACATATATCAAATAAATGTGACACAAATATATTTTCACAGACTATATAATGATCATAGATCTGAAAATTAATTTGGCATATTGATGCTTACATATAAGAGTTAAAATACAAATTTTTTATATACAAAATAGTCATCTAAAGAGTCAACATGGTCATATACATGAATAATCAGAGTAAAGCTGATCACATAGGTTTCTGGACAGAAGTGTATGCTACTAAAATTTTATCAGATTTTTCGGAAAAAGAATATAATTTTTGACTAATAAAATTAATTTTTAGAAATAAAAAATAAACAAATAAGTCTTAAAATATAAAATAGATTCATAAAATTATCAAACTTAGTTAACATGTCTAAGAGGTCAAAAGAATCATTAGGACAAAGTTTCATGTAATTCCGACATCAAACAAATGATTTAGAGTATCAAATGACATATAAATAACTTAAGTCAAATTGGGCCAATCGAATAAATAACAGAATAATAGGTAAATAAAATCTAAAATTTATGAGATTTTTCTAGAAGATATAACAGGTCGAAATCAAAGTGTATTCAAAATTTTAAGTCAATCGACTAAAGAACAAAAGAGTTATAGTCAATTTAAGTTCAAGCTGAAAATTGTCACAACTTCTGAAAACCGTAGGTATAGATCTTGAAAACATAGCGATAGGTCATGAATTTCCAGAATATAGAATTTTGTGAACTTGATCAAATATTCATACATAAAAATAGAATCTAAAGTCATGGGTTAGTAGATTATAATTCTAGAAAGTATGTTTGACAATTTTTGAAAATCAAAATGAAGCTTTTATATTAATACAAAATATCATTCAATAGGTTCTCATCACCTACCTTAAGAATATGAAGAACACTCCCCTCTAATGCATTTCAATCACCTTCTAGCACTCCAAACTCAGTCTCCTTATTATCTAAGGCTTCTCCCACGACTTCTAAACCTCAAAGAACAACAATCCATCTATTAGAATCAATTTCCAAAAAGAATTAAATCAAAATACTTATCTTTCTCATAAAGAACACCATGTTCTTATCTCTTATCTTGGGGCAGCGTGGAGGATGCCTTATGCACAGTCCCAAAGCCTCATATATACTATTTTGGCTTCCTAATATTACCCAAATTAAGCTCCCAAAGTTGCTAAGTTGAAGTCAAACCGTAGCTTCCTTAACTAACAAGTTAAAGTGTTCCGATTGAAACTAAGAACCTATATTTTCATACATAATAGGTTTTCTCCCATGAACCCCCTCTGATTCGACCCATTAAATGTCGAAATTAATTTTTGGTCATTTTGACAAAGTTGTAGTCTTCTATATCCTATTTCCAACCATGTATCCCATATCATTTTTGGACTTTTGGGCGTGATGTTATTGCGTTCGCAAAACAACACTTTCTCACAGTTTTCATATCTGAAAATTTGACAGTGTTGGAAACTAATTAATTTCCTAATTTGGTCACTAATGGATTTAATGGACTTGTTTTAACTTAACAAATGACTTACCTATACTAAATCTATTATTATATTATTAAATAAATATTAAACAAATTTAAATTATTTTATCCTATTAATTGATTTAATTAGGTTTATTTAAATCTAATTATGCTTAATTAACTTTGGCCCATTAATAAATTAATGGGCTTGAGATCTATGATATAACATCATCTCCCCCTTAAAGAAATTCCGTCCTCGAAATTAGCATAACTTACCAAATAAATCTGGATACTTCTTCTTCATATCTTCCTCTGTTTCCCAAGTTGCTTCCTCTACAGAATAGTTTCGCCATAAAATCTTCACTAGACGATTCACCTTGGTTCGGAGTACTTGTCCTTTATTATCTAATATGCGAATTGGCTTTCTTCATAATATAGGTCTTATTGTACATCTAGTGGCTCATACTCGATCACGTGAAATAGATCTAATAGATACTTCTTGAGCATAGAGACATGAAACACCGGATGTACATTGGTCAATGCAGGTGGTAATGCCAACTTATATGCCACATCGCCAACTAGCTGTAAAATCTCAAACGGCCCAATGAATCTTGGACTCAATTTCCCTTTTTGCCGAACCGCATCACACCCTTAGTAGGAGACACCATCAGAAATACATGATCTCTCACTTCAAATGTCAGCTCTCGCCTTCTATTATCTGCATAATTCTTCTATCGGCTCTGAGCTATGAGCAACTGCTTCCTGATGATATCAATCTTCTTAGAACAATCTTTCACAATTTGCGGTCCGATCAAGTTTCTTTCACCTACCACAGACCAACAAACCAGTGATCTACATGGTCTAACATAGGTGCCTCATATAGAGCCATCCCAATGCTAGAATGATAGTTGTTATTGTATGTAAACTCAATCAGAGGCAACTGATCATCTCAGCTACCCTGCCACTCTATACTGCATGCACTCAACATGTCATCGAGCGTCTGTATAGTCCTTTCAGACTAACCATCGGTCTGAAGATGAAAAGCAGAGCTAAACTTCAACTGTGTGCCTAATGCTTCTTGTAGACTCTTCCAGAATCATGCAGTGAATTTGGAATCCCTATCTGATATGATAGAAACTGGCACACCATGCAATCAGACTATCTCATCAATATACAGTCTAGTTAACTCCTCTAATGACTGGGTCTTGTGGATAGCAAAAAATGAACAGACTTAGTGAATCTGGAATCCTTATATGATATGATGGAAACTAGCGCACTATGCAATCGGACTATCTCATCAATGTACAATCTAGTCAACTCCTCTAATAATTGGGTCTTGTGGATGGTAGAAAATGAGCAGACTTAGTTAACCGATCTACAATCACCCATATCATATCATGCTTTTTCCTTATATTAGGCAAGCCAGTAATGAAGTCCATAGTGATCTGCTCCCACTTCTATTGAGGCATTACCATTGATTGCAATGGACCAGCAGGTCTCTGATGTTCAGCCTTCACTTGTTGACATGTCAAACACCTAGAAACAAAATTTGCAATGTCTTTCTTCATGTCTGACCACCAGAAATTTTTCTTCAAATCTCGGTACATCTTTGTACGTCCTGGATGTATAGAGAATTTTGATTTATGAGCTTCAGTTAGCAATTCTTTCCTTAGCTCGTCATCATTCGGCACACATAACCTATTGCTATGCCGAATGCCTTCATATGTACCTTTTACCATATCATGCTTACCTTCCATAGTAAGAATAGCATGATCCTTCTCTTGAGCCTGGATAATTCAGTCAATAAAAGTACCGAACAGTTAGCTGCATCAGGTACGACCTCTCACCGTGTACCCGAGGTGTGGCTACAATAGCATCTTACATATCTCTCCACTCTGAGTGAAACTGTAAAGTCATAAGCTTTCTGCTCAACACATCAGCCACCACATTTGCCTTGTCTGGCTGATAGTTCAAGGTGAAGTCATAATCATTTAAGAACTCCACCCAGCTCCTCTGTCTTAAATTGAGATCTATATGTGAAAATATATACTTCAGGCTTTTGTGATCAATGAATATCTCAAATTGCGTCCTATAAAGATAATGCCGCCAAATCTTCAAAGCATTCATCACAACAACTATTTTCAGATCATGAGTAGGATAATTTTGTTCATGATCTTTCAATTGTCTAGATACATATGCTATAACCTTGCCATGTTGCATAAGCACACATCTGAGACCCTTGTGTGAATCATCAGTGTATACAACAAAACTATCAATCTCACTTGTCAAAGTGAGTATTAGAGATATGGTCAGTCTTCTCTTTAATTCTTGAAAATTTTGCTCACATTCTACTAACCAAACAAATTTTGCACCCTTCCGTGTCGGCTTAGTCATTGGAGCGGCTAAGGTAGAGAACTCCTCTATAAATCTCCTGTAGTATCCAGCCAAACCAAGGAAACTCCTTATTTCAACAACAGTCTTTGGAACCTCCCATTTCAGAACAACTTCCACCTTTGTTGGTTCTATAGAAATTCCACATTGGAAATAATATGCCCCAAAAATTGGACCTACTCGAGCCAGAACTCACATTTGCTAAATTTGACATATAACTGATGTATTCGGAGAATCTCCAATACAATCTTCAAATGCTCCCTATGTGTTTCCTCACTCGGAGAGTAAATTAGCACATCATTGTGAGTGCTCAAATTAGGGGTGTGATTATCATGAAAATTATGTTGATTATGTGATAAATAAACCTATTAAAAAGAAACTAACTGAATGTGATCGCCAGAAACTTTTAACTAAAAGTTCCAAAAGAAAAGATTGATCGCCTACCTGTTTTGAAAGTGGGAGATGTTGGAGTCCTTGATTCCCCTCCTTCAGCCGGCTGAAGAAAGAGAGCCATTTTGACTTTGTTCTTGCTTTGGATACTTATCGGGCTTTGAGGATCATCCAGATTTCTTTTCCTTCTTGTTGATTTTCTCCTCTATATCTCCTTTTGTACCTTGCAAGAAAGTAGAAAGAAAGAGAGAAGGAAAAGCAATAAGAACTCAAATAGATGTAGTATCTATCCCAATAATAATTCTAATCATGCAACTAAACAAATGACCTCACTTGTTTGTGGTCTTTGAAATCCCTTAAAACATGGATTGGAAATTATATGCTAGTGAGTGTGTGTTGTATGGAGTGATGTGATGAATGAGATTTTGAACTAATATGATGATGAAACCAAGCATAGATTAATAAAAAGAACTAGGTTAGATAGCTCCTGGGAAGCCTTGGTTCTTAAATGGATCTTGAAAGAACGAAGAATGGATGAAGAAATGATGCAGACTCTGGGAAGTAGCAGCGCTTCGATCCTTCAGTGTTTGGATGTCGTCTCCTTCACTTTCGCCAATTTTCACTCAATTATCGCTATCATCACTCTAATCACTAACATCACTAATCTTTCAAGAATTATCACTAATAATCATTAACTTTTTAATGACCAAGGGGTTGGGTATTTATACGCTTAAGTTCATGCATCTGCGGTTACTTAAAGATTAACATGAAAAAATTTTGAAGTTAATCCAACTAAGAAACAGATAAACATAGATTAATTCATCATTATCTGTAATTATCTAAAACGCGTCGCCCATGGGAGACGTCTTTTAGCTTAATTAAGATAAGGATAAACATCCAAAAAAAGAGACAGAAACAGCTTAGGAAACTTAAATGGCGCCGCGCCTGGCAGACGTCTTTTAGTTTATTAATAAATTAATTAAAAATTAGATTAATAATAAAAAATAAGAATTAACTCTAAATTGCATCTTCACAGGTCGACGTCTTTTAGACTTTTTTCATATTTGATTAAAATCTGAGTTAAAATGAATTTCTTTAATAAACTTAAATAATGTCTGTTTGACCGATGTCATTTAGACATATAATCCAGAAAGATTAAAAATTTACTAATGATTAAATATCAGACCATTTTGAGGCATTATTATATGACATGAAATTTACTCAAAATGATGTCAAAATTAGCGTGTCTACAGCTGCCTCACCTTGGCATCGTCTTTGCAAGGGAGTGAAATGAAATGGAATGTACTAAAAAGGTGATACTAAGGTGTGATGAGACACGCTCTTAACATCACATGATTGAAATTTTCCTCAAAATGATCAATGAAGATAACTCAAGGAGATCAATGAAATCAATCCTGTTTGGATGAAATAGACAAGAAAATAAAATAAGGACGATCAACCTCCACGGATTGGGAAGTACCCCAGGTCATAGACACTGCAGGTTTCATCACGGGGAGCGATTGCTAGTCAATGTGAACATGCTGCAACTATGATGGATCTTAAAAGAAAACAAGAAATATTTAAGATAAAGAATCCAAGAAAAGATAGAATTCCAAAGATATCTTTAAGCGAACCTCAAAGATAATCAAGATATTCAATTCAGAATGGAATATTTCAAATCATGTTGGGATTTATTTGATCAATGGTCTGAAATTTAATCAATAATTAATTCTTATCACAATGATTTCAAAGTCCTACATGATGCATGCTGGGCTAAAAGAAAAATATAAAATCAAATAAAATATAAAAGAATCAAAGATAATATTGTTAAATTGTCATTAATGAGTCAGGATACCAATTCTTACAATTCAGAGCTAAGCCGAAACTCGTTTATCCACACACCGTTTCACAAAAGCGGAACCATCGTCCTCATTAATTAACAATCCAACGGTCTATCCGTGCGATTAGGAATTTTCTGGAATTATCACTGTTTTTGTTGAAGGGAAACTCAAATTCCAGTTTCATCAAAACCACAAGGTCCTTGATATACTCTAATAAATATTTAACATATAGTAATGCTGATAATGCAAATTAATCATATGAAAGAGTACAAATGATAGAGATAACCGTCTTTTTAGTCACGGTTGGGACTCATAAACTCCTACAGTGGAATCTTCTTGAGATTCTCAGCTTTATTTGGATTTTCCTGAATTTCCTTCACTAAAAAATTCATCAGTAACTTCAATCAAGTGTTTAATTAAGCATCAAAATATGGATAAACATTGAATTTCGGGTAAATAACAGAAAACCCTAAAACGCATCGTGTCGCGCCGACGCCATTAAGATTAACCAAAACGCGTCGCTATTCAACGACGCCTTTTTAGTCGCAGAAACAGGTTCTGGCTAACTTCTATCCGGATTCCAACTCTCTTCATGCACATTCCTTCTCCAATCCGAAAAAGCCTTCCTAGAATCGCAATCCTCTCTATATAAACTCCATAAACTTGTATCAAGGCATCCATAATACAATCTAGATATCAAAGTTAGAGATTTTCTTCAAAGTTCAAGGATTCAAAGTTTCAAGGCTTCAAGAAAGAAAAGCTTCAAGAACAAGATGGATTCTTCAAGCAAGAGGATTAAGAAGACGCTAGAGAAGCTCTCCAACGTGAAAAATCATCTAAGTGGAAGAGATCCTAACCTCCAAGTAAGTTAAATCCTTTTTCCTTCAATCATTTTTCTTCAATCTCCCTTTTTTCTCCATGTTCTTCAAGTTCTTCAAGTAATTCTCCCTTCTATTTTTTAGGCATATCCTTTATTTCCCGGCCCAAGGAAATTCACATCTCTCCCTTGGATTCGAAAGCTTGCTAAAAGTATTACAATCTCTATGCAATCCTTTGTTTCCAAGTGGAACATCCAAGGTCTAGTAGTCCATGCAAAGCATTACAAGAGTCCAAACGTGGACTGGGCGGCTATGGGTGCTTTAATTGAATTATGGCATCCTCAAATCCATACCTTCCTTTTTCCTGAATTTGAATGCACTATTCTTCTAAAAGAGGTTGAACTCCTATTGGGCCTTCCCAAAATCAAGTTGAACAGTAACAATGAAGTGATCCAGAATAAGATGGCTCTGATGAGGGAAAAGATCACAGGTCAACAATTGTTGATGAAAATCATGAAAGATTCAAAAGAAGTTAAAGGATGCCTCACCAAGAAAGGAATCAATCTTGCAAAGCTTACAGAGTGGATTTTGTACGAGATTGAAGATCTTATAGAGGATGACACTGAGAACATGATGAAAGCATTCACCACGTGCCTAGCCGGAGTTTTGTTCTTTCCTGCTCAAGACAACATACTAAAAGATGATCAAGTTAGTGCAATCTGCGAGATCTTTGAGGGAAGACAGATAGGCACAGCGATTCTAGCCTATCTCTACAGTGGGCTTTCTGTAGCGTCTACAGGTCAGCCTCCCTATGGTTGCATGCTACTCTTCGCTCTATGGGTTGAGTTGCACTTTAAGTTTGAATATCACACTAGAAATTCTGCAAGACCATCTCAAATCTATCAGAATAGCCTTATCTTCTATATTTCCAACATTGTGAAATTCAATGAGAAGATGATCAATCGAGTGCCAAAACTCAAGACTCGAGCTGACTGGAGGGATTATCTGAAAAGAATGCCAACATATGGATTTGATTCCTCGCCACTTGCACTCGTAGGAAAGCCAATTCGAGTACGTCGTGCAGCGGGTGCAGAGCTTAAACTAATCGGGACTACTGAGTTCGTACTATACAATCCTCATCGCTGCTATACTCAACTCAGCCTGTCTCGCCATAAATTCCCTGAGTTTTTCCATACATCTCCAATCAAGAAGCGTGCCTTGGAATCCGATGAAGACTATAAAACTACTGAACTTATAGTCATACTATGGAATATTAGCTTCAATCATCGTGTAAAATCCTCAAAATACTCATAAAGGCTTAACCTATCCATATGTAATAGGGCTTCAGGAAATTCATCCTTGAATGTTCTCTTTTCTTTTCCTTTTATGATATAATAAAGAATTTATTTCAATATAGAATTGTTCCTTTATGTTTTGAAATTCATCCTTAATCTTCTGTGACTTGTCCAAGATTTTTCCTTAAGTAAGAACTTGATTTTTCCTTAATATATGACAATTCAGATTTATTTAATGCAAAACGTGTCCACTCAGAAAGACGCCTTTTAACCATAATTCATTTTTCAAAAGTCAGAGATTAATCCTTAAAATCCCAAATTATCTTTGAAACGCGTTCACAAGTATAGACGTCATTTAGTCAAAAATCCTTTTCTAAAAATCAAAGATTAATTCTGAAAATCCAGAATTAATCCTAAAAAGCGTCTACATGTCTAGACGTCATTTAGTCAAAAATCTTTTTCCAAAAATCAAAGATTAATTCTGAAAACCCGAATTTATTCTTAAAACGCGTCCAAATATCTAGACGCCTTTCAATTCTCTCTCTTACTTTTCTCCAGAATTCCGTCATTAATTCTGTGATTAATCCACTGAAACGCGTCGTGAAGTGTGGACGCGTTTAATCATCATACCTTGTACTGTTCTGACCAGAATTGACGGTTTGAACTGAAACGCATCGTGATGTGTAGACGCCTTTTACCCAATTCAAACCTCTGTCATTGCCGCCTCAGTTTATACGCCTTAAATGGCGTCGCTGGACCCCGACGTGTTTCAACTTTCTCTAACAGAACTCGTGCAAGCCCCCCTTTCTTCCTCATTCTCCCAAAAATTCTCTTCCTTCATCCTCTCCGGCGACTCCTTGCTCTTCCGGCGATCCTCCGGCCATCTCCCCACCTTCCTCTTGGCACCGGCCCCCTTCTTCCTCCATCCTCTCTTTCTCTCGAGCTTTCTCTTTCACCCGAGCTCCGTCTTCCTCTAACCTTCTCTCCCTCTCAAGCTCTCTTCCTCGGCCATGGAACAAGGCGAAGGGTCATGGAAGGCTAAAGCCGTGGCAAAGCAGCGAAGGACGGCCTCCCTCGCGGTGGTGCCAGCGGAAGAGGTGCACGAGGAGGTGCTAGCCGAGCTAGCGGCGGTGGCGGCATTTCTTGAGGAGGAAGAGGCTCCTCCGGCGCCCGTGGCCGAAGAAGAAGGAGGAGAAGAGGCTCTACACCTGGTAAGTTCCCTATGTGATGAATTTTTGATTGAATGGAGTGAGGGAAAGGTGAAAAAAAAGGGGTTCTTTGGAAGAACCCGAAACTGGATTTGAATGGCGTCCAGACCAGGTGACGCCTTTCAAAGGGCGTCGCCATGGTCCGACGCCATTCAGTCCAAAATTTGTTTTTTTAAATAGATTAGAAAATAGCTTTAAATGGCGTCAAGGTGGTTGACGCGTTTCAATGGGCGTCCATCTTGCTCAACGCCTTTCAATTATAACATTTTTATTGATTTTTCATGTCCACTGATAGAATTTTTTGGTTTTATTTGCAAGGGACGATGAGGGCCCGCATCTCCTGGGACTTAGTCGTAGGGGCATACTGAGGTCTACCTGACTTCCAGAAGGCGCGCCTGCGCCGGATGGGGTTTGGAGAGCTTCTGGACATTGAGCCATTTTGGCTCAATCTGGTACTACTACAGGCAGTCAAGGAGCGTTGGCATGCAGAGAGTCAGGCATTCCTAATGCCCTGGGGCCACATGGTCCCAACTTTAGAGGACGTGGCTAGGATCACTGGCCTTAGAGTAGAGGGCTTACCGGTGAGCAGGGTGACCTACCCCGATTACCATGGGATGGCAGATGCCCTATTAGGTATAGAGGTGTCCACCCTAGATAGAGAGTCTAGGACAGTCCCTAGAGTGGAGGTAGAGGCCGCTCTAGGTTTAGTAGAGCCCCGGCGTCGGTCTGACGAGACCCGGGAGGAGTTTAGGACTAGACTAGCTGAGTCTTCCTCTGCCGTCTATTGTGGTGACCCTAGTCAGGTAGAGGAGATAGATAAACAGCTTAGGGTTTTCTTAGTTTTCTTCTTTGGTCGGTTGCTCTTCGGTACGAAGGGCGACCATATCCACTGTAGGTTCCTAAGTCTTCTAGATGACTTACAGAGTCTACACCAGTATGCCTGGGGTGCGGCCCTCCTGGCCCATCTCTTCGCAGACCTCTCTGCGGTCACGCGAGACCGCGAGACCACCGTCAGCGGCTTCTCGCCGTTTCTCCAGATAAAGTTCATTTTAATTATTTGTTTATGATATGAAATACAGTGATATGATGCTTTTCTAACTTACATGTTTATGTATGTAGGTGTGGAGCTATCTCTATTTTCCGCTCGGCAGAGCGAGGATTGTGAGGCCGGACGTTGTCCCTTTGGCTCGCCGCTGGCAGCCCATCGTGGACATGGCCCTACAGCACCACCAGCTGACGGCCCTCCGCCGTCAGTTTCTTGACTAGCCGGAGCTTTTGGTGAGTCTTTTAATTTGCTCAATTTTGTTAAATGCAATTTTTCATTTATTAAATGCAATTTATTTATGTGGATGCATCTAATCTGTATGCATGTGATCTGGCGCCCATACTTGGGCATGGGCGAGGAGGGCCAGCCGTAGGTGACGGCTGGCTGGAGACGGTTCGGGAGGCAGATGTGGCTCCACTGCCTCAACGAGATCGAGCCGCTCCGCCTCCGCCCAGTCATGAGGACACTGGGCCTCCACCAGAAGTGCGTGGATGAGGAGGTCCCGGAGGGAGTAAGACGGGGCATGAGGGGCAAACAAGCCCTCACTAATTGGCGGGCAAAATTCCAGAAGCAATACAAAGATTGGCATCGCCGGGGTGTCCGAGTGGAGTCTCATGCGGAAAGTAGCGCAGCCTACCTCCAGCAGTACCGGACACGTTACGCCGATCAGCTGCAACTTCTCCGTCCTCTCGATGTAAGTATGCATTTATGCTTCTTTCATTTTATTATTATCTTGATTTATGTTTGTGAATGAATGTGTGTATGTATGGTATGCAGGATGCACCGGATGCTGTGATCATTGACCTCCTGGCCCATCTTCAGGATGCCAAGGCCCAGTTAGAGCAGGTCTAGAAGGAACTTTTTGACCTGGTATGTATGCATGCTTATGAGTGTTTTAATTATTTTGTTTTGACAATTAGCCACTGACAGTTGTCTTTTGGTGCAACGAGCCGTCTACACCCAGGCAGCTCCCCCTACACATGGCGCTTCTTCTTCTGCCCTGCCTGCTGCTGCCTCTGAGGCCACCATCGCTGACCTCCAGAGTCAGCTTGCCTCTGCCATTCACCGAGCCTCTCTCGCGGAGGAGGATCGGACTGCTCGAGTAAGTTCCATCCTTCTTATTTCATTGTTGGACTTGATTTGCTTGATTATCTTGAACTGACAGTGTCTCCTCCTATAGGTCACTGACCTTCAGGAGGCTCTTCAGCAGAGGGATGTAGAGCAGGCAGAAGCTCGGACTTCAGCCGCTCGCATTGCTGAGCTGGAGGCTCAGGTGGCGCGCCTCTCCACCGGTGACGTTGCACGACTCCAGGTTTGCTTGGAGATTCTAACCGAGGAGAGGGACCGAGATCGGGCTCGGATGGAGAGTATCTAGGGCAGACTCTTAGTAGCAAAGCACGAGCGCCAGAGTATCGAGGCGCGGTACTAGCGTGTGCGGTAGCGAGCGCTGGATCGAGGTCAGGGGAGCGCCTTCACGGCCAGTATTGCTATATCTTCCGGCCAAGCAGGGCCGAGCGCTATGGGACTGCCACCGCCTCCGACTCGTGGGCCAGAGGGGCCTGATGAAGCGACAAGTCAGTATGAAGGAGCCAGGGAGAGTCAGCCCTAAGGGCTGCTTATGTATTTTCCTTTCTTTTGTGTATCATGTATAAACACCTTTTGATATACATATATGAAATTTTGCCTTCAGCTTTGTGTCTCACTTGTGTGATTTCCTTGGCTTTCATTCCTGTACTCTGCACACTACTTAACAAACAGGTTAAGTATCTATTTAGGCTTAGCCCCTTACCCAATCAAATAACTGATCAATCAATCATTTTCTGGATAGAAGGGTCAAAGAGCATAGCCTTTATTAACAAAGGTAACATAAATAATCAAACTGTAAGAAAAAATGCAACATGCAAGTAGACAAATGTTTACTGAAAATAAAAGGAATGAAACACACTAGATGCGATAAGCAGATGCTAATTGAAACATTTTTTTTGTTTTGAAATATTCATTTTGTTTGGATTTTGGAATATATATATTTTTGGATTTTTGAAATATCTATTTTTTTTTACTTTGAGATATGTGCTTTTTTTGGATTTTGAAATATGTATTTTTTTTTTTTTGAAATATGTACCTTTTTTTTGGATTTTGAAATATGTATTTTTTTGGATTTTGAAATATGTATTTTTTTTGGATTTTGAAATATGTATTTTTTTTTTTTTGAAATATTGCGCAAACTAAAAGACCAATATAGTACTCAGATCAAAAGATCATATTCATTTATTAACTTAATTCCCAGATTGTTCTTCAATAATTTAACTTAGACTCATTGTGCTTGAACTTGTGTTTCTATTCGTGATCCCATTTGATGATTTGATCCATAGTCAATCTAGGTCGTTCCTTAAGCTTGGGGTACGCCTCTTCAGAAAGAAAGGAAGAATTGGTTTAGAAAGCCCACGAAAAGGTTCCGGAGACCTAAAAAGATGTTCATTTCTTACCCTAATATATGTTGGAGTTCGGTCATTTTCTTTCTGGGGTATTTATCGACCTTGCGTTCCCTTTTATTTCATTTCATGGCCTTAATGTAACGTTTGTAGTGTAATGGCCTTTTGATTTGACAGTTGGCTTTTGTCTTTTGTTTTTGCTTTTCTCTTTTCTTTTTCTTGCGACGGATCTCCTCTTTTTTTTTTATGACGGCCTCCTACTAAGATAGCGGGTATTCTTGGTAATCTATTCTAAGCCTCGTTCCGACATCATGGGCCGAGTGTAAAAACATAATTTTGTTTGAAAAGAATGATTTACACTTTACACTTTTAGTCAAGCTTCGGTATTCTTTAGGACTTGGCATCTCTTGTTACTCACGAACCAAACGTGTCAGTGTGGGTAGTAATGTGTTTGAATTAAATTATCCAGACTAATAAGGAGTTTCTAAATTTTCTGATTCAACTGGTCTTCGTACCATACTGATCGACTTTTTAACCTAAGGATAGTATTTCTTGAGATATAGACCATTCTAGGGGTGAGTCAACTCTTGTCCTTCTGCATTAACTAGACGGTAAGCGTTACCAGGAAAAGCATGAGATACAACGCGGACCACCAGGTTTTACAAAGATTCTTTTGACGACCATTTCACCAACTTTGAACTTACGTTCAATGACTTTCTTTTGATAAAAATGTGCTAATCTATTTTGATATACTCTTGCATGATTAGCAGCTGACTATCTTTTCTCGTCTAAGAGTTCCAATTGAGCAAGGAGTGCTAAACAATGTTCATCAATAGAAAATTTCTTATTCAACTGTACTCTTAATGACAGTGTAAGGATCTCGTATGGAACTACTGCCTCCATTTCAAATGTTAAGGAATAAGGAGTCTGCCCAGTGGGCGTGCGGATTGAAGTTCGGTAGGCCCATAGAGCCTCAATCAATTTTTCTGGCCAGTCTATAAATTTATTAGACTTGCACGTCTTTTTGATGATTTTTATCAAAGTATTGTTAGTTGCCTCTGCTTGGTCACTGCCTTGCGGATAATATGGAGATGAATGATGCAATGCAATTTTGTACCTGTTGCAGAGGTCTTTCAGCTCCTGTGACACAAACTGAGGTCCATTGTCGGTGACGATGGTACTTGGAATTCCAAATCTCGTGATGATGTTCTTCATGATGAACTTGCAGACGGTTGATGCTTTGACTTCCGTGTATACTTCAGCTTCTACCCACTTAGTGAAGTATTCCGTTGCCGTGAGGATGAAAGACTTTTGCTTGATGCCGGAATCAGGATTGCCAAGGGGTCTAATGAGATCGAAAGCCCACATGGAGAAAGGCCATGGGGAGGAAACAGGGTGGAGTGAAGATGCAGGAGAATGAATCTTATTGGCGTGAAGTTGGCACTTAGCACACCTACGGACAAATCCTACACAGTCTTCTTCCATGATTGGCCAATAGAATCCTTGTCTAAGGATTTTCTTCGCTAACATCTATCCATTAACATGGCCACCACAAACTCCAGTATGAGCTCCTTCCATAACCTTCCAAAGCTCATCTTCGTCTAAACATCTTAGAAGAACTCTATCAAAACCTCTTTTGTATAATGCTCCCCAAACTAGGGTGTATCTTTGAGCAACTCTCCTGATAGCCCTTTTCTCCTCAGATGTGGCTTCCTCAGGATATGATTGATCTTCACAATATTTAGCAATTTCGTAGTACCACGGTTTCTGCTCATCATCCATCTCTTCTAACAGCTCTATTAACATAATCTCTCTCTTTTCCACAATATCTCCATCTCTGACCTTCTTCAGCAGCTTCGCCTTAGTTCTAAGGAATGAGGAGTCTTTCACGGAGGGTGAAAGACGCCTATGAAAGATGATTGATTCGGATTGTCTGATGATTGAAAACTTAAGAGAAGATGCAAGTGAGGCTAGAGCGTCAGCTAAGATGTTCTGATAGTTAGGAATATGGATGAAGATCAATTTTGTGAAAAGCTTTGCATAAGCAGAAGTGAGTTCTTGATAAGGCTTGAGCTTAGGATCAAGAGTTCGATATTTGGTTAACACCTAGCGAAGAATCAATTGGCTATCACCCACAATTCTGAATTTGGTGGCACTATAGAGATGAGCAGCCTCGAGGCCAGCAAGGAGTGCCTCGTATTCAGCTATATTGTTAGTGACTGGAAAGTCAAACTGAAAGGCTTGTGGAATGGTGACACCTTCAGGTGATAACAGAACAATGCCGATACCCTTTCCATGGGAATTCAGAGCTTCGTCAAAATGCAGAGTCTACATATCATCTTTGATTTGATCTATGGACATCAGTTCCTCATCCGAAAACTCCGATCGGATTGGATCAAAACGAGGAAGTGGGTGATGAGCGAGATGTTTTGCTATGGCATAGTCTTTGATTGCTTTCTGTTGAATGTAAGTGATATCAAATTGAGATAGAAAGCTTTGCCATCATACTAACCTATCAGTAAGGACAGATTTCTCAAGAAGAAACTTGATCGGATTCATCCTAGCGATGAGATGGACTTCATGGGCTAGAAAATAATGCTTCAATTTCTGAACAACCCAGACCAATGTTGCACATGTTTTCTCCATTGCTGTGTATCTTTGCTCAGCGGGGTTGAGAAGTTTAGAGAGATAGTAGGCTGCCCTCTCCTTTCCTTCGTCATCCTCTTGTGCTAGGACAGCCTCCACTGCATCATCCATGATAGAAATATATAGTATCAATGGTTTGCTTGGAGATGGTGGTCTCAAAACAGGAGGACTTGCCAAATAATTCTTCAATCCATCAAATGTCTCCGGATACTTATCGTCCCAATCGAATTTGACTCCCGGCTTGGTAAGCTCGTAGAACGGCTTACACCTTTGTGAGTGCTGGGAGACAAAACGGCGAATAAATTGCAACCTCCCAATCAATCATCTTAACTCTTTCAAGTTTTTGGGAGGTGGCATTTCTTTGATCAACCCACCGTGATTGCCAAAAAGCTGTAAGTGCTCAAATTAGGGGTGTGATTATCATGAAAATTATGTTAATTATGTGACAAATAAACCTATTAAAAAGAAACTAAATGAATGTGATAGCCATAAACTTTTAACTAAAAAGTTCCAAAAGAAAAGATTGATCGCCTACCTATTTTGAAATTAGGAGATCTTGGAGTCATTGATTCCCCTCCTTCAACCGGCTGAAGAATGAGAGCCATTTTGATTTTGTTCTTACTTTGGATGCTTATCAGACTTTGAGGATCATCTAGATTTCTTTTCCTTGTTGTTGATTCTCTCCTCTTTATCTCCTTTTGTACCTTGCAAAAAAGTGGACAGAAAGAGAGAAGAAAAAATAATAAGAACTCAAATAGATGTAGTATCTATCCCAGTAATAATTCTAATCATGCAACTAAACAAATGGACTCACTTGTTTGTAGTCTTTGAAACCCTTTAAAATATGGATTGGAAATTATATGCTAGTGAGTGTGTGTTGCATGGAGTGAGGTGATGAATGAGATTTTGAACTAATATGATGTTGAAACCAAGCAGAGATTAATAAAAAGAACTAGGTTGGATGGCCCCTGGGAAGCCTTGGTTCTTGAATGGATCTTGAAAAAACGAAGAATGAATGAAGAAATGATGCAGACTCCGGGAAATAGCAGCACTTCGATCCTTCAGCGTTTGGATGTCGTCTCCTTCACTTTCGTCAATTTTCACTCAATTATCGCTATCATCACTCTAATCACTAACATCACTAATATTTCAAGAATTATCACTAATAATCACTAACTTTTTAATGACTAAGGGGTTGGGTATTTATAGGCTTAAGTTCACGTATCTGCGGTTACTTAAAGATTAACATGAAAAATTTTTGAAGTTAATCCAACTAAGAAACAGATAAACACAGATTAATTCATCATTATCTGTAATTATCTAAAACGCGTCGCCTATGGGAGACGTCTTTTAGCTTAATTAAGATAAGGATAAACATCCGGAAAAAGAGACAGAAATAGCTTAGGAAACCGAAATGGCGTCGTGCCTGGCAGACGTCTTTTAGTTTATTAATAAATTAATTAAAAATCAGATTAATAATCAAAAATAAGAATTAACTCTAAATGACGTCTTCACAGGTCGACGTCTTTTAGACTTTTTTCATATTTGATTAAAATATGAGTTAAAATGAATTTCTTTAATAAACTTAAATAATGTCTGTTTGACCGATGTCATTTATACAATTAATCCAGAAAGATTAAAAATTAACTAATGATTAAATATCAGACCATCTTGAGGTATTATTACATGAAATTTACTCAAAATGATATCAAAATTAGCGTGTCTACAATCATCAATAAAAATCATCACAAACATGTCAAGATATAGTTGAAAGATTCTATTCATTAGATCCATAAATGCAGTAGGAGTATTGGTTAGACCAAAAGGCAAAATCAAGAACTCGTAATGACCATACCTAATGCGGAAAGTTGTTTTCGAAATGTCTTCATCCTTGATCCGCAATTGATGGTAATTGGATCGAAGATCAACCTTGGAGAAGACCTTGACTAATTGTAACTAATCAAACAAGTCTTTAATCTTTGGCAAATGATACTTGTTTTTTATGGTGACTTGATTGATCTTGTGATAATCAATGCACAACTACATTGACTCATCCTTCTTCCAGAAAAATAGTATTGGTGCACCCTATAGCCTCAGTTTGTTTGCAGAATAGCTTAAACCAGAATAAGGAGGAAGGGATTTCTTAAACCAGAATAAGAGGTATTTTAATTTGGTAAGTAGTTGGTATTCCACCCAGAATAAGTAGAATTGCACTGCGCTATTCCAAGTGATTTGGTAAGAATAAGTAGAATAAAGAAGAGAATAAAGAGTGGAATAAAGAGTTCAAAATACCCATGTTATTCCGCTTAATCCATGGTATAACCATAGCACCCTGGGTTAAACACTCCCCTCCACCAAAGTGGGTTAAAAGGTTTTAGGAGAATAAAACATCCTATTCAGGGCTTATTCCACAACCAAAGTGGGGAATAAGCGTTGAGCGAACACCCTTAACTACAACATTAGGCAGTCTACCATCAGTGCCAGTCAAGTCTATAGGCAATTTGTTTGACTGCATTATGTGCTTTTCCCCTCATGAAACCTCTTTTTCACGCAACTGGTGACATACTTGGACGTATGAAGCTTTTATTTAGAAGTTCCTCGAGTTGATTCTTCAACTCCACCAACTCAGCAGGAGCCATTCGGTATGGTGCTTTCGAAATAAGTGTTGTCCTTGGAATAAGATAAATGGTGAAATCGATCTCTAGTAGGCATCACGAGAGATCATCAGGGAACATGACCCTTTTCTTACAACTGTCCAACAAGGCATCATAATTTTTCATTAAGTTCATATCTAGTATGACATCGAAATCTATCATGTCGATGATGTAGGCTTTCATAAACATATATCTATCCTAATTCTATAGTTAGTCAAGGCTGTGATAGTAATAGATCAAATTCTCCATGATTTAGCAAATCTATGGGTGGAATATAATACCTTCTTTAACTGGCTCTCTCCCTTAAAAGGACGAACCCAATCATCTTTTTTAAGTCAAATTTTAGAACTAGCTAAGTATACAACCGATAAATGCATACCCAACTATCCTAGCCATATCTTGAAAATCTAATAGAGCATAATTAGCTTTCATCTTTAAGATTCAAGTCTACCCAACTGTCTTACCTACACTCTCAAAATTAGTTTGGTATGAACTTACGATTAGATCGTAATAGTTAATGTTCTCCCATGATTCATATGCTCTAATATCGTACTGTTACATTCCTAATCCAGTTCAGTCATTCATACTCACTTCGGATTCAAGTTACGGAACTACGGTCATACAAATCGAAGATGAATGATAAGAGATAAATAATCAAGCAATAAACATGCGATTTACCATCATTAAATCTAAATATTCCATTATATTGCTATAACCAGGATCCTCAAATTTCATCAAATATACAGCAAAAATAAAATCTCTCAACTCACTAAAGAAATATAAAAGTATATATACTGTCTTAATTTTCTACTACATCAAATCTAAGAAAAACAGTAAATCTAATCTTAGATAACCTCCATATGAGTCTGAATCCAATTCCTTAAACAAAGTCTTATTCCTCAGCTAACTCTTTCTCCTTAGTCTCTAAAAATATTAGTAGAGTTTATGAGTACAACCACTCAGTAGGCAAATCAAACCCACTAAATGCTAATAATATAATAATTGAAAAGAGATAATATCAAATGTATATACGGTTCAAAATTTTACATATAACTCAAATAAGATCATGATACAAAATATAGTCAAATCTAAATTACCAAATCACATGTATTTTCTAATAACAAGAACGAATTGAATAGCATATAAGGTATGATCATATTCTAATTTAAATAAAAAAGATTATTAGCCATGATCAGAATATATCACATATCAAACTGAACATAACGAACTAAACATATAGCAAATTTTTTATGACATGGTAGCCAAATCAAAGTTCATATTGTAAGAACAACTAATCAGAACGAATATGGATTCTCAATCAAATAGGCTGAGATCAAAATAACTGAGTATAAATGTCAAAAGAACAAACTGAGTATATTATAAACTGAATCAAATAGATTTAAACAACATGTTATGTTTCATAATTATGTGTCAAACAAATCAAATCTAAACATATTAAATAGACACGCATCTAACCACCATAAAAGGAGCCGAACAAATAAATGTCAGAGCATATAGGCAAGTATACTAAGATCATGGTACATGCATAACCAAAGAGTCTATTGTCCCACCTCGGGTAACTACAAATAAAATACAATCACCGAGATTTTTCCATTGCCTACAAGCACAACTCATCCACAGACGCTTGTGGGATGAGCCACAATCTTCTTAAGATGGCAATGTCCAAACATATATCAAATAAATGTGACACAAATATATTTTCAAAGATTCTATAATGATCATAGATATGAAAATTAATTTGGCATATTGATACTTACATATAAGAGTTAAAATACAAATTTTTATATACAAAATAGTCACTTAAAAAGTCAGCATAGTCATATACAAGGATAATCAGAGTAAAGCTGATCAAATAGGTTTTAGTATAGAAGCGTATGCTATTAAAATTTTATCAAATTTTTCAGACAAAGAATATAATTTTTGGCTAATAAAATTAATTTTCAGAGATAAAAAATCAACAAATAAGGCCGAAAATAGAAAACAGATTCATAAAATTATCAAACTTGGTTACCATGTCCAAGAGGTCAAAGGAATCATAAGAGCAAAGTTTTATGTAATTTCGACATAAAACGAATAATTTAGAGTATCAAATGACATATAAATAACTTAAGTCAAATTGGGTTAATCGAATAAATAGCACAATAATAAGCAAATAAAATCTAAAATTTATGATATTTTACTAGAAGGTATAACAGGTTGAAATCAAAGTGTGTTCAAAATTTCAAGTCAAACAGCTAAGGAACAAAAGAGTTATGGTCAATTTAAGTTCAAGCTGAAAATTTGTCACAACTTCTGAAAACCGTAGGTATAGGTCCTGAAAAGCATAGCGATAGGTCCTGAATTTTCGGAATATAGGATTTTGCGAATTTGATGAAATATTTATAGATCAAAGTGGAATCTAAAGTCATAGGTTAGTAGATTATGATTCTAGAAAGTATGTTTGACAACTTTTGAAAATCAAAACGAAATTTTTATATTAATACAAAATATCATTAAATGGGTTATCATCACCTACCTCAAGAACATGAAGAACACTACCATCTAATGCCTTTCAATCACCTTCTAACATTTCAAGCTCGGTTTACTTGTTATTTAAGACTTCTCCCATGACCTTTAAATCTCAAAGAACAACAATCTATCCATTAGAATCAATTTCCAAAAAGAATTAAATCAAAATACTTTTCTTTCTCATAAAGAACACCATGTTCTTACCTCTTATCTTGGGGCTGCGTAGAGGAGGCCTTATACATGGCCCCAAAGTCTTTTATATAATATTTTGGCTTCCTAATACTACTCAAAATAAACTCCTAAAGTTGCCAAGTCGAAGTCAAACCGTAGCTTCCTTAACCAACAAGTTAAAATGTTTCGATTCAAATTAAGAACTCAGATTTTTGTGCAGAATGGATTTTTTCCCATGAACTCCATCCGATTTGTCCTATTAAACGTCGAAATTGGTTTTTGATTCTTTTGACAAAGTTGTAGTCTTTTATATTCTATTTCCAACTATATATGCCATATCATTTTTTTTACTTTTGGGCGCGATGTTATTGCGTTCGCAAAACAGCATTTTCCCATAATTTTCAGACCTGAAAATTTGACTAAGTGTTGGAAACTAACTAGTTTCCGAATTGGATCACTAATGGATTTAATAGGCTTGTTTTGACTTAACTATTGACTTACCTATTATAAATCTATTATTATATTTAAATAAATATTAAACAGATTTAAATCATTTTATCCCATTAATTGATTTAATTATGCTTATTTAAATCTAATTAGACTTAATTAACCTTGGCACATTAATAAAATAATAAGCTTGAAATCTAAGATATAACATCATCATTTGCCTCAACTATCACATGCTCATTTTCTTAAATATCAAGGCTCCATTCTCTTGCATTTAACGAAGTAAAATGACACAAATAGGCATCGAAAAGATTATAGAAATATTGTCTAACATGAGAAATACGTGATAGAGCATTAGAATCGTAAAGTTTCATAAAAGCATAAGTAACAAACACTATCTTATACCTAGGATCAAGCACTGTAACAATAACAAATAGTAATGTTGAATCTTGTATCTCTGCCCAATACTTACCAACTTCAAACATTTTTGTCACCATGTTACACACAAACTCATTTAAATTTCGTTACTCAACCTTCAATAGCCTTTGAACAATGCAAATCTCTAGTAAGGCTATGTTTGAAGTTGGTTCCTCAATTTTTGAAAAAGCATTCATTGCATTGTAATTTTTTTTCAAAAACTTATACATAAAGTCAGCTTGGGACCAATCATCAACTGAAGGAGTACACGAAAAACTTGTATCTCATGTTTCTAATGCCATGAAAGTCTTTTTATAAAATAGAGCAGGATCTAACATCATATAAGTTGAATTCCACCTTATTTGAGTGTCATTCAGAAGACCTTTCCTTTTACATAGTCCTACTTGTTGCACGATCTCCTGAAATTTTTGTTTCCGTGCTTGTGAAGTTTTAACATACTTTACACTCGCATGAACATTGTGAATTGCAGTACATGTCTCATTCAAATCATCTTGAACAATTAAATTCAAGATATGAGCACAACATCTTACATGAAAAAACTTTCTTTCAAGTAAAAGCGATTGCTTCTCTATAAGATTGCTCTTAACCAATGTACTGAGAACATCATTAGCTGAAGAATTATCCAAAGCAAGACTGAAATTTTTTTGTCAATTCCCCAATCCACAAGTGATTTCAAAATAACCTTTGCAAGTGCATCCCCAGTGTGTGGTGATTCCGTCATTAAAAATTCAAGAATTTGCTTTTGCAATTTTCAATAGATGTAACACACATATATCCTAATGTCTGATTTGAAGTCTATAGATTAACAGTAAGACTAACTCTCCCACATTCTTGACTTAAATAGTCCATCAGTTTCACTTTCTCTTCTTGATATAATTTCTCACAATCAGTCTTGATAGTATTTCGTATCACATGAACAACTTCTGGATCAAGACTTCTACTATAATTTCTAAAAGCAACATGCTCAGCAAATGTAAATAAAAGTTCTTGCATGATAATCATTTTTGCTAACTGAAGGGGAGAAAATTCTTGATCAAACTTAAAGTTTAAAAGACGACGTTCTTTTGAACAACGCGGACCACTAGTATGCAAAGCATGCTTGGGATATTGATTAAGATGTCGTGACATATGACTAGTTCCAATGTTGCTAGAGCAAGCAAAAGAAGCATTATAATAGTTGTACAATGCTCTTTTAGTTCCATCTTCAAAAGTCTTTTCGCTAAAATGATCCAATACTTTAGAAGACCATTTCCAAGGTTGCTTAAAAGATGACCATCTTCCTGTTAGTATTAGATGGCCATAAGCCAATATGATACTGTGTATTATTCAGTTTATTAATTTAATGCCAATAATTCATTGTGTATTTAATTCGATCTCTATTTGTCATATCACAATGAAGCCCATGAACATGTGCAATGGTCTTCTGATTATGATGAGATCATAATTATAGGACCAAAGACTTATAAATACATGTTCTTGATTGTTCCTAGTCGGAGGATGTTCGAAA
This sequence comes from Zantedeschia hybrid cultivar, assembly GCA_030544215.1. Classification (NCBI taxonomy): domain Eukaryota; kingdom Viridiplantae; phylum Streptophyta; class Magnoliopsida; order Alismatales; family Araceae; genus Zantedeschia; species Zantedeschia hybrid cultivar. Next base: position 60,123,276 of record JARZZO010000012.1, read on the forward strand.
AGGACATCAAATATCTGGATAGACTAGTATAAGTTTCTTCAGTTCATATGATGAGGGTGATTGATCCTATAAGTCACTTGTGTGAAGACACTATACTGGACCTATAGGTGCTCATTGGTGAATGAGTTCACTGAAATGATCTGACCATGAATCGTTAAATGGTATCTACCAAATTGTTAACCAGCTCGATTCTTTTGTCACAGTTACGTGGATGGTCCTTGGACCTGAGACACCAAGGATACCTTACTGGTAGGTCTCTGAACTTTGACCTTGACTAACGAATCCCTAACCATGGATTATCTATAAGTCAAGTGATTGGGTTCAGGGAGATGCCCTCGAAGGTAATTGTGTGTTCAATACGGGATCATCTGCCTTTGGTAATAGGAGAGAGAATGCTCCAGAAATGATGTGCTTAAGTCTCTGGCCAGGGCAGACTCTATATCAGATAAAGAGTTATATGATATAGATTACCGGTATCTAATTCAAGTGAATCAACCGGCTAGGGTTTAATAGTAATTCACATCCTAGGTCGATTCGGGAACATTGCACGGAAGAAGGACTATATCCACGCGGTAACCGTTGACAGAAAGGTTCCCATAATGGGTTGCATAAACCCCAATGCCTTCCGGGATCATGCGATGTTGCTTGGCATCCAACGTGATCGAAAGCCCGTCCGAATTTATTGTGGGACATTAAATTCGGTTGACTAATAAGGATATTAATTAATTCAGTGAATTTGTAAAGAGTTACTAGACTTAATGGGCCATTAACTATACTGATATTTGGGCCTAGTCATACGTAAAAGGTTTTCAAGTCGATGGATTTTTGACGGGGTTTTAGATAAGTGTGGGTTTTTCTGAAAATCGCAAATCACTTATTATAAAAGTAAGGCTACTAGCTCAGGGGCCATCAACCCTGACTTAGCCACCCCCCTCTCTCTCCTCTCTCTCTCTGGGCGCCCCCACCTCTGGCCGCCCCCCAGAGACTCCGCTCTGACTCTTGCCTGCTTCGACTCCCGTTCGACGAGATTTCTAAATCCTCATGTCGCGGAGGATTACACGCAGCCAGACGAGATTCACGGACGCTGCAGCGGGAACGGAAGCGAGGACGATCCACCGAGAGGAAGACCGCGTGGATATTGTTAGAGGCCGGGCACCTGCGCCTTGCGGCATCACACCGGCGGAACCGAACGAACGCAGATTCGAATCCGCGTAAGGTAAATTCGATTTACTGTTTATGTTTTGTTTACTGAAACGGAACGGATCCAATTTTATTTTCCGCTGCGTTTGCTCGGATCTGACACAAACAAACCTAACAGTGGTATCAAAGCCAAGTTCCTCTGTGCTCTTCATCATTTCGATTTTCGAAATTTAATTTTCTGGTTATATTCCATGCATGTTGTTTGATTTTGTCTCAGGAATTATGTTCATAAGATGAATACAGTTAATTTTATTAATTTTATTTATGCAAAATCAAAATTGTTTTTTAGGGTTTTCGTGTTCTTCGTGGGACGAAGAACGGCGCACTAAGGGTGGTGTTTGGATGACCCCATGCAATGGGGGGGCATCCGGGGAGGATCTTGGTGTGACCAAGGATCCTGCAGGCCATCACTGACATCACCTCGGGCGCCGGTGAGGCCTGGCCGATGGTGACTGGCCAGCGGTCGGATTCCCCTCCTACACTTGCCATAGGATGAAGGGAGGGGTCGGGCTCCCCCTTTTTGGAGTGTCGGTGACTGAACGGCACCAGGCAATGCCGGCATGGTGACCGGCGACGACCCAGTTGCCCCTCGGCACCGGTGCTGCCGCCGGCCACCCCGCCCCTCCATCCATGGTTCCTACTTGCAGGCGCCGCCGGGGGTGGGGGGGGGGGGGGGGGGGAGGGGGGACCCGTACAGCTAGGAATTCCTAGCCACACCGGTCCGACCCGGCCCGGGCCAGGGTGCAGACTAGGTCCGGTCCCCAGGCCTACCCTAGTCCGAGCCTAAGGCTCAACTAGGTTGAGCCCTGGTTCGGCCAAGAGTGGGCTGAACCACTTGGGAATTTAAAACCCCCGAGTCCCACTTAGTTAAATTGTTCTTAAATTTTAATTTTTTCATAATTGTTTTGAAATTAAGATATTATTCATTTTACTTTAATGGGACCCAAAAGATTTCTTTTTCTCAATATCTTTATTAACAAATGTTGTTAATTTGTTATTGTTAATTATTAGTTTAAATGTTAAATTGATAATTAATTTTAACAAAACGATCTAAGAATTAGATTTAAATGAGATAATTGATAATCTAATTGTTAGATTACTAATTTAAGATTAATCTAAATGTTAGATTAATTTTAATTTTAGAAGCATGAAAATTATGTTGTTTATGTGAAAAATAAACCTATTAAAAATAAACTAGGTGATGTGATCGTTAGAAACTTTAAACTAAAAAGTTCCAAAAGAAGACAGTTTGATCGCCTACCTGTTTGGATGTGGGAGATGTTGAGTTCTTGGTTCCCCTCCTTCAGGCGGCTGAAGAAAGAGAGCCCTTTCTATCTTTGTTCTTGCTTTGGCTGCTTACTGAGTTTTGAGGATCGTCCAGATTCCTTGTTGTTCGTTGTTGATTCCCCTTGCTCTTCTTTTGTACCTTGCAAGAAAATGAAAAGAAATAAAGAATGATGAGAACTCAGGCAGAAGTAGTACCCATTCTAGAAGAGATTTTAAACATGCAACTAAACAAATGAACTCACTTGTTGAGTGGTCTTTTAAACCCCTTTAACAAATAGGTTTGGAAAATAATGCTAGTGTGTGTGTGTGTGTGTTGCATAGAGTGATGTGATGAAAAATGTGAAGCTAATGTGATGAAAAATGTGAGAAAGATGCAGAAATTAATTGAAAGTTAAGCTGGATGGTCCCTGGAAAGCCTTGGTCTTCAATGGATCTTGGATGGATGAAGAACGGATGAAGACTCCTAATGGTAGCAGCACCTCAGCGTTTGGACGTCGTCTCCTTCTTGAATCGCACACATATTATCACTCTTATTAAAATCACTATCACTGTCACTAATAATCACTCATCATCACTATCACTAATAATCACTCAGATCAACATCACTTAGATCACTAACTTTTCACTAACCAAGGAGCTGGGTATTTATAGACTTTTACATCCGCGGTTATTAATGGATTAACATGAAAATTTTGAAGTTTATCTAGCTTAACAAACAGATAAACACAGATTAATTCATCATTATCTGTAATTATCTAAAACGCGTCGCCCATGAGAGACGTTTTTTAACTAATTAAGATAAGGATAAACATCCGGGAAAAGTTCATTATTATCTGTAATTATATAAAATGCGTCGCCAGGTGGAGATGCCTTTTAGACTAATTAAGATAAGGATAAACATCCGGAAAAGACATAAAAACAACTTAGGAAACTTAAATTGCGTCTTGCCTGGCAGACGTCTTTTAGCTAATTAATCAATTAATTAAAATTCAAATTTAAATATCAAAATATGAATAAAACTCTAAATGGCGTCTACATAGGTCGACGTCTTTTAGACTTCCTCATATTTTAATTAAAATTTGAGTTAAAATCAATTTAATTAATTAACTTAAATTATGTCTGTCTGACCCAATGTTATTTAGATTTCAGAAAAATTAATAAAAATCAACTAATTATTAAATATCAGACCATTCTGAGGCATTATTATATGATATGAAATTTACTCAAAATGATGTCAAAATCAGCGTGTCTACAGCTGCCTCACTTTGGCATCGTCTTTGCAAGGGAGTGAAGTAAAATGGAATATACTGAAAAAGTAATGTCAAGGTGTGATGAGACACGCTCTTAACATCACATGATTGAAATTTTTCTCAAAATCATCGATGAAGATAGCTCAAGGAGATCAATAGAATCAATCATGTCTGGATGAGGTCGACAAGAAAATAAAATAAAGTCGATCAACCTCCACGGAGTGGGAAGTACCCCAGGTCGTAGACACTGCAGGTTTCATCATGGGGAGCATTTACCAGCCAATGTGGACGTGTTGCAGCCATGATGGATCTTAAAAGAAAACAAGAAATATTGGATAAAGAATCCAAGAAAGGATAGAATTCTAAAGATATCTTCAAGCGAACCTCAAAGATAATCAAGATACTCAATTCAGAATGGAATATTTCATATCATGTTGGGAATCATTTGATTAACGGTCTGAAACTTAATCAGTAATTAATTCTTATCACAGTGATTTCAAAGTCCTATATGATGCATGCTGGGCTAAAAGAAAAATATAAAGTCAAACAAAATATAAATTAATCAAGGATAATATTATTAAATTGTCATTAATGAATCAAGATACCAATTCTTGTAATTCAGTGCTAAGCCGAAGCTCGTTTATCCACGCACTGCTTTACAAAAGTGGAACCATCGTCCTCATTAATTAACAATCCAACAGACTATCCGTGCGATTAAGAATTCTCTGGAATTATCACAGTTTTTGTTGTAGGGGAACTCAAATTCCAGTTTCATCAAAACCACAAGGTCCTTGATATAATCTAATAAATATTTAACATATAATAATGATGATGCACATTAATCACATGAAATAGTACAAGGGATAGAGATAACCATCTTTTTAGCCACGGTCGGGACTCATAAACTCCCACAGTAGGATCTTCTTGATATTTTCCAGCTTCATTTGGATTTTCCTGAATTACCTGCACTCAAAAATTCATCAGTAACTTTAAACAAGTATCAGAATATGGATAATCATTGGATTTCGGGTAAAATAGCAGAAAAGACTGAATCGCGTCGTGTCGCGCCGACGCCTTTAAGTCACCTAAAAAGTGTCGTTGTTCGACGACGCCTTTTCAGTCGCAGAAACAGGTTCTGGCTGATTTCCAACCGGATTCCAACTCTTCCCATGCTCATCCCTTTTCCAATCCGAAAAAGTCTTCCTAAGATCGCAATTGCTTCTATATAAACTTCATTAACTTGTTTCCAAGCAATCCTACCACAATCTAGAGATCAAGGTTAGAGGTTTTCTTCAAAGTTCAAGGGATTTCCAAGGTTTTCAAGGCTTCAAGGCTTCAAGAAGGAAGAAACTCAAGAACAAGATGAGTTCTTCAAGCAAAAGGATGAGAAGGACGCTGGAGAAGCTCTCCGAGGTGGAGAATCACCTAAGCGGGAGAGATCCTAACCTTCAAGTAAATCGAATTCTCTTTCCTTCAATCCTTCTTCTTCAATTTCCTCTTTTTCCCCCATGTTCTTCATGTTCTCTTCAAATTGATCTTTTCTTCTATCTTTCCAGGTATACCCTATGTTTCTCGGTCCAAGGAGACTCACTTCCCTCCCTTGGATTCGAAAGCTTGCTAAGAGTCCCAAACTCTCCATGCAAACTTTCATCTCTAAGTGGAATCTTCAAGGCTTGGTGGTCCACTCTAAGCACAAGAGCCCAAATGTGGATTGGGCTGCCATGGGTGCCTTGATTGAGCAGTGGCATCCTCAAATCCACACGTTTCTCTTCCCTCAGTTCGAGTGCACTATCCTTCTAGAGGAGGCCGAGCTCTTGTTGGGCCTTTCGAAGATCAAGAATAAGATGGCCTTGATGAAGGAAAAGATCACTGGCCACCAACTGCTGACGTCAATCATGAAAGATCCCATAGAGGTAAAAGGGTGCCTTACCAGGAAAGGGATCAATCTCGCGAAGCTTGCAGAGTAGACCTTATACGAGATTGATGATCTGAGGGAGGATGAAGTTGAAGACGTGACGAAAGCTTTCGTCACGTGTCTTGCCGGGGCTCTGTTCTTTCCCACGCAAAACAACATCCTTGAAGATGACCAAGTCAGCGCGATCTGTGCAATTTTCGAGGGAAAATCCATTAGCAGTGCGGTCCTGGCTTATCTCTAGTGGGCTCTCTGCGACATCCACAGGTCAACCTCCTTATGGGTGCATGCTGCTCTTCGCTTTGTGGGTCGAGCTACACTTTAAATTCGAATATCACACGAGGATGTCAGCAAGACCGCCTCAGATCTATCAGAACAGTCCGATCTTCCACATTTCAAACATCGTGAAGTTCAACGAGCGGATGATCAACCGAGTACCAAAGCTCAAGACCCGAGCTGACTGGAGAGAGTACCTGAGATGCATGTCTTCCAACGGGTTTGACCCTTCTCCACTTGCACTTGTTAGAAAGCCCATCAGAGTACGCCGTGCAGCGGGAGCAGAACTTAAGCTGATCGGGGCTACTGAGTTCGTGCTATACAACCCTCATCGATGCTTTCCTCAACTCAGCCTGCCTTGCCATGAATTCTCCGAGTTCTCCCATACATCTTCAATCAAAAGGCGTGCTCTGGAATCCGATGAAGACGACGAAGCTGCAGAACTTATTGCTACCTTATGGAATATTAGCTTTAGTCATCATGTAAAATCCTCTAAAAATAGAGATAGAGGATTGAAGGTTGCATACATACTAGCACTTCGGGAATTTCTTCCTTAAGTGTTCCCCTTTCCCTTTTCTTTTCCTGATGTAATAAAGAATTTTCATTGAATAAAGAATCATTCCTTTATGTCTTGAAATCTCCCCTTAATCTCCTGTGACATATTCATGATTTTTCCTTTAGTAAAAATTAGATTTTTCCATAAAATATGACAGTTCGGGTTTACTTAATCCAAAACGCGTCCACTCAGGAAGACGCCTTTCAACCATAATTCATTTTCCAAAAATTAGCCATTAATCCTCAAAATCCCGAATTAAGCTTAAAATGCGTCCACCAGGCCAGATGCCTTTCAACTCTCTCTCTTACTTCTTCTAGAACTCCGCCATCAATTCTGTGATTAATCCCCTGAAACACGTCTTAATGTGTAGATGCCTTTAATAATCATGCCTTGTACGGCTCTGATCAGAATTGGCGGTAACCTAAAACGCGTCGCCCTGTCCAGACGCCTTTCACTCAATTCCAAACAGCTGGCCTTGCCGTCTCAATTTATGCGCCCTGAAATGCGTCGCTGTACCTCGACGCGATTCAAACTTCTCTAACAGAACCGCGAAGGCCCCCCTATCTTCCTCACTTTTTCCATTGCTTTCTCTCTCCTCGAGCTCTCCGGCGACCTTCCTCCGTCTTCTCCGGCGATCTAGCCTTCTCTCTCTCTCAAAACTCTCTCTTCCAAGACCATGGAGCACGGTGAAGGCTCGAGGGGGAAACACCGTCGCGCCATGAGGGTGGTGAGGAGGGAGGAGCATGAGGCGGCTCTCCCCGAAGAGGCCGTGGCTCTAGAGGCGGCGGTCGCCATCCTTGAAGAGGAGATTCCTCCACCGGTGGCGGTCGAAGGAGGAGAAGAAGAGGAAGAGGCATCCCACTTGGTAAGTTTTCTATGTGGATTGATTGAAATGAGAAAAGGTGGTGAAAGGGGTTCTTTGAAAGAACCCGGAATCGGGTTTGAATGGCGTCCAGACTAGGTGACGCCTTTCAAACGACGTTGCCCTGGTCCGACGCCATTCAAACAAAAATCCCCATTTTTAAGTGGACAGAAAATGGTCCCAAATTACGTCAGGACTAGTGGACGTCTTTCAATAGACGTCTACATGCCTCGACGCCTTTCAATTCAGAAATATTTTATCTCTTTTCATGTTCATTAACTGATGAAATTCTTTGTTCTTATTTGCAGGAGATGATAAGGGCCAGGATTAGTTGGGACTTAGTGATAGGTGCATACCGGGGACTCCCGAATTTCCAGAAGGCGCGCCTGCGCCAGATGGGGTTCGGCGAGATCCTCGAGATCGAGCCGTTCTGGCTCGATTTAGTCCTCCTGCAGGCGCTGCGGGAGAGGTGGCTGTAAGCGCCCGGAACGTCCCCGCCGCGGCTTCGGGCTTCGGATCGAAGGTCCTTCCGTTCGTCTTAGCACTGTGGCGATTTAAAGGGGGTTAGAGATTAAGGTGTGATCGCCAGGAGCATTACCTTTCGGTCCCTGTGCTCCGCAGGAGTGTAAGAGGTGATCGCGCGTTCCGTGGGAGCGAGAAATGTTGATTCTTCCTTCTCTTCCTCCGGCCGGCCAGAGGAGGAGAGCCCGGCGCTCTGCACGCGGAAATGTGGTAAGGATTCCTGGAAAGAAAAGACAAGACAGAAAACAACCCAGTTAGAACTATATTATGCAAAATCTATCCATAGAGATGCAAAAACTAGCTAAAATCGGGGGAAAACGCACCGGATGGGTAGTGGGAAGGGAAGGTGACCATATGTTATGGCCGCCCACCTCCCGGTTTTTTTTTAGGAACCTCTAGTGGGTAGGGATTGCTAGGTCATCTTAACATGCATGCATGCAAATGAGGGTGCTCGTGTGTGTGGAAAGTGAAGTAATATGTCAAAAGTGAGAAAGAACAGTGAGAGGGAGAGAGAATGCTACGGCATGGGTGGAAATGGGGATGCAATGAAATGAACAGGAAAAAGTAAAAGGGGAAAAGAAAAGGGATTAAGAAGACAAGCCCATTTCGGAGTGCGGAGGGTTCTCCTCGAAGCTAACTCCTTGTCTGCTCAACTCCTCAAAGCAGACTCGCTTGTTAGCCTTGTCTGAGCCTTCCCTCCAGAAAACTCCTCGTTAACCTCTCCGAACCTCTCACCAAAATCCTTAACCCCCTTGCTCGAGAGGATACGAGGGGTTTAAATAGATGAAGGGAAAATAGGAGAAAACATGGGTCTAAATCCCCGTAAATCAACCTACAGCCAATAGGAAGTGGTCAAGGGTTGGAGGTGGTGCGCGCGGCAGTCACCGGAGTGGGGAGTAATAAGAGTAGTGGGGACGAGGGCGGCGAGTAGAGGAGATCGTGGGGAAGACGAGGTCAAGGGGGTGGTTAGGGAGTGGACGGCCAGCCAACATGCCTTCCAACCCCGTGGAAGGCCAGGTAGCTGGCCTTCCACGAAGTGGTGGAAGGGGGCCCGGTTGGCCTTCGAAGGGGGTAGAAGGCAAGGGGTGGCCTTCGAAGGAGGTAGAAGGCAAGGGGTGGCCTTCGAAGGGTGGTGGAAGGCGGACTGGCTGGCCTTCGAAGGGTGGTGGAAGGCGAGGGGTGGCCTTCCACGAAAAGGTGGTAAAAAGTGAAAAAGGTGGCCAAAAGGTGGAAGGCAAGGTGGCTGGCCTTCCAAGGGTGGTGGAAGGCAGGGGGTGGCCTTCCAAGGATGGTGGAAGGCGGACTAGCTGGCCTTCGAAGGGTGGTGGAAGGCGGACTAGCTGGCCTTCCACGAAAAGGTGGCTAGAGTCGGGATTTGGTTAATGGGCCTAGTTGTTAGTGGGCTGAAATGGCTAAAATGAGGGGATTTTGGTGATGAAGGGCTAATGATGGATGTGATTTATGACCAAAAGGGGTGGTCCAAAATCGGTGTCTACAGTGGCATGCGGAAAGCCGGGCTTTCTTGATGCCTTGGGGACATATGATCCCCACCCTAGAGGATGTGGCCAGGATCACTGACCTCAAGGTAGAGGGCCGACTGGTAAGTGGGGTGACTTACCCCAACTACCAGGGATTGGCAGAGGCCCTACTAGGCATAGAGGTGTCTAGCCTAGGTAGGGAATCTAGGATGGTCCCTATGATAGAAGTAGAGGCCGCCTTAGGACTAGATGAGCCCCGGCATCGATCAGACGAGACCCGGGAGGAGTTTAGGAGTAGATTAGCAAAGTCATCCTCCTCCGTGTATTGTAGCGACCCGAGTCAGGGGAAGGAGGTAGATAGGCAGCTTAGGGTTTTTCTAGTCTTTTTCTTTGGTCGGTTGCTCTTCGGTATAAAGGGAGACCACATTCATTGTAGATTTCTTTATTTGTTAGATGACTTAGATAGGTTACATGAGTATGCATGGGGCGCGGCCCTCCTGGCCCACCTGTTTGCCGACCTGTCTGCGGTCACACCTGACCGTGAGACCACCATCAGCGGCTTCTCGCCATTCCTCCAGGTATTAAATCGTCTTATTATTTGTTTATGATATGCAATGTGATATGATGTGATGATTTCTAACTTATATGTTCATGTATGCAGGTTTGGAGTTACCACTACTTCCCGCTCGACCGAACGTGGATAGTACGACCTGGTGCCGTCCCATTGACCTGCCGTTGGCAGCCAATTGTGGACACGGCACCCCAACACCACCAGCTGACGGCCCTCCGCCGTCAGTTCCTCGACTATCCCGAGCTTCTGGTGAGTTTTAACTTGTTCAATTTGGTTCATTAGATGCAATCTTCCATTCATTAAATGTTAGTTAATTATATGAATACATCTAACCTATATGTAGGTGATCTAGCGCCCGTACCTTGGTATGGGCGAGGAGGGTCAGCCGTGGGTGACGGCTGGCCAGAGGAGGTTCGGCAGGCAGATGTGGCTGCATTGCCTGAACGAAATCTAACCCCTCCGCCTACAGCTCGTGATGAGGATGCTGGGCCTCCACCAGGAGTGGATCGACGAGGAGGTCCCGGAGGGCGTCGGAACGAGCATGAGGGGCAAGCAAGCCCTCACCGACTGGCGTGCCAAGTTCCCGGAACAATACGAGGACTGGCACCGCCACGGCGTCAGAGTGGAGTCCCAGGCGGAGAGTAGCGAGGCCTACCTCCAGCAGTACCGGGCCCACTACAACGATCAGCTTTGGCTCCTCCGACCACTCGATGTAAGTATGATTTATGCGTATTTCGTTTTATTATTATCTTAATTTATATTTGTGAATGAATGTATGTATGTGATATGCAGGATGCGCGAGATGCGGTCATCGTCGACCTCCGGGCCCGCCTACATGATGCGGAGGCCCAGCTGGAGCAGGTCTAGAAGGAACTCTTCGACTTGGTATGTGTTGATGAATATGAATGAATGAATTAATTAATTAATTTGTTTTGACGATTAACCACTGATGATTGTCTTTTGGTGCAGCGAGCCGTCTACACCCAGGCGGCTCCTCCCACTTACGGAGCCTCATCCTCTTCCTACCCGTCTGCTGCTCACGAGGCTGCTCTGGCCGACCTCCAGAGCCAGCTCGCCTCCGCCATCCACCGGGCTTCCCTTGCAGAGGAGGACCGCGCCGCTCGGATAAGTCCTATTATTTCCTTTGATTTCTGAATTTGACTTTGGTCACTTGACTGCCTTGGACTAAAAAAATGACTTCTTTTGCAGGTTGCTGAGCTCCAGGAGGCCCTCAGAGAGCTGAAGCGGAGCTTGAGCATTCTCGTGCAGCGGCTGCTCGTGCCGAGGCTGATGCTGCGCGTATTAGAGCCTTGGAGGAGCAGCTGGCACGCCTCTCCAGCGACGATCTCCCTCGTGAGCTGACACGCCTCCAGATCCGTCTGGAGATGCTTACCGAGGATCGAGAACAGGAGCGGCAGGATCGGCAGCGAGTGGATGCTGAGATGACTTCTCTCCGGGTCCAGCTTGGCGTTGCAGAGCACGAGCGACGCAGCGTGGAGGAGCGTTTCCGACGTACCCACCAGCGAGCGCAGGAAAGGGGGCACGGGAGTGCATTCACTGTGAGTGTGGCCATATCATCAGGCCAAGCTGGTCTGAGTCTGATGGGACCACCACCTCCTAGAGCTCCACTGCCAGACGCCCAGGATGAGGCTCAGAGCCAAATGGTTGAAGGGGCTGGGGAGAGTCAGCCTTGAGGGCTACATGTATTTTCCTTTCTTTTGTATATCATGTAAGAAACATCTTTGATATATATATAACACTTTTGATCTTCAACCTTGTGTTCCATTTGTTTGTCCTGTGTCCTGCACATTACTTAACAAACAGGTTAAGTATCTGTTTAGGCTTAGTCCCTTGCCTGACCAAATGAATGGTCGATCAATCTTTTCTTTAGTGGAGGGGTCGAGGGGCATAGTCTTCATTAACAAAGGTAATCAAACTGTAAGCAAAATGCAACATACAAGTAGGCAGATGCTCACTGAAAATGAAAGGAATGAAGCATATTAGATGTAATAGGCAGATGCTAATTGAAATATTTTTGTTGTTTTGAAATATTCATCTTTTTTTGTTTGAGTTTTGGAACAAATGTACTCTTTTTTTTTTGGATTTTTGAAATATGCGCCTTTTTTTGGATTTTGGGATATGTATTTTTTTTTGGATTTTGAAATATGCATTTTTTTGGATTTTTTTTTTGAAATATGGTGTAAACTGAAAAGGACCAGCATAGTATTCAGATTAAGAGATCATACTCATTCATTAACTTAATTCCCAAATTGTTCTTCAATAATCTAACTTAAACCCATCGTGTTTGAACTTGTGTTTCCATTCGTGATCTCATTTGATGATTTGATCCTTTAGTCAATCTAGGCCATTCCTTAAGTTTGGAGTACGCATCTTTACAAAGAAAGGAAGAATTGGTTTAGAAAGCCCATGAGAAGGTTTCGGAGACCTAAAAAGATGTTCCTTTCCTACCCTAATATCTGTTGGGGTTCGGTCATTTTCTTTCCGGAGTATTTATCGACCTTGCATTCCCTTTTATTTCATTTCATAGCCTTGATGTAACGTTTGTAGTGTAATGGCCTTTTGATTTGACTTTTGACTTTTGCCTTCTGCTTTTGCTTTTGCTTTTCTTTTCTTTTTCTAGGGACGGATCTCACCCATTTTTTTTATGACGGCCTCCTACTAAAATGGCGGGTATTCTTGGTAGTCTATTCTAAGTCTCGTTCCAACATCTTTGGCCGAGTGTAAAAATAGGATTTTGTTTAAAAAGAATGGTTTGTACTTTACACTTTCAGTCAAACTTTCGGTGTTCCTTAAGACTTGGCATCTCTTGTTACTTACGAATCAAACGTGTTAGTGTGTGCAGTAATGTGTTTAGAATTAAATTATCCAAACTGATAAGGAAATTTGAGTTTTTAAATTTTCTGATTCCACTAGTCTTTGCACCATGTTGATCGACTATTTAACCTAAGAGAAGTATTTCTTAAGATACAAACCATTCCAGGGGTGGGTTAGCTATTCCCCTTCTGGATTAACCAGACGGTAAGCATTACCAGGAAAAGCATGTGATACAACATATGGGTCTTCCCAATTTGGTTGGAGCTTAGAACGCGGACCACCAGGTTTTACAAAGATTCTTTTGACGACCATTTCACCAACGTTGAACTTACGTTCAATGACTTTCTTTTGATAAAAACATGCTAGTCTATTTTGATAAACTCTTGCATGATTAGCGGCTGACCATCTTTTCTCGTCTAAGAGTCCCAATTGAGCAAGGACTGCTGAACGGCGTTCATCAATGGAAAATCCTTATTCAATTGTACTCTTAATGACGGTATAAGGATCTCGTATGGAACTACCGCCTCCATTCCAAATGTTAAGGAATAAGGATTTTGCCTGGTGGGCGTGCGGATTGAAGTTCGGTAGGCCCATAGAGCCTCAATCAACTTGTCTGACCAGTCTGTAAATTTGTTAGACTTGCATGTATTTTTGATGATTTTTATCAAAGTCTTGTTAGTTGCCTCTGCTTGGCCATTGCCTTGCGGATAATAAGGAGACGATTGATGCAATGCAATTTTGTACATGTTGCAGAGGTCTTTCAGTTCTTGTGACACGAACTGCAGTCTATTGTCGGTGACGATGGTGCTCGGAATTCCAAATTTGGTGATGATGTTCTTCATGATGAACTTGCAGACGGTTGATGCTTTGACTTCCGTGTATACTTCAGCTTCTACCCACTTAGTGAAGTATTCCGTTGCCGTAAGGATGAAAGACTTTTGCTTGATGCCGGAATCAGGATTGCCAAGGGGTCCAATGAGATCGAAAGCCCACATGGAGAAAGGCCATGGGGAGGAAACAGGGTGGAGTGAAGATGCAGGAGAATGAATCTTATTGGCGTGAAGTTGGCACTTAGCACACCTACGGACATATCCTACACAGTCTTCTTCCATGATTGGCCAATAGAATCCTTGTCTAAGGATTTTCTTCGCTAACATCTATCCATTAACATGGCCACCACAAATTCCAGCATGAGCTCCTTCCATAACCTTCCAAAGCTCATCTTCGTCTAAACATCTTAGAAGAACTCTATCAAAACCTCTTTTGTATAATGCTCCTCCAACTATAGTGTATCTTTGAACAACTCTCCTGATAGCCCTTTTCTATTCAGCTGTGGCTTCTTCAGGATATGATTGATCTTCACAATACTTAGTAATTTCATAGTACCAAGGCTTATGTTCATCGTCCATCTCTTCTAACAGCTCCATCAATATGATCTCTCTCTTTTCCACAATATCTCCATCTCTGACCTTCTTCAACAGCTTCTCCTTAGTTCTAATAAATGAAGGATCTTTCACGGCGGGTGAAAGACGTCTATGAACGATGATCGATTCGGATTGTCTGCTGATTGGAAAATCAAGAGAAGATGCAAGTGAGGCTAGAGCGTCAGCTGAGATGTTCTGATTCCTAGGGACATGGACAAAGATCAATTTCGTGAAAAGCTTTGAATAAGCAGAAGTAAGTTCTTGATTAGGCTTGAGTTTGGGATCAAGAGTTCGATACTTGGTTAGCACCTGGCGAAGAATTAGTTGGCTATCACCCACAATCCTGAGTTTAGTGGCACCATGGTAATGAGCAGCCTCGAGGCCAACAAGGAGTGCATCGTATTCAGCTATATTGTTGGTGACTGGAAAGTCAAGCTGAAAGGCTTGTGGAATGGTGACACCTTCAGGTGATAACAGAATAATGTCGATCCCCTTTCCATGAGAATTCAGAGCTCCGTCAAAATGCAGAGTCCACATATCATCTTTGATTTGATTTACGGACATCAGTTCCTCATCCGGAAACTCTGATCGTACTGGATCAAATCGAGGAAGGGGATGATGGGCGAGATGTTCTGCTATGGCATAGCCCTTGATTGCTTTCTGTTGAATGTAAATGATATCGAATTGAGATAGAAAGCTTTGCCATCGTGCTAACCTATCAGTAAAGACAGATTTCTCCAGAAGAAACTTGATTGGATTCATCCTAGCGATGAGATGGACTTCATGGGCTAGAAAATAATGCTTCAATTTCTGAACAACCCAGACCAATGCTGCACATGTTTTCTCCATCGCTGTATATCTCTGTTCAGCGGGGTTGAGAAGTTTAGAGAGATAGTAGGCTGCCCTCTCCTTTCCTTCTTCATCCTCTTGTGCTAGGACAGCCCCCACTGCATCATCCAAGACAGAAATGTAAAGTATCAATAGTTTGCCTGGAGATGGTGGTCTCAAAACAGGAGGACTTGCCAAGTAATTCTTTAATCCATCGAATGCCTCCTGACACTTATCGTCCCAATCGAATTTGACTCCCGGCTTGGTAAGCTCGTAGAACGGCTTACACCTTTGTGAGTGCTGGGAGACAAAACGGCGAATAAATTGCAACCTCCCGATTAATCCTCTTAACTCTTTCAAGTTCTTGGGAGGTGGCATTTCTCTAATAGCCTTCGCCTTGTTGGGATCGATCTCAATTCCCCGTTTACTGACAATGAATCAAAGTAATTTCCCTAAGAATACTCCGAATACACATTTCTTGGGGTTCATCTTTAACTGATATTCCCTTGATCTTTCTAATACTCTCGCCAAAACTTTGGCGTGCTCAGCCTTAGTCTTAGATTTTACCAACAAGTCATCCACATACACTTCTAAATCAATATGCATCATGTCGTGAAATATTGCCATCATAGCCCTCTGATAAGTGGCTCCAGCATTCTTTAATCCAAATGGCATGACGACATAGCAATATGTTCCCCAAGGTGTAGTGAATGATGTTTTTTCCTGATCTTCTTCTGCTAATTTAATCTGATTGTATCCTGAAAACCCATCCATAAATGATAAAGTCTCAAAGCCAGCATTATTATCGATGAGCACATCAGTGAGGCAATGGAAAATCGTCTTTAGGACACGTCCGGTTCAAATCTCGGAAGTCAATACAGATCCTGACCTTCCCATCTTTCTTTATAACCAGGACTATGTTGGCCACCCATTGTGGATAGAGGACAACCCTAATGAATTTGGCTTTATGTAACTTATCGACCTCTCCCTTCATTTTTAAAGCCATTTGTGGGTGGAATCGCCTCAACTTCTGTTTGACCGGGCTAGCTCCATCCTTTAATGTCAATCTGTGTTTCACTAAGGATGAGTCTAATCTCGGCATATCCTCATAACTTCAGGCGAAAGTGTCCTTATAGTCCTTAAGAACTTGTACTATTGCCTTCTCATCCTCTTCAAAAAGATTATTGCTAACAAGGACAACCTTAGGTTTGTCTTCAGTTCCTAAATTGATTTCTTTGGTGGGCTCTTCTACGGCAGCTGAGGGTTCATCAAATCTTTTTACTCCACTGGCATATGCCTCAGCCGCGTCCTCGTCATTTTCCTCATCTTCAACAATGTGGTCTTTTTCATATATCAACTCATACACCCCATATCCATCATTGACTAACTCATCATCCATACAGTCTTCTAGCATCTGAATTGGATTTTCTAATAGCTGAGGAATCATAGAGCAAGAAAGGTATCTATCAGCTAAATTCTGGAGGTATCTATCTGGAATTCGTCTACCCTTAGACTTTCTAGACTTCCTAACCTGACTAACCTGCTTAGAACTAAACTCCCTAACTTCGCTAGACTTTCTATCATGACTTAATGAAGATGAAGCAGAATGAAAATTATGGGACACAAGTGAAAATACAGGAGAATCCTCCCGAGAGGAGGGGCATAGTAGATTTAGAAGAGAATCTTGACCGAAAGACCCGCGCGATGGGGTACAATTGGACAAGTAGGAAGTTTCCTCAATGTGGATCTGGGAGAAATTTGTTGCCAAATTGGCGGTTTTTTTTTTTATAAAAGAAGAATTTAACATAAAACAAGAATGAAGATGAATAGAAGGAGAATGAGATGGAAGAAGTGGCCCCAAAGCCAAAGGATTAGGGGGATCATATAGCAGTATGTCCCAGATTAAATCATGCATCCTCTCTAGATCGAGAGGAGGTTGTGAAATGAGGTCCCGTGGGAACAGAGTAATCATGACGGGCGGAGCCCGTGGAATATCTTCAATAATGACCCGCGACCAAGTCGGGGTCAGGAGCAAAGTGCGGAACAAGGTGTGAAGCATGAAAACATGAGAAGGATAAGTCCCCCTCCAGAGCAGATTCGTAGTATAGCCAGCTTCATAGGGGTCATCTGGCTCCCCTTCATCAGTCTCCTCAGACAGCAGTATCCTCTTGTCGAAAATAGCACCAGGCCCTTCGATCAACTCATCTATCTGTGGCGGTCACTTAGGTTCAAAGGGATCAAGAAACAGCCTGTTCAACGCGATGTATAGATCCCTTAAATCGAACCACCTGTACCATTCACATTCAGGGTCTTGGAATTTCCTCCTTTTCATAGGCCGCAGAGCCTCCAAGGACTGGTACGTGAGCAATTCTGAGCAATGTCTAGCCAAGTCTCTTCCATATATATCATGGAGGTCAAAACAGGAAGTAATGACCACCGTGTTGTCATGACTAATTACGGGCCCATTTAAAAAATGTGTGTATAGAGTCCATGTTAGGGGGTCCCGACCTTCTTTGCGTGGTGTAGACATTGTCTCCCAGACTTTCTGGCCATCTTCATTCTCTTCTTGCTGAATGATGTCCTGCTTCACTTTTCTTGGCCTATAGCCCATGCCGTTTCTCGGTGTCCCTCGGTGGTCCTTGACGGGAGTGGTTCTTCCTTGTAACTGTGTCCCCAGACCTTTTCCAGGCTGATAGCCATTCTTCATCATTATTTTTCATCCAGGGGTACTCATGCACTTCCCCCTCTTTATGGCATTTAGCAGATAAGGAGTAAGAGTGGCGGCTGTAGACACGCTAATTTTGACATCATTTTGAGTAAATTTCATATCATATAATAATGCCTCAGAATGGTCTGATATTTAATCATTGATTAATTTTTATTGATATGTTTAAGTTAATTATCTGAAAAGTGTCGGGTTTAACAGACATGATTTAAGTTAATCAATTAAATTAATTTTAACTCAAATTTCAGTTAAAATATGAAGAAGTCTAAAAGACGTCTACCTGTATGGACGCCATTTAGAGTTTATTCTTATTTTAACGTTTAAAATTTGAATTTTAATCAGTTGATTAATTAACTAAAAGGCGTCTATAAAGCACGACGCGTTTTAGGTTTCCTAAGTTATTTCTACTTCTCTTCCGGATGTTTATCCTTATCTTAATTAGTGTAAAATACGTCTGCAAATATAGACGCGTTTTAGCTAATACAGATAAAGATAAGTTTTTCCCGGATGTTTATCTTTATCTTAATTAATCTGAAAGGCGTCTTTGATGGCTGACGCGTGTTAGATAATTACAGATAAAGATAAATTAATATGTATTTATCTGTTGGTTAAGATGGATAAATCCCAAATTTTTCCATGTAAATCCGCGGATGCAAAAGAAGTCTATAAATACCCTCCTTTTGAAGGGGGTGAGAATGGGTGATCAGTTAATGTTGAGCGTTAGTGAAAGTTGAAGAGTTAGTAATTGAAGCAACGACGTCCAAACGCCGAAGCGCTGCTGTTTCCAGAAGTCGTCGTCCATTCTTCATCCAATTCAAAGCTTTAACCATTCGGCATAAGTTTTTTTCAATTCGTTTCTTCATTTTACATCTTCATTAATCTGCATTCTTCCTCATCACTCCATGCAACACACACAACACTAGCATCCTTTTCAAAACCTACTTGATTAAGGGATTTCAAAAGCCATTCAACAAGTAAGTTTGCTGTTTAGTTGCATGTTTAAAACTATGATTAGAATAGATACTACTTTTCCTTAAGTTCTCATCATTGTTTCTTCATTTCTCTTTCCATTTTCTTGCAAAAGAGAATCAAGGAAGGAAATCGACAAGCAAATCACAAGGACTTCGGACAATCCTCAACTTCAAAAATCAAGGCAAGAACAAAGATAAGAAAGGGCTCTATTTCTTCAGCCGGCTGAAGAGGGAGAATCAAGAGCTTAACATCTTCCGCGTTCAAACAGGTAGGCGATCAAATCTTCTTTTGGAACTTTTAAGTCAAAAGTTTCTGGCGATCACTTCACTTAATTTCTTTTTAATAGGTTTATTTTGCACCTAAACAACATAGATCTTTCATGATAATCACACGTTCATTTTAAGCACTCACAACGGCCTTTAAAGGATCAACCACTGGATGGTAGACCTGTAATACCGATAGAAAATGTTGTCGGCCAGGTGAAGAAGTGGGTTTGACATTCAAAGAATGAGCAACAGCAAGGATCGACATGCTCGTAACTTTAATAATTCGTCCTTTGTAGGAAAATTTGAGGCATTGATGATTCGTAGAGGGAATCGCCTCGAGGGTTTTTATGTAAGGACGGCCCAAAATGGCATTCAGAGAAGGATCGATTTCCAGAATGTGAAATTCAACCTCGGTATGACTTACAGGGCCTAGCTCCACCTTCAAATAGACCATTCCCAGAGGGGAACGGGTGGAGTTATCATATGCTGTCACAGAGATAGGGCTAGGCAGCCATTTTTCCTTGGGCACACCGCACAATTCTAGGGTCTTCAGAAGTAAGACATTGATTGAAGCCCCTGTGTCAACTAGACATGCATCCACGGCCTTTTTGCAGATATTAACCGTAATGCTTAGAGCCATGCTTCTGGCTCCTGGCGGTGCTAGTTCCAAGACATGGAATGAGATTGAGGGCTGATCCCCCTGAGGAACTAATAGTGATGCAATCTTCTATAACGGCACGTCTTCATTGACTATCACTTTTTGTAAATATTCCATCAGAGCTTCTTGATGGGTCTTCGATCTTTTTATCAGTTCAAGCACAGAGATTCGTGCCGGTTGTAGACACGCTAATTTTGACGTCATTTCGAGTAAATTTCATATCATACAATAATGCCTCAGAATGGTCTGATAATTACTCATTAATTAATTTTTATTAATCTTTTTAAGTGTCGGGTTTAACAGATGTGTTTAAGTTAATCAATTGAATTGATTTTAGCTCAAATTTGAGTTAAAATATGAAGAATTCTAAAAGACGTCGACCCAAGTGGACGCCATTTAGAGTTTATTCCTGTTTTAACGATTAAATTTGAATTTTAATTAATTAATTAACTAACTAAAAGGCGTCTGTACATGTCGACGCGTTTTAGGTTTCCTAGGCTATTTCTACTTCTCCTCCGGATGTTTATCCTTATCTTAATTAGTCTAAAAGACGTCTACATAGATGGACGCGTTTTACCTAATAAAGATAAAGATAAGTTTTCCCGGATATTTATCCTTATCTTAATTAATCTGAAAGGCGTCAGCCAAGGTGGACGCTTTTTAGATAATTACAGATAAAGATGAATTAATCAGTGATTATCTGTCGGTTAAGATGGATAAATTCGGAGTTTTCTAATGTTAATCTCGAACGCAAGAAATGCCTATAAATACCCTGCATGTTGAAGAGAAAAAAAGAAGAGAATTGAATTAAGTTGAGTCATAGCGTTATAGCGAGTTGAAGATTGAAGCAACAACGTCGGAACGCCGGAGCGCTGCCATTTCCAGAAGTCGGCGTCCCTTTCAAGATCTTCATCCTTTCAAAAGCTTCAACCGACTGGGCATAAGTTTTTCAATACTGCATTCATCTGCATTAGTTTTATTTTTCATATTCACTTCATGCAAACACACACCACAGCATAATCTTTCAAAACCTACTTGATCTAAGGGGTTTCAAAGCCATTAAAAAAGTGAGTTTGCTGTTTTAAATATGCTTAAAATCATGATTAGTTCATATACTACTTCTATTTAAATTCTCATCATAGTTCTTCTTTATTTCTGTTTTCTGTCTCTGCTGCACTCAACAACAACAAGAGATCAAAAAGGGGGAAATCAAGCTCAAAGCAAGCATAACTTCTGGACGATCCTCAACCTCAAATTCACAGCAAGAACAAAAGAAGCAAAGAAAGGGCTCTCTTTCTTCAGCCGGCTGAGGAAGGGGAACCAAGGACTCAATCTTCCGCGTTTGAAAGGTAGGCGATCACACCTCTTGTGAAACTTTTTAGTTAAAAGTTTCTGGCGATCACTGCACTTTAGTTGCTGTTTTTAATAGGTTAGTTTACACCTAAACAACATAGATATTTCATGTTAATCACACGGTCATTCTAAGCACCTACAGCTTTTTTGGCGATCACGGTGGGACTTGGTCTCGCCATCTTTTAGTTTCTTTTTGTTCTTGCTATCATCATATCGGGCACCCACGGTGCACCATTTGTGTCTCTGGACACGTCCTCACCAATTGGTGAGTGTTTAGTTTAATTAATTTCCCTCGTGCACAACGTGCACATCCCAGTGGCAAGATCTTGCCCTCCCCTTGATTAACTCGAAAAGCTGTTTCTGTGATAAAAATGATGTGTGATTGATTGTTTTTCTAGTTGTTTAGTTAGTAAATCATCCTGTTTAAAATCTGCAACTAAAAAAATTCGCATGAGTCGATTGTTTACTGCTTTTCATCTCATTTGAGGAGGATTCAACCCAGAAAATCCTCTTAGAAAACTGTTTCTGCGAACTGAAAAGCGTCCAGGATCGCTGACGCGTTTCAAAACCGCGTCAACACCCCTAGACGCCTTTCAGGCTTCACAGTTTCTCTGCTGTCTGCATCTGCTTCTGCGAAAAATTAAGTTCTGTTTTGAATAGCGTCGACTACCATCGACGCGATTCAGACAATTTCTTAATTTTTTTTCAGTTTCCAGATTTTTGTGTTTTGAGTGCTAGCTACCCATTACTTACTAAGCATTAGAGGCCATCCAGGCCACAGGACATACGCATTGAGGCTAATCCCTCCTCTTCTTAGGAACATATTACTCGACGTCAGCAACTCTCTCTGATTAGGTTGGTCCCTTGATCAGACTAGAGAAGTTGACGTTGAGACCTCCATAAGTCCCCAAAATCAAGGTATTCCTCCTTGATCATCGGGCTGGTTGTACCAATTGAAGTCCTGGTTAGATTCTGAAAGCGTTGTGAGAGAAAGCCCTAGAGAGTAACGGTGAAAATCGAACTGAAACTAGGATCCTTTCCCTGAGCGAAATTGTGGTTTAATCCAATTCAAATAACTCAACAAGGAATCCTAAAATCACGTTAAGCATCCACTTGTTTGATTAATCTCTGCACAACTTGTTTGATTAAATCTTTGAAAAGAATCTAACATCATGTTGCTACGATCAGGTAGGGACTTGAGTGTGGCTCCAGACGTCATGGTTAATTACGAGGGAGATGCTAATGCCCCTCGGGATCCTGAGTACAACTATGAGAGTGGGAGAGATGCTGATGCCTCCCGTAGTTCTATCCCCATTCCATATCGTCTAGATGGGAATGTTCGGACACCTCTTTTGCCTCTACGTGATCAATATCCTGATCCTCTTCCGCATGAATATGCGATCCCTAATCCTGATCTTGAGGGGGACATGAATCAGAATGATCCCTCACCCGCTGATCCTACGGATCTCATCAATGCTCTGGGAGTTCTTGCCTCCCGACTGGACCCTCAGCAGTTCGAGGCGATCCAATCTATTTTGAAGGGGAAGGCACCCATGCAGCCTGCCGAGCCGAACCCTGTGGCTCCCCCTGCTGTTCCTCAGCAACCTTCTTTTCCTCCTCCTTATATCCATCAGGCCATAGAGGGCCTTCATATTACTTCTCGGCCAGCTGGGCCACAGCTTTCATCATCTAGGCAACCGGCTAGACCACAAACGCCTACTTATCAAAATGCCCTCGGGCATGGCGGAAGCGCTGCCGGACCTCCCCTCTATTGTCCACCCTGCCCAACGTACTCTAGGCAGCAGGCCTACCAAGTACCTCCTCCTCCTCCTCCTCCTCAAGCAGATCTGACCACACAAACGCTGCTGGCCAAAATGGAGCGTATGGATGAGCAATTTAATAACCTCCAGAAAATGATGGGGGTCAAAGCTGTACCAGAGATCAGTCTACCGAGCCTGCCAGTATTCCATCTGCCACCCTCTGAGATGCCAGTGTACCGAAAGTACAACGGTACTGGTAACCCCTTCACACATCTGAAGGAGTTCATGTATGAATCCTCTTTCTGGCAGAACGACAAGAGGTCGTTGGCCTTCTTGTTCAGGAGATCTCTAGAGGGACCAGCCCTCGAGTGGTTCTTTTCCCTGGAACCCTCAGAAGTAGAAGATTACGGTATCATTTCACGCAAATTCATTCAACGATACCAGGACAGAGTTGCACCCTCCTTGTCTATCACGGACCTTATTGCAGAAAAGATGAAACCTGATGAGGAGTTTGTCAGTTTTGCTGACAGGTGGCGGGGTCTGGCTGAAAAAGTGAAGGATCACTTGTCCGAATCTGAACAAGTGAAAATGTTAATTTCTAATGCCACGCCCCAGTTCAAGCTCGTCCTCTCCTTGAACAATTTGACTAACATGGCAGAGCTCTATGAAAGAGCCCGGTACTGCCAGAATGCTTTCAAGGACGCTACATTCTCTAGCGTCTTTGATCCTCATAGACCTAGCAGGCCTCCGCCTCGGAAGCCTGCAGTGCCAAACTCTTCCAGCACAGGTCCGACTACCGAGGGCACGCTCTCTCATGAGCAAGTGAGCACCATGAACAATAACTCACCCCAGTTCGTGAGGAGTCAGCAGCAGTACCAGAGGCCACAGCAGCAAGGGTACAGACAGCAGCAGAACCCCCAGTACCAACAGCAGTATCAGCGGCCCCAGCAGCCGAATCAGAATCAGAACCAGCATCAGCAACGGCAACAGCAGTACCAGCAACCCCAGCAGCAGCAGTATCAGCACCAGCAACAGCCACAGTACCAGCCGCGCGCACCGCCGGCGTACCACAATGTCCCTCCTCCTGGTGACTACAACCAGCAGAGGAGACCTCCAGACCCGAAGAGGGCAGAATACCCGGCTCTCCCAGAATCCTTGGCCGATATCTTCAGTGCTTTAATGGCGGCCAATGCCTTAGTTTTGCCAAGGGAAAAGGCCGTCTGGCCTCAAAATGCCGATACGTCCAGGTATTGCTACTTCCATAGGCAACCTGGGCATACCATTGACACCTGCTTCCAATTCAGAGATTATATTCATGATCTCAACGAGCAGGGCGGCATAGACTGGGAGGAAATGAAGAAATACATAACAGCCCTGAAGGCAAGGAGACCGCAACAGCAGCAGCAGCAGCAGCAAGCAAGACCACCGGCACAAGCAGCAGCACCACCCAACATGGGCATAGTGCAGAATCCACTCCCGGAGCACCAGAACCAGAACCAGGTTGCTCCCATTTTGACGAACAGCCAGTCTGAGGCTGGTCGTGGGCAACAATGGAGGATAGAGGACTCTTCCTCTCTCTACTCAACGGGTCACGTTCAAAGTACCGCAGAGCGACTACCACGCCGCACCATCCACATACCCAGACCACAACCCGTCACCATCACCCCTCTACCCACACCCACATATCACTCGCCCGCACCCAATAACCCACTACCACTACCCACCTTCCTTAGACCCATCGCGCCCCGCACTCCTACGCCTCCATCATATACCTCTCCGCAAATCAATAACGCGCCCCTTTTACCATCTAGGCCATTATTACGCATACCATTTCCTACTTCACCCATTACCACTACCACCTACCCAGATATGCCCCAACCATCCAGACCGCTATTACGCGTCCCGTTCCCCACTTCGCCAACCACTTACCCATCTACCATCCAACCCTCTAGGCCTTTAATCCGCACCACGCCATCACCACTTAACCCTACGCCATCACCACCTAACCCAACGCCACCACCTGCGCATCAACCCTCCGCACCGCTTACGCCACCCGACTCTGCAATACTCAAGGTGTCACCCGGATCCTCCACGGTCGAGGAACATGCGCTCCGGAGTGGAAGGATTTTCAACAAGGTCTTTCCTCAGTCCACAGTCAGAGACGGTCCATCACAGCCGACTGAGGAAGCCCATAATGAAGAGAGTGCACCAGGCACTCAATACGACTTGTTGAAACATCTGGACAAAACACCGGCACGGATCACTGTACTGGAATTGATTAAAAGGTCCAAAATTCACCAAGAAGCCTTAATGGAATACCTACAGAAGGTGATAGTTAATGAAGACGTGCCGGTAGAGAAAATTGCAGCACTACTAGTTCCTCAGGGGGATCAGCCCTCAATTACATTTCACACATCGGAACTAGCACCGCCAGCCGCCAGAAGCATGGCTCTGAGCATCACGGTCAATATCTGCAAAAAGGCCGTGGATGCATGCCTGGTTGATACAGGGGCTTCAATTAATGTTTTACCTCCGAAGACCCTGGAGCTATGCGGTGTGCCCAAGGAGAAATGGCTGCCTAGCCCCATCTCAGTTACGGCATATGACAATTCTACCCGTTCCCCTCTGGGAATGGTTTATTTAAAGGTGGAGTTAGGTCCAGTAAGTCATGCAGAGGTCGAATTTCATATTCTAGAAATCGACCCTTCCATAAATGCCATTCTGGGACGTCCTTATATCAAAACTCTTGAGGCGATTCCTTCTACGAATCACCAATGTCTCAAATTCCCTTATAAAGGACGAATTATTCAAGTGACGAGCATGCCGATCCTTGCTGCTGCTCATACATTGAATATTAAATCTGCTGTTTTACCTGGCCGACAACCTTTTCTGTCGGTATTACAGGTCTACCGTCCAGTGGCTGATCCTTTGAAAGCCGCTACCATTTCTCCATATCCATTAAATGCTGTCAAAAGGGGGAAGTGCATGGGTACCCCGGGATGGAGAATCATGATGAAGAACGGCTACAAGCCTGGGAAAGGTCTGGGCACACAGTTGCAAGGCAGGACCACTCCTGTTAAAAATCATCGGGCAGTACCTGGAAGCGGTCTGGGCTATAGGCCAATGAAACTGAAGCAAGACAGGGTTCAGCAAGAAGATGGTCAAGAAATCTTGGAAACAATGTCCACACCACTGAAAGAAGGCCGAGATCCCTTAACATGGACTCTATATACACATTTTGTGAAAGGGCCCATACTTAGCCACGACAACATGGTGGTCATTACTTCATGTTTTGACTTCCATGACATATATGGGAGGGATTTGGCCAGACATTGTTCCGAACTACTTACGTACCAATCCTTGAAGGCTCTGCGGCCTATGAAGAGGAGGAAATTCCATGACCCTGAATGCGAATGGTACAGATGGTTCGACCTGAGGGACCTATATATAGCACTGAACAGACTATTTCTGGATCCTGCAGAACCCAAGTGGCCACCGCAGATCGACGAACTAATTGAAAGCCCTGGCGCAATCTTTGACAAGCGGATACTGCTGTCCGAACAAACTGATGAAGGGGAGCCAGATGACCCCTATGAAGCTGGTTATACAACAGATCTGCTATGGAGGGGGACATATCCTTCACATGTCTTCATGCTCCACGCTCTTTTTCGTACACTACTCTTGACCCCGACTTGGTCGCGGGTCATAATTGAAGATATTCCACGGGCTCCGCCCGTTATGATAACTCTGTCCCCTCGGGACTTTATTCCACAATCTCCTCTCAACCTAGAGAGGATGTATGATCTGATCTGGGACATATTACTATATGATCCCCCTAATCCTCTGGCCTTGGTGCCGCTTCCTCCGTCCGATTCTCCTCCCATTTGTATTCACTCCTGCTTCATGTTTAATTCCTCGATGGTCCAAAAAAAAACGCCAATTTTACAACAAATTCTTCCCAAATCATCATCGAGGAAACATCTTACTTGTCCGATTACACCCCATCGCGCGGGTCCGTCGGTCAAGATTCTCTCCTAGATCTACTCTGTCCCTCCCCACGGGAGGATTCCCCTGTATTTCCACCTGTATCCCAGGATTTTCATCCTGCTTTATCTTCATTAGATTATGATAGGCAGTTTAGTGAAGTTAGTAAGTCTAGTTTTAGGCAGGTTAGTCAGTTTAGGAAGTCTAGGAAGCCTAAGGGTAGGCAAATTCCAGAAAGATATCTCCAGGATTTGGCTGATAAATGTTCCTTTTGCTCTTTAATCCCTCAGCTCTTAGAAGATCCAATTCAGATGCCAGAAGATTGTACAGATGATGAGTCAGTCAATGATGGGTACGGGGTATATGAGTTAGTGCATGAAAAGGACCCCATTGTTGAAGATGAGGAAGATGATGGGGACGCAGCTGAGGCATATGCCAGTGGAGTGAAGAGATTTGATGAACCCTCAGCGGCCGTAGAAGAGCCCACCAAAGAAATAAACTTAGGGACTGAAGACGAACCTAAGGTTGTCCTCGTTAGTAAAAATCTTTCTACAGAGGATGAGAAGGCAATGATACAAGTGCTTAAGGATTATAAGGACACTTTCGCCTGGAGTTATGAGGATATGCCGGGGTTAGACTCATCTTTAGTTGAACACAGGTTAACATTAAAGGAAGGAGCTAATCCGGTCAAGCAGAAATTAAGGCGATTCCACCCACGAATGGCTTTAAAGATGAAGGAAGAGGTCGACAAATTACATAAAGCCAAATTCATTAGAGTTGTCCTTTATCCACAATGGGTGGCCAATATAGTCCCGGTTATGAAAAAGGATGGGAAGGTCAGAATTTGTATTGACTTCCGCGATCTGAACCGGGCGTGTCCTAAAGACGATTTTCCATTGCCTCATATTGATGTACTCATCGATAACACTGCTGGCTATGAGACGTTATCGTTCATGGATGGATTTTCAGGATACAACCAGATTAAGCTGGCAGAAGAGGATCAAGAGAAGACTTCATTCACTACACCTTGGGGAACATATTGTTATGTCGTCATGCCATTTGGATTGAAGAACGCTGGAGCCACTTATCAAAGGGCCATGATGGCAATATTTCATGACATGATGCATATAGATTTGGAAGTGTATGTGGATGACTTATTGGTTAAGTCTAAAACGAAGGCTGAGCATGCCAAAGTTTTGGCAAGGGTATTAGAGAGATCAAGAGAATATCAGTTGAAGATGAACCCCAAGAAATGTGTATTCGGGGTATCTTCAGGGAAATTGCTTGGATTCATTGTCAGCAAACGGGGAATTGAGATCGATCCCAACAAGGCGAAGGCTATCAGAGAAATGCCACCTCCCAAAAACTTGAAAGAGTTAAGAGGATTAATCGGGAGGTTACAATTTATTCGCCGCTTTGTCTCCCAGCACTCACAAAGGTGTAAGCCGTTTTACGAGCTTACCAAGCCAGGGGTCAAATTCAATTGGGACGATAAGTGTCAGGAGGCATTTGATGGATTAAAGGACTATTTGGCAAGTCCTCCTGTTTTGAGACCACCATCTCCAGGCAAACCATTGATACTTTATATTTCAGTCCTGGATGATGCAGTGGGGGCTGTCTTAGCACAAGAAGATGAAGAAGGAAAAGAAAGGGCAGCCTACTATCTCTCTAAACTTCTCAACCCCGCTGAACAGAGATACACGGCGATAGAAAAAACATGTGCAGCATTGGTTTGGGTTGTCCAGAAATTAAAGCATTATTTTCTGGCCCATGAAGTCCACCTCATCGCTAGGATGAATCCGATTAAGTTCCTTCTGGAGAAATCTGTTCTTACTGATAGGTTAGCGCGATGGCAAAGCTTTCTATCTCAATTCGATATCATTTACATTCAACAGAAAGCAATCAAGGGCTATGCCATAGCAGAACATCTCGCCCATCATCCCCTTCCTCGATTTGATCCAGTACGATCAGAGTTTCCGGATGAGGAACTGATGTCCGTAAATCAAATCAAAGATGATATGTGGACTCTGCATTTTGACGGAGCTCTGAATTCTCATGGAAAGGGGATCGGAATCGTTCTGTTATCACCTGAAGGTGTCACCATTCCACAAGCCTTTCAGCTTGACTTTCCAGTCACCAACAACATAGCTGAATACGAGGCACTCCTTGCTGGTCTCGAGGCTGCTCATTTCCATGGTGCCACCAAACTCAGGATTGTGGGTGATAGCCAATTAATTCTTCGCCAAGTGCTGACCAAGTATCGAACTCTTGATCCCAAGCTCAAGCCATATCAAGAACTTACTTCTGCTTATTCAAAGCTTTTCACAAAATTGATCTTTGTCCATGTCCCTAGAAATCAAAACATCTTAGCTGACGCTCTAGCTTCACTTGCATCTTCCCTTGATTTTCCTATCAGCAAGCAATCTGAATCAATCATAATTCATAGGCGTCTTTCACCTGCCGTGAAAGACCCTTCATTTCTTAGAACTAAGGAGAAGTTGCTGAAGAAATTCAAAGATGGAAGTATCGTGGAGAAAAGAGAAATCATGTTGATGGAGCTGTTAGAAGAGATGGATGATGAACAGAAGCCATGGTATTATGAAATTGCAAAATATTGTGAAGATCAATCGTATCCTGAAGAAGCTACAACTGAGGAAAAAAGAGCTATCAGGAGAGTTGCTCAACGATACACCCTAGTTGGGGGAGCATTATACAAAAGAGGTTTTGATGGAGTTCTTCTGAGATGTTTAGACGAAGATGAGCTTTGGAAGGTTATGGAAGGAGCTCATAGTGGAGTTTGTGGTGGCCATGTCAATGGACAGATGTTAGCAAAGAAGATCCTTAGACAAGGATTTTATTGGCCAACCATGGAAGAAGATTGTGTAGGATATGTCCGTAGGTGTGCCAAGTGTCAACTTCACACCGACAAAATTCATTCTCCTGCATCTTCACTCCATCCTGTTTCTTCCCCATGGCCTTTCTCCATGTGGGCTTTCGACATTATTGGACCTCTTGGTAACCCAGATTCCGGCATCAAGCAAAAATCTTTCATTCTCACGGCAACGGAATACTTCACCAAGTGGGCAGAAGCTGAAGCATACGTGGAGATCAAAGCATCAACCGTCTGCAAATTCATCATGAAGAACATCATCACAAGATTCGGAATTCCAAGTACCATCGTCACCGACAACGGACCGCAGTTCGTGTCACAGGAATTGAAGGACCTCTGCAACAGGTATAAAATTGCATTGCATCATTCATCTCCTTATTATCCGCAAGGCAATGGTCAAGCAGAGGCAACTAATAAGACTTTGATAAAAATTATCAAAAAGACGTGTAAATCTAACAAATTCGCAGATTGGCCAGAAAAATTGGTTGAGGCTCTATGGGCCTACCGAACTTCAATCCGCACGCCCACTGGACAAACTCCTTATTCATTAACATTTGGAATGGAGGCGGTAGTTCCATATGAGATCCTTATACCGTCATTAAGAGTACAATTGAACAAAGAATTCTCTATTGATGAACATCGTTCAGCACTCCTTGCTCAATTGGAACTTTTAGACGAGAAAAGATGGTCAGCTACTAATCATGCAAAAGTTTATCAAAACAGATTAGCACGTTTTTATCAAAAGAAAGTCATTGAACGAAAGTTCAAAGTTGGTGACATGGTCGTTAAAAGAATTTTTGTAAAACCTGGTGGTCCGCGTTCTAAGCTCCAACCCAACTGGGAAGGACCTTATGTTGTATCGCACGCTTATCCTGGTAATGCTTATCGTTTGGTTAATGCAGAAGGAGAAGAGCTAAATCATCCTTGGAATGGTTTACACCTTAAGAAATACTACCCTTAGGTTAAAGAGTCGATCAGTATGGTACAAAGACCAGTGGAATCAGAAAATTTATAAACTCAAATTTCTTTGTTAGTCTGAATAATTTAATTTCAAACCCATTACCGCACACACTGACACGTTTGATTCGTGAGTAACAAGAGATGCCAAGTCCTAAAGAATATCAAAAGCTTGACTAAGAGTATAAAGTACAAATCATTCCTTTTAAAGAAAAATTCTGTTTTACACTCGGCCCATGATGTCGGAACGAGGCTTAGAATAGACTACCAAGAATACCCGCCATCTTAGTAGGAGGCCGTCATAAAAAAAAATGGGGGAGATCCGTTCCAAAGCAAAGCAAGAAAAGAATAGAAAAGCAGAAGCAAGGCAAAAAGCCAAATTCAAAATCAAAAGGCCATTACACTACAAACGTTACATCAAGGCCATGAAATGAAACAAAAGGGAACGCAAGGTCGATAAATACCCCGGAAAGAAAATGACCGAACCCCAACAGATATTAGGGTTAGAAAGGGACATCTTTTTAAGTCTCCGGAACCGTCTCATGGGCTTTCTAAACTTACTCTTCTTTTCTTTCTAAAGAGGTGTACTTCAAGCTTAAAGGATGGCTTAGATTGACTAAGGGTCAAATCATCAAATGGGATCACGAATGGAAACACAAGTTCAAACACGAGGGGTTTTAAGTTAAGTTGTTAAAGAACAATTTGGAAATTAAGTTAATAAATGAATATGATCTTTTGATCTAAGTACCATACTGGTCTTTTAGTCAAAAACAAAAAAAATTGCATAGTCAAAAACAAAAAAAAATGCATATCTCAAAATTCAAAAACAAAAAAAAATGCATAGTCAAAAATTCAAAAAAAATGCATGTGTCAAAATTCAAATTCAAAAAATTGCATAGTCAAAAATTCAAAAAAATATATATATTTTTCAAAATTCAAAAAAAGATATATATCTCAAAACCCAAACAAAAATGAATATTTCAAAACCACAAAAATATTTCAATTAGCATTTGCTTGTGGCATTTAGTGTGTTTCATTCATTTTATTTTCGGTGAGCATATGTTTGCTTGTATGTTGCATTTTGCTTAAGTCTGATTACTCTTATTACCTTTGTTAATAAAGGCTATGCCCCTTGACTATTTATTCAAGGAAAATATTAATTGACCATTTATTTGGTCAGGCAAGGGGCTAAGCCTAAACAGATACTTAACTTGTTTGTTCAAGTCATATACAGGACACAAGGCCTGAAGAGAGTTGGAGTTCGAATAGAGAACAACCAGAAATCTGTTTCTGTGAGTAAAAGGCGTCTATGATACCTGACGCGTTTCAAAATTTAAATGGCGTCTGCACGACACGACGCGTTTTAGCAAATCTGCTATTTTCCCGAAATTCTGTGAATTTTAATTGAATATTTGTTTGGAACTAATAATTTTGATTGCAGAAAATTCAAGAAAGCCTGAGTAAAGCTAGAAATGTCAAGAAGATCCCGTTGTGGAATTCAAGAAGTCCTGACCGTGGCTAAAAAGACGGTTATTTCTATCCTTGTACTTATTTCATGTAATTATTTTGCATTTGCATTACTATATGTTAAATATTTATTAGATTATATCAAGGACCTTGTGGTTTTGATGAAACTGGAATTTGAGTTCCCCTTCAACAAAAACAGTGATAATTCCAGAGAATTCTTAATCGCACGGATAGGCCGTTGGATTGTTAATTAGTGAGGACGATGGTTCCGTTTTTGTGAAACGGTGCGTGGATAAACAAGCTTCGGCTTAGCACTGAATTACAAGAATTGGTATCTTGACTTATTAATGACAATTTAGCAATATTATCCTTGATTAATTTATATTTTATTTGACTTTATATTTTTCTTTTAGCCCAGCATGCATCATGTAGGACTTTGAAATCATTGTAATAAAGATTAATTATTGATTAAGTTTCAGACCATTAATTAAATAATTTCAACATGATATGAAATATTCCATTCCGAATTGAGTATCTTGATTATCTTTGAGGTTCGCTTGAAGATATCCTTGGAATTCTATCCTTGATTGGATTCTTTATCCAATATTTCTTGTTTTCTTTTAAGATCCATCATGGCTGTAGCACGTCCACATTGGCTGGCAAACGCTCCCCATGATAAAACCTACAGTGTCTACGACCTGGGGTACTTCCCACTCCGAGGAGGTTGATCGACTTTATTTTATTTTCTTGTCTATTTCATCCAGACAGGATTAATTTCATTGATTTCCTTGAGCTATCTTCATTGATAATTTCGAGAAAAATTCCAGTCATGTGATGTTAAGAGCGTGTCTCATCACACCTTGGCATCACCTTTTCAGTACATTCCATTCTATTTCACTCCCTTGCAAAGACAATGCCAAGGTGAGGCAGCTGTAGACACGCTAATTTTGACGTCATTTCGAGTAAATTTCATATCATACAATAATGCCTCAGAATGGTCTGATAATTAATCATTAATTAATTTTTATTAATCTTTTTAAGTGTCGGGTTTAACAGATGTGTTTAAGTTAATCAATTGAATTGATTTTAGCTCAAATTTGAGTTAAAATATGAAGAATTCTAAAAGACGTCGACCCAAGTGGACGCCATTTAGAGTTTATTCCTGTTTTAACGATTAAATTTGAATTTTAATTAATTAATTAACTAACTAAAAGGCGTCTGTACATGTCGACGCGTTTTAGGTTTCCTAGGCTATTTCTACTTCTCCTCCGGATGTTTATCCTTATCTTAATTAGTCTAAAAGACGTCTACATAGATGGACGCGTTTTACCTAATAAAGATAAAGATAAGTTTTCCCGGATATTTATCCTTATCTTAATTAATCTGAAAGGCGTCAGCCAAGGTGGACGCTTTTTAGATAATTACAGATAAAGATGAATTAATCAGTGATTATCTGTCGGTTAAGATGGATAAATTCGGAGTTTTCTAATGTTAATCTCGAACGCAAGAAATGCCTATAAATACCCTGCATGTTGAAGAGAAAAAAAGAAGAGAATTGAATTAAGTTGAGTCATAGCGTTATAGCGAGTTGAAGATTGAAGCAACAACGTCGGAACGCCGGAGCGCTGCCATTTCCAGAAGTCGGCGTCCCTTTCAAGATCTTCATCCTTTCAAAAGCTTCAACCGACTGGGCATAAGTTTTTCAATACTGCATTCATCTGCATTAGTTTTATTTTTCATATTCACTTCATGCAAACACACACCACAGCATAATCTTTCAAAACCTACTTGATCTAAGGGGTTTCAAAGCCATTAAAAAAGTGAGTTTGCTGTTTTAAATATGCTTAAAATCATGATTAGTTCATATACTACTTCTATTTAAATTCTCATCATAGTTCTTCTTTATTTCTGTTTTCTGTCTCTGCTGCACTCAACAACAACAAGAGATCAAAAAGGGGGAAATCAAGCTCAAAGCAAGCATAACTTCTGGACGATCCTCAACCTCAAATTCACAGCAAGAACAAAAGAAGCAAAGAAAGGGCTCTCTTTCTTCAGCCGGCTGAGGAAGGGGAACCAAGGACTCAATCTTCCGCGTTTGAAAGGTAGGCGATCACACCTCTTGTGAAACTTTTTAGTTAAAAGTTTCTGGCGATCACTGCACTTTAGTTGCTGTTTTTAATAGGTTAGTTTACACCTAAACAACATAGATATTTCATGTTAATCACACGGTCATTCTAAGCACCTACACCGGTGTTCGGTCCAGATGTTTCAACAAATCATATTGAGTGCCTGGTGCACTCTCATCATGGTGTGCTTCCTCCGACGACTGTGATGGGCCGTCTCTGACTGTTGACTGAGGAAAGACTTTGTTGAAAATCCTCCCACTCCGGAACGCATGTTCCTCAGTCGCGGAAGGACCGGGTGATAACTTGAGCACCGCAGGGTTAATGGATGGTGTGGAGTGTTGGTATACAGGTGATGGCGTTGGGTTAGTTGGTGGTGGCGTGGTACGGATGAGAGGCCTAAATGGTTGGATGGTGGAAGGGTAAGTGGTTGGTGCGGATGGAGTGGGGAATGGCATGCGGAGTAGGGGTTTAGATGGCTGGATGGGATTTGCGTAAGCGGTAGCGGTAGTGGGTGAAATGGGGAATGGTACGCGAAGTAGTGGTTTGGATGGCATGAGGGGTGTGTAATTGGCCTGTGAAGGGTTGTTTAACGGAGGCGTAGTGGCATGGGGAGCAATGGGTTTGAGGAAGGTGGGTGGTGGTAATGGGTTAGTGGGTGCGGGTGAGTGATATGCGGGTGTGGGTACAGGGGTGATGGTAATGGGCTGTGGTCTAGGTATATGGATGGTGCGGCGTGGTGGTTGCTCTGCGGTGCTTAGAATGTGACCCGTTGAATAAATAGAGGAAGAGTCCTCTATCTTCCACTGTTGCCCTCGATTAGCCTCAGACCGGCTACTTGTCAAAATAGGGGCAACTTGGTTCTGGTTCTGATGCTCCAGGAGTGGGTTTTGCACTATACCCATGTTCGGTTGCACTGATGCCTGCACTAGGGCTCTTGGTTGTTGCTACTGCTGCTATTGTGGTGGTTTCCTCGCCTTCAAGACAGATATGTACTTCTTCATCTCTTCCCAGTCTATGCATCCATGCTCGTTGAGATCATGGATATAATCTCCGAATTGGAAGCAGGTGTCTATGGTGTGTCTAGGTTGTCTGTGGAAGTAACAATACCTGGAAGTGTTGGCATTTTGGGGCCAAATTGCCTTTTCTCTTTGCAGGACCAAGGCATTGGCTGCCATTAAAGCACTGAAAATGTCTACTAAGGACTCCGGAAGGACTAGATACTCTGCCCTTTTCGGGCCTAGGGGTCTTCTCTGCTGGTTGTAATCAGCAGGAGGAGGGACATTGTGATATGCCAGCGGTGCGCGCGGCTGGTACTGCTGTTGTTGCTGATACTGCTGTTGGGGAGGCTGGTACTGTAATTGCCGTTGTGGCTGTTGCTGCGGCTGCTGTTGTGGCTGCTGGTTCGGCTGCTGAGGCCGCTAATACTGGGGCTGCTGATACTGTGGGTTTGGCTACTGTGGCTGTTGGTACTGAGGTTGCTGACTCCTCACAAACTGGGGCGAGTTGTTGTTCATACTGCTAACTTGCTCATGAGAGAGCGTGCTCTCAGTAGTTGGACCTGTGCTAGGGGAATTCGGCACTGCAGACTTCCGAGGTGGAGGCCTGCTGGGTCGGTGAGGATCAAAGACGCTAGAGAACGTAGCATCTTTGAAAGCATTATGACAGTACCGCTCTCTTTCATAGAGCTCTGCCATGCTGGTTAGGTTGTTCAGGGAGAGGACGAGTTTGAATTGAGGCGTGGCATTCGAAATCAACATTTTCACTAACTCCGACTCAGACAAGTGATCCTTCACTTTTTCCACCATACCCCTCCATCTGTCAGCAAAACTGACGAACTCCTCGTCGGGCTTCATCTTCTCTGCTATCAGATCAGTAATGGACAAGGAGGGGGCAACTCTATCCTGGTATCGTTGAATGAATTTTCGGGAGACGATACCATAGTCCTCTACTTCAGCAGGTTCTAAAGAAAAGAACCATTCGAGGGATGGTCCCTCTAAGGATCTCCTGAACAAAAAGACCAATGACCTCTTGTCGTTTTGCCAGAAGGATGACTCATACATGAACTCCTTCAAGTGAGTGAAGGGGTTATCAGTACCGTTATACTTTCGGTACACTGGCATCTCAGAGGGTGGCAGGTGGAACACAGGCAGACTTGGTAAGTTGATCTCTGGTGCAGCTTTGACCCCCATCATCTTCTGGAGGTTGTTGAATTGTTCGTCCATACGCTCCATCTTTGCCAGCAGCGCTTGCGTGGTCGGATAAACCTGGGGAGGAGGAAGAGGTGGAGGTGCATGATAGACATGTTGCCTAGAATATGCAGGGCAAGGAGGACAATAGAGTGGAGGTTCGGCAGAGCTTCCGCCATGCCCGAGGGCATTTTGGTAAGCAAACGTCAGAGGCCTGGCCGGTTGCCTAGAAGAGGAAAGTTGTGGCCCAGTTGGCCGAGAAGCTGAAACGTGAAGGCCTTCCATGGCCTGGTGAATGAAGGAAGGAGGTTGAGGAGGTTGTTGAGGAATGACAGGGGGAGCCGCAGGGTTCGGCTCAGCAGACTGCATGCGAGTCTTCTCCTTTAAGATGGACTGGATCTCCTCGAACTGTTGAGGGTCCAGACGGGAGGCAAGAACTCCCAAAGCATTTACAAGATCCGAAGGATCGGAAGACGAGGGATCATTCGGATTCATGTCTCCCTCGAAAATAGGGTTAGGAACCGCATGCACATGCGGAGGAAGACTAGGATATTGATCGTGAGCACAATGAAGAGGGGTTGGGATATTCCCCTCATAGCGAACTGGACAAGGATGAGAATTACGGGAGGCATCAGCATCTCCCCCGCTTTCAAAGCGGTAATCAGAGTCACGAGGGGCATTAGCATCTCCCTCATAGTTGACTATGGCATCTGGAGCCATGCTCAGATCCCTACCTGATCGAAGTAGCATGATGTCAGATTTTTCCAGAGATTGACAGACAAGTTGCACAGAGATTAAGCAAACAAGTGGATGTTTAACGTTATTGTAGGATTCCTTGTTAGGTTATTTGGATTCAATTAATCACAAATTCACTCAAGAGGTAGGATCCTAGTTTCAGTTCAATGTCCACCGTTATATTCTATGGCTTTCTCTCACAACGTTATGAAAATCTAATTAGGACTTCAATTGGTACAACCAGCCCGATTAACAAGGAGAAATATCTTGATTTTGAGGACTTACTGAGGTCTTTAACGCCAATCACTCTAGTCTGATCGAGGGACCGATCCAATCAGAGAGAGTTGAAGACGTCAAGAAGGGTGTTCCTAAGAAGAGGAGGGTGTTAGCCTCAGTGCATATGACCTGTGGCTTGGGTGGCCTCTAATGCTTAATACATAATGGGTAATAGCACACAGATCAAAAATATGAGAACTGAAGAAGAAACAAGAAACTGCCTGAATCGCGTCGTTGTTAGTCGACGCTATTCAAACAGAACTTATTTTTTCGCAGAAGCTCAGGTAGCAGACAGCAGAGAAAGTTGACTGAAAGGCGTCTGGGTTGGGCAACGCAGTATGAAACGCGTCGCTGCTCCTGGACGTTTTTCAAGTCACATATTCAGTATTTTAGGAGGAATTTCTGGATCGATTCCCCCTCACAAACAGGATGAAAGCGATAAATAATCAGCTCATGCGAATCTTTTTTTTTTATTTCAAATTTTAACATGATGATTTTATCAAATGAACGACTAAAATATCAATCAATCACACAATCTCTTATCACAAAAACAGCTTTTCAACTAATCAACGGGGAGGGCAAGATCTTGCCACAGGGGTGTATACGTGGTGCACGTAGGAATAGCAACTAAATTATGTCTGTCTGACCCGATGCTATTTAGATTTCAAAAAGATTAATAAAAATCAACTAATGATTAAATATCAGACCATTCTGAGGCATTATTATATGATATGAAATTTACTCAAAATGATGTCAAAATCAGCGTGTCTACAATGCTGACATATGAGAAATGGAAGAAAGATTCCACCATGGCCTAATACTATATGCTGGCCTCTATGAGCAATGAATTGCAGAGACAACATGAGGAGATGGATGCTAGATCCATCATGCTCCATTTGAAGGAGTTATACGGTGAGTAAAGCAGAATCGAAAGATATGAGATATCTAAGAATCTGTTCAAAGCTCAGATGACTAAGGGATCTTCAGTACATACTCATGTGCTGAAGATGATAGAATGGGTGGAGAGGCTGGATGCTCTTGGGGTCCCACTTCCAAAAGAGATGCATACAGACCTTATGTTGTCTTCACTTCCATAATCATATGCTCAGTTCATAATTTATTTTAACATGAACAAGATCCAGACCATTTGGCTGAATTATTGATATGTTGAAGACTACGAAGGGAAACCTTGTGAAGGAAAAACTCCATATCCTCATGGTTGGTAAGACCAGCCGAATGAGACTGGCAGTCCAGGCCTTTAAGAAATGTAAAGGCAAAAATCAGAAGAAGTCGAAAGTTATCAAGAAGGACAAAGGCAAAAGTGATGAAAAGGATGAATGTTTCTACTGTCATCAGAAGGGTCACTGGAAGAGGAATCGCAAAGAATACCTTAAGGACAAGACTCAAAGAACTGTGAAGTAGCAGGACGCTTCAGGTATCTATATGATAGATGTAAACTTGTCAATTAGTGATTATACATCATAGGTATTAGATACTAGATATGTTTCTCATATCTGCAATTCTGTGCAGGCACTGATAAGAAGGCGTAAGCTGAGAACCGGCGAGGTGGAGCTGAGGCTAGGTAACGGCTCAAGAGTTGCGGCGATCGTTGTGGAGATAGTGAAGCTCAAGCTACCATCTAGAGACACTTTTTCATTAGATGAATGTTATTATGTACTTAGCATAATAATGAATATTATTTCTATTTCATGTTTAGATAGAATTTGGTACACTTTATCTGTTGGGAACAATTGTTGTTTAATTTATTTCAAAAATAAATTAATAACTTCTAGTTCATTATCTAATAGATTGTACTTATTAAATGTGTCTCACGATAATTATCATATCAATTCTTTAACTAAAAGAAATAAGTATGAAATGAATAAAGTCTACCTATGACATTGTAGGCTTGGTCACATTGGTGAAAACAGACTACAAAGGCTGCATAAAAATGGATACTTAGATCCATTTGATTATGAATCATATGCAACCCGTGAATCGTATTTGATAGGAAAAATGGCTAAATCTTTATTTACTTGAACTGGAGAATGAGCCAAAAATATATTGGAACTAATACATTCTGATGTATGTGGTCCTATGTCAACCCAAGCCATTGGTGATTTCTCATGCTTCATTACGTTCACTGATGATTTCTCAAGGTATGGTTTCATATACTTATTGAAGTATAAATTAAAAACTTTTAAGAAATTCAGAGAATTCAATGATGATGTAGAGAAACAAACTGGAAAGAATATCGAAACTATCTGATCCGATCGTGGTAGAGAATACTTAAGTACAGAGTTCATGAAATATTTAAAAGATAATGGTATCCTTTCTTAGCTTACACCTCCTTATACACCTCAAATGAATGGTGTATTATAAAGGAGGAATCGCACATTAATGGAAATGGTGTGATCAATGATAAATATGTCCAGATTACCAGTGTCCTTATGTGATATGCACTTAGTTCAGCTATGTATATCCTGAACAAGGTACCCATCAAATATGTAGCATCCACTTCATATGAGTTATGGAATGAAAGGAAACTAAACCTTAAACATGTTAAAGTCTGGGGATGTCATGCTCATGTCAAAAGACATGATGTAGATAAGCTGGAGTCCAGAACTGACAAATGTAGAGTTGTGGGATATCCGAAGGAAACTTACGGATATTACTTTTATCACTCTAGCGAACAAAATGTGTTTGTAGCCAAGAGAGTTATCTTTTTAGAAGAAGATTATATTCTCCAAAAGAACAGTGAGAGTAAAGTAACTCTGGAAGAAATTCTAGACCCATAAACTATCAATGATTCATTATATGAAATGTCAATTTCTGAACATGTTCAAGAAAGTACACAAGAACCTCGTAGATCAGAAAGAATACTTAAACCACCCGAAATATATGTGGGACATATCAATTTGGATAGTTTTAGGACACTCTATAATGAGGATGATGATCCTAAGACTTACCAGGAGGTCATTAAAAGTCCAGAGGGTAGAAAATGGCGAGAAGCCATGAATTCTAAAATTCAGTTTATGTACATCAACCAAATTTAGAACATGGTCGACTTACCTGAGGGTATAGTACCTATCGATTGCAAATGGATCTTTAAAAGCAAGATTGGCGCAGATAGATGAATTGAGACTTATAAGGCAAGGTTAGTGGCGAAAGGCTATCGTCAAAGGTAAGGTATTGACTATGACGAGACCTTTTCGTCCTTTGCCATGATGAAGTCTATCAGAATTCTTCTCGCTATTGCAGCGTGCTATGATATGAAATTTGGCAGATGATGTGAAGACAACCTTCCTTAATGAAAACCTTGAGGAAGAGGTCTATATGATGCAACCAAATGGCTTCACATCAAAGGAATCTCCAGATATGGTATGCAAGTTGCAAAGGTCCATTTATGGACTAAAGCAAGTTTTCCGGAGCTGGAACATAAGGTTTGACGAGGCGATCAAATCTTATGGCTTCATTAAGAATGAAGATGAGCCTTGTGTGTATAAAAAAAAAATAGTAGGAGCGCAATCACATTTCTAGTCCTTTACGTTGACGACATCCTGCTCTTTGGGATGACGTATGGATGATGTCATCGGTAAATGTTTGGTTATCTAAGAACTTCTCCATAAAAGATTTGAGAGAAGCATGATACGTATTGGGAATACAAATCTATAGAGATAGATCAAAGAAAATACTTGCTTTAATCCAATCCATGTATATAGAAACCATCGTCAAAAGGTTTGGCATAAAAAATTCCAAGAGAGGTCTCATACCGATGAGACATGGAATTTATCTCTCTAAAGGTCAGTCTCCAAAGACTCCTGAAAAGAGGGCGATGATGGATAAAATTTCTTATGCTTCAGTCATAGGTTTCATCATGTACGCCATGCTATGTACTAGACCAAATGTAGCATATGCTTTAAATGTTACGAGCAGACATTAGGCAGATTCATGTGATGAATACTAGAAGGTTGTAAAATATATCCTTAAGTACTTGATAAGAACTAAGGATATGTTTCTGGTCTATAGAAGAGGAGACTTAAAGCTGCAAGGATATACTGACTCGAGTTTTCAGTCTGATCTGGATGACAACAAGTCGATATCAGGTTTTGTCTTTACACTCAATGGGGGAGCAGTGAGTTAGAAAAAGTTCAAAGCAAGAAATCACTGTTGATTCGACAACAGAAGTTAAGTACATTGCTGCTGCTGAAGCTGCCAAAGAAACAGTCTGAATGAAAAAATCATCAGTGATATTGGTGTGGTGGATAACATCTCTGGTCCCGTCCCACTGCTGTGTGACAACAATAGGGCAATTGCTCAAACGAAAGAACCGAAGTCTCATCAGAAGTCGAAGCACATTCTACGGTGCTTTCATCTGATCAGAGAGATAATAGTTCGAGGAGATGTCATGGTGGAAAGAGTTTCCTCAGCCAACAACATAGCAGATCCACTGACGAAGCCTTTGTCTTAAAATGTCTTTGAGCGTCATTTAGAGAATATGGGTATTCTGTATAAGAGTGATTGGCTTTAGTCCAAGTAGAAGATGGTTAGTATTAGATGGCCTACAAGCCAATCCGATACTGTGTATTATTCAGTTTATTAATTTAATAATAATAATTTATTATGTATTTAATTGGATTTATGTTTGTTGTATCACGATGAAGTCCATGAACATGTGCAATGGTCTTATGATTATAATGATATCATAATTATGGGACCGAAGACTTATAAACACATGTTCTTAATTGTTCATAGTCGGAGGATGTTTGAGAATGACATCAAACATCCGAATCAACTAGTACATGTTTCTTCAATTCATATGATGAGGGTGACTGATCCTATAAGTCACTTGTGTGGAGACACTATGCTAGACCTGTAGGTGCTCATTAGTGAATGAGTTCACTGAACTGATCTGACCATAAATCATTGGATGGTATCTATCTAACTGTTAACCGGCTCGATTCTTTTATCACGGTTGCGTAGATGGTCCTTAGACCTAAGATACCAAAGATACCTTGCTGGTAGGTCTTTGATCTTTGACATTGACTAATGAATCCCTAATCATGGGTTAAGTCAAGTGATCGGGTTCAAGGAGATGCCCTCGAAAAAAATTGTGTGTTCAATATGGGATCATCTGCTCTCGGTAATAGGAGAGAGAATGTTCCAGAAATAATGTGTTTAAGTCCCTGACCAGGGCGGACTCTGTATCAGATAAAGAGTTATCTGATGTAAATTAGCGACATCTAATTCAAGTGAATCGACCGGCTAAGGTTTAACAGTAATCTATACCTTAGATCGATTCGAGAACATTGCATGGATGAATGATTATATCTATGCGGTAACCGTTAACAGAAAGTTCCCATAGTGGGTTGCATAACCCCAATGCCTTCCAAGATCACGTGATGTTGTTTGGCATCTAACGAAACGTGATAGGAAGTCCGTCCGAATTTATTGTGGGACATTAAATTCGACTGATTAATTAATATAAGGATATTAGTTAATTCAGTGAGTTCGTAAAGAGTTACTGGACTTAATGGGCCATTAACTAGATTAATATTTGGCCTAGAGGGTCACACGCAAAAGGTTTTCAAGTCGGTGAATTTTTGACGGGATTTCGAATAAGTGTGAATTTTTTTGAAAAATCACAAATCACTTATTATAAAAGTAATACTGCTAGGTCATGGGCTAGCAATCCTGACCTAGCTGCCCCCCTCTCTCTCTGGGTGCCCCCTACCTCTGGTCAACCCTCGGAGACTCCGCTCCGACTCCTGCCTATTCTGCCTCCTGTCCGATGGGATTTCTGAATCCACATATCGTAGAGGATTACGTGCAGCCAGACGGGATTTGCGGACGCTGCAGAGAACGAGGAAGCGAAGACGATCTACCGAGAGAAAGACCGCATGGATACCGTTAGAGGCCGAGCACCTACGCAGTTTGCGGCATTGCATCGACGGAACCGAACGAACGTGGATTCGAATCCGCGCAAGGTAAATTCGATATACTATTTATATTTTGTTTACCGAAACGGGATGGATCTAATTTTATTTTCCGCTGTGTTTACTCGGATCTGACACAGACGAACCTAACAGTTCCAAATTCAGCTGCATTCAAATTTGTACTCGATTCGGTAACACTCAAGCTCACATTGTCCTCCTCATTCACATTAGATATTTTTGAAGAACACACGTATAAGATAATTGGATTAATTCCTCAGTTAAAAACGATCCCTTCAAACCTGGAAAAGATATCAAACAACACATATATATCTAGCTAGCTACAATCGTGGGTGTGACGACCATGAAAATGTCTTCATAATTGAGCTTTCCTTAAACCAACTCTAAGTTGCCTTATATTAAAGAGTATTTGTAAGCACACAGTTCTGATCACCTAAAATGTTCAAACATAATGTATGAAATTAAACATTGATGATGACATATGCTCACGAGGTCAAGTTATAACAACCCCTTATGCATTTTTCATAAGCTGCAACTAAATGAACCCCAAC
The DNA here is from genome assembly GCA_030544215.1 of Zantedeschia hybrid cultivar. Taxonomy (NCBI): domain Eukaryota; kingdom Viridiplantae; phylum Streptophyta; class Magnoliopsida; order Alismatales; family Araceae; genus Zantedeschia; species Zantedeschia hybrid cultivar. The sequence continues at coordinate 60,167,137 of JARZZO010000012.1, forward strand.
AAATAAGGTTTAGTCAGCTGCAGACTAGTATTAATTTTGTGGACGTTAAACAAAAGCATAAGATTGTACATGATTTATATTACTCTTCGAATCTATTTTGGTTAAGAATTCCAACTGTTTTAAGTAGAACAAGAAATAAATTCCTCTAGCTACATGAACCTGATTTTCTGAAATAGAGTTGTTGGCATATACAGTAGTCAAGAAGACCAAGCCTCATTACATATTACGACTAGTTCTATAATAAATGCACTGTGCATTTCTAGATTTCATTTCTAGATTTTAGTGTAAATTAGAAATGGCAGATTTTACCAATTTGGCACATCGGTTAGCACCCTACAATCACTTCAAAAAAAAAAAAGATTCTAATATCGTGGTATCTCACTGGCAAAGGAATAACCGTTCGTAGTGACAAATCCATGAACTTCTTACCTGTGAAGCTTGTGCAATAGCTAGAGTTGTTGCTCTAGAGAATAAGCGTCACTTTGATTGGAGAATAGGAGAAGAATAAGGATGAATAAGGAGAGAATAAACTTAATTTTGTTTTAACAAACGGAATGACTTATATTGGTACAGAATAACTTATTCGAAGAATAAGGAGAATAAGTCATCTTACCCTAGACCGAAGAATTACTTATTATTCTTATTCCGTCAGCGAACCCCGTGAAACTATTAAACTGAAACACCTCTTATTCTAGTATATGCTATTCCATCAGTGGGTTCCACGTAATAACTTATTCTACAAATAAAGTAGGGCTAAGAGAACATCGATGACCAAAAATACCATAGCATCGGGATGTGTAGTTACCATAGATGTACCAATGATCAAGTAAACAGAGGTTCTAGTGATCCTGTCCATTGTAGTTATCTAAGATTCATTTTTATATCAGACATTTTCAAGGATGTGATTACTTACAAAATTTCAAGAGAGCTAGTCCTGATAATCTTCAAAGATGCATCAAAACAAACAAACAAAATGTAAATACCAACTAAAAAATATATTAAAAAAGTAAAATTAGCAGATTTCAATGGGACATGGTAGGATCGGTACCCGCTTGAAGATGGAGTGGCGATATTTGTCGGAGCAAATGTAGATGGAGCACTGGCAGTGGATGCTTTGACCAAAGGGCGGCGAGGGATGACAATCATCAGATGGGAGTTCGATCTGGCGGAGGGCTACCCTTTGACGGGATCATTGCCATGATTCGTCGTTGCCTCCTTGTCCCACACTGCTAGCCCACCACCGTGAGAGGAGAGCTGTCGAGATCCGCCATCACTGTCGAGAGAGGAGAGCCACCGAGACTCGCCATCACCGCCATAAGAGGAGAACCACCATCATCGTTGGGAAAGAAGAGTTGCCGAGATTGCCATCACCACCGTGAGAGGAGAGCTGCCGAGATCCGCCATCACCGCCGTGGAGACATGCCAGTGCTGCTATCAATACCCCTGTGCGTCGCCTGCCACTATTGAGAGCTAGGAGGGGGAGGAATGGAGAGCGCAACAGCTAGGTTAGGTCAAGACGGCGGGCTTGACTGACCTCACGACCGAAGCCCGGTCCGAACCCATAAACTAACATGCTTGATTTGGTGCCCAAATGATGCTCGATAGGCCAAAAGAGCCCTCCCAAATGTGGCCCGTCACAGGCTAGTCTGTCGGGCTGGCCCAACTTGTTGACACTCCTACTTTCTCATGCCCTTTCTTACTTTCTTTCTATATGTTCTTGAAATATTGGATAGAAGTTTGCAAATTTGACTGTTTATTGGGGGTGTTTATGTCATTTCGTACATAGGTTAAGAGTTTATCTAAGCACGGTTGAGTTAATTGAACGGTTGTTAACGGTAGGGGTATGAAGGTGAGAATTTAAAAATTTTAAGGGTATTGGGATGATTTCCTTAAAGGTAAAAGTATAGAGGTTATTTTTAAAGATTATAAAGATATATAAGTCATTTTTCCTAACTTTAATCAAACAAAATGTTGGCAAGTTCTCCTCCGGGCTCAAACACTTCCGAAATTTTGAGTTTGAATCCTTTATTTCCCGTGCCCCCTCGCAGTACGTGGGTGGGCGTACGCCAGCTGCACGACAGCTACAAGCACCGCGCGTCATCTCACCTCCTCCTCTCCCTCCCTTCTTCTTCCTCCCCTTCGATTCCCGAATCCCTCTCACGTAAAACCCTCCCCTATCTCTCTCTCTGTCCTGGGGTTCTTCCGTGGCCGGCGGCGCCCGCTCCCTTCTTTCCCCCACTCCTCCGCCTCCATCGCCATGGATCCCGGCGGTCAGCTCCCCCTGGCGACCCTCTCTTCCTGGTTCGTCAACACCCTCTCCCCCCTCCCGGAGCCCCGTCGCCGTGCCGAGGAGGAGCTCTCCCGCGCCGCCGACTCCCTCGGCTTCTCCCTCGCCCTCCTTGACCTGGCCTCCTCCTCCGGCGCCTCTGACCAGGTCCGCCACGCCGCTGCCGTCCACTTCAAGAACCACCTCCGGGCCCGCTGGTCCCCCTCCCCCTCCGACCAGAACCCTAACCCTAACGCCATTCCCGCCGCCGAGAAGGACCAGATCAAGTCCCGCCTCGTCGCGCACATGCTCGCCGCCCCGCCTCTCGTCCGCAGCCAGCTCGGCGAGGCCCTCGCCGTCGTCAGCGCTCACGACTTCCCCCGCGCTTGGCCCGGCCTCCTCCCCGAGCTCGTCGCCTCCCTCCGCGCCGCTGTCGCCGCCGCTGACTATGCCGCGGCCAACGGCCTCCTCACCGCCGCCAACGCCATCTTCAAGCGCTTCCGCTCCGCCTTCGGCAGCGACAACGCCACCCGCCTCGACCTCAAGCACTGCCTCGACGGCTTCGCCGCCCCCCTGCTCGAGGCCTTCCTCGGCACCGCCCGCCGCATCGAGGTGGCCATGGCGGCCGCTCCCACTTCCGACGCCGCCCTCCTCCGCCAGATGTTCGAGTCGCAGCGCCTCTGCTGCCGCATCTTCTTCTCTCTCAACTCAGTCGAGCTGCCGGAGTTCTTCGAGGACCACATGAAGGAATGGATGCAGGAGTTCAAGGCCTACCTTACCACCCCCTACGCCCCTGCCGTCGAGGCCGATGGCACCGTCGATGCAGTCCGCGCCGCCATCTGCGAGAACCTCGAGCTCTACATGAAGATAAATGAGGAGGAATTCCAGGCGTACCTCGCCGACTTCGTCTCCGCCGTGTACACCCTCCTGATGACCTCCTCCCCCTCCTCCTCCCGCGACCTCCTCACCGTCACCGCCATCAAGTTCCTAACCACCGTCAGCACCAGCGTCCACCATGCCCTGTTTGGAAACCCCGAAGTGCTGCCCCAGATCTGCCAGAGCATCGTCTTCCCCAACATCCGGGCGCGGGACGAGGACGAGGAGCTCTTCGAGATGAACTATGTGGAGTTCATCAGGCGGGACATCGAGGGCAGCGACGCCGACACGAGGCGGAGGATCGCCTGTGAGCTCCTGAAGGGGATTGCTGTTAATTACAGGGAGCAGGTGATGACGATCACGTCTGAGCAGATTCAGAGGATGCTGGCCGCGTACCAGGCCAACCCGAGCGAGAACTGGAAGGAGAAGGACTGCGCCATCTACCTCGTGGTGTCGCTTGTGACGAGGAAGCCTACGGGGGGCATGGAGGCGGCGTATCTTGTCAATGTGGAGAGCTTCTTCGCCTCTGCCATTGTCCCGGAGCTGCAGAGCCGCGACGTGAATGCCGCCCCGATGCTCAAGGCAGGCGCGCTGAAGTTCTTCACTGTGTTCCGGAGCCAGATCCCCAAGCAAACAGCGATCCTCCTGCTGCCGGAGGTGATACGGTTTCTGGCTTCTGAATCGAATGTGGTGCATTCTTATGCTGCCAACTGCATTGAGAAGATGCTGCTTGTGAAGGACGGGGGGCATCTCCGTTATGGCGCTCCCGACATTGGCCCATTCTTGCTGGTGCTTATGACCAATCTGTTCAATGCCCTGCGGTTCCCTGATTCGCAGGAGAATCCCTACATCATGAAATGCATCATGCGTGTGCTTGGGGTTGCTGAAATCGGCCATGAGGTGGCTGTTCCCTGCATCGCAGGGCTGGTTTCAGTGCTTGGCGAGGTCTGCAAGAACCCAAAGGATCCAATTTTCAACCACTACTTATTTGAGGCAATGGCAGCACTGATCAGGAGGTCTTGCGAAAAGGACCAGTCTCTAGTCAGAATATTTGAGGAAAGCTTGTTCCCAGCCCTTGAGAACATCTTGGTCAATGACATTGCTGAGTTCTGGGCATATGCCTTTCAGATATTTGCCCAGCTAGTTGAGATCAATAGGCCACCACTCTCCCCAAGTTACATGCAACTCTTCCAGGTTCTTCTTTCACCAGAATCTTGGAAGAGGCCAGCGAGTGTCCCAGCATTGGTCCGGCTCCTTAGTTCATATCTGCAGAAGGTGCCTAATGAACTTAACAATGAGGGAAGGTTGAGTCAAGTGCTTGGGATATTTAACAACTTAGTTTCAGCTTCTAACACTGAAGAGCTGGGATTCTATGTTCTTAACACTATTGTGGAGAATCTTCAGTATGAGGTGCTGGCACCATACGTTGGTCACATATGGGGTGCCCTTTTCACACGCCTGCAGGCCCGTCAAACCATGAGGTTTGTGAAATCACTTATAATATTCATGTCATTGGTTCTTGTCAAACATGGCCCTGCTGTTCTTGTGGATTCGATAAATGCAATTCAATCTAATTTATTTAGAACAGTTCTTGAGAAGTTTTGGATTCCAAATCTCAAGCAAATTACAGGGTTTGCGGAGGTAAAGTTGACGGCCACTGCTTCAACAAGGCTTCTGTGTGAATCTCCGATCTTTTTGGATACTTCTGCCACTGAGCTATGTGGGAAAATGCTTGACAGTATAGTCACTCTTCTTGCAAGGCCAGAGGATGAGAGGGTGGAAGAAGAAGCAGATGTGCCAGATATTGGAGGGACTATAGGCCAATCTTCGGCATTTGCACGGTTGCACAATGCTGGGAAGAAGGATGGAGATCCATTGGAAAACATAATAAAGGATCCTAAGCAGTTCTTTGTTACTTCAGTGGCAGGACTTTCATCAGTTGCCCCTGGAAAGTACCCTGTGGTTATAGAGAAATATGTGGATGCTGCTAACAGGGAAGCACTTGCCGAGTTTTGCAAAACATACAATTGTCGCATTATCTAGAGTAAGGATTACCTTTACGATAATTTAATATCTATTGCTGTTTTTGCTAGCACATGTTCAACTGTGTGGTCTACTTTCTTTGTTATGTTCCTCTCATTTGATACAGCATACTTTCTTTGATGTTCTCATATTTTGTTTTCCCCTATCATGTATTTGTTATAGCAGCTAGTCTCCCTAACTAAAATCTTCCCCCATATTTAAATGAAACTTGCGTGGTCAAAGAATACGAAAGGGCTCTTCTTAATCTTTTGTTGGGTTATTGTTTCTTTTAACTCTCACATGGTTTGTAATGCTGAGATTTTCAGATCCATCTTAGTTTTCTAGATGTCAATTTTGAGCTTCCTCTCTCTCTCTCCATGTTGAGACATGAACAAAACTGTCATGCTCATCATTCTCTTCTTTTATCATTAAAATATGTAAGCTTCTCATTTTTCTGGAGGTTATTCATCTACTTTTCAAATTGGTTTAAGCTTGCTTGAGACAATGACATGAGTTGAATTTTGTGGCTATGGTCTTGGAAGGAAGAATCAGATTGGATTGGCTAGGATTTCTAGGTCCAGTTTCGTTTTACCAACCTGACCCCATCCCATATCTCTGCTTCCCAATCTTGTTCAAACTCGGCCAGAATGAGTGATCTGACCAAGGAATGGCCCTGGATCGGCCGACCTTCTCTGGGTTCCTTTACTATCCTTAAAAGGCCTCGTCATTGGCTCACCTTAACCCTCTTGCCTTCCTAACCATGCTATGATGATCTGTCATAAATCGCTGTCACTGCTGCCATGCGATGCCATTGACGCAGCCATTATGGCCTGTCACTGTTGAAGCTACCTTCACCACGTGCTGTGACACTGCTGCCACCTCTATATACATACCTACATCTTAAAAAAGATAAAATATGAGTTATAAATATATTTGAGTCCTCTTGGGTTCAGCCAGATTGGCTGATTCGACTTTTGCTGGGCCAGGCAATCCCAAGCCCAATCCTGATCCTGCATACATTGGTTAAGGTGAGTCCCTTCTTCCCTTTTCTAGCCTTGTTGTTGTTCTTTGTTCTAAGATGCATACATGCGTTTGTCTTTTTTTAATAATCTGGGGGGCCCAACCCTAGCCTGCCTGAACCCATGTGTTGTGTTAGGTTTGACTATGGTCAGGGCAGGGTGGTTGACCCCTGATCCTGGGTTAGGGTTAGGATTTACTCTAGCATGGTCCAACTTGCACATCAGGTAGTGTCATCATCAAATTCCATTTTCTCTGGTCATTTTGTCTTTCTCTAATCTTGGTGTGGAAAAGGGAAATTGTTGTGGAGAACTGTCATCTGTTGAACACAAAGATGGAAAAACTGAAAAAGTAATAAAGTCGATAATATCTTCAATCTTTTCCTAAAAGCGTGAGCTTATATCTTAGGTGATTGAAGTCCACTTAGACTGCATTTCTGTAGATATGTTCCCTTGACTTTCCAGGTTTTTCCAAACATCTTTCTTGTTGGTCTGTTTCTTGTGTATTGGTTTCTTGATCTCTCCTTTGCCATGTCTGATACACTTGGGCACTGTTTGGGAATGAATATGGGTTGGATTCCAATCATTGGAATCTTTCCAAACGGCACGGTTTCCTCTTTGTTTTCTCAAAAGCTGAAATCTATAGAGAGAGAGAGAGAGAGAGAACGGGAGAGAGGAAATTCACAAGCTGGAAAAGGTAGCTTTGGAAAATAAAAGTTATTTTCCAATGATTGAAAAATGGGTAATAGACCAAAATACCCATGGCTTCTTTAAAAGTTAAGCAAAAAGTGTGGACATTTTGGTGAATGACATTTCAAATCCACTTGTTACCATAGTTGTCAATCCCGTCCTGGTCCCTCTTCCATTTTTCTACTAGGATGGGATCTAACCCTTGCAAAGGTTAAATATTTGTGAAAGTGTTACATGTTATATTTTTATAAGAATAATGTCATAAACTGGATACTTAATGCTGCGTTTCTGTTTCTGATTTCACTAGTGTATTGGAAATAAGATGAAGTCTGTAAGTTTCAGAATCCAATACTGGTTCATTGGAATCATGCTATCAGAAATTCAGAGTACCATTTGCATCCCTCAAGTTGGCAGCTAAACACCATATTCAAAGATGTATTAGAGAAATTCTTGTGATTGCCATATGAGTAGAAGGTTTTGTCTTTGTTTGCAATTGGATCCAGTTTAGTGAATGACATCAATTCTTGAATTGGTGCAGTGTTCTTGTCATCTTTGGATGAAATAGTAACTACCTATGAATCCATGAGGACCATTTGTTGGGAGAAAACCTGTCCTATTGCTTACCGGTTTATGAAACTTGACAAGAGCTTGCTGATTCATTTGGGCTTTAAAAGCATCTGCAAGGTGTAATAGCTAATGTTTTTTTTTTTTTCTAGATACTCTCTTATCCTTTATGGAGGCATCAAATTTGCAGCCAAAAATTGAATTGAAGCGCACTTCATCTTTCTTAACATGATGGAACTTAACATGGCCATCTTTGCACATAAAAAGTATCCTTGAGACAGGACAGAGTTGCATAGGATAGTTTCTTTTTCTTTTTTGCACTTGTTATGCACGTAGTTGTTCCCATCTCCAGTTTCTTATGATTCTGAACATATTTGATACCCAAGCCATCTCTTTCATGAACTATGATAAACTGTAATACATAACCTTTTATTTTCATATGAAAAGCATGTAGTATATAGATGGCTCAATAAACATTTCTACATGGGAATCTGCATGTTGATATCCAGTTGCTTTGTATGCTTAACATTGCAAGACTCACATTATGAGACAAGTCATTATAAACAGTTTGGCACATTGTTGGGGGATATTCAATGCAGTGCAATAATTTACAAGTTCTGGCTTTGGTTACCTTGATGTTCTGCTCATCGTTTTGTCTCAAAAGATGTTCATTCCATCTCAATTGATTGGTAGTTGATAAAATTGTCGATGTAATTTGATGCTGTTGTTGATTCTTGGTGGCTGCAACATTGGCATCATAGTTGTCAAGACTTACGACTAGGCAGTGCCTCGGCACCACCGAGGTGACGAGGCTTTTTTTCAAGGTCTAGGCAGTTAAATGCCATACTAGGCCTTGAAAAGTGGCATCTAGCATTGCTTAGGCACGCTTAAAAGGGCCCAGCACACCTAAGCATGTTCATAGGCTACGCAAATCAGGTCCATTGGGACCCAACCTACCCTAATATAAGTAGGGTTATGTGGGTGATTGGGTCCTAGTTCTCGCCACCCTTTCATCTTGTCTTCCTTAGCATTTCATCTTCCTCAGTATCATGCCTCAACAAACAAATTGGGGTCAATGGCAAGGCACTGTTACGCAAACGATAAGGTTCTCTCACTATAATGGCCGCGGGGGGGGGGGGGGGGGGGGGGGGGGGGGGCGCAATAAGCCCCACTTTCTAATGTCAACCGACTTGGAACCCCTCGTGGCCATTAGCATCCTCTCACCATTCTCGGGTTCTTTGTGTGCCCATCCTCTCTTCTACCTTCTCTTCAAATGTTTATCTTCCTATCTGTAATTGTCTCTCCTCTCACCACTTGACTTTGAAGGTGCCGCCTAGGCAGGCCTAAGCGCCTAGCACTTAGAGACCCTCAATATGACAATGCCCAATAAGAAATGTTGTAAACAACAAATCAAGAGGTTCAAAGTTGTGGGGAAATATTTTTAATATGATTGTAGAAGCCTTGGCTTTTACAAGGCTTTCCAAGAGTTCAACCTTACATATTGGATCAAGGATTGTTTTGTTAAGGAAATTTGGTTTACATGAAATGTGTTAATTCTTAATCGTGAATTGGTTTTGAAAAGATATTTAATTACATTCAAGGTACCAAGATTAATAAACAACATTGCGATGAGGTGGCCCTATCCTATTTGGGTCTGCCAATTCTGATCCAATTCGGGGGGAAATTTTTTTAAAAAATATATGAACAATGTCAAAGAATAAGGGTAAATTGATGCTAACCAATGTAAATAATGATGATGCAATACATAGTTTTACTTGTACATAGTGAAGATGGAAGATTGAAGTATCCGTATGCTTTATTGACTGCTAGACTATCTAACTCAACATACACACAACTCCATTAATTTTAATTTTAATTTTAATTTTTATTTTATTTTTTTTTTGGGGGGGGGGGGGGGGGAGTTGAAAGGAAATCCTTAACTACTAATGACTAAAGTGTGAGGCAAGGTTCGCCGACCTGACTCCGACTCGGTTCTCCCATGATCCAGTATGAGTCGGTCCAAGTTGGGTCGACTCGCATAGACTTGGCCGACTCGCATGGAAAATGGAGTTTTTTTTTTTTTTTTTTTTCAAACCTTTCAAAACCTTGAAAAATCCCCAAATCCAAAGGCAAACCTCCATCCAAATTGATTTGCACGAAGCCAAATTGAAAGGATCTGCACTGTCGGCACCGATTTCGTGCGGATTGAGCTGAAAACCACAAGATTTGTGGGAAGAGATAACATTTCAAAGTTAAAACTCAAAAAAATCTTTCGAAATGCAAAAAACGAACCCAAACAAATCTAAAAATGGACTAAATGCGTTGAGCTGACACGGGTCCACTGGGCTCGGGCGATTTGGCCCGTATCATGGCTTGGGTTCACCATGATATGGTACGAGTCGCCCGAGTCGCCATGATCCGAACCGGTACGGCGAGCCATGGTGTGAGGTAAAAGACCATAGCAAAACCTTATAGGGATAATTGCATAAATTCCCTTAGGATCTATCTCATTTCACTCTGTACCCCTAAAACATGTAAAGAGAAGAGTGAAGAAGGACGTGAAGGAAATTTGTCCTCGTGTTTTTCTTTAATCTCGTTTATTTTCCTTTCATCCTTTTTTTTGAAAAAGGGTAATGGTTATACCACTAATTTTATTAATAAATAAAAGGTAGTACAAGCCCGAGTGATGAGATGAGAAATCTCATTCACTCACAAGAGAACTCTGCATCAATGAAAAGAAATCAATATAATAAAAGAAATCATACGACAATGTTCTCAAAAACTTTTCTCCACTTATCTTTTAGGACTTTGAGAATATGTTTGCTTCGTGTATACAGAAGAAAGAGTCTTGATGCAAATGTTTTTTGAAAAAATAAACTACAGGTTGTGAAAATAAAGTTCGATTTGCACTAAGATTGTCACTTTAATTTGAAGAGAAAGTCTTGTTAAGCAAACTCTGACCGCAGGGAGGAAGTGACAGTTAGTATTGGGCATGGTAAGGAGTAGCTATAAATAAGTCTTTGGATTCGTGCTGGAGCCATTAGGGGCACAACTCTTCTTGGATGGTAAGTTCATGGTATTGTTCTTAAGAGAAAATAGAGAAGAGATGGTTAAACTTCATAGGCATTTGTTCTAATGTTTGATGGTGGTTCCAGGAGATTTAAAGAATGTGGAAGAAAGTTTACAAGAAAAAGAAATCGTGGATAGATGGCAAGGAAACTATAGGAGAACTAGTAATCAATCTTTTTTCAAGAGGTAGGCAGATAATTCTAAGTATGAACTATTTTATACTAAAAATTATATTATTTTTAAATTTTTCAAAACTAATTAATAGTATGGAGCTTGATTTGGATGTCTATTTCATGCCTATCGAATGTCACATTATTTGATTTTATTTCCTATTTATTTGGTGATTAATTTGTCATTCTATACAAGTTATTTGTTCAGCCTATTATATTTTTAATTGTAATAACTTGAGTTATGGATATTTGTTCTCTTCTGTCCGATGTCCAATTGAGTTGAAATTTTGAAAGAAACTTATTTTGGACGTTATCCTCGTGTCTAATAAATTTTATAATTTTTTAAATTTATTTGATAATTTTCTTATCATACTATACAATCAGTCTTAGCAGTTTTGAAATTCCAACTTGTGGATTTTTTATTTCACTTGATTTATGTTCAAATCATGTCAAATTTTGTAAAAATGTTTGTCATATTGTCTTTGACCTCTCTGTAAATTTTGACAATTTTTAGACCCCGTTTGTTATTTATTTTGCCCATTATTTTAAATTACTGAAATTCTATTAAAGTCATATTTTTAAAATCGAAGCGGGAGTTCGAAATCATATCAAATCAATCTAAAAATTGATGAAACTTTATAGATACTTCAAATATGATCCATTTATCTTGTTCAAGTTTGGTTAATTTTTGAATATATTTGCTATTTTTAATCTTAATTATTGAAGTTTTAGTTCTGAAAAATAAGTTTTAATATCTATAAATTATGATTTATGATTCAAAATTTTTGAGAAAATCCCGTGACTTTCTTTTTACTCAAATAACATGTTGGAATCTGATTCTTATAATAATTTGCATATTTGATTTAAATGGCCTATTTTCAAAGGGTAGTGTTCGGTTTTGACTTCTATATGCATGTATCATTTAATTATTGTAATTTTAGATTTATGGTGACTTTGATATCTCTGTAAGGTACTTGTTCCATATATGTATAAGTTTGTTTATACAGTGCCATTTTAAGGAGATTATGTGACTGATTCGGGTATAAACATTTGTATTAGATAAAACAATTGTAACATGAGGGTAACGGATAAAATTTCAGTAATGCGGTAGATACTAAGTACTATATGGACTAAAGTATTACATTGAGTGGGAACTGCCTCTTGAATCTATAGGTGTTTTAGATATATATTTGCCATTTATGTCTGGTTGTGGTGAGATATTAGACTCTTCGATTATGTGCAGTAGTAAAGACTTCTGCATCATTACTTAGATGATTTGCTATATATTTGTTCGGCTCTTTATACTTTGGTTTGAGTGTATCTCCATTATGATATATTTGATATGATTTGATTGACATAAATTTGAAATTTATGTTCTATTATATATCCTTGAATTCAGTATATTCATTTGAATTCTTTGTTCACTCTATTTAGTTATTCGTTTGATATTCCATGAATCTGTCCTTGAATTAAGTATATTCATTTGAATTCCTTGTTCACTCTGTTTAATTATTCGTTTGAAATTCTATGAATTTGTCGTAAGAATGATATTTATGATATGTTCATAAGCAAACTCTAATTTGTTAAGTTATATGTTATTCGATCTGATAATATTTATTAGAAAATATTTTTGATTTAGTAAATCTATATGTAACTATATTTTTTATCAATTTTTTATTTGAATTATATGTAGAACTGTGCAAAATCATCATACTTAGTTTAATTGTATAATGTGATTTGCAAGATTACTATATTTTATGTCATGTGGATAGTTTGAAGCCTACTGAGTGGTGGACTCATAAATTTGATCAACCGTTTTTTTTTTTTTAAATCGATTTAGGATTTGTTTATGTAGAGAATCAAGTATGTTAAATTTTTAGAAAATTTTTTAGTTATCAAATTAGTAATTTGATGTAGTGGGTAATGATGAGAGATTGATGTATTTTTTTTTATTTTCTATGATTGAGAATTTAGATACTAATTGATGGATATTGTAATTTGTAGACTTTGGTATTAGCTATATTTTGGATATTTTAGATTAGTTGATGGTTATAACGTTTATTTAAATTACTGTGGTTGTTTAGTTCTCATAACTATTTGTTATGATGAGATTTATTTCGAGATTGTGTAGTCAGAAACTGAGTAAAAAAAGGACTATGATTCGGAACATTCTCATTGTTTTCATCATAATATCTTCATTCACAATCTCTCAAATATCATTGTTTATTTTCTAATAAACATTTTGTAACATCCTTGTACTCCAACCATCAAGGTATTGTCTACTTTGGCATAAGGGCCTCTTAGTTTGTCCTTTTTAGAGATAATTGACTTCAAAGCAGAGACTTCTTAGGAGGTCACCCATTCAATTATTACTCCTGGCTAAGTATACTTAACTACATAGTTCTTTATAAAAATCGAGCCAATACTAGAAAAGACGTCTCGATGATTGGAGATACAACTTAATTATATTTGAGAATTCTACCCCTTTTATATAGGCGACGTCTTCGTCACAGAGTTACCTAACTTACAACCAGTTCACCAGACAGGTAAGACTCTAGAGGTAGTCTTTAAATGCTCAAAAGGTGACTCCCATCATATAGGTTCACACCGTGGCATTACGTATCGCTGTCTTACGGGTAGCCCTCTCATGGTGTAGCACTTTGCCTTATGTGGCAGTTAGCTCCTACACTTCCGGCTGGTTCGTGGTTCTGATACAAGATATTATCTGCTTTGGCCCAAGGGTCTTACGGTTTTGTCATTTTTTATAAATAATTGAATCTAGAGTAGAGACTTCTTGAGAGCTTACCTATCTCGTTACTATTCTCGACTAAGTACGTTTAACTACAGAGTTCTTTAAAAGAAACGAGTTAATACTCGAAAAGGTGTCTTGATGTTTGTAGATATAATTTAGCTATATTTGAGAGGTGTTACATTCTATCACTTATAAGCGATGTCCATGTGGCAATGTTCCCTAACCTACGATCATTTTTCTACTCAGGTAGGACTTTAGAGGTGGCTTCTATAGGCTCAAAAGGTGGTTCCCACCATGTAGTTTTACACCGTGGCCTTATGTATTGCCGTCCCACAGATAACCCTTTCATGGTGTAACACTTTACTCTATGTGACACTTAATTTTCACACTTTCGATTGATTCGTGACTTTGATACCATAGTATTACGTTTCAGATCTGATTTTTTTTTTTAACTCGAACTCCATCTGCGTAATCTTGGGATAAATTCCATCATAACAAATAAGTATGAAAGCTATACAACCAAAATGTGATTCAAGTAAATGATATAACTAGCAATTAATTCAAAATATATGTAACATAGTCAATATCAAAGTCCACAAATTACCATATCTATCAATTAGTATATGAATTTTCAATCTCATAAAATAAAGAAAAGTATATCAATCTCTCATAATTCCCTATTAAATCGAAATTACTCATTTGATAACTAGAAGGTCTTTTGAAAATTAAACATACTTGATTCCCTACTTATACAAATCTTGAGTCGATTTCTTCTAAAAAATAGTTAGTTGGATTTATAAGTTCATCACTTCGTAGGTTTTAAATTATGTACATATAAACTAAGTATGATGATTTTGTACAGTTCTACATATAGCTCAGATAAAATGATGATAGGGAATATGGTCAAATATTCATTTACCAAATTAAAAGTATTTTATAATAAATATGATCAGATTGAATAACATATAATTTAACAAATCAGAATTTGCTTATGAAAAAGATCATAGATGTCATGCTTATAATATATTCATGGAATTAAAAAAAAATTGCTAAACAGGATAAATAAGGAATCAAAGGAATAAACTGAACTTAAAAGATCATAACGGAACATTATGTTTCAAAATTATGTGTCAAACATATTATAATATATATGTACGTAAATTACAACATGAAGAGCCGAACACATATACCAAAACATGTAGGCAATGATGCATAGGTTTTGGTCACTGTGCAGAATCGGAGAGTTTAGTGTCCCATTACGACCTAACACAAATGGCAAATATGTCAAAAGGTAGCCCCCATAGACTCAAGAGGTGGCTCCTACTCAGTATAGCATTTTGTCTCATGTGGTACTTAGCACTTACTATTTGGCTGGAATTTCAAAAATCTATTGTCTTCAGGTACCAAAATGTCATATCCAATATAGATGCTTATACTGAAATCGGGCCACATAATCTCCTTAAAATGACACTATTCAAATATTCTCATATTTACACGGCATAAGTATCTTACAAAAGTGTTAAAGTCATTATAAATTTACAATTTTAATTATCAAAGTGGTACATATATATACAAGTCAAAATAGAATACTTTTTTTAAAAAAAAAGGATCATTTAAAAAGTCAAAGAGATCAAATATGTAAATTATTAGGTTAATCTGATTTTAATAGGTTGTCAAAATGAGAAGAAAGTCAGGAATTTTGTCGGAATTTTTGGATCATAGATTATCATTTTCAGATATTAAGATCAATTTTTCAGAATTGAAACTTCAATAATTAGAATGAAAAATAACAGATAGAGTCAAAAATTAGCTAAATATGGCAAATATGATAAATATATCATATGTGAAGTGTCTACAAAGTTTTATCAGTTTTTGAATTGATTTGTTATGATTTTGGATTCTCGCTTCAATCCTAAAAATTTGACTTTAATAGGATTACACCAACTTAAAATAGAGGATAAAATAAATAGCAAACGGGGTTAAAAAAAATTTCAAACTTTACAAGAAGGTCAAAGACAACATGGTAGAGGTGTATACAAAATTTGATATAATTTGGATATGAATCGAGTTAGTTATGATATCCACAAGTTGAGTTTTTCAAAACTATCAGGATAGATTACACAGGTTGATAAGAAAATCATTGAATGAATACTAATTAAATTCAAAAAATTATCAAATTTATTAAGTATTTAGATAACATTCAAAATAAGTTTTTGTCAAAATTTTAACTTAATTAGACATCGGACAAAGAATAACAAATATCTATAATTCATTACAATTGAAAACATAGCAGACTGATTGCACAGATTGTATAGACTAAAAAATTAATCATAGAATAAATAGGAAATAAAATTAGAATAATATGAAATTTGGTGATCATGGACTAAATTTCTTATCTGTTGATTAGTTTTGAAAGCTTTAAAAATAATATGGTTTTAGTAAAAAATAAATCATGTTTAATGTTATCTGCCTATCTCTTGAAGAAAGATCGGTTCTTGGTACTTCTTCAACGTGAGAAAGTTCTTTTGGGATCTTAGAAGGTATAAAGAAGAGCTTGAGAGGACTAGAAGGACTGCTAGGATAACTTACTGTGAGAGTAGATGTTGCTAGGTGCCGTTGACAAACCACTTGCTGTTAGAGGAGATGTTGCTAGGTGCTGCCGGCGTACCTAACTCGTCATGAGAGGAGATGTTGCCATATGCCGTCCACACACTGCCATGAGAGAGAGAGAGAGAGAGAGAGAGA
This sequence comes from Zantedeschia hybrid cultivar, assembly GCA_030544215.1. Taxonomy (NCBI): domain Eukaryota; kingdom Viridiplantae; phylum Streptophyta; class Magnoliopsida; order Alismatales; family Araceae; genus Zantedeschia; species Zantedeschia hybrid cultivar. The sequence goes on from JARZZO010000012.1 coordinate 60,183,307, forward strand.
GAGAGAGAGGACGGTTGTTGTGGTTTGTGACCCAAGCCCAGCTTGAGCCATCTAATTACGGGATTGATTCATACGAGCCCAAGTCCAGCCCATGACGGGCTAGCCAGCCGGGCTTGCAGGCTGGCCCAGCCCACTGGCACCCCTAGATACCCACTGACACCTCTAGATTTAACTATGACAGGCTTGATTCACACATGCCCAAGTTCAACCTGTGATGGGCCAGCCCTCCAGGCTTGTGGGCTGTTCCAGCCCATTAACACCCCTAGATGCCCATTAACGTTGACCTTTTGATGGTTATGAAATGAATATCTGTTGACAATTTGCAGTTCTGTAGGCTGCAGTGTCATTTCTGATTCTTCTTTTTGAAATTTGTTGTGGATTGTACCACCAATTTTGTTGTGATAAATAGTGTAGCAAGAGGAGAGGTTCCTCTCTAGAACCAAAGAAGAAAATAAAATGCCAGACTACATTTTGTGCACCTCTCTAGCCAACTCTCAATAGAGACACCTAGAAAAAATGCTTCCAGTTGTGAATAAAATACAAAGCTTGAAGAGAGAGATTCTTAAATGTGACTTGATCTTTATCTTTAGTTATGCATTATATTATATCTCTCGTACTTTTTTTGAAAAGTGAAAATAGGTCATAACTATTCTTTATTTATGATTACGATACAGAAAAAATCCCAAATATCATTAGAAATAAAAATATGTTTAGCCAGGCCTAAAAGATCCACAAACAGTGTAAAATGTTAAAAAAACTAACAAAATAACCACCTTATTAATGAGGCACCTGCCTCGCCGCCTCGGCAGTCTGCCTAGGCAGCAGGTGGTTCTATCGCCTCAGGCCGCCTAGGCATTTTTAAAACATGGTTTGACATAAGTGTTACTTCCCCTGAATACATTATCAGTTCACTCCCTTCATATGCTCCAAACTATCGCATGAGACATGGTGAGGAGTATGATACATGATCCCAGCTTGGTTTTTAGTCTTCTGGAGAACTTCCACTTCTACTGGATTGTCTTGAAATTCACTGAAAGATTTGCCAAACTGCCAAAGGTTTTCCATATTTCTTGGCTAACTGTGCAGCTGACTGGTAGATGGTCGACATCTTCATCTGCTATTCCACAGAAAGAGCAAAGTGTCATAATCGTTATAATCCTCTACTTCATCTTTGAGATTCCTCCCTAACTTCAAACACCACTGTACATTACTGCCGTCTAGCTGACTTCTCTAGAATTGTACTCCCTTTGTTGGCAACTAAAGTATAAATGTTCAGGTGGCAACTAAGTATCAAATCTTCAGGAACTTATCCCTCAACTAAAGTATCATTGAGACATTTGTCCCACCAAAAATAAGTGAGATGAGATCCTTTTAGCCAACTCTGATTTTAATATGACATCCGGAGTGAAGGATCCGTTTCACATAGGGAATACCCAGCTACTGTTTTTATTTTTCAGTGTGCAAGTAGAATTTTCTGTAGGTCTCTCATTGTTGAAATCTAATTCGTCCACGATTGGTCTTCCTAAAAGAGAAGCTTCCAGATCCACTTTCTGGAGGCTAGGTTCATTGCTGTAATTTTTTGACACCTAGCCTTCCTATGTTACTTAGGTCTGCACTGCATAACTTATCCCATTTCACCAAAACCATTTTCACTGGTCCATTTCCAGGGAAAATTCCTTCATATCTGATCCAGTCCACTAGTAACATTTTTGGGCATCAAGAAGACTACCTTCCAATGATTAGGTTCCTTGATTTCCATATAGCTAATATTTTTTGTATCTTCTGTATGAGTGGCTTCCAATCTGAATGTTTGTCTGTAATGCAGAGACGTAAGTTCATCCACTCTACTTCTCAGTATTTCAGCACAACTATTGACTGCCATTCCTCTACATTGATAACCTATGATAGAGCTCTTACCAAAGTTGATCTTAAACCCTATGCATGCTTCAAAAGTTTTCAAGACAAAAAACCAGATCCCGGTTGTTGCTTCATATCTTCTTTGGAAAAACAAAGGAATGTTGCTTCATATCTCCTTCGAAAAACGGAACACCATCAACAAACCGTAAATGAGAGACCCCAAAAAGATTCCTAAAAGATGTAAACATTTGATTCATTCCTTTTTCTTTTTCCATCTTATACCTCCTGCTCAGTATGCTAGCCACAATCACGAAGAGTAAAGGTGAAAGTGGGTCTCATTGCCTGAGGCCCCTCGTGCTAGTGAAGTATCCACATACATTTCCATCAGTAATCACAAAAAAACCTTGCTGAACTGATACAATTCTTTACGACTTTAGGCCACTTGTCCGGAAATTTCTGAATTGTAATATTCCACAGGCGGCTCTTTACGACTTTAGGCCACTTGTCAGGAAATTTCTGACTTGTAATATTCCACAGGCAGCTCGAAGACACCCTATTGTGTGCCTTAGAAAAATCTAGTTCACAGGTGAAACCTGGACTTCTCAGCTTTCTGATAGCTAGCAACACTTCATGAGCCAGCAAGAAATTGTCATAGTCTTCTCCCCAGGAAAACTGCAGACCGATTTTCCTCCACTAACTTACCCATTACTTTCCTCAATCTCCCAGCCAGAACTTCTATAATTTTGTATGGCCCATTTGGCACGCTTATGGATCTGAAATCCTTCAGTTCTAGAGCGTCCTCCTTTTTCTGGTATTAGAATTAAGGAGGTTTTGATTGACCTATTCACAGCCAAGTTCCTTGATTACGTACCTTCTAGCTGGTTTAGTGATAGCATTCTTGAGTGAATCTCAGAATTTTTGGTAAAACATAACAAGGAAGCCATCAGGTCCTGGAGCCTTCTCCCCTCCTAAGCTGAATCCAACATTTTTAACTGCTTCTGAGATCTATGTTGTAACCCATAATTGATCTGCACCTGAAAGAGTGGAGTCTTCTACCAAGGAGGATACCACCGATTCTCTGACGTAAACTGATTACTATAGAACTGAACAAGCTCTGCAATTTGATCCTCATCTTCTGTCCACTCATCATCCTTCTAAATAGAGACAAATTTTCTTCTTCTTCCTTTTGCTACTACATGGTAGAAGGCTGTATTGAGGTCTCCTTCCTGCACCCATCTAGCGCCAGACCTCTGTTTCCATCTAACCTCCTCTTCTTGCAGCAGTCAGTAAATTTAGTCTTCATAATCATCGTGTCTTCTTGTTCCTGGTGTGTGAAAGCTCTGGTCTTCTCCTTTTTGCCAAGCCTTTGCAGCCCTTCTAGGAACTCCATCTTTTGTTTTTGTGTCTATCCCTCCAATTGTTTTCCAGTATTTAAGAACACCTTTGAGCTGTCTCAGATTCACAGCAAGATTTTTAACTCCTGAATAATGACCATCCAATTTCTCCCGGGTATTAACAAGTAGAGTGTTGGGTTCAACATAATTCAACTACATTTGCTCAAATCAAAGTGGCTTTATCTTAACATTGTTAACCTAACAATTCACCACCAGAGTGTTATGGTCCAATACACTTACTAGGTTGAGCAGTTATTACAGAAAGAGGAAAGTATGATTCCCGCCTATTATCTACTAAAGCCAGATTAACCTTAGACAGGGAAGGAAGCTCTCTATTGCTGCTCAAAGTGAACTTCTAATTGACTATTTTCAGTTCTAGTAAGCACTTTAATACCAAAGCAACGAAGGCTTTCATACCTATAGTGACTTTGTTCATTCTATTTCTTTCACATGGACTGTGGACTTCATTGAAGTCACCGTAGCACATGAAAGCAGTGGCAGATCACTGCTTCTAAGCATAGCCCTTGCCTGTCCTCAGTTATTTGGTCAATACACGCCTGACAGCATCCAACAATTTTTATTTTGACAGTCAGTTTGCTGAACTGTTACTGAGGAACTCTCCCATCTCTAGCAGTAGCCCTTCCCATCTGCTAGTGCCTCCATGCTGCCAGTATACTGCCTGACCTCCCACAGGCTCTTCTGTGTGAAATCAACTGAAGTGAAAGCATTTACAGTTTTGACCATTTCCATTTTCATTTGTTCCAACGCCCTTTCCTGAATGCAAACAATCTCAATGCACTTCGTTGGACAGCATTCCATACTGCAAAATGCTGAGTAAGATGAGTAAGATGATTTCCCTGTTTGCGTGCTTTCGTTGGACAGCATTCCATACTGCAAAATGCTGAGTAAGATGAGTAAGATGATTTCCCTGTTTGCGTGCCCGTGTTAAGATTGTTCCTACTTTCTCTGGCTCTTTGGCTCTACCATTCGTCGACATCTTTAGCAGGCTCTGCAGCAAGCTACCTATTACCTCTGCCTTGTAAGAGATGAACTACCTTCCTTCTTTAATATCTGTGCAAACTTTTCACAGATAATATAATAGTTAGCGTTTGTAAGGGGAGCCTTGGTGCAACATTAAGGTTGTGCCACAGGACCTTGAAGTCATGGGTTCAAATCTGGAAACAGCCTCTCTGAAAAAGGAAGGGTAAGGCTGCATACAATTGAACCCCTGCAGACCCTGTAATGGGTCAATGGCAGGACCCTTGTGTCTCTCGGCTGCCTCTTTTTGATAATTTTTAGCATATTTTTAACATTGCACTGCTTCAGCATTATCAGATGAATATCTGTTAGCAGATCTAGTTATTTGTGCAATGCCTTATTCAATATAGGTACCAGTTCAAAAATATGTTCCATTACCAAAACTTTAGGGGGCTCAGTATGAAAATTATCTCTGAAAACCAACCATACCATTGACTGTCGGGTCCGTAATTGGATTATTGGTATTCTTTGCATCCTTACTCCCCTCCTGTTTCAAACTTGCCACTGCCATCCCCATCCCCCTGTGCATGTGCATGCATGTGTTTGTGTGTGTACACATGTATATATATGCATATAGACCCAATGCCTGAATCCACTATTCATCACCATCCAAGTTCAAGAAAATCACAATGTTGCCACTACCAAGAAAACTGCTAGTGGCTATATGGAACATCCTGGAAAATTATGCGCTTCTTGATACCCTGGTGGTTAGATGCTACTAACATTTGCTGATAGTATGCCTGCACGAGAAACTATTCTGGTGTGGTGTAAGCAATCCTCTAGTAACTATGAGGGTATGTGATAAAAAAGCATGGATTGGAAGTACTTTAGATGTGCTATCAATTCCTCCTAGGCAGGGCATCTGCTGAATCATTCTTTGATTCAACCACATTCTCATCGCATTCCAAGAATGGTTGGAATAGCTTATCTGCATAGATGTGCAAGAAAAAATATTCTGCATAGATGCGAGTATTCGTCTATTAGAATTATTGCTGCATTTATTCAGCTAAAATTTTGCATCCACTGCTACTGGCTAGGTAATGATCTATCCTTTGATGTTTGCCTTTTGTTACTGCTTATTTTTTATAACATATAACTTTGGATTTGATCATCCTATGTTTACCTTTGTCCAAAAGTTGACATCTTCAGTTCACCCATGCTTTCCTCTTCACTATCTTTTTGGTCTGCATCCATAGAAACTAATTATAGGCACAGTTCTGAAAGTACTGAAGAAGCCGTCATCCATAGTCTTTGTTCTTCATGTGTTGATGCAAATTTAACATTGTATATATTATTGATATATTCATGTGAATTTAACATTTGATATATTTTTTGTCCGAAAGTAAAATCTATTTCCATCTTGGTGCGGTCAAGTGCATCAGTCATTGTGTTACGGTATATTTTGGGAACTCACATTTTATTCCTTCTTAGGTCAGCTGATCTAACTTTTCTTTTCCCCTCGTTTCCAATTCAGTGGCAACTGTATGTGTTCTATTTTGATCTTTCATTGGCTGCGCATGAAGCTAAAGCGCTGGGTTCTTTTTGTCAGTCCAAGCTTCCATTGATTGAGACTTTGAATGGCGAACACTTTTTAAGATGAGTGACAGTCAGATATCAAAAATTGCACGGAGCTAGCAAGAGAATTTTCCTTGCTCCACCAGTTTTGAAGGTTTTGCTCGTATGGGCATCTAAAGTCTATAGAGTTGTGAACAGTCCTGTACCTCAGTGTGCTTTTTTGGTGTCAGTTACACCAGGTCCTTAGACTCGTTAGTTCCACCCAGTGCTTTGACTTGTTGGGTGTTTCCTTCACAGTTGAAGGATCCTATGTATGGTCATAAACCAAGTCAAACTCCCAGGAATTGAAAGAGTTGATGCTCTTCTTGCGGCGTGTTATTCCATCGGTTTTGTTTAATCTACCATATGAAATTGCTTGAGATCATACAAATTGGATTTTTTCATGTTGTCATTCTTGTGTTTCACATATCCCTGAGATTTGGTGTCTTTGTCGGAATGTAATATTTGATTCCTTTTGCAGTTTACAGAAATGACGCCAGTCAGGATAAGGGGAAAAAAAATGGTCCTTGGAAAAAAAATCTATGTCGGCAAAAAAATGTGAAAAAATCGTTAAAGAAACATTATTTATTGAATATATAAAATTAAGTAAATTTTATATAAAATTGTTTATTTTTTTAAGTCTGTTTTGTTGATGTATTCGGTTACATTGCGACTTTTAAATATTGTTGTTAATAAATTGTAATTTATTTGTGCACGTTGAGATGATAATGATTAAATAATGTGTTTTTAGAAAAACCATTAGCTTATGTTACATTGGTTTACAGCTTATGATTTAATCACTCTCATGTCAACATGTACAAATAAGTTGCAGAACTTTCCGGTTGGGAGCTTAAAAACTCTCCGACTGTGGTGCATATTTTGGCCACCTCAAGTCAAGGACAGTAATCAGAACACCCTGTATTCAAATCAGGTTGGGAGCTTAAAAACACTCCAAGTTGTGTGATGCGTATTTGCCGTGGGATCTATATCTCCTTCTATATAAGATTACTCTTCCGAAAGCTGATTTGACACAGTATTCTCGCCTAATTAGGCATGTCACCTTGTCCAAAAGAAGAAACAAAAAAGGAATCAGAGTTCAGTGTGAGAGAGAATTGGCAACAGGGGTCCTCAAACGTCTAATTGCCTTAGAAATAGGAAGCTGATCGCCTACAGCACGGATTACAGAGATTTAGGTTGTGTTTGGCGTAACATAAATATATTTGGAAGCATTTTTGTATTTTTATTTAGTTATTTTTTATGGAAACCATTGGATCTTAGAAGTCATTTATGTGGTATTTTTTTTGTGTTTTGGCTTTCAACCAAAAACTATAAGGGGAGAGTTTCCAAGATTGAAGAAAAAGTGGAGTTGTTACGAGAGGGTTGACTTTCGTAACTGAAATTAGTTATAACTTTTCTTCCTCAACTGATTCTACGTAAGAAGTGGAAGTCAAAAGTAACTTTCAAGTAGAAGTTTTCTCAAACACGCCAATCTTTCAAGCTAGTTTACAGTCTGGTTAAAAGATTACCTACTTTTGGCGTTCTTCGTGTGGAGCTGCCGGTTCGGCAGAAGATGAGAGACCAAGATCCCTCCAACCTCTATTATAGACAGACCACCTCCTAACTAAGAATGGACTTGGACTTGAACATCCATTGAAGTGAGGTGTAATGGAGGATGTCCTGTTGTGCCCGGATCTGGTTGCACCGCAAAGAGGCAACGGATGGGGAAACCGTGTAGTGCAAGCACTGTCGGTGGAAGGGCATGCATTGGTATTACCATCACCACTTGCTTTGAGAAAATCCAATGTTTGGTAATTGCATATTTCCACTAATCTACGTGGGTATGAGTAGATTGTTGGGTCAGCTTTCTCACATAAAGAGATGTACTTAATGCCCAGGTAGACACATCCACATGACAAATGCTATCTAAGGATGACATATATTATTGAAGGTTTATGTCATCTCTAAATAACATTTGTCATGTCTAGACATGATAAATATTATTTACCATGTATATTTATCATCCTTACGTAGTATTTGTCATCTCTATAGAGTATATATCATTCCTATATAGTATATGTTATTCCTATGTATACATGACAAATGTGACTCTAGCAGTCATAAATTAGTCAGACGACGATGACTGTCCGATCAAATCTCAAGCTACTCGATAGAATTTGTACAACAAGAAACGTCTAGGGTAGAGCCTGTCAAAAGAAAGAAGAGACGTCAGAGGGCCCCCCGTTCTCCTGAGCCGTAACACCCTCCGATGCTTAAGTCAGGTTCTTAAGAGAGGTAGTAGATGAAGAATTCTCTGGAGTTGGGTGTAGTACTGGACGTACCTTCTTCAGAAGAGAGGCTAGCGTATATATCATCTCCTCTACATGCGGCACCATGGGGGTCGTTTGCCCTCGTGGAGTTAATTATCCCACGATCCACGTCTCTTGATTGAAGGAAGTGTGGGATACCAAGCTAGAAGGAGGGATATCCTCTCGTGATGGAGGGAGCAAATCGTAGGGACCCGTCTTTAATGGACGGTTATACTGTTAGATCGCGAGGCCCACTTGAAGGCAGGGTAGAGTTATGGATCGACCCTGAAGGCCTTCACTCTGTTGAGCAATCGAGAGGTAGCAATCTTTGAGTCCAGGAACTTGGCCTCCTCTAGTTGAAGTGGAACTCTGGGTTACCAAGAGGATAGGTTTCTCTCGACACTCGAGAGCTTTGACTGAGACGTCAGTGGTCATAAAGCTTATCGACTGAGGTGTTGGTCCCCTTATGGCTTGGCTCTCTGGGGGACCAGGACCCCTACATTATGGGTCCCAACCTTCAGCTTGCCTGCCGGATATTGGGACAGGTTGCGTGACCATTGTGTGATGGCCTGTGGGCCATGGGCCCTTAGGACTTCTACTAGTTGGACCTGATTGGGCCGAATCTCAATCACCCCTCATCACTAGCCCCCTTACTCCCAGATTTGAAATTCAAATGTGGGAGTAACATTAAGCAGGAAGTCCAAAGAGGGATGATAAGACCGATAGGTGTGAGAAATGGGGCGCCGATTGTACTTTGAAAGGGTGCCTATTTAAGGAAGGAGATGACATCCCCTTGCCGCTCGCGCCCCCCAAACGATCCCAGATGTGTCGGTTGTATACGTGGCGCCATTCCATAGGTAACAGGACGCCTTGAGTCATCATGATGGGACGTGTCCCTTCAGCTTCGGACGGTACGCCTGGTCAATCATCATGTCGGACCATTTTGGCACGTCTTAGTATCCTAGGCGAACCAAAGAGGCGGTAGATCTAGTTGGCTCTCCTCTATAAAGGTGGGGCTCGGGGGAGGCCAACCTTCCTTCTGCGCTTTCTTGGGCATTTCAGTTGCTCGATAGAGTTGAGGAAGCGGAGATTCCCCGTTGCCTAGGTATCTCCTATACTTTCTTTGGTGAGTCCACCCTGACTTCCGAATCTTATAGAATATTGTCCTGGGAAGGGAACAAAAGTACCTCACCTGGGTAGATGGTGAATCCTTTCATGGCGTACTTCATGTCTTCATCTGTTTTGGCTTCAGGGATTATTTTCACTGTCCATTTAACTAGTTTCTGCAGGTTGATTCCTCTGTGAGCAAGCACGTTCTTAATCTCTTTCGGATTTCTTATGATCTTTGCTAAGAGTCCCCAAGAGGTTACTCTTTTAAGTAGTAGAGACATCTCTTCTTTTCTCTCTTCCTGATGATCAACATGGATCTTATCAATCTTCTTTAATCCCAAGAGCAACTCCACATCTTCCAAAAGTTTGGTGGCTTCAAAGGTAGGAAAAATGAAGGTGTGAGTCTGAGGATGCCACAATTCTACTAAAGCATCCATAGCCACCCAATCCATCCACACTTTATTATAATTTATAGCATGCACCACAAGACCTTCGATATGTCATTTGAAAATAAAGGTTCTCATGGACAAAGAGATGTTCTCCACAAGCTTTGAAAGCCATAGAAGTTTGAAGAATCTTCTTGGACCCGGAAAGAGGGTGTAGTCCTTTTAAATAAAGAAAAAAGAGAAAATAAATCCAAAGTCCCACCATGATGGAGAGTAAATGGCCCTCAAGGCCCAGCTCGTGACCAATTCTGACCTCGAAGTTACCGAGAGGGTTTTGTTGGCGGTTGGCCTTGCCCTGTGGGAGTCTCAGGATAAGTGTCTCTCTCAGTCTTTACAAGATTACTTCTTTACAGTCGTTTACTAACCGGGTGCTTTGTTTTTCAGCCGAGACGTTCGTTCGGGCTGCCCTTGCTGTGTGGGAGGCGGCTCAGGCCGAGGGCAAAGGCGGCGAGGTAGCTCCGGTAGGTCCGCCACCCACGGAGATCCAAGGGCTCGATGTTGGGCCTTCTCTTGGGTACTTCGACGCTCTCGAGGGAATTCTATTGGAGAACCCGACGACAGAGGGGACCGACGTGACCGCGAGGCTAAAGGAGATAAGGCAACGAAAGAGGGCGGCCGAGTGGAAACCTCAAGGGAGTGAAGTTACTAAGGGGCAGGTTCGATAGAAAAGGCGTCGGACGAACATGGGGAAGTCTCCCGTGGTGAGCGCCCAAGAGGAGGCAATTGTTGAAGCCCCTCAGCTAGTGGCAGGCATGGTCATCCGAGGTGCCCCGACCAGATCGAGACAGCCGACAGCCTCTTCACTGGCCCGAGAGCCAGTCCTGTGGCACTTGCCTATGTGGAGGGTGTACACCAACAGCACCTTCGCCGATGGGAATGTGGTGCATGACTTGGCCTTGGCTGCGTGCATCCCCATGGAGAGGACTTAGGAGGAGCGGAGGCTTGACTCGGAACTCTTCATCTGGGCCATGTAGTTAGGCTTGTAGACGCTGGTCCAGGCCTACTACCTAGTGGAGAGGTTCGATGAACTTCATGCAGACAAGTAAAGGCTCGAAGCTCAACAGTAAGATCTTCAGCGAGCCTTGGACGAGTCTCGGGCAGAGACGTAGCATGCGGTAATGACAAATGAGGAGCTGGGGGTCAACCTCAAGGAGGCTCTGGCCCAAGTCGTCGAGTCGGAGGAGAGGAAAAAGAAGGTTGAAGATTAGCTGGACATGACCCCGGCTCGCACTTGGATGTTGGAGACGGCGACTTTTGATGCGGGGAGCCGATACAAGACCTAGATCGAGTGCCTCGACGAAAAGGTTGAGTTTAGCCTGGAGCAGTATATTGTCGGTTAAGACAAGGGTACTGCAAAGGGCTTCTCTGTCCGCTTTCGGGCGACAATGACTTAGGCTCAAGAGTTCTTTTTGAACGTTGAAGGCTTGGGGCTGCTTGAGCAGGGCAACTTGGCCTACCACTCCAACGAGGAAATGTCGGGGACTAGAGTTGAGGAAGCGGAGGAGGAGAAGTTTGAAGTTGTCGACCTTACTGCCTCTCCCGACAACCTCCAGAAACTCGCCGCCAAGGACACCACTGCCGCTGACCGAGTGTGCCTTGCTCCTTAGCCAATTTCCTCCTTCGGATTTCGACCGAATGGATGTTAACTGACAAGGTATTCGGGGTACCTTGTCAAACTTGTCAACCAACCTCTCTTTCCACCTGTTTCATGCCAGGTTGCCCCATTTTATATCTCGAGTCCCATTAGGAAGCAAGACAGCTGGTCCGCCTTAGATTCTGTATTTCTTTTTTCTTCCTCTTTTTTATATAAGCCCCTTGGGTATAATCTTATAATGTAGCCTTCGGAGCGCTATTTCGTATAATATAGAAACTCTGATTTTCTTCTCTTGATGTTGTGTTGCTTGTCGACATGTCTCAATGTGTTGATAACCGAGCAATCTAATTATTTCATTTAGGTGAACATTGAGGACGATTGGCTCTTTCCAAGTGTAGACACTCGGTTAAAATATTGGCCTAAAAATTTTTCCTGACTGTTGGCACTCGGTGAAATGATTGCCTTTAACGTCCTTCGAGTGTTGGCACTCGGGAAACATATTTGCTTAAGGGACCTTCCTGAGTGTGAGCACTCAGAGAAAAGATTGATTTAAAAGCCCTTCCCGAGTATGAGCACTTGGAGAAAAGGTTGACTTAAGAGTCCTTCCCGAGTGTGAGCACTCAGAAAAAAGATTGGCTTAAGAGTCCTTCCTGATTGGCTTAAGAGTTCTTCTCGACTGTGAGCACTCGAAAAAAAGATTGACTTAAGAGCCCTTCTTGAATGTGAACACTCGGAGAAAAGATTACCTTAGTAGTCTTTTCTAAGTGTGAACACTCAGAGAAAAGATTGGCTTAAGAGTCCTTCCCGAGTATGAATACTTGGAAAACAGATCGACATATTGGGAGATAAAAAACTATATCGTTTATTCCTCAACTTCATACAAAGTTCAAAGTTGTTTTTTGCTCATAAAAAGGAGGTTCTGCTAAATTAATAAAAAATAGAATCCTAACAATAATAGGCTCTTAAGTTATCAGAGTTTCAGGTACAGGGTAGCTCCTTGCCATCACAGAGAGTCGTTACGAACCTTTCCTAAGAACTTCAAATATGCGATAAGAACCTTTCCAACTGGGGCCCAACTTTTCTTTGGCAAGTTGTGGTGTCGAGACTTCGATTTTTCTCAAGACAATGTCTCCCGAGAAGAACTGTCTTTTTTTCACTTGGAGGTTGTAATACTTGACTGTCCTTCACTGGTATTCCACTATCCTTAGTCTAGCATTCATATACATAAAAATATTTTCTCATTTTAAGTTACTAAAAATTATTAAATAAATGTGTGCACGTACCTGGAAGAGTTGAGCACAATGGCGCTCCAACTCTGCACGCTTATTAATCGAGCTTGAAAACTTATCTGGCTTTGTCTCGTTTAGCTTAACCAGTGAGTCGAGTTTGAGTATCAGCCAAGTTGACCTCAAGCTGCTCATTGAGTGTACAACTTGTGCACCCTAATCACTATACAGCCATTGTTGGAATTAATGTTATGCTCTGCTTGAGGACAATAGTCTACAACGGATTTTTGATCTACATGGGCTGCTCAATTGGAAAACCCGAATAGAAGCCGGATAAAAGGGGAATTTATCAAATATCCTTGTCCCACCAGAAGAAACCTTTCCTGATTAAATATTTCAATCAGACAACTTTCAATGTGGTGATGATGACGATGAATCATGTCACAGTAACATGAATACAAAATGTTTGTTCAGAGCAAATGTTTCAACTAGAACCCAGCCAAATTCCTTGTCCAGATGGGGCTTTTCTTTCCTTTATTATGTGTAACAAGGGTTGTCATTGTGCATCATGGGTCAAAGTTTCTGAGATCCATCGATTAGTAGGGTGCCTAAACTTTTCTTTTCTAAATTATGAGACCTCCTCTTCATATGTAAGATTACAATCTCTTTCACAAAGGAAAAAAGAAAATAATGATTATAAGATCCCCATCAGCCAGTACAATTAGAGAATTTGGAGATTTCTGGGTAACAGACTCTTCAAAGTTGGTCAATATCCGATGTCGGTCTCCCGTCAGGTAACTGCATGCTTGCTATGTCTTCAGCCGGTACCATTAGAATTTGGAGATTCCAGGTAGCAGACTCCTGAAAATTAGTCAATATCTAATGTTGGTCTCCCGTTGGGTAACTGCATGCTTACTATGTCTTCCCTTGGAAGACTGCTGGTTTCAGCACCTGAACTGTTGCTGCCCAGTACAATTTCAGCATTGTCAGAGAGCAATGGTTGGATAATCTTCTTGTTCTTCCGGATGACCAAATAGGCAATTGCAGCAAGATAAATTAACATTCCTGAGAAACCAAATATGCCTGCAAACACAATGGAGACAGTCTGCAGTCCACTGTGCAAGAGTAGCTTGACAAAGCTTGTGACTATGTAGTATATGTTGATGGACATTATCAGCGAACCAATGATCCAGGTGATTACTGATATCTGCAGCAACAAAAAAGTCAGATCAGAAGCAACATGAAGAAAAAAAAGAATTGAGATTGTGCCAAAAATGTCTAGCATTTGAGATTAAGGCAGACTCATATGGATGTCACTCGGTTGTTTAGAATCCATTATACAGCACAATTTTGCTGACTAGGTATCAGATAGAGACTCGGAAAGTTGATTTCTGACAAGTTGGATCATATGGACTTTGCTTGGCCGAGACTCAGAAGCAACTTGGACCGACTTGATTCCAGCTTGTGAGAGTCCATAAAAATGCTAGATCCTTGTGGAAGCCTCGTTAATGTAACTAGGTTGATCCTTGTGCATGCTGACTCCCCAATATGGCAAACCAGGATCTAACATATTTGTAGGCCTCTATTTGAAAGAAAAAGAAAAAAAAGGTCTGGAGAATATTTTCAATGAACTAAAGCAATGGATGTTGGCAGAGAATGTACATTCTGTGATGGAGCTGAGCAGTCTCTTCTTCCCGAGGATATGATTGTACTGATGATTAGAATAACTTATCCAACTAGTCATCATCCTATAATGATAGTTTTCTCTAAATGGTTATTACAGGGTTCTGCAGAAACAATAGTCCAAGGATTAGGACATTTAATGTAAGATTACGAGTGACTTAAAAGTGGTTGAATTGGCATGTAGCCCAATCCTAGTCTTGCTGCTGGTAAATTACAGAAGTGGCGATAGTTTTTTCATAATGATATTTACGGGGTTTTGCAGAAATAATGGTCCAAGGATCCAGACAATGGAAGATTATGAGTGATCTTACCATGGTTGAATTGGCATGCAGCCCCATCTTAGTCTTGCTGCTGGTAAATTTTAGAAGTGGAACAAGGGCAAAAGGAAGTCCAAACGATAAGATCATCTGTGTACAGAGAAAATAAAAAAAAATCACCATGGTAATATCGAGAATGAAAAAAACAACAGGAATTATCACTCATCCCCTACTTGATAGATTTAACTTTAACATTGTACAACATTTTAAAAATGTCTTCTGAACCATTTGTCAAAAGATTAGTCAGTATGCACACATAAAGTTTGAGTTCTGAAAGTTCCTCGGAATCAGAGAATGCTATTTTTCATCACGACATCCTTTGAAGCCTCTCATAGCGTTCCTATGGCAACCATAACTTGCCAATTGCAGCTTCTAGAATCTTAATGTATTATAAACATCTCCATTAATTGGACACGGTCATCTATAAGAAATGTGTGGTCATAACTCATATAAGAAAGTAAGTCTCCCTACTTCAAAGTAGGTGTCTAATGACTTTTTCAAGTAAGATATACGGAAGCAGTAAGATTTAGCCACTCCACAAAGTTACCATGGCACATAAATTCTTCACATTCTAGTATCCTCAGACTAACCATTTGAAGTTACTTCTTAAGATTGAGCTAGTCACATCATTCGATAATGCCCAGCTCTCGTCAACTAGATGCATCTTCTTGTATGCTCTGTGTTGTTTAATAGATACTTCGTAGAAAGTTGATTTGTGGAACAGTAACTCCTTTGGAACTGCTCATAGACAAATCAAGAATTCCAGATATATGTTGTTTATAAATAAAAATTTGTATTTCCAGGAGAGCAAAGGAGCCAATTTCCTATGCAAAGTTTGAAATTTGTTGTTTTCTTTCTGAAGTGGACAGTACCATGATACTATGCAAGTAGAAGATAATTACAAGGTATAAAACCATGTGCACCCAAGGTAAAACCCCATAAAAAATTCCCACCTTTTAAAAATAAATAAACACTACAGGACTTGAACCACGTTGTGTCAAACCTGGACCCAAGAAAGCCAACAAGATGAACACTAGGATGCCTTGATAAGCCCTAAAACACAACAGAAAGCAAATTAAAGACCCTAGTCTAAACAACCTTCAGACTGAGAAGACTACTATATTGTTTCCATTGTATACTCGGTGCTACACCATGTCTGTCATCATCCCTATCGACCTCCCCAGTTGGTTGTGGGCAATAACTCACATGATTTGCCATTCACTGCATACCTGTCTCTAACATAGCCTCCAAAGTAATCCCAACTTGTCGAGCAAGGGACATCAGCTCTTGTATCAAAACCTCCCTAATGAGGTTAGCTTCCACAGGAACACCCTGGGTCTCTAACTCCCTCTTCTGACAAGATCTTCTTGGACTTCTCCAATCTTACTGACATTAACTCCAAGTCAGGGTCTTGCTTGAGAGGGGAAGGAGTACCAATGATTCCCTCTTTGTCCGCCTGAAAAATATCACCCCCACACTTCATGTTCTTCCCAGCATAGGGATAGATTAAGGTTTCCTGATCGTGAGAAGCTTCCACAGCTATCGTATCCCCATGCTCGAACTAGCCCACCCAAGTGTCCAACATGCATGGCCACACCAGAACACCCTTCCTCACAAACATGAACCCAAACTTCGAATTCTAAATGCCCACTGTCTAAGGCAAATCTTGAGTGGAAGAATCAGCCTTTTGCAGCCACCAGGACTTGAGATCGCAGTTGCCAAGTATACTTCAATTCCCTCTCATCCAGGCTGCTAAGATGGGCCACAAGCCTTGCCACCCTTACTATGACCTCCCTTCTCGACAGATGCAAAGGGTATTGCCAAGACCGACTCATACCAGCATAGGTTCCTTCAAGGTCCTGACATCTGCTCTAGAATTCAACCTCCAAACAGCATGCTCAATCGCCTTTCACCTTCTCGGAAGAATCTCCTCTGCATACTGAGTAGCAGATGGAATGAAAAAGGGTCCCACCATTCCCTATCAACCTCACTATCTGTGAGCTCAATGTACTCTTCCCTCACTAGTTGCTTGACTGCATTAGGTTGCACTTGGGCAGCCCACTCAACCACTTCTCTTCCATCCAATCTTCAGTTTCCAATGAGCAGTCCTAGGCTATATGCCCCTCCCTCTTAGACACTCAACAAGCAAGGGTCGCCTGGCATTGGATTGCCCAGTGTCCCTACTGATGACATCAAAGGCAGACATCTCTTGCCCACTGCCCCTGATTCTCTGACTACTGTCTCTCCTCTCCATCCCTCTCTCTCATGATTCGCAGGATTGACTAATTCAGATTAGAATCGATGCCTAGTGATCCAATTTCAAGGGGAAATCCAATCCCCCAGTGAAAGTGTAAAAATTAAAAATAAAAGGAAAATATAACGAGTCCCGAATCGGCCCAAAATCAGTAGTATTGGCTTGGATCTTGCCGATCTAGGCCAACGTGGCCTGTGTTGGCCTGATCCAGGTAAATATGTCTTGCAAACCAGAGTTTTTTAAATCAACATTATTCCAAATAATTTGATTATTATTGTGTGATATCCATTTTTTCAAATTATTTTCTTGATTTCCCTAATTTTCCCACTTTCATTTTTTCTTATTTTTAAAATAAAATTCAAGTCGACCCAAGGATCAATATTTTTCGTTTCGATCAGCCTATCTGCCACTCCTATCCCGATCTGGATTGGATGGAGACTTGATGATCCCAGGTCCCAATCCTTTCTGCCTTCATTTATCTTGCTCTCTCTTCCATTGTGCTCCCTTCCGTTACTCACCCTCCTCTCTCTAACATGCCTTCCGTCATTTGAAATGTTTTGCTATACTTAACATTATAGCTATCTTGAATTATCTTTAGGAATTCCATTGTGCACATGACCATACAATAAATTGTGTGAACTTGGTAATGATGGATGCCATGTCCAAGTTTTAAGAACCAAGAAACTACTCCCTTAGTATGGACCAAGAATGACCTTTTTTTACTGAAATGGGAAAGATCTATAAAGAACTATGTAGAGGAACTAATTTCAACTGGTATATCTACTGATAATGTGATCTTTCTTCTAACAGATGAAGTGAGATCAGAACTTTCCTTGAGTCAATATATCTAGAATCAGTTACTATAGCTATCGGTTACTATATAATAAGGGAAGGGCCTTCTCTTCCCAAAATGACAAGTCAACAACAAAAGGGAGGGAGAAAAATGATGTGCCAGAGAGAGAGGTTCTACAGACATGGATGGGGTGAGGGTGGCAAGACTTCCCCAATTGTGGGCGTTTCAGGTTTTTAAGACATTCAAGGCTTTTAAGACAATAATGCTAAGGGGGTAAGGAGTTCCTCAAATGGTGGGGATTTGAGGCTTTTAAGATTATAATGGGAACAACAACTTATGCTCTAACTAGTCCTATTTATTAACATAAAGCTGAAACAACCTTGTCTTCTCTATCTTGGTTGAGATTATAGACCACAATGGTCAATCCCGTCTTGTCCCAGCCAGAGTTGGCCAAAATGTCCTGTCTTCGTAAGAAAATAGGATGGGACACTTTCTTGTACGTCCCACTGAGTGTCCCGGCCAAAATTAGCTGAGACATTCCGTCCTAGTAAGAAAATCGGACAAGACACTTTCTTGTCCATCCTAATGAGTGTCCTAGCATGTCCCAGTCTACTGAGCTTGATTAACTCATCCCAGTCTATCCTAACTTGTCTCGGCCTATCCTAGTTTGAATTTTATACTCTTGCTTGAGATTTTCCAAGCTCCTTAAGATCTTTGTAAATTTATTTATTTATTTTTGGGTGGGGGGTGGGGGGTCCTTTGATCAATATTACAGAGCCATAAACCCGTTCGAAGCACTTTCATTACATTATGTTTTTGGTTATTCCCATGCAATATGCTTATCTTGTTACTATTTATTATATACATTCTATATTTATTGGAATATGTACAGAAAAATTCCGGGATGAGACACCAAGATGTCCCAATATGGTTGGCAGCATTAGCCGATACCGATATGTATCGATATCGGTGGGTACCGATATGATACTGAGGGATAGCCCAATACTAGTCATTTGTATTAAAAAAAACTTTTATTGGCTAGTACTGAGCCAAAATGGATCGGTTCTAGACCAATACGCTCGATATCAATACTAGCACATATCGGTATCGGTACCCTCCAATACCAGTACTACCATCCTTGCATCCCATCCTAGTAGAAAAATAGGAAAGGGACCAAGATGGGATTGACAACTATGTTATAAACACTTCAATGAAGCATGCCTCAATTTTATCACACACCTTTTCACCCTATATTTTTTGAGACCTTGCAACCTCTACTCCCCTAATCCTTAAAACAAATGCTTGTGCCTTCTTTGTACCAAAGGATATCAGGTCATGAAATTGGTTAAATCACTTACCACCAATCATAGTAGTCATTCCCGTTCCAAGCTGCAAAGTTGGCCAAGTCGTCCCGTCCTAGTGAGACAATAAAATGGGAGACTTTCTTGTTCATCCCACTTAGTGTCCAGGCCTGTCTTAATCTATCCCAGCCATCTCAGCTTGTCCCAACTAGAATTTTGTATTATGGCTTGAGATTTTCCAAGCTTCTTAAGCTCTTTGTAAACTTACTTTGGGGGGCTTCATTTGATGAATATACTCCTTTGTAAACCCATCTTGAATACTCTTATTGCATTAGTTTTGTGTTATTTCCATGCGATATGCTTATTTGATATTATTTGTTGGAATATATATAATAATTTTTTTGGGACGGGACATCGGAATTGTCTAGTTAGGGTGTCCTATTTATGGTTCGCATTATCGGCCGATACCGGTACGTAACAGTATTGGTCAGTATCGATATTGATACCGCAGGGGGGTGAGGTGGGAGGGAACCGATACAAGTCATTGAATTAAAAATAAAACTGGTATCGGCCAGTACTGGACCGAAACTGCGCGCTACCAGTCGGTACCGGGCCGATACCGGTCGGATACCATCAATGTCGATACCGATATGTATCGATATCAGTACCAATGGATACCGAGACCGGTACTGAGGGTGCTAATATTGGTCTTGTCCCAGTAGACAAATGGGATAGAGGCCGGGACAAGATTGACAACTATGCCCCCAATTAGATGAATTAAAAGAAAAAAAACAGAAATTAGGTCGTTACTGAATTTGGATAATTTGTCACTTCTATCATTAGAATTTGATAAAACCGATGTTGTTTATAGTGTGTGGCCTATTTATGCCAACCAGAGGCCTTTCTTCTCTATATTTATCAACTGAAATGGAATAATTGTTGACTCATGCCTGGTACTCATGTTAACTGCATCTAATACATCATCTTTATGGATGAAGAGCCACATGCATATAAACTAATATGAGTGAAAAAAAATCCTTGGTGTCATAATTTGACATTACATAAGAATAACAAATGATTGTAAAGAAGCAATTACCGAAGCAATGATTATTAATTTGCCAGCTCCAGTAGAACCTCCAATGATTGCAACAATAAGGCTGGGAATTATAGCTAGTGATCGGGTTAAAAGATTCCGTTTCCATGGTCTTATCCTCAGGTCAAGAAAGCCCTTCAAAGAGAAACCAAACAGTGTTATATGAATGACTAAAAATGTCATAAGCATGTCAACAATGTGTTTGTAAACTGCAAATCCTATTGCAACACCACAGGAAGGTCAAGCCAACTTTAAGACTACAGTTACTGGATAAAATAATCGGACACTCATAAGAGACACTTAGTAGTACTCACAAGGATGAATGGGGAATTAACTTTAACTTAGGTAATGCCACCTTGATTTCATCAGGAAGGGTTTTAAAACAATGATGAAATTTCATCTACTTCACAGTAGAGCCTGAACAACCATGACAATCATTTGTTCCATTTGCATCTTTCTCTCACAACCATGACAATCATTTATCATGAAGTACTGTGAGATAGCTGAACTTGGCTTAACTGACTATGCTCCTTTGACTTACAGCCATAGACATGTATCCTGATTAGTATACATGGATGGTGGTTAAGTGAATGATTGAAAGTTGAACAGGGTGATTATTGCTGTTCAATACCGATAGATTATCACAAATTCCACTAACATTTTCAAGGTAACAAATAGGGATACCCATGTCACTGTAGAATTTCTTAGGGAACTTTAGGGTGGTACCTGCATTACATATTGTCCGGCATAGGTTCCTGTAATTGTGGAACTCTGACCAGAAGCTAACAGAGCAATTGCAAATAGCTTTGAACTCCAATTTCCCAGGACATTCTGCAAAACAAGGTTCATAAGAAATAACCAAAAAAAAAAAAAAAATCTGAACAACCAGTTAATCCTTTCTTCTTTCTCCCTTGTTAGCGTCGGACTGACCAATACCTAATGATAGAATTTCTGTAAATTTTCTCATAACTTACATTATCCATGCAACTCCCAAGAGAACTGAATGAGGACATCACACTTTGCTCTTACAAAAATCAAGAACATTTTACATATTCTGCAAGATCCTTCAGCTTTAAATCCCAAACATGAAATTTCATATGACAAGCAAAGTGGACTATTGTATAGATTTCCCAATGTATGAAAACATTTTTCTGCCTAGGATGTTTTTCACTGCATGGTGAAGTACCACTTTCTATTGCATTATTCATTAATCAAAAGGGCTCTCCTGAGGTCCTGAGAAGTCCCGAACTCCACCCCCATGGGGAAAAAGGGAAAAATTGTTTTGTGGGCACATGACAGCATCTACCTGTCCTAACAGGTTCAGACAAAGCCTATATTCTCTTAGCCGCCCCAGGAAGTCTGGAAAATAAGGACCTGCAACAAGATTTGGTCTATCCATAGGTGAAAAAACTGCAAAACAACCTAAACACAAGAAGAGACGAGAAGAAAGTTCGTGAGTTCCAGTATAGGCAACTTAGTTCCATCTTGAAAGTATGTAAATTGACACTAGTGTTTTCCAGACAGATGTAGAGCCTTGTCCTGTGTAGGATTAATATCTTACATGCTTTGCAACTCTGGCACCTCTTGTGGAGAAATTCACTTTATAAACATCAATTAATTATTTGTACTATTTGAAAATATGGATTTTTATGTATCATCCCCATGATCCATCATATTAAGGGATCAACCCTGTTACTCTCATTATATATTTTTAAACCCCAACAACTGAACATTCATTTATAAACCCCCTCTGTGAGGGCATTTTTTTCCTGAAAACTTAAAAGAATTTATTCCTAATTTTCTGGGAGGTTTACCGAATAGCATGAGGCTGTGATGGGTTATAAATAGATATCAGGATGGAGGGGTCAGTCCCTAAATATGGCAGATTGTAGGGGAATATATAAAAGCCCCTTTGGCAATAATAATTCAAAAGAAATAGGTTTCGGGATAAAAAGTGAATTTTAACATATAGTTTAGAGAAAGGCATTACATACTTTGAGTAAAAATGAAGCTTTGTTAAGATCCAGATCTTCGCAGCTCATCCTATCTTCTGGATTCAAATTAGATGAGTTGCAGACAGCACCACTTACTGAGATAACGGATACATTGATAAGAAAGGCTACTGTGAGTGCGACTGCACTTTCTATGGTATAAAACCTACATGCTTCCTGCCACCACAGTGAACGAATGATTCAGATCAGGTACATAGAGAGAATATTAAGCAGTCTTGACATCATCTTGTCATTGGTTAGAGTGACCACTGAAATGAGCACCAAAAAATGTATTACAAGAAAGGAAAAATAGTAGAGTGCTGGAAAGCAAGTTCCATCAGAAACAATAATTGAAATTGCCGTGCAATTTCAGGTCTTGAAAATTTTCAACAACATCAAATGGGGCCACTGGGTGGAGTTTTACAGCCCAAAGAGACAACTGAAACAAATAAGGTGTGAACACATTCAGTTAAGGACATGTGATGTCTTTCATCAGTTTCATGTTAATCTTCACCTTAATTCCCTGAACTGATCGGGGTACTTTCCTTGAAAGCACCAATGCAGAGTGGAGAAAAAGATTGTGCCTGCATCAACTAAAGGATACTAATGAGGAAACATGGACGCAAAATTTTAAAAAAAAAAACACTAGTTGATGCTGTTGTGTCAAAAAGCTAAACCTAAATGAAGCTTTTGTGTCAAGGGGCTTACGGCATAACCATGGCACCTAGAAGTGAAATAGCAAGTCCAGTAGCACCATTTCCTTTAAGCTGAGGGACAAACAATCCCTTCAAGACTTCTGATGCCTTAGGCTTTGCATAACCAACCTCCACAAAGAAGCAAGCAGCCATTGTGAAAACAAGAAAAGCTATCAATGATTCAAGCTTCCTGACCTGAACAAATAGTATTCAAGTACATCATATCAGGAACCATAGTACAAATCTGTGCAAACAGTAGTCCATCAATACACATCGGGAACCACATTAAAAATGTTAGTATTTTGTGGTATCCACTTAATGAAAGTATTTGGGCAAATCTACACGCTGTCACACCAGCTTTTCTCCAGAAATTTTCATTCATTCTATTAGAGAAGGAAACATCACATAATATGACCATGTTATAGGCACTGATAATGATATAGGAATTCATAATATACTGCACCTCTGTCACTGTCATCATACACAATATCTCAGGACCAATGATGATGTCAGAAAATCGAATAACTAGGAAATGCACATTTATTTTCATACCCCATATTGCTGTAATAGCAGAAGTATCAATGTGCTGAGCCCAGCAATAAGAACGCCACACCACACAGGAATGCTGAAGAGGATGTTCAAAGCAAAGGCTGTCCCAATAACTGAAATGAAAAAAAAGAAAAAAAGAAACCAGTTGGTTCCTATAAATATTTGACAAAAAATAGGGTTGAAAAGAAAGATATTTTACTTGTATATGGAACATGTGGGCATGCATACTTGAATCCAAGTACTGTTTCCACAAGGAGGTAATTGCTGTGTACTAGCCATAAAAGTAGAAATTGTCTAACTCCTTTACAGAGATGGTTGTAAGGAAAGTAGAACTAAGAAGTCCTTCTGAGATATCCCAAGGACTCCCAACTTTATGAGTTCCGATGAATTAGAAAAGACGAAAGAAATCCTTCGCCTCATTATAGTAAAAAACTCTCCTTCTGTAAAGCTTGAGTTGAGGCAAATATGACATTGAAAGAATGTGAGAAGAACACATTTTTCAATTAGCCATCTCCAATGGGAAGTGGAGCATACAGAGAAGAAGAGCCTAGCTTTTTGAGCTAAGCTTTTCAACTTTCACAATTAGTTTCCTTCTAGGGTATTTGAATCACTTTATGCAATCTCTTCTTACCTATAGAATAAGAATGTAAATGGACCAAGTTATCGGAAGTCCTTATAGAGATTAAGTCTGTTTTTGGCTCATATAAGTAAAGATTAGATGATATAGGGAATGAGATCGAGTGAAGGTGAAATGGGTGAGTTAAGCGAAGGATTTGCTCAATTAAGTGAAAGTTTAATAACATAAAAGCATCTCAAAATTTGTGAGATAAAATATATTTAAACATATAGTAGAATTAATTGATCATGAACTCTGTTGCACAAAAAATAACAGGTTCGAGCACATGAAATTTTACATGTGCACTAGCACAAGGTTAGATGGTGCCCAGAATGGATCAATGAACAACAGAATGACAACTGTTGCCTATATATATAGCAACACCTTCAGGTATATCACATGCAACTACTGCAACTTCAGCCAGCATCCAAAGGATGAAGTTTGTCAAACTTTCATATTCAGCTCTGCAATGCTCTGCCAAATGCTTTCCTGCATACAGATGGCATTAAGGATCATTAAAATGCTGATCCATAACAAGAAAACAATATGCTTTTCTAGATTGATAAGCTTTAACAAATGCCAATATTACTGACAAACCTGTAACAACCCCCAGGTTAGCAGCTAGAGACTGAATGACAAGGGCAGCACATGATGCTACAAGGATGATCCAAAGCAGCTAAACAACAACAAATAATCTCTTTATAGTTAGACATCAATAGTCGAATATGTAAACTGAGCTTCATGAGTAAACAGTGGTCATGAATGTGGGAAAAACTGTATTTGATGGAGACAGATTTATATCAATGAAAAGATTAGAAAGCTAAGATACATGAGTAGGCAAATATACATGAAAAGATTAGAGCTGATTTGTTGACTTGTAAATATTTTCAGGTATCAAATTTCCATAGATCAATATGTTAAGTTGTTAAGCAAGGTTACAGCTGAACATACCTCATACTTATATTGTGCCCCTGATTGCAAATCTGTTTCAACTGCATGTTAAAAGGATACTAGCAATCATGTTTAAGAACTTGAGACATAAAGAATTACCAAGAAAAATAGAATATAAGAATAAAAATCATACAATTTCCAGGATCGATGTAAGCAATCGCAACAAGGAATCCAGGTCCCATGTAAGAGAACAGATTTTTCCAACTTTTTCTCTGCAAAAGTTGAAAAACAGCGTTGTTCAGGAAGTTGTTATTTTTTTCACTGTTCCTCCATCATAGATCCTTAAAATTTCATTTCAAATGCATCTCAACTTTATGTTTTTATACAGGGACACTATAAGATAGGCAATCTTAACATTCTGAGTTATCCTAGTAGCATACTCCTTTTTCCTATTGTTGTCTGTGAAGGGCTTGAAACATCCATCTCATAGTAGAATTCCCAAGTCTAGAATGAGACAATCAGCATGACTTGGAAACAAAAAGTACTTTCAGTAATACAAGTAAAGCAACAAACAAACTTCAAAATTTTCTCCCCTTTGTATTCATTTGTGAGAACAAATATGTTCGCCATAGAACATAGGCACTCAACTTTGCAAAGCAAGCACCTATTCTCCAACCCTCAATGGCCATAGACATGCCTCATAAAGTTGATTACTTGAAGGTTTGGGCAGCTCTGATTGATTAACCTTGTGAATAATAACCCACCTCAGGTACTATGATCTGCCCGACATCGATGTCGTCAATGAGGGGCGCATTGGACGCGCTGGAGAGGCCCCGGCTCCCATTACTCCAAATGAACTGCGCTCCATGCGGCTGCCCCGAGGCCGCCATAATCTCCCTCTGCTTAGAACATTCAAAAAAGGGTACAAAGCCCAAGTATGACAAGACAAACAAGGAATTTATGGAGACCCAAGTTCTGAGAGGATTGAACCCAATGCCAAAAATGCCAAATCTTTCAGAAAGATGAAACTAGTAATATCAAAGTGGAGGCCCTTACGTTGTCTCAATACCCTGGGAGAGCTTGAGGCGGCTGGGGGGATGTAATTAAATAGGAAAAAACACACGGTTTTGGAACACAAACCAGTAGCAAGATTCAAACTTGGTTGGAGCCCAAGAGAATCAGTGCGACATTGCTCCAACCCACGAGCAGGATGCCTCGTTTGGTTCTCCCAAACGGTCGGAGAAGAAATTGCCAGCCAGAAATCTGGGGACAGAACAAGGAGCTGGAAGCTGCAGTAAGCTGTGTCTGTGTGGGTGAGAAAGGGAGAGAGAAAGAGAGAGCAAACTTGCTTCCCCCTTCTGCTATAGTCTCCAAGGTTTGAACAGGGCACCTCTTCTGCATGGGGAATACATATATATATATATATGTGATCTTGTCGGCTATTAATCCCCCTAGTTTGAGAAAATCCTTCACAATTTCTATATCCAGTCAGAAATCCTTCTAATCTCATGTTTATTTGATGAAGACTTTTCATAAAGGAAGCTTTTCCAAAACAATTTTGGGTTATTTGAGTAATTTTCTGGGGTTCTTGTCGAATAATACAAGACTGATAGAGGTTACAGGTTAATAATGAGATTAAGGGGCCTTATTGCGCAATAACTACGTGAGTAGGGGTTGAAAGATAAGAAAACCGATAAACGTATTTATTAAATAAATTCAAATCCTATTCGACGCGTTAATTCCACGCTCGCATTATTTTTCTGTTCCCTGGGACTCTCCCAGCCGTTCGATGTGGCGGGCGTATACCTCCCAACGGTGGAAGATTCGTTGGCGCAAACTTTCGGGGTGCCGAGTGGATATAGCTTCCATGGGGTTTTTAATCAAAGAAAAAGATTACGCGCGAGTGGCGGCGGGGGCGTCGTGTTCGCTGTTCCATTTTTCTACACGTGATTGGATTCTCGGTCCAAGTGAGGAGGTTAGGCCGAGGGTGACGTGGCCGCACCTTGCGTGAGAACGAAGGGAAACGGTCTCGCACCTTAGGACGCAAACGGGTCGGTCGGTTATCCTTTTTGTTATCGGTTTAATAATCAAATCCTCAGTATAATCTTTGGTTTGAGTTTAGAATAGATTTGCATTTAATGTTATCTTATCTACTACTTATGTCAGTTTAAAAAGAATATTTACTAAGGATGCATTTGTTCCCTCCAAAGGTTTTAAAATTCACCTCGACCTGTGCGACAATTTTAAAATTTTCAATCTCCATTTGAAAAGAGGAAAAGTTCATTTGTATGCGTTGTTGGCCGAGATGCTGATAGGCACGTCAAAGAATGCCCATGTCCTTCCTCTCCTCTTTGTAGGAGGTAAAAAATAAAGATAAAATTGAAATTTTTCTACCAACGTGTACTATTGATGTTAGATTGTGGGAGAATTTATAAGGCTCTTCTTATGTCTAAACAATCACAAACCGTCACAATTTAGGATTTTTAAAATGTGAGGTTATGTGAATATATTTGTTTTCACTATCTATCTTGTCAATAATTTTTCACAAAATTTAGACTCTTGAAATCCGAGAATTAACCCAAACAAATCACCCTAAGTGACCTGTAATATTACTTGTGATGCATGCCGTGTAAAGTAAAACAAAAAAAGAATAACTTTTTTAAATTGAATCCATCATGTCCGACATCTCGTGTTATCTAAAAGATACCTTTAATAGGCTAAGCAGGAGCCAAGTCCAATAAATTGGGCCTAAGTTTTTAATATTTCATATTTTCTGTAAGTTGTCCAATCGAAGATGACATGTTGAGTATGAGATCTCGACCTTCAAAAAAGTTCTTTTTTTTTTGTTTTATTTGCACTACATACCTTATAACAAATTTGCTGCACGGCATCCCGTACAGTAAATATTATCTACAAACTGATAGTTGGTCTAATAACTAAGTTATTGGTTACCATTTGTATCCTTACTAATCCTAGAAGCAGTGGCGGACGTAGAAATTTAGTCCAGTGGGGTCACTCGGATTGAATAATGCAAGCTAAATTAGAGGAAGGACATCTAGGGATGCAAACGGGTTGGATTTGATGCGGATCTAAAGTAGATCAATGACCGTATCTGTTAAGTTATCGGTTTAGAAATATTATTTGTTAACGATCTTATAAGTTAATAATCGGTCAGATAATTGAATCTTAGTGTACCATATATATTCGGTAAAAAAAAAAGTGTATTTATTACTTTATCCACTGTGAATATCGATTTGAAAAAACAATTCGTTAATTGACCTATAAACTAATAATCGGTTGAATACTCGAGTTATCGATCAATTAACATTGCATCGTTAGGGCAATAATGAGGCTCACTTAGACTGAACGATTTATTTGAAAGATACGGACAGACAGATGGATGGACATGTGATTGTGCATAGGGCCATGGCTTAACTAAATGGGCTGAGTGACTGGAACATGATCCAGTGGCGTCCTGCGAGTGGGTCAGTGGGATCCTAGAACATCCTGACCTAGACTGAACCATAGAGTTGTAAAAATCCAGTGGGGTCTTGGGACCCCACTGGCCAAACACTAGATCCGCCTATGCCTAGAAGGCACCTGCCTCCTCCCGTGACCCATCTGGCGGGGTTTGCAATAGATAAATTATTGTCAACTATTTTTTCAATTTGAGATGGAATTAATATTCTTTCTTAGTTCGCGACACTCACCTTAATTTTTTTCCTCCTCTATTTATAGAGCCTCCCTAATATGAGAGCACACATGTTGATACTTGGATTAATTTTTTACTTGGTACAGGATTTTTCCACACTATCGCGACGAGTCTGCATTCTGCAAGTGATTAATTATTTCAAGTTCAAAGGTCTCATCATAGGAAATAGTAATCTCTTCACAAGTAGTGGAAGACGTAAAAAAAATTGTTCAGCTAAGTCACTCGGACAGTAGGCAAGTAGGATCACTCTATTAAGCCAGATTTAGTTGACCAGTGAGGTCACTCTAATGAGTTAAGACCAGTAAATATACATTATAATAGGCCAAGATTAATAAGTCTTCAAATATTTTACAAAACCAAGTGGAGTCGCTACTGTTCACAGGTCCTGTCACTTGTGAGAAATACTTGAGTATAGATCTCAATAAACTTGTGAGACAAATCCTCTTTGTGTACAACTGTTAAGAGGTAAAATTTGAACATAGAACTCACCTATGCAAGGAAGATTAGATGTTGCTGAGCCATACCCTTATTACTAAGAGGGAAGGGATGAGGGGCAAATGGTTCCCACTTATCACTTCAACCCTTGGCTTTGTTAATAGAGAGGAGAGGAGAGATTATTCTTCATTAGAAATCTATATTAAGTGACTGAGAAGATCCACCTAAGTATCTCATCACGTTTAACTCAATAAGATCCATACTCTGCTGACATCGTGAACATCACTTGTACTTGTGGTATCTTTTCCCCACTTGAAATCAATTTATATTTTGATAACTGGAAAGTTAATCTAGTTGTCTTAATCATCACATCTAACATCATAAAGAGATATGCTATTGTACTACACCTGTTTCCTCTACCACACTAACTGAATTTTTGATTCAATGGCTGGCACTAAAGGTGCTTTTGACATATCTTTTTTTTACAATTTTTTTTTTTTTTGGTAGGGTTCGGAGGCCAAGTATGTACAATTATTTACAAGTGATCGGGGTTCAATCGGAACCCGAGATTTCCTCCAAAGTTGGAGATAATTCTGGCTGGGTCGAGGAGTCCGCCTAATTAGGCGATAATTTCAGATCCGCCTGATTTCTGGAGAAGTAATCCCACAGACCAGGAGATAAATATCCTAATAGCACCGAGGCCATATAACTGGGAGGATTTTTAGGCCCCAACTAGGAACTGAACTTGAGACCTCCCTTTTGCAAAGGAGGTGGATGAACCAACTGCACTAGGCAGCTGGTTCTCTTTTTTTTACAACTACTGTATTGAATGAGAGTTCTTTGATCAGACAACTTCCAATGTTTGTAACAAAAGGCTGGTAAAAAAAAAAAATGTCTTATAATAACAGTCCTCTATCCTCAAAATTAAGAAAGAATGTACGTTGATACAGTGTGTCTATAATTGAGAAATGAGAGTTCCCCTTGTGGTCCCCTATTGGAATTTAAGTTAGAATTAAAAGAACCATCCATTCTTAATATTCCCCACTTCACAAGAAAGAGCCCACTAGAGAAGCTTGATGTCAAAGGAACACTATTTTGTTTGACCGGTAGGCCCAACACACTAGTGGAGGGGGAACAAATGCCCTTTCTGTAGGGAGACATATCTTGACCTTTTTCCTGAGAAGGACAAAGTATTCTGATGAATCTGATCCGAAAGGAACGGTCAGCAGTCCTCCATCTTCCTAGGATAAACTGGGGCCATCCAATGTGTGGTTGGAGACTATTCCCATGTCAAAATCTGATCTCGGCTGGGGACCCATGGACTCATCAATTGGATCAAACAAAGATGGGAATCCCAAACTTTTCCAGTTGAAGGAACCTCAAAACAATGTGTCAACGGCTTCCACGTGTCATTCAAACATGAGGCTTACACATCTTTTAATACCCTTTTGTTTTGGGGTTTCTTTTCGCATATACTTACAAAAACCAACATACCAACTCCCATATATTATATGACATTCCTTTGAAAACATCAGAAGTGTTGCAGTTATATCCTTCTGTCAAGATGCCGTGAACTCTAACTGACATAGGGATGTAACTGTAAAGCTTCTAAGATTTTCGGAGATACTTCATATAATATATCAGAGTTGAAGGTATAATTATAAATACACTAGTTTTCAGGATAGGTTATATATATGTAAAGAAAAAAAAACACAAAACCTTGTGTTTTTTGCCCTTTAGAGGGGAGGGGCTCCAAGACACAACTTAAGGTGGCTTTGCCTTCTAGCTGAGGATGGGAAAGAGCCAAAGAGGCATGAATGAAATGAAAGTGGACAAAGGGAGCCCAGGAGAAATTTTGCTGTCACGGTAAGCAACATAGGCTTCTTTTAGTAGTGGAAACTTAAGAGCAAAGACAAATCTAGTAGTGACTTCTTTGACTTGTCTGCACACAAGGAAAACACAATATTTTAGACAAAGTTAGCCATGAAAAGGCCAGACACATTGCACAAAACATGCGAAAAAGGAGAAAGGGGCCTGCGAGCTATTTGGTTCTGATCGTATGGAAACTTAAGAGCTAAGGAGAGATCTCTATGAACTGTGTAAACATTAGTTTTGCTAAGATCATAGTCAAAAGTTTAGGATGCTGATACGTTGATGGATCTGGTTTAAGAAAAATCCAGATGTAGCGATTTAGTAGTTTAGTTGTTGGAATAATGCCGTCGAATCTTTTTCAAAAACCAAAGTTCATATTGTTGAATTATAGCGTCCAGTAGCACCCCCAAGAATGATGACATTGTCTCATTCACTAAATTCATCCGTACATTAGGCAAAAAAGACATGATATTCTAGACAAAAATAATCATAAAAAGGTCGAACGCCTAAGATATTTTTCCATCAACAAGAAACAAGCATGTACGTAGATGGTAGGGCTGTCAACGGTCTAGATTTGGGTAGATCCATGTCCAAAATGAATGCCCAGACCCGATTCAGACCCAATAAGAGTCATAGGTAAATGTGTAAATGAGTCGGAGCTTGGGTCTGCTCCTTATTTGTTTGATTTTGAAAGGTAAATGAGTATGGTATATAACTTATTTATCTTAAATCTCTATGTGCCAAGTAATTGGATTTGATTTTAGGTCCAAATTTTAAAAAATCGGCTCACAAATTTTTGCAATGTGTGACGATAGAAGGCTTAATGGGTAAACAGGTGTACCCATACCTATAACTAACGGGTCCAAACGGGTCAGTTAACGGGCCTGGGCCCATTTTGACAGCCCTAGTAGATGGTTAATGGGTGATGGTGGTTGAAAGTTGTTGAAGATTTGTGGGACATTTCTATCAAGAGAGAATTTTATGAGTGTACCAACCCCATTATTGAAGAAGGGTGCAAGGAACCATGACTCTTGAAATCTTATAATTAGTTATCATATAGATAGCCCCTAAACAATGAAGGTTCCCAAGTATTGGTTAACATAAGCCAGCCTTCTTATATATGTGGAGTTACTAAGTTCCACCTTGCTAGGACACGAGTCAATGGATTGAAAAATAGAAATAATTTAGAAATGAAGAATAATGAAGAAGCAATTTAGAAGTCAAGAATAATGAAAATTTTCATTTACTTTTTATTGTGTTTTTTCCATGACAGTAAGGTACTAAAAAGAGGTGTTTATGGCTCCTTTTGGGTGGAACTTATGACATGCGAATTAAGGTATCATAGATGCGTTATTATAAATTTATTTATCATAAACATATTTTTTGTAAACTCATGTTTGATATATTTAAATATAATTGAGTTTATGATAAACTTGAGAGGCATCTCTAACATAAGCCAAGTCTAAGTAGGATCATGGAAAATGGGGTTATGAAGAGGTTTTGAGTTTATGATGGATTCAAATGAGTATATGATAGTCATCCAAATTAGGGTTACTATGAAAAATGGGTTTATGCTAAAGGGTTGTTTGTTTTAGTGTAAAATAGTGTAATTTAAAATAATTATTTTATTTTACAGTGTTTTCATTTGTTTGTAATGATGTAAAATAATGTAAAGTTGTTTTAGTGTAAAATAGTGTAATTTAAAATAATTATTTTATTTTACAGTGTTTTCATTTGTTTGTAATGATGTAAAATAATGTAAAGTAAAATCCTATCTGGGCCTTGTCTGTCCACTTGACAGTCCAATTCCCTTGTTTTGGTTTACAGAAAAGGCCCACTGTAGACCAAAACAAGAAGATTCAAGCATCCCTCTTGTTTTATTTTACAAACAACTAAACAAATATTTCCTGATTCTAAGACAAGAAAATTTCACTTGTTTTGAAACCAGTGATTTTGAAACCGGTGATTTACAAAGTTTTACACTAAAACAAACAACCCCTAAACGTAAACATGTTTGTGGCTTGCATCTAAACAGACCCTACATTCCTTACTTGTGAAGAATAATGAAGATTTTTGGAGAAGCCATGGTACATTTCCTTTATAGGGCTTTCTTATCAAGCATTTGTGCAATTTAGAAACTCTAGGCACATTGCTATAAGAATTATTTGTGAGGAAAGCAAAAACATAATTGTATAATTAATTTAGGGTTCTTACATGAACGTTGTCGTTTTTATTAATGTTGATGATTTTGGGCTTCTGCCACCTTTAGGTCTGCCCTTGATGAGGGATTTGCTTGGATGTTTTCTAAAAAGAAAAAACTGCCACGATGAACAAAACAATAAATTATTTTTTATTCCTTGTTTTTTCGAACCTTAAATTAAAGTGGAAATTGTAAAACCTCTTCCAATCTTCTTTCCCATAAATTAATCCTTCCTAACAAATATTAAAATCTTGAATATAATTTTTGTTTTAAGCCTCATGTTTCTCACATTCTAATCAAAGAATGGAATAGCATTTTAATTGAGAAAAAATTTTGGGATAAAATTGCATACATATGCACTGAAGAACAATGTATTTGGAATACGAATGTGTATGCATGTCTTCACATGCTTTATGCAATTTTTAGCAATAAATTTTGTTATGATAAATAGGTTGCATAACTAAATAGCTATAAACTATCCTATCTATATAAATTGCTTATAATTAATTGTTATTTACTAGAGAGGGGGAGACCATAATAACCCTAATTTTGGGCACTCTACCAGGACAATTGCTTTAATCAGATAAGATGAAATAAGCATTCTCCTCTAGCATATTTACTGAGGATCTCTTCACCCTAGAGGGTCCAAGCAAATTTCTACATCAAGATTAAGGTTAACGAACCATCTCTAAAAGTGTTATTGAAGCTAAAGTCTAATGCACAATGAGAAAATGCAATATTTTTTTTCATAACTTGTAAAGTGCCTATTTTTCTGATTTTGGGTAATTCACTACCACAATTACTTTTCCTAGATAAGATGAAATAAGCCCTAATAGATTGGAACATGATCTCTCACCCTAGAGTCTCTAATTCAGGATAACAACACTAAAATTAGGAGGCTTAAGGAGCCAACCATAAACATGTTATTTTGAATGAAGCTAAAATAGATGCATATAGAAAAAATGGAAATATAAAGTCATTTTGTCAAATTTTAAAGCATATGGTGTAGTGCACTCCCCTGTTTAGTTTCATTACCAATGTTTTCAAATTTTTTGGTGCTAAGGTGTCTTTGGTGCTCAAAAGTTCACGAAGGGGTAAGAGGAAAGGTTTTAAAGTGCTACCTGTTGAAATTCAGCCATCTAATAGGTTAGAAGTGTAAATACAAGAGCCTAGTTACAAAATACCTAAACTTCACCAAAATGCCCAAAAACTATTTATAAAATTTAGAAAATCATGCCACTATATCCTTTTCTGACCTTGAACAGGTCTAACAACTATATTTGGCTAGTTAACTTGATCTCTAATGTGCTTAGATGCCCAAAATTATTGTTATTTCTTTGGTAGCTGTGTTTAAATAATTGATTTCATAAAATCTAAATTAGATCGAAAGATTTCTATATTTTCTCATCTTATTTATGAAATGTGGGAACCTTGACTCATATAGGATGTTTTCACATGATCTCCAGTAAACCTAGAACTCTTGAAAGAGCTTAATGTGACATAAATTGTAATACCTAGGCTCTTCAGTTCACGATTTCTAATTCAACTTATTGGTTTGACCGTGTTTTGACCAATTATTAGATCAACCTAATTTTTAATAAAATTAATTTAGTACGATAATTGCATATCTTTTATATAGTTAATAGGTGTATCATGCATAATTAGTTTGGGCTCATTAAGCCTTAGTGGGTTTGGAAACTGAGCTTCATCTTTTATTGAGGAATGTTTGTGGACCAAATTAGAGAAAATTTGAAGAATGGTTTTGGTTTTGGTTTAATAGGCTCATTATAAGGTTATTGGGTTCATTTAAATAAGTTTTGGAAGGCCCATTAGTACCTATTGGGTTAAGTGAGCTATTTTACTTAACAGAGGGGCTTATATGCAGTTTGGTAAGGTTATATAAGTAGGGCGGAGGGAGAGCCAATGCATTCTCTCCCGCCACATTCTCCGGCTCTCTTTTCTGCTCTTTCTCTATGGGAGAGGGATTCTTGGTGTGCATGGCTGCCATGATAATAGAGCGGGCTCCCTTGGGCAATTTCCAAGTGATTGGCATCGTTCTAGACTCATAATGGTGTTTTGAGTAGAGTCCATAAGGGATAAGCCATATGAGAGATGGAGCTCATGTAGTTTTCATCAATTCTCTCTCCCTCTTCTTCTCCTCTTGGGTGATCTTAGAAAATTCAAGTCCTTATGGGGTTGGTAGAGGTAGGTGATGTTCATGAAGTGGCTTTGATTTCCTTATGTTCATGTAGGTCTATGGTGCTTCTTTGGACTTCACAAGCTTGAATCAATGTCTAGTATGGTGTGGTTTGAGTTTTTTATTTGCCATGTAGATGAGAATTTAAGGGATTTCCATGTCGATGAATATGCCTACAGAGTACTGTCTAAACCTGTGTTTCCTCTTCTAGTTGATTTGCTTGATATGATTCACGGGATGTATGGATTGCCTTGAACGTTATTGGATTTGTACCTTTCTATGTCTAATTATTATATTACAAATTTCATGAGATTTGGTGAAATACCGAGTGAGATCCACTCCCATCATCATATGTGTGGAGTTGACTACGAAATCTGGATAATCAATGGATTTATTGGCTATTATGTCTTAATGGATAAATGGATTAGCGTGCATGTTTTATACATGGTATCTACCATATAGATCTTCAATACTTATGTACAATTTTTGAATTGGATGAGTCAATTTTGAGTTGCATTAGTGTGAAGTTGGAGTTAGATTTTAGTGTGCACTGACCCAAAATTTTTTCCAAATGATACCTCATGAAAGATTGTCTTATTGCATGTGATCCTTACTATGAAATGCTTTGAAATTTTTTATATGTGAATCCTAATATGGTAAAGCATGTCCCTATCAATTTCATAGTGTTTCATTGAGAAACCGTGGAGATATGCTCCCATCTTAATGAGTGTTGAGTTGTTCTCTGGTTTTCTGACAGGTAGTAATGCTTGATTTACTATGCTTTCAACCTTTAATGTTTTGGCTAAATTTGGATGTGATGTTTCTAACATATACGACTAAGTTCTAAAAAAACTTACATTAAATTTGGAGTTCATTTGATAGGCCTTTTACCCCTCAAAATTTAGGTGATTGTAGTAGACCATGCAGGGTATTGTGCAGAGGCCCATCATGTCGATACTATATAGTATAATGTTGACAGCACCAAGGCCAGTTTGTTGTCCTTGGCTTTTGTGAAGCCAGAGTGTTGACACACACAACGGTAATGTCTATACCCCCTATTTTCTAAGGCCTTCTTGGCCTTCTTGGTTGTTCTGATCTCCGCCGATACTACATATTTGGTGCTTTCCTCTATGATTGTGATCAAGTAGACAATGATTCTCCAATTCACATCTATAAATGCATGGATCCTATGATATGACTGAATCATTTAGAAATTTCATATAATTTATGTTATATTCAAGTCTATCTTGGTTTACTAGTCTCGCTAGCACTTGATACCCATATTGATTTGTTTCTTTGAGAAGTGAGCAAGGATTTAGTCTCACCGATAGGGCCAGGTCAAGGCCCTAGGGTTAGCCTTGTAGATATGATCTAGATGTCCAAACGTTGAACTTGTTTGTGATTGTATTACGAATGATGAATAAAAAAATTCATTTTTTGTTTGAGTAATTTAATCAAATATATTAATCAAATAACTTGTCCAAATTCACTATGTTAATTGGATCCCAATTCACTTTGTTCTGAGACTTAGTCACTCTTCAGGAGTTAACTGAGCTCGTACTCAAGTTAGTCGATTAACTTGTCCAAGACATCGATTAACTTGGCATGTACCTCAGCCGGCCTATAGTGCCTTTATTGACTAACTTTCTGGATCTTCAATTAAGTTTCCCCACTTAATCGATTATCATGGCGAATGAGTTACTGCCCCTCTAGGCCTACTTAATCGATCTCTCTATTGACTAACTTTGGCAGCTATTGATTAATTAACATGTTCGATTAACTTGCTATTTCTATTGATTAACTTGCTGGCTAGCGATTAGCCTGAGCATTCCTCTATCGATTAACTTGTGCTCTCTTTTAGTGATTAACTGTTTTAGTCTGTGATACTTAGTTGATTATTGTGTTTCTGTCTACTTTACTTTTTCGTCACTTAATTAATTGAGTTTGCGACTAACTGCTACTTATGCTATTAGTGTCATATCTTCATGTATTTAGTTGATTTTTTCTTAGTCTTGTACTGATCAAATCTCTAGTGCGAATCAAGATGCTTGTCTCCCCTTTGTTTGCTGCACTTTTTGAGATTCCCTACTATTTACCTACCCTTTGGTCGTATATCAGATGAGTTTCTATTTTAAGCTATGTAACATGAGATTCAACAGGATATGTATAGCTCACTTGGGAAAACATTGGAGACCAAGGGTGGAAGTTTCTATTCACATGAAGACAAATCTCCAGCTCTTATCCACTCCCATAAGACTTAAAGAACTTAACCTTGAACTCATGAAAGTTAATGTGAGACATAGTGGTTCTCTTATGGAGTAAATGGATGGAACATGTGTCTAATAGATGAATTCAAATTGGTCTATATATTGCAGTTTGTAGCTAGATAGACAAGTAGACATCTGAGTGTATACTCTAGCTCAAGAGCCTACCTTCACCATTAAGCACTCAATACCCTCGTTTTCCTCATCGTCCACTCTGCTACTCAAGAAGCTTTCGGTGTGGTGACCCACATATTTACACACACGTAAGTTGTGGTCTTAGGAAACCTATAATCAATTAACTATGCCAAACCATCCATCTTCTCCAAGCACATAAACAAGATAACCACATCAAAATTTACTTGATTAAAACCTGTTTAAGTACATGACTGCTACAAGCTAAAGTATGAAAGTTAATTACATTATAGGATCCATACTAAAGTCTCGGGTATAATTATACATAGTAAAAATTCTGAAGATATACAAGCTAGACCTACTTTCTAGCTCCAAATTTTACGCCCAGCAACTCCCACGATTCCAGCTATTGCTCTCCTTGACTCTGGCTGGAATCACCTGAAAGCTTAGCCCCCTAACCTATGTGAGTATAAAAACTCAATAGATATCAAAACTAAAGTATGCTTACATATAAGAAACTTGCAAATCACATGTCATCATACTGAAATTCTCACAAGTTATATACATACAAACTGTATGATTCAAGGGCAGATAAGTAGCACAAAGTTTTGAAATTAAATAAGCTCAATTCTCAAATCAAGTTTTTATCTTCTTACAAAGAAATTCCATATCCCATAGGGCTGCTGCACAGGCAAATCATATATATCATCTTAGCAGATCAAATCATGTCTCAGAGACCACATTCACACCATATCTATCAAGTTTTAAGTCTTAAGCAATTAGACAGATGTCTAAGCTACAACATAAGGTGTCAGACACACCTTGACACCTGGACGAATGCACTGCATGGTCTTGATACAACTGGCTTGGATCGGAGGCGCACCCTTAGCTCCACCTAACCGTAGTCTAGCTTCTAGGATTTCACATATACCCATTGTCCATCGGGCCATATATATGACTAGTACCACATTATACATTTATTGTGGGTTCATTCATACAAATCACGTTAAGATGGTGCTATCCATGCAATTACCATTACTTAAAATTTAAAATAGCATCATAGCTATCACAATTTTCTAAAACAGACATAAGAGGATTTATAAAAAGTATTTGCATCCTAATTTAGTTTCTAGAGTCTATCAGTTTGCTACTAAATTCTTAACAGAAAACTAAAAAAATACATATATTTTGCTGGGAGTATGAGCTGTGATACAAATAATATAAATAAGTATTAACTTAGGAATTTTACCCTCACACATGTAGGTTTTACAGGTCACAAATGACCTAAAATAGATTTAAAATCATCACTCTGTTAATAAATTGCTCTCTTATTCGTCTAATCGATTCCCAGTCTTCTTCTTTTAATTGATTTCCAATTATTCATTTTAATCGATTATGAGTTGTTTTGCTAATCGATTACCTAGATTAATCTATTAATCGATTACCCTCTTATCTAGTATTCTTCTTTAATCGATTACCAGTTATTCTTCTTAATCAATTATAAGTTGTTCTGCTAATCAATTACCTAGGTTACTTTGTTAATCGATTATCTATTCTTCAGTCGGATCGATTAGGTGTTCTTCAGTAAATCGATTACTTACTTAACCTTCCTTTAGTTGATTATAGATTGTTCTTCTAATAGATTACTTCTTATGTTAATCGATTTCAGCTCTTTTACTTAATCGATTTTCTGTCTTATTCTAACTTCGATTACTAGGCTTGTACTAATTGATCATGCATTATCTATTTAATCTATTTATTCATTAATTAGCTTCAATTATAAAGCCTTTATAAATTGATTACCCTTTATTTTGACTTTGATTAGACGGCTTATCTTAATCCATTATTTGCTTTATGTTAATTGATTAGATGCCTTAACTTAATTTCAATTATCTGGCTTATGTTAACTACAGTCAATTGATTATTTGAGACTTAGAATTTTTTTCTGAGTCCTCTTAAGGACTTCTACTAGCACTGACATAATCTTAAGAATTTTCTACCCTGCTTAAACTATTTAAACCTAATCTAATTCAGTTTAATTAGACTAATCTAATTATCTAGAACTTGGGATGTTACAAATCCTCTCCCCCTTAAATAAAATTTGTCCTTGAAATTTAAAATTTACTTACCAAATAACTGCGAGTACTTCTTTTTCATCTCTTCCTCTTTCTCCCAAGTGGCTTCTTCAGTTGAGCTACTCCTCTAAAGAACCTTCACCATGGGGATCACTTTTGTTCTCAACACTTGGTCCTTTTTGTCTAGAATCTAAATTGACTTATCTTCATAAGTTAGGTCTGGTTGAAGCTCCAGTGGCTCATAAGCTATGATGTGGGAGGAGTCTCGTACATACTTCTTCAACATAGACATATGGAAAACTCTATGAACTCTTGACAGTGCTGGTGAAAGTACCAATTGATAGGCCATTTGTAAGGATTGAGGTTTCGGGTACAGTTATTGGTTCGGTTTCGGAGTCGGACCTCTTGGTTTGGGCCTTGTAGGGGCTAGAGCATAGGTTCTTTATCGTGTCGAGTTTGCGAGACGCGGTTCAAACGACGTCTTGAGAGGAAGACGCGTTTTAGAGTGTGCCACGTGGGCTAGTTTCGGGTCGTGAGAGTACAGCCCCGGTCATGTCGTCTGAACGGCGTCTAGGATGGACGACGCGATTCAGACATTCTGTCAGAGTTTAGCTCCGGTCTTGTCACTTGAAAGGCGTCTGCTCTGGACGATGCGATTTAACCTGTTTCAGTTTACACCCTGAACCTTCCTCCTTTCTCTCATTCTCTCCTTCTCACTCTCTCTCTTTCCGCTCTCCGATCCTCTCCGTTTTCCCCTTCCCTTTCTCCTTCCCCTTCTTCCTCTTCCACCACTCCAACACCTCTCACCACTACCACCACCACCTCCTCCGCGACACTTTATTCTCCGGGCGGCGGCCGACGTCCCGGCGGAGTGACGGCGTCCACGGTGGTACCGACGGCGGTTTGCGGTGCGGCGGTTCGACGGCACAGAGCTAGGATGAGTTCAAGTGATCGGTAGGGGGACGATCCTTATATGTGATTTGGTTGTTTTAATCCATGTTTTCTTACTTGAAGCATGCGACGTGTGAGGAGAATTGGGTAGAATGAGCATGTTTAAGGGACTTTTAAATGAAAATGGTCATTTTTATGAAATGGAGATTAGTGTGTTTCAAGTACTAAATTGGATTCTCCTTGTCTTTTCTTATTTTTGTGGCATTTTTGGAGTGATTTTGGGAGAGAAATTGTAAGAGAACCAGGAATTGGGCTCTAAATGGCATCTTGATAGGAGGACGCCATTTAGGCCAAATTTATCCCGGAAGCAGTTTCTGTGAGAATAGAGTTATGTTTTGAATGGCGTTCAGAGACATCGACGCCTTTCAAAGGGCGGCTTCCTAAGACGACGTGTTTTAGGCCATCTTCTGAGGCCAGTTTTCGCATGAACCAATCTAGGGGTCTTGAATAACGTCGGCCTTGGGCGACGCGATTCAAGACAGAACCTCATTAAATGCATGCTTAAAATCGTATATCAAGGCCGAGGATTTATGTATAATCGGAATCACATTGGGTGTGCATGTGTTTATGCGATTGTGGTTTGTGTTTGACACCTTATGTCGGTGTGGGAGGGACGCAGTGTCTAGGTGGCATTGTTGCCGTACCGGTGTGGAAGGGGTACATGTTAGTGTTTCACTTATGGCTGGGGGAAGCAGAACCACCTTGAGCCGGTCAGGTCGGAGTAGCTAGCGCGCTATCGGAAGGGTTGCTGTTTGGTCCCAGCGGGTCAGTGTTTTCCTAGTTTGTCGTGGCAGTTTCTGGCATGTTTCTTACTGTGGAGCCGGGTGTGGTGCTGCTGGAGTTTACTCTTTCGCCATTGGGCCTGATGTAACCTGAGATATTGAGGTTACGAGTAGTACCCTTTGCCCTTTGACCTGATGTGACTCGGGAGGTTAGGGTTACGGATAGTCCCTATAGCTTCTGCTTGAGGGGTTTTCGCTGGTCCCCAGGGCCCTCTTGAAGCGCCTAGGCCTGGCGTTGAGGAAGTCCGGTCGATAGGACAGTGGTCTAGACTGCTTGTGTGCACACGTAACTAGGCGGTGGTAGTTCACTAGTCCCAATTAGTCCTAGTTTGACTCACTGCCTCACCCTACGGTGCTCGGAACATCGTAGGGGTGGACAAGAGTGGGTGTTGGTGGTGTTGTGAGGCGCCGTTTGTATGCGGTCGACAGTGTGGTTTGAGTGTTTAGCTGGATCTTTGATTACGAACTGTGGTGTTGAGTTGGGTTACTTAAATTGCTTAGAACTGTGCCTGTTGCATTACGGATGCATATGTCTCATATCGGAATTTAGGAACTGTGTTTACTGCTTTAATTAAATTGTCTTCATTTTCGTATTGCTGCACTTGTGTGTGTATGTGGGGGAGGCAGGGATCAGATGATCCCTACTGAGCTCAATTATGGTGTGGCTCACTCCCTGCAGTTTTAGGTGTGGACTTCTTAGCGAGTGTCAGCGTGTGGTGTTCTCTTTGGTGTGCGGGCCAGCAGCTATCTCAGTTCCGGGGTATGCCCCGATGTTGTTGTACTTTGCTTCTGCCTGTACATATTTAATTCTTTGGACCATGTAATTATTGTTAGACTGTGTAGGACATTATTAATTTACTTCCTGCGCATTTGTACTTTCCTTGAAGTCCGTGAGATTGTTATATTTAGCCTTGTTTAACGCTTACTTCTCCAGACGTGTCATATGAGATCCGGGTGTGAACCCGTAGATAATGATTCAATACGCATTTAGTAATCGAGTTTCCGATTATAGAGTGGCGAGTCGTTACACCACTTCACCAACTCTTTGGAGAATCTTGGAAGGACCTACATATTTAGGACTGAGCTTCCCTTTCTTGCCAAATCTCATCACTTCTTCGATAGGAGAAAGCTTCAAGAAACATGGTCAACAACCTGGAATTCCAGCTGCCTCCTTCTTTGATTTGCATAACTCTCTTATCTGCTTTGGACTGTAAGCGGCTTCTTTCGAATCAGTTTGACCTTCTTTATATAGTCCTGTACTAATTCAGGTCCAATTAATCTTCTATCTCCCACTTCCTCCCAACAGATTGGAGATATGTAAGGTCTACCATAGAGTGCTGCATAAGATGCCATTCCAATGCTAGAATGCTAGTTGTTGTTGTATGCAAACTCAATGAGTGCTAGGTGATCATCCCAATTGCCTTGCCAATCCGAACTGCAAGCTCTGAG
This sequence comes from Zantedeschia hybrid cultivar, assembly GCA_030544215.1. Classification (NCBI taxonomy): domain Eukaryota; kingdom Viridiplantae; phylum Streptophyta; class Magnoliopsida; order Alismatales; family Araceae; genus Zantedeschia; species Zantedeschia hybrid cultivar. The sequence continues at coordinate 60,226,084 of JARZZO010000012.1, forward strand.
CGTATCTTCTAAGGTTTAGATTGTCCTCTTTGATTGCCCATTAGTTTGAGGATGAAAGATGAACTAAACTTCAGTTGTGCCCAATGCCTATTGTAGACTCCTCCAAAACTTGACAGTAAACCTAGAGTCTCTGTCGGAAATAAAAGACACATGTACCCCATATAATCTCACAATTTCTCTGATGTATAACTGAGCTAAATCTTCTAATGATTAGATTTTTGTGATGGCTAGAAAGTGAGCAGATTTGGTATGTCTATCAATAATCATCAAAATAGAGTCATGTCTTCTCTGAGTCCTTCGCAATTCCATCACAAAAATCTACGGTGACATGTTCCCATTTCCATTAAGGAATATACATTAGCTGTAAGGGCCTTGCTGGCCTCCGGTGTTTGGCTTTAACTTGTTGGCATGTGGGGCACTTGTTCACAAATTCAGCTATATTCTTCTTCATACCAACCCACCAATAATATTGCTTCATATCTATGTACATTTTGCTGCTACCTGGATGAATAAAATATGAAGACTTGTGTGCCTCTATCAGTAGGTTTTTCTTGAGCTCTTTATCTTGAGAAACACATTGTCTTCCTTGAAATCTGATCACTCCATCTGAGCTCTAAGAAATCCCTGCTTCTCGATCATTCCTTGTAGCTATTGATCCATCTATTGGACTTTTATAATATGATCTACAATTGCAAACTTAACACTCAATTAAGCTACTTACAACTGCTTTCCTCTGCTCACTAGAAAGAAATCTATCAGATCTGTCACTATCCTCCACTCTTGGTGCAGCTACATAGCCATCAACTCTTCCTACTTAGTGCATCTGCAACCATATTAGCCTTCCTCGAATGATAATTCACTGAGAAATCATAGTCCTTCAAGAATTCTACCCACCTCCACTGTTTCAAGTTTAGGTCCTTCTGGGAGAAGATGTACTTCAGACTTATTGTGGTCAATGAACACTTCAAACTGTGCGTTAGTTTCTAACAGAATGCGTTCAACCCTTAACATCCCCCTCTCTTTCCAAAAGATTTTTTCACCATAATTTGATTAGACGTCTTAATTTTGAAATAATTCACTCAATGACGCTTATGGGTAGGTGATTTTTCTAAGAGGAAATCCTTATTTTCTCACACAGCCCAAGGATCCTATTAGGGTTGGCTTAGGTACAACCTGCTCGGCAGCCAAGTGAGAATCCCTGCCTCACAGAGACTCACGGAGATTCCCAGCTGAGTAAGACTAGTCATATCCGAGTGAGAATCCTCATGTGGAGAGTCAAACATAGCGAGAGGGTGTAACTACTAGTGTGATGCCGGCTCTTTCTTAAAACTCCACGTAGAACATCCTGAAATTAGGCACAAAAATTAACATGCAACATAAACAAGAAGGTGGCACATATTAGGAGCATGCACAAGACTTTGATGGCAGACTTACTGGCCGTAAGAGGAACTGGACGGCGGTTCCTGCAGCCGTCCAAGACAGTCAACAGCGAAATAATCTGCCGTCCAGGGAAGTGGACGGCGCTGGCGTTCGCCGTCTTGGAGTGTGGACTGCGGGCTAACCTGCCGTTCAATGGATGGGATGGCGGGATAGCCCGTCTTCCAGTAGGATAGGCGGCGGATGTCTTTGTCGTCTAACGGGTTAGGCGACAGACTAGTCTGCCGTCCAACAAATTAAAGTAAATAAAAAAAAATAAAAATATAATAATAATAATAATAAATATGCTAGGAGTTACGGGGCTTTTACCTTCTTACCTGAGCGTACGCACGCGACGAGTGAACAGAGGTCCCACTGTGATCGCCAGAGGATTGTGGACGTCCGGAGGGTGGCCTTTCTTCCCGCTCTCCTCCTCGATTCAGCGTACAACTAGGGTGATATGGTAAGGAATTAGAGTGTGATCGCCAAGAGCATTACCTTTGGGTTCCTGTACTCTACAGGATAAAGAATCCGATTAGAACTATAAGATGTAGAATATACTCATACATGCTTTAGATATATCAAAAATAGAAACGGAACGCGCCGGATTGGTGATTGGGGAGGGAAAATGACCATACAATATGGCCACCCACCTCCCTTTTTTTTAAGAAACTTTTGTTGTGAAGGATATTAAGTCATTCTAAAATGCATGCATGTAAGAAAGATGTACGTGTGTGACATGGTGAAGAAAAAATAAAAAAAAGGGATGTGTTATGGTAAAAAGAAGAAAAGGGATTGCAGGATGGGTGAACCGAAGGTGTGTTAAAAACAAAAGAAGAGAGAAAGAGAGAGAGAGAGAGAAACAAGTCTGTTGAGAATGCGAAGGACTCCTTCTTGTCTGTTTCGACTTGCCAACCCCCAACTCTCTAACCCTCTTCTTCCGAGAGGAGTAAGAGGACTTAAATAGAGGGCCAAAAAATGGGGGAAATTGGGGGTCTAAATTCCTGTTAATCATCAAGAACCAATAGGAATTAGTCAAGAACAGAGGGTCATGGTTACGACAGTCGTCGGAGTAGGGAATATTGGGGTGTGAGGGTCACAACCGGCAGAGAGCCTGGGGGAGACGAGGTCAAGGGGGATTCATAGGATGGACGACAAACATTGTGCCTTCCACATAAGTGGAAGGCGGCCAAGTCTGCCGTCTACAAAGGTGGAAGGAGGTGCTTAGTTAATGGGCTTGGTGATTTAATGGGTTAAATGTGATGGATTAAATGTGATGGGTTTTGATGGTGATACGGGTTTTATGACCAAAGGGTGTCCAAAATCAGGTGTTTACAGGATGCTTGTTTTGTTTTGATCTAGTTTAGTTTGTTTTAGGGATGTTTGTTTGGTTTAGGGATATGTGAGATTAGGAAGCTGGTCTAGAAGGGAATTCCCTCCTTTACTACCTCATAGTCCACTTACAACCCGCCGCTCCTAATCTCTTCACCCGCCGCTCCTAATCTCTTCAATCCAGCACTAGCCTCCTCTTACCGTCCTACCCAGAGAGATCCAGTACCAAGTTTCAAGATGTCCTCTCGGCCCACTAGTCCGGTTAGGACCCATACCTCTGCTCCGACTTTGATTGGTTTGACCCCAGTGAACAAAAATCCATCGTGGGCTTAATGTTTCCCACCACTTATGCTACAACATCAACTTATCCTCCCTGGCAGAGCTTTTTCCTCACTCGCAGTATACCACACAACCTTCTCAGAATGCTCTACTTTGGTAACTCTCTCTCTCAATCAAGACTTGCTTTGTCGATTCACTCAGATGGAGGAGCAAGTTCGTAAACTGGTGGATGCCAAGGCCTCGTCTCTATTGGTCACCAATGTCTGCTATCCAGTCTTTTCCATCATCCACATACCTCCCTCTGAGCTTCCTACATACCACTGGTATGATAGGACTAGCAACCCCTTCCTTTACATGAAGGCTTTATGTATAAATGATCTCCTTACTAGCATGATAGTTGGGCTTTGGCGTTTCTTTTTCGACTATTCGTCAAGGGCCCTGTATAAATGATCTCCTTACTAGCATGATAATTTGAACGCCCAAGAAGCCGAGAAGGAACCAAGTCCCTACCACTGAGGGAGTGGTCAACAATGACCAAGTGCAAGCCGTTTCACATCCACCCAATTGTTCTTCAAGAGGAACCCCTATTTCCTTTTCTCCAGTAATGACAAATGCCATACATTTTTCTTTTTTTTTGGTCAATAGACAAATGCCATGCATGTTGGCACTACTTATGAGAACATAGATCGACTAATAAAATTTCTCAGGAAGGTATATTTGCAGTTTTGCACTTGTCATCTCAAACCAGCTGGGTGCACAAAAAGCCTTCTTTTTTTCCTCCACGGAGGAGCCAAGCAAAAACCTCCTGAGGACTCTGGCGGTTCTTTCTCTAGAGATCGGAGAAACCCCATTTGGGTACCTCTCAGTTCACTCGCTTTCTTGCTTTTGACGATCTAGGGTTCCTCCGGACGCGCCTCTCCAGGGTCTCCACCCAGCGTAGGCCCCCCCGCAGCTTCCCATTTCTGCGCATTTTCCCAGTTTGCTTCGTCGCCGTTCCCAGCCATGGAAGCCGTGGTGGTGGACGCGGGCTCGAAGCTCCTCAAGGCCGGGTTCGCGTCCCCCGATCAAGATCCCGCCTTGGTACGACCCTCCATCGCTGCAGCGCCATCTCATCTGCTGCCTCTTCTTCAAAGATTCGATTTTTTTCCCTGGAGGAGTGTGGAATTCTGATAGTGTCTGCGTTCTCTGGAAGGTGATCCCGACGAAGATGAAGCGAGTGCCGGAGGAGGACGGGGACATGGCGGACGGCGCGGCGTTCGAGGAGGTGGCGGTGGACCCGGTGGTGAGGGGCTTCGTCAGGGACTGGGAGGCCATGGAGGACCTGCTGCGCCATGTCCTGTACACTGGGCTTGGGTGGGAGGAAGGCAACGAAGGGCATATACTGTTCACAGAGCCACTCTCCACTCCCAAGGTCAGGTGTTTAAAGCCTTCCTTCCCTCTAATCTAATCCTCCTTGCTCATACTGAGGCCATGCTTTTCTTTTTATTTAAATTGGGGGGGGGGGGGGGGAGGGAAGGGGATGAGGAACTCAGATTACGATTTGTGAACAGTAACCCATGTCTGCACTGGATGACTTGAAGCACCATGTTCTCAAACTGAACCTTTTTTTTTTGTTTGTCTCAGTATATTAAGTTGTCTATACAATTTTATGTGGTTTAGTAAGCGTAACATCTTCCATGAATTGGGCTTCATAATTTATGATGAGGAATTCTTTTTCTGAATTGTTTATACTATTCTATTTCTTTCGTTTGTGTTTTATTTTTTAAAGAGGACTTTTGGCACAGAAAAAGTGACTCGACCAATCAATGTAGTTAAAGATGAGAGCTTGTTGGTCAACCCATGTGGTTGAACGTGAGAGACAAGCGAGAAGACAAGTGTGTCGCCTCATCCTGAAATGCTTTGGACTTGTCCCAAAACATCATCAGAGTACATATTTAAGTGCTTTGAATAAATATTTGGTGCTTCAATATTGAAGTCCACCAAAGAATCATTCAAATAAGCAGGCATCAACAAAATACAAAGAAAAGTCTAAGATAACGTAAGAAATCAATTTAATAAGATGGTAATCTAAAGAATACAAGTTTGTGCTAATGACAAATCTAGTAATAAGTGCAAACTTCTTGAAGGAAGTCTATTGTCTTGAAAAATATCATGGCGTTACTGATTTGAGAAAGTAAGTAAAATGTCCATCATGTATTGCTTGTAAATAAGTGCAATGATAAATTGTTATTTTTTATAAAAGTAAGAAATGCAATGAATTATATAAGGAAAAGTAAGTCACTTGTTGCAAGATTCGACCTGAAATTATGTATTTAGTCCAAAAATGTATCCAGTATTTGTATTTTCTCACTAACACAATGAATAAAAAAAGATGAACATTTACAAAAACCTGTTTTAGCTCAATCCTGCCCTAGGTGTTGAAGGCAGTGAGTCAGAATGTGAGCCAGGAACTATGGATAAGCAATTTAGACAGTCACCCATACTGTGCTGGTAGAATAACATGGATAGTATGAAATCTCTAAACCAGTGGAGCTCTTTTCTTGTCAATATTTTCTTAACTTTTATAGTCTATTTATATTCCTTAGTTGTAAGTTGTAACTCATGTTAAATGATGTGATATCTACTTCAGATCTTGATGTGTGATTTTAAACCCAGTTGTTGGGGTAGAAACCCAGGATTGGGGCCAAATGAGCCATGCCATGGAGATCACCACAAACAACTCCTGTTTCTGCTTTGCCGATACCATTGGATCATCTTCTCTGTTCATTCATGCTGGTATTATTTTTCTACATCACTCATATTACATGTATAAATGAACAAAAGGCGCACCATAAGAAGAGGACAGAAACCAGCAGCTTATTCAAAGATGAAAGAAGAACAAAAGAAAATGTATCCATCATAATAAGTGTCCAGAAGTCATTATGCATTAAATTGATGCACACCATTTTTAGATATTGGAAGACCTTAACAATTCTAACTTATTATATATCATCCTGGATTAGCCCATTTTCCTGATTTGGCATTGCCACGTCCTTTTGGAAAATTTCCTTGTTGAAGTGCATGATTTTTAGAAAACATCAGAACATTAATTCTTTGCAGATCATAAATTAGCAAACCTGTTATATAGTATTTATCCACTCAAACCCACTTTGGTGGAAGCTTTAAAGTGATTGAATGAATGCTACTCATTGATTCATCTCTTGTCAGGATCCACAGTTGCCTACACTTGAAGGGATTAATACCACATTAGTTGGGGAGAACATAAGTGGCTGCTGTATATGATGATGGTCTTTTCTAATCAAAGCAATTGGTTTTTAGTTGGATGTTTCAACAGAACATATTCATAATCACAGTGACAGTACCTGACTCTGTACTTCTCTCCGCTGTATGGCTGTATGCAGGCATTATTGTACATTTATATGTATGCATTTATTTTGGGTATTACTAGCGCTCTCACCAAGTAGTTTCTGAAGCAAATAGGCATTTGAATCCTTAAATAGTCATATCGTGTTCCTTATGATGTTCAGAGACATGCTAGCAGCATGCTAATAAACTTCGAGACATGCTAGCAGCGCATTCTAATAAACTGTGTAACTTTTGATTACATTTGTGAGGTTTAACCTTTTTGTTTTGGGTATGCATTCCTATAAAGATACACCCATAAAGATGTCATTGTTGATGTCATTTTCTTTATCATTTCTACAGGCTCTCAGGGAGCAATTGGTGCAACTGATGTTTGAAAATTTTAATGTATCGGGATTCTATGCATCTGAACAAGCAGTACTATCACTCTATGCGGTGGGGCGCATATCTGGGTGTACAGTTGACATTGGACATGGGAAAATAGGTACAATTTGGATTTAGTAGTTCGTATAAACCTGGTTGTCCTATTAGATTTACCTAGCATTTTTAAGAGTGGACTTGTAGTGGCAGAAAAGTGTGCTATAATTGATTGTTGATGAACAAAAAAGTGAAAGCAAATTAGTTACTTGAGATATCATTGTGCATGATGAAATCGAGTGGCAGGCCAGAGTGTATTTACCCAGGGGAAAGCCTCATAATGATGACTATATAAAAGAGACATCATCTCATCGTTCTCATCCCACTAAAACCCAATGCCAGGGAGCAGATCCTATCCTGCCTTTCTATTGGGTTGTATGTCATATTCATATTCATTCACGTGAATCCACGAAGGTCTATTGACAAAATTTTTGAAACTCCACATCGAGCAAAGCTTTCAAAATTCACATGAGCTTTAATTGCATTTTTGAACATCAGACATGGAATGTTAGACACTTTTTTTTCACGGGTGTGTGTGTGTGTGTGTTTGCATTCCCCCTTGTCTCCTCCACTACGTCAATCTGTGCTGAAATCCATGTACAGAGAGTTTCTTTCGATTGTGGACTTCTTTAGGGGAGTTTCTTTCCCTTTTTTGGGTTTGGATTTTTTTTTTTTTTTGGGGGGGGGGGTGTAATGTGCCATATGTATTCTAGGTCTTTTTTAATCTGCATTATGGATCTATAGAACAGGTCTGTACAAGTAAGATATTTAGATTTCTAGTTTCTCAACCTGCAGATTGTATTATCTCATTGATTTTTCCCTCTCTTTTGTTGAGGTTGAGTTGTCTATGTAAAATTTGGATGTGTAAAGGCTTGACATAGAAGGTGTTGTAATTCTAGCTGATATAGAACTAGTTAGGTTAGCATGTAACTTAGAATATCCCTGCTCAGTGTGGTCCACGGGCTCTGGAATTCCTTGCTTGTTATGTTCTTACTATAAGCTAGTTTTGAACTGAATCTAGTTAGGCTTGCTATGAGGAATTTGAATAAGTCAGTTAATTGAGCTTTGGATGTTTGTATCAATTAAATTTTATATCTGTACATATAATTTTCAAACATTAGGCCAAAGTGTCCGTTGGGGTAAAAATTTCACAAAAAAAGAAGCAGACTGAGGTACCCTTCAACTTACAAAAGATATGAAGGGCATGCGGGGTCTTTTGCCCCAAACTTCTGAGAAAACACAGGAAGGATCTCCAGAAGATGGAAACACAACAAAACAAGAAAACAAATTTGGGGAATTAACAACAAAACAAAAAAAACGAAAAACAAAAAAGCAAAAAAATGAAAAATCATAAAAGAGTGGTGTTCCATGGGTCACCCTGCTGCCCATGGGCAGCAGCCCTTAAGGGCTGCCGCTCACTATGAGTGGCGGGTCCCATAAGGGCTGCCAGCACCCAGTGGGGCTGCAGCCCCTCCCTATCTACATCGAAGCTTCCTCGGGATGCTGCCTCACCTCAGTTGCCAATTTCCTGCAAAAAGGGACAACAATGGTGAGAACATGGGGCTGGAATGAGCCCACAGGAGCCTATTTGGATAAATCAAAACAAGCCATGTGGATCACTTCATCGCCTCGTCGCCGCCACATCGTCGCTTCGTCATCACCAAATGGAAGAAGGCAAATGTTTGAACCATTGAGGAGGGTCCACCTAAGCCGAACGCACATTAGAGAGCCAATCTAAAGCTGCAACTTGGCGGCCTCCCAATGGCTGGCTGTCTGTACCCTTAGCCTATAAATACTATCCCATGCTCCATTTGTAAAAGAGACGAGAATGGATGAAGAAAACCTGCCCCTGTCTCTTCCAAGGTAAGAACAAGAAGTGCATCGCAAGCACCGTGCTATGTATCCTATAGATGTGGTCGTAAGCACCTTGCGATGAATCCCATAGGTGTGTTGCAAGCACCTTGCAATGTAATCCCATAGGTTTCAACTTTTCTTCATTGGGGTGATAAAAGGGAATCTTTTCTTTAAGTGGTGTGGTGGGCTTGTATCCTATCGCCATGGACTATGCTATACATGTGCAATGCTAATCCCTCTTCGGTCCATCATTGTGATGGCATGACAATGTTGAGCCATCAGGGACGTCCTTCTCGGGTCGCTCTCGCATGTGTAGGCATAGTGAGCTGTGGAGTCAAGGCCTTTGGTCCAATGTCGCACATGGGCGACACTCAACGAGCCATGTGTTCAACTTGATAATGGACCATGCACCATGATGATCGCCAGGTGCGTGCGATGTTTTTGTCCCATATGTTGAGAATATGGGATGCAGATATTGGCTCGCCGACCTAACTATGGTTGGATGTCGTTTTAGATTGTGCCACACATTGAATCCACATTGCACCCAGATGAACGTCGATGCGACGCTAATCCATCTTGCATAACCATTTTAAATTGCTCGGTGATATGCCCATGTTGAGATATTTTGGCCCACTCGCCCATATGGCAATGGCATGCCGTCCTTGGGATGTCATCCCCATATGGTGAAAACCCCGGATGATGCCTCGTAAAGCGTATTGATCGCTTATATGTCTCGAAAGGTAAATCAAAGCAAATTCTCTCATACACTCCTATGTCCTAGCAAATCTAGATAGTTTAAATGAAGCAGACGAGTGATGCGGTGCTGTCTCACGCCACTGCATGTCTACACTCGATGTGGGCTGGTCGTCCCCAAGGGTGAACAATGCACCTCGATAAGCGTGCCAACCGTCTATATCCTTGAAAGCACAAATCAAAGGAAATTGCATCATGCGCCGCCTCGCGCCACTACATGTCGCTATTCAACAATTGTCTTTAGGGGGAATAGTACCTTAATAAGCATGTCATGCATGCTCACACTAATCAAAGCTAAACAACTCGAACTTTTAAATGCGGCGAAACAACACAATATCAGGGGCCGATTTTCAGTTGATGACGACTCCCCTGACAATGCCTCAAAAAGTGTGCAAACGCTTGTGCATTCCAAAAGACTAATCACAGTGAATCTCATCATGCGCTCATATGCATCCCCAAATTTAGGCATCAAGAGTGATTCAGCGTCGTTTTGTATCGCTGGCCATCTGTCTCATCCCGGACATTTGTCGTCAGGGGTGAATAGTGTGCTTGGAAGTGTGCCGTGCCTGTTTGCGCCAATTAAGGTCAATTAACTTATTCCTCCTTCGAGTGCAGTACTTCCATGCGATATTGAAGATCAATTCTCAGTCCATAGCGGCACCCAAATAGTGACTCGACTTGTGCATGCGAATAAACAATGTCTCGAGATGCACACCATATATGATCTCATTCACATGAAAAAATAAAATGTGCTGACAAGGCACAACCCCTAATTTAAGCTCGGCGTGGTTGACAGGCATATGAATAGTGCACACACGTTGATAAGTATGCTGCACTGCTTTCTTCAAATAAACAAATCAAATCATGCCTAAATGTGATCGAACTCCCTGGGAAGGATTTGATCAAGGCTAGGGCCTCCATGCGGCACATGAATAGTGCTAATGAATAGTATCGATGAACAATATATGTGAATAGTGCTGATGAATAGTGCCCATGAATAATACTTGTGAACAGTACCCCCTATAATGCAAGGGACTGGCAGAACCCACAAACTCTGCTGCATCACACTTTCCAATAGAATGCATACTTGCGATGCAATATAGGGGTGTAGATGAGCCAAGTCGAGTCAAATTTTACCCTATTCAAGTTTGGTTCAATTAATTTTAATTGAGTTCGAGTTCGAGCCAGGTATCATGATGGTCGTTCAAGCTTGGTTCATTTATGTATTAAATGGGTTTGAGCCAAGTATTGAGTAGCTCAGGAGTCCAATGAGCCCATGATAATTTAGTCCAAATCTTTTTAAATTCAAATGTATAAACCCAAGCCAAACCTTGGTGAGACCTAAGTTGTTTGCACCGGTAGTTATTTGATAGAAAACTTTATAAGATATCATATATTTTATTAACTAAGTTTATTCACGAATAGACTGATTATATGAGTATTTAAAGAGGTCTTAATGAGTACTTAAATGCAAGGTTAAGAAACTCGGGATTGGTACCTAGATCGGCCGGTCCAAAATCGATCGGATCAGTCGAGTCCGATCCGAGTCAACCCGATCCTGGCCGATCCTGGTTGAGTTAGGCTTAGTTGGTTCGGGTAGTAGAAAAAAATTAAAACAAATATGAAAAATATGAAAAAAATATAAAACACAAGTCTAATACATAATTGTGTTGAAATACATTGATTTGAAGTAAATAAGATGTTGTTGGACAAAAAAATCTTGAATAAACTTACATATATGATTATGAACTTACATTTATTCCAAACGTACATTATACTGAATGAACATATGGCTTACATACTCGGACCATGACATATAGCTCTAGTAGTATTGTTCATATTGCATCACATAACGGCTATAGTCATCCGTATTGGTATAAATGACTGACAGTTGTGGATATTCTAGACAACCCCCTTAATAGTCGGATGTATCAGAATGTTGAGGAGGGTAAATTACATATCCAGTAAGATGACTATACCCTTCATATGGAGAATATGATGATGCATCTGATGGTTGCTCTTGATATTCTCTCTATCTCCCTCCTAAGTTCTTCTTTGGCTTTTGCACACTGAGGAGCTTTACCTTTGTCCTTCTTTCTTGATTTGCTGAATGTTTGAATGAGAGATTTTTCCCGTCCTGTTCTGCTACCATGATGTTCATCTTGAGTAGCATGTGTGTATTCTTATTCTCCAGTGAATTGAATTGGTGAAGGTGGGGTTGGGGCACTAGTAGCATCTCCGCCATCCTCAGAATTGTTGGAGCTCGTCTTTGATGTCGAGTCATTTGAGATTTGATATTGTACCTCACCACTTGGTTCTGGCGTTTCATCCTCTTCCTCGATAGTCTCCAGATCAGCAATCTCAATTCCAGTACCACTCTTCCTCTTGCTTAGTGCTTGTTTTTTGCTCTTCTTTTGACGTTTTGAAGGAGGAGGTTGAAAATCAATAAGTAGTGGAACGTTATTTAACTCACTTTCCGCCCATTCCCGATCAGTTGGGTTGAATTCAAGCTCATTTGAGGTGCTTGCATCAACTCATACATTTAGTGGATGTTGCTCCTCAAACAGCTCATCCAAGTCTATGGGTTCTTCTGCATGTGTCGTCTCCGTGACTTGTCCGGAAATTCTCTCATTCTCCTGCCTTTGAAGGTTCCTTATGAGTTCGAGATTTTTTAGCTTCAACCTCATGTTATAATGACAGAATACTAGCTTCTCTAGACGGCTTGACTTCAATCTATTCTTTTGCTTGGTGTGAATTAAGTCAAATGTACTCTAATTTTTCTCACAACCTGATAAAGAGGTTGTTTGACTTAAGACCCGAATTACTACATAGGCTAGATCTTCATAACCATATGCTTTTCCATAATCTAGCCACCAGTCACTTGTAAATAGAAAAGTGGCCATGTCAACAATGTGCAAGTTATAATTAAAAATTAAGTAGAACATCTAATTAATAATTTTCAAACCTAGACTCAAAATTTTTGCATCTCTTTGAGCATTATTTGTCCCAAAGTGGTATAACATCATTCTGTAATCATGCATTTGCTTGCATGCCATTATTGTTCTGTCCTCATCTGCAAGCATGCACTTAATAATAGACTTAGTCCCCATCAACACTTCTGAGCAAGTATCATAGTTATCCTTCTTCCCATCGGTTCTAAACATATACTGAGGGTTGAAAAAATAACCTAAATAAATAAGTAGAAGTTAGTTATAACTTATGAGAAATATGTATACAAAATAATACATATAGAAAGTTAGTAGCTTACTAGTTGCATGAAGATCGTGATGTAAAGTGTGTTTCCAACGTTTGTCTATTATGTTCCACCACTTCATAAAGGTTGTTGGATTGTTAAGTTGATTGAAAATAATACATATAGAAAGTTAGTAGCTTACTAGTTGCATGAAGACCGTGATGTAAAGTGTGTTTCCAACGTCTGTCTATTATGTTCCACCACTTCATAAAGGTTGTTGGATTGTTAAGTTGATTGAACTCTTTAGCTCTGTCCATAGCCTCATATAAATATCCCATATCCGATCTTCTTTCTCCATCACAAGATCGCAAGACACGAACAAACGGTTCTACAATATTTAACACTGCTTGCACCTCCCTCCAGAAGGACCTAGACTGAATTAGATCAACCACTTTCTTACCTTTCTCTCTGATCTTAATTGGTACATGCCGCAATATGTGATTATCCCAATCTTCTGATGCCACCATCCTAATCAAGTTGTTCTTTTATTGACTTAAATTATCTAGAGAGATATATTGAGATGCAAATCTGGTGGCTCCCGGACGAAGCAACTCTCTTCCATGAGTATGTGTGCGCGTGATATCCAGAATGTTATTGTGGTTGTAGATGAATGTGGTGATAAATTAACCACTTTTGACTACTCCATCTACCATCGGATAAGAGCAAATATCTTCCAACATCAAGTCAATACAATGAGCAGAATAGGGAACCCAGTATAGATGTTATCTCTTTTGCATCGACATTTTTTCAGCTAACTTGAACACCGCTGCATTATCTGTAACCACTTGGACAATTCTTTTTTCGCCCACTTCTTCCACCATTTGATCCATTAATTCATATAGGTACTGGACATTCTTTATCTTTCCAGATGCATCAATAGACTTCTAAAATACGGTTCCGACTTTGCAGTAAATTAAGAAGTTGATCATACTTCTTTTTATTATCCCTGTAAAGTTCCATACGTAATAAGAAATCAGAAAGAGATCCATTCGTATTAAGAAAAAAAAATGAAGATAAGATAAAAAAATGAAGATAAGATTTATGTACCTGTCTATCCATCGCACATTAAAGTGCATCTATTCATCCCATATCTTTTCAAATGATGTAATATATGTTCGGATGTCATCAACTTCCAAATCCAAGTACTTGTTGTATATCTCATATGGGGAAGGCCCCTCAATCCCTTTACCAACTTTTTGTATGGTTTCGATCATGGACTCATAATATGGCTTCTTGGCAGTATTAGCAGGGATACTGTTATAGAAAAAATCACCTAGATGTAGCTCTCTCTATCTTCTCCTTACAAAGCTTTAAGTTCTTGAATGCAACACTAATAGAAGGTTGTTTATTCCTCTTTTTGGTAAGTAAGGGATCTATTGGACCTACTCTAGGATCTTCAGTTTTAGTGAACTCCTAAGGCAACTCCTCGCATGCATTAGTGCTCATGCCAGCGCTAGAGTTCTCTTGTCCAGAAGGTGTGGAGCCACTTCCTTGTCCTCCATATCTTCCAGTATGCCAAAATAAGTCCTCATCTGCAAAGGACCGTCGGCTTGCTTCCATTGCACGTCGCAATTCAACTTTAAATGTAAAAGAAAAAAATTTAATCTACTATAACTTTTTGTTGAAAACGTTAAATGAAGAATATGAAAATAAGTTAAATAAGAAACTTACTTATATCCCAATCATCAACATTTATAAGTTGATTATTTCCACCAAGCCGGATTCTAGTATCAGACCTTCGCGTTGGTTCAGACAACTCCTCTCGAATTTCTTGTCTTCTTCTGGCAGTACTTGTTTTGCTTGATTCCTTCTCTTTCATATAAGTTCGAAATTGGATCCTAACTTCTGAAGGAACTCGAGCACAAGTTGCTACTTCACCTTTTATTTCAGCAAGATGTTGTTTGAATCGGTAGACCCCACCAGAGACGATCCGGTTGCAATATTTGCATTTACTGGCCCATGTCCACTGGTGTGCAATAACCCCAAGCAGGATCAGCGCTAAGAAGATTCCCAGAGGACTACTTAGCAGTACCTTGAGATGCCATTTCTTTACAGCACAAGAAGAGGAGAGATCGCAGAGCTTGTAGTAGTGATCTCGTGGGAGAGACCGAGAGAGAATTCTATGATTGAGAGAGTGGGAGAGAGAGCAAGAATGTTAGGAGGCTCAAAGGGCATTTGTGGAGCCTTAGGAGGGCCTTTTTTTTGGGGGGGGGGGGGGGGGGGGTTAAATAGACCCCCAAGGCCCAAACTAGCCGTTGCTGTCCGTTTGGGAACAACCAGCAACGGCTAGTTTGACCTCCAATGAACTAGCCGTTGGGGGTCGGGTCGGGCTGATCCGAGCCGTCCTGGCCCGATCCTACCTCGGATCGGGCGATCCGACTCGAATTGGCCGATCTGAGTCTTGGACTCGGCTAGGAAACCCGAGATCGGCACGGACGACCCAAAATCGTTCCGACTCAGGCGATCCGTGCCGATCCGAGCCGGGTTTTTGAACCTTGCTTAAATGAACTCTTAACGCGGATTAGAATGAGTTCTTAACGAGTACTTAAACAAGCTTGTTCAGGAACATAATTGAGTCGAACTTACCTATGTTCGAGCTTGGCTCGTTTAATGAACTGAGCTCAACTTTTTGTTCAAACTTGTTTATTTAGCTTCATAAATGAGCTCAGTTGAGCTATTATCGAGTAGTCTTGTGCGCTGTTCATCGAGTGTATTGGTTCATTTGCAGCCTTAATGTAATATCAATTTCTCATGTTCAAAAGGGCCAATGCCAACTGTTTGACGCAATACGATATGTGCGAGGAACGAGCGAAGAACTTGTGCAGAATGGCATCATCAAGGCATGGAACACTGCTTAAAGAAATCAAAGGTCTTCCTATTGCAGCAGAATGCAATTAAACCAGTCTATGGACCGGTGGAAAGAGTCCCTAATAAAAGAAACTCAAATAACCCGTTCCATGGGTGAGTCACCTTTCAATGATCAAATGTTTCTGTGTTACACAGTCCCAACTCTGAGTCAAAATTCCAAAATAAATTTCATAGTACAATCGTCCGTCATCCAAATAAATGCAAAAATAGGGTTGCAAATGAGCCAATACGTTTGATGAACAGCTCGTGAGACTACTCGATAATAACATGACTCGACTCGTTTATTAAGATAAATAAACAAGCTTGAACAAAAATTTAGGCTCGATTCATAAATGAACTCGAGCTTGAACATAGGTGAGCTCGGCTTGGTTATGTCCGTGAACAAGCTCGTTTTAGTCTTGTTAAGAACCCGTTTATGTATTTGTTTAAAAACTTATTTAATTACTCGTTTAGGCATGCTCTAACTATTTCATTTATGAGGACACTTGCTGCACTGCGCCGACACGGTGCAGTCCACGTGGACTGCACTGTGCCGGTGCTGCTGTCCAATCTCTTAGATCGGATGGCAGCAAGCGGTGCTGCATTTTTTTTTTTTTTAATTTGTCGAGGTGGGGGAGGCCCCCAGCTCGGCATCCGTACCATCCAATCTTAGATCAGATGGTTAAAAAAATTCGAAAAAAAGGGATTGCTCACTTGCGCGATCTGATGCTGCGCGACATGGTGCGGCAAGTATTTTTCTTCATTTATTAGTACTTTAAGTACTCATTTAACTACTATAATTAAAAAAAAGTTGCTAAGACATTTAATATTTTATAAATTTTTTTAATCAAATAATTTAAGGTTGAGGTGCAATAGATAGGAATAAAAACTAGAAGAGTTAGTGGTTGAAGAGTAATTAAGATGAGAATTTGGAAAGAACAGTAGGATACCAGGTTGCTCCAGTTGTGTGGAGTGTAGAATAATACAACATCGAAACTCTCAGAAGTTGCCAACCCCGCTATCCCTTTAAAATTGATTGTGTGCTGTGCATTGACACCTATTATGGGCAGCTGGGTGGGAGTAGATTCGGCCTGGTGGCACAGTGTGCCAGTCATTGGTGTCTGTTTATCATGCCAACTTAATAGTTAAATTTTTTGGGGTCAAGTTTGGTGTGTTTGGGCCGAGCTTTGTGTGGTTCGGCTTGAGCTCGTTGAGAATCTAACCGAGTCGAGTTTGAATGGGAAGTTTGGGTACTTGAATGAGTTCGAGCTCAACATAAGTGAGTCAACCTGAGTTTGAGCAAGGTAAAACTTGGCTCGGCTTGACTTGTTTGCACCGCTATGCAATAACCAACAAATGGCCGGACATTATGATTCCCACCAAAACAAGAAATCCGATCAACAATCAAACAAAATAGTCATGTCAAACAGTGACTTACAATAGCATTGTTCACTACTTTACCTCCTCTATACTCTTCATTAATCAACGGATCAAAACTATTAATGCTTCTTTTTTCCTCAAGCATCAGTTTGCCCATCTCTATGGATGCTGTTATTGTTCATCTCTCTTATTAGTGAGGCTGAGATGAGAATGTTAAGGTGGATGTGCAGGCATACTAGGCTAGATAAAATTCGTAATGAGTATATTAGAGGTGAGAGTGGTGTCAATTGAGGACAAATTGAGAGAAGGGAGATTAAGATGATTTGGACATGTTAGGCGTAGACCTATGGTAGCTCTAGTTAGAAAAGTGGAGCATTTTAAGATAGAGGAAGGGAAGAGAGGAAGGGGTAGACCTAGATTAACGTGGAGGAGGGTAGTACAATATGATTTGGGGGCTTTAAACATTTCAGAAGAGGTAGTCCAAGACCGTTTAGAGTGGAGACATAATCCATATAGCCGACTCCAATTAATTTGGGATTAAGGTTTAGTTGAGTTGAGTTTAATTCCAAGTAGTTTCTCTCTTTCTGTTTTGGACATGTGACGAATGCGCATACAAGGCTTTGGCTTAGTGAGCAAAATTGAAGATAATTCAGGATGCATACGAGGCTTTGGCTTGGTGAGCAAAATTGAAGATAATTCGGGCTGAGTTTTGCTGTAGAAACAAAACTTATGCATACTGTGATCTACAGTGTAAAATGTTTCATTGACCTGGGGCGAACCTTGCAGGAGCCTGACATTGTTTTACCCTAACAAAAGAGGACATGTCACTAGATGAAAATCTAGCATGCTTAAATATTAATTGGCAATGTTCCAATCTATGGACTGGAAATCTGTGTTCTGAAGAGTAAATAAGTATAAGTTGGCCATAAGTTGCAGCTAATTACTTTGATGTGTGGGAATAGCAGGATTTATTTACTCATTTGAATTATACTTTATGAGGTTTATGTTTAATAATCATATGGGATCAAATGATGAAAGACCTGTTGAGATCCTCTCCACTTAATATTTTGTAACGAATCTAGAAACATAAGTACATCAAATGATCTCCTCATCCCCCCTTCCTGAAAAAAGTAGGAAAAATGGCAAAGGTATACAAACTAGGTAAATCCTAGAATATGTTTGATAACTTTTCCTGGATAGTTTTAGATTCTCATGTTTCTCCATCTCCAATTTATGCATGGTATATGCTGTCCTTTTTGGTTCTCTGTCCTCTTTTCTTTTTTTTCCTTTTCTTAATTTTTCTCCTTTCATTTGTGGCAGGTTTCTCTGTTATATCCTATCTTAATTATGTTTACTATTGAAATTTTCTTTTACCTTTTGTCAGCCTGGTAGATCTCATAGGCTTCCAATTTGCATTATAAAGGAACATTGGGTGTTTTCAAAGGCAACAATCATTCACTTACTTCCAATTGGTCTCGGTTGAATCATGGCATACAAGGTTAGAGATGGTGTTTGGATGATACTTTACTGTAAACTTTTTTTTCCTAGGAAACATTCTCTTTTTTTGGGAACCAGAAAATGGGTAGTGCCACAATTATATTTAACGGAAAAAGGGAATTACAAGTATAGAAAGAGAGAGCTCCGAAAATCCCTCTGTACTAAAGCACACTTAAGTGGTGTGGCTCATCAACCTCCGCAAGAAAGCAAAAAGGGTTAAGGAGTTCTCATCGACATTATAAAGGATCTAAGCCCACTCCCACACCCTAGGACATATGAAGAAGTAATCGCCTCCGGGGTTTTAGTCTCCATGTGGAAAATTCTTGCATTCCCCACAATGGCCATAGAGGTAATATGTAGGATCAACTGCCGTACCTTGCAATTTCTGTTCAGAGTCCATCTTTCCACATCCTAAAGGGTTCTCCTGTATGATTGGGTAGTAACTGGCTAACCACCATGGTTCATGGGATCGACCAACTCTGGTCCGGATGGGAATCGACGGGTGTCAATCTGATTTGATGGGGGAAATCTTCGCTAGAAGAAATTAACAAATAATAATAAAAAGGACCCGAGTCACCCTGGAATCAGCCAGAATCGGGTGTGTTGGCTTGGATCAGCCATGAATCAGGCCGATCCTGCCTAGGCCCGATCCGGCTGATATGAACTCCCTAGGGTTTAAACCCTTGCCTGGACCTTGAACTTTTTATCCGTTTAATAATGTACTATTTAGTGGATATTTCATATTGAAGGGGGTAACTGATGTTATTCTATTGTATGCTATTATGCCATTAAAAAATTGATCATTTATTCAAGTTAAGTTTAATCTTGAATCCCTAATTGATCACTACCAACATAAATCAAGTTATTCTATTGCATGTCATTCCATTAGATTTGGTGGGCCCATAGCTTAGGGTACTGGTGATGCAGGGCTTGATCTTAGGTTCATGGGCTTACTTGGTTATCAAAACCAAAAAAGAAAAAATCCATTAGATTTGATTGTTAGTTTCACCTTTTTTATTTTATTTCTATTTTTTATGATTTCTCTTGATATTTTCCTGATCTCCCTCTTTTTTCAGATGTTTTCAATAAAAAAAATCCAGGCTGATGCAAGATCGGCCCGATTATCCCGATCTGATCCCAATCCAGATTGGATTGAGACCAGGTGGTTCCCGGTCCCAATCTGACTTTACCTTGGTTATCACTCACAAGGAATCTTGTCAAAACCTTGCAATCATGATGCTTCCTGCACAGAGATGCATTTTGAGAATAAATGGTGAAACTCCTAAAAATCTCTTTATGCTAAAGCATACATAAGTGGTGTGGATAATCAACCTCCCCAAAAATGCAAAAAGGGATGAGCGGGTCTTTTCAATACAACAAATGATCTCAGTCCACTCCCACACCCTAGTACATATGAATGAAGTAATTGCCTCTGGCATTTGTCTCCGTGTGGAAAATCCTTGCATTCCTTTCATTCCACATTGCCCATAGGGTAATGTGTAAGATGAACCACCATACTTTCCAATCTTTGTTCAGAGTCCACTATATTTTACAATCTCTGTTCAGAGCCCATCTTCCTACGTCATAAAGAGCTCTGCCACACAAAGAACCTTGCCAAAACCTTGTTACCATCCTTCCTGCATGAAGGTGTATTTAGAGAACAAAATGGTTAATGGCATCATCTTCCTCCCGACATGAGCAAATACAAAGTGTTGATACCCTCAATATGTTAGGCTAGACAATTGCAAGTGGGAAGTCTGCCTTGTGCAATTCTCCATATGAGGGCCATCCCTTCAATGGGCTCCTAGGATTCCAACCTTGCTTAGCCAAGGGAATTGAGTAGCACCATCATGGATGAATCTATAAGCTGATCTGGCCAAGAATTTTCCACGGGTATCCATCCTCCAATCCATGTATCCTTGTTTCCCTCATCAAGGTGCTTTCCATGTAAAGACCCAACAGTCCCAACATCTGGCCAATCTCTTCTTCCTTCAAAACCCTCCTAAAGGACAAGCTCCAACCCGCTCCTGAACTCTTTCCATCAAAAGCCTATGCCACCACTAGTAGGGGATTAGAGGCAGGAGCTGCTGCAATCTGTCTCCCAAGGAATTGTGTCACACCATCTGTTGCCAAGTACGACCTTTGTGCCGCACTACATTGCATCCTTTGCCTGCAGCACACCACTCCATACATGTGAAATGTTTCTGGAATGTCCTAGAGTGACATCTCACACCTTGCACCTCATATAGTATTTCTGCTGCACTACATCGACCCAACGACCCCTGTCCTCAGTAGCAACCTTCCAAATCCATTTGCCAAGGAGCGCCAGATTGAAGTCTCTAATATTCTTAATGCCAAGTCCCCCCAGCCTTCTTACTTTGATATATGCTCCCCTAGTTAATGTCATGCCATCCTGTATATTTATCTCCACTCCCCATGCTAGCAGAATTTGCATTGCATAGCTTTCAAATTCCTTGTCGCTCACTCTCTTTAGAATCCTAAATAGAGACTAATAGTAAGTAGGAAAACTGTTAGGAACTGCTTAACAAAGTACTAACCTACCCCCATAAAAGAGGAGCCTCACTTTCCATCCTGCTAGTTTGGACTTGAGACCCAAATAATCTTTTCCCCAGTCAGTACATTAAAGAGCTGCAGCTGTTAAGAGGAAACCCCAAGTATGGGATTGAGAAGTTCCCAAACCTACATCCCATGAAAGCTGCAGCTCTCAAGAGTGATGTATGCTCTACATTCCATCCCCCATTTGGCTTTCTTTGAAGTTCACCTTCAACCCATTGATTTCCTCCAGCAGTTCCAAGTAATTCTGATCACAAAGAGTTGCTCTGCGTCCTTAGATGCCAAAAAAAAAAAAAAAAAAAAAAGGAAAAAAAAAGAAAGGGTGTCATCGGCATATTGTAAGTGAGAATTGCTCAAACCTTGAGCATGTGTTTGAAAGTGACAGCTCTGTGCCACACTGCCACATATTGATCAAAAAGTGTGCAACCAGAGCAAATGCTAGAGGGGACAAGGGATCTCCTTAGCAGAGACCCTGACCAGGGTAGAAATATGTAGATGGCCTTCCCATTAACATGAAAACAAATCTGGCTAAAGTAATACATGACCTAACTCAGCTGATCTATGTGTCTCCAAACAACATCAGCCTCAAGAGTCCAAATACACACTCCCAATTGACTTTCAATAACTCTTCTCAAACCCCAACTTGACAACTAAACCACTTTTCCTTTGTTGCTTCATGGCATTAAGGCACTTATGTGCCACTAAAAAATTCTCTTGAATTTGCCTTCGCTTGATAAAAGCACTTGGATTACAACTGATGACTCTATGCACCACCTTTCTCCAACCTCATGGATAACGTCTTGATAGTAATCTTTGTAAACTCCATTGAGGAGGCTGATGGGTCTACAGTTTTGCAGCTTTCAGCTCCTTTCTTAGGGACCCACAATGCTGGGTCTTACTGATTCCACCCAGATGAGCTCTTCCTTCTTGGAATTCCAACACTGCCTTAACGATGTCATGGAGAATCACCTCCCTATGTGGTTGGACGAATGGCATTTGGGAGCCATCTGGCCCAGGTACTTTATCCCCAGCTACTGCAAACATGGAGCCTTGCACCTCCTCTTCTGAGAATGGCCTATAGAGCTCCCTCTGCTCCTTCTGTGTGATCTGTGGAAGAAGACTGTCAGCAACTGCCAGCTGTTGACCCTCCTTTTCAGTGAATAAAAGGACAGCATGCTGCTGTCCTGTGTAAGACATTGGTCAACATCTCCGATGCACCTGATAAAGTTCAATCTTCTTCCCCAAGCTATCCTCTGAAATTATGCTATATTTATGTCCTGCCCCCGAGGTCAGTTCACCCAGTAGTGGTTCATTAGATCTTTAGATATATTTCAAGCACCATCCCCTTTAGAGTTGTGTGCAATGACAATCAACAAGGCTCTTCTCTTATTATTTTTTCTCACTGAAGATGGACACTCATATAATATACATCACCGTGCACTTTTTAGCTTCCACCCCACCCCAAGTGTGGGAATGAATACTGGCTTGGTAAATTAAAAAAAAAAAACTTGCTGCACCGCTCACTGCTGGCCGATCTATAAGAGATCGGATGGCAGCATAGGCGCGCCCACGGTGCAGCAAGTCGTTCTCTCTATCTCTTTTTTATTTTTTTCCGCAGGCAGCTAAGAAACAGGAAATGGAAAGAGCAGAACAGAAAGAGTTCCTTAAGCAATTAACTAAGTTAATAAAGATGTTGTATTTCTGGAAAGAGCAGAATATAGTAGCAAGACAAAAATATATCCAGTCTAGTTTTGGAAGACCAGGGTGCTATTAAGACAGCTTTTATTCGTTTGATCTCAGAACCCCCTATCCTAATACTTCATAGGTAAGCTAAAGTTTTGTTTTAGCCATTTACTGATGTCAAAGTCACTACTCTATTTGCTTAGTGAATTAACTGGGAGTGGTATCAACCATGGACTTCCTCTAACTAGAACTAATGGGAAGGTTGGGTTCTTGCTTCAACTTTTGCATTACTTGTTTAACAATTTTTTTTTTTTTTTTGGGGTGGGGGGTGGG
Organism: Zantedeschia hybrid cultivar; assembly: GCA_030544215.1. Lineage (NCBI taxonomy): Eukaryota > Viridiplantae > Streptophyta > Magnoliopsida > Alismatales > Araceae > Zantedeschia > Zantedeschia hybrid cultivar. The sequence goes on from JARZZO010000012.1 coordinate 60,249,065, forward strand.
GGGGTGTCGGGCTTCCTATCCTAGACCTAACCCATAGATAGCTCCCTGTCATTCTTCTGCAAATAGCTCACAGGTAGTTGATATATCTCTTAGTGCTCTTCTCTGGTCCTGCTCGTGCACGTCACACAGCTATCTCTGCCTTAGTTACATCTTTTTGAAATTGCAGTTTGTCTGTACATTTATCAGTTTATATTGGCATATTTCATGTTCTCATGTGACAAATTAACATTTAAATAATTACATTAGGAGTATCTTTTTTTTTTTTTTTTTTTTTTAATGTGAATCACAGTGACTATTCTATCTTCTTTCTTACATTATCTAGACTCAAGTCCTTTATTTAGTTTTTGTGTCTTCTTGGCATATTTAGTATGATTTAAATGTACCATGAGCTGAGGAGCAGAGATATGTCATTCAATAAACTGATAGCTTACAATATTAATATACCACCAGATGTTGCACCCGTTCTTGAAGGTGCTGTTCAACACATTGCCTCAAAAAGATTTGTGATTGGAGGTATTGATCTGACGAAGTTGCTTGCTCAGGAACTCCACAAGTCCAACCCACTGGTAAAAATCGACATATCTGATGTTGAGAAATTGAAAGAACAATATGCAGTCTGTGCAGAAGATTCACTTTCTTATGAAGAGACACAAAAATCTTGTCAGGCAGAAAAGCACGTGCTTCCAGATGGTCAGGTCAGCTACTGTTCAGATCCTTAATAATTTGATTGCTTACTTGCATTTCTCTAAATTTAAAATGGTCTATAAAGTACAATGCTTGGGAAATTTGGCTTTTATTACTTCAATTTTCTTCTGATTTTTTATGTCTAGACTTTTAGAAGTCTTGTTCTTTTGTATTGTATTTTCTCGAAAATTTCATCAGATCGCTGGAGTTTGAATGACTAATCAGATTGTACAAGCACTGCTATAAAAACCATTTCTTGTTTTTAGGCATATTTTTACCAATGAGATTGTGTCTAAGCAGTGCTCTAATTAATGATTTTTATTGTTTTTAGGTATCTGTTTGTACCAATCACATTGTGTCTAAGCAGTGCTCTAAAAATGCATTTATTGTTTTGAGTTGGATTTTACATCTTCTTGTTCTTTGTTCGTTTTTGTCAAAAGTTTACAACTTTCACACTTCTCCCAATTGTATGCCTGAAAATATTTTGGATATTGTGAATTGGCAAATCTTGTGTGACATATTTCTGCATTTTTGGAAGCTGGATATCAGTCTACAAATTGAATAAATGCATGTGAATTTATTGGCCATCTGTATAAGACATGCATTTGTGTAAGACTTCCAATTGGAATGCTGAACTTTGGTCATGCAGGTTCCACTTTTTAGTGCATAATTTTACTGCAATTATGAATCTTAATATGTTTATATTATCAAATATCAAAATAATTAATTCGAATTACTTGTCCTTAATTTAATTGTATTTCTTTGTTGTTACTATATATTCAGCTTCCTAGAGAAGTGAACCTTTATATTCAGTTTCCTAGAGAAGTGCTATTAATCAGTGTATACTAATGTTTGAACCTTTCCTGTTTTGCATGAATATTCAAGAACAGAACATGTCAGTAGGTATATACTTATGGATAATGTATTTGACATTTTTATCACTATTCCAATATATAAATTGGATGTTAGCTTTAACATGCTTTATTACGTGACTTAATCTTTCATCTCAGGTGATAACCATTAAAAGGGAGAGGTATGTTGTTGGTGAAGCTTTATTTCAACCTTCTATTCTAAGTTTAGAAGAATATGGGGTTGTTGAGCAGTTGGTTCGTAGTATCTCCAGTGTTTCCTCTGAAAATCACCGGCAGCTCTTGGAAAACGTTATGCTCTGTGGTGGTACTGCATCAATGACAGGTTTGTGACCCTTACTTGAGTTCCTATTTGGCATATTGTAGGATCAGTGTTCTTTTAATGAAATCCTTGGTTGCTTATTCTCTTTATTGGAAAAGAAGTTCATGTCCTGTCTTTTGGTATGCTATTCTAAATTTTATTCTGAGGAACATTTGGTACATGCAGATATAAAATTAAAAGGCATTTGTGTGGAAATAACATGAAATTTCAGATTTCTGTATGCCTTTCCATTTGTGATCGCTCCCCACACCTTTGGGTAAGCTATCCTCATCCGTGCACATTGTTATAACAGAATCTGTGTTGCATTTACCTCAAGGAGGTAGATCGAGCAGTGACTTGGAGAAAATAAAATTTTCAATTTGAGTTCAGGAAAATATATTTTATATTTCGTTACTTAATTTATGAATGCAGTCAGCAGATTGTATGTTAGTTTTTTGGCATTTACAATGTCATCATTATTTCATGAATGCTGATTGGACCAATCTGTGGTCAGTCCAAGTCTTGGTGACCAAGTCCCTAAGAAGTGGCTAAAGTTTTTCTTTTGATGTTTTTCTTTTGACTACAATGGAAATGCAGAAATTCACATGTGAATTTTTGATTTACAGAAATCTATGTGAAATTGCAAAATATGCATTTCCTTTATACCATGACTATAATCAGAGTTTGTCTTATTGAAGATGTGGTGATAGCCTTGCACAATCTTGATGAAGAATGCTATATATAGCTGCAGTGTTATGTATCAACTCCAGTGTAGTGTTCTATGTGCTGTAAATCTAATCCTTTCGGTTATTCCATCATTATCTAAAGAGCAAGATGAGGTAGTGTGAAATCTATTAGACAATGATCCTTCTCTTTAAATCAAAATGGTCTTATACAATAAGCAATTCATAGTCATCACCATTAGCGTCTTCATTATCACAGCATCAAACCTTTTCCATCAATTAGGATCAGCTTAGATTATGTAACCATTCATTTTATCATCTCTGAAGAGGGTAGAGACTCAATCTGGCTTATCTCCTTGTAGCAATTTTGTTTATCCAGCAACTCCTCAGATTAAAGTTAAACTGATCCAGCTGTTGACTTATGTAGGTTTTGAAGAACGGTTCCAGAAAGAAGCAAACCTATGCTCTTCATCAATACGTCCTTGTCTTGTGAAGGTATCTTGCAGCAGCCGAATTCCATACTGATTTATTTGATAGTACTATTGTTTTACTCAAGGTAATGCAAAAAAAAAATCTTGTATGATTGCATGCAGCCTCCAGAATACATGCCTGAGAACTTAACGAAGAACTCGGCTTGGATGGGGGGTGCCATACTAGCTAAGGTTGTCTTCCCTCAGAACCAGCATATCACTAAGGGAGACTATGATGAAACAGGACCAGCAATTGTCCATAGGAAATGCTTCTAAATTTCCTGCAGATAAGTCGTGTGCATGCTAATCCAAAAAGAACCAAATTTGTAAACTTTGGGAACTTTTATATCAATCATCTTCCTGTCATGCTTTAATTTTCCTGGTGGTTGATATTTCAGTGATTGCTGCCCTCCCCTCCCCTGAGTTAGCTTCATGGAAAAGTGTATTTGACCAAGTTCTTCGTTCCCTAATGAAAACCCAGTAGATACGTATAACAGTATCTTTATCAATCTGCATCGTCTTTTCTGAACTACAAGTGTCGAGAAGTTTTTAAGAATCCATGCGGTATATGCGGCGTTCAGTAATGCTCATTTTGATATGCATGTTCAGGGGAAGCTCATTTTGTTCTGGGCACTACAATTATGCGCATCCTTTTCTGTGTTGATATATCCAGGAGCAAACTTCGGGCGTGTCTGAAGATTTTTAATACAATGGTCACTGTTTAGCTTCTACTTCTAGCATCAAAGTATTAGGTGGTGGATGTAATTAATTTGGTGTTTTTGCAAATAACCCCCTAAAAGATACGATATTTGTAAATAATCTTCTACATGATTTATATATGCATATAACCTCTTAAACTTTTGGGGTATTTGCATATAACCTCCTCATCTATGTGATTTGTTTTGAATTTTACCTAAGTTAAAGTATTCTCATTCTAAAATAATTTTTTTGAAGTTAAATATATACAAGAAGTTTATAAATAGATGTTTATGTGATTTTTTTTGTGAGATGTATGTATTTTAATTGAAGATGTTATTAATATTTTTATTTAATAATTTTCACATATTCTATATAAATAATAATATTTTAATTTAAGTGAAATTCAAAGTAAGTCTACATAGTTGAAGGAGTTATATGCAAGTAACATTATAGTTAAGGAGGGTTATATGTAAATATGAATTACATAGGGGGTTATTTACAAATATGACATTCTTTAGGGAGTTATTTGTAAAAAATTCAATTAATTTTGAGTAGCCGCATCAGAGAGAGGGACGTTGATGTCCAAGATGAGTTAATACTTGTTGCAGTATGCAGACATTCTTCTCCGACTGTCGGAGACGGAAGTGGTAGAGTGTCGGCAAAAAGGGGCACCTTAGGTTGGATGGCATGGCACGAGAGAGAGAGAGAGAGGAGGGGGGTGACTAGGGTTGCTCTGGAGCTTGACCTAGGGCAATCTTCTTCTCTATGTTTTATATTAAGTCAGGTAGTTTTTCACAAAAATCCTCAATTAATATAAAATTCATTTAATTATCTCGAACTGAGAACCTCTGTGCGTGGACCCTCTAGGCCTAAACATTAGTCCGGTTTTTGACCTAATAAGTCCAATAACTCTTTATTGGTTTATTGTAATTAATTAATATCTATTATTCAATTAATTACATAACTAAATTACCGTCTCACATTTAATCTCTACTTATGTTGAGTGCCAAACAACGCTACATGATCTCGGAAGGCGATGGGATTATGTAACCCACTCTTAAAATATGTCTGTCCACAGTTATCGTGTGGATTAATTCTTCATTCATACAATACTCCCGAGTTAACTTAGGGCAAAGATAATTGTCAAATCCTAACCAGTCAACTCACTCGGCATGAATGCGCGTTCATTCAATATCAAAAAACTCATTTCCTGATATTGAGTCCGTCTTGGCCAAGGACTTCTACACATTTAACCTGAAGCATTCACTCTCTAATTACTGAGAGCAAATGATTTCCTATTGACACACAATCACCGTTGAAGGTCTTCCGCTGAGTCCAATCATATGACTGAATATAATCCCGTGGATTGGGATCCATAAGCCATGGTCAAAGTCTAGAAGTCCACCGACGATGAGTCTTTGGTGTCTCAGATCCGAAGATCATCCACGTTACTTTGACGATGGATCAAGCTGGTTGACAATCAAGTAACTTATCATCCAGCAATCTACGTCGGATCAGTTTAATGAATTAATTCTCAACGAGCACATAAGGTTTAACATAGTGTCTCCACACAAGTGACTATGAGACCAGTCACCCTCATTATATGAGCTGGAGCAACCTGTACTAGTCTAACCGGATGTTTGATGTCCTTCTCAGATATCCACTGACTATAAACAATTAAGAATGTATATTTATAGATTGTCAGCCTCATTATTGTGATTTCATCACAATCTGACAATTATTGCATATATTCATGGGCTTCACTATGATACGAATAACATAAAAGAGATGATTTACACGTAATGAATATTTATTGCTATTAATAAATGAACAAGAATAAGTCTGATTAGCTTGTAGGCTATACACAGAGCTAATAATCTCTCACTTAGACTAAAGTCAATCACCCCTATATTGTATCCCCATCCTAAGCTAGTAACGCTCAAAGACAATATGAGATAAGGGCTTACTATGTTGTCAGCTGATGTAACCTTTTCCACTGATACATCTCCTTTAGTAATAATCTCTCTGATCAAGTAAAAATGCCTTAAAAATGTGCTTCTACTTCTGATGAGACCGTAGATCTTTTGCTTGTGCAATCGTCCCCTTGTTATCGCACAACAATGGGACATGATCAAAGATACTAGGAACTACGTCAAGGTCGATGATGAACTTCTTTATCCAAACTACCTCCTTGGCCGCTTCCTCGTAACAATGTCCCCTGCTTCAGTCATCGAATCAACTGTGGTTTCTTATTTGAAACTTTTTCAACTCATTGCACCTCCATTCAATATGAATATAAATTCGGAAGTAGACTTGCTATCATCTAGATCAGACTGAAAATTCGAGTTAATGTATGCTCACTGTATCAAGTCGGTTTCTCTATAGACTAGAAATAAATCCTTAATCCTTTTTAAGTACTTAATGATACATTTCACAACCTTCTAGTATTCTTTACCTAGATTTGCCTGATATCTACTCGTAACACTTAGAACATATGCTATATCAGGCTTAGTACATAGTATGATATATATGATGGAACTTATGATAGAGGTATATGATACTTTATCCATTAACTTTAGAAGGCTTAGGTTGTAACGACCCGCCATCCTATGACCGGAGACCCGGTCACTAAATGGATGTCGGCCCATTAACTGCGGGTTCACACCCGGATCTCATACAACACGTCTGGAGGAGTAAGCGCTAAGCAAGGCTAAATATAACAATCTCACTGACTACAAGAGTAAAGCAAGTGCGCAGAAAGGAAGATAACAATGTCCGTATACAGTCCAACAATAATTACATGGTCCAACAAATTAAATAAGTACAGGCAGAAGGAAAGTACAACAACATCGGGGCATACCCCAGAACTGAGACAGCTGCTGGTCCGCACACCAAGAAGGCACCACACGCCACCACACGCCGCGAGGTCCACACCTGAAACCGCAGGGAGTGAGCCACACCAGAATTGGGCTCAGTAGGGATCATCCGATCCCCTGCCTCCCACTCACACACCCACAAGTGTAACAACACAGATATATGGCAATTAAGTAAAGCAGTAAACATAGCACCCAAACCTGATATGAAACGCACGATAAGCAGTGTAGCAAGAACAGTTCTACGCAACCCGAAGAACCCAACACAGAGTCACGTCTCACAGCCAAAGTCCACGAAGCGACTGAACCACACTGTCGACCGAAGTCAAATGTCGCCTTCCAACACTACCACTACTGCTCACGCCTGTCCACCCCTACAGTGTTCCGGGGCACTGTAGGGTGAGACAGTGAGTCAAACTAGGACTAGCTGGAACCAGTGTACCGCCACTGCCAGCTACGTGTGCACACAAGCAGTCTAGACTACTGTCCTACCACCGGATTGCGTCCACGCTAGGCCTCAGCGCTTCAGGAGGGCCCTGGGGACCGGCGAACCCCCGTCAAGCCGAAACTACAGGAACTACCCACAACCCTAACCTCCCGGGCTGCGTCAGGCCAAAGGGCTAAGGGTACCACTCGTAACCTTGATCAAAGGTCACATCAGGCCCAGTGGCTACAGGGGTAAAACAACTCCACAACCAGCTCCACAGCAAGAAGCGCACCGGAAGCTGCCACGACAAACAGGGAAACCCGACCCGCTGAGGCCAAGCAGCAACCCCTCAGATAGCGCACCAGCTACTCCGGCCCGACGGGCTCAAGGTGGTTCTGCTTCCCTCAGCCAAAGGTAAACCACAACATGTACCCCTCCTCCCACCGGTACGGCACAAAGCCTCACAGACACCATGGCCCTTTCCCCACCGGCCCATGGTGACAAACGTAAATCACAGTCATACCGATCCACAGTTGTATAAACACACACACAGAGGTCCTCAGTTTCAGTGTACAACGTAAAACATGTATTTGAACCGCCCAACAGTGAAGCACATGCTAAAACCAATATTCAGACCACTCTGTCTTGAATCGCGTCGACCGAGGTCGACGCCATTCAAGTCCCTCAGACAGGTTCATTAAAAAGTCAGATTATTCCTTGAAACGCGTCGTCATAGGGAGACGCCCTTTAAAACGCGTCCATGACCACAGACGCCATTCACATCGAAATCCCAGAATTACACAACCCAAAGTCAGGGAATTTCCTGCCTAAATGGCGTCATGATGGCCCGACGTCCTTTTGAAAGGCGTCGTCCATCCATGACGTCATTTAGCGCCAGAACCCCTATTTCGGGAAACCTCGAACAGGGAGGTTTCTGCCCTAAAAGGCGTCGTACTGCCCTGACGTCCTTTTGAAAGGCGTCGACCAGGCACGACGCCGTTTAACGCCAAAAACCTGGTTCCCTGGTTCGAACCGAGGGTTTCTCCCTTAACCCCAAACACCCCGAAAAAGCCCCAAAACAAGAAGGGGAGGAAGAGGAACTCAACCACCATAAGCATACTACGAAATCCACGATCACAAGTACAGTCATTCCCACAAGGAAACCCCTTAATCATGCTCAATCTAGCCCAAACACGTCATGTCACGCCAAGGAAAACACGAGCAACACATGCAAGGTTCGTCCCCCTACCGGTTATTGAACTCCTCCAGGCTCCTCGCCGCCGACCCGCCGCACCGCAGACCGCCGCCGGTACCCTCGAGGACGCCGCCACTCCGCCGGGACGTCGGCCGCCGTCCGGAGAAGGGAACGCCGCGAAGGAGGTGGTGGAGGTAGAGGTGAGAGGTAAAGAGGCTATGGAGTGATGGAAGAGGAAGAAGAGGAAGGGAAGGGAGGAAGGTGGGCGGAGAGGGAGCGGAGAGGCGAAGAGAGAGAGTGTGGAGGCGAAAGTGAGGGAAAGAAGGGGAGGCTCGCGGGGTCAATCTGAATCTCGCTAAAACGCGTCGATCGAGGCAGACGCCAATCAGTCTGACAGGACAGCCGTACTGACAGCGCTCTGAAACGCGTCACTCACCGTGGACGCCGTTCAGACGATGTGACAGGCCGTACTGACAACGCTCTGGCGCCGTACCCTGACATCGCAGATGTCGCAGTCTGAATCGCGTCGACCAACTTGGACGCCGTTCAGACGAAGTGACAGGGGCCGTACTCTCGCGGCCCGAAACCCGCCCACGTGGCACAACAGCAAGTATACCTAAATGGCGTCCACACAACCTGACGCCTTTTGAAAGGCGTCGAGCAGTGCTGACGCCATTCAGCCAAGAATCTCAAGACCCCACAGGGTCCAAACCAGGGGATCCGGCCCGATCCCGATCTGAATACAGAACCCGAAACCTCAGTCCTTACATAGGTGCTTGCTTCTTAGAGAGATAAATTCTATGTTTCATTAGTATAAGACCTCTTTTGGAAATTTTCATACCAAACTTTCTGATAATAGTGTCTATGTACAAAGATTGGGTCAACCCGAGCATCCTTTTTGATCTATCTGTATTGATTCATATTCCCAATATGTAGGATGCTTCTCCCAAGTCCTTCATAGAGAAGTTTTAGAGAGCCATACTTTAACTGTAGATAACATCGTTACATTATTCCCAATGAGTAGGATATTGTCAATATAAAGTACAAGAAAAGTAACTGCACTTCCATTGGTCTTTTGTACATACACAGCTTATTTTCATTCTTAATGAAGTCATAAGATTTGATAACTTTATAAAATCTTATATTCTAACTCTTTGACGCTTGCTTCAATGTATAAATAGATCTTTGAAACTTGCACACCTTATCTAGATATTCTTTGGATGTGAAATCCTCTAGTTGTATCATATACGCCTCTTCTTCAAGATTTCCATTGAAGAAGACAGTCTTTACATCTGTTTGCCAGATCTCATAATGATAGTGTCTTGCAATGGCAATAATAACTCTGATCGACTTTATAATAGCAATTGGTGAGAAAGTTTCGTCATAGTCAATTTTTTGCCTTTGACGATATCTCTTTGCCACCAACTTTATCTTATAAGTATCGATTCATCCATCTGCATCGATCTTTCTCTAAAGATCCACTTGCATCTGATAGATACAATACATTTGGACAATTCCTCTAAGTTTCAACTTGATTGGCGTACATGGACTATATCTCAGAGTTTATAACTTCTTGCCATTTGCCTGCGTCAGGACTTTTAATGGTCTCCTGGTAAGTCTTAAGATCATCATCCTCACAATAGGCTACCACAGATATACTTTGACTGATATGTCCCACATATCTTTCAGGTTGTCTGGGCACCCTGGCAGACCTACAAGGCTCAGGTGCGTGTTCTTAAACAAGTTCATGAATTGATGGCTTATATGATGTACTAACTACTGTCCGTGAGTCTAGAATCTCTTATAGAGCTACTTTGATCTCACTGTCCTTCTGGATGAGATATTCCTCTTCTAGGAAGATAGCTTTCTTAATAACAAACACCTTTTGTTTGTCAGGATGGTAAAAATAATATCCAAAAGTTTCTTTTGAGTAACCCACAAACCCGTATCTATCAGTCTTCGATTCTAGTTTGTCTAGATCATGTTCTTCACATGAGTAGGACATCCCCATACTCTAACATGTTTAAAGAGTGGTTTCTTACCCTTTCATATCTCATATGGGATGGAGGTGACTGATTTACTTGGAACCCTGTTCAACAAATATGCAGCAGACTCCAGTACATATCCCCATGAGGATACAGGTAACTATGCAAAGATCATCATAAATCGCACCATATCTAATAAGGTGCGATTTATCTTTTCAGATACACTATTCAACTGAGGTGTATAAAGAGGAGTATCCTTTAAGATCTGTGTGGATTCTATACTTAAGTGTTCTCCTCCTCGATCTGATCGAAGAATTTTAATACTCTTTCTAATATGCTTCTCTACTTTATTTTTAAATTTCTTAAATTTCTCACACTTTCGATTTGTACTTCATTAAGTACACATAGCTGAATCTCGAGAAGTCATTAGTGAACATAATGAAATAAGAGTAGCCACGTTTGGCTTGGGTTGACATTAGACCGTAAACATCTGAATGTGTCACTTCCAATATCTCTTTGGCCCTTTCTCCATATCCAGTAAATAGAGATTTAGCCAATTTACCCATTATACATGACTCACAAGTTGCATATGATTCGTAATCAAAGAGATCCAAGTATCCATCTTTATACAGTTTTTGGAGTTTGTTTTCGCCAATGTGACCTAACCTGTAGTGCCACAGGAAAGTGGGACTCACACTGTTCCTGCTTCTCTTAGAAACATTACCAACGTACAGAGAATCATAAGAAACATCCAATAGATATAATCCATTAGCTAAATTTGCAGTAGTAAATAATGTATTCTCAAAATAAATTGAACAACTATTGTTCTGAGTAGGTAACTTGTAATCTTGTCCGTCCAAATATGAAACAGAAATGATGTTCTTTATTATGTTAGAAAATATAATAACGATCAAATAAGATGATTCTCTGTCCAGATGGTAACTTGAGATTGACTGTCCTTATAGCAATGACCGCAAGCTTTGTGCTATTTCTTAGCCTCAAGTCCACCATGCCCTTGCTCAGCTTCCTCTTACTTGTTAGCACCTAAAGGGAATTATAGATATGAGAGGCACATCTAGTATCTAATATCTATGATGTGAAATCTCTAATTGACAACTGCAAGTCTATCAAATAGATACCTGAAACTTCTTCAAGTTTCACCTTGCTTGAGCTTTGTCATTCAGATACTTCTTGTAGTTCTTTTCTAATGTCCCTTCTGATGACAGTACAAACACTCTCCCTTTTTGCTCCTTTACTTTTGTCTTTCTTGGGAGGGAGCTTCTTCTTTTGCTGTTGCTTCTTCTTGCCTTTTTTAAAGGCTTGGACAACTTTTCTCTTCTTGTTGGTCTTACCAACTAAGAGAACGACATGCTTTTCCTTCACATAGTTACCCTCAGTGGTCTTTAACATATTATGCAGCTTAGCTAATATTGCCTGAATTTTGTTCATGTTGAAATTCACTATGAACTGAGAGTATGAAGATAGAAGTGAGGCTAAGACAAGGTCAACATGCATCTCTTTGGGTAAAGGTACCCTAAGAGCCTCCAACCTCTCTATCCACTCTATCATCTTCAGTACATGTATATGTATTGAAGATCCCTCTACCATCTGAACTTTGAATAGGAATTTAGATATCTCATACCTCTCAACCCTACTATACTCCTCAAAGAGTTCCTTCAAATGAAGGAGGATGGATCTAGCATCCATCTTCTTGTGTTGCTTCTGTAAGTCATTACTCATTGAGGCCAACATATAAGATTGTGCAAGATTAGAGTCCTCTTTTTATTTTCCATAAACAATCATATCCTCTTCTGCAGCATCTAATGCCGGCTCAAGCGGCATCTCACTCTTTAAGACATAGGCAATTTGCTCAGATGTCAAGGAAATCTTGAGATTCCTGAGCTAATAGGTGTAGTTTGGGCCTGTCAGCTTGTTGGCATCAAGTAACAGAGTAGATTGTGTGACGACATTCTTACCTACAGGAGAAAATATTGAAATTAATAGATGTTAAATTTCTTTGAGAAATATGATATAGACTTTTATGAAATTTTACTCATACTAATTTTTGATAAACTGTATAACTCTCAGATATACAGAATTAGAGACGCCGATGGTCTCCTAGTGGGGATCATAATCTTAATGACTCATGATGTGGTCTTATGGATAGCACAACGAACCACATTAAGATCATAGAGCAGTCAACTCTTAGTACTTGCAACTCTTTGCAATATTTGATCATTATTTGACCCTATGAATTTAGTGATCTTGTGGATAGCACAACAAACTATTAACTTGCGGTCTAAGTATTACCATCATTATGTTACAACAATAGATTTGGTTGCTGTTAGTAACACCATCCTCTATCCTGTGGTGTGCATGAACATACCATAGTTCTAGTCCTAGAATAGAGAGACAGGTTTTGTGGATAGTCCAACAAACTATAATGATAGACGGGCCATGTGATTAGTTCTCAACTAACGCGCTACGGCTTAAACATCATTGAATGAGGGATTTTAATTTGGTCTTATCCTAGGTGATAGATTATAAATAAATCATATATATTTATCTATACCTAGATAGTAATTAGATTCAGAATCAAACTAACAAACTATGTATCAAACATACATGTCCATTTAGTGTGGTACTGGATAGTATGGTGATTTGACCTAAACCATATGGTCAATCACACAGAGAACATTAACAAAACACTTATATCATAAGCTGCAAGCATTAGGCAGGGGATCACATCTCCTTGTCCTTCACTGTTGCATCTGTAGATTATCCTCGCTCTTTTATCTTCCATCACAATCAATTACAATAATTGAATGTCATACATAAATGAAATGTACATATTTATGATAGAATGCCTTATGATATAGTACATCATAGGAGGGAGATAGAATTACATTGGAATAAGATAAGAGCATTGCATACAAGTCATATTTAGTTAACAATTAATCAAACTCATCACAAATCACACATCCACAACATTCCACATCATCATATGATATAGACAAATGTGCATATCCATGACCATTGTTAACTTTTAACTATCTACATATGAAGGTGTGCATTACAATTGACTAGAAATTAAGTTTTTCAAAATAATTTAATTTTGATTTTCACAAAATTGGGTTCAATTAAAATTGAGAATAAATTTAAATTTTCAAAAACTTAATTTCTAGCATGCTTTAGAATCTAAATTATAAAGCATTTAAGAACACATCATATATGCACACAATCCTATGATTCGATTTATAAGATAATTCTATGCATTATCTAGAACATTGTTTCTAAAATAATAAATAATCATCTAACACTTAGATAATTTTAACATTAACCATTAATATTAAATATATCATTAAAAATTGGAGTTTTTAAAAATTATTAAAAAGAATTTGACATTTAAAACCATTTTTAAAATGAAATTTTTTATTAAAAATAGAATTTTAAAACCCCAATAGTGTGGAACTAAGGCTGCCTAACTGGCCAGTTGGGCTGGTCCGGCCCTAGAAGGGCCCAACCTAGGCCCTGGGTGAAGCCCAGGTGCACCTTGGCTCAGCCAGGCCCGATCCAGGACGGACGACCTAATTGGGCTGGCCCGCCCACTCCCTCCCTTTTATACGCGAGCCCTAGGGCACGCGCAGGAGGGAGGAGGGGGGCGGTGGTGCCCCTTCCTCCCCTCCTCTCCATCATATGGGAGGAGGAGGAAGGGGGGAACGACTGCCGGCCCGTTGCCCCACTGCTACCCTCTGGCGGGCATAGTAGAGGGCCGACCATGGCCGGCGGTGCCGCTAGTGACTTGCGGTCCTAGCGTCAACCCTGATTAGGGCCCCCTTGTCCACCTTTCACGCGAAGAACAATAAGAACTCAGAACCATTCTGGGTTTGTTCTTCACGAATCAAAAAGTAAGAAAATTTATTTTGGCATAGATTCAACACATGAACCAGGAGAAACGACAAGATCGAATTAAACATGCATGGAATTAATTTAAAATTTGAATCTAGGAAGAAGACAATGAAAAACAGTGGAACATGGCTCTAATATCGCTGTAAGGATCGGGTGGGCCATAAAGAACGCAACGGAAACAAACATTAAAATTTTCTATCATCTCATGATAGATCTGTTTCAACAAAAACATACGACGGCGATTCAATAATCATCTTGCGCAGATTCGAATCTGCATTCGTCTTGTTTCAAACAAGCGATGTCGCCAGTCGCGCAGATGTCCGACCTCTAGCGGTATCCACACGGTCGTCCTGTTGCGAGGTCGTCCTCATCTCCTCGCTCAATTCGACGTAGTCGTTTGCCTTCCTTCTTAGCACAGGTGCCTCAGCATGCGGACGTTCTTCTCCGACTGTCGGAGACGGAAGCGGCAGAGTGGCGGCAAAAGGGGGCGCCCCGGGCTGGGTGCATGGCATGAGAGAGAGAGAGGAGAGGGGTGGCTAGGATTGCTCTGGAGCTTGGCCTAGGGCAGCCCTCTTCTCTATGTTTTATATTATGTCAGACGATTTTTCACAAAATCCACCAATTAATATAAAATCCACTTAATTATCCGGAACTGAGAACCTTTGTGCATGTAACCCTCTAGGCCCAAATGCCAGTCCGATTTTTGATCCAATAAGCCCAATTACTCATTATTGACTATTGTAATTAATTAATATCTAATATTTAATTAATTGCAAAACCGAATTACCGTCTCGCGGTAATCGTTCGGTTCTCTGATCATATTGGGTGCCAAGAAACATCATATGATCCTGGAAGGTGATGGGATTTCGTAACCCGCTCTTGGAATATGCCCGTCTATAGTTACCCTATAGATTTGATCCTTCATCTATACAATGCTCCCGAGTTAACGTACGGTATGGATAATTATCAAACCCTAGCTGGTCAACTCACTTGGCATGGATGCACGCTCATTCAATATCAGAAAACTCCTTTCCTGATATTGAGTCGGTCTTGCTCAGGGACTTCCATACATTTAACTTGGAGCATTCTCTCTTTAATTACTGAGAGTGAATGATTCCCTATTGACACACAATCACCTTCGAAGGTCTTCCGTTGAGCCTGATCATATGACTGACTAGAATCTTGTCGATTGGGATCCATAAGCTATGGTCAATGCCTATACGTCCACCGAAAAGGAGTCTTTAGTGTCTTAGGTCTGAGGACTATCTACGTTACTGTGATGATAGATCAAGCTGGTTGACAATCAAATAACTTGCCATCTAGCGATCCATATCATATTAATTCAGTAAATTCATTCTTCAATGAGCACCTACATGTTCAACATTGTGTCTCTACACAAATGACTATGAGACTAGTTACCCTCATCATATGAGTTGCAGCAATCTGTACTAGTCTAACCGGATGTTTGATGTCCTTTTCAGGTATCCACTGACTAGGAACAATTAAGAATGCATGTTTATAGATTGTCAGCCTCATTATTGTGATCTCATCACAATCTGACAATCATTGCATATATTCATAGACTTCACTATGATATGAATAGCATAAAAGAGACTATTTACACATAATTAATATTTATTGCCATTAATAAATGAATAAGAATAAGTTTGATTGGCTTGTGAGACATACACATACCTAACACAAACCTCCAACGAGATCTCGGAGGAAGAAGTGGCTTTCTACAAAAAAGATACCTTAGTGCCCTAAAGGTTGAATTTAGAACTCTTCGTGAATCCAATGGCCAACATGGTGATGCGTAGATACATTTTAGTGCACCTTAGAAGAGTCACTTATGTGAATATAGTCATAAGGCCATGATCTATGAGATTTAGGACTAAATATCTAGAGTACTCATGAAACGATAAAGTGTGTAGCCATGAACTTACTACACTCTATGAGAACGCCACTTATGACATGCACTATATCTATTGTATGAAACCATTTACATAAGGGTTTAAGTTTAAGACCTAGGTTATTTAGATATGTGGAAGATATGCTATACTACAGGAAGGTGATGTTTGTAAGACACCTTCACTTACTTATGGTATATCAAGTTTTAGACTCTGTAGTGATTCTTGATCATTTATTTTATTTTATTTTTTAAGGATGGAGTGTGAATTTTGTTGTAAAAATTAAAAAAATTTGCCTTATTGATATTTTGTGGTTTTTTTCTCTTTTAGTTCCATATTAGAAGTTTACAAAAAGTTGCTTGCTTTAAATATGAGGAGTTCCTTTATTTCTTTAGATACATTTAAAGGCATTACTCACATGTGCAAGTCAAGCTGAATATGAGTGGCTTGAGGGACTCTAAACCACAAACCAATTAACTAGGCATGACACATGCAATCATCAGATGCATGCGGTGAATTGGCTGGGGGGAGGGGTGCAAATCCCTAGTCTTAGGACATTGGGTAAGCATGTGAAGCTTGGTTTTGCCACTTTCAATTGAGATTTTCAATAAGTAGTGGCCTTTTGAGATTTTCAATGGGTAGTGGGCTTCCATTATAGAACCTAGTTTGCCTGTCATGACTGTTCTTGGGGGAAGAATAGACATCTTGACCATAAGATCTCACCCGAGATCATATGTCGTGGGACTCTTGCCTTATCTTGTATGAAATTGAACACAATTATTTCTCCCTTTGCGACTCTTATTTCTTCTTATTCTTCTTTTTCTTATTCTTCTTCTATTTTGTTTTGCAAGGAACCTGAGACGATGTTACCTGTTACCTAAGCTATGGCTACTCGGAGGAGGGTGAATAGGAAAATAAAAATTACAAAACTAATTGCAATAAATGTACAATCATGAGCAAAATGGAGAGGAAAACAAGGAGCAATCACATAAAAAATATATGAACATAGATTTTATATTGGTTTAGTCAGCAACCTACATCCAGTTTTCAAGGCAATAGCCTCTAAGATTTCTACTAGCTCAATATAACCACTAGCCTCAACTGGTCTTCCTCTCAACAAAGGGCACATTTGATACAACCCTTCAAGGCAGTTCAACCTCTTGTCCTCGATAAGTCCTCTTCTCTTAGAAAGGAAACCTAGTACTTTGTACCACTTTCCTCTTCTCTCATGAAGGAAAAGGATAGCTGAAAGTGACACAGTAAATGACTTTAATAGGTTGAATATGTACAATGAATGAAGTTGTAAAAATACAGATTCAAGACAAGAAAGAATGGGACTGTAGCAACAAACTTGAATGCATAGCGAGACTGAGAGACTGTGAGCACTAGGAATCTTGCAGAGAATGGAGTGTTGGGTGTGCTCTTGAATGCTCTGTCGATTGCTTTGTAGATTTTGAAATGTAGCTCTCTTGTATTCTAATTGAATGAATTACTCAGCTTCTCCAGATCTCGTGTATATGTAGACACTTCTAGATTTCTTCCTATTAGACTCAAGGAGATGATTGTTTAACTGGTGAGAATTGGCTATGTCTAACATTTCAATCTTTATGAGTTCTTCATGTGCTGTCTAATCAAGTTCTCCATCTTTAAGTTTAGCTCCACCCTTTTTGTAGTTGCAGAATGAAGCTTTTCAAATTTGTGCTTGAGTGCGCCTCGTTTAGGTAGGTTTGCGGGAGATGTGACATAGCATGTTCACTAATAAAAAATTAAAAGCTACTGGACTTCGCCCAATCTGTTAATGAAGATCTCGTGTAGTAGAAGTCTACTAAGATGGTGGTGAGATGGCATAGGAACTTGAAAAAGATAGAAGAAAAAGGCGAGTACATTTGATGTTAGACAGATACAAGACGACATAAAGCTTCTCTGATGATCAATTAAATGAAGCATAACTAATATGTAATTGCAAATGCAATTGATTAAATGAAAGGATAAGGTAGATAGAGGCGCTATAATTGGCTAAGTATCACAAGTTAAAACAGCTCAAAACTAGTTCAATTAATCCATGGAAGAACACTCAGTTAATCATTATTTGGTAAGCCAATCAATTAAGTAAATTAAGAAGCACAAGTTAATCAATAACAGGAAAACATGAGTTAACCGCTAACTGAAGAGTGGATCGATTAAGTGAGGCAAGTAGACAGGTTAATTGATAGTTGGATAGTTAATAAATTAAGTCAACAGAAGCGCATAATAGTTAATCGATAAAGAAAGCTCAATTAATTGATTAAGTGGCTTAGTTAATCGATAGAAAGATAATAGAAGCACCAGATAAGTTAATCAATTAAGCGGCTTAGTTAATTGATAGAAAGAGCAAGTTAATCAAAGTAGTTAATCGATAGCCCCTAGAATTAATGAATAACCCCTAGAGTTAATTGATAAGAAGATTGATTAAGTGAAGTACTAGAAGGAGCGCAATCCCATTCATCAGTTAATTGATTAAATTGAGCAACTTAATTGAAATTCTAGAGCGTTAATTGATATAAGGCACCAAAGGGTTAGTCGAGTTAATCAATTATCTTTGGGCAAGGTAATCGACTAATCGGGGTTTGCATATAATTAAGGAATTTTTACATTTAAGACCCTATAATCTATGCTAATTTCAAATATATCCCTATGATATTTATATTTATAAATAAGTCCCTACAATCTTCTTTAGTTCTAAAGCAAGTCCCTGTAGTTAGACGTTGTTTAAAAAAAACATCAAATATGGAATATTCCAGTTATCCCATTAACGGAGGGACCCATCTTTTTCTCTTCTGCTGGCGTTACACTGGATCCTTCTTGGTATTCTCCTCCTCTCATACCAGCTGCAAGAGATGATCACTGCCTCTTCCAGAATGGCCGCGGTCGCCTCCTCGGTGCTGATTTTGCTGTGGAGGTTCACAGGGATCCATGACGGTTCTATTGTGGAAGCTTAGCTCCTTGATAGTGGGGGACGACATCGATGTAGGAGAGGGGAGGGGAGGGGAACCTTGGCGAGGGTGACCTCAAGTCCTCCATCGAGGGGGAAGCACTCAGGGAAGGGCGCCTAGCTGGAACAGTGATGAATGCAGAAGGCGGTGAAGACGGATAAGAAGATTATCTTTATGCCCATAGGGTGAGCGATGGATGGGAGCCATGGCTGGACAAGATCGTAGAAGATGGCATGAGGGCGGAGCTCGGCCAAGAGGGACTGAACTCGCAGCTTGGTGAGGTCAACTGCCTTGGTGAGGAGCTCCGCCATGGCAAGGATGACCTCGATCGTGCTCTGGACCTTCGGGGGGAGGCCATTGACCAAGGGCAGCTCCAACGCGATGACGTCCACTGGGGAGGGTGAGAGTAGGGAGGTGACGCAGGGGATGTTGGCGGGGCCGGAGAGGAAGGAGACCCTAGCGCCTTGGGCCACCATCTTCTTGGAGAGCTACACGATGGGGACGATGTGGCCGAAGGTGAGGAAGGGGAAGATTGCCACGTGAAGCCGGTCATTAACGGCGTCGCTTTGGCTGTCCCTGCCTATTTCTTCCTCCTCAACTCTCTCTCTCTCTCTCTCCACACTAGGACGCCGGAGGAGAAGGGTTGCATCCTCACTGTCCTTCTCTCTCTCCTCTTCTATTCATTTTTCAAAAATTAAAATTAAGGATAAATAAGTAATTTTATGTCTAGTTTAAGTTAACTATAGTTAAGTTACATTTCCATCACGTTGCTGTCAAAAAAGTGACGGTGAGGATTTATTTTAGAACTAAAGAAGATTGTAGGGACTTATTTATAAATATAAAGATCACAGAAATATATTTGGAATTAGCATAGATTATAGAGACTTAAATGTAAAAATCCCTATAATTAATTCTTGAAATCAACTAAATTGCAGAATAATGTGTAATTGAGACCCAATTAACATGATAAAATCAGCACAGGTAATTGATATTAACGTATTCAATCAATTGCTCAAGCATAAACTGATCACTTCATTCAAAAAATGTCAAAATATGTAAACTGATCACTTATTAAATCATTTTGTTATCACTAAAATATGTGGATGAAATAAGAAAGGGCCTAATGGTTCAACATTACCGTGGTATTCACCTTCGACGATGCTACTTGGAGAGCAACTTAGTCTCATTGAGAAGGGTGGTTGTAATTTGAGAGTAGATCACTAGTGCCTATTGTTCTACGTTTAGGGGCAAAGTCTAAAACCTAATCGAAGGAAAGCAATCACACACTTTGACCCATCAGATCATTCTTTCTTTCCTTTGAGTTTTTAGATTTCGAATAGAAGATTGACTCTATACACTCTCCCTATGTTTATTTCCATTCAAAAAATGGCCGCATTGAATGCTAAGATGATTTCCTTTGGAGAGGAGATCTTAATATATATTTAGGTCGGAGTCCAACAGTATAGAGAGAAGAAGGGAGACCAAACGTTGCAAAAAGTTCTCCTATATGATTTTAAAATTTGACAAATACTTAAACCCTCTTCTTCTCAGTATTGATGGACTTTGATCCAAACACGTATTGAGATGATCTCTTCTCTTTTTCATGGAGCCTCTTGCTCTGCATGCATCATCTTGCTGATCTAGCTAGTCAACGGCAGATGCGAACGTTTTCATGTGCTTCCCATAAGAGATCCGAGTGTAGCGGCTGTTGAAAACGTTAAAAGCTTTTGTGAGTTCCAAAACTTTGAGGCTTATAAAATATTTGGGAAACTACTTCCCTTGAGTTAGGCTTCTGTCTTAATCACGTCTTGCTGTTGCCCATCTTATACTGTTTTTTTCTCTTTTGATATCAGGTTATTCAGTGTTACTTTGGAGAAATTTCAGTTTTCATCTCTCTCCCTTTCTCATACGCACACACGGGTTGGAATTGTTAAAGAACCGGCCGGGTTGGAATTACCCCGGGAGTTTATGTTATGTTACAAAGCAGGCTGATACAAGTTCCTAGTCTAAGAAATTTTGTTATTCGTATGAAGTAAACAACGGCATAAGTTAGAGGGACGTCACTCGGTAGTCCCTACGAAAGAGAGGTCAGAGGACTCCCTACAATAGTCTGGGGGATCTCCTTCCGATAGCAAAGTGAGAAAGTTCAGGATGTTGGGGAAAGACAAGACAACTTGAACTCTACAGAGAGTATTTGTACCGGTTGGATTAAGGGTCCTCATATAACGGAGTCGGAGAGTTCCAATAGAAGAAGCAAGATCTGAAGAGATCTTTTGAGCTGATTCCAAATCGGAATGTGTTATTATGGAGAAGCCAGGTCCAAGATGGATTAATTCCTGGATTTGCATTAATCCGGTCGGGGGTAGAGGATACTTCCCTGTGGGACAGGGTCCTTAACCAAGTAAGTTTTTCACTTAGGTCGGACCCTTTCTGAGAAGGATAAGGATTCCCAACACAGATTGAGTCTTGTCCAAGGTGGGGTTCTTAAACTGGTTGGGTTAACATAAGTGTCATGTCTGGAGACGAATTCGGACTCTGGGTCATCTCTATATGGATGAAGCTTATGTAGATAGGAACTGAGCCTTTCCTTTAGTAACTGGGCCGACCCACGGGTCATCTGGATTGAATGAATTTTTTTTTTTACTTCAGTCATAAATTACTGATAACTTTGCATGAGAAAATATCAGGTTAACCACACACAATCTTTTGGCCTCGTGCATATTCTCATGAGAAAAAGGAAAGAGGTGTCCACATCCTTACGTTTCTCACAAAAGAGGCATCAAATCGAACACGTCTTAAAAGAAATGTGCATCTTTTGACTCCAGTTGGGCGTGAGGAATTTTGCTTTCAAAAGAGACAAGAGTACATGGGATGATCACTTTGGGATTGCACCAATCAAGCCTTTTGATAATGTGGGGTAGCGCTAGTGGACAATTATCCAAAGTTCACAAAGAGCACATTAGGGGTAAAAAAGATCTCCAGGGCCCCAAAATTTTGTCCAGTCTCGTGTGTGTCTCTCTCTCCAAAGATGGAGACGGTGGAAATACAAATTAAAGGTGTGGAAATAGCATCTCCAACATTCCTCATTCAAAATAAAGGATATATTCAGCTACTAGTTCTCGTTCACTGCGCCCCAATTGAATCATCAATGTACATTTTGTACTTAAAGAAAAAAAAAAAAGATATGAGATATGGATCACGCAGGGTGTAGAAATTGCTTCTACATGTCCCCACTCGTGCTGCTCCTTAAAGGCCGATTTATTTTATGGATACGGTATTCCGAATTTTTTATATCTGGATCTCTTATATTTAAAACAACAAAAATTCTCTTTGAAATAGTTTTTTTTATTCTAAGAATAAGTAATTCTTATGTTTTAGGTGAGTTGAGTTCTTCTACTTATTCGAAGAATAACACGTCCACGTTCTCAAACTTGAATTCACGGAATAAGTGTCATAAATCATTCTATTTGGCTTCTTATTTATGAAACAAACCGACCCTAAGTCTCCTGACTAATCAAATGATTGGACAGCCTGAATATAATTTTTTTAGTGAATGCTTTAATTCTCTTCTACCAGCCTTTACTCTGATGTGAGTTTTAAAGGAAACGACCAGCAATAGTCCTCATCAAGACGCTTCTTACAACAAGATCATCAAATCCTACATGTCTTAACATGCCTTCGCCAGAAACAAAAGATCTCCACATCTTTTGACTCCGCAAGGATCTTAGATTGGTTACTCTCAAGAAGAGACAAGCATGGGATGATCACCTGGAATTGCATCGTTCATGGGGTGGGTTGGTGCTGGTGGGAAGCCGAAAGGTCATGGGGGCGAAAGGACGTCAAGGGCTCAAGATTTTGTCCAATCTCTTGTGGGGCTTTCATGGGATGCTGATAACTAGTTTGCTAGTGCACCCAGCAACTTACCATCTAGGTCAGAGACAATATTATCAATCTTTGCCACCGAAATGGTGGTACCACAATGCATGGTTATTACCATTATTTTTTTTCACCTCCTCTAGTCTGGGGATAATTCCTAGTGTATGTAAGAAAGGAAGTAAAAATGGTAAAATTGGATCTTTCTTCAGACTCGAGCTTACATGTAGGAACTTAGCATTAATGGAGCTTAGACACACGCTTGAGATCTAATTAAGACATGCCCAATATATAATAGGTGTAGACAAAGAACTTGATCGAACACCTATGCAAACCTCAAGGAATATCTGACTTTCTTGTAGTTCAATTACAATGAAACTTTTTTTTTTTGGGGTCGAACAATTACAATGAAACTGTGTTGTGGGCCTCTTGATTGCCGAATATCAGGGCTAGAAATCTGTAGCATGTGAGATATCATCAGATGAACCTAGAAGTATAGGGGTGACCTTTCTTGGCCAGAAGTATAGGCAGCAAATATTCCTTTGGTGAGTAATACTCTCTGCACCCACACTACTGATCAGCTGCACTACTGTCTGATTTCATTTCGATGTGATTCGACTTTCCGGATCTCACTGAAGATTTTTGTTTTTCACAATCACATCTTTTTGTTCAGGAACTGAACTAGTGTGATTCTGAGTTTGATAATCTATTTCTCCGAAACTTAAAATTTTTTTCGAAACTTATAAAACGTATATCTTTTCTCCACATTATTTTAAAAATTCCACACGAAAGAAGGCCAAGAAGAATCCCAGAATGAGACACCATGTGAAGCTGAAGACAGCTGCCTGCAGATGGCACATAGTACTTGGTGTGCACACAACATTTAGATACTCAAATTAAATAGTATTTGCAAGGCAAGGATTAAAAAAAAAGTGATTTTCCTTGATTTTGATTGGCCCAGATAGTTGGCGAGAAGAATCCCCGGTTAATCCAAACACTTGAGACAAATCTCACTCCAAACAGGAAGACCAACCTTCATAGGCTGAGATAAAAAGCAGACATTCTTCTCTATTGGGACTGTCAATCCTGGGAAAATGGAGACAAAGGAGCCATGTGTGACTCTCTCTTTCTCTCTCCCCTGAATAAATAAATGGGATATTCTTTGTTTATTGATCTGCATATCTCCATCACCTCACTTCTTGGCCTTCTAATATCTACCCTTCATCCTTCCCCACTTCCCACCCATGCTCTTCTTCCCCCACAAATTTAACATCTTCCCAACCATTCTCTCCAGCACCTCCCAATACTCAGTTTCTCTCCTTCCCTACTCTCCATCTCCCCCCCCCCCCCCCCTCTCCCTCTCTCTCTCTCTCTAGCGCACACACACACACACACACACATGAAGGCTAGGTGGTGAAGGGCGTCTGTGAAGGAGAGGCTTATCCGTGCAAAGAATAGGCACTAATCGGAGGAATTGAACAGTGGAAGCTGCTCTGCGCAGGTGAACGACATGCACAAGGAGATTTTTAACTCTTGGTGAAAAGAAAGGTGACATGAGTTGTGCCTGGCTCCCTGTATGCCACACGTAGTCAACAATCCATGTAGAATATTGGCTACTGCGGGTGGCGTGCGAGGAGCCAAGCACACTCTCTCTCCCTCCTTCCCTCCCTCCCTCTCTATAGCTCTCTCCACTACCGCCCCTTCCCATCTATATGCACTGTTTCTTACAATGTAATTAACATTGCACTGTGAGGTAATGGGTTTAGAGGTAATCTTTTCTATATCCACGTTTGATGTGTAAATATCTGCAGGCAAAGGCGTTAAAGTGTTATGCTGGCATTGCATCTGGTATTTTCAAACATTCCATTAGCTTTGCTTGCAGTGCCAGCCAGACGTAAGGTAAGTGGTTTGAATAGAAGCTTACCATCGACGGTATTGGGCAAAGAAATCTTTGGTTCCTGAAATGTTTTTTCTGCTTCACATCTTCTATTTTAAGTTGTAGACGACTTGCATGAGGCGGCTGTGAACTTTAATCCATGCATCAGCACCATGTTATGTTTCTCTTTTCTTCATGTATCAGATCTCTCTCTCTCTCTCTCATGCGCCCACACACACACACACATCTTCCCATACATCTACGTCCCTCTCACCTGTACTACTGGCTTCATGCTTCAACATCTCATATCTCTTAACTGCTTAATATTAGCTGTGACATGATCTCGAGTGATGACCATGATGATGAAATTTCTTACATGCACGTGTTTTCACTTTTCAGTAGAAACGAGGAAACTAATGGTTTTCCAAAGTTTAAATCCACGCACACTACATTTTAGCTATTTTGCTTGATATAAAATACTGTAAAACATCATAGGCTTCTGGTATTATATATTGAGACATAAAATGTGAAAGTTTACTATATGTTACCGCATTGCGTCTCAAAGGGATTCACCATGATGCATGGACTGGCTGTGTGGTTTTCCAATTAAATCACGCATAAATGCCTTTCTTTTTGCCTCTTGGTTAGAACTAATCATTGCATGCATGCATCTCTCTAGGTCGTCCACACACAACAGGGCCTTTAGCTGCACAGTCTGGATCCTCTACGGTCCTCGTTGGACGGTAGAGGGTCAGTACTCATTGGAAAGGGAGAGAGAAAAAAAACCTAAAAAACATCTTGCCTGGGCCCCCTGAAGTCACTTCCGCCCCTCTCCCCCCAGTGAGTATTGACCTTCTACGGTCCATCCGGACTCTTAGCTGCAAGAGGTTCTCTACAGGCGTCTTCTCTTTTTCCTCCCGAAGCTTTTTGTAAGAGAAGGGATCCTCTAAGTGAAGATTCAGATGGTAACAACTTTTTTATATAAAGTTTTTCTCATTCTCGATGAAGAAATTTTTGAAGAAACCTCCTTTTCCCCTTACGTACTTACCCAGTCCCCTCCACACTTGCATTTACTGAACTGCACTCTTCTTGTAATGTGCACATTTCACAAGGGAAGAGACCAGGAGTACATGAAACCTCCTTTTGTTCCTCTAAGCCCCTTTGGCTGATCTCTTGCATGATTCTTTGCAGCCAACCAAGGCAAAACAAAAGGATGAAAGCTTTCCGATCCCACAACCCATGAATGAAAATGGCATCCACACACCTCCTCATGCATCAGCACAGTAATGCATTCATCCAACTGAACTCTTCCCATGTTGATATGAAACGTTCTGCATCAACGATACAACACAACAATACCCCCCACCCCACTGGAAAAAAGGCAAAAAAAACATCTATCTCCTGTGCGGCTATGTGCCCCAACATCTGCAACGGACACTATTTGGCACCGAGGCAAAGCGACAAAGTCACAAATATTTGGAACGAGATCTTCTGAACTTATTTGTCTGAATTTCGATATATCTTTAGATTCAGCAAAAAGAAAATAAATAAATTATTGATATTTAAAGTGATAACATCGACTAAATCTACTATCTTTTATTAAAATTGAAGATACAATAAAATCTAAACAAAGCAGTCCGGACGATCTTATTCCCAAATACCTTCCCCTACCTTGCGTGTGTGCTTTCACAGCGCCTACTTTTTCAGACTCTCTTCCAGTGTGCCTTTCTCAACAAAGTACCACCCATCCATACACATTCCGCCTCTCTCTCTTTCTCTCTCTCTCTCTATCTCGTTATAATATGGTGTGGAGATCAAGGTAACTTCACCATTCTCTACCATCTTTCTCTGTGGCTCTCGTTCGGGTTCTTGCAGTGGAATCATGACAAGCGAGTTCGTCCAGCGCGTCAGCTTTCTATTTTTCCGATGAATGAACATAGTGTCACGGTCTTTTCTGGAAGGGAAATGGTACAGAGAGAGGAGTAGTAGAGAGAGAGACGAAGAGAGAATGCGTGTGTGAGGGGAGAGAGAGAGAGGAAGTGTGTGTAGGGGTAGAGAGAGAGTGTAGGAGAGACAAAGGTAATCTGTGAATGGGAGGAGAGTCCATGGTGTAGAAATTTTGTCTAGTAAATTCATGTAAATTGGACACTGTGAATTAAATTAGAGGGTGAAAGAATTTGGGTCACTGAGTTAGACGGATCAATAAGGTCACTAGATTAATCTATTGGATCATTAGTAGGATCTAGTGATCCTACTAGATCCATGCTGAGAGAGAGAGAGAGAGAGAGAGAGAGAGAGAGAGAGAGAGAGAGAGAGAGAGAGAGAGAGAGAGAGAGAGAGAGAGAGAGAGAGAGAGAGAGAGAGAGAGAGAGCCTGGGCAGGCCTGGGCATGGCCCAACGAGCCCCCTTGGACGAGGGTTCTCACCTCACACTCAGAACGGAGGAGTGGTGCACGGAATAGTTTTGCCCAGAATGTAGGGGTAAATTAGTCTTTGCAGGCGTGTCTGGCCGAACTCTCAATGATGAGGAGAGTCGGAGCCCGTGATCACCGCCCCGTGACAGCCGCATGACTTCGCGGGCGGTTTGACCAAAGTGCCCCCGGGGGCCTCCGCTATTCGCGCCACCGATTATTCCATGTCACAAAGTTTGGGATTTTTGAAAACATCTTAAATCGTAGATAATTAGTAAACTTCATATAAAATTAAAATAATCATTTTAATATATAAAATTCGGTTCGAAAGATTTGCCATTAACTCTTAATTAGTTCTTAAATTTTTCATTTTAAAAATGTCTAACAATTCTTGAATTTTTTTTAATATATTTTATAAAAAATATGACAACTGAACATAGAATTAAATAATGTTTTAAGAAACTTATAGATTTACCTTAACAGTGCACCGATATTTCACCATCCCTGCACGTTGGGCAGGATGGGTAGTGCAACTGAACTTGACCTTTCACTTGATCCAATAAAGATTATTATTTAGACAAGATTGGGGATCACGGGAAGGAGATTAGCTATGCTATGATGACTCCTTCAAGATTAATCTCATTGTATATTTGATAAGTATATCAAAATCTTACAATCTCCTTGCCCATGCTTCAAAATTTGATTATATTATTAAGAAATGTATAAAAGATACGTTCATTACCTAAGTATAATTTTTATTAGCCAACAAACCAACAAGTTGTTCTAACTTTATGATACCCTATGATCTTTGATTGCAGAATTCATTAGAAGGTTGCTTGGATGATTGACTAACCACTGATCCACTGATCCTTTGAACAGAAAGCAAAAGTTGAAGTCACTTATCGAATTACGTGTCTTTAAAAAATAATAATTAGTGATAACTACACCACACAAAAATGGATTATATTTGAGAGTAATGTGACAACTTAACTATAGGTTGATTAGTTTGATAGACATTAAGTGAGTAGATTAAAGTCTCACATCAACTTGATGAATATTTCTTTGATTATGAGCTAGACAAACAACTTTTTGATCAAATACTAGAACCTTCTGTAGATAGGGTTGCCTCTAAGGTAATTTTCAATGTAACCTTTATGGATATAAACATACTTTGATTGTAAGATGATCCCTTGTCTTCTTAATTACAAGTTTCAAGGGAGAAACTCCCTTTTAAGAAGGGGAGGATGTCTTATCTAAAAAAATTAAAATTACATTAAAAAATAAATAAACATTTTAAGGATTTTTTTATAAAAATTAAGACTTAGATTGATAAATAGATTGTAGTGGGCAATAAGTCAAACCAAAACCTTTGGTGAGTTTTTAATTATATTTGTGTGATCTTAATTTTTATTTGGGCACAATCACAATTAAAACTTTAGCATGAGTTTTTATAAAGTACTAGGGCTAAACTTACTTATCATAAGTAAATATGGCTAATAAAATTAATTACAAAAGTTCATGGACTTTTAACTTAGTTTGATAAGCCTTCATTTGGTTATATTGATAACCGCTAATCACAAGGATAGATATCAAAGTTTATAAACTTTAGGTATAGCTCACTTTGAGTAGGAAAATAAAGGATTTTAAAAAAATAAATCAAAATATGAACATTAAAGTTTTGCATGTATTCTCTCAAGATAAAAATTATCTCATGAAAATAAAAATAAAATATGAAGGTACCTCAATTTTTAAAGTAAATGGGATTCACTATCCTATCTTTCCATCGTTTTCAATTCCATATGATTGGAATCAATTGTGATTAGAGACCTTAGTGGAGGGTGGTGGCTTTGCCTGGTTGGAGGGGTTATGGACTCCAAGCCCTGGTTTGATGGAGGGTTACCCCCTTTTGTAACCCGGGTTAACCTTGGTCTAGGTCAAAACCGGTTCAATAGAGTGGGTTTATTAACCCAAGGTAGAAAAGGGTTGCTTCTTGATTAACCCAGGGTTTCCTACTCTGCCTCCTCCCATGGAATACATTGGTTCCCTGTACAGTTGATACCCCAAAGGCATACGATCTTGACCCCTTTCACATGAACCCTTGTCTCCATTGTCTTCCTCCTCTTTCTCTCCACATAGCTCTAGTGACTATTGTGAGTGCTTAGAATGATAGTGTGATAATCATGAAAAATCTAGGTTATTTAATGCAAAATAAACCTATTAAAATAGAAACTAAGTGCAGTGATCACCAGAAACTTTTAACTAAAAAGTTCCAAAAGAAGGTTTTGATCGCCTACCTGTTTGAATGCGGAAGATGTTAAGCTCTTGATTCCCCCTCCTCAGCCGGCTGAAGAAAGAGAGCCCTTCCTTACTTTTGTTCTTGTTGTTGAATTTGAGGTTGAGGATCGTCCAGAAATCATTATGATTTGTACTTGATTTACTCCCTTTTTGATTTTCCTTTGCAAGAAAATGGAAATAGAAATGAAGAAACAGTGATTAGAACTTAAGCAAAAATAGTATCTATTCTAATCATGATTTTAAGCATGTAATTTAAACAGCAAACTTACTTGTTGAATGGCTTTTTGAAACTCCTTAATCAAATAGGTTTTGAAAGAATGCTAGTGTTGTGTGTTGCATGGAGTGATAATGAATGTAGAACTAATGAAATGAAGATGCAAATGCAGAAATGAAAGACTTATGCCCAATGGTTGAATCATTGAATTGGATAAATAATCTTGAATGGACGCCGACTCCTAGAAATGGTAGCGCTTCGGCGTTCGGATGTTGTTGCTTCGATCTTCAACTTGCGTTAACGCTCAACAATCAACATTCAAGAACCATTGTCACCCCCTTCAAAAGGAGGGTATTTATAGACTTCTTCTGCGTTTGTGATTTACATGGAAAAATCTCGAAATTTATCCATCTTAACCAACAGATAAATATAGATTAATTCATCTTTATCTGTAATTATCTAAAATGCGTCAGCTATCCCAGACGCCTTTCAGATTAATTAGGATAAAGATAAACATCCGGTAAAACTTATCTTTATCTTTATTAGTTAAAACGCGTCTACCTCCATAGACGTCTTTTACCTTAATTAAGATAAGGATAAACATCCAGAAGAGAAGTTAAAATAGCTTAGGAAACCTAAAACGCGTCAGGGCTTACAGACACCTTTTAGCTAATTAATCAACTGATTAAAATTCAGATTTAAACGTTAAAATAAGAATAAACTCTAAATGGCGTCCACATGGGTCGACGTCTTTTAGACTTCTTCATATTTTAACTGAAATTTGAACTAAAATCAATTTAATTGATTAACTTAAACATGTCTGTTTGACCCGACACTCAAAAAGATCAATAAAAATTAATCAATGATTAAATATCAGACCATTCTGAGGCATTATTATATGATATGAAATTTACTCAAAATGACGTCAAAATTAGTATGTCTACAGCTGCCTCACCTTGGCATCGTCTTTGCAAGGGAGTGAAATGAAATGGAATGTACTGAAAATGTGATGTCAAGGTGTGATGAAACACGCTCTTAACATCACATGATTGGAGTTTTTCTCAAAATCATCAATGAAGATAGTTCAAGGAGATTAATGGAATCAATCCTGTCTGGATGAGGTAGACAAGGAAATAAAATAAAGTCGATCAACCTCCACAGAGTGGGAAGTACCCTAGGTCATAGACACTGTAGGTTTCATCACGGGTAGCGTTTGCCAGCCAATGTGGACGTGCTGCAGCCATGATGGATCTTAAAAGAAAACAAGAAATGTTGGATAAGGAATCCAAGAAATGATATAATTCCAAGGATATCTTCAAGCGAACCTCAAAGATAATCAAGATACTCAATTCGGAATGGAATATTTCATATCATGTTGGCATTATTTGATTAATGGTCTGAAACTTAATCAATAATTAATTCTGATCATAATGATTTCAAAGTCCTACATGATGCATGCTGGGCTAAAAGAAAAATATAAAGTCAACTAAAATATAAATTAATTAAGGATAATATTGTTAAATTGTCATTAATGAGTCAAGATACCAGTTCTTGTAATTCAGTGTTAAGCCGAATCTCGTTTATCCACGCACTGTTTCACAAAAGTGGAACCATCGTCCTCACTAATTAACAATCAAACTGCCTATCCGTGCGATTAAAAATCCTCTGGAATTATCACTGTTTTTGTTATAGGAGAACTCAAATTCCAGTTTCATCAAAACCACAAGGTCCTTGATATACTCTAATAAATATTTAACATATAGTAATGCAAATTAACTATATGAAATAGTACAGGGATAGAAATAACCGTCTTTTTAGCCACGGTCAGGACTTCTTAAACTCCATAGTGATCTTCTTGATATTTTTAGCTTTACTCAGTTTTTTTTGAATTTCCTGCAATCAAAATCATTAATAATTCTAAACAAATATTCAATTTAAGCATCAGAAATCACAGAATTTCAGGTAAATAGCAGAAATGTTAAAACGCGTCGTGTCGAGCAGACGCCATTCAACATTGAAACGCGTCGCTGTACCTCGACGCCTTTTACTCACAGAAACAGATTTTTGGTTGTTCTCTACTCGAATTCCAACTCTACCAATGCACATCCCTTTTCCAATCCGGAAAAGTCTTCCTAAGATCGCAATTTCTTCTATATAAACACCCTTGGGTTGTTCCTAAACAATTCTATCATAATCCAAAGATCCCAAGGTTGAGTTTTCTTCCAAAGTTTCAAGTTTTCTTCAAAGTTTCCAAGGTTCCCAAGCTTCAAGAAAGAAGAACTCCGAAAAAGAGAGAATGGATCCTTCAAACAAGAGGATGAAGATGTCTCTACAGAAGATTTCCGACGTGGAGAATCACCTTATCGGAAGGAATCCCAATCTTCAAGTAAGTTCAATCATCTTTCCTTCAATTCATCTTCATGTTCTTCATCATGTTCTTCAAACTCTTCCTTTTGTTTTCAGAATTATCCCATGTTTTCCGGACCGAGAAAATTCACCTCTCTCCCTTGGATTCGTAAACTTGCAAAAAGTGTTAAGCTTTCCATGCAAGTTTTCATATCCAAGTGGAACCTTCAAGGACTAGTAGTGCTTGCCAAACATTACAAGAGCTCGAACGTAGATTGGGCGGCTATGGGCGCCTCGATCGAGTGGTGGCATCCCCAAACTCATACGTTCTTCTTTCAAGACTTCGAGTGCACGATCCTTTTGGAGGAGGCGGAACTTATATTAGGTCTCCCAAAGACCAAAGATAACAAAGATAAGATAGCTTTGACAAGAGAAAGAATCACCGGTCAACAATTGTTGACATCGATCATGAAGGATCTTTCAGAAGTCAAATGATGCCTTACCAAAAAGGGGATCAATCTTACAAAGCTCGCTGAATGGACTCTATATGAAATTGATGATCTAAGGGAGGATGAAGCGGAGGATGTGATGAAAGCTTTCATTACATGCTTTGCCGGTGCCTTATTCTTCCCTGCGTAAGATAACATCTTAGAAGATGATCAGGTCAGTGCCATCTGCGCAATCTTCGAAGGTAAATCCATTAGCACTGCACTCTTAGCTTATCTTTACAGCAGACTTTCTGCGGCATCTGTGGGTCGTCCTCCCTATGGGTGTATGTTACTTTTTGCCTTGTGGGTTGAACTTCACTTCAAGTTTGAGTACTGCAAGAAGAGGCCTCTAAAACCATCTCAAATCTTCTTGAATAGTCCAATTCATTGTATTGCTAATATTGTAAAGTTCAAAGAGCACATGGTCAACAAGGTTCCAAAGCTCAAGACCCGGGCCGACTGGAGGGAGTATTTGAAGCTCATGACATCCGATATATTCGACTCGTCTCCACTCGCTCTTGTTGGAAAACCTGTTTGGGTGCGCCGTACAACGGGAGCAGATCTCAAGTTGATTGGAGGCACCGAGTTCGTGCTATACAATCCCCATCGGTGCCTTACTCAACTTAGCTTGGGCCGTCGTGAATTCCCTGAGTTCTCTTTTACACTCCCGATCAAGAAGCGTGACTTGGAATCCGATGAAGATTATGAAGCCATACAAATCATCACTACTTTGTGGAATCTTGGTTTTAGTTACCGTGTAAAATCCTCTAAAGATAGAGATAGAGGATTGAAATTTCCTTACCTTAAAGGTCTTCATGAAATTCTTCCTTAAATGTCCTCTCTCTTTTCTTTTTTATCTTTTGAATGTAATAAAGAATTTTATTGAATAAAGAGTGATTTTTCATACCTTGAAATCTTTCCTTAACTTCCTGTGATGTACCTATGATTTTTCCTTTAGTAAAAATTTGATTTTTCCTGAAAATTTGATAGTTCGGGTTCTGTTAAATGTAAAACGCGTCCACTCAGAAAGACGCCTTTCAACCATAATTCATTTTCCAGAAATTCAATTTAATCCTCAAAAACCTGATTTATCCTTAAATGGCGTCTGCTACCCCTGACGCCTTTCAACTCTCTCTCCTACTTTTTCC
Organism: Zantedeschia hybrid cultivar; assembly: GCA_030544215.1. Lineage (NCBI taxonomy): Eukaryota > Viridiplantae > Streptophyta > Magnoliopsida > Alismatales > Araceae > Zantedeschia > Zantedeschia hybrid cultivar. The sequence goes on from JARZZO010000012.1 coordinate 60,282,692, forward strand.
AGGATTCTGCCATTAATTCTGTGATTAATCTCTTAAAACGCGTCTGGAGAGTAAGACGCCTTTCATCATCATCCTCTGTACGGCTCTGACCAGGATTGACGGTAATTTGAAACGCGTCAGCATAGGTGGACGTCTTTCACTCAATTTCAAACAGCTGTCCTTACCGCCTCAACTTATGCGCCCTAAAACGCGTCTGTCTGAATCGACGCCTTTTAGCCTTTCGTTTACAGACCCGCGAAGGCCCCCCTTTCTTCCTCACTTTTCCCCTTGCTTTGTCTCTCTTCTCTTTCTCCGGCGACCGGCGATCTTGCTTTTTCTCCCTAAAAAAAAACTCCCTTTTTCGAGCCATGGAACGCGGTGAGGGCTCAAAGAAGATGAAGACCTTGGCTAAGAGGCGGTGAAGGCACGAGGAGGAAGCCCCCGAGGAGGTTCCGGCGGTGCTAGCCGAGGCGGCGGCGTTTTTGGAGGAGGAGATCCCTCCACCGGCGCCTATAGTCATGGAAGAAGAAGAGGAGGGCGACCTCCATACGGTAAGCCTCCTGTGGTTTGAATGTGATGAGAAAAAAAGGAGGGAGAAATGAGTTCTTCAAAGAACCCGAAATCGGACCTTGAAAGGCGTCTAGACCAGGTGACGCCATTCAAAAGGCGTCATACTGGGCTGACGTCTTTCAAGATTAATTTCGGATTTTTAATTAGGCAGAAAATAAATTTGAACTGCGTCAGGACATGTTGACATCTTTTGAAAAACGTCTATATGTGCTGACGCCTTTCAAAACAGAACTGTTTTTCCTATTTTTTATTCATTACTGACCTTATTTTTTATGTTTTTGTTTGCAGGGAGTGATGAGGTCCAGGATCAGTTGGGACCTAGTGATAGGGGCGTATAGGGGACTCTCGGACTTCCAGAAGGCGCGCCTGCGCCGGATGGGGTTCGGCGAAGTTCTAGATATCGAGCCATTTTGGCTCGATTTGGTCTTGCTGCAGGCGCTTAGGGAGCGTTGGCACGCAGTGAGTCGGGCATTCCTAATGCCCTGGGGACATATGATCCCTACTTTAGAGGATGTGGCCATGATCACTGGCCTCAGGGTAGAGGGCCGGCCGGTAAGCGGGGTGACTTACCCTAACTACCAGGGATTAGCAGAGGCTCTACTAGGGATAGAGGTATCTAGTATAGGTAGGGAGTCCAGGATGGTTCCTAGGATAGAAGTAGAGGCTGCTTTAGGATTAGATGAGCCCCGGCGTCGGTCTGACGAGACCCGGGAGGAGTTTAGGGATAGATTAGCTGAGTCATCCTCTGCCGTCTACTGTAGCGACCCGAGTCAGGGGGAGGAGGTAGATAGGCAGCTTAGAGTTTTCTTAGTTTTCTTTTTTGGTCGGTTGCTCTTCGGTACGAAGGGCGACTACATTCATTGTAGGTTCTTGTATTTATTAGATGACTTAGATAGCTTAGGGGAGTATGCCTGGGGTGCGGCCCTTCTGGCCCATCTCTTCGCCGATCTGTCTGCGGTCACGCCGGACCGTGAGACCACCGTCAGCGGCTTCTCGCCGTTCCTCCAGGTATTAAATTATTTTATTATTTGTTCATGATATGCAATATGATATGATGATTTTTCCTAACTTATATGTTCATGAATGCAGGTGTGGAGCTATCATTACTTCCTGCTCGACAGAGCGCGGATCGCAAGACCTAGCGCTGTCCCATTGGCCTGCCGTTGGCAGCCAATTGTGGACACGGCTCCACAGCATCATCAGCTGACGGCCCTCCGCCGTCAGTTCCTCGACTACCCTGAGCTATTGGTAGGTGATTTTTTTCATTAAATGCAATCTTTTATTCCTTAAATGCAAGTTATGCATCTAATCTATGTGCAGGTGATTTGGCGCCCGCACCTTGGTATGGGCGAAGAGGGTCAGCCGTGGGTGACGGCTGGCAGGAGGAGGTTCGGGAGGCAAATGTGGGTGCATTGACTCAACGAGATTGAGTCCCTTCGCCTCTGGCTCGCGATGACGACGCTGGGCCTCCACCAGGAGTGGATCGACGAGGAGGTCCCGGAGGGCGTCAGGAGGAGCATGAGGGGTAAGCAAGCCCTCACTGACTGGCGAGCAAAATTCCCGGAGCAATATGAAGACTGGCATCGCCGGAGTGTTAGAGTGGAGTCCCGTGCGGAGAGTAGCGAGGCCTACCTCCAGCAGTATCGGACATACTACGCCGATCAGCTGCGGCTCCTCCGACCACTTGATGTAAGTATGCATTTATGCGTCTTTAATTTTATTATTATCTTGATTTATGTTTGTGAATGAATGTATGTATGTATTGTTGGGATCGCTGTGTCGGGATCCGACCCAAAAACGCAGCGGAATAAAGAAGTTCGGGATCGGATCTGTCCCGTTTCGGTCGTTAAAACTAAACCGGTGTAAATCGAATTTACCTTGCGCGGATTCGAATCCGCGTCTGTTTTCCGGTTCCGTCGGAGCGATGTCGCAAGTTGCGCAGATGCCCGACCTCTAGCGGTATCCACGCGGTTCTCCTCGCGATGGATCGTCCTCGCTTCCTCGCTCGCTGCGGCGCTCGAAGATCCCGTCTGACTGCGCGTGATCCGCCGCGACATGCGGATCCAGAATCCCCGTCGAACGGGAAGTGGAGCAGTTGGGAACGGCACGCCCAGAGGAGAGAAAGTGGGGAAGAACGAATGACGGCTAGGTCAGGGTTGCTGGCCCCGGACGTAGAATCTGTTCTTTTATAAGAAGTCAGTTTGCGGTTTTTCACAAAAACCCAGACTTATCCGAAATCCTGTCGGATTATCCATCGACTTGAAAACCATTTGCGTGTGACCCTCTAGGCCCAAATACCAGTCCAGTTAATAGCCCATTAAGTCCAGTAACCCTTTACTGACCCACTGAATTAATTAATATCCTTATATTTAATTAATCAGCCAAATTTAATGTCCCACAATAAATTCGGACGGACTGCCGATCACGTTGGATGCCAAGCAACATCGCGTGATCCTGGATGGCACTGGGGTTATCGCAACCCTCTATTGGAACCTTTCTGTCATCGGTTAGCGCGCGGATATAATCCTTCATCCGTACAATGTTCCCGAATTGACCTAGGGCATGGTTTACTGTTAAACCCTATTTGGTCGATTCACTTGAATCAGATGCCGCTTGTCTGAATCCGATAACTCCTTATCGATTACAGAGTCCGCCCTGGCCAGGGACTTTAAGCGCATCATTCCCGGAACATTCTCTCTCAAACAACCGAGAGCGGATGATCCCGTATTGAACACACAATTACCTTCGAGGGCATTTCCCTGAACCCGATTGCTTGACTTATTGATATCCCATGGTTAGGGATTCGTTCGTCAAGGTCAAAGCTCAGAAACCTACCAACAAGGTATCCTTGGAGTCTCAGGTCCAAGGATCATCCACGCAACCGTGACAATTGAATCGAGCTGGTTAACAGTGAGGTGATTACCATCCAGCGATTCATAGTCGGATCAGTTTAGTGAACTCATTCACCAATGAGCACCTATAGGTTCAGCATAGTGTCTCCACACAAGTGACTTATGGGATCAGTCACCCTCATCATATGAGCTGAAGTAACCTATACTAATCTATCCGGATGTTCGATGTCCTATCTTAAACATCCTATGACTAGGAACAATTAAGAACATGTGTTTATAAGTCTTCGGTCCCGTAATTATGATCTCATCATAATCCAAAGACTATTGCACATGTTCATGGACTTCATCGTGATACGATAAACACAGATCGAATTAATTACACACAATGAATTATTGCCATTTATTAATAATCTGAATATGTACACAGTATCGGATTGGCTTTGAGACCATCTAATACTAACAATCTCCCACTTGGACTAAAGCCAATCACTTTTATACAGAATACCCATATTCTCTAAGTGACGCTCAAAAACATTTTGAGACAAAGGCTTTGTAAGTAGATCTGCTATGTTGTCGGCTGAGGGAACTCTTTCCACCACGACATCTCCTCGAGCTATAATCTCTCTGATCAGATGAAAGCGCCGCAGAATGTGCTTCGACTTCTGATGAGACCTCGGCTCTTTCGCTTGAGCAATCGCTCCATTGTTGTCACACAGCAGTGGGACGGGACCAGATATGCTTTCCACCACACCAAGATCGCCGATGAATTTCTTCATCCATACAGCTTCCTTGGCGGCTTCAGCAGCAGCAATATACTCGGCTTCCGTTGTCGAATCAGCAGTGGTTTCCTGCTTGGAACTTTTCCAGCTCACTGCTCCCCCGTTGAGTGTGAAAATAAAACCTGATGTTGACTTGCTGTCATCAGGATCAGACTAAAAACTCGAGTCAGTGTATCCTTGCAGCTTTAAGTCTCCTCCTCCATAGACTAGAAATAGATCCTTAGTCCTTCTCAAGTACTTAAGGATGCATTTCACAGCCTTCCAGTGTTCATCACCTGGATCTGCCTGATGTCTGCTCGTAACACTTAGAGCATATGCTACATCAGGTCTGGTACATAGCATGACATACATGATGGACCCTATGGCAGAAGCATATGGGACTCTATCCATCATTGCCCTCTCTTCAGGTGTCTTGGGAGACTGACCTTTAGAGAGTGAAATTCTATGTCTCATCGGTATGAGACCTCTCTTGGAATTTTCCATGCCAAACCTTTTGACAATGGTTTCTATGTACATGGATTGGGTTAAAGCCAGCATCTTCTTTGATCTATCTTTATAGATCCGTATTCCCAATACGTAAGATGCTTCTCCCAAATCCTTCATGGAGAAGTTCTTTGACAGCCATATCTTTACTGATGACATCATTCCTACATCATTCCCAATGAGTAGGATGTCGTCAACGTAAAGAACCAGAAATGTGATTGCGCTCCCACTGTTTTTCTTGTATACACATGGCTCATCTTCATTCTTAATGAAGCCATAAGATTTGATCGCCTCATCAAATTTTATGTTCCAGCTCCGGGAAGCTTGCTTCAGTCCATAAATGGACCTCTGCAACTTGCATACCATGTCTGGAGATTCTTTGGATGTGAATCCTTCTGGTTGTATCATATACACCTCCTCCTCAAGGTTTCCATTGAGGAAGGCAGTCTTCACATCCATCTGCCAGATTTCATAATCATGGTAGGCAGCAATGGCGAGAAGAATTCTGATAGACTTAATCATAGCAACGGGCGAAAAGGTTTCGTCATAGTCAACACTTTGTCTTTGACGATAGCCTTTTGCAACTAATCTTGCCTTATAAGTCTCAATACGTCCATCTGCACCGATCTTTCTTTTAAAGATCCATTTGCAGCCGATAGGTACTATACCATCGGGTAAATCCACCAAGTTCCAAACTTGGTTGATGTACATGGACTGTATTTCAGAATTCATGGCTTCCCGCCATTTCCCGGCCTCTGGACTTTCAATGGCCTCCTGGTAAGTCTTGGGATCATCATCCTCATTATAGAATATCCTTGAACCATCCAAATTAATATGTCCCACATATCTTTCTGGTGGTTTAGGTACTCTTTCAGACCTACGAGGTTCCTGTGTATCAATTTGAACAGGTTCAGAAACTGACAGTTCATCTGATGAACCATTGCCAGTTTGTGGGTCTGGAACTTCTTCCAGAATTACTGTACTCCCACTGTCCTTCTGGAGAATATAATCTTCTTCCAGAAAGACAGCTCTCCTGGCCACAAACACCTTTTGTTCGCCAGGATGATAGAAGTAATATCCATAAGTTTCCTTTGGATATCCCACAAATCTGCATTTGTCAGTTCTGGATTCCAGCTTATCTGCGTCATGTCTTTTAACATGAGCAGGACATCCCCAGACTTTAACATGTTTAAGGTCTGGTTTCCTTCCATTCCATATCTCATATGGAGTGGTCTCAACAGATTTGCTGGGTACCTTGTTCAGGATATACATAGCCGAACTAAGTGCATATCCCCATAAGGACACTGGTAATTTGGACATGCTCATCATGGATCGCACCATTTCCATTAATGTGCGATTTCTCCTTTCTGACACACCATTCATCTGAGGTGTATAAGAAGGTGTAAGCTGAGAAAGGATACCATTATCCTTTAAGTATTTAATGAACTCAGTACTCAAGTATTCACCACCCCGATCAGATCGGACGGTTTTTATACTCTTTCCTGTTTGTTTTTCTACTTCATTCTTAAATTCTCTGAATTTCTCAAATGCTTCAGATTTATACTTCAATAAGTATACATATCCAAACCTTGAGTAATCATCAGTGAATGTAATGAAGTATGAGAAACCACCAATGGCTTGGGTTGACATAGGACCACATACATCTGAATGTATGAGTTCTAGTATGCCTTTGGCTCGTTCTCCAGTTCCACTAAATGGAGACTTAGCCATTTTACCCATTAAACATGACTCACAGGTTACATATGATTCATAATCAAATGGATCCAAATATCCATCTTTATGTAACCTTTGGAGTACGTTTTCACCAATGTGTCCTAGCCTACAATGCCACAAGTAGGCTTTGTTCATTTCATACTTACTTCTCTTAATCGAAGAACCGATATGTAAATTATCATGAGACACATTCAATAGATACAAACCATTGGATAAAATAGCAGAAGCTATTAATTTATTTCTAAAATAAATTGAACAACTATTGTTCCCAAAATTTAAATTGTATCCAATTCTATCTAAACATGAAATAGAAATGATGTTCCTTATTATGCTAGGTACATAATAACAATCATCTAATATAAATGTGTCTCCGGATGGTAGCTTGAGCTTCATTGTCCCCACAGCGATCGCCGCAACTCTTGCACCGTTACCTAGTCTCAGCTCCACCTCGCCGGTCCTCAGCTTACGCCTTCTTGTCAGTGCCTGCACAGAATTGCAGATATGAGATACACATCCAGTATCTAATACCCATGATGTACAATCTCTTATTGACAAGTTTACATCTATCATATAGATACCTGAAGCGTCCTGCTGCTTCACAGTTCCTTGAGCCTTGTCCTTGAGGTATTCCTTGCAATTCCTCTTCCAATGCCCTTTCTGGTGACAGTAGAAGCAATCACCTTTCTCAGCACTTTTACCCTTGTCTTTCTTGACAACCTTTGCCTTTCTCTGAACCTTGTTCTTATTATTTCGAAAAGCTTGGACTGCAAGTCTTTTCCTGTTGGTCTTACCAACCATTAGGACTTGGGGTTTATTCTTTACAAGGTTCCCCTCAGTAGTCTTTAACATGTTCAGCAGTTCAGCTAAGGTGGCCTGGATCTTGTTCATGTTGAAATTGACAATGAACTGAGCATATGAAGGTGGAAGAGAAGACAACACAAGGTCTGTGTGCATCTCCTTGGGAAGTGTAATCCCAAGAGCATCCAGCCTCTCCACCCATTCAATCATCTTCAGCACGTGATTCTGTACTGAAGTTCCCTCTGCCATTTGAGCCTTGAACAGATTCTTCGATATCTCATATCGTTCGATTCCGCTCTGCTCACCAAAGAGCTCCTTCAAATGGAGCATGATGGATCTAGCATCCATCTCTTCATGTTGCCTCTGCAACTCATTGCTCATAGAGGCTAACATATAGCATTGGGCCATGGTGGAATCCTCCTTCCATTTCTCATACGCTATCATTTCCTCCTCTGGAGCATCTAATGCTGGTTCAGCAGGAGGTTCAGTATCCAAGACGTAGGCAATCTGCTCAGACCTGAGGACTATCTTCAGGTTTCTGAGCCAGTCTGAGTAATTGGTGCCTGTCAAACGGTTGGCATCAAGTATGCCTCGCAACAGGTTATGGTGCGACATTCTCGCCTACATGAGATAATTAATTGATAATTAGCAGATATTCAGATTATCTAAAACAAGATATGGTCTTTTATTATCTAGTTTTACTCCCACTAATTTTTGACGGACTGTATAACCTTCAGATATACAGAACGGGAGACGCCGACTGTCTCCTAGTGGGGATCAGAATCTCCAAGCATCACAGTATGACCTCGGGTAAACACATAGTATCACACTGCTATCTCAGAGCAATCATCTTATGATAATTGCAACTCCTTGCAATATCCGATCGTACTTCGGCTCCCAAGTTTAATGGTCCCGGGTAAACACAATAGACTATTATCCCCGGTCTAAGCTTTACAATCAATACGCGACAGAGTAAAGTAGAAATATAGTTCCCGGGTAAACACGTGGATGACTATATCGTTCCTCTACTCTTATCTAAAGGCATCTAATGCCATGATCAATAGTCCTCTCATAAGTTAATGACAGACCTCGGGTAAACACATAGTATCTGCCACCACCAAATTAAGTTCTATTAATCATATTGATGGAGAGCCACGCGGTACATTCTCAATGACTCGCGCTACGGCTTAGAGTTTGTAACGAAGGTTTTACTTATTTAATTTGGTCTCATCCTAGGTGATAGTATTAAATATATCGAATATATTTATTAATACTAATAACCTAGCAAATATAAAGCACACGCATCACATACATGTCATTAGTGTGGTCATGGACGACACTGCGGTTTGACTTGAGCCAGACAGTCAAACGCACACATTCACACAATATAACAACTTATATCATGAGTCTGCAAACCCATGAATGCAATGAACTCCTTCATTTTCATCTGGTCAGCAGTTGTGGATCATCCTCGCTCCGCGCGCATCCGCCTCGATCAAATTACATCGTAATTCCCAATTACATGATAATTCAAAAGAGGAAGCCTTATGGCGATTACATCGAGGTGGAAGATAGAAGTACAATGGAATATGAGAGGGAGAGGTTCGCAGACCTCTATTTATTAATGAAAAATAAACCACACAATCACATTCCACATCCACAATTAATGCTCGTCCATGACCACCATGTGTTTTATTAAACAAACCACACATGAATTGCGCATCAAATGGCTAAATAAAATTTTCGAAAATAACTTATAATTTTGGTTTCATAAAACCAGGGACCAATCAAAATTGGATTTAGGATTTTCGAAAACTTTAGTATTTATTTCAAGCATGCTAATTTAAATCTAATTTAAACAAGCAAATAAATGCACATCAATAAATGCACATAAACTCTAATTTGACAAGATTGTAACATTCCATGAAGATAAGATTAACTGGCATTAAATTATAAATTTAACAATTAAATTTATTCCCCAATTATTTCCTTTAATCTAACAATTAGATTGAATTAACAACAACTTGTTAATTACCATTTTAATCCATATTAATCTAATTATTGGACCATAAAATTAAAAACAGAGCTCAATCTTATTGTAAAATTTCATTACAAATGAAAATTAAATTCTGTTTTTAATTTGGAACAAAAACAGATTAATTAAGGATTAAAAAACAAAGAAAAAAAAATAAAGGGGAAAGGGGCAGCGGTCCAATGGACCGGACCGGACCTGGGCCGAGCCCAGCCGGTCCCTGGCTCGGACCCAGGTCCGCCCACAAGGGCGCGGACCTGGTCCGGGTCCACGGCCGACTGGCTCGGACCCGGGGGCCCGGCCAGGCCCATCGGGCCCACCCCCCCCACTCGAGCGCAGCTAGGAAACCCTAGCTGCGCGCAGGGTGGGGGGCGGCGGCTCCCTGCCGCCGGCAACCTGCCCCGCAGGTGCCGGCCGGCAGGGCCCCGGCCGTAGGGCGGTCACCGGTGCCCGGAGGCACCGGTGCCGTCGCCGGCAACCCCTGGTTGCCGGCGGGGAGCTTCCAAAACCCCCCCCGAAATCCGTTTTCTGCAAAAAAAAAGTTAGGAACCCCATATCTTTGAAAAATAAAAATAAATCTAGGGGTTTATGATCCTCCCGGTCATGATACAAGATCAGAATCTCGATCCACGACCCCATGGAAGGAATCCCATGCTCCATCGAGACCTTCCCAACGCTTGGGATGCCCGTGAACAATCCGATACGAGTAGTTCTTCGTCCGGCGAAGAACACACACGAAAAATTGTATAAAAATAAAATTTTAATGCTTACAGTTTGTCTTAAACTTGCTATGTTCATCTCATGAACGCATCATATGCATGGAATCAATTACAAAATTATCAAAAAGAGATCGAAACGGCGAAAACACACAGTGGAACCTGGCTCTGATACCACTGTTGGGATCGCTGTGTCGGGATCCGACCCAAAAACGCAGCGGAATAAAGAAGTTCGGGATCGGATCTGTCCCGTTTCGGTCGTTAAAACTAAACCGGTGTAAATCGAATTTACCTTGCGCGGATTCGAATTCGCGTCCGTTTTCCGGTTCCGTCGGAGCGATGCCGCAAGTCGCGCAGATGCCCGACCTCTAGCGGTATCCACGCGGTTCTCCTCGCGATGGATCGTCCTCGCTTCCTCGCTCGCTGCGGCGCTCGAAGATCCCGTCTGACTGCGCGTGATCCGCCGCGACATGCGGATCAAGAATCCCCGTCGAACGGGAAGTGGAGCAGTTGGGAACGGCACGCCCATAGGAGAGAAAGTGGGGAAGAACGAATGACGGCTAGGTCAGGGTTGCTGGCCCCGGACGTAGAATCCGTTCTTTTATAAGAAGTCAGTTTGCGATTTTTCACAAAAACCCAGACTTATCCGAAATCCTGTCGGATTAACCATCGACTTGAAAACCATTTGCGTGTGACCCTCTAGGCCCAAATACCAGTCCAGTTAATAGCCCATTAAGTCCAGTAACCCTTTACTGACCCACTGAATTAATTAATATCCTTATATTCAATTAATCAGCCAAATTTAATGTCCCACAATAAATTCGGATGGACTGCCGATCACGTTGGATGCCAAGCAACATCGCGTGATCCTGGATGGCACTGGGGTTATCGCAACCCTCTATTGGAACCTTTCTGTCATCAGTTAGCGTGCGGATATAATCCTTCATCCGTACAATGTTCCCGAATTGACCTAGGGCATGGTTTACTGTTAAACCCTATTTGGTCGATTCACTTGAATCAGATGCCGCTTGTCTGAATCCGATAACTCCTTATCGATTACAGAGTCCGCCTTGGCCAGGGACTTTAAGCGCATCATTCCCGGAACATTCTCTCTCAAACAACCGAGAGCGGATGATCCCGTATTGAACACACAATTACCTTCGAGGGCATTTCCCTGAACCCGATCGCTTGACTTATTGATATCCCATGGTTAGGGATTCGTTCGTCAAGGTCAAAGCTCAGAAACCTACCAACAAGGTATCCTTGGAGTCTCAGGTCCAAGGATCATCCACGCACCCGTGACAATTGAATCGAGCTGGTTAACAGTGAGGTGATTACCATCTAGCGATTCATAGTCGGATCAGTTCAGTGAACTCATTCACCAATGAGCACCTATAGGTTCAGCATAGTGTCTCCACACAAGTGACTTATGGGATCAGTCACCCTCATCATATGAGCTGAAGTAACCTATACTAGTCTATCCGGATGTTCGATGTCCTATCTCAAACATCTTATGACTAGGAACAATTAAGAACATGTGTTTATAAGTCTTCGGTCCCGTAATTATGATCTCATCATAATCCAAAGACTATTGCACATGTTCATGGACTTCATCGTGATACGATAAACACAAATCGAATTATTGCCATTTATTAATAATCTGAATATGTACACAGTATCGGATTGGCTTTGAGACCATCTAATACTAACATGTATGACATGCAGGATGCACGTGATGCGGTCATCATCGACCTCCGGGCCCGCCTACATGATGCGGAGGCCCAGGTAGAGCAAGTCCAGAAAGAATTATTTGATCTGGTATGTATGCATGTTTATGAATGCATGTTTTAATTAATTAATTGTTTTGGCGATTGACACTGACGGTTGTCTGTTGGTGCAGCGAGCCGTGTACACCCAGGCGGCTCCCCCTTCCTACGGAGCTTCGTCTTCTTCCTCATCTGCCTATGACGCTACTCTGGCTGACCTCCAGAGCCAGCTCGCCTCCGCCATCCATCGAGCTTCTCTCGCGGAAGAGGACCGCGCTGCTCGGGTAAGTTCCCTCTTTTTGACTTCTGAATTTTGATTTTGATTACTTGATTGCCTTGAACTAACAATGACTTCCCTTCAGGTTGCTGAGCTTCAGGAAGCCCTTCAGAGGGCTGAAGCGGAGCTGGAGCGTTCCCGTGCTGCGGCTGCTCGTGCTGAAGCGGACGCTGCGCGGATCCGCGCTTTGGAGGAGCAGGTGGCTCGTCTCTCCACTGGAGATCTTGCACGTCTCCAGATTTGCCTAGAGGTCGTGACTAAGGAGAGAGATCGCGACCGCCTTCGACAGGAGAGTCTTCAGGGTCACTTGTCGGTGGCTAAGCACGAGCGCAAGATGGTGGAGGAACGGTATCAGCGAGCCCGGCAGCGTGCCTAGGAGCGTGGTCTGACCAGTGCTTTCACTGCCAGTGTCGCCATGTCTTTCGGCCAGGCAGGGCCGAGCGCGATGGGACCACCTCCACCTCCTAGCCGAGGACCAGCACTGGATGCGCCTGACGAGGCCCAGAGCCAGCTTGACGAGGACGGAGGGGAGAGCTAGCCTTGAGGGCTTATGTATTTTCTTTTTCTTCTATGTATCATGTACAAAACACCTTTTGATGATATACATGAAAATTTTGGGCTCCAATCTTGTGTTCCTGTGTTTGTCTTGTATCCTGTACATCACTTAACAAATAGGTTAAGTATCTATTTAGGCTTAGCCCCTTGCCTGACCAAATAAAAGGTCAATCAATCTTTTCCTTCAATAAATGGTAAAGGGGCATGGCCTTTATCAACAGAGGTAATTGAACTGTAAGCAAACTTAAGCAAAATGTAACATGCAAGCAGACATATGCTCACTGAAAATAAAAGGAATGAAACACACTAAGTGCAACAAGCAAATGCTAATTGAAATATTTTTTGTTGTTTTGAAGTATTCATTTTTGTTTGGGTTTTGAAATATATATTTTTTTTGAATTTTGACAATATGTATTTTTTTTGGATTTTTGACATATGTATTTTTTTGACATATGTAATTTTTTTGGATTTTTGACATATGTATTTTTTTTGGATTTTTGACATATGTGTTTTTTTTTTATTTTTGACATATGTATATTTTTTTTTGGATTTCTGGCTAAAAGATCAGCATGGTACTCAGATCAAAAGATCATATTCATTTATTAACTTAATTTCAAAATTGTTCTTTAACAATTTAACTTAAACCCATCGTGTTTGAACTTGTGTTTTCATTCGTGATCCTATTTGATGATTTGACCCTTAGTCAATCTAAGCCATTCCTTAAGTTTGGAGTACGCCTCTTTAGAAGGAAAAGAAGAATAAGTTTAGAAAGCCTATGAGAAGGTTCCAGAGACCTAAAAAGATGTTCCTTTTCTACCCTAATATCCGTTGGGGTTCGGTCATTTCTTTCCGGGGTATTTATCGACCATGCGTTCCCTTTGGTTTCATTTCATGGTCTTGATGTAATGCTTGTAGTGTAATGGCCTTTTGACTTGACATTTGGATTTTGCCTTTTGCTTTTGCTTTTCTATTCCTTGGGACGGGTCTCCCCCATTTTTTTTATGACGACCTCCTACTAAGATGGCGGGTATTCTTGGTAGTCTATTATAAGCCTCGTTCCGACATCATGGGCCGAGTGTAAAACATAATTTTGCTTTTAAAAAAAAGAATGATTTGTACTTTACACTTTTAGTCAAGCTTTTAATATTCTTTAGGACTTGTCATCTCTTGTTACTCACGAATCAAACGTGTCAGTGTGTGTATTAATGGGTTTGAAATTAAATTATCCAGACTAACAAGGAAATTTGAGTTTATAAATTTTCTGATTCCACTGGTCTTTGTACTATGCTGATCGACTCTTCAACCTAAGGGTAGTATTTCATAAGATGTAAACCATTCCAGGGATGAGTCAGCTCTTCTCCTTCTGCATTAACAAGACGGTAAGCATTACCAGGAAAAGCGTGCGATACAATATAAGGTCCTTCCCAGTTGGGTTGGAGCTTAGAACGCGGACCACCAGGTTTTACAAAAATTCTTTTGACGACCATTTCACCGACTTTGAACTTACGTTCAATGACTTTCTTTTGATAAAAACGTGCTAGTCTATTTTGATAAACTTTTGCATGATTAGCGGCTGACCACCTTTTCTCGTCTAAAAGTTCCAATTGAGCAAGGAGTGCTGAACGATGTTCATCAATGGAGAATTCCTTATTCAATTGTACCCTTAATGACGGTATAAGGATCTCATATGGAACTACTGCCTCCATTCCAAATGTTAAGGAATAAGGAGTTTGCCCAGTAAACGTGCGGATTGAAGTTCGGAAAGCCCATAGAGCCTCAACCAATTTTTCTGGCCAGTTTGTGAATTTGTTAGATTTGCACGTCTTTTTGATGATTTTTATCAAAGTCTTATTAGTTGCCTCTGCTTGGCCATTGCCTTACGGATAATAAGGAGATGAATGATGCAATGCAATTCTATACCTATTACAGAGGTCCTTCAATTCTTGTGACACGAACTGCGGTCCGTTGTCGGTGACGATGGTGCTTGGAATTCCAAATCGGGTGATGATGTTCTTCATGATGAACTTGCAGACGGTTGATGCTTTGACTTCCGTGTACGCTTCAGCTTCCGCCCACTTAGTGAAGTATTCCGTTGCCGTGAGAATGAAAGACTTTTGCTTGATGCCGGAATCTAGATTACCAAGGGGTCCAATGATGTCGAAAGCCCACATGGAGAAAGGTCATGGGGAAGAAACAGGATGGAGTGAAGATGCAGGAGAATGAATTTTGTCGGCGTGAAGTTAACACTTAGCACACCTACGGACATATCCTACACAGTCTTCTTCCATGGTTAGCCAATAAAATCTTTATCTAAGGATCTTTTTTGCTAGCATCTGTCCATTGACATGGCCACCACAAACTCCACTATGAGCTCCTTCCATAACCTTCCAAAGCTCATCTTCGTCTAGACATCTCAGAAGAACTCCATCAAAACCTCTCTTGTATAATACTCTCCCAACTAGGGTATATCGTTGAGCAACTCTCCTGATAGCCCTCTTCTCCTCAGTTGTAGCTTCCTCAGGATATGATTGATCTTCACAATATTTAGCAATTTCATAATACCATGGCTTCTATTCATCATCCATCTCTTCTAATAGCTCCATCAACATGATTTCTCTCTTTTCCACAATACTTCCATCTCTGAATTTCTTCAACAATTTCTCCTTAGTTTTAAGGAATGAAGGATCTTTCAAGGCGGGTGAAAGACGCCTATGAACTATGATTGATTCAGATTGCTTGCTGATTGGAAAATCAAGAGAAGATGCCAATGAAGCTAGAGCATCAGCTAAGATGTTCTGATTTCTAGGGACATGGACAAAGATCAATTTCGTGAAAAGCTTCGAATAGGCAGAAGTAAGTTCTTGATAAGGCTTGAGCTTGGGATCAAGAGTTCGATACTTGGTTAGAACTTGGCGAAGAATCAGTTGGCTATCACCCACAATCCTGAGTTTAGTGGCACCATAGAAATGAGCAGCCTCGAGGCCAGCAAGGAGTGCCTCGTATTCAGCTATATTGTTGGTGACTGGAAAGTCGAGCCTAAAGGCTTGTGGAATAGTGACACCTTCAGGTGATAACAGAACGATACCGATCCCCTTTCCATGAGAATTCAGAGCTCCGTCAAAATGCAGAGTCCACATATCATCTCTGATTTGATTTACGGACATCAGTTCTTCATCCGGAAACTCTGATCGCACTGGATCAAAACGAGGAAGGGGATGATGAGCAAGATGTTCTGCTATGGCATATCCCTTGATCGCTTTCTGCTGAATATAAATGATATCGAATTGAGATAGAAAGCTTTGCCATCGCGCTAACCTATCAGTAAGAACAGATTTCTCCAGAAGGAATTTGATCGGATTCATTCTAGCGATGAGATGGACTTCATGGGCCAAAAAATAATGCTTCAATTTCTGAACAACCCATACCAATGCTGCACATGTTTTCTCCATCGCCGTGTATCTCTGTTCAGCGGGGTTGAGAAGTTTAAAGAGATAGTAGGCTGCCCTCTCCTTTCCTTCTTCGTCTTCTTGTGCTAGGACGGCCCCCACAGCATCATCCATGACAGAAATGTAAAGTATTAATGGCTTGCCTGGAGATGGTGGTCTCAAAACAGGAGGACTTGCCAAATAATTCTTTAATCCATCGAATGCCTCCTAACACTTATCGTCCCAATCGAATTTGACTCATGGCTTGGTAAGCTCGTAAAACGGCTTACACCTTTGTGAGTGCTGGGAGACAAAACGGCGAATAAATTGCAACCTCCCGATTAATCCTCTCAATTCTTTCAAGTTTTTGGGAGGTGGCATTTCTCTGATAGCCTTCGCCTTATTGGGATCGATCTCAATTCCCCGTTTGCTGACGATGAATCCAAGTAATTTTTCTGAAGATACCCCGAATATACATTTCTTGGGGTTCATCTTTAATTGATACTCTCTCGATCTCTCTAATACCCTTGCCAAAACCTTGGCGTGCTCAGCCTTTGTCTTAGATTTAACCAATAAGTCATCCACATACACTTCCAGATCTATATGCATCATGTCATGAAATATTGCCATCATAGCCCTCTGATAAGTGGCTCCAGCGTTCTTCAATCCAAATGGCATGACGACATAACGGTATGTTCCCCAAGGTGTAGTGAATGACGTCTTCTCTTGATCTTCTTCTGCTAACTTGATCTGATTGTATCCTGAAAATCCGTCCATAAATGATAAAGTTTCATAGCCAGCGGTGTTATCGATGAGTACATCAATATGAGGCAATGAAAAATCATCTTTAGGACACGCCCAGTTCAGATCGCGAAAGTCAATGCAAATCCTGACCTTCCCGTCCTTCTTCATAACCGGGACTATGTTGGCCACCCATTGTGGATAAAGGACAACTCTAATAAATTTGGCTTTATGTAATTTGTCGACCTCTTCCTTCATCTTTAGAGCCATTTGTGGGTGGAATCGCCTTAATTTCTGCTTGACCGGGCTAGCTCCATCTTTCAACGTCAATCTGTGTTCAACTAAAGATGAGTCTAACCCCGGCATATCTTCATAACTCCAGGCGAAAGTGTCCTTATAGTCCTTAAGTACTTGTACCATTGCCTTCTCATCCTCTGTAGAAAGATTTTTGCTAACGAGGACAGGTTCGTCTTTAGTCCCTAAATTTATTTCTTTGGTAGGCTCTTCTACAGCAGCTGAGGGTTCATCGAATCTCTTCACTCCACTGGCATATGCCTCAGCTGCGTCCTCGTCATCTTCCTCATCTTCAATAATAAGGTCTTTTTCATGTACTAACTCATATACCCCATACCCATCATTGACTGACTCATCGTCCATACAATCTTCTGGCATCTAAATTGGATTTTCTAAAAATTGAGGGATTAAAGAGCAAGAAAAGCATCTATCAGCTAATTCTTGGAGGTATCTATCTGGAATTCGTCTACCCTTAGGCTTTATAGACTTCCTAACTTGACTAACCTGCCTAAAACTAGACTGCCTAACTTCACTATACTCCCTATCATAACCTAATGAAGATGAAGCAGGATAAAAATCCTGGGATACAAGTGGAAATACAGGGGAATCCTCCCGAAGGGAGGGGCAGAGTAGATTTAAGAGAGAATCTTGACCGAAGGACCCGTGCAATGGGGTCTGATCGGACAAGTAAGAGGTTTCCTTGATGAGGATCTAGGAAGAATTTGTTGCCAAATTGGCATTTTTTTTTGGATATCAGAGGAATTAAACATAAAGCAGGAATGGATACAAATGGAAGGGGAATTAGATGGAGGAAGTTGCACCAAGGCCAAAGGATTAGGGGGATCATATAGCAATATGTCCTAGATCAAATCATATATCCTCTCTAGATCGAGAGGAGGTGGTGGAATATTAAATCATATGTCCCCCTCCCGAGCAGATCTGTAGTGTAGCCAGCTTCATAGGGGTCATCTGGCTCCCCTTCATCAGTCTCTTCCGACAGCAATATCCGCTTATCAAAGATGGCATCAGGACCTTCAATCAGCTCATCAATCTGCGGCGGCCACTTAGGTTCTGCAGGATCTAGGAACAATATGTTTAGTGCAATGTAGAGGTCTCTCAGATCCAACCACCTGTGCCATTCGCATTCGAGATCATGGAATTTCCTCCTCTTCATAGGCCGCCGAGCCTCCAAGGACTGGTACGTGAGTAGTTCCGAGCAGTGCCTGGCCAAGTCTCTCCCATATATGTCATGGAGGTCAAAACATGAAGTAATGACCACCGTGTTGTCATGGCTAAGTATGGGCCCTTTTACAAAATGTGTATATAGGGTCCATGTTAGGGGATCTCGGCCTTCTTTGGGTGGTGTAGACATTGTCTCCCAGATTTCTTGACCATCTTCTTGCTGAACCCTGTCTTGCTTTAGTTTACTTGGCCTGTAGCCCAGACCGCTTCCAGGTGCTGCTCGGTGATCTTTAACAGGAGTGGTCCTCCCTTGCAACTGTGTGCCCAGACCTTTTTCAGGCTGATAGCCGTTCTTCATCATAATTCTCCATCCTGGGGTACTCATGCACTTCCCCCTTTTTATGGCATTTAACGGGTAAGGAGAAATGGTGGCGGCTTTCAGAGGATCAGCCACTAGATGGTAGACCTGTAATACCGACAGAAAAGGTTGTCGGCCAGATAAAGCAGCAGATTTAATATTCAAAGTATGAGCAGCAGCAAGGATCGGCATGCTCGTCACTTTAATAATTCGTCCTTTAAAGGAAAATTTGAGGCATTGGTGATTCGTGGAAGGAATTGCCTCGAGAGTTTTAATGTAAGGACGACCCAAAATGGCATTTATAGAAGGGTCAATTTCCAGAATATGAAATTCGACCTCTGCATGACTTACAGGGCCTAGCTCCACCTTCAAATAAATCATTCCCAGAGGGGAACGGGTAGAGTTGTCGTATGTCGTCATTGAGATGGGGCTAGGCAGCCATTTTTCTTTGGGCACACCGCACAGCTCTAGGGTCATCGGAGGTAAAACATTGATCGAAGCCCCTGTATCAACCAGGCATGCATCCACGACCTTCTTGCAGATGTTGACTGTGATGCTCAGAGCCATGCTTCTGGCTGCTGGCGGTGCTAGTTCCGATGTGTGAAATGTAATGGAGGGCTGATCCCCCTGAGGAACTAGTAGTGCTGCAATTTTTTCCACCGGCACGTCCTCGTTGACCATCACCTTTTGCAAATATTCCATCAAAGCTTCTTGGTGACTCTTCGACCTTTTGATCAATTCAAGCACGGAGATCCGTGCCGGTGTCCGGTCCAGATGTTTCAACAAATCATATTGAGTGCCTGGTGCACTATCTTCATTGTGGGCTTCCTCAGGCGGCTGTGATGGGCCGTCTCTAACTGTGGACTGAGGAAAGACTTTGTTGAAAATCCTTCCACTCCGGAGCGCATGTTCCTCAACCGTGGAGGATCCGGGTGACACCTTGAGTACCGCAGGGTTAGATGGTGCGGGTGGCGTGGAGGGTTGGTATGTAGGTGATGGCGTAGGGTTAAGTGGTGATGGCGTGGTGCGGATTAAAGGCCTAGATGGTTAGATAGCGGATGGATAAGTGGTTGGTGAAGTGGGGAATGGCACGCGTAATAACAGTTTGGATGGTAGGATGGTATCTGGGTAGGTGGTAGTGGTAGAGGGCGAAGTAGGGAATGGTATGCGGAGTAGTGGCCTAGATGGTAGGAGGGGTGCGTAGTTGGTTTGTGGGGGTTTATATGGTAGCGGTGTAGTGGCGTGGGGCGTAATGGGCTTAAGGAAAGTGGGTGGTGGTAATGGGTTATTGGGTGATAGAGGGGTGATGGTAATAGGTTGTGGTCTGGGTATGCGGATGGTACGGCGTGGTGGTTGTTCTGCGGTACTCTGAACATGACCCGTTGAATAAAGAGAGGAAGATTCCTCTATTCTCCACTGTTGCCCACGATCAGCCTCAGACTGGCTGTTCGTCAGAATAGGAGCAACTTGGTTTTGGTTCTGGTGCTCCGGGAGCGGGTTCTGCACTATGCCCATATTTGGTGGTGGTGCTGCCTGTACTGGTGCTCTTGCTTGCTGCTGTTGTTGCTGCTGCTGCTGTGGTCTTCTTGCCTTCAGAGCTGATGTGTACTTTTTCATCTCCTCCCAGTCTATGCCGCCCTGCTCGTTGAGATCATGAATATAATCTCTAAATTGGAAGCAGGTGTCGATGGTATGCCCAGGTTGCCTATGAAAGTAGCAATACCTGGACGTGTCGGCATTTTGAGGCCAGACGGCCTTTTCCCTTGGCAAGACTAAGGCATTAGCTGCCATTAGAGCACTGAAAATATCTGCCAAGGATTCTGGGAGAGCTGGGTATTCTGCCCTCTTCGGACCTGGAGGTCTTCTCGGCTAGTTATAGTCACCAGGAGGAGGGACATTATGGTATGCCGGCGGTGCGCGCGGCTGATACTGCTGCTGTTACTGATATTGCTGTTGTTGGGGCTGCTGGTACTGCAATTGCCGTTGCGGCGGCTGCTGTGGCTGTTGCTGTTGCTGGTTCTGGTTCGGCTGCTGGGGCCGCTGATACTGTTGTTGATAATGGGGGTTCGGCTGCTGCCTGTACCCCTGCTGGTTCGGCTGCGGTGGCCTCTAGTACTGTTGCTGACTCCTCACGAACTGGGGCGAGTTATTGTTCATGCTACTGACTTGCTCATTAGAGAGCGTGCCCTCAGTAGTCGGACCCGTGCTGGGAGCATTTGGCACTGCAGGCTTCCGAGGTGGAGGCCTTCTAGGTCTGTGAGGATCAAAGACGCTAGAGAATGTAGCGTCCTTGAAGGCATTCTGACAGTACCGTGCTCTTTCATAGAGCTCTGCCATGTTGGTCAGATTGTTCAGGGAGAGGACTAGCTTGAACTGGGGCGTGGCGTTGGAAATTAACATTTTCACTTGCTCAGACTCGGACAAGTGATCTTTCACCTTCTCAGCTAGGCCCCGCCACCTGTCGCCAAAACTGACAAACTCTTCATCAGGTTTTATCTTTTCTGCAATTAAGTCAGTGATGGACAAGGAGGGTGCAACTCTATCCTGGTATCGTTGAATAAATTTACGGGAAACAATATCGTAGTCCTCTACTTCGGAGGGTTCCAAGGAAAAGAACCACTCGAGGGCTGGTCCCTCTAGAGATCTCCTGAACAAAAAGACCAACGACCTCTTGTCGTTCTGCCAGAAAGATGATTCGTACATAAACTCCTTCAAATGAGTGAAGGGGTTACCAGTACCGTTGTACTTCCGGTACACTGGCATCTCAGAGGGCGGCAGGTGGAACACTGGCAGGCTCGGTAAGTTGATTTCCGGTGCAGCTTTGACCCCCATCATCTCTAGAGGCTGTTGAATTGCTCATCCATGCGCTCCATTTTGGCCAGCAATGCTTGCGTTGTCAGATTTGCCTGGGGAGGAGGAGGAGGTGGAGGTACTTGATAGGTCTATTGCCTAGAGTACGTTGGACAAGGGGGATAGTAAAGAGGAGGTCCGGCAGAGCTTCTGCCATGCCTGAGGGCATTTTGATAAGCAGGCGTTAGCGGTCTAGCCGGTTGCCTAGAGGATGAAAGTTGTGGCCCAGCTGGCCGAGAAGTGACATGGAGGCCTTCCATGGCCTGATGAATGTAAGGAGGATGAAGAGAAGGTTGCTGAGGGACAGCAGGGGGAGCCGCAGGGTTCGGCTCAGCAGGCTGCATGGGTGCCTTCCCCTTCAGAATTGACTGGATCGCCTCGAACTGCGGAGGGTCCAGACGGGAGGTAAGAACTCCCAAAGCATTGATGAGATCCGTAGGATCAGAGGATGAGAGATCATTCTGATTCATGTCCCCCTCAAGATTGGGATTAGGAATCGCATATTCATGCGGGGGAGGATCAGGATATTGATCATGAGGATTAAAAAGAGGGGTCCGGACATTCCCATCATGTCGAAATGGAATGGGGACAGAACTACGGGAGGCATCAACATCTCTCCCGCTCTCATAGTTGTAGTCGGAATCGCGAGGGGCATTAGCATCTCCCTCGTAGTTGATGATGGCGTCTTGAGCCATACTCAAGTCCCTGCCTGATCGTAGCAGCATGATATTAGATTCTTTTTTTTTTCAAAGATTTGACAAACAAGTTGCACAGAGATTAAACAAACAAGTGGATGCTTAATGTAATTTTAAGATTCCTTGTTGAGTTATTTGGATTTAATTAAACCACAAATTCGCTCAGGGATAGGATCCTAGTTTCAGTTCAATATCCACCGTTATTCTCTAGGGCTTTCTCTCACAACATTTTATGGAATCTAACCGGGACTTCAACTGGTACAACCAGCCCAATGATTAAGGAGGAGTACCTTGATTTTGGGGACTTATGGAGGCCTCAACGTCAACTTCTCTAGTCTGATTAAGGGACCGACCCAATCAGAGAGAGTTGGTGACGTCAAGTAGAGTGTTCCTAAGAAAAGGAGGGTATTAGCCTCAGTGCGTATGACCTATAGCCTGGATGACCTCTAATGCTTAATAATAATGTGTAGTAGCACACAGGTCACAAAAATCTGAGAACTGAAAAATAACTAAGAAACTGTCTGAATCGTGTCGAGGGCAGTCGACGCTATTCAAAACAGAACCTTAATTTTTTCGCAGAAACTTAGATGCAGACAGCAGAGAAAATATGACTAAAATGCGTCTGGGTGTGGCGACGTGGTTTGAAACGCGTCGCTGTTCCTGGACGTCTTTCAAGTCGCAGAAGCAGTTTTTCAGGAGGAATTTCTGGATTGATTCCTCCTCAAACAGAATAAAGACGGTAAATAATCAGCTCATGCAAGATTTTTTTTAGTTCCAGATTTTAACAGGATGATTTACTAACTAAACAATCAAGATGTCAATCAATCACACATCATTTTCATCACAAAAACAGCTTTCTAATTAATCAACGGGGAGGACAAGATCTTGCCACTGGGGTGTGCACGTGGTGCACGTGGGAAATTAACTAAACTAAAACACTCACCAATTGGTGATGACGTGTCGAGAGACACAAGTAGTGCACTATGGGTGCCCGATTGATGATAGCAAGAACAAAAAACTAAAAGATGGCGAGACCAAGTCCCACCGTGATCGCCAAAAAAGCTGTGAGTGCTTAGAATGATAGTGTGATAATCATGAAAAATCTAGGTTATTTAGTGCAAAATAAACCTATTAAAACAGAAACTAAGTGTAGTGATCGCCAGAAACTTTTAACTAAAAAGTTCCAAAAGAAGGTTTTGATCGCCTACCTGTTTGAATGCGGAAGATGTTAAGCTCTTGATTCCCCCTCCTTAGCTGACTGAAGAAAGAGAGCCCTTCCTTGCTTTTATTCTTGCTGTTGAATTTGAGGTTGATGATCGTCCATAAATCCTTGTGATTTGTGTTTGATTTACTCCCCTTTTGATTCTCCTTTGCAAGAAAATGGAAATAGAAATGAAGAAACAGTGATTAGAACTTAAGCAAAAATAGTATCTATTCTAATCATGGTTTTAAGCATGCAATTTAAACAGCAAACTTACTTGTTGAATGGCTTTTTGAAACCCCTTAATCAAACAGGTTTTGAAAGAATGCTAGTGTTGTGTGTTGCATGGAGTGATAATGAATGTAAAACTAATGAAATGAAGATGCAAATGCAGAAATGAAAGACTTATGCCCAATGGTTGAATCCTTGAATTGGATGAAGAATCTTGAATGGACGCCGACTCCTGGAAATGGCAGCGTTTCGGCGTTCGGACGTTGTTGCTTCGATCTTCAACTTGCGTTAACGCTCAACAATCAACATTCAAGAACCATTGTCACCCCCTTCAAAAGGAGGGTATTTATAGACTTCTTCTGCGTTCGTGATTTACATGGAAAAATCTCAGAATTTATCCATCTTAACCAACAGATAAATACAGATTAATTCATCTTTATCTGTAATTATCTAAAACGCGTCAGCTATCCCAGACGCCTTTTAGATTAATTAGGATAAAGATAAACATCCGGTAAAACTTATCTTTATCTTTATTAGCTAAAACGCGTCTACCTCCATAGACGTCTTTTACCGTAATTAAGATAAGGATAAACATCCGGAAGAGAAGTTAAAATAGCTTAGGAAACCTAAAATGCGTCAGGGCTTACAGATGCCTTTTAGCTAATTAATCAACTGATTAAAATTCAGATTTAAACGTTAAAATAAGAATAAACTCTAAATGGCGTCTACATGGGTCGACGTCTTTTAGACTTCTTCATATTTTAACTGAAATTTGAGCTAAAATCAATTTAATTGATTAACTTAAACATGTCTGTTTGACCCGACACTCAAAAAGATCAATAAAAATTAATCAAGGATTAAATATCAGACAATTCTGAGGCATTATTATATGATATGAAATTTACTCAAAATGACGTCAAAATTAGCGTGTCTACAACTATGCCTTCATGTGATCGTCATCCATGATCTTCCTCCTCTCTAACCTAGCTCAGGAACTCCAATGATGATGCCCGACAATGCCCCAATCTTCTTTGCCGTGCCTCCTACTCAACCATTACTAGGTAGGTGTCAATCCATCTAATCCATCTCATGATGACTCATCTGGGCACAACCATGTTGCATCTTCCCTCTGTCTGCTTGGATTCCTCTGGGGTAGGGTGGGTAATGCTTCCTCTATGACTCTACGCACTATTTTGATGGTGATGCTCTTTGCTTCCCGAATCTATTTTAATTGACACACAACCTAAATTTGTGACGATTTCCCCTCTTTGGTCAATCGGTTTATGAGTGTTTGGGAAGCTTTGAAGTTTGCAAACCAGGATAATCTCAACTCTCATATATTGATTGAAGGGGATGCGGAGATTATTATCCATGCGTGTTTAAAGCTTAGAGCTCCACCTTGGAAAGTCAAGACAATCATTTATAACTGCCAATTGTTGTTAGTTAGTAATTTTGTTAATCTTAAATTTGTTCCTCGATCTTGTAATGGTGTGGCCCATGCCATTGCTAGACTTGTTGTTTGTTCCTTATCTGGGAATAGTTGGATCCCGTCCAATATTCCACATTGTATCACCTCTGCTATCTTAGCAGACTTATTCTCTGTTTCCTCAACTATTTGATATGAATGAATCCTCTCATTGTCAAAAAAAAAAAAAAATCGGTTTATGAGTGTCCTTCATCCATGGGAAATGCTTTCCTGTGAGTTTTCCCACCCTACCTTCAACCATTTGAAGGACCTGTGCTGTCTTATTCATTTCCCCTTTTTGTCTCTAGCCATTAGGATAGTTATTAGGGTTTGTGTGAGCACTCCTCCTCGTGGTATCCATGTGGCTTGCGTGGACCATAGCTCCTCCTCACCGTTGTGGTTGTGGTGTTTTGAGACTTGCGTGGAGCCTATCTCGGGGGGTTTCTTCTATTGTGCCATCGTATAAGTTAGTCCTAAATTTCTTCTTTGGTATTTGTTCTATGAGGCCATTGTTCAGGGTGTAATTTTCTGGGGTGCTGTTACATTCAAATGCATGTAATATTCATATTCCAATAGTATTTGTTCTATAGTCTTCTTGTAACCCTGGATTATTTTCTGGGGTAACATTTTCTTGTGTTTATTCTACCTGTGATCATGTTTTAGAATGTTTTCTTTGGGTGTAATTTTCATTGTAATATTTCATTTCATGGTCCTAGAGTGGATCTTGATGGAAATCAAAATGAGGGATTGCTTTGTAAGAGTGAATAATTGATTTTAGTTTAAAGTACCTCTACATCCATCTAAATGAAAAGGAATCTAGAGTGTTTAGTATTTTACATTGAACCAAACAAGAGCAATTAGTGGTCCTAGTGTTTAACATTAAAACAAGTAACCTTAAATGCAAGTGTAGGGGCACTTGTGATTACTACATCTTTTTGCATCACTAAGTGTTACTCAATTGGAAGCTTTCCCTAGGTTATTTCTTTTGTTTTGTTGATTTATGGGGGTCCTTGTTGCTCTTGCTTAGGATTTACCTCTATTTTCTCCCTTCTTTTTTGATTTGTGCAGACTATGGGTACTCATGTTGGGGGTGCTAAGGTTGTCCCATGGGGATGTTGCCCAACTATGTATAACACAGAGGGGGGGGGGGGTGAATGGATTTCTAAAGAAATAGCTAAAATTAAATTGCGGAATTAAATACTTAATTGAACAGAAAGGGAAGGAACATGGAGCAAACATACAATCAACATAGAGATTTATATTGGTTCAATCTATTCAGACCTATGTTCCGTCTCCGAGCAACCTCTTGGGAGTTCCACTATACAAAGTACAAATCTCTTGTAGGTTAAACAACAACCACAAAGTACATACCTCCTGCTGGTCAAGCAGAACCCCTAACAACTATTTGTCTTCTTTTTAACACACTGAAGAGGAAACAACCACCTGTATGCCACAAGCCTTCTTTTCCAATAACCAGGAAGAAGAAACAACACAAAGAAATAATATGTGAGAATAGTAGTGCCTTGGAAAGGCAAGTGTTTATAGATGAACACAAATTAGATCAAGAAATCAAAACAGAAAAGAACAAAGTATGCAGTTCTTGATCTTTAACTGTCTCCCAGAACTTTAGAGTGCACATGTTGATTTTGAGTTATGGAAGACTTCTTTCTCTTGGATGATCTCTCAAGTGTAAAGAAGGCTTTTTGATTAGCTTAAATGCCTTCTTCTTATCAATGGAGCTCTCAATTTTTCTGTCAAAATTTTTATTACTTCTAGAGTTTATTTTTTTTTAATTTATTGTTCTTCCCCAATCTCTGATCTGGCCTACTTGTCCTGTGCTCATCAGAGAAATAAAATTGTCTTCGTACATTAATTCAGGAGGCCTAAAAGACCTCAATCTCATGAACAGAGCACCTCATTTTTTTGGCCCTTAATCATGAATGAATCAGTTTGTGAAAATGATATGTGTTGGCATTTTCAATTTCTTAACATCCAAGTAAGCTTTGAAACATGTTTGTCTCATTAGGTTGTTGAAGCAATCTCGTATTCTGATAGATGGAGGTCATTGACATGGATGGACAAGTTGCAACACTTGTTGAATTTGTTTTTGTCCTGTCCCCGATCTGTGGAGAGGAATACGTTAAAGACTTAAAGTTCTAAGTCTTGATATTGTAAGTATTATGTTTATAAGAATTGAAGTCTTTGTAGCAAACATAAAGCTATATTACTTTAACAATAAAAGAACTAAGATTGCATGCTTGATGTCATAATGTGCGAAAAGTAATGTATTATGTGTATTCTTCAAGTAAACAATATGTAAAAAGTAATAATACTAAAGATAAAACAATCTTCAAAAGTATAAAACAATAAGACTTATGCAGTTGGTTGCCCTCCTCATCCCCTGGAGCTACAACAATTAAACATCCATTACACTAAATTTAATGTATCCACTAAATTGAAAGGATGTTCAATTGAGTGTTCAATACAAGATCATTTGCTCTTGATATTTAGAAAGAGAATGCTCTAGAAAAGATAAGCATAAGTCTCTGGTCAGAGCGGATAATAATATCGAGAAAGGAGTTTTTCGATATTATACGACAACATTCAATCCAAGTGAGTCGACCGGTTAGGGTTTAGTAGTTTACTATAACCTGAGTTGACTCAAGAGTATTGTACGAATAAAAGATCATATCCATACAATAACTGTCGATAGAAAAGTTACATGAGTGAGTTGATTAGCCCCAATACCTTCTGGGTTCTATCGGTGTTGTTTGTCATCCAACGTGATTGGAGGCTTCGGCTGAATTGTATGTGCGACACTAATTCAGTTAATTAATTAATTAATATGAGATATTAATTGATTAATTAAGTCAGTAAGAAATTATTGGGCTTATTGGGCAATTAACTAGACCGATACTTGGGCCTAGAGGTCACAAACAATAGATTTTCACAACGACAAATTAAAGATGGGTATAAAACATAGCGAGAGGGCTGAGCGGGCCAAGCATCTATGCAACCCTGGCTGCCTCCTCCTCTCTTCCTCTCTCTCTATGGTGCCCCTGGTCGGCCCCCTTCTGTGCACTCTGATTCAATGTCTTCTTCGACTCCTGTGAAATAGAAACTCAGCCACATGTTGCGACGATCATCTCGGTGAACAACGACTTCTTCGAGTGCTGCGAGTAATGGGGAACGTGAGGAGATGCGTCGCGAGGAGAATCACGTGGACTCTACTAGAGGCTGGGCGTCTGCGTCGCTCGCAGCGTCACATCGACGGAACCATACGGATGCGGATCCGATCCCACCTAAAGTGATAGTCGATCACTGTTCTTCGTAGTTTTAACCATTGAAATGGACTAGGATCGTATTTATTTCAATTAATTTTGTTTCCACTACGTGAGTGATCCCCTGCGTAGATCCTTACAATAGTATCAGAGCCAGGTTCGACTTTTTTCTTGTCCGATTCGATATCTAAATCAACATTTCCATATAGTTATTCAATGCTAGATTCAATTTTAATCTATTTTTGATTTCATAGGATGAAATACAGTGATTTGATCACAATATTTTACGTTAAAATTGAATTTTTATTTGGGGTTCTTCATGTTCCTCATACGATGATGAATGAGATTTTCGCGGCGATTTTTCAGCAAGCTCATGAGATGGGAAGGTGGACCGGCGGTACAAGTGGAGTAGTCGTCCACTGCCGTCACCTTGACCGGTGTTGAGAAGGGCGGCCGGTGGTAGGCTAGTGGCCATTTTCTTCTCCTTCTTCATTTTAAACAGGGAGAGGGAGTGGATTTGATACCCTTTGGGGCATCACCAATAGGCCGGATGGCACCAGGGCCATGGTCAAAGTGTCTGCCGATGGGTTTGTGGCATCCCAACCCCAACGGATGGGGTTGCCTCCTTCGAAAACTCTTTTATTTAACTATGTGAATCGTTCCTCCATGTGTAGAATAGGTAATAAAAGACATGTATGCACTTGTGAATGTTTATGCCATGTGATGATGTGAATGTGGATCGTGATAAGATGTATGATTTAATTTTATTAATCGTTAATAAATAGGAGTGTACGTACCTCTGACTCTCTCATACTCTGATGTATTTCTACCTTCCCTTAAATTTGTACTCGCCATAAGGTCTTCTTCAATTTTACATGTAAAATTTTGAATTTTATGTAATTTGATCAAGGCACCGACGAAAGAGCGAGGATGATCCACTGCTGTAACTAGGAAGTCCATTTGATGGATATCTTATTGCCTAGTGTTTGCAAGTATCTATTATAAGAGTTATATTAGATTATGTGAGTATGACTATTTGGCTTCAGTCAAACTATTGTGCTATCCATGACCACACTATGACATATATGAAATACATTGTTCTTTATTTGATTATGAATCAAATGCTAGGTACAATATTATATGTAAATATATTCGATATATTTATACTATTACCTAAGTTGAGACTAAGATAAAAATTATCTAAAAACCCTAAATAAATTCTAAGTCGTAACATGAACAGTTTGGAACTTACCACATGGTCCTCCATCATTATAGTCATAAGACTCAAATCATTTTGGGTAAGTTTATTGTGCTATCTACAAGACTTGTCTATTCGTGAGAAGAGATTATGGCTATGCCATTGACGCCTTTGATCGGGGTAGAGGAATCATGTAGCCTTGTTGTGTTATGCACGAGGGCTGCATGCGAATCTATGCTAATCTCATAACGATGGTAATACTTAGACCATAATTAATGACTTATTGTGCTATCCACATGACCATTAAAACTCTGGGGATCGAATCTATAATCAGATATTGCAAAGAATTGTAAGTCCCATAAGATAGGTGCTCTTTGATTGTTGTACAGTTTGTTGTACTATCTACAAGGCTATACTATAAGTCGTTGAGATTTTGAATCTTACTAGGATACTGTTGGCATCTCTCGTTCTGTATATATGAGGGTTATATAGTCCGTCGAAAATTAATAGGAGTAAAACTTGATTGAAGTCCATATCTTGCTTTAAAGTTAATAATTGAACAACTGGTCATTAATTTTTTTTCTCCTATAGGCAAAAATATTGTCAAATAACCCACTCTATGCCATACTAGATACCAGTCGTCTAATAGAAATGGTTGGTCCAAACTATTTAGATTGGCTCAAGAACCTGAAGATTATCCTCATGTCTGAGCAAGTTGCCTACATCTTGGAAGATAAATCACCAGTTGAACGGGCATTGGATGTCCCAGAAGTTGAGATGATAGTTTATGAGAAGTAAAAGGAAGATACAACATTGGCACAATGTTACATGCTTACCTCGATGAGCAATGAGTTGCAAAGACAGCATGAAAACATGGATGTTAAGATCATTTTGCTCCATCTGAAGGAGCTGTTAGAGGAGAAGAGTAGAATTGAATGATATATGATATCTAAGAATCTGTTCAAGGCTCAGTTGGTAGAGAGATCTTCAATGCAGCCTCATATGCTAAAGATGATTAAGGTGTGAGAGGTTAAATGCTCTCAGGGTTCCATTCCCCAAGGAGATGCATATCATTACCATTATGGTTTCACTTTCAGCTTCTTATTCGTAGTTCATTGTGAGCTTCCATATGAACAAGATCCAAGCTACAGTTGTTCAATTTTTGAATATGCTTAAGACTGCAGAGGGCAACCTTCTGAAGGAAAAGTCCAACGTCCTCGTTGTTGGTAAGACCAATAAGAAGAGGAAGGCAACACCTTCCTTTAAGAAAGGTAAGATTAAGAAGTAGAACAAGCTAAAGTAGGTGCCAAAGAACAAGGCAAAGGAGTAGAAAATGGTGATTATTTCTTTTGTAAGCAGAAGGGCTACTGGAAGAGGAACTCCAAGGAGTACCTCAAGGACAAAGCTTAGAAAAATGTAAAGTAATAGGACACTTCAGATATCTATACGATAGATATAAACTTGTCATTTGGATATTCGACATCTTGGGTATTAGATACTAGATGTACTTCTCATGTCTGTTATGATGTGCAGGTGTTGACAAGTAGACGCAAGCTGAGCAAGGGTGATGTGCATTTTAGACTGGAAAACAACGTAAAAGTTGCGACGATCACTGTAGGGATAGTAAACCTCAAGTTACCTTATGGAGATCTGCTATCTTTAGAAGACTGCTATTATGTTCCTAGCATAGTTAAAAACATCATATATGTTTCTTGTTTAGACATAGTAGGATATAAGTTGACTATTACGGACAATGGTTGTTTAGTTTATTTTAATAATAAATTAGTTGCTTGTACAAAGTTAGTCAATGTCTTATACCTATTAGATGTTTTTGTTTATAATGTCCACCTTGATAGAGTTCTTAAGGAGAGCAAAGACAGTGTGAGCCAAGACTACATGTGACATTGTAGACTTGGTCATATTGGCGAGAGTAGGTTGCAAAAGTTGCACAAATATAGTTATTTGAATGCATTCAATTATGAATCGTTTGCAACATGAGTCTTACCTTATGAGAAAGATGGTAAAGTCTTTATTTACTAGACATGGAGAACGCACCAAGGATATTTTAGAACTAATATATTCGGATATATATGATCTCATGTCTACCTAAGTCAAGGGTGACTTTTCTTTATCACGTTCACTGATGACTTCTCCATATTCGACTATGCGTATTTAATGAAGTATAAGTTAGAAACGTTTGAGAAGTTTAAAGATTTCAAGAATGAAATTAAGAAGCAGACATAAAAAAGTATTAATGTTCTCTAATCAGATCAGAGAGGAGAATACTTGAATATTAATTTCATACTATTCTTAAAGAATAATAGTATCTGTTCTCAGTTGACTCTTCCCTATACACCATAGATGAATATTGTATCAGAAAGGAGGAATTACACTTTGTTGGATATGGTGTGATCTTTGATGAGCTTTTCAGGTTTACAAGTATTCCTTTAGGGGTATACACTTAAGTCAGTTGTATACCTACTGAACAAAGTATCTAGTAAGTTTGTGACCTTTACTCTATATTAAATATTAAAGAATAGAAAATTAGAATCTAAACATGTTAAAGTCTGAGATTGTCCTGCCCATGTAAAGAGGCATGATCTACAAGTTAGAATCTAGAACTAATAGAAGCAGGTTTGTGGATACCCAAAGGAGACATTTTGATACTATTTTTACTATTCTGACGAACAAAAAGTATTTTTAGTTAGGAAATATTTTTTTCTGAAAAAAGAATACCTTTTCCAAGAGGATAGTAAGAGTAAAGTAATTACGAAAGATGTTCTAAATCTTCAAACTGTTGCCATCTCATCGAATGAGCTATTTGAACCAAATTGTGGTTATCCCTTACCTGTACAGACAATGCACCATAACATAGTTTTCTGCGGGTTCAAATCACCTTGCTACAACTATGAAGCTAACTCTCACTAGCTCTATGCTTGTGCGAATTTTTTCAAATTTTTAAAACAATCTTGTTCTATGATAAGAATTTTCAGATAGAATAACTATTAAGAATCTTCAAATGAAATATAGCTTTTTTTTTTTTTTTTTTTTTTTTTACAGAAAATTGATATTATAGGCCCTGCCGCACTGGGTTTTTATGCGATCGAGTTCCTGTCCATTGGATTTGTAAACCTTGGCATCATCAGGAAAGCTGATTCCAGGCGTCGGGGGCATATCGGAAAGAGCCAGATGGGCTTCTTCCCTTCTCCTTATCATTATTAGATTGACGATTTTGTCCCCTTTTTTGTATTTTGATTATGGAGAGAAGATGGCTTTCAATAATAGTTTTATATATCATTTGGAGTACCTTAAAATATTATACAAAATAATAAAATGATATATTTATTATGTTTGGAATGATAAATTATCTTATAGTATGATTCTTATGTTTCCAGTACCTTAAGTTATTATATTTTAAAATCATACAAAGTCATCATATAGGATAAGATTACATATAATACTTCTAAAAAGATGCAATAGAGAGATCCATGTTAACAAACTTCTTTAAATCGTTAGATTTCAATTTAAAAATCAGAAATTTAAAAAACACTGGGGACCATAATTTTTGCCATTGTGCGCCTAAAGAGTTGGGCAGATTGACCAGCAGATGGGATCTACATTCCATTTTTTTTCACCCACAATCTTCTCATGAACTTTAAGCAGCACATCATTTACAATTAATTTGATTCTTTTGGGTCATTAGACTAGATCTTATTATATCCAACAGTCAAAACACTTTAATAAGAAACTTTCTTCATATATATATTGCCAAAATTTAAATTGATATTATGAGATAAAATATCAAATTAAATATAATCCTACTATTAGTTAATTTATCTGACATCAAGAGTATTATTTAATCAGTTTACAAATCCGGGTAGATGCATAATTTATTAGTATGGAGGAATATTATGAAATATGAATAATCATCTCTCACGTCTTGTTTGTAGCACAACATAAAGAAGTGAGCTTGCTGCAAAAGTTCAGTGTGAGGAGAAAAATAGCCGGCCACCTCAACATGTCATTCTATTTTGCCGTTTAACGCTCTCTGTGATGATCTAATCCAATGGCTAGGAGGCTCAACCACATAAAAGTTTGGTGTGTCAACCCTATTTTATATATATATATATATATATATATATATATATATATAGAGAGAGAGAGAGAGAGAGAGAGAGAGAGAAGTTGGTGGGCCCATAAAAATAAGTGGATTTGTGCCGGTGGTAAAGGGTTAGTTTTCGCTTGGTTTTAAAATATTAAAAGAAGGTTAAACAACATTTTTAATGTAAAACTCCACTGCAGAGTATTCCTTGCGTATCCTATGCTCCATTATTTGTTGGGTTAGAGAGAAGCTATTACATCAAAGAGAAGATTTATCTTATGATAATGCCTCCTTTAATATTTTAATTCGTCATAGCGAGATATAGAGAGAAAGAGAGAGAAAGAGTTTAAGGCCACTAGATACATAGGCTGCATTTGGTAACTTTTTTGAAGTAATTTGTGCGTGAGTGACTTTAAGTTAAAGTGATTCTAAATAGAAATATTTATCTTAGAAGTGAAAGGAGTTTGGGAACATCAAATGAAACCAAATGTTGGAAAGACTTCTTGATAAGTTTTGATTAAAGTATCTTCATACTAAATATATAAATTTGTTTACTTTGGAAAATTAGTATATGATAAGTATATTCTAAAGTAAATAATAAAATAAAAATATAATAATATATTTTTATACAAATAAGAATGTATTAATAAAGAATATGATATGCTAACATAACCATCACATTAAATAATTAATATAAATACACGTAATAATACATGACAACATTGTATATATAAAGAATATAATAAAACATTCTTTAGTCACTGGTGCCATAGAAAAGAATCGGTGGATAGAGAGAGCAAGAGTCATTTTTTATTCTTTCTCCCCCGTGGAGGAGGAGATAATTATGTACTTTGTTATATATTTTTTCTCCCAGCCTTAAAGATGAAGAAACTATGCACATAGAATCATTTGGCACCGAAAGATTTTTTATTTTATTTTAACAGGAAATAGTTTTTTTCTTTATTATGAAAAAGTAAAAAAATAAAAATAAACTGAATGCATCCACTTTTTATATAAATAATTATTTGAGTAGAAGAAGTCATTTGAAAAGCCTTGTCTCAAATGTAACGATAGTTTGGTGCTGCATAATCCGAACCCTTAATTAGATCTTCACCATCCATTGACCAGGGATAGGTGGAATGAAGTGACGAAGAGACTTACATTTATCTAGAATTTTTATGGAACCCAATGATGGAGACACCGATACGTTAGTGAGTTTCCGCTACCATCTCTGAGTTAGTTGTCCAGCGGCCGAACATAATAGTCTAATACCCAGTGGCAGAAGCAAATTTTTATTCAGTGAGATATTCTGGCGGTAGGTCACTAGATCTAATAAAATTACTCTAATGAATTAAGAACAGTACACCATCAGTTTATTAAATTAAAATTAGTGAGACCATAATAAAATCTACAAAATTCAGTAGGATCACGAGAGACCCCACTGATAGGATGTTGAATCGGCCACTGCTAATACTGGTATAAAGGTTCTATTGCGGAGGCTCATTTGTTTGTGGAATAGGGCTAGAATAACTGGTATAAAGGTTCTATTGCGGGGATAAGAGGAGAATAAGTTATACCGGTGAAGAATAGGAGAATAGGAGAAGAATAAACTTTGATTGGAGAATAGGAGAAGAATAAGGGAGAATAAGAGGAGAATAAGTTTAATTTTGCTTTGACAAGCAGAATGGCTTATACCGGTGCAGAATAGCATATTCGGAGAATAAGGAGAATAAGTCATCCCACCCTAGACCCAAGAATTACTTATTCTTCTTATTCCATTAGCGGGCCCCACAAAACTATCAAACCGAAACATCCCTTATTCTGGTATACGCCATTCCGGATAAATAATTCCAGAGTAACCTATTCTGCAATCAAATTGCACTTTGTTTTCCGGATTTCTTATTCTAGAATAAGTTATGCCGGATGGCTTATTCTAGAATAAGAAGTCTTTTGATTTGGCAGCGGATATGAATTGAAGATAGAATAAGAAATTATTCTAATTGCTTTGATTACGAAGGAGGGAATAAGAAGGAGAATAAGCACTTTTTTTGTCCAAATTACCCTTCTTATCCTACTACCTACTAATTCCGATTTGGTAGAATAAGAAATTGAAAATACTACTCTATACTGTACTTTGACCTTCATTCATGGACAATGTAACATATATATTAATATGTAATACTATTGATTATACATGTGTTCATAAAAAATAATGTTAATATAATTTTTGAAATACTAAAATATAATAATTATAACTAGATGTTCAATTTAAAAATGTGTGAAATCAAATTAAATCAAATACAATTTTTAATCAAATTGAACTGAACTGAACCGCATGACTTAATTGAATTTTTTTAGTTTAAACGAAATTATGCACACTCACCGTTATTAGTTGTTACTTTGTACACGAACATTTCACCTCACCACCATCACACTCCCATGTGACATTGTAGCATTGTTTGTTTCCCATCCTTCGAATTTGATAAAATAAAAAAAAAATTCATTCTAGAAAAGTTGGGTTTTCATTTTTTATAAGTAAT
Source organism: Zantedeschia hybrid cultivar (assembly GCA_030544215.1). NCBI lineage: Eukaryota > Viridiplantae > Streptophyta > Magnoliopsida > Alismatales > Araceae > Zantedeschia > Zantedeschia hybrid cultivar. The sequence continues at coordinate 60,318,796 of JARZZO010000012.1, forward strand.
TTTACATATGTGATATTTTTATTAATTAAAATCATAAATTCCTTACGCTTCATTACCCATTTTCAGAGATTACTTTTTGTTAATTTTTTTTTATCTTTTTCTTGCTATGCACATTAATGCAGGTCAACGTAATAGAAGTTAAGATATGAGTAAAACAGTTTTGATTATTTCCTTCTTCAAGAGCAAATATCTTTCAAAACCTAGCATAGACATCTATTTTAAAACAACTAACCATGAGATGTATTACGGACAAAAGAAATAAATAAAATTATGAAAAGAGTAAGCCAATGTAGAGGAATGGAAGTAACTGTCTGGATCTTAACATTATTGCTTAATAATAATTCAGGGTAAAATAAAACTCAGTTTTTCCGGAACTCACATATGACTTATCTCTTTTTCCCGGTCCTCTGCCAGGTTCTTCCATTCAAGTGAATAATACCAAGTCAATGACTGAATTGGTTTGGTAGCATAAAACAGATGAGAATGCAAAAGCCTCAAGCACATATCAATTAATTAACTGACCTGGCCTGGCTTGAAAATTCAAGAAGCAGTAAAAGTGGTGAAGCAAAACATAAATCAAAATATCCAACAAATAAAAGCCCATCATTCATGAATCACTTTTTCCTTTTTTTCCCCTTGATGTCGAGCACCCATCAATAAGATTCCTCTCTCCAGATGGCCCATAACATAGCAGGTAGCACAATCTTCCACAACTCCATCTCTTGATTAAGTGGACAAATAGCCCTCCACTTTTCCATGAGATTGTACACTGTTTGATACTGCCATGACATAAACCCCACAGTTCTGAGAAAAACCTTCCATACTGCATCGATAATACCACAAGCTAGTGCACATAAACAGGCATCTCAGTGGCGAACAGGACTCCCCAGGTTTCTTTTAACCTCAGCTGAGATGTAACGTAGAAAGTTTCAGAAAAAGTTATGTATATACATAATTGTTTAAATTAGTCTGGCATAGTACGTATTTCTAGTACGTATTTCTTGTATTGGCCCCCACCCACTCCCCAAAACATTAATTTTTGGGTCCGTCCTTGTGGTGATCAGGTCAAGGAACGGATCACTTTTCAATCCAATGCAACATGTGAGATGCAAAATATCACAATTTTCAAAGTTGTAATATTTAAGTGCCTTGTCTGGTTGGAGTATGAGTTTTAGGATTACAGTATTCTGATGCTAATATTTGTAAAGTCTACAATGTAAATATTGATGAGGAGCGGATTCAAAGCCAAAGGAGAGTTAGGAGTGGGAAGGAGAGAAAATTGAATCTTAAGCCTCTTGAAGACTAATATTTAGCATCAATTTGAACTTTTATTAATTTTTTAAAATAAAGTTATTAATATGTAAGTGTCTAAATTAATGAAGATATTGTTACCAAATAAGTAATGAAATTATATTGATAGGTGACATGGATGGTAAGAGCTAAATTATATTTATTTGTATGTTGGGGAATGACTGTGGAATCTAATGACCTCTGATCCTAGACAAAAGAACAGTCTACAATAAATATGAAAATTAATGGTATATATGCTCGTGGTCGATCAGACTCATCAATGTGGCTATTTTTTGCTTAAGGATTGTTGCGGCCAATTGACATCTATATATGCCTTTTCTCCTTGAGAGAAAGAGCAACGACGAGGGAACTTGAACAGTACTGTTGACAACGTATGTTAAGGTGGAAACTATATTCTTTTGTTTGGCATGCATCTTCCTAGTAAGTGTCAAAGAAGAACCACATGAACACCTTGCTTCGAAAGTTAGAATATTTTCCTAGCAAGTCTCAAGGAAGAACCAGAGAAACAAACTTAGCTTCAAGGTTAGCTCATCTCCATCCTGTCATTCAAGGTGCATCATCTAGAGCATCAAGGAGAAAGAATATGCTTCTCAATAAAATGAATTCTGCAGTGATCTATGGCTGTAGATATTTTTCCACTTTAAGGGCCACATTCTTCATGCGTTTTATAAATAACCTTCTCTATGCCCTACGCAAGTGAAGAAGATGCTGAACAGAGGGAGAACTTTGCTGCCATATCCACAACTTTCTCTTAGTTCTGTACAGAAAGTCCCTATTGATACGGAAAGACCCTGTTAATCTTGCACTTAATCTATGTTAGAGTAACAAAGTCATCGAAAGCTTATGAGTAGATTCCTTCTTGTATTTTTTTTTACACTAATAAAATGTGCTTGTAACTAAATAGAAAAAAATACACTTCCAAAAATAAGAAAAGAAAAGTGCTTATTATCTCTTATCACATGGTGACATATCTAATTTAACAAGAGCAAAGGGTGCATGTTTGTGGGAATGTGGAGTGGGATTCTACCACCAGTAAATTCTGATCAAATCCAAACAGATGCACTTCAAGAAATTGACATTGTTAGGAGACTTATTTGGGGACTTTCTCTTTCTCTTGTCACCTGAAGCAACAATATATTCTTGGTTTGTTCATTCTGAAGTGATTGGTTATGACACCAACTCTTCTTTCCAATTTAAAATACTCGAGGTGTTGCTGGAAATTTAACGACTGTTTCATGGCTTTAGACAGTATTGGGGGTAATTTGCTGATCGGCAGAATGTTTTAGTGCATTGATACAGTTTCTAGGGTTTTGTTGACTGATCATTGTTCTCTTCTTATGTTAGTGTGACTGCGCCTTTGATCTACTTATATTTCTCTCCATGCATGATATTTTCATTGTTTCTGTCTTTTCCCATGCAAAAATTATGGCCAAATGCTGGTCTACAAAATGTTTGGCTGATGGAAAAGTCATGGGTGGAGAGAGAAATTGTTGAAGGCTTGTGAAAAGAAAGATAAATTGTTGACGGCTTGTAAAGAAAGACAAATTGCTGAAAGCTTGTGAAAAGAGGGGCAACAGTATTTTTTCTATCAATCTATTGTTTACCACACCCATTTTGATTACAACTTGGATAACATGGGAAGTGAAGAAAGCCACATCCAACTCCACCAGGAATCTGCTTGTAGAAACACATTATTATAAAAAAGACAATGGAATAAGTGCATGGAATTTTTTTTTATAAAAATATAGAATTTATATGTCACAAAAGATTATTTGACAATCGAACTATCTGGAAGTCAGAATATCCAATTAAAGAGGAGAATAATCCGGTAATTTCCACTCAGAGTTCTATACTTTGCGATCGAACAGAAGAAAAAGGATCAAACATTATATTTCAATGAAGAAAAAATTGTTTTGATCATTTTTACTTAATAAAAATTGATAAAATTAAAAAAAACTGCATGAGATCAAATATTCTTCCCATTCAAAATGACATTAAATGAAAAGGGTCAGGTCCCATACTGCAAATTTACACGGGATAAACAAGACTCCACAGCTGCATGCTATTTAGTATTTAGATCATACCCTCAAACACACCCAAAAAAAAAAAAAAACAAAAGAAGAAGACAGAGAAAAAACTGGATCTTTTCTCTTCCGGGGACGTCACCACACGCGTGGGTTAGCCTCGCCTCATGTTCCTGACCTTGTACCAGCTCTTCTTGCACGTGTGGCCTACGATCCTCATGCCCTTCTGGAGCAGGTGCTTCAGCTCCTTGGCCCTCTCCTTCACCTGCTTCTCAAACTCCCCCATTGATGAAACAACTAGCTGCACAAGGGGAATTTACAGAGAGAAAGATAGAGATGCCTAGAGAGAGAGAGGGGTAGAGATATATATATAGAGAGAGAGAGACTTGGCCCAGAATTGTCCTCTTTTCTCAATTCAAGTGTAGGATTCATTTGGATTCTACAGTCCTTGTTATAAAACTCTTGGACCATGTCACCTACTCAAAAGGTCATAGCTGTTTGTTTATGATGAGGCCCTATTTAATAACAAACATATTATATTATGCTCGTTTTGATCAAAAATAGCATGAAATCAAGCGAGGCTCATGCAACCCCCATAATAAGTTTATAAAAATAGCATGAAATCAAGCGAGGCTCATGCAACCCCCATAATAAGTTTATAAAAATGGCATGAAATCAAACGAGGCTCATGCAACCCCCATAATAACTGAACATTAAAATAATAAAATGAAACGAATGCTTCATCAAAATATTAAAGATGGACTCAGAAAAAGGAGTTTCATCATCTATTGGGGTTGCTTAAAAGCCATCCAACCAATAGACTCACTGCTTCTTCCTTCATCATTGTCCATACATTACAACACTCAGATAGGGCTGCAATCATGCCGTGCTAATATCCGAAGACATGCTTGGGTAGGGTTGCACGTATGCCTTCCTACTACCCAAACGTGCAATCGGTATAGGGCTGCAATCATGCCTCCTGCTATCTGAGTGTATGTCTAAGAAAGAAGCACTCCAACCATGTATGCGCACCACCTGTAAGAACAAATGAGAGGAAATAAAAACAGCATAGTATCCAAAATATAGATGAACATCAGTTCTCAGTGCATATGAATGAAAAGAAACAAAATGCAGATATGAATTAAAGTTACATGCCATATAGTGAACGATACAAATGTCTACCAAATAGAAATAAAAATAAACCATACATGGCATAACAACTAAGCAAGATAAAACGGAAAAGAGCAAACAAAGGAAACATCTACCAAAGCTAATTATTCTCCTCCCAGAGTTGGTATGTAATTTCCTCCCTGACATGGTCCCCTACAACTAGCTCAGCTTGGCTAGGCGCAATGTCAACGGGGTAGTCAATATCTCCATCATCTTCTGCAAATCCACGTTTATTTGCCATGCTAAAATATACATCATGTCCCTCCCTTCGACGAATGAAGTTGTGGACGACAGAACATGCTAGCACTATCTTTCGTTGTGTTTCCCATGGGTACATACAACCCTCTCTTAAGATTTGAAAACGATTCTTGAGCACACCGAACGCGCGCTCTACACAATTCCTCAGTTGTGCATGTCTATGGTTGAACTTCTCTCTTTTATTAGCATAATGTCGACCACGACCTCTAAAGCAACCAATGTGGTACCGTTGTCCTCGATAAGGAGCTAAGAAACTACGCGTGTTTGCGTATCCAGAGTCGACAAGATAGTACTTGCCGCGAGGTACCCGAAACCCGCCATGATCCAATGCCCACTTCAATACTCTCATATATGCTGCAGAACCTTCCCAACCAACAGCAATGTATAGAAAAGTGAGGTCGAAAGAGACAACCCCCATTACATTTTGGCTTATGTAACCCTTGCGGTTACGAAAGCGACCATGGTCTTTTCGTGGAATATGAGCTATTATATGTGTTCCATCAATCGCCCCAATCACATCCTACACAGTGCAATGAAAATATAAGACCATGCATAAGATTTTGTTTAGACCATTAAAAATGAAATGCTAGACCATTAGAAATAAAATACCTTGAAGTAAGGATAGAAATATGTCTTCCCTCGGATATGAGGGTGACATTCACCCACATTAGAAGGAAGCTGAATAAATTCCATCTTCAAAGATGCCAATGCCATAGCAACGTTATTGACATAATAGCTGATTGTTTGTGAAGAGTGCTGGAAGTACTCACACAATGCCCCAGTCGCAACACCATGGCCAGCAGCATGTAAGAACATCGCTAGTTGCTCATAGGCAGTGACATGTCGTGAGTCAAATAGTAAGCCCCTGTCCACTAACATATCCCTCAGTGCAATAAACATGCTAGGGCTAAGCCTGAATGCCCAATACGCCCTCCGCTCATGCCCTTGTAGCACTTCTTGTATCCACACATGACCAGTATGTGCCGAAGTAAACATCTTTTGTCTAGGCACATTTGTGGCATACTGATCTGATATTGCTTCAATTACGACTTCTTCGATTTCTTCAATCATCTCGTCGTCCTCATGAACGAACTCCATTATTAATTCATTGATGTCTACATAAACCACCATTACTTGTCATTTAAATTCAAAACAGTACATAGTTCAAAAGAAGGGTACATCAACGGCTCCTCAGGGACATAAAAAGTACACCAAGCAAAATAAAAAAAAGTAAGAGGACAACTAGAAACAAAAGTACTATCGTGAGACAATATTGCCATGACAACTGTGTTGTCACGTGTGATGTAGGGGGGTCGGTCATGGCTCGTACAGTACTTGGAGTGCCCATTGCATATTCTTGACGACTCATTCTTGGTGTCGGTCGACAATGCTCCACAACACTGTACAGTGCAGCCTCTCCCTCCTCAATTGAGTAGAACCCTTTATATCGAGCTCCTGGAAAATCGTTAACTTGGGCATAACATTCTCCCCAAGTAAGGTACAAACTAGGCTCACGACCAACCTACACAACGTAACACTTAAAACGTCCCATTCTTAGTTAGAATCATATACCTGCAGGGGACGTACAAGTAGAAATTGCAATTTATGGTAACATAATAGACATAACCAAACACATTTGATTGAAATAGGTTATGACCACAACAAACATGACGCGCGATAAGAAAAGCATTATCAAGAACATAAGAGTAACATTCAAGTGCAACTGGTGCAAGCATGATAAAAGGAAAGAAACAAGCAAAAGATTAGGACCATACAAAACAACTAAAGTCAACTAGTCCAAACTATAACCCAGTCAAGCTTCTCCTCCTTCGGCAGAGCCATGTAGACGGACCGAATGCTCGGTGTACCAAGCAGGTTCACACCCTTGAAGTACAAAGTACACGGCAGGTAGCAACTAAAGTCAACTAGTCCAAGCTATAATCCAGTCAATCTTCTCCTCCTCCGGCAGAGCCATGTAGACGGACCGAATGCCCGGTGTACCAAACAAGTTCACACCCTTGAAGTACAAAGTACGCGGGAGGTTCGGGATATGTCGTAGATCGTCCATACACTCTTTGACCGTCGGGATCATATCTTGTACATCCGCCGGTGTATCGGACACATTGGTGCCGCCACTAGAACCCCTTGATGAAGCCTTATCTGCTCTCAGGTCCCTCATAACTTCAGTGCGATCACGCAATGCACTGGAGAAAGAGAGTACTGCTTCGTCCCCAATGCTTCTTTTACCCCGACGCTTTGAGGATGATGCTCCCTTCTTCTGAGGAGAAATGACTTCTTCTTCATTTGGCCTATGTGCCGGCGGGGAAGGTGTCCGAGTGGAGTAATGAGATTGGGCAGGGACAGAACCGACACTGTGATGTTGTTCATATCCACCGTAGGATGAGCTATGAAGTTGCTGGGATATTGACATAAGATTGTCACCTGTTATAGAACCAACATTGGCATAGTGAAGGGCATTAACGTAATCACCAATAGCTATATGACCTTCGACATAATCTTCATTGGGCTGCACAGACGGTGGCGGGGATTGCAGTTGATCCACTCGCTGTTGTGGCTGCGGTGGGGGGTCCACGGACTGTGGCAAATTGTTGCGGTTCGCAACCCTGCGTCCACGTCTATTCACATGTTGTGACGCATGCATAGACCCTTCCGCATCTCCCCCATTCGCCATGCTATTGGCTGTCATGTGAACCATCTCTTTCAAGAACTGAAACGTTTTACCTTTTAATGTACGAAGGGCACTATTTGCCTGAAAAATTAATGGACATGTGATTACGTTTGTGTTAGTCATTAGCAATAGCAAGAAAAAGTGTTATTATCATAGCAGATTGTTCTTACTTCAATAGCTTGTTCCCATGATTCAACTCCAGGCACAGGCCTTTTTGCTTCATCATCCCAACCCCACCCACTTCTTTTAAATAACGCATCAAGTTTGACATAAATCCCTTTGAGGACCTTCCATCGATTTTGTAGTTGGTCCTTGTTGTAATTTAGATGACTTGCAGCATTGAAGCTGGGCGCGATCTGGTGCCAAACTTGCGTTTTGAATGTCCCCTCGATATGATTTCCTTTGTCATATTCCTCCATCAGAAGCTGAATGAGGATTTTGTCATGGTCGACGGCCCAGTTTGGGGCACGGGTCGTAGCAGTGCCCTCAGTTGTAACTGGATGTTTACCTTTGTTCTCTTTTAATGAAGAGAAACATCCCACCAAAGTGGAGGACGAGGATAAATTTTCCAAAAAAAAGCATCTACTTAAAAATGTAGACAGAAATGTAATCCACTATTAAATTTGTATACGATATACCAAACATTGTTCTCATGAAGTAATTGAAAATGACCATTAAAAAAAAAAACAAAATATAAGAAGTAAGCATAGACTCACCGGAGGTGGACATAGTATGTTTGTGTTTTCTACGATTCCTAATGATAAGAAAGAACAAAACATAAGTGAAGCGAAGTGAGGACTAATTTATCTATTTCTTATTTTGCTAGTTAGTCATCAAAAGTAGGGAAAACATTAACATACAATACTAAGAAATACTCTAGACATGTTTGGAAGTTGTTGCGAATTTTACAAACAAAAGAAGAAAACAAACAAGCTGGACATAAGTAGACTGAAAATGCACCCATATCACCAGATAAGTTGGAAGACAGTTTGTTGAAACAAGTTGGAAGACAGTTTGCTGATACAAACAAACAAGTTGTTGAGAATTTTCCCTTATGATTACTTTTGTAAGACAATTTAATAGCCTGGAGCATCTGATTTCTAAGGGAAGGAGAGTATGAATCTTTGATATGAGTTTTCAACTGATAAAGACTATTACAAGCATCAAGTTCATTGCCGAAGATACCACAATAAGAGCATAATCTGGGCATTCTCCCAGGCAATTTTGCTCTGACCATAGTTTTCACAGGTTTAATTACATCTAATGAGACTTTTATCCTAGCATATGTACTCCAATAGAGGATAACACCAGCTTGGGGTTGATAGACTTTACCCAGCCTTCTAAATTCTAACACAGATTCTATATTCTCATCATACAGTAGGTGTTGTTGCATGTCATGCTGAAATGCTCCCATTTGCCAATGGCAAAGACGGGAAACAAGGAATCAGAAGAAACGATGTTTTCCACCGCTAGCCATTGTGGATGCTGATAGAGGCTGTTGTTGCTCCCACAGCCCATTTAAAGTAATATTTTCCTCCCTTCTTCCTTTTCCTCCTTCAGAGGAACTCCCAATGCACATGGAACTACCTAGAACCTGCCATAAATTTACAGAACCAGTCTCCTATTTTTCTAAACTTTGATGCAAATCAAAAAGCTTAAAAGGGAAAAATATATCTCGCCATGCAAAGTAGTAAAAGAAAACAAGACTCCATGTCCTTTCCAAGACTAGGAATTAAAACCAAATTTTAGAACCCGACCAGTACTCACCAGTTTTGAAAGGCCAATTTTGGCTAAAAACCAACTGGATTTTGGCGTTTTGTGACTTTGTCCACATTGGAAGTGGACCAGTTCCGGCCATTTCTAATTCCGTTCAGCCAGTTTTTGGTACCATGTTCAAGACCACATAGGGGACATGCATTGTTCACAGGAAGTGCATGTGGTAGACATCATCATGGCAGGCATGTGCTATGAAGCATGAGAATGGCTGGGTTGATTGCACCTAAGACATCTCTATGTCCATATACCTAAGCTCATAGATCAAAGTATAACATCTACTTGTCAAATTTCAGAAACAAGAATCTTTCACCCCATGTTACATAATGACAGATGAATCCCAGATAAACATAGAAATAACCCAATCATAAATATGATATAACTGGTATCAGAACCAAAAAAAAACCACAGAATATGATGTCAAGGTATAAAGCTTAAAACACCATGGAAAAGAGATTACCCTAATGCCATGATCGTCCTATCAGACTTTCTTTAGCAATATATTCCTTTTGTATTCCTTAAGCAATAAATATAATGACTTATGAGTTAAGAGACTTGAGTTGGTACTTATTGTAATGCTATTATGTTCAGATGGTTGCATTCTCCAATTAACAAGTGCCACAAATGCTCAGGACTCTATATTTACTTTCCACTTGCACTGAAATTTATCATGCCATGTTTCATTGCCATCATTACACTGGATAACACAAACTGTAAAGATCAGTTACAAAGGTGTTCAGAAGGTGCTGGGTACAGGAAGCTTCAATCTCTTGCCCACTGTGTGGTAATGGTGATGAAGATATTAACCATTTATTTATCCAATGTGAAGTCAGTAAGGAGGTATGGAAGGTGACTTCTGGAATTATCAAGATGAAACTCAATTTCCAGAATATTGAAGCTATGTGGAACTTCTTCAAGACTTTTAAGTTGGCAGATCAGAAGCATGTGAAACAGAAAATATTCCTCATTCTACCACATGCCATCTGTTGGAGCATTTGGAGACATCAAAATGATGCTATCTTCAGAGGTGACAAGGTTTATATTGAGAACATATGCATACAGGCTGCATCTTTCTTGTACAATTGGAGCTGTCATGTGTTAGGGGTTTCGGTGGAGATTTGGGAAAAAGTATTGGAATTGTAACTTTTTTCTGTTTCTTTTAAGCTAAGAGGAACCTCTCCTCTAGCATTTTGGATGTACTTCCTCTCTTTATTTCAATAAAATTGGTGGTACACCAGAAATTTATCAAAAAAAAAAAAAAAAACACTAGCTCTAATAACACATTATAACAACTTCAATCCAACTCTTTTGAAACATTGTCCAGTTTGAACCCCTATAAGCTCACATAGTTTTGTCCCTAAAAGGTACCTCATGATCTAAGCCTCATATATATACCCACATAATCAGCATAAGAACTTACAGTGAACTTGAGTTGCAAAACAAGCAACCCATATGTAGGATCCATCTATAAAAGGACCAGTTGAATGCCTATCTATGATTCTGCCAAGTTCATGCAGCAGTAAAATCACATGGAAACACAAATTCTGGCCTACAGTCAGTTAAATATGGAAGGGAAAGTTATGCACATGAGATAAGTTATATTACCAAATTCCTTAGTCCTGAGTGCATTACAAAAAAATTCCCCTCCCAAGAATTCTTCATCCCCAAAACTTATCTATCTACGTCAGTGTTCCAAGCATTCATAACTAAACAAAGCATGATCCCACACAAAGAGGAAAATAAAATCACATCACAGGGAAGGACGAACACAAACACAGGGGAGAAGTTCAGAAAAACCGGTTAATCCAAGCTGAAATTGCCGCCGGTGATGGCTCACGGTTGGAAGCCGATGAGGAACCCACAGAGGAAGAACGCTCGCGAACACCACGACCGAATGTGCAGCTGTTGTCCAAGCTGTGCATCGCCACCAAGTGAGGTCTTCGCCTCAAGGTGTATAAATAGGCGAAGGACGGACGGAACTATTGCGTTTCAACGGGAGAAGGGAGGGTCAAACTGATGGGAAGGATGAATGCAAAAGTGACCAGTGGATGGGAAGGATCGCTGCTCTGCAATCCCGTGACCCTTTCGGGAAGAGGGAAAGGACCGTATGGATGGCAGAAGAAACCCTAGAAACAGCCTGACCTGTCGCCATGGCTAGCGTGGGTGGAAGAAACCAGTGACATGCGCAGCGTGCGGGTGGCGGAGCAGATGTACTACTCGGCGGAGCAGGTAAGCATTTCGGCAGGGGCACGCGCAGGCAGGGCGAGAGGGGCGAGCGCAGGAGGGCGACAGGGAGGGAGGGGGGGTTTCGCAGTGGGCACGGGAGACGATGCCCCTTGTCGTCCTCATGAATGCCCCTGCAAAATATCAAAATATCAGAGCAGAATACGTAATTCGTGGGGGTAAGCCAGGATGGCTTATTCGCCTTATTCGCCGAATACCCCATTCCGGGCGGTTTAAGCCATTCCCCGTGTCAAAGTGAAAATAGGCCTATTCTTCTCTTATTCCTCTCTTATTCGGCTGTATTCCGTAATCAAAGTGGGGCTTAATTCTTCTAACTCTCTAAATTCTACTTGGAATGTCTAATTCTTCCTTCCTCCAATTTTACCTTTTATTTCACTCTTTATTCTACTTATTCCTATCAAATCACTTAGAATAACGTAGTGTAATTCTCTTTATTCTCGGTGGAATACCAACAACTTATCAAATCAAAATACTTTTCATTCTGGTTTAAGAAATTCCCAAAATCTTTTTCTGGTTTAAGCTATTCTGCAAACAAAGTGAGACTAAGGGCGATCACATATCAATCAGTGAGCTTCACTTTGTTTGGAGAATAAGTTATTACGTGGGGCCCACAGACGGAATAACGTATATTAGAATAAGGAGTGTTTCAATTTGATAGTTTTGTGGGGTTCGCTGACAGAATAAGAAGAATAAGCAATTCTTAGGTCTAAGGTGTGATGACTTATTCTTCTTATTCTCCGAATAGACTATTCGTAGCGATATAAGTCATTCTGCTTGTCAAAGTTAAATTAAGTTTATTCTTCTCTTATTCTCTCTTATTTTTCTCTTATTCTCCGATCAAAATGGCGCTGAGGGTTTCCGGTTCGACTCTTTTTCTTTGAACATAAGAAGTGGGGCTTTCATTCATAAATATGAGTAGTACATTGAGAGCATAAAACCAAACACTTTCCGTGCAAAAGGAGCACGCCTATACTACAAGAGTAATTAGGATCAAATCCTTCAAGAACACAAAACATACAGATATAGCACAACAAATACAGATAAACGAGATAGCAGACATCCACTAGGTGTCGAAGGAGCCAATCAAACATGCCGGTGAAGATCGCAAGCAGATCTAAACTGGAAGTTTTCAACGAGATAGAGGGGAGCTGCAAAGGTGTAGGTAGCTGGCCCTTGAACCAAAAGAGTTTGGAAAGCCTACTCACAAGAGCGGAGTAAGGAGATGCGCACACAAACACGAGCTTCCATCTAGAATTCAACATTTTGTCGAATAGGTGGTAAGCAGTACTACAAAGTCGGCCCAGAAAACGACAGCAGCTAAACTTCCACCTGTGAAGAGGGGATCGGAGCCGGTGACACCAGTGAGAAACCAACTCACAGGAGAAACAAGTATTTGCAGAGAGATCGGAGAGATTTGAAAAGCAAATTAGAAGGGATACAAAATGGGTCTCTGAGAATGAAAGTAAAGGGGTGAGGTGGGGGATAGCTGTAGCCAAAGAGAGAGGATCTTTCGACGGAGACTGAATCAGAAGAGTGAAAATTCTCCTGAGCAAGGAGAGAAAACTACCCTCCCAAAAGGGAGGAAGAGGGGAAGGAGGGTCCAATTTTCCTAAAGAGAAGAGGGAGAAACCCTTCCCCCAGAGAGGACTAGAACCTGGGTCGTCAAAGGACCACACTGCGTGACCGCACCCGCCGCAGTTCGCCGCTCACGAATCCGTGGTCCACGCCTTCCGGTTCGACTCTATTGGATGCTTATCATCTTCTTTGGAGATATCTCGTAGTTTGACTGACTCCGCTAGTCTCCAGGAAATAAAACATCTGTCCAAGCACGTGTGGTCAAAGCGTATATCAAGGACCACAACAACCCATACCCATCACCGGGACAAGGGAAACAATGCGTGTCTGGTCACGTCTACTAGATACGAACAGATTACTAGCTAGAGAGGAAGGAATAGACTTCACACAGCACCTCTGTCACTGGCGTGGTGCAATCCAGGACCTCCATCTTGCCATCCGGAAAGAATTTGCACCTGGTCTATATATATCACGTACGTGGATCAAAGAGTCCATTGCGTGTAAAGACTTGTCTCGGGCGGATCTTAAATTAAAGATGGGACAGTCTGTGCTCCATTCTTCTGCTCAAATGTCAGGCTCCGAGGTCACACAGTCAACTTTGGCACACTGACTGATAAAGTTAGGGATGAACACGTTCAGAGGTGGAGGGAGAAATCATTTTGTTTACTTTATTTTAAGTGACTTGGGGCTATAAAATGCCCTCTTGCGCAACTAGTTTGGCGACCAAGGAAGGATACACCAGTGGCCTAAATCTAACATGGCAAGCAAGGCATTGGTGATGATATTGTTTGTGCTGGTCACCATGGTGATTACGTCTCCTCCTGGCAGCCACGCCACCAGTGGCCTCCCTGCCTCCACCCTGGGGGAGTCGGATTCGAACAAGGCCACTGCAGAGGCTGCTTACAGTGTTCACCAAGCTAGTAAGGATCTGCTCGGTCTAAATCTAATGCGTGTGTTAGCTTTTGTTTTATCAGTTGGAACGTGCATGTTAAACAAAGGTTCCTTGTGATATTATGCAGGTTGCCCACGTGGCGTAACGTTGTGCGGTAACAGATGCTGTACTGGAAGGTGCCTTTGCCAGCGTGCGCGGCAACGATGCATTTGCGTTCGCCCATAGCTCCCCTGAAACTGGGGCTTGGCTTCTATGGACTATGTTCGTCTGGGCTCCACGGAGTTACCTGAAATAAAGTATGCTATGCATCCATTTCGATGTCAGTCGACTACAAGTACCCTGCAGGGTATTGTAACCTATATAAGAAGCCAATAATTTTAACAGGATGCTGGCGTCGTGAGTTCTATCTTTTGTAATAAGAGAGCCCCACATCTTATCTTATGAGTGATGCAGATCTTGCGCATGCTTTCTTAATTGTTATCTACTTACTTAGTATTAGGGCTGCAACATGGGCCGGGTTAACTTGGATTAATATTAACTTTAATTCAACCTATGTATAAAAAATCTCAACCTTAACCCGACCTATCAACTTTAATCCAACTCGTTGATAAATCTTTCAACCCAATCCGACCCATGTAACCGAACCCTCATCAGGTTGGATCGAATTGATCGGATTGGACTGAGTTACAACTCACATTCGTAAACATATTTCTGATCATAATATTATCCTCCGTAACCATATAATGAAAAATAATGTATAGCAACTTATTTACATGATTTCTTATAGGAACCTCTTCACATGCACATTGGCTTTGGGCACTAAGATTATCAGATAGCTTTTATAGTAACAGGTTCGGGTTGGTCCGAGTTGTCCAACCCTTTAATACAATCCGACCCGTCTAGTCTCGGATTGGTGACTGTCATAACCCTAAGTAACCTGCCATTTGTCGGGTCAGTCGAGTTCGTGAGTCAAATTTATTCATACAGATTCAGATTAGTTCGCCCAATGTTGCAGCCCTACTTAATAAGTTACCTTATGAAGCTTATTTTTGGGCTGAGGTATCACAGTACCAGTAACGAAGCCAGAACGTTTTGCAATGGGATAGAGATCCCCCCAATACAACTACTTTTTCGTCGGGAATAAGAAACCGAAAATTAAATGAGACTTATTTCTCAGTCTCCGACAACAAACAGCAGCATGGCCGGCCGGTCCTTACGTTTTTATTTTTTAGTCCTTATACTGGACTTTCACTTGTGTCCTCATGCACTGCACTCTCTTTTGTACTCTTTCGTGAGAATAAGTATATGTACTTAATACCATGGGTATATGCATGAGATACAAATCATTTTCTTTTTTTATTATCTGCTTCTTAAAATTTTTAATTTTTTTGTGCATCCGATCAAAATTGGATGATACAGTTCATAAGCTCGAGCTGCCTCGAGCTTGTGATATATTTCTTTTTTGAAGAAAATCTTTTTTACATGCAAATCGAGGCATGCACAAAAATTATTTTTCAAAAAAATAAACATATGTCGAGCTTAGGACCAACCCCAGCTTGCTAGAGATTTCATCCTTTCTTTTATCATATGCTTTAAAAAAATTAAAAACAATCTGACAAAGAATTATAAAAAAGGAAAATCAGATCCAGCCCCACGGCCATGACTAGTTCAATCTTTTAATCTTTTTGTTTTCTTTTTCAAATTTTTAAATATTTTTGGAGCAGCCGATTAAATCTCGAACGGTATAATCATTAATTCGGATTGTCCCCAAGCTTGCATAAATTTCTTTTTTAGAAAAAATATTTTTGCAAATCGAAGCATAAACAAAAAAGTTCTTTTTCTCTAAAAACAAATATACAAGTTTTGCTAACGATATCATCCGATTTTTAATCAAATGTTATGAAATAATAAAAAATCATAAGAAGAAAATTAAAAAAAGAAAAATTAACCCCAATTCCGACAGGGCGCATGACCGGATTAATGTTACTAAAAACATTTAATGCATAACTAATTGTCGGTCACATATAATGTACTTTTTTTCTTCAAGAAAGAAAAAGAGAAGAATATTAGTTATCGAACAAGCAATTTATTTTAAAAAATAAGTTACCATATTAGCCTTGTTCGGATGATAAGAAAGGTCGATATCATAATCCTTAATGAACTCCATCCACCTACGCTGCCTCAAGTTCAAGTCCTTCTAAGTGAATACATACTTTAGGCTCTTATGATCAGTGAAGACCTGAGACTTCTCTCCATACAAATAGTGCCGCCAAAATTTTTAATGCAAACACAACAGCCGCCAACTCCAAATCGTTAGTGGGATAGTTCTCCTCATGCCTCTTCAATTGCCTAGAAGCATAGGCCACAACCCTTTCATGCTGCATCAGGATCGCACCTAAACCTCGCCGAGATGCATTTGACTAAACCACAATTCTACCTGAACCAGATGGGAGCACTAAGACTGGAGCTGAAGTGAGACGGGTCTTCAACTCAGCAAAGCTCTGCTCACATTCCTCGATCCACACAAAACGAACTCCCTTACGAGTCAACCTCGACAAGGGTGTAGCTATGGAAGAAAAATCCTGGACAATCCGCCGATAATATCCTGCCAATCCTAAGAAGCTCATAATATTTGACACAGTCGTCGGTCTTCCCCAATCTATCACTGCCTCAATCTTGGCTGGATCCACTAAAGTGCTATCACCAGAAATGACATATCCTAGAAAGTGCACTTGATCCAACCATAATTCACACTTGTTGAACTTGGAATATAGTTGGTGCTCTCTCAGGACCTATAACACTATCTGAAGATGCATGGCATGCTCTTCCTCAGAAGAAGAATACACCAAAATATCATCCACAAAAACTACCACAAACTGGTCCAGATAGGTCCTGAAAACCCGCTTAATCAAATCCATGAAAGCTGCTAGAGCACTGGTCAAGCCGAAAGACATAACCAAAAACTCATAATGTCCATACCGAATTTTAAAAGCCGTCTTACTCACATATGACTTATGGATCTTCATCTGATAATATCTTGATCTTATGTCAATCTTCGAGAACACTTTGGCAAACTGCAACTGATCCATCAGATTATCGATCCCCGAAAGTGGGTACTTATTCTTTACTATTACCTAGTTCAGTTATCTGTAATTAATACACAGCCTCAAAGAACCATCCTTCCTCCTAACGAACAGAACGGGTGCACCCCACAGAGAAGTGTTGGGATGGATAAAACCCCTTATCCAGCAAATCCTACAACTATGCCTTCAACTCAATAGTTCAGCTGAACCCATCCGATATAGGGCCTTAGATAAAGGTACCGTTCTTGGTGTAAGCTCAATAGTGAACTCAACCTCCTACTGAGGAAGAAGGCCAGGCAATTCCATAGGAAATACATCAGAAAAATCACAGACTACTAGCATCCCCAAAGGACTGGCAACACTATCATCACGAACTATAACTACTGAGGCAAGGAAGGCCTCACAACCGCCAACAAGTAACCTCTGAGCCTTAAAAGTAGAAATGAGAATACCACGAGAAGAGAGCCTAATACCTTGGAAGTAGAAGGCTGGAACGTCCGGAATGGAGAAGTGTACCCTCTTCCTGTGGCAATCCACCTCATCATAATAAGCCTCCAACCAGTCCATGCTCAAAATGACATCAAAGTCACAAATGGCAAGCACAACCAATTGGACAGGTAGCTGATGACCCTCAATGATTAAGGGAACCTAGCTCAAATAGTTATAAGTCAACAGGAAGTCTTCGGAAGGAACCTCGACCATCAGCCCACCAGAAATCTCATCAACGGGTGCAGAAAGAACATCTATGAACTGCTCGAAAATAAAAGAATGCGAAACCCCCGAATCAATCAACACATGAGCAGAGTTTCCAAGGATAGAAAGTGTACCTTTCACCCAGTTAGACGTGCGAGCCTCCTTCCTAGTGATAGCGAGAACTCTCCCTTAGGTCCTCTGCTTCTTCTGGTCTCCGGGTCCTGCCCCTGACCATCCCTCTGCAGGCAACTCCTCGCCAAATGGCCTGGCTGGCCACAAGTATAGCACCTTCCAAAAAATGCAGGACACTGAGTCCTACCATGAATACCACAACAATGACGACAAGTCGTCGGAGCTCTCTGGGCTGCCTCCTGCTACGCGCTGGATGTCGATTGACTCTGCTGGGTCTGCCTGGGCCTGCTACTGCCACTGCTACCGCTGCTGCTTCAGAAGAACCTCCTTAATCTGGATCCAAGCGAAGATGCTCCTGAACCCAATGAAGGAGCTGCTGCTATTGTCTTCCCTTTGCCATATGTCGGTCCCTGAGTTGCCAGTCCTCTCTCCCGAGCCATCTGGTCGTGCTGCACCTCAATTGCCGCTGCACACTTCACTGTTGATGCTAAATATGAACAACAGTGGGATGCCACTAGACTCCTCAAGTTGAATCCGTCAATGAACCTTTCGGTTCGTCTCTCCTCGTCTTCTGAAATGAAATTATACAATCAACGTAATTATACAATTATTTCCTATGGACATTTGGTATCCCTTGAGATCCTAGTATTGATATTGTACACTTGTATTATAATATTGGCAAATGAAAATTTTATTGGATTGTTTTGATGGTAAATGACATGTTTATTGCTCTGGTTATTTATCTTTCATCATTCATATCCAATTTGTATGCTATTTAGATCCATAGTTGCGTAACTTGAATCCAAAGTGAGTCTAGATAACTAAATTAGATCAAAGACGTAACAATAGATCCTAAGTGCCACGTGGACCAAAGTGCTATACTGTGAGGGTCATCTCTTGATTCTCTTGAGACCAAAGTGCCACGTAGTGGGAGCTATCTCTTGACTCCATAGGAGTCACCTCTAAATTTCTTCATTCACTCAGTTAATGACTAAGAGAATAAGTAAGATATCCAAGGTAACGGGTTAAATATGAGAAGCGTATTCACATACTATCCCGGTGGGATCTGAGAGCATTCTTCGATTGCGCAACTGAAGATCTAGTGAGTTTGACATAACCAATAGGTAAATAAGAAGAAGTATCCGATGTCATTATATGATTACTTGTCCTATGTTAATGTGAAAGATGTGATATGTGTAATCACTTATGATGTTTAAAGATAAAAAATGAAGTTATATTTAAGAAGTTAATACATATTTTCAAGTCATGATATATGCTGAAATTTCATGTTTAAGTTATGCATAACATGCCTATGCAAAGCCATAATCACGCTAGTTGGTCCATATGCCTATTCCATATTAATTTATAATTATATATACATGTTTGGTTACTATAAGTAAGTCATATTTCAGATGTTAACATACTGCCATATTCATGTTTATGTAAATAGGCCATTTGTAGTTCATGCATGTTATTTATGTTATTATGTTGTAATATCAATGAAGTATGCTAGGTTGGAGAAATTGATCTATATGTTAAAATGGATGTCATATTTAGATAAGATGTATGCAAGTTCTTTTATGTTATAGATATGCAAAATCTATGTTTTTATAGATTTTGAGCTTGATGAATTTTATGTAATTCACCTTTGCTCAAAACTATTATTTTTCAGAAAACCAAGAGGCTGAGGTTGAGCTTGAGGATCATAAAGCTTGATCTTTGAGTTCAAGATTATCTTAGTTGATGTTGTTTGTTTATTTTCAAATTATAAGATAGCAAGAGATGTATAGGTTATTTTTATTTCAGCAAATATGATGTACTTTTATTTTCCTTTAGAGAGATCTTAGATATTATAGTAGTTGTTATATCATATTTATACAGTTTAGTGGTTTGGTTTGTTTGTGGATAAGAAGATTGTATTATTATATCACGTCTTGTCTCATTCTTATACTATTCACTGCCGATGTACGATGTGTGGGTTGTTCCTATTGTGTCGACTCTGGCGACAGTTCGTAGTAAATTGGCATAGCCAAATCGGACCTGCGGAGTGGGGACATAACAGACTTGGTATTAGAGCAAAGGTAATTTTTTATATTGAGTATGATCAACCTGAGCTATTGAACTAGGATCATAGGATTAGAGAATATTTGACTAGAATTAAGGCTTATAGTATAGGCCAGACATGTGTTCTTTCCTTGCAGGATATGTCAGGCAGGCGTTGACAACAATGGAGAGATTCAAGAGGATGGATCCGCCTTCCTTTAAGGGGGAGAGCAATCCGACGGTATTGTAGAATTGGATTCGAAAGATAGAGAAGATCTTTCGGACGATTAGATGCCCTGAGGATGATAAGATGAGCTTGGCAAGTTATATGCTTCAGGGGAGGGTAGATGTATAATAAACTTCCCTCTTGAGGACAAAGTTGGCCTGTTACACTTCTGATCCAGTTTAGTAATTCAGATTCACACTACATAACTACGAAATCAAATAACATACAAATAGAAGATGAATAATGGGAGGCAAATAATCAAGCAACCAACATGCCATTTACCATCATTGAATCTAAATATTCTATTATATTTTTATATCTAGGATCGTCTAATTACATCAAATATATAGGAAAAATAAAATCTTTCAAATTACTAAAGAAATATAAAAGTACATACTCTCTCAATTTTTCATTACATAAAATCTAAGAAAATAGTAAATCTAATCTTAGATAACCTCCAAATGAGTATGAGTCGAATCCTTTAAGCAATGCCTTCCCCTACAGTTAACTCTTCCTCCTCAGTCTCTGAAAATGTTAGTAGAGTTTATAAGTACAACCACTCAGTAAGTTAATCAAATCCACCAAATGCTAATAATGTAATAATTGAAAAGTAATGATATTGAATATACATATGATTCACAGTTCTACATATAGCTCAAAGAAGATCATAATATAAAATATGGTCAAATATAGATTTAGTAAATCACATGTGTTTTTTAATAGAAGGAACAAATTGAACGACCATATAACATATAATGCATGATCAGATTCTTGTCTAACTGGATAAGTCTACTAGCCATGATATGAACATACCATCACATATCAAGTTGAACATGTCGAACTAAATATATTGGAAATTTATCATGGAATAGCAACTTATCAAATCAAAGTTCATATTGTCAGAATGGTTAATCAGAATGAACATGGATTCTTAATCAAATAAGTTAAGATCAAAATAACTGAGCATAGATGTCAAAAGAACAGATAGAGTAGATTATTAGCTAAATCAAATAGATCTAAACAACAAATTATCTTTCATAATTACATGTCAAACAAATCAAATCTAAATATATCAAATAGACATGTATCAAACTACTCCATAAGGATCCGAACAGATAAATACTAGAGCATACAGGCAAATATGCTACCTCATGGCACATGCATAGCCGGAGAGTCTATTGTGTTGCCTCAGATGACCGAAGATAAAACACAATCACCAGAATTTTTTCCTTGCCCACTGATAGAACTTATCCATGGATGCTTATGGAATGAGCCATAATCTCTTTTAGATGGCAATGTCCAAATATATAAGAAACAAATATGGCACAATCATATTTTCACATGTTTCAAACTTATCATGGATATGAAAATTTAATAGACAAAATGATACATATACATATGAGTCAAAATATGCTTCTTTTATATACAAAATAGTCATTTAAGAGTCAAATAGGTCATAGATATAGAAAATCAGAGTATAGTTGATAGAAATAAGTAACTGGACAGAAGAATATCTATTGATATTTTTTCAGAATTTTTAGATAAAGGATTATAATTAAAAAATTAATACATAAGGCTGAAAATAGAAAAATAATTCAAAAAATTGTCAAAATTGGTTAACATGTCAAATATGTCAAATGAAATATGTGGACAAAGTTTCAATCAAATCAGATATGGTTTCAACGATTTGGAGCATTGGGTTGCATATGAAGAACTTGAGTAGATTTTGGCCGTTAGAATAAATAACAGAATAATTATAAATATATTTCAAAAAATTATAAAATTTTATAAGAACTTATAGTTTATATTAACAGAGTTTTGGTCACAATTTCAAGTCGTTTGAGTAAGAAACAAAGGAGTTATGGTCAATCAAAGTTCATCCAAAAAATCTGAATTATCATCCGTCCGGATATACTATATAGTCTGAGAAAATAATGATAGGAAAAGATATAAATAAGATCAAAATAATCTTAAGTTTGATAATAAAAAATAGACATCTAGAACAAGCTTTGGTTAAAATTTCAGATCATTTGGATGAGTATTTAGGGAGTTATGGCCAAAACAAATTGGAGATTTTCCAAACTAACAGTAAACAAGCAGTCTGAATCTCGTCCATACCGGTAGACGCCTTTTAAATGACGTCCTGCATGGTGGACATGATTTAGACTCCATATTGGGCTTGAAAAGGGTCCAAAACACTATGTTTGAAAGGTGTCTTGTTGAGCAGAAGTCTTTTGAATCACGTCCACTAGTTAAACTGCTATTTAGACTAGTTTCTATGGACTGTAATATTTCGAAGAATTCTTACCATGACGCACTCGTCGGTTCGAAGTAGACCAATATGACCGAACCAGGTCAATGGAGACGTTAAACAATTATTCCTCAAGCCATACCTTATTTGCTTTCTCTCACTTTTATAGTGTATGTACTAGTAGTGTGACTGAGGCCACGACACCCCTTGATGGATTAAGATATTCCAAAGCCAAGCATTTCCTCTCTTTATAGGAAGAGTCTAATTCATATGCATGTGTTTGTTATTGATATTTTGAGAGAAACCGACTAGAGGTTACACATGCTTTTACAGCTCATTGTTGCTCTACACGCAACTCTAAATCATGGCATGGTTACTGATTGATGCCACCTACATCCCTTGGATGTGCCAGCTTGGATGTTGATGGTTGCCTTTCTTTGAGAAGAGAGATCCCCTAAGTGCAAGGTTGGACTAAGCTCAGTATGTGCAAAGAGCGGAAGATTTTAAAAACTTTCTCATGCACTTCTTTTCCCATTCCCAATGAGACATGAATTTGAAAAATTCTCTCCCCTCTCTCTGCACTTACTGAGTGCCGACCAAATTTGCACTACCAAGAACCAGACTCTTCTTTGTGGCCTTAGCTTTTTGTTGGCCTTCAGCCTTTGTTCTATTTCTATAGCCTTGGGCCATCATTTTCTTTGTAGGCCTTGGGACATCTGTGTTTCTTTTTAGACCTATAATTAATAAAGTAATGGCACAATAGTACTATTCTAAGCCTTTCAAAACAAAAAAAAAAGCCATTTATAAGTTTTACCCTTATTTCCACATTGATCATACATGGCTACAAATGTTACGGAATAGAAAGGTTCCTTACAATTAACTTTGATAGTGGGAGTTCGGCACGACCCAAATACCAACGGACTGGCCTACCAAGTGGAGTCCCCAAGCCCATATTAGCCCCCCGAGGGGGGGAAGCTTGAAAGCTGTAGACTAGCATATCCATGTACCAGCCCAAATAGAATCCGTCCCTACTATGGAGCCAGAAGTCGGCCATGCCGTATTTGATAAGGATCCCTCTCATTTTCAAACTCCCTTGAAGGTGATCTTCCTTTCCTGATAAGGACATGATTTGATGAATTCTCTGGGATCTACTCTCCCTGATCTGACTAGGAACCGCCCTTCGGAGGGGCCCCCTACTCGACTACTATATAAGGCCCCGTACCCCTTTGGGCATAGGTACGCACTCTAGTACCCACGCTTCTATAGTGTTTCTTCCAGCATCTCCAACCTTCTAACTTAAGCATTGGAGGGGCTCTCCCAAACCTTTGCCGAGGGCGCTCTAACGGTGTTCTGTCGTAGGGACTACCTGGTGACGTCCTTTATAGACACGCTAATTTTGACATCATTTCGAGTAAATTTCATATCATATAATAATGCCTCAGAATGGTCTGATATTTAATCATTGATTAATTTTTATTGATCTTTTTGAGTGTCAGGTTAAACAGACATGTTTAAGTTAATCAATTGAATTGATTTTAGCTCAAATTTCAGTTAAAATATGCAGAAGTCTAAAAGACGTCGACCTGTGTGGACGCCATTTAGAGTTTATTCTTATTTTAACGTTTAAATTTGAATTTTAATCAGTTGATTAATTAGCTAAAAGACGTCTGTAAGACACGACGCATTTTAGGTTTCCTAAGCTATTTCTATTTCTCTTCCGGATGTTTATCCTTATCTTAATTAGTGTAAAAGACGTCTACACATGTAGACGCGTTTTAGCTAATACAGATAAAGATAAGTTTTTTCGGATGTTTATCTTTATCTTAATTAATCTGAAAGGCGTCTTCAGTGGCTGACGCGTTTTAGATAATTACAGATAAAGATGAATTAATATGTATTTATCTGTTGGTTAAGACGGATAAATCCTAAGATTTTTCTATGTAAATCACGGACGCAGAAGAAGTCTATAAATACCTTGCACCTTGAATGGTTAAAAAAAAAAGAAAAAAAAGAGTTAGAGTTCGTGATTGAAGCGATATCAAATTGAAGATTGAAGCAACAACGTCCGAACGCCGAAGCGCTGCTGTTTCCAGAAGTCGACGTCCATTCTTCATCCAATTTAAGGCTCCATAACAATTCGGCATAAGTTTTTCATTTCTGCATTTTTATTAGTTCTTCATTAATCTTACATTCATTATCACTCCATACAACACACAACACTAGCATTATTTTCAAAACCTATTTGATTAAGGGGTTTCAAAGCCATTCAACAAGTAAGTTTGCTGTTTAGTTGTATGCTTAAAACCATAATTAGAATAGATACTACTTTTGCTTAAGTTCTCATCATTGTTTCTTCATTTCTATTTCCATTTTCTTGCAAAGGAGAATCAAAAGGGGAGGAAATCAGCAAAAATCACAAGGATTTCTGGACGATCCTCAACTCAAATTCAACAGCAAGAACAAAAATAAGGAAGGGCTCTCTTTCTTCAGCCGGCTGAAGGAGGGGAATCAAGAGCTCAAAATCTCTCGCGTTCAAACAGGTAGGCGATCAAATCTTCTTTTGAAACTTTTAAGTTAAAAGTTTCTGGCGATCACTGCACTTAGTTTTTCTTTTTTAATAGGTTTATTTTGCACTAAACAACATAGATTTTTCATGATAATCACACGATCATTTTAAGCACTCACAGCTTTTTTTGGCGATCACGGTGGGACTTGGTCTCGCCATCTTTTAGTTTTTTGTTCTTGCTATCATGAATCGGGCACCCACGGTGCACCACTTGTGTCTCTCGACACGTCCTCACCAATTGGTGAGTATTTTTAGTTTAGTTAATTTCCCACGTGCACCACGTGCACACCCCTGCGGCAAGATCTTGCCCTCCCCGTTGATTAGTTAAAAAGCTGTTTTTGTGATGAAAATGCTGTGTGATTGATTGATACCTTAGTTGTTTAGCTAGTAAAATCATCCTGTTAAAATCTGAAACTAAAAAAAAATCTTTCATGAGCTGATTATTTGCTGTTTTATTTTGTTTGAGGAGGAATCAACCCAGAAATTCCTCCTGGAAAACTGCTTCTGCGACTTGAAAAGCGTCCAGGAACAGCGGCGCGTTTCAAACTGCTGTAGACACGCTAATTTTGACGTCATTTCGAGTAAATTTCATATCATATAGTAATGCCTCAAAATGGTCTGATAATTAATCATTAATTAATTTTTATTAATTTTTTTAGTGTCGAGTTTAACAGACATGTTTAAGTTAATCAATTGAATTGATTTTAATTCAATTTTGAATTAAAATATGAAGAATTCTAAAAGACGTCGACCCACGTAGACGCCATTGAATTTTAATTAATTGATTTATTAACTAAAAGGCGTCTGGTAATGTCGACGCGTTTTAAGTTTCCTAAGTGGTTTTAACTTCCCCTCCGGATGTTTATCCTTATCTTAATTAGTTTAAAAGACGTCTACACAAGTGGACGCGTTTTACCTAATAAAGATAAAGATAACTTTTCCCGGATGTTTATCCTTATCTTAATTAATCTGAAAGACGTCAGCCAAGGTGGACGCGTTTTTAGATAATTACAGATAAAGATGAATTAATCAGTAATTATCTGTCGGTTAAGATGGATAAATTCGGAGTTTTTTAAATGTTAATCGCGAACGCGAGAAATGCCTATAAATACCCTGCATGTTAAAAAAAAAAAAGAGAAGAAAGAAAAAGAACAGAATTAAGTTGAGTTGAGCCATAGCGTTATAGCGATTTGAAGATCGAAGCAACAACGTCGTAACGCCGGAGCGCTGCCATTTCCAGAAGACGGCGTCCTTTCAAGATCTTCATCCTTTCAAAAGCTTCAACCAACTGCGCATAAGTTTTTCATTACTGCATTCATCTTCATTAGTTTTTTTTCATATTCACTTCATGCAAACACACACCACAGCATAATCTTTCAAAAAACCTACTTGATCTAAGGGGTTTCAAAGCCATTAAAACAAGTGAGTTTGCTGTTTTAAATATGCTTAAAATCATGATTAGTTCAGATACTACTTCTATTTAAATTCTCATCATAGTTCTTCATTTTTTCTTTTTCTGTCTCTGCTGCACTCAACAACAACAACAAGAGATCAAAAGGGGAAATCAAGCACAACTTCTGGACGATCCTCAACCTCAAATTCCACAGCAAGAACAAAAAGCAAAGAAAGGGCTCTCTTTCTTCAGCCGGCTGAGGAAGGGGAACCAAGGACTCAATTTTCCGCATTTGAAAGGTAGGCGATCATACTCTCTTTTGAAACTTTTAAGTTAAAAGTTTCTGGCGATCACTGCACTTTAGTTGCTGTTTTTAATAGGTTAGTTTACACCTAAACAACATAGATATTTCATGTTAATCACACGGTCATTCTAAGCACCTACAGCTTTTTTGGCGATCACGGTGGGACTTGGTCTCGCCATCTTTTAGTTTCCTTTTGTTCTTGCTATCATCATATCGGGCACCCACGGTGCACCACTTGTGTCTCTGGACACGTCCTCACCAATTGGTGAGTGTTTAGTTTAATTGATTTCCCTCGTGCACCACGTGCACACCCCAGTGGCAAGATCTTGCCCCCCCCTTGATTAACTCAAAAAGCTGTTTTTGTGATAAAAATGATGTGTGATTGATTGTTTTTCTAGTTGTTTAGTTAGTAAACCATCCTGTTTAAAATCTGGAACTAAAAATTTTTTTGCATGAGTCGATTGTTTACTGCTTTTTACCTTGTTTAAGGAGGATTCAACCCAGAA
The DNA here is from genome assembly GCA_030544215.1 of Zantedeschia hybrid cultivar. Lineage (NCBI taxonomy): Eukaryota > Viridiplantae > Streptophyta > Magnoliopsida > Alismatales > Araceae > Zantedeschia > Zantedeschia hybrid cultivar. The sequence goes on from JARZZO010000012.1 coordinate 60,345,929, forward strand.
AATCCTCCTGGAAAACTGTTTCTGCGAACTGAAAAGCGTCCAGAATAGCTGACGCGTTTCAAAAAGGCGTCAACCTACCTAGACGCCTTTCAGGCTTCACAGTTTCTCTGCTGTCTGCATCTGCTTCTGCGAAAAATTAAGTTCTGTTTTGAATAGCGTCGACTACCATCGACGCGATTCAGACAGTTTCTTAATTTTTTTCAGTTTCCAGATTTCTGTGTTTTGAGTGCTAGCTACCCATTACTTACTAAGCATTAGAGGCCGTCCAGGCCGTAGGACATACGCATTGAGGCTAATACCCTCCTCTTCTTAGGAACACATTACTCGACGTCAGCAACTCTCTCTGATTGGGTTGATCCCTTGATCAGACTAGAGAAGTTGACGTTGAGACCTCCATAAGTCCCCAAAATCAAGGTATTCCTCCTTGATCATCGGGCTGGTTGTACCAATTGAAGTCCCGGTTAGATTCTGAAAGCGTTGTGAGAGAAAGCCCTAGAGAATAACGGTGGAAATCGAACTGAAACTAGGACCCTTTCCCTGAGCGAAATTGTGGTTTAATCCAATTCATATAACTCAACAAGGAATCCTAAAATCACGTTAAGCATCCACTTGTTTGATTAATCTCTGCACAACTTGTTTGATTAAATCTTTGAAAAGAATCTAACATCATGTTGCTACGATCAGGTAGGGACTTGAGTGTGGCTCCAGACGCCATGATTAATTACGAGGGAGATGCTAATGCCCCTCGGAATTCTGAGTACAACTATGAGAGTGGGAGAGATGCTGATGCCTCCCGTAGTTCTATCCCCATTCCGTATCGTCTAGATGGGAATGTTCGGACACCTCTTTTGCCTCCACGTGATCAATATCCTGATCCTCTTCCGCATGAATATGCGATCCCTAATCCTGATCTTGAGGGGGACATGAACCATAATGATCCCTCATCCTCTGATCCTACGGATCTCATCAATGCTCTGGGAGTTCTTGCCTCCCGACTGGACCCTCAGCAGTTCGAGGCGATCCAATCTATTTTGAAGGGGAAGGCACCCATGCAGCCTGCCGAGCCGAACCCTGTGGCTCCCCCTGCTGTTCCTCAGCAACCTTCTTTTCCTCCTCCTTATATCCATCAGGCCGTGGAGGGCCTTCATATTACTTCTCGGCCAGCTGGGCCGCAGCTTTCATCATCTAGGCAACCGGCTAGACCGCAAACGCCTACTTATCAAAATGCCCTCGGGCATGGCGGAAGCGCTGCCGGACCTCCCCTCTATTGTCCACCCTGTCCAACGTACTCTAGGCAGCAGGCCTACCAAGTACCTCCTCCTCCTCCTCCTCCTCAAGCAGATCTGACCACACAAACGTTGCTGGCCAAGATGGAGCGCATGGATGAGCAGTTCAACAATCTCCAGAAGATGATGGGGGTTAAAGCTGTGCCAGAAATCAATTTACCGAGCCTGCCAGTGTTCCATCTGCCACCCTCTGAAATGCCAGTGTATCGAAAGTATAACGGTACTGGTAACCCCTTCACACACCTGAAGGAGTTCATGTACGAATCCTCTTTATGGCAGAATGATAAGAGGTCATTGGCTTTCTTGTTCAGGAGATCCCTAGAGGGACCAGCCCTCGAGTGGTTCTTTTCTTTGGAACCCTCCGAAGTAGAGGATTACAGTATCGTTTCACGCAAATTCATCCAACGATACCAGGACAGAGTTGCACCCTCCTTGTCTATCACGGACCTCATTGCAGAAAAAATGAAACCGGATGAGGAGTTTGTCAGTTTCGCTGACAGGTGGCGGGGCCTGGCTGAAAAAGTAAAAGATCACTTGTCTGAATCTGAACAGGTGAAGATGCTGATTTCTAACGCCACGCCCCAGTTCAAGCTGGTCCTCTCCTTGAACAACTTGACTAATATGGCAGAGCTCTATGAAAGGGCACGGTACTGCCAGAATGCTTTCAAGGACGCTACGTTCTCTAGCATCTTTGATCCTCATAGACCTAGTAGGCCTCCACCTCGGAAGCCTGCAGTGCCAAGTTCTCCCAGCACAGGTCCAACTACTGAGGGCACGCTCTCTCACGAGCAAGTCAGTACCATGAACAATAACTCGCCCCAGTTTGTGAGGAATCAGCAGTACCAGAGGCCACCACAGCCGAGCCAACAGGGGTACAGGCAGCAGCAGAACCCCCATTACCAACAGCAGTACCAGCGGCCCCAGCAGCCGAATCAAAACCAGCAACAGCCGCAACAGCAACAGCAGTATCAGCAGCCCCCTCAGCAGCCATATCAGCAGCAACAGCAACAGCCACAGTACCAGCCGCGTGCACCGCCGGCGTACCACAATGTCCCTCCTCCTGGTGACTACAACCAACAAAGGAGACCTCCAGGCCCGAAGAGGGCAGAGTACCCGGCCCTCCCAGAATCCTTGGCGGATATCTTCAGTGCCTTAATGGCAGCCAATGCCCTAGTTTTGCCAAGGGAGAAGGCCGTCTGGCCTCAAAATGCCGATACATCCAGGTATTGCTACTTTCACAGGCAACCTGGGCATACCATTGACACCTGCTTCCAATTCAGAGATTATATCCATGATCTCAACGAGCAGGGCGGCATAGACTGGGAGGAAATGAAGAAGTACATAACAGCCCTGAAGGCGAGGAGACCGCAGCAGCAGCAGCAGCAAGTAAGACCACCGGCACAAGCAGCAGCACCACCCAACATGGGCATAGTGCAGAATCCGCTCCCGGAGCACCAGAACCAAAACCAGGTTGCTCCCATTCTAACGAACAGCCAGTCTGAGGCTGGTCGTGGGCAGCAGTGGAGAGTAGAGGACTCTTCCTCTCTTTGTTCAACTGGTCACGTTCAAAGTACCGCAGAGCGACCACCACGCCGCACCATCCACATACCCAGGCCACAACCCGTTACCATCACCCCTATACCCACACCCACATATCACTCGCCCACACCTAATAACTCACTACCACTACCCACCTTCCTTAGACCCATTGCGCCCCGCACTCCTACGCCTCCATCATATACCCCTCCGCAAACCAATAACGCGCCCCTTTTACCATCAAGGCCACTATTACGCATACCATTTCCTACTTCACCCATTACCACTACCACCTACCCAGATATGCCCCAACCATCCAAACCGTTACTACGCGTACCATTCCCCACTTCGCCAACCACTTACCCATCTACCATCCAACCATCTAGGTCTTTAATCCGCACCGCGCCATCACCACCTAACCCTACGCCATCACCACCTAACCCAACGCCACCACCTACGCATCAACCCTCCGCACCGCTTACGCCACCCAACTCTGCGGTACTCAAGGTGTCACCCGGATCCTCCACGGTCGAGGAACACGCGCTCCGGAGTGGGAGGATTTTCAACAAGGTCTTTCCTCAGTCCACAGTCAGAGACGGCCCATCACAGCCGACTGAGGAAGCCCATAATGAAGAGAGTGCACCAGGCACTCAATATGACTTGTTGAAACATCTGGACAAAACACCGGCACGGATCACTGTACTGGAATTGATTAAAAGGTCCAAGATTCACCAAGAAGCTTTAATGGAATACCTACAGAAGGTGATGGTCAATGAAGACGTGCCGGTAGAGAAGATTGCAGCACTACTAGTTCCTCAGGGGGATCAGCCCTCAATTACATTCCACACATCGGAACTAGCACCGCCAGCCGCCAGAAGCATGGCTCTGAGCATCACGGTCAATATCTCCAAGAAGGCCGTGGATGCATGCCTGGTTGATACAGGGGCTTCAATTAATGTTTTACCTCCGAAGACCCTGGAGCTATGCGGTGTGCCCAAGGAGAAATGGCTGCCAAGCCCCATCTCAGTTACGGCATATGACAATTCTACCCGTTCCCCTCTAGGAATGGTTTATTTAAAGGTAGAGTTAGGTCCAGTAAGTCATGCAGAGGTCGAATTTCATATTCTAGAAATCGACCCTTCCATAAATGCCATTCTGGGACGTCCTTATATCAAAACTCTTGAGGCGATTCCTTCTACGAATCACCAATGCCTCAAATTCCCTTACAAAGGACGAATTATTAAAGTGACGAGCATGCCGATCCTTGCTGCTGCTCATACATTGAATATTAAATCTGCTGTTTTACCTGGCCGACAACCTTTCCTGTCGGTATTACAGGTCTACCGTCCAGTGGCTGATCCTTTGAAAGCCGCTACCATTTCTCCATACCCATTAAATGCTATCAAAAGGGGGAAGTGCATGAGTACCTCGGGATGGAGAATCATGATGAAGAACGGTTACAAGCCTGGGAAAGGTCTGGGCACACAGTTGCAAGGCAGGACCACTCCTATTAAAGATCATCGGGCAGTACCTGGAAGCGGTCTGGGCTATAGGTCGAGGAAACTGAAGCAAGACAGGGTTCAGCAAGAAGATGGTCAAGAAATCTTGGAAACAATGTCCACACCACTGAAAGAAGGCCGAGATCCCTTAGCATGGACTCTATATACACACTTTGTGAAAGGGCCCATACTTAGTCACGACAATACGGTAGTCATTACTTCCTGTTTTGACTTCCATGACATATATGGGAGGGATTTGGCCAGACATTGTTCCGAACTACTTACGTACCAATCCTTGGAGGCTCTGCGGCCTATGAAGAGGAGGAAATTCCATGACCCTGAATGCGAATGGTACAGATGGTTCGACCTGAGGGACCTATACATAGCACTGAACAGACTATTCCTGGATCCTGCAGAACCCAAGTGGCCACCGCAGATCGACGAGCTAATTGAGAGCCCTGGCGCAATCTTTGACAAGCGGATACTGCTATCTGAACAAACTGATGAAGGGGAGCCAGATGACCCCTATGAAGCTGGTTATACAACAGATCTGCTATGGAGGGGGACATATCCTTCACATGTCTTCATGCTCCATACTCTTTTTCGTACACTACTCTTGACCCCGACTTGGTCGCGGGTCATAATTGAAGATATTCCACGGGCTCCGCCCGTTATGATAACTCTGTCCCCTCGGGACTTTATTCCACAACCTCCTCTCGATCTAGAGAGGTTGTATAATCTAATCTGGGACATATTGCTATATGATCCCCCTAATCCTATGGCCTTGGTGCCGCTTCCTCCGTCTGATTCTCCTCCCATTTGTATTCATTCTTGCTTTGTGTTTAATTCCTCCGATATCCAAAAAAAAACGCCAATTTGGCAACAAATTCTTCCCAAATCATTATTGAGGAAACATCTTACTTGTCCGATTACGCCCCATCGCGCGGGTCCGTCGGTCAAGATTCTCTCCTAGATCTACTCTGTCCCTCCCCACGGGAGGATTCCCCTGTATTTCCATTTGTATCCCAGGATTTTCATCCTGCTTCGTCTTCCTTAGGTTATGATAGGCAGTTTAGTGAAGTTAGTAAGTCCAGTTTTAGGCACGTTAGTCAGTTTAGGAAGTCTAGGAAGCCTAAGGGTAGGCAAATTCCAGAAAGATACCTCCAGGATTTGGCTGATAAATGTTCCTTTTGCTCTTTAATCCCTCAGCTTTTAGAAGATCCAATTCAGATGCCAGAAGGTTGTACAGATGATGAGTCAGTCAATGATGGGTATGGGGTATATGAGTTAGTACATGAAAAGGACCCCATTGTTGAAGATGAGGAAGATGATGAGGACGCAGCTGAGGCATATGCCAGTGGAGTGAAGAGATTTGATGAACCTTCAGCTGCCGTAGAAGAGCCCACCAAAGAAATAAACTTAGGGACTGAAGACGAACCTAAGGTTGTCCTCGTCAGTAAAAATCTTTCTGCAGAGGATGAAAAGGCAATGGTACAAGTGCTTAAGGATTATAAGGACACTTTCGCCTGGAGTTATGAGGATATGCCGGGGTTAGACTCATCTTTAGTTGAACACAGGTTAACATTAAAGGATGGAGCTAGTCCGGTCAAGCAGAAATTAAGGCGATTCCACCCACAAATGGCTCTAAAGATGAAGGAAGAAGTCGATAAATTACACAAAGCCAAATTCATTAGAGTTGTCCTTTATCCGCAATGGGTGGCCAATATTGTCCCGGTTATGAAAAAGGACGGGAAGGTCAGAATTTGCATTGACTTCCGCGATCTGAACCGGGCATGTCCTAAAGATGATTTTCCATTGCCTCATATTGATGTACTCATCGATAACACTACTGGCTATGAGACGTTATCATTTATGGATGGATTTTCAGGATACAACCAGATTAAGCTGGCAGAAGAGGATCAAGAGAAGACTTCATTCACTACACCTTGGGGAACATATTGTTATGTCGTCATGCCATTTGGATTGAAGAACGCTGGAGCCACCTATCAAAGGGCCATGATGGCAATATTTCATGACATGATGCATATAGATTTGGAAGTGTATGTGGATGACTTATTGGTTAAGTCTAAAACAAAGGCTGAGCACGCCAAAGTTTTGGCAAGGGTATTAGAGAGATCGAGAGAATATCAGTTGAAGATGAACCCCAAGAAATGTGTATTCGGGGTATCTTCAGGGAAATTGCTTGGATTCATTGTCAGCAAACGGGGAATTGAGATCGATCCCAATAAGGCGAAGGCTATCAGAGAAATGCCACCTCCCAAAAACTTGAAAGAGTTAAGAGGATTAATCGGAAGGTTACAATTTATTCGCCGTTTTGTCTCCCAGCACTCACAAAGGTGTAAGCCGTTTTACGAGCTTACCAAGCCAGGAGTCAAATTCAATTGGGACGATAAGTGTCAGGAGGCATTTGATGGATTAAAGGACTATTTGGCAAGTCCTCCTGTTTTGAGACCACCATCTCCAGGCAGACCATTGATACTTTATATTTATGTCCTGGATGATGCAGTGAGGGCTGTCTTAGCACAAGAAGATGAAGAAGGAAAGGAGAGGGCAGCCTACTATCTCTCTAAACTTCTCAACCCCGCTGAACAGAGATATACGGCGATGGAGAAAACATGTGCAGCATTGGTTTGGGTTGTTCAGAAATTAAAGCATTATTTTCTGGCCCATGGAGTCCATCTCATCGCTAGGATGAATCCGATTAAGTTCCTTCTGGAGAAATCTGTTCTTACTGATAGGTTAGCGCGATGGCAAAGCTTTCTATCTCAATTCGATATCATTTACATTCAACAGAAAGCGATCAAGGGCTATGCCATAGCAGAACATCTCGCTCATCATCCCCTTCCTCGATTTGATCCAGTGCGATCAGAGTTTCCGGATGAGGAACTGATGTCCGTAAATCAAATCAGAGATGATATGTGGACTCTGCATTTTGACGGAGCTCTGAATTCTCATGGAAAGGGTATCAGAATCGTTCTGTTATCACCTGAAGGTGTCACCATTCCACAAGCCTTTCAGCTTGACTTCCCAGTCACCAACAACATAGCTGAGTACGAGGCACTTCTTGCTGGTCTCGAGGCTGCTCATTTGCATGGTGCCACTAAACTCAGGATTGTAGGTGATAGCCAATTAATTCTTCGCCAAGTGCTGACCAAGTATCGGACTCTTGATCCCAAGCTCAAGCCATATCAAGAACTTACTTCTGCTTACTCGAAGCTTTTCACTAAATTGATCTTTATCCATGTCCCTAGAAATCAAAACATCTTAGCTGACACTCTAGCTTCACTTGCATCTTCCCTTGATTTTCCTATCAGCAAACAATCTGAATCGATCATAATTCATAGGCGTCTTTCACCCGCCGTGAAAGATCCTTCATTTCTTAGAACTAAAGAGAAGTTGCTGAAGAAATTCAAAGATGGAAGTATCGTGGAGAAAAGAGAAATCATGTTGATGGAGCTGTTAGAAGAGATGGATGATGAACAGAAGCCATAGTATTATGAAATTGCAAAATATTGTGAAGATCAATCGTATCCTGAGGAAGCTACAACTGAGGAAAAAAGAGCTATCAGGAGAGTTGCTCAACGATACACCCTAGTTGGGGGAGCATTATACAAAAGAGGTTTTGATGGAGTTCTTCTGAGATGTCTGGACGAAGATGAGCTTTGGAAGGTTATGGAAGGAGCTCATAGTGGAGTCTGTGGTGGCCATGTCAATGGACAGATGCTAGCAAAGAAGATCCTTAGACAAGGATTTTATTGGCCAACCATGGAAGAAGACTGTGTAGGATATGTCCGTAGGTGTGCTAAGTGTCAACTTCACGCCGACAAAATTCATTCTCCTGCATCTTCACTCCATCCTGTTTCTTCCCCATGGCCTTTCTCCATGTGGGCTTTCGACATTATTGGACCTCTTGGTAACCCAGATTCTGGCATCAAGCAAAAATCTTTCATTCTCACGGCAACGGAATACTTCACCAAGTGGGCAGAAGCTGAAGCATACGTGGAGATCAAAGCATCAACCGTCTGCAAATTCATCATGAAGAACATCATCACAAGATTCGGAATTCCAAGTACCATCGTCACCGACAACGGACCGCAGTTCGTGTCACAGGAATTGAAGGACCTCTGCAACAGGTATAAAATTGCATTGCATCATTTATCTCCTTATTATCCGCAAGGCAATGGCCAAGCAGAGGCGACTAATAAGACTTTGATAAAAATTATCAAAAAGACGTGTAAATCTAACAAATTCGCAGATTGGCCAGAAAAATTGGTTGAGGCTCTATGGGCCTACCGAACTTCAATCCGCACGCCCACTGGGCAAACTCCTTATTCCTTAACATTTGGAATGGAGGCGGTAGTTCCATATGAGATTCTTATATCGTCATTAAGAGTACAATTGAACAAGGAATTCTCCATTGATGAACATCGTTCAGCACTTCTTGCTCAATTGGAACTTTTAGACGAGAAAAGATGGTCAGCTGCTAATCATGCAAAAGTTTATCAAAACAGATTAGCACGTTTTTATCAAAAGAAAGTCATTGAACGAAAGTTCAAAGTCGGTGAAATGGTTGTTAAAAGAATTTTTGTAAAACCTGGTGGTCCGCGTTCTAAGCTCCAACCCAACTGGGAAGGACCTTATGTTGTATCGCACGCTTATCCTGGTAATGCTTATCGTTTGGTTAATGCAGAAGGAGAAGAGCTAAATCATCCCTGGAATGGTTTACACCTTAAGAAATACTACCCTTAGGTTAAAGAGTCGATCAGTATGGTACAAAGACCAGTGGAATCAGAAAATTTATAAACTCAAATTTCTTTGTTAGTCTCAATAATTTAAGTTCAAACCCATTATTGCACACACTGACACGTTTGATTCGTGAATAACAAGAGATGCCAAGTCCTAAAGAATATCAAAAGCTTGACTGAGGGTGTAAAGTACAAATCATTCCTTTTAAATAAAATTCTGTTTTACACTCGGCCCATGATGTCGGAACGAGGCTTAGAATAGACTACCAAGAATACCCGCCATCTTAGTAGGAGGCCGTCATAAAAAAATGGGGGAGATCCGTCCCGAAAAAAAAAGAAAAGGATAGAAAAAAAAAAACAAGGCAAAAAGCCAAATGTCAAATCAAAAGGCCATTACATTACAAACGTTACATCAAGGCCATGAAATGAAACAAAAGGGAACGCAAGGTCGATAAATACCCCGGAAAGAAAATGACCGAACCCCAACAGATATTAGGGTTGGAAAGGAACATCTTTTTAGGTCTCCGGAACCTTCTTATGGGCTTTCTAAATCTATTCTTCCTAAAGAGGTGTACTTCAAGCTTAAGGAATGGCTTAGATTGACTAAGGGTCAAATCATCAAATGGGATCACGAATGGAAACACAAGTTCAAACACGATGAGTTTTAAGTTAAGTTGTTAAAGAACAACTTGGAAATTAAGTTAATAAATGAATATGATCTTTTGATCTAAGTACCATACTGGTCTTTTAGTCAAAAATTCAAAAAAAAAAAATACATAGTCAAAAATTCAAAAAAAAAATGTATATGTCAAAATTCAAAAAAAAAATGTATATGTCAAAAATTCAAAAAAAAAAATATACATAGTCAAAAATTCAAAAAAAAAAATACATAGTCAAAAATTCAAAATTCAAAAAAAAAATGTATATGTCAAAATTCAAAAAAAAAAATACATAGTCAAAAATTCAAAAAAAAAATGCATATGTCAAAATTCAAAAAAAAATTGCATAGTCAAAATTCAAAAAAAAAAAGAAGTACATATTTCAAAAATTCAAAAAAAATGTACATTTGTCAAAATCTAAAAAAAAAAGAATACATATTTCAAAACCCCAAACAAAATAAATATTTCAAAACCACAAAAATATTTCAATTAGCATTTGCTTGTGGCATTTAGTGTGTTTCATTCCTTTTATTTTCAGTGAGCATCTGTTTGCTTGCATGTTGCATTTTGCTTAAGTCTGATTATTCTTATTACCTTTGTTAATAAAGGCTATGCCCCTTGACCCTTCTACCAAGGATATGATCAAGTAGTCGGTTACTTAACCAGGCAAGGGGCTAAGCCTGAATAGATGCTTAACCTGTTTGTTCAAGTCATATACAGGACACAAGGCCTGAAGAGAGTTGGAATTCGGTTTGAAAACAACCAGAAACCTGTTTCTGTGAGTAAAAGGCGTCTAGGATACCTGACGCGTTTCAAAGTTGAATGGCGTCTGCTCGACACGACGCGTTTTAGCTTTTATATGATTTTCCCGAAATTCTGTGGTTTTTGATGTTTAAATTGAATATTTGTTTGGAATTATTAATAATTTTGATTGCAGGAAATTCAAGAAAGCCTGAGCAAAGCTGGAAATGTCAAGAAAATCCCATTGTGGAATTAAAGTCCCGACCGTGGCTAAAAAGACGGTTATTTCTACCCTTGTATTATTCCATGTAAAGCATTCGCATTACTATATGTTAAGTATTTATTAGACTATATCAAGGACCTTGTGGTTTTGATGAAACTGGAGTTTAAGTTCCCCTACAACAAAAACAGTGATAATTCCAGAGGATTCTTAATCGCACGGATAGGCCGTTGGATTGTTAATTAGTGAGGACGATGGTTCCACTTTTGTGAAACGGTGCGTGGATAAACAAGCTTCTGCTTAGCACTGAATTACAAGAATTGGTATCTTTACTCATTAATGACAATTTAACAATATTATCCTTGATTAATTTATATTTTATTTGACTTTATATTTTTCTTTTAGCCCAGCATGCATCATGTAGGACTTTGAAATCAGTGTGAAATAAGGATTAGTTACTGATTAAGTTTCAGACCATTAATCAAATAAACTCCAACATGATATGAAATATTCCATTCTGAATTGAGTATCTTGATTATCTTTGAGGTTCGCTTGAAGATATCCTTGGAATTCTATCCTTGATTGGATTCTTTATCCAATATTCTTGTTTTCTTTTAAGATCCATCATGGCTGTAGCACGTCCACATTGGCTGGCAAACGCTCCCCATGATGAAACCTGCAGTGTCTACGACCTGGGGTACTTCCCACTCCGAGGAGGTTGATCGACCTTATTTTATTTCCTTGTCTACTTCATCCAGACAGGATTAATTCCATTGATTTCCTTGAGCTATCTTCGTTGATAATTTTGAGAAAAATTCCAGTCATGTGATGTTAAGAGCGTGTCTCATCACACCTTGGCATCACCTTTTCAGTACATTCCATTCCATTTCACTCCCTTGCAAAGACGATGCCAAGGTGAGGCAGCTGTAGACACGCTAATTTTGACGTCATTTCGAGTAAATTTCATATCATATAGTAATGCCTCAAAATGGTCTGATAATTAATCATTAATTAATTTTTATTAATTTTTTTAGTGTCGAGTTTAACAGACATGTTTAAGTTAATCAATTGAATTGATTTTAATTCAATTTTGAATTAAAATATGAAGAATTCTAAAAGACGTCGACCCACGTAGACGCCATTGAATTTTAATTAATTGATTTATTAACTAAAAGGCGTCTGGTAATGTCGACGCGTTTTAAGTTTCCTAAGTGGTTTTAACTTCCCCTCCGGATGTTTATCCTTATCTTAATTAGTTTAAAAGACGTCTACACAAGTGGACGCGTTTTACCTAATAAAGATAAAGATAACTTTTCCCGGATGTTTATCCTTATCTTAATTAATCTGAAAGACGTCAGCCAAGGTGGACGCGTTTTTAGATAATTACAAATAAAGATGAATTAATCAGTAATTATCTGTCGGTTAAGATGGATAAATTCGGAGTTTTTTAAATGTTAATCGCGAACGCGAGAAATGCCTATAAATACCCTGCATGTTAAAAAAAAAAAAAGAGAAGAAAGAAAAAGAACAGAATTAAGTTGAGTTGAGCCATAGCGTTATAGCGATTTGAAGATCGAAGCAACAACGTCGTAACGCCGGAGCGCTGCCATTTCCAGAAGACGGCGTCCTTTCAAGATCTTCATCCTTTCAAAAGCTTCAACCAACTGCGCATAAGTTTTTCATTACTGCATTCATCTTCATTAGTTTTTTTTTCATATTCACTTCATGCAAACACACACCACAGCATAATCTTTCAAAAAACCTACTTGATCTAAGGGGTTTCAAAGCCATTAAAACAAGTGAGTTTGCTGTTTTAAATATGCTTAAAATCATGATTAGTTCAGATACTACTTCTATTTAAATTCTCATCATAGTTCTTCATTTTTTCTTTTTCTGTCTCTGCTGCACTCAACAACAACAACAAGAGATCAAAAGGGGAAATCAAGCACAACTTCTGGACGATCCTCAACCTCAAATTCCACAGCAAGAACAAAAAGCAAAGAAAGGGCTCTCTTTCTTCAGCCGGCTGAGGAAGGGGAACCAAGGACTCAATTTTCCACATTTGAAAGGTAGGCGATCATACTCTCTTTTGAAACTTTTAAGTTAAAAGTTTCTGGCGATCACTGCACTTTAGTTGCTGTTTTTAATAGGTTAGTTTACACCTAAACAACATAGATATTTCATGTTAATCACACGGTCATTCTAAGCACCTACAACTGCGTCGTCATACCCAGACGCCTTTCAGTCTTCTTTCTCTGCTGTCTGTAATCTGAGTTTCTGCGAAAAAATTAAGATTTTGTCTGAATAGCGTCGACTACACTCGACGCGCTTCAGGCAGTTTCTTATTTATTCTTCAGTTCTCAGATTTTTGTGGTCTGTATGCTAATTACCCATTACGTATTAAGCATTAGAGGCCATCCAGGCTGCAGGTCATACGCATTGAGGCTAATACCCTCCTTTTCTTAGGAACACCTTACTTGACGTCATCAACTCTCTCTGATTGGGTTGGTCCCTTGATCAGACTAGAGAAGTTGACGTTGAGGCCTCCATAAGTCCCCAAAATCAAGGTACTCTTCCTTGATCATCGGGGTGGTTGTACCAATTGAAGTCTCGGTTAGATTCCATGAACGTTGTGAGAGAAAGCCATAGAGAATAACGGTGGATATTGAACTGAAACTAAGATCCTATCCCTTGAGCGAATTTGTGGTTTAGTTAAATCCAAATAACTCAACAAGGAATCTTAAAATCACGCTAAACATCCACTTGTTTGTTTAAATCTCTGTGCAACTTGTTTGTCAAATCTTTGAAAAAAAAAAAGAATCTAACATCATGCTGCTCCGATCAGGCAGGGACTTGAGTATGGCTCAAGACGCCATTATCAACTACAAGGGAGATGCTAATGCCCCTCGTGATTCTGACTACAACTATGAGAGCGGGAAAGATGCTGATGCCTCCCGTGATTCTGTCCCCATTCCGTTTCGACAAGATGGGAATGTCCGGACCCCTCTCTTTCATCCCCGCGATCAATATCCTAATCCTCCCCCGCATGAATATGCGATTCCTAATCCCAATCTCGAGGGAGACATGAATCAGAATGATCCCTCATCCTCTGATCCTTCGGATCTCGTCAATGCTTTGGGAGTTCTTGCCTCCCGTCTGGACCCTCAGTAGTTCGAGGCGATCTAGTCCATTCTGAAGGGGAAGGCACCCATGCAGCCTGCTGAGCCGAACCCTGCGGCTCCCCCTGCTATCCCTCAGCAACCTCCTCTTCATCCTCCTTACATTCATCAGGCCATGGAAGGCCTCCATGTCACTTCTCGGCCAGCTGGGTCACAACTTTCATCCTCTAGGCAACCGGCTAGACCACTAACGCCTACTTATCAAAATGCCCTCGGGCATGGCGGAAGCTCTGCCGGACCTCCTCTTTACTGTCCCCCTTGTCCAACGTACTCTAGGCAACAGGCCTATCAAGTACCTCCACCTCCTCCTCCTCCCCAGGCAGATCCGACAACGCAAGCGTTGCTGGCCAAAATGGAGCGCATGGATGAACAATTCAACAACCTCCAGAAGATGATGGGGGTCAAAGCTGCACCGGAAATCAACTTACCGAGCCTGCCAGTGTTCCACCTGCCACCCTCTGAGATGCCAGTGTACCGGAAGTACAACGGTACTGGTAACCCCTTCACCCATTTGAAGGAGTTTATGTACGAATCATCTTTCTGGCAGAACGACAAGAGGTCGTTGGCCTTTTTGTTCAGGAGATCTCTAGAGGGACTAGCCCTCGAGTGGTTCTTTTCCTTGGAACCCTCCGAAGTAGAGGACTACGGTATCGTTTCTCGTAAATTCATTCAACGATACCAAGACAGAGTTGCACCCTCCCTATCCATCACTGACCTTATAGTAGAAAAAATGAAACCTGATGAGGAGTTTGTCAGTTTTGCCGACAGGTGGCGGGGTTTGGCCGAGAAAGTGAAAGATCACTTGTCCGAGTCGGAACAAGTGAAGATGCTGATTTCCAATGCCACGCCCCAGTTCAAGCTAGTCCTCTCCCTGAACAATCTGACCAACATGGCAGAGCTCTATGAAAGAGCACGGTACTGTCAGAATGCCTTCAAGGACGCTACGTTCTCTAGCGTCTTTGATTCTCACAGACCTAGCAGGCCTTTACCTCGGAAGCCTGCAGTGCCAAACTCTCCCAGCATAAGTCCGACTACTGAGGGCACGCTCTCTCATGAGCAAGTCAGTAGCATGAAAAACAATTCGCCCCAGTTCGTGAGGAGTCAGCAACAGTACCAGAGGCCACCGCAGCCGAACCAGCAGGGGTACAGGCAGCAGCCAAACCCTCGATATCAGCAACAGTATCAGCGGCCCCAGCAGCCGAACCAGAACCAGAACCAGCACCAGCAACAACAACAACCATGCCGTACCATTCGCATACCCAGACCACAACCCATTACAATCACACGTCTACCGACACCTACATATCACTCACCCGCACCCAATAACCCATTACCACCACCCGCTTTCCTCAAGCCCATTACGCCCCACGCCACTACACCTCCACCAAATAACCTACCGCAAACCAATTACGCACCCCTCCTACCATCCAGGCCACTACTCCGCGTACCATTCCCTACTTCGCCCGCTACTACTACCACCTACCAAGATACCATCCTACCATCCAGACGGCTACTACGCGTACCATTACCCACTTCACCAACCACTTACCCATCCGCTACCCAACCATCCAGGCCTTTAATCCGCACCACGCCATCACCACCTAACCCTACCCCATCACCTACATACCAACCCTCCATGCCATCTGCACCACCCAATTCTGCGGTACTCAAGGTATCACCCGGATCTTCCACGGTTGAGGAACATGCACTCCGGAGTAGAAGGATTTTCAACAAAGTCTTTCCTCAGTCCACAGTTAGAGACGGCCCATCACAACCGATTGAGGAAGCCCATAATGAAGAGAGTGTACCAGGCACTCAATATGATTTGTTGAAACATCTGGACCGGACACCGGTACGGATCTCCGTGCTTGAACTGATCAAAAGGTCGAAGAGTCACCAAGAAGCTTTGATGGAATATTTGTAGAAGGTGATGGTCAACGAGGACGTGCCGGTGGAAAAGATTGCAGCATTATTAGTTCCTCAGGGGGATCAGCCCTCCATTACATTTCATACATCGGAACTAGCACCGCCAGTAGCCAGAAGCATGGCTCTGAGCATCACGGTCAACATCTGCAAGAAGGCCGTAGATGCATGCCTGGTTGATACAGGGGCTTCGATCAATGTTTTACCTCCGAAGACCCTAGAGCTGTGCGGTGTGCCCAAAGAAAAATGGCTACCTAGCCCCATCTCTGTGACGACATACGATAACTCTACCCGTTCCCCTCTGGAATGGTTTATTTAAAAGTGGAGCTAGGTCCTGTAAGTCATGCTGAGGTCGAATTTCACATCCTGAAAATTGACCCTTCTATAAATGCCATTTTGGGTCGTCCTTACATTAAAACTCTTGAGACGATTCCCTCCACGAATCACCAATGCCTCAAATTCCCTTTCAAAGGACGAATTATTAAGGTGACGAGCATGCCGATCCTTGCTGCTGATCATACTTTGAATATTAAATCTGCTGCTTTACCTGGCCGACAACCTTTTCTGTCGGTATTACAGGTCTACCATCCAGTGGCTGATCTTCTAAAAGCCGCCACTATTTCTCCTTACCCGTTAAATGCCATAAAAAGGGGGAAGTGCATGAGTACCCCAGGATGGAGAATTATGATGAAGAACGGCTATCAGCCTGGAAGAGGTCTGGGCATACAGTTGCAAGGCAGGACCACTCCTGTTAAAGATCACCGAGCAGCACCTGGAAGCGGTCTGGGCTATAGGCCAAGAAAACTGAAACCAGATCTTGTTCAGCAAGCAGAGAATAAAGATGGTCAGAAAATATGAGAGACAATGTCTACACCGCCTAAGGAAGGCCGAGATCCCCTAACATGGACCTTGTACACACATTTTGTAAAAGGGCCCATAATTAGTCATGACAACACGGTGGTCATTACTTCATGTTTTGACCTCCATGATATATATGGGAGAGACTTGGCCAGACATTGCTCGGAATTACTCACGTACCAGTCCTTGGAGGCTCTGCGGCCTATGAAGAGGAGAAAATTCCATGATCCTGAATGTGAATGGTACATGTGGTTCGATCTGAGAGACCTCTACATTGCACTGAACAGATTGTTTCTAGATCCTACAGAACCCAAGTGGCCGCCGCAGATTGTGAGCTGATTGGAAGTCCTGGTTCTATCTGTGATAAACGGATATTGCTGTCGGAAGAGACCGATGAACGGGAGCCAGATGACCCCTATGAAGCTGGCTACACTACAGATCTGCTTTGGAGGGGGACATATCCTTCTCATGTCTTCATGCTCCATACTTTGTTCCGCACACTGCTCCTGACCCCGACTTGGTCGCGGGTCATTATTGAAGATATTCCACGGGCTCCGCCCATTATGATTACTCTGTCCCCTCGGGACCTCATTCCACCACCTCCTCTCGATCTAGAGAGGATGTATGATTTGATCTAGGACATATTGCTATATGATCCCCCTAATCCTTTGGCCTTAGTGCCACTTCCTCCGTCTAATTCTCCTTCTATTTGTATCCATTCCTGTTTTATGTTTAATTCCTCTGTTATCCAAAAAAAAAATGCCAATTTGGCAACAAATTCTTCCCAGATCCTCATTGAGGAAACCTCTTACTTGTCCGATCACACCCCATTGCGTGGGTCCTTCGGTCAAGATTCTCTCTTAGATCTACTCTGCCCCTCCCCTCGGGAGGATTCTTCTGTATTTCCACTTGTATTCTAGGATTTTCATCCTGCTTCATCTTCATTAAGTTATAATAGGGAGTTTAGTGAAGTTAGGCAGCCTAGTTTCAGGCAGGTTAGTCAGATTAGGAAGTCTAGGAAGTCTAAGGGTAGGCGAATTCCAGATAGATACCTCTAGGACTTAGCTGATAGATGTCTTTCCTGCTCTTTAATCCCTCAGTTTTTAGAAAATCCAATTCAGATGCCAGAAGATTGTATGGACGATAAGTCAGTCAATGATGGGTATGGGGTGTATGAGTTAGTACATGAAAAAGACCCCATTACTGAAAATGAGGAAGATGACGAGGACGCGGCTGAGGCGTATGCCAGTGGAGTGAAGAGATTTGATGAACCCTCAGCTGCCGTAGAAGAGCCCACCAAAGAAATTAATTTAGGGACTGAAGACGAACCTAAGCTTGTCCTCGTCAGCAAAAATCTTTCTACAAAGGATGAGAAGGCAATGGTACAAGTACTTAAGGACTATAAGGACACTTTCGCCTAGAGTTATGAAGATATGCCGGGGTTAGACTCATCTTTAGTTGAACACAGGTTGACATTAAAAGAAGGAGCTAGCCCAGTCAAGCAGAAACTAAGGCGATTCCACCCACAAATGGTTCTAAAGATGAAGGAAGAGGTCGACAAATTACATAAAGCCAAATTTATTAGAGTTGTCCTTTATCCACAATGGGTGGCCAACATAGTCCCG
Organism: Zantedeschia hybrid cultivar; assembly: GCA_030544215.1. Classification (NCBI taxonomy): domain Eukaryota; kingdom Viridiplantae; phylum Streptophyta; class Magnoliopsida; order Alismatales; family Araceae; genus Zantedeschia; species Zantedeschia hybrid cultivar. The sequence continues at coordinate 60,364,221 of JARZZO010000012.1, forward strand.
GTTATGAAGAAGGACGGGAAGGTCAGGATTTGCATTGACTTCCGCGATCTGAACTGGGCGTGTCCTAAAGATGATTTTCCATTGCCTCATATTGATGTAATCATCGATAACACCGCTGGCTATGAAACTTTATCATTTATGGACGGATTTTCAGGATACAATCAGATCAAGTTAGCAGAAGAAGATCAGGAGAAGACGTCATTCACTACACCTTGGGGAACATACTGCTATGTCGTCATGCCATTTGGATTGAAGAATGCTGGAGCTACTGATCAGAGGGCTATGATGGCAATATTTCATGACATGATGCACATAGATCTGGAAGTGTATGTGGATGATTTATTGGTTAAATCTAAGACAAAGGCTGAGCATGCCAAAGTTTTGTCAAGGGTGTTAGAGAGATCGAGAGAGTATCAGTTAAAGATGAACCCCAAGAAATGTGTATTCGGGGTATCTTCAGGAAAATTACTTGGATTCATCGTCAGCAAACGGGGAATTGAGCTCGTAACCAACAAGGCGAAGGCTATCAGAGAAATGCCACCTCCTAAAAACTTGAAAGAGTTGAGAGGATTAATCGGGAGGTTGCAATTTATTCGCCATTTTGTCTCCCAGCACTCACAAAGGTGTAAGCCGTTTTACGAGCTTACCAAACCGGGAGTCAAATTCGATTGGGACGATAAGTGTTAGGAGGCATTCGATGGATTAAAAAACTATTTAGCAAGTCCTTCTGTTGTGAGACCACCGTCTCCAGGCGAACTATTGATACTTTACATTTCTGTCCTGGATGATGCAGTGGGGGCTGTCCTAGCATAAGAGGATGAAGAAGGAAAGGAGAGGGCAGTCTATTATCTCTCTAAACTTCTCAACCCCGCTGAACAGAGATACACGGCGATAGAGAAAACATGTGCAGCATTGGTCTGGGTTGTTCAGAAATTGAAGCATTATTTTCTGGTCCATGAAGTCCATCTCATCGCTAGAATGAATTCGATCAAATTCCTTCTGGAGAAATCTGTTCTTACTGATAGGTTAGTGCGATGGCATAGCTCTCTATCTCAATTCGATATCATTTACATTCAGTAGAAAGCGATCAAGGGCTATGCCATAGCGGAACATCTCGCCCATCATCCCCTTCCTCGATTTGATCCAGTCCGATCAGAGTTTCCGGATGAGGAACTGATGTCCGTAAATCAAATCAGAGATGATATGTGGACTCTGCATTTTGACGGAGCTCTGAATTCTCATCGAAAGGGGATCAGTATCGTTCAGTTATCACCTGAAGGTGTCACCATTCCACAAGCCTTTCAGCTTGACTTTCCAGTCACCAACAATATAGCTAAATACGAGGCACTCCTTGCTGGTCTCGAGGCTGCTCATTTCCATGGTGCCACTAAACTCAGGATTGTGGGTGATAGTCAACTGATTCTTCGCCAAGTGCTGACCAAGTATCGAACTCTTGATCCCAAGCTCAAGCCTTATCAAGAACTTACTTCTGCTTACTCAAAACTTTTCACGAAATTGATCTTTGTCTATGTCCCTAGGAATCAGAACATCTTAGCTGACGCTCTAGCTTCACTTGCATCTTCTCTTGACTTTCCAATCAGCAGGCAATCCGAATAAATCATAGTTCATAGGCGTCTTTCACCCGCCGTGAAAGACCCTTCATTTCTTAGAACTAAAGAGAAACTGTTGAAGAAAGTTAGAGACGGAGGTATTGTGGAAAAGAGAGAAATCATGTTGATGGAGCTGTTAGAAGAGATGGATGATGAACAGAAGCCATAGTACTATGAAATCGCCAAATATTGTGAAGATCAATCATATCCTGAGGAAGCTACAACTGAGGAGAAGAGAGCTATCAGGAGAGTTGCTCAAAGATACACACTAGTTGGAGGAGCATTGTACAAGAGAGGTTTTGATGGAGTTCTTCTGAGATGTCTAGACGAAGATGAGCTTTGGAAGGTTATGGAAGGAGCTCATAGTGGAGTTTGTGGTGGTCATATCAATGGACAGATGCTAGCAAAGAAGATCCTTAGACAAGGATTTTATTGGCCAACTATGGAAGAAGACTGTGTAGGATATGTTCATAGGTGTGCTAAGTGTCAACTTCACGTCGACAAAATTCATTCTCCTGCATCTTCACTCCATCCTGTTTCTTCTCCATGGCCTTTCTCCATGTAGACTTTCGACATCATTGGACCTCTTGGTAATCCAGATTCCGGCATCAAGCAAAAATCTTTCATTCTCACGGCAACGGAATACTTCACCAAGTGGGCAGAAGCTGAAGCATACACGGAAATCAAAGCATCAACCGTCTGCAAGTTCATCATGAAGAACATCATCACTCGATTTGGAATTCCAAGCACCATCGTCACCGACAACGGACCGCAGTTCGTGTCACAAGAATTGAAGGACCTCTGCAACAGGTATAAAATTGCATTGCATCATTCATCTCCTTATTATCCGCAAGGCAATGGCCAAGCAGAGGCAACTAATAAGACTTTGATAAAAATCATCAAAAAGACGTGCAAATCTAACAAATTCGCAGACTGGCCAGAAAAATTGGTTGAGGCTTTATGGGCCTACCGAACTTCAATCCGCACGCCTACTGGGCAAACTCCTTATTCCTTAACATTTGGAATGGAGGCGGTAGTTCCATATGAGATCTTTATACCGTCATTAAGGGTACAATTGAATAAGGAATTCTCCATTGATGAACATCGTTCAGCACTCCTTGCTCAATTGGAACTCTTAGACGAGAAAAGGTGGTTAGCCGCTAATCATGCAAAAGTTTATCAAAACAGACTAGCACGTTTTTATCAAAAGAAAGTTATTGAACGTAAGTTAAAAGTCGGTGAAATGGTCGTTAAAAGGATTTTTGTAAAACCTGGTGGTCCGCGTTCTAAGCTCAAACCAAACTGGGAAGGACCTTATGTTGTGTCGCACGCTTTTCCTGGTAATGCTTACCGTCTTGTCAATACAGAAGGAGAAGAGTTAACTCATCCCTGGAATGGTTTACATCTTAAGAAATACTACCCTTAGGTTAAAGAGTCGATCAGCATGGTATAAAGATCAGTGGAATCAGAAAATTTATAAATTTAAATTTCCTTATTAGTCTGAATATTTTAACTTCAAACCCATTACTACACACACTGACACGTTTGATTCGTGTGTAACAAGAGATGCCAAGTCCTTAAGAATATCAAAAGCTTGACTGGATGTGTAAAGTACAAATCAGTCTTTTTAAAGCAAAATTCTGTTTTACACTCGGCCCATGATGTCGGAACGAGGCTTAGAATAGACTACCAAGAATACCCGCCATCTTAGTAGGAGGCCGTCATAAAAAAATGGGGGAGATCCGTCCCAAAGAAAAGAAAAGAATATAAAAGCAAAAGCAAAAGGCAAGTCCAAATGTCAAAAGACCATTACACTACAAACGTTACATCAAGGTCATGAAATGAAACAAAAGGGAATGAAAGATCGATAAATACCTCGGAAAGAAATGACCGAACCCCAACGGATATTAGGGTAGAAAAGGAACATCTTTTTAGGTCTCTGGAACCTTCTCATGGGCTTTCTAAACCTATTCTTCTTTTCCTTCTAAAGAGGCGTACTCCAAACTTAAGGAATGGCTTAGATTGACTAAGGGTCAAATCATCAAATGGGATCACGAATGGAAACACAAGTTCAAACACGATGGGTTTAAGTTAAGTTGTTAAAGAACAATTTGGAAATTAAGTTAATAAATGAATATGATCTTTTGATCTGAGTACCATGCTGATCTTTTAGTCAAAAATCAAAAAATATACATATGTCAAAAAAATTCAAAAAAAAATACGTATGTCAAAAATAAAAAATACATATGTCAAAATCCAAAAAAAGTATATATTTCAAAATCCAAATAAAAATGAATATTTCAAAACAACAAAAAAAATTTCAATTAGCATTTGCTTATTGTATTTGGTATGTCTCATTCCTTTTATTTTTAATGAGCATCTGTCTGCTTGCATGTTGCATTTCGCTTACAGTTTGATTATTCATATTACCTTTGTTAATAAAGGCTATGCCCCTTGACCCTTCTACTAAGGATAGGATCAAGTAGTCGATTACTTAAGCAGGCAAGGGGCTAAGCCTGAATAGATGCTTAACCTGTTTGTTCAAGTCATATACAGGATACAAGGCATGAAGAGAGTTGGAATCCGAGTAGAGAACAACTAGAAACCTGTTTCTGTGAATAAAAGGCGTCAAGGGACAGCGACTTGTTTCAAGGAAATTCAAGAAAAATCAAATGAAGCTGGAAAATATCAAGAAGATCCCACTGTGGGAATTTATGAAGTCCTGACCGTGGCTTAAAAGACGGTTATTTCTACCCTTGTACTATTTCATTTTGCATAATCTCATTACTATATGTTAAATATTTATTAGAGCATGTCAAGGACCTTGTGATTTTAATGAAATTGGAATTTGAGTTCCCCTATAACAAAAACGGTGATAATTCCAGAGGATTCTTAATCGCACGGATAGGCCGTTGGATTGTTTATTAGTGAGGACGACGGTTCCACTTTTGTGAAACAGTGCGTGTATAAACGAGCTTCGGCTTACCACTGAATTACAAGAATTTGTATCTTGACTCATTAATGACAATTTAAGAATATTATTCTTGATTAATTTATATTATATTTGACTTTATATTTTTCTTTTAGCCCAGTATGCATCATGTAGGACTTTGAAATCATTGTGATAAGGATTAATTAATGATTAAGTTTCAGACCATTAATCAAATAACCCAACATGATATGAAATATTCCATTCTGAATTGAGTATCTTGATTATCTTTGAGGTTTGTTTGAAGATATCATTGGAATTCTATCATTTTTTGGATTATTTATCCAATATTTCTTGTTTTCTTTTAAGATCCATCATGGCTGCAGCACGTCCACATTGGCTGGCAAACGCTCCCTATGATGAAACCTACAGTGTCTACGACTTGGGATACTTCCCACTCCATGGAGGTTGATCGACTTTATTTTATTTCCTTGTCTACCTCATCCAGACAGGATTAATTTCATTGATCTCCTTGAGCTATCTTCATTGATGATTTTGAGAAAAATCCAATCATGTGATGTTAAGAACGTGTCTCATCACACCTTGGCATCACCTTTTCAGTACATTTCATTTCATTTCACTCCCTTGCAAAGACGATGCCAAGGTGAGGCAGCTGTATACACGTTAATTTTGACACCATTTCGAGTAAATTTCATATCATATAATAATGCCTCAGAATGGTCTGATATTTAATCATTGATTAATTTTTATTGATCTTTTTGAGTGTCGGGTCAAACATACATGTTTAAGTTAATCAATTGAATTGATTTTAGCTCAAATTTCAGTTAAAATATGAAGAAGTCTAAAAGACGTCGACCTGTGTGGACGCCATTTAGAGTTTATTCTTATTTGAACGTTCAAATTTGAATTTTAATCAGTTGATTAATTAGCTAAAAGGCGTCTGTAAGACACGACGTATTTTAGGTTTCCTAAGCTATTTCTATTTCTCTTCCGGATGTTTATCCTTATCTTAATTAGTGTAAAAGACGTCTACACATGTAGACGCGTTTTATCTAATACAGATAAAGATAAGTTTTCTCGGATGTTTATCTTTATCTTAATTAATCTGAAAGGCGTCTTCAGTGGCTGACGCGTTTTAGATAATTACAGATAAAGATGAAATAATCTGTATTTATCTGTTGGTTAAGACAGATAAATCCTAAGATTTTTCCATGTAAATCACGGACGCAGAAGAAGTCTATAAATATCTTGCACCTTGAATGGTTAAAAAAAAAAAGAAAAAAAAGAGTTAGAGTTCGTGATTGAAGCGATATCAAATTGATGATTGAAGCAACAACGTCCGAACGCCGAAGCGCTGCTGTTTCCAGAAGTCGACGTCCATTCTTCATCCAATTCAAAGCTCCATAACAATTCGGCATAAGTTTTTCATTTCTGCATTTTTATTAGTTCTTCATTAATCTTACATTTATTATCACTCCATGCAACACACAACACTAGCATTCTTTTCAAAACCTATTTAATTAAGGGGTTTCAAAGCCATTCAACAAGTAAGTTTGCTGTTTAGTTGTATGCTTAAAACCATGATTAGAATAGATACTACTTTTGCTTAAGTTCTCATCATTGTTTCTTCATTTCTATTTCCATTTTCTTGCAAAGGAGAATCAAAAGGAGAGGAAATCAGCAAAAATCACAAGGATTTCTGGACGATCCTCAACTCAAATTCAACAGTAAGAACAAAAACAAGGAAGGGCTCTCTTTCTTCAGCCGGCTGAAGGAGGGGAATCAAGAGCTCAAAATCTCTCGCGTTCAAACAGGTAGGCGATCAAATCTTCTTTTGAAACTTTTAAGTTAAAAGTTTCTGGCGATCACTGCACTTAGTTTTTCTTTTTTAATAGGTTTATTTTGCACTAAACAACATAGATTTTTCATGATAATCACATGATCATTTTAAGCACTCACATCCTTCTGATCGGAGAAGAGAGATCCCCTAAGTGCAAGGTTGGACTAGACTCAGTCAGTGCAGAAAGGGGAATACTTTAAAAAACTCTCTCATGCACTGTTTTTCCCATTTCCAATGAGAGTTGAATTTGAAAAATTACCTCCCCTCTCTTTGAACTTATTGAGTCCGATCCAGACTTGTACTGACAAGAACCAAACTCTTCTTTAAGGCCTAAGCTTTTTGTTGGCCTTCGTCCATTTGTTCTATTTCTGTAGGCCTTGGGCCATCATTTTCTTTGTAGGCCTTGGGTTACCCACGTTTCTTTCCTATCTATAATTAAGAAAATAATGGATCAATAGTGCTATTCTAAGCCTTTCAAAACCAAAAAAAAAAAGCCATTTATAAGTTTTACCCTTATTGCCACATTGATCATACATGGCTACAAATGCTATGGAATAGAACAAGGTTCCTTATAATTAACTTAAAATTACTGCAAACAAAAGTGGCAGCTATATCTGGGATTCTTGATTTAATTATCCTTTTTAGTAGTATTTTTTATTGAAACTATTATTTACTAATAAAATAATATTAAGTTATTGTTAACTAAATTTCAGCTCTAGACAATGCATCGTGCATATATAGCATAGTCTTTTGAAGATTGGTAAAATTGTGAAGAGAACTCTCATAGTTATGAATGTGTGGATGTTACATAAAAGAATGATGAGCTCAAATGACCTACAACTCCTCTCATACGAGGAGTAAACATAATAAAAAAATTAAAATCAGAGGTTTATAGTCTTACAAATTCATCATGTGTGGTGAGTGATGACACCTATCCGGAGTTAGCAATTCAGATGAACTGACATCCATTTGCTACTGTAGATCGATCACAGATCAAATTCTATTGGAGCAGAATTCTCGCGAAATTCTTGTTTGGAGATATCCAACGATCTGACTGCCTAGTCTTCAGGAAAGAAAACGTTTGTCCAACCATGTCAAAAGAGAAAAGGAAAATTTCCCTCCACGCTTGTATTTTAATACATATGTGAACCAATCTACGGCTGTCAGACGGCGAACGACACCACATGAATAGATTATAGTCTAATAAATAGGAAGGAAATGATGTTGGTTCAATTGCTAGATTCCATACGACATCCTTGTTGGCGGTGTCATGCAATCCAAACCTCTATTTGTCCATGAAGGATGGGACGATTTGTGCTCCACTCTTTTATCAAGTTCAAAGGCCACGCAATGCAACTTTTGCGCATTGACTAGCTCGGGATGAACATGTACATAGAAGAAATTGTTGCATTTTCTATGCCGCGTTGAAGTAATGTCCAGTGAGGCGGCTTGCTGCATGGAGCTTATATGACTCAGCAGTACTAGATCTTTCCCTCTGGTAGAAAACATGAATTCAAATATCATCTCTAATAATTGTGTACGAGTACCCTACAAGTCTCGTGCAACGGGCTATAGTAGCGTGCACCCAGGTTGCATGCATTGTTTTCGATTTCTTCTCCATATTAAAAAATAAAATAAAATTTATCATAAATATTTAATTATTTAATTACCCGCCTCTTTGAGTTGTTTCTATGACTTTATTTTGACCGTCCGGTCATGTTCGATTGTGAAAACTCAATCGTGACCGTCCATCAAGTACCTGTAAATCTGATTTTAAAAAAAAATCATGAAAAATGATAAATAAATAGAAAATTAATCAGATTACTGTTAAGGATATTCCCATCTTTTGGCGTTTTAGTATTCATCACCAATTTGCTCACATCCTGTTGGACAGCTGCAATCAATTTGGATATGATCCGATGATGAAAACTAAGTTACAGGACATGAAAATTATTTGGGGGGCTAATCAAATATTTAAATAATTAATATAACTTGTACATAATAACACATGACAACATTGTATATATAAAGAATAGAATAAAACATTCTTAGTCATTGGTGCCATAGAGAAGAATCGGTGGATAGAGAGAGAGTCATTTTTCATTTTTTCTCTCTTCCCCATGGAGGACGAGGAGAGAATTATGTACTTTCTTTTCTTTTTTCCCGGCACTAAAGATGAAGAAACTACGCACATAGAATCACTCCGCACCGAAGGAATTTTTTTTTCTCTTAGCACGAAATAGCTTTCTTCTTTCTTGTGAAAGAGTAAAAAATAAAAACTAACCAAATGCATCCACTTTTTACATAAATAATTAATTGAGAAGAAGAAGTCGTTTGAAAAGGTTCGTCTCAAATGCAATGATAGTTTGGTGCTGCGTAATCTGAACCCTTAGATCTTCACCATCCATTGACCAAGGATAGGTGGAATGAAGTGACAGAGAGACTTACATTGATCTCGGATTTTTATGGAACCCAATGATGGAGACACCTGTACATAAGTGAGTTTCCTCCACATCTCGAGTTAGTAGTCCAGTGGCCAAACATGGTAGTCTAATACCCTGTGGCAGATGCAATTTTTTATTCAATGAGATCATTGGACGGTAGATCACTAGAATCACTCTACTTAATCGGAATCATTGATCTAATAAAATTACTCTAATGAATTAAGAACAGTAGACGATCACTTTATTAAACTAAAATTAGTGGGGTCATAATAAAATTAGTAGAATCACGGGACCCCACTGATGGTATGTTGGATCTGCCATTACTAGTCCCTAAGGGCTATCACAGATCAATCAATGCGGGTTTTGGGTTCAACTCTATTGGATCAATCAATACGGGTTGGCAATAAGCCGAGCTGCTCGCGAGCCGCTTAGACTTGGCTCGATTCGGCTTGGCTCCAAATCTCAAATGAGCCAAGCTCAAGTTTGGATTAAAGCTCGAATAGCTTAATAAGCTGAGCTCAAGCTTACTGAGGCTTGGCTCGTGAGCTCGTGAGCCGGCTTGATATATTTAGTATATTTTTGTAATTTCTCTAAATTAGGTCAAGTGGGTATATTTACTAAAAGATCATCGTTCCATTCCATCTTTACATCAAATAACTAGAACTGAATAAAATCTATCCAAGTTTGTTTGATTTGAGTTCGACCTGAGCCGAACTCGAGCCTGGCTAAAACAGGGTGAGCGAAGTTCGAGCCCTAATTTGAAGTTCGAACTGAGGTCGAGCTTGAGCTCGAGCCAAACTTCTTTGAGCCGAGCCGTGCCCGAGCCATCCAAAGCTCATCTCGACTCGGCTCATTACCATCTGTTCGTGCATGTGTGGTCAGGCGTGCATCAAGGACCACAACAACCCATACCCATCAGGCCATCACCAGGACTAGGGAAATAATGCATGTCTGGTCACGTCTACTAGATAGGAGCAGATTACTAGCTAGAGAGGAATGCATAGATTTCACACAGCATCTCTGTCACAGGTGTCGTGCAATCCAGGCCCTCCATCTGGCCATCCGGAAAGAATTTGAACCTGGTCTATATCACGTGAGTGGATCAAAAAGTCCATTGCATTAAGGAGATGTCTTAGGCAGATCTTAAATTCAAGATGGGACAGGCTCCATTCTTCTGCTCAAATGTCAGGCTCAGAGGCCACACTGACTAGTTAGGGATGAATACGTACAGAGAAGGCTTCCTTGTATTCTATTATATCACTTTTGTTGAGAAGGTTACATCAACGATCCCATTGGCGAGAGGGGCAATTATCCACGTGGTTGTATTTTACCATTTTTTTTGACCAAGAATATAGATTGCATTACTAAGATATTGAAGGAAGTAGATCAGTCGTGATAACAGAGTTAATACAGGGGGGATCATAGGAGGATCCCAAACAGCTTCGCTAAGGGAAGCACAGGCAAATCTAGCACAGGCATGAGCAGCCTTGTTACAGTCTTGGGGGGAGAACGACAGAGAAATTAAGCCCGAGAGGAGAAGATTATGGCAGTTCTCAATGATATTCTTCACCTTCTAAGGTGGGCTTCTAAGATGGAGAGCAGCATGAATCAATACATGGGCATCCCCTTCCACAATTACACTTGTATTCAATTGTTGGGCCATTTGTAAAGCTTTTTGCATTGCCAATGCTTCCACCAGAGATGGGTCAGGAGTTTTGAGGATCATAGTAGTAGCATTAACAAGGGATCCATTCCAGTCTCGCACAATGATTCCAACAACACCAACAGAATTGGAAGTGGCACCATCAAAGTTGATTTTATAGGATCCAGGACTAGGAGGGATCCAGCCAGTATTAATATCTGTGGTCTTCGGTAGATCAGTAGGAGCTGTAGTTATCGAAGCCAGCCAAAAATTCACATCAACCACGGCTCGTCTGACAGTAGACAGAGGCTTGACATTGATATTGTCCAGATTCCTTTTACATCTAGCCTTCCATATCTGCCACATTATAGAGAAGCATAAAGAGATTATAGTCCTATCATTTGCATTAGAGGCAAATGGGGGGGTGGACCATTCTACAATCCTGTCTACCAAGTTCTTTGGATCAAGATTCACATGATAATTTAGGGGGGAAACTTTCCAAACAGCTCTAGCAAAATCACATTCAAATAGCAGATGCTCAACTGTTTCTGGGTAAAGGAAGCAGGTTTGGCAAATGCAGGTAACCTGGGCACTCTTTTGGATATAATATCATAAACAGGTATGGCATTGGATAGACATTTCCAAATAAAATGAATGATCTTTGGGGGAATAATCTTTTGGACTTGATGGTGCCAAAGATATTTCCAGACAGTCGTAGGGGAGGAGGAGGAGGGCAGAGAGGACAGCTCCGTGAGGTATCTATAGGTAGATTTGGAAGTGAACTCACCATCTAGGGTGGGTGTCCAAACAAGTTGATCCCCTCTCAAGTCCCCATTCATGGGCAATTGAAGCTGACATACTTTTTCTGCAATATCCTGACTGAAGAGTCTGTGGATGAGCTCTTCATTCCACTTCCCATTATTAATGAGTTGGAAGACCCACATAGGAATATGGTCTGTGAAATTTTGCCTTGCAGTGATTGGCCCAATGGTATCTGAAACCCAATTATCTGCCCAAATATTAGTAGATAGGCCATTTATGATAATCTTGAAGTAAGGAGGTGACATAATATCTCTGAGTTGAAGGATAGCCAATTAGGATATAGAGCAATTTGCAGGTACAGTAGCCTCCCAGAAGTTAGAATTAGACAGGTACTTAATTTTGAGTATTGTAGCCCAAATTGAGTAGGGATCTTGGAGAAATTTCCACACCAGTTTCATTATAGCTGTCTTGTTGGTGTAGACACGCTAATTTTGACATCATTTTGAGTAAATTTCATATCATATAATAATGCTTCAAAATAGTCTGATATTTAATTATTAGTTAATTTTTATTAATCTTTCTGAATTAATTATCTAAATAGTATCGGGTCAGACAGACATAATTTAAGTTAATTAATTAAATTGATTTTAACTCAAATTTTAATAAAAAATGAAAAAGTTTAAAAGACGTCGACATGTGTAGACGCCATTTAGAGTTTATTCCTATTTTGATTTTTAAAGTTTGAATTTTAATTAATTGATTAATTAGTTAAAAGACGTCTGCCAGGCACGACGCTATTTAGGTCTCCTAAGCTGTTTCTATCTCTTTTTACGGATATTTATCCTCATCTTAATTAGTCTAAAAGACGTCTCCCATGGGCGACGCGTTTTAGATAATTACAGATAATGATAAATTAATCTGTGTTTATCTGTTTGTTAGTTGAATAAACTTCAAATTCTTTCATGTTAATCCATTAATAACCGCGGATGTAAAGCCTATAAATACCCAACCCCTTGGTCATTGACAAGAGTGATTATTAGTGATGATAGTGATAATTGAGTGAAATTAGAGTAAAGAAGCTTGGCGACGACGTCCAAGCACTGAAGGATTGAAGTGCTACTACTTCCAAGAGTCTTGAAGCAAGCTACATCCTTCCTTCATCACTTCTTCGTCCTTTTAAGATCCATTCAAGAACCAAGGCTTTCTAGGAGCAATTCAACTCAGTTCTTAATTATTTATCATCATATTAGTTCAAAATCTCATTCATCACATCACTCCATGCAACACACACTCACTAGCATTATTTTTCGATCCATATTTTAAGGGGTTTAAAAGACCATCAAACAAGTGAGCTCATTTGTTTAGTTGCATGATTAGAATTTCTACTGGAATAGATACTACATCTATTTAAGTTATTATTGCTCCCTCTTTCTTTTCACTTTTTGCAAAGTTCAAAGTACAAGAGGAGATAAAGTGGAGAGAATCAATAAGGAGAAGGAAATCTGGATGATCCTCAAAGTCCGATAAGCATCTAAAGCGAGAACAAAGTCAGAAGGGCTCTCTTTCTTCAGCCGGCTGAAGGAGGGGAATCAAGGACTCGAACATCTCTCAATTCCAAAATAGGTAGGCAATCAATCTTTTCTTTTGGAACTTTTTAGTTAAAAGTTTTTGGCGATCACATTCATTTAGTTTTTAATAGGTTTATTTGTCACATAAACAACATAATTTTCATGATAATCACACACCCAATTTGAGCACTCACAGCTTTTTGGCGATCACGGTGGGACTTGGTCTCGCCATCTTTTAATCTTTGTTTTTGCTTTCATCAATCGGGCACTCTCTGTGCACCACCTGTGTTTCTTGACACGCCCTCACCGATCGGTGAGTTTTTCATTTAATTGTTATTCCTACGTGCACCACGTGCACACTCCTGTGGCAAGATCTTACCCTCCCCGTTTGATTGATTGGAAAGTTGTGGTTGTGATAAGAAGATTGTGTGATTGATTGATATTTTAGTTGTTCATCTGATTAAATTATCTTGTTAAAAATTATAAAAAAAAAAAGAATCGCATGAGCTGATCATTTACTGCTTTCATCCTGTTTGTTTAAGGAGGAATCGATCCAGAAATTCCTCATGAAATGTTCATTCTGCGACTTGAAAAGTGTCCAGGAACAGCGACGCGTTTCATACCGCGTCGCCTAACCCAGACGCCTTTCAGGCCAAATTCTTTGCTCTCTACTGCCTGAGTTTCTACAAAAAAAATAAGGTTCTGTTTGAATAGCGTCGAACAACAGCGACGCGATTTAGGCAGTTTCTTGTTTTTTTTCTTCAATTCTCAGATTTCTGATCTGCTTGCTACTACACATTGCGTAATAAGCATTAGAGGCCATCCAGGCCACACGTCATATGCACTGGGGCTAACACCCCCCTCTTTTTCTCTTAGGAACACCTTTCTTGACGTCTTCACCTCTCTCTTATTGGGTCGGTCCCTCGATCAGACTAGAGTGGTTGGCGTTAAAGACCTCTGTAAGTCCCCAAAATCAAGGTATTCCTCCTTGTTCATCGAGCTGGTTGTACCAATCGAAGTCCTGGTTAGATTTTCATAACGTTGTGAGAGAAAGCCATAGAGTATAACGGTGGAAATTGAACTGAAACTAGGATCCTACCCCTTGAGTGAATTTGTGATGAATTGAATCCAAATAACCCAACAAGGAATCCTGAAACAATGTTAAACATCCACTCGATTGCTTAATCTCTGTGTAACTTGTCTGCAAATCTTTGAAAAAAAAAATCTAATATCATGCTACTTCGATCAGGTAGGGATTTGAGCATGGCTCCAAATGCCCTAGTTAATTACGAGGGAGATGCTAATGCCCCTCTTGAGTCTGATTACCACTTTGAAAGCGAGGGAGATGCTGATGCCCCCCGTAATCCCCATTCTTGTCCAGTTCGATACGAGGAAAACCAACAAACCCCTTTTCCTTGTGCTCATGATCAATATTCTGATCTTCTTTCGTATGTGCATGCGATTCCTAATCCTATTTTCGAGGGGGGCATGAACTCGAATGATCCCTCATCCTCCGATCCCTCGGATCTAGTGAACGCTTTGGGAGTTCTTGCCTCCCGCCTGGATCCTCGACAGTTCGAGGCAATCCAGTCTATTTTGAAGGGGAAGACGCCCATGCAGTCTGCTGAGCCGAATCCTGCGGCTCCCCCTGTCATTCCTCAACCTCCTCCTCATCATACTTCCTTCATTCCCCAGGCCATGGAAGGCCATAAAGTCTCAACCTCTCGGCCAGCTGGGCCACAACTTTCTTCTTCGAGGCAACCGGTCAGGCCGCTGACGCCTACTTGCCAAAATGCCCTTGGGCATGACGGAAGCTCTGTCGGACCTCAGCTCTATTGTCCCCCATGTCCTACATACTCTAGGCAACAGGCCTATCATGTACCTCCACCTCCCCCACCTCCCCAAGTTGATCCAACAACACAAGCTCTGCTTGCAAAGATGGAGTGTATGGATGAACACTTCAACAACCTTCAGAAGATGATGGGAGTTAAAGCTGCACTTGAGATTAACCTGCCAAGTCTGCCTGTGTTCCATTTGCCACCTTTTGAGATGCCGGTATATCGTAAATACAATGGTACTGGTAACCCCTTCACTCATTTGAAGGAGTTTATGTATGAGTCATCTTTCTGGCAAAATGACAAGATGTCGTTGGCATTTTTGTTCAGAAAATCCTTGGAGGGACCAGCCCTCGAGTGGTTCTTTTCTTTAGAACCTACTGAAGTAGAGGACTATGATATCGTATCACGAAAGTTCATTCAATGATACCAGGATAGAGTTGCCCCCTCTTTGTCTATTACTGACCTGATAGCATAAAAAATGAAGCCTGACGAAGAATTCGTCAGTTTTGCTGATAGATGGAGGGACATGGCAGAAAAAGTGAAAGATCATTTGTCTGAGTCAGAGCAAGTAAAGATGTTAATTTCTAATGCCACACCTCAGTTTAAGCTAGTCCTCGCCTTGAACAACTTGACCAGTATGGCAGAGCTCTATGAAAGAGCACGTTATTGTCAGAATGCTTTCAAGGATGCTACATTCTCTGGTGTTTTTAATCCTCACCGACCTAGCAGGCTTCCACCGCGGAAGCCTGCCGTGCCAAATTCTCCTAGCGCAGGTCCAACCATTAAGGGCACGCTCTCCTATGAGCAGGTTAGTAGCATGAACAACAACTAGCCCTAATTTGTGAGGAATCAGCAACCACAGTACCAGCGGCCGCAGCAGCCAAACCAGCAGGGTTACAGATAGCAGCAGCCGAACCCACAATATCAGTAGCCACAGTACTAGTGGCCTCAGCAGCCGAACCAGCAACCACAACAGCAACCACAACAGCAGCCACAACGGCAATTACAGTATCAGCCCCCACAACAGTAGTATCAGCCCCCACAACAGCAGTATCATCCCCCAGCAGCAGCAGCAGTCCTTCCAGAGTCATTATCAGATATCTTTAGTGCTTTAATGGTAGCCAATGCTTTGGTTCTGCCAAGAGAAAAAACTGTTTGACCCCAAAATGCCAACAGTTTCAGGTATTGTTATTTCCACAGACAACCTGGACACACCATAGATACCTGCTTCCAATTCCAAGATTATATTCATGATCTCAACGAGCAGGGAGACATCGACTGGAAAGAAATGAAGAAGTACATATCCGCCTTGAAGGCGAGAAGACCACAACAACAACAGCAGCAACAACAACCAAGAGCACCGGCGCAGGCAACGACGCCACCAAACATGGGTATAGTGCAAAACCCACTCCCGGAGCACCATAACTAGAATAAAGTTGCCCCCATTTTAACAAATAGCCGGTCTGAGGCTAATCGAGGGCAACAGTGGAAGATAGAGGATTCTTCCTCTATTTATTCAACAGGCCACACTTCGAGCACCGCAGAGCAACCACCACGCCGCACCATCCACATACCTAGATCACAACCCGTTACCATCACGCCAGTACCAACACCCGCATACTATTTACCCACGCCCATTAACCCATTATCACTGCCCACTTTCCTTAAATCCACTAACCCATCACCACCGCCCACTTTCCTCAAACCCATTATCCCCCACGCCACTACGTCTCCATTAAACAACCCCCCGCAAGCTAATTATGCACCCCTCATGCCATCCAAACCACTGCTCTGCATACCACTCCCTACATCACCCATTACCACCACCGCTTACCCAAACACCATACAACCATCTAAACCCCTACTCCGCATGCCATTCCCCACTTCATCCGCACCAACCAACTACCCTTCCACCATCTAACCATCTAGGCCCCTAATCCGTACCATGCCACCACCAACTAACCCCACTCCATTACCCATATACCAACCCTCCACACCATCTACACCATCCACTAACCCTGCGGTGCTCAAGTTATCACCCGGCCCTTCCACAACTGAAGAACATGCACTCCGGAGTGGGAGGATCTTCAACAAGGTCTTTCCTCAATCAATAGTCAGAGACGGCCCATCACAGCCGCCGGAGGAAGCACATAATGATGAGAGTGCACCAGGCACTCAATATGACCTGTTAAAACATCTTGACAGAACACCGACACGAATCTCTGTGTTTGAATTGATAAAGAGATCAAAGACCCATCAAGAGGCTCTGATGGAGTATCTACCAAAAATGATGGTCGACGAAGACATGTTGGTAGAGAAGATCGCCGCACTACTAGTTCCTTAGGGGGATCAGCCCTCTATCTCATTTCATGCCTCGGAACTAGCACCGCCAGCATCCAGGAGTATGGCTCTAAGTATTACGGTCAATATCTACAAGAAGGCCGCAGATGCATATCTAGTCGACACATGGGCTTCAATTAATGTCTTGCCTCCAAAGACCCTTGAATTGTGTGGTGTACCCAAAGAAAAATGACTGCCTAGCCCTATCTCTGTAATAGCTTATGATAATTCCACCCGTTCCCCTCTGGGGATGGTCTATTTAAAAGTGGAGTTAGGCCCAGTATGTCATGTCGATGTCGAATTTCACATTTTGGAAATCGATCCTTCCTTGAATGCTATTTTGGGTCGTCCTTATATGAAAACCCTCGAGGCGATTCCCTCTACAAATCATCAGTGCCTTAAATTTCCCTACAAAGGACGAATCATTAAAGTTACGAGCATGCTGATCCTTGCTGCTGCTCACTTCTTGAATATCAAGCCAATTTCTTCACATGGCCGACAACCTTTTCTGTCGATATTACAGGTTTACCATCCGGTGGCTGATCCTTGCTGCTGCTCACTTCTTGAATATCAAGCCAATTTCTTCACATGGCCGACAACCTTTTTTGTCGATATTACAGGTTTACCATCCGGTGGCTGATCCTTTAAAAGCCGCCACTCTTACTCCTTATCCACTGAATGCCATAAAGCGGGGGAAGTGCATGAGTACCCCTGGATGGAAAATAATGATGAAGGGTGGTTATCAGCGTGGAAAGGGCCTGGGCACGCAATTACAAGGCAAAACTACGCCCATCAAGGACAACTGGAAATGGCCTGGGCTATAGGCCAAGAAATGTGAGGCACGACATTACTCTACAAGAAGAAAATGAAGACGGCCAGAAGATATGGGACACAATGTCTATACTATGCAAAGAAGGTCGGGACCCTTTAACATGGACTTTATACACACATTTTGTCAAGGGGCCCATGATCAGTCATGATAACACTGTAGTCATCACTTCCTGTTTTGACCTCCATGACATTTATGGAAAAAACCTGGCCAGACATTGTTCAGAGTTGCTCACATACCAGTCTTTGGAGGCTCTGCGGCCAATGAAAAGGAGGAAGTTTCAAGACCCTGAGTGTAAATGGTACATATGGTTTGACTTAAGGGATCTGTATATTGTATTGAATAGACTGTTTCTTGATCCCTCAGAACCTAAGTGGCTGCCACAAATAGATGAACTGATTGAAGGACCTGGTGCCATTTTTGATAAAAGAATACTGCGGTCTGAAGAAACAGATGAAGGGGAGCCAGATAACCCCTATGAAGCTGGTTATACTACGGATCTTCTCTGGAGGGAGACTTATCCTTCTCACATTTTTACACTTCATACCTTGTTCTACACTCTGCTTCTGACCCCGACTTGGTCGCGGGTCATTACTGAAGATATTTCATAGGCTCCGCCCGTCATAATCACTCTATCCCCACGGGACTTCATTACCCAACCTCTTCTCGATTCAGAGAGGATTTATGATTTGATCTGGGACATACTGTTGTATGATCCCCCAAATCCTTTGGCCTTGGTGCCGCTTCCTCCATCCCATTTTCCTCCTATTCACCTTCATTCTTGTTTTATGATTAATTCATCTTTTCTCTAAAAAAAAACGTCAATTTGGCAACAAATTTTTCCCAAATCCTCATTGAGGAAACTTCCTATTTGTCCGATTGTTCCCCATTGTGTGGATCTTTCGGTCAAGATTCTCTTCTAGATCTACTCTGCCCCTCCCCTCGGGAGGATTCTCCTGTATTTCCGTTTGTATCCCATAATTTTCATTCTGCTTCGTCCTCATTAGGTCAGGATAGAGAGTCTAGCGAAGTTAGGGAGTCTAATTCTAGGCAGGTTAGTCAGGTTAGGAAGTCTAGAGAATCTAAGGGTAAACAAATTCCAGATAGATACCTCTAGGATTTAGCTGATAAATGCCTTTCTTGCTCTATGATCCCTCAACTATTAGAGAATCCTATTCACATGCTAAAAGATTGTATAGATGATGAGTCAATTAATGATAGATATGGGGTGTATGAATTGATATACGGAAAAGACCCCATTGTTGAAGATGAGGAAGATGACGAGGACGCAGCTGAGGCATATGCTAGTGGAATAAAAAGATTCAATGAACCCTTAGCTGCCGTAGAAGAGCCCACTAAAGTGATCAATCTAGGGACTGAAGACGAACCTAAGATTGTCCTCGTTAGTAAGAATCTTTCTAAAGTGGACGAGAAGGCAATGGTATAAGTTCTTAAGAATTATAAGGACACTTTCGCCTAGAGTTTTGAGGATATGTCGGGGTTAGACTCATCCTTAGTGAAACACAAGTTGACATTAAATGATGGAGCTAGCCTGGTCAAACAGAAGTTAAGGCGATTCCACCCACAAATGACTTTAAAAACGAAGAGGTCGATAAGTTACATAAAGTCAAATTCATTAGAGTTGTCCTTTATCCACAATGGGTGGCCAACATAGTCCCGATTATGAAGAAAGATGGGAAGGTCAGAATCTGCATTGACTTCCGAGATTTGAACCGGACCTGTCCTAAGGATGATTTTCCATTGCCTCACATTGATGTACTCATCGATAACACTGCTGGCTATGAAATTTTATCATTTATGGATGGATTTTCAGGATATAATCAGATTAAATTGGCAGAAGAAGATCAAGAAAAGACATCATTCACTACACCTTGGGGAACATATTGCTATGTTGTCATGCCATTTAGATTAAAGAGTACTGGAGCCACTTATCAAAGGGTTATGATGGCAATATTTCACGACATGATGCATATCAATCTAGAAGTATATGTGGATGACTTGTTGGTGAAATCTAAGACTAAGGCTGAACATGCCAAAGTTTTGGCAAGAGTATTAGAAAGATCAAGAGAATACCAGTTAAAAATGAACCCCAAGAAATGTGTATTCGGGGTATCCTCAGAAAAATTACTTGGATTCATTGTCAGTAAACGGGGAATTGAGATCGATCCCAACAAGGCGAAGGCTATCAGAGAAATGCCACCTCCTAAAAATTTGAAAGAATTGAGAGGATTAATCAGGAGGTTGCAATTTATTCGTCATTTTGTCTCCCAGCACTCACAAAGGTGTAAGCCGTTTTACGAGCTTACCAAGCCGGGAGTCAAATTCGATTCGGACGATAAGTGTCAGGAGGCATTCGATGGATTAAATAATTATTTGGCAAGTCCTCCTGTTTTGAGACCACCATCTCCAGGCAAACCATCGATACTATACATTTCTGTCCTGAATGATGAGGTGGGGGCTGTCCTAGCGCAAGAAGATGAAGAAGGAAAGGAGAGGGTAGCTTACTATCTCTCTAAACTTCTCAACCTCGTTGAGCAGAGATACACGGCGATGGAGAAAACATGTGCCGCACTTGTATGGGTGGTTCAGAAATTGAAGCATTACTTTTTAGCCCACGAAGTCCATCTTATCGCTAGAATGAATCCGATCAAGTTTCTTCTTGAGAAATATGTCCTTACTGATAGGTTAGCACGATGGCAAAACTTTCTATCTCAATTCGATATCACTTACATTCAGCAGAAAGCAATCAAAGGCTATGCCATAGCAAAACATCTCGCTCACCATCCCCTTCTTCGTTTTGATCCAGTCCGATCGGAGTTTCCGGAGGAGGAACTAATGTCCATAGACTGAGTCAAAGATGACATGTTGACTGTGCATTTTGACGGAGCTCTGAATTCCCATGGAAAGGATATTGGCATTGTTCTGCTATCACCTGAAGGTGTCACCATTCTACAAGCCTTTCAGCTTGACTTTCCAGTCACTAACAATATAGCTGAATACGAGGCACTCCTTGCTGGCCTCGAGGCTACTCATCTCTATGGTGCCACCATACTTAGAATTGTAGGTGATAGCCAATTGATTCTTCACCAAGTGTTAACCAAATATCGAACTCTTGATCCCAAGATCAAGCCTTATCAAGAACTTACTTCTGTTTATGCTAAGCTTTTCACAAAGTTGATCTTCATCCATGTTCCTAGGAATCAGAACATCTTAGCTGACGCTCTAGCCTCACTTGCATCTTCTCTTAATTTTTCAATCAGCAGACAATCCGAACCAATCATCGTTCATAGGCGTCTTTCACCCGCCGTGAAAGACCCCTCATTCCTTAGAACTAAGGAGAAGCTGCTGAAGAAGGTCAAAGATGCAAATATTGTGGAAAAGAGGGAAATTATGTTAATGGAGCTGTTAGAAGAGATGAATGATGAGCAGAAATCGTGGTACTACGAAATTGCTAAATATTGTGAAGATCAATCATATCCTGAAGAAGCCACAGCTGAGGAGAAAAGGGCTATCAGGAGAGTTGCTCAAAGATACACCCTAGTTGGGGGAGCATTATACAAAAGAGGTTTTGATGGAGTTCTTCTAAGATGTTTAGACAAAGATGAGCTTTGGAAGGTTATGGAAGGAGCTCATGCTGGAGTTTGTGGTGGCCATGTTAATAGACAGATGTTAGCAAAGAAAATCCTTAGACAAGGATTCTATTGGCCAACCATGGAAGAAGATTGTGTAGGATATGTTCGTAGGTGTGCTAAGTGCCAACTTCACGCCGATAAAATTCATTCTCCTGCATCTTCACTCCACCCTGTTTCGTCCCCATGGCCTTTCTCTATGTGGGCTTTCGATATCATTGGACCCCTTGTCAATCCTGATTCCGGCATTAAGCAAAAGTCCTTCATCCTCACGACAACGGAATACTTCACCAAATGGGCAGAAGCTGAAGCGTACACGGAAGTCAAAGCATCAACCGTCTGCAAGTTCATCATGAAGAACATCATCACCAGATTTGGAATTCCTAGCACCATCGTCACCGACAATAGACCGCAGTTCATGTCACAAGAACTGAAAGACTTCTGCAACATGTATAAAATTGCATTGCATCATTCGTCTCCTTATTATCCGCAAGGCAATGACCAAGAAGAGGCAACTAACAGGACTTTGATAAAAATCATAAAAAAGACGTGCAAGTCTAATAATTTACAGACTGGCCAGAAAAATTAATTAAGTCTCTATGGGCCTCCGAACTTCAATCCGCACGTCCACTGGGCAGACTCCTTATTCCTTAACATTTGGAATGGAAGCGGTAGTTCATATGAGATCCTTATACCGTCATTAAGAGTACAATTGAATAATGTATTTTTCATTGATGAACACCGTTCAGCACTCCTTGCTCAATTAGAACTCTTAGACGAGAAAAGATGGTCAGCTGCTAATCATGCAAGAGTTTATCAAAATAGACTAGCACGTTTTTATTAAAAGAAAGTCATTGAACGTAAGTTCAAAGTTAGTGAAATGGTTGTCAAAAGAATCTTTGTAAAACCTGGTGGTCCGCGTTCTAAGCACCAACCCAATTGGGAAGGACCATATGTTGTATCACATGCTTTTCCTGGTAATGCTTACCGTCTAGTTAATGCAGAAGGGGAAGAGTTGACTCACCCCTGGAATGGTCTGTATCTTAAGAATACTACCCTTATGTTAAAGAGTCGATCAGCATGATGCAAAGACCAGTGGAATCAGAAAATTTAGAAACTCACATTCCTTTATCGATCTGAATAATTTAATTCAAAGACATTACTACACACACTGATACGTTTGATTCGTGAGTAACAAGAGATGCCAAGTCCTAAGGAATACCGAAAGTTTGACTAAAAGTGTAAAGTGCAAATCATTCTTTTCAAACAAAGTTCTGTTTTTACATTCAGCCCATGATGTCGGAACGAGACTTAGAATAGATTACCAAGAACACCCGCCATCTTAGTAGGAGGTCGTCATAAAAAATTAGGGAGATCCGTCTCAAGAAAAAGAAAAGAAAAGCAAAAGCAAAAGACAAAAGCCAAATGTCGAATCAAAAGGCCATTACACTACAAACGTTACATCAAGGTCATGAAATGAAATAAAAGGGAACGTAAGGTCGATAAATACCCCGGAAAGAAAATGACCGAATCCCAACATATATTAGGGTAAGAAATGAATATCTTTTTAGGTCTCCGGAACCTTCTCATGGGCTTTCTAAACCAATTATTCCTTTCTTTCTCAAGAGGCGTACTCCAAGCTTAAGGAACGGCCTAGATTGACTAAGGATCAAATCATCAAATAGGATCACGAATGGAAACACAAGTTCAAACACGATGGGTCTAAGTTAGATTATTGAAGAACAATATGAGAATTAAGTTAATAAATGAATATGTTTCCTTTTGATCTGAGTATCATGCTGGTCTTTTAGTTTGCACCATATTCCAAAATCCAAAAAAAGTACATATTTCAAAATAAAAAAAAGTACATATTCCAAAATCCAAAAAAAAGCACATATTTCAAAAATCCAAAAAAATATATATGTTCCAAAACCCAAACAAAAACGAATATCTCAAAACAACAAAAAAATATTTCAATTAGCATCTACTTATTGCATCTAGTATGTTTCGTTCCATTTATTTTCAGTGAGCATCTGTCTGCTTGCATGTTGCATTTTGCTTACAGTTTGATTATTCATGCTACCTTTGTTAATAAAGGCTATGCCCATTAACCCTTCTACCAAGAAAATGATCAATTAATCAGTTGCTTAATTGGGCAAGGGGCTAAGCCTGAATAAATGCTTAACCTGTTTGTTCAAGTTATATACAGGACACAAGGCATGAAGAGAGTTAGAATCTAGATTGAAGACAGCCAGAACCTGTTTCTACGATTGAAAGGCGTCGTTGAATAGCGACGTGTTTTGGTTCATGTTAATGGTGTCGGCACGACACGACGCGTTTCAGAAATTCAAAGAAATGATTGCAAAGTTGAAAATTTCAAGAACATTCTACTGTAGGAGTTTATGAGTCCCGACCATGGCTAAAAAGGCGGTTATCTTTATCCTTTGTATTATTTCATGTAATTAATTTGCATCATCATTATTATATGTTAAATATTTATTAGACTATATTAAGGACCTTGTGATTTTGATGAAACTGGAATATGAGTTCTCCTTTAACAAAAACAGTGATAATTCCAGAGAATTCTTAATCGCACGGATAGGCCGTTGGATTGTTAATTAGTGAGGATGATGGTTCCACTTTTGTGAAACGGTGCGTGGATAAACGAGCTTCGGCTTAGTACTGAATTGCAAGAATTGGTATCTTGACTAATTAATGACAATTTAACAATATTATCCTTGATTAATTTAATTTTATATTTTTCTTTTAGCCCAGCATGCATTATGTAGGACTTTGAAATCACTGTGATAAGAATTAATTATTGATTAAGTTTCAGACCATTGATCAAATAAATCCCAAAATGATATGAAATATTCCATTCTGAATTGAGTATCTTGATTATCTTTGAGGTTCGCTTAAAGATATCCTTGGAATTCTATCCTTTCATGGACTTTTTATCCAACATTTCTTGTTTTCTTTTAAGATCCATCATGGTTGCATCACGTCCACATTGGCTGGCAATCGCTCTCCATGATGAAACCTGCAGTGTCTATGACCTGAGGTACTTCCCAATCCGTGGAGGTTGATCGACTTTATTTTATTTCCTTGTCTATTTCATCTAGACATGATTGATTCCATCGATATTATTGAGTTATCTTCATTGATGATTTTGAGAAAAAAATCCAATCATGTGATGTTAAGAGCGTGTCTCATCATATCTTGGCATCACCTTTTCAGTATATTCTATTTCATTTCACTCCCTTGCAAAGACGATGTCAAGGTGAGGCAGCTGTAGACACGCTAATTTTGATATCATTTTGAGTAAATTTCATATCATATAATAATGCCTCAAAATAGTCTGATATTTAATAATTAGTTAATTTTTATTAATATTTCTAAATTAATTATCTAAATAGTATCGGGTCAGACATACATAATTTAACTTAATTAATTAAATTAATTTTAACTCAAATTTTAATAAAAAATGAAGAAGTCTAAAAGACGTTGACATGTGTAGACGCCATTTCGAGTTTATTTCTATGTTTATTTTTAAAGTTTGAATTTTAATTAATTGATTAATTAGTTAAAAGACGTCTGCCAGGTACGACACCATTTAGGTCTCCTAAGCTGTTTCTATCTCTTTTTCTGGATATTTATCCTTATCTTAATTAGTCTAAAAGACATCTCCCATGGGCGACGCGTTTTAGATAATTACAGATAATGATGAATTAATCTGTGTTTATCTATTTGTTAGTTGGATAAACTTCAAATTCTTTCATGTTAATCCATTAATAACCGCGGATATAAAGCCTATAAATACCCAACCCCTTGGTCATTGAAAAGAGTGATTATTAGTGATGATAGTGATAATTGAGTGAAATTAGAGTAGAGAATCTTGGCGACGACGTCCAGGCGCTGAAGGATCGAGGTGCTGCTACTTCCAGGAGTCTTGAAGCAAGCTACATCCTTCCTTCATCACTTCTTCATCCTTTCAAGATCCATTCAAGAACCAAGGTTTTCGAAGAGCCATCCAACTCAGTTCTTAATTATTCATCATCATATTAGTTCAAAATCTCATTCATCACATCACTCCATGCAACACACACTCACTAGCATTATTTTCGAATCCATATTTTAAGGGGTTTAAAAGACCATCAAACAAGTGAGTTCATTTGTTTAGTTGCATGATTAGAATTTCTACTGGAATAGATACTACATCTATTTAAGTTATTATTGTTCCCTCTTTCTTTTCACTTTTTGCAAGGTTCAAAGGTACAAAAGGAGATAAAGAGGAGAGAATCAATAAGGAAAAGGAAATCTGGATGATCCTCAAAGTCCGATAAGCATCTAAAGCAAGAACAAAGTCAGAAGGGCTTTCTTTCTTCAACCGGCTGAAGGAGGGGAATCAATGACTCGAACATCTCCCAATTCCAAAACAGATAGGCGATCAATCTTTTCTTTTGGGACTTTTTAGTTAAAAGTTTATGGAGATCACATTCACTTAGTTTTTAATAGGTTTATTTGTCATATAAACAACATAATTTTCATGATAATCACACAACCAATTTGAGCACTCACAGTTGGTAGTTTCCAAGTCTCTGATGCCCAATCCACCAAGAGCTTTATGGTTCTTGAGGGATCTCCAATTGCAGAGGTGGATTCTTTTGTGATCCAAAGTATCCCCCCAAAGGAAAGATGACATAATCTGGTTAAGCTTATTGATGGTGGTTTTTGGTAGAAGGCCCACGCTCATCACATGAACTGGGATAGATGCCAGGGCAGAGTTAATCAATGTGATTTTGCCAACAGTGGACAAAGTAGTAGCCTTCTAGTTTCAGAGCTTAGATTTCAATTTATCTACGATATAGGATAATTGGTCCACTTTCCCTCTTCCAAACCAGAGGGGGACCCCCAGATATAGTTCTCTTCTTTTTATCAATGGAATATGCAGTTTGGAGCTCAAGTATTGTTGGTCCTGGATGGACATATTGTTACTGAACAGAATGGTAGATTTAGACTTATTCATAAATTGGCCTGACCATTTCCCATAGGTATCCAGACAGGTTAGGTATTCACCAATATCCTCAGCATTTGCACTGCCAAACATGACAATATCATCAGCATACATTAAGTGGGAAATAGTAGGGGCATGTATGCTGATTTTAAAACCTTTCATCTTCTGATCTGTTATAGACTTTTGGATGAGCCTGGTCAGCATTTCAGCACACATAATATAAATATAAGGTGAGAGAGGGCATCCCTGTTTGATTCCTCTCCTCGGGACAATTAGCCCTACATTTTATCCATTGGTGTTGATTGAGAAAGTAGCAGTTGTAATACACATCATCAGAAGGTTGACAACTTTAGTGGAGAAACCCAGTTTATAAAGCACATCAGAAATAAAAGCCCATTCCAATTTGTCATAGGCCTTAGAGATATCCACCTTCATACAAAAAATCCCAAACTTCCCTCCTTTAGTCTTCATAGAATTGACTAGTTCTTGAGTAATGAGAATATTGTCCACCATCATTCTATTAGGAACAAAAGTAGATTGGTTGGGGGAGATCAGGCTGGGGAGTAGGGGCTTAAGACGGCTAGCTAGGATCTTTGGACATACCTTGTACAGGACATTGGAGAGGCTAATAGGTCTGTAATCTAAAGGATTACCAGTAGGAATTTTCTTGGGAATCAAGACAAGATTTGTATGATTCAGTTTATGGGGCATAACATTATCATGGAAAACCCTTGTACTAGCTTCACCACCTCATCCTTGACAATGGGCCAGTATTTCTGAAAGAAAATGGGTGGGAGGCCATTAGGGCCTGGGGCTTTATAGGGGCCCATAGTCATAATGGCAAGTTGGGTCTCAGCCTCAGAGGGAGCAGCACATAGGTGAAAATTGTTCTGGGCATTGATGAGTTGGTGACCAGCATAGGGATTGTCCCAATGTAGGAAGGAAGTATCATAATTTCCAGCTTGGTACAGATCATGAAAATAGGTCACAAAGCTCTGCTTAATGTGGTCAGCATCTTTAATCTAGGTGCCATTATCTAATTGGATGCCAGAGATTCTGTTAAAATTCCTTCTGCAGAGGACGGAGACATGAAAGAATTTAGTGTTCCTATCTCCTCTCATATGCCAATTGCCCTTGTTCCTTTGCTGTCAAAATTCATTTTCTTCAAGGATAGCCTTCAGGGATTCATTAATAATTCTGCCTTCATGGAGAGTATCATCAGTAATAGGAGCCATATCAATATCATCCAGTTTCTTACTCAGCACTGGGATCCTATGTTGAGCATTACCAAAGTTTTTTCTTTTCCATTTTTTGTATAAGGTCTGTAGCTTAGAGATTTTTCTAGAATAATTTGAGTGTAGAGGAGGTAGATTCTACCATTGAAGATCCAACAGATCCTTGAAATCCTTCTTGAATGTCCAAGCAGATTCAAATCTAAATGGATGATGTTTCTTTCTGGGTTGGCATTCAGTATTTAGGATAATAGGCCTATGATCACTAGCCACTCTAGGCAGATGTAGGACCTTAGCATTAGGGAATTTGAGGTACCACTGGGTATTAACCAGGGCTCTATCCAACCTTTCACGAATGTGGAAACTGGCTTTCCTATTATTTGTCCAAGTGTAAGCAGGGTCATCATGCCCTAAATCAATGAGTCCAGAGTCATAGATAAAAGAGTTAAATTCCCTGATTTGATGATGACTAATCTGGTTACCACCCCATTTATCTTGTTGGCGTGTAATGGAGTTCATATCTCCAATTAGGCAGACAGGCAGGTCTGACTGAAGAATAAGGTGACAGATATGAGCCCAGAACATCCTTCTGTAGGCAATTTTAGGGGGGGCATATAGACATAATAGGCGCCAGCAGAACCCAGTATCATCTTCCAAATTAGCAATGATCACATTCTGCTTAGAGTGAATAATCTTCAGATTAATATGAGGTTGCCACCAAATCCAAAGGCCTCCAGATCTACCATTAGGTGCAACAACATGATAATTTATGATGCCACGATAGCCAAAAAACTGAGCACTAAATTTTGATGGATATAGGTGCCTTCTAAGCCAATCATAACGCAACTATTTCAATCTGGTTCACTACTAAATGACATTAAATTCATTATGTAGATTGGCATATTTATATTTGCGTATAATGAAGTCCATGAATATGTGCAATAGTCATCAAATTATGATGAGATCATAATAATGAGACTGGTGACTTATAAACACATATTCTCAATTGTTCCTAGTCGTAGGATGTTTGAGAAGGACAAACATCCAATTAGACTAGTACAGGTTATTCCAGCTCATATGATGAGGGTGACTAATCTCGTTAGTTAATCGTGTGGAGACACAATGGTAAACCTGTAGGTGCTCATTGAGGCATGAGTAAACTAAACTTATCTGACATGAATCGCCGAATGGTAATTT
The DNA here is from genome assembly GCA_030544215.1 of Zantedeschia hybrid cultivar. Lineage (NCBI taxonomy): Eukaryota > Viridiplantae > Streptophyta > Magnoliopsida > Alismatales > Araceae > Zantedeschia > Zantedeschia hybrid cultivar. The sequence continues at coordinate 60,393,137 of JARZZO010000012.1, forward strand.
ACCTGACTGTCAATCGGCTTGATTCATCGTCACAGTGGCGTGGTTGATCCTTGGACTTGAGACACCAAAGACACCTTGTCGGTGGACTTATGGACTTTGACCTTGACCTATGAATCCCTATCTATGGGATCTCTAATAGTCAAGGATTGGGTCCAGCGGAAGACCTTCGAAGGTGATTGTGTGTTCAATAAAGGATCGTTCGCTCTTAGGTAACTGGAGAGGGAATGCTTTAGAACAGATCTGCAGGAGTCTCTGGCCAGAGCAGAAAACAATATCAGAAAAGAGGTTTCTGATATTGAACAACGGAGTCAGATTCAAGTGAGTTGACCATCTAGGGTTTGATAGTTGACCATACCCTAGGTTAACTCGAGAGCATTGTGCGAACGGAGGATTATAGCCACGCGGTAACTGTGGACGGACAGGTTCTATGAGTGGGTTGCTGAACCCCATTGCCTTCCAAGATCATGCGGTGTTGCTTGGCACCTAACTTGATCAGAAGTCTGACCGAATTTACATGCGATGTTAATTCTGTTAAGTAATTAGTTAATATCTAGATATTAATTAATTACAATAAGTCAATAAATAGTTATTGGACTTAACGGGCTAAAAACCGGACTGGTAAATTGGCCTAGCGGGTCACACACAATAAGATTCTCAATCGGTAGTACATAAGTGGAATTTATATTAACTCGGGGACTTTTGTGAAAAGTCGCACCGACTTAATATATATACGCGCTGTTGAGAAACCCTGGGCCAAGCTTCAGGATTTCCCCATACTGGCCGTCATCCCCCCTTTCTCTCTCCTCCTCTGGGCGCCCCGTTCGAGGCGTCGAGATTGTCTCCGTCTTTGCCGCGCGTGATTCCCGAAGGTCGGGAATTCCCGTCGGCGGGTTTTCGGCAATCGTTGCGGCGATGAATCTTCAACGAGCGAGTTGATACGGACGAGGGAGTGAGGACGAACCACCGTGGAGGATCGCGTGGATACCGCTGGAGGCCAGACGCTTGTGCGGCTCGCGGCATCGCCTCGACGGAACCGAGATGGAAGCGGATTCGAATCTGCGTACGGTAATCAGATTACAACCTGGTTTTCAGTTTTAGTTTTTCGTTCCGAATCGGATTAGTGGGCATCGGGCGGGATATTTTATTCATAGTTTCCGCTACGTTCTTCGCGTCCCACTTAGATCCCAACAGTGGTATCAGAGCCAGGTTCCGCTCTGATCCGCTCCGGAACGATAAAATTAATGTTTTGAAATTATTTCCATGCTCAGATTATATTTCTCTCATATAAATTACTTATGGGATGAGTACACAATAATCGGATTATTTTTCTGTGGAGAAAATCAATTTTTTTGAGGGTTTCATTGCGTTCTTCATAGAGATGAAGAATAAGTTTTGTGGGCTTGAAAAAGGGATCAATGGTGGTTGGACCATCTCTGTAGGTTTGCTAGTATGACCAACTACCCCTCACCATCCCCGGAAAATTTCTATGGCGGTCGGTGGAGCTTTTCTTCCCATATTTTTCAAGAGTTGGAAAAGATTGAGGAAAAGCGTTAGTTATAAAATCTGCACAAATCTCCATCTTTGGGGGTTCACCGACGGCGAAGGAGTCGCCCCTCGGCCATCATCGGCGGTGGAAATGAAAGGGGTAACTCCCCTCTGCAACTTCTGGCCACCATCGCTGGTTGCAAAAGAGGGCAAAAACCCTAAGAAACGAGCAACATGATATGGGCCTGGACCGGCCGGTCCTGCGCTAGACGCCTGGCCAGGCGGGAGCCGGCCCGACCGGCCCAGGCGCCCGACCTGGCTGAGCCAAGTCGCACCTGGGTCCGGCCCTTGGCCCGGCCCGGGCGCGCCTGGGGCCCGACTTGGCTCGGCCAGGTTCCCGGGCTCGAGCCAGGCGCCCCCTGGCCCGAGCCAGGACGAGCCAGGTGCGGCCCTGGCTACACCAGCTCGAGCCAGTTGGACCCATTAAGCCCTAATTAGGGCCATTGAGCCTATTTTAGCACTATTAACCCCAAAAACCCCTTATTTAAATTAAAAATCCCGTCCTATTTAACTTGAAATTGAAATTAATAATGTTTAAAATTGTTTTAAACATTAAATTAATTATTTTGAGTTAAAAGAGGATTATAATTAAGATATGATCTTAATTTTGGATTATTATTTTAATCAAATATTTTGTGGGGTTTATTAAGATATGATCTTAATAGTTAATTGTTTTAACTAAATAAGATAGGATCTTAATTATTTTAATTAATTAATTAAATGAGTTATAATTAAGATATGATCTTAATTATGAATAACTTTTAATTAGTTGATTAAAGGGGTTTAATTTTAAGATGTGATATTAAATAAAATTAACATAATTTGTTGATTTACCTTTAATTAAAGTAATTAAAGGGCTTAAAATTTAAGATTTTGATCTTAAATTATAATTAGCAAGTGTTGTTAATTAAACTTTAAGTTGTGACCAAAATATAATTAACAAATGTTGTTAATTTAATTTTAAGTCATAATTTTGAATAGAATTAACAAAAGTTGTTAATTTTGTTATAATTAAGTGATTAGATTAATATTAATAATTTCTTAGCAATTGTTGGTAGGAAATTATTTTAATAATTTAGAGACACTTAATAATAGTTGTTAAGTGATTAATTAACTAATTATAATAGTTATAATTAAGTTGATTATTTCTTGAGTAATAAACCTTAATAAAAGTTATTAAGGATTAATTAAGTCTTAATAATAGTTATTAAGATTATTAATTAGTTTATTCAAGTATCTCTTAATTATTGGTTTTAATCATCTAATCTACCTGGAATTTAATCTTTTATAAATGTTATTAAAAGATTAAATCACGTCTAAGATGTTAGGCTATTTTAATTAGAAATGTTCTAATTATTAATTCTTAATAATTGTTATTGAGAAATATGATTTAATTAAGGGGTTTTAACAAGGAGTTGTTAAGGGGTTAATAATTTGAGTTGGAAATTCTTTTATAAATGTTATTTATGAATTTTTTAATTCTTTCTAAATGTTAAATTGTTTCACATTAATAATTGTTATTAATGTGAATTGAAATTAATCTAAGTGTTAGATTAATTAATTTAGAATTGTTTTAAATTATGCATGGAATATTTTAGAATTTTAATTTTAACTTGGTGTGCACATGTTGATGTGTTTAATACTTTAAATTAGATTTAAATGCATGTTAGAAAATATGATTTTCGAAATTCGAATTATCCAATTTTGATTGGGTACAGGTTTTGGAAAAACCAAAATTATTATATTTTCAAAATTTTAGCCTTAATGTGATATGTTTTATCATGTGTAGATAGTTAAGATTTGTGGTAGTCATGGACATGCACTTAGTTAAATTTCATATCATGTGATGATGTGTGATTATGTGGATTGTTATGGAATATGATGTACATTAATTAAGTGTTAATTAATGAGGCATGCGTGCCTCCCTCTCTCTCTCATTCCATTGTAATTCTATCTCTCACTATTATTGTACTCGGCCATAAAGCTTTCTCTTACAATTAATTTATATTTGAAAATATTTCAAATTCTGTTTTATATTTGTAATTGATCACGCCGGCCGAAGAGAGGCGAGGATGATCCACAAATGCAATCAGGAAGGCGACATAAGATGAGATCACCAGTGGCTATGTGTTTGCATATTTAGATTATATAAATGTTATATAGTTTTGGTGATTAATTGTTTGGCTCCAGTTAATCACCGTGCTGTCTATGACCACATAATGAACATGTATGGTTGATGCATGCCTTTTAGTTTTTGATTATGAATCGATTGCTAATATCTAGGTATAGTTAAATATATACGATATATTTATAAACTATCACCTAGGATGAGACCAACTTAACATAAACAAAACCTTCAATATAAAGTCTAAGCCGGAGCGCAAGTTATTGAGAATGCACCACGTGGCTCTCCATCAATATAGTTCTTAAAACTTGATTTAGTGATGGCAATTTCTATGTGTTTACCCGAGATCTGCCACCATCTGATGAAATGACTATTTACTATGGCATCTTGATGCCTTGAGATTGGAATAGAGGAACCGTGTAGCTTTCCTCGTATTTACTCGGGAGCTGCATTCTTACTCTACTCTGTCACGTATTGATAGTAAAACTTAGACCAGGTATAATGGTCTACTGTGTTTACCCGGGACCATTAAAGACCTGAGAGCCAAAATAAGATCGGATATTGCAAGGAGTTGCAATTACCATGAGATGGTTGCTCTAAGATAATGGTATGATACTATGTGTTTACTCGAGGTCATACTGTGATTCTTGGAGATTCTGATCCTCACTAGGAGACCGTCGGAGTCTTCCGTTTTGTATACCTGAAGGTTATACAGTCCGTCGAAAAATAGTGAAAAATAATTCAAGATAAAAGACCATAATTGAATTATAAGAACTATCTGCTTAAATCACGTTATTTCCTTCGTTCACCAATATGTCGTATATTTGAAATTTTGGCATATTGGATGCCAATACTTCTAATATTTAGACTGACAAGAAAACTCTAAAGAATGTCTTTAGAGGTGAGTGAAAGTCACTATCCTAATTAGTTATCATGGATCCTCTTACTTGGATAGACCAAGGTGAAGAGGTACTTATGATATGCCTTTTTGAAAGGCTTAATCATTCTTATGAAATCTCTTATTTGGATAGACCAATATGAAGATATATTTATGATGTGTCTTTGAGAAAGACAAGTGGTAAGATTTTAAACGATCGAATCCATACCTGAAAAAGGATAAAGGAAAGTCAGTTGAGATAGAGAAGTAACAGTTCTCCCACTGCAACCAATATAAGGATACTGGTAAAGGCAAAACGAATATGAAACTTGAAAGAAGTTTCGGATATTCTTATTAATCACCTTTTTCATATCTATTGAAAAATTAGCATCTCCAATATGAGATATTGGAAATAGTTCTCAGAACTGCGATGGTATGCAGACTTAGACAAGTAAAAGGAAATCAAGAAAAAATGTAAGTGTTGAGTTAGACTCAACAATTATTCATGATATTCATAGGTTGTTGTCTGACAGTAAATCTTTGTATATCTATCGGAGTCTAAAATGAAACTGAATAATTGTCATTTAGTGAATAACGTTGACTGAGAAGGAACAATAGTTGTTCAAATCAGTCAATGCACTATAGATTCTTGAAATGACATTTCATGTAATGAATATTCACAACTCTTCTATAGAAATGAACTGTGTGAATCTTGATTATCTATGGTATTGTACACAGGATTGTATAATAAGAAATTATTAGTGCTGATGTATACTGATATAAACAGCTCAATGTCCTCTTAAGGCCAAAGATAATCACTTCTATTGACTTACCTTATTAGTGTACTCTTGGAATGATTCGACTGTATGTACTTACTGAAGTACAAGACAAATGCATCTGAAAGATTAAGGTATAAGATCAATATGAAGTATTAGAATTTTTTATTTGATCAAAGAAACTAATACTTAGATATATGATTCACATAAATCATTAAGAGGATAATTGTATCCTCGCTCGATTGATTCTCATTGTATATCATAGTAATATGATAGAATGATGAATTGCACATTATTAAGATATGGTGCAATACATAATAAGATTTGCCTAATTATTATCCTTGTGAACATGAGTATGAACATTAGATGTCCATACTTTATAGATGGTTCCAAATAAGTCAGTGTATGTCCATATAAGATATGGAAACCAAATAATTCATATGAGATGTGAATTATGAACAAACCTGATTTAAAAGTCAGGTATTACCGTGGTGTGAATTTGTGAATGTTTAAAGAGTTTGAACATTACAATTATTGGCCAGGCGATAATAAAATAATTATCGTCCTGAAAGCTGTCTTCTGTGAAGATAAATATTTCCTCAAAGAAGACAGTAGGAGCTGATAAAACTAGAATATGTTCTAGATTCACAAGCTAACATAAGATTATTAGATAATCTTTAGTTGTTTGGAACCAGTCATAACACATCAGAGAGTTTCATAGATTTTTGAGATTCTCAAAGTGACGAAAATGATATATTTGACATATCTGATTCAGCAAGGTGAGAGGAGCTCAAAATAGATTATGATCTAAAATTTATGATAATGATGCTCTTTGTAATTACAACTTTGAGATTGATAAGTTGTCAATACTGCCTATCATTATTATGAGATGATGACAGTTGGATATTATAAGCGCTCTCTTAATATGATTAAGGTAAAGATGTATATGATACACCTTTAAAGTTTTTAGAATGTCTAGGAAGCAAGTTATGATTTCAAAGATCATTTTGAATCAAACTGAAGCTTCCTAAGTTGTAATAAAAGTTTTGACTTAATGGTCAAATACTATGTGATCGTTAAGAATGATTACGGATTGTGTGTGTTTAGAAATGACAGTGGGAGTACAGTTGCTTTAGTAATACTTTGTGATAATAACATCAAAGTCATTAAGAATGACATCAAGATGTTACTATCAGTGAAAGCATTATTAACTATATTTTACTCCGTAATAAGTTTAGTTATAATATCCAACGTATTGGAAATACAAATCTATTAAGATAGATCGGTGGGGATATTATATTGACCTGTATGTCAAAATGTTTGGCATAAATTTCATAATAAGTCTCAATTGTTGAGACATGTAATTTATTATTTTAAAGAAAAGTTCCTTAAACGATATAAGAGTGAAATACATCTTTAAGCACTTGAGAAGTGCTAAGGATGCATTCACGTATATGAAGAGGATGATTTGAAACTATGAGTTCACACTTACTCAAATTTCAAGTCGAATAATGGATTCAACCTTCTAGAAGAAAGGAATGGATTGGAAGAGTTCCAATCTAGAGTTCGATATTAAGGAGACGGCATAAACAAGTGATACTGCTATTAGAACAGTAAGGATGAAAACGTTCATTTCTGAACTAAGATGTTGTTCTAAAAGGTCTCTGATAAAATCTCGTTGTTGTAGGACAATAGTGGGAGCGATCAATTGTGTGATCGAGCCATGGTCTCTTCAAAAGTTGCAGAACATTCTGAGATTTTTTCATAGGTTCAGAGACAAAGGATTAAGTAGAAATAACGTAACGAAAAATATTCCATCTATAGATAATTTAGCAGATCCCTGACCAAGTCTTAGTCACAGACTTTTTGTGAGCATCACCTAGATTTGATGGAGATCAAATGTGAAGGTGATTGGCTTAAGTCCAAGTGGGAGATTGATGGATATAGGTGTCCTCTAAGCCAATCATAAGGCACCTATTTCAATCTGGTTCACTAATAAATGACATTAAATTCATTATGTAGATTGGCATATTTATATTTGCGCATAATGAAGTGTTGGGATTCGGGCGGGACGCGAAGAACGCAGCGGAAACGAAGAACAAAAATTAATCCTGCCCGATACCCGCTGATCCGATTCGGAACGAAAAACTCAAACCGAAAAACCGAGTTCGAATCTGATTACCGTGCGCGGATTCGAATCCGCTTCCGTCTCGGTTCCGTCGAGTCGATGCCGCAAGCCGCACAAGTGTCCGGCCTCCAGCGGTATCCACGCGATCCTCCGCGGTGGTTCGTCCTCGATCCCTTGTCCGTTTCAGCTCGCTCGCTGAAGATCTGTCGCCGCAACGGTTGCGGAAATCCCGCCGACGGGAATTCCCTACTTTCGGGAATCACATGCGGCGGAGACGAAAGCTGTTTCGGCGCGCCGAACGGGACGCTCAGAGGAGGAGAGAGAAAGGGGGGATGACAGCCAGCAAGGAAAATCCTAGAGCTTGGCCCAGGGTTTCTCAACAGCGTGTATATATATTAAGTCGGCGCGACTTTTCACAAAAGTCCCCGAGTTAATATAAATCCCACTTATGTACCACCGACTGAGAATCTTATTGCGTGTGACCCTCTAGGCCCATTTACCAGTCCGGTTTTCAGCCCGTTAAGTCCAATAACTAGTTGTTGACTTATTGTAATTAATTAATATCTATATATTAACTAATTACTCGACCGAATTATCATCGCATGTAAATTCGGTCGGACTTCTGATCAAGTTGGGGGCCAAGCAACACCGCATGATCTCGGAAGGTAATGGGGTTCAGCAACCCACTCATGGAACTTGTCCGTCCACAGTTACCACGTGGCTATAATCCTTCGTTTGCACAATGCTCTCGAGTTAACCTAGGATATGGTCAACTGTCAAACCCTAGAGTGTCAACTCACTTGAATCAGACTCCGCTTTACAATATCCGAAAACCACTTTTTCTGATATAGTTTCTGCTCTGGCCAGAGACTCCTGTGGATCTACTCTAGAGCATTCTCTCTCCAGTTACCTGAGAGCGAACGATCCTCTATTGAACACACAATCACCTTCGAAGGTCTTCCGTTGGACCTGATCCTTGACTATTTGAGATCCCGTGGATAGGGATTCGTAGGTCAAGGTCAAAGTCTAGAAGTCCACCGACAAGATGTCTTTGGTGTCTCAAGTCCAAGGATCAACCACACTACTGTGACGATGAATCAAGCCGATTGACAGTCAGGTAAATTACCATTCGGCGATTCATGTCGGATCAGTTCAGTGAACTCATTCTCTAATGAGCACCTACAGGTTTACCATTGTGTCTTCACACTAGTAACTAACGAGATCAGTTACCCTCATCATATGAGCTGGAATAACCTGTACTAGTCTAACCGGATGTTTGATGTCCTTCTCAAAACATCCTACGACTAGGAACAATTGAGAATATGTGTTTATAAGTCATCAGTCTCATTATTATGATCTCATCATAATCTGATGACTATTGCACATATTCATGGACTTCATTATGCGCAATTATAAATATGCCAATCTACATAATGAATTTGATGCCATTTATTAGTGAACCAGATTAAAATAGGTACCTTATGATTGGCTTAGTGGACACCTATATCCATCATGAAGTCCATGAGTATGTGCAATAGTCATCAGATTATGATGAGATCATAATAATGAGACTGATAACTTATAAACACATATTCTCAATTGTTCCTAGTCGTAGGATGTTTGATAAGGACATCAAACATCCAGTTAGACTAGTACAGGTTATTCCAGCTCATATGATAAGGGTGACTGATCTCGTTAATTAATCGTGTGGAGACACAATGGTAAACCTATAGGTGCTCATTGAGGCATGAGTTCACTGAACTGATCCGACATGAATCGCCGAATGGTAATTTACTTGACTGTCAATCGGCTTGATTCATCGTCGCAGTGGCGTGGTTG